>OX421470.1:6127514-10927514 GCA_949126895.1 Eilema caniola
GATGTGCATCTGGATTGAGTGATCTTTTCTTATATTTCAACGAAACCAAAGCGTACATTTAGTCAAAAATTGTCAAAACTTATAACCGATATCCAAAAATTTGTCACTCACAAGATAATGAAGATATTGACCAATATGTCGATCACTCAATACAGACATTTTGCAAAATGGCTTCAAGCTGAATCTTAGCCAATACTTACTCCGTGGACAAAATTTTCGTATCAAAAATTTGTACCTAATTTGTCACATTGTTTTACAAAAAATCTAGAAACTAAAAGGTAAATCCAGGAATCTATGACAGTTTCATTGGATCACTCAATTCAGACAAATTTAGATTGAGTGATTCTAGAAATAGGGTATTATGTAGACATAATAAGTACTTTTTATTTTCGCCATAAATTTAAGACTCGAAAACATTTTTACAAATTGCAATCACAACGCCAATATTTATAGTTAAATAGTTATGAGAAATTAAACCGTTTTGAATTTGCTGAACTGAGTGATCGTTAGAAACGCATGCAGGTAACTATCCCTTTTGTTTAAATGTACACTAACTGCGTTGAAAATTTGTACTACTTTGTGACTAAAATTTGGCATAAAATTCATTTGTTTATGTCATTTCATTTACGAGATATTTGTTTCACAATTAATTTTCAGAGAAAAGTGCAGTAGGGTGACCATAGTAATATGAGATCATAAGAGAATTAAAGACTACATAAAATGTTTGTCAATTTTTATTTAGAAAGCAAACTACTCTTTTAAATCGCAAATTACGTAAGTAAGTACATGCAAAAAAATAAGTGATTCATTTTTACTATCATACATTTTTTGCATATTATGATCATAGCAAACCATGCATCCATTTATATACCCGCGTGCTCTATAATGACCCATTCCACCAGGATGCATAGAAGCGATGAATTCTATACCTCTCAGTAATCTGTAGGACTTCTTTTTTATTAACATCATTTCGGGCACATCATGTAAATTGACTTTTTCTGTTCCATTTAACTCCATCGAAAAAACATTTGAAAGTTTGAAATTATAGGCAGCAGTACCATTACAAAAAGATCAAGTTCCCTTTTCGTCGCTAAAAGAAATTGCATCTTCTAAGAGCGTGAATACCAAATACGGTTATTATATTTAGATTCAATGGCAGGAATACAATAGATAGTAGATGATAAAATAGTCCATCAACAGTAAAAAATTATATCTACCCTACAACACTCTATTCTTTAATAAAAAAAAAAAATAAATCTCGTAAATGAAATGACATAGACAAATGAATTTTATGCCAAATTTTAGTCACAAAGTAGTACAAATTTTCAACGCAGTTAGTGTACTATTAAACAAACTGGATAGTTACCTGCATGCATTTCTAACGATCACTCAGTTCAGCAAATTCAAAAAGGTTTAATTTCTCATAACTATTTAACTATAAATATTGGCGTTGTGATTGCAATTTGTAAAAATGTTTTCGAGTCCTAAATTTATGGCGAAAATAAAAAATACTTATTATGTCTACATAATACCCTATTTCTAGAATCACTCAATCTAAATTTGTCTGAATTGAGTGATCCAATGAAACTGTCATAGATTCCTGGATTTACCTTTTAGTTTCTAGATTTTTTGTAAAACAATGTGACAAATTAGGTACAAATTTTTGATACGAAAATTTTGTCCACGGAGTAAGTATTGGCTAAGATTCAGCTTGAAGCCATTTTGCAAAATGTCTGTATTGAGTGATCGACATATTGGTCAATATCTTCATTATCTTGTGAGTGACAAATTTTTGGATATCGGTTATAAGTTTTGACAATTTTTGACTAAATGTACGCTTTGGTTTCGTTTAAATATAAGAAAAGATCACTCAACTCAGATGCACATAGTCCCAGGCACGGTCCCGAGTTCCCAACTCAGCAACGCGATGGACCCGGCACCCGCACGAAGAATCCATGGATTGCTAAGAATATCGTCTCTATTATCTGTGATACTATCAAAATAGCAAACCGAATATATGAAAATGGACAATAGGGTATCAAGTTATACAGTTTTCGCCAATGATTTATACATTATAGCTTTTGCTCGCGCCTCCGCCCGCGTGGATGTCGGTTATAGCGACAATTATAAATTGTAGCCTATGTGTTATTCTTTATTCTGACGTATAAGCTATATTATTGTAAAGTTTCATTAAAATCAATGCAGTAGTTTTTAGTGAAAGAGGAACAAACATTCATCTATCCATCCGTACTTACAAACTTTCGCGTTTATAATATTACTAGCTTCTGCCCGCGCCTCCGCCCGCGTGGATGTCGATTATCGCTTAAAGGACCCCAATATACGGTACGATTCATCGTTACGATCCGTCGCTTTAGGCCGATCTAAACGACTGATGTAGTGTTGCCACTCATACACGAAGCGATTGGTCATTACGATCGATTATTTGTTCATTTGAAATGGAACGATAAAGACATGCTCAAAAATTAAAAACGTGCCCTGTGAAATGGAAAACGAACTTCCTTTCTCGTCTGTCGCGGTAACTTGATTGACTTAAGAAAACGATCATTGTATAGGTACTTACATACCTTTGATTGCCTGACGTTTTGACCAGGTTACACCGGCCGTGGTCACAGCCTGTGTGACCACGGCCGTTGTTACGCATTAATGCCCGTTTTCTTAGTTATATATCATGGAACGCGAGAGTTTAAAAGTTAGAAAATGTATCAGCCCCTCTAGACAAGTGACAATTCTTTTCCCGGCGTTTGATGGAATAGAATGACGAATATATGGGATTTGCCGTATAAGATAGTCGTTAACGCATGTCATAAACATCAAATCCCACATATTCGTCGATCTATTCCTTTAAACGTCGACCAACGAATTACCACTTGTCTAGCGGGGCCGATACCTTACCTAACTTTTAAAGTCTCGCGTTCCATGATATATAACTAAGAAAAAGGGGCATTAACGCGTAACACCGGCCGTGGTCACAAGGCTGTGACCACGGCCGGTGTAACCTGGTCGAAACGTCAGGCAATCAAAGGTATGTAAGTACCTATACCATGAACGCGTTAATTCACGTTTTCTTAGTTATATATACCTTAACAACAATAAAGTTATCTTTGAAACCAAAAAATTATTAAAATGAGGACTAAATGACTGAACTTTGTTTCTAGTTTAGAATGTGACTTTATTAGATAACTGGTATGAGGTATGTAGGTAGGGTCGGTAGTAATTTGGAGTGATTACTTGGAAACCTCCACGCTCCACTGTTGTACCCAAAGCAACGGAGATGGCAAGATATTTGCCCTATCGGTGATTGAGACCTAATTACATATAATATATCGCTACTGATCAACGAGCAGCGGTATCCGCTATTCTATTTAATATAAAATTTGATTGTATTGTTAATATGATATCAGATGGATCTTTCAGTTAAGGTGTTTTATTTTGTCATATTTAATTTATAAGTTTAGATTTTTATGGATAGTAGGCAGTGTCATTACTAGGCGTGGCGAATGAATTTGCGAAAATCTTTGAATGCAGTTTTGTTTTTTTTTCTAAATGAAGGAATGTTTCCTTTGAGTGAAATTGGTTATCTCTAGTATTTTGAGTACTTCCCCTCCAGGTAAGGTCAAATATACAGCCCAGACACAGCATCAGATGCATGGTTCGAGTCAACATTATAGTGCCCGGATGACGTCAATAGGCTCACCCCTTATTACGTGGGACCGACTACAATGATTTGGGAAATGTCGCTGTTAATTTACCTCTACATAACCCTCCGGAGATAAAAGCGTAATTATATGTATTGTAATCTGTGTATCCGTCTGCCAAGAAAGGGTTATTAATGTTTTCAATTATGTTTATTGTTTGTTTATAGTTCCATTGGAGATGTCAGTTCTGAAAAAGGAAAATTTTAACAACTGGTACAAATTAAAGACGTACTATGCGGCGCTATTAGTTACTGGTATGCCTATGCAGGTAAATATTATTATATTTTAGAGATATTGGATATAGTATTTTAGTAACTTGTTATATTATTAATTTTGTCGTCTATAGAACTAGGAACTTTCTAATTATTGATAAGGGGATACATCAGCCACTCTAGTCATGTGGCAATTCGCTGGCCGGTGTTTGGTGGGATAGAATGACGAAATGGGATTTGACATATATGACAGTCGTTAATGCATGTCAAATACGTCAAATGAGATCCCATAAATTCGTCATTCTATTCCATCAAACACTAGTAAACGAATTGCCACTTGTCTAGAGGGGCTGAGCTACAAACGCAAATGGAATTTGCTCTGTAATTACACATTCGAACCGTCGCACATAAGCCTGGAATCCTGAATTGAGCCGGTCAATATTATTTTCTAGTGTTTTCTTATTTTAAACTCCATTTCAATTAAATTACTTTCCCTCAGTACAACTAAATAACATTCTACACTATATATAAAACAGAAAAAAAAAAATGAACTTTTAAAAACCAGAGAGCGCTGAAACAAATCGTTCAAAAATGCTGTTTAGTTTCGACATTCCCTGCACACGTGCAGTGTGGATATAGGTGGAAATGAGGTGGATTAATGTTCCTTGACTTGTCTGCTGCTTCTTGGAACGCATCCTTAAAGTATATAATGACTTTTGGCCAGCTAAATTCGGCCGGCTAGTTTATCTCTTCGACTATTAGTTAAAGGTTTACCTAAACCAAGCGACCTACCCTGTATCAAGCCTGTATCATTGATTTATATCTGTATAAAGAAAAGTAATTTTTTTTTGTTTGACAGGTAATCTACAGCTTCGTATATTCGGTGCCGTCATACTTTCTATCGGGGCAACCGGCAGATCCCTATCGATTTATCATGTTTGTGATTACACTCGCCAGCGTCGCACTCTTAACCGAGGCCATGGGCAATGTGCTTGGAACATGCTTCAATCCTGTGGTGAGTACTTTATTTTATATTACTAATGTCCTTATAGACACTAATATAGCACGTTCGTGAATCCTTCGTAATTTTATCAATATAAAGCCGCCCAAGTGGATGTCAGTTGTCGTGACCAAACATAGCCCACCTATATCCTTTTTGAAGCTCTTATCTATTAGTGAATGTAATCATCTTCAAAAATGATGAACGGTTATACAAATTTCATCCCCTATTTGAACCCCTTTAACCCCTTTTTTCTCGATAGCCAAACTCTAGCTAATCCATTTCTGTACTAAATTTCATTAAGATCGGTTCAATAGTTTAGACGTGCAAGGGTTACATACAGACGGAGTTTACTTTCGCATTCGTAATATTAGCATAGCAATAGGTAGGGACACAGATAATATACCTAATATAATTCTTATACTGATGCACAATCAGAAACAAAAAATGGTTACACTGGTAACTTCAAGAAGCAGGCAGGCAGCTTTTTAGTTCAGAAGTTGTAACTAGATGGCAACATTGTTTGGGCAAGCTTATTATAATTTTTAGTATTCAAATTAACTTATCAAAAATAAAACAAACACTAAACACATTGTGTATGACTGAATAAAACTATAAATATTCTAATCTTTATTGATGCTACCAGATTCTGCAGTAATTGTAAAAATTACAGATATAATGCACTATGCCGCTAGATGGCACCAAAATAAATAACGATAACGATTGTCACGAAATCTTTATTTATTACATTACCAACGAGTTTTATATGCTTAAATGCTTACATTATCATGTGTTTGAGTTCTGAAATAATGTACGTGATTCTATGTCAGCAAATAAACGTTTTAACATGGTTTTAACTTCTGATTTTTTTTTATGAGTCTATTAGTGCCATCTATTCATTTTTTAATATTACTAAAGATATTTCCTTGATTTCGGTAGTTTGGTTAACCTGAATGGAAATACTGGAAATTTAGTCAGGTTCACTTAAAGAAATATCGTATTATGTTAATTAAATCTCAGGTCAATTAAGCAACAGACTGTCTACATATCTTAAATTGTTACAAAACAACGAATACAACATGTTCTTGCGCATAAGTCGCAACACGCTACCCGGAACTGTGTCATTTGAGTAAACTGCTACCTATTAAATGTCATTTTTCATCTAAGTCTAACAAGATAATCCATATAAAATACTTTGTTATAAACGTCTCATTTCTCAGATCTTTATTGTAGCTAGATATAGAATAGAATAGAATAACACAAAATCATAACCTCGGGAAAAAAATCTTGGACCTACATCGAGAGATAAATAAAGACCTGGCACGCACAGATTGTTTTTAAATATTTTTTTTTTTTTAAATCTGTGCTTCGAGAATTTGATCTCGTCCACAGCCATAGCACTCCACGCTATCCTTAAAAGACAACCAAGAAACGTGTACCAACTGCGTATAGCACATTTTGAGTCCAAGATATACTAAGCCCATCTCTGGAGGTGATTGTCTAGTGCACATTCGATAAAAGGGTGCTAATAGCTGATATACACCTCTTTAAAGAAGAATTGTCGACGATAACTAAGGTAAAAGACCCAATGGTCGACACTGACCCAATAGTCGACACTGACCCAATAGTCGACACTATCGAAAAAAATCCTTTATTGTGAGACAAGTAACTATTTTCTTTACTTAACTATTTACTTGAAAGACATATAAATTCTATCTTCATTAAAGATGTGTAGCAAGTTCCACCAAGTGCCATCAATCAACAGTATAAGCACATAATATATTAATGCCATTAGAAATTATATTAGAATATATGTTCAAAAATTCTGAACACTGTCGTGAGTAAATATTGAATTGGCGCTAATTGTTTCTTAAGATTTTTGTTAAGGGTAGTGATTTTTAATAGGTGTGATATTTTATTTTTTATTAATGATTATCACTATTTTTAGTACGGATGTTATAAATATGTAACTTGTTGACCTACTTAGACCATTGCCGTATTGTTATGGCTAGATTTTCTATCAGTTTTAAGTGATTGTCGACTCCTGGTGTTTACGACCATGTGAATAATAATTGTATTTAAAGTAAAAATATGTTAGTTTTTAAACATTTTATCTGCTAACGTTATGTCTAAATTTTGCTTTAACAGTTAAAAAGGACGCAACGACCATTCTTAAAAAATATGTGTAATTTTGTAGAGTGAAGTTTGATTTGTCCAATGTGATTTGTGCTTTTGCCTAACCTACCTACTGATTAGGCTCGTATTCCTATCAACAACGAAAATTTTCAATTTTGTACTCATAGCTCACAATTAGTAAACAATGTCGACAATTGAATACTATCAAATAATAATAATAATCACTACCAAATAATTACCTACCCAAAATTTTGAATAACTTGCCAGAACAAACAATGCAAAAATATAAGCAAAACAACTCTTTATAAAAAACTTTACAAAGCCATTATTCAAATTGTATTTGTTGAATTGTATATTATGTTTCTTTTAATCACTTGAAATTCTCATTATTACGCATGTTATGTATTCAATAGGCGAACTTCCACTCACATAAATGTTTTTTTATATTACTTGGTTGGGAGACAAGAAGTCCACCTCACCTGGTGGAAAGTGGTGACCGTAGCCTATGGACGTGTGCAACACCAGGGGAGTCACATTCGTGCTGCCGACCCTGAAACAACAGAGAGTTTCTGTGCCGCCAGTGCAGAAGACAAAGCAGAACAGGCCTTTGCTCTTCCCACTGACAGCACAAAAACTCTTCAGCGGCTACCCTACTCACGATCGGGAACACAATACGAGGTTATTATTTGTAGGTTGGAGGTACTTCCCCAGTCGGACTGCTCAATTAGGACGGGAATACCGTGATTTCCTACCTCCTATTAGTTGTTCATGCAGGTGTTTTAAATTTAGTTGAGATATATTGTTATGATTTGAAAAATTAAAAAGAATAATTTATGCTGGATGGAAATTCCTACTAATGTCTTCCTTTTTTTTTCTTTTAGAACGGTACCTTCCTGGGAGCAATATGGACGTGTGCGATGATCGTGTACGCCGGCTTCCTAGTAATGTTATCGCATATGACTCCCTTCATGCGCTTCCTTTCATACGGGTCGTTCTTAAGGCACGCCTTCGAGGCCATGGTGCTAGCACTGTACTCAAATGGACGAGCACCGCTTATGTGTCCTGATACCGTGAATTACTGTCACTTGAGGTAATGTATCTTTTACTGGTGCATATGACAAATTTATAGATTTCCTACTTAGAAATAAGCTTTTATTACTTTTATATGTCTTTAGGCATTCACGGCCGGCGTTGCATGTAGAATATACTGTTTCCGGGTTGTTTGGCCGTGGTCCATATGAAACTTGCGTTCAAGACGTTTTGGTCGATCACTGCGGTCAACAGCTTCAGTGGCGCCCTTCCGGGCGTTTGATGAAACGTCTTTTTACATTTTATTATTTTTGTTGATTTGGGAGAGAGACGATATTCTTAGCAATCCATGGATTCTCCGTGCGGGTGCCGGGTCCATCGCGTTGCTGAGTTGGGAACTCGGGACAGTGCCTGGGACTTGCGACCCAAGTGTAGGTTTAGAAGGGGCCCCTTTTGTTGATATACATCAACACTCACCTTCACTACCCAAGTTCCCCTCCCTGCCTAACCAAATTTGATACGAACCTACTAGTGCCGCTTTAGACATTCGTCCTAGTAATGAGCTTATTGTAGCTCTCGATAGGCCTAGATCTTTAAGTAGGTTATAGAGAGATTTAGCTGGTATACCTCTAGCTCCCACTTCTACTGCATACAAATTAACCACGTAACCGTTTTTGATTAATTCGTTTGTGAGATCGTAGTATTTATTTTTCTTAAGTGTGTGGTCCTTCGGTATATTTGTTTCCCACGGTACAGTAAGTTCCACAAGGACCACATATTTAGTCGTTTTCGAGTATAGAAATATGTCCGGTCTAGATGACGAAACCCCAACATCCTCCGGAATTTTATAGTGCTTTTCATACGTGTCGATTAGGAGAGTCCAATCTGGGGCAGTATCTAAGATTGAATAAGGCTTGTTCCTGGATTTTATGGATGAACCTTCAGACACAAAGTTGATATGACGTCTGTTAGTAGTCAATCCTTTTTGGGCTCTAGCTACTGCCAGACTCATTGCTTCGCGTATGATGAAAAGCACCTTACCGTGGCGGCGTGAGTATTGGCCTCTATCGAGAAGCACCCTACATCCTACTAATATGTGCCTAGCCGTCCCTATTGCCTCACCACACGTATAACATTGTTTTTCTGTGGCCTTCCCCCACCTTACCAGATTACTCTGGTCTGGAAGGGTCATCTGAAAGGCGTTAAGATAGAATTTTAACAGGGCCGGCGACCACTCATAGATCAAGGTGCGCCACTTTAAAGCCATCGGTATGCAGAACTCTCCCATTGTCAACCATTCGTTTTGGATTTCCAAATTCATCGCGTGCACTCGATATTTATCATTTTCGTCTTGCTTCAGAAAGGACCTAAGTATATCCTGGTCCCTTTTTGGCTCTCGTACTCCCAACCCCACTTTGTTCGACTGGGCTCCTATCATAAATCGTTTATGGAATATAAGTCTAGATTCAAGCTCGGACGCGTTATTATCTTTCGGGAGTGCCCTGACTGTGTCATCTTGGGATTTACCTAAGATGTGGGCTTTGGTAACTCTAAGGTGTTTATAGAGCTCAGATGGTTTCTTTAATTTCATCCCAAAATTATTCTGATCCCTAAATAAAGCAGAGGGATCAGCAGAGTGCGCTAGTCCAAGCCACGATTTTAGTGATTTTATGACAGTTGCATCTATTTTCGCGAGTAAGGTTTTGCCGAAATCGTATACCAGAAAAGGCCAAGTCAGACGTGATGTTAGGTAGTTGTCATATATCCAAGCTTTTTTGATATTATTCAGTTGTAGCTGATCTATCTTATTTAGGTCGTTTATAAACATACTGACAACTTCATCTAAGGATGGTGTGCGTCCTTGATGGTCTATCTTTCTCCCAAGAAATTTAAATGGGACCGATTCAGCGACTATGGAAACTGGTTTACCCCCTATGAAGAGTCCCGGGTCGTAGGAGGTAAATTTGGTGTCCCGTCTACCCAGACGGGACACCAATGTGCCGTCTTGAATGTAATATATATCAACCACATTCTATATCAATGGTTTGTGGTGGCAGTCGCTTCTCAGAAAATATCGTAGATCAGCCAAACCCGCTGTCAGACTTGAAAAGGTGGACACCAGAGTCCTAGGTGAAGCTTCGAATAGAACTGGGATTTAGCTAGAATGAAAAAGAACATATCAATTTCAATAATGACGTGTCTAAATACACATTACTTTCAAACATATATGTGATAGCTGAAAAATATTAGTAATGGAAAGATTCTCTTGATCCTTCTATAAGTGTTAAGTTTAATATGCAAGTAGGTACTTGTTTAATCTGATCAAGACTGTCACCCCTTGCCATAGTCGATTTTGTTTTTATTAGACGATACTTACCTACATTTTCCTTTCCAGGTATCCTTCGGAAGTGATAAAACAGCTAAGCTTTCAGCCAGACAACTTCTGGTTGGACATAATGATTCTTTTAATAGAAATAATCGTTATCAGAATTTTAGCTTACTTTACATTGAAACGTAATGTAAAGAGATCTACGTAGGATATGAACTAGTTATCAGTCAAGGTTTAAGAAGAAACTCGTTATAATTGTGATTAATTTTTTTTTTTTTAATAAATTGGATGTGGGTATAAAATTGCCAAGTTTGTAACTAGAGTATGGCCATCGAGTCGAGATTAAGAATGTAAATAAATTGATTAGAAACAATCTTAGACCGTACAACCTTGCTAATAATCGCAAAAATATCGTGTAAAAAGCATTTTGTGTGAGTAAACTAATGTCGATATCGTTCTTTAAAATGTCAATGTGTGCATGTCATGAGATAAATAATTAATATTCCACAACATTTCACACAACGCTATCTAGATCCATGGTAAGCATAACTTAACTAGCTTGTGTTATGGAATTTAGAATGTGGTTAAACATACTTAGATCCTTTTTTGGTAAATACATACATATTATACATAAAAACACCCAGACCAATGCAAATATACATATTCATGCATACAAATATTTGCACTGAGCGGGGATCGAACCCGCGCCTCCTGCGTAGCGGCCGCGTTCACTTCCGCCGTGCCACAGAAGCTGTCAACTTATACCGAAAAAGGAGCCATTTTTATGCAGTGTTAAAATGACGCTTGCTGCGTCTAGGTATAGTATTTGTTTATAGTCTAATAAAACAATATAAGTTACGCCAGCAAAACCTTTGTTGTTTTCTTCATTGATTGAAACAATACAGATAAAAAGGAGCCTTATGTCGCACAAATGTACCCGAATTCTTACATTTGTGCCTGTAACTAAGAATGAGTTTTCATGAAAATTTTCCTGGGATAACACTATGATAAATTTCAGTGCCCATTTTGAATTATCCCAGTAAAATTTGAATATAAAGTAATCGCAAAGATAATTTATAGTTTGTCTTTAGAATCTCCATTTTATTTCAGTTTTTGTTGGCGTAACGGTAGGTAATGTATGCTGGCGACTAGATCTCAGAAAACACTTGGGTCACAATCAAATGTTTGTTCACATACTAGAAGCTTTCCCTTTCACTTTCCATCAGGTAGGCCGTGTGCTTGTTTGCCACCTATGTGGTCTAAAAAATAAATTAAATAGCATCATTTCTGGTTACAATGTTAATGTAGTCCATTTGTACCGTAACGTTCGTAACGTTTTTCCAACAAAATCTATTATTTGTAAACCAATATTATCATTGTATTATTTGAACGTAGCAGTAGCACAGCAATAGAGACTGGCCAGTGAATGCTGGTTCAATAGAACAGCGGCAAATTTGAAAAATCAGCAGGTTGCAAAACTGACTATACACCGACAAAACGAAGTTGATGCTATGATTTATTTTGATACTAATAACATGTGTTTATTGTAATTGAAATATAGAAAAAAATGTGTTCATGCAGCGAATGGTCAGCAAACTTTTGAGACTGAAAAAAAAGACGTGTTTGTACTCTACAATATTTTTTATTTTTTATTTATATGAACATCAGACTGAATGCCCCAATATTTTTAAATACTTATTGGCCAATCACTTACCTACTGTACAATATTGGTTATTTTCAAATTATTAATTTATTAATTAGATAGTCATATAATTGGCCATTAAAAAAATTAAAATTAATGAGTATCAAGACGTTTACGAAGACTATAAAATTCTAACTGACAGGAAAAAACTATTGCCATGTAAAGTTTTTGACAAAACGAATTGTTCATCTATCGCTGGCCAGAATCTTATAATAAGCTGTAATACATTATAGTGCCTATAAGATCTCTAAACGAAACAAAAAATAGTTTAACTTACTTAACCACACAAACAATCATATATTTATTGCTTATGAGAGAAAAGGATAGATATACATACTCAAATCACTCACAGTCGTGAGCGACAGTGTGTTAAGTTTACATAATATTCCACATTAACCCAACAGTTGGCAAGCACCAATTTTATCACGACGCGTTGGCTTTATTATAGTGTTATTTATTTCCTTTATTTAAATTTATTCTATTTTTTTACATTCAAGCTTCGTATCCACTTGGCGACAGTTAACACACAACACATGACGTTGGCGCTCATTGGGAGAGGGCTATGTCCAGCAGTGGACTAATATAGCCTGATGATGATGATGATGATGATGACATGACGTTGAAAAAGATGACTAACGTTGCTAGCTGAAGCGCAACGTCACAAGCTGAAGCAGAACATAACGCGATTTATTGGTTATTTGATGACTGATCATACGTGGACTGACCACGTTTTGTATCTAAGTCCAATATTGATGCATGTAACATGTTACGCAACATGCCACGTTCCATATGTTGTCTAGTGGATAACGAGGCTTTAATCCGCTTTTTAAAGATAAATTGGTTTTAAAAATTATAATTAGGGCACATAAATGCACGTAATAAATTAAAAGTATTAGTTCTTTTGCTGAACTTGCCGGTGTATTGTTATGTTTTTTTTTTTTTTTTTTAATTTATTTATCAATATAAACAATTTGTATACAACAAAAGATACGTAAGCATTACAGAAAACCTATGCGGTTTATAATTGATGCCTTAGGTGTTTAATTACATTAAACAAGTGTGTTTAGGTAATATGATTTGAGTCTGTAAGTAATACCCCCACTATGTATTTGCAGGGTAGTATATAAATATAAGTTAAGCTTCAGTGATTATTTTTTATTGTATAGTAATAAAGTACCTAAATGTGATATAAATTTATAATGTAAATAATAAGCTAAGCCAATATGTAAATAAAAGTGATAATTTTGTTTCTAGTATTATTGTGTTTAGATTAGCCAGAGGAGGAAAGCCTTATGTCGTCAACCGGATACTTTTTCTGACTCTTGCTACTGGGAATTTCTTATAAGAAAACTCTACCCAAATCTTGTAATGCAACCGTGTTATATACATATATATATAGCCGCGTGGTTCCCGGCAGAGTAGAATTTGGGCCACCCCTTCTCTTTTCATGTGGTGTCGTACAAGGCGACTAAGGGATAGGGCTGATTAACTTTAACATTAGACAGATATGTACAGTCTAGACTCAGCCTCAGATGCATGCATGGCAATAGGCACACCCACTATTACTTGGGACCGAATACAGATTGGTGAAATGTGGATGTTAATTCACTTCTACCTAACCCCCCGGGGATAAAGGCGTGATTATATGTGTGTATGTATGTTATATACATATAAGTACCTACTAATAATAATCTCAGTCACTGCCATGCACTATCGCTATGCTACTTTAGAAATTTTAATTAAAAACGAAATCTCCATGAAGCTAATATTATCTGCGAAGCAACTGCCATCTGATTTCAACAACCCTTCGACGATGTCGCAGTAAGTATTTCAGTTGGAACTGTTTTGTTGGACTCTTTAGGACTGCACTCCAACTACCTGGAACGACTCCCGTATGATAATCGAGACCGACGAGATAATAATATATGTTCTCCGAAGCATGAACATATTCAGACCAATGGCAACAGACATATTGATGCATGCAAATATTTGTACTTAGCGTAAATCGAACCTGCGCCCCCTTAGGCTTTGTTCCCGTTGTGTCACACCATTTTGTGTAACACTGTTACCCATTGGTAAAAAAATTACCGATTAGTAACACTGTTACTCAATGCCACATTTTTTTTCCCTTTGAGTGACAGTGTTACTCAACAGAACGCTGTGTTACGAACGTTTCGCCGACAGAACGATTAAATAATGAGTGAACCGACGACAGAATCTTTCACCAATTTACAATATAGTTAACACCCCAACTCAGATTACCCCGACTCGGATAGGTTAGGTTAGAAGGCTAATGCGGGAGCGGAGCGTAGCGAAGCTCCCGCATTAGGCCGTCGTGGTTATTTTTTATAAACCACCCAGAAGTAGGAGCCCCGCGTAGCGGGGCTCCGTCCACCTTGTCGTCGGTTCACTCATTATTTAATCGTTCTGTCGGCGAAACGTTCGTAACACAGCGTTCTGTTGAGTAACACTGCCACTCAAAGGGAAAAAAAATGTGGCATTGAGTAACAGTGTTACTAATCGGTAATTTTTTTACCAATGGGTAACAGTGTTACACAAAATGGTGTGACACAACGGGAACAAAGGCCCCTTAGTAGCAGTCGAGTTACAACGGCGACGCCACAGAGACTGTCGATTTAATCCTGCTTATAACTTGTTCTATTTTATATTGTCAGGACCTTATTCTATTATTAATTTTATAATTAGAAACATTTTGAAAGAAATTTTATTCTTATCTTGAAATAATTAATTTAATACAAAGCTATAAAATGTCCTTAAAGGAAGGCCTAAGTAATTTTTCTTGCTGTTTGATTAAATGGCTAGGCAAGTCATTAAACGTCATCGATCTATTAAAGCTAAATTATTTCTAAGGTATTCGCCTAGCCGTGTAATAAGTGGCTGTACACCATTCAGGCCGCTAATTGAACGGTACCGTTCAGTAAAGAAGGTACCGTTTAACGGCTGATTTGGCTAGTTGGCGGTGACATAATATATATACACATAATAACAAAATTGTAACCGATGGATGTCTGTACTACATGAAAAGGATATCGAGAAAATCTTTAATTTAGGGACTTTATAAACGTAATAGAAGCCAAAACAACGCTTGGAATTTGTGTCTGTTTGTCTATGCGTTTGTGTACGCTCATCTCGAAATAGGCTGGTGAACCGATTTAGTTACGGTTTTCACTAATTGATTGTGATAGGCTTCACTTAACATTTAGTGTTTATTTTATTGAAATCGGTTTATAAATAAAAAAAATATGTCAATAAATTGTTAATTACGCCTAACAATTGTGATGTGTGAATAGATTGAGAGAGATTATTTCAATCAGGAATCTGATCGACTTCGAGAGGCAAGAGTTTCAGCCAGGACAAATGTTTTAAATAAGAAAAGATAATGCGAAGAACAAAATTATATAATTGTCCAGTGTTTTAAATAAAAAAAGGTAATACAGGAAACAACAGTTATATAATACTAGCTTTTGCCCGCGAGTGGAGCGCGTGGATGTCGATTATCGCGACCAAACATGCAACTATGTCCTTTCTCAACGTCTAATCTACACCTATACCAAATTTTATCAAAATCGGTTCAGTGGTTTAGACATGAAAGCGTAACATACAGACAGACAGAGTTACTTTCGCATTTATAATATTAGTAAGTATGGAAAATTCTCATATCACAGCCTTGGCAGGAAGACGTAGCTCAGCTGCCTACTATGCGGTTAGAAAAATGGGGTCACTGACTGATGAGGAAGCGGCATGATTAGTTTATTTTAGTTACTTTCATAGCGTTATGTCGTATGGTCTGGTGCTGCGGGGCTCAGCTGCCCATATTGAGACTATTTTCATATTACAGAAACGAGCGATACGAGCAATCTAAAGCCTCAGACCCCGTGACTCACTGAGTGAAGTATTTAAAGAAATTACACTGAGAGAAAAAATATTGTTCGAATTAAAAACCTGATATCTAAAAGACGTAAATATAAAATTCTATTAATTTTTACATTTTTTTTCCAGGCGTTACAAAATAATATAATTTTAAGGAAATTTTATTAATTTCATAGTATAGGAAATGCAAAACGGTTTTACTTCATGGTGAAATTAATATTTTTTACTCCGAATTACAGAGTTGTGCGATTTCTACAAAACTTCCCTTGAGTTTATAAACGGTGTACTAGCAACAGTAAGTTAACATTACTAAATAATACAAAGGAGTTTTATTAAAGCCTGTGGTTACAAATGTATATTAATATTTAAAAGTCAATTCTGATTTCTATAATTGGCAATCTTGTAATAACAAATCCTCTTTCTTAATATTACCAGTTTTTTGTATTTCCATAAATAGTAAAATAGTATTAATTATAACAGTGAAGGTTACTAGTGTTTACAAGCGCTTCCCTGGATTTTAGTAAAGTTTACTAATAACAAGATTCGTAAACTCGCCGGCCGCACCCCTCCGCACGGGTACCCCGTTTAACTCATCCAATGTGATTCTTGTCTCGTTATGTAGTAAAATGTTTACATGATTTAGTTCTGAGTTGTTCACTAGATGGCGTTGTACAATTTTTTTAGATGGCGATATAGAGAGTCTCCGGTACCATGTTATAAACTTGAGCACACCTCGGAAGCTCTCGGAAAAATGTATGAAACAATCGCGTTGTAATTACTACAAACATAGCTCGTGTACATGCACGGTAGTGTTGATGTGTGAGAAAATTAGAAATGTCATGGATGGCACTATTTGAAATTTGACCTAATTTTCGAGTGAGATAGCGTGATTTTTCTCACTCTATCCCTTGCTGTCATGATTTACGTCACATCCGACGGAGGCGACAATCCTGCTGTTACAAAAAGTCATATTAATGATTTTGACATTAAAACGTATTTCCATCTTTTTCTTCGCTTCGGAAGAAAAGAATACGACGATACATTTTCGTCCTGTCAAACAACAGAATTGGCACAAAAAACAAAACAATACTACAACACGACTTTGATATGTTTATAGAGTAATTAAAACCGATTGTGTTTATAAAAACTAGCTGTTGCTCACGGTTCCGCCCGCGTGAAATTTTTCATTAATTATAAATAGTCTCCGTTCCGTTCGGTCCATAGGGCACATTTCTTAACCGATTGTCACCAAACATGGCATACATGTTCTTTGATTTAAAACATCATTTTTGCCTAGAGCTTTTTTAATCGGAGGACAAAAGGGGTGCCTTTTCTGTCGCGTTATTTATGAACAGATAATGATGATTTTTGGCTGAAATATCCGAACATGATTCCTTACAGGTAGTTGTGGAAAAAAGAAAACACGAGAAAAGGCGGAGACGTTTGTTGTGGCTTTTTTAAGAACGGATTGACAATATTTATTGGTGAAATATCCAGAGAGCTATAAAATAAAGATACGTATCGTATCAAAGAAATATAAGTGAGGATACCAGATTTGATCTCCAGGTGCCAAAAAATGATCTGGAACTCTTTACAGAACTACTAGTATTTATCCCTTAGTAATTAATGCTCCATGGCCAAGGGTAAAGGTAGAACATTTCTTTATAAATGGTGTTTTTATTAAGTACCAAGGTTTCTGAACCTCAACTGAATGACACGGATTTTATACCCGGTTTTTGTAATAACTATCCTAATACTTATTTAGAATTGTCAACGGCGAGTAGGAAATTAGAAAAATGGCAATTGAGCACACTTTAATTTAATAGTGTTAATTTATTTAAGTATTAATTATAATTTATACTAAACGGAAGTTCTCGGAAAAATATCTATTTATATTTTTTTTAAATGAATGGTTTTAACCGTTCTATACTTTATAAAATTTAAGAATCATTATTTTGACAGCTCACGCCTATGAATTGTGGCATTTTTTTTCGATTTGAATGTATCACAATTAATGTCGTTCATCATGGATTCCGTCATTGCCAGGTACCGCCCATTTTTTAACCCTAGAATGTATACTAATCTAAATCTGCATCATATGCTATTGAGTTATAATCTTTATAATGTAAAAATAATACACCTATAATCAATATCGGTCCACCATAATGTCACTTAACATACTAGTTCTAGAGTTATTTTCTAAAAAAACTCGAACTATATGAAAATTATTATAATTGATAAGATTTTTCACGAATTTATTCCTGAGCGAACCTGGCATTCAGTTCATTAGTTTTTTTTTTATACTGTTCATTGATGACCCTTGGTGGAACTTGTTGTTACACATATTGAGAACACTTTTTCTACAGTATTTATTATTGAACCTGACCAGCTTCACAATGTTTATGAACATTTCTAGTCGTAAACACCTCTAGTGTTTAAGATTAGAAACATTTCAAATACATCAATGAAAACTTTTGAAGTTACCATAAGGCGAAACCGGTCAGGCTCAATAATAAATACTGTGGAAAAAGTACAAATGTTCTTACTATGTGTAGTTCATTAGTTATTTATACAAAAAGGCACGATGCATTTGAGGGTTATATTTCACTATCGTCATGTGTGAAAGAGAGGACGCCTTAAAAACCGAAGCTAGCCGAACTTTTCACTCTTCTTCCCGAAGTGCCGTTCCTACACATTTTACCGGCGACAACCTTTGTTTTAGGCGCCCATGAAAGCGCCCATGATTTTGACGTGCGGGGAGAGGAAATGAAATCGGTGGGAGGGGGTGAGCTTCCATTCTGTACGCTAGTACTATTATCTAGTACTATTATCTATTCTGTGGCTTGAGTGAAAAAAGTTATTTTTATTCCTCGCTGGGAATGCGTGTTGGTTATTTAAACCCCCATTCTAACTGCGATTTTAGGGACTAGGCCCTACGGTCCATTTGATAATGTCGAAAGGTGAACAATTCGCCTTTCGACATTATCAAATGGACCGCTGTCCTTAAAATCGCGTAATTAGGCGGAACTGGTCAGGATTTTAATAAATAATGTGGAATAGTACAAGTAATTTCATTGAAGATATATTCTTGAATTAACTGTTTAATGTTAAACGCAAGTATGGTACATTATTGAATTCAAATTCAAATAAAAGATTGCTTGCTTTTAGTAAATAGTGTTGTATTTCCAACAAGATAGTTTTAAAAGCAAGTATGTTCCGATATTTGAAATCAAATAAAAGTTTACTTATTTCAAGTAAACAGTAGTTTTTCCAAATAGACACAGTTTTTTGCTGTTAGTAAATACAGTTTGTAAAACTAGTTTTTAACCGTTAGTATAATCTCCTTGTCCTGGGATTCACTGAAATTTTACTAATGATTAATATTTTTTACTTGTTTCTACTAAATTTTTCGCTCCGTGTAATATTTTAACAAATGCTTCCCAATGCTTTTACGATAATGTCTTATATATGTAACGCAAGAACCTAGATCTCGTCAAAAAAGACTCTGACGTACACAATTATAATACGAGAAATAAAAATAAACTTGTAGTGCCAAACTCAGACTTCATAAGATTGTTAATTCACTTGTAGGAAACAGTATACAAATGTTTAATAAAATTTCTCAGAATCTGGTTGACATGCCACTAAATAAGTTTAAGATAGAATTGAAAAAGTATTTAATGAAAAAGGATATTATAAAGTAGAAGAATACCTTACCTTACCTACTAGTAAGGTAGGACACGACGGTATCTCCCGTCCTAACTGAGCAGTCCGACTGGGGAAGTACCTTCGCCCTACAGAATACCGCGGTTATAATAACCTTGTGTTGTGTTCCCGACGGTGAGTAAGGTAGCCAGAGCTCACTGGAGAGATTCTGTGTTGTCAGTGGGAAGACCAAAGGCTTGGGATGCCACCGCTGACTGGTGAGGATGTGAAATGTTGGCGCGGCGGTCAGGGAGACCCGGTGAAACGGTTATCCGCTGGCCGCCCGCAGGCTGTACGGTTCCCGAACCTGGGGATCACATAATCTCCGCCCCAGGAGGCTGAACTAGCAGCCTGTGTAAAGTTCCCGGTGCTGTAGTCGTGCCGGAGGAGGAAACCGGAGTGGACTCGGCTACAGTATCTGGGAGGGGACCGGGGGCCCTTCCGCCCGCCGCTTCAGCAACCCTAGCTCGTCTGCGGTAGAAGAGAGCCTTGCTTTGTCTTCTGCGCTGACGGAGAGAGTCTCTATACCTTCCCCCCCCCCCCCTTCTTTAAAATGGCAAAAACAAAAAGAAATAGAGGTTATACAGCGGCACCTTCGTCCACATTGAAAGTGGACTACTGTAACATCAGGGGCCTCCACTCCAATCTTAACGAGGTCCACCACCATCTTGAGACAGCAAAGCCGACCCTATTCTTTCTGACGGAGACCCAAATATCATGCCCGGCCGATACAGCCTACCTTATGTACCCCGGGTACAGACTCGAGCATAACTTCCTGAGTAAAGCCAGGGTATGTATGTACGTCCGGGATGACGTTTGTTGTCGCCGTCTAAACGGCCTTGAAGACAGGGACCTGTCCACACTATCGGTACGTATAGATAACGGTGGCCACACCCGTATCTATGCGTGCTATCTCATAGCGGTGACCTGGGCACGGCTCAACTGTTTGAGCACCTGCAGCGGTCGGCGGGCAGAGTAATTGAGCAGTACTCTGCCGCGGACTTAGTATTCTTGGGTGACTTCAATGCTCACCACGTAGAGTGGCTGGGGTCTCACAGGACTGATTTTGCAGGAAGAGCTGCTCACAACTTTGCCCTGACCTATAGGTTCTCGCAACTGGTGCATTCCATCACCAGAAAACCAGATGTCGGGACCCACAGAGAGTCTTTATTAGACCATCTGCTGACTACGCGCCCGGATGAATACTCCGTAACTGTGGAAGCACCTCTCGGTACTTCGGACCACAGCGTCATCCGGGCGCAAGTGACTCTTGCGCGGCCAGATCCACCACGGCCACCTCAGTGGCGGCATGTCTGGCACTACAAGTCGGCAGACTGGGACGGACTGCGAGAATTCTTCTCGTCGTACCCGTGGAGCCGGCTTTGCTTCACTTCAAAGAATCCAAGCTCTTGTGCAACAGCAGTCGCTGAAACAATCCTATCGGGCATGGAATGCTATATTCCCAACCGTTGGATTGCAACAGGAGCGAGCAAACGGCCGTGGTTTAATAGGCCTTGCAGAGAAGCTAGAGACCGCAAGCAATCTGCATATAAGGCTTGGACCACGGCCCTTGCCAATAAGGATCCTAACATAGCTGAAGTGAAGCGGAAATTGAATGCCGCCTCGAGGTCCAGTAAAAGCTACTGCCAGGGCGAAGTTTGAGTTCATCGGTGGAATTGGCGAGCGGCTTACTCGTTACCCATCCGCTAGTCGAGCATTTTGGTCACTCGCCAAAGCTGCCGAGGGAAACTTCTGCCATTCCTGCCTTCCGCCGCTGCAAAAACCCGACGGTAGCCTACCTCATGGCGCTAAGGAGAAAGCCGATCTTTTAAGGGATACCTTGCGTCAAATTGGACGATGAACGACGGGAATACCGAGCCACCTATTGTCCCTAACTGTGGTACTTTCATGTCTGAAATTAAAATCACACAACGGGTGGTTCGGCGGGAACTCAAGTCCCTGGATGTTCGGAAATCGAGTGGGCCGGATGGTATACCGGCGATGGTGCTCAGGCACTGTGCCCTCGAATTGTGCCCAGTACTTACACGGCTTTTCGCGCTCTCTTACTCCGCGAGACAAGTCCCAGCCTCGTGAAAGACTGCATTCGTGCATCCTGTGCCTAAGAAAGGCGACAGGACAGACCCGTCCAATTACAGGCCTATTGCTATAACCAAGGGAGGTTATAGCAATAGGCCTGTAATTGGACGGGTCTGTCCTGTCGCCTTTCCTTTCGAAGGTAATGGAGCGTGTGATTAACGCACAGCTCCTGGGATACCTTGAGAGAAACGACCTACTGAGCGACCGACAGTATGGCTTTCGCCACCGTCGCTCCACTGGTGACCTTCTTGTGTATCTCACAAACCGATGGGCGCAAGCTATCGAGAGTCGGGGCGAGGCACTAGCGGTCAGCCTCGATATAGCAAAGGCCTTTGACCGGGTCTGGCACAGAGGTCTTCTATCAAAGTTGCCACGCTACGGACTCCCCGAGGGACTTTACGAATGGATTGCCAGCTTTTTGTCCAACAGAAGTATCCAAGCCGTCGTCGATGGCAGCTGCTCGGACCGCATGGACATAAACGCTGGTGTCCGCTGGAGGCTCCGTGTTGTCCCCGACGCTGTTTCTGCTGCATATCAATGATATGCTGTCTGATGGATCTATTCATTGCTATGCGGACGACAGTACCGGGGATACGTGTTACATGGGTCGTGCAAATATCCCTCAATTCGAGGTGGAGAAGAGACGCGAACAACTTGTGTCTGAAATCGAGACTACTCTCTCGGGAGTATCCGATTGGGGTCGACTTAACCTAGTCCAATTTAACCCCACTAAGACACAAGTATGTGTATTCACCGCTAAGAAAACCCCATTTATTGTAGCGCCGCAATTCCTGGGCACACCACTTTCCATCTCTTCGAGTATTGGGATCCTAGGTGTTGACATCTCAAGCGACGTTCAGTTCCGCAACCATTTGGAGGACAAGGTCAAGCTGGCCTCAAAGAAACTTGGAGTGCTCAACAGGGCGAAGCAGTACTTCACTGCGGGGCAACGACTTCTGCTTTATAAGGCACAAATTCGGCCCCACATGGAGTACTGCTGTCACCTTTTTGCCGGAGCGCCTGCATACCAGCTTGGCCCCTTCGACTCATTGCAAAGACGGGCGTTCAGGCTCGTCGACAATCCCATACTCACAGGCGATGTGGAACCTCTTAGCCTCAGAAGGGACTTTGCCTCGCTGTGTGTGTTCTATCGCCTATACAATGGTTTGTGCTCAGATGAATTGTTTGACATGATGCCCACCGCTGCATTCTATCATCGCACCACTCGCCATAGGCAGGGAATTCATCCTCACACACTGCGACCGGAAATGGTGCGCACCGTGCGTTTTGAAAGGAACTTCATCCCACGCACGCTCAGGTTGTGGAATGAACTTCCTGCCGTGGTTTTTCCAAGCGACTACAATATGGGGTTCTTCAAGAAGGGTATTAGAAGGTATCTACAGGGTCGTTAGCACGATTGTGACGCCCCTGGTGTTGCAAACGTCCATAGGCCACGGTAACCACTTCCCATCGAGTGGGCCGTGTGCTTGTCTGCCACCTAAGTGGCATAAAAAAAAAAACCTTAATGATAAAAAGGTATAGTCATCCTAATATTTTTCTTGCTCGTACAATATAAATTTATTTGAAATAAAACAACATTTTAAAAAAATACGTTGATCTTGTTCTCTGAGTTTCTTGCTGGTATCTTTCTCAGTAGAACCAACTTACCGAACCTGCAAAAGAATCATTTTCAAATGATTTATTTACTTTATTTAATATTATTTTCATTATTTCTAAACATAATAATAGAATTTTGACGTTCATATGTGCTCTTAAGTGCCAAAACTGAATTAACGAAATTGATTCTTTGATATCCCTGAAAGTTGGCGGGAACAGGATCAAAATGATTATGACGGAGATTCTCTGGCGCCCACTATCTAAGTTGTTACAGATACGATATTATCTTTGTAATCACATATTTAAATAACATTATATCACATCCTCTTATATGAATTGTGATTTATGGGTAATGGAAGTTACCAATCCAGTGTTCGTAGGCGACAAGAACATTCTCTAACTCAGGGCCGGATTAAGTAGGTAAGTAGACGCAGGGCCCGTAGCAAATTCTAACGAAGGACCCTTGAATAAATGGAATATGACCCATTTCAGCGGAGATATTTAAAAGTTCGAAGGTGAAATGGGTAATTTCACTCGAGTTAAAGACTGTACCTGCTATTCATTTCGAATTTATGGATAGTAGAAAGAGTAGTTTTTATTTTCTCATCTGTTCGCCACTTCTAAAAACCATTGTATATTTTTAAATATCGTTCCCTTGAAATTTCTCGTGAAAATTTTTTATGACTTCTGTATTTCCATCGTCTTCAACTAAATCTGGGGTCAACATTTCAGAATCGCTTGAACTCATTATTACACCAATATTATTGTACAAAACCGTTTTATATCCCGCTTCATAGAAGAAGGGTCTTCAAATTGTTTACGATAAGTACAAGAAATATTGAATCCGTGTAGGTGAGGTTCGTACCCGCGATCTTTGCCTTACAGGGGCAATGCTCTGACCACTGAGCTACCAGACCCCGACCGAACTAATCCAAATTTCTCCCTTAAATCCTTCTTTGAGGCGAGGGTGGAGGCGCCTATCGATATTCTCATTCGGGCGGGATTCGGTAGGTCAGTGGTCAGAGCATTGCCCCCTATAAGGCAAAGATAGAGGGTTCGAACTCAGCCTGGATACCGATTCAATATTTTCGTTAGACTGTGATACTACAAGTTGTATCAAAAACGATGGGCTAATTATTTTTGATACATCTAGTAGTATTTTATTCTAGCGTTACCGTTGCCATGTCATCGGAATGATCCAAGGTCATTTTGCTTAACACCGCGGTAGCCTAGTAGTATGGGTAATGGACTGCTGAGACGAGGTCTCGGGTTCGATCGCAGGTTTTCCATGGCACACACCAATGACTTTTCGATGCTTTTCGAAGTTATGTGTGTATTTATCGCAGGTTTTTATGTGCCCAGTTAATGGCAATAGGCTCGCCACCTATTACATTGGGACCTAAACATAAACCGGCGAAATGTGGGTGTTAGCACCTCTGCCTACCCCTTCGGGGATAAAGGCGTGAGTTTATGTTATGTTATATCTAGGTGTACCAAGAGCTCAAGTAACGATATATTTAAAATTTCTATGTGCATAATAACTTCGTAATCATGTTGTTGAGTGCTATGTATATACCGCGTCATAGAAAACGGCGGATTAAATATTATACGCGGGAAGTGTAGGCATCTCGTGTTTTAAATAAGTTTCTAAAAAGGATGGTGGATGGATGAAATTAAATCATATTATATACAGTAATGGACTGCAATTTAAAAAATATACAGTACGTCTTACAAGAAATAAATCAAGATAGCTCTTCTAAAATTAATACCTAGAGTATTCAACGTGCCGCAACAGTGTCATTAACGTTACACCAATCTGGGAAGCCTCTCGTTTTATGAGGAAGTGACGAACGCAAAAGAGGTGGCGGCAAAAGCATGGTTGATGACTTTTCTTTAATGCACAAATCCACTCCGCTCAGTAGCTGAGTAGTCAGAGCATTCACCCCCGTAAGGGACTGGTCATGGGTTCAAGCCCGCACAAGAATAGTTTAATTAAATTTAATTAAAAAATTAAATTATTGCTTTAAAATTTAATTAAATAGTACTCTTTTATCGCCTACAGGGCGCAGCGGGTGTTGGTCACCATTACCACGGTAATATCGTGAGTGGACAATCTGACGTGCCGTTGGCGCACAATAATTTTAAAGTAGCTAATAATTTTGTTAGCTAATAATATAATTTTAAACGCAAGCTCCCAAACGTAATTCCATATACGAAACGAAAAATATAAACAAAATATATATATATATTATCCCCTTATTGCATGAATTATGAAGGAGATGATTAAAAAAAAAAGTTTTTTCTTTAATCATCTTTATTTCTTATATATAAAAAGTCGGAATAGGAAAAAAAAATATGGTGTACTTATTTTAGAAATTACTACACGAAGCCATATATGGCATCGTATGCATTCTAGTGAAATTATGCTGATCCATATATGGCATCGTATGCATTCTAGTGAAATTATGCTGATCCATATATGGCTTCGTATACATTAATTAAAAAATAAAATTATGATTTATGTAAATGTTTGAAACAATTTCTTTTATCATTATATATATATTACATATAACACAAATTAACTTTACATGTCCCACATTTGGTAAACGAACGGAATTTCGAACAATTCTGACAAATTTGTCGACTTCATTTTGTCCACTCGGGGAAATGGTCCTCGTTATCAGAACGTACAGAATATAGTGATAGATCTTGATGCCTAGATGGAGTTTACATGCTTGGAAGTACCATAGAAGCGAGAAGGGTTCATTGCTGCAAAGAAAAGAAAAAACTACTGAATGCATGCGAAGCCACATATGCCCCATATTGTTGTTGACAAATATGCATACGAAGCCAAATATGGCGATATGAAAAGAAAGCCTGAAAACAAACGAAAAACACGAAAAATGCCGAAAAGATAACTATTTCTTATTAGAGTATATGTCAACATTGTATTTTGAAATTCTAGGGATTTTTACTTACCGTTTTATTGCTATTTTCTCATTTATAAAATTAGCACTATTTAATTGCACTCTACCGGTCGGACACGCTGCACATAACCTCCTTTATTTTGATTGATTGCACTTACCATCAACAACAAAAAATACGTCCCGTTAAACAGAGAAATTATGTATACGGAGTCAACGTTGGTTGCGAAAAAACAACATTTTAAGAAATTGAAAAAAAAAAATAACTTTTAAAGCCATATATGGCGTTGTATGCGGTAAGGGGTTATGGAAATAATCGGTACCCATATCGATATATTGGCTTTTTAAAAATTACCTGTTATTTTATGAGAGTTCATAATATTTTTCCATCCCTACAACAAAAAGAAAAGGAAGTTCCTGAAGTTGAAACTATATAAATTAAATACTCGGTCCACTATATAGGTAAATGTATTTGTATTTTAGACAGATGGAAATAGTGATTGCATAAAAAATTTAATTCATAAAATCGATGGATTAAAAAATCATAAATCGATTAATGAAAATATAGGTATCATCATTTTATGTGGAATTATCATTTATTATCTATCTATTCATAATAATAAAGCAGTAGATATTTCGACATGAGCGGGAGAGACGGGGTGGTTGCAGCTAGCTATTATAGAAATGCGCTTACAATTTTATTGTTAGATTTATTTAATAATGATGATGATTATGATAAGAATTTTGTAAGGAGGGATTTCCGGTGGCCTGAAAAATTTAATTTTCGAATTAAATATAGTTAAAACTAAGTATTTGTGGTAAGAATATTTCACTTTATCAATTCGTTATATTTTTATGCATGAATTTGGGTATTTGCATTGGTCTGGCTGTGCCTCGGAGAGCACGTTAAGCCGTCGGTTGGTTGCCATCCGAATATCTATGGCAGTCGTTACTGGTAGTCGGAGTACTAAAAAGTCCAACAACTGGTCTAACTGTAATGCTTCGATATCACCTTTGGGTTGTGGAGCTTAGATGGGAGTCGCTTCACGGAAAATATCGAAGCTAAACTAAAGCCGCAATTACACTAGTAAAGTGAATCCAAGTCTCCGAGGTGAAAGCATCGGATGCGACTGGGATTAACGCTAAGAAGAAGAAGAAGAAGAAAGTCACTACCAATACGGCAATTCTCTCGCCATCCCCGTTACATCAATCAAGCATCCTAAATTACTACCAACTAAACGTACGTAACTCAATAAAGTTACATTCAACAAAGTTCAGTAATTTATTATCGACTAATTTTAATAAATATTTGGCGTCAAAGACAACTTTATTGTTGATAAGGTTTCTGATGACTCCTTGAGTAAAAATGAAATTAAGATTTCATGGACTTCCTTTCGTTTAATTTACCATATTTGTTAGACAGATTTTATCCTTATGATTGACACTATCGATTGATGCCATTAAAAATACAGTACGTTACATAAAAATACAATAAACTTGTCTTTGTAAGAGGCAAAGTCGGGTTCGAGGCATAATTTCAAACTCATGGTCGTCTAAATATTGTCAGCAGGGCTAACATGCGCGCGTCGTCAAATATCTCGAATCGAGATGAGATATCATCTCGAGTCTTCTCGAGCGAAGTAACGCCGACATATTTTGTCGCGTCAAACTTTTTCAATTGTTGTCTATGGCATACACATTTTTTAAACATTTATCCGATAAAATCGGCCCGATACGGCCATTTGCTCGAAAGCACAGACTAGTTAGGGATGCTAGGTATGAAAAAAGAGAAAAAATAGAGCAAACAATTTTCGACCTTATTGACATGACACGCTATCGAATTTTTTTTCTTATATTCGTGATCAGCGTTATCAATTAATGCGAAAAGACACGTAACAAAGGAAATGTCATTAAGGTCGAAAATGGCTTGCAGTCGATGTTTTAGTCCAAAATGAACCGAGCACAAAAAATGTTTACACGAGATAACTTCTCGTCGACCAAATGAAAGACGGGAGACAAAACATTTTAATTTAAAAAAGAGAAAAAATAGTGCAAACAATTTGCGACCTTATTGACATGACATGCTATCGAAATTTTTTTCTTATATTCGTGATCAGCGTCATCAATTAACGCGAAAAGACACGTAACAAAGGAAATGTCATTAAGGTCGAAAATTGCTTGCAGTCGCACAAAGGTACTAAATTTTGATCCAAAATGCACCGAGCACAAGAAAAGTTTACACGAGATAACTTCTCGTCGACCAAATGAAGGACGAGAGACAAAACATTTTAAATGTCAAAATTCGAGTAAATAAGGACACGTATGTTACAATTTGCAGACACTAAGTAGAGATGATTTCTCGAAGTCGAGTTTATGTCTACATCTGACAGATCGCCATGAAATTTGCCAAGTTAAGTCGACATAAAACGGCAAAATGCCTCGAGGTAGCTATCTCGTGGCGCGCATGTTAGCCCTTCATGCTACCAACAGTCGACATATCAACATAAAACGGCAAAATGCCTCGAGATAGCTATCTCGTGGCGCGCATGTTAGCCCTGCAGGACTCTTTTGTAAAGTTATCATCGTATTATTTGTACCATATTTACTATGTTACTTTTTGGGATTTTAATCGGTTCGATTACCGGGTGTGGCAAGCGAGTTTTCAAAAATATTTGAATGCAATTTTGTTTCTTTTAAATAATAAAGGAATGTTTCCTTTGAATGAAATTCGCTATCTCCAGTATTTAGAGTACTTCCTCTCCAGGTAAGGTTAAAATCTTCCATCCTGTATACAAAATATAAGTATTTACAAAACTTAGAAGGTATTCATTACACATTATATGCCAATTCACTAGCAGATTGATACAGACATGTTCCATTTTAAGAATAAGAATAAGAATATTTTATTCGCAATAAAGGAATAAGATTATTTTATTTACAATGGTAGCACTCAGCTTGACGGCCTCATCAGATGTTTTTTCAATGCCCATCTTCTTCTTCATCATAACGTTAATCCCAGTCGCATCGGTAGCTTTTCAACTTGGAGTCTGGGGTGACTGCCATCTGACCTCCACCACACAAAGGCTATATCGAATCATTAGCGATGAGACCATTTGTTGGATTTTGTGAGCTCAAACTAACTGTTACGACTGCCATAGAGGTTTGAATAGCAACCGGGACGACGGCTTAATGTGCTCTCCGAGGCACGACCAGTCCAATGCAAATACTCATATTCATGCATACAAATATTTGCATAGAGCGGGGATCAAATCCGCGCCCCATGCGCAGCCACAGAGGTTTCAAAAAGAATTACATTGTACATCAGTAATAAAATTAATACAAATAACTTTTAATTTTATGTAAAATAATTAATAAGTTCGTCTAGATAAATTAGTCTATCTACATTCGAAGTTTAGAATTTCGAATAAGTCTATTGGAATCAAAATTCCTAGTAGTTCTACTGAGTTTTTTAAGTAAGTCTTATGGGATAAATATTCTAATCAAATCAAATCAAATCATTTATTTGCATAACACAAGTACAGAAAGGATGTAAAAGATACATTTTCATAATATGTATAGGTCCGCCGTATTACAACCTCTTCGAGGTGTGCAAATATTAGGATATTATTTCGAACTATTAGGTAATATGTGGTCTTATCTATACATGCAACATTATAAGTTCTTTTAGAGAGCAATCATAATATTTTAATTGCAAAGTTAATGTCAGAAATTTAAGTACTACTGGTAAGAGAAGACTAGACGGTAGTACTACTGGGAATAGCCCAATTATTGTAACCTTGGTTGGATTTACAGGACTATGATAATGTACGTTGAGCAGTTTTGCAGTAGGTATTATAATCAACTGGTTTTTAAAATCATCAGAGATAGCGCTAGCATAGCTTTTGGTACTGAACTTGAACATGAACTGACCGAATGTCTTAATTTGATTTATTGCTGTTTCTGAAGCGTTGAAGTTTGTATGTAACATAGTAACCTCAAAAAGTTGATAGCTACATAATTTTAGTTAATAATACATACCTGGATGACCTAGCTTCGCTCGGTATTTATTTGTAATAACACCATCTGTTCGAATCTTTAGTGTTGTTGTGTCGTTAAAGCAGTTAGTTGCTCGCATCGCCAATAGATGTCAGGAAGAGTCATATTTCTTTTTTTTGAAGTGAAAACTTCTTTAGCGGCGTTGGGTGGGTAAAAAGTGTTAAAATTGCGTCAGGATTAGTTGACCTTTGCACCGTAACCGACGACTGACGTCATACAACATTACAACACCTATAGATTGATAATTTGGTTTGGTGCATCAATAAGCTTCGCGGCTTAGCGGTAACGGCTTCGACTGTAAGTTCTTATGGTTTCAGATAGTACCGGGCTCGAACCTGGGCTTCTGCCACTTTTTGTGATTATTTTTTCTTTTTGTAATTTATTACATTTTGTGATTATTTTTTCTTTTTGTAATTCATTAATTTCTTCTAACAGAAAATTAGTGATAGGTTCTATGATTGGCGCCATATTATAGGTATAGTATGGTGTGTTATTTTTATCTTTTTCTCTGTATATAACGAAGAAAGAAAGAAAGAAAAAGTTTTCACTTCTACCGGCACTCCCGGAGTGCAACCCGTCTTTTTTTTATTTTTATAAAATGACATGATTCCATAAGATATTACACAATGAAATCAATGGATTAGGGCTTTAAGAATGGATGTGGACAAGGCTGGTCGTCTGTTGAAAAAGTACTTAAAGTAAAGTACCTACTGAAAGTCTTACCAAAAGTACCGGCCGCGCCATCTAGAGCGTCTTTAGGAAAGCTATAAATACCTACTAGAAAACTGCTCATTGATAAACCGAAAGAAAAAAAATAGCACTTTCACTTAATTTTTAATTTTGATTTTCAATAAAATTCCGTTAAAATTGTAGTACATTATATATCTATAAATACTGTTTCAGAATAAATACATTGAATTCAGTTCATTCGATACAGAGATGATTGAAACCCTTATCGATTTATCAAATTTAATTGAGTTTCGCCTCACTATGAAGCTAATGTCATTTGTGGCTGTTTAAAATGATTCGACTGTAGAAGTTCAATAAACTACTTTACCAACTAACCAACAACACCTACACAAAAAGTAAACAATTCAGTTTTATCTCCTCTCGTCTAAATTGTCTTATCTAACGTGACAATTATTTCGTAATTTATTAGTTATACGAATATCCCAGTGATAGTGAAGCATAGTACCGGCTCCTACTTTTAACAAAAGAAATAAAATTTATAAAATGTAAGTTTATAATCTAATAACTTACAAAACTTTTGATATTCACGTATTATGAAATTATTTTATTTGCCTTCACCGTAGGTGGAAACTCATCCTAATAAGCAGTTTTCTCTTCGGCGCGGTTAACTTAAGCGATGTAACCTACTATGAGATATTGGGAATTTCGAAAAAAGCTTCTGCTCAGGAAATAAGACAAGCATATAAGAAACTAGCTGTAAAGTTTCACCCGGATAAGAATCCTGTAAGTATAACAATAATACTTGGTTAGTAGTGCCATAATAACAATCGAATTAGAATAAGTGTTTAGACGACTACTTTTTTTTTTTTCATAACTAGTCAGCTTCAAAATTTCTACTTTACGGTCTATGCTCTGTGCTCAAAATTTTGTAATTCAGTCTCCATATGCTGAGGTTATGTATGGTTGTGATTAAACATTCTCATATTCTCCTTCTTAAAAATGTTTGCAACATACATTATTCTACAGATAGAGGTTAAGAGAAATCCTACAACCAATCAAGGCTGCCATTCAAAACTTGACAGTCTCTAAATCTGAAATTCCAGAGCTGCGCCACTAGAACCTCTCTACAGATTCAAAATATTCTATACACATTATATACAGTCCTGTATCCTCCTAGCAGGTGCATACAGAAATAGCCTCATTGGCAGTATTTCACTGCATCTAGCAAGTTTTATAATAAGAATTTTTTATTATTCTCATACTTTCCTTTCCTAACCAGTAATTATATTAGGTACAAACAGGAGCCATGTATATTATTCCAATTTGAAGTAAATGGCTTGTTAGAAATATTCAAGTGTCTTTAAGTGTGGCACGAAAAGGCATCTGTTTAGGCAATAGGTTCTTTGAATTTTATCTGAGATTAGTCTCTTGACTATAACCAATTTGTTGAGAATCAGAGAAGTTCAACTGTCCAATGTAGCAAGACTGAAAGCCTTCTCTAACTTAGTTGGGAAAAGCCTCAGATTTTGATGACATTATATCTTTTTTCATATTAAAAAATGATATAATCTCTTTAGGCTTTCTTGGCCGTCGTTGCATGTAGAATGTACTGCTTTCGGGCTGTTTGGCCGTGATCCATATGCATATGCACGTTTTATACCTCAAGACCACGGCCAAACATCCCGGAAGCGGCATATTCTAAATGATATAATTTCTTAATAAATAAACAAATAAATAGGTACTTTTTCATAGGAATAACCATAGTAATTATTAAACAGTGAATAAATATTATAGTAATTTAGTTAAGTACCTAACACATTTGTTGTGTTTACAGTAAATCACTTGTGTTTACCACACACCTGATATTAACCTCGTCTATGCTCAGTTAGTTGTTCAATGCAAATATGAATGAAAACAGAAATATAAACACAGATGTTCTGGAAACTTTTATGTAATAATATTTAGTAGGTATGTGGACAAATTAAAGTACTTACTAAGTACAAAAAAAATGGTGAAATTAAGGTCATTAAAGATTATTTTTTATGAGTTTGGGTAAATCTGGTTCTATAGTTCAAAATCTTTCAAATATATTTGAATTTGTCCCAAGGGAAGCTTACTTCAAAGGGATTGATTGATGTCAGCTTACATCACAGCATAAGTGTAACCAGATTTTTGATTCAATGAGGCTTAAGAAAATATATTTTTGACTCTTCCATCATCCAACTGGGGTAGCAGCTTGCTGATGAGGTTGACTTAGGCTAAGCATTGGCTAGACCCCTAACATCAAGATAATAAACTATATTCTCAAATATTACAGGATGAGGACGAACAAGAAAAGTTCTTAAAAATCACAGAAGCCTATGAGACGCTTAAGGATCCAGGCAAAAGGCAAAACTATGACCGTTACGGCTCACAGTCGTACTCCCGGAAGTATGACTATCGGTCACAGTCTGAGTACGACAACTTATTCTACAATGGTTTATACCACAATGATCCTTTTGTGGAGACTTTGTCAGGAGCTACATTCTGTGAGTGTGCATAGTAAATTTTTAACATAATCTTAGTTTCCGTTGTCCACACTAGAACCCTCTCATGAGAGTTTTACTGTCTTGGGCCCTCCAAGCCCAGTTAGGCCCTTGGTAGTGTGCATGTCTATCTAGTGGATGTCTATGGACCTAATAAGGAATATATAATACATTGAATCACTGATATACATGGTTAAAGAACAGTAAACAATAACCTGCTTGTATCAAAAACTTCAATTACCTAAAAAAATATGTTTAAAGATAGTCTACATATTAGGATGGTTTAAACGCTTGCCATCTTGTTGCCATCACTTATGCACACCATAAGCACTAGTGGACATACCTTCACTGAAATGAGTGCAACGTAACAAATGAGCCAATGCTTGCTCAATTTTGAACACTTTATCAAATATTTTCTTAAAGTTATTTTGTTACACCACTAATGAACTGTATTTGATTTTTCAGACAGTTACTTGAAGAATGGCTTCCACTTCATAAACTTTTATTCTCCGTTCTGCCCTCCGTGCCAGAATGTGGCTGATGATTGGAAGAAGCTAGCTGAAATGTATAAAGGAATTGTAAGTCAATGTTAAAATATCGTCTTATTTTACCTTCTGTGAAACAAACCAGTGTTTCTGCCGGTCATAAAGCCTCGTTTCTACTAGACAACAATGGAAGCAAAACATGTGATGCTCAACAAGATGTGCAATGTTGCGCAATAACACGCCATGTTGCAAGCCGGCGCACAACATGACGCGCCGCCTGTTTTTTTGACGACTGATAATGCGTATCCACGCACTTATATTTTCATTGTTATGTTACACAAAGTTCGGAGTGTCTTGTGTAACATGTTGTGCAACATGGCATGTATAAAATGTTGCTAAGTGTATGCGAGGCTTGATAGGTAAACCCTTGAACTAGTATAGGTCTTCTTCTCTCCTATTTGGAATTTAATGAAATTTTAAAGTAATAACTATTCATAGACGATTGCACAGGATATCGGAGAATTACGAGTATTCAAGATGGTCCTTGTAGCTCAGTTGGCCCCTTTAAGGGCCTGTCCCATACAGGGGGAGAGTTCGTGGTCAGAGCGGGTTCAAGTCCTGTCTTAGATTCCCTGTTTTGATCTAAATCGATTATTTCAAAGGGTTTTTAGGATTCCGTAGCTAAATGGCAAAGAACGGAACTCTTATGAATTCGTCAAGTCTGTCTGTCTTTCTGTCCGTCCGCATATCCAGCCACTTTTTTCCGAAACTATAAGAACTGTGCTGTTGAAACTTGGGAAGTAGATGTATTCTGTGAACAGCATTAAGATTTTCACACAAATAAAGAAAAAAAAAACATTTTTTTTTTGCACAATAGCTACTATTATTAGAACATCGACCAAAGTTACAAGGAACTACAAGAACTTGTTGCTACGGAACCTTACAAGGGCGAGTCCTAGCTCATTCTGTGTATTTTCGAGGTGATATGGTGGCAAAGCGACAAAGCCCCTCAATAAAACAAAAATAACCACACAGGTATAAAAGTTATTGTGATATTCTGATTGCAGGTAAAAATTGGTGCAGTAAACTGTAAATATCACAATACATTTTGTTACAATAACATGAGAATAAGTAGTTACCCATCACTACTATTCTATCCTAATGTAAGTATCATAAGTACAGTCTTTTTTTAGTACGTAACTTTAGAACATAACTTATGTATTAGTAACGTTAATTATAGTTTTATTATTGCCGCGTAATTTTATGTTTTATGCGTGAAAATGTAGCAATTAGATGTACTTCAATATATACACGTATTATAATACGTGTACATATTGTTATATATTAATAACAATATGTACACGTATTATTACAATATACAGTGCCCCGAGCACGAATAGCATTCGAATTCGTAACGTAAACGTATCAAAAGAATGGAGCATTGCGATTGGTTCACAGTAGGCAGGCGACCAATCGCATTGCTCCGTTCTATGCATACGTTTACGTTACGAACTCAATAAATATTCGTGCTCGCGGCACAGTACGCCTTTATACAGGGCGTCCCAAACTTATGGGACATGACGGGGAAGTACCTTAAATATCGTAGATAGTGTATTATGCTGAAAGAAGACTTTATGTTATTTTTAAAAGTTAGTAATTCATAGATTTTCTAGAAATTACTTGCTTCGTCTGCGAATTGAACCGACTAAATGTCAAAAAAAAAATCACCCTTCTTTTATGATGCCAATCGAAGGAATAGCTTATTGTATTTCTTTACGAAGCAAGTAATTTTTAGAAAATCTTTCTTTACACTATCCACGATATTTAAGGTACTTCCCCTTCCTGTCCCATAAGATTTGGACGCCCTGTATACATGTAGGTATTTGAACAAGCGCCGTTTTAACCAGGGTGCATTAACCATGGTATGTGCTGACCGGCTTATTGCTCGCACCATATATCTTGGACTTAAAATGTGCTCTTTACGTGCAGTACACATTTCTTGGATGTATTTCTAGGATAGCGCAGGGTACTATGGCCGTGGATGAGCTCAAATTCACCAAGTACAGACCAAACAATCCATGCGCGCCAGGGCCTTTTATATATAAAATAAGCTAGTGACAGAATATATAAAATAATTGAATCACAAGATTCAAATAAATCTCCAGGAATAGATAGCATAAAAATGTCACATATAAAGATGGTTGGTAAGGAAATCTCACTGGCACTCACTGGTCTCATTAATTCAAGTGTCACAAGTGGCCAGTATCCTGACCAATTAAAGATAGGATGTGTCAGGCCAGTACATAAATAGGCCCCAAATCCAGCTGCTTAAATTACCGCCCTATTATCGTCTATTGACAAAATTATTGAGACCTACATTAGCCAAGAAATACATGACTATTATAAAAAACATGATATTATCACTCAGCACCAGTATGGATTTCAGTCAGGCAAAAGTACAACGCAACTCCTATCGAAATTCACTGATGAGGTGAATGTTTACCTTAATGAAAAAAAACATGTAATGGTTCTGTTCATTGATTTCTCACGGGCATTTGATACTCTAGACCATAAAGAACTTATCAACAAATTAGAAAGCACAGGTGTGCGTGGACCATTGCTTCGCTGGTGTGAAAACTACTTACACAACCGTAAATTTGCAGTTAAGATTAACGACACGTTCAGTGACTACAAAACTGTTACCCAAGGGACAGCGCAAGGATCGGTACTTGGACCCCTTCACTTTCTTTCTTATGTCAACAATATGGCTAACTGCATAAAGTGTTCCACTTGCTATCAATTTGCAGACGATACATGTCTAGTGGCTGCTGACAAAGACCCACAGAAAGTAACTGAACGTCTCCAATCCGACTTTGATATACTCTTGCGATGGTGTCATGACTTAGGACTAGTAATAAATGCAGACAAGACACAACTACTGCATATTAAATCCCCACATCTTAACAATACTCCGTATAACAGCCTAATTGTACATAGTCATAGCTGTCTACATACGCCACAGCCTCAACAGTGTGGCTGCCCCTTTATTAAAAAGGTTGATAATCAACGTTATCTAGGTGTAATTATTGATAACAAAATGAACTGGAGTCTCCATATCGAGTATGTTTGTGATAAACTGAGACAGTTCCTCGCCAACATAACTTTATTAAAAAATCGCGTCCCATATAAGGTCAAAATTTTGTTGTATAACTCCCTAGCTGAATCTTATATACAATACGGACTAAGCAGCTACGGTCGTACATATAACATATACCTGCAAAGTATATTTAATCTTCAGCGAAGAATTCTTCGCAACATTGTATCCTTAAACATCAAGCAGCAGTTTAATGATAATGACAATGGCTTGTTCAATTATTGTAAGATATTGCCAGTGCATACTCAAGTCAAACATGTAGTAGTTAAGGAAAACTTTTTTAACAAAAAATTTCGGCATACAATAAACCATCCTGTATACACGCGGGCGGTGGCTCGGGGAATGTTGTGTGAGCCGAGTGGCGCGAATAATACCTACGGCGAACGAACGACTGCTTACCTAGTTCCTCGACTTATTAACGCACTGCCCCCGGAATTACGCACTGTAGATAACATTGAGCCTCATAGTGTCAAAAACAGACTCAAATCATATTACCTAAACACACTTGTTTAATGTAATTAAACACCTAAGGCATCAATTATAAACCGCATAGGTTTTCTGTAATGCTTACGTATCTTTTGTTGTATACAAATTGTTTATATTGATAAATAAATTAAAAAAAAATAAAAAAATATCGCTATTTAGGTCCAATATATATGGAACGAGCAATATCTAAATTCACCCTTATTACTAAGCCGGTGAAGCTGATGTTTCATAGTCATTTATTCTCACTGTTCAACTTTTCATCATTTTATACTTTTTGAGCAAATGGTTTTCGGTATTGCATTCGACTACTAAAACAGGGGATGAGGGTTCGATTCCCGTTCAGTGCAAATATTTGTATGAATGAATTTGTCTATTTGCATTTGTTTGGGTTACAAAAAAAAGTATTTAATAATGTTTATCCACTACAAGGGACCCATATTACAAGATATATTCACTTTGGGTCTAGATATTACTGTCTAAAACGTCCAGGAATATTTATTATTGTTCATTTAATTTTGCGTTACAAATGATTCCCATAATACTTCCACAACAACAATCAACATCAATGTACAATACCCATATTTCGCAAATTATGAATAAATAAATATACTGCTTATACTGTTGATTGATGGCACTTGGTGGAACTTGCTACACATCTTCAATGAAAACACTTGTACTATTCCACATTATTTATTGAATTCCTGACCGGTTTCGCCTTACGGCATTATCAAAGGTTGATACATGTTTTTTTTATGTGTTTTTATAGTACAAGTGTTTTCATTGAAGAAATAAAAATACTTTCAGGGTAAAAACGGCAACGCCGTGTACTACCGAGGGGACCGTTCCTTAGAATCCCTCGACGAGTTCATACTGCAATTTCTACGCAGCCAAGTGCATGTACCCATAGTGGCACAGATCAGGAACACGGACAGACCCATGGCATATGTGATGGGGGTGAATAGACTCGAGAGAAATGCGCTTACTAGAATCGCGTATAATTTGGTAAGTTGCAGTTTATGTTATTTATTTTAATTTCAAAGGTATAGTAGAGGAACCTTGTGGGGGGGCGATAGCCTCCGTGGCGTGGCGGTAGTGAACGTGGTCGCTACGCAGGAGGCGCGGGTTCGATCCCCCCTCAATGCAAGTATTTGTATTCATGAACATGGGTATTTACTACTGGCTGGTCGTGCCTCGGTGAGCACGTTAAGCCGTCGGTCCCGGTTGCCAAATAAACATCTATGGCAGTCGTTACGGGTAGTTGGAGCCCTCAAAAGTCCAACAACTGGTCTAACTGCAATGTTTTGATATCTTGCCTTTGGGTTGTGGAGGTTAAATGGCAGTCGCTTCACGAAAAATGTCGAACTTTAGCCAAATCCGCAGTTGGACTGGTAAAAGCAGACCCCAGATTCCCAAGTTGATTGCTTCGGATGCGACTGGGATTAACGCTAGGATGAAGAAGTGAAAGAACCTCGTGATGTGTGCAAGGAAAAAAGCAAATGGCGGGCTTTTACGTGTTTTTTTTTAGTTTGAAACGGACTAGTTGCCATTTGGTCCCATAAAAAATTTACATAGTTAAGCCCAATAGTTTTAATTTTATTAACATTTCTCTGTTTTTTTTTTAAGGAATACTAGTACTTACTCGATATTACTAGAGCATTACCACTTAGAACCCATTCCAGCTAAGCCAAATTGCTTGTATAAGAATTGGGGTCAGATCGGTTGTGTAATGGCATGGATTCGAACCCGGTACCTCTCGATTGTAGTATGAGTGATATTCGAAAATATAACTACTAAAAGTTACTAAACCATCATCATCCTACTTAATCCCGGTCTCATCCGAGTCCTGCACCTCGGAGTCCGGGGTCCGCTTCTTCCAATGTAACTGCGACGCGGCTAACCTTTTTTCCGTGAAGCGTCTGCCATCTGACCTCCACTACCCAATGGCGAAATCGAAGTATTGCAGTTGTCTAACTTTTTAGTCGATATAATAATAAGTTTAATACTGAACTAGATGTTGCCCGCGACTCAGCCTGCGGGGTTGTAGGTTATCGCGACTATAGTCCGTTTTTTTTTAAATTCAGATAGTAAATTGACAACTGCAAATTTCAAATTGTGACATAATGATACCAGCTTTTAGTGCTTAGTGACATGCTCGAAACTATCCACAATGTTTGTAGCCCCGATGCAAGGGCTACAAACATTGTGTTTGTGGGTCGTTGTACTAGGCCAAAGGTGAGGTGTGGTTTGGCTTTTTTATATTTCAATAAAAAGGTTAAGATTAAATCATTTTTTAGATTCGTACACTATCCATAGCAGTTAACTATAAAATAACCTACAAAAATCTGTACTAAATTTAACTTATTGACAACTTTCTATACTGGTGGCACATGACTATTTTTTAATTGCAGTAAATCGACAACACAAGTTCCTAATGTCATTTTACTGTCTGAAATTAAAAAACGATCTATAGCCTCCTTTCCCAAGGTCTAATTATAATATTAATATGGATAATTAATAATAAATATATTATTCCCACTTCTCTCAGCAAGGTTTAGTCCAATTAGTGTTGGTAGACGACGATGATATTCGCAAGAAGCTAGCTCGCGATGACTACACAACGGTAGTGTTCAGGTACAAGGATGTGAACAGAGAGATAGAAAGCACAGACGAGAAGGAAATACTGAAGGATATTGTTGAAGCGCTGCCTAAGGTTGAGCAAATTACTCCGGACAAATTGAAGGTGGGTATTCTATATAACCATTATTACCTCTGCTCATAAAGCTCTCCACATTCATACTTTTAACTAAATTATTTTCATCTCTTCTCATAATGTGAACCATGCCGAAATAAGTCATTTTTCTAACTGTTTCATTAAATGGCTAGGCAAGTAGTTAAACATCATCGATCCAAGCTATTTGCCAAGCCGTTTAATTACATGGCTTAACACCATGCAGGCCGTTAATTGAATGGCTGAATGAGCTAGTTACCTACACCTCTGTCTACGCTTACATGGGTATACAGGCCTAAATGTTATAAAACCTTGCTTGTTTACAGGAAATAAGGAACAAATTACGTACCGGCTCACACAAAGCATGGGTAGTGTTCTTCTCATCGAAGGAAGCAGACAGGTTGCTGCTATATCAAATGAAAATTGCGTTCCCTCATATGAACTTCGGTAAGATGTTGTATAGTTTCAGTTAATCAGGCTAATGTGTTATGTTATCACCGTCATGTCATGTTAGCACCGTGATGTCATGTTATCACCGTAATGTCATGTTATCACCGTCATGTCATGTTATCACCGTCATGTCATGTTATCACCGTCATGTCATGTTATCAGCGTCATGTCATTTTATCACCGTTTATTGTAATCGCATTATTGCTATTAATTCTTTAGTGTCATTTTAAATCGGGCGGAAAATGTACAAGCAATTTTTATGTAGCAAATTAAATGGTCACCTTATTCCATTAAGACGAAGCTCAACATAGTATGCAACAACTTGTAACAGTCCCATAATACTACAGCATACTATTTACAGCCTTGTCAAAATGGCATCAAGTTAATATTTAATTCAAAGAAGAATCAAGAATCAAATAATCAATTTCTTTTATTCAGTTTAGGCACATAAAGAGCACATATGAACGTCAAAATTTGACAGTCATGTCAAAAAATTACTAATATAATATTAAATTAAGTAAATAAATAATTTGAAAATGATTCTTATGCTGGTTCGGTAAGTTGGTTCTACTGAGAAGAGACCAGCAAAAAGGTAAACACTTACATAATACTCTAGCGTATTTCTACCTGATCTGAATTGACCCTTATGCGAAATCATCATCATCCAAGTTTTGGGTCCCGGTGGCATCCGAGCTTTCTACCTCATTACGTTTCCATCTTACAGGTGAAATCGACTGCGACCAGTGGGACCAACTGTGCACCTCGCTACACGTAGACTCGCCTCCCTCGTGGGGGATCCTAAAGAGGGGCGGTGGCTACCAGCGCGCGCCCCCCCACGCTAACCTCAAGAACTTCATACAAACTGCCTCTGAAGCGCTCAACTTACATACACTGTCTCCGTCGGACCTGCTTAGAATACTAGATGGTGGTAAGTCAAGTTAGAAGTTTTCTACTGGGTCGCCAGCACGAGTTTGTCCTTTTTTTTACGTGCGGGGAATCCCCACTTAACCCCCCCCCCCCCCCGAGCCAGAGGGGGGGGGTGTTATTTCGGATTCGAATCGACTAAACCGCACGCCGTCTGTGGGTCGTTGTACAGTCAGCATCATTAAAATGTCACTAACAAAAATACTCAAAATAATCCAAATACCAAAATCCCAATTTAATATTGGTTATTAGAGTACTCAAATAGTTGTAAGTATCCAGAGTGGTCTAACTATCTTAACAATCGGTCTTCCAGTATTATGTCAGTTAGTAGTGTGTTCATATTCATATACACAATCACGCCGGTCGACGGTATCCAGTCAAGCATAATTTGAAAAAATCTAGACATAGTCATTTAATCGCATTTTGTATCCCTTTCTTACTTGTAAAGCCATTCCTTTCACACAATGGCGGGATGATAAGGGATGGGTATATGAGTAAGAAAAAGATACAAAATGTGTCAATTGACAATGTCTTTTTTTATAGTTGACAGTTGCATAAGCCATGAACTATCAAATTCCATTAGTGAGAAAAGTATGAATGTCTAGATTTTTTGAAATTATACTTGACTGGATACCATCGACCGGCGTGATTGTGTATATGATATGAGTACTCTACTAACTTAGATAATACTGGAAGACCGATTGTTAAGATAGTTTGACCACTCTGGATACTTACAACTATTTATAAATAATAATAATAAATAAATAAATAAAAATCCCACAACATTTCACACAACGCTATGTAGACCCATGGTAAGCATAGCTTAACTAGCTTGTGTTATGGAATCTAGAATGCGGATAAACATACTTAGATACGTATTTTTTTTTTTGTAAATACATACATATTATACATAGAAACACCCAGACCAATGCAAATATACATATTCATGCATACAAATATTTGCACTGAGCGGGGATCGAACCCGCGCCTCCTGCGTAGCGGCCGCGTTCACTACCGCCACGCCACGGAGGCTGTCGATTATGCTTGACTGGATACCGTCGACCGGCGTGATTGTGTACATGAATATGAACACACTACTAACTGACATAATACTGGAAGACCGATTGTTAAGATAGTTAGACCACCCTGGATACTTACAACTATTTGAGTACTCTGATGACCAATATAAAATTTGGATTTTGGTATTTGGATTATTTTGAGTACTTTTGTTAGCGACATTTTAATGATGCTGACTGTATTAGGCCGAAGGTGAGGTTGTCTCGCGACATATCCCTCGCACCCCGGCTGACCCAGGGCCATTACTCTCGGTCTGGCCCTCCTCGGGAGGGGGAATCACGCGGTCCTCAACTCGCGCCCGGTATGGGGGGACGCCGCCGCCGGCACAAGTTTGACGTCTCTGATATTGCACAGCACACGTCCATAGGCCACGGCTACCGCTTAACATCAGTGTGGCCCACCCGTGTTCTTCTCTGCCGCCTACCGCCTAAGTGGCATATTAAAAAAAAGTTTAATGGTAGATTCTTAAAACTAGCGTGCAAGTATGCGTGTTATTGTGAGGGAATTTCCTTACAAAAAAATCCAATAATAAAACTTTTCACGAATCGAACCTAGGACGTTACGATCGCACTCAAATGTCAGCCTAAACCAAAAAGCGTCTGCAGCTTACTGATTAGTTAGCCGAGCTTATGATTGCTGGCTTAGAGGTCTCGGGTTCGAATCTTGGCCATTACACTGGTGAACCCACTTCTAACACTTTAGATAGATAGATAGATAATTCTTTATTGTACACTAACAGATTTACAGTAGGACAAGTAGGTAGCATCTATAAAGTTTAATGCACAATGGGCGGCCTTATCGCTGGAAGCGATTTCTTATAATGGTAATCGCGGTTACTCGTACTGTTTAAAAAAAAAAGTAAATAGGTAGGTACTTTGCTTCTAAGTTAAAGCGTAGTATTCACTGAGTAACATTGCTGCGCGACATGTCCCGCAATATTATTGCTCGCCATGTCGCACTACCTTGTTACACATCAAATATACACAGCAGCGCGGAACAATCTTGTCTATCCACACATGATCCTTCGTCAAACAAACAACAAGAGTGTCAGCTTGTTGCACGCTTGTTGCTCAACAATTTCGGCGGTTTTTTATACCACTTAGGTGGCAGACAACCACACGGCCCACCTGATGATGGAAAGTGGTTACCATGGCCTACGGACGTGTACAACTCCAGGGGAGTCACACTCGTGCTGCAAACCTTGTAAGAACAGAAAGTTTCTGTGCCGTCAGTGTAGAAGACAAAGCAGAACAAGCCTTAAGCTCTGACTGCTCTGCCAAAATTTTTAAGCAACACTAGTGGCGCGTCAAATATTGCCTACAGTGTCCACAATAGGCTTAATACTATATCATGTTAACTTTTGCAGGTGACGTAGGACCCTGGGTTCTCCTCGTAGCCCCTCACGGGTCTACCTGGGAACACATCGCGGATTCCTTCACTACAGCCAGTCGACACTTCGAGAAGAGGGATGATATTAGTGTAAGGAAACATTTCAAATGTATAATCGTCAATCAAGTGAATATGGAGTTCGTGTTTCAGCATTCATTCTATATCTTCTTGAATAAAAACTGGTAAAGAACATATTGATAGTACTAAATAGTGATGTACCCGATATCGTTTATAGAGAAGGAAGGTAACAGAAAAACTATAGACTTCCATTCAAATTATTTTGTATATCTTCAAATAACTTAAAACAATCAAAAATATAAATAGACCCGAATAATGCTTTTCAAAACATCTTGTCACGCAAAGCGTCAAGTGGTATCAATCATCGTTTCAAGATCGCGTGCATCTTCAGTACAAAAATTATTAAATTGCTTTATTGGTATATCGACTTTTCTGGAAGCGACATCGTCTGACCGCTCAACCCTGAAAGTAAAGACTGCGTCAAAGCCTCGTTTGTTGTTTAGACCTGCTAACCCTGCCATACAGTGGATATGCCGCCGCCAACTAACTTAATCAGCCGTCCAATTAACTGCCTAGGCAGTTAACTAAACGGCGCCATTCAATTAACGGCCTGAATGATATTCAGCCGTCTCGTTTATTACATCATTTAACAACCTGGCTGGCTAATGCTTAGGCCAATCGCAAGATGGGGCACTAACTCGTAATAACATAAAAAATAACTTACATACACACATATACTTACACCTGTAAATCTCCGAGGGGGTTAAGACAGAGTTGTATTTACAGAAAATTAGTGATAGGTTTATTGTGATAGCTGCAACCCGACTTGGTTAGGTTAGGTTAGAATTATTAGAATTAGGTTAGAATTAAAAATTCTACGTATGTATAAAAGTTTGTGCCTAGTGAAGCTCCGAAGTAGGAATCCATGCTATAGTTAAAGAAATTATTTTATAACCAGATTTACGGTAACTGACGCTCACACACTAATAATGTCATCACTGTTTTGTAACTTTTGTGTCCATTGTGTATCTACTTTTCTTTTTAATGTTTATCAAACGCATGTAGTGTTCACGTCAAGGAGGACTTTACATCACTTTTTAACAGATTATTTGTGTTATACTTATGCCATATGTAACGTCCAGTTTCTTGAGACAATAAAAAGAAATACACCGAGTTATTGCCCTTGTTAGTGAGGTTCGCTTGAGGCTTTGTGCACCAAGTGCAAAGTTAAGATATGTATCTGCAGATATACATTTTTAACAACTCTGCACATCGCTGTTACTTCCATCAATTCAATGAATAAGCCTTATCACAAACTAGACGGGTTGGTACAGGGTTTTATTTGGAGTTTTCCACACTCTTTTCCAGTCCGCCCCTCTCCTTTCGAAGGGTATGATGTGGTCATACTTATATTCTTTCTCCATTACCATATTATTAATAAATAAAATATGGTTGTTATAAAAATTACAGTTCGGCATAATGGCGTGTACACTCAACACGGACAAGTACTGCCGCCAGGTGACACACAGACACCCGGTGGTGCTCGTGCAGAATGGGGATAAGCAGAATATCTACAATGGGAAAGATTACGAACAACAACTCAGAGAGTTCATCGATATGATCTTAGACAGTAGTGGTGAGTTGAAGAAACCTGGTTGTTAACTAGTGAAGTTTAAATTTGCCATAAGGGTAGGTCTGGAGTACTCAAAACCTGTGCTGGCTGGCATGAAAGGGTTGAATGATATTAGAGTAACCTTGTGAAGTATACCGGGTGTAATGGGAACGCTCCCGAAGCCGAAAGTAGCCGAAAGTACTCCGGGTGCAATACATATTGTTATATTTTTCTTTTATTTGGTGTTTTTTTATTTTAATTTTTGAATTGAATTTTGCCCACGTCGCTCTACGGTATCCAACCTGTTATCTTGCCTGGACTCCTGGACAGAGAGCTATAATGACACAAATGGTATTAAAAACCTATGTCAGGCCCTTGTTGGAGTACGCATTCCAGGTGTGGAGCCCGTATTTTGTGAAGGATATAGACCTGCTGGAAAAAGTGCAACGCAAATTTACTAAGCTGCCCAAACAACTGAAAAACTTGTCTTATGAGGAGAGATTAACTAAACTGAAACTTACTACCCTTAAAGAACGTAGAGAGCGTGGAGACTTAATAGAAACATTTAAAATCCTGAACGGCCACTATGACATACAGACGTTTGAGAAAATATTTCAACCCACACAAAACCCACGTTTAAGGGGCCACAATTTCAAACGTTCCAAGACGAGAGCAAATAACAACCCAAGAAAGCACTTTTTGAGCAACAAAATTGCCAGAAGATGTTGTAAATGCTAAGTCCACAAACCGATTTAAAAACAAACTTGATAAACTTATAACTGATAAGAAAACCAACAATGGATAACTAGATACAGGCAACTAAAAGGTCTCTCAACTGCCTGCCTGCTAATAAATAATAATAATATTTTTTCCCTTTCTTTAGCATTATTTATTCTCCATCGTATTAGTAAAGCTCAATGAAACGGCAACTTCATAAAAAACATTACTTTTTACGAAATTGTCGTTTCATTGGGCTTACCTAATACGATGGAGAATAAATAATGCTAATGAAACAAAAGATTTTTTTTTTCACCAATTCGAATATTTATTTTTGCCAATATGTAGTGTACCCGGAGTACTACTAGGGGCCTTCGCCTTCGGATGCGTTCATGTCTATCCTGAACAGTCGTAATTCCCCTATACATACATCTTAAACGTTCCATCGCGGGTCCAAATCCTATCCTAGAAGTAAGTCATTTCTTTACTTAGTAAAACTCCTCCATACCTCCATACGATCATTTATGCAGAGTGCAGGTTTGCGCCAGTTCTCTTTCGCAAAAGCGAGCGGGGTAAGTACGTGGTCCACTGCCACTACATCCAAATGCATATCTACACTTGAGAAAATATTCTCTAAGGTTGTATATCTCGGGTTGTGTAGTATTAACGTTAAAAAAACCACGACTTCCATACTTCCGCGGGATATACAACCTCATTACTGAATATGCCGACAGATTTGCAGCTAAATGAGAAGCAAGTTCTCGAGATCTTGGACGCGTCGAGTCGCGAGCAGACGTGGCTGGTCGCCTACCTGCCGCCGCGCTGTGGACACGTTTGCGACCAACTCGCCTACGAGTGGATGATTGTCGCCAAAAAGGTAAGCAGCGGTGGATGATTGTCTATGACTAGCTGAGTAGTTATGCCGCATACTGGTACAGTCGGTATCAGATCTATCTTGATGAACTAAGTGCTCAAATTGATCTTAATTTCTTGGTTTTACTCCCTTCCAGCCGACAGATTGTTCTGAATTTGGTACACACTTTTAGTTCGGACAATAATACAATTTAAATTAAAAAAAAGTTTAAAATTAAACTTTAAAATCTACTAAATATTTAAAATCGAATAAAGGACAAAAAATTGAATCGGTCTAGGCGGGGTTTGAACCCGCGATCTTTGCTTTACAAGGGCAATGCTCTGACCTCGCCCCAACCAATTTAAATTTCTCCTTTTATATCTGTCTTTGAGGCGACAGTGGAGCCCCTACCGACGTTCTTACGAACTATCCGAACCAATGAATTACTTTTCAATCATTTTTAAACATTGATTTTTGAACTCCGCCCATATAACCCATATAATTTGAATTAAATCTTTAAGCATTATTCATGCTAAATATGTAAATCGAATAAAGGAGAAAAATCGAATTGAATCGGTCTGGTAGCTTAGTGGTCAAAGCATTGCCCTTGTAAGGCAAAGATCGCGGGTTCAAACTCTACCGATTCAATTTTCTTTTCTACTTTATTCGATTTAAATCAAATCAGTTTGATATTGATCTTAATACCTTATTGTTAAGATTATTCTGAGACTTGTAGTCAAGATATTTCTGACGCTGCCTGTCTTTAATTAAGCTCATCATCATCACCTGAGCATGGTTGCCAGATATATCTAAACTATTATCTCGTAGCCCAGGGTTTGCTTGTACCTCTTGGTTTGGCTTGCAGCAACCGCCAAAAGCCTCTGTGGCGTGGCGGTACTGGCGGTAGGCGTTAGCGCGCGTTTTCAAATATTTGCATTGATCTGGGTATTTCCGTGCTTTCAAGAGCACGTTAAGCCGTCGGTCCTACACAGAACGGCTGGTCGGTCGTCTGGTCAAGGCGTCCTCACTGGAAGTGGTAGTAGTCCAGCTAGCGGCGTCTGGCTGCCCAATCCCAAGAGGAAAGCCTGTACCACCGCCAAAATGCAGGTGACTCGCTTTCTACTTAAGTTGGCATGGCACCAGAAATCTTGGGTGGGTCCTATACACTCAATACCTACATATAAGACCTATGCTAGATATAATGCAATATTTTATTTGAAATTTGCTCATTTGTGCACTTTTCAAAAGTGCCCTGTTATCTCTTTATCTCTTAAAATGGCACTTGCAAATGCATGTTTTATTGAACATGAAAACGAAAAATGTATAGTTCGGTTCTTCATTTTAAAAAAACACTTCCTATTTTTAACCTTGCTCAAAAATTCCTTATCATTTCCAGCTCCGTCCGCTGGAATTCGTCCGTGTTGGAGTATTGAACTGTGGCGAGCAAGCCGGCGGTTTCTGCCACAACATCAGGTCGCCCACCGCGCGACTGTATCCTATTGCTTCTGGACATCACTACAGGTTAGCTTGAAAATCATTCACTAATAGGAAAAATTAGGTATTGCTCGTTCCATATATTTATCTTAGACCTAAAATGTGCCCAAAATGTGCTCTATACACACAGTACACATTTCTTGCGTTTTGAGGTTAGCATAGGATGCTACAGCCGTAAATTAGCTTTAATTCACTAAACGTTGATTATTACAAAACGATCCGCGCGCTCCAGGGAGATCGCAATTTAGGTCAAAGATATATGGAACGAGGTTATAGTCATGGTCAGCCGGAGCGCGATGGATATGCTCTGCAATCTTACACCCCGGGGACTGAAGATCTGAGACAGCGTTGGTTTTAGTCGGATCGAGACCGACATAAGTAGCTCGCCAGGCGGTGGACGTGGGCATTTGTGCCGACTTTCCTGTTTTGTCGACTTTACAGAAAAATCACACATTGATTACCTTTATGCCGAATATTCAAACTTCATTGATTTTAGTGCAGTTAAGCCGATTTTTTAATTATTTGAAACAATCTTAACGTTAAGACAACTTAAAAAAAATATGGTATTATTGTTTTAGTTTGCCGATTTTTATACAGTCACGTACGTAACGCTATATGGTTTGATATTAAATATTTACAAAACTGTATATTGTACATAATTATAATTAGCACTTAGTAAATGCGTTGTCAATAAAGGTCAAAGATTTATGATACATTCTCTTTACATAATTATGATGCGATCTCATTTGATAAACTGTCATATACAGGGTGTATTTTTGAAACGGGGCAGTAAGGGCAAGTACCTTAACCGGTGCAGTTACAGCAAAACGTTCTTAGAAGACCTTCCCTAACTTTTTGACATATTTTGAACTGCATTCACAGATTTTGTAACAAACTTACAGTTGGCAAAAAAAAATGCAAAAAGTCCAAAAAAATTTTTTTATGCCATTCGATTCTATTTCATGTGGGGATCAAAAAACTCTATGAGACCATTTTAGCTTTCAGTACTAGGAAAGACAGAAATCGCCAAAAACGTTTCCCATACATTTCGGCAACAGAAACAAATTTCTACGATGGTCTAACTTTTTGTTATGGCCAGGAAGTGGGTAGAATTGACTGTAAAGTAAATAAAAAGAATTTTTACCCTCAAATTTCGAATTTGATTCGAAAATCTGTGTGTTATTCTTAGTTTCAACTGAGAAACTTCGTATGAGTTATTAATTAAGGATTTTCGCTAAAATGTCTTCTAATCGTGAAAAAATTGACTTATTAGAAGCGTATTTTGTCAATAATCGAAATGCGGGAGCTGCATTAGTGTGGTACCGCAATAAGTATCCGTTGCGGCATGTGCCAACAAGAAAGGTTATTACAAATCTTTTGAAAAACCTGGAATTGCAGGGTTCTTTCAAAAGAAAGCGGCAGCCTCGTGTGGACATGGACACGGAGATTGCGGTTCTAACTTATGTCGAAGCATATCCAGAGGTATCGTCCAGGCAAGTCGCCCTTGAAGTAGGTGTATCCCACTCCCTTGTGATAAAGATATGGAAGAAATACGGCTACAAGTGCTATCGATATGGGCGCATAGTTCAAGTGTTACATCCGGGTGATAATGTTCGAAGGCTTACTTTTTGCAGATGGCTAAGAGGAAAAATAAGCAGAGATCATGAATTTTTAAATTACATACTGTGGTCAGACGAAACGAATTTTTCCAATAACGGTATGTACAACAGAAAAAATCACCACTATTGGTCCAAAGAAAATCCACTAAAAGTTACGGCAAGTCATAATCAGGTTCGCTTCTCATTCAACTGTTGGTGTGGTATAATGTCCAATCGAGTCATAATGGTGGAATTTTATGAAGGGAAACTGAATTCTGCCATGTATAATGAAGTCATTTTACACCATCTTGAAAACGAGATGGACGAATGGCCCCTGTCGGAATTGCGAAAAGTTCATTTTCAACAAGATGGTGCTCCGCCACATAACAGTCACCTTTCACGTTCCAATTTGAGCCGCCTATTCGGTACACAGTGGATAGGTACACATGGTCCAACACAGTGGCCACCTCGTAGCCCCGATCTAACACCACTTGATTTTTTTTTATGGGGCTTCGTGAAAAACGAGATGTATAAGACGACGTACGCCAGTGTTCAAGAGCTCAAGGATGCATTAATGACCATTTTACGTAATATTCATCCCAGAACATTATTAGCCGCCATTCGTTCAGTGCAAAAAAGGATAGACTTATGTATTCGTGAAAATGGAAATCATTTTGAGCAATTTATTTCATAAACCAATTTCTTAAATGTTTAAATGATTTTTTTTATTTAAAAAAGTTCAAAATTTTACCTGACCTATGAGTTTCGAGTTGATTTATCATATTTCCGTACGAAATGTATGGGAAAGGTCTTTGGCGATTTCTGTCTTTTCTAGTACTGAAAGCTAAAATGGTCCCATAGAGTTTTTTGATCCCCACATGAAATAGAATCGATTGGCATAAAAAAAAAATTTGAACTTTTAGCATTTTTTTTGCTAACTGTAAGTTTTTTACAAAATCTGTGAATGCAGTTCAAAATGTCCCAAAAAGTTAGGGAAGGTCTTTTAAGAACGTTTTGCTGTAACTGCAACGGTTAAGGTACTTGCCCTTACTGCCCCGTTTCAAAAATACACCCTGTATAGATAATTAAATATTGAAAAGTGTAATGGTGTAATTTCTCACACAGACAAAAATTAGGAAGTTTCTCAGGTCTGGTGCTAATTTAAATAGCTGCTTATTATTTTTATAAAATGAGTAAAACTATAGGTGATATAACTTTCTTCCACAGTAAAAAGGTAAGACAAATTAATTTTATGCCCGTGGCCACATGCCAATAAAGATTATTTTTGGTCTTTATTTTTCTATGCTAAATAATGTATTCTTTAAAAAGACGCTTTACACTCACTTGTACGTATATTCCACTATTTATTCACTTTTTATCTGATCGGTTTCGACTAGTGCTGTTTTTAGAGAGAAAAAGTGTATTAATAATGTATTAAACCAAGTGCCGACAATCGACAGTATAAATTATACAATAATTATATTTATAGGGTGGCTGGACTTTGTGGCGACACGGGTTCAATTACACATTAGAAAAAAGAAATAAGGATAATTCACAAATATGGAGATGCTCCAATCGAAGGTGTTCTGGATCAATTACATGGATGGAAGAGGACGGCACTGTAATGCGAGAGTCCATTCACGTTTGTGAACCTGATTGGAATAAGTTTGAAATCGCTAAAATTAGGTCTGCACTGAAAAAACGTGTGTGCGATGATTTAGGACCGATACCACTAATTTATGATGAATTTATAAAGGATTACAAAAGTAATCAATATGATGGTGTTATTCCATTATTTAATTCTATAAAAAATTGCTTGTATAGGGCTAGAAGGCAGTATTTACAAGTTTATTCTACAGTCTTTAAAACATTGGCTGATGTGAAAATTAGGCGAAAATTTTCTACTTTTTGAAGATGGGATAGACGATAAAATATTAGTATTTTGCAGCAAGGAAGGTCGTGAAACTTTAAAATTTGTGAGACATTATTTTGGAGACGGCAACCTTAAATGTGCGCCTCGTCCTTTTAAACAAATATACACCATACACGGAGATGTTGGGAGCACTAGCGATGCAACAGTTATTGTTCCACTTGTATTCGCTCTCCTCCCTAATAAGCAACAATGTACGTATCAAAGATTTTTCAGGTTATTAAAAATACATTTGCCTCAATTCCAACCAGTGTTGTTTCAAACTGATTATGAATTTGCAGCAATGAACGCATTTAAAAGTGAATTTACCGATGCCTTGAATAAAGGTTGTTTTTTTCACTTTTCACAAGCATTGCAAAAAAATGCAAAAAAGTATAATTTAAATGAAGAAGGCGATAGAAACATTATATCTTTATATACTGCCTTAGCCCATTTGCCCGTTCAACATATTCCAGAAGGATTTATTAATATACAATTTGAAATAATCAGAAATAACAGTAATTGGAATCAATTTATTGATTATTTTGTAAAACAGTGGATGAACCGGGAAGTATTGCCAGTAGTCAGCTGTTACGGTAATCTACATCGCACTATAAATGCTGTGGAAAGTTGGCATGCCTGCTTGAAGAAAGTTGTAAAAGTTAGAAAGGTGTCTATTTTTCCCTTAATTAAAATATTGAAGGATGCGAGCGTCCACAGTGACCACGCTTCTCGGTATAAGATGACATATTTGCCGATTTCTAAAAAAAAAATAGAAAAATACAAATTCAGAGACAGGCGGTACCAAAAAATAGTAGATGACTATTTGAGCAGCAACATTGAAATAATGACATGCTTGAAAAGACTCGCAAATGTTTGTTTTTAATCAGGAGTTTTTAAGTTAAATACGTTTTTTCCATAAGAGATCTCAGCTTTTGTTTTTATTTTAAACTACAATAATAATACATCTATATCTACATTACTATTTTTGTTTCAATCATTATTTACAAGACAAAATTGTACACGACTGTACAAATAGTCGGCATTGCGGTTCCTGTAACGAAGATATTTATCTTGTTGGCTTTTTAAACCTAAAAATGGATTAATTTTAAAAGTCGGCATCAAGGGAAAGTCAGCACAAAAGCACTAAAATCAATGAAGTTTGAATATTCGGCATAAAGGTAATCGATGTGTGATTTTTCTGTAAAGTCGACAAAACAGGAAAGTCGGTACAAATGCCCACACTCCAGGCGGTATGGGGGGTATCCGAGAGGTTAACCCTGTATTCCAGGTGAATAGAAAAGTTGTATATTTTGTAAATTTTCTTCTTGTTGGATCATTAAAACACATAAAATTATAAAATAACAATTATTAAGGCGTTAATTTTTTTTTTTTGCAGCATGTACTGTGAAATAAATAATAGTTTGAAATCAGAGAGAAATAACCCGAACCCTATGCACGTTTATCGCATAACACTCTACCAGAAGCAGGCTGCTGCAGTTCTTCCTACCTGAGGAAAGATGGGGACACAATAGTCCGTCATCTGAGGAAGCCTTCGATGGCTTTGGGTCAGCTGCAGAGTGAGGGATATGCCTGAGGCTTCCTCACCCCTCCAATTGAGCAGTTCGACTGTAGTAACGCCATAATAATAACCTCGTGTTGTGTTCCCGGCGGTGAGTAGGGTAGCCAGAGCTCACTGGAGAATTTTTGTGCTGTTCGTGGGTAGACTAAAGACTATTTCTGATTTGTCTTCTACACTGACGGCACAGAAACTCTGTATTTACAGGGTCGGCAGCACGAGTGTGACTTCCCTGGTGTTGCCCACGTCCATGGGCTAGGTCCCTAGCTCCGGCGGGGAGTAACCATATGGATTTGAGCACGTTAAAAAAATGGCCTGCAATCACCACATGTAGCACAGCATGAAGAATCCCTAGCACGAAAATCTATCGTGACGTAAACGTATCGACCGAACCGAGCATTACGATTGGCCAGCTTCATACACAAACAGGTTCACAGTAGGCAGGCGGCCAATCGGAATGCTCCTTTCTATCGATACGACTACGGTAGTTTTTCGTGCTCGAGGCACTGAAGAATTATCCTTTCTCGAGTATAATTTGATTACCTTCATTGTTATTTAATTTTGTTACAGTGTAAGTCTAGAACACCTTTCCCAAGCCCCATACATGTTGGAGTGGGCGCTTGAGTATATCGACGACTCGGTACAAAAGCTCAACTGGCAAACCTTCAGTAGGAATGTTATAGCTGAAGAGTTGAACCCAACTAGGTAAGATCTAACAGACACTAGCACTCACAAATATCAGTCACCTTTTTCTTAGCAGTTTTCACTTCCATATATGTTGATCTGTACAATGAATATCCTTTTCCAGCGGCAAGAAGCCTTGGTTAGTGTACTTCCACTCTCCAAGGTGTTACAGATGCTACGAAATGTTCTCAGACTTCGCAATAGCTGGCATTGTAAGTATTCCACATGAATATCTTTTTTTTTTTTTGCCATTCGATAGCCAAAATACGTAAAGTAACTCAGCAGATGAGCCTTTCAAATGCTGTTTTTGATGAAACAAATTTGAGTTTTCGTCGATGTTACATTTCTTACTTTAATATATCTCTGGTTCGTCAAGATCATGTATATCGGTTCAGTCGTTCTTGAATTATAAGCAAAATACATTTTCGCCCTTTTTATGCTTTTAGGGTTTGAATTTCTAAAAATTCTTACTAAGTACACCTCCATGCACCAAAACAAACATTCTCTACAAATTTCAAGTTTCTAAGACCAGCGGTTTAGGCTGTTCGTTGTCTCAATCAGTCAGGGCAAAGGGTTTTATTAAAAAGATTATCGGTGATCAAGGCCATGGGCCTCATCATCATCATCATCAGGCTATATTAGTCCACTGCTGGACATAGCCCTCCCCCAATGAGCGCCATAGCGGGCCTACTAAATATGAATATAGTTTAATAAAGTTGTGGATGTTTGTTATTCAATCAAACGGCTGAACAAATCAGTACAGGGATAATAATCTACTTCTGATCCCGAGAATAGGTTCCAACAGCTAGTCCTTCATAAAGTTTTTGTTTCAGCTTCTAGGTAACGCCGTGCAACTCGGCCGAGTGAACTGTTTAAACGAAAGAAGCTTGTGCCAACACGAACAAATCATGAGCTACCCATCCCTCAGACTGTACCTCAGTAGGAACCAACACCAGCGGTTTAGTTCTATCATCACAATACAAGTGAGGGACTATGAAAGCATACTACAAGAAGTCAAGCCTCATTTACTGAAATATGATGAACATTTATTAGCAGGTTTTGAACGAAAAAGTTTTAATATAAAACATGATGAGTTTTAGACAGTGAATATCAAATTTTTAGATCAATTTATTAGGATACGGAATATAAATATAAGAGAATTTTTTCGTGTTAGCATTCTAAGTACTTATAAAGAATAACTCTTTGTTAAGCTTAAATGACCAGCTTATATTGTGAGGGTAGACGTGAAAAGATATCAAGTATTCAGCATTTGCTTAAGCTTATAAGATGATCATAATGTTACAGTGGTGCGTTCTTATCGATCGATAATATCGCGCGTTACTGCGATCTGTTTTTCGTACAGTTTACATAGACGCGGTTAAGACACACTGCTGCGATAAAAACGGCACACAATTTGTGTGTTCTTGGCAAAACTCTCGAAGCCCTGTACGGAAATACGGTCTAAGTCTGGTCAAACTCAGTGATAATAAGTTGCCGTTTTCTTTTTGCTCAATGTCGGTTCGCTTAGCCGTTGGAGGAATAAGGACTTACTATCGTAATAACGCGTGCGGTATTATCGATCGATAATAACGCCCCTCTGTGAATGAGGCTTAACTCTTCACACAGAAACCAGTGCATTTATTACTATCGTAATAACGCGTGCGGTATTATCGATCGATAATAACGCCCCTCTGTGAATGAGGCTTAACTCTTCACACAGAAACCAGTGCATTTATATTTTTGAATAGGTGACGCAAATTTTTGTGTTAAACAGTTTTAACAAAAGTGGCCCTCATATCCCGCGCAAGCGATAAAGTAATATGGTCGTGACAGCTGCATTTGCATTATTTTGTTATACTCAATAACTTCAATATTCACTAATTTACTCCTAGGACTAAAATTTTGAATGGTTTTCTTTGTTACAGAATAGCAAAACTAAAATCTTTATGCTTTACAAGAATTACTATAATTAATTAATGAATCTGTTTACAATCTCATTTTATTTTATAATTAATAATTATTAATTTTATAATATAAGTATATGTTCCATTTTATTACAATGGATCTACATTATGTGATATTAATTTTAATTATTATTATTTTGTCATAATAAGATAAGAAATAACTGTTACTTTCATTCCATTGACTTACAGTTAATAACATGCTCATGTATACTTTGTGAATTCGCGGAGTCAACAGAGGAGGTATATTAAACCTAAAGCGAGCCAATTGTCATCAACTGGACATGTTAACTGTTAAACGAAAAACAGCATTGTCTTTAGTGGCCCTGTAACCCAAGAGAAAAGATGGGGAGGCCTTATATGCTATAATCAGGACAAACAGCTAACTTATAAACTCGACTAACACACAGGGTGGATTTTATAACGAGGCAGTAAGGGCAAGTGCCTTAACCTTTATAGTTACAACAAGACGTTCCTAGGAGACGATAACTTTTTAAGATATTTTGAACTATGCGAATAAGGGTAACGTAACTTAGGCTTAAAATACCGAAGTTTTAGCCAAATCCGTAGTCGATGGTAAAGCGGACCCCAGACTCCAAGTTGAAAGCTTGGGATAAGTATATAAAACGTAACCTAGGCTATTTTTTAAGAAAATAAATTTGCAAGGTCCGCTCAAAAAAAATCTCAAATATAAGTGGACTCGGGCCAGATGACCTCAAATACGATCAAATAATAATAAAATGAGTAAGGGTCATCATAAGATTAGGCAGGAACATACAAGATTTTGCAAAAAATATTTTTATTATGGTAGGATGCATTCAAAGGCACAGAATGTACTCAACTTAATTTTCTAAACAGTGCAAAAAAATTTGATAGCCTACCTGTTCATAGAACCTTTATTTGTATTTTAACTACTTAAAATATGCGATTAGACAATATAATCAATTTATTGCCCTAAACGCTTTCACTGACAATAAACTGAGAACTCAAACAGCAATAATTTCTTATTTCTAATCCCAAAACAGTTTAATGTATAGCCGGCATTTTCACGAATAACATCTGAAACAATATACACTTATTAATATGGAAAAAAATGTATAAAAAAGTATATAATGTATATGTTGCCGCCAACTAGCTTAATCAGCCGTCCAATTAACTGCCTAGGCAGTTAACTGAACGGCGCAATTAACGGCCTGAATGGTGTTCTGCCATTTAATTAAACGGCTAGGCAAATTGCCTAGATCGATTACGTTTAACTACTTGCCTAGCCATTTATTTAAACAGTATAACCACGAAGGCTTAATGCGGGAGCTACGCTCCGCACCACTTCGCTCCTGCATTAGCCTTCTAACCTAACCTAACCAATAAAACGATCAGTAATTTTCTGTGAATACATCTCTGTCTACCCCCTCAGGGATTTACAGGTGTAAGTATATGTATGTATGTAACTTTCTATCTTATTTCGAGGTAGTGCCCCATCTTACGATTGGCCTAAGCATTAGCCAGCCAGGTTATTAAATGATGTAATAAACGAGACGGCTGAATATCATTCAGGCATAGTTAATTGCCTAGGCAGTTAATTGAACGGCTTAATTCCCAGATAGCTGCAATCCCTTCTGTAAAAACCCGAGAGGAAAGCCATCGTCGAAGACACAGTCCTTCTTCCTACAGTCCCAGGTCCTTTATACGTGTTTGTAATGGTGACCATTATCCCTTACACTTTGCCTTCAGCTTGCCATCAGGCGAGGTGAAGTGAATTTGACGTGTACTATATAAAAAAATATTGCAGGTGACGTTGGTTGGCTTGGGACAAAGATGTTGGTGGGGTTTTCAAGAGGTTAAGTATTATACTACTGTAAGGTCCATTTTTTTTTTTGAGGGCAGACTAAATTGAAAAATATCAAAGTCTAGCTAATAGTCCGGACAAAGTAAACTATATTATATTAGCTATAGCTATAGCTATTAACGTTAAAAAGTTCTCATAAAACCGTTGCCTGTATTTTTTTATTTGTTTTTATCTAAACGGTAAGTTTTATCATGAAAATATGTAAGACAAAATTAAAGATCAGATAATTATATATAAGAAATGTTAAATACTTTTTTCCTAAGAGCCACCGTTTCTGAATTAAACAATTCGTTAAACCTGGAAGAGTTGTACTGGCAAGGGTTGATAAAAGATCTTTTCTTTGGAATGTATAGAGGTTTTGAGTTGGAATTTATACCAAATACTTGAGGTCTGCAATGTCTTGTAGCTGTGAAAAAAATTAACTTCTATGTCAATGCAATGAAAAGGTACAGACGTTTATATAGCTGTATGCATCACGTTAACCGCAACTCTATCTTCGTCCATTCCATAACTAATATATTTATGACTTATAACGTAACTTACTGTTTTGGTGGCAATTGCAATGAACTCGTTTGGCCTTTGACTGATTATAAATTTTCCAGATATCTGCATCTTTTCATTGCATTGACGTAGAAGGTGACAATATCAAGGCGTTGCGGACCTGAGTATTTGGTATTCATTTCAACTTAATACCTCCACGCATTCCGAAGAAAAAGGACATATCATTTTTTAACCCTTACTAGTACAACTCTTCTAACTTTTTCGAATCGTTATATCTCGGAGACGGCGGGGTGGCTCTTAGGAAAAACGTTCTAGATATTTAGTATAGATAAATATCAGATCTTCCATTTTGTCTAAGATTTTGTTTTGGTTAAACGTACCGTTTGGCTGAAAATCGCGAAAAGGCCCTGATAAGAACTTTTTTTCATCATCATATCAGCCACACATAGTCCACTGGTAAACATAGGTAGGTCTCTGGACCTAGACTCTGGACTTCCAGAACGACAGATGTAAAGCAGCCCGCATCCAGCGCTTCCCGCCGACCTTGATTAAGCCGTCCTTCCACCTCGCCGGTATCCAATCATTTGACAAAAAACGAATAACATCTTCATTTGACAAACAACGTTTGACTATTGTTTCATAAACTACTTATTAGGCAAAATATTTATTTGGAAAAATTTCATTTGCCTTAACATCATTTCACAAACAACAGTAAAAAGTTTAGTGACAGAAATGAATTTCTACAAATCCGACTTCACATGGTCTTTTTTACCCTACTCCTAGAGTGTTATATAAACCCGCGCAGGCGCGGAGGGGTGAGGCGGCCCACAAGCTGAGGAGCAGGTGGTTATAAAGCCGGCCAGTAAGCCGAAGCTGCGGGGGTGGGCGTTATACTTATAACCATCTGCGACGACAAGCTCGTGTCGGGCCGCCGGAGCTGTGACAGAAACAATGTTTGCTACATGCTTCCTGCCTACTGTATGCTACTGGTTTATGCCTGCTTGTTTGACTGTTTGTTAACTGACTTTATATAGTCTAATGAACATTTTAAAAATAAAATTTTAACAATTGAAAGAACTATTGGAAACTGGTACATTTGTTTAACCTTTATCACATGATTCTTTTTGAAATAAAATGTTTGCAAAATGAAAGTTTGTCAAATGATTAGTTTTTGAAAGGTTGTTTGTGAATGATCGCTTGTCATGTCATACGTTTTTTGTCAAACAATAGTAAACCCACCTGGCCGTTGGGCCGTGGGCGTCTCACTGCGCGATATGTGGCCCGCCCACTGCCACTTCAACGAGCTAATCCGCTTGGGCTACGTCGGTTACTTTTGTTCTCCTACGGATATCTTCATTTCTGTCGCGATCACGTAGGGAAATACCGAGAATAGGTCTCTCCACTCCATAGCTCGTTGAGCGACTTTGAGCTTTTAAATGAGACCTATAGTAAGAGTTTACGTATGAGATCCGTAAGTCATCACTGGTAACACACACTGATTGAGGACATTCGTCTTCAGACACTGAGGTATGTCGGAGGACTTTTTAGACGGGTATAAATCTGCAGATAGACTGGTAAAGCGAATTAAACAGCCGCTGTGGCGTAGCTGTTGTGAACGCGGCCGCTGCGTAGGAGAAGCGGGTTCGATCCTCGCTCAGTGCAAATTTTTGTATGCATAAATTTAGGTATTGCATTGGTGTGGTCATGACTCGGAGAGCATGTTAAGCCGTCAGTCCCAATTGCCATACAAACATCTATGGCAGTCGTTATGGGTAGTTGGAGCCCTCAAAATCCAGTAACTCGTCTAACTGTAATGCTATGATATCGCCTTTGGGTTGTGGAGGTCAGTGGCATTCACTTTACGGAAAATGTCGAAGTTGAGCCAAATCCGCAGTTGAACTAGTAAAAGCCGACCCCAGACTCGAAGTTGATAGCTTCGGATTCGACTGGAATTAATCCCAGGATAAAGAAGATGATACACTGGTAAAGCAGACCCCATACTCAAGGTGAAAGCTTCAGATATGACTGGGATTAACATGAGATGAAGAAGAAGCACTCGGCCTGCCTGATGAAAAGTGGATACTGCAGCCTAAGGACATAATGCAACCACACTCGTGCTGTCAACCCTCTAAGAACCTACTAATGCCCTTTTTAAAGAACTCCATATTATATATGGTTTTAAATAATTTTAACATAAAAACTTACATTATTATTTCTATTCAAGTGGGCATCAATAACATCCTGATCTACACTGCACGGTAGGAAGAAATCTACCACTTCAAAACATCCTTTTGAGTCCAGCACCAGGCGATCTTCTCCAACTTCTAAGCTCAAATCTTTCATTTCCACCTAGAATTTAAAATTATATATTTTCACACACATGTAAGAATGACAGAAAATTTATAAGCTGTGGATCACCACTACAATACACATAGCTAACAAAAATCATATAAAATAACAATAAAATAAGCAAAACCTACAAAGAACAGAAACATAAATTGAACTAAACAATAAATATGAAATTCAGGCATGCAGTGAACATTTGAAATTTAACAGAAGTACCTTTCAACCATGCTAAAGAGAGATGACATGATAAGCAGCTCTACTATTTGTTAGTTTAAATTGTGAAAATCAACAACTAGTCATAATTAAACAATCTGTATGTAACCCAATTATATACATACATATATTCACACCTGTAAATCCCCAAAGAGGTAGGCAATAGTGTATGTTTCACAACTATGAATTTACTAACCCATAAAGGGGGCGAGCCTATTGCCAGAATACTTTTAGAAGGAGAACAGTCCACATATAGTACAGATTACTAAAGAAATTATACTTTTAAGTCTACTTACATTTGGTGGTATTTTAAACTCGGCCAACAAGTACTCAATCTCTCCAGTAGGTGGCTCACGACGTAATCTAAATTGCAGTTCCCTCTTTCTCCCTACAATAACATTGCTTTGTTTTGCAGTAGATTTCTCATCTATCTCTTCAATCAAAGGCGGCTTAGTCTGATTCTCACATGTCTTTATGTCCCTAATTTGAATTCTATGAGATTGCAGAGTACCAATAGATTTTCTATTCTTCAGAATGGTGTATTTATGCATGTCTATTTCAAATTGATATTTGTCTTGCAAACCCTCAAAGACAACAGTAAGGAAAAAAATTTGAAACAAGTCGTCCTTTTCAATTTTCTTGAAGAATTCAGGGTTAACAGCTACATCATAAACAGTAACTGGAGCACCTGAATTATCTGGCTCAGTTCTGCCTTCTCCAATGCTCATGGGTACCCTATAGCTAGAAGGGTCCTCGGAGCTGAGAATTTGCATAAGTTCTTCATTGCTTATATCTCTGGGACATGGAATAGCATCAGTTAAGCAAATGTTCACGAAAACTTTCTTATTATCGGACTTTGTGAAGGTTTTCACACAAAAACCTGCAAGCATTAATGCAATTTATAAGTTAAGTAAGTACATTTATAACAATTAAAAAATACAATGTGGGTGTTGTGGATTATCTGTTCATACCTGGTTTTGGCTTGACAAGCTTCGAGGGTATAGGATCTACCGTAGCTAAAAGCTTATTAAACTCCTCTTCAACAGGATTATCCTATAAATATGTAATTAATTCAGTCACCGTTACTAATTGTTATTGCTGTGGACTAATAAACTGAATAGGAATTTATATTACTTACTTTTATAAATCTCATGTTGTTTTCCATGATGGTAGGGTCAATGTCTAAAGATATTGATTTTTTTGTCATTATGTTGATTCAAAGAGGATTAGAGCAACGAGAAGCAACAAAATAAGATGCGATTCTACAAAAAAAAAATTGTACTTGAAAATTATAAATAAAATTCCATAATTCGAAAATTGACAGTTTAAGTGTTGCCAACAAATCATATGAAGAACGTGCTAAAACGATATAAAGTTATGCCAAATAAATGCTTTAATACAAGGAAAAATTCATACGACACGTTTTTATTTTAATGGTTTTGTTACCTTATCAGCTTACCCCGTGTCGCAAAAAGGAGGGGGCGTCTCCACCATGTCGCAAAAAGGAGGAGGTTCGGTAGCTTCAATGCAGGGCATGTCCATGATTGCTGATTACCAGTACCAGGAATCCGATCTGATGAGCCGCAGATATTGACCTTCAGATAAAACTGAAAGCATTCACCACCCATCCTGAGCTTGCATGAAAACACCAGGTGGGCGGTGAATCGCATATCTCCTGCTGGAACTTTTTGCTTGTTACACTAGAAAGAAACGCCTTGGTACGAATAAATAAAACATAAACCAGCCTTTGAAATCCTTGTACCGTCAAAGAAAACAGAAATAAAAAGATTGAACTACCAGTAAAACCAACCAAAGAATATGACTCCTAAAAAGTATGTATTTCGTAAAGGAACTTCGCGACGCGGCACCACCCACTTAGGATTTTCCACCAGTTCGACCTCTGAGAGTTCTAAGTTGGAGGACTTGACCACACACACTTGACTTGTAGGTGAAAGAGCTAACGATTACTGGACCCTGCTTTCTGCGAATAAGCAAGGGGGTAGCTCGGCAAGCCGTAACAGGCGTTGCAGCAAAAGTCGTTCCCGCTTTCGTCACTCCGAGCTGCGCTCCTGGCACTCCCTGATTTGCTCGTCCATTTCGTATGACGTAGACGCAGTAAATGGTAGCATGATTCAGACATATGGCAGTAATGAGCTTAGTCTAAACCTTGGTTTAAGGCATTGTACAATTAATCATACAGCCTCCGTGGCGTAGCGGTAGTTAACGCGGTCGCTACGCAGGAGGCGCGGGTTCGATCCCCGCTCAGTGCAAATATTTGTATGCATGAATATAAATACCTTGCATTGGTCTGGTCGTGCTTCGGAGAGCACTATAAGCCGTCGGTTCCGGTTGCCATACAAACATCTATGGCAGTCGTTACGTAATTTTCATGTTATTTAGAGGATTGCATATTTTGTTGCTTCTCGTTGCTATGAACCTCTTTGATTCAACAATGACGTAAAAATCAATATCTTTAGACATTGATCCAACCATCATGGACAACAACATGATATTTATAAAAGTAAGTAGGTATTATAAATTTCTATTCAGTTTATTAGTAAAATGTTCTAAAATAAAAATAGTATAATTCAAATGGATGGTTATTATGTACTGCGTCTATCATATAATAAACCTAGATTTTATGTTTGCTTCCTTCCGATCATATTCGGGAACAGTGACATTTGCCAGTACGATCGATACGTAAGCGGAAAACGCAGGAGAACGTGTGCCTAGCCTATTGGTATCTTGTATTATTATCATTATTAGGTCTTTACACCATGAAATTGGCGTTTTATCGATCTGGCCACTTTGATCTCAAAAAGAGCCAGCGTTTAGTTATTCAAAATTCAAATTCATTCCAATTTTAAGCTTGTCTATTTGTGTTTCGAATGTGATAATTCATTTGTTTTCGCGCTATTTAATTTTGTTTTGACATCGGTCTGTGCACAATATGGAAAACTTAAAATATCGCATTGTATTTTCGAATACTAGTTTAATCACGGCACCAGCATTGCATAAACAGCTCGAAGGATCGTGGACGGCCAGAGACTAGTTGTCAATGAGGATATGAAAGTGATCGTAGAAGCGAATCTATCTAAAAAATCAGGTCAAAGTTAGCTGCAGGCTTTGGTGTGAGGGATAAAACTATTTTGAATGTAACACATTGGAAATGTGAAAAAGCCCAAAAAATGGGTACCTACTGCATCATACTAAGTCAAGCAAACCGACAGACACGCGTCGACTGCTGCGTCACGTTAGGTACTCGACCGTCACAGTAATGAGGGGATTTTAAATCGTATTATTACTTGTGATGAAAAATGGATCTTATATGATCATCGGAAACGCAAATCACAGTGGTTAAACCCTGGAGTACCGGCCAAATCCTGCCCCAAGTGAAAGTTCACTCAAAAAAAGATACCTACTGGTTAGTGTCTGGTGGATCAGCGTTGGAGTAATTCATCACACCTTACTAAGACCTGGTCAGACGATTACGGCAGATCTGTATTGCCAACAATTGGAAACCATGATGCCACTAGACTACACACTGCACAACAGACGGTGGCAAAACTAGAGGAGTTAGGATTAGAATGTCTCCGTCACCCACCATACTCCCCGGATCGCTCCCGCTATTTTTTCTGCAAAGGCATCAATCTCGTTTTTAATGTGCACCCCGGCTCCGGAGTGCACATTAAATGCAAGGACGGGACAGAGATAAACAGCTCAATACCATTTTGACAAGTATGCAAGTGTTTTCCAAGCAGAAATCTTTGCCATCAAGGATTGCGCAGAAATAAAAAAGACCTGAATGCTGAGAAGGTCACACTCTACAGTGATAGCCAAGCGGTGTTGAAGGCACTAGGCAAGATAGAGACCACTTCGGCAATGGTAAAGGAGTGTAAAAAGGCACTGGAAAGGCTGGCCAGAGCAACCGACGACGTGACAATTGCCTGAGTATTCGGACAGGAAAGCAACACGGGAGCTGAAGTGTTGGCCAGGAAAGGAGCTAATGTAAACCAGGTGGGCCCTGAACCCAGGCTGCCAATAGTCCACAAATTCACCAAGGGAGTTATCAGCCGGAGCACAGTGGTAGAGACCAACCGCAGATGGAAATCCTCGTTTGTCATGAGACAGTTGAAAATGTTCATAATAAACTTAGACACAAAAAGAACAAGCCAACTGATGAGACTATCCAGGCAAAACATGAGGCTTGTCATAGAGGTGATAATAGGCCACTGCCGAATGAACAGGCACCTGACACAATAGGAGTGAAGACTGATCCCAAATGCCTGGAGTGTATGGATGTTGAGGAAACCAGCATCCACCTGCTGGCCGAATGCCCCATGTACTCGCTGAAAATATGGAATATTATGGGAACGGACGACCTAGATCTGGGGGACATTTCCAATCTGAGGGTGGAACACATCGTAAGTTTTTGCAAGGAAACAGGTAGATTTGACGAAGCGCCGTGATTGCCGGACACCCCTATTCCTTACAGGAAAAATAGGGGAAATGGGTGAAATGGCCCACACCGAAGGGTCCCACACCTGTCCGGACGCGACGTCCTCAGCTGGCAGTAAGTAAGCAACATGGAAATATGCTTAGTATTTAAATATCTTAGTATTTTCTAATATTAAAAAAAAAACACAAATATCTGCACGATTAAAGCACCAATGGGGGACAAAGGATAAATCAAACTCCACTCTAATTTAAAAATTAAAGAATGGTCGTTACATAAAAATTTACACAATAAAACACTACGCGTTATGTGGCATCCACGGGATAGAGACGCGGCCAATATGAATAACCGGCACATGCTTGAATCAACGTATTTATCACATCTACTAAAATGCTACAAATGCAAATGTCTAAGTATTTTAACAACTTACATAATATTCATAGGTCGGAATTAGGTAGAGTTGTTTATGTACTTATATTGATTTCATGTAAAGTGGTTATGCCTCGAATCCTGAGATTATTTTTAAAGGGCATAAAAATCCTGTGTCGTATTAATTGATTGATTTATCATTATTTGTGACGTACCATGGTCCCAACTGTGCAAAAATGCATTTAACATTTTTTCAAAAGAAATATGTTGCAATTGTAAAAATAATAAACTACATACCTAATGATTTTAAAATTGCTTAGCCAATGCCCTTAGTTTTGTTGCGGGGCAGATTAGAAAAGAGAACGCTAAAGTTCTGTCCACAATCGTGCCGTGCCAGGGCCGAGGCAGGAACACAGACGCCTAAGCATCCGTGCCCCGGCAAAACCTTTCTGGTTCACACGAAAAATATGTACTTCACTAGTTTTTACTACAATTTTATTTATTTTATATACATAATCGTCAATATCTCCATATATAAGGTCCAAAATAGTTTGCGCCTATTTCTTACAATGGTGTTCTAGCCTCGCTTAGGGATGATGATTGATCCACGTATCTGCAAATGAATGGAATCATCTGAGTGCCCTTATCTCTTAGTCACATTATTGACATAAACAAGCACTAATACACAATTATTCAGTTCCAGTCATAAACGTCACTCTGGGCCTCCAGGAACTTCAAGGCGAACGTGCCACCTCCCGTAAGAGCAGACACCGCCGATCGTCCTTTACAATGGATTTTACTGATGATGCGTGGAGGCGCATGTACTGTGTAGGGCTACCGCCGATTTCCATAAATAACTACTCGTACTTTAATCATTGCTTAATAAAGAGGAAAACTAATCTAGGATACTCAGCTGGTTCCGGTGCGATGCTGTATTTATTCGTTACAGCACTGCAAATCTTTGACAAATTTCCATATTCATAATTATTTACATAAAAGTTTGTGCTGATACTGATATTTTTATTGACAAAGACACATGTCAAAAAAACGACATTTGAATTTGGCATAAATTAAGATATCAAAGGCCAGTTAGCTAACAAGGAGGTTTATTCGTGACGGAACTTCGCGATAAAAGTAGTGCAAGCGATTTTCGACCTTCTTGACATCTTAAAATATCGAGTTGTTTTTCTTATATACGTGATCAGCGCCATCTATTTCGTGAAAAAACATGTTATTACGGTCTTAACTAGCTTGTATTGTCTTTATCGTTCATTGTTTTCGAAATATCTATAAAAATACACTTTTTGGTACCTATATACAGTCCTGATCACGGCAATGAGAATAAAAACCGATTACGAATTAAGGTTAATAACGATCTACACCTACATTTTGAAAAAGGCTAGTGCAAGCAATTTTCGACCTCATTATTATCACATAGCATAGAGTTTTTTTTCTTATTTTCAGCGTCATCTTTAAGTGTAAAAAACTTGTCGTCTTAAAAATGTCATTAAGGTCGAAAGTAGCTTGCACTGTTTTCGTAGTGGCTGTGTGAAGGATATCACAAACATATTTACATAATGTATTTCTACTAAGGTTTTATTTATTTTATTCATATAAGCATCTATATTATCCCTTATGTAGAGACGATATTCTTAGCAATACATGGATTCTCCGTGCGGGTGCCGGGTCCATCGCGTTGCTGAGTTGGGAACTCGGGACAGTGCCTGGGACTTGCGACCCAAGTGTAGGTTTAGAAGGGGCCCTTTTGTTGATGTACATCAACACTCACCTTCACTACCCAAGTTCCCCTCCCTGCCTAACCAAATATGATACGAACCTACTAGTGCCGCTTTAGACATTCGTCCTAGTAATGAGCTTATTGTAGCTCTCGATAGGCCTAGATCTTTAAGTAGGTTATAGAGAGATTTAGCTGGTATACCTATCGGTCCCACTTCTACTGCATACAAATTAACCACGTAACCGTTTTTGATTAATTCGTTTGTGAGATCATAGTATTTATTTTTCTTAAGTGTGTGGTCCTTCGGTATATTTCTCACGGTATAGTAAGTTCCGCAAGGACCACATATTTAGTCGTTTTCGAGTAGAGAAATATGTCCGGTCTAGATGACGAAACCCCAACATCCTCCGGAATTTTATAGTGCTTTTCATACGTGTCGATTAGGAGAGTCCAATCTGGGGCAGTATCTAAGATTGAATAAGGTTTGTTCCTGGATTTTATGGATGAACCTTCAGACACAAAGTTGATATGACGTCTGTTAGTAGTCAATCCTTTTTGGGCTCTAGCTACTGCCAGACTCATTGCTTCGCGTATGATGAAAAGCACCTTATCGTGGCGGCGTGAGTATTGGCCTCTATCAAGAAGCACCCTACATCCTACTAATATGTGCCTAGCCGTCCCTATTGCCTCACCACACGTATAACATTGTTTTTCTGTGGCCTTCCCCCACCTTACCAGATTACTCTGGTCTGGAAGGGTCATCTGAAGGGCGTTAAGATAGAATTTTAACAGGGCCGGCGACTACTCATAGATCAAGGTGCGCCACTTTAAAGCCATCGGTATGCAGAACTCTCCCATTGTCAACCATTCGTTTTGGATTTCCAAATTCATCGCGTGCACTCGATATTTATCATTTTCGTCTTGCTTCAGAAAGGACCTAAGTATATCCTGGTCCCTTTTTGGCTCTCGTACTCCCAACCCCACTTTGTTCGACTGGGCTCCTATCATAAATCGTTTATGGAATATAAGTCTAGATTCAAGCTCGGACGCGTTATTATCTTTCGGGAGTGCCCTGACTGTGTCATCTTGGGATTTACCTAAGATGTGGGCTTTGGTAACTCTAAGGTGTTTATAGAGCTCCGATGGTTTCTTTAATTTCTTCCCAAAATTATTCTGATCCCTAAATAAAGCAGAGGGATCAGCAGAGTGCACTAATCCAAGCCACGATTTTAGTGATTTTATGACAGTTGCATCTATTTTCGCGTGTAAGGTTTTGCCGAAATCGTATATCAGAAAAGGCCAAGTCAGACGTGATGTTAGGTAGTTGTCATATATCCAAGCTTTTTTGATATTATTCAGTGGTAGCTGATCTATCTTCTTTAGGTCATTTATAAACATATTGTCAACTTCATCTAAGGATGGTGTGCGTCCTTGATGGTCTATCTTTCTCCCAAGAAATTTAAATGGGACCGATTCAGCGACTATCGAAACTGGTTTACCCCCTATGAAGAGTCCCGGGTCGTAGGAGGTAAATTTGGTGTCCCGTCTACCCAGACACAGACAGTGACACTTACTGGGCTTCGTTCTCAGTCCATTTGTCCACAAACAGAACTCATCGATTTCCTTTAATAGTTCCTGACATTAATTTGGATTACGCGTCAGTATTGCGAGGTCGTCAGCAAAAGCTAAGATGGACTCAGTGTATGTACCTATTTGTTATTTACTTTAAACCGATAACCCCATTTCTTCTCGTGACGTATTAATTTTATTACAACTAATATTGAGAATGCAAAAAGTCAACAAATTGCAGGTTTTTATTATTTATTTATTTATTTGTTGGCCACATGGGTTTGTCCATCAGAAATCCTGGTAAGATCCACATTAATATCAACATTTCAACCTAAGTACATAAATAACTCTATCTAAATAAAAAATCACACATATTAAAAATCAGTCCCATTAACATTTAGTTGCATATCTTAAGAAACAAAACGACCATTTAAACCGGCTCTCATTATTTGCAGTCAACTGTCGACACTTGCGAAATTTTGAACATGCCCTATAGATGCCATTAGGCGTAACTCAATAGTCATAAAAAACAGGTGATTTCTTGTCTTAAAGTATAGGGTATTTTCGATAGGGTTTTCTATTGGTTTTATGTCCCGTATTGGTGCTTTTACCTTAATGGGTTCCAGTAAAAATAAAAATTGATAAACAAAAAAGTATGAGAAAAAAAGGAAAGTGATTATAATGAACACAAATATGTAGTAAAGCAAAAAAAAATTAAATAAATACCTATTATTTCGAACCCATTTTGATGCACTCAAATAGTAGGCCTTCGTGTGTCACCTCACTGAGTGCCTAGTATTAGTGATAACTTCCCATCTCTAAATTAAACGTCATGGGAACTAGGTCGGAGGAATAGTCTATGTCTGACTTACTGGACTATTTTATTACTTTATCGAGCCCTTCTTCATAAAATTATTATCTAATTAGTGCACTTATGAAAACATATTGAGGATGTCATTTGTCTCCGAGTCATAGCAGGCTTTCTAAATACATCTACGAAGAATAAATCGAAGGTAAGGGTAAACTGTCTTTATAAATTGTTTGCCATATTTTAACTATTTGAACTTTCTTTTATGACTTTGTGTTGCAATTAACTTTATATTTTTAAGGCACAAGTAGTAGTGTACTATGTTAGAGATATTTTTTTCATTAAGAATATTGTGTTGTGTTGTGACGAAAAAAATAAGACCCAGTTAGTCAGCTGTGTTAGTGAATGTAAAGATACGTATGCATAATAGGTGCTGAGCAGTGTTTACTTGTATTACGAGATTACTGACTTACGGTACCTGTGCTATGGATAAAAAAATAAACATGACAAAAAGAAAAGTTTATCTACACAAAATCTTAGAAAAAATATCCAACTAGTATGTGAAGGGATTTTTCTATACCATTAATATGTCATTTAATAACTTAATTTTATAAGAAATTTTCGAAATTCCTTACACACTTTTTTTAGTATGTGTGAACAGGTAAGTTAAGTTTCTTTTCAAATTTGAAACAAATTCTTTAAAATAGTTACTTGATATTTTGTAATCATTTGTTCTAATACTAGTTTAATAAAAGTTATTTAACTTTGTCATCTAAATTCAAAATTTTATCAACATTGTCCTAAGAATGCCAAGTGGATGTCGCAAAAAGTGAGTTTAAAAAAGAGCCAAAGTTGTATACCTTGTATTAGTGTTGTTCTTGGTTGCATCAAGGCTTTCACCTTGGATCTGCTTACCCTCTCTTCTCCCTTTGATTTAGTATAGAGAACTTTTATGGAATATGACCTCCCAGAAACCAAAGCCTGCGCTTGAGCCTTGTCTGTTGATTACCAAATAAACTAACTTGTGGGTAAGGTTGGTTTAGCCCCAAAGTACTGGGTAGGGCCCCATATTCCAGTTCACGATTTGCAGTAACCAGGTTTATAGATCAGTTTAAAATTTCCTAAACCATACACCTTGAAATGAGAATTTGTTCACATTGCCACATCACTTAGGAATCATAACCACTGTGATTGATAGACCTAAGACATAGTGCCTTTTCTATATTATTCAAAAGTTAAAAAAAAGCAATATATATTTTATTTTATACATAAAGTTGCATAAAAAGAGAAAGGTTTATTGGCAGTACAACTTCAAGGTTTTTGTACATCTTTTATTCTTTATTAATTGAAAAAGTCTCTTAATTGTACAGTGTGCTTGGCCTGGTGATCATAATTGTTTTCACTAGTGACATGTTCTTATAGGAATTATGTAACAGTAAATAGTAAAGTTTTACTATTTTAATACTACTTTATAACTATTTTGACTGTATAACTTCTATTGTCTTGATGTACAATCAGAATGTCTATGTATCTGCCTATGTACCTGTATATGTAAGTTTACACATATGAAAAGAATGTATTTTATAGAAATCATCATGCTATTAGGCATGGCCTCTCCTCATCTCCTCAGAACTGAATGTTGTTTTAGAAAACAGGTCTATGAGAGGCAGTTGAGCTAACGTCAAAGCAGTAAAGTTAACCATGTCTTCATAAAGCTTTGACAAAACAATAAAGGCTTACAGGTTTGTAGTACGAGTTCTGGGCAGTGATCATATTTAAACCACTGATATGAAGCCTGTCTCTGCTTTATTGCCCAATCATATCATCCACCATTATGAACAGAGTAGTATATCTACTGATTTGGACCTACACACAGGACTACAGGTCCAAAAGAACAGAATAATGTACCTTTAGGTGATGAGGAAGAAGTGTTCACTGGAAAACCTATAGCTGTACAATTCTGAAATATGCCATACTTATACCTTCCCTAAAAGCAGTGAGACTTTGTGTGAAAATTAAGGATAGGAAATGTTCTCTAGAAAAAAAGACTGCTTCTTTGAAGAGAGACTGCTATTACTAAGAGGAAAGAAACAAGATTATTAGTTAGACTCACAAGAGGGACTTAGTAGAATGGTCTCTCACCACTGTGGAACTTCTGCTGAGGCTTTCAACTAATAATACTCATTGTAGATGGACCTTTTTGCCATGACTGGCCAAAGAGAATAAAATATTGCTTCTTTTGAAAAGGAAAAAGGTGGATTTTATTTGTAATAATGATGCACATTGTTACTTAAAATTCACCATTTTCCTATTTGAAAAGAGAGTGCTATTACTAAGAGGGAAGGAACAAGATTATTAGCTAGAGGGACTTGGTAGAAAGATCTCTTTCTAATAAAACTCATTGTACATGGACCTTTTTGCCATAACTGGCCAAACAGACTTAAATATGGCTACGTTTGAAAAGGAAAATGGTGGTTTTTATTTGGCAATGTGCATGTGACACCCTGAAGCCTCTTTTAGTGTGTTTATGAAGAAGTGATTTTACACGCGTTTGGTTGACACGCATCGTTGTTTGTGGGATCCACCGTCGCCTCTTAATGAAAATCGTCATACATAGCGATATGTATTTGTTGATGAGGGGGGCCACTGCACGCGTCGCCGCAACGTAAAGGAAAGGAAAAAAACATCCAACGCGCTACAAGACGTCACGCTACAAGCGACGCGTGACGCCCCGCGACTTTATAAACGCGGCCTTAGGCCCCATAGTGTTACTAGCCTACATAGTCTCTTGGCCATAGAGAACAATTATCATCTAGTGTGTCACTTTCTACCAGTTACAGTCTTTACCAGTTTAGTTTTAAGAAAGAAGTGAAAGAGTTCTTTACAAAGAGAGAGAGAATAAGAAAAGTTCTTTAGATTATGTAACTTTAGTTAGTAAATAATTTGCTTTTGTAATTTTATAGAAATTATTGTGTTTATCATGTATTTATTTTTGTGTTATTTTTACTCCCTATACATATTTAACAAGCTTTTTTTTTGTTCTAGGAAATAATTATATATGGCATAATCAGTGGACTACAATGGCAGATAGACATAGCCTGAATTATGATGATGTGAGAGAGCTAAAACTGGGTGCTAGCTTTACTAACAATAAGGTGTCTCAGTATCACACAATCAAGTGTAAGTATAACATTGTGTCCTATATATATATACCATACTTAACTCATCATTGTCCTATTGTTAGAGAGAGAGATTGTCTTCATAGGACATGAACGCAAACATATCTTGAATTTCCTATTTAATTTTACTTTTAATATACAAAGTTAGTTAAGGAGTCAACCTTACGATCAAGAGGTCCCGGTTTCGAATCCTGGCCCAAGGTGAACCCACTCCTAGCACAAGCAATATAGCTTAGTTGGAGGGGTTAGAGATTAGTAATTTGGATAATTACAGTTGCTAATATCCTTAATAAAAATAGAAAAAAAAAAGATTACCGTTTTATTATAATTGGATAATATGAAGTCAAACAATGACAAAATCTAAAAAATTAATGCCTTTTATTCAGTTTGCAATTATCGAATTGAGTACTCAATGAAAAACATTGCATAAGTTGAGATTGGCTTGACCATTTTGAATAGTAAATAAATAAATAAATATTCTACAACATTTCACACAATGCTATCTAGACCCATAGTAAGCATAGCGCAACTAGCGTGTGTTATGGAATCTAGAATGCAGATAAATATGTATACTCAGATACTTTTTTTTTGTATATACATACATATTATATATAGAAACACAACACCCAGATCAATGCAACTACCCATATTCATGCATACAAATATTTGCACTGAGCGGGGGTCGAACCCGCGCTTCCTGCGAAGCGGCGGCGTTTACTACCACCACGCCACAGAGGCTGGATAAATATTTTGTGTCAAACTGGTAACTTTATTGTAACAATTAGAATAGTTAGAAGTTGTTGTTGTTTGATGTTTTATGCTATAGTTCGATGTTTGACTATTAATCTACAACATCCTGCAAATAGGTAAAAGTGAATAATTTCTTACACTCATTGTTAAATATGAAGCAACAACATAACTCAGTATTTTTGACACTTTTGGTTTGAACAACAATAAGTAAAGTACACTCAACCCATCTTAACCTTTGCTGGTCACCTTACTTAACTAACCTACATGTATTCCGGAACTTGGTCAAGAATTATTAAATAAAGTCGATGATTTCTGTACATGGCCAGACAGACTGGGGGTAAACCAAGTAGATGTCACTACTTATGTCTAGTTAAATGATAATATACCAAATATATTTCTGCAGTGCAGTTTTTTTTCTCTCTTCATCTTAATATGGCAGCAACATTTATTGTATTAGCACAAGTATAAACATTCGTCGTTTCTCTTGTTCCTGTATAAATTCAAATAATTTTTTATTTTTTTTTATTTTGATAATAAGTAATAAAAAAAGGTAAGTAGAGCTTATGTTGGGTACGAGAAAAAATGAAAAGACAAGAACGTGAAAATAAAAGGAATATTATATCGGCCTGACTCCATCTACTTTTTTTATAACCGGGTCTTTAATTTTTCAGATGATTTCAAACCGGCGTCAGTTGACGTTAACAAAATGGCAACGGTGGATGTTGGAACAAATAATCAAGTGACTGTCACTGTACCACATTTAGGTTTGTACATTTTATATTGAATACTAGCTTTTGCCCGCGGCTCCGCCTGCGTGGATGTCGGGTATCGCGACCAAAAGTAGCCTATGTCCTTTCTCAAGGTCTAATCTACCCCTATACCAAATTTCATCCAAATTGGTTCATTGGTTTAGGCGTGATGGCGTGACAAAGGGAAATAGGGATTCATTTTTAAATATATAATATTTGCAATAATAAATATTGAGATCAATAATTAAGATAAAAACTATTCAATCTTTTAAGTTGGACCATATTATAAATGGTTACAAAATTTTATCAAAATCCGTTCAGTAGTTTCGGAGTTAATCGCGAACATCGTGACACGAAAAAAAAAACCCTTGCCTACTGGAGCCACCCGGCCTCAGTAGATCCGATGGCAAAAGACCGGACGTTATGACTCTGGTGCCGTGGAAGAATGGCAGATGCCTTTTATGTGATGCCACGTGCGTCAGCACCGTCGCTCCCAGTCACCTGAGCCGTACCGTCTTGTCTCCAGGAGCCGTAGCCGTCGCCAAAGACGCGGCGAAAAAAAAAACGCGGCAAATATTTTGCCTTGGTTGAGCGGTTCATTTTCGCTCCCTTTGCGGTCGAGACGATAGGTAGTTGGGGTGCTGACGCCAAGAACCTAGTTAGTGAATTGGGACGTGGTTGAGGGACAAAATCGGTGACTCGCTCCGCCTCGTACCTGGGGCAAAGGCTGGCCGTTACTATCCAGCGGGGCATTGGCGCTAGCGACATGGGCACCTTTGCTCCTGGTACGGTGAGGGGAGGGTTAATTGATTAATTTTAATTTTGACTATGTGTTTATTATATTTAGAATTTAAGATGACATTTGTAATTTAATATGATGACTGAATTAAAACCCAATTTATTAATATTTTTCTATTTAGTATCATTTTAAGGACTAAAAACCGAAATTGAACCGAATTCGTCAGTTAGCCTAGTTTATTTGTTTAATATGTGATTTTATAAAAAGTTTAAAAAAACGAGAAACCTTTACGTACATAGGTACCTAACCAAATGCAGTATAGTACTTAATCAGAAAATAATAATGGTCAAATGGTACAAGTATATTTGTATTAGATCCTTGGGTGTCGAGATATTGAATGAAAGCAGAATATATTTGACACAATTGAGTCCAAGATAAGATCATATCGCACCTTCGGTGCAACAAAGTCGTAACAGCTCATTTTGTGATTTTACATTTTTAAACGATCTGGCGTACTTAAGTCGATTTTGCTATTTTGGGTATTTATGACTTTGTTTTATATTGTTTGTTTCTTTCGCTACAGTTTCATGAAATAATTTTATTTTCAATTACTAAAATTATTTTTAAACGATCTGGCGTACTTAAGTCGATTTTGCTATTTTGGGTATTTATGACTTTGTTGCAACGAAGGTGCGAATTATTATGCTTCCAATTAATCAATCATTTATTCGAGAAAATGAGTATATTTTACCCCCCATTCCCTAACGACAGCCGTTTGCGCAAACAGGTCGCGCAGACACTCTGGACTGATGCGTGACACTTTTCACCCATATTTCAAAGCATCATCACTTGATTGTCTGTAAGCATTTAAGGTGCTCACTCATCGGGAGCAATCTATAAAGTAATGTTACAGAAACGAGAAACGGAACATTACAGTACGTAGCCTGTAATGATACAAATCGACCATTAAATTCATGAGGGAAGAGAACTGAGCAACGGCCTGATGTTTGTAATTTTTTGATACAACTTGAAACAAAATCGAATAAAAAATGTTGCATTACATACGAAAGCTCATCAGTCATGTCAATACCGCCATAACCTATAATACCTATAACATAATGCTCAAAATTGAATCTAAAATGTTACAATACAGGCAAATACTCCCAGTGAAGGAGTACTTTTATAAGTTGCCTTATATACTTAATTCATCATTCAATCGGTACTCATTGATAAATTACGACTTTGAGTTTCTAAAATGCCCTGACCTTGCACAATAAGAAATGTATAAAGCAGTAGTTACCTTGTATATTTTATTGACACTGACATGTGATAATCGTCTACTTACGATTTGATTAATAATAATATGTCCTCGGATATAATTTGTTTTTATTACATTTTACACAGAATTATTTACTATATATATGTATAAACTGCAATATATTTTAAAGTGTTATAGTATCTCAATCTAGGTCATATTTTTAGATTGTTCTGAAAGTTGTAAAGAGCTAGCTTAACTCAATAAACTGTCAGTCATATATTGCATTGATTTAAACACTGCTTCTGTAAAATGCAATAAATCCTGACATCTGCCATTTAAATAATTCTCTCTTTGTTTGAATATTTGCTGGCTTGGTTCTTTTAGTAACCAAGTATTTTTCGCCATAGGGGTTTCCCAATTGAATAAATAATATAGGAATTAGAGCAAGATTAATACACGGTGATTGGGTTATTGATAAGCAGTTTTATTGTAAGATAAACATTAGATTAAACACTTCTTTGTTTTATCTTGCATGTATGTATAATTTTCATGTTACATTTTTAGAATTTAAATTACTTTTTGAAAATTTTATATATTACTAGCTGTCGCCCGCGGCTCCCCCGCGTGGATGTCGGTTATCGCGAATCGGGGTATGAAAAATAGATGTTGGCCGATTCTCAGACCTACCCGATATGCCCACAAAATTTCATGAGAATCGGTCGAGCCGTTTCGGAGGAGTTTGGCAACGAAAACTGTGACACGAGAATTTTATATATTAGATAGATTATCCGCCTACTGTGCCAGCTATGTCTTACAACTATTTTATACATTCTATGATTCTTTTAAATTACGCGCCTCAAAAATTCAAACACCTCGAAAGCCACCCTTAAGCAGCCATTAAAAGTTTTAAGATTACATTACCAAACATTTTTTTTTATGTAGAGCACTTCGATATGAAGTCTAAGGGACACCATTAAAGATACCAATAATACGAAAATGGTGGCCTCAAGGTTGGTCACCTCAATAGTTTTCACTCTCAACTTGTTATTATCCTAATCGAATTCTTATTAATCTACTAGGAATAATTATTGTTCTAAGTATTTTATCCCAATTCTTGTAGTAACGGTAGTGTGTTACAATGGGTTAAATTACCACAAAGATTTACAATATGGTGTACTTAACAAGTTCTAAGAATTTGTTATAATTTATATTCCAAGAAAAAGCATTAGGTATAGAAAGTTACATTTTATTACAGATGGCGCTGGCGTCCCACAGACTGTATTTAAAGGCAACCAGAGGCCTTACACAAAGGAATGCGTACTCATTATAGACAGAGTTACCGGCGAGATTACACTAGAAAAGCTCTCAAGTAATATACAAGTGAAAAAGACTAGGTGAGTATGGACCTTTATGTCCGAAAAAAATTACGGGGCAATCTGGGGACTACCGGTAGAAGTGAAAATTAAGTGACTTGTGAATTGCATCGTCGTGACATCACCCTAGGCTCCGCCTATTCTGACGTTATGAGACGATGACGCGAGTTCCTTGACTTTTGTTCACCGAAAAAGTGCACATTTATCTCAATGAACCTCATTGAACCTCAATCAATCAGATTTTCACTGATGAAATCCAACCTAAGTTACAAGTGTCGGCAATAATTAAGTATGTTAAAAATGAAATAGTCCGGTCAATTTAGACATTTGAAGTTACATCAATCCTCAATAAGCTGAAAATCGGTGAAATCGTTCAAAATATGATTATAAACAAAATCAGAAAGTTCCCCATTCCTCCCCTTTTTGCAAAAAATTTTATTCAAGGTCAAAGGTCGAAAAAATGAGTTTTTCGCGATTTTCAGCAAAACGGTAAGTTTTATCATAAAAATACCTCAAACAAAAATTGTAGATCATAAAATTGTCTACAAAAAATGTATGAATACTTTTTTTCCTACGAGCCACCGTTTCTGAGATATAACGATTCAAAAAGTTGTAAAAGTTGTAATCGTCATAATATGCACACGTTTCCACGCCACCTATGAGGTAGTGTACTTAGCGCGGTTTTTTTAACGTGGTTTCCCCAATAGGCCTATTCCACGGGTCAGTTATGATCCCGTTTAATTTGAAACTGTATATTTTATATGTATATTTTATATTTTAAGTGTAAGTTATAATGATCGATAGAAAAATATTTAAACATATATTACAACTCGGGAGATGTATACACGTGGCGTACTCATGCATATTATGACGATTACAACTTTTACAACTTTTTGAATCGTTATATCTCAGAAACGGTGGCTCGTAGGAAAAAAAGTATTTATACATTTTTTGTAGATAATTTTATGATCTACAATTTTTGTTTGAGGTATTTTTATGATAAAACTTACCGTTTTGCTGAAAATCGCGAAAAACTCATTTTTTCGACCTTTGACCTTGAATAAAATTTTTTGCAAAAAGGGGAGGAATGGGGAACTTTCTGATTTTGTTTATAATCATATTTTGAACGATTTCACCGATTTTCAGCTTATTGAGAATTGATGTAACTTCCCTCTTATTTTTTTGTCTAAATTGACCGGACTAAAAGTGCGCTTGAATAATTGAAGGTATTGCTTTTTTCCTTTTGACACATGCCAAACAAGATAGCACACACATAAGATACAAATATGATTAGAATTGGGAAGTGGGCCATTAGCACCAGTTGACTACTTATTCAGAGAAATGTAGAAAGTTGGTGCAAGGTAGATAATTATAAAAGGAACGCCCTGAGTCATTGGAACACTTTCTAAATTAAATATTTCAGTGATGATGAAACAAATCATTATCAAGAATTAATATTTTTTTGCACCCAATCAGATAATACTCGGAAGTATTGATAATTGGTATTCGATAAATATTAATTGCTATAATAATGGAAAGCAATTACCGGTAGCATTGTAAATGCTTTGTTTGTTTACCAATTATATTTTTTTTAATGTTTATACTGGAGATTGATGGCACTTGGTGGAATCTACTATACATATTGAATAACAATTGCACTTGTACTTTTCCACAGTTTATTTTTATTTTTAACCTGACCGGTTTCAACTCACGGCTTAATCAAAGTTTATAACTAATAGTTATGACATTTATGACCTTTGATTATGCCGTGAGCTTTAATTATACATTAATTTATTTCTAAATACTACAATTTTTTATATGTTTTTATATGTGGGTAGTTTCAAAAATTTTTATACCAGGTTCAACTTTTCATGTAATCATCAGACATTTTTGTTAACTGTTTTTTTGTTCTTTGGTTTTTATGCCTCAAATCATTCATTATGGTTAACACCCCGACTCAGAGCACCCCGACTCGGGTACCACCCAGTAATAGGAGAGTGATAAAAATCTCTCGAAGTAGTGGTCATTCGAAGATGTGACTTGTCTTAGTGTTGTCTGTCGAATAATCGTCTGTCGACGTAGTGGTACTTCGAAGGTGTGTGTTGGCACATAATTGTCTGTCAAAGCAATGACTTGTCGATCTATGTGTTTTCGAAGTTCGCTACATGTCGAAGTATTTTACTGTCTAAATTCAGTCCGTAAGTCAATCAATTTACCTATTGCAGTCCACTGCTGTACGTAGACCTCTCCCAATGTGTGCTATTATTGTCGATCCTTCGCCTTCCGTATCCAGTCTGGCCCAACCTCCTTTTTCAGGTCATCAGTCCATCTGCCTACTAAGCATATCCATGACAAACTAGATAGAAAGTTAGTTTCTTTAAACCAACTACCTTTTTGAAAACTTTCAACCTTCGCTACTGGTTTATACAATACACTTTTACCTCTATGAAATATGAAAAGACTGGTCTTGTGGGGCGTTTAGTCTATTGCACAACGCATATCTACACCGTAATATGTTTTAGAGTAGTTAACACCTGTTGAGCATTATTGTGACGTTGACCTACAGACAAGAGACGAATCAGAAGCCGCGGCCACTGACGCCGGTGACGAATGAGTTCACCAACACCACGCAGCGCTCCACGTCGCGCACGCGCGTCGCCACCAATCGACGCACTACCAACCCCAACACAGGTACGCAGCATTTAATTATACGCTTTTATTGACTTAATAATAATAATAAATACATATTTCAAGACATTTTACACAGCGCTATCTAAACCCGAAGTAAGCATAGTATAACTAGCTTGTGTTATTGGACCTAGAATGCGGATAAACAAACTTAGGTCCTTTTTTTTGTAAATACATGCATATTATACATAGGAACACCCAGACCAATGCAAATAGCCATATTCAGGCATACAAATAATCGAACCCGTGCCTTAAAGAAAGAAATAATCGAACGCGGTCACTACCGTCATGCCACAGAGGCTGTCAAAAGTAGTATGAGCATAAAAAAAAAAAAAAATTGTATGTAACTTGAACTCGATTTTGAAGAACTACGCTTTTTTATTGCCGCTTTTTTCCGTTGTTCTATTCAGAAATATCGGTGGTTGAAAGTTTTTATCCGCCACGGTAACCAATTACCTCAATTAGACCATGTGCTTGTTTACCATCTTTGTCAAAGAATCAAGAATCAAAGAATCAATTTCGTTTATTCAGTTTAGGCATATAAAGAGAACATTATGAACGTCAAAATTTTACAGTCATGTCAATAAATTATTTAAGTATATAATATTAAATAAAGTAAATAAATCATTTGAAAATGATTCTTTCGCTGGTTCGGTAAGTTGTTTCTACTGAGAAGATACCAGCAAGAAACTCAACGAACAATATACCTCTGGTCACGTATCTTGGATCTAAATCGCAAGACAAACAAGGCTAAGGCGCGTGGATTGTTTTGTAATAATCTATGCTTGGTGAATTTGAGCTCGTCCACCGGCCTAGCACCCCACCATAACTTCAAAAGGCACCTAAGAAACATGTACTGCACGTATAGAGCACATTTCAGGTCCTAGATATTTGTCTCGAGGTAGAACTTTGTATGTATGTTTGTACATAACGGAATCTAGAATTCTATTTTAGAGGACTACCAAAATCCAGCGTACAAAATTACAAGTCAATCATTAGACCAAAATATGAATAAAAATACCTACATAATTGTTAAAAAAAAAAACTACAAAATACGCTTTGATCTTCAATGAAAGCGTAATCTTTAATTTTCTTAAATTAGCATTGCGATAGAACTGAATTTATCATAAGTGACTGTTTTCGTAAAAAGGTAAGGTATCTATCTCCCTTCCAATCTTTTTCAGATAGCAAAATTCCGATTCTAAACGACAAAATTCGATTCGAAAGTGCTTAGATTACTCCGAACAGAGAAATACTATGCAATTTATTGCCTATAGATAAAATGTCGTAAGCTCACAATATCTATTGTCACTTTTTCCTATTGTTGTACTCCTTTCATTCAGCAAGGAGGCTTCGGTTGTTACAAGTGGTTATATGCCACAGTAACCAGTTATCAACAAGTAGACTAGAATTTACTACCTTAGTGTTATAAAATAAATTGGTACCTATACTAACATAAAACGTTTGTTGGTAGTGCCTGGAGTAGCTCAGCCTAACCCGCAGGCCAGGTTCAATGGCGCTCCTAATCTACCCAAGCCCAGTAATATGGTGCGTTCTCCGCCCAGACAACAGAAAACTTCACCGCCACAAGCCGCGCCGTAAGTAAACTAATAATAATAAGGTTTCTATCGAGCTAATCCATTGAAAAGTTACATTTGGGATTGCATTTGTCAGATGATGCAATTTTTTTAAATTTGATTGATATCAAATTTAAAAAAATTGCATCATGGGAGTCAGTTTAAAGTTAAATTCAAGTTCGTGGGGTTTTGCAACCTTTGTCCCAAGGCCGCCATTATTGAAAAAGGGGTTCAAATAGTTTTTAAGGTTTTTTCCTTCCTAATATATAAATAAAAAGAAAAACTCCTCTGACAAATTCACGATATACCAAAAAAAAAATTTCAATGGACTAAGCTTGGTCCCTGGACCCGATGCCGGTGGGGGTGTATTTAATATTATTAATTTATATGTGTATTCATAAATACACATATAAAAATTAATTAGCCTTTATTTCAAATATATAGTTTTGCCAATATGCCGCGTGGTTCCCGGCAGAGTAGAATTTGGGCCACCCCTTCTCTTCCCATGAGGTGTCGTACAAGGCGACCAAGGTATACCTTGGTCGCATAGTACGACACCTGAAGGCTGTTGAACTTTGACCTCAGACAGATATGTACAGCCCACTCGGTCTCAGATGCATGGGTCGAGTCAACAATAGTGCCCGGAATACGGCAATAGGCTCCCCCCTATTACGTGGGACCGAATACAGATTGGTGAAATGTGGGTGTTAAGTCAGCTCTGCCTAACCCTCCGGGGATAAAGGCGTGATTTTATGTATGTATGTAGTTTGCCAAAATGTGCATCTAGTAGGGGAAAGTGGATACACATTTTTTTACATTCCACTTTGCTCCTCCAGTGGGACCAAAGTGGAGACACCCAATTATTCTTCCGTTGCTCATTAGGAGTTTTGTATAAATTCGACAATTTTGTTTTTGAGGGCATGATTTTCTTATAATTTTATTATTTTCATTCTTTTGTCGAACACTTCCATTACGTCGGTAACCAAAAGTTATTGTCATCTTTATGAGCAAAGTTGCCTTTGATGTTGAAGTTGTTGAAGATGTTTATCCAACTTTTAGCAAGCACCTCAACATTCTTATCCATTTTCATTATAAATTATTTATAATGGCAATTAGAAAAAGTGGTGATTATAATATGGTTACTGGTAACACTGGCAACTTTCAGTGTCATCTGTCAGTGTCACTATTTTATGATTAGGTGGGTACCTTGCTATTGGTATCAAATATCTAGTCAATATTTTTTCCAAGTACCTACAGAATTCGTTACTTTAGTTTTTTATGTTGTTTTATAAGATGTTAATTATTGCAATTATTTCGCACTAACAATTTATTTCACGCTGTGTTCGTAGTGTGATCGAGTTTTATCGATAATATTGAAGGATTTACGTTTTTTTTTTTCACTTTTCAACATTTTACAATAATATTTTCAATTAATTGTTTACTTGACGTTTGTATTTGCGGCACAAACCCAGGAACTGACCAAAAAAATTGTACACTAAACAGGAGTAATGAGCGATGGAGAGACTGATGACGAGTGAGTAACTGATTGTTTAAATGAGTGAATGAGTGACAGAGCGATGGAGAGAAAGAGAGGAAGCTTGGCAGATTGTTAGGTTTAAATTGATAAGGGTCAAATATTGTCGCGACTACATCGCGCATCGTGCCACTACTGGATTGTTCGTCGCCCAGGGAAAGCAATATAGGATAACTAGTTGTTGTCGGTGGTTTCGTTCCTCTGCATAACATTTTGATTACGTTCTCGAAACCCATGTGAACCTGATTCCGGGATGAAAAGTAGCCTATGTGTTATTCCATCTGTCTATTTCTGTACCGTTCGGCCTGATCCGTTCAACTTTTAAAGCATGATTGAATAACAAACATCATTACAAACTTTTATAATGAAGATATTAGTTCTACTCAGGGGCGCCGAGTTTTTAAAATTCTCGTGGGTGCTCCAACTTTTTTAATGACATAACTAGCTACTTATATATATTTTTGTTATCTATTTAATAGACACAAGCAAATACAAGATATTTAGAAAAGATAATTTATTGTATTACACAGTTAATATTTATCTTATTTTATATCCTTTAACGAGAATTTTTTATATATATACCGGGTGTTAGGGGACGCTCCCGAAGCCGAAACTTCGTGGTAGTACTCCGGGTATACTACATATTGGCATACATTTTTTTTTCGATTTGAAAATGGAATAGTTAAAATTATTTTTAATAACTTGATGAATTCTGGTATTATATCTTTGATAGATTCGCAATGAGTAGTTTAATTATAAATAAAAAATTACAAACTAAATACATAGTGTAGAGGACACTATGTGTTTAGTTTGTAATTTTTTGTTTGCGCAATAAGTATCTAAAGGCATGTTAGATTTATTTAAAAGATGAGAAAGAGAATTATTTTAGATATTCATAATCGTGGGTGCTCGGCACCCACTATTTACCTCTCGTGGGTGCTGGAGCACCCGAGCACCCACGGAGTCGGAGCCCCTGGTTCTACTATTGCCAGTGACCGGACAGGTGATCAGCCAAGTGTTTGCGCTGAGCGGGGACCGAAGAACTGCATTCACTACCGCCATGCAACAGAGGCTTTCATTCGTCGCCATATTGATAATATTAGTAGGATTATTATTGCTCGTTACAGATTGGACTTATATCTTGGACTTAATTTTTCGACCTAAATAGCGATATATAAAAGCCCTGGCGCGCCTGTGTTATTTAATAATAATCCATACTTAGTTAATTTAAGCTCGTCCACGGCCATATTACCCTGCGCTATCCTCAAAATACACCCAGGAAACGTGTACTGCGCGCATTGAGCACATTTTAGGTCCAAGATTAGAGCGAGCAATAACTTGATATATGTTTTCAGGTGGTCAGGCGGCGGCAACAGTACGCTCGCGTCGCTGCCCATGATCGGACTGGACGACGCACTGGGCGGCCCGTCCGCGGCCGCTGCCCCCGCGCCCGCGCCTCCCGCGCCCGCCCCTCCGCAGCACAACGGGTACGCGCGTGCTGCATACGAGCGAGCCGCGCCGCCCGCGCCGCACGCGCCTCACGCACCTCTCGCGTCTCTCGCGCCAATCGCGCCTCTCGCCGCTCCGATGCCACCGCTTGACCGAGGCCATCACAATGCGTACGCGCCACAACACCATCAACAGGTTCAACAGGTAATGTTTCTATGAAAGTTAAAACTGAAATTTTCAATTTTGGGCATTTTTATCATTGGACATTTCTGGTATTGAACATTGTCAATTTTCTATTACATTTTTCTTTTTGGACATAATAGTCGTACAAACGTATTTCCGGACCGCTACGACCTTCAAACCATCAAGAAAAGGGCGTACTCCCACCTTAAAGGCCGGCAACGCACCTAGAACCCTTCTGGTGTTTCAGGTGTCCATGGGCGGCGGTGATCTCTTACCATCAGGCGATCCGTCTGCTCGTTTGCCTCCTATGTCTTAAAAAAGATGTATAGAAAATCCATATCGATTCATGACGTCATAAATCATCGTTTCCGTCATAATCCTCACCAAAATTATCTACTAATGTTGTTTTAAGATTTTGAATTTGAAATTCAATATGTTTTGAAAGAGCAATAAAGAAAGAGACTTGATAGATATTTCTTGATTACAATTATTTACAGTACCATTAGTTAAAGTCAACGGTACTGTGGTATTAACAGTATTATTATTTGTGTATTACAGCAGGCTCCACAGCAAGAAGACAGCTCGTCTAGTTCTTCTAGCGAGAGCGGCAGCGACTCTGATAGCGGCAGTGACAGCGACGATAATGATTCCAGCGCTCACCACTCGCTTACTAATGGTCAGTCTACATTTTTAGCCTAATCTCATACCTTGCCTAAACTTGTACTTTGCCTAATGTCATACTTTGCCTGAACGCATACTTTGCCTACTCTTATTATTATATTTGCTAGTTTACCTAATCTCATACTTTACCTAATTTCATAATTTGCCTAATGTCATACTTTACCTAATTTGTCTCTTTATCTAATCTCATACTTTGCCTAATCTCACACAATACCTAATTAACTATATTACCTAATTTCAAAATTTACCTAATTTTACACCTACATGGAGTGCAAGAACATCATATCTCAAATGATTAATGTCGAACATTGTTTACAATTTGCAGGTACCGCACCCCCTAACCCCGCGTTACCAAGCGACGTGCTCAACGATGATCTCTGCCTGTCCGAATCCGGCAGCGATTCGGACTGACCACACGACTTTTTCTTTCTTTATTCGGGTTTTGGTGTCTTACTCTCTATACGTTACTATACGCGCTCCATAAAACAGATTACTCGTCAAACTTGGCAAGTGACGTAATCACTTCTTTCTATTCTATATTTTCTTATGCCAGGGAGTGTACATATTTCTTCTCAAAAGGTACTAGGTTGAACTTCACTCAGAGACAGAAGATGATGACAGAAGATTCTATGTGCTAAAAAATATTTATAAGTTATATTTTGTTAAACCGGTTATAACGATTGTGGTAGGTGATCAGTTGCCATAGAAAAGTAATCTTTATTTGCCAATATGTCCATTTAGTTCGAACAAATAAAACTCATAACAACAAATTCATGTTAATTCTCTATTTACTACTGAATATTTTCATTAATATAGACATTACTCTTAGGTTGTAAGCTGTTTGACGCAATAGTGGCCGGCACTTGTCTGTAACATAATAATATAATACATTATAAACATTTGAAGACGCTACATGTTACAGATATTTATAGCCAATGCTTACCTCAATATGGAAGACGGATTTTACAAAGTAAAAATATAAATAAAATGGCCTTATTTTATATTACGCTGTAAGCGTTCGATGCTACATTATTTTGATGATCAATTTTTTCATATTGTCCATAGAAGTAAATTTAACTAATATTTAAGGATATTAGTAAATTTAAAATATACATAATCACTTATGAAATGACAGTAATTAATATAAAATATAAACTAAAATATCTAAGGGATAAATTCAAAATTATAACTATAACAATGTTTTGGTGTCTAAAACTTCAATTATTTTTATTTCTTACTTTTAATCTGCTGTTTCTAAACTTTACAACATAGTTATGGTACTTTTTTATAACTTATAAAAACTAAACAGATTCCTGATCTGATAAAAGTATACAACCAGGGACAAATCTGTTTTAGTATGTATCTTCAAAAACCTTTCGCTATTTTACTGAAACTGTACATATATATAAAAAATAAATTAATGAGTATCTTTTAAAGCTCTCATAGCAGACAAAAAAAGCATTTCTTCTAGTCCACGGGTTATGGTGTACCGGAAAACGAATGATCTTGATGTTAATGACTTCTGCTGAGTGAAGTGTAACAACATTGTTTGGGATCAGTCAGGACTTGGGCCCCTCTCGGACAAGTACGCCTCCCGCCTAGTGTTACATGTTGACTTGCCATGGTTTGAAATATTTTTATAATGTAAGAGATGGTACATTAAAGTATAATATTTTTATGTCAGATTTATTTTATTCATAATGTTTAAGTAAAATGAACTTAATTGTTATGTAATGTTGACATAATGAAAGAATAATCGTAACGTGCCTCATGAACAGAAATCGTTTTTTATTTTTATTTTATGCCAATATTTGTAAAACATAGATGTAAGTACGTAATGATTGGAATAATATTTTTTATCCCGAAGTTCATTTATTTAAATTTAGTTATTATCGTAAAATCGCAATAATCCTTGTACAGAAAGGTGACGAATATTGTAATATAAGAATGGTGTATTAATGATAAACGTATAAGTTTGTCGGAGAGATATAAAGTGTTTGTATATAAATAGATGACTAGTATATTATCTTAATAAATACGGTTATTGTGGATTTTAACTCACGAAACCGGGAATTGTGTGCCTTCAGCAAAATGCATTGCTAATTTATTTTGGATCATTACGTTTAAATATAAATAGACGTTACCTACCTATTATGTCCACATGCTCTTTTTACTTATGAAAATATAAACAAAAATAAGAAATTAAATTGGTTTTTAATTTTATTGATATAATTTACCACCAATACTGCAGAAAATTCCAAGACGTCATCATTATTCATATATTATTTGAAAATATGGGCCCAATTGATGGCAAGTTAACTTTTAAGTGTAAAAGTTAACTTGGACCTTAATAGTGTACAATAAAGAATTATCAATCACCTTGGATTCTATCAAAAATTAGGTCATACAATCTGTATACATTATGTCCAGCTGTGTGATACGTATACACAGAACAGAAAAAACTATTAGAAGTGTGATAGGACAGATTCAATAGCGGAACCAATGTCGCCAAACTCACACATACAACCAGATAATAATACGTTGCACTACTAGTAAACAATTGTTTTGATTGGTCGTATATCTTTTAAGTGTGCGTTCGCGCAGCGGAAAGTTGTTGAATTTAAAGATTTTAATTATGCAGATATTTAGTGTATGACGTCGTGTAATTGTGTATGGTAAAAAAAAATTGTGCATGCAGCCATTGTGGAGAAATTCGCTAAAAACTGATTCCGCTGGGCGAACGTTGTCCTGGCGGAACTTTTTTCTAATCCATGGACTTAGAAGAAAAGAAATGTATCCAAAAATTAGTGTGTATTTGTGTGTAATTGTGTATGTATGAATAAAATTAGTGCATGCATAAACTTCGGAGAAATTCAAGTTTCCGCTTTCATATAAAGCTCTTATATAGAGAGCTGTAGATTTTTACATAGGTTGTTTTGAATTTGTTTAAATTTGTTTAAAAAACAGATTTAGAAGAAATCGTAGGGTTTAAAAGATAAAAATATAAACGTGAAATACGCTCATTAGGTCTTAGTTCGTGAAGTAGCCACTTTGGGGTCTAGATTTTCACGTTTATACAAACCTTGTAAGTGTCTGCAACATGTTGCCAAGTATCAATGATGGTTCGTTAGTAATTAATGAGTTATAGGACAATTTACCATGAATAGACCACTGTTTGCAAAGCAGTCAAATATCAAGACGTTCTAAAGTAATTGCATAGTAAAATGTATTCCAATAATTAGTGTATTAATTCAACTACTCACATGCAAAATTTCATCTCATTAAATTCAGTAACTAAAGAGAAACAATTAAAATACTGACAAAGCATCGAAAACCTACATAACCCGACCAAGTTCGCATGGCTACAAAAAAGCGACCGTGCCATATTTCTAAGTAACGTTCTTAACCTTCCAGTATAGTATTTATTAATATGGTACAGTTGTGTACACAATCGTTAGGAAAAAATAAAACAATTGTATTTCTAGAATGAAAAATATTTTTTTAATAATACCGCCCCTATCTGCGATAAGAATAAATCTTCAATTAACAAGTTCTAATTAAACATCAGCTTCTCACTATCACTCACTCAATATACCTACCACATAATTATTTTAAGCTTCACTGTTACACTATAACATTAATAACACACTGTCAATATTATTATTACGGAGAATTGGCGATACATAGCAAAACAACAGCGCATACGCACATTGTCCTTGAGTGCAAATTTGTGAATGGGGATAAAACAAAACCAGGTTCAAGTTCAACAGCAAACAGCAAAAAATGAAAACATATTGCGCTCTCTTTTCTTCAAGAATGGAAGTACCGTTTCAAGAGGGAAGCCGCCTCTATCGCTCGTTGCGCGCAGCGCGTTGTCTGTTTTTTCACACCAGCATACTATTTTTGATCAATTCCTAACTACAATACTTAGACTATTTAATCAAAGGTCTAGCCTTAAGTGTACCGCTTCGAACAAAATAATTCTGAATATTTTGGTGGGGTGCGCGGGAACACGCCCACATACATAAGTCCAGTACAACGGTAATATCATATAAAAAAAGCTATAAAGTAGCTACGTAAATAGTACTTACTGTCATAGTCAAATACATTTAAAAAATCATGGTTAGAAAAATAAATGACCTATAAATTATATCAAAACAATTGTGTTATCACCTGTACCAATTAAATACCGGTATTATACTGTAAATTTTAGAATGTTACCTAGATATATTGAACGGCCGCTTTTTTATATCTATCCGAATTTGGTCGGGTTATGTAAGTTTTCGATGCTTTGTAAGTATTTTAATTGTTCCTCTTTAATTAATGAATTTAATGAGATGAAATTTTGCATGCAAGTAGTTGAATTAATACACTAATTATTGGAACACATTTTACTATGCAATTACTTTAGAACGTCTTGATATTTGACTGCTTTGCAAACAGTGGTCTACTCATGGTAAATTGTCCTATAACTCATTAATTACTAACGAACCATCATTGATACTTGGCAACATGTTGCAGACACTTACAAGGTTTGTATAAACGTGAAAATCTAGACCCCAAAGTGGCTACTTCACGAACTAAGACCTAATGAGCGTATTTCACGTTTATATTTTTATCTTTTAAACCCTACGATTTCTTCTAAATCTGTTTTTTAAACAAATTTAAACAAATTCAAAACAACCTATGTAAAAATCTACAGCTCTCTATATAAGAGCTTTATATGAAAACTAGCTAATGGCCAAACGTTCGCGTAGCGGAAACTTGAATTTCTCCGAAGTTTATGCATGCACTAATTTTATTCATACATACACAATTACACACAAATACACACTAATTTTTGGACACATTTCTTTTCTTCTAAGTCCATGGATTAGAAAAAAGTTCCGCCAGGACAACGTTCGCCCAGCGGAATCACTTTTTAGCGAATTTCTCCACAATGGCTGCATGCACAATTTTTTTTTACCATACACAATTACACGACGTCATACACTAAATATCTGCATAATTAAAATCTTTAAATTCTACAACATTCCGCTGCGCGAACGCACACTATCTTTAACACCAAACTAGCCTAAAATATGCACACTGCAAAACGAAAAGATACCTTAAACAATCGTTTTAGTGATTACTTTTATATAGATAAAAAAAGGAATTTACGACGTTTTGAATCTGGATCAAACTTGCTTCTCACTCTAACTCTATTCCGAAAAAGTTCAACTACTCCCCAACAGATGTCCGTTCATTTCAAGAATGTTATTTAAAACCTTAAGCGTTAGGAATACGGTTGATATTACTTTGAAGTATTATCTCTCTCACTATAACTCCTTAACATTAACGCTAGACCGGTGACATAAAATTTTGGCAATATCGATAGATTTGAAATTTGTTTTCGTAATGTCAAAGGATTCCAAACGCTGTTAGTAATTATAATCTAAGAGTACTAAAACAGAGGGATTTTATAGCTTGTTGAACTGTTTTTTATTAACGATTAAAAATGTATGAAGACGTCAAACTACGTATGTACCTATTTAATTGAAATAAAACAAGTGTCCATTTATAGTAGATATTTTATGTAACTGTTGCAAAATAAAAACGTTTTCACACTATCCGGCGCATCCGATATCCGATATTAGTGTCGGCTCCGATATCGAAGGAAATAAAATAAAGTAGAAAAAGAACTTGATACTATGTTGAAAATAATTGCTAGGATATTTTTTCTTTTTTTCATCCAGTCTGTGCGATCGAGCAAATGGCCGAATCGGACCGATTTTATTGAATATATGTGGAAACAGCACATGGTGACGGCTATCGGCGTCAGACACCCAATATCAGAAAATGTGAAATCGGGATACTTAAAATACAAGTGCGAGTATTTTACAGTATCAGACGGGTGTTTTAAGACCATATTACGAGCAGTTTCACACACTACTTTGAAATAATTAATTTAATTAGCATAAAATGAGAAAACGTAGAGCACCAAAATCTATTTGCTGATCGCGTATGCATGTTGCGCCGCGTTCACAAACTAGAAAATATCCAGCTGGAGTTGTTCAATTCGGAAGTTTATATTTTTGTATGTTTGTACGCGCATAGCTTCGTCATGTGTAGACAAATTTGCAAAATTCCTTCTTTGTTCGAAAGAAGACTATTCCGGAATGATACCATTTATTTTTTGTAAAGATCCGATAAAGGGTTTCAGGGAGAGACCACGAAACACTTCAATATTAGATGCTCTCGACAGGTTGCAGCGACGTACGGTCCGCATTATCGGAAATCCTGAGGTCACGAGTACCCTCGAGCCTTTGCAGCTGCGTAGAGATGTTGCTTCCTTGGCAGTATTTTACCGTCTCTACCATGGCGAATGTTCTGAAGAGCTATTCCAATTAGTCCCACCCTCTCCTTTCCTATACAGGACGACACGTGCAGGACTTAGATGTCACCCGCATACGGTGCAGAACATTCCTTCAAGAACCAAGCGGTTCGGTGACTCTTTCCTTTGTCGCACAATTAAGACCTGGAATTCCTTGCCAGCTCACGTGTTTCCCTCTTCCTACAGTCCCGGGTCCTTTAAGCGGGGCGTGATGAGATGAGGCCGTCAAGCTGAGTGCCACCATTGTTAACATGGCACGTGTGTATAATGGTGGCCCTCTCTCCTGAGACTTTGCCTTCACCTTACCATCAGGCAAGGTAAAGTCAAATTGACGTGTCCTATATAAAAAAAAAACTAACTTTTAAACTCTCGCGTTCCATGATATATAATTTAGAAAACGGGAATTAACGCGATCATGGTATAGGTACTTACATACCTTTGATTGCCTGACGTTTCGACCAGGTTACACCGGCCGTGGTCACAGGCTGACTGAGGTATGTAAGTACCTATACCATGATCGCGTTAATTCCCGTTTTCTAAATTATAAAAAAAAATAAACCAGGCAATCAGCAGTAATTGCTGCAAACGCATATTATTGCTATGTCTATGCCATTACACATCATAACATCACGCCCGTATCCTTTGAATGGGTATGCAGAAATGTTCAGAATGTTCCGTGATATAAAAAAAAACAATAAAACCATTTGACAAAAGTTTATAAATATTTCTAAAAAAAGTAGATATCGATAAAGTTTGACTACATCACTAAATGAATAGCGAAGAAAGTTCTAGAATAAATAAGTATGACATGTCTATTGTGTGTAATCAAAAACAAGCTTTATTGATATGTAGTAAGGTTGATTTTTTATTTTATTTTATTTCTTTGCATTTCAATAAGATTAGTTATAAATTCTGCTATATCCTGACTTATCGATGGTATAAAACTCCATTTCGAATATTTATGCTCCTACTATCATCGGTGCACTACAAAATGACCCAGTAAGGCATATTTCTATTAAATAGTATTAAATAACACACGGTCCAAAACTGTCAAATACACGTGATGACAGATACGACTGAAGGTTGAAATCGTAAGGTCTTGCAAATCTCCGCATATCAATGACACGCGTGCCACGCCTACTTCACACTTCCATCGTTTTTTCTGTTCCGTGTACGTATACATGTACTTTGTTGACACGTAAAATGATACCGAGTTTCTTTACCATGAGTTACTTTTCCAAAAGAACTATATTAATACCCTACTTATTACCTAGACTACTACTACTAGAGTGCTGAACCCAAAATATTTCTTAGGGGGTCTGTGGACCAACTAAGGTTTAGAAGCGCTGACCTTTTGTAACCTGCCACTTTCTAAAGGAGCTGACCAAGAGCTGACTAGAATGTCATCCGTCATCATTGACAATTGAGGTTTACATAAATTTTTAGTCTGTGGTTACATTGTTTGACATTTTGACAGAATATGTCACTAAAATGTCATAATCCGGAAAATAGCGGCGTTTGCCCTGAGTGCTAACTCGGTATTGTTACGGTGTGTTTTGTGTTTTACATTTTGTTGGATCGTTTGTTTACATGACTACTCGTATTAAATTGTGATAAAAATACATTTTTTAAGTGTAGTGTTGTAATTTATTGCAATACGTCATGTTGTAGTTATCGGAAGATACGTGTTCGTTATAAAAATGTCTAACTCACTTTCGAGTAACAAAAGTCATTCGAAAAAAGTGAATAGTAGCAGAGAACGCGATCGAAATAAATCTGTGGCTTCCGAATCTGGTGGTTCTAGTCAGTGTGATACACCCCCACTAAGCGAGAAGGTAAACTAATAACTACTAAAGATAAGTTATTCTCTTATAACTTTCTCTTACGATGGTTTTAACGTGAACTTGACATTGCTTTATGCACATACAGGTTGGTTGATAAAAAGGTAATTCACGATTACAATGTATACAACTGGTTATAAGAATATATACAAAATTATGCTTACTATATATTACTTACAAAAATGCAAAAATAAAGGGTGAGGGACTGACTTTAGGCATCGAAAATATTATTAATTAATATATGAGTAATGAAATAGAAGAAAATTAATATCCTATTCATCATATTTAATGTGTAAATTTTTAAGAACCTTTATTGTCATATTATGGATATATAATATTATTGAACTATAAGTATATTAATAATGTTTACTACATATATTTTGTCTGCCACCTAAGTGATATAATGAATTACCCTCCCCAGGTTCACTTGTGTCTTCCTTCAAACCAAATTCCACTCCTATAATCCAAAAAAAAAAATAATTTGAAAAAATTTTTTTTTTTTCATTTATATTACTGGTCTGCTCCCTTCTACACTTACCTATAATTTGGCTTCTATTTGTAAATCAAAATTGGTTCTGAAGATTCTAAGATTATAAAATACACACTTTATCTCTTTATTAAGAGATGAGCCAAGTCAAACAGATAAACAATAATATCTCATACACATTAATAATGTATGTATATTTACTAAAATCTGTTGTTTTAATCTTACAACATACTTTAATTATGTTAATTTGTATTGATTTATTACTTTGAAATTGCTATCAAAATTTATACACTTTTTCACCAACCTGGTGCATTTTACTCAATATAACTTTATTGGGTAAGTATAGTTTATTGAGAAGGATCTTATGTACAATATCAACTAAATACTTTTGTAGCTAAGATTTTAATGGTGTCTTCACAGATGAAAAGGAAGCATCTAAGTATACCAAACTATACATACTAATATTATAATGGTGTACAAATAAAGTGTTATTCTATTCTATTCTATAAATGGAAAAGTGTATAAGTGTGTCTGTTTGTCTGTCTTTCACGTCTAAACCACTGCACCGTTTTGATGAAATTTGGTATAGGGATAGATTAGATCTTGAAATAGGATATAGGCTATGTTTGGTCGCGATAACCAACATCCATGTGGGCGGAGCTACAGGCAAAAGCTAGTACTATATACTATATACTTTTATGTAATGACTTACTGGATATTTTTAACATCATAGCATGTTAAAAATAGATAGGTAGAAGCTGAGATCAATTTATAACTTAGTTTTATTTTTGAATTACACACATAAAAACATTACAACAATATGATGGTGGAAAACATAGTACAATTTTTTTTTCAAATTACTTTTAACTCTATCAATCAAAGAATCAAAGAATCAATTTTGTTTATTCAGTTTAGGCACATAAAACTTTTACAGTCATGTCAAGAAATTGTTAATAGAATATTAAATAAAGTAAATAAATCATTTGAAAATGATTCTTTCGCTGGTTCCGTAAGTTGGTTCTACTGACAAGATACCAGCAAGAAACACAGTGAACAATATTATCATTTCTTTTTTAAAACAATTTGGATTTAAAAAAAAATAGATTTATGTTGTGCAAGCAAGCAAAAAGATTAGGATGACCATGCATTTTTATCGTTGAGGTATTCGTTAATAGGATACTATAAAAATATCCTTTTTTCATTAAACACTGTTTTACTTCTATTTGAAACTTATTTAGTGGCATGTCAACCAGATCTTGAGGAATTTTATTAAAAATTTTAATACTGTTACCCACAAACGAATTACCAACCTTATGAAGTCTGAGTTTTGGCACTACAAGTTTATTTCTATTTCTCGTATTATAATTATGTAATTCGTGTTTTTTTTGAAGAGATCTAGGTTCTGGCGTACATATAAGAGATTATCGTAAATGTATTGGCAAGCAATTGTTAAAATATTCATTTCTTTAAATAGTTCTCTTAACTTGCTTTTGCCCGCGGCTCCACCCGCGTGGATGTCGATTATCTCGACCAAACATAGCCTATGTCCTTTCTCAAGGTCTAATCTACCCCTATATCAAATTTCATCAAAATCTGTTCAATGGTTTAGGTGGGAAAGCTAAACATACAGACAGACAGACAGAGTTACTTTCGCATTTATAATATTTGGCAATACTGACTCGCAACCCAAAGCAGTGCCAGGACCTACTAGTCAGACTAGACAATTTCTGTACATGGACAGATGGAATGAGAACAAAACCTAGCAAATGCTATTGTCTATGTCTGGGTAGGCAGGGTACCAGGTGTACTTCATATGACCCAGGGCTTAGTATAGGCGGGGAAAACGTTTCAACTATATCTGAAACCGTGCCTTTTAAATTCCTCGGAAGAAAGATTGATAACAGAGGTGGTACTCCAGCTTTGGACGAATTTATTGATAGTTTCTTTATCGATTTAAAAAAGGTAGACCAACAACCAATAAGTAATGTTAAAAAAGCTTGGATCAATGACAATTATTTAACCTCGCGTCTTAACTGGCCGTTTCTTAATATGATATAGACCCGTCGGCACTAGGTATATAAATCCGCGAATCATTTTGGAATGATGCTTAAGAAGCCATCAGAACTCTATAAACACCTAAGAGTAACTAAAATGCACGTCTTATCGAAATCTTAAGACAAAATAGTAAAAGTCCTTCCAAAAGATAAAAATGCATCGCGCCTTCAGATCCATAAAAAAATCATGATAGGCTCGCAGACTGGTAGAGTAAGTCTAGGTAATATTCGGAGACAAACAGATAAAGAAATAACAAAATCTTTTCTTCAGGCAGACGAAAACAGCACCTATAAGGTGCACGCAATAAACCTAGAAGTGTAAAACGAATGGTTGACCCTAGGCGAATTTTGTATTACCATAGACTTAAAGTGGCGTACCATAATATACGACTGGTCACCGGCCTTACTTAAACTGTACCTAAATGCATTCCAGTTGACCCTTCCCAACCAAAGCAATCTAGTCAGATGGGGAAAAGTCACATAAAACATGTAACTCAGGTGGTGAAACAACTGGTACGGCTAGGCACCTGCTAGTGGGTTGTAGGACGCTATTAGACCGGGGTCATTACTCGCGCCGACATGATAAGGTATTAGAAATCATACGTGAGGCTGTAAGTTTGGCGGTAGCTAAAGCGAAAAAAGGATCAACGACAAACCAAAGAAATGACATTGTATTTGTAAAGGAAGGCTGCTCAAAGAAATCACCTCAAAAGCCATATTCAATTTTGATGGCTGCCGTTGACTGCACAATACTCATAGACACGTATGAGAAACACTACAAAATACCGGAGGCTATCTGTGCCTCATCATCCAGACCCGACATATTCCTTTTTTTACGATCGCATAGGCGTGCAGTGCTTGTAGAACTCACAGTACCGTGTGCAACTAATATACCTAAAGACCACGCTATAAACACAAACAAATACTTTGACTTGACCAACGAGTTAACCAAAAACGGCTACGTGGTTAAACTCTACGCCATAGAAGTAGGAGCAAGGGGAGAAGAAGAGAAAGACCTCGGATTGCCAAGAGCTTCAGTAAGCTTTTTACTAAATCGAATATCAAAAGCGGCATTGATAGGATCTTACCAAATTTGGATAGGTAGGGGGGGAGGGGACATTACTGACGGTGGAGGTGAGCGCTGATGCATCACAAGGTGGCCACCCTAATCCTACATCTGGGTCGCAAGTCCCAGTCGCCGTCACGGTGTTCCTCTCTGTATCACGCTATGGACCCGACGACCGCACGGTGAATCCATGAAGTGCTAAGAATCGGATCTCATGTCATGTGCTATTAGCTATTTATGTATAGCTCCAATATAGCATTTGTTGCATGTGTTGCAAAATCTTGTATATTTTCAGGATGGCAGCTCGTCAGGCAGATTTGCAGGTATTGGGGCAGACTCTGTACAATGTATGACAGAACAATGTGGGGCAGAGATGAATGCTGAAGCATGTACAAATCTGGCTGAGGATGTCAGTTATAAACTCAGACAGATAATCAGCGTAAGTTTATACATACATAAATATTATCCACCTGTGTATTATGCACGTGTAACAAATTACCTGTCTACATAATGGGCACCTGGGTGCATATCTTGAATAAATAACCATAAGAAGAAATACCATTTCCTAGGGTCCACTTTTTTGGGGCTTATGATGATACCATTGGAGCCTGAAAAACTGTTGTGTGCAACACCAGAGACGTCATACTCTTGCTGCCAAACTGTAGGAACCTTTTGATAGGTACACTTCTTGAAGAACTTCATATTTTAGATCGTTTTCACACTCATCCGATATCCGATATCGGTATCGGACGCCGATAGCAGACACCATGTACTGTTTTCACATAATATATCCGATAAAATCACGGCCATTTGCTTCAAACTACAGACTAGTTAGGGATGCTAGGAATGAAAAAAAAAAGAAAACATACAAAAATAAAAACACAACATAGTATCGAGCCTTTTTTCATTCATTTTTCAGTGATCAGCGTCATCAATTAACGCGGAAAGACACGTAACTAAGAAAATGTCATTAAGGGCGAAAATTGTTTGCAGTCGCCGTTTTAGTCTTTTTGTGATCCGATATCGGGGCAACATAGTGGGGTTGGCTCCTATAACTGATATCGGGTCGGACAATGTGAAAGACAGATACTTATCTCATACATTTGACTTCCTTCGATATCGGATGTCAGATGTCGGATATCGGATGTCGGATATCGTATATAAGATGAGTGTGAAATCGCTCTTAGTTGCTTGGAAAAGCACAGCGGGATGAAGAATGATGAATTTTTAAAATAAATATGAATTTTAAGTTTTCAAAAACTATAACAGTATTTTGACTTAGATATTAATTTCAGACTCTCGGCCTACATAGTGAGATGATGAAGAAGTCTACAGTGGACAGCTGGGATGTCAATTCTGTTTTAATGCTGGCCGATACAAGTCCCGTCGTTGGAGCGTGTTCGACACAGTATGCGCCACTCGGTGAAGAGAAGCTGTGTGTGCCTCTTGTAAGTTACTGTTGTAGCTAACACATCACCCATAGTTAGTATACCTATTCAACAATTAAATTAATAAATTTAAAAACCTCCAACACAAAAATACCAATTAAAAAATAAATCATGTGATTATGATTCAAGCGTTCTCGTATCGGGGGTCTCTAACTGGTAAAGCACTCCAACATGTTATTAAAATGTCAGACTGAGATTCGAGACCGGATTGCCCGAAACTTCGATCTGCAACTGCAGTGTTTCATAGAATGTCTACAGATTAGTTATATTGAGTCTCTATAACTGACTTCAAAATAAGTAAAACAGTTTTCAGTTTGTCGAAATCTTTAGTTTTTTTGGTAACGAAAAGCCTGTTTGCATACTCTTTGCACGCGTGCACATTTGATACATGATAAAGTGCCATTACTAACGACACAAAGTGCTTTCTCATCGAGCCCATTCTCCGGATTTGGTATTCACTTTATTTTATGTTTCCATATAGATAAGTATGAAAAATCGCACCATATGTACCTCAGAGAGTTATCATTGGGTCAGTCGTGATTCCTTTCAAAAATATTTGTTTTATACTAGCGTGATTAGACGCTATATAATAAATTGATAAATTCTTTACAGGACAATTTAATAAATGTCACTGAATTCGCAACAACCACACACAGTTATGTGTATTCTTCGGTGCCAACTGTAACAGTAGAGTGGATCACAGATGAGAAGAGTTTAAGCAATGCAAGTCATATTAGTGTTAGTTTACAGAACTATTACACGAGGGTGGCTAGAGGTGAGTCCAAACCAAACTTCTGTAACATTCATTGACAGCAGATCTATTTAGGACCATTTAATTTAACATTAAGGATTGCGCAGCTATTACAATAAACCTATCACTAATTTTCTGTGACTACACCTCTGTTTACCCCCTCAGGGATTTACAGGTGTAAGTATATGTATGTATGTAATTTTCTATCTTATTTCGAGGTAGTTCCTCATCTTAAGATTAGCCATTAGCCAGCCAGGTTGTTAAATGATGTAATAAACGAGACGGCTGAATATCATTCAGGCCTTTAATTGAATGGCGCCGTTTAGTTAACTGCCTAGGTAGTTAATTGGACGGCTGATCAAGCTAGTTGGCGGCGACAGATATATCACGTGTCATATTATCCGTAAAACTTTTTTCCTCCTCTAAAACGGATGACGGCGTCTCAAATTGCTGGTCACGATTCATCCGCTAAATATTAATAACCGGATCAAACGACTACTGTTTGAAGAATACTTACCTTTCTGTGATAAGATACGTGATCTGTATGGAAAGGGATGCCGGTGTTTTTTTTCACCTTGATCTAGTGTGTGTCAACTAACCAATGCATGGTTTGTAAATATTTTTTTAACGTGCGCAAATTTCCCACGGATTCTACCCACCGGAGCCAGAGGTGGATGTCTGGAACCGACGGAAACACATGCCGTCTGTAGTTCGTTGTGCTAGACCGAAGGCGAGGTAGTCTTAAACATATCCTTCGCATCCCGGCCGACCCAGGGCCATCGCTCTCGATCTGGCCCTCTCCATTGGTTTGTACCTACTTACCAATGTTTCTTCAAAGAGCAAATAGCCTTTTAAAAAAACTGATTTTACGACATTGATATTTATTTTTCCCTTCCTTTCCAGCAATATTAAATCTCAGGAAAAAACCGAAGGTGGTTGCTGTAGAAGACTTGGCAACAAACACCCGCATTGGGCCGATATTCCCGAATCTCTTTAACCTGGCTGTGCTAGTACTCAACGATGACAATCTGAACGCTCTCAATGTACCTGCCAAGAAACCGCTGCAGTCTAACGTGCTGGATATGGTGGACGCTCTCTGCTCCAACCCTTGCAGTTTGGATACCAATATACAACAACAGGTAGGTGCCGCCTATACAATGGTCTGTGCTCAGATGAATTGGTTGACATGATTCCGACAGCTACATCTATCATCGCACTGCACGCTATAGACAGGGAATTCATCCTCACACATGTGACCAGAAATGGTGCGAACCGCGCGGTATGAAAGGAACTTCATCCCACGCACGTTCAAGCTGAGGAATGAACTCCCTGCTGTGGTTTTCCCAAGCGACTACGGTTCGGTGCGGTTCTTCAAGAAGGGCGTAAGAAGGTTACTTCAGGGTCGTCAGCGCGAGTGTGATGCCCCTGGTGTTGCACACGACCATAGGCCACGGTAATCACTTTCCATCAGGTGAGCCGTGGGCTTGTCTGCCACCTAAATGGTATAAAAAAAATCTATAAAAAATGAGGGCGAGGCCTACGGATTTGCCATTTGCCTTTTATAGTTGTTTAATAGCTATTAATATACAACGGTACGGCAGCTACCCAGCCATGAGTGCGTAAATCCCCGCCAGGCATCGCCGCCCTAATAAGACCCAGGAATTATACCCGGGTATTATATCGGACTCGAACCCACTTAAACGGCACGTCGTCTTGGGTCATCAGTTGCCGAGGGCGAGATTGCCACTGGCATATCCCTCGCACCCCGATTGACCCCGGGCCATTTCTAGATGGCTTCCTCAGGTGTGGGAACACTATGTCCCCGTCTTACCCCGAATGGAAGGAGGCGCGCCCAGCCGAGACCCCAAACCCGAAACCTCACGCACAGCAGCCGCAATAACGACATTTAAATGTAACTCAGTAATTCAGTGTTTAACATGTTCCTATTTTTTTCTTCTGATTGCAGTTCCAGAGATTGTTTCCAGTGATGGTATCGAACATACTCGGCAATGGTTCCCTAGCTGAGAAGATGGTCGCTATCCTCACCAAAATCACACGTACATGGCCGCCCTTTATTACTATAGGTAAGTTGTTTTAAAAAAATATTTTTTATGATATGTATTTTACACGTTTATTTGAAATGTTTGCCTTTTGTGTAAATGTAAAAACAAATTTTAATTACGTAATATGACTTCGGTACAATTTCGACTAGTTGTAAATTCCGGGTTCGTACTAAAAGGCCAACGTGCGCTAAGATGATCAATTGTGATAAAGCTTGGTAGTCAAAGAGGCATCGAGACCTCTCGGGTTCGAATTTTGACTATTACACTACTGACGTGGTCCCACTTCAAACACAAGCAGTCAAGCTTAATTACCCCTCTAGCCAATGACAATACATTTGTAGAATAGATATGGTTGCCTGTAGGTGAGTGCCGCAGAACGGTAAGGCTACCATCTGTACTTACCACATTGTATCTCTCGAATTGTGGTTTTATTCCTTCTTGTAAATAGACCAAAAAAAAAATGCCCGCTGAGTTTCTTGCCGGAGTCTTCTCAGGTCGCGGCTGCATTTCGAAACTAGTCTATTTTTTTTTTTAACTTGACGTTTTGTTAGTGCCGTTTTAATGGTCTATGCAGAATAAATGTTTTTTGACTTTTGTACAAAGACGTATCATTATTATTATAATAGAATAGATTGATCAATATATGGAATTGACATACATCCAATGAATGTCAATCCTTTACATTGTCTGCCGTGAATGTCAAAACACATGTCATTGTCGTGCATTCATCATTGTATTCTACAAATACGTCGACCAACAAATTGCCACTTGTCTAGGGGCTTGGAGGGATTAGCGGGAATGTTAGTAATTTCAGTTCAAACTCGACTAAAACTTAAAGAAATATGAAACTTAGATGGGATCTACGTATATTTATATGCGTGTAACAATATATTCCTGTAGGTCTCGGACCAGAAAACTAATGCTAGTCACGAATGATTATACAAATAGTAATCATGATGTTTCAGGCAAGGGCATCCTATTCGACTACCTGGCCCAGGGCACGAAGGAGCGTCTAACGGCGCCCATGATCAAGTGCGTTATGGCGCTGGGGCGGCAGGCGCTGGTGCAGTGCCTGGCGGTGCACCTGGACCACCTGGACGCGGGGCTGCTGCGGCCGCGCCGGGACCACCTGCGGACCGACCTGCGCGAGACGCTGCTGGTGAGGGACTCTGTTCTGGTGGCCAACTAGGGGGCTCACTATAGATGTGCTCTGTTCTAGTGGGCAACTGTTGTGCTTACTAGAGATGTATTCTGTTTTAGTGGGCAACTGTCGCGCTCACTAGAGATGTTTTCTGTTCTTGTTGGCAACTGTCGCGCTCACTATAGATGTATTCTGTTCTTGTTGGCAACTGTCGCGCTCACTAGAGATGTATTCTGTTCTTGTTGGCAACTGTCGCGCTCACTAGATATGTATTCTGTTCTTGTTGGCAACTGTCGCGCTCACTAGAGATGTATTCTGTTCTATTGGGCAGCTGTCGCGCTCACTAGAGATGTATTCTGTTCTAGTGGGTAACTGTCACGCTCACTAGAAATGTATTCTGTTCTAGTGGGCAACTGTCGCACTCACTAGAGATGTATTCTGTTCTAGTGGGTAACTGTCACGCTCACTAGAAATGTATTCTGTTCTAGTGGGCAACTGTCGCACTCAGCGACTGATCAAGAGTTCTGACCACCCTAGGCTAAATATGAGGACGCGCCCCCGCTAGGTGTACTTTTTTTTACGTGCGGGAAATCCCAACAGATACCCCCCCCCCCCTCCGAAACCGGAGGGGGAGATTATGTCGGACTCGAACCGACTAAATCGCACGCCGTCTGTGGGTCGATGTGCTAGGCCGAAGGTGAGGTTGTCTCGCGATATATCCCTCGCACCCCGGCTGACCCAGGGCCATTCCTCTCGGTCTGGCCCTCCTCGGGAGGGAGGACCACGCGGTCCCCGACTCGCCCCCGGTATGGGCATTGGCATCGTCCTACGATGCGCGCCGCCGCCGTGGCCTGCTTCTGCTAGGGTGACGAGCTTCTCCACCCGTCACCCTCAGGCCCGCGCTCATGGGGGGCGGAGGTCGGTTTGCGCTCTCCGACGCCCGAGCCGCCTACGAACGAGGGCAGCGATATCCGCGAGTCTCTCTCGCTCGCCGCGCCGCGCCCGCTCTGCTGTCTCCTCCACGAGCATGACCGCATCCGCGCAGCGAACCATCGACACGAACAGGGTGGAGAGCGTGAGCACTCTCACCTCCAGGGCCGTCACAAGCTCCCGCCTCGGCGTTTGGAACGCCGGACACTCGGTGAGCGTATGCAGCCCCAAATCCACGCTCGTGTCGCAGTGATGGCACTCGGGCGTTGGCTCTATGTCCATCAGATGCAGGTACCGCCCGAAGTTACCGTGTCCGGTAATGACCCGCGTCTAACGGTACGAGAGGCCATCTTGTGGCCTCTCTAGCCACTCCCCCATGATGGGTCTTACCGCCGCAATCACGGCGTACCCTGCGCGTGGTTGCCCTGTGGAGCCGGGATTTCTTCGGGCTCGGGATCGAATCCCCGCTCACGCGGGGAATCGATTCGGAACCAATACAGTGCCGAAAGGGTCCTCGCTTTTAGGATCCACGGTGGCGATCCGGCCAGGAGACTCGCCGCTTCAAAGGATATCGTGCGGTACCCCCTGATGGTCCTGGAGGCCACCGTCCTCTGCGCCGCGTGGAGCAGAGGCAGGAATCTGGCCCCCAGGGTATCCGCCCATACGGGGCACCCGTATAGGGCCATGGACCGCACGACAACCGCGTAGAGTCTCCTGCAGGAGTCCTCTGGGCCCCTCAAGTTGGGCAACAGCCGGCCCAAGGCATTCACCGTTGTCACCAACTTGGGGCGCAGGCTTCGGAGATGTTCTCCGAAGTCCCATCGACCGTCAAGCACGAGGCCTAGGTATGTCACACTTGGGGCTTGATGTCGATGGGAGTGCCTCCCACTGTAAGGCTAGCTCCCGGGTCTGGCCTGCGCCGAGGGCTATGTAAGAACATGGCCTCAGACTTGTACAGAGCCACCTCAAAACCCAGCCATCAGAGTCCTCACACGCATGATGGCATCCACAGTGGAACGCCACCGGCGGAACCCAAACTGGGTGTTCGCCAGGTCCGGCCCCACTCTAGAGAGATGCTCGACGAGGCGCTTGGCAATAACTCTTTCAAAGAGCTTGCCCACCTCGTCGAGCAGCACTATGGGCCTGTACCCGGACGGCTCGTCCACCGGGCGTCCATTCTTGCGGATGAGGACCAGTTTCCTCGTCCTCCACATCTTCGGAAACTGGCCCCGCTCCAAACATGCGCTGAGGAACCCTCTCAGTCGGGGTTCGAGACCGTCTTCCCCTAGCTAGGACCCACGCGCGGCCTAGAATGCCGTCGGGTCCCGGGGCGGTGTTCTTCTTGGCTCTAAGCCTTCGCACCGCAGTTCTACCCAAGTGACCTCGGGCACATGGTCTCAATCCGAGGCGGTGGAGCCATCTACGGCGGAACATGTTCCGCTCGCGCCGGGATCAGGGATTCGACCACTCCTCCGAGCAGAGCCGGCTCTAGCACCTGGGTCAGCGGAGGAGCCTGGAGGCGCAGCTTTTGTCTTACCATAAGGTGTGGCCATGGGTCCCGCTCCAACCGAACGTATCGGTGGTCCGACAGAGTCTCCACCTCCGCGACGACACGCCAGTTACGCACGCGGAGTGACAGGGAAGCGCTCGCGAACGAAAGGTCTATGATCGACCTGCGCTCCCCCGACACAAACGTAGCTTCGGCCCCGCGATTCTGGAGAACTAGACCGAGACTGTCGGCCCAGCCCTCCAGAGCCCTACCTCGCTCGTCCGCGCGCCGGGAACCCCAAGACCAGGCGTTGAAATCCCCGAGCACAAGAACCGGACGGGGTGTGCAGCGACCGCCGATAATACCCGATGAGTCGGTGTAACCTCTGCGTGAAATAAATGGCCACGACCGCAATCTCCCCCATATGCGCCGCTACGATGCCATGCTCCCTTGCGATCATTACAAGGGGAGGGGCATCCAGGCGGGCCCGAGTGGTCGGTGAGTGTATGGCTTGGCAACAGCGGCGACGTGTATTGACCACTGTGCCATGCTCTGGAGCAGAAGTGCCTGAGCATCGACACCGTGGCCCAAGTTCGCCTGCAGGATGCGGAGCTGGGGATCCATTATGGAACCATCTCCGCATGCCGCCCCGAACCATTGGCGGAACGCCCGCCTCGCAGCTTCGGCTCCCCGCGGGTGCAGGCCTTGCTGCCAACCCTATGGTCAGCCGGCTTCGGAACTGCCGGCCCTATGACCGGGTTGGCACCTAAAGCACCTGGCCTGCCGATCCTGTAGGAGGCGCACCCGCACCCCCACAACGCCGCCCACCGCGCCCGCTAGGTGTGTTACGGACGGCCTAAAATTAGTGAGTAGAGTAATAGTGTGAAAATTTCAACATGGCACAACTAGGCTTCACTGTTTAAATTAGGAATTTCCCATACAAAATGAAGTTAAAATTAACGCTTTCCTATACAAAATGAAGTTAAAATTTGCGCCCGTTATTTTTGTCCTAAGTGCGCTTTTTAAATTTTTAATTTTTTTTGTTAAAGTTAGGAACTCTCAAGTGCATTTAGCTGTAGTGTTTTGTCTCGGTCTAGTTGAAATACGTAAGGTAGATGCAATGATGGTAGATAAGTGCATAAGAAGACTCGATTTGAGCGCGCCCGCCCTCCCGATCCTCGCGCCCTAGGCTGCAGCCTAATTAGCCTAAGGGTTAATCAGGCCCTGGTCGCACTCACTAGAGATGCATTCTGTTCTAGTTGACAACTGTCGTGCTCAATAGAGATGTGCTCTGTTCAAGTGGGCAACTGTCGTGCTTACTAGAGATGTATTCTGTTCTAGTGAGCAACTGTCGCGCTCACTAGAGATGTACTCTATTCTAGTGTGCTACTGTCTTGTTCACTAGAGATGTATTCTATTTTAGTGGGCAACTGTCGCGCTCACTAGAGACGTACTACTACTGCTACTGTCGCGCTCATTGTCTTTATATTTTGCTGTAGTTAGTAGGTACGTACATAATCATCACTCTTGGCTCACTAACTATATAATCTTAAGATTAAAATAATAGAACTGTGTAGCTTCCCCGTGGAGTAGAATCGCACCACTCCATCTCTTCCTGCGGGTGTCGTAAAAGGCGACTAAGGGATAGGACTGTTCTCTATTCGACAGTAAACATACAGCCCAAGACAAAGTGACCGCCAGACGGCATTAGGCACGCCCCCCTACTACGTGGTACCGAAAATCATAGTTGACGAAACGTGGGTGTTAATACACCTCTGCCTACCCTTTCGTGGATTACAGCCGAATGTGTATGTATGTATGTATGCTAAAATGTGTTCTATACGAGCAGTACACGTTTCATGGGTAATTTTTGAGAATAGCACGTGGTGCTACGGCGGTGGATGAGCTCAAGCGTAGATTATTACAAAACAATTCGCGCTCGCCCGCCAGGGTCTTGCTTGTATCGCGAATTAGGTCCTAGATATGTGATCTGAGGTATACACAGGTTCTGTTCTAGTAGTGTTTAGATTAATATTTCCCACAATAGATTATTATTTCTCACAAGTACAACATAAAAAATGTGCTGGAATTGTCGCGCTCACTAGGGATGTACTCTGTTCTAGTGGGAAACTGTCGCGTTCGGTAACATTGTATTATACTCTAGTAATCAACTGTCGCGCTCGGTAACGTTGTACTCCTTTCCTTCCCCCGCCGGAGCCGGAGGGGGAGGCTATTTCGGACTCCAACCGACTAAAACGCACGCCGTCTGTGCTAAGTCGAAAGTGAGATTAGTAAGCATATCCCTCGCACCCCGTCTGACCCAGGACTATCTCTCTCGATCTGGCCCTCTTCGGGTGTGGGGACCACGGAGTTCCCAACTCGCCCCCGGTATAGGGAAGCGCCGCCGCGGCCTGCTTCTGCTAGGGTGACAGTTGGCTCCACACGTCACTCCCACGTTGTATTATACATATACTGTAGTAGTCCAGCAGTGGACTGCAGTGGGCTAATTGATTGATTGTAGTAATCAACTGTCGCGCTCACTAGAGATCTACTCTGTTCTAATAGGCAACTGTCGCACACGGTAATGTTGTATTTCGCTTTCATAGGTAACTGTCACAATCGGTAACGTCGTATTAGTAGGTAATTTTACTAGGCAAATATTGCTCTCACTAACGATATAATCTAAAGATAATACAACTAAATGTAGTGTTTATCTGCAGGATGCATCGACCTGCTTACTGATAGCTGAACCGACAACGTATTTAGAAGACTACGTGATGACTGACTACACTTTGTATGAGATGCTTGGTGACTCAATTTTGCCCCGACGGACTTTGTTCCCATATACAGGTACAGTACATAACCTGCGATCTCAGCTGTGCAATTCTTTAAGCATACAGTGTCAAGCACAGCGCTGCGAGACAGCCTTGATAGAGCATGTCATTGGTCGGTCTCCAGTGACGTCACCACTGACCTCTATAACTAGCTGGACTGGCTGTTTCATAGAAAATGACAGCTTACTTTTGTGCTGATTTGAAGCGCCACCGTGAGTGTACTGAGAACTAATTAGTTTGCAAATGGTTCGTTGTTTTTATTTATGAGTTTACCATAAAAAAATGTCTTAAATGGCCATATCGTTAATTTGATACGTAAGACCCTTCCGTTATAATAAATTATCGATACCAAGACAATTGTTGTACCGCAACTATCAGCGCCAATATGGCGATTTTCAATTGGACACAATATATGGGTACCGATCACCAGTCCAGCACTATTACAGGTCAGTGGAAATCACCAACCAAAAATCGAACATTTATGATAACAATAAAAAACAAAGAATTAGCAATCTACCTTGTTTTTTACGTTTATCAGTGGTAGTATATTGAGATGAGAATATTATTTTTTGTGCTGAATGTTTGGACATATCGCTTAAAATTGGGCAAGCAAGGTCATATAGTTCAAAAAAGATCCAAAATTGTTTATGTAATTAAAAAGTAGAAGACGCTGTTGATTTCGTATATTAACTTTACTAATTTTCTATGGCACAGCTGCTTACTGCCTTAATAGTAGATAAATAGCAGTTGTAAAAAAAAATAAGACAAATATATTTTTATTAACAATCATCATCATTCTTGCATTCGGAGTCCGGGGTCCGCTTTTTCCAGTCTAACTGCGTCGGGGCTGAACTTCGATATTTTCCGTGAAGCCATCTACTGTGCGCGGGTGTCGTGCGGTCCATGGCCCTATACGGGTGCCCCGTGTGGGCGGACACCCTGGAGGCCAGATTCCTGCCTCTGCTCCGTACGGCGCAGAGCATGATGGCCTCCAGGGCCATCAGGGGATACCGCACGATATCCTTCGAAGCGGCGAGTCTCCTGGCCGGATCGCCACCGTGGATCCTGGAAGCGAGGGCCCTTTCGGCGGGGATTCGATCCCGAGCCTGAGGATATTCGGGCCGAGAAATCCCGGCTCCACCAGGTCATGGTGGCCGAGTGGGAGCGACGACCTGGGCAACCACGAGCAGGGCACGCCGTGATTGCGGCGGTAAGGTCCATCATGGGGGAGTGGCTAGAGAGGCCACACGGTAGCCTTTCGTACCGTCAGACGCAGATTATCACCGGGCACGGTAGTTTTGGGCGGTATCTGCATCTGATGGGTATAGAGCCAACGCCCGAGTGCCATCACTGCGACGAGAGCGTGGACTCGGGGCTGCACACGCTCACCGAGTGCCCGGCGTTTGAGACGCCGAGGCGGGAGCTTGTGGCGGCCCTGGGGGTGAGAGTGCTCACGCTCTCCACCCTGCTCGCGGCGATGGTCCGCTGCGCGGATGCGTGGGCGGCCAGCGCCTCCTTCTGCGAGCAGGTCATGCTCGCGAAGGAGACAGCAGAGCGGGCGCGGCACGATGAGCGAGAAAGGCTCGCTGACATCGCTGCACGCGCCCGAAGGCGGCTCGGGCGTCGGACGGCGCAGACTGACCTCCGCCCCCCATGAGCGCGGGCCTGAGGGTGACGGGTGGAGCCGCGCGTCACCCTAGCAGAAGCAGGCCACGGCGGCGGCGCGCATCGTACCACGATGCGCGTCCCCCCACACCGGGGTTGAGTCGGGGACCGCGTGGTCCCCACTTCCCGAGGAGGGCCAGACCGAGAGGAATGGCCCTGGGTCAGCCGGGGTGCGAGGGATATGTCGCATGACAATCTCACCTTCGGCCTAGCACTACGACCCAGAGACGGCGTGCGGTTTAGTCGGTTCGAGTCCGACATAACCCACCCCCCCGGCTTCGGAGGGGTGGGTATCCGTGGGGATTTCCCGCACGTAAAAAAAAAGCCATCTGCTGTGCAATTCTCTAAGCATTAAGCATCAAGCGCAACGCTGTGACCGACCTTGATAGAGATCGTCGTTGACGGTCTCCAGTGACGTGACCCAGCCCGACCACAACCAATTGCACAACTGACCTCCACAGCTCATTGTCGATATCGAAGCATTGCAGTTAAACCAAAAATTGTTTCAAAAAACTTCCCTTCTTCATTGATTTGAATAACTAATTAATTTAAAATTTCATTCAATTTAACAATGTTATTGATTTTTAGATCCATATAACAGTGGAAACACAACTCCAGAAAATTCTACTGAGGAAGAATTCTACATGCCTATGCGGCCTGTGTTGAAACGACCCAGACTGCGCTTGATACCTGCTGCTATTCCATCGAGGAATGGCTTCCATAGGGAGATAGTGTTTGAACCTACTAAGTTTAGAAGTGATAAGTGTATAAGAATCAAAATAAAAAACTGTAGGACTCAAGTGTCCAGACCAAATATAGTGAGGACTCAAGTGAATCATTCGTTTTCTAGTCGAGGAGGAGTTGTAGTGGCCAGTGGTCTACTCAACAGATTTAGGTATAAGTTAAAAAAATCTAGTGATGATTTTCCAATATTTGGAGCACTTATGTTGTAAGCTTTAATACTTTATCCTATATAAATTATTACATTTTTATTGGTGCGTTTTATTTGAGTGTAAGCTCAACTTAGTAATGGAGAAACTCAATTTTGGGTCAGTAAATGTGAAAAATATGTTCAACTCAATTCATATCCAATTAAGAGCGTCTTTAAGAGGGCAAATGTCCATCCAGTGTTCAAGAGTATCACAAAGTATAGACCCATTTCAGTTCTTACCACACTTTCCATTTTTATTTGAAAAGCTTTGAACAAGCTGTTAAGCCAATTCCTCCAAGACAATAGTGTGCTGGCTGCAAACTAATTTGGTTTTAGAATAGGATTATCCACTGAAGATGCTGTTTTGGACCTCACAAGCACTGTTGTCAAAAATCTGGAAAATAGACTGAAAACCATTGGTATTTTTTTGGATCTCTCTGAAGCGTTTGACATTTTCTCTGTACCATTGTTGATGTCAAAGTTGGTAATGTACGGAGTAAGTGGAGTTACACTGGACATGTATTGCAGCTATCTGACCCATCGCACGCAATTTGTACAAATCGGAACGGTTGCCAGTAAACTCTGGTTAATTATGGTATTCCTCAGGGTAGTGTTCTCGGACCTACCTTGTTCTTGACCTATGTAAACGATCTGTTCAAAATTTCCCTGCCCAACTGCCAAATTATCACCTAGGCGGATGACACTGCTATCCTTCTTGAGGGTCGTAACTAGTTGGAAGCTAAATCTAACGCCAAACTCGCACTTCGACATGTAAGGACTTTAAAAACCAAATGCAATTCTTTTTGTACCAATCTAGCCTCTCAGCCTCCTACTTCGTTCTCTCTTCGCGCTCACACCTGTCCTACCTCAGATGCCGGTGGGCGATACGACACAGGCCTGGTAAACCTGATACCTGCGTTTCGTTGGCGCCAAAATCGTATATTAAATACCTTGGCGTGATGATAGATAAATCTCTGAGCTGGTGACAGCAAAAAGAAACGACTACTACACGTACTAGAAATATAATTTATGTGTTTAAGAATTTGAGAAACGTTTTTAATCTGAATTCTCTAAAATGTGTCTATTATTCTCTCGTTCAGTCTGTCCTATCCTATTGTATCACATCCTGGGGAGGAGCTGTTAAAACGCAGATGCTTGCATTGGAAATAGCCAAAAAGGCTGTCCTTACAACCGTGGGAAAGCCGATTAGATTCCCCATTCTTGAGCTATTTTCAGTAAGTATGTAAATAACTCAGTGTTCGGCTGCTTTTTATTTTAAATATTGCAAACTGCAAACACACAGAAACATTTTACGACCCAAACTATGCCTGTTCAAAAAGAAGATCTGACAGAGTCTGTCAAATATTACCTCGCCGAACGGCAGTTGTGGGTAGACACGACACCTATATTGGCTCAAAACTGTACAACATTATAAATGAGAAACTTCAGTTATGTATATCCACTTCTATTAAAAAAAATATATATGTAGAGAATGGCTGCTAACCCTAAATTATGACGACACTGAAGCCATGCTGGAAGGCTACTGTTAAGAGACACATACGCGCACACACACGCGCGCGCGCTCACACACACACATACACACACTACACCTTTTAATATATTGTTTTATATTACTTGAAACTGTTTGTATCTAAGTCATAAAATTTTGGAATATCTGTGTGCGGATATCATCGTTGCATTTTACTGTGTAAAACTGTTAATTGCTCCAAATAAATGAATTTTGAATTTGAAATATTTGATCTGATTACCCCATTTAAGAAATACCTGGCGCTCGTGCTTGACGGTCGATGGGCCTTCGGAGAACATTTCCGAAGTCTGCGCCCCAAGTTGGTGACAACGGCAAATATTTTGGGTCGGCTGTTGCCTTGAGGGGCCCAGAGGACTCCTGCAGGAGACTCTACGCGGGTGTCGTGCGGTCCATGGAAAGAAAGAAAGAAAAGAGAAAGAAAAAACCTTTTATTTAAGTGCAGCACCGATTATACAATTAGGTAATCTTGTACCAAACTAAACTAACACTAACACTATTAAATTAAACAATAGTGCTGCACCAAAAAAGGAGCCAGTTCAGCATGGTGTCAGGCACAAGTACCTGACCGGACATGCGACATGGATAATACAATATAAAGATATTAAATTTACAAAAATCGAAAAGTAGAAAAAGAGAAGGAACACAAAACAAAAAAAATAAAAAACACAATCAGCAGAAACCAAACATGTATGCGCCAACCCCAGCCGTTTGCCCGTTCCCCGCCATAGGCTTCTGCCCGTGTGGGCGGACACCCTGGGGGCCAGATTTCTGCCTCTGCTCCACGTGGCGCAGAGGACGGTGGCCTCTAGGACCTTCAGGGGGTATCGCACGATATCTTTTGAAGCGGCGAGTTTCTTGGCCGGATCGCCACCGTGGATCCTGGAAGCAAGGACCCTTTCGGGGCGGGAGCGGGGATTCGAGCCCGGGCCCGAAAAAATTCGGGCCGAGAAATCCGGGTTCCACAGGGCCATGGTGATCGAGTGGGAGCTACGACTTGAGCAACCACGCGCAGCAGGGCCGTCTTAAGGCTATATAGCGCCAGGGTGCGAAGCTCAGGCTGCGCCCCCCGGTCAACAAAAAGAAAGACTCTGGGAGTGCCGGCAGAAGTGAAAACATTTTCTTTTTTTCTTTCTTCGTTATATACATAGAAAAAGATAAAAAAGAACATACCATACTATACCTATAATATAGCGCTAATCATAGAACCTATCACTTATTTTCTGCTAATTTTCTGTCAGAAGAAATTAATAAATTATGAAAAGAAAAAATAATCACAAAAAGTAATAAATTACAGAAAGAAAAAATAATCATAAAAAGTAATAAATTACAAAAAGAAAAAATAATCACCAAAAGTAATAAATTATAATAAGAAAAAACAATCACAAAAAATCCCTGAAGGCCAGGTGGTTTGAACCCGATACTATCTGAAACTATAAGGACTTACAGTCGAAGTGCTTACCGTTTAAGCTACGACACTATCTATCGTAACTCGCAAAATAGATAGTCTGTACTGTAATATCCTGGTCACGCGGGACCAAGTTGTAACTAATTCTTGCCATGACCATTGAATCTAGATGTATAAAGCTATCCCCGCACGCCCCTCGCACTCAAACCTACAACACCCAGCCGCGCCATCGTCCAATGACCTTCAGACCGCCTATCGTGATACGCAGCAATCCGCGATTCCATAGAAAAATGGGCCGTGAAAGACCCATTCCTTATCGTACCCCATCTACAATAGAATTCATGTACATCCCAGTCCCAGTTCCCCAACCAAAGCTCACATACTCCCATGATTGTAACTCGCATTCACTTCAACATACCTCTTAACAGATTTGTCGCCACTCCAACCCCACTTCGTAGTCAATCCACAGTTCGTCACCTCATCTATCATACCAAACCCACAATATAACATACAACTTCACTTATTCACTTAGTGGAACACGACCAGACAATCTTTTGACAACCACATTCCTAATGACGTTTGGAATTTGAATATTTTCACCGCCCTCATTCAACACTTAGCACAGAGACACCCACCACACACGCTTGCACTACACGTAAAACCAGAATCCACAAAACCAACTGTCAATCATTCAATACCTCAAATTACAACCGTTCTCGAGGACACCAACAGAGGTCGTGTTATTCAAAATAATATACACAAACAATTCATAGTTAAGATCAACTCATCGCCGAAACCTCTACAAATCCCTACCATTTCTGTAATCTAGTGCATTTTCCCCCCCCCCCCGTGCACAAGAAATGCGGCCCCGCGCTCGCCACACCCAGTAGGACCCGCCACCAGCACCAAACGTAGTCCCTCCCACGCCCAAGTAGGCATCCAGAAGACAACCCCAAAGTCTCCCGCCCACTGCACCGAGGCATCCGGCACACAAATCCCTAACTCTATTCTCAGAACAGCGCAACTCCAACGCAGGACTTCAGTCCTATTGCCGTAATTCCTTTAATATAAGGTATTAAGATGATAACACAGAATCATCGTTCCAAGCGTCATTTTAGGACAATTACATTAGTATCTATCGCAGTAACTTCTGCGCTGATTGTTAACGATAAGTTTAGTTAGGGAAAGCTCATTTATTAGCACAGACCTAAATAATTATAGTTAATACTAGAACCAATTCACTTCTGAATAATAATGTCTATATAGACACCTCAGAGAGAATACACTCTCACCGAACACCCGATCAAACTACAATAATTCAGCTCAGACACAGCCCCTGCTTCACCCCAGCGGATGACAAAGTCACTATAAGACAGCGATCGAGCGACCATGCGCATTCGATACAGTACATACAACAGCTGATTATGCAACAGTGATTAAAACGTCCAAACATCATTATTTGTGTGTTTGTAGCCATGGTAATCTCATGTGTAAGATCCCGCTCGTACACAAAGAACAATAGTAAAACAACTACCTCTGTAGCTAGTCTGTTTGGATACTTCCGACCCTTCAGACCTCGGCGGTCTTGCACACAATTCTGCAGTCAGAAAGGCCTCACCAGCGTGAATGTACAATATACCGTTGTGTTGTCGTTCAATAATGAACCAGCAAGGACCCATATGTAAATAATAAACATTATATCAAAGATGGTTAGGACAGATCAATCACTGTGTATTTACCTTTAACAATAACTGAATTCTGTAATGAATACACCAGTTCACCGTCTCCATCTCACTCACAATCACTCACTTCACCATTAAATCACTCGTCGCGGTGTCGCAGCACTCGCTTGTAGTTTCATTCTCACCATAATCTTAGCGTAATTATTACACATTACTGTCACTATAATCCCAGTAAATTCCAACAACGTAAATCGACATGAAAATTGGCTTGCAAAAATTAGTGGGAAAACTTTCATTCTTCGGTCACAAGATGGCGGTCATTTACAAATCTGCTTTGTTGTAATTGAACCAATTGTCCATCCAACCCCCCAATCAGCCCATCATGACTCACAACAATAACAACCCAGATCACCCCCTTACAAACGCAACACCACCCACCCAATATACACATTCATATGTTCGCTACCAGTGTGCACCCACTCACCCACCCGACCAAACCAACCATGCATCAACAAACACTCAACCACGCCAAACGCGAAATGTGCAAAGCCAATCCATCTGACCAGGGCGCAGGTAGCAAGCCCGACCCTGAACCACCACCAGTACCCCCCACGAGCAAGAGACCACGGCCGAAGCCAAGGATGCGCCCCCTCACAGGACAAGGACACAAAAGTGCGCACATATACACACACAAAGACAGACAGGACTGATCCGCTCCGGAGAGCGACAACCGCCCCCTCTCCAGTCACAAACCATCCCGGAAGCTCACGGACCCCCCCCAGGCAAAATCCGTGCGCCGAGCGCCCCAGACCATCCCCAGCATGCCCAGCCGAACAGAGGTCAAGAGCCTCGCCATCACCGACAGGTATCAACTCAGGGCAACCACGTCGACTGACTTCCTTAGCGGGGGAACCCAGCCAACACCCAAGGCCTCAACCGTCCCCAGCCCCACCAAAGTCCCACAAAGAACCCCTACACAAACACTCCATCCCATGCACGGCCCCGCACCGCAGACCCACAGCACAGCCGATACTCCGAATTGAACACGAGATCCAATTCCCAATCCCAGAGACAAAGGTGTCCCGTCCGGCCCACACGACAAAATGCTCATTCCGCGAATCACAAACTTCAACAAAGGCGAGCCACCCAATTCCTCTCCTCACCAATCCAAACACCATACATTCACCAATTAAACTCAATTATTCACAATCAAGGTAAAAAAAATCTTCACGACTTTAAATGCAAAATTCTCAAAATTCCCGCCAAAGTACAATGTACAGAATACCTTTCGCGAATCGACCAACCCCGAAGCCAGCTCAAAGAAAAAGTGTCCTTGAATTCCCACTCAAAATCCTACTTTCGCCGAATTAGGGCTCCAATAGTGTCCTCCACCAATCAGAAGCTTTTATTTTCCCGCCAAAAGTCACAATTTCTGAATAATTGACAACAGCGCTAGGTTTTCTATGGCGCCTGCGTTATAATTATGAACTAACTTAAATCTTCCGTGAACCAGTGGCCCTTTTTTAAATATTTATAAACTATTTACATACTTACACTCATTGATTCTAACTGTCAATATTTTCATAATAATATAAGATTAATTTTATGTTTAATAAACATCCATATAATACTCAATAATAGATATAGAAAATTATTCAATAATCATTTGACCTTTAAACAATAATAACCAATCAGAGCCACTTCCTGCATTTTCCATAGCTCTGAGGCACACAGATAATAAATAGTATTTATAATCTCTTTTCAACAGTACTTTATTGCTTTAAATATTATAATTATTGTTCCTTGTAAATAATTAATAAGTTTTAACTTTATCTGTTTATTCTTTTCCTTATTAATTTTATTATAAACAATACACAAAACTATTATAATATTATTCTTGTGTAAATATCCATAGACTATTTTTCTTAAATTCTTTCAATCATAGTCCCATCTATAGGTACTGTATATATTAAACTACATTTTAAATTTATTTGTTCACAAAACAAATTTACTTGCCCTTTGCAATTTAACAGAATAATTTCTTTATGAATCAATTTTTTTCTTTGACCACATACCATAGTGTATATTTATTCATCATTTTATTTACGTATAAAAATTCCTTACTTAATCAACTAGATGGCGTTTTACGACATTGAATTATTTTCGTTTTATAAAAAACCAAGTGATATTCAATTTACTTGTAGAAATTCTTACTTAATTACTAGATGGCGTTTTACGACATTGAATTATTTTATTTATTTATGTTTTCTTGTTTTATAAGAACCTCGAAACGGTGTTTCAGTCCGTTACAGTACCTAATCTTGTATGACGTCAGTCGCCGGTTACGGTTCAAAGGTCAACTAATCCTGACGCTTCCTTAACATTTTACACCCATCCAACGCCGCTAAAGGAGTTTTCACTTCAAAAAACGCAATAAATTGTTGATGTTGCATTTATTTTTCTCTAAGATCTGTAATCTACAATAAATATACCTATAATGAAAAAATAAAATTCAAAAATTAAGGAAAAGAAATGGATTTAATATTTCTCTAACGTTTCACAGCATGAAACAAAATCAAACTTTAATTTTCATGCAATAAGATTCAACTACAACAACAAGGATAACCGACACTCAGAGCCGCATCGCGAACTTACATTACAATGTACACCCTAACAGCCTAATTATAGAGGATATTTCGCTTAAAGTGCGGGCGCCAGGCGGCTAGGTCAAAGGGCCTCTTTGGAATGGAGATATTGCCGCGTGCGTGTTAAATTAATTTAATTGTTATGTGTATATCAAAATAAGAGCTATTTTACCTTGCATATCGTGAGCGGTATGACACGTGCCGAAAGGCAAAGGTGACAATAATAGGTACAATGGTAAAATTTAATATTGGTTGATGCCTATATTTTTATGCATGTAGGGGTTTAATTGACGTAAGTGTACGTAACGGGGGCATGGCGTTAATATTGTACTTATGAATTAAAGGTTAAATTAGGAAATATCGAAATGTTTAGAGCTCGGCCTGCGCCCCCTCGGGCTACGCGCCCGGGTGCGGCCGCACCCTTGAACCCCCGGTTAAGACGGCCCTGACGCGCAGGTCACGCCATGATTGCGGCGGTAAGCGTAAGACCCGTCATGGGGGAGTGGCTAGAGAGGCCACCCGGTGGCCTCTCGTACCGTCAGACGCAGGTCATTACCGGACACGGTAACTTCAGGCGGTACCTGCATCTGATGTGCATAGAGCCAACGCCCGAGTGCCGAGCGCCTCCTTCGAGCAGGTCATGCTCGTGAAGGAGACAGCAGAGCGGGCGCGGCCGATGAGCGAGAGAGATTCGCGGACATCGCTGGCCGCGTTCGTAAAAGTTAAAGCGTAACTTTTCAGAAAATTTTACGCAAGATAACGTTAATCGGTAATCAGTTAAACATTATAAAAAATCGTATATAAAACTGTTGGTTCCGGAAGTTAACAGGCTTATTAAAAACAAAAAAGAAGATTTATAATTTATAAGAGAGTGTTATATACATACTATAGGTATGTGGATTCACAATGTATAGTTCGTTTAATTCACGAAGACGTGCATTCTCCTTGGTCTAATATGAGTAGGGCGCGTCTTCGTGAATTGGAAGAACTATATCAAATTAGTAATTTGGATGATAGACTAGTTGCATTCTGAACGATACACGCGAACTTTTTTTTTTTTTTTTAGGTCAAGTCACGTATTGTTGCTGCGTGGGCCAAGTGGCGTGAAATGACTTGCGTCACAAGCGATCCAGGGTGGATAAGTCGGGCCCTGAAGGGAAACTACCTTAAACCCTTGAGTTGGCTCATTTTACGTAAAGCTAACATTCTCTTATTTTTTAAAAGAAACAAAACCATTTAAACATTTTCCATAACTCGCTTGACTCGAATCAACTAAAACCCGAAAAAAATAACATCCTGTATTTTTATGGTATCAATCGATCATAAGAATCAAAGCTCTCTAAAAACAACGTAAAATCTAAACGGATAAATTCAATTTGGGAAAATAAAGCACATTTACTCAAGGAGTCATACATACCCTACAGGAGCAGATACCTTATCAACGAAAAAGTGATATTTGAAGCCAAATGTTTATTTAAATGAGCACCTAATAAATGACTGAACTTATAATAATTGCATGAGGTATAGTAATTTAGGGTGCTAGATCAGAAACCTATAGGTATGTGCCTATACCCTGCGTGACCGATGGCTAGAGAATTACCCTATTAGGTTTCTTTATAACCCGGTAATTAAGACCTAGCAGGGCTATCCTCACGAAAAAAGAGACGTAATTTAAATAAGGAATTTTATTGTTAATACGATATGATATGAGTCACAGTTCACAAAATAAAGCACTTAGTTCAAAGGTCCATCCTTTGAACTAAGTGCTTTATATTGTGAAGTTGAATTTATAAGTTTAGATTACAGTAATTTCCTTTCATTTATTTTACCTACCGTGTTTGATAGAGAGATTCAATGCGTATGATTGACACTATTGATTTATGCCATAAAAATACTGGATGTTTTTTTGCGGTAATCGAGTTTTCTAAAATATTTGAATGCAGATTTGTTTCTTTTTAAAAATTAAGGAAGATCTCCTTTAAGTGTAAAATGAGCAAACTTAAGGATTTATGGTATTTTCCGACCAGAGCCCGACTTATCTTTCCACCCTGTATACAAATTAGTTCTAAAAGTCGCGATAATCGACGTCCACGCGGGCGCAGGACTGAGTCACGTCACGAAGATTTAAATACTTAAGTATTGCCGAGAAATAAATATTAATAGATATAATATATTCCATAGAAAATAAAAATTAATACCTACTTACCAGAATCACAGAATAATTAATAGTACTAACGTCCAGAATAAAGATTTCGAAATCCTTGTTGTTACTGAAAATACATAGTATATAGTAAAAATAAAAACTCACTGACCGTATTATTACACGATGTAATTTCTTTTTTTTTAAGCACAGAATTACAAAATATACCATCGATTAAAACTAAGATGTGCTTAGTTGTTCAAGGTTGCCTATTTGGGGAACTAACATGGCTCCATTATCTGACACGAATGAAGAGCCGGTGATACTCTTTGCTTTTTCGCTTGCGATAAACAAAATAAGGTCAGCGATTTCTTCAGCAAGTGCCAGCTTTCCTAAAGGAGCTGTCTTCTCCAAGTTGTTCCAAAAGCCGTCTTGCATAGTCTTATCCACGCCCACAGTCTGCACAATATCTGTTCGTACTAACCCTGGATTGACAGTATTCACCCGAACTCCTTTCGGTGCAAGCTCAAACGCAACAGACCTTGTGAAATGATCCAGTCCAGCTTTTGATGTGTCATAAGAAAACGTGTCTGCTAACGCTAATCGCATAGCTGCTACACTGGACACGTTGATAATATTCCCCTTCGTTTTAATGAGATGTGGTGCACTCAGGTGTGTTAGGTGAACTGCTGCCCGAAGATTCGTGGATATTATCTTATCAAACTCTTCCATAGCGTTTTCAGATAAAATGCTAACGAATCTTAATATTCCCGCGTTGTTGACTAAGACGTCAAGTTTTCCGAAATGGCTAATGGTCTCGTTAATTATTCTTTTCAAGTCTTCGTCTTTGGTCACATCTGCTGCTATGGCAAGGGGCTTGGAACCGGCAGCTTCGCATATTTTATATACGTTGTTGAGTTTGTCTTTGTTTCTTCCGACAATAACAACACTTGCTCCTTCTTGTACGAATTTGATTGCTGTGGCTGCACCGATCCCCGAACTACTTCCGGTTATCAACACGACCTTGTCGTGGAAACTCATTCTCGTTCGTTCAGCGAGACACAAATGTATTATGGCTAGTTAACGTTACAAACGATCTTTATATAAGGTTTTATTTGTAGGCATGAAGTATTTAAATAAGCACGTTACGTATACATAAATATATAAGTATAAGAAACCAGTTCGGCAACGGCATCTTACCTACATATCGTGTTCTTCAAATCCCTTCTAAAAAGCTGTAGGTATGTTCACTAAAAACAAAAACTGGTTAGGGCTCCTACATGTAAGTAATAAAACATGAATTGAGCTTTTACATAATTGATGGCTTCCAGTCTGTTGGAAATAGGGGGCCCCGCGGAGAGTCCGGCGTGGGAGATGCCAAGGCGGGCCCCTGTGGCAAACCTCAGAGTGGGAGCCTCCTCGCTCGTTGCCATGCTCATAGCCATGGTGCAGAGTGCGAGCGCGTGGTCTGCTGCTGACAGAGACTTAGAAAATGTGTTTTAGACGCTCCTGTCCGGGTGTGCAGTACACCAGAAATCACATATTTTCTGACGAGCGAAATGTAGGTATGCGATTGAGTAGGTAGTGAATGTGCTATCATCGCATGCCTATGTGCGAGTTTACCAAGCGGCCAATTTTCTTCATATCATATTCAGATTAGCTCTAAGATGAAATAGAACTATATTATATTTTATCTATATATATGCTCCAAAAATTACAATGGCCTTCAGTGCCAATATCCAGGCGTTCTCAGTTTGCATGCGCTATACCTATATAAGACAATTTTTTTGACCGTTTCATTGCTGTATGATGTCATTTTTACTTACTTAATTTTTTTACGTTTCTACTAAATATTTATAACTTTGTTAATAATCATTCGTTTACCATTTCCGTATAGCAACCAAAGACCTACATATCAATATGTAGTAAGTTTCTGCATGATTGCTATACGGAAATGGTACCTATACTAGGGTACCGATGGGCCAACCAGCTTGCCTGCACCACCTTTCGCCTGGCTTGGATAAAAAAGAAGGTACCTATGATTAATAGGTATAGAAAAACTAGGTTACAATTAATTCCCGGGCCCCAGTAGGAGATATCTCTCATGAGGCAAAAAGTGCTGGTTTGGCGTCCTAGAGGATGACATGCGTGCCAATCACGGAGGTCAGATATCGTGCCAATGGTGTCACTACTACCATAAATACCCAAGACAAAAAGAAAGATGAAAGATTATGGTTTTTTATGTATGTGGCATCGCGTGTGAGTGTGTGAGATGTGTGTTGTAATATAATTGAGAATGAGTGCGTGTGATACAAGCGAGGATAAGTGTGTGTGCTCGCGTGCATACGTGAATAGATTTGAAGTGAATGAGAGTATTAGAGACTATTAGAGACTAAGCGCAAGTAGAAGTTATTTTGTGTTGAAGTACCTTATGTTGCAGTAGCAACTAATCCGTAACTTTGAGTTTTAGATTGTGTTAAGATTGACACAGGTAGATAGATCGAGGATCTTAAGCTTTTTGTGTATTGATTTTTATATACCTATGAGAACTTATCCTAGTAATATTAACTTACAAATTAAGTTTGTAAATGGATGAATGTTTGTTACTCTTTCAAGTAAAAACTACTGAATGGATTTTAATGAAACTTTACAATAATATAGCTTATACATCAGAATAACACAGGATACAATTTATAACGAAAACCGTTATTATAGCGATAACCAACATCCACACAGGCAGAGCCGCAGGCAAAAGATAATATGGGTTCTGCGGAAGAGGTTTTGCGTTCAACACCTTTAGGTGCATTTCTTCTCTTCTGGGAATTCGGTGGAGAAGACTAGTGTGTTTTCGCAGCATAGTTTGAAGCACAAAAAGCTGCCGAATCGTTAGGACTCTACAATAAGGTGCCTAGATTTGGGATTGTTGTATACCTAAGTAATACATAACGGTTTCCTTGTCATTACTTTAAGTACGGCTCTTTGGGGTCTCTCCACTCCAACAACCAGTATTTTGTGAGCTGCATCACACACAAGAATGAAAATTTCCAATGATAGATTGACATAGACATATACCGTTTTTAGTGTGGTAAAGCTAGCAGATGCACGAAGTGTTTTGAAGACAGAAATAAGACGCATGTTTCTGTTACTTATATCAGTAATATTTATATATTTATTTAAAATGAATACATAGTAAAAGCTAAGAAGGAAGGCTTTAAACTGTACAGAGGGGTTGGAATAATGCTCCTAACGCAAAAGGTACATACGGAATTTATATAGCACTCGTCACAAAGTGGTGGATTGCCTTCGACAGAAAAGAAGGCGCTGCTGCACACATTCCGTACGTATCGCTATGGTTTACTGCTATGGGACATATCGAGAAGATAACCACAATGTACTGATAGTATGTATGCCTCGGGACACGTACCTATCTTGGACCTAAATCGTGACACAAAGAAGCCCTATGCTTTTACGGCTCAAATTCAGCTCTTCCACCGCCGTAAAACCCTATGCTTTCTTCCAAAGACACCAAAGACACGTGTACTGCGAATATTCAGCATATTATAGGTCCAAAATATATCTACGTCCCGAGCAATAGGGTAAGAAGTCGATCGAGTTCCGCCGATTCAATTCCCATGTCTCCTTTTTATCCTTATAAAATAATTTGGTGCTGTCTATTCTGGGGTTCTAGTCAAACTGCATTCGTTACGGGGCGAATCCATCGCTACATTCGCCATCGCTCCGATGATAACGATGTTCGATTCGTAGACAATGTTTGTCACTTTTTGCATTCTTTAACTCGACTCGAATGGTCGTTTCGACACCATTTTAGTCTATGATATTCGAATTAATGTGGATGAGTCCTAATTCTTATTCCATCCTCACTGTCAAGAGTGTCAAAACTTTGTTTTGAACTTTTGACGCGGACGGACCAAACAAATGTTAAAAACTTTGTGGGATCTTATTAAGAGCTTTAAATGTAAGATTTAAGTAAGTATTATTTAAGTTGGTAAGTGTTATTCTACTAATATTACAAATGTGAAAGTTTATGAAGATGTTATACCTAAATAAACGTATCCCACAGGAAGAATTAACCTGTCTTCAATTTTCAGTCAATTTTTACTCTTTTGGAATTTATGGAAAGGCGCAATAGTTTAAGCAGTGAAATATAGCGGCATTACTTTAAATAATATCAGTTATAATGGGCCGAAAGGAAGTAAGAAACAATGACCTTGGTGGTTTACAATAACATATTCAATTTCATAGAACTCTTATTATTCATATTCCAGCCACGGTGATTTATCGAGACCTCAGCCTGGTCTTCAAGGCCATTTATGGGTAGACAACCTATGGCAGGAGGTTCTATTCATCGTGGTGTCAATACGACGTGACAAATGGAAAAAGGTATTTACCATACTGAAACTACAGCCCATAGAACAGGTTTTGATGATACATCCTCTCCTGTTTAATAAGTACCTAGATCAATAATATCATTGCATTATTTAGGTGCATAAAAGATGTTGTGACTTATTTATTAATGCTTTTAACAATAATCACAATTTCATATAAAATGTTCATTATAATATTGTATACTTAGTTGCATAATTTGTTTATTTTAAGGTGTTTGCTGACTGGAAATCCAAGACCAACAAAGACACAAACTATGTCAGCATGGCAGTGGCACTGATGGTGGTCCTGATAACGGTGAAATCGGATAACTCATGGGTGCCTTAGCAATGGAGGGCCCCCTAATATAAAGGAACAGCGATTTAATGTGAGTTGATGTGTAACTTTTTGATTGATGTAGGTTACTGTAGGTGTAATGATTATAATGATAGAAGATTAGAAGTTCAGTAAAGTGATTTTTCAATTAAACTAAAAATTTAAAAAATGAAATTACTACATTATACAAACAATAAAAAAGTGTGCAGTTTGTCTCTGCCACCTAAGTGGTATAATCTGTTTTAAGTACTAGTAACATACATAACCTACATATAATTTTATGATTCTTAGTTTCTATCAATCTTCAAAAATTCATTAGTCAGATGAATATAATTCACATGAAAATTATAAATATCTTTGTATACCTCTGTAGTAAAATGGATTTAAGTAACATTACAAAAGCATTGTATTCAAAAACTGATGATTGCCCAATAAAGATACATTATTACGGATATGACAGGAACTTAACAGTAATTACTTTACATAATATTATTTTATAGTATAGGTATTTATTTATCTTTATATTCTTCCAGAGACCATCAGCTGCATCATCAAACTTTAACAAGCAAGATATTGTTGTTGCATATGGTATGTACTTATCACCTATTCATCAAATAAAGATACTTCTTGTAATATACTATACTTAACGGGAGTGACATTTTAAATTTTTCTCACATAAACCTTTATCTTCTGGAGAAATGATTATTCTATATGAAAATCTAACATACATACATATAATCACGCCTTACTCCCGAAGGGTTAGGCAGAGGTGAATTGACACCTACATTTCACCAATCAGTGTACTTGGTCCCATGTAATATGGACTTTTTTTAATATAACTATGGTGGCAGACAAGCACACGGCCCACCTGATGGACAGTGGTTACCGTGGCCCATGAATGTGTGCAACCAGCAGCATGGAGGTGAGCCAATTGCCATATTCCGGGCACTATTGTTGACCATCTAAGCCTTATTATGTTATATGTGTAACGTAATGTTGACATAGTCAGTCACTCCCTCTTTCCCATTGAAGTAGGTAGCAAAAACCTATATTGCTATTTATTTTTGCAGACTTAGTAACAATACAGGCGCAGCCTCAGACACCACCAGCACCACCAACACTACTGCCATCAGCGTCATACGTCAGCATCAGCGTCTCCACCAGTCAACAACTACCATTAGTAATTCCGACGTGAAGATCACCACGACCGAACACGCCTCCCATTCTTCCTCCTCCAGCTGGACAAGAAACGGTACGGGCGACTTTGTGGCCGTTGAGCAAAGGATACAATTGAGGGAGAGGCCAGCTAAATGAAGCTCGTAGGATAGAGGTGGATGTGCAGCGCAATAATATACTAAGCCGATTTGCAGATATTGCTGAAGGCTTCCGTCAGCAATATTTGACAAGTAGGGACCACACATAACAGCAATTTTTTTCTATAAAATCAAAAATATGCTCGCACCTATTTCCTTCTGGAGTAGAAACAGATAACAACCCGTTATCTGCTTCTATCCTTACCCACTTCACAAGCTTCAACTATTGTCATTATACCTTTCATGCAAGCCCGCCGGTTGCTTCAGACTCCCTTTCTTTAGTTCATTTTTTTACCACTCCGGTGGCAGTCAAGCACCCGACCCATATTTTAGTTGTATATTCTTTCTTTTCTTGTTGCGTATTACTGAATTACCACTAAGGTGGCAGACAAGCGCACGGTTTTCTTGCTCTTTGTTTGTTGTGTATTCTTTGTTCTAACTGGTTGTGTAAACTGAAAAACTTGTTGCTTAATACTTAGTTATTTGTTAATAAACGGTGTTACAAGGTATTGTACAGAAGTTACTTTGTAATAAATAGAATAAATAGTATTAATATGGGAAATATTGTAATACTGCAAAAGCCTTGTATAATAGCTGAATCCACAAAAATCACAGATTTTCTATTAGTGTGTCCATTGTTATTTCGTTTTCTTGTTGTTTGTTTGTTGTGAGTTCTTTGTGTAAACTGACCAACTTGTTGCCTATTTCTTTTATCTGCTAATTTATGAATGTAAAAATCAATCTAAAATGTATTATAAGTTATATAACTTAATAAGAGAAAATATCAGTGTGATTTAGTCAAATAAAAACTACTCTGATTTAGTCTAATCAAAACTGTAAGTCTGATTTAGTCAAATATCAAAATCATATTATGAGTTATCACGCCTGTAAATCCCCAAGGGGTCTGTTTGTGTATGGTTATATTTAAAATAAACAGAAGCCTTTATATTTCACTTTCAATCGTTTTCTTTTATTTCTTAACATAGTACAATATTTTTGTATAGAAACTATCGTGAGCCATTTTTCGCCCAAATAAAACCTTTAAAGTGCATTCGAAATCACGATGACTTCTTTCGTGTCGCGAGTGAGAAATTGTTGTGTCGTGTCATCGCAGACTACCGCCGGAAAGTGATGTGCACAAATAAAAGATTGTATGACTTGCATCTACAGTTGTCGAGGGTGCTTGATATTGAGATGTGGGAGGTTCTGGATAGCATGACATACAGTCGAACAGACACAGTAGGTAAACACATGACCAAAACACAGTCGGATAAATTGACAAAACTCACTGGGGCTTCTTATAGCTACCCACAAAGTACGGCAAATGAGTCACAAAATTCCGTTACGATTGTCAATTTATCATCGAAACAGTTGGCCGACAATACTATTAGTGTGTTACACCGTGGGCTAAATTATGCACCAGCTCCCCGGAAGATACCAGTCGAGGATATTATAGCCAACATTGAGAACACGATAGTGCGAAACAGAATACCCCACAGTGATGCGGAGTGTTTACGGCAAGATGTTGCGTCATTGTTGCGGAAGGCGTCACCACCAAAACCCAACATGACACGTCAGGAAATGGTGGCCGTACGTAACCTGCGTAACGACAAAGACATACTTGTGTTACCAGCGGATAAAGGGAATGCAACTGTGATTGTAGACACTGAAGCGTACGAACGTAAGATCACGCAGCTTATAAGTGACAGAACCACTTATAAAAAAGTGACTTATAACCCGACGGACAGATTCACAGCCAAGACCCTGAAGCTGCTGCAGGACCTAGGTGACCGAGACCTATCAGCGCAGTTACGTCCACATAATCCCACCCCACCTAAGATATATGGGTTGCCGAAAGTACATAAGCCGGATTGGCCCCTGCGACCTATAGTTAGCCAAATAGACGCACCAACATATAAATTGTCGCGACATTTGGCTACTTTATTGCAACCCCTTACTGGCAGAACGGGTAGTTACGTGAAGGACTCGAGACACTTTGTCAACCTACTTGCAGAGGTACAAGTACAAGATACCGAGATAATGGTTAGCTTTGACGTCACATCCTTGTTTACAAATGTTCCAGTGGAAGAAACGCTCAACATAATATCTACCCTTTTGCAAGGCACTGATACACCCACTGGATACATTGAGTGCATAAACTTCTGTCTGAAGAGTGGCTATTTTCTGTGGAGAAATGATTACTACCTGCAGGTGGATGGAGTAGCAATGGGCTCACCGCTCGCACCGGTGACGGCCAACATCTTCATGGAGTGGTTTGAAGATCAAGCACTGACCACCGCACCTGTAAAGCCCCGATATTGGTGGCGATATGTGGATGACATATATGCAATCGTCGATCGAAACTCGCTGTCGGAATTTACAGACCACCTCAACAATGTGCACCGGAAGATACGTTGTACGGTAGAAGAAGAAAAAGACGGAGTTCTGCCATTTCTGGACGTGTTGGTTATCCGAGAATCAAACGGACGCTTATCACACACTGTATACCGGAAACCCACACACACAGATAGATATCTACGTGCGGACTCTCACCACCACCCCGCTCAGCTGTCATCCGTGCCGAGGTCACTGATCAACCGTGCGCTCAGCCTGTGTGATACACAATACGTGGAGGCTGAAATGCGACATCTCCGCCAGGTGTTAGAAAGCAACGGTTATCAGTGGCGTCATTGTAATCGTCTAGCGAGTGCCGCTGACAACAAACGCCAGGCAGTTGTGGAACGGACACCGGCGTTCTTGCCTTACATCCGAGGTGTGACCGACAAGATTGGACACCTGTTACGCCGAGGATACAGCATCAGGACAATTTTCCACCCACCCAGCAAATTAAGGCAGCTGCTTCGCTCACCCAAAGACAACAATCCACTGGGGGTAGCTGGTGTTTACTCGATTCCGTGCGACTGTGGCTTGAGCTATATCGGGGAGACTCGCCGCAGCGTCGCGACCAGGCTCAAGGAACATATACGTTGCATGAAAAACATGGACACCAATAGGTCGGCAGTCGCTGAACACGCCTGTATGACGGACACGGCTCATTACATACGGTTTGATAAGGCCTCCGTACTAGCGAAGGAAACATACTTTGTGCCGCGAAAAGTACGGGAGGCGATTGAAATAAGCCGTCGTCCGAATTTCAACAGAGAGAAGGGATGGACACTGCCACCAGCTTGGAAACCGGCCTTGAAATGCACGTACCACAAATGGGAATCGAACCTGGAATGCGACACGGTGAGCGCGTTATGCCGCACTGCTGAACCATCGAGCGACACCGATGACGACACAGACGCGACAGCGAGGACAGCCGAACTGTCCCGGAACCAGCCGAGTGCCCCGCCGTTATCCGAGCGCGCGCGACGACAGTGCCAACGTTGGGAGCGCAGTAAAGCACCTGACGTCGCCGCGCCTGGGTGCTCTGCTCATGATTAAGGACTCCGGTCGGGTCCGAAACTAGTCGGGCGCATCCTGACAAGTGACGTGAGTACAGCCGTAGTACAATATTGGTATTTGCATCCAAGCGTTATTCTGCTGGCCTGCTGGGGATTATCATGCAGTACCCTGTTTTTACAGGCATCTCCAAAGTGCCTTCAGCAAGCCAAAGCACCGGTCTATAACGTTATGAGCCTTTTTTTTTTTTTTTTTTTTTTTTTTTTACGTGCGGGAAATCCCCACGGATACCCGCCCCTCCGGAGCCGGAGGGGTGGGTTATGTCGGACTCGAACCGACTAAACCGCACGCCGTCTGTGGGTCGTGGTGCTAGGCCGAAGGTGAGGTTGTCTTGCGACATATCCCTCGCACCCCGGCTGACCCAGGGCCATCCCTTTCGGTCTGGCCCTCCTCGGGAGGTGGGGACCACGCCGTCCCCGACTCAACCCCGGTGTGGGGAGGCGCGCATCGTCCTACGATGCGCGCCGCCGCCGTGGCCTGCTTCTGCTAGGGTGACGGGTGGCTCCACCCGTCACCCTCAGGCCCGCGCTCATGGGGGGCGGAGGTCTGTAAGCGCCCTCCGACGCCCGAGCCGCCTTCGGGCGCGAGCAGCGATGTCAGCGAGTCTTTCTCGCTCACCGCGCCGCGCCCGCTCTGCTGTCTCCTTCGCGAGCATGACCTGCTCGCAGAAAGAGGCGCTGGCCGCCCACGCATCCGCGCAGCGGACCATCGCCGCGAGCAGGGTGGAGAGCGTGAGCACTCTCACCCCCAGGGCCTGCACAAGCTCCCGCCTCGGCGTCTCAAACGCCGGACACTCGGTGAGCGTGTGCAGCCCCGAGTCCACGCTCGCGTCGCAGTGATGGCACTCGGGCGTCGGCTCGATACCCATCAGATGCAGATACCGCCCGAAGTAACCGTGCCCGGCTATCATCTGCGTCTGACGGTACGAGAGGCTCCCGTGTGGCCTCTCTAGCCACTCCCCCATGATGGGCCTTACCGCCGCAATGACGGCGTGCCCTGCGCGTGGTTGCCCAAGTCGTCGCTCCCACTCGGCCACCATGACCTGGTGGAGCCGGGATTTCTCGGCCCGAATGTCCTCGGGCTCGGGATCGAATCCCCGCTCCCGCGCCTCCTTTCGGAACTGGTATAGTGCCGAAAGGGCCCTCGCTTCCAGGATCCACGGTGGCGATCCGGCCAGGAGACTCGCCGCTTCGAAGGATATCGTGCGGTATCCCCTGATGGCCCTGGAGGCCATCGTCCTCTGCGCCGTACGGAGCAGAGGCAGGAATCTGGCCCCCAGGGTGTCCGCCCACACGGGGCACCCATATAGGGCCATGGACCGCACGACACCCGCGTAGAGTCTCCTGCAGGAGGCCCCTGGGCCCTTCAAGTTGGGCAACAGCCGACTCAGGGCATTCGCCGTGGTGACCAACTTGGGGCGCAGGCTTCGGAGATGTTGTCCGAAGTCCCATCGACCGTCAAGCACGAGCCCCAGGTATTTCAGCTGGGGCTTGATGTCGATGGGAGTGCCTCCCACTGTAAGGCTGGCTCCCGGGCCTGGCCTGCGCCGAGGACCATGAAAGAACATGGCCTCGGACTTGTGCAGAGCCACCTCGAGACCCAGCCGCCGGATCCGCTCGACGACTTGGCCAACCGCGGTCGTGGCCCTCAGGGTTGCCTCGCGGTGCGTAGCCCCGCTCACCGTCACCAGCGTGTCGTCCGCATAACACGTGACGGTGGCACCGTACGCGAAGTCACCGCGAAGCACCCAGTCGTAACCGATGTTCCACAGTAACGGCCCCAGGACCGATCCCTGTGGAACACCGCACGACATCTCACGCCTACCGACTCCGGTCGAACTCGGGTAGACGACGGCTCTCTCCGTCAGGTAAGCCCCGACTATGCGGCGGAGGTAGAGAGGCACACCGTGGTACACGAGTGCCTCCCTGATGCAACTCCAGGGCAAGGTGTTGAAGGCGTTGGAGATGTCCAAGGACACCGCCAACATCACCTCGCCCCGGGCAACCGCATCCTCCGCCAGAGTCCTCACACGCATGATGGCATCCACAGTGGAACGCCACCGGCGGAACCCAAACTGGGTATTCGCCAGGTCCGGCCCCACTCTAGAGAGATGCTCGACGAGGCGCTTGGCAATTACTCTTTCGAAGAGTTTGCCCACCTCGTCGAGCAGCACTATGGGCCGGAACGTTATGAGCCTGCACATGGCGCGATGTATGTATTGCAGTGTGAGACCCAGGCACAGCATCTTGAAGTCATAAGCCCTGGCAATTGTGGACGCCCGGAATTACCTGAAACAACCACATAACTTTGTATATATATATTTTGAATACTTATATAATGTGTATATAACCCTATTACATGGGCCCGAATACAATGATTGGTGAAATGTGGGTGTCAATTCACCTCTGCCTAATCCTCCGGGGATAAAGGCGTGATTATATATGTATGCACATCCTTGTACTATTAAGGTAATGGTCTTGAGCCCAATGAGTTTAAAAACGGGTATTGTCTTACCTTACCCAATAACCACACTCATTCTCTACTTTGATGGAGACTGCCTGCATGGCTTGACTTTGCTTCTGGACCATATATAGGAGTCATGTGTGGCACCACCAAACTAAGAATGAACATTCAGGATTTCACAGTTATAGTTGTAAATCTGTAAAAAAAAATATAATTTATTTGCAGGACAATATTCACTTGAATACTATTATGAAATCTTCAGCATATTTTATTTGTGTTCATTGCAAGAGAATCATAAATAATGTGTTGTTCATCATAACGATAATCCTTTATCATAATATATTTATTATTTTAGAACTTAAACATACTAAATCTTAAGTTACATATATAAATGATTTTTAAATTAGAAAAGCATCAACTCTCAATTGATTCGCTATTCTTGGCTATTACCTAATCTTATTTGTATGAAAAAATAGCAATTCTACACTGGTATCTCTGAATCCCCAGTCACCAAATGTGTTTATCACAACATGGTGATAAGCCGGAGTCAATGTAGAATACTTACTATCAAAATTCTCAGACTGCGGCATAATGCTCTATATGACCATTGCAAATAGAATGAATGTATTGATTTATGATAATACATAATAACAAAATGCTAGGAAAAAAGTTGTTCTCTACAGGTTTTATCTAGGAGATATTTTAGAGACGTGACATAACCAAGTTAAAATAAGCTTTACTTCATCCCACCTATTTTTTCAATGATAAATTTAGTATCTATTGCTTAGGTAGGTAGGTACTTACTTAACATATAATGAGTGAAATCCTTTTCTATTGAAGTGTAGGTGCCCATCATTGCCCAGCTTAATGATGGTAACATGTGTGCATGTGGGCAAATTGTATATCCTTTGGAATCTGTAAAGTAAGAACATACACATTACAATATAAATCCTACATATATCTGTATATTCTCAATTCTTAGGAAAATATAATAATATAATTGTTGACATCATAAAAATAATTCCACTTACTCTTCTTTGATATGTGCCTGTTCTTTTGTGGAGTTTGAGTGAAAACTATAATTTTTTCCATGATGGAGTTGTAGTACAAGCAGGTGGCAAAAGCACTAAGGGTACATAGCACCTGAAATAAGCATAATAAGTAAATTCAAAGCAAAACAATAATATATAATAATAATAATAAATATCCCACAACATTTCACACAACGCTATCTAGACCCATGGTAAGCATAGCTTAACTAGCTTGTGTTATGGAATCTAGAATGCGGATAAAAATACTTAGATACGTTTTTTTTTGTAAATACATACATATTATACATAGAAACACCCAGACCAATGCAAATATACATATTTATGCATACAAATATTTGCACTGAGCGGGGATCGAACCCGCGCCTCCTGCGTAGCGGCCGCGTTCACTACCGCCACGCCACGGAGGCTGTCACTTCAATGTCAAACAAGAATCTTAACAAGTGTTATTATTCTACTCCATACTGTCTTACCTTTATTTCCAAAGTTATCTCCCACGACCCTTTGAATGCAGTGGAAGCTCTTACTTTCACACAAAGATTTTATATGACCTATTAAGACTGAATAATAAATAAAGTTTCCTGCATCTCATCGACATTTTCCAACTCTCGCCGGGAAATGTAAAGTCTTTGGCGTCTCTGCCTAACAGTTTTATTACGCGCTGCCCACAGTAAGCTCGGCTTTTGCTTTTTGTATTTATGTTGTAGTAAATTTTGAAATTTCAATCATAGAAGATTAGTATTGTAACCTCAATAAAATGACAGTTTCGCGTATCTCGACACTCACACAAACTTACTACTATATATACACATTGACATTTTATTTGGTAGCGACAGGGGTCCGGCATTCGCTCCGGCTGCGAACACGAAATTCGAAATGGAGCTATAGCACCTGTCAAAATGGGCGCGTTGGCTACGCATTCCTATACAAGTAATCTTTCGTTAATGTTGGTTCGATTGATGGAATCGCGCGAATGAAACATTGTCTACCTTCTGTGTGTTCGTTATCCGTGGATCACGTGACACGTCGACAGGTAATGTCAGTTCCATACATTTTATATCTTTCGACTGACGAAATAGCCAATGGAATGAAACTTTGTCTAAACGCCCTTGTAGTCTAGTAGCGATAGGTACTCTATAGAAACCGTAGACTGGTTAAATGTAACTATCTAACTATTTACATACAGTACCTGCCTACTCACCAATCGTTAGTAGATCCAAGCCTCTGTTTATTGATTCTATACCTAATCCAAAGCCATAGGTATCGCACCAAAATGCCGCAATTTGAGCGGTTTGTTCGGACTATACTTTTGGCAATTGACAAATAAAAGAAGTCCCAGCCCCTTTAGGCAAGTAGCAATTAGTTGGCCGGTGTTTAATAGAATAGAATGAAAATTTATGGGATTTCACCATGGAGAAGGAAATGATCATATTCTGTCCTCCGTGGATTTCACGTTTTTGACAGTCGTTAACGCATTTCATAAACCAACCAACAAAATGCCACATGTCTAGAGGGGCAGATACCTACTTAGTCCATAGCTTATATTGTTGTCCAGATAGTGGTCTTTAATACCATACTTAATTTGACAGCAGGGAACTTATCCCTGTACTTACATAACTACTTTCCGGACCATTTTACGATGAGACAGCATTCTAATAAATGAAACTAGACAATTCCAATTTCCAAACAATTGGATTCCAATTGACAATGTGAGATAGCCAATTTTCGGTAGCGGCGACAGGCGGCTTGCAATGTCGAGCGCGGATGTTTACAAGAGTCGCGACGACCGACGACGACCCGAGGCGCCGCGCACCTGAGGCGACGGCGAGGCGGCTTGCGGTCGGAGCCGCGGCACTCGCTCACACCGTAACGCAACGTGACGAGCAGTTTATTGTTCCGTAACGACCCATGTTTGTTCTGTCTGTAGAATCCTGGGAACTAATTCGTGTTTAAACATGGTCATGTTGCTCCAGTGATGTTATTGAAGTTCCTTGACGTGTGGCAACTACTTAAGTGTATTATACCTATAGAGCACATTGAAAAAGTTAGCCAAAAGAAATTTGACAATGGAACATTGGCACTGTAGGGCCCGTGGCGTTGGGCTATAGGTACAGTTTTTCTATAATACTACAAATGATACACTAGATATTATGCTATAATATTTGTTCTTTATTTAGAAATATAGCATTCCTATAGGTACGAGTTTTATGTCATTTGCGCATTTATTACTACTTTACACTTTTTTCATATCTTCAATCTTCTAGTAGAATAATGCTTGCTGATTCCTCTATCAGCTCCTTGACGCCAACTGTTTCTCATCACATGTTTTTCCCTTCTCTATAACTATTTAAATTAAATGTTTTTAATAGTTTTATTTTAATATCTTTGACGTGTGAAGGTTCGTTAACCAAGTAGTTCTGTCACGAAGGACGGACACTACAGTACCTAGGTACCTATTTCATGCAGAAATGCTGTTTAACTGATTGATTTCTCAGCTATGACAAAATTACAATAGTTTAGGCACAACAAAGTTAATATCAAATCTAATACCCTATAAATCTAATATAATCAACGTAAATCTAATATAATCAATACGTATCTAAATAATTCAACGTTTCTGGCATTAAAGATCTAAGAACCAGTTATAAGTAGTTTAATTGTCACATTATTGAATTAAACTTATATTATAATAAAAAAAAAAACAGTTTATCTGTTGCGCGGAAAAGGCGCCTTCCTTCTTCCATTTGATGGAGAGTCACCCACCCCTTTCCTTCTGAAAGAAACGTAACCGCTTCCATTCTCTAGTTCTGGTTCAGTGAGTAGTTAAACAGGTAACTTAACAGTTTTTATATGTAGGTACTGGTTTCCCATTTATTTCTCAAGTTATATTTCCTGTCACGCGAATTTATTATTTATTGAAGTGGCGCCTCGTGCGTACATTTACAACATAACGTACTTACCTACTCATATTAAACCCGGAAGCAGACGGTAGTGAACTCATCACAGTTCATCGTATTTATGGGTCAATAAAGACGCTAATGTGTAGTTTACGGATAGGCTATGCATATAAACAGCTGCTTAATGTAAACTTTGGTTATTTAGAACGGAATGAACGCTCATTGTACCGACAGAAATAGACAATGTATTTTTGAATATTGTAATAAGGAAGTTACGAGTACCTCTCTAAACGAAACATTTACACTGAGCGGGAATCGAACCCGCGACCGTCACGCTATAGAAGTCTGAGCCCATTAATTAGTGCGTCCGGTGTAAGTAGCGGCCATTACGTCTGTTGCTATGTCTGATCTTACCAGCTATGGGGTCTACAAATATTTTGGAACATTGCCTACGTTTACTTGATAAAAGATGCCAAGTGCTTTCTCATTTAATACGGGTGCCATAAAAATAATCTCAAAACCGTTATCGGAGCATGTTTTAGTTTACCTGAAAGTAGATAGATAGATAGATAACTCTTTATTATACACCAACATTAGATTACAAGAGACAATGGTAGGTATGGATTACAGTAATTATAGTTAAATGCACAACGGGCGGCCTTATCGCTAAATGCGAGTGAAGTATGTTATGGTAACTTTATTCACGTATTACCCGACTGCCAAGAAGGGTTATGTTTTTCGCGCGTATCTTGTGGCGACTAAATAATGACTAAATATAAGTGATAAAAAATATTTTCACTCAAAATTATCGAGTGGGGTGTGAAAATAAAGGAAATTAGACGACAAAATATATATATGGCATAACTAAAAGTATAAAATAATAGTACATTACTACAGAGGCCGGGAAGAAAGGGGTTGCCGGGAAGAAAGGGGTTGCCGGCCGAAGACATATAGCCGAGCGAAGCGAGGCCGGGTAGGTCTGAGGCAGGCAACCCCATATTTCCCGCCGAGGTATGTATAGTGCTTTTCTCAAACAGGCAATGAAATAGACAACAAAAAAATTAAAGATTTATTTTTAAAGACATTGAAAGTAAACAAGATAAAACTAAAACTCACGTGTATAGTACTGTTTCGTCTATTTTAGCTTGATTTTAACAGTAAACATTTACATATATGTTCATTATCATGTTACTTAAAAAAAGTATAAAGGCTCGTTTCTGAACGAACAGTGACACTTATCATTGTTATAAATGTCAATTTGTTGCAACTAAATTAAATATTAATATTTCAATGTTTATATGTATAGTTAAGAAAACAATTGATAATAATGTGTTATTAGTTATGTTAATGTGGATTTTTTCTGTAAATAAAAGTGCTCAAGTACATACCAAGTCTTTAATTGTTTTTTTTTATACGCATAGTGGCAGAGTGTCGATGCCTTTGCCAAAAATGTATGTGGAAACGAAATTAAAAAAGAGGACATTGCCGACCTTAGGCCTGCAAGGTTTGTATGAAATTCCATTACCGGCCTGTATCCCTAGCCACGCCTGAAACGTCATACTTCGCAGCCTATTAAGAGGAACGTAATGTCAATATTTCATTGCATGTTGGAGAAAATTATTAAAAATAAAAATCCCGACTGATACTGAAAAGATCGAAAAAAGCTTACCGTACCCATTTGCAAATCTCAAACCTGATAAAAAATAAATGGGTACCGCCTGCTATAACGCTTGTTTCGATCTTTTTAGCATCAGTCGGGTTTTTTAACAAGATACCTATTATATTTTATATATTATATTTTTATTATTAGCGTCGGTAGCTTAGTGGTTAAGGAGTCGGCCTCACGATCGAGAGGTCTCGGGTTCGAATCCTGGTCATTACACTACCGACGTGAACCCACTCCTAGCACAAGCAATTTAGCTTAGTTGGAGGGGTTAGAGGGAATATTAGTAATTTCGATAATATCGGTTGCTAATATTCTTTTAAAAAAAATAAAATAAAAAAAAAACCATATTTTAACAAGGTACTTATCAAGATCCGAGATTTTATATATATTACGTATTACAATAACAGCTATCTGCAAAATCAGTCTGGCTGACCCAGGGCAATCTCTCTCGATCTGGCCCTCTTCGGGTGGGGAAAATAACAGTACGGTGCGCATAGTCAGGTATGAAAGGAACTTAAACCCTCGTATGTTTAAACTGTGGAATGAACTCCCTGCCGTCGTTTTTCCAAGCGAGAACGAAGGGGCATTCGAAGGTTCTTAACGCTAGTGTGACACCCCTGGTCATGCACACATCTATAGGCCACGTTTTCATGAACAAAAATTGTAATAGTTGGAAAGAAAACGTAAGAATTATATTAAAGGTAGTGAAGAAAAAAACACCTATAAAGATCGCCCACCGGGCACACTGCTTTAATAAATCAGCTACAGAGACGCAAAGTATGATAATGTTGAAACGTTGCTGAATATTTATGAGAACGATAATTTAACATTTTTGACTGTCAAATTTTGCTAAAGTTACGGTGGATCAACATGCAGTATTACAGTTCTGCATTGTTCTTTGGAAATAAAAGTGCAACTTTCCACTAGAAATATAAACATACCATCAATCAAGCATGCAGTCCACTGCAGGATATAGGCCTCTCTTTTCAGGATGTCCATCCATCTTGCTGGAGGGTATCTCTCTTAACGTTTGCCGAATCGCGGTTTTCACTCTCAGATCCATTTTCTAGAATGTCACTCAATCAATTCTGAATCTCGATTAAATCTGAGGATAAACGTATATAAACAATCCGTCAAATCTGTCAATCTGTCTATTCAATCTGTTTTCAGATAAATCAAGACTCAGGACTGAGTGTCGTTCTACGATACGGGCCTAAGACTCGTTTGTTCCAGCATCCATTGGTCTTCGACGGATGTGGCCGCTTATTCGGTGAACTATGTCGGGAACTTTATTTTTGTGCCGGAAGATTCCGTTACGAATTTTATCCTTTTGAAGAAACCCCAAGCATATCTCGTGCCATAGCCCCTAGAGATTCTGGGCTAAACCCACGATCAGTGTCCATGTTTCGACGCCGTAGGAGGCACTATTAAACAAAACACACGCACAAAACAATATTTTTTAATTAAGTAACTAATTATGTAGTTAAATCTTTAGAATCGTTGTAACTGTAAGAACAAAAATCGCATCAAATAATATATGATTGTTTAAATATTGAGATAGATATGTAATGTTATAACAGTTGTATTACTGAGTTTACAAGTACAATGTACTTTTGGGTGTCGACCTGTCACAGTTTTGGTTTTGTGGCCGTCGACAGAGACGGATGTACTCATTGTGGACTTACAGATAGATATGCACCGGAATCAACCTACGTTCACCATTATATTTATTAGGCTATTAAGACAAGCATATCACAGAAGTTGAATTGTATAGCAATCAATCGATTGAAGCACAGTCGTAGGTCACGTTTATGCCTGTGCATGTGTGATACTGATAACTGATAATCCAGGCCTTTTATTCCCAAACCGATTTCTTACTTTTTTAAGTAAAGTCTTATGCTGATTACGTACTTAAGTACAAATTTGTTGCGTTTCATGATACACAAATACTTAGTTCGCACGTGTCACTTACGGACTGAACACATAGATTGACAAGTCATTGCTTAGACAGACAATTATTGGACAACACACACCTTCGAATTACCACTACTTCGACAGATTTTTTTTTGTAGTCTTTCGTTGAATTGTAACTGTTTTCTTTTCTTTGGTTTTTATGCCTCAATTTACTTCATTATAGTTAACTAACACCCCGACTCAGCACCCCGACTCGGATAGGTTAGGTTAGAAGGCTAAGGCGGGAGGCTCCCACCCTAACCTTCGCGGTTTTTTTTAAACCACCCAGTAATAGGAGAATGATAAAAAATCTGTCGAAGTAGTGGTCATTCGAAGATGTGACTACTCTAAGTATTGTCTGTCGAATAATCGTCTGTCGAAGTAGGGGTAATTCGAAGGTGTGTGTTGTCCAATAATTGTCTGTCGAAGCAATGACTTGTCGATCTATGTGTTTTCGAAGTTCGCTATATGTCGAAGTATTTTACTGTCTAAATTCAGTCCGTAAGTCTGCACGTGTGTACCACTAACGAACATCGAACACTCGATTCGTCAAATATGTTTGCGGCGATCCTATCTGTATGTTCCATTTGGTTCGTTATGACGTGTCGTCATGCGGGTCGAATAGTTTTAATAAATGTTACGTAACAAAACTGTTTGTAAAGAACTTGGCAGGGTACAGGCGTCCGACCGGCCAGGTGCTTTAGGTGCCTGTCGGTCGGCCACGTGGGAGTGCAATGCACGGCGGAGGTGACGGTCGGCGACCGTTGCTTCCGCTGTGGCCAACCCGGTCATAGGGCCGGTGGTTGCGAAGCTCCGCCGCACTGTTTTAGGTGTGCGGCGGAGGGCAAGCCGGCCAACCACAGGGTTGGCAGCAAGGGGAGCGGGGAGCCGAAGCCGCGAGGCGGGCGTTCCGCCAATAGTTCGGGGCGGGATGCGGAGATGGTTCCATAATGGATCCCCAGCTCCGCATCCTGCAGGCGAACTTGGGCCACGGTGTCGATGCTCAGGCACTTCTGCTCCAGAGCATGGCACAATGGTCCGTACACGTCGCCGCTGTCGCCGAGCCATACACTCACCGACCACTCGGGCCCGCCTGGGTGGTCGACCTGGATGGCTTGGCGACACTGGTGCATAACGCCGCTGCGGGTGCCCCTCCCCTTGTAGTAATCGCAAGGGAGCATGGCATCGTAGCGGCGCGTGTAGGGGAGATTGCGGTCGTGGCCGTTTATTTCGCGCCAAGATTACACCGACTAATCGGGCAAGATTAAACCGGCTTATCGGCGGTCGCTGGAGCGGGTGACCGACGTCGTCAATGCCTGTACACGTCGCCCGGTTCTCGTGCTCGGGGATTTCAACGCCTGGTCTGTGGCCTGGGGTTCCCGGCGCACGGACGTGCGAGGCAGGGCTCTGGAGAGCTGGGCCGATACCCTCGGTCTAGTTCTCCAGAACCGCGGGGCCGAAGCCACGTTTTCGTCGGGGGAGCGCAGGTCGATCATAGACCTTTCGTTCGCGAGCGCTTCCCTGTCACTTCGCGTGCGGGACTGGCGTGTCGCCGCGGAGGTGGAGACTTTGTCGGACCACCGATATGTTCGGTTTGATGTCTCCCCTCCCGCGGGGAATACGCCGGTAGCAACGGCCCAACGCGAGCCGCGCTGGGTGCTGGGGCGACTGAATCGGGAGGACCTCCTGGAAGCCGCCATCGTACAGGCCTGGGCCATTGCGCCGGACAGGCCTGTCGATGTCGACACGTGGTTCCGGGAGGCCATGACACGTGTCTGCGATGCGGGTATGCCTAGGGCTCCAGCCTATAATCCGAGGCGTCGGGTCTACTGGTGGAATGCGGAGATCGCGAGGCTGCGTCAAGCCTGCGTGATCACGCACCGCCGGTGGGCTCGATTCCGTAGGAGGCGTAGCCGTCCCGCAGACTCGGAGCCCCGACTGGCGGAGCTTCACGAGGGATACAGGGAGGCCAGGAATGCCCTCCGAGTGGAGATCAAGCGGTCCAAGGCCGCTTGTTACCGGGAGCTCCTGGAGACGCTGGAGCGGGACCCATGGGGGCGGCCTTACCTTATGGTAAGACAAAAGCTGCGCCCCCGGGCCCCTCCGCTGACCCAGGTGCTCGAGCCGGCTCTGCTCGGGGGAGTGGTCGAAACCCTGTTCTCGGCGCGAGCGGAACATGTTCCGCCGCAGATGGCTCCGCCGCAGATGGCTCCGCCGCCTCGGTCGCCTATGGCGCCCGGTGCGGTGATTGACGACGATGTGCCCGAGGTCACTCGGGTAGAACTAGAGCTGGCGGTGCGAAGGCTTGGAGCCGTCGTCGACCCGAGTTCGACCGGAGTCGGTAGGCGCGAGATGTCGTGCGGTGTTCCACAGGGATCGGTCCTGGGGCCGCTGCTGTGGAACATCGGTTACGACTGGGTGCTTCGCGGTGACTTCGCGTACGGTGCCACCGTCACGTGTTACGCGGACGACACGCTGGTGACGGTGGGCGGGGCTACACACCGCGAGGCGACCCTGAGGGCCATGACCGCGGATGTTCAAGTCGTGGAACGGATCCGGCGGCTGGGTCTCGAGGTGGCTCTGCACAAGTCCGAGGCCATGTTCTTTCATGGCCCTCGGCGCAGGCCAGACCCGGGAGCCAGCCTTACAGTGGGAGGCACTCCCATCGACATCAAGCCCCGGTTGAAATACCTGGGGCTGGTGCTTGACGGTCGATGGGACTTCGGAGAACATTTCCGAAGTCTGCGCCCCAAGTTGGTGGCAACGGCGAATGCCTTGGGCAGGCTGTTGCCCAACTTGAGGGGCCCAGAGGACTCCTGCAGGAGACTCTACGCGGGTGTCGTGCGGTCCATGGCCCTATACGGGTGCCCCGTATGGGCGGACACCCTGGGGGCCAGATTCCTGCCTCTGCTCCACGCGGCGCAGAGGACGACGGCCTCCAGGACCATCAGGGGGTACCGCACGATATCCTTTGAAGCGGCGAGTCTCCTGGCCGGATCGCCACCATGGATCCTGGAAGCGAGGACCCTTTCGGCACTCTATCGGTTCCGAAAGGAGGCGCGGGGGCGGGGACTCGATCCCGAGCCCGAAGAAATTCGGGCCGATAAGTCCCGGCTCCACAGGGCCATGGTGACCGAGTGGGAGCTACGACTTGAGCAACCACGCGCAGGGCACGCCGTGATTGCGGCGGTAAGACCCATCATGGGGCTAGAGAGGCCACACGGTGGCCTCTCGTACCGTCAGACGCAGGTCATTACCGGACACGGTAACTTCGGGTGGTACCTGCATCTGATGGGCATAGAGCCAACGCCCGAGTGCCATCACTGCGACGCGAGCGTGGACTCGGGGCTGCACACGCTCACCGAGTGTCCGGCGTTCGAAGCGCCGAGGCGGGAGCTTGTGACGGCCCTGGGGGTGAGAGTGCTCACGCTCTCCACCCTGCTCGCGGCGATGGTCCGCTGCGCGGATGCGTGGGCGGCCAGCGCCTCCTTCTGCGAGCAGGTCATGCTCGTGAAGGAGACAGCAGAGCGGGCGCGGCGCAGCGAGCGAGAAAGACTCGCGGACATCGCTGGCCGCGTTCGAAGGCGGCTCGGGCGTCGGAGGGCGCAAACCAACCTTCGCCCCCCATGAGCGCGGGCCTGAGGGTGACGGGTGGAGCCGCTCGTCACCCTAGCAGAAGCAGGCCACGGCGGCGGCGCGCATCGTAGGACGATGCGCGCCCCCCCATACCGGGGGCGAGTCGGGGACCGCGTGGTCCCCCCTCCCGAGGAGGGCCAGACCGAGAGGAATGGCCCTGGGTCAGCCGGGGTGCGAGGGATATGTCAAAAGACAACCTCACCTCCGGCCTAGCACATCGACCCACAGACGGCGTGCGGTTTAGTCGGTTCGAGTCCGACATAACCTACCCCTCCGGCTCCGGAGGGGTGGGTATCCGTGGGGATATCCCGCACGTAAAAAAAAAAAAAAAAGGGTACAGGCGTTTATTTTTCGTACAAAACTGTTTCCCACCATCTAGGATCCGCTTTAAACAATATCTCGTGAATCACTGCAAACACCAAAAATAGTAATGTATGACGATGCTGAGTTCGCGACTGTTGTGCGCGAAAACGATTCGAACAATGTTCGCGCCCGAGTTTGGATATTTGTTCATACGTACAAACAAATGTTCATGTTTGATGTTCGTGTTCACTATGTTCGTATTCGTCCGTGCGTATGTGCACGTTCGTACCTATTAGGTATTACTTACATTCGGTTTGTAACTAGAGGATCTCTTTGAAAACAGTAGTAAAAGCCATGAACCACTTCAAGTCGCCCCATAACCTAAGTTAGACTTGTATAATGTAATAAGTTAGACTTGTGAACTTAAATCGCTCATATAATCTTTAGTAACTAGTACCTAATTAAAAAGTTGTGTGAGCATTTATGGTTAATGGACCAACTTACGACCCGGGTCCCGGTTTCAACTGGGAATACGTCGATGGCAATGGCAGCAAATCACAAACGGACATCTGCAAAGTCAATAGTTTACAGGAGAGCGTTTTTAATGCAAAAACGTTATAACTTTTACAAGAATAAAGCTAGCCTCTTCAAATTTGGGATACTTTCATATAATAATACTTGGAAGAAAACAGTAAAGGTCAGTTAACTAACATATTCATACTAAAAAGAACCGGCTATATATCCAAATTGTACAACGCTTATGCGAACAAGTGTCATTATATTTTTACTTTGTAAATTCAGTGTGTAGTTGTGTTTATATACGCTTATGCAAAAAAAAAAAAATTATAAAAATGCAGATGTCCGTTTGTAATTAGCTGCCATCGAAGTATACCTACTTCAATGAATCAATCAATTAGCCTATTCCAGTACACTTAGGTATATTGGGAATATAGTCGCATTTGTAAAAGCCGATTGCAGCCCCATTTGTCAACGTGGAATTTTGTTACTAAATAATAATAATAAATAATAAATATTTCACAACAATTCACACAACGCTATCTAGATCCATGGTAAACAGAGCTTAACTAGCTTGTGTTATGGAATTTAGAATGCGGATAAACATACTTAGATTTTTTTTTGTAAATACATACATATTATACATAAAAACACCCAGAAAAATACAAATACCCATATTCATACATACAAATATTTGCGATAAGCGGGGATTTAACCCGCTTCTCCTGCGTAGTGGCCACGTTCACTACCGCCACGGAACGCCACAGAGGGACATTTCACTTTTGATGGAATATAAAAATGATCAAAGGTGGTTAGAATGTGTGCTGACGAATGACATGGGATAATTCACCATGTGGCTAACGTTACCATGGCTTGGCTATTTCTATTATTTCCACGAAAGCGCACGATCACTGAAGATCAATATAATTTATCTCTAGTCTATCTGACATAATCAGAAATGGGTTACGAATGGGAAGGTTATTTTTCACATTATATCAATGAAAACGTAAACAAAGTCGGTAGGTTTCTTTTTTTTTTTTTTTGATCTTTGTCCATTATGTTATCCACTTTTACTGATGCTTTGTTTGTTCTATACGAATGTTCCTATCAAGCAAAAGATTTGTTATAATTGCTGTATATTTTTTAAGTGAAAACTTCTTGAGCGGCGTTGGATGGGTAAAGAGTATTAAACTCGCGTCTGGATCACTTGACCTTTGAACCGTAACCGATGACTGACGTCATACAACATTAGCTACAGATTGTTTATTTTGTTAGGTACAGTCAGCCTCGTAAGTTGATTAACACTAACATATACAAATCTTTTATTAAGTTGTAAAATATGTATTAATTTTTCATGTTTTATGTAGTTTTGTAGTCCCCATTACACTAAGTAAATATTTTTAATGTTTAATTTCATTAAATTATGAGAGGATTAGCAGTCACAATGATCAATAAATTAGAATTTGTTAAGCTACTTTTGGAGTTGACTGTACGCTAAGAAGCTTCGTAGCTTAGCGGTACGCGCTTCAACTGTAAGTCCTTATGGTTTCAGATAGTACCGGGTTCGAAGCTGGGCTGCTGGCACTTTTTGTGATTATTTTTCTTTTTGTAATTTATTACTTTTTGTGATTATTTTTTCTTTTTGTAATTCATTATTTTTTTCTGACAGAAAATAAGTGATAGGTTCTATGATTGGCGCTAAATTATAGGTATGGTATGGTATGGTATGGTATGTTCTTTTTATTTGTATATAACGAAGAAAGAAAGAAAGAAAAAGTTTTTTCTTCTGCCGGCACTCCTGGAGTGCAACCCGTCTTTTTTAAGCTAAGCTGCGAGTAGTAGCGTATCAAAAGGGACCCGATAGCCTTGATCCGACTATCCGAAGACGTTGAAGCCATCGAATTCCACTATCTACAGTTTATTACCGACTAGCTCCTCTAGACAAGTAGCATTTCGATGGCCGGCGTTTGGTAGAATGGAATGACGAATATACCTATGGGATTTGACATCATTGACATGCGTTAAAGACTGTCAGATACGTCAAATTCCATACATTTGTCAATTTATTTTTTCTAACGCCGGCCAACGAGTTGCTTCTTGTCTAGGATAGCTAAGCTGCTGCTGCTTTACCTCGACATATGAGACCGAAGACAGCGTGCGGCTTTAGCCGGTTCGAGTCCAACATAACATGGTCGATTGGGGATGGGGATATCTGCACAGTGCGTAGGTTATATTCGGTCAGGGACTCTTCGCCTAGTGCGAGCCTTTAAAGAGGCATTATTTGCCTCGTCGTTAATCTGTTTATGAACCGATATGTGGGACGAGTGCGTATATCTGTATATATCTACATTCTACGTACATATACACGTATGTGGTACCTATAGGGAGTTTATAGGTACTGAAATTTTGTATTGCCTCGGATATTGACGACTGTGCGTCATACCGCAAACCATTTTATACGGTTCCCTCAGACAGTGCACGAGGGATGATGTTATAAGGTACTGAAGCATGCAAGTTCTTAAATATAATATATAAATATTCAATATTATTAGTATTAACACTCAATTTCGCTAAATATGATTTTGGTTCTCCCACGTAATTGCGGGCGACACTTTGCGTAAGTGTTTGATGATGTTTTTTTTTTTTTTTTTTTTTTTACAATATGATGTACTCGTTATTAAACGATTACTCATACAATTACAATCTAGACCTTGAGGCTAATAAGTAATTTAAATTTAACTTAATCTGCTAACATTTAGAAGTTAAGAATGTGTCCATTAACACTTTTCTTATAGTCTCTATTGTATTTGAAAGACACTTTGTTCTTGTGTTCTTTATGCGTGGCACTTACTGCACTTCGTTACACTGACTTTCCTAAACTAACTCAAAAGGTTTAGTTCTTTTTAGTCTTCTCAGTATGTCCGTGTTGTCAAGTAGCTGGATAGCCTCGACATTCACATGATGAAGAAGCCTTTGTTCATGTGCTTCGGCGTGTTTTTTTATAACCTCAGTTACAAGATCCACTCCAAGGTCTCGGTGGATATCATCGTTTCTGACGTACCAGGGAGCATTTACTATAGTCCGAAGTACCTTATTTTGGAATCTTTGTATAATTTCAACGTTAGTCCGTTTTGTACATCCCCAAAGTTGAATGCCGTATGTCCATACAGGCATGAGTACTTGCTTGTATAAAAGTACTTTGTTATACACTGACAAGGTAGAATGCCCACCAAGTAGCCAGTGCATGTTTTTATATCTTAGGTCTAACGCCTGTCGTTTCTTTTTGACATGAGTCTTCCAGCGAAGTTTTGCATCTAGCGTCATGCCTAAGTATTTTGCCGTATTTTCGTATGGTATTACACGATTGTTAATATATACTGGTGTATGATTAGCTCTTTGGTTTGTGAAATTGATATGTGTCGATTTTGACTCATTTAATTTGATTTTCCATTTTTTGTCCAATCGGTGATGGCATTGACGGCAATTTGCACCTTTTCTCCTGCTTCTTTGTGAGTGACACCTGTAGCCATGATAGCCGTGTCGTCTGCAAAAGTAGCAATGACGCTGTTTTTTGTGTTGGGGATATCGCAGGTGTACAATAGATACAGGATAGGTCCAAGAACACTTCCTTGCGGGACACCAGCTTTTATTGGTTTGATATCAGAATAAGCATCGTCATGTCTCACTCTAAATGTCCTCTCAGTTAAATAGGATTCTAAAATATCTACAAATTGTTTTGGGAGCATTTTGCCTAATTTGTATAAAAGACCTCTATGCCAAACTTTATCAAATGCCTGTGCTACATCTAGAAATACTGTAGAACAAACTTGCTTCTCTTCTAATGCTTTTTCAATAACATTGGTAATTCTGTGTATTTGGTCTATTGTGGAGTGTTTTTCTCTAAACCCAAATTGGTAGTTAGGAATTAGTTCTCTGTCTTCAATAATAGGTTTTAAGCGCCTGAGTAATAGTTTTTCAAACAATTTCGCTATGATTGGTAAGAGTGATATAGGTCTATATGATGTTACTTGATGAGGTGGTTTTCCTGGTTTAGGAATCATGATGACTTCAGCAATTTTCCACATACTAGGCACATATTTCATTCTAAATGTGGAGTTGATGAGGATTGTTAGCTTTACAATTGCTTTACGAGGGAGGTTTTGTAAGAGTTCACCACTAATTAGATCGTATCCTGGTGATTTCCTTTTGGCCAAATTTTTGATCATGTTCTTAACTTCTTTTGGGGTAACAAGTTTTATTTCTAAGTTGTCATGCTGGTACACGTCAAGTGCGATACTTTCAGAGCTTTCATCGCTGATCATTTGAAAAATTTGCTCGAGATGTTCTGCAAATACAGTCGCTTTCTGCTCATTATTTATGGCCCAGTCACCATCTATTTTTTGAATAGGTGATACGTGAATGATGGGTTTTTTTAAGCTTTTAGTGGCTTTCCATAGTGAGTAATCAGATGTGCCATTACTTGATAGTTGGCTCAGGTAATCATTTGTTGTCTCATCGTGAAATTCCTGAATTGCTCTACTTAACCTCTTTGTGAGTTTATTTAGCAAAGTTTTATCAGGTGGATATCTACATTGCTGCCACTTTTGTCTCTGGATTCGCTTTATGGCTATAAGATTTCTAATTTCCAGTGGATATCTTTGAGTTGCAACTCTTTTTTTCAGGTCCGGTGTATTTCGCCAGGCACAACGTTGGATGTCGGTAATAAATTTTGCAACTTCGTCATCTACTTGTTGTTTGTCTTTGAGCGGTACTTTGAGGTCTATACAGTGGTCTAAATCAAATTGAAAGCTCTCCCAGTCAGTGTTTTTGTTTACCAAGGTTGGACTACTTTCTTTTTGTATTATTGACTCGCTTAGAGTTAAGATAATGGGTGAATGATCGGAATGCATGTCATATCCTTCTTTTATGTTAAGATATGCAGCTGACAGATTCTTATAAATGAAGAAGTCTATCAAATCTGGTTTTCTTTCAATATCGGTAGGAAAATAAGTAGGTTTCCCTGTTGAAATCACATTGCACTTGATTTCTCTGATAGCACACAGCAATTCCTTACCCTTGGTATTAGTTAGTCTAGACCCCCAATGAGTGTTCTTTGCATTAAAATCACCTCCAAATATGAATGTGTTTCCTAGAGCGCTCAGAAGATTACTGTATTGCTCTTTTTTCAACGCATACTTAGGTGGAATATATACAGCTGATATGGTAATGTCCTGAAGTTTGGTTCTGACCACAACAGCTACAGTTTGTACAAAGTGTTCTTCGCATTTGTGTTTTAAATAATGATAGATGTTCTCTTTAATAATGAGGGCACTGCCACCACTCGCAGTGTTGTTGGGATGCAGTGCGTGGTAGATGTTATAGCCTTTAATATGGATAAAAGTTTCTCGCGTGAAGTGAGATTCTGATATGAGGCATACATCGATTTGCTCTGTTGTTAGTACTGCCTGTAACTCGTTTCGGTGCTTAAGGAGACCGTTTGCATTCCACGTCATAATTTTGAGTGTGTTTTTCATTTTTGGATTGAATGCACAGATATTTGTTTATTTTCTATGTTTCTTAACCTTTGATCGAAGGAAGTCAACATATTTAAAATTTTGCTAATATTTGCTTCTGTAGTAGTAATCTCAGAATTTGTGGGCAGCGTTGGCTGTGATGGTGGCTGTGTTGCTTTTGTTATTTGCGCAAAAGACACACTATTTGTGACCTTTCTTTGAGTAGAATGGTGTGGCTGTTGTCTCTCAACACAAGGGGCCGAGATGCCAGGCGTAGCTACTTTTCTTTTGGAGCTTTGTTTTTCAATTGTTGTAGTTCTTTAGCCACAATACATCCTCTATAATTAGCCGGGTGAGGCTCACCACAGTGAACACATTTAGGTTTTGTGGCTATTGAATTTGTACAGTCCTTGGTAAGGTGTTTGCCAGTGCACTTCACACACCTTGGTTCCTTTGAACAGTACTTTTGGGTATGTCCATATGCTTGACATCTTTTGCACTGTGGGATTAATTTAGATGTTTTTAAAGCCTGTACATCTACCTTACAACCAAGTATGGTCTTAATGCCATAGATATGGTTTATGTCTTCATCTTTTTGGAATGATAACATAAACATGTTAAGAGGTTCCTTGGTCCTCCAGCTTAATTTATTTACAGCTTCCTGAATTTTATAGCCTTTAGCATTCAAGTCTTCTATTATTCTATTTGGCAGACATGATGAGTGAAGGTTTTTGACCATGACTCTTATTGGTCTATCTTGCTTGTTTTCATACGAGTGCCAGAGACAGTTATTTTGCAGCAATAGATTCCTTACCGCTCTATATGAGTCCTCATCCTTGGCGTTTATTTTAACGGATTCTCCGTTCATCATTTTTACGATGAATGAATCACCGTTTAAACTGGTCAAAAGAAGGTCATAGAACTGTTGGTAGTTCCTGATATTTTCGACTATGATAGGAGGAGGTTGTGGTACTCTTTTTTCTTTCGGTTTCTCGGATGTTATGCCGGCGTGAGATTCCTTTAAGCTTTCTCCTTGAGAAGAAGGAGACAATGAAGTGTTCAATTTCCTTTTCTTTCTACTTTTTTGTCGTACCCACTCTGTTTCTCGGGCGAGTTCCTCGTCGTCAGTCCCATATTCGACTGCCTCTTGAGGTTTATTGGTAGTTGATTGTTCCTTTTCATGTTTGATGATGTAAACAGTTATAATTGTAATCGATTTAAATAGAAAAAAAAAAATCGGACTAGGCAGGGTTTGAAGTCGTGATCTTTGCCTTACTGGGGCAATGCTTTGACCACTACACTACTAGGACGCTGTAAAGCAAGGATCGCGGTTTCAAACCCCGCCGAGACCAATTGATTTTTTTCTATTTAAATCGTTTTGAAGATTTAGCATGTAAAATGTTTAAAAAATTAACTAAAAAACCATTGTAATTGGATATAAAAAGTTCAATTGTGCCTTGTTAATAAAAAATTACTATTTATTATTAAATCAATCGATAAAATATCATAGGTCAATGACATTGTCACTTACTTTACTTACATTATAGCTGTGGACTGTTATGATTGTGCCCAAAGCTTGTTCCTTCTTACCAGTGTCCGCTTTATTAATCTTCTTTTGGATTTTATTAGACTTATCTTAATTTATGCTGGAGTAACTACCATCTGACCCCTCAACTCTGAAAAAAAAACCTGCACCAGGACCTAGTCAGCAGGTGTACCGAACTGTCTAGCCGGTGTGGTTGGTTCAAACCCCGAAGATCTTAGGCCCCCCCCCCCCTCTACACCCATTAAATGTCGCAATATCATCATCATCATATAAGCCGCACTTAGTCCACTGCTCAACATAGGCCTCTCCTATGGACTTCCAGAATGACCGATCTGTAGCAGCCCGCATCCAGCGCTTCCCGGTGACCTTGATGAGGTCGTCCCTCCACCTGGCCGTTGGGCGTCCTACACTACATTTGCCCGTGCGCGGTCGCCATTCCAGAACTTTTTTGCTTTATCGGCCATCTGTTTGCCCGCTATGTGTCCCGCTAAATGTCGAAATATAATGAGAATAAATAGGTGTACTGGTTCCTTATGTGTTAAACGTGGTCAGTGGCGAGACTAGTCAGATGGAGATGATATTTTGCGGTCAGGGTAAAAATAGAGAAAGCATCGTGCGAACGTACAACTTGACGGACAATTCGATACGGATTCAAAGTTGAATGCCAATACATACGGTGTGAAGGCAAAGTAAAAATGACCAATGTGTTTTCAACATTTGAATAAGACACTTTTGACGTGACAACGTCTTATAAATTGGTTTGCCGGGTGACACTTCAAGAAACTGCGTTACGCTCCGCTCACGTTATGCGCTCACAATGAGAGCGAGTGAGAGGCACGCGTCCCTTCCACTCGGGCATGGTTAGCCCGCCTAAGAGCGAGAGAGACAGACATTTTTAAATTGTTACTATTATTTCATCCTTCTTCCTACTATACGAATGAATATTCACATTAAAATTATTTTACCACTCAAAGTCGTTGTCACGTAAAACTTTCGCCCGTATACCGACTTTACAGGCAACCAAATTTTTTTTAATAGATTCTATCGCGAATAATTTTGTTATTTCTTACTTTTAGTGCATGATACATGATACATGATACTCGGCGCTGCTAAAAAGTAGCCGAAACGGGCTACTTTTTAGCAGCGCCGAGTATCATGTATCATGTTTTCATTATGTTAATATTTTGTACAAAGTAGTAGTGAAAAGGCAAGGGATCGACATGTTTACTGTATTAGTGTCAACGACCTCCAGAACACAACAGACATAAATGACAAAAATCAAAGACAGCGTCGCTAGCTTAGTGGTTAAGGTGTTTCAGCCGTTCCGTGTTCGAATTTTGGAATCTGTAATTTCCATTACACTCAAAATTTGTGTCTAAAATCTGTGTATTATTTGAATGAATAATTTACGTATTTTCCCCTTTACATGAGCTAAGCAAGACCTTACTCTTGCCAATTTAATGATTCTACCCTATAAATCTTGATTCCCTTGGGAGAAAGTCTCTATTTTTTATTGTCTTGACCTAACTGAAGTTTGATAATTCCGGCTGTAAGGGGAACGCTCCCGAAGTCGAAGGCCAGTGGGAGTACTCCGGGTACACTTCATATCGGCATAATTTTTGTTTCGATTTGATCTCCATCGTATTAGGAAAGCCCAATGAAACGACAATTTCATAAAAAAAACATCACTACAGAGAAAAACAAATGGCGCCAAGCGCGTGCTTTTTGTTTCATTGAGCTTTACTAATACGATGAAGAATAAATAATGCCAATTAAACGGAAAAAAGATAATAAAAAGATATTTTTTTCACCAAATCGTAAAAAAAAAATGTGCCCATATGTGGTGTACCTGGAGTACTAACAGGGGCCTTCGGCTTTGGGAGTGTTCCTCTTACACCCGGTATAAGGATTCCATTTTTACTTTTGAGGTATGTATCATTAAAAGAAGAAGCAAGGCAGGCACTGGTAAACTTAGGTTAAGTGGAATTTATTATTGACGTCTCTACAGGGTGTAATCGTTAAGTGTGTCCAGGCCTGGGTCAGCCGGGGTGCGAGGGATATGTCGCAAGACAACCTCACCTTCGGCCTAGCACCACGACCCACAGACGGCGTGCGGTTTAGTCGGTTCGAGTCCGACATAACCCACCCCTCCGGCTCCGGAGGGGCGGGTATCCGTGGGGATTTCCCGCACGTAAAAAAAAAAAAAAAAAAAAAGTGTGTCCAGGCGATTATTCCGTAACTATTACAGATATCAAAAAACTTTAAACTGATATCGAAAGTACGTTATCTAATGAGTAAAATGACATCAATAACTTTTTAAAAATCAAACGAGAGGTATCTAACATTTTGACATTAAACACTCCCATACATTTAGTATGAGATTAGTAGAAAGGTTTTAGTTTCCTTATTTTAAGTGATCTAGTACTCATTTTACCTTATTCATATTTTATGATTACGTATAATATGACAATGATGATTTTCAAATAGATACATGTGTAAATTATCTTACCACTTGAAATTAGTAGTAAACCATGTTTCAATATCTCATTAAGTAATTTGAGCTAACTGAAAAGCATGACCCTACAAAAAAAAGATACTCTTTGGTGTTCGTTCTAAATTCAAAACTTTTATCTCGGGTTGTTGTTCCCGCCAATTTATCGTTGTTTTTTTAATTTGCGTTAATAATCGTGATTGTTTCATTTATTGATTGCAAAATGGCATATTCCAAAAGAGATATGCTAAAAATTTAGTACAAATATGATTGTAACAAAAGAGCAGCCATTATCGCCTACAGAAGAGAGTACCCAGATAGAGAAGTCCCTTCTGGTGTACGTACCTAAAACCTTTCTACTAATCTCCTACTAAATGTATGGGAGTGTTTAATGTCAAAATTTTAGATACCTCTCGTTTGATTTTTAAAAAGTTATTGATGTCATTTTACTCACTAGATAACGTACTTTCAATATCAGTTTAAAGTTTTTTGATAGCTGTAATAGTTACGGAATAATCGCCTGGACACACTTAACGATTACACCCTGTATATCTTATTGATCAATAAGAAACAGCCACGTTGTTCTCGATTGAATAAAAATCTTTGACTTGGACTAGGCATGACAAACTTTATAACATAATTGAACACATTTGAAACTGCATATAAACCGTAACCTGAAAATATCCAGACCATAACACAATTTTCTACCATTGCATCTGAGTTTAGTTACCAAGTTGATATGTGGACGTCACATCGCCTAGCGCCATCATAGAGGAATATTATTGTCTATGTAACATAATTTGGCGTTGGCGCCGCACGTGGGTAGGTCGGCGCGCGCGCAGACGGCGCCTGGCCGGTGTTGCGAGCAACATATGAATTTCACACTTTATTACATACTTATTTCAAGCAAAATAGCAGTTGCATTTAAACGGGGCAAATTTTTTACCAGGTATATTGGTACTAGGTAACACTTACTAAAGAAGATTTATCTATGCTGTACTGATCCTTTTTAAAGCCTTCGAAAGGTGCGCGATGCAGCGGAAGCTGTTCAAACGTCGGAGGTCGCTCAACGACCTTCCTCCTCCATTAGCGCTGGCCTGGGCAGGCAGGACAGGCAGCTGGTCGATAAGACCGTGGGTCTAATACCTGAGGGGTTCATTTTGAAATCGCATATGGCCCTGGGTCAGCAGGGGTGCCTATAAGAGTATATACCTATGCCATTAAAATTTATCGATAATCGAAATTCTGGGGATTATTCATTTGTGTTGAATTCACGAAATGATAACGTCTGATTTCCACTTGTGACATTGTGTAATATTATTATGGTTTGACGATCATTGAAGTATTGCCAAACTTTTGGCTGTTATGCAATCAATTTTGATCCGAATAGTGGCCGTCTAGACTATGAAGCGTCTGCTCTAAGAGATAAACGTAGATTGAAATGAGTTGACATTACATAAACACTTTTGGCTTTTGACTTACCTTCAGTAGCTGTCAAACATTGACAAGTTTTGAACAAGTTGAAATAAAAAAGACGGGTTGCACTCTGGGAGTGCCGGCAGAAGTGAAAATATTTTCTTTTTTTCTTTCTTCGTTATATACATAGAAAAAGATTAAAAAAACATACCATACCATACCTATTATATAGCGCTATTCATAGAACCTATCACTTATTTTCTGCTAATTTTCTGTCAGAAGAAATTAATAAATTATAAAAAGAAAAAATAATCACAAAAAATAATAAATTACAAAAAGAAAAAATTATCATAAAAAGTAATAAATTACAAAAAGAAAAAGTAATCACCAAAAGTAATAAATTATAATAAGAAAAAACAATCACAAAAAATCCCTGAAGGCCCGGTGGTTTGAACCCGATACTATCTGTAACTATAAGGACTTACAGTCGACGTGCTTACCGTTTAAGCTACGACGTTATCCATAGTAAATTGCAAAATACATAGTCTTTACCTAATCTTGTATGACGTCAGTCGTCGGTTACGGTGCAAAGGTCAACTAATCCTGACGCTTCCTTAACATTTTACACCCATCCAACGCCGCTAAAGAAGTTTTCACTTCAAAAACATGTAGATTTAGATGTTAGTTTAGATGCTAACTGTTTAATTAAATGGCTAGGCAAGTAGTTACAGTAGTAGTCATCGATCCAAGCAATTTGCCTAGCCGTTTAATTAAATTTTAATTAAACTGCCTAGGCAGTTAATTGACCCGCTAATTAAGCTAGTTGGCGGCGACATATACACCATTTAGAAAAAAAAATGTTTAAAATATATTTGGTACTATTGATGTAGAAAGCACTAGCAGAATTAAAATGCTTGCAACACTAGTGCAAAACAAGTATGTAGCTAATGACCAGTATAACTTTATCCGTTAACGCGATAAACTTGAGTTAAATAACACCAGACACTGCTGGCGCGCTTAAATAGATAACTAATTGCGTAAACAAAGTGCAAGGGGACAGATCAAAAGTTCTTCAATCTTCAACAAACTGGATGGTAAATATAGATGTACCTAAAGTATTAGTCTGGGAATATCCCAGCAGTAACCAGTATCCATTAATCATCAGATATTTGTATAAACATTATAAGTACAACATTCATCAGAACATCAGAACGTTGTATCTACCTGTACTCGAAATGTTTTTAAACGTTGTTTTTCTCTTTCTTTCTAAGACAGTAGTAGCTTACCTTGCTCCTTTAAATTTTGAGAGCTTTTAGTTCGTTTCCATACCCATTTTAACTCCCAACGCAAAACAACAGGTGATTCACAATCTCACCTTGCCGGTGCTTCGCCGTTTCCTTCTTCGGTATTATTTGCTCACAGATTGAAGGGCATAGCTAACACTCTAGCACTGCTAATGCCCAACATGAGGGGACCGGGTCCTAGGGGCGGCTCCAGGAGTGGGAGTTCTTTTGCTTGCCGCTTTGCTGGCGGCGATGATAGGATGCGCGAGCGCATGGGCTATCATCGTTTCCTTCTCCGAACAAGTAATGCTCGAGAAGGAAGCAGCAAGCACAGCCCGCAACAAGCGGATGAATGGATTGGGCATCGGTGGTCCTAGAACCACCTCCGTCCTCATGAGGGTGGGCCTGCGGAGGGTGGAGCCGCTCAGTACCCTAGCAGAATCAGGCCGTGGCGGCCGCCCACACCGTGGGTACGAGAGATATGTTTCCGGCTATCTCACCTCTGGTAACCGACAACCAAAAGACCCGTCCCGAACGACTCTGGCGAAAGTTATGTTAGGCCATCCCTTCCATCCTTGATTCTGCAAATTGTCAACGAATGTCATATGACTAACACTGCAAAAATTGTGGCAAAACACAGAATCCATTCAATAAGATTTGAATTGACACTGCAAAAATGCCCTTAACTAAATGGGAAAGCGTTCATACTCTAGAAGATGTCATTTAATTTTAGATTTTAATAGCATGAAAGTTTAAAATTAAATGGCATTTTTTTCAGTGTAGAGTGATATAGTAGTGGTTGATAAAATAATTAGTAGAATCGGAGGCCCTGGTCCAGTGACGGCGTCGCTATTGCCTAGGCGCCTATGTGGCGACGTACACTTCACAAATATGGGCGGCGCGGCCCTGGCCGTCATCACGAACCTATTTCATACAAATAAGGAACCTAAACACAATCATCTAAACATTGAGAATGGCTTTTCGTTTGTGTAATGTGCGAACTCTAGACTTTCATTACACGATAAAACGCAAACTAAGAAATGGGCCGACGTTATTTTCTCCAACAAATCTTTACTTATCGTTACACAACTTCAGTGATATACGTAGATACTAAAGGCTGAAAGTTTCAGGGCAGGAAATGTGAGGCGTCCGCCAAAAGAGCCCGACTCTTGCACGGAGCGAACGCGTTCCTGCGAAGTAGTTACATTATACTGTTTACAAGTTCAGTACGTTTACTTATAATATTGGGGAGACAATAACAAAGACTGCTATGAGTACGTGTATTAAGTGAGGTGTTGTGTGAATGGTAGTAGATACTTTATCAAGGTGAGTTTGACATTTTGAGTTGAAAACTTTAAAAAAATGTCTTCAAATTAATAACTATTTTAATTTCTCATTATCTTTGCTGTGGTATCTGATAACGATCATCTCATCACACAAATCTACTTATATTATGTTGTGAACGGACAAAAAGTACTTACAATGTTGTATTGAACGACAATTTTCAAAGTTGTTGAACAGTTCAAGTTTTGTTAAAGTACCTGTATATCTAACTAGCATGCGCCCGCGGTTCCGCCCGCGTGGATGTCGGTTATCGCTATAATATCGGTTATCGTTACAAATTGTGGCCTATGTGTTATTCTGATGTATAAGCTGAGCTAAGTTTCATTAAAATCCATTCAGTAGTTTTTACGTGAAAGAGTAATTAATATTCATCCATCCATACAGACTTTCGCGTTTATGATATTAGTAGGATATCACCGGCTTGAAGTTTGGCTTCATGATAAATATGAATATTTTTTGTTTTTGAAGTTCAAGTTTAAAGGTTTTCGTTTTTCTAGTCAAGGTAGTGAAAAAGAAAAAGATTTGTACTACGGCTCATTATATGTGCTAGGAGAAGCATAGCACATACATATAATGAGTACATAGCTTCTTTCTCTAATGAATAATAATTTCTTCATAACTTTTTATGATCAATAGAGATTTTTATGATCAATAGAGATTTTTATGATCAATAGAGATAGTAGTCAAAAGCGGATTCCGCTTTTGACTACTATCTCATCAGTTAAGTGATGATGTGGTCGATCAAGGATCATTATCATCAAACTTTCAAATAATTTTATGCATTTAAGAGGTATGCAGAGATACATTTTAACACTTACTTTATCGGTTTCACGCAATGACAAGTAAGCTAATTGCAATCAGTTACACAAGGCAAGAATTTCTTAGCAGAAAATGGCGAACCGAGTATCGAACTTTCCCGAGTACCTCTCATGCACAGCGGTCACACTCGCTACCTTTACTACATGATATATAGAGGAAGATCAATAATAGGCATGAATATTTGCTCCTACACTTTAATATAATGACTCCTTTTATTTTACCTCATTGTCGGAACGTTTTCCTGACTCAGTTGGGGTAAGTTTTCCAGGCTAACTGTGATACGGCTGAACTTCGATATTTTCCGTGAACCTGCCACTTGACCTCCACAACCAATTGGCGATATCGAAGTTGTAGCTGTAGTTAGACTAGTCGGACTTGGGTCAGCCGGGGTGCGAGAGATATGTTGCGAGACAACCTCAACTTCGGCCTAGCATAACGACCCACAGACGGCGTGCGGTTTAGTCGGTTCGAGTTCAACCTAACCTCCCTCTCCGGCTCCAGAGGAGGAAAAAAAAACTAGTCGGTCTTTTGAGGGCTCTAATAACTGTAAAAATACTGTAGATATTCGTATAGTACCCAACGACTTTTACCTGCAAATTTGCAAAGAGAAGGCACTTTGAGAAGAATATAATCGGCTGATATACTTTCCATTAGCATGGCGCCAATTTGAACATTTGGCGTTATATCATATCTGTTTATATATTTATGATGTTTCCACACTTTACTTTACGTGGGCATTGCCATTCCGCCTTGTTGCGTATAATTGCACTCATCCACGTTAAAGTTTTGAGTGCAGTTCAAATAAACAAATCAAACAGTGCCAATAAATATTTTCAAATAGTAACACTGTGATGTAATTTACCTCCTAACCACAGACTTAAACAGTTTCAGTTTTTCTGTCAAAACCAAGGTTAGTATACAGGTAGGTATGCGTTTTTTCAATGAGAGATCGCAATGTGGCGACCCTTAAATAAATAAATATTGTAGGATATTCTACATATTGTTGGGGTCTAAATAGCGCATTTAGACTCAAAGTAGATAGATAACTCTTTATTGTTCACCAAAATTAGATTACAAGAGACAGTTGTATGGATTACAGTTATTATAGTTAAATGCATGCAATGTGTAAATGACAGTCGTTAACGCATGTCAAATACGTCAAATCCTATACATTCGTCATTCTATTCCATCAAACGCCGGCTAGCGAATTGACACTTGTCTAGAGGGGCTGATTGCTAAATGTGATCTCTGTCAGGCAACCGTGGGATGGCGAAATATTCAGTAACACGCACGTTACAATTTGTGGTGTAGCTGTCATGCTTACTTTGAGTCTGAGTGCGCTATTTAGGCTCAAAGTAAGCATTACTATGGGTATAAATGCGCTAGTTAGATAAGCTATGTAGTTAGTTAAGCTATGCTAGCTTAACTAACTCGTATTAATATAACTACTCGTAATAATATGGTTTTAGTATGCAGGTAAACATGCTTAGATACATAATTTACTATAGAGACACCTAAAATGTTCCAAATATTTTTTTATACCACTTAGATGGCAGACAGGCACACGGCCCATCTGATAGAAAGTGGTTGTCGTGGCCTATGGACGTGTGCAACACCAGGGCCCTGATTCTGTTATTATTTTTACCATAGTAAAACCATTGCGTTACCACAGACACTGTAACCAATGCCATTTAACTTTAGACTTTACATGTATACCAATTAAGTCCAAAATTAAGTAACAATCTTGTAGAGTGAATGAAAAATGTTATAAATTTTTTTCTTTTTATTTTGAACTTTAAAACTCAGGCATAAAGTCTAAAATTTAATGACATTGTATGCAATGTCAGCGGTATGATAGTGGTTTTGTTATGACATAAAATTAGCAGAATCGGTGGCCAGGGGAGTCGCACTCGCTCTGCCGACCCTGAATATTCATACATACAAATATTTGCATTGAGTGGGATTCTAACCGAAGTAGTGAAACGTTCTACGCTAGCTAGACTGTCATTTTTTACATATTAAAACACTTGTGTTATAATATTCTTAATTTTTAACTACAGTATAATAACTCAATACAAAGTGAGTCTTCTAGTTTTAAAAAAGCTGGTATATTCAGATAAGTAAATTTGTTAATCAGGAAACCACTGCCACCGCTGAACTATTTGTCTTCATTTCTATTGAAAGGTACTTAAGTATTAAAAAATACGAACACATTTATAGCGTCTTCTGATTAATCGGTTCTTCATCTAAGCACGTATCTCTGCGACGGCTCGTTTAAATACCAGCACGAAGCACTTGAATTGATTGAGACTCCGCCCAAAATGTGCTAGGCAAGAACATCCAAGCTTAGCCCCTTTAACATCGACACCAATTTACATTTCGTAGAGCTTGCATTGAAATTACATAACTTAGTATATAACCAGCTGCAGTTTGCCATGCGACTACAATTTGGGGTTTTTCAAGAGCGGCATCAATAGGTTCCCATAGGGTCGACAGCACAAGTTTGACTTCGAATCCCCTGGTGTTGCTTACGCCCATAGGCCACGGTAAACGTTTCCTATCAGGTGGGCCGTCTGGTCTGCCTAGGTGGCAGAACAGCACACGGCACAGTGGTATAAAAAAACTTTCGTAAATATTCCGGATGGTCTCCTTTTTTCAGATTTTATTAGGTACATTTCTACAGATTGCGCTTACTGCATGTGTGTTTTTTGCAATCTCTCCGTAAGTACTCTAGGTTTTCTTACTATCTTGTTATGATCGATGACCGAGATTTCGTTCAGGAATTTGACGTTCATTCTATTTCTGCGCATTGTCTATGCATTTGTACACAGTTCTCACCCGACGGCGCCAAGCCAATCAACTTTCAACGATTTCAACTATTATTGTCTCATTTCAATAAACATAATAATTAAACTGAACAAGTTTTATCTGCCGTTCAAGCCACAACTCCACAGTTCCTTACAAAGTGATTTCGCCTTGATAAATTAATATAAACAGGTTATTTATATTTTCTTCATTGTTGACATACATTTCTATTAGGGGCTGTTAGTACAGGGCTGTCAGCATTACATCGACGTTGACTAGTCTAGATTAGTCAAAATAATTCTAATATATTCAGCCCTTCCTGTTAACTGATACACGCCTTTATTTCAGACGATAAAACAATTAAAATTAAAATTATTGGTATTTAGATCATTTTAAGTACTTTGCTAGTTACGATCGATTATCATGACTGCACACTCTACTTTTATACGTAATACTGCGTTTTTATTGTACTTTTAATCAAATTCTGTAAACCTCTCCATGGGCGTCTAGTCCAGAATGAATAGGGTGTTCTAAGACAGGCGTGCACTATCATCGACATATGGTCGAAGAAGAAGCACTTAGCAACAGGTGAAAAAGTGGTTAAAATGGTGACTAGTCAACATCATATTAGCATGAGTTCATATTATGACTGATTCTCAATCAATATCATCAGCACTTGTCAACGATGACGACAAGAATATCCAATCAAAGCCTCTTCAAAATAGTCATAAAATTATCATTTTAATTGATGTTCCTTAGTATAAAGTATTATGAGGTTAATAGTAATTAACTCTACGCAATGGGTACGGCTGTACGATATTTGTTTGTAGGAGGTAGGACACGACGGTATTTCCGTCCAATTAAGCAGTCCGACAGGGGAAGTACCTCCGCCCTACAGAATACCGCGGCCATAATAACCTCGTGTTGTGTTCCCGGCGGTGAGTGTGCTGTTGTGCTGTCAGTGCGGGAAGACCAAATTCTTTTCCTGTTTTATCATCTACACTGATGGCACAGAAGTTCTCTGTTCTAACAGGGTCGGCAGCGCGAGTGTGACGCCCCTGGCGTTGCACACGTCCATAGGCCACGGTAACCACTTTCCATCAGGTGGGCCGTGTGCTTGTCTGCCATCTAAGTAGTATATAAAAAATTAACCATAGTTTTGTTCATTATTTTATGCGTTACTTTATTAACCGTAACCAGAATCCCATGGGCATTGTTTTCATAGATAAAAAATAGCATTTTACAGAGACAACATTGTTAGTATGCATAATGGCGACTTTTCTCTGTTCTGAAACTTTGAACTTTTGAAGTTCACGCGTATTATAGAAGTGTTTTGTTATAGTTGCTATTTTTCTGAAGTCATAGATGATTGAGAAGTTATAATTATAACAGGGATTTCTATGAGAGTTTATTAAGGAAGAGGAAACGTTTTAATTGTAGAGTGCGTTTTATATATGTTTTTTTACATTTATTCATCACTCACGTCGTTACACACTCCGGAGTAGGCGAAGATAGCCTATCATCTATTACGTTTTTCTTCTTCTTTTTATAGTGTCCGTCATTTAATATGTGACAAGACTATCAACAAGCTGATTTAAAGCTGAGTACTCTTCAGAACACTTGCACTTGTGAAATCGTGTGTACTTACAAGTTGTATATGGACACTGCCTAATTTAGCTGGCTAAGTTATGATATTTATAAACGGAAGTAGCAATACCAGATTAGGATAGAGTACGATACTAATTTTGTCGTTATCTCGAAGTTATTTTAAGGTTGGTGGTCCTTACCATCTGGGCTGCACCTAGTTTCTTACAATCTAGCAGGGATTAGTTAATTGACAGGCTATTGTAGTGAATAGTCAATTGTTATCTGTCACTAATACTTTTTTTTCAACACTATTATTAATAACTTATTTTAGAGCTCAAACCTTTTTTTTAATAATACTAATTTATGAAATTTATACGTCTACAATTTTAGAGTTAAGTATTTATTAATTTCTAATGTTAAAATATAGTATAATTACATAATATATTATAATTATATAATACTAGCTTTTGCCCGCGGCTCCGCCCGCGCGGATGTCGGTTATCGAGACCAAACATAGCCTATGTCCTTTCTCAAGGTCTAATATACCGCTATACCAAATTTCATCAAAATCGGTTCAGTTGTTTAGGCGTGAAAGCGTAACATACAGACAGACAGACAGACAGAGTTACTTTCGCATTTATAATATTAGTATGGATAGCTTCATCCTATCACAGAGAATTAATTCTAGAAGAAGACAAAAATGTTATAAAAAGAAAGCATCGATTTTAAAATCCAGGCTTTCGTTTTACATAGCTAACATATCACGTCACTCACACAAATAATTATGACATCATGAGGCATTTGTAACTCGACCACTTTTTAATACAATTTTACAGTAGATAGATCACAAGTACCTTGGTCTGCCGATCACGACTAGTATTTGTTACACATTTTTTATCGTAAGGACCACGTCATTACGATCGTAGTGAGAGACAAAGATGACGTAATACTAGTAACACCATATAATTAGTTTATTTTGAAGATAGTTTGCAATTTAATCACAAGGTAGTAACTATTATTTTTATGTGTGTTGATGGGTAACCTATTATAGTAACTACGGTTATGATAACTATTTTCAACATACTGGTTAGTTTGACTACTGTTTCATTTACCTAATTTTGATCAAATACAATTTTCTTATTTTCTTAAATTCTTCAAATCTATTACAGCTTTTTGACGTCAAATTCTGCTTATAACAAAGTTTATCACCGCTAGTGGTGAAGAAACGACGCAATCAAATTAAAATCAACTGCACCGACCGACGGACGATTAATCTAATGATTGTTTAAAATACTGGCTATTTCAACTATGCTTTGAAATACCACCGTCATGGATATGTTTCAGGTCCCATAGCACAAGTTTTCTTAATTTAAATTATGTAAAGAAGGATGCTATCGTGTCTAATGATTCCAAGCATAAGTTTGGTCATGCATAGAATATTAATCTTTGTGATATATCAGGGTAATATGAACTGAAAGCGTTTGACACGATTGAGAGATGGACCAAGAGGCACTATAACAACAAAACCTTTATCATAGAAGCCTATTTAATAGCCGTGTTTAAAAGCCTAATAATCGAGACTCTTGTTTAAACTCAGTTAAAAGGTTCAAGCTGATATTCAAGAACTCCAAGCAACCACTTAAATTCTATATCCATACTAATATTATAAATGCGAAAGTAACTCTGTCTGTCTGTCTGTCTGTCTGTCTGTATGTTACGCTTTCACGCCTAAACCGCTGAACCGATCTTGATGAAATTTGGAACAGAGGTATATTAGAGCTTGAGAACGGACATAGGCTACCTTTTATCACGAGAAAGGGGGTTTAAGGGGGGGAAATAGGGGATGAAAGTTTTTATGAAAGTTTGTCATTTCTGAAGATATCTTAATGAAATTTAGTAAAGAGGTAGAATAGAGCTTAGGAACGGACATAGGCTACCTTTTATCGCGAAAAGGGGGGTGGAAGGGGGGGGGACTAGAGCCTTGGGAGAAAAGTTTGTCATTTTTGAAGATTTCTTGATGAAATTTGGTACAGAGATAGTTTAGAGCTTGGAAACGGAAGTAGGCTACCTTTTATCGCGAAAAGGGGGGTAGAAGGGCGGGGACTAGGGCCTTGGCACGAAAGTTTGTCATATTTAAAGATTTCTTGATGAAATTTAGTACAGAGATAGTTTAGAGCTTGGGAACGAACATAAACTACCTTCTATTGCGAAAAGGGGGGAAGAAGGGGGGGGGGGACCAGGACCTTGCGATAAAAGTTTATCGTTTTAGAAGATTCCCTAATGAAATTTGGTACAGAGATAGTTTAGAGCTTGGGAACGAACATAAGCTACCTTCTATCGCGAAAAGGGGGGAAGAAGGTGGGGGCGGAATGACCAGGGCCTTGGGATAAAAGTTTATCGTTTTAGATGATTTCCTGATGAAATTTGGTACAGAGATAGTTTAGAGCTTGGGAACGGACATAGACTACCTATTATCACACAAAAAGGGGGGTTGTAGGGGGGGGGGACCAGGGCCTTGAGATACAAGTTTATCGTTTTAGAAGATTTCCCGATGAAATTTGGTTTGAGAGATAGTTTAGAGCTTGAGAACGGACATAGACTACCTTTTATTGCGAAAAGGGGGGTAGAAGGGGGGGGACTAGGGCCTTGGGATAAAATTTTATCGTTTTAGAAGATTTCCTGATGAAATTTGGTACAGAGATAGTTTAGAGCTTGGGAACGGACAAAGACTACCTTTTATCACAAAAAGGTGGGTAGAAGAGGGGGACTAAGGCCTTAGGATGAAAGTTTGTCATTTTTGAAGATTTCCTGATGAAATTTGGTACAACGATAGTTTAGAGCTTGGGAACGAACATAGGCATTGAAGCTTGGGAACGAACATAGGCTACCTATTGACGCGATAATGGAGGCATAGGGGATGGGGGGGGGGGGGGGGTAATAAGGGATTAAAGTTTGACAGTTTTGAAGATGATGAAATTTTGGTACAGGGATTAATTAGAGCCTGGTAACGGACATATGCTACCTTTGATCTCGAATAATGTGGTAAAGGGGGGGGGGGGGATAAGGACTAGATAGTAAATATGGAAGTTTGTCATTTTTGATGGTATGCTGTAAAGGCGAATAGGGAGGCGAGTGGAAAGATGAATGTAGTGGCGAGAAGAGATCGAATAGAGAGTTGAGTTGAGGTGCGAGTACCTATCTACTCGCACCTCTACTCAAGTGTGGAGAGTCAAGTAGACAGGCGAAAAGAAAATCGAATGGATGGGCAAGTAGAGAGGCTAATGGAAAGGCGAGTATAGAAAAAAGTACAAAGTCGAGTAGAGAGGGGAACAGAGAAGTCAGTAGAGAGTCAAGTATAAATTCAAATACAGAGGCGAGTAGAAAGTCGAGTAGAGAGTCGAATATAGAGGCGAGTAGAAAGTCGAGAACAGAGGTGAGTACATAGTCGAGGACAAAGTTGAGTAGAGAGGCGAATTTAATGCTCATTAGCGTCAGCTCAACACCAAGCGATAACCGACATCCACGCGGGTGGAGCCGCGGGCAACAGCTAGTATTCTATAAATTCTAAATTAACTGTTCACTATTCTATATTAGTGACTTACAATAATGACTTCAAAATGGAATGTATATATGTACCTGTTTAGGTACGCTTTTTGCTTTCAGATTTTTTTATGTACACTTGACATTCCCCTTTAATAACTTCTCTGCTATTCAAAGTTTTGCTGGAAGAGAAATCATATTAGTTAAGCTCGTGTGACGCCCCTGGTGTTGCACACGTTAATAGGCCACGGAAACCACTTTCCATTAGGTGGGCCGTGGGCTTGTCTGTCTTAAGTGGTATGAAATAAAAGCTCGTCATTGTATACGTTCGTTTAATTTTTTTATGCATGATCTTTGTACTGTATGTGCAATATAGAATTAAGAATGTAAAGGCATGTCCTGAAAAGAAATTGATTTGATGGTAGTACCAATTGTGAGATTGTATCGCTAGGTGCGCGCACATCAAGCCCCGCCGCCGCGCAATGTCACGCGACACAATTATAGCATTTAATGTAATGTATGCGCTCATTCATTTTACTTTTCATTATTGGGCACCTACGTACATACATACATACATATAATCACGCCTTTATCCCCGGAGGGTTAGGCAGAGGTGAATTAACACCTTCATTTCACCAATCTGTATTCGGGGGTGAGCCTATTGCCGTATTCCGGGCACTATTGTTGACTCGAGCCATGCATCTGAGGCTGAGTCTAGGCTGTACATATCTGTCTGATGTTAAAGTTAATCAGCCCTATCCCTTAGTCGCCTTGTACGACACCACATGGGAGGAGAAGGGGGGTGGCCCAAATTCTACTCTGTCGGGAACCACGCGGGTAGTATTATTTATTCTGTGCACCTACAGCACAAAATAAATAATACTAACAGCATACTACTACAGATGATATAAGTATCTAATAGTACTATACTGTTACTATTATTTTTCTGGTCTATTTTGTCGTAGCATGTTATTAAGCATGTCATAAAGTTAGTGGGACGAATGACGATATTGGTGCCTATTAGTATTGATGACAGGATATTAAGGAATTTATTTCTTAGATCTTTGATTTACTGTGCAATTATTTATTTCGTAATAGCCTCTGTGGCTTGGCGGTAGTGAACGCGGCCGCCACGCAGGAGGCGCGGGTTCGATCCTCGCTCAGTGCAAATATTAGTATGCATGTATATTTGCATTGTTCTGGGTGTTTCTATGTGAAATATGTATGTATTTACAAAAACAAAGCATCTAAGTATGTTTATCCGCATTCTAGATTCTATAACACAAGGTAGTTAAGCTATGCTTACCATGGGTCTAGATAGCGTTATGCGCAATGTTGTGAAATATTTATTTATTTAAATATATTATGTGAAATCATAATGTCAAATATTTTGATTAAATTTAAAATGAATTCAACACTCATGCACAAGGTATACAATATAAATCTATTAAAAAAAAAAACAAATTGTTTTAAAAAAGAAACGATAACATTGTTCACTGAGTTTACTTGCTGGTCTCTTCTCAGTAGAACCATTACCGAACCAGCGAAAGAATCATTTTCAAATGATTTATTTACTTAATTTAACATTATATTAGTAATTTCTTGACATGACTGTAAAATTTTGACGTTCATAATTGTTCATTATGTGCTCTTTATGTGCCTAAACTGAATAAACGAAATTGATTCTTTGATATGAGCCTATGCGTATTTTAGTAATTGCACTAGTAGTGAAGAAAGAGCTATTAAAAATTCGAATACGTTATCTCGCAGTTCTTGATTCGACAGTAAATATACAGCCCTTGAAAAAGGGCCCACTTGACGGTAATAGGCTACCTATTAAATGTATGTATGCTCACGACTATTTCCCTCCGGGGTAGGCAGCTGTGCCAATGTGTGTAGGTCGTCGACCCCAGCTGGTCCACCCATTTACACTATTACCTGTAACCGAAAATCGTAGTTGACGAAATATGGGTGTGAGTACACTCCTGACTAACCCCTTCGGGGATTTATATGTTATAAGCGGTTTCAAAGTCAATATGCTCGCGCTTAATCATCAATCACACCTTTTGGTAAGTGATGGTTGATGATACAGCTCGCTTATCTTGAGGCAACTTAAACACAGGGGTTTTCAGTAAAGTTTACTACATAAGTGCTTTTCAATTAGCCAACGTTAGGAAGCTTTGGCCTAGGTACTGATTCCATGGAGCAGCCAGCCCCTCTAGACAAGTGGCAATTCACTAGCCGGCGTTTGATGGAATAGAATGACGATTGTATGGCATTCGACGTAATTGACATGCTATATAATTCAGAAAACGGGAATTAACGCGATCATGGTATAGGTACTTACATACCTTTGATTGCCTGACGTTTCGACCAGGTTACACCGGCCGTGGTCACAGGTGGTCTGAATTATATATCATGGAACGCGAGAGTTTAAAAGTTAGTAATTGACATGCGTTAATAACTGTCATATACGTCAAATCCCATATATTCTCAATTCTATTCCACCAAACGCCGGCTGGTGAATAGTGAATTGCCACTTGTCTAGAGGTGCAGGTTGGTAAAGGGTTTATTTAGATTATAAGTCTTCAGCATGCATGTAGAATATACTGCTTCCGGGCTGTTTGGCCGTGGTCGATGTGAAACTTGCGTTCCAGACGTTTCGTCGATCACTGCGGTCGACATCTTTAATGGCGCAGGGCCGGGCGACGACAACTTCGGAGACCTTGCCTCGCCGGCGGCTGACTTGCGACTAATGCCGAACCTTGAATCACGGCTGTATTTATAGGCACGGTCGGAGCGGGGAATTGACTCACTCGATTCTGATTGGTCGAGCCCTGTGGCGCGGACGTACTGGATCCTGATTGGTTGTTTGCACTGTGATACCGAGTGGCTCTCAGTGCTGGGTACCAATCTTTTTGGAGCTGAAATTTATTTAGAGTTTTCCTTCTCTCGCAGTGATATCATCTGCGTATGATCCCCTTAGTCGCTTCTTACGATACCCTTCGGATGAGATGGGTCGGTGATACTTGTATTCTTACTTCGTCACCGCACTGATATACAATACTTAGGATGTGGGATAGTATTGGGGGTCGCTTGGCTTGCCCAGATTATTCATCTGACATTGTAATATATAATATACAAATACTATTGCATGTTAACATAACATAACATAAACTCACGCCTTTATCCCCGAAGGGGTAGGCAGAGGTGCTAGCACCCACTTTTCGCCAGTTTATGTTTAGGTCCCAATGTAATAGGTGGCAAGCCTATTGCCATTATCCGGGCACTTATAAACCTGCGATAAATACACACATAACTTCGAAAAGCATCGAAAGTCATTGATGTGTGCCATGGTAAAACCTGGGATCAAACCCGAAACCTCGTCTCAGCAGTCCATTACCCATACCACTAGGCTACCGCGGTTTTTTGTTAGTTGTTAGTGTGGCTAAATACCAAATTTTTTAATTAATGGTATTTTATTATTTATATTCCCACCAGCAATCACGAATTACATGACGCAATGTCGTAATAAATATACGGCGCAGCGACACGAGGATGTTGTTGTACTGTTTGTATGAAAATTTATAAACGTATCATTTTCTGACAAAATTGAAATGGATTCAATTTTCATAGTGGCAAGATATCTGCGCTTCAAAGAGTGAGTTGGTTATTTTAGAGTCTTGAGGTGATGAGGTCTGGTTCGAAACGGTGAGTGGATCGTTACTCTAATTCCTTAACCTTTGTGGAAGACCAAGTTAGATTACCCTTATACCTCGGGCCATCATATTATCTTAGATCGATTAAGATGGGAAAAAGTGAATCGCTCAGGCGGGACTCGAACCCGCGATCTTTCCCTTAGAGGGGGAATGCTCTGACCACTGAGCTGCCGAGCTACGCCTGAAGCAATCCACATTCCTTTATACAACCGTCCTATCCTAATCGATTAGAAAAGTTAGCTAAATTTCATTTAAACATATCATGGACTTAAAATTTGTTCAAAAAGCGCTCTATACTCTCAGTATGTGATTTTTGGGTGTCTTTTGGGGATAGCACGGAGTGCTCCGGCGACGGAGTGATTACTCTCGCAACTTGGGTCCAATACACGTGCCCCGAGGTATACCCACCATATTAGAGAATAATTAATTGAGTCAGAACGGGCATTAACATATGCTGTGGAGTAGCACGGGTACAAAACAGTCACAGACCCTTTAAAAAAGCAATTTGTGCTTTATTTCTGTTACGTATACTATAAAATTTGAATTCCTATACCTTGGAAGCTGCTTTTAACTCTTTGCCGTTAATTTAGTTAATTGGTTCCACATCTTTATTTTCGTGACACGCGTCTGTTTCAAGCGTAACTTGTCTCCCAAATTTTAAACTCTAATGGAGTTTACAAAATGAATTTTAAATAAAAAAAATAAATATATCCTTTTTCAAACCATTCTTATTTCATACCAATAACCATTCTTAAGTCATACTGACGCAAAAAGTACGAAAAAGTACGATTTTTCACGATCATGCATCCAACTAATTTAAATATTAATAATATAAGAAACTACGAATATTAGAAATAAATTACTATCTTGTTTTAAATATTAATGGTTATGACTAAGTTACGAATGTAAATGTCCAGCTGGACCGCTAATAAATCATATCTTTTGCGTAGTAGCAAGTGACTAATTTAGTTAAATTATATATGTAAAAACATGATGTTTAAATAAATTAAAGTGATAATTTCATATTGAAATCAATTAAGATTCTTCAATCGCTGGAGGTGCGCTTATCAATGAAGAACCCTAATTTTACTATTAATCAACCTGTCTTCGCCCTAGCGTTAATCCCATGGCAGTTGCATCCCAAGTTTTCATCTCGGAGTCTGAGGTCAAATTTTTCAGTTAAACTGCGCGTTTTCCTACACTTATTTAATCTAGAAACACATTAACGTAAATCTCTCAAAAAGTATTCCTAATGCAATCGTATTTAGAAGAAAAGGAAAAAAAAAATTAGTTTAATACCCATTCTCGAACTAGGAATAAACTGAAACTGAAGAGTACTTTTTCGCCAGTGGCCTTTGGGAGCAGTAGCGCAGTCAGAAAGGCACCATTGCACCATCATAAAATCACATCTATAGGAATGTAGGTAATTACCATAATATATGTGGACGAGTTTACATTATATAGAAACCAGTTTATAAACAAGAGAAAATAATAGAAAACAAAACACAGTATAATTTATTCTCCTTAAGTTCCTCACTTAGAAGCCATTTGGTGGATGGAGTCTTTAAAACCATTAAGTATATTATATTAGTGAAGAACAAAGCAGTTAAACAATATAGTCTGATACCTAAACGAACTATTTTTTTTAAAGTAGCTGAAGAATTTCATTATTTTATTTTTATGTAATAAAAATATGGTTAACTTTAGAAGGAAATCCATAGTAAGCACGGTAGTGAAAAAAGGACTAAAGTAGATATTATCGATGGTTTTTTACTATTGAAAGAAAAACTTGAGGTCATATAAAAAACTACATACACATACAAAGTTTAATCCGTTCGATCCGCCGGTAAACTAGAAATAAAACAATTTTTTGCAATCTTTATATACTCTATTACAATGTTGTTAACCCACCGCAGCTCGCATTCATGCACATCCCTTTGCTCTTGAGCTACCAAACCGTAAAGCATTGTTCCATCACTATGCTGTATGACGTCATCGCGGCTATTGAGCGCAGGATGACTGATTGTGATTGTTATATAATGATTATCTGACAACGTTTGGCCGCAAGCCACCTCGTCATTGTCGCGGATAGATAGCAATCGTTGATAAGGCGATGAGATCATAGTACTGATTATATCAGCCGATCGTTCTCTCGTGGGGTAAGTTCTAAGGCTTACTAAATGTTTGTTGTTTGAATTAGAGTAAATCTATAGTAATAGAGGTGGCAATTTTTTACTCCTCTACTGCGTATGGTCTTGGAATAGAGGAATAAATTCTTAAGGCACCTTGAAGTTACCTAATTGATCAATAAATGCGTCCATGCATGACAGTGCAAAACCGCAAACATATAAAACACCTTGCATGAACATGTCATGTGAGGATCAGGAGATAAATAATTGTAACTTTAATTACATTTTAATAAGATAATAACCGAATAACATGTACAAAGCCTAGTGTGATTGAAAGCCTTTCAATATGGGAAAAATAAAGTTACATATAGGCAATGACAAAAACCATGGAGAGGGAGCGTGAGTTTATAATTACAAATTATTTTCACAGAGTCTTTACATTTTGCCTTAAATTTTGAATCTGGCTGCAAGTGTAGAATTATTGATTTGACCCGTCATTGCTAGTGTCTAGTGGCGAGAGGTGAAAATTTTCAAAAGGCAAGCTGGTAGAAATATTGAGTATAAATGTAAACATCTCTGCTTCCCTTTGCAGAGCAAGCTGGTAGGAATTGTGTTGTAGGGACCCATTGCCCTGTCCCTACAATTTTGAAATACAAAAACAATTGAAATACAATCATGAACAAGTGGAACCTGAAACACTCTTATCATAATTTTCAATTTCAAAACTTTAAAGCTGACGGAAAATGGTCATCATTAAGCATGACTTAATTGATTGATCAATTAACAATTTATTAAATATAAATACTGCGGTGTGAATATATTTCAATCTTAAAGTGACAAATGGACACCCGTGGGTGTGGTAGTGCGTATCTAGTCTCCATATCAGTAGTCGAGCCCATAAATAACCTTATTTATTCACTTGCACTTCGATTAACAACCAATAAAATTAACTGTTACGCTCTGGTAGTGGTACAGTCAGCATCAGACCCATCATGACTAGCAAAGTACTCAAAATGATCTTAATACCTTGGTCTTTCACACTTCCTAGCGCAGGCTTACGGCCGGATCCAGCCCCACAGTGGGAGACACTCATCGACATCAAGCCTTCGGGGAGCATTTACGAAGTTTGAGTCCTAAATTGTTGGTCACAGCTAACGCAATGATACGATTGCTCTTTAATATGAGGGGTCCAGAGGACTCCTGCAGGACTACGCGGGTATCGGGAGGCCTATGTCCTTATTCGTATCTCCCGTATGGGCGGATACTCAGGGGCCAAGCATATACGTCTGCTGCGCGATTCGCAGTAAAAGAAGGCCTCCAGGGCCATCAAGGGATATCCTATGACGCGTCGAGTCTCCTCGCCGGTTCGCCACCATCGACCCTGGAAATGAGGACCCTTCTGGCGCTATATCTGTTCCGAAAGGCGGTGTGAGAGCGGGAGCGCGATCGCGAGCCTGAAGAAATTCGGCCCTTGAGATTCCAGCTCCACTGGGACATAGCGGGGGCGCACAAAACTAAAATTACAGCCTCTGTAGCGTAGTGGATATTGAATGCGGCCGCTACGCAGGAGGTGCGGGTTCGATCCTCGCTCAGTGCAAATATTAGTATGCATGAATATGGGTATTTGCATCGGTCTGGTTGTGCCACGGAGAGCACGTTGCCATACGGACATCTGTAGCAGTCATTACGGGTGGTTGGATAGCAGTCGCTTCACGGAAAATATCGAAGTTCAGCAAAATTCGCAGTTAGACTGGTAAACCGGACACCAGATTCCAAGTTGAAAGCTTCAAGCTTCGGATGTGACTGGAATTAATGCTAGGATAAGGAGGAAGAAAAGGAAAACGGTATTACGCCCTTCCTTTTGACTGATTGTTTTAATATTTGATACACACCTTTAGTTCGGACGATTATACAACTTATGTCAATAAAACGTTTTGGTGTTAACATCATTTTGGTATGACACAAAATAATCTTAATACCATGGTATTCCACACTTCCTGTCGACCGACTGTTATGATTTGATAGATTGTTTTTATTTGCTACACATCTTCAGTTCCGACGATAATACAATTTAAATCAATAAAACAGTTTGGCATTATAACCTCAATAGTACATGATCAAAGAATAAACAATCATTTTGAGTCATTTACTAGTCAAGATCGATTTGATGTTGATTGTACACAATTTACAAGACAACCGCTTTGTTACCGCGATAAGCTACAGTTTTGACCTCAACCAATTAAAATACTAATTGGATCCTGGATAGAATGAGAAATCTCCACAACTATAACAGTATGTAATGATTGGAAGTAATAATATTTGGGTGTAATGTTGAAATAGTGAAGTTAATTCCCGAGGTTTGACAGACCGAGAGGAATGGCCCTGGGTCAGCCGCGGTGTGAGGGATATGTCGCGAGAAAACCTCACCTTCGGCCTAGCACAACGACCCACAGACGGCGTGCGGTTTAGTCGCTTCGAGTCCGACATAACCTCCCCCTCCGGCTCCGGAGGGAGGGGTATCCATGGGAATGTCCCGCACGTAAAAACAAAACTATATTTTTGTTACATTGTTAACATTGTACGTGGTTTGGTAAGGATTAGCTTTGTGATAGAGCGTAACTAAGGTAATATCAGTATTTTATAAAAGACCACCTTATAAATTAATTCACGCTGACGTAACATATTCCGTTATAGGTATAAACTTTTTTATGTTGACCAACCCAAAGCTAGTAGTTTTCCCGCGTTGAGTCATCAATTAATAACTTATACAACCAATTTCGATTGTTTTTTGCACATGATAAATGAATTATCTCCTAAAAACACCAACAAAAACGTTTAAAGTGCTCTCTTTTAGATTATGTACACGTGTTAATTTAATATCGTCATCATATATGGTGAAAAACGACACCATGATGTCATTATTCAAAATATTCGAGCTGTTGGGCCAGGAATTGAAAAGTTGGATACGTATGATGTCAAATTCTAAATGTTACATCGTTAAAATTTTGTGCTGATTAAGCTAGTTTGCTGCGACACATTTACACCTATATACGATAGAGCACTCAATTTTCACATACAAAATCAACGAAGTCGAATATCGTTGTGCAAACAACTATGGATTATGCATTACAATATATGATTCTGACATCCAAAGACGTCAATGTTCATATAGCGAAGTGATGTACCATCACGCTGTGTGCGCTCACAAAGTGTACCTACTAGAATCAAAACGGTATGCCAATGAGGGAAATAATTCGATACGGTGTAGCACTAGACATTTGAGAGCTTTATCTGATGAGGCACATTAAACGAACTTTTAAATAATTGTTTGGCCAGGGGCTGTAGTAGACTATTGTACTCTATAAATCAAGTTTTCGATGGCCAATGATTATACGTTGTGCCACAGGAGTGTCACCAACCTGACGTATAAAAACGTCCATCACATGAACGTGTTAAGCAGTACCACAAGACAGGGTGCAATATGGAAGCTAATAATGGGCAACCCTGTCAACAGCTGTAAAACGAATTTATGCCGCTATTAATACCACCTGTATTATTAATGGCAGAAATTCGTTTTACAGCCTTATTGTATTCCTTATCTTATTCACCTATTTAGTGTATTACGATTATTAGCGTTGTAGGTTGGTTATAGGCCCGACTCCAACGGATAGTAGGCGGAATCCTTATACGTTTAAGTGTGGTAGGTCGACTATTTTAATTTTAATTTATCTTGCACATTATCTATAAACACTGTTTTTACGCCTCCAATTTCATTTTCTGTTACAATCCTCTGTGAAGACAACTTATTTGTTTCCACGCTAGTTATATACCTAATTCCGTTAAGTATTCATTGAAGATTGGATATTCTTAGCTCATTACTAGAGAAGATAACTCAAAATCTTATTATTTATTCATTATGTATTTACAGTTTCTAATTCCTGATTTTCAATAATCTGTGGGTAATCAGGCATCTGTTGGATTAATGCTAGGTTTAGTCTAGTCACACTGAACGGTCAAAAATGGCCAATTAAAGCTGCCTACGAAAAATTCATTAATTTTGAATAAAGAAGAAAACAAACTTGTCATCAACTAAAATAGAACAGCCAATTTAAATAAACTGGTAGAATCAGTTAATACCTATCCAATATTTAGATACTCCAAAATATTTCCCACAAAAAATTACACCTTTAACAACACTGTAGAACATAATCACATCAAAATAATTGTAATTATTAATTAAAATTATCGTGTCACACTGTTTGTAACCAACCTCTTTCAAAACGGCTTGATTGATTCTTGTGAAAGTTTTTTATATGTTTCGTTGGACCATAACTGATATCGTTTCTTGGACTCCGAATATGTTTATGTCCTATGGCGATAGGATGAGGTAGAGAGGTCTAGTTTGATGCAAACTAGTCTTTGTCTGATTCCTGCACATGGATGGTCCAGGGGGTGTGAGTACACGCAGACAGTGCGGATTCGACAGCACCCGGGATGACAGAGCAGCCCTATATATAGGGAGGCACTGCTCTCCTCGCTCAGCCGGGGAGGGGGCTAGAAAAAGTGCCCTAAAAATGCTCGTTCCTACTCAGAAGGTGATAGTAACCGCGGCTGTCAATGCATCATACTAAAAGGTGGACGAAAGAATAAAAAGCATACCATGAAAACACTCATCATGACATTCGGCGCGTGGAACGTGAGAACGCTTATTGATTGCGATGGCAACGCCTGCCCTGAACGCAAAACTGCTGTAGTAGCTCGGGAACTTCATCGCTATAACGTGCATGTGGCTGCTCTTAGCGAAACTCATCTTGCCGATGAAGGAGAGCTGGTAGAAGAAGGCGAAGGCTATACTTTCTTTTGGAAAGGTACCGCAGCCTCCGAACCGCGACGTTCAGGCGTAGGGTTTGCCATCAAGAATCACATAGCTAAGCGATTTGAGGAGCACCCTGTACATACTTTAGATCGCGTTATCACACTGCGCTTTCACCTGGACAAAGACAATTACCTTAATGTCATCAGTGTCTATGCCTCTACGCTAGACAAGGCTGATGACATCAAGGATAAACTCGATGCCTTGAATTACGGAAGCTGTCGCGTCAAGTATCAGACAAATGGTGGCAAGACAAAGCTCCACATGCAGTGGCTCGCTGATACTAACCAGATCGGGGAGTTTTACTCCGAAGTACGCAGGCTGACTGGTACACCCTACAGAGCGAAGGTGCCGTTGAAGTCGTAAGACGGTATGCACCTATTGACAAACAAGGAGGATGTACTAAATCATTGGGACTAACACTTTGACAGCTTGCTCAACGTAGATTGATCATCTGATTTATTAAGTGTGAGTCTAATACCTCAACTCCCTCTTAACATTGACCTGGATGAGCCCCTGTCAGGTGATGAGGTTGTCTCTGCCATCAGGCAGCAACAGAACAAGCGAGCGGTTGGTATTGACCTTATACCGGGAGAGCTGTTAAAATACGGCGGCGACGAGTTGAACATGTTCCGAGCTGAACGAGTCACCTGTGAAGGAAACTTTTCTGTTCGTCAACTGCAAGAAAAAATCTGAGAACAGGGTCGTCCGCTATATCTCTGCTTTGTTGACCTGGAGAAGGCATTCAACAGTGTGCCTCGTAAAGCTCTCTGGATGGTGCTAAGGAAGCTAGGATGCACGGAAAAGTATGTGAGACTTCTTAGAGTCCTGCATGACTACATGCAATGCTGCGTCGGTGTCGATGGCGAAAAATCAAATTTCTTCCCCTTAACCTGTGGGGTGAAACAAGGGTGTGTTCTAGCATCCAGACTGTTCGCCATGTACTTTGCAGTAGTAGTCAAGGATGATTTACAAGCTCTTTCTGAGGGAGTCCGCATCCGCTTCCGTACAGATGGCAGTCTTTTCGATTTGGCCAGACTTAAGGCGCGCACTAAAGTCTCCCATACAATGATTACAGAAATCATGTTTGCTGACGATTTATGCTTTGTGGCAGAATCCCTTGATGGCCTGCAACAGCAAATTTCCAGTTTTCACCAAGCTCGTTCACCAAGTTCGGCCTAAAAATCTGTGTCAGGAAGACGGAGGTGATGTCCCTGGACACACATGGTCATGAGACACTGTTTATACAGCTAGGTCAGGACATGCTGAAGCAGGTTGATAAGTTTCACTATCTGGGGATATCCAAGTGTGACCTTGATAATAAGATCAGCAGCAGGATCTGTGCCGCAGGTGCGGCATTTGGGAAGGTGCGTTCCAAGGTTTACTGTTCACATGATCTCAAGCTGGACACTAAAATATCTGTTTACATGGATTGCCATGTAAACAGATATTTTGACATGAGATGACAATTGTGTGCTGCCAAACCTCTTATATTCTTCCGAGACATGGTGTGTGTATTGGCACCACATACGCAACCTGGATCGTTTCCACCTCAAGTGCCCACGTTTCATCATGAAGATCCGATGGCCAACTTCTCAGGTTTAAAGATGTTCAGAAGCGTCATATGAAGAGATGCAACATTAAGCCGTCTCAATGGGCAGGTTTGGCAGCACAACGTCCAGAATGGCGCAGGGTGGTGCAAAGACGAGTAAGCGATTTCAAGGAACAGCGAAAGGCAGACCTCGATAGTAAACGCGATGAGCTGAAAGTTCGCCCACTCGCTGTTATTCAGTACTATTACGTAGGTGGTGTTCTCACGTGCCCTCAGTGTACACGAGAGTTCAACGCGAAGATCGGCAATGTTAGCCATCTTCGAGCGCATCAACGCCGAGCCGACTAGGAGTCGAAGTGTTCGCCATGGCCGAAATCGGTCGGTGGCATCATCATACTCATCAATAGTATGTTGGCAATTTTTATTGTATTAAGGGCGAGCTACCTAAAAAAACTTTTTTAGTTGTTTGGATAATTTTTTAAATATTTTTTTTTATAATTTTGCATTTTTTATAGCAAAAAGGTTGCCGGGTCAGGTAGTCTATAGACTTACAAGTTGGCCGAGTAAACGTTGTTCACTTCACTCGCCCTCACATTATTACGTTGCACTCGTTGCCTGCGTTGAGTGAGGCGAAATAGCCTTATTTTGAGTTTTTGAGTGAACGATTTTATGTAGCTACCAGTGACGATTCCACCTCTATTTTATGTAAGTTTATTGTTGGTGCTACATTATTTACATCGCTTTTCGTGTTCTGAACAATAATGCCTTCAGTTGAGTTTAAACTGAGGAATGAACTGTCGCCTGCGGTATTTCCGGACCGATATAGAGACCTTCAAACCTTCAAGAAAAGAGCGTACCACCTTAAAGGCCGGCAACGCACCTAGAACCCTTCTAGTGTTTCAGGTGTCCATGGACGGCGGTGATCGCTTACCATCAGGCGATCAGTCCGCGCGTTTGCCTCCTATGTCATAAAAAAAATACACAACCACTTTAAAATAAAATTAAATAGGTATATTTTTTTTACAATTTACAATTATGTCATAGTTTAAACAGATAGATAGATTTCATATCGTATTCAAACTTCCAAAAGCTGTATATAGAAATGATCGCATTAAACAAAAGTGAAAAGTCATTACAGAGTCGAGTTGCGCAAAAACGGCCAAGTCACGGTCTTATGTCAGACGATAATTGTTACCGTGGCGATAGTTGGAATCAGATGTATACCTCAGGACATGTTTCGTGGACACACATTTCGAGACTACCGATGACCTGGCGTGCGCGGATTGTTGTGTAATAATCTATGCTTGGTAAAATTTGAGCTCGTCCACAGCCGTAGCACCCCCAAGAAATGTGTGTTGCGCGTATAGAGCACATTTTACGGCCAAGAAATATGTCCCGCGCAATGCTGTCAGACTGTCGCTATTAGCAGTATACGCCTTAACAAGGACGATATTACGGGTTATGACTTCATTCGACAAAAACTTGCGACAAAAGCGCCGTACGTTCCACGGCGGGTTTGAATGACAGATATGTCGCGTTATATTTATCAAATCGATTGGATAAATCGATAGTGATGCCTTTGTTGACTACCGATGGAATTCAGATTTTGTTCGCGATACTGTGCATTGTTATATAGGATAGGATATAATTTTTAGTTGGTTCCGTTTACTTTCTAAATTATATTTTATAAGTATATAACCTATACTTAGGTGGTTGCGATAACCGACAACCACGACATATATATATATATATATGTCGCCACCAACTAGCTTAATCAGTCGTAAACTAAATGGCGCTATTCAATTAACGGCCTGAATGATATTCAGCCGTCTCGTTAATTACATCATTTAACAACCTGGCCGTCTGATGCTTAGGCTATTCGTAAGATGGGGCGCTACCTCGAAATAAGATAAAATAAAAATTAGTGATAGGTTTATTGTGATAGCTGCGCAATCCGACTTGGTTAGGTTAGGTTAGAAGGCTACGCTCCGCTCCGATCCCGCATATAGCCTTCGTGGTTATTTTTTTTATAACCATGCAGAAATAAGTATTTTTTCTAACTATTTAATTAAATGGCTAGGCAAGTACTTAAACGTCATCGATCCAAGCTATATTGCTAGCTGTTTAATTAAACGGCTGATTAAGTTAGTTGGCGGCGACATAATAATATATATAATACCTAGATTTAATATTAGGTATGTATTTACTTTCGTTATTACGTCTCCGTTTTGACAAAGTGGCCATTTTTGCTTTTGACCGTATGTCTGTTTGTCAGTTTTCACCAAAATCGATTTTCACCAAACTTGGCACACATGTTCTTTGATTTCGAACACAACATTTGTCGAGAGCTTTTTTGGTAGAATGGAAATAGGGGAGAAAAGAGGGGAGTTTGCTATCTCGTTATTTATGAACGGATTTTCATGATTTTCGCTTGAAACATCAAGTACATAATTTCCTCACAGGCTCTTGTGAAAGAAAAAAAATGCATCGTACAAGTGAACTTCGGTGTATAAAACCAATTAGACAGGGCTGTTTAAAATACGAAGATACGTATCGTTTTTCTTTGGTACCAGAAAAGGGTACCAGAAAAATGTGACAAGGGGTGCTCGCAAGGTACATAGAACTACTAATATTTACATATGCTTAATATAACTAAAAAATACATTCTGTTGTATTTACTCTTTGACCAGTTTGACTCGATAAGATAATTGGCAATATTTCTATGACAGAATTAGAGCAAAGGTAACGGGGATTTCCCTGCTTAGTGTTGCATGTAATGATGCAATAGCAACAGTCATATGGGTATAAAACCGCTGTTCTTTGATCTATAATTATCAATTAATTATAAAAGAAACCTATAAAGTTTCCTTCAGTATTGGCTATTACGTTCAGTTACATACTAAAGTATTCAATATACTTTACCAGGATATACCTTGTAGAACACGCAACATTTAGAACGACAAAACAAAGGTTTATGCCAATTTACAGCTTATTATCTTTCATTACGAGGTTGACCCCTTTTGTACCTAATATGACTGGGCTATATGGACAGTGAGAATTAGGGAATAATCCCTGATTAACAAGAATAGTCTCGTCAGCCCCTCTAGACAAGTGGCAATTCGCTAGCTGGCGTTTGATGGAATAAAATGACACTTGTATAGGATTTGATGTATTTGACATGCGTTAACGACTGTCATTTACGTCAAATCGCATACATTCATCATTCTATTCCACCAACCGCAGGTTAGCGAATTGCTACTTGTCTATAGGGACAGAGCGACTTATTAGAGCGACTATTCATATCTTCTTCTATTCGTGTGGTTGGTGGATAACATCCATACTAATATTATAAATGGGGTAAGTGTGTATGAGTATATTTTTCAGTCTTTCACGCCTAAAACACTGAACTGATTCTGATAAAATTTGATATAGAGGTAGATTAGACCTTGAGAAAGGACATAGGCTATGTTTGGTCGCGATAGCCGATATCCACGCGGGCGGAGCAGCTGGCAAAAGGCAGTGGACCATATATACTTATAGCACTGTATTACTATCTATTCTAGTGTGCCTAACAGAAAGGCATGCCAAATTTTTGCTTAGATAGATAGATAACTGTTTATTGTACACCCATTAGGTTTTACACTATTATGTCATAAACATTGATTTACGGCTTAGACAAACAGCACTAAGTTAAATTGGAAAATCTATCAGACAAGCCATGACTACAATGTCTAAAGAGTACGAAATCGAATTCTGGCAATAAACAAGGGTTTTAGAAAGACTGTTATAAATCACACTCTAGTTTCCGGCATATATCTTAACTCCAAATCGCGAGAGAAACGAGGTCCTAGTGTGCGCGGATTGGTGTGATTTAAGTTATAATAATTGATGAATTTTAGCTCCTCCATCAAAAGACATCCAACATCAAAAGACAGCAAATTTTGGGGTCAAGATTACGATTATAAGAACACAATTATAACCTTATTATGTAAACTAGTTTACGCAAATATGTTGTGTTGCTGTTAATTTAACCAAAAAAAAAAAAAGATATATCAATCAATCAGTATTGCAGTCCACTGCTGGACATAGGCTTCCAATCGTCTGCCCCAGCCATCTTTTTCAGGTCCTCTAGATATATGCCGATAACTATATAATTTATTCGTGTCCCATCTGTCTTCTATTACATGTATATCTCGGCGCTAACAGGGTGTATTCGGAATTATAGATTAATGCTATAAATCGCAGGCCGGTCTCTGATAACAGCCGTTCTCTTGCCAAATTGTACTGTACGGGTAATGACGTCTGTCTGCCCTGTGTCCAATGTGCCACGATTATAAATACATTTATTTTCAAATAACATTAATTTTTAGCGAATCTATCGCGATTTATTTGGTATATAGATATGTTTGTGCGAGGGATATGTCATGAGACAACCTCACCTTCGGCCTAGCACATCGACCCACAGACGGCGTGCGGTTTAGTCGGGTCGAGTCCGACATAACCTCCCCCTTCGGCTCCGAAGGGGAGGGGGGCATCCGTGGGGATTACACGCACGTAAAAAAAAGATATGTTTCAGTTATTTTTCAGCAGCCAGCACGGGTGGTAAAAACGTTCCCGAGGAAATCCAAAATAACCTGTGTTACTCAGGGTGAATGTAACTTTTCAGTGGTAAAAAAAAATTTGAAGTCGGCGCAGTAGTTTTTGAGTTAAGTCATAACAAATATACAAAAATACAAATCTTTCCTCTTTATAATGGTAGTGTAGATGTAGATTACGATTGAATTACCTGGTGTTCCCGTCAACATTATTGTAACTCATGGAATGGGAAGGTTTTAAAGTTCTTCCTGGGTGTGGCTAGGCTCATTAGTAGCTCCAGGGTACCAGAGACATAGGCAATCTTACACCTTAGCATCTGAAGATCCGTGAAGAAGACAGCATGCGGTTTTAGTCGTTTTGAGTCCGATAGAACCAGTGCAGTTTTGGCTAGAAAATAGCTGTCTGTAAAGTATAAATAAAACCATACAATCATCCCAAATAATCATAAAAATAATCATATTAACTAACATAAACGATGCATTCGACAATAAAACCAATTATATAATTTCAAGTGCAATGGAGCCGTTCCATCTCATATTAGTAGAACATCGACATCAATATACGAGAATATAGATTATGGATGTATGGATGACTCAATGTTTATTCGTTTATCAGCTATCATGTTTTAGTGCGATCTCATACGGACAGACGGATGGATAGTAAACTGTAATAGTCGGTAGTTTACCTTCATAACACGATAAGGCGCACGCTGAACCTTAAGATGTGCCATTTATATGAACTATGTGCTCTATTGCTGAATTAGAACACTTTGCGTGAGCTAGTTGTCCGTGTGATAATTTAAATCTTTTTTTGGTGGGGTCAAATAATATCGTAGTTCGTTTAATGGAATCATAAAACTGCACAGTGGTGGCTTTTTAAAAATATAAGTCTTTCTATGACTGCAGTCCGATGGAAGCAGTCATACGGGCCACATTTTAAATACTAACGATTTCAAAATAGTAACAACCTCAACAGCAGCTTTTTGACTTACTCAAATTAAGATCTATTTTTAATTTTGTATCGTTGCACTGTAATGCAAATCTACAAAGTCATCATTCATTATCTCATCCAAAAAACATGAAAATACTTGTAGTTGTAAAAGAATGTAGCGTGGCTATTATTTGCTATGCTAAATTCAGTGTTGTCTCATTAAATGTCATGGCATAATGATATGAGGAGTGTTAACGCTCGACTAAACAGTGCAAATTACAGAACAATTTACTGAGAATTATTTGTAATGGATTAATGCGTGCAGAGTACGGCAGGCGGTTATTATGCAGATATTATTACGCCCATAAACGGTATCTTATTCTCATCACTGTTGGGCAGTATGACAATAATAAAGAAGCTTTTTGGCACCATCGATGAATCCGAGTTAAGCCCCTAAAAATATGCACAAAACTAGCAAGTAGTAAATATCTAGTTGCGATTAATTCGATCCATATTCGTGCACAATCTTTGCTTTTTTTTGTTTCCTTTTTTTTAAACCACTGCGATGACAGACAAGCACACGGTTCATCGTTACCGTGGCCTGTGGACGTGTGCAACACCAGGGGAGTCACACTCGATCTGCCGACCCTGTAAACACAGGGAGTTTCTATACCATTAGTGTAGAAGACAAAGTATGAATAGCCTTTGGTCTTCCCGCTACCCTACTTACTCTTCATCATGTATTTGTCTTTATTTTGTTGCTCCTGACCTGAACGAGTCTTTCAAAATGCTCGTTGTGGTTCATTTCACTTTTATGACGCATATGGGGGCAAAATCCCAATTTTCATGATTAATATAAAATTCCTGTCCTGTGGTGAACCACATTAACGTCAGAGTGTAATGTAGGTATTATACGTAAGCAATGCTTCTTATGAAAACCTAGTAGTAATAGTAAAATATAGTATAAATATGTACATGACACATGTAGGTAGTACATGCAAATAGTGGTATACGTGTTGAACACACTAGCTGTGTGTCATATACAAATATTATTATACATTAAATTTATGTCTTGATGTCATGAATGAGTAAGGTTTATAATAAATAATACGACCGCTAAGTAAATGTGCTAAAATTATTTATAATATTTTTAGTTTTCCGTGTAGGATACATAATACATATTTAAGTCAGAAGAACATATGATGATCCTTCTCCTTATAAGATCACTACATCTGTCTACGTCTCTAAGGACTACGTTATAACAATGAATTATTTTAATTCTTATTCCAGCCACCGAAAGGCCTACGTCACAGTACCTACTCGATCTTTCGATTTCAGCATACAGTATATCCAAGCTACCTTCAGGTCGCCATTTTACTTGGCAGGAGAGTTTATGGTTTACGGTTTCGTGGTCTCCACTCTATATCAGGCTTGTTTGCGGTAATCTGTCCTGCGGTAGATGTGATCAGCCTATAGTCCACCTTAAAAAATAATTAAATTATGATTGATCTGCAAAAAAAATGGGCCTAAATGATAATCTACTTATAATTAAAAAAAAAAACTTTATATGAGACTATACTTACTGTAAAATCACGCTCTGAAAAGTATGAAAAAAAAAATATTCTCATATCTGATATCATTATGTAATACCCCGGTCAAGATAAAAATCCGATAGCACAATAATTCGCACCCGGCTGAAAGTTGGTAGATTTATTTAAAAAACCATCATAAACGTACTCTAGAAAGTTCTTATTGATCCGATATTTATGTGCGTACGTATTTGAGCTACAAAAATGGATACTTAGATTGCATAGAATCAAAAGTTTCATTTTAGGATACTTCCCGTTGAGCTAGAATCATGAAATTTGGAAGAGGCCGGACCTTTTGGCATTTGGAAAGAGAAAAGACCGAAATCCGTAAATATTTTAGCGCAATATGTTACATTATTTATGTCAGAAGATTAATAAAAAAAAAATTTTTAGTATTTACGAAATGAAACCAGTCAGTTGTTCTTGATGGAGTATATATATATTTTTTTTTTACTCGTCCCATAGACAGTTTTTAGTTCGGATACATTTACCTATGTGTATTGAACAACCATAATCCACCTATCTACGGTATCAGTACGGTACGTCACGGGTAGGTACATATTTACAGTTTTAGAATTCTTCCCTTTAACTGTGCTATAAGACCTTGCTTCTTTTCAAATTTCATGAATGTAGCTCAACGGGAAGTAACCTAAAATCAAATTTAAAATTTAACGCAATTGAATTATATTGCCGTTTACGTAGCGCTAGTCTGCGCCTCAATTAAGTTTTGTACGGAACCCTCTTGATCGAGTTTTATAGATAATTACATGGTCTTTAACTTTCTCTCAGACATTTTTATGATAAAACTTAACCTTGTGCTGAAAATGACCAAATATGCATTTTTGTAGCCTTTGATCCCCAATAAAAAAATGCAGGTATCGGATCGATGAGGAAATTTTAATTTCATTTATGATAGTGTTTTGAACAATCCTACCAAATTTCAGCCGGGTGCCAATTATTGTAGCTTCACTCATATAATTTGGTTCAGATAGACTGTGCTAAAAGAACTATTTTAAATTTAGATTGGTTTCATTATAAGTATTCATAGTGATGTCCAAAAGACAGCCGTGCTCACACAATGTGTATGAACGTTAAAGATCACTATTACGGACAATACATCACAAATTAGGGTTCTTCGTATATTTTTATTCTTTTCCATGAATCCGTCCGTCATGTCGAATTCAAGTCATATCCGTTAGTATTCATTAGCTAACCATTCATCTGCTTTCAAACCTACTTCAATACTTTTGAGTATGCTCGTCGGCATTTCCGCAGTATTCAGTGATTACGTGGAAAAATATTTCAGATTTTTTGGGTTAAGTGCTATTTTTAGATCAGACGTATCATATAGTAGACAATCTAACTGGAACGCCTAAGGAAGTAAACTGAAATGTAACTGTAAACTGAGTTTAGCTACATTCAAGTACAAAGCTAACTTAGTTATAAAATCAGATCGGAATCGGAAAGAATATTTTTTTAAGTAGGCCCGATCAATTTGACTTCACTTCACCTAATAGTAAGCTGAAGGCTAAGTTTCAGGAGCCATTACATTTATGTAACATGCAGTAACAGGCTACAAATAGAAATGGTAGCAAGCTGAGTGCTTGACGGCCTCATGAGATGCTTTTTCACTTCCCGCTAAAAGGACCCTAAGAGCGTTTTCACTCTTATCCGATATCCGATATTCGACATCCGATATCCGTTATCCGATATCCGATATCCGACATCCGATATCGGAGGAAGTCACATGTATGAGATATGTATCTTTCTTTCACATTGTCCGGCCCGATATCGGTTATCGGAGCCAAAACAGTAGTGTTGATTCCTATAACCGATATCGGGCCGGACAATGTGAAAGAAAGATACATATCTCATACATTTGACTTCCTCTGATATCGGATATCGGATATCGGATGTCAGATATCGGATGTCGGATATCGGATATCAGATGAGTGTGAAAACGCTCTTAAGGGGAAATGCAAATAAAGTTTTAATTCTTATTCTATTGTACTACAACAGTGGGTATTCCATTTTTTTATATTTAAAAAATTTATAGAAGTCTTTTTTTATTGAAATAGGGTTATATTAAATTAAATATTCTGAACACATTTTTTTTTTAATTCTGATTTGTTTTTTTTTTAAAATTTTGTTGGTAAACGATGGACGCAAAAATTCAGTAGAAATGCATTTTGATGCAGTTTTTTTTTTGTTTGAAAAATCTTGTTCAGGCTTAAAATGCCACGTTAGTTTCGATCGCAATTTATTGAGTATAACTGGAGAATTACCAAAATACGTAATAATAATATGTTGCCATGTCCGTGAGATTTTTCAGTAAAATATTATTTTGTAATTTTGAATGCAGCTCAATTAAGTTAACAAATCCAATTGATGAGTGATGATGACAGACACTCGATGTAATTACAAATGACGAATAACAATAATCAATAAGCGTGACGTCACCACCCCATGTTCGGTATTAGCGCCCACCGTAGTTTGCGTCAATTCTAATTGGTCTCACCATCAGTGGTTACCTGCCTATGGCGAAGTAACTATTGTGGGACGGATGTGCCTATTTCAGGAGTGGGTGATATTGTACCAACAAAAATATTTATATTAATTTAACATTACAGTATTAATACAAAAATCAATACTTCAGACTAATTTAAAAATGCAAAAGTAACTCTTTTTTAAGCCTAAATCACTGATGCGATTTTGATAAAATTTGGTGCATAGATAGATTGGACCTTGGGAAAGGACATAGGCTACGTTTTTTGCCGATAATCGGCATCCACGGGGACAAAGCCGTGGGCAATAGCTAGTATTATTTATACTTGAAGTTCTAGGCAATAGTACTTCTCGAAGGTATATTCAAACTAACCAGAATGTGGATCAACATATTCCGATCCATTTTTATCATAAAGGCTACAAAGAGGGTCCTAAGTCAATTAAAGGTTAATAGTAATAATCGAAACTGTTGGGGTTTTCAGTGATATTCAGAATCCAAATAAACCTCACTGACTTTTGCTTTTCCTTAGGAGTTTTTTTAAAATATAGGACATGACAATTTGACTTCACTTCGGCTGTTGATAAGCTGATGGCAAAGCTTTAGGAAAGAAGGTCGCCATTACAAATACGTACCATTTTAACAATGGTGGCATTCAGCTTGACGGCCTCATCAGATGCTTTTTCACGGGTTAGAAGAAGGAAAAATGTGAGCTGGTAAGGAATTTCAGGTCTCAATGGTGCGGCAAAGGAAAGAGTCACCAAACAGCTTGAACCTTGATGGACTATTCTGCACCGTGGATCAGACGGTTGACACTCCCACAAAATTCAAAATCGAAATAAATTAAGGAAAGCAGGATTACTAAATAAATAATAAATATTCCACAACACTTCATACAACGCTATCTAGATTAAGCATAGCTTAACTCACTTGTGTTATGGAATCTAGAATGCGGATAAACATATTTTTTACATTTTTTTTATAAATACTTACATATTATACATAGAAACACCCAGACCAATGTAAATTTATATATTAATGCATACAAATATTTGCACTGAGCGGGGTTCGGACCCGCGCCTCCTGTGTGGCGGCCGCGTTCACTATCGCTATACCAGAGGCTGAGAAAGTAAATGAGCATATCTCACTTGAAAAAATAAACTTTCGATGCAAGCAGGAGTAACCGAACAGCCGAGTAATATTAAATTATAAAATTTCCTCCAATTATTTCTGCGCTTATTGACAAAATATGTATTTGATTGGCATAAGCCAGTCGGTCAAATGTTGCGGTCAAACCCATCATCAAACGTTGCTCACGCACTACTCAATTCACAATCAACCATTAGTCTTGCGCAGTACGATAATTATTGAGCTAGCCATCACAGTTACTTGTATACGTACCCTAACTTATAAGGTAATCTAAATTTTAGTTGGTTCGTGTTGTATTTTTATGCATTTCACTAATCTCAAGCACTAAAATTAAGTACTTATCGCAAAGTAGACACATTTTCCCATTCTTTACTTCTAGTGGTGACTACAAATAATTTAGGCAGACATTATGGTCAGATTACTAAAATAGAGACAGTGACTAACACCAGTAACGCCGATGACATTCATTTAATCGATTAGAGATTATTTATTTAAACAACTCCTGAATCCCTGTTATAAAGGTATTTCAATTTTATTACAATTTTGCCAAATAACCAACAATTAGAGTTTGCTGGAAATATAATCAGGTTTGAAGGTGATGATAATATGATAAACAGAGTGAAATTATGATAATTATATTAAAAACATCATCCATACTAATATCATAAATGTGAAAGTGTGTGTGTCTGCTTGTCAATTTTTCACGTCTAAACCACTGAACCGATTTTGATGAAATTTGGTAAATGGGTAGATTAAACCTTGAGAACGGACATAGCTATTTTTGGTTGCGAATACCGACAAAAGCTAGTTATGAATTAAACAAACAGAAAGTGCACGCATGTATGAGAGGAACTTCATTCCGTGCTCGTTTAGCCTGTGGCTCTCCCTGTTGTGGTTTTCCAAGCACCTGAACACTCGGTTCTTCGAGAAAGATATTAAAAGGTTCTTACATGATTAGCAGCACGAGTTTCAGCGATGTTGTACATGTCCAAAGCACGTGTTACTACGTTCTATGGACTCACTTCCCAAAACCAAATCAAAATTATTTTAATCAGTGGCGAAAGGTGAAAATGTTAAAATCCTCTTACCTTGATCTATTTCGTCGTTAAACATCTCTACCATCTCTGTAAAAGGAATTCGACAGGAACCGGGTAACAGGCGGGATCCTTAAAACCCGATTCCTGCCCAATCACCACTGATTTTAATCAAGACAATGCTCAATAACAGTGACATGCTTTTTTAATTTAAGTGAAACCAGGTCGTGTCGCTAGTCAAAGTATATTTTATGGGTTATGTACTAATTGGTGTTGCGTTCACACGTAACTAAAAATAAACTTGTTGTTTCTCTATAACCAGTTGGTATCATTGTATTGTCTAGATGTGCGCGAGTCTAGACTAGTCTGTCTATCGCCGTATCAAATTTCCCAGGCAACACAAGTGTGTATAATATCTTTATGGAGATTTTAATAAAGCGTTACCGAGAATGACTGATTTTCATCGCTTAGTTAACAATTTTTTTTAGGATATATGACCTGACCTCAATTCAGCACGCAAAAGTCATCGGATTTCGTCCCTTTTTGAATTTCATATAATGTACAATATTTATGATGTAGGAAATAAAGTTGCTACTGAAAATGAAATTGCATTGGATTAAATAAACCATATCAAAATATTGAAATGAAACTACCAAAATCCAGGGGCAGTGAATCATATTTCTTTAAAATTTTTAGCCTCTCGGAATGGAATTTTGTCGTTAGAAGCGTATTTTCATTTATTTAGAGAAAAAATTCAAACTTAGGGATTATAGTCCCGTCATGCCTTCTTTGGTAAAATTAAAAAATGGGACAGAATATAATTTGTGATCTTATGAATTTAAATGATTGTTTTTAGTTTAATTTTTTTTATGAATAACGATAATATCCGATGATAGGAGTTGAAAAGTCATGTAAGACAATGCGCACCCATAAAATTACGGTAAGGATTACCTGAATCCAAGAGGAACATAACTTACAATGAATTAAAATAGGGAATCGATATTTTCATAACAATTTCTGCAAAAACTAAATATTTTACTGCTTCATCTAATTGAGTTTCTCGGAACATTATATTTTAGGCACCATAGACAATAGGCAGTATCATCATCATCATCATATCAGCTTATGTGTGGCTGATATGATGATTTACATAGGCCTCTCCTATAGACTTCCAGAACGACCGATCTAAGCAGTATACTGAACGAAAATTATGCCCAGGCCCATGAATGATGTTGACTTTACGACGTGTGACTTTATAATTATTAAAAAAGCTTTTAGTCATTTATTTTGGTTTCTATTTGGCCTCCACTAGATACCTCCAGGGTCAGTCCTAAATAAATACATTTATAAGTATTATGAAAAATAAATTTACGTTACGATTTTCAGGATATTCATTTATATTATGTAGGTATTAAAAGATTTGCATTGCTGTATATTTCACTAACTGCTAATGTTTTAATGTCAGTGCAGTTTATCCGTATCTCCGCTCACCTTTAGTCTGATTCTTTATGAAAGAAAAAAACTTAAGATATTTTTTGTCACACCTATCACGTCCGTTTCTAATTGTTCCATTCAAAAAGAAACCAAAAGTGTTTTTAATCCTATAATGTTATTCGATGCGTGGCGCGCCGTCCGCCGCCCGGCTATTCACCATCAGTGCTTTTTTATTGGAATCCGTGTGAATAATAAAGGATTTTATGTCATAAGTTGTTAGAACCCTCGGTTTGATTTATACGTCTGCTTGTATTAAACGTGTATACCTGCCGTTTGAGGAACTTTACCTTTTTCTGCGTTCCCGTTTTTTGTTGAGCAGTGCGCCGGCGCCGCGTTAGAACGCCGATCAAAGCGATTGGAGACGATTAAACTTAGTTGATATATAGGTGGTCAACAATACACCACGGCGCCTCTCAGTCGCGGTACACATTTCAAATGAAGAATAATGCTGCTTCATTGATTATATGGTTTTCTTGTAATGCGTTCTTGTTGTGCATCGAACCGAATACGTTATTTATTTGCAGCGAGATGTTCGAGTATTTTTGTCTGATTTTAAACTAAGAGCAACGATGGCAGATGACGTAATTGCTGTCTGAATGAAATTAATTAAAGTGCAGGGTAACAAGCTCAAACAATTTCGGTTGTAATTCTACTGCTACAAAGAATGATAAATTGGGTTATACAGGTCGAGTATGAAATTCCAAATGAATTGGTAAAAAAACAAAATTTTAAAACTATAGTGCGCTGGGTTAGTATAAATCCGATGATGAATGATGATGGATTCGTAAAATCAAACAAATATAAATTATTTTCGTGATAGGGACTCGGGAAATGGATGTGGAAATACTCATTAAGTATTTGTAGGTATATCATAGAGAAATTCGAATTTTAATAGGAGTAGGAGTAGAATTGGGTATTCATAGAACCGTTCTTAGTTGACGCTATGCAGAATTTTTATGAAATTGAATCTAGGTATGTATAACTTGAATGACATTATAATAATGAAGACATGTTAATAATTCAGAAATAAATAACTAAACCTACGTAACATTCTTACAGTCATACTTATTTATGAAATAATTAATAATTAACCTACACGTAAAGTTTACAATAACATCCGGGATGCTACTCGTACACATAAAATATTACGATTGAACAATATTGATATATGACATCATTGGAACAGTTAAATACTGCAATTCCTCGGATTCTTCTTAGAAGTCACCGCTCACGAACACCTAAAGGCGTATAAGTCGATAGATCACAGGGTCCGATACACAGGCTGTTACAACAATTTTTCTGAAGAAGATTTTTACCTATGGAATGTTTATTGTATGTGAGATCGATATTATCTGAATCGCTTCCAATAATAAAATTATTCGTTAGGAGCTTTTGTAGGGGATCACTTAAAAGTTTTTGTCAATTATAAAATTTCTTATAGTTCTTAGAATATACCACTCAATCGCGGACATTTCTTTTAGGCTTTTTAGATTCCAGTGATTATGATATTGCTTTCTTTGAGTATATAGTTGCTTCGCCGAGATCTTTGAGCCCAAGCCAACCCGAACAGCTTATTGACGCACAGGGGGCTCTGGCGCACGCTTCTCTTTTGGAGTTTGAGCAGATCGCAGTTATTCTAATAAAAAAGTAGGCGAGTAGACCTCGATCATCAGAGTGCAAGCGTTAGATGCATATAATTAATTTGAATTAATGCTTTTCAAAGGATGATGCTTTTCTGAATTTATGAACTTTCTAACTGATGCAGTTCACATTTTATATTCACCAAGAGTTCCTTTAATAAAACATTATAATAGTCTCTATAATTTTTCCACGGTATACTATTTAATTCATGTAAAACAACAGTAGGTGTGCACTTCAATTAGACACGATTCGCACGACTTATTTATCAATTCTCAATAATACTGCAGTGTTTATTTATTACTGTATTTATTGATTGTTAAGCTGCAATCTACATAAAAACCCATAATTATTAATCACAAGACTATGCAATAATGTGTCATTTAAATGTCATTGTTAATTTTGTGTTTGATAATTTTCTGTAAGACATTCCTGTTGTTTGTTCTCAATGCAATTGGGAGCCCGCTGTATATGCGTGGGTGATGTAGACGGCCTGTCGCTAAGGGTCGTCTTTAACACCCATTATAGTCTCATTTTTTTCGTATCCCTACGCGAACAAAACGATCAGTTGAATGAATGAATGAATGGAATTCCTACACAGTACCGTGCTAAGCGCCTCTGTAGTAATCAAAAAAATAAACTTACAATTTTAAAAGGACTTCCTTTTGTCGTAAATTTTTTCTTTTGCGCTAAGGAATTTGGGGTTCGTTACAATTAATAGCTGGTCGTAATTTATAATTATGATATTTCTTATTTTAATCCGTTTTTTATACATCTTAAACTTAATACCTATCCCAAGGGAGAAGTGGCGTGTTACCACCACATACCACCAGTTAATAGGTATATATTTAGAGGGAGTGGGTGGAAGTGAGCCTTTGAAAATCTACTGGGCACGACCAGACTGTATGCTACTACTAAGAATTCTTGTTCTGGACCGAAAACCCAAGAACTCTCGATCTCTCACAAAATTAATAAATGTATCGCTTAGATTAATACCTACAAGACTAACATCATATAAAACAAACTCGTGTTGATATGTATTACTGCTACATTGGTAAAGCATATCTATCGTATTTTATTGAATTTGGTCTATAGGATTTATTACCCATTGGAGAAATACGAACTATGTTTTTTTTCGCTGTTATTCGCATTATTATCTTTTTTTTAATTGCATTAATGTATTTATAGTTAATTAAAAATAATTCTATATCACAGCTATGAAACATCATCAACGTCTGACCTTTTTCCCAACTTAGTAGAGGTCGACCTTTAAGACTGATACGAGACACGGAGGAGTTTCAACGTTTAAAGAGTGATCACCCATCCTAAGACTACGGCTAATATTGCTTTATATTGAGCTCGTAGCTACTTAGCTATGTGCCTTATAATAACCCGGTATAAAACCCTGCAGGAAACATCACGAAATATAATATAATGTTTTCTCTCTGAATCGATGAGCAAGGTGGGCTCGTACCTGGGGCAAAGATTGGCTATTGCAATACAGCGAGGCAACGCTGCCAGCATCATCTTTGCACCAGGAACGATACGGGGCAGGTTGTTTGAATTATGTTAATTTAAATATATTTTCTTTTTAGTTATAGCGTATGTTAGTAATTTAATTATATTTTATTTTTAGTTATATTTTTTGTCAGATATAACGTATTTTTAGTTAAGTATAGCTGTTGTTATTTTATAGTGTCATTGTAATTTAGTTTCTTAATAAAAAAGCTTAAACGTTTACCTATATACCTACAAATAAATAATGAAACTAGAATCAGATTTTTGAACGTCAGAAAAAATCTGAATGATTTATTTGAACAGGATGTCATTCTCGGTACCTATACTAGTAGTAGACTGTCACAAGCGGTAAGCAATATAATAGACACTTGGGGCAAACTTCCTGCGTAACATTCTTACCTTAATAAAAGAAAAATATTGTTAAAATGTAATTGAAAGGGCTTGCACCCACACGTAGCCGTCGCCTACTTTGCAGAAGGCTGTTGCGATCGCGTAGTTTGTATGGGCATTGTGGGCACAAATGGGCGGAAGCGAACCATGTGCGCCGGCGCTTGCAACCTCTGCCTGGCGCCGTTTGACAATAGGTGAGAAAATCTCACCGGTGTCTATATGTTTGCGAACTGTAAAAGAGAAGTACATTGCCTACACGGTATTGTCCTCACTGAGACTGAGATTCTAACGTATTTTGAGTTATTATACTTTTATTAAAGATTAAATTGCAGCTCTAAAATGAAATCTAGCTTCTTTTCTTTGATTAACTTTACAGCTCTAGCTTTCATTGGTAAAATGTGAAGAATCATTAATGAATCATCATAAATTATTATGGTTTTATTTGGGTCATAAAAAACTAAAAGCTCTGATCATAGAGTTAGTTGACGGACTTAACCAGTGGATTTCAATTTACTTTTTTCTTTTAACTCCAAGTGGGGAAAAAATAGGACAGTGTCAATACATTCGAACATTTGGTTGTGTTACTTAAATCCGTTAATAAGTTACAAAGTAAATCTTTTTGTTATTGATGTATATCAATGACACCTTTTTATAACTATTTATGTAGAGATAATCTTGTTATCTAAGAGTTAACATTGTATTCTTCTTAGTTGTATTTAATCTTTAGTAATCCAAAACACATGGGGTGTCGCGTCTGTGCGGTGCGGTTGCTAGTAACGGTTCTATGGCGGAGGCGCGGTGCGTGAGTCATCTCTCGTTCATTGAGCGGTGGTCCATTGAGGCGCGCTTGCGCTCATTACCGCTCCATCGGCCGAGCCCGCGCACACGCACATAGCGCGCCGCTCGCGGACCCACTACACCAACGCACTGCCTACGACATGTCGCCTCGCATCTCTAAATACAACGTAAGTTTAGCCTACGACATCCGCTCCAGCGAAGCCTACTCTCAAATTATTATGATTCCCCAGTTGAAAGACCATTCAATTGTAGCGAATTATATTTGTTATTCATTGCTGTATTTTTGTTGCAGATGGAGAATTTATATAAGTCACATATTTGGCTGGCAGCTGCGACGCTCCTAGCAGCCTGCGGAGAGTGCACTGGAGTCGGCGTTGGTAGAAAGCCATTTACTCCTACTGACTCGGTCATGGATATTATTAATATCAAACAAGTGGAGTCCTTCCTCGCGCAAAGACGACGAGCGGAACAGGCCACTGCATCTTCACCAACATCTTTTGTACAAAGAAATGAACTCGGTGATGGAAATTCCGAGACGGGTATGGTCGTATCGGTACCAGAACAGGAAGATCCGACAGAATTACCCCCTGGGGTGGAATTCCGAAATATTTTGAAATCCTCAAAGAACGCTCTGGTCGTGACCAAGAAAGATTATCTCAAAGAAGATTGGTGTAAAACTGAGCCGTTAGTTCAGAAAATCCGAGAACCGGGCTGTCTGCCCACAACAGTGATAAATAAATTCTGTTACGGACAGTGCAACTCGTTTTACATACCGAAGGGCCCGCGACGACGTGATAATCCGGATCGACCGCAACCTGCATTCAAGTCTTGTTCGTTTTGTAGGCCTAAAAAATTCACCTGGGTGACAGTGACACTGCGCTGTCCAGGGCAAAACCCTCCCTTTAAGCGCAAGCGTTTACAGAAGGTGAAACAGTGCAAGTGTTTACCAGTGGGAGTGAATTGACATTGTTCGTGTGACAGACCCTCGAGTTCAGAGGAGGTGCGACCGCCGACGTCGAGGTCAGCCAATGCGTCCTCAAAGTGCATACAAACCCACCAGGAATAGCGTAGAGATGGCTGAGAGCGACTAGAAGTTTGGATATCGAAGATCGTTACTGTTCAATATTTGTGATCCCGTCCCAGTGTACAGACTGTGTATGAAGTATGAACTGGTCAAATTAATTGAAATGCCGCGCTCTCATACGTCAATTGCGATGACGTAACGTGATGCATAGATTAGATGTCTATTTAGAACTACATTGTAATAGAGCGGCTTCGACTGCAAGTCGTCGGGCAAAAGCTTTAATTGTTCGTAGCGAAACTAATTAGCTGGTGTATTAGAGTAGAAGTGGCCTTCCAATCGATTGCAGATTAAATTTGTTTTGGTATTAAAATGCGTATTATGTCTGTTTATCGAAATGCGATTATTCTGAGAATATTATGTTCAATATGGCTGCAGAATAATGTGTGATACTAGTGTATAGTTTTGTCAATTATGTGTTTTTGGACGTGTTGGTGAGTCAGTCTAAATATACTTAGCGAGATTTTAAAGTAGTGATTTAAATCACATCACGTCCGCGAGTATTATTTATTTATTTTATGTTGTAATAAAGATATTGTAGCTAAAACAAAATACGCTTATAACTAAGTTGATTATTTAATGTTGATTGTAGTTCCATTTTGTTATCTTGCAGTAAATATGTGTAGGTCGTGGTACATATTTGAATATATTTCAACGTAATCTAGCGTTAGGTGTTATGATAACTCAATACAAAATTGTGATCTCTGTTCTCTCTCAAGACATTTTGCATTTGTTTGTTGTTTTCATGTTTACAAATGTGTATGCTTCATAGTGTACACAGGTTTTAGAACGATTATTATGTATTAGTATGTACTTATAATTATAGCAATTGTTGCAAGTAGAATCTAAAATAATTTATAACAAATCATTCATATTTAACATTTATTCAGTAAGCCAACTTTCACACTGTTCACTTATTTTTAGCTTAAAGCTAGTTTCTATTTTATTTGATCTTGGCAAAGTTGCATTCGGTACCTATAGTTTTTATAGTTTACAATGTTTTTCAGTTTTTTTCTCAGGAATGGTTGTAAGTATATCTTTTTAATTTTTTTTTGTATATGGTCTATTATTAATGGCTTTGTTAATAGGTAGGCCATTTTTCAAGAATGATATAGTTAGTAAGATACGACAGTGGGTCTGATATAAGTTAAATGTGAATGATTCTGTAAGCTCTAATCTATTACGTACTTATAGTAGTTGTTCTGTGTTGAAGTAATGAAATTGTGTATGAAATTAAAAGAATTTTTTATCCCTAGAATTATATAGAATTAGCATTATTCCTGTAAGTTGTAGAAAATCTTGCCATGGCATTAAATTTAAATGCTCCCAAATATTTCGAGAATTAATAGAAATTGAAATATTAATAAAAAAGTACTTAATAATACATGGAAAAGTAGTTGCATTTGTTATTTCACTACGGTGGCAAATTAACGGTATCACGTGCCTATTATCTAACTTTTTTTTACGGTGTGAAGCTCTACCTGCTGATGTCGAGTGGTGCAAAAGCAAAAAGGCATCATATTCACTAATAAAAGAATAATATAAGTACTATTACGGATTGAATAAATAATTATAAAAAAGCAATAAAGCTCGAATATGATATTAACAACTTCATTCATCAGTTATTGCCATCTCGTAAATCTTATTATTATTTCCGGCATTATCTTCTTCCCAAGTCTTGAGTATAGAACGGGGCGCTTCGGTAGCTGAGGAACTCAATTCTACCAATTATAATAGATTATATCAAACCAACACGCGCGCACCAGGGCCTCGATTCTCTCGTGATTTGAGGTCATGATGCCGGAAAATTTACAAAAAATCATTAATTGTAGTTGGTCCTTTTTACCAATTGGTGGTAGGTTATCAGGTTGTATCAATGGCGCCTCTGTAATATAGGATATTGTCAAGAAAACTACAATGAAAAAATATTATAGCAGATGTATTCTGGTATGCTTCAATTTTCGTTACAATGTCATATAAGTTTATTAGACTCATGATGTTAAACTATGCTACTTAATTTAATGAAAATATCTTACTCTAGTACAAATTTATGCAGGCTATTATTGACGTTATGGCAATAAGCATAATGATAATAATTGCATAAATATTATGTTGCCTTATCTTGTGTACCTGTGTAATCATTTTACGATCCTGGGTATGCATCGACATGAATGTGTGCGCCGACTTGTTTTTATTATTGTTATGTAATACAAATGTAAGTCGATGTTACAATTGCCAAAACATTTTGTTCAAAATTAAATAATTGTATGGAGTATGTTCTTATCTTTTATTAAACACCTCCGCGCAACCTCTTTTCTGTACTCTACAGGAGATCTTTGTACTTCACAGGAAATCTTCGTACTCTATAGTAACCCTATGATTCGAAAAGTCGATGCTAGAATGTGACGTGGGCATTTCTATTTAAGTTTAGGCGCCATAGGATCTGAAGGAAATGATTGATTGTTTTAATGAAGCAAGGAGGCATTGGAAATGCGATGCAGATTCGAGGTTCTAACTCACGGCCGAGCGGAATGTTCCATTTAGGTGACCAGACGCCGAGCACGTCACAATTATGAAAGTTTGACTCCTTAGGAAGAAGTAGAAGAAGCCATATTACAGCCTTTCTTGTTGACTGATAAATTTAATGTAGGTATGTAGTTTTCATACCATTACTTCGATTACAGTGAGCATCTAGTTTTTTCTATCTTTTTGTTTAATAGACTATATTAAAGGGAATAGAATACTAGAATTATATAAGGCAAGTTGAACCTTGGACCTCTTGATCACAGTTTCTACTCTTGCACATAACATGCTTGTAGAGTATTTAGGTTCAGATCTCATTATGATCGTTTCCTCTACAACTGAGAGGCACCGCATGGTGCACTGTGAGGAGGTTCTCAACTAAGCATCCCGATAATCTAGTGCACCGTTGGAAGTATTGAACAATATAATTTTCAAGTCAAATAAAGTAATGCACCTACCTATTGCTTTATTTTCACTCAAATATTAACTTTTGTTTTTTCTCTGTTAAAACTTTAAATTTACCATTTTGTATACGTGATAAAAAAAGAAACCTCATTCTTTTATTATATTGGCCAGTGCGCCAATAGAAAAACTAATTAATTTTTCCCGTGAGTCTGCCAGTACTAAAAAGCTTCGCAATTCGTTTTTACTGGCGAAATTATAGTTATTTATTAATTTAAATGTAACTAAAATTAACGCCTACGTGTGCATACAAGTGCGTAAAGTTTAGACATTTATACCGTATGTTCCATAATGTACTATTATTATTCAACTATGTAAGGTTGTTAATCACATTTGTAGCTGGAAATTACGAAATGAAAGAATAAAAAACCTTCATTATTGTTTTTGGTTTTATTTCATACATTTTTAAATACAACATAGATTTACTTACGATGCGCGGTCGCTGAATATTGGCTATGGTGAATTTTAACACGGGTGCGATATCGCTTGAGGCGCTACAGACATTAACTATAAATTAATAATTAACATTACTGTTATAACCATACTAACATAATCTGAACTAGCCCAAACCCTCGATTCACACCTCTCTATTTCACTTGTTAGTGATTGAAATCAGCATGTGGTTATAGCAATAACGTTTCCGGAGGAAATGCAATACATACAAAACGAAGTAAACATTATGTGTAGACAGAACTGTGACAAATATAGATACTTTTAACTTAAACAGTTATGTAAAGTCAACAAGGAAAGTCATTTCAGTAGTTTACAATCTTTACACAATGTAACAATCTTTAGATGCTTATCATTTTTTATTCATTTGTATAAATGATTTTCGTTGCTGACTACATTTATTTTTTGAAATATGAGTAGGTATACATAACAGAAGTCCTACGTTAGTAACAGAATAATTATGTAAACATTGAATAATTATCACATAAAGCGTTACATAATACGCAAATTTGCAATCTACCATTTATATTTTCTTTGAACAAATTACAAATATTATTTGATGGAAATATTCAGATTTGTAACATGGTGCGTTATACCATTAATGTGCATCGAGTAATATTTAAGTTATTCTTGTCACAAAACCTTTATGTAATTCTTTCAGGAAAAGAGACTCCGGTGCAATGTTGCTTATGTTAAAATCTGTGATAGATCGCACTGAAATTAAAGTGACATTGCGTACCTAGAATTTCTTTGAAACGTGTAGATTGTAGGTAGTCCTAAACATTTCAATACAATTTTCACACATTTCAAATGGCCTTATTACGTGGTAATAATAATTACAAATTAACAGTGAATGCTACACAATAAAAGTATATAATCTTGCTATTATCTTTTTGCACATAATGTAAATAAGTAAATAATCCAGTTAATCTATGTGATCGCGCGCGCTCGTTCAACGACATCAATGAATATTCTGTTACAACCTCATTTTTATTTCCTTTATATACCGCTTTCCTATACATTATCTCAAGTTTTCAATCACTTTCAACGTTTTATCAGCCGTCGATCGGAATATCGGTAACAGATATATTATATTAAAATGTCACTAAAAGTTCGTTTTAAAAAAAAGCGAAAGTCGCAACATAAAATATAATAAGATAGAGATTTAAAGTAACAGATTTGAAGTGGTTTTAGAAATATTTATTTAAAATTTAATCATCATCAGCGTAAGAGACAATTAATAACACAGAGAAATACATTTTGAATATAATTTAATTTGAAATATTTATTTAAAATTTAATCATCATCAGAGTAAGTGACAACTAATAACACAGAGAAATACATTTTGAATATAATTTAATTGGTTTCTTCCTTCTCGTTGTTGCATCACTATCAAGTGATTATTTGAAATATATTTTACTGGTCATATTCCTCGACTCTTTGATGTTACTTATCAAATTTCACATTAATTTATCGATACACCTTTTAAATAGTGCAACTAACTCTACATCGAAAGTAGATGCTTGATCAGTAAACATTTACTTTTGTTGTAGAATTAACTTTTAACCGACATTAGTAGGTACGTTAGTTGGTTAATTAAAATCGTACTTTTCCAAAAAAAAAAAGTTGTTAAAAGATTTTGTATACTAAAAATTTAAACACCTTTCGTTATTATCATGTTCTTTCCTCTCAAAATAACTACTTTTGAATTTATCTTTTCAATATTTTTTGGTATGAATTTAAAACATCGTATGTACAGTACAGTTATGAGGGTACAGAGCATATATTTGTCTCTACAGAATTATAAGTATATTAGTTTTTTGTACACAAATATATTTACAACTACGTCATTCGCAGTGAGTGATTACAGCATGATCGGTTTGTTAAAAATGTACATTACTTTAAGCTGCTATTTAATTAACCTCTAATAACTACGTTTGACGCAGTAAATGCTCACTGGTTTTCAAGTAATTTTATAAGCCTAATTCTATAGGAGTACATATTTGTCAAGTAATTTTACATTTTAAAATATATAATTTATAATTGAAAATTAAGCAAAAGATTAAACAACAATCATAGTTGTAAATCAATGCCGATGAGTGAGGGTTAGTACAGATCTATATTCGTAGTTTTATAAGGAAGTTTATTCAACAAAACTTTAGCAAACATGTGTCTTTGTAAAAAGTATTTTATCATTGCACAATTTATAGTTTTGGCTATTTTTTCCTTCCTTCCCTGTCATTTAAATAGCTGTTCGTAATTCATTAATTAGTCAATGTCTTGGTTCATATTCTTTTAGTTGTAAGACAACAAACCTTTATTGTTTGTTTACTCGTTCTTTACGACACAGTTTTTATTTTGTAACAAATTAGTTTTAAATGTGTGATTTAAATTTGATGTAATATTAATTTATTAAGTAATTACATTATTTCGAACTGATTCATATCACGTTTTTTATGACACAGTTGACTCAGGCACTGATGCGTGTTAATTTGATATTTATTATTCCATCCTTTATTATACCTACCTTTTTTATTTTACTCTGACTAGTAATTCCGTTGATTTCTCAGTGTAATTGTTTTAACTTCTGCCTTTTCGTGCAACTCATTGACGGTTATTTATACTTGGTCTTTACGTTCTTATATTTTCTGACATCCCCCCTTCTACGGTGATTTTAAATATCACCGTAAAAGGGGAGACTACGGTGATATTTACAAAGAGGAGACGACATTATTTTCCATTAATATCCATATACGCGTATGCTCACTCCTATTTTTCTTCTGGGTTAGGCAGAGATAACATCCCACCATCTGCTTCTATTCTTACATACTTCACGAGCTTTCGCCGCAGTCATCAAACCTTCCCAGCCTGCCGGTCTACCTTCTCATATTGTCACAGTAGTCATATCGCTTTATGTTTTTTGTAATTTCCTTTTTAATTTGTCAGATACTGTTTTATATAATAAGTATTTTATATTACTGTATATATGTTATATATAAAACTAATATAATAGTAGAATCAATTTTAGCGTAAACCACCGAATTTGTACTTCTCTGATAAATTGGATACAACATATTTTACTTATTTGTACGTTCTAATGACATATGTTAAACTGAGACAATAAAACATATTTATATATATGATAAAAAATTGCTTATAACGGTCAATAATTTCCTTCAATTTTAATTAAAAAATTAAATGTAATTAAAATAGCGTGGTTACGTTTAATTTTGGTAGCGCGCATGTTATTTTGATGTTTTCATAACATTTCATTATAATCTGTAGTACATTTTTGTCATGATATATTGTTTGGAAAATCAAATAAATATTTGTTTTTAAATAATATGTAAATGTATGATATATTTAGAGCTTCCACATAATTTCAATATTATATATGACAATCTGCTGTTCGATTAGTCGGGATAGTGTCCAGCTGAGTAGTTTATTGACTATATTCATACAGTTAAATATAGATTTTGGTAATCTTTGAAACTATAGTACAATAAGATAACTACTAATAACTTTCAGTCGAATCACCATTCTTTTATATTTACAATTGTCATTTCTTACTTTTTACTAATAAATATATGGCCTTTATGTACTGTTTATTTTATTTACATCAATGAAATTTATATTTTATGTTGATTTAACCCTACAATTACGGTGAAATGGTGACTTCGCACTCTTAAATTATTAAATATAAAATGAGGTGCCTACTTTTCAGTGTACACTATCGTCAAAATAAAATAGTAATTAAGTATTCTAACGAACAAACAAATATTAACGGACGAACATACAAATAAAGACGCTGCTGATGTGTGCAATATTGCACTGCTTGTTCAAACATTAGGTGTAATAATCTAAGCACCGACCTACATAATATGCTCTTTTTTCTTTAAGTTAAGTTAAGTAAAAAGGGGAAAATTATTAAAATGATTAAAGTGTATTAAGCAGGCATTTGAAATAATAAAACTTTATAAAATTTATTAGAATGGTTTGAAATGGAATGATGACTAATACGTATCTAACAACACTAAATACAATAAACACCAAACATGCATTATGATTATGCCCACTAATTCTTAAATATAATAAAGTTATGGCCAAGTAGCCTTCTAGTCTAATATTTCCTACAATGTAACTCAGATTAACATAGAACAACGAGGGATGAAAGATACCTTTACAAAAAGCACAGCTCTTATCATAAATTTTAGTACAAATAATTTACTTTGTAACGAACGACGGACACACGATAAATACTGTTAAACACATATAAAAACACAACAAATAAATGACAACAATGTATTAAGCCATGCCCTTGGCACCCACTCGTAATCTCCTTTCGTTTTTGCGAAACCTCTAAAATTATTATTAGGGATTATTAAATAGGTACATAACGAATTAGGTTACACAAATTAAATAGTTACAGGACGTAATTATGAAGCATTAGCCCTTACTATAGTTACTAATTGTTATAATAAAACATTTATTTTTAAATGTTTACATATACATATTAAAGTATTATTAACGTTTGAAATAAATATGATTTGTAAAAATGTATTAGAATTAAAAAAGGAATTTGTAATTTTTTAAATATGGCATATCAAATTTATGAATTCACTGGGATAGGAAGCTGCGCGCTTCTTTTATAGATACCAGTGAAACGATTTTTACAAGATATTTTTAAGTAATTTAGCTTAAAAATATACAAATTGACTATCTCACTTCATTATTCGGAGCTTAATTTTTTGGAAAAGTATAAGTTTAGTATATATAGATATCTACCAATATATTTGATACAGCGGCAATTGATGGATTAAATCTATGTAGAGCTGTGAGTCTATTTTGAAAGTATATAATTTAGGTCAACCGTTCGATCTAGAATTGATATTCTGCATTATGGGATTCCTCCTTCGGGGTGTTAGAATTCACAATTTCTAAAGATTTGAGCCATTAGAAAAATATTGCTTACACAATTTTTTACTTAATATAGTATCAAGTAATCCCTGCTAATACAGAGTAGCCATTCCGTTAACATGATCTTTATCATATACGGTAAATGGAATTGAATCTTTCTTTATAGCTCTGTTTTATGTATTTGTGGAGTAGATTTTTCACGAGCGAATTTAGTTCTCAAAGAATTTTAATTTGGTTTTGTTGTAAATATTAGGTTCTCTCTCTCTCTATCTCTCTCTTTCTCTTCTGTTTTCATAAAATTTAAGTCAGGAAAATATAAAGATAAAAAAAATAAGAGCATTATTTATACATAAACATTATTTCTACGCCGTAATTAATCGAGGGTGACCAAATTCGTACTTAATTATAAATTATAATTAAGAAACAGTAATTCATAATACCTATTATATGGATATCTATGAAATTATAATATAACATATATAGTAAGAGATATTATTATTTGTTACCATCCATATTTATCCCAATTTTTTACACGAATAGTATATTTAACTCGGTAAATATTGTTGATCTTAGAATAAACTGACTGGTCAATTTCTGTACTTTGCCACCCGCCAACTAAATGGGTCCGTGAATACATATAATTTCCCACATATAGGTTTAAAATATTATATCTACATGATTTTTCATCAATTTCTTTTTAGATAAGTTCGATACTTATTATTTGAAATTATTATACTTAAGACCTATTCCAAAAAAAATATTTGGTTATTATAAGAGATATACTTTCGTTCGTTCAACCCTCGCAAATAATAATTCATCTTTGGTATGCACTGCTTGTCCCGCCGTTTGGGCTTTAAGACCAATTATTCTAACTTAGATTTTATCTCTTAGACTACTACGAATTGTCTTAGTTTACGATATTTTCGTGATAACTTAAATACATTGCTATTTCTACAGTTTTTTTTATCAGATCTACAGGTGTTTAAGACATTCTAGCATTTATCGCATTTTTAATATGTACAGATGATTGGCAGTTAGTCGCATTATCGTTTTATTGGTGCTGTGTATTTATTAATACAATAGTAATATTGTGTGCCATAAGTTGAGACATTTATTTGATTTATAGAAATAATGCAGAATAAAAATTTTGTTATTTTAATTCATATTAAGACTTGAACATCGACTGGTCAGTTGTTATTAAATTATTTATGGGCTTATTTTGTTTGCAGTCCTAATCCCCTAAGGGCCAGTTTTAGTATGACAGAGAAATCAGACAACAATGTATTTATTAAACACAGAGTTTGCCTATCTGATTCTCAAACCATAACTGCCAATGCGGAATCTAGATTTAGTGTAGTTTTGCCTTTAACGAATATAACCAGATTTAGGGTATTTTTTTCCTCAACTAGTAGTTACATTTAGTGGGCAAACAAAAATAGCTGTCAAATAGATGTAAATTCTATTATTATTTATTTAGGTAAGACCCCGTTATTTCGAACATGGATCAAATTTTTTGCGATAGAATGTACAATTACATCAAGTAGAGATAAATCTAAAACAATTAATCAAATACGAATGCGACTAACTATACACGACTTCTTATACTTATCCTAATATAAATATAGTTTAAGCTACTGGCAATATTTTTCATCATGCCTACTTACTACCTATGTGTTTTATCATCTTCGCGTTTGAATTCTGAATGTACAACTTACATTATAATAATTACTTAATAAATGACTAACGTCTCTACTTTTTAACTCAGGTAATGAAATATTATTAAGAATGTATCCGTAAGCCTGTTTATCTGTTTTAATATTAACATTTCCTTGACTAGTCTAAAAATCTTACTTTTTTAAGAGACATGGTGGTGTGAGAGGACTTTGTAATTATTCAAGTTATGTTAAGTTTTGCTTCGTGATAAATTCGGGAGAAAGAAAATCATTAGATATACAAATAAATATTCAGACATACAAATAATTATTCGCGTCGCTGCACGTAAGCTTCACGACGGCGACGCCTGCCGTACCGTATGTAATACGCCAAGGCGTACATCAAGTGAACGCAAGTGTTTCTTTTCATAAAAATGGCGGCAATAGCTGCGATTTTTGTGAAAATAGTCGAAATATATTTTGAAAAGTATTTTTACACATTATATAAAATAAGTGAAATACACTTTTATTTTCTAATAAATCATCTTGCCGCTACAAACAATCAGCAGTTGATAATTTATTATGGATTCGCCCAATACAATCATCGAAAATAAGCAAAAATAACGCCTTGGAAATGAATGAAAACGTACGCTTGCAGTACGGCTCGTAGACAGTATTCCAGTACGCTGGGCTGCACAAGCAACACAACGTATTTTAAGCTACGCCTTCATGGACAGTGGGCTTAAGTCTCAACTGCTATAGTGCATTTACGGCAGTTATAAATAAGATTTTAAGGGCTGCGAAATTTGGAGATTTTAGGTATTGTTAAATAACTAACTTAAAATTACATATCGATAATCCGTACAATCTTAATATTATTAAACTAGATCTTGTTCCAGCGTTCCGTCGTCCCATGATTTTACAAATAATAACTAAGTGGTACACCTATACATATAGAAACACCTTAAAAATAATAGTTCTTTATTTAGTCCATTTCCATTTCAATATGTTATGTACATTCAGAGTAAGTTGTCTAAAATTAACTAATCTATTTCATTATTAAAAGTGTCGGTAGCTTAATGCTTAAGGAGTCACCCTTACGAACGAGAGGTCCCGGGCTCGAATCCTGACCATTGCACTACCGAGGTGAACCCACTCCTAGCACAAACAATTTACCTTAGTTGGAGGGGTTAGAGAGAATATTAGTCATTTCGGTTGCTGATATTCTTTTATAAAATGAATTTTTAAATATTTAAATATAATTATTATTTTCGTTTTAATATATAATTTGAGAATATTGAGGTAAATTAAATGATAAACAAATCAATGATTTTACTTATTTCTGAAAATTTGTAACGAATAAAATTAGTATTACGTAAAAAATGTGAGTTTTATTACGAGGCCTCATTTTCTGACTGAAACTAATGGCTAGCACTGTATTACACAGATGCATAATATAACAGATACTAGATACATTATTGAAAATAAAAGAAATCGGCATTAATGAACAAATGAAAATATAGTATGAAATATGGTTTTTAGTTTACTTTATAAAACATAATGTTTTTTTTTTTTTTTTTTTTTTTTGCCTTACAACTATACTTCTAAGAGAAACAATTAATAACGATAGACTCCATATCTCTACCAAAGGGATATTGTATTGTAATACAAATTGATAATTACTTAATCATAAAAAATATATTATTTTCCTATTATTTGGTTTTGAAGCTGCTGAGTATTGTATTTTAAAGAATGTATTAAATTAGTGATGCGTAGTGTAAATTAATTGTATATTTATATATGACACATTTTTATTTATAATTATACTATAATATTTGTATATACAACTATTTCAATACTAATGACACCAGTTGTAATCAATATTATATTATTCATGTTGTTATAACGTTAATTATGATAACTATTTGTATTATTAATCAAGAGGTTTCTCTGTTGTAACTGTTTATGTATTTCGTATATATCTTTAGTAATATTGCTACCTAGAAAAAGCTGGTTATATGCCTTTTTCAGTTTTTGTATTTTTACTTTTTTTTAGATATATATATAATAAGCATGCTACAACATGAGAACTATGAGTCTTGTAGGTTTCAGGGGAAAGATTCAATTAGGTAGCAACATTAATAAAAAATTGTTGTGTCTTGAGGTAGTATTTGTGTTTTGTATTAACCTATATCTGAAGTAAATAAACAAACTGTTAATTTAGTAAAGATAGTGATAATCGTAATACTTATATGGTTACGAATATTCCACCTTAACTTAACACTTTACCGACATTTACTTTCCGAATCCGTTTCCCAAACTACATAAAATTATATACTAAATATTATATTGCATTAATTATATAGCATTAATAAATACTTTATTTACATTATCGCCAGTTGAGATTCAACTAGGAACTAGGTGACTCTGAGTTATGTCACGAATGACAGGACATTAACTTTTCTTATAATAATTTAAAAATATATTATTATTTTAACTGTCAATTAGATTTTTGACGAGGTATTATTCGTTTTATTTGAAAAAATATATTTGCTCATATTTATAAAAAATATAAACATTTGACATGTGTTTGGATTTTTCTTGAATTTTATACAAAAATATATTCTTATTAGCATACTGTTATAGTTGGTTTCAAAGAGAATAACATGCAAAATTAGTGAATATTTTATAACCTATTGCAACCTCTCTGCCGGATGACATCCACTTCGGAATTTTCAAAGCCATGTGCCATGCGTTACTCTTTTAAATTTATAAAATTTGGATTGAATAAAGTAAGCTCAAAATTATGTTGGTATTTTTGGTACTGAAGTTATCCTTTCTCGTACATCGTCTTTTATTATTATGGAACATTAAACCTCAAAGCCTAAGGAAATTTTTGAATTTACAGATATCAAAACTATCACGAATATACTTATATTTTTTTAAAATCCATTTACTATCTTAACCATCCCTTTTGACTGTTTTATCACTACGCAATATTCAACATTTTTGTGATCTTATTCACAACTAGAAATCTGGGTATTTAAGTTCGTTATGAAATCCTTTTTCACCAGTTTACCAATTAGACCAGTTTACCAACACAAAGATTTTGAGGTCTTGGAGAGTCATGATATTTATTGTATTTAGTATTCCTGAGAGCAGCTTGCAGGGACGCATATTGCTTAGTGGAACTTGCCCTGATAACCACAGAAACCCGGTATTAACGTATAAATGGTAGATTTTTGGTTCACGGAGCTTGCTTATTAGTGATTTCCACTATCTTCTAACACATTTTAATTATTATTGAGAAAATTCAAATAGATAAAAGTGACGTGTTTTAATTTCTCACGAATGCTCAGAAACTTTTTTTTCATTACCCTAGTAGTGATTTGAATATTATTATTAAATATACAAATGAAATTAATTACCTATATGCCGTACAAATATCGAATATGTAACTTTGCATGTTATTCCCATTAAAATAAAATCTATATTATTATACTAACTTATATACACACTACGGTTTTGACTAGACTGACTCATTTCGCACCCGAGGTATACCACAAGGTTACTTATATATATAAATACTCCCTATTATAAGACTGAATAAGTTTTATACTATATTATTATTCTAACTTATTGCAAGTTTAGTGAGTGTGCGTCGTATCGATAAGCAAAAAGTTAAGCGCCTTTCAAATGAGCATGCAACTTTAAAAAAAATAACGTTTTTAGATCTATTCAAATACAAAGCAATAATCTATGAATGTAGATTTAGATTTTTTACAACTTTAGTAGCCTGTTCATATCTTTTGTTTTTAATTTTATATGATTATTGGTGTTTTTAAATTAAATTGATCATTTAGTATGTCATAGCTTTCAATGTGTATTAAAGTGCGTGCCGGATTGAAAAATGAGGGGCAAATAAGATTTTATTATCATGTTTGATAATTTTGACGAGAAATATAGCAAGCAGTATGTTTAATTTTTGTAATATTGTATGCACTTATAATATGTTTTAACAATGTATGTTAAGAAATAAATCACTTATGAAAGACGCTTGCCATCGATGGCCGTTCCTCGCTTTGACTTATTTTTTAGTATATAAAATAGACATTAATCGCTAATATATCTATACGTTTTTCATAGAATCAGCATTCAACTGCACCTTTATTGAGTAGGTATATACATACACTTGCTATTAATACTTACTTCCAATCAATATAGTACTTAATGTTAAGGTGATTTAGAACTGAACTGAACGTTTATACATATTTTACACATAAATACTAAGGAAGACGTGTATTGAAATAATTAAAAACTACAGTTGCCTCATATTTTATCCATATTATCTCAAAAATAAACCCTTTACAACTAATTAGGAGTTTAAAGGAAATAAGTTCTTACACGTAATAAATCTTACAGGGTTTAATAGGAGATTTATATTTGAAGACATTAATTTAAATCTTTTTCATTGAAGCAGATTTAGTTACAGGTTTTCTAATTGAGTATGTACATTTTAATTAAAAATTATAATTACTTCAGTTGTAAAGGGCATAATCATGGTAACATACCTATCTTATTAAAATTACTATCTACTCAAATTGATGATCTTTTACGCATTCATGTTTATATGTACATTTCTTAACTTCTTATAATAATAATTTTAATAATAATGTATTAAACTATTATTTTATATGTAGGTACATTTCTAAAAGAACTTTACAACTTAGATAAGGTTAAGGTGCGTAAAGCTTTTTTATACAACCAATCTATCGCAAATAACTTAGGCTGCGAAAAAATTGATAAAACGGATAGCAATAATAGCGTAGGGTGTTCAGGTTGATGAAGTAACATAATGTGATCAATAGTTTATTACAGATAAAAGAAGCCATTAAAACATATACTTTTTTTTGAGCCTGCAGATTAATAGCGTTTTATTTTAATAAGCTACACTTGACTTTCATACTTTACAGGCAAGTTACTACTTACATTGTATAACGTATTTTTCAACACACTTGCTTATAAACTGGCCATTACGCACATAGACACCTATAATCAATGAAATTAATTGATTGTTATACTTCACACGTGAGTTATAGTCTTTATTGAAATTAAAGTGGTTCACTACTTTAAAAAAAAAAGTTTAAATACAAAAAAGGGTACTTGTACGTATTTAATGAACCAAAGTTTCAATCAATTAACCTTAATAACTTTTGTTTTTATGTGTGTATTGATGATTACCGTCCTGTGCTTTGTTAAAACCCTCACTTGACGGCTCGGGTCTCAATGGTGCCTCAGCGATGATCACTAATTTTACACACTTGTATTATAATGTACTATTATACTGAAGTGCCAGTGGATAGCAATAATTTTGTAAATTTTTGTTAATCTAAAATTAAGAACCATATATCTAGAACGCGGAAGGCGGAGGATCGAACGAAATGACGCGCATTGGGAGAGGCCCATGTCCAGCAGTGGACTGCAGTGGGCTAATTGATTGATTTATTGATATCCAGTATTGGATTGCTCTATCATATGTACCTAAGAAACTGTTATTAATTTTCTGTGAGACGACAATGCTTCACTTTTTTTTTGTTTTGGTATAACTGACATTTAAGTTGCTAACTTTATGAATAGTTACATAGTTTATAACAATTTGTTCGTAAAGGGTCTATTATTTCATCACTTTGAATATCGTGTTGTATCTCATAACGCACTTGTGTGTTATTGTAATGTTAAACGCACGGATTATTAAGGTGCTTCGTCTAAAAACGAACGATGCTTATTTAATTAAACCTAAGCAGTTTTTATGTCAGAAAATTGGTTAATATTTTAGGAAAATTCACTTTACAAATTCACTTTGGGAGATAAAATATAATAGACAATCATTTAATTCTTTAATTTTGACAATAAATTACATCCATTTAAGGAACATTAATAACTTCCCATTTAGTCCGCGACAAATAAAAAAAAAGAAACTTCTTTTAGTCTATAGCAAAAGAAATTAATCTTTCTCGCTATTGCGAAAAAAGAATCATTTCATCACTCAACTTATCGGTAACACAAACACAAAAATATTAATTTACTGTATGAATAACATTGGCTGCATTTTTTTAAAGCACTAGTGTGCGCATCGCTAATTTAAACTTTTATAACTGCTTTAACAACTGGTTACAGATTTATTTGTTTAAGAAAGTCCGATTTTTATTTAATTTCTCGCAAATATGTTATAAAACGTCGTATGACATACGTGCGCTTTGATATTACAGCGTCTGCTTTTTTGTAGGAATATCGCCGTGGCTGTAATTTTCAACTTAACGCAATTACCTATATCACAATGTACCATTACATTGCGGATTTTTTTTTTAAATAAATCTAGTATGAACCTAATTGATTTACAACGTATATTTTGTATACATTATTACTTAGATTTATGTATTCTATATAAGCGGTGGAATATGATTGTGTATTATGTTATATGCATAAGACGTAAATAAGTTTGCAATGGATTTGCTATATATGTAATTACAATGTTTAAAAGCTACTTATTTTAATAACCTACACTCGAGTTGTACACTATACATAATATAAAAATACTCAATTATTTATTATATTCTATCATGGAGGACCAGTGGATTGTGATTTTGTTGTTTTTTGTAATAAACCTAAGATAGAATCGGTTTGCATTGTATAGGTGTTTTGTTTACAATGCTTTGACAGAGATAAATTTTCCTAACCTATATTCGAATCAAATACATTAATTATATAAAAGTACGTTATATATACTTTATTTGTCTAAGTTAAGATTTGAATAGTTCTTTTGTATTCTAAAGTGGAGGACTCTATATCCAGGTATGGATAGCGATTTTGTTGTAATCTGTAGATAATATATATACTTAAGTTGTAAATCGGTTTTAAAATCTACATGGTTATATACCTTTTCCTAATTTATTTACATATAATAGAAGTAGTTTAGTTACGTGTCATCGGTGGCATTTTCATTAAACACTTTTTTGTACATATAGATAATTTTTTACAAAATTGAAGTAATTACATACTGTTTAAACGTTCTTAGAATTGAATTCTAAATAATAATAATAATAGAAAATTGTTAGAGTAATCGATAAAGAGCTGTGAAAGTAATCGTACGTGGGTACCGCATGTAGGTACCTAGGTCAGCGTTAGAAATATCATGACTACAAAGTCTTTAAATTATGTTAATTTAGTTAGATTAAGTTTGCTGTTAGTTAGTTAGTAAGTAGTATAACATTATAAGCGCTTTGGTGTTACGCTGTTAGCTTGTATTGTTTGTAAATAAAAAAAAGACGGGTTGCACTCTGGGAGTGCCGGCAGAAGTGAAAACATTTTCTTTATTTCTTTCTTCGTTATATACATAGAAAAAGATAAAAAGAACATACCATACCATACCTATAATATAGCGCCAATCATAGAACCTATCACTAATTTTCTGCTAATTTTCTGTCAGAAGAAATTAATAAATTACAAAAAGAAAAAACAATCAAAAGAAATCCCTGAAGGCCAGGTGGTTTGAACCCGATACTATCTGAAACTATAAGGACTTACAGTCGAAGTGCTTACCGTTTAAGCTACGACGCTATCTATCGTAACTTGCAAAATAGATAGTCTGTACCTAATCTTGTATGACGTCAGTCGTCGGTTACGGTTCAAAGGTCAACTAATCCTGACGCTTCCTTAACATTTTACACCCATCCAACGCCGCTAAAGAAGTTTTCACTTCAATCATACTGTTTTATTGATTATGAGTGTATTATTGTATGTATTTACAAAAAAAAAAAAGTATCTAAGTATGTTTATCCGCATTCTAGATTCCATAACACAAGCTAGTTAAGCTATGCTTACCATGGGTCTAGATAGCGTTGTGTGAAATGTTGTGGAGTATTTATTATTATTATTATTATTATTGTTCGAACTAAAGGTGTGTATCAAATATAAGACTAATCAGTAAACAGGAACCCGAACCCCCCTAGGCAAGGCCGCAGCCGCAGGTCTGTTAGTAGTCCTGGGACATCCTTCCGTAGGGCTTACCCGGGGCTACCAACCGCAGGCTATTAGGCGGTACGTGAGGGTTTTTAGTCGGTAGGAGTCCGGCATAGCATCCATGAAGGATTATCGTCACGTTTAAAAAAAAGGGGGAATACCAAAACATTGAGATCATTTTGAGTACTTTGTTCGTCAAGATAAATCTGATGCTGACTGTACATAAAGTTAAATAAGTAACTGTCTAAAGACGAAACACATTGTGTATGTACAACTAACGAAATTCACAGCTTCGAAGTATTTTTTTATAATTTTCATTAATTATAGTTTAAGAAGTAAAATTGTATTCACATTCTACTTTGAGCTTAAACGTGTCGATAGCACACCTTTATAAATATCTATAATAGTATAGTGAGTTTTATATTTAAATATAAAGTTTCGTAGCAAGGGCCAAAATAAAAAAATAGTTTTTTTTTGGTGTACAAAAATATAAAGCTACCGTCTATATTCCTTACACACTACCTTTCCCTTCCTTAATATCTTATCAAACTTCTGTACGTAAATGAAGTTCCGTAAATCCAATTCAAGAGCCGAGGTTAAATTTCAACTGCAGTATTAAACAATGCAGTTTTACCATCACTACGCCACTTACCTTAAAATGAGGTTGTAACAGAATTATTAGTAAAATAGTAAACCCGTAATAAAGAGTGGACAAATACGGGACGCTGTGTCCACTTTCCGTACGGTACAAAATAGACACAAACTAATATAGTATGATCAATTTAATACTTAGTTATTAGAGTTAGAATTAGTACATATTAACATCAAAACCTTTTTTTGCAGCAATCGGCAAACGTTCGCCCGTCAAGTAAGGATTTTCAACCTGAAAAAGGAAATCATAGTAATGTCGTTTACGCTGAACAATGAATAGCTGGTGAGTTGGGCCTATAAAGAGTCTCATAGGAAAATAATAAAAATTTAGTGAAGACTTTTCACTGCGTGATAACAGGTACTGTAACAGTATTTGCATGGGATGTAAATTTAAATCACTTAACATGCTTTTAAATGACTTTGTTTATACAATTATTTTGTACAACAAGCCTCCGTGGCGTGGCGGTAGTGAACGCGGCCGCTACGTAGGAGGCGCGGGTTCGATTCCCGCTCAGTGCAAATATTTGTATGCATGAATATGTATATTTGCATTGGTCTGGGTGTTTCTATGTATAATATGTATGTATTTACAAAAAAAAACGTATCTAAGTATGTTTATCCGCATTCTAGATTCCATAACACAAGCTAGTTAAGCTATGCTTACCATGGGTCTAGATAGCGTTGTGTGAAATGTTGTGGAATATTTATATTTATATTTATAAAGACATCGTATATCTCGGTATAGCTAGCTTTATTTATATCTACTACTTAATATAGGCACCTTTTGCCATATATACTTACTGTAGGCTTGTATTTTTTTGCGACCAGACTCTTGTGGTGTTCAGGGAAGCGGAGGTCGAGGTCAGAGCCGGAGTCAGGGGGGCAGCTGAACATGTGCTCTCCATCGCACATGCAGCGCTGGGCTAGTTGGTACTCGCGGCTGAAGGCGGCTGTGTTCTCAAACTCGCTGATACAGCCTTGGTCCTCTGTCAAACATTAAATTCTACATTAATAATAAACCTGCGATCTGCCGGATTCATTGGTTCCGATAGTTCGTAAGAATGTCGGTAGATCGTCGCCTCAATGACAAACAAAATATTAGGGGTTAAAGTATGAATTGCCGATTTGTACTGACAAATTGAAATTCGTTTTTTTTTTAAATTTAACGTATTTATTTAATCAAAATAATTACCATTATTATCTATACATTGCTGCCATCTAGTAGGAAGGTCATTTATGCCTTTGCGATAGAACTCTGGTGATCTAGATTCGACAAACTGTGTGAAAGCATTTTGTACTGCCTCCTGAGAAGAAAACTTTTTATCACATAGAAAATTGTCCAAATCACGAAAAAAATGGTAGTCTGTTGGAGCAAGGTCTGGCGAATACGGAGGGTGACGGATAGTTTCTAATTGCAGTTCCTGTAGAGTTAAAACGGTTTCTCGTGCTGTATGAGGTCTCGCGTTATCATGGAGCAGTAATGGTGAAGATCGATTCATGAGTCGGGGCTGTTTCACTGCTAGTTTTGCTATCATTGTTCGGAGTTCGGCATAGTAGACATCTGCCGTTATTGCTTGACTAGATCGTAGAAAGCTATAGTGAATAACACCATGCTGAGACCACCAAACAGTTACCATTACCTTTTTATTGGTAAGTTTTGCTTTAGGACACTGTTGTGGCGTTTCACCTGGGGTCAGCCATTGCATTTTTCGCTTACGGTTATCGTAAAGAATCCACTTTTCATCACATGTCACAATTCGATCCAATATTCCTTCATTTCTGTATCGATTCAACAAGGCAACACAAGTTTCAACACGCATTTCTTTCTGCAGATCAGTCAAATCATGAGGTACCCATTTTTCACATTTTTTTATTTTATTGATTTGACGCAAATGAGTCAATATTGTTGGTAAGGTAACGTTAAACCATGCAGTTAATTCCTGGGTAGTTTGGCTCGGATCGGCTTCCACCATGTCTTTCAATTCATTGTTATTCACCTGTGTGGACGGCCTTCCTCGTGGTTCGTTCTTCAAATCAAAGTTTCCATCACGAAAGCGTTTAAACCAAAATCGCACGGTGCGTTCATTAGCAGTCCCCTCTCCAAACGCAACATTGATATTGCGAGCTGTTTCTGCCGCGTTAGTTCCGCGTCGGAACTCGTATTCAAAAATCACTCGAATTTTCGAAGTATCCATCTTTCTTGTCTAAGCTGAATAAAAAAAACAACTGAAAGTCGATAATCGAATGTTGCACATTTTTAAATGAAGAACTACATAGGTACCATGTGGAAAAAGTTTCACTCAAAAATCTCAAACCATGAAGGTTCTATGTCAATTCGAAGTACCTATTACAATGAAACGGCAATTTCATACTTTAACCCCTATTAATATCTCTTCATATCTTGTATTTTGCGTCACTCTGTATGATATTTCAGCAGGTTTATACGGGGTTACTGGTAACTAGACATTTTCGTTGTTAGAGGACAGAAAATGTTACAATTTTGACCCTCCTAAAATCGAAAATAATAGTTTTCGAAATAATTGACTTTTTGAGTATTTTCCGTATTAACCCAGAATTATTAAGCCGTCAAGTGTAAATTTAAAAAAAAGTTTTTGTCGAGTGGAAATTATAATTCATTTAGTAGATGATACATTTACCAATCTATAAAAGTTATAAAAACAAAACTAAAAAAACTCTTTAAATAAAAAAATTGTGGGACATTTTACGAAAAAAAAAAAAAATTCAATTTTCACCTTGCTCTCCAGTAATTATTATTTAAAAAAAAATACAATTACAGTGAGCGTACAAATTACGGAAATAACTTGTGTGTTTATTGACCTTTCCAAACAAGAAATGAAATCCATAAAATTACATTTTATTTAGTTATTACCTACTAAGATAAATTATAATTATATTAAATTCGCATTTAAAAGCTTTATTCTGGGTCAATACAGAAAATTTTTAAAAAGTCAATTATCTGGAAGACTATTGATTTTTGGCCAAACGTATGGGGAAGAGTCAAAATTGTGGCATTTTGAGTCGTCTAACACCCCCTGGTTGATACGTCGAGTTACCAGTAACCCTGTATAATTTGCACGAATTTCGAAACACATCAGTATCAATATATTTATCACAAATTTCATCTATTTTTATCTTTGTTCCTTGTTAAGGGTTCATGCATTGAGGTGTACATATCAGCATGTATCTTGTATTTACCAGCTTACCTGTGTATCCGATGGGGCAAGGGTTAGGGGGGTTACAGTACGCTGGTAGGACCGCGTCGGTCTTGACCATCTGGCGGTTGAGGGCCTGCTCACCCTCCCCTGCGCCCCCGGTCACGTATTGGTGGCCCCATAGTGAACTAGGAATAACATATTCTTTGAGTAAGATTCAAAATAGGGCGCATTAAACTCTATAATTCCGTGATATGTATGACTCTAAAGCCAGAGACGTCAGTGACGTCGTGCACGACATGAAAGGGATGAGTATTCAAGACAAAAAACGAAATAAAATATTATTGATGTGTCAGAGTGATTACTAACTGATCTTTATGATTAACAAGACTATCAGATACTTTTGACAGAGTTTTAGATTATCATCATTTGACACTAGTACAATCAGCCGATTCATTGGCCAGCTATTCAATCACCTAATTTAGGAACATTAGAGCTCTAGCCACATTTGCTACGAATATCATTCAGGAGGTATATGTATCAGCTACTTTTACGGATGACTGTAAACTCCACAAAATAATTCGGCTACCAGGCTGCACCAGTAATAATTTACATGTGTGCGTCATTGCTATAGGCTTGCTACAGGCGTATTAGTATTTAATGTTTATGTGTATTCTAAACTCACACGTTGAATATTTGAAAATGATTGAATATGTGTTAGTGAGTGTGGCAAATAGAACTAACGCAAACGAACTATGGCTAATAAAACGGTAATAATAAAGGTACATTACATGATAATTATGGATAGGTAAGATATATATGTCGCAGGTACCTAGATTGATTAGCCATTCAATTAACCGCCTATGCTCTTTACTGAACGGCGCCGTTCAATTTGCGGCCAGAATGGTGTTCAGCCATTTGATTAAATGGCTAGGCAAATAGCTTGGATCGTTGAGGTTTAATTACTTGCCTGGCCATTGAATCAAACAGCTGGAAAAGTTAATTATTTCTGCATGGTTATAAAAAAAAGTAACCACGAAAGCTAATGCTACCTTCCATCACAGTTAAGCATCACCATAGCTAAAGTTCATATTTATTTGACTCAAAACACATTCTGGAACTAAAACCTCCGATACTTAGTTTTTCACCAGTTAAAGTCCAAAGTCCCAAGTTCGTTTGCAAAACGTGACCTATTCAGAAGATGAAGATCAGATACCATATTTTTCTTTGCAGGGCTACAAAAACATATTATCTATTCAGTTGCTTGTGAATATTTGGTTGTGTGTGTCGTGTATTCTTTTTTGTGATGCAATCAAATATTCGTTTTCATTATTGCCCTGGAAACAGACCAGCCACCAAGAATGGTCCTGATTCTGCATTACGGTTGACGAACAACTACATGGTTGTCCTTTACAAACTAACACAATATAGTTAAATGGGATAAACAAACCACCACATAATAATTTTCATAACAAATGGTCAATATAATATAACTCAGTTGCTTACCAGAATGTTTCTGCTAACTAGTGCACATTTTAAAATGTTTATTAAGTTTATTATAATAATTAATAAACAATTTAAGTTCGCTTTCAAAGCTGTAAGATGATTATGTAATATATTACTAAACAAAAAGTAGTTCCATTAGTTAATGAATAAACATTAAAATATTAGGAAAGACAAACATATTTATATCGAAACTAGGGAAGTATAGAATCTTAGGAATAAATGTTTATTACTTACTATCTACTATTAAATTTGAAAAAAAACTTGTATAATATCACTAAAAGATCAACATTCTAAGCGCAAAGAGCAAATTCTATACTTGGATTCGAACCCAAAACCTTATATGATATATTTAAATTATAATGCGACTTTGTACGCCTCAGAACCACGATAATTGATATTGACTATGCTGAAAATTATGATCTTATACTATTCTATGAATTTTATGAACTGTGGAACCCAAGAACTGTAATCTTTTGCCAAGTGTATATACACTTTCTTACTATCTCTTCAATCAGGCGTCCCACCCGGTTGCTCCCAAAGGCCGTGCCATGGAGCCCGGAGTCCTCATTCCTACACCTTATTTTCAAGATTCAGATAATTTTGGTTTTTACATGAATGAGTGCCATCTGGCCCACCAACCCCGAGTGCAGGCTTTGCTCTGCACCGGAGCTTTATTCATTATTCAGCAGGTAGGCTCCATAGGTGTAGATGAGGCTCCAATCATAAAAAAGTTAACATAGAGATCATAATATTACATTGCTAGACGCAATAAACAGTATGAAGTTTTAAACATATTACTTTGTACAAAGCTCCTTCTCGGTTGGCTATCTTTATACGCGATAAAGTTTAATGTGTATGAACCCGTTGCCAGTGGAATAAAATAAATGGAGTAAAGCTATAAATAGCGTAGCTTGTGGCACAGCCACACCTTAATAGTATTATCTAATCGTATTATACGCCAATCTTAATTTTGTTAATTCGTCCTAATTTGTTGTCTAGACTTGATTTGTCTTCTGCAATTAGAACGATTATAAATAACACACAAGTCTATTGTTTGGTCTTTATACTAAATAATGGGACATTTGTTTGGAGTTATTTATGGTCTTATTCATGTTTTGTTGTATGAATGGGACCTAATATTGCTGTGATCTTTACTAACCTTTTATTAATTATCAGCCCAGCAGCAGTCCACTGCTGGACATAGGCCTCTCCCAATGTAATATACATAAATAGTATTCTGGCCTGTAAATCTCTGAAGGGGTAGGTAGAGATATATTTACACCCACTTTTCACCAACAAAGATTTATAGTGTTACGTAATAGGGACCGAGCCTAGGTCATGATGATGATTCTGATTCTGATTCTGATTCTGATTCTGATTCTGATTCTGATTCTGATTCTGATTCATAGGCTGTTAGTTTACTATCAGGTAGAGAATCAACCTATCCCTTAGTCACCTTTTACGACAATCACAGGAAGTAATGGGGTGACCATATTCTAATCCACTGAGAATCAACACGGCACGGAAGAAAAATTAAAGTGCTCTAAAGGAACTTCATCCCACGCACGCTCAGGTTGTGGAATGAACTTCCTGCCGTGGTTTTCCCAAGCGACTACAATATGGGGTTCTTCAAGAAGGGTATTAGAAGGTATCTACAGGGTCGGTAGCAAGATTGTGATGCCCCTGGTGTTGCAAACGTCCATAGGCCACGGTAACCACTTCCCATCAGGTGGGCCGTGTGCTTGTCTGCCACCTAAGTGACAAAAAAAGGACGTTATTTGCAAAACGTAAAAAAAAGACGGGTTGCACTCTGGGAGTGCCGGCAGAAGTGAAAACATTTTCTTTTTTTCTTTCTTCGTTATATACATAGAAAAGGATAAAAAAGAACATACCATACCATACCTTTAATATAGCGCTAATCATAGAACCTATCACTTATTTTCTGCAAATTTTCTGTCAGAAGAAATTAATAAATTATAAAAAGAAAAAATAATCACAAAAAATAATAAATTACAAAAAGAAAAAAATATCATAAAAAGTAATAAATTACAAAAAGAAAAAATAATCACCAAAAGTAATAAATTATAATAAGAAAAAGCAATCACAAAAAATCCCTGAAGGCCAGGTGGTTTGAACCCGATACTATCTGAAACTATAAGGACTTACAGTCGACGTGTTTACCGTTTAATCTACGACGATATCTATTATAACTTGCAAAATACATAGTTTGTACCTAATCTTGTATGACGTCAGTCGTCGGTTACGGTTCAAAGGTCAACTAATCCTGACGCTTCCTTAACATTTTACACCCATCCAACGCCGCTAAAGAAGTTTTCACTTCAAAAAAAAACAACAAACTAATCCCACCTGTGCTGCAGATATTCCTGGTCGCGCAAGCTGGGGTTGGGGTTGCCATCGATGAGGGAGTCGTAATCTAGCTGCTCGTTCTCCAGCTCTTTGTTTGCGCGAGCCATCAGGGCGAGGTGGCGTTCGTTTGATGGAAACTCGAGGTAGCTGGAGGCTGCATCGTTGAAGTCCTTGCCCATTCGTTCGACTACTTCACGTAGCAAAGCCTCCGTTAGCATATGATCCTAGGACCAGTTGTACATAGTTAGCGAAAGTCAAGGAAGGTGAAAAGGAATTTTGAGCAATAAATTTTATGGAGCTATGTTCATTTATCTTATGTTCTTAGTGTAGGCATGTTCAAATCTGTCATAATATTTTATTTGAAGCTTTATGTTGTTTAACAGCCCCTCTAGACAAGTGGCAATTCGCTAGCTGGCGTTTGGTGGAATAGAATGACGAATATATGGGATTTGACGTATATGACAGTCGTTAACGCATGTCAAATATGTCAAATTCCATACATTCTATTCCATCAAACGCCGGTTAGCGAATTGCCACTTGTCTAGAGGGGCAGAGATTTTACTAATGCACTATGTTTTATTACTCTTAGACTATAGAGATATTATAGATCAATGACTGATTGCTATCTATTTAGTATTGTAAATATAATTCAATTATTTCATCCACGTCGTTTATTTAGAATGCCTTGTTCCCATGAATTCTTATTTTATTAACAATGTTCATTTGACTTATCTAACGTTTCATCTTCGTTATTGTCAAACATATTTTTTTTTTACATAAATCCTGGAGGATTCTTTTTGGAATCACAGGGTCACTACTAAATACTCATATCAATAATGTTTCCTTGAGCATGTTCTCAAGATAGTCTTCGTGTAGGTGTAGAGTTGCTACAATCCACTGTAAGTATGTATCTTCTTCCTTCGTTGTTCTAGTACATAACAGCCGCCTGTCGTCTGGGTAACCCCTAGATTATTATATATTTACTAAGGGATTCTACAGGCGACACGCAGAAGCTGCTACTTTTATCATCGGAGATCTCTCATGCGGCGTCATCGGGATATCCTCAAGAAGATTATATCAAATACGTCACAATAGGTAAGTATTTATGATAAACTAGTCTACAAACATGTAGGTATTCTTAGTATATTTGTAATGTTTAAACTCTTATTGATGGTATCAGTTGAATGTAATAAACACATTATTTGGTTAAAACTAAGGACTATTTCCACTTCTAAGTGGTAATGCCATCAAATTTAATCAGCGCCATCTAGCGAAACCCAGCTGAACTTCTAGGGAACTATTGATCCTGAATCTCGCAAGGAAAGTTTTCACGTTGACTGGCAGCAACGTCTCAACATTGGGGCATAGCTTACCATGTTTAACACAATGTCAGGCCCCAGTCCAGCTCCAAAAAAGTTCCAGTAGCTTTAGTGGAAAGGGTGCTTGTATGTGTTTGATAATAAAACAATTGTTGCAATCACGAATGAGCCCATTTGGCTGGTGTACAATCTTCAAGATCAACATAAAGTTGCAGCTACATTTCATTGCAGCGCAGGTGTAACAAGCGTACATAGACCATGTTCAAAGTGGTTGCTAACGATCTTTAGTGTCTGAATTTGTACGTAAAAACTACAATAGATCTACTTTTACTAAAAGTCTCTAATATAAAAATAATTAAATAATGATATCTGAATGTTATGCAAACCTTTTCCCCAATAGAACCATGGGGGATAAAGCCCATGGTTCCGACGACGCTTATCACCAAAATTAATACTTCGTGGAGGCCCATTTCGAATCTGAAAAGAAAAGAAAACATGTTCAGGCATGAAAAAGCTCACCCTAGGGTTTGAAACTGAACGTTTATACACTGTAGTATATGTATAATGAGGTTTGATATTTAGGTCAAATTAATCTTGAGTATTAAATTATTAGAATTACTAATCAGGAAATCGCATTATCTGTTAGGTCATTCCCAAGCACTTTTTCTAACCACAGTGTCTAGAAAAAGCGGCTGGAGGTTAATCCCCCATTACGTGAGATATAATTTGAGTTGGCCAAACGTAGGTGTTCCTACACCTTCATATTTATTATTTGTGTACATTTAGGTATATTTGTATGTATTTATATATGAATATGATCTAGGTCTTTCTATATTATATACCTACTATAATGAATGTGCTTGTAAGCGTACAACATCTTGCCTATTTATTTTTCATCTGTGTAACTTCTCTAAACTTTCTCTTTACTAGTCTACATCGTATTTACTCTGCTGTATACTTGGTTCTGCCCTCTATTTATATTTTATTTGTCTCTATCACCCTAAGGTTTACTTAAAGAAAACTTAACATTGAGTTAAGCTCGCCTTTGCACAAAAATATCCTTTTTGTTTTTATATTTTTGTGTGTACAATCATATCAGCCTGACTTCCAAAACGAAAGATCTAAAGCAGCCCGCATCCAGTGCTTCCCGGCGACCTTGATGAGGTCGTACTTCCATCTGGCCGTTGGGCGTTGGTACAATAAAGAATATGATTTATAAAAAATACTGACCCATCTGTAAGATTACCTCAACAATCAGTATTCTCTAGTTTGAGTTTCGATAAAAATTAGTATTGCAAATGTTCTTCAGTAGAAACTGTTTAGATTGGAGTTCTGGAAGGTCGGGATAGGAACGAAAGTTTAGATTACCATTTGGATGACGGACGGATACCTAGATGTACCTAACTGAAACCCAAATTCGCACGATTTTCTCACCCTTGGTCTCACAAACATATAGTAAATGGAGATAACCGAATTTAGTAATTTGCTTAGTTTAAGTAGTTATAACCTTGTCGCCTGAATGTCTGTACGAATGACCACACTGGTTGTCACAAATAGTGTAAGCGATATTCTCTGATTTGCACAACAGTATCCTAATCGACCCAACAACATCATTCGTAAATACATTGAAGTTAACAATTACTCATCATATACCTAATACAAATCAAGATGATTTTTTGTGATTTGCTATCAATATAGTACAGTCAACATAATATATGTAATCCAAAAGTGTATTTTTCTTTGAAAATATTAATATGTAATATTTAACTTAATTATTGTCAGAGCTATTTGATTGGCTGCGAAGGTTTAATGAACGGGCTAGCAGTAGCGGAAGAAAAAACTTTTTAAAAAGGAAGCCATGAAAAGCTTTCCTTGATCTAGTTTGTCATGTATCCATTGTATGTGACCATTAGGAAGTCGGCAGGAATCGGGTTATAGAGGTCCGTGGTCACTGCGGCCTAGGCATCCAAGATGCATGACATTTGCATTCAGCAAATTATGTCACGCAAGATCGACCTTTGATAGTCGGTATTAGTTCAATTCGGGTGGCGAGTCGGGCTTGTTAAGGAATAAGTGTATACTAAGATTTGTTATTCTTTGAAAATCTGTATATAAGTAATGATTATTGGTGTTGACTGTATAATTCATATCAATCAAATAAAACATGACATAACATTATTGTTTGATGTTTTTGTAAATAAAAAACAAGCTTAGGCCCCATTGTGTGAAGTGGTGTGGGTGGGGGATTAAGATGCTATCAAATTGTGTATGCCGGCGTCCTTTGATCTGTTTACATTGAGGTTTGTATACTACTAAGGTAGATAATAAGTACACAGCCTAATTGATAGTAAGCGATTGCTGTGGCTTGTAATCATTGGCCTGTGCCACTTGCATGTGGCCATTAACGAAATGTAAGGTTAAGAGAGGCGCTTATACGGTGTCGAACCTTCTACATTCAGTACTGTAGCAGTTGACGACGAACACCGTCAGGGCCCTTTCGCAAAGGCACTGATCATAATATATAGCCAAAAAAACATTAGAAATTGAAAATCATTATTCTCTGAAACCTTCTTTCCAACTCGGCTGGGGTCGATTCTTTCGACTTTTTTCATAAAGTAACCTTTATTTAATATCAGTATCTAAAACATAAGTTCTGCAGCAGGCCGGCAATAATGGCGATGTGATAAACCGGCTCAAAACGATGGTACAGGTATTCATTATATATTGTTATAATCATGTTTATTGAATATTTCTAACATAGTAATATGTATAGATATTATTTAAACATTTTTATCCATATTCTAGAGCTCTTGCTATAGGTTGTTTAATCTATGAGTACTTCGGATCTGGATAGCACTACGATGAATATGATCATGCTGGATGCGGGTTGCTTTAGATCGGTCATTCTGGAAGTCTGGGAGAGGCCTATCTTCAGCAGTGGACTGTGTGTGGCTGATATGATGGTGATGATGAATATCTGAGAATAAACCTATTTGTTATTTATTTTGTACTTGTATTGCAGGATATAAAATGTACAGACAGTTTTGCTTAGCTTGAGATCAAGAAACCTTATCAATTGGTTTGTTAACCCGCCATCACTCGCGCGGGGTGCTGTAGGCACCCCATGCATTTTTAAACGTAAAAATTACTAATAATTTCTTTAGTTACGCATTTGCTCGTCTCAGTACCTTCAAGTGACCTTCGAACGCGTCGAAACGGGGCAAAAGGGGCAGTGTGGCGCGAGCGCATGCAGCGTGAGAGCGTTTCAAAGTTTGTGTGGGGTGGTTACGACACCCCGCGAGCGCTTGTGTTATACTTTTGCGGAGGTTACTTTATCAGTAAGGTACGTGATTTCAATTATTTTGTAAATGTAAATTATTTTATTGTGCTGGTATTTACTGTATTAAATGTATATTGATATATTTATAAGTATATATGTAATGATATTTGTTTACACAAACTTTTATTTACCTTTCGGTGTTCGTATGTAACATATTCTAATTTTTTTTGTTTTCAGATGAGTTGGGAAGAGGATCAAGCGACATTAGCAGCTTTGATAGAAGAAGCAATATCGGATACGAAGACGATGTTGCAGTGGAAAGTGATGCCAGATTGGATGAAGATTTTTTCAAGAATCTGATCATGATTCCTTGTCAGAACAAGATAATATTTCATCGGGTGAAGAGTCTGGTACTTGCAACGAAATATTAGATTTTTTATTTGATTTTGTTAATTAATCTTTATATTTATGTTTTTTATTGAGAAAGTTTATGTTAAAAAATAAAAAGATTTCTTTTTTTGGTTTTTCGAAGAAAGATGTCAATATTATGAATAAAAAAGGTTGATTATTATAATGTTTTGTAGAAAAGTAAATAAAGTTGAGTATAAAATTTAGGTGTTTTATTTACATACGTCATACAACACAAAATAATAAAATGCTGGTTTAATACCATTAACTAGTATTATATAAACATAAATCCACTTTAAGTATGTGGGGTGGCCACAACACCCCGCGAGTGCTCACGAGGCTAAAAACCGCGCGAGTGATCGAGGGTTAAATGCAGAATGTACCGGTCTGGGCTAGTGACTATAGCCCGGACATAGCCTAGCGTCGAAGCAGGATTAAACTTGATGTCCATTCACTAGTATTCATTCAAGCTTTCTAGCGCCAAAGACCAATTTCTAGACTTTAATATAGAAGCGTCATACATCTTTTTGCAAATGAACGACTTTATAGCAATTAAACGATCGGGATTGTTCTATTTTAATCAATACCCTTTTATTTTTTGGCCGGTTGCATCCAATGTAGCCCAGGTCACCTAATATTTTGGATTGGTCCATTGATTTTATGAGAAGGACTACCGTCTGACATTCTAATATAACCATTGTTTAAAACGTGAATTATTTGATTGTTTAATGAAAACGTCACATAGAATATTTTGGCCCATTGAGTTAATTTCATTGTTTTAGCCCCAAAAACATAACACGAAAGGAATTTTTCAATGCAATCTCTCCCCCTCTTTTATGTTTTTTTTTGTATGTATTTTATAGCATATTTTTATTATTTAGTATTATTCTGTAATATACTTGTAAACTATTAAATAAAATATTTACACGAAAGTGAAATAAGAACTGTGATACGTCTTTAAGGTCACCAGCACAAGTTTACTTCAAACAAAATCATGTTTACGACTATAATCATAATAACGTAATTAACTGAAATTAGTATAAAATATTAACATAATTACACTTAAAATAACATGATATTAAATATGATTCTTAATGATCCTATTTAATTTATTATTGTTTTGGTTTTAGTCAACATTTTTAGAATAATGTTTATTAGTTAACATGTTATGTGTATAGAAAAATGTAATATGATTACTGTAACAAAAAATGGAATTCGATTTTACAAGCCAGAAAAACAAAAAAATATAGTATAAAAAATTAAAACCATCAAAATCTATCAAAATTAAAAATTATGTGATGAACAAATACAACGTGAAATACAAATGTGAACAACAAATACAAAAAAAAAGAACTAGCTCGCCACGTTTATGTGCATCTAACAGTGCTGTAATAAATGAACCTCACGTAAAATAAAATACTGTAAATGAAAGTGTGTTTAGTGACTTTGGCGATGAAATATTTATGTCAAACCTCAAATCATTACCTAAAATATTTTGGAACTCAATCTACGTATTTGTCACAAAATAATGTTGTTATTTAATTATAAAAGTAACTATCTCTTATTTGATATATTTCATCGTCTTTCTCCGATATCTTATCTATATTATATATTTGCTTGTTCTGTGTAAACGGCGGGTGTGCGGGGCACATGCGCGGGCGCCGCTCGTGGGCGGACGATCTGTCGACGCGTCCACGCTTCACCCGCCCCCGCACGACTGCACCGTCTCGCCATCTTCCACATTTATATACTTACACTTACTTGAAATTAGTATAAGTACATTCAATAACACACTACCGACGTGAAACCGTTCCTAAGACGCAAGCTATTTAGCTTAGCTAGAGGGGTTGACTGGAATATTAGTAATTTCAGTTACTAATATGCTTTATAAAAAAAAAACTAGCTTAACAAATTCAAATTTATTGATCGCTATAGCTGTTAAACCTATCATAAAATGATGAAGAGTACACGAAATATATTTACTATGTTCGCGGAGGAATCTGTAACTACTTACTTATAATACACTACATGCATTCCAATGTAAAAAGGATTTATAAATATTTTTGCGTTTTACTTCTTATCACCTTTAAGAAAAAAAAATGAAATAGCAGTAAGTTTTTTTAATGATTAACTAGGTTTTAAATTTTAAATAAATAAGAGCTTCGTATAATAAGTAAGTGCATAATTAACATTTAAACTACTATTTAATAGTATAGAATAGGTAATATGATTAAAATAAATTTAATGGAAAGTAAAAAATTCTAATTGCTTCCCGTCCAAACTGACGGCTTAGGGAAAAGGAAGATTTGAAATTAAGCGTTGGTGACCTTTAATGGGTGCTATAATATATTTCAATCTAGTGACCGAATCCAGTGCTAGAATGCTACTGGAATAATGTGAACCATCACTGGAATGTGCCTATTCCAGTGAGTGATTCCAGATTAGTGGATTCTTCAAGCGCGTTTAAAACACTGGAACAATGTAAACACTACAGTCCAGCCCAGCACTGGCTAGATTGGTTCGCGATATAATGGTGACGATAATATAGCTTATGTGAAGATTCTAATTTAGACTATATATATACATGATATGTCCCTGGAGATAGTAGTAATTAAGGACGGTACTAAAATTTGAGAATTATTTAATGGCTATATTTATTTCTTAGTATTTTAGATAGGTCTTAAAACTAGTAGGTTTAAAATAGCTAAACTTAAATACGGAGAGGTGTAATTAGTTTTCTTCGATTTAGTTCATTGGGATAAATAGAAATACTGATGAACTGACATTTATTTAAAGACACGTCAATATGACTTAACTTTGCCTGGTGGTAAGCTGAAGGCAAAGAGGAAAAGAGGGTCACTATTACAGACACCAATTAGGTTACAATGGAAGCCCGTAGCGTGACGGCCTCATAAGTGATTTTCACACCTCGCTTAAATGACCTAATCCGATAGGTCGTATGTTCCTCAGCCATTTAACAAGATTAGAACCAAAATATTACTCACTAATTCATCAACAATGTGTTTCAACAGCTGATTTTAGAAAGCCCAATACTACACTACAGCCCTAAACTTGTATGACTCATCCACTTACGTGTGTAGTATCCATTGCTTTCTCTTACAAAAGTCAGCTGGAAGTATATCGACCATTAAAATGCTTTTAAGTCCTGAGAGTTACGTCACCGTTGCGACTAAAATATAGAACAGTTATGGTTATGAGGGCTTTACTACGGCAGAAAATAATATCAAATACACCTAATATTAAGCGATCATAATATGGTCTATGTCCATATTAGGAAAGCACTTCTTGGTTATGTAGGGCATTGCAGGAACTAGCTGTTGTCCGCGGATCCACTTACGTGGATTTTATTCTGTTTTTACAACACATGGTAACGTGTTCCAGGGATTAAAAGCAGGCTTTTTATTACTCCAGATTATAATCAATCGATGAAATATCGCAAATTATTTCATGATGATGGATTCCACCAATGATAAACACTTAAATCTTCTCTGGTAAAATTGAGCGTATATAGGTTTTTTACACTATGTACAGCAAATACCTACAAACTGTTATTTTTCGCTATAGAAACAATCAAAGCGCGGTCTACAAAATGTGCTATGTAACATTGACAAATCGGAAATCGATTAATTAGAGGGCCCGATTTGTAAAATTACATACTTTGTACTGTACTGTACTTTGTATTTAAAACGCGTGATTTCAGAACTGACGAAACCTTAAAAATGAAATTTTAGAATCTAAAGTATAAATGATTCTGAAAGTTTAATAACCTGAGATCTTATTCAATCGTTTCTTTCCAATCGAATTGAAATCACACGTATTGAAGGGTGTTACTGAATTGGGTTCTTATAATATTATGTTTCTAACACGTGTGCTTTCAAAAACTTATTAAATTCTGATTGAATATATAGGTATACTACTACTATATATGAATATCAAAGTTTATTAGAGTTTCTCATTTAAATCGAATTTAAAGCACATGGGTTGAAATCGTGGTGTTATTAAATGGGATCTCAGTGTGGAGATTATCGGCATCAACTGGTTCATGAGTGGGCGCGTGTAGCACTGTAGCTGAGCTGGGCCAGAATTTATATGTAACAAAATTGATACAAAGTTTAAAAGCGTATGGCGCGTGCGCGTCTAGGCTAACAATAAATAGTAGATTTTTAGAATAGTTTATTTTTTAACATGAGATTGGAAGTATGATCATTAGTTTGATATTTTAGGCACTGCAGGCACAGGTGTACTAGCACCCATATTTTAGCAAGTTGATTTTCAGTCCCACATAATAGGGGACAAACCTATTGCGCCGTCAAATGGGCACTTTGTTATAGGCTGTATGTTTACTGACGGATTTAAAACAGCTCTATCTCTTAGTAGCCTTCTACAACATCCACAAAGATGACAAAAAGATGGGGTGGCCCTATTCTACTTCACCGGGAATCAACACCGCATATTATATTTAATACATATTTGCTTATACTGTTGATTGATGGCACTTGGTGGAACTTGCTACACATCTTCAATGAAAACACTTGTACTATTCCACATTACTTATTGAATTCCTGACCGGTTTCGCCTTACGGCATTATCAAAGGTGGATACCCAAACAACATGTATCAACCTTTGATAATGCCGTAAGGCGAAACCGGTCAGGAATTCAATAAATAATGTGGGATAGTACAAGTGTTTTCATTGAAGATGTAATACATATTTTTTTCTGTTTTCTGGCGTTCTTCACGGCTGTTGTATTTTTTATGTTTTTGTTGTTAATTTGTCTTGAGTAATTTTTATTTTTATTGTTATTTTTTTAATAATTTCTAAGTGTGTTATAGCAATGTAAGTATGTTTATATAAACCAGCGCCGGGTACTTGTGTCCGTCATCAAGCCGAACTGGCTCCTTTCTTGGTGCAACATACATATAAATAATTTATGGTTGTTTAATTTTAATATGTTTTTATGATTTAATTTTAATTACATGTAATACATTGCTATGGGTTAATTACCTGAAATAAATATATTCATTCATTCATTCATTCATTCATAAAGTTGTCCTCCCCATACCGGGGGCGAGTCGGGGACCGCGTTGACCAGAGGTCCAGGAGGGCCAGACCGAGAGGAATGGCCCTGGGTCAGCCGGGGTGCGAGGGATATGTCGCAAGACAACTTCACCTTCGGCCTAGCACATCGACCCACAGACGGCGTGCGGTTTAGTCGGTTCGAGTCCGACATAACCGCTCCGGAGCCGGAGGTATCCGTGGGGATTTCCCGCACGTAAAAAAAAAAAAAATAAAGTTGTGATTCTCCTACCTAAATGAAATAGCATTATAACTCATGCATGCATTCTTTATTTTGTGTTGCACTAAAATAAAATGATATTTCTATCTTTTTTTTCTTTCTTTCATATTAAAAATAGTTAGGTAAAAGAAGTTATATTACCTCACTCAACATTACAGCACGTATGCGTTGTGTGAGTAAGTACAGAGTACCTATGAGTTCCCTCATACCATGCAGCAGGTTGTTGATATCGTGATGGCATTGAGATAACATATATCTACCCTTCTTGTTGCAAAAAAAAACAGGGCACTGCGGGACTGCCGATAAAAGTAAGAGCTTCAGTATGTCCCTACTTATACTCTATTCGGGATATTTATATACAGAGTTGTTACAAGCCGCGTGGTTCCCGACAGAGTAGAATTTGGGCCACCCCTTCTCTTCTCATGTGGTGTCGTACAAGGCGACGAAGGGATAGGGCTGATTAACTTTAACATCAGACAGATATATACAGCCCAGACTCAGCCTCAGATGCATGACTCGAGTCAACAATAGTGCCCGGAATACGGCAATAGGCTCACCCCCTATTACGTGGGACTGAATACAGATTGGTGAAATGAGGTTGTGTATTCACCTCTGCCAAACCCTCCGGAGATAAAGGCGTGATTATATGTATGTATTGTTACAAGTGAATTGTCAAAATCGGAAACGTCATAATCTGTCTCAACAGGTGTCGGTAACGGTGTAGCGAGATCAATGACATTTTCCCATTTAAAAAAAATGTTCTACGAATAATTTGTTCTAGCAACTACAATATTGATTCTAGCGACAATCGACAGTTATAGTGATTGTAACAATGATTGTTACTTTTCGTTTTATTTAAAAAATAAGAACCTTTAAATTTAAAAATAATAAATTCAAAAAAGCTTAACTAGTTACTTAGCACTACTAACGAAATATACTACGTTTAAAAACTTACACCATTGTCCATAAATTTATACGATATGATTTACTCGTTCATATCGTTTAAAATTAAAACTGAAAATAAAACTTTATATCATCAAAATTGAAAACTATAATATAAGGGTGCATACTTTTAACATGAAAAAAAAAATCAAAAATGGCTATTAGAAAAATAGAAAACACGTTTCGATTTCATTATAGCAAAAATAGTGATGACAAATTATACTCAACAACTTGGTCCCGGATCCCGGATCAACGTTGAAACATGCCTAAACGTAACCTACGAGTATAGAATAATAATGAGATTGAATACACTGATATAGTATCATTCGGTTCGATTACAAACAACAAGCCCAGACTATAGGCACTAAACTTAGTTCAAAAAATATTTAACTTGCTCATGTAACATTGTATACCTAGGTTAAATTGACATAAGAGACAAATAAAACATAGTATGTATTATTAATGCATCATTAGCTTTTGAGATGGTATTACTTAAAAATTATTTTCAATATAAAGTATCATATAAACCCTCATGGAGTAAGATAAAAAATATTGGCCAAGTCAGGAGTATTTAGAAAGACCTAAAATATATAGGAACTATTTCGATCAAACTCGTGAATAATTTTTAAATTTCGGATTGGAACTCCTTGAGGTAAGTACGAGTATGTCAACAATCGAGACCTAAAAAAATGTTACTGGCCGTATGTATTTTTTTAAATTATCGATAATGAAATTGTAATTGAACTTTAGTAATTTATTTTATAAAAAATATATTACGAGGGATTTTTGAATTATATTTAAATCGAAGTGATTATTTGACTTAAGTATAAGTTTGTGATGAAAAATAAACGGGGAAAAATCATTTGACGTAAGAAAATTTCAAAGTCATCACAGGTAACTACCAAAATAATCATCATCGTTCCGTTATTCCTTGTAGCATACGAGCCAGGGCCTTGGAGTTCGGGTTCCACTTTTTCTAACTGCGACGCGGCTGAACATATTTTTATACCTCTTAGCTATTAGACAAGCACACAGCCCACCTGAAAAGTGGTTACCGTGGCCTACACGAGGTTATTATGTCCGCGGTATATGTAGGGCGAAGGTACTTCCCCAGTCGGACTGCGCAATTTGGATGAGAATACCGTCGTGTCACACCTATTTTTCGAGAAAGACTGCCATCTGACCCCGATAACCCATTAGCAAAATCGAAATTCCGATAGGCCAGTTATCCGATATTTTACGGCTTCAAACAAATACCCGTAACGCTGCTGTCACACACGTCCCTCCAAGGCTATCCGAGGTAATTACCAAAATGTATTATTATAATAATAACAACATTGTAAAATTCCATATAATGTCTTTGTATTATTCTTAGACATTGCACACATTAATTTGTCTAATCAACTCGCTGTGACCACATAAATAAGAGGGAGGGACAATCTTGATCTCGTAAAATTGAGATTTATTTGTATATTCTGCAAAGTCCGCTGTACTATTTCTATTAAGTGATTAGTAAGTTGTCCCGTTATTGTTGACATGTCGAACAAATAAAATAATGTACATATAATATGCGATCCTAGAATGGTATGAAACAAATACTAAAGGTAGTATGAATATTATCAAAAATATATACCTTTATTATCAGCGTAAATAACTATTATATTTAATCAATGCATACTTAATATCAATTTTGTATTTCTGTTAGGTACTTACATATGTAATCCCGACTTTTTAATGGGAAGACCTATGGTCCTTTTGTACAGCCAACTATCAAGTTAGTCATAATAATAACTTTTAATGTTTCAGTTGTCAACTCAAGATAGGCAAGATAAGATGCAGACCCAAGTAACAAAATCTGGTACTATAAAAAACCTGAGAACGTTTCAGAACGTGCTAATTAGTGTTCATGATAAGCACTATAACCTAAGCACTAACCCCGAATAGGCCCTATTTTTTTAACATTACATAAAAGCTGTCACGGTGATAAATCAGCTCTGCAGTTGAAATAAAAGAGTGATAAGAAACGCTTTTCAGTACTAAAATGGCGGTGTAGGAGATGCCGTATGCAACAATATTTCCCACACAGGAAAAGATAGCAATCTACCAATTCTTCGTAGTCACATCAGGGTAAGTCTAAAATTATTTATGTGTCAGTAATGAATTAAACAGTAATAATAACTGCCAAGAAGGGTTATTAATTCACTGTACACACTCTATGTCGAAGCAAAACAATTTCAATCAGAAAATTGTTTGTGATTGTTGCCACCTATGAAGGGTGATTGGGAGCGGGAGGAAAGGGAGGAGCTAGTGCCGTGCGTCGTGCCTAGGAATTTCCAGAAAACTTTATTTTGAGCTGCGCAAATCAATATCGCGGACATTATTGCGCAAGTCATGTCTCTGGTATTAATATTATGTATAGTCTAGGCACCAACTGTATTGATCGCTATCGCCACATAAACGCCCCAAGTATATAAGCACACAATTAATAATTAATACGTGCAAATGCGTGCTCCGTCGTATGCCTTGATATAAGTGACCGCGGTTTGGAGCTTATGAAGTTTAAACAAATAGAAAGCATAGTTTAACTAGCTTGGGTTATGGAATCTAGAATGCGGATAAACATACATAGATACGTTTTTTTTTGTAAATATATACATATTATACATAGAAACACACAGACCAATGCAAATATACATATTCATGCATACAAATATTTGGACTCCACGCCACGCCACGGAGGCTGTCATATTACTCACGTCTATAAATCCCCGAAGGGGTAGGCAGGTGGATTAACACCCAAATTTCGCTTACTATGATTTTTGGTCTCACATAATATGGGGGGAGTCTATTACCGTTGATCAGGCACCTAGTTGTGGAATGTATGTTTACTGTTGGATAGAGAACAGCTCTATCCATTAGACGACTTCAATGAAACCCACAGGAACGAATGGAGTGGCCCTATTCTAATCCATTCGGAATCAACCAGGAATAAATAATATCTAGTACTAAGTAATATAAGTATACATGATACCAAATTATATTCGGGGACCACGTGGTCCCACCTCCCGAGGAGGGCCAGACCGAGAGGAATGGCCCTGGGTCAGCCGGGGTGCGAGGGATATGTCGCGAGACAACCTCACCTTCGGCCTAGCACTACGACCCACAGACGGCGTGCGGTTTAGTCGGTGCGAGTCCGACATAACCCACCTCTCCGGCTGCAAATTATATTTTAAGTGTGTTAATTGCATATACACACACCGGGAGAAATAGCAGAACACAAAAAGGGAGAGTATAAAATAGTCGTTACCAATAAATGGGGCAAATGGCACAACATGTTCCTCTAAAATCTCCCTGATATACCGATCAGCAATCAGATTTCCGCCGTCGACTACCATTATTCCTTGCGAGCTTCTAAACATATCCCTCTGCTGACCATAATTTTGTGTTCTGCTAATTCTGCCGGTGTGTGTAGTAGGGCAGGACCACTAAGCGAACACCGGAATCCTAGGTAAAAGCCTCGGATATGACCAGGACTGATGATGAGGGCCGAACCACTAACAAATAAACATACATACATACGCTCACGCTTATTTCCTTTCGTGGTAGGCAGAGACAACAGGCCGCCATTTGACTCTATCCTTACATACTTCACGAGCTTCCTCTACTTTCATTAATCCTTTCATGCAAGCCCACCGGCTTCGCGTCCCTCTGACCAGTCCTTTTTTTCAAAATTGTATTTATTTAGCCAATTTATGTATTGCGCACATTGGGAGAGGCCTATGTCCAGCAGTGGACTGCAGTGGGCTAATTGATTGATTGATTGATGTATTGCGAGGTTGACTCCGGCTGGTCTGCCCATTCACCTGTGCCTTACATACCTGGTACTCATTCGTTATACAGACCAAAACCACCTTAGCATACCCTTTTCAACATATAAACCTGCACAATAAATACTCTCACCGTGTTTACATACGGTTTTAATGAAAATTATCACAAGTAAACCACGTCTTTGTCAGAGCTGATCGATTACTTTTCAAGCTACGAGGAAATAAACAGTAAAACCACTTCTATGTCGAATGCAACGTCATGCGAGGTTAGAGCTCGCCCCGGGACTGTTCCGTTGATGTGCAGTACACATTATTTCTTTCACTGGAAGCGCATACAGATATTGATTGTCACTAGATAGTAGAACTGTGTTGCAAATATAGAGGTAAAACCCGTAAAGGTGCGAAGCGTGATGGTGCTTGGCAAATTCCTACTAAAGCTTTCATATAACATAAGTTTGAATTGACTGCTCGATTATGTATTTTTACTATCGCAAAGAAAGAGTTTGTATACTGTTTAGTGCTAAGTAGTAAAATGTTTACATGATTTAGTTCTAAGTAGTTCACTAGATGGCGTTGTACAATTGGTCGGAACTCCGGAACCATGTTATAAGCTTGAGTGAATAAAGTTACTATAATATATATATAATTGTATTGTCCTCGCTGGAAACGCGTGTTAGTTACTTAACCCCATTCTAACTGCGATTTTTGGGACTGCGATCCATATACGTTTGTTCAAAGTTTATGAAACGAACTAATTAAAGTAAATAAGGTGAAAAATGGATTCGACATAATAGGTTAACTATTGCTAGGGGATATGACTTGATGTAACGTGTGCGCCCAGTATAATTCCTTGATGAACAGCGGCTTACTCAATCTGCAAATTTTCGAGCATCTACGCTTATTGAATAAACTAACCGATTTTTTTTTGCATGAATTGCTTTTTTATACCACTTAGGTGGCACACAAGCACACAGCCCACCTGATGGAAAGTAGTTGCCGGGGCTTATGGACGTGTGCAACACCAGGGAAGTCACACTCCTGCTGCCGAACCTGTAAGAACAGAGAGCTTCTGTGCCGTCAGTTTAGAAGAAAAAGCAGGATAAGCCTTTGGTCTTCCCACTGACTCCATAAAGGCTCTATGGTGAGCTATGGCTACCCTTCTCACCGCCAGGAACACAATATTGCTTGAGAAAATGTAAGTTACGCGTACAGAGCTCTGGTTGATTGTATTTGTAACTTAATAAATTTAAAGAAGCGTAGGTTATTACGTTATTACAGTTTGAATTTTCAAAATAAGTATCTACCTAGTCTACCTACGTTTCATCAATAACACGGACATTACTATGCAACTCTAGTCTCAAATATAGCATAGACACCAACTATATCGATCGACATACAGACGTCCATAGTCACAATATGCATAGAAATTTCATAATAATATGTTATACGTGCGTAAATTATACCTACTTTAAAAGTTCCTACAGATTAAGCAATTAAGCTTAGATTTGTTCCCAGCGTAATTTAGCAAATTAGAAGTAAATTGCTGTAATTAAACTATACTATAAAATTAATTATTATTCATGAATAAATACTGTCTTATAAGATTTTTGTTGTGATTGCTGATATAATGCAAACATTGAATTTATTATGGACTCAATTACCATGAATAGGTTTATAAAAGTTAAGTACCTACTCACATGCAGATTTACTCGAGCCAGATTTGGAGTAAAATATATTTGGATGAATATATTTGGAGTATCTAGAAATACTTAATGTGAGTACGGAACATAAGCTTTAATTTTATTTAATTCCATCGAAATTCAAATTCAAATTCAAATTCATTTATTCGTTTGCGTGTAATGTCGAGTCGGCTCGATGCGAGCCTTCGAGTTTTTCTTTTGTTATTGTAAGACTTGCGATCCATGCATAGATTTTTACTCGATTTGGAGTAAATCTGTCGAGTTATACTGACTGTGAGTACCAGCCAAAGTTAAGCCGTCAACAAAAGTTTTCCGGTTGTATCGCACAGTATGAGAATATTGAGCTAAATTTTGAATTTACCATTACTGTATGTGGTTTGTGCAGCGTGTTTACAGACTTTAATAACATAATTATAATAATATATATGATATTTTATTGCCCAGCGAAGTCTCTTTTGCGTGAAGACTGTGCAAGCGTGTGGGAGGTGTTTAGAAATTTTCCGGTCTTGGGCCTTAAATTCGCGTTAAGATGACCTGGTTATACGAAAACGATGTTATTAAATCACGCCGCCTTGGCGTGTATTTCTGCAGTTTTAATGTGTGTAAGCGTGCGTAGGAGATAACGGAATATTCATATTCTGTTGTTGGCAGAACTTTTCTTATAGCTTTCAGGACCAGACATTATCAAAGCACTCTATCAAATAGTATATTGACGATATGAGTAATTGTGAGTTTGTTAGAACCTAAATATATTGAAATAACCTATTTAAAGCCGAGTCAAAGCCATTGTACCAATTTGTGCCGATAGCGGTGGAGACCTTGGGGTGCTGGAGTAGTGGGGCCAAAATCTTCATAAAAGAAGTCGGAAAGAGGCTCATAGAGACAACTGGTGACTGCCGCTCCGGAGCGTTCCTGATGCGAGTTTGATGGGTACTTTTGCGCCGGGAACGGTCAAGTGCGTGTTATTTGATTAATTTATTGACTAAATTGTATTTTGTATTATGTATTTTATATTATATTTGACCATTACCTATTTCTATTATACTCAAAAATCTAAATAAATAGGTAGGGTTTGTAACATAACGACTTGTAAACCTGAATTATTTTAAACTGTTTATATTCCATTCGATGTATAATGTTGGTATGTATTTACAAAAAATGTATTTATGTCTCTATTCTAGAACCTATAACATAAGCTACTTAAACGAACTTTGTGTATGCATAGTGTTACAAAGCAGACCCAAAGTAAAAATTCCTTGAATATTTATTTATATCATTTATATCGGTTGAATTACCCTAGAAAATGCAACTATATTAATAAACGTTACCAGCCTTTACAAATACTATTTTTCGTAATGTCTACGAGGTACGAATGGGACGAGGAAATCTGTTAATTTTTAATGCACAAGTTACTTCTTTGTTTGTAAAGATATTGCACAAGTTACTTCATTGTTTGCAAGGATATTAGTCTCTGGCTATTTCAATGTTAAGGAGATGTGACTGTACGTATGTTATTTAAATGAGCTTTCCAATTGATATTATCTAAAACAATATTTACGTACCCGAATTACAGCAACAGGTCGTAGGCTGACTTCCAGAGATGGCGCCCAGGCTCATTTGTCTTTTGACTATACGTCATATCCGTTTAACTTAGGATATAGAAATGGTCTAAGTTTATCAAACCTAAAGTAAAAACTAGTAATTAAAAGTAAAACGAATGAGAAATAAATATACGGCCACTAGATGGGACGGTTTTGTGATCTGTGAGACGGCGTTCCACTGGTGGTTTTATCTAACATTTCTGCACAGGCGTATTCCAGGGACCAATCTGTGTATTGATCGTGTTTTATTTTCATCTCTATTCCGATTGGATACTGACTTCGTTACGTGGTGCTAACTTAGTGGGATGCTACAAAATCGCGCACGCGCGTTAACTGGCAACACAACGTCGCGACGCCGATAAAAATGATCGTACATTTTTTATATCTTCCAATTCTTTATTTTTCATTTAGTCACTTTTCTATGGAATTTATGCAATACTGCTGAGCTGAAGCTTATATCTACCGAGGTATATTCTCAGCTTCTGCTGTCACGCGGATTCCTAAACTATGAGTGCGCTTTGTCCTTTATTTGTTTTTACAAGAACAAGTTTTTTCTAGGATATGTTTTCACGCTATTAGTGAACAGGTAACTTTGCTAAATAAATGCAATTGCAAAAAATCTATCTACAGCTCAAAACGCAGAAAATACGTAGCCAAATCATAACAAAAGAGCAATCGATATAGATTTCAGCCTTGACCTTGAATTTGAAGGGTAACTGAATGAGGGTGATTATTTCCAACACTCGCTTAGGTACTTTATACATGAGTATAATACGAGGTTCTATGTTTTAATGTCATTGATAATCTTAATAAAATTGTAAATAGATATTATTTGAACAGTTTTATGCAGCAGAAAGTTTTTCATAAACAAACGTGCAACAGATACAGCTTGGGATGATACCCTTGCCTTGACCTTGAGTTGACACGGGTAATGAATGAGGGTCGAATTTTGCCATTGTAGAGTGCGTGACATTACATATCTTATAAATAGTTCTTTATTCATGGTGCTTCTGGGAAAGTGTAAAATTATATGGAAATTCTGAAACTATTCAAAATCTCTGAAATATAATGAATATGATACCTCCAAGTAGATAATTCAAAGAGAAAAATATAGCCAATTCAATACACTATTTGTATTTGTAAAATTATACTCTTATAATAAGCTTCTATTAAAGCGAACTGCTGCTGCTTCAAGTTGAAAGCAAACAGAACACAATGAAACGACACTTTATAATGAAAAACGCTCTTATTTCAATATTCGTTACAACTTAATTTCAAACTCGCGATTGTGTTGAAGATAGTTAACATTATGGTGAAAATTATGTAGGCTAGCAAAAACTGTGCAGGCGTATAGTTGGTGTTTGGAATTTTCCTATCTTAGTATACAAAGAAAATAAATGTTCATCGATTGCCGCTGCATTAAATACACTATCACCGGTAGATTTTTGCAATTCGAAATTTTTGACAGGTTACATAAACCTTAATAGTTAAGGAGTAAGACTGAAGATCGACTGTGATATACTACACAGCGGGCAGCCCATTGCTGGACATAGTCATGTTTCAATGTAAGGAGGCTTTGATATACTGTTTCCACGTTGGCCAGACAAGTACAAGGTTTTATTTCCAGTTTTCCTTCTCTCGCAGTGATATTGTCTGCGTATTTTTCCATTAGCCGCCTTTTACGATACCCTTCGGATGCGATGGGTGGTGATACTTATATTGTTTCACCGTCACCAGATGGATGACACTACACAGCTACCTCTAATTAATGTGTGATAATGATACCATTTCAAAATAGCTAGTACAGTCGGCAAATGAAATACGGTTGCACCTTTAAATACAACTTTATAAGAAAAACTGTAACCGTATTTTATAGTCCAAACTCCTAAATCAGTACTAAAATAATACTACAGAGCTTGATGAAAATACGACTACCTTTGTTCGCTGTAATTACAATGCAGTAAGACAGTTTATTTTTTCCATAATTTGATCAAAATACCCAAGCAACAGATGGAGATTTACCTTGACTTTGAATTTCTTTTATGAGCTGCATTTAAAACTAAGCTCTATTACCTTTGTGTAAAGATGCTTGTTAAGATTTGGAGGCGGCCATCTTTTCACCAGCTCCCCAAGATTGTGAAAAGATGGCGGCACGCATGCGCCATTTGGGTTGATTATTTTCTTATTTTCATGAATTTGTATAGTTAGTACAATATTTTATTTCTCAATAATTTAACATAACACTTTAATAACGTGTACTAACATCAAATTAATGTGTCTGGAATCGGGTCGCAGATTATGAGCGCGACACAGAAGTCTGACCAGCTGTTTGAAAAGCGTTTACCGTTTTGCAATTTATTGTAAAAAATATAAACTCCTGTATGATAAGCCGCCATAAAATTGTAAATCCCACACTTACACAGTATGTACCTAAATCTTTAAAAGTACCTTAACTTATTGAATAATTTTTGTATTCAATATGGCTGACACCTGTAGGAGTAGCGTTGAATTTTTCAGCTGCCAATAGATTACCAACGTACGCTTAGCAATTTTCAGAATTTATATTATAGAAGCTGAAAGATATGGTACCTAGACATTTTTAATTTTTAAAATGGATGAATAATTACCATTATATCTTGTCTTGTGTAATGTTAAAAATAAGATTTTTGCATTAACGTAACGAAGTCTCAGAAATGACTACTTAAAAAATTTCAATATTATATTTCGAAAATTGTTGTTTTTTGGTTACATTCATTCAAACATAACAATAGTTAAAATTTGTTCACGTATATATTTAGTATCAAGTCAATAGCTTTTATCTCATTTTGTCATATGGATGAATATGGTGCTTATTAAACCTATATACGATAAGCAGAAATCAATAACAAGTACCTACATAACATGTGGTATAAGAGATACAATGCGTGTCATGAGGGAACGACAGAATGAGGAGAAGCGGAAGATACCTACTCGGGTTAATATTAAAAAATGACTTACATGTAGCCTGACCAAACTTGCTATTATTATGATTAGCGCCACTGCAAGATACATGCACTCGGTTTTAAGCGACCTTTTAATGAAATTTGATCACATACTCCGTACACGGATAAATTTTGTACTCACCAATTGGGTAGAACCGGTAGAATGAGGGCCTGATGAGAGCGCAGCGCCGCGGGTCGATCAAATCGCGCACGCGCCCTGTGACCAACTACGCAGGTATCCTCGCCCACCACTGTTACTTGAGACACAGGGTGGTTTTCGTCATCATCCTCGTTGGCCTATGTGAAATGGCTTTGTACGTTACATATAGAAAGTTTGAAATATTAATTAGCGTGTCCAGTTTGGCACCGCTTAAATAATGGGTTATTAGCGATTACCCACGTTATCGATTCCCCCGAAAAATATTCTATTCCAAAATCGTTTTATAACGTTATTATAAATAACAATTTTTGAAGGGAATCGGGGGCGAACGGGAAACTGTGGAATCCCGACTAACTTGTAATACCATAATGTATGCACACGTAATGATTTTGTTCATGAGGTATATTTTCAATTCGGTCAGAGATTTCCAACGGGCACTTTGTACTTCGCTGTGCTTACTTACAGTGGAGACGACTGCATCTATGCGATTGATCTACCCATCAAAGTGAGCCATTTCCTCAGACTTGGCTGTATGTTTACTGTTGGATGAGAACCGCTTTGTACCTTAGATGTACGACACTCATAGAGTGGCTATTGTATTCTGTTACAGGCTTTTAACAAGGAAATATGGTGAGGGTTCGCGTTCCAATTTGGAGCTAACTATATTGGATGTTTATACTGGAGATTGATGGCACTTGGTGGAATCTGCTACACATATTGAATAATTATAACACTAGTACTTTTCACACTTTATTTTATTTTTATTTTTAACCTGACCGGTTTCACCTCACGGCTTTATCAAAGGTTTACTGAAAACATAATAATGGTTTTAAGCAATTATATTTCTAAATACTACATTCTTTATAAGTGGGTAGTTTTAAAAAGGTGTATACCAGGCTCAATTTTTTTCCCAACATTTTTTTGAATTTCCTTAAAAGTTATTTGGTTTAAAAATTAATGAATACATTATAGGTACAACACTAGTTGTATTAAATTTAAATGTCAGATGATTAAATGTCAAAATTATAATTGAATTAAATTAAAGGTATTGTCAAATTAAAGATGTCAAATGGACATAATGCTTATTGGTACTACATAACATGAATTAAAAATATATAAAATGTCAGTCAAATTAATTAATAATTAATAAGGTATATAGATGTCACTATTAATTGCAACAGAGGTGGGCGGCTCAGATCCAACTGTTGATTTAGTTCCAGAGCTTCCAGGGCGTTCATTTTTCTGCCTTTGTCACACAGTCGCAGAGCCCTGAAGTTGGCCTTTGGATCAAGGGAGTGGTTTTCTAGAAGAAGGTGTTCTGCAAAGTTGGACTCTGTTTTTTAAGTCTCCATCCTCTGACATGCTCAGCAACTCTGATACATGAGCTGAAATTTAATGTTCCACCTGCAACAGGAAGTATGTTGGCCAAACTGGACGTTTATGTCTATGTTTTATTTTAATATTTCTATTTATGTGCTATTTCAGCCTACCCTTTAGTGCCACGAGGCCGATGACCCCTACGGTCAGAGGTCACGTCAGCTTGCACTGCTTGATTATAGGTATTATTTTCTTATAGCTTCTAGCTACGCCGTTCTGCCACTGGGGAGATTATCTTCATCTGCTATTATTTTAAGCGGGTCACTGGACGTAGTTAGTAGACACTGTTTCTTTTTCCAGGGTCTTCGCACCGGGCTTTATTCGGCCGTGAGGCACACCAGCGAGGACCCTGGCACGCCGGCAATATCAGCAGCCGGGAATGAACGAGCCAAGTGCGTTTATCATCTCGGCACTGCGGACCAAACAACGCCTTGGCAGAATATTTATTGCGAATCCACCCTGACATTCATTTCTATAATGCCAATTCATAAATCTATGTAACGCTATTACTTAGATTGTAATTATTATCAATTTATTATAAATCCATCTTATTATTTATCTCTGTTCATACCCTAGCCGGTATAGACAAACATACCTAATAATTACTTTTACGTCCTTAAACGTTGAGGCTAGTTATCAATAGAAGCTCGCACTCTTTCCATGGGAAAATTCTTCACTTCCAATCAGTTTAGAGCATGCCGTATTCTCTAAAACTGACTATAAATCATATTCCAGCAAATTAAAATCGGGACTAGACGACGGCCAGTTTTCAGCTCTGATGAAGTCCGAAACGTTCACTTCCAACCAAATGTAATGCGAACCTACTAGTGCCGCTTGAGACATTCGTCCTAGTAATAAGCTTATTGTATGTGTTGTGCTCACGGTAGGCCTGGATCTTTAAGCAGGTTATAGAGAGATTTTGCTGGTATACCTCTCGCTCCCACTTCTACTGCATACAAATTAACCACGTAACCGTTTTTGATCAATTCATTTGTGAGATCTTATTTTTCTTCATTGTGTCGTCCTTCGGTATATTTTGTTTCCCACGGTACAGTAAGTTCCACAAGGACCACATATTTTATTGTTTTGGAATAAAGAAAGTAAGATCTGACATATTTCTTAATTGGTGACGAAATCCCCACATCCTCCGGAATTTTATAGTGCTTTTTATACGTGTCGTTTAGGAGAGTCCAATCTGGGTCAGTTATTGAATAAGGTTTGTACCTGGATTTTATGGATGAACCTTCAGACACAAATTTGATATAGCGCCTGTTAGTAGTCAATACTTTTTGGGGTCTAGCTACTGCCATACTCAATAATTCACGCATGATGATAAGTACCTTATCGTGGCGGCGTGAGTATTGGCCACTAAATTGCTTGCATGAAATATTCAACACCACTGAGGTAAAAGTAAATAGGGACACAAAGGGTGAAGGGAATAAGGGTCCATCATGGTATTATTTTAAGTATTTTCTGAAATTAATGTGAATTCGAGTTTTCATATACAAAAACGGTGGAATTTTAGTTAGTAAGTAAGTAAATTATTTATTGCTCAATATACGGTATGTTACAATGGTGTTACAAAATTCGATACAAACGTCCGACATGTTTTGCAGATTCTCTGCATGCAAAGTTATCAATTTTATTTCCAGCTTCACATATTTAATAAGTAGTAATTGTAATAAGTAATAAGATTAAAATTAGAGTTAATATTTAGTGTCAAGAATGCACGCTGAAATTGTAATAAAAGAATATACAATACTATTAATAAGTAATAATCATACAAACAATAATAATCATGTCATATAATATTTACACACATAATTTAGACATAAGGTATTATAATTTAGATGTAAGTTTATTATTTTTATCTCAGTTGAAATTATTGTTGTAGATGATGTTGATGATAAGGATGAAGATGACGTTCAATGAAATGATTGCTGCCTCACTAATGATTGTGGTGAAGACTTTACTAGGGCTTTAGGGACATTTGTAACCAACACAAAAAGTCCACAATATATATATAATAGTCTAAGACTACGCATATAAGAGTAAGGAAGTAGCATATTATAGTGAATTGTTGACTTTTTAACAACTTTTCCACTCAGATCGAATAGTAAAAATAAGCTTTCCGAGATGGTGGGAGGAAAAAAATTCCTATTTTCCAACAAAAACTTCTTCATTTTTGTTTCGTAATAGCAGTTTCTATAAAAAATAAGCTAATAAACAAGAAACCATACAAAATTAGTTTGGATTGTGTATTTCGGAACGGCTTTCGTCTTGAAATTTTTGCTAAACTTGATAAATTTATAAAATTGTACAAACATCCAAGAAGAGTTGTGAAACAGTTTCATTGCGCACAACAAAAGGAGAGAAGCAAGCAAGACTTCTTCAACGTGACTGATTGTATAAATTCAAAACGTTTACAAAGTAGGTACGAACAAGGAAAAGTTCTAACCACTGCTAACGTGACGACAACAGGTGACTTTCGGTAGACTTCGATATAAATTAGTTTTCACGATTATTTCCCCAACGTGACTAGGATTATTGTTTATTGACTTCATTATTTGTTATTCCTTGGGGAATAAGGGGTAAGGTATGCTGGAATTGGTAGGAATATAATATGTTATGAAACTTGTTTAGTTGTTAAGATTGTTGTATTTGAGGGATAAATCAGTGACAAATACAGACAAACGCAGACTATACCAGAAACAAACCCTGTGCGAAGCCACTTGAAGATGAAAAAAGGTTATGAACTAAGAAGGTATGGGAATTATGGGAACAGAGGAACAAGAGAATACTAACAAAAATGAACCTACTTTTTTTTTAATAAAAATAATATTAATTATGAAAAAAAAATCCGAAAGATCGAACAAGCCTTATAAAAGGCAGTACCTATTAATTTTCATCTGGTTTGAGATTTGCAAATGGGTAACGCCTGCTTTAAAGTTTGTTTCGATCTTTTCAGCATCAGTCGGGTTTTTTATTTTCAATAATTTATTTTATTTTATACTTTTTTGTTATGATATATACAGTGGTGGACACATAATTAAAGACACTTGGAGGATATTAATTTTTCAAAGTTTACCTCTCCTATATGTTTTTATTATAATGCAATAGGAGCTTGCAATTTTAATTAAATTACTCTATCGGTTATCTTGAAATGTTAGAAATGAAATAAACGGAACAAGGAAATCGTCTTCAAAAATTATTAAGTTTATTTTTATTGTAGATAGTATGAACTAATGCAAAGACTTGGCCAATTAATTAAAGACACCATTGTGAATATTAAGACGAACTTGACTGAAATTAGTTTTAGATGTATAATAAGTACATAAAACTATGTTATTAATACACTCGAGAGCAATGAATCCGGGTCACTCAAAGAATCCAAAAAATCTCGGAAAGTAAGAATGCTAGGTTAATGCAATAAATTGTATTTAATAGACAATTTAATACTCCTTAAATGAAAGTATTAAAACTTCTTAGTTATTGTAAAGTTATATCATAAAAAAATCAAATTTGAAAAGGGAACACTGTCGAAGATGGAACTACGAAATTACAGGATTTGTTTTTGCTTTTGTTTGTAATCTGTCATTTATGTTGGTACATAAACCAGGTTGATAGTGCTCAATATTCATTATTCAAGCTGAAATCATGTCGCTTACACTTGAAGAATGCACCAGAATACTTACATTGGTGGAAACCGGCCGGAGTCAGCGCGATACAGCCAGGACTGTCGGTGTGTCGCTGTCAACAGTACAAAGAGTTCTCCGACGTTACGAAGAAACTGGTTCTAACCTACGCAGACCAGGAACGGGCAGAACTAGGTGTACCACAGCACGAGAAGACCGATACTTGGTGAACACCATGCTTCGAAATCGCTTTCTCACAGGAACTGAACTCACAAATCAGTTTCGACGCCTCGGAGGAAGTAACCCAAGTGCATGGACAGTAAGACGTCGGCTTGCTGAATCTAACTTAAAACCCCTTAGACCTGCAAACGGCCCTAAACTGGAGCGTGGCCATCGTATTTCAAGACTAAGATATGCCCAGAACCACGTAAATTGGAGTATTGAAGATTGGTCGAAAGTTATGTTCTCCGACGAATCAAAATTTATGCTCTACAAGCACGATGGAAGACACAGAGTGTATAGAAGACCAGGGGAAAGATTCAAGCAAGCATGCATCGAAGAAAAAGTAGCCTACGGTGGTGGGTCTGTACTTGTGTGGGCCGGAATTTCCTCTGAAAGTCGCACAGAGCTGGTGATCATAGAAAACGGCTCTTTAACTAGCGTAAGATATGTGGAAGAAATCCTCAACGAACACGTTGGTCCATTTATGGTCAATTTGGGTGAGGATGCTATATTTATGCATGACAATGCCCGACCTCATACAGGTAGGATTGTGAATGACTACCTTCAAGAGATGAACATTACTTGTATGGAGTGGCCAGCGCGCAGCCCGGATATCAACCCGATCGAGCATGCTTGGGACGAGCTAGGGAGATGCGTAAAACAACGAAACCCTCCCCCATCACGCTTCCTGAGCTCAAAATTGCTCTCACAGAGGAATGGGAGAATATTCCCCAAAATCGTATAAGGAACTTGGTGTACAGCATGCCAAACCGCGTAAACGCAGTAATGGAAGCACGAGGAGGTAATACGAAGTATTGAAATTCAAGAAAATCGTCATAAAGTTCAAAAATTTCATGTTTCCTATTTTTGTTTTAAGGAGAGATCAGCAGTTTTTTTTCTTTATGTAATTTTGTGTAAATAAAATGTATGGTGACTCATATTTTTTTAACTTTCATTTAAGGAGTATTAAATTGTCTATTAAATACAATTTATTGAATTAACCTAGCATTCTTACTTTCCGAGATTTTTTGGATTCTTTGAGTGACCCGGATTCATTGCTCTCGAGTGTATTTTGTCGCATGTCCTTTAGCAGTAATGACAGGCTGACACCGCCTAGGCATTGAAGCGATCAAATTATTACAGGTTTCAATCGAAATCTGCTCCCATGCCTCCTTAAATACCATGTAGGTAAAGTTGATGCACATTACTTATACGTTTTTTTGCTACTATTTTCTTCACATAGGACCATAAGTTTTCGATTGGGTTAATATCAGGACTGTACGGTGGCCAATCTAAAACTGTTACTGATTGGCTCCTAAACAATTATTTGACCACAGCTGAAGTGTGTTTTGAATCGTTGTCATATTGGAAAGTCCATGTCACTGGCAAATTATCCTCGGCATAAGGTAACATGGTTTCTTCTAAAATATTCTTATATTGAAATTTATCCATGTTACCTTCTATTTTTTTGAAGTGAAAACTTCTTTAGCGGCGTTGGATGGGTGTAAAATGTTAAGGAAGCGTCAGGATTAGTTGACCTTTGTACCGTAACCGACGACTGACGTCATACAAGATTAGGTAAATACTATCTATTTTGCAATTTACCTGAGATAGCGTCGTAGCTTAAATGGTAAGCACTTCGACTGTAAGTCCTCATAGTTTCAGATAGTATCGGGTTCAAACCACCTGGCCTTCTGAAACTTTTTGTGATTATTTTTTCTTTTTGTAATTTATTACATTTTATGATTATTTTTTCTTTCTGTAATTTATTACTTTTTGTGTTTATTTTTTCTTTTCATTAATTATTAATTTCTTCTGACAGAAAATTAGCAGAAAATAAGTGATAAGTTCTATGATTAGCGCTATATTATAGGTATGGTATGTTCTTTTTTATCTTTTTCTATGTATATAACGAAGAAAGAAAAAAAGAAAATGTTTTCACTTCTGCCGGCACTCCCAGAGTGCAACCCGTCTTTTTTTATAGGTCCCACACCGTAACCAGAAAAACATCCCCAAACTTGAATATTACCCCCTCCATGTTTGGCTATTTTCTTAGTGTATTTTGGGTCCATTTCTTTTTTTTGGAGGACGTCTCACGTAAACTTTTCCATCAGAATTAACCATATTCATTTTAGTTTCGTCGGAAAAAAACACATTTTTCCACTGTCGTTCTGTCCAATGTGCATATTTTTTGGCAAATTCAAAAAGTGGGACCTTACGAGAAACTCTTCCAAATAAGTCTGTCTCACATAATCGCCTTCTAACCGTTCTTGCAGACACTCCTCTAGACCCCCCTGCACCAAATACTTCTAAGCGAATAATTTCTGAGCCTTTGAAAGGGTCTTTTTTAGCCAACAATGCTATTCTTCTCGCGGGGTTGTTTTTCTCGGTCTAGGTTTCCTAGGCACGTTTGCCGTAGTATTAAACTTATTATAATGCCGGATAGCGTTCATAACCATATCTTTAGAGCATCGCAAGTGATCTGCAATTTACCTGTACGACCAACCTTTGTCATGAAAATTGAGAATTATCTTTCTTGTAGAAAGATCGCAACTTTTGCTTTTTCCCATACTACGAGTATATTTCAATTTAAAGGACATTGCTACGCGTCCATACATCATTCGCCCCAGAACCAACAGCAATGGAAAAAGGTTTATTAAATGCAGAATATTTTTTTAATTCTTATTACTTCGTATTTATAAGACGAACAAGATTCTAAAGCCCAGAAATGCAACAAATATGTGAGATTTTGAGGTTACGTTTGTGCATAAGCCGGCCATATTTGGATAATATTATTAACCTATCATTAAGTATTTGTTATGCCCGTTTGCTCTGAATGGACTTCGAAACATTTAAATGCTTTTTAGATAAGTATTATTGACAGTCGAAATTATCCATAACGATCAATAAATACGGTAGGTAAGACAAATATTAAATTAAAAGTGCTATATTGTCTCGGTATTTATCAATAGCAGGTAGGTACCAAACCTATTTAAAAATTATATAGATATATTAGAGTTCTTCGTACCTATTATTTTATGTTAGACTAGCAGACCCGACCGGGCTTCGCCCATGGGCATGAAATATAAGCCGGATTTCTCGACATTTATGATTACTGCTCCGCTCTCTTAGCAGTAGCGTGATGATATTAGCCTATAACCTTCCTCGATTGATGCACTCATCATCATTCTCAGTCAGCTCAGCTCAGTTCAGCTTTCAAATCTGTAATGCTTTTGAACTTACCTCCACAACCAATTGGCGAAAAGTTCCGGATTTTGTGGGCTCAGACTACCCGTAACGACCGCCATATGATAGATCTTCGTATGGCAGCCGGGACCATTGGCTTAACGTGAGACCATGGCACGATCAGACCAATGCAAATACTGTACCTATGCATATTCATACATAATTTGCACTGAGCGGGGGTCGAACCCGCGCTTCCTGTGTAGCGGTCGCGTTTACTAACGCTACGGGACAGAGGCTGTATGGAAAGTGATAATTCGAACCACTAGCTCCTGAGATTAATGCGTTCAGCCAAACAAACAAACTCTTCAGCTTTATAATATTAGTATACAAGTATAGACTTCTGTATAGGTATTATATATTTTATTAGATGAAATTTACATACTGTACATAAGAATTGTCTAAATAAAAATATCAAAACAATACATTATTATACATATGTTATGTAATGTAATAAGTAAAAAAAATACAACACATTTTTCATTCTTTATTTTTTATTACTCATTTTCCACATTACAAGTAAGAATATTGTCTAAAAATTGTGCAGAGGTGTCGATACTTTCATACCTTGCGTAACTTAAATACCAAATAATGGTCATAGCATACAATTGCAGCTTGTCTACGAACTTGTGTCGGATCGATCACAATATACACAAAATAAGTTTTGTGGCTGATGTGACGGCTTTGTATTTTGCCTCGCCATAACCATATATTTTCCGAGTTTAAATTGTTCATCAGATCATGATCGACCTTAATAATTATTATTACCACAATTCACACATCTCAATGGTCTCCTTGAAGTAGATCTTGAGGAAGATGGCTTTGAATAGTGCACTGCTGCACGATCAGCACTTTGCCAGCAAGGATGGCATATACATATTATGTGTTGCATGTTGTATCTGAAAGATATGACATTTTTAAAAATAAATATATATTGTGTTAGTGGTATATTTATTGGTGCAAGCCTTTCTATAATAATATTTTTCAAACTAAGTTGATGTGGTGTATGAGTTTTCAATGAAATTATTTGATGTGGACGAGCCCGAGGTTCTAACCTTCTATGGCAAAGCACACAGTCATTTCTTCCAACATTTCTGGTAGTTGGAGCTATTGAAGTGCGAATAGTCACTTGAGCCAAAGTTCAACATGAAGTGCATATAAGATCATGTGCATGGATCTGAAAAAGAAAAACAATTTCATTCAATGTAATATTTTGTCTAAATGCAGTTATGCAGTGTAGGTAACCATCATTTAAAAATAGCATGGTTTTTTATATTATGTTAATACTAAATATTCATAAGGTTTAATGTAAGTATGATTGAAAACTTCTTTAGCAGCAAAGGGCAAAGGTACTTACCGCCACCAGACCCTCAATAACACAATATACACAGTCCATTTCGTTTGACTTTTATAACTATTATCAAAGTTCACAAAGTCCAGAAATCACAGCCCCGTATTTCGATATTTGTTAGAGATCACAAAGTCCAGATATCAAAGTAATTGATTTTGCATGAGATTAGAATCCGTTTGAATAGCCAAGTAGTTAATAAAATATCTAAATTATTCGAAGAAAACAAGAATAAAATTGAAATCAACTAAATACACAGCGAACTATCGAAGTCACAGTGACAGGTATGGCCAAAGAGAAAAAAACGATGCTACTTTTGTCACGTTGTCATTCATTGGTTGAAAATGGCAATAGTACTCAGGTTATTTTCGTTACATTACTCTTAATTATTAATTTAGAATAGATCCTTGTCCGTTTGATACAGATATTAGCATCTAATTCATTCAAATAGATAAATAATTATGGTATATGCCACATGTTTGTTGGTTCTGGGGCGATATTCAGCGATGTCCTTTACAATAAAACTTAAAGCCAGCTTTAAACTGAGCTAGTTTTTTGTGTCACAATAATTCGCGGCAAAATGGAACAAAAATTCAATGCTCCTTTTATTTTAATTTTAAATTTAGAACACGGAATACGTACTGTCTATAATTAAATAGCCAGCGGCAAATGCATCGAAAAAGTTTGTGTTACATTTGAAAAAGGAATTAAGACTAAACTATTGCTTATTTACCTTTTATACTATTCTCATTTTAAAAATACGACATCAATTTATGTAGAATAATACTAAGAACAGAATTTATTCATACCTTGGGTATCGAAACATCATTTATTTTGATGTATGTGTTCAACATAAAGGGTGTCTTTAATTATGTGACCACCACTGTATATATTTATGTAACCGTCTTCTAATTTCGTTCATTTTGATACCCCACTCGAGAAATTTGAGTAATATTTTTTTCACGTACATATTGGCGTCAAAAGACCAACATATAGCTTTTGTTCATATTTTATGTATCCTAGAACACTTAGGCAATAAATACCTTTCATTTGAGACATGCGACTGTTCAGAAGATAAAGGTAATAAAATAAAGAATATTATAAACATAAATACAAACATATAAGATGCGCGCTAAAAACACAACCCTTCCTAGCAGTCGGGTAAAAAAGAATTATTCTAAAGTTTAAACAAAATAATTTAGCTCTCTATTATTTTTTAGGGTTGATCCCATTACAGTGTTTTTTTAATGAACTGACATGATTAATGCAAAACCGAAACTATTCGGTAGTTTCTATTTTGCATTTATCAGCTAGAAGAACGAAATAGTGATGGCTGTCCCTAATATATCATCCCGTGCTGAACTAGAAAACGTAGTAGATACAGCCTAGGTAAGACCCTTAACTCCATGAGGGAGATGTTGTTGAATATATATTTTTTTATGTGTACATTCAAAGTTTTGGAGATCGGGGTGCTATCCTATTTATGCTATGCTGCATTAGCTGGTGCTATGAAAGCGGTCACAAGTAGTTCGATCGACGTTTTAATACAAAATTACTTTTGAAATATCTCAAATTCAATGAGTCTAATTTTTTTACCAGTATTATGTATTGCTCACCACTAAATATAAAAAATATGAAAGTATTAAGCTTTCGTTTGTTATTTTAGAAAAATCCACGAAGGGCACAATATGATTAAGTAAGTAAAATCATAAAACTATTATTTTTAACACGATTGGTATGGCCCACGACGGGTCGTAGAAAAACGTGGCCACGCACGTCGTCGCGGGGGAGCAGATCTGTCTTCGCGCGCACATTTTGTCTACTGTAGCGCGCGGGGCGACGACGGTTTGAGTATAGTTCGAGAGCTGTTAGTCATTTTTAGGTAGGTGTTTCAAACATTGCACCTGGCTTGCCAAACTATATGTATATCACGTTAAGAGCGTTTTCACATTATCCGATATCACACTATTACGTGTCTTTTCCGCGTTTATAGATGAAGCTGATCACGAATTTAAGGAAAAAGAAACTCGATTCTATTTCATGTCAATAAAGTCGAAAAATGCTCGCACTTTTTTTCATCCCTAACTCGTCTGTGGTATCGAGGAAATGGCCGATGCAGACCGATTTTATCGGTTAAACACCACCACAGAAATTTCTAACAGCTATCGGACTAAAAGCCCGCCATAATCGCACAGGTGATGGCAGATTTCCAATGTGACAACCTCGCGGTGTTCCCCGATATCACGCGCGGGGACGCGTGTTTTCTGCGTGTACTTGCGTGATCTGCCAAACTGCGCGTGGTTACGTTTTCAGTGTGTTAGACCCCGCGTTTTTTCTATACAAAAAGCTCCGTAGAGGCGACGTGAGCGTGACACCTGCGCTCCGCGGCGTGACGTGAGCAGTGTGAGAATAACCTTGATCTACATATTTTTAAATGAACGCCACCTATGTACATTTTCCTGTATTACATACCACTTTATAGCACAAAAAGGTTTTACTAACACTACAGAGATGGCGCTACGCTACTATTAGAGATGAACCTAGTTTTATGTCGAGCTTACCTTATTTCGTGATAAATGTTAAACAAAAGTAAGTACGAATGGTTGCCGAGTATTACTAATAGATGGCATAGAGTCATTGGACAGGTTCAATTGAGTTAAACAGACTCCTCAAACCTCAAATCTATTGAAACGACGGGGCGTGAAAAAACTGATTATCACCATGATTACATTGTTGGTGTTTAAAATGGTAACCCCCTTTCCTAAAACTTTATCTCAGCTTTCCATATGTGAGATCTTATATTGACGTGTCGTATACAAAAAAGGAAATCTCATTATTTATTTCAATAAACAAAGTTTCCTGTGCAATCGTTTTTCTAGTGGATAACAGTAGGTATAATTTTAAAACCTTGTTTCGTTCAATTTATAAGTTCTGTCGTCTGTTCCCATGGTGTATGGTATTGTCGATAAGGTTTTAATTTTTTGAAGTGAAAACTTCTTTAGCGGCGTTGGATGGGTAAAAAATATTAAACTTGCGTCAGGATCGTTTGACCTTTGAACCGTAACCAACGAATGACGTCATACAACATTAGCAAAAGATTGTTTATTTTGTCAAGTACGTAATGAAGCATCGTAGCTAAGCCGTAAATGCTTCGACTGTGAGTCCTTATGGTTTCAGATGTTACCGGGTTCGAACCTAGGCTTTTGATACTTTTTGTGATTATTTATTTCTTTTTGTAATTTATTACTTTTTGTGATTATTTTTTCTTTTTGTAATTCATTAATTTCTTCTGACAGAAAATTGGTGATAGGTTCTATGATTGGCGCTTTATTATAGGTATGGTATAGTATGGTAAGTTCTTTTTATCTTTTTCTCTGTATATAACTAAGAAAGAAAGAAAGAATAAGTTTTCACTTCTGCCGGCACTCCCGGAGTGCAACCTGTCTTTTTTTTTATATCGTATTGAACCTATGCCGAAGTGAAGGACAAAGTATTTAGCGGGATTGGATAAGCTATTTACAAATCGCTTCTAAGATGAATTATTATTGATATCGCTTTTTGGATGATGATAAAATTACGTTATAGAGATTTTAAAGAAATTATTCATGTACAAGGTCGAAACCCAAGCGGCTAGAACATTATAAATTAATTAGGCGGTTAAGATTACAAGCATTTTCATAAAAGCAATGCTCGTTTCCCTAACCTGTTACTTCTTGTAGTATTATTTATCAACAAAACAATTAAATACATAGGCTGTCTCATGCTCGAAGTATAGACATTTTGTTATCAATGCAGATGATAAATTACAGTAGAAGGCTATTGTGCCCGTTGACGGTCTCAATCGATTCGCAGCTTTAGTGTAGCTGAAGCAACAATTGGGGAATATTCGGATTTGTGGCTAAAGAAAATTACTATTGCCATTCATTATAAACTAACGATCCGCCCCGGCTTCGCACGGGAGGTAAAAACGTTCCCGTGGAAATCCAATGTAGCCTATGTTACTCACGGTGAACATAACTTTCCAATGGTGAAAGAATTTTTGAAATCGGCTCAGTAGTTTTTGAGTTTATTCATTACAAACATACAAATCTTTCCTCTTTATAATATGTAGTGTAGATTATAACTTTGTTATGTGCAAAATTAAGTTTTGCTTATTTATGAATGGTTTTGCAGAAACAGGGACGTCTATGTACGTCTTCAGAGGTTGATTGAATAACCTCTGAAAGTGCTCAAAATGATCTTAATTCCTTGGTCTTCCTCGTTTCTTGTTGATGGATTGTTCTGATATTTTGTACGCAGCTTTAGTTCGGATAATAATACAATTTAAATCAATAAAACAGTTTAATTTGCTCTTACTTTAGTTTTCAGTTTTTTTAATACATGAGGCGGCAGATAAGCACACGGCTCACCCGATGGTAAGTGCTTACCGTGGCCTATGGACCACTCGTGCTGCCGACCCTGTAAACACATAGAGTTTCTGTGCCGTCAGTTTAGAAGACAAAGCAGAAATAGCCTTTGGTCTTCCCCCTGGCAGCACAAAACCTCTCCAGTGAGCTCTGGCTACCCTGCTTACCCCCAGGAACACAACACGAGGTTATTATGGATTCGGTATTCTGTAGAGCTGTGGTAATTCCCCAGTTGGACTGCTCAATTAGACGGGAATACAATCGTGTCCTACCTCTTACACTTTTTAGTCAAGATATTTCTGACGCTGACTGTACTAAGTATATGGAGTGCTAGAAAACTCATGCAGGATGGTCCTTGTGGTGCACTTTAGACAGCGGTATTGACATTGCTTCTTCAGTATACCTAGAATATTTAAAATCGTTAATGACTTTATTAGTCACTATGACAACAATATACATTAAATTGAGTCTACATTACTTTAGTAAGAAGACGAGTTAGTCCTTGTGGTGCACTTTAGACAGCGGTATTGACATTGCTTCTTCAATATACCTAGACTATTTAAAACCGTTAATGACTTTATTAGACACTATGACAACAATATACATTAAATTGAGCCTACATTAGTAAGTAGACGAGTTAGTCCTTGTGGTACACTTTAGACAGCGGTATTGACATTGCTTCTTCAATATAGACTATTAAAAAACCGTTAATGCCTTTATTAGACACTATGACAACAATATACATTAAATTGAGTCTACATTACTTTAGTAAGTAGACGAGTTAGTCCTTGTGGTGCACTTTAGACAGCGGTATTGACATTGCTTCTTCAATATAGAAAAACCGTTAATGCCTTTATTAGACACTATGACAACAATATACATTAAATTGAGTCTATATTACTTTAGTAAGTAGACAAGTTAGTCCTTGTGGCGCACTTTAGGCAGCGGTATTGACATTGCTTCTTCAATATACACAAACCGTTAATGCCTTTATTAGACACTATGACAACAATACATTAAATTGAGTCTAGATTACTAAAAATGAAATAAAAAGTAGAAGCTTTTCGAAAAAAGTAAATATTTACTTATCCAACATTGTACGTAAAATCTTCTCCATACGTTGATATAAGGCAATGCTTGAAAATCAAATAAACAGGGAAAATGTGAGAAGTGCCTTTTAACTGATACCTTTACGTCTGTTTTCTTTCTGTATTGAACTATTAATGAGTAACACATTAGAGCGACACCTTATATTATATTAATTGGCAATTTCCTACAGTACCACGTATGTTTTTGCTCCGTGTAGGTAATATTTATTATTTTATTCGATACAATTATATTTATTTTGCATTTTGGTACATAATTTTGTCTTTTCTTGTGGTTACTTGCTTCCAAAATTTATCATGCTTCACGTGTAATTGTAAATATTTCAGGAAATAATATAATGGAATGTCCCTAACTCATAAATATTTTAAAACCTACTACTTTTATTATAAATCTAGTAAATGCCTGGTTTACGTTACAAAGTTTCTTATTCACTTTTATATGGTTTATACTTTCTCTTTCATTAACTGTTGTTGTTCCTGTTAAGGCATCACTTTCCCTATAGCCTAGTCCTGGAGTCATAATGTATTTTACTTTTTCTTTGATTTGACTTCCTAAGTGATAAACTAGATCCTAATATGTGGCATATAGATGTTCACTTCTATTGATGACACAATGGGATTTGAATTTAATATAATCATTTAAGCATTTTGTGAAAAATTATTACGTCTACAAATAATTGTTATTCCTCGCTACAAAAATATAACATAATTTAAACAAAATTTACTTAAACAGAAATACGTTCAGCAACCAGTTCTTTCTTTGCTTTACATCAGATAACTCATTACTGACCTTTATAATGGAGACATTGCTCAGGCTAAGGGTAGTGGATATCGATAATTAGTAATTAATGGAATGGAACGACACCCCACGCCATTACACTAATTTTCAAGATAACGATGGTGATTAGAAATAATGAAGGCCTCTGTTATAACGAACCGAAAAATCTTTTAGATCTACATTTTATTGCTTAGCCACATAGACGATTTTCATCTTATATTAACTTTATACTTTTCAAACAGTAATTAATAAGAGTAAATAGCTTTTGCCCGTGTGGATGTCGGTTATCGCGACCAAGTATAGCCTATGTCCTTTCTCAAGGTCTAATCTACCCCTATTGCAGCGAATTTCATCAAAATCGGTTCAGTGGTTTATGCGTGAAAGACGGACAAACAAATACACACACACACACATTCACTTTCCCATTTATAATATTAGTAAAGATACAGTACACTTATCTAACATAGGCCTACACATTTATACATTTTTAAAAGCCAACACTTTATTATTTAAACATATATAATTTAATACAAATAAGTTCGAAGACGATATCTACTTATTTACCATCTAAAACACACATAAATCATTTAGAAAGACAGTCTATTGTTCTCTTGAAATGTCTAAAAGATTCACTAAACAAATACCTACACACTACAACTTGTTTATATTATTGTCAATATGTGAAGAAAGTTCTTTATTTTTTGTGTAAATATTTGTCTCCGTCTGGTCCCAATATTATGCGAATATTATATTATCATACAACCAAAAATATTTTCATGTAAAGTAATTTTAGCTTAAGGCGAGTACATGTTGCTTGTATTGTGTAAAAAGCAGACAGATCTTATGGGAAGCCAAGATTAAAGATTTCTTTACGTACTCTAACGTACTATCGAATTCTCTTCACAGCATATAGCTTTTTATACTATGGTATAGCATTCTGCGTGTATTCTAATCTTTAAGTCTCTACAAACCCTCCACCTTAGTAAAAATATGTGGCCCATTTCGTAAAAGTAACGTAGATCCTCCTATAGACTTGTGAGCAGAATGTAATTCAATTACTAGACGTTTGTGTCAAAAGGTTCAGTTTTATCCACAATAACCCCTGGGCTTCACCTCAACGGAGCCATCAATACGGTGGGTGTGTCGGACTCGAAATTACTAAAGATACGTCGTTTTGTCATCTACGCGACTATTATCTTTGCGTCAGTCCCGGGCACATTAGAGGCTTACACTTCAAAGTTTAGGGTTAGCTTACCTCGTCCACCTCTGTGGCCAGGTAATTTAGTGTGCACTAGAAAGAATATCGCATAGAGCCCGACCGCTCTTGTCCTCTCAACATAGGTGACCTGACGTGTCGCTGTGGATCAAAAGCGCCGGTTCCTCATGCGCCGTAGTAATTTTGATTACTAATAAACCGTCCAGATTAATTGAAATCATATTGACGCTATTCTGATAAATCTTAAGTTCGGAGAATTATATTCGTCAAGAGTTGATTTACGGGTCAGAGAATATTATTGTAGAGCGTATCTGAGTGATTATTCCAGATATCAAATTAATCTATTCAAAACAACAATCCTTTAGGTTCGCATAAATTAATGGATATAGATCGGCTGCAGGAATTTTGGTCAGGTATCTTTGAACAGCTTTGAAAAGAGAAACATATTGGGATTGTCGTAATTTTGAAGCCAAAGTACTAAAATATTGAGAGATATGTACTGACAAATTTAAATAAATCTAATTGTACCTGCCTACCCTGTATTTTGTCACCTTACATTCGCAACACTTACAGTTGCGCTAGTAGGTAGTTAGGGCACAAATCTACCTCACCTACAACCGGTATGTGTGCTCATTGACAAAGAGACTACATTGCAGGTGTTCCCTTCGGGGTTGAGGATTCAGCCAAATGACAGTCATTCCCGGAAAATATAAAATAAAATCAAATTATGAAAAGGAAGTACTCCTGCCTTCCGCGGAAAGTGGAGAGCGAACGCTGCGCTCCTAACTAATCAGTGACTTCCAATCTACTAGCACAAAACTAACCATCGACAGATATGTTGCGGCAACTAAATTGTCCATTATTCAGAAGCAAAAATTCAGACCAATGTTGGACAAACTTCTCGTTAACATAGAACGCTACATAGACGCGCAAGTTTTGATTACATTAGAGTTAAAGAATGTAACTCGTCCGCGGGTCTTCTGACTTGAATGTCAAATGAGGTCGTAAAGTGCCCCCCACGCCACGGTTACGCTTAGACGACAGATTCAAAATAAATAAAATGCTAATCCGTTCCCCGTTTTACTGTCGAACTTCGAGCAATAACATCTCATACGTACACAGCAATCGTAGTATGTAGGTACCCGAAGCACTCTTAACTGAAATTGTCTTAACTTTCGGCAATGTCCCTACGTATAATGTTGTTCACTTCTTTTCGTGACAGTTGCGTTATAAATAGCGTCATTTTGATGGCATTAAGATTGACCCAACCTTTTGTTTAGTCTTTAATGGTGATATTTAATGTAAGGCTTCATTAACTTCGTAATTCAGATGGACTTTATCTAAAAGAAATGGGTTTGGAGATATGGATATGGAAACAGCTGGGAAATTCTAGTGCCTTTGCTAAAAATAAATTTTCATACAAATATTTCATAAAGAAATAACTCGTGGTTTCACAAAAATATTTCAAATATTTGTGTTTTTAACATGATACGCCTACAGAAAGATGATTATTTCAATCCGAGCTATAAAAGTCCCGCAGGCGGAGTTTTATATCACTTTCGCACCTAAGACTACGAGAAGAAAATATTTATGTTAAGCCGAAATTGGATAGCAATAATTTACCATAGAAATGATATTATATTATATACACAGTGTTTAACATTCACGTTTGTATTTTCCCAGAAGGATAGGCAGACGTACATCTCCACATTAATTTAAGCAAGTGGTGCCGTTATCAGAATTAATACCCAAAAATATTGAAAAAGGAAAGTTTAAAAATTAGTAAAAATCATTCATATAAATGAAGCCAGATGCAAGTAACGGTTGGTTTTATATTATAGTGTCCTAGCTAATTCTACCGACGACGCAACCATTCTAACGTCTCTTACAATATTTTGAATACATCATTTCCGCAAGCGCTTGTACAAACGCAGTGCGTACTCATTGTAAGTGCTGGTATTGTCATTTAGTACAAAGCTCGAAGTAAGCATGTGCTAGCTAAGTCTGCTGTCAGACTGTTAACGTTACATATTCTACCTGAAACGTAAACTGGTCTCCTACAAGGGACCAATGGGCACGATTTTTTAATGGCACCTACAACTTTTTTTCCTGAGGACAAATTTTGAGAGACCAGCCAGGTTCGTCGTTAATTTAAGTTGGTAACTGATAATACAATCATCATTATGATTCTATAAAATATATATTATATCAACCGACTTTATTACAAGAACAGTTCTATACTTAGTTAATTATGTTTTTTGGCGTTTAACTTTGTTTGCCTTTATTATTTTGACGTGATTCGTGAGAATTTGTTCGAATAAAGTAGTATTTACTTATTATTAAACACTCTTAATAAATTTAAATCGTCTAGTCATCCACTTATTACCTACAGTGGAAGCAAAAGGAGTATTTTGTTAGGTATAGTATAACACACATAGATATTATTTGATGTTCATATAGAATCGTTGGCGTCTGTTTGCACAAACTTCATTATAATAACGTCCTATAATTATGCACTAAACTCGAAATTCACGCATTAATAATAAATTCGACTTCAAATAAAATTTTCATATTTATACAGCATTCAATTAATATTTATTTAAGAAACATTGAAATTAAAGATGGTAGGTTATATATAGGCCTTCGTTAACAACCTCCTTATTCAAGAGATTACTGAATATTTCAATTAGATAGAATAGGATTAAAAATTTCATTCAAATCTTTCTTTTCTAACAAATTTTGGGTTAATTCACCAACTCAAATATCGCCAGTTCTACCTCCTCTGCTTTTTGTAGAGGCTTTTTTACTCATAGCCATTGTCTTCAATGCAATAGATAGGTTGGAATCAAAACCACACCTTCACCTGCCTCTCGCTAGAAATGGCTGTACCTTCTCTCCTCTTTTGCATCTGATAGCTTGTGGGCATATAATTAATAATTATAGTAGATATATACTCTTAAGTTTTATGATCACCTCAGGCGATCAAAGAGAATTTCATTTTGAATGTTAATATCCGAATGAAAGATTTCTAAATTAATATGAAACTTGCTTTCAACCCTCGTTATAAATGCTGACACGGACCATGACACTCAGAAAGTCGAGAAAAGTTAAACTGTCTGGGTTACCGCAACAAGTTTAATCAGAGTAAATTCACAGACTAAGAAATATAATAATTACATTCCAAACGTTATCTTTTGAAACATAAAGTTTGAAATGGAAATTGGTTGTTACATCTTTAGCGCCAACCATTTTCAAAGTAAAATTAATAATCCTATTTCGTACAGAATAAGTTGCTTATATTAGCGACTAATTAAATAAGATAACAGTAAATAAAACATCTGCAAATGGAACTCTGAAATCGGTTATCGCTGTCAAAGCGACCTCGCCGTAAAGGACAAAGAATATCTTTCACTTTGCCGGCGTGTTTTTCATTTGCAAGAGAAGGCGTTACATTGTTTCAGTCTAACTATTCGTTTTCTAGAAGCAGCATTATTATCATTACTCCATACGGCTTTTTACGTACGAGTATGTGTTTATATAGAATTAAAAAACGTTTTAATGAAGATCATATTTACCTTATTACATTAACATTTTATTAACAACTGTAATTTATTCTTGAAGCTCGTTATATACAACTGCGGTTTTCATTTGTTGGTTTCACTTAGGTGGTAGACAACCACACGGCCCAGTTGATGGAAAGCGGTTACCGTGGCTTATGGACGAGTTCAATACCAGGGGAGTCACACTCGTGCTGCTTACTCTGTGAGAACAGAGAGTTTCTGTGCCGTCAGCGTAGAAGATAAAATCTTATGGATGACATATGGAGAAGAGTAGATGGGCAGTCACTGCCTACTAATGAGGGAGATAGATAGGCGTGAGTGTATATATAAGTACCTATGAATAGTGGAGTATGTAAACGACTGTCCCAATTTGATTTAATTTTGAAAAAATTACGTCCACTTTTAATTTTGTTGTAGTTTCAGGAATTTTTATCACTGAATTACAGTGACAATATTTACATGTTACGAGGCACTAAAATAATAGCAATCTATAAATACATTTCCATTTCAGTAGTTTATTTCGTTACTTGTATATTTAAATGATGGTCTGGGACAAAACAAGACTATTATATTTGACGGCGCGTTAATAATTAGTGTGATAATTAGTGTGATTAGAGTGAATGAAATTCACTCTGGCGTAATGCAAGACTCTAGTGTTCTATGGTCGAGTGTGACGTCATTCGTTCATTCGGTCAATTTGAGTTTAACAGATCATTGTCTTTGGTGGGGCGCGCGGAGAATCGTGACCAGTATCGCTGTGAACCTCGACCGAGCACTACGTGTCTAGCAGAACGCTCCTAGTTCGGTTGAATATACTTGGTTATAGATCGCGAGTGTGTCTGTAGAATGTGTAGTCAGTGATTGATGTGATTGAAATATGGTGATTCGTGTATTAGGTTGTCCTATCTCCTCGCCCGTAAAATCCACACAGACTGTAAATGCAAGCTTACAATGGGCTACTAAGAAGCCCCAGACCCGAAGTAAACCCCATGTGCCTTCATCAGAAGTGGGATACCAGGGCAACAAGCTGAGGAGAATAGCAGTGGCAACCAAAAGACTCGCTAGTCAGATTTACATGAAATAACGTGAAACTGTGTCTGTCCTGATTGTTGGCTGCATCCCGACTACAAGACCCGGTGAGCCCGTTCCTTTTTATTTCGTAAACAGTGTGTGCTTATTTTTTAAAAACAAGTGGTATAACCAAATAATTTTCTGGTAGCGGAATATCGCATTCCACCCTCCAGGGAAAGATATTGTTGTAAAGGCATTACTCGTGGGTACAAATTCGTGTTTGAATAAAAAGTCTTATCCTATTTTTACTATTCCATGTAGTGCCAGAAGAGACGATAGCAGTTCGGGCAATCCGTGAGCAGAGGTTTATGAGGTAGCGGAGTTTGCACCTAATTATATAGGGGCTAAGTTAAATTGTCATTACACGAGAAAGTTTCGAAATATCCCGAATATCTAACTATGCTAGATTCTATACTATCTGTAGCTGTTGATACGGTGAGAAGACTTATTCGAATTGAGTAGGGTACGCTGCAAAAGGTTACTGTGATTGCTTAGATTAGCTTAGAATGCGGTGACGCAATCAGTACGTCCAAGAAGTGAGAACGATAAGTTTTACCGAACTACCCTATATTAAAAGGTGAGTTCATTATTGTCAGTACGCAGATGCCATGTCAACATAGTGCAAAGGCTCGTTTTAAATCGTCTTCCATTGAGTGGGGAGGTAGTGAGACAGAAGGAACCAGTTCTCGATGGTAGTGAGACAAAAGGAACCAGTTCTCGATTTAATCTTTTTTTATTTAAGTGACCTAATTTACGTAAAAGTGAGTAGTTTGCAGTAAAAACTAACGAAGGACGATTCTGATTAACGATGTAATACGTGTTGGTTTTTGCGTTTGCTTTTTTGGTTTCGATATCTTTTCGGTAGCAGGTACTGACCCGGTGTGTCTTGTCTTGAGATGTTTAGGTCCCTCGGAGTACTCGATGCTGTGTTTAAATGTTGGTGGACAGATAGGTGAATGTAGCTGTACGGTGTAAGATATAGCTTCCTATGAAGAAGGTTGAACTCTGTTAATAATCGCAATAATTTCTGTGATGCTGAGTAGCAAAGAGGAGCTATGCGGTATCAGCTCTAACTGGTTTTGTTCGTGTAATATTTCTCATTAGTGGGTAGTGGGTAGACTCACCGTGGTGTACTTCACTTTGAGGCCACACTATTGTGTAGGTACCTAGGTAGAAAAGGCGTGGCGGATCCTTAGCAAGAATACACGAACCAACAGTTTGGTAACCAACGGGTCGACTAAAGGAATAGTTCTCGTCGCCAAATTGGCGAATTGCGGCCGATAAACTGCCCCGAGCAGTCTCTCGTCTTAATGGGCGATTATATGATCTACATTCTGGTGAAAGCCTCTGTGGCGTGGCGGTGGTCGGTGCGGCTGCTGCGCGAGGACTCGGTATCGATCCCCGGTCGGCACGGGTGTTTGTGTGCTCGTATAAGTCTGCTGGCATTGGTCTGGTCTACGTGCTACGGAGGGCCCGTTGCGTCATATATCCCGGTTGTCATGCGAGCGTCTGTGGCGGTCGCTGCGGGTGATCGGAGCTCACAGGGGTCCGACTGGTGTAGCTGCAGAACTTCGGTGTGCCGCTTGGTTGTGGGGATCGGATGGCGGTCGCTTCGCGGGGTGTTTCGAGATCCAGTCGCGCCGCGTTTGTACTGGAGAGCCGAGACCAACTAGGTCGAGAAAGGAGCTCGGAGAATGACGATAGAATGAGTAATTAGGACTTGATTGCTAGAAGCGGCGGTTGCTGCTAGTTATTTGTCATATACCCTCCATTGTGATGAAATGGAGTAAAGTGTGTAATTACGGGTCCACCACCACCAGAATGGTTACCAGCTAATTCCGCGTTGTCTGAATGCTAACAAATTGAAACTAGGTTATTGACTGTAGATGGTTCCTGGTGGTAGGAAAACTGAACCCGACTCACTGCAATCACGGGGACAAGGTGAGGTGCGTATACTTCTAACTGTTACGAAATTTCAGGCAAGATTGGGTCTAAGTACGAGTCATTGATCAGATGTCATGCAGAAGTTGACGTACATGCTATAATCAGATGAAGAGGCTATAATCCGTCACATCAGTAAGTGGTGTATAAGGAGTGAAAATAAAGTGCTTTAGTACTGTGTTCTCGGGTATGAGTGATGGAGTCGTCACAAGCTTTGTGCCTTTGCTTTGATTTCAATACACTCGCGTACCTAAGATTTAGGGAAAGATGTTCTATTAGCAAGTAATGTTTCATTGTTATCTCAAGTAACGGTTTCTCGTCGTACGTGGTCACATAGACGAAATTCTACATCGATCAATCAATCAACCAACTAGGCCACCGTGGTCAACTGCTCGACGTGGGCCTCTCCCAATGTGCGCCATTTCGAAATACTACATGGATATGGGTTGTCTATGTTATATAATTAGAACAGGAGAAGACCTAAAGTTCCAGATACTGACAAGCATTGGCAGAGACATCCAAGTTGAAGATTACTACTTCAAACAGACGCGTGCTTGGGTGACTTCTCTTACTTTACAGGGTAGTATAGATGTCATAGGGATACTCTGTTTAATAGGCAATCAATGAGCTAGATGAAAGTGACAGCTTCCCCGTAAGTGTGATAGATATGTTCGCTTCACGACCGATCGTGCCGATCCAATAGTGACTACGATGGATCAATACACGAATGATGGCCAGGGTGGTAATGAAACCGTTCCAGTTGGTAGGAGGGCGGTGTGCTCCTCCATGCGTCTTATTTCGCTCCTTATTAATGATTGAGTGATGTGAAGTAACAGCGTAGATGTGCAATCCGTGCGACTCCGCCAATGGTCCGGGGAAGCGTAGTCGTGATTCGTGACCTCGTGAATAGACAGGGTAATGGAGCGGTTACGAGAGCGTCTGCAGATGCTGCGAAGCGCGTATGGTAGTTTTGTACAGGAAAGCAAAGTGTAACAAAATTGGCCCCTAACTAATTCTGAACCATAAGTGTGTTTTAATTAATCGGTTTCGATTGTATGCGGATAGAATACTAAATGGAGTATAGTCAGTGTTGGTTTATTGGTTTCCAGTCTTGCTTTACTTACTACTACTACTACTGTTCGTGAAACGAGCCGTAATATTAAGAAAATATTTATATAATAAGTTGGCAACACTGTCTATTCTTTTTCTCTCAAATAAAATCTGCTACAAGTGCTCCTGAGCAATAATTGTTTAATTTAAATAAATAGGAAATCCCTAAACATTTGGTGCCGAAACGAATATTATTGTCAAGGATTACTGTGAGTGCTAAAAAATCTTATGTGCTGCGCATTTATTGTGATTTTTTCGCCCGGCGCGTGTCTATAAGCGCCCCGACCGCGTGGCGTCATACAGTCGTCATACAGAAATACGACCCGCTGATCGTAAGAAGTGACGAAATTCGACCGCTCAGACAAAATACCATCATATTTCAGTATTCTGAGCTTGTTTCGGAGGATTTTGCAGTTTATCGAGTTTATGGCATAATACCAAAGCATTCCATTGAATCCGCCATTTTTTTTTTCTCCAAGAAGCAAACTTCACGCCTGTTGTCGATCGGGTCATACGTCACACCCTTTCATTTGACATTGACAGGAAGGCAAGTGACATTACTTCGAACGAGATTTGACGTTTCCGATCTGTGTTTCCAATCGATCAAGTTTGTTTACATTTCGTGACCTACATTCGGCTGGATAAATAAAACACATAGAAACATGGGTGGTGGACGAAGGAAAGGCTCCATGACGGACGAAGAACCTGCAGAATTAAGCAAGAAAAGATTAAAAGCACAGATGGCACAGTACAAAGGAAAACTAACAAAAGCCGAGAACTTCCTGCTTGACCAACAGATAGGACCTTTAGACAAAGAGGCAATTGAGCTGCACCTATTCAAATAAAGCCTGGCCGCGGCTTGGGCTAGGATGTAGAGCTACTCGCTTCCAATATGGCGGATAGAGCTGGGACACATCGTGTTTGGGCAGACTTCAGTACATTTCATCTCCTAGCTTCGAACCCCAATGCCTCAATCCGATCTCGAGAGATTAGTCATATCGCTGTAGCAGAAATTGACAACGAGCTGGCCGAGACGGCGCGCGGCGGTCCATAGTCAGAACGAAGGAAGAATTCACGACAACGACACATTCTCAGCGATTAATTCTCACATCATTACTACTAGTCCACCTTCCACAGATCTTGATGCATATTGTAAGTAGGTAGGTCCAGACTCACATTCATGTTCGGACTGGCTCCTCGAGGGTCGATGTTCGAACTATTTAATCTTGCTAGCCTTGCAGGATAGTTTAGGTGTTTGTAGGGGCACCAAGTGGTTGTACATAGGTTCAGACTCACATTCATGTTTGGACTGGCTCCACGAGGGTCGATGTTCGAACTATGTAATGTTGTCATCTTTGGAGGACAGTGTAGGTGGTTGTACGGGCACCAACGAGTGGTTGCCCGGCCCGACTGGTTTGCAGTCGTAGGGGTACCAATGAGTGGTTGCCCGGAGTCCGACATGTTTATGGTCGGAGGGGCACCAATGAGTGGTCGCCCGGGTTCCGACTGGTTTATGGTCGCAGGGGCACCAATGAGTGGTCGCCCGGGTTCCGACCGGTTTATGGTCGCAGGGGCACCAATGAGTGGTCGCCCGGGATCCGACCGGTTTATGGTCGCAGGGGCACCAATGAGTGGTCGCCCGGGTTCCGACTGGTTTATGGTCGCAGGGGCACCAATGAGTGGTCGCCCGGGTTCCGACCGGTTTATGGTCGCAGGGGCACCAATGAGTGGTCGCCCGGGTTCCGACTGGTTTATGGTCGCAGGGGCACCAATGAGTGGTCGCTCAGGTTCCGACTGGTTTATGGTCGCAAGGGCACCAATGAGTGGTCGCCCGGTCCGACTATTTCATAGTCGTAGGGGCACCAATGAGTGCCTGCCCGGTTTTGCTCGTTTGTGGCAGAAGAACACCAACGAGTGATGTTAGGCCTGTGCGGCGATGGAAGTCAGTGATGGACGAGCGTGTCAGTGCGAGAAGAATTAAAGCCTCGTACATTTGTTCACAAATGGATCTCTGGCATTGGTCGCACGAGGACGAGCGACATGTCAGTCTGGCCGTGACGGCGCGTTAATAATTAGTGTGATAATTAGTGTGATTAGAGTGAATGAAATTCACTCTGGCGTAATGCAAGACTCTAGTGTTCTATGGTCGAGTGTGACGTCATTCGTTCATTCGGTCAATTTGAGTTTCACAGATCATTGACTTTGGTGGGGCGCGCGGAGAATCGTGACCAGTATCGCTGTGAACCTCGACCGAGCACTACGTGTCTAGCAGAACGCTCCTAGTTCGGCTGAATATACTTGGTTATAGATCGCGAGTGTGTCTGTAGAATGTGTAGTCAGTGATTGATGTGATTGAAATATGGTGATTCGTGTATTAGGTTGTCCTATTTCCTCGCCCGTAAAATCCACGCAGACTGTAAGTGCAAGCTTACAATGGGCTACTAAGAAGCCCCAGACCCGAAGTAAACCCCATGTGCCTTCATATTTATGTTATTAAAAATAAACTGACATTATACAACCTGACTAATAGTCAAAAGTAAAAAAAAACATGCTTTAACTATAATTACTGTAATCCATACTATTTATCTCTTGTAATCTAATATTGATGTACAATAAAGAGTTGCCTATCTATCTTTTAGCATAGACGCACATAAATTTTAAATTTTTGTAAATAATTATGTAACTATCATGAATCAATCAAGTATCGGAGCCCACTGCTGGGCATACATAGATATACCTTCAAGTAATGTAATTAACTCTCTTTGTTTTATTATATTTGGATTTCTCGCTTTGGTGGCATTGAGTTGTTCAAGTAAATTGTGAAATGCGATTAATAAATATTCTTTCTTTTATTTTCTCGCTTCTCATTCGATTCTCGAGTTTTCCTCGAGTACAATTGTCATTTTTTTTTTATTTCTATTCCAAATGCAAATTGAGTTTGAAACTTCGTTTGAAGAATTTTGTGAACAGAGTACTGACATCTTTCAGAATTCCTTTGTAATATTGTAGCTGATTAAAGTTGCTTTGTCTCATTTTTTGCAGGCCGTGTATAAGAATTTGAGGTTTTTAACCGACTTCTAAAAAGGATGCTGAAATAGTACAATGTATTATGCATTTTATGCAACAGTCATATTAATTATTTCATCATAACTATGTGATACAAAAAATGTCTATTTAGTCATGGTGGATTTACATACAAGAATACACACAAACGGATATCTTGGTAATTTGCTTCCATTTATCTCTCGCTTTCATTGCAATTAGATATTGGATGGAATGCGATGAGCCACAAATATTTATATAACTAAAGCTTTTTTTTTGTAATAACTCAATCAATTCACAATGTCAAAGTTTATCAGTGCAATTAATAAGGCATAATATATTATCATAAATCTAATCAGTATTACTTAATCCTCCTACTCTGTCCTACCTATCAAAACTGCAATCTTGTAAACGTTAATTCCTTTACTACTTAGTAATATTATAATCCTGCTGATATTATAAAGGCGAAAGTGTGTTTGGATAGATGGATGTTTGTTACTCTTTCACGTAAAAACTACTGAATTTATAACGATAGCCGATATTATAACGACAACCGACATCGACGCGGGCAGTGCAAATTACCATTATGTGATTTTATGAATAAGAATAATAGTTAACTTTGTTTTATTTTCGTGTAAACAAGAATATGTAATTAGATCTTTGGATAATTTTCTCTAACGCCATTTTTTCGGGCATTAATATAAGAGAATAATTCGCGGGTTTCGTGTTCAGGGCTGGACGTTGATGAGGCAATCAGTCAGCTTGGATATTTTCTTTCTATTTTATGTCGACTTTCGACACGGAAGCGGCGGCGAAAGTTTAATGAAGTTATTTTGTTCAACCAGCGGAACGGTATTATGATGGGTTCTGAAGTTTTGGGCAAACTCCGCAAGGTCCACGCGTGTCGGGCTTATGTTATTTATTAGTTTTTTTATACCACTGAAGTGGCTGACAAGCACACAGTCCATCTGTCGACCCTGTAAACACAGAGAGTTTCTGTGCCGTCAGTGTAGCAGATAAAGCAGGAATAGCCTTTGGTCTTCTCACTGACAGCACAAAAACTCTTCAGGGAGCTCTGGCTACCCTACTCACAGCCGAAAACACAACACGAGGTTATTATTTCAGGAGTATTCTGTAGGGCGGAGGCAATCCCTCAGTCGGATTGCTCAATGTTTTTTTAGCAAAAGTTTTTTATAATATTTATGAACATTCATGCTATTGGTTAACGGTTTCATAAATGTTATTTCCATTATAATTTATTTATATATTTATTTCCATATATACAACTACTTTTACAGGATAAACCCAATGCATGTACAGAAATACCAACAAGACCTTAGAAATTGAAAGCAACTTACTACACAACAGTTTAATTTGATGCCTTCTCTCTGAATTGCAATTAAATTAGTGAAGGCCATAAATGATCAAATATTTGGATTATTACAGTTTAATAATGATTCAAAGGGAAGCTATAATCTGACAAGAAGTACCAAACACACATTAGGAGGAAGAGACAATTGGAAAATAGACATCAACGGCAATATTTGCAGCCCAAGCCAAATAAAGTGACAACGGGACAGAGATAACATTTACCCCGGGCTATCGTAATCAAGACAACTTGTTGCTTTTGATTATTACTAGGTTTATTTTCCTTGTAGATTTTATAATTATTCAACTATTTTACATATCGATTAAGATAGGAAAAAGTGAATCGCTCAGGTGGGACTAGAATCCGCGATCTTTTCTTTACAGGGGGAATGCTCTGACCACTGAGCCACCGAGCTACGCCTGAAGCAATCCAAATTCTCCTATATAACCGTCTTGGGGCGAAGGTGGGAGCCATCTACCGATACTCGTATGAACTATCGGAAACAATTAATGATGTTGCAATCATCGTTAAACTTTGTTTTTCGATTACTCCGCCCAAACAATTTAATGAAATTTTGAAGCATTTAGTATGCTAACTTTTCAAATCAAATAAGATGGGAAAAAGTGAATCGCTCAGGCGGGACACGACCCCGTGATCTGTCCGTTACAGGGGGAATGCTCTGATCACTGTCACATACTTACATACATAGATCTATATACACGACTGTAAATCCTCGAAGGGGTGGGCAGAGGTGTAATAACACAAACATTTAGCTAACTATGATTTTCGTTCCACGTAAAAGGGGGTGAGCTTATTGTCGTCAAGTGGGCACTTAGTAATGGGCTGTATGCTTACTAGCAGATGGAGAACAGCCCTATCCTTGAGTTGCCTTCTACGAAACCTACAGGAAGAGATGAGGGGCCATATTCCACTCCACTGAGAACCAACACAACCAATTATACTATTTTACTATTTTCTATATCTAGATATATTAGAATTATTTAAATAAAAAATATAAAAACAATAAGTACATAATATATACTAACCAGCAGGTTCAGGCGTCAAAGAATTCCTCACCATCGATGTCAACTGGGAGGGTGGCCAGAAGGCTGGCGGCATTGCCACGTTGAATGGCAATACTGATCCTTTGCGCAAGGAATAAACCAGCCCTCTGGTCACGGGTAACGTCTATTAACCGTTTGGAAATGTCTTTAAATAATAGACGGGCACTTGGACCCCATGATCCCAGCGTCTCGACCCCAAACTCTCAAATATGTAATTATCACTTAAACTACGATATTCTAGATATATATTTATTTATGTCTCTAGATTATACTATTTTATTTGGTGAAAATGATCTTGAGATTTGACATTGTTTCATGAGGTTATTAATAAATGTGTGAATTCACGCCATTATTGACTTCGTGAAAGAGAATGACTTGACAAAAATCAGAGTTGACAGCCCACGTCCGTGATACAAGCCATTAATATTTATTAAAACTGGAAGTGACTGTTATAAACCACCGAGTTATGGTCCGATACAACAATATAACGTACTTCATAACATATACACACACCGGCAGAATTAAAGGAACACCAAAAAAAAAGAGAGTATAAAATAGTTAGTTTTTTTTAAACAAATAATAATTAAACATGAAACAACCGATAAATTAACATGTTTTGACATTAATTTGCAACACCATACTTAAAGTTTATTAAAAAAAAACTTAAGTAAACAAAATGCATTTTTCTTAGATTTCGTAGTGACAGAGAAACAGTTGGAATTTTTAGATTTTATGACGTTTTAAAAATTAATTAAATGAATGTTATTTAAGAATGCTTCCCCCTCGTGCTCTGATTAAGGTTTCCATCCATCTGGGTATGCTGCAGATCATGGTGTCAATGATTTCTTGGGGCAAACTCTGCCATTCTTCAACTAATGTGTTTCGCAGCTCACCGAGATTGGTAGGAGGTGGCATTCTTAGTTTGACACTCCTCTTTAGAAAGTCCCAAACGTGTTCAATCGGATTCATATGCGGGGACCGTGCTGGCCACTCCATCACCGTAACACCAACATGGTTTGTGAGCCCGAGCATTATACTGCATTAAAATGAAGTCGTTACCAAAAAATGGGGCAAATGGCACAACATGTTCCTCTAAAATCTCCCTGGTATACCGATCAACAGTCAGATATCCGCTGTCGACTACCACTAACTTCGTGCGAGCTCCTAAACATAGCCGCCATATGTCACTTTATTTTAGTCTGTAAATAACGCTTTTCTTTGTGTCTCCATATTCGCTGCCTTCCATCAATCTGATTTAACAGAATTCTGATTTAATCAGTAAAGAGAACCTGTCCCCACTCGTCAAAGTCCCAATGACGATGTTCACGAGCAAAGTATAGTCGGTTTGTGCGGTGGTGTCTCTCAAGTTTTTGTGCTTTGGTGGGATAAATGAGCCTATGCCAACTTCCTCGAATCTTCTGCGAACTGTCCGCTCACTCACTCTTACTCTTCGAACCTCCTCTAATGCATTTCGGGCCTACACCACCGCCGGCGGTTGAGTTCCGACGAACTTGAAGTTGTAGAAAACGGTCATCTCTCCTTGAAGTACACCATTTCCTGCCTTGTACTCTTCTTCTCACTAGGGAATTCATCAATCTGTACCGTTTGATGCTACGATGAATCGTTGATAACGATCGACGAAGTCTTGTGGCAATCGATCTGTAGGATTTACCATTCCTTCTCATTTCATCTGCCCTGATGATTTCTGGTAGCGTTAAATCAGGCATACTTAGATGTTCGTAACTTATCAATAAACGAGAAAACACAAAAGTCTCATAAAACTGCAATACAATGTTTTTCAAATGGAATTTACAAACTTTATGAAAATGGAAAATCTAAGTACCTACTTCGAAGTAGTCGATAGAGATGTATGAATGAAAAAAAAAACAAATTAATGAAAATAGGTGTTCCGTTTTTTGCCATTTGGCTACGGAACCCTAAAAATGAGTGTTGACAGATGTTCCATTTTTAAATTAGACGTTTTTAAAAAAATATATGAAAAATATGATAAAAAAGTAATGTAACCGGCCAGTGCTACAATTTTTTTTATTAATTCTTCCTTTTGTTGTATTCCGCCAATTCTGCCGGTGTGTGTACTATTAACGTATTAGATATAGCTTATCCGTAGACCATACAATGTATAGACACAGCCTTTATAACAAAATGTATTGATGTGAGAAATGCGTTTTGTGTGAGTTAGGCGATGTCAATATTGTTCTTCGAACTGTCAATATGTGCTTCTCAGGGGATGTATATATGAACTAATTCCGAAGTAGTAGCCATTTCAAGCCGTTGGAATTGACCACTTGCGGCTCCGCCCGCGCGGTTTTTTGATCCCGTTCCTAAAACAAACAACCAGTATTTAATAATCACATAATATATACAATAAAACGCTAACTTGGTTGTCATCCACTAAACAATTCATAATAGCAACTTTTAAAATTTATTATAATTGTGCGCTTGTAAACGAGAGGTGCGGGGTTCTTATGAAGTAAGCAGCGAAACAACAGACCAAGTAATATACTCTTCAAAATATATTTGAGCTCAACAACTAAGCTAGACACAATTACAGAACAACACAGTGCAATGGTTACACAATAACCACGTGCGCGCTGTCGGGAGTGCTTATGCGTGGCGATCGCGTAACCTTGCTCGGTTCAGACTACAAACAGGACTGCCGAGGAGTGGGTCTCAGGCTAGCACCAGAACAATCCCCCGCACCGCGCGCGGACCCCCGCCTTAATTACGGTGCGCTGGCGTTGGCCACATCTGTTAGTACAATAGAGACCCATCCCTCGGCTACAAACAATGGGATCTTACCTAGTAACTTAACCTAAACTAAATATGCAGCGGCATTGTCAAGTGCTTGGCGCTCGCGCGTGGGAGGCACGGCTCGTACGTCAACAAGCCAGCGCGGCAAGTGCGCTGTAATCTTACCGCTTGCGACGTTTCTGGGTGAGCCGTGCAAGTCAACCTCCGCGGGGCGCTTGGTAACGCGAGTGGCGGCGGATGCGTCGTCTAAACAGCGCACCACGTGCGCTGTACAATCAGCGATGGCGACGTTCGCTATTAGACCATGTGGTTCATCTTTCCGGACACATAGAGCAGGCGCGCGACGGGCGGCGGAGGCGTCGACCAAACAGCGCACGACTTGCGCTGTACAATCAGCGATGGCGACGCTCGCCGATACACCATGTGGTTCATCTGCCTGGACGCGTAGAGCAGGCGCGCGACGGGCGTCGGAGGCGTCGACCAAACAGCGCACGACTTGCGCTGTACAATCAGCGATGGCGACGCTCGCCGATACATCGTGTGGTTCATCTTCTCGGACGCGTAGAACAGGCGCGCGATGGGCGGCGGAGGCGTCGTCCAAACAGCGTGCGCGACCGGCGGCGCAGGCGTTGTCACTGCAGCGCACCTCGTGTGCTGCACCATTTTCACGTTGTGCGACGCTTGCTAACACGGTAAACTGTACCTCTTCCGGCATGGGACGAATAGGCGTGCTAGGGGCGGCGGTTGCGTTGTCACTACGGCGGCGCACCTCATGTGTTGCAACATCATCACTATGTGCACTGCTCGCCGTTACTCTATGTCGCTTTTCTTTTAGCGCTGCTATATCCGCCAAATCGAGCGCGAACTTCATCCTTACCAGGTCATGCGCCCTCTCTTTTTCTTTCTGCGACCCCCGCCTTAATTACGGTGCGCTGGCGTTGGCCACATCTGTTAGTACAATAGAGACCCATCCCTCGGCTACAAACAATGGGATCTTACCTAGTAACTTAACCTAAACTAAATATAACACAAAGAAATGCTCTATGATACTAGGTACATTCAACATAATATTCTTAAACTATCGTGAGTAGTCGTGCTCGTTAACACCACCCCCCAGTTGGAGGCTTCCACCGATAAGAAAAAGAGAGGGCGCAGAAAGAAAAAGAGAGGGCGCTGGGCCTGGTAAGGATGAAGCTCGCGCTCGATTTGGCGGATATAGCAGCGCTAAAAGAAAAGCGACATAGAGTAACGGCGAGCGGTGCACATAGTGATGATGTTGCAACACATGAGGTGCGTCGCCGTAGTGACAACGCAACCGCCGCCCCTAGCACGCCTATTCGTCCCATGCCGGAAGAGGTACAGTTTACCGTGTTAGCAAGCGTCGCACATCGTGAAAATGGTGCAGTACACGAGGTGCGCTGTAGTGACGACGCCTGCGCCGCCCGTCGCGCGCGCTGTTTGGACGACGCCTCTGCCGCCCGTCGCGCGCCTGTTCTACGCGTCCGGAAAGATGAACCACATGGTGTATCGGCGAGCGTCGCCATAGCTGATTGTACAGCGCAAGTGGTGCGCTATTTGGTCGACGCCTCCGCCGCCCGTCGCGCGCCTGCTCTACGCGTCCAGAAAGATGAACCACATGGTGTATCGGCGAGCGTCGCCATCGCTGATTGTACAGCGCAAGTGATGCGCTGTTTGGTCGACGCCTCCGCCGCCCGTCGCGCGCCTGCTCTACGCGTCCGGGCAGATGAACCACATGGTCTAACGGCGAGCGTCACCATCGCTGATTGTACAGCGCAAGCAGTGCGCTGTTTGGTCGACGCCTCCGCCGCCCGTCGCGCGCCTGCTTTACGCGTCCGGAAAGACGAACCACATGATCTAATAGCGAACGTCGCCATCGCTGATTGTACAGCGCACGTGGTGCGCTGTTTAGACGACGCATCCGCCGCCACTCGCGTTACCAAGCGCCCCGCGGAGGTTGACTTGCACGGCTCACCCAGAAACGTCGCAAGCGGTAAGATTACAGCGCACTTGCCGCGCTGGCTTGTTGACGTACGAGCCGTGCCTCCCACGCGCGAGCGCCAAGCACTTGGCAATGCCGCTGCACTATCGCAACCACCACTCCAAGCATCGCCTATGTGCAAGAAACACATTCCGCCGCGTGTGCGCTGGCAGGACGACGTAACTTTTGCACCTTCCCGCCGGATGGCAATGCCGTCTCACCACAAGCGGTGCCCGCTGCTCCGACGCTGGCCTTTGAGCCCGCGCCATCGCTTCCGCAACCCTAGGCGTTGCCCGAACCGGCGAGGTGCCAAGCTCAAAGAGACAATTAACAGAGTGCGCCCGAGAGTAAAATGGAAGGTGTGGACATTTAACTCAACGTGCCCGAAAGTGAAGTGGAAGTGGTCGATATTTGAGACAGTGTATCCTAAAGTAAATTGAATTGTGGACAACGTGTGGACATGTATTGTGCGTAGACATAAGGTAGCCATAATGAAGACATAGGAATAGTTAGGCATCTATTTAAATATTCTGCTACAGGTACACTACGAAGGTGGAGAGTAAATCCACTTCTATTCGCACAAATTCAACGCTTAACTTTGAAACAGCGTAGTATGTAGGTAATTGAGAGTAAGTCACACACATCGCATCATGAAACTGCATATTCCAGAGTGACGTAGAAACAAACCAATATCCCTGATTATTTGGAAACAATTGCTGCTACATCAGCACCCGGAACGCAGTATTGTATTAAATATGAATAAAATTTAACAGATTTCACGTGTAACGAGCCTTTGGTTTGCACGAGAAAGAAACGTTACCGTGTGCCAGCGACAGCAAAAACACTATCCAATGGATTCCTACTATCAAAGCAGCACTGAGTTCACGGAATGGATACGAAGTAGAATGACTAACTTAACTGTCTATAAATGTCTAAATCCTTAACAGTCCTAAGTTAAAGAAGAAAAAAGGTAACCAAACTTTGCTTTGGTATAAAACTAAGTTTTAAAAAGTAATATTTGGCTAACTCCTACACACTAAGTGCATTTAAAACATAATATCACGTCATTCAAGCAAAACTCTTTCGGCACGAAACACGCCCATTTCCATATAGAAAGGGTACCTATAACTTTGCTTTGTTTAAACAACACCAGGTGCAAAGTCTCGGCATCAGTGGTTGCAAAAACTGTTTAGCCATTATTTAGAATTAGGAAAGCTGCACACTGGGGACTGCTTACACGTAATTGGTGGTGTAGGTAATTTTGTAGGAACAAGTCGCGTGCGGCTAAACGTCGGAAATTACGCACATTATAATGTTTTGAGTCGCTACAAGGCAGTCTTCCGGGCATGTTTACATAAAGTTTTCGCTCGATTATTGTGGGTTTTTCTGTTTTACTTTATAAATATTTATTCTTAATGTCATTTTAAACACACTTGCTCATACAGTGGTTAAATTTTACTGCAATTAGCCACATAATGACACCTGTAATTAAATTGTGACTTTTCATTGCTATAATTCACAAGTGAGATATAGATTTTTCTATAAAATTTTAACTGATTGTGTTGCTTTGTCTTAAAAAAGATTTCGATAAAAAAAGTCATGCAAAAAATTAACTAATAACTGTTTTTACTATAACTTTAGTTTTACTTAAACTTTAAATTTCCCATTTAGATCGCGACAAATAAAAAAGTAACCTATTTTACTCTATGGCCGACCGAGATAGTCGCGCATATGTAAATCCGCTATTGCGAAAAAGAATTTCACAACTCGTTTTCACTTTCGAAATTATAGTTATTTATTAATCAACATGTCTACAAGTTATAAAGAAAATTATTTATCTTTTAAAACGTCCGGATGTGATTGATGTGAAGCCCTTAACGTTATGTGATATGTTTACTACCTGATAACTGCAAGGGTAAATATCTATTTTAGATTTATTTTATTTACAAGAGGGTTGAAAACCATCGTATGATATACGTGTGTATTGATGATAACCACTGAGGCGCTATTGAGAACCGATCCGTTAGACGAGGGTCTTAAGAGAGCCTAGGACGGACTTTACACACTTGTACCAAAATGTACTATTACCGCACTACCTGTACTGTACCACAGTTTAAAACACAGTAGCTACTTTATTTTATTAGAAAAAAAGTGTAGGTAAGTTAAAGACGACTTAAAAATAATCTCCGTCTCATGTTGATTTACGACAAAAGTTTTTCAAACGGATTTGTTAGAGTAGGGAGAAATGAGCACAGTACCTTTTTATTAAAATTCAAATGAAATAAATTTATCCAAAAATGCATCATATTTAATTTTCTTTTTCAGAAAGTACTTATCACCTAAAATTATTAGAGTTTTAGATTTACCAAATTGAATGCTATGCACATAAAATATAATAAGAGCTTATACAGCCATCTGTTACCATTCTCTCTCATTGAGTAAATTTTTGTAAAGAGAAGTTCTTTAACCTAACTATTTACCTAGTTTCGAGATAGAAATAAATCCATACTAATATTACAAATGCGAAAGTAACTCTGTCTGTCTGTATGTTACGCTTTCACGCCTAAACCACTGAACCGATTTTGATGAAATTTGGTATAGGGGTTGATTAGATCTTAAGAAAGGACACAGTCAAGTCGCGTTAACTGACTTCCACGCGGGAGCCACGGGCAAAAGCTAGTAAATAATATTTTTTCTACATTGATATGTTGATTTTTTTTTTTAAATATATTCACAGCACCATTTAACAAGAAAGGTATAGGTACCTAACTTGATAGGAGTTCTGGAAAATATGATCTACATTTACCAATGTTACATTTAATAGGCGAATGACGCAGACGACACTCGATGCGACTACATGTATAACGGTATGTAAATTTTATTCTATTAAATCGGCCCCAGGGGCGATGTTTACAATACAATTTACACATAATTTATTGGAGTCTACAGGGGTGTGTGACGTTGGCTCTGTCAATTTCGGTAAATTACCACTTTTGGGGGAAATGTATGTGTCGTACACGTTTCTCTGAATACGCCTTTGAGCGCTATTAAGAGATGAGCTGATTTATGAAGTTACTTCTTCACTTCATAAAGTTAGTAAGATGTTAGTAGTTGAATGATATACAATACGTCATATGTTTAGAGTTCCGTATCTCAAAACGAAAAAATAATTCTATCAGCGTAACACTTCTGTGTCCGGCCGCCTGTCTGTCTGCCTGTCCATCTGTCTGCCTGTCTATCTATCTGCCCGTCGGTCTGTCTGTCAAGATCTTTTTGTAAGGAATACGTGTAGGCATCAAGTTTAGACTTATACCAAATACTCAGGTCTGCGATTCTTTGAAGCTGTGAAGTGAATCGAATTTAAAAGTCTATGCCATCTAAAGATGTGTTTATGTAACATACAAATGCGTAGGTATCAAAACCTATAGGGTATTTTCTGTTGAGTCAGAATTAAATAAATTACGGTTTATGTAGCATAAGTTCGTCCCTCAGTTGTGAATAGATCCTTTAGAGAGCGAGCTTGACTCGAAAAAAAAAAGGTTAAAGCCATTTTTTTCTATAAGTAACTTGATGTCTAGCAATTGTTTACTTTTAAGAAACCCTCTTCTCACGTGGGGTGGGATAACTTCTTAAACAATAATGGATTTAAGTAGTTATTATATCCGTGATAGATATTCCTTTGATGAAGTCCTCCAAACGTGATGCACTTTAAACATTAGCAGAGAATGTCTAACACAAAACTGAAATAAAAACATACAATCTTAATCCAGCTAACATCGATTACTTTATTCTCGACAAAATAGGTAGGGAGATACCTATACTTAATTACAGAACTCTCTCTCTAATGAGATAACTTTGTTTTACAAGTTCTACGAGTGCGTTCTCGATAAGAATGTTTCCGTACATGTGTATCTACAAGTAGCTGCTCAAAAGTTTCTTATAACTGATGTTATTTGCGCTATCATTGCCAGTGGAAGGAATAGTGCTTTCTCTCATGAAGTTTCCTGAATTAGTTACCGCAGGTATACAACTTACGTCAGCGTAAGCAGCTTCTACGAAGTTTTTGTACTTTACTAACAAAAGGAACAAGGAATAATACTGTACGCATTAGTCTCATCGTAAAATTAACAACCTTTGAAAACAAAGCTCTCCTGGATTGGAATAAATGTGAACAACCCACTTCCTACTAAAAACATTATAAATGTTTGGATGTTTGCTATTTAATCACAATGTAACTAAACTTAGGCTGAAGAGTATTTTGGTACAGGTATCGAATTATAGGCTGAAATAACACATAGGCTCCTAGGCTTTTTATCTGAACATGGTTCCTATTATTATAAAAACAGAAAATAATGCTACCACTTTAGAAAAATAAAGTAAGTTACTACGGTGGGCTGACAGTAAATCGACTACGGCACCTCTGCTCAAAGGAAGAAAAATTATAATACGTCATTGTACTGTGGAGTCGGGGGCTTGATCTCCATAGTTTCACAATATTACTTTAAGTGAAACCACTCTTTTGCTGTAATATATGGTTTCACTATTTCTAAAGAATTGTAACAGATGATGCTGTACAAACATAGTATCGAATAATGACGTAGTTTTTAAATCTGATTACTATTTTCTTGTCATTTATATTAGACTAGCTTTTGCCCGCGGCTCCGCCCGCGCGGATGTCGGTTATCGAGACCAAACATAGCTATGTCCTTTCTCAAGGTCTTATCTACCCCTATACCAAATTTCATCAAAATCGGTTCAGTGGTTTAGGCGTGAAAGCGTAACATACAGACAGACAGAAAGAGTTACTTTCGCATTTATAATATTAGTATGGATTTACTGAAAATTTCATAGGAATTGCATTTCATTACGGTCTTAAAAGAAATTCTTAATGTTTCTTACATTTATAATATTTACAGTCGATCTTCAAAACCATTTTATTTTAAATGTTTTGTAAAAGTCTTTTAACCTAATGGCTTCATCCCAATTGTCCCTCGTAATTTCATTTGGGATGTTTAAATAAATTGCGGGTAATTTGGTGGGCCGTCAGATAGTAAGTATAACATTTATAGCTTGAAAAAATCATTTAACTTAAAATACTTGAGTTACTGAGAAGTATTTTGATATTAATTGTAAAAAATATTAAATATTTTACAATCTCAATAATTGCAAAGTACTTTAATGATTATAACAAAACAATAAAATGATGAGAAGAGGTATGGTTAGGTTTATGACAAGATATATTTTAGCTTTTTTTGGACCGATGACCTGAAAAAGGTGGCTGGGATGGACTGGATGCGGAAGGTCGAATCGAACGAAATGGCGCACTTTAGGAGGGGCCTATGTCCCCCAGAGGCCTCCTGCAGGAGACTTTACGCGGGTGTCGTGCGGTCCATGGCCCTATACGGGTGCCCCGTGTGGGCGGACACCCTGGAGGCCAGATTCGTGCCTCTGCTCCGTACGGCGCAGAGCACGATGGCCTCCAGGGCCATCAGGGGATACCGCACGATATCCTTCGAAGCGGCGAGTCTCCTGGCCGGATCGCCACCGTGGATCCTGGAAGTGAGGGGCCTTTCGGCACTATATCAGTTCCGAAAGGAGGCGCGGGAGCGGGGATTCGATCCCGAGCCCGAGGATATTCGGGCCGAGAAATCCCGGCTCCACCAGGTCATGGTGGCCAAGTGGGAGCGACGACTTGGGCAACCACGCGCAGGGCACGCCGTGATTGCGGCGGTAAGGCCCATCATGGGGGAGTGGCTAGAGAGGCAACACGGTAGCCTCTCGTACCGTCAGACGCAGATTATCACCGGGCACGGTAGCTTCGGGCGGTATCTGCATCTGATGGGTATAGAGCCAACGCCCGAGTGCCATCACTGCGACGCGAGCGTGGACTCGGGGCTGCACACGCTCATCGAGTGACCGGCGTTTGAGACGCCGAGGCGGGAGCTTATGGCGGCCCTGGGGGTGAGAGTGCTCACGCTCTCCACCCTGCTCGCGGCGATGGTCCGCTGCGCGGATGCGTGGGCGGCCAGCGCCTCCTTCTGCGAGCAGGTCATGCTCGCGAAGGAGACAGCAGAGCGGGCGCGGCGCGATGAGCGAGAAAGGCTCGCTGACATCGCTGCACGCGCCCGAAGGCGGCTCGGGCGTCGGAGGGCGCAAACTGACCTCCGCCCCCCATAAGCGCGGGCCTGAGGGTGACGGGTGGAGCCGCCCGTCACCCTAGCAGAAGCAGGCCACGGCGGCGGCGCGCATCGTAGGACGATGCGCGCCTTCCAACACCGGGGTTGAGTCGGGGACCGCGTGGTCCCCACCTCCCGAGGAGGGCCAGACCGAGAGGGATGGCCCTGGGTCAGCCGGGGTGCGAGGGATATGTCGCATGACAACCTCACCTTCGGCCTAGCACTACGACCCAGAGACGGCGTGCGGTTTAGTCGGTTCGAGTCCGACATAACCTACCCCTCCGGCTCCGGAGGGGTGGGCATCCGTGAGGATTTCGCGCACGTAAAAAAAAGGGGCCTATGTCCAGCAGTGGACTGCAGTGGGCTAATTGATTGATTTATTGATATTATTATTTTGACTGTAACAATTTAGAATACATTACTGTGGTCAAGGACGTGGTGAAATATCTGGCTTTGACTATGAAGGTAGACCACTGAACTTGACCACATAATTTTAGCATTGTGTCGTTTGGACTTATAACCACCCTAAAAGCTCTGTACTATAGAATCGAGATACTTCTAACCGACTTCAAAAACAGAGAAGAAACTCAAAAGTTTCAAATTTTTTGTAGCGGGTATCTGCTAAGTGCGTATGAGCTCAAGTATAAAGAGTATAACGAAGTAACAATTAAATATAATAATTTAAACATTAGTCATTAACCGAGCGAGTGAGAATCTCCGTTTCGAGGTGGCCGATTTTGCTTTGCCTGTATCTATAACAGTTCGTAAGTTCCGGTCTAGACGGCGCATCTCTTAACCAATTTTCGCCATATTTGGCTCAACTTTTGTCGAGAGCTTTTTTCGATCGAAGGGAAAATGGGAGGAAATTTTGCTGTCGCGTTATTTATGAACGAATCTTGATGATTTTTGACTGAAACATCAGAACATAACTGCTGTATCGCCATTATTTTTCGATGAAACATCCAGGGCTGCCTTAATAAAAAGATACGTATCGTTTTTTAAGTATACCAGATTTAATTAAGGGTACCAGAAAAATAAGGCATAGGGTATTAGCAAGGTCTGCTGTTCACGGAACTACTAGACCGATATTCTTAGCAATCCATGGATTCTCCATGCAGGTGCCGGGTCCATCGCGTTGCTGAGTTGGGAACTCGGGACAGTGCCTGGGACTTGCGACCCAAGTGTAGGTTTAGTAGGGGCCCCTTTTGTTGATGTATATCAACACACACTTTCACTACCCAAGTTCCCCTCCCGGCCTAACCAAATTTGTTGCGAACCTACTAGTGCCGCTTTAGACATTCGTCCTAGTAATGAGCTTATTGTAGCCCTCGATAGGCCTAGATCTTTAAGTAGGTTATATAGAAATTTTGCTGGTATACCTATCGCTCCTACTTCTACTGCATACAAATTTAACACGTAACCGTTTTTGAGTAATTCGTTTGTGAGATCATAGCATTTATTTTTGTTTAGTGTGTGGTCCTTCGGTATATTAGTTTCCCACGGTACAGTAAGTTCCACAAGGACCACGTATATAGTTTTAGTTTTCGAATAAAGAAATATGTCCGGTCTAGATGATGAAACCCCAACATCCTCCGGAATTTTATAGTGCTTTTCATACGTGTCGATTAGGAGAGTCCAGTCTGGAGCAGTATCTAAGATTGAATAAGGTTTGTTCCTCGATTTTATGGATGAACCTTCAGACACAAAGTTGATATGACGTCTGTTAAGAGTCAATCCTTTTTGGGCTCTAGCTTCTGCCAGACTCATTGCTTTACGTATGATGATAAGCACCTTATCGTGGCGGCGTGAGTATTGGCTTCTATCGAGAAGCATCCTACATCCTACTAATATGTGCCTAGCCATCCCTATTGCCTCACCACAAGTATAACATTATTTTTCTGAGCCTTTCCCTACCTTACCAGGTTACACTGGTCTGGGAGGCTCATCTGAAAGGCGTTAAGAATTTTAACAGGGCCGGCGACCACTCATAGATCAAGGTGGCCACTTTAAGGCCATCGGTATGCAAAACTCTCCCATTGTCAACCATTCGTTTTGGATTTCCAAATTCATCGCGTGCACTTGATATTTATAATTTTCGTCTTGCTTCAGAAAGGACCTAAGAATATCCTGGTCCCTTTTTGGCTCTCGTACACCCAACCCCACTCTGTTCGACTGGGCTCCTATCATAAACCGTTTATAGAATATGAATCAAGATTCAAGCTTGGTAGCGTTATTATCTTTCGGGACTGTGTCATCTTGGGATTTACCTAAGATATGGGGTTTGGTAACTCTAAGGTGTTTGTATAGCTCCGATGGTTTCTTTGATTTCATCCCAAAATTATTTTGATCCCTAATAAAGTTAACAAATATACGAATTTCTAAAAAAAAACAAGCTCTGCTTACGTGATAAGTAAAAAAGTAGAAACAAGACAAGATGTCAAAACTACCTCGTTTTCGTTTCACGCATTTATTCGTTACGTAAAACTGACAAAGGGCCGTGACATATATTGAACTATGAGAGCAAAGCGGTGTTACATCTAAAATAAATCACGTCCTTTTATAACATTCTTTAGGTATTTATTTTGTAAGACGTGCTATTTTTCATACATTGTGGCCCTATATCAATGTTAAAATTTAATATAATTTATAGCTATTAAAAACACTCAGGGCCGTTAATTCCCAATTGAGTATTCAAGTATATATTTAATATGTATATGTCAAATGTCCATGTTGCGTACCAGTTCATGTTGGGGACTCAGTCTTAGAAGTTGTTGACGAGTACGTCTACTTGGGTCAACTGATCCAGGCAATTCCAGCTTCGAAGACGAGGTAAATTGACGAATCCGACTCGGCTGGGCAGCGTTCGGGAAGTCACGAGATATCTTCTCGTCCGACATACCTTAGTGCCTGAAGACGAAATTCTTTAACCAATCTGAAACGTGGTTCCTCACTATGGGTGTCTTAAAAAACCTCAAAGTCACTCAACGAGCTAATGTCAGAAAAGACGGTATCCCTAGGAGAACAAAAGTAACCAGACGTGGTCCAGCGGATTAGCTCGTTGAAGGGACACATAGCGCGCAGAGCAGATGGCCGATGGAGCAAAAAAGATCTGGAATAGCGACCGCGTACGGGCAAAGGTATTGTAGTACGCCCAACGGCCTGGTGGAAGGACGACCTCATGAAGGTCGCCGGGAAGCGCTGGATGCGGGCTGCTTTAGATCGGTCATTCTGGAAGTCTATGGCAGAGGCCTATGATCAGCAGTGGACTGTGTATGGCTGATGATGATGATGACTATTTTATTAACAAGAAATAAAATCAAAATACTACCTATATGTATTGTACATTCTCATATTATTTCGTCAAACCATTGCGTCGTTCGAAACTCATAGCTTATCCGGAAGTACCGAAGTAAAATAATTTCGTTCGCTTGACAGGCTATAAAGAGTGTTTATGACTGGCCTTAGTTTATAAATATGTTCCGACAAAGGGGAGTTGAGGGTAATGTCTGTTTAGGCGAATAAGATTTTTTATCTTGTGATTGGCGTTGTCTAATTTAATTGAAATACTTCACTACGAAAACTCAAAACCATAATTTTTCCGTTTCCTGTAGACAACTGAAACTGAAATTATAAAATGCAGAGTACGAAATTACCAAACATCATGAAATATTTAGAAATACCAAGGCAAAAAATTTATTTCAAATTTAGTCCTTTCCTTCGTTATATGATAAACTGGTAATTTTATATTTCTTGCATGTTCAATACATCCGAGCTACATATAATTGGCAATTAATTTACTGAAACCTTTTCCAATGTATTGGATAAAGCTTTAACCCTAATAATTTAACCTTATCGAGGAAAAAATTCAAATATATTAACTGCTACAGGGCTCCTTTGTTCTCCTATTTCTTACTTTTGCTTGTATTGATGTAATTACGAAGATCATCACCGTATATGGAAGTTAATCTGTTACGGATGTTGTAGACGTAAAATAAATAGGTATTAGGCCAATGTAAGTAGATTTTTCTGGTGGCTGACGCTCCACCTAAATCTAGGTGTCCCTCGTACACGTAGTGGCAAGGTTCTACCTACATCTTTGAGTTCTTAAGCCAACCTCGTAACACAAAACGGACGAGCAAACTGGACTTTGTTTGGACAAGTTAGAAACAATCAATAGTACTCATGTTAAATTGCTATTAGCATATATAGGTGTGACAATATGAGCCCTCGGGACTTTGAGGGGTTGATCATTATCGGTAACTGTGCCCAAAAACATAAAGAAATGATATGTTAATTTTTCACTTATTAAAGGCGGAGCATCGTACGAAATGGCGCACATTGGGAGAGGCCTATGTCCAGCAGTGGACTGCAGTGGGCTAATTGATTGATTGATTGTGCTAGTACGCCGGATATAAGGCTCAGGTTTGTATTAGCATACACTACCACGGAGCTACAATTGGGTATATGACTGACTACTTTTGCTAAACGTCAAAATGGTAAGTTATGGCGGCTTCACATCAGTGCAGTGAGTTCACACGCGAATTAATGCCATGAATTCAAGGCACAAGCCGTGCCCTTCACATTCACAGGAGCTCTCAATCGTTCGTGAAACCTGTCATGAAATGCACTAAGAAGCTGCCAGCCTTTTCGCACAGAGAATCAAAATAAATTTAAAAATTTCATTAAAGTACAGGTTTTCTATGGGCAATTGTATCATAATATAACTACTTTTTCCATAGCAACAAAGCTTCAGATACAAGGAGGTGTCAATGCATCTACATAATCTGTAGACGCGGCGCAACGCCCATGCTTTCAACTTGTGCGCGTTCAACTTTTTTACCATTTAAAGCATTCATTTATTTTCTGAGATTAGATAAAGTCACTTATTTATATACTTATGAAACTGCACATGATACACTCGTGTGAGAGATACAAAAAAAAATTGCCTTCGGCTAATTTCTTTTTAACATAAACTAATATTTTAAGAATCCTTATTATACAACAGTTTTATAAACTACTATGATGATGCCGGTTTTTTGCATCCCACAGTATATTTTCACTCTGATAATGCTCGAAAAATAGCATTTCAGTGTCATTGGTCCAGCTCACGCCCGATTCCATTTAAGCGCACATACAGTAAAAGCACATGTCCGTACGTGTTTGTAGCCAGGAGTGAAGTACACAAAATATTTTTCTATATCAAGTACTCACAAAGTTCCGAGAATTCCTTTTGTTTCACGTTATATTGAAATGATTTACACAATTAATATAAATAAGCTTTTGATATCAACGTCTTAAGCCAACTAAATTGTTTAGATAAGGCAGTGTGTAGCAATAAACTATTAATAGTTTTACCAATGAACGTAAAGGTATGATACTTTACGTTCAAGCACATCTGTAACTGGAAAGATCCAATTTATTTTATGAAATCGTAAAGCTAAATCCACTTTGTAAGTGAACTGAAACCGCAAGCTTCCGTATGAAATATTTCCCTAGCAACTACACCAATTTCAGTTATTGGGTTTGACAATACTCGCCACACCATTCGAGCTCCATTAACGAACTGGCCAGGGCAGCTTGTTATTAAGTGGAGATATTACTTATATTCGAATAAACAAAAGCTCATACCTACAGAAATTAAAACAGCCAAACAAATTATCTATATAATGGCTTATAAGATAAATAAAACAAAAACGATGTGCAAATTGTTGATGTTTCAGAAGTAAACGGACCTTCCCACAAGGTTTGTTCATTTCCCCTTGTGAGTATATGACTCGTGTTAAGTTAAATATTTGCAACTTTATAGAACGCCTTGTTAAACCTTACCTCCTGTTACGTACGAAATCTAGATAGTTAATCTATATATCTATACTATCTATTATAGATTAATTTTCTGTATTTCTATAATAAATATAGACAAGTATAAACCTAAAGAGTTTATTTGTTTGTTTGGTTGAATGTGTGATCTCAGTAACTACTGGTTCCAATTGAAAAGAGAAGATTATAGTTCCAATTAAGAGGAAGGTTATAGGTTAAATATTATCACGCTACTACTAAAGGGTGCCGAGCTATAACCGAAATGTCAATAAATCCGGCAAATTTCCATACATTATTTAATAAATTGCAGTACAGTTTCGCCATCGAAAAGAATATGCGTCTTTTCTAAAAAGGTACATCTGGTAGCTACAGTCACCAGCAGCAGCAGTTTAACTAATTCAAGTTTGTCAATCAGTTTCGCTATTAAAGCTTTCTTAATGATGATTAAAAACTAATATGTCACTTATATAATTATGCATTCGTCAATGTTTATTAAAATAAATCGCTCTCAAAACTATACTACGAAACATTATTTCAAAAATATTTTTTATTATCAAAGTTTATGACTTGTTCTAATATTTAAATTGAAAAACTTCGTCCATAAAGTGAACAATCAACCTCTCAACACTACAAAAACAACTCCAGGAACGGGTTGCGACTCCACGCTCCAAAGAAAACAATAACAAAGCAGTAATCAAATATTTAATTACTATAAACAGGGGAAAGATCATTATCACTTCCACTTAATTAAATATTCGGATGGCGTGCGAGTCTTTTAATACTTATATTATAAAACTTGAGATAGCAATAACGATACGTATTGTAGGGGAGTGAAAGGGTTGGTATATATTTTACTTTGCGGCGGCCCTGGGGTGAGAGTGCGCACGCTCTCCACCTTGCTCGCGGCGATGGTCCGCTGCGCGGATGCGTGGGCGGCCAGCGCCTCAGTCTGCGAGCAAGCAATGCTCGAGAAGGAGACAGCAGAGCGGGCGCGGCGCGATGAGCAAGACAGACTCGCGGCCATCGCTGCCCGCGTGAGTAGGTGGCTCGGGCGTCGGAGGGCGCAGAACGACCTACTCCCCCATGAGCGCGGGCCTGGGGATGACGGGTGAAGCCGCCTGTCACCCTAGCAAAAGCAGGCCACGGCGGCGGTGCGCATCTTTCGATGCGCGCCTCCCCATACTGGGGGCGAGTCGGTGACCGCGTGGTCCCCCTTCTCGAGAAGGGCCAGACCGAGAGGGATGGCCATGGGTGCGAGGAATATGTCTAAGACAACCTCACCTACGACCTATAGACAGCGTGCGGTTTAGTTGGTTCGAATCCGACAAGAGTTATCCGCGGGGACTTCCCGTATATAAAAAAGGTATATATTTTACTAACAATAGAATTGTCATCATCAGTTGATTGCCTACCTCAATATATTTTATATCAAATCGTAAAATAATGGGATCTCTGTCTGACGCGGGTTGGGAAAGGAGAAGAGGGAGTAGTCATTGAATGGGAAAGGAGAATGGGTCTGACATGCTACCGTCATTCCTAGTCCAATCAACAAAAATTCCCGTTTGCAGCCTACTGCAAACGGGAACGTGGAATACCTATATTCCACGTTCAGTGGACAACAAAACAACAAAAAAGGGAAGTATAAAATTTTAAATTAGAATATAATGATGGAATAATACAGAGTGCGGCCCCGATCCAATGAGGGCGAAGGGTCGGGCTGGCAAACGCGTTACTCAGGATAGCATACATTTTGATGAATAAATAAAACATTTAAAGGCATAGACAGACATCAATCAATCAATTAGCCCACTGCAGTCCACTGCTGGACACAGGCCTCTCCCAATGTATAACGTATCAAGTCCGTCCCACCCACCTTTTTCAGGTCATCGGTCCATCTGGCCAGGGGGCGTCCTACCCTTCGTTTGCCTTCTCGCGGTCTCCACTCTAAGACTCGTCTGCTCCAACGGCCATCGGTGTTTCGACAGACGTGGCCAGCCCATTGCCACTTCAGCTTGCTTATTCTGCGAGCTATGTCGGTAACTTTGGTTCTTCGTCGGATGACCTCGTTCCGAACTCTATCTTTCAGAGAAACTCCAAGCATAGCTCGCTCCATAGCCCGCTGCGCGTCTTTCAGTTTGTGGACTAGCTCTACCATCAGAGTCCACGTTTCGGCACCGTAAGTCATAACAGGTGGGACGCGCTGGTCAAAGACCTTTGTTTTCAGGCATTGTGGTAGGGGACATAACATAGACAGACCTAACATACTTTATAAATTTCACTACAAATACGTAAGCGTAACTGGTAAATCTCTTCATAGCAATCTAGTATGTGTTTTACCAGAGTCTGAAATAGCAAAGAGAACTATATTTTATATTTAAGCCACATACTGACTTGATCAATTCATTAACCAATTCTCCACTAGCCTGAAGCGGGCTTCCTCACTAGCCTTAACTAATTACTAATTTACTTCTCATCATGTTGTCACGAGGAAACAATTTGTCTACTGGCTCTCATCGCCTAGATCTCATTTTGTTATCATTAAGAAAACCATTTATCTAAAGGTGACGTTCGTAGATTGAAAAGATTATACCTCTGAACGACGAGAATGATATAAACTCTCTCAAAGAACTATTAAAGTTAAAATACGTGTTGGCAGAACAGTGTTAATCTACCATGGCAAGTTCACTTTGATTAAATTAATAGAAATATACTATAAATATAATTTATGAACCATAATAAATCAAAGACGTTTTGAAGAAGAAATTATAATTATACGTAGAACAAAGTTACTCTGTAGATAAAAATGTAACTAACCCGTACATAATAATAAACCAATCGATTCATCAATCCGCGGGAACCAATTTTTTAATAAAATTCTACACTACAATTTAATTCTACACACAGAAATCTTGTGTATTGTATGAAAAAAAAAACGGAAAGTAAAGGTTCTTTTTCCAATATACATGTATCAAAAATTAATACATAGAAGAACAATAGGTATACCTATGTTAGATTCGTTGATGGTTTTGAAATCTTGTAACTAAGCCGGTGTGTACATCGTTGTTTACATACGACTCGACTGATGATTGATTAAACTCGGACTCGAATCGACGGCGCGTAAACAACGCACAAATTGTCGTATTTTGTCATAACAAAAAATACGCTAAATATTATAAGAATAACGAGCTGTAAATGGTTCTTTAGTCACTAAAGCAGCCTAAATACAGTATTTTTTCACAATGAATAAAATTTGTTGGACCTAAGTTAACGCTTATCTTACATCGTGCTATCCTCACGATTGGTAATTGTAACAATCTGGGTTCGATTTCTAGATCAAGTGAAGTGCGATTGAGTTTCTCTGGTTAAAACTATGGGTACTGTATACTGTTCCTTTGTATACCTACTGTATACTGTTTCTCTGTTTGTCACGCCGATGGCTTGTACGACGCCGCACGGCAAGAGATGAGGTGGCCCAGATTCTACTATGCCGGGAACGCTTGTGCTATCTGCTGATAGAAGGATATGTGAAAAAATAGCGTAACCCATAATGTGGACCATTATGACCTGAAAAAAAAAAAAGAAAATTTACGTGACAACTGACAGTCCAAGTAGCGACATACACTTCTTGAGGAAATCTCTCAGAATAGAGGATTGGTATCAATTTTAAGGAAATTAGGTATTTCTCGTTATCTGTCAATTACCATGGTGGAGCAGTAATCTCCGTAACTAGAACCTATTACAATAAAAAAATAAAATGTTTTAACCATTTTTCTCATCGGTTCTGCAACGAATAACATACCAGAAATACATTTTATCTATTATTCAGTCCTTAGGAATTTCTTACATAAACATTTCAAAGGGTTTACTTTGATTAATCGTAAATTTATTCCGTCCGACCTGCTCTGTCCCTTCAACTTGGCTTGTCAGTTGAAAAGTCAAAACTTTGCATGATTATAGACTCTGACTCAAGACAGTTTTACTTGTACTTCAACTAAAATACCTTCACAGTTTTTTAGACCTTTCGCCCTTCTTAATAAGTTTTGAGCATTATTTATTAGAGTTTAGATTTTATTTTTCTAAGATAGATAGATACTAGATAGACTAGATAGAGTTCTCATAACACAGCCTTGGCAGGCAGACTTAGCTCAGCTGCTTATGCGGTTAGTAACATAAAGTCACTGACTGATGAGGAAACGGCACGATTAGTTTATTTTAGCTACTTTCATAGCATTATGTCATATGGTATGATGCTGTAGGGCTTAGCTGCCGATATTGAGTCTATTTTCATAGGTCTCGGCCTCAGACCCCGTGACTCGCTGAGAGAACTGTTTAAAGAAATTATTAGTTTAGCAGTTGCTTTCCAATACGTTTACGATAATGTCTTATATGTAGGCACTCCGGGAGTGCCGGCAGAAGTGAAAACTTTTTCTTTCTTCGTTATATACAGAGAAAAAGATAAAAAGAACACACCATACCATACCTATAATATAGTGCCAATCGAAGAACCTATCACTAATTTTCTATCAGAAGAAATTAATGAATTACAAAAAAAAAAATCACAAAATGTAATAAATTACATAAAGAAAAAATAATCACAAAAAGTGTTAAAAGCCCAGAATTTATTTATATGAAATCATAAGGACTTACAGTCATAGCGCTTACAGTTGGGCTACGAAGCTTCTTAACGCATCTAACAAAATAAACAATCTGTAGCTGTTGTAATATTGTATGTCGTCGGTTACGGTTCAAAGGTCAAGTAATCCTGACGGGAGTTTAACACTTTTTACCCATCCAACGCCACTAAAGAAGTTTTCACTTCAAAAAAACTCTAACGTACACAAAATAAACCTGGAGTGCCAAAACTCAGAGTTCATAAGGTTGTTAGTTTATTTGTAGGTGATAGTATAAATATGTTTCATAAAATTCCTCAGGATCTGGTCGACATGCCACTACATAAGTTTAAAACAGAAGTAAAAAAGTGTTTAATGAACAAAGGATTTTATAAAGTAGACGAATGCAGGGTAATCTCAATATTTTGCTTGCTAGCATTATATAAATGTGTTTTAAATAAAACCACATTTAAAAAAATACGATAATCTTGTTCACTGAGTTTTTTTGCTGGTATCTTTTCAGTAGAACCCAAACCAGCGAAAGAATCATTTTCAAATAATTATTTACTTTATTTAATATTTTAATTATAATTGTAAAATTTTGACGTTCATGTGTACTCTTTATGTGCTTAAACTGAATAAAGGAAAAATTATATTAATCTAGGTTCCCCACCTACTCCACCTTCAGTTGCGTAGTTTTTTACACTTTGTGAGATAATTAGGTATAATTGTTATTGATTTACCTCTTACTGAAAGTTATATTAATGTGTTTATGTTACCTATCTGTATATTTATACTGATGGTATTACTCTTTAGTATTATTTGATATAACCAAATATCTTTAAATTCCAGCAATGTTTCGATGAATATACACTGATCCTGATCGAGGGTAAGTTCTCATTAGATTTCATAGTTGTTAGTGTGTTAGTTCAAACATTAAACATTAAAGACGACATATAACATTATTTTTACAAGGAAATATAATGTAAGTGGACTGTATTAAGCGCAATATTCAACAAGATACATTTGATTCACCTGTTGGCCCCAGGATTATTTCGTCCCCTTTCTGAATGCAAATAAGTTCATAACTTTGGAATAACAAGGTTTGTAACATTTGAACTGAATCCGGATAAAAACAGGGAAGGCTGGAGCAAAATAAAAAAAATCGTACCTCCCGCTTCAATTCATTTTCACCGGAATTGATACTGAGGCTGAGTTTGCTTATTTAGATCTTGTTGATTATTAGTAATCCAGCCATAAGTTACTGAGACAATTTGTTTTTTAAGAATGGGATGTTTTTTCTTTATGGTTTCAATTTCATATTCCTCATATGTTGTGACTTCACCTTTTATAACCGGGCGTTGTTTTAATTGGCATGATAATTTGTTTTATTTACAAATTAATTCTATCTCCCTCTCTCTTATCAAAATTCAGGAAACCAAATACTTATGATGTCCATCAATATAAAATTAAAGATGATGAAATATTAATAACTCTGAACTTCAGTCTTAGTTTTCTTTTTTATCCTGGCGTTAATTCCAGTCGCTTTTACCTCGGGGTCTGGGGGCCGCTTTTCGTAGGTTAACTGTGGATTTGGCTGATGAACTTAGATATTATTTCAGCGAAACTCTTAACCACATTAATATTAATTAAGCAAATGTATAGGTATTCCATGTTGCGTTATGTAATATTACTCAATATTTTCTGTGGAATTTACAGAAGCCATTTCAAATGCATGCTCCATCGTATGACTGCGGTTATGAGCTTATGGAGGTTCAATAAAAAAATATCTAGATCCATGGTGAGCATAGCTTAACTAGTTTGTATTATCCTGCAGCGCCGCTTAATTTCTTCTTCCTTTAGCCAATTGAAGTTATGAAGTCACTTAAACCTTTTTTCCATACTCTGAAAAATAAGAGCTTAAGGCAGGCCTTTGTATCAAGTGACATTTCTCTTTGCAATTAAAGGTCCATTTTAGTTGATATTAGAATCAAATATTCGATCTTTTTAATTTAATTTCAATAAAGTTTACCTCATTCAAATAGCTGAAGAAGTTTTTTAGTTATGATTTTAAACTTTAAATTGCTCTCCTGTAAAGTTGCAAAAATGTCGCTTGAACCAAATAGCCTTTCACCCCTCGATATAAATTATTAAATGTATGCTCCTGGATGTGTAACGATAAGTTTCGTGGCGAAATTTGGTGAACTACTCGTATAATGAAACGCAACCTACCTTACCTATTGATATATTTGTAATTTTATCTTTGCTTTTTTTATACCAATGAGGTGGCAGACAAGCACCCGGTCGGCGGTCTGATCGAAAGTGGTAACCGTGGCCTATGGACGTTTGCAACACCAGGGGAGTCAAACTCGTGCTGCCGACCCTGTAAACACAGAGAGTTTCTGTGCCGTTATTGTAGAAAACAAAGCAGGAATAGCCTTTTGATTTCCCACTGACAGCAGAAAAAAATTCCAGTGAGCTCTGGGTACCCTACTTACCGCCGGGAACACAACACGAGGTTGTTATGGCCGCGGTATTCTGTAAGGCGGAGGTACTTTCCCAGTCGGTCTACACAATTGGTCGGCAATACCGTCGTGTCCTCCCTCTTAGATTATATTTATTTATTTGCTAAACTTTGAGATATACTGCTTCGTATGTACCCATTTCAAAATATATTATTTATCGCATCCTTTAGCAATTACACGTTCTATTTAGAAAAGCGATGGTTTGACCCGGGGTATCTGAAAGTACTTTTGATTCGAGCAGTATCGTTCCAATCTCACGCCTCACATCGTTTATTGACATTCTGCGGTACATATTCCCACAGCTATCCCTTGTTCAGGGTTCAACCTGGTTTTGTTGTTCATTGTCGAATTTATATGAGATTGGAAGTTAGTATATATTATTTAGATTACGTGAGTGAATGTACATACTTTTACTTGAATGCTTTCAGTATTATAATATTTGAATTCACATTGAAACTCCTCAAGTAAAAGTTAAGGGAAGGAACGTGAAAGCTTTTATGGGCTTTGCAAATTTACCTTACACGTTAGGCACAAGTACAATATACTTATAATAATATTAAGTACTTGCGTTGGAGAATGTGTGTTTATTTAATTTATTTTAATGGTAGAATCACCATGGTTGTAGTAGATACATAGTGACACTATAATGACGTTATAATTTCACCTGCCGTGCTAGCCTTTTTGTCAGTAGTGTGGATAAATGATGAAATCTTTTTCATTTGAGCTTCACGTAAGAAACATTTTACTACTCATTTCGTATACTTCAGAAACCCCCGAAGTCGTCTTCTCCATGTGAAGCCTTCCATTACATACACTTACCGAATACACTCAATCTTTTGCAAATTCTAAATATGAAAACAGCCCCACACACGTTGATACGCAGTGAATATAAAAATTCGGTAACAGTGGGTGTAACAAGATTTTTTCCGAGAACGAGCCCAGGGATAAAAACAAAAGGGCCCAATTTGGCTTTTGTGCACGCTTGACTGATCCCTGTATTATCCTATAGACCAAATCTCACAAAATACGAGTGTTTATATCAGTTCAGATCTGCCGGGACGATTTCGATAAAGGTCAAAGCTAACGACGCGATGTTACAACTTTACTGACTCAATTGCTTGGGATTTATTTGTTTTCAGCATACTGAGCTAACAGCTACATAAAGTAAAACATTAATGTAACAAACACATCTAACTTTTGTAATACACTTTTTCAGAAAATAATAGAGCTGTCGTTGTAACATGTTCGAGTGCCCGTTTTAAAACTTGGGTAATGAGTTAAGCCCTCGGGTGTTTTAAACGACCTTAGCGTAACAAACGTTTTTCGTCAAAAGGGTCGTAAAGCGTTTTAGATTTTTAAAAGTTTTTTCCATTTTAATATCTGTTACGAAACACAGGTTTTACTGTTGCTTTCAAACCTCTAAAAGCACTTAAACTGTTAAAATTCACATATCAAAGTATTATTCGGAAAGACTTACAGCACCGTACGTAGATTACCTTCATACTGTTTGGTAAATTATGTAGAAGACCGAGTATTACAATAAGCCAATGTATTTTGGACTAAAAATGGAAAAATAAATGGAATACAAGAAAACCTTCGACATCAATGGTAAAATAGAATAATCAACGGATGGGATTGATATATCACTACGTTTATGACAGTCGTATTACGTCAAGGCCATGCATCGATTATTCTATTTTACTAACGATATGTTACATGTCTCAGGGGACATTCTCTCATCTAGGTATTATTTTGAAGAATATTACTAATCAAAATGACTAGTATTCCGCCTAAGCCTTCCAGCTACATTAACTTTCTTGTGGCAGGTGTAGATTTATGCCGGTAGAATCGCCAGGAATTGAATCGGGCACCTTTCTATCTTAAAGTACCATTTTAACCGATTCATATATTCAATTTGCCTGATCTATTTGAAGCAATATCTTATGAAGACTTCTTATGCCTGCTAGCGCTGCATCACCCATGTTTGACTGAAGTATTTATTATAGTTTAATAAACTAGCGTGCCCTTGAGCGTCTGTAGTGACTTACTGTTCTTTGCCTATTTTACAGAATGTTTAGTCAGATGAAAAGGGTTTCACAATTAATAAAAGAAATTCAAATATATGTAAACCAACGTGTAATACATTTATATTATAAAGAGATAAAATTTCACATCTTGTAAATATTAGACATAATTTACCATATAAATCCAGCGCAACGGATTGTCACCTGATGAAATACACGATACAATGACGTGTATTTATTTATTATATTACTATCAGCTCAGCTGTTCTCCTTGTGTCTCTTTAACTTAATTACATAAGGGTTTGGATATGCTGTGTGATGTGGCGAGAATAGGTACATAGTATATCGTTTAATTGTCCCAATTTTGTATTTATTCCAACAGAAACTTTATTCTACTTTCATATAGACCATACCCTTAAATCAACACTTCCTTTTTTTTAAAAAAAGCGATATATTATGTACCTTATTAGGTATTTAACAATAAAAACTGCCACGAGGAAGTTCTATAGATTTTGTTCTCGACTACTCGGGTAGTCATAGGGAGTCGATTAAAATGTCGTCATAAATAAATTGAATTCAAAATATGTTTCACATTCAAATACGTCTAATTACTTTAGGGAGGGTAAATTATTTGCATAATAAAACTTTTTATTACACAATTACTTTACAATTACACTTAATTGACAAAAATAGTTACGACCATAATTTCAAAGGACGATTTTCATTGACCCAATCAGTTTTAGTTCTATTACATTGAACTCATTTTTTATACCCGTTGATATTAGATTGATCATATTAAATAGCTAAATGTTATTGGGATACTTATGTATCTTACAAGTTCAATATTTTAATCCAATGGGATTGGATCATTGTAAATCAGCAGATAAGCAAGACATATATAAATATAAATAACATTTTACACTTCCACTTGTCATCTATTACAACTGTACAATATAAAATCTAACTTACAATAAGACTTAAAGTTTATATAAAGAGTGTATAGCAATAAGGAAGACATCGATAGCCTGCATGAATTACATCATCATTATAGAAAATACAGTAAATTATCATTTGATTTCAATGCAGTTGTTGTGGCAACCTTATGTAGTTTTAGAAAAAAGAATACACTAATATAAGTGGCATAGCGGAGTTAGCCTCTACTATATTGATTTAAAATAACCTAATGGATGTGAGCTCAACATAAGGTAAATCAATCAATTGCTTCTTGCAATCAACAAAGCATAAACTATTTTTCACCACAAAATGATATAATTACATAAGGTAACAACATAACATGCCACATATGGTAATATAACCGGTAACATGCCGCATAAGGTAACATACTTGTGATCTTTGATCATAATTATACAGTAATTACACAGTATTCTAACAAAATGCATACCATAACCTACTTCAAATACGCGTTATGTGTAAATAGCTAATGTCAATTTATTGTTCCATAACTATCAATGTATACGTGTTATGGGGTGTGTTGTATGTGTCGACTTGTACCAAAGTAGTAGTTCTTTTTTACATGGTATTCTAGTGCCGCTTGCTGTGTCTATAGACTTTGTATATAGTCTTAGTTTATGATATTAATAACTGGTGTTAAATAAATAAATATATTTACGTATTTACTCCTGTGGCACATTCCTTACACATCGTTATCTAATTTGGGTATATGTTCGTAGCAAAAAAGAGGTGGGGGACAAATATCACGGTATTAGAAAAAAATAATAAATATTACTGTTTTTATTTATTTTTATACACGATTTTTTTTTGGACCATTGCGTGTTACGGATAGTCCGTGTCGCAGTGAACACCTTACTTAAAGATCATTCACGTTTCCATTTTCAATTTTAATTGCAAGTTATTCTTGATTCGGAATTTATTTGTAGATTAGCGCAAAATTTAGAACGCTTAAAATATATAGGAATAGTAGGTTGCGATAATACACTTGAAACGATATGTAGGCTTTTTCTTTTTGACAACATTTATAAAACTGTTTACAAATTTTCACTCCTAGTCATGATATGTTTTGTTACTCAATTGCTCCTAACATTGTGTTATCAACAAACCATGACAACGTACGCGTACAACACAACATTTCGAATGTGGCCATACCTCTTTATGTCGTTTTTATGAAACTAAGCAATATTAAGTATAATGTGTTTTTTAGTAGCTCTCAATCTCTAATAATGCTAGATAATGCTAGAAGAAGAATGAACCAAATGTATATCATATAAACTGAATATGTAATTAATGAATGGGCAAAAAATAGGTACTTTAAAAATTAATGCAACACAAAGATCTATGTTGTGTATTAAGATTGCGTTACAATTTGTTCATTCCGAAAAAGAGTACTGTTATTGATTAGTAGGCAACTATATTCTTTTTTAATAGTTAAATGTAGTGTAGTTGATAAAGTAGTAAGAGGGTACTGCCTGTTGTCCAAGCGTTTATCTTTTTAATAGTATATTTGGCCACATCACACGATATTGTGAGATGTTTTACATCATATTTATTATGTGACTTTATCATTCGCATCGTCCAACGCATTACCACTTTAATTTCAACATATTACGAAGAGAAATCTTCACTTTATCTCAATCACAATATACGAAAAATATAATTGCCAAATATGTTATAAACATTCTTATGATTTTAGCGTAGGTACATAGATTTTATAGTATCTTAATATTACCTACTACATTATATTCTAATTACTGGCATGTTGATACATTGAATTTTACATTTTTTGCCAAACTTCCGGCAAAATTTAGCTACCAACCAAAATAACATTTACTATTTAAGTCTAGAGTTTAGTTTATATTAAAATATTGTTAGTCTACGCAGATTATTCTACATTATAATATTTTTCCACATTATACATAAATATTACCAAGAAACATGTATTTTGATTTCGCTTTAATCTACCATACAAATCTCACTACATTAAAAGCGTTACACAAATAGGTAGTATCCATAAGGTGAAATAAATAAAATGAAGAATTTAATATTGTGTAAGTTTATTTGAATTGTCTAGTGAACATAATTTTGTCCGTTTTCTCTAGGATGTTTCAATCCAATTAGAAATATACAAACAAGTTTTAGAGGTAAAATAATTTCTGAATTTTAGGTCTTTGATCATTACATGACTAGACTGTTCTTAATTAAGTTGTTTTTTTCCCTATCTAAGGTCGTAGATATTATATAAAATGGACATATTCGGTCTTCTAGCATTGATAGGTGGCTATGTCAAATTGGGTCAATTACGTCTCTAACTTTCTAATTCAGTCTCATAATTACGCATACACAAGGTTAAAGGATGTATATACTGAAGATTTTAAGAAGCAGTGATAAGCTTAAGTTTCTACAAAATAAAATAGGTGAATGGGTCAATTCAGAGCAGGCATAATAATTATCGAATTATTTTTTTAATATATTCTTATTCCATTACTACAAGGTTGTAAATAGAATGTAGCACGTGGTTCCATTTTATTTTAAGCATCATCTTAATTGAATATGGTTTAACTGTTTGGGCCTTTCTCCATCTGATTTAAGATAACCATAGTAAAATTAATCAAAGCAAGAAAAATAATTAAATCTTTTACAATTTAGTACCTCACTTACCTAAAATACCTTCACAGTGTTTGGCTTATAGAGCATGTCGGTAACGTTCATATATAATGCAATATTTATTTATTAACGCCTCCAGTTCATTAAAACTTTAAAAATTAAAATTAAATTATCAATTATAGTCGAATATACTGAATATATCAAATGAAATAAAACAATTGTATCCAGTTGATATGTTTGAGATGGCATACAGTGCGTTATTAAAATCTGTTTCACTAGCAACAAAACAATAATATACAAACACTCAGCATGTAACAGACAAAGCTGTAAGAAAAGTTAAAGTATATTTGTTCATGTTGTGTTTTGGAAGGTTCACCAATATTGATGAACCATATATTTACTAAAAACTCACTTTTCAATAAAATATTAAAATATCACTCTTTAAATCTACTAGAGAACACTCTAATGTTATAATGTAACTTTATAAGGATATATGGTACTGTACCTTGTAATAACATAGTAATAATTTGCCGAAATGGTTTTCCACTAATCAATGAAATCTTAAAAGAAAGATAGATTTATTGCACATTAAAGTTAGCAACACTGAAACGGCGGTGAGAGCCGCCCTTTAGTTCACAGATACATTATATCAGCTGTATTGGTTTTGACTTGACGCTATAATAGTACAATTTGTTCATAAATGAGGTTAATTTTGTGACAAAGGTAGAATTATATAAGGGCTAATAAAAATACAGGTATCAGAAATTGTTTTCAAAAATCAAAATTAAACTCGATTTTGCTAAATTATACAAGAATTTTTAACCAGTAATTTGATAGAACTACTAAGCTCGTAAAGTTGTGATACAATGTAACATTTCATTGTAATGTTCAGAATGGTGAAAATGTACGGTATAGCACGTTTTGAACATGCACAAAAGAAGACATATTGACGGGACAGGCACAATGCAGCGATATTTGTAGCGAATGGAACCTATTCAAAACAACCGCTGTTATTTTCCCTCAGTAATAATAATATGGATCAACTTTTATCAAACATTTCCACAGCGGCATATCACGAGACCGACGTTACTGTTGATATGAAACATACATTACACATGAGAACAAATTTGACAGCTGTTATGAAACAATGGTTAGCTGGCGTAAGAGCCGAGTTTATCTACGTTTAGGAGTTGATATGACATACAATTATGACTATAACAAACAGTATATGGTCTACATGACATCGAGGTGATACATTCAGTTCGGAACTAACAATTTTGACAGGCAGCTGAGTTGGCGCTGGTTCGTTGCGAACCACGTTCACTGAAAAAGAAAATCAATATCAGAAACTCGAATAAAGTATCACCTACATTACAATAGGTTTTGAACCACATGCTGTATTCAGGAAATCATACAATTTAGTTCATTCTAAATATGAATGAAAAAAAAAACAAAGTGGCAGACTTAATTGCATTGCGTAACACGTGATCGGTTTTGATTACATTTGGAATTAGAAATGATATAAATCGATTAACGCACCTCTTTTTATTTCCCAAGCGGTGAAGGGACATGAATATTCAAACGAATTATCGCGCAATTTATGTTGTAAGGACGTAAAGTTTTCAGGGAGTTAATCCGGTATACATAATAGGTTTTCTGTGGCATATTTATTTTACCAATACACAGAATGAACCCAGCAAAATATAAAATATATTTGAAGCATACTAAAATACAATATGTTTCAAATATACAAATATTTCATCATTTTCATCATCATTCTTTGAACCTATTTCTAACTCAGTTGGGGTTCGCTGTCCAGTCGTTTGACCTGTGATGCGGTTGAACTTCGATATTTTCCATGAAGCGACGATGGAAGTTATGTGGTTAGACTAGTCGGACTTTTGAGGGCTCCAACTGTACGTAATGACTGTTACAGATGTCCGTACGACAACCGAAACCAACGGCTTAAGATGAAGGTTAATCAATAAACCTACATTAAATAATGACTTACCGGTGACAGTATTATTTTGAACATCTGCAAATCCTTCACCCAGGCTGGCATAGCTCGGTATTGTGCTCAGGCAGGTGATGTCCAAAGTCTCGTTTGGATGCAACTGTATACTTGTTAGCGGGAAAGCCAGGGAAGAGTTGGTCAAGAATAACGGCATCCCGTGGTGGTGTCGACGTACACTCACTGTACCATGAGGTGTTGTCAGTCTTTCGTCCACCTGTCAATCATTTTCCATGCTAAATAATAATAATAATGGAATGGAATGTCGATGATGTATATTCATTTGATGAATATTTTTATATAATTATGAAAACAATACATAATATGTTTGAAATGAAATGTTTATTTATTTTATTGGTTTATTTACATAATGTACCTGCGCACTCTAATGTAATATTATTGAATGGAATACACATATGTTTTGTGTCATAATAACTTATTATTAGATTATGCGTTAAGTAATGCCAGTGCATTCGTTACCTACCACCTACTTATTAGTTTTATTGGCCTAAAATGACTCTTGACTAGTTTTTATTTTGTTTGTTTTAGTAGTATAAATTTAAAAAAAAACAGTATAATTTAATTATTACATATAATTAAATCAGATCGTATAATATTAGATACCTACGAAATCAAATTTGAAGGCATTTTTTTTTTTCAAATGGCTATGAATAACATAATAATCTGATTAATCAGTCTGTTATTACGCAGAATTAAAACGATTCTTGTCGAAGTAATCTTGATAAGAATAAATTACATAATTTAGTGTAATAATACTACAAAAATAAACACTAAAATAAACAGCTCCAATTAGTTCAATAATCAAGCTCTACGACTTATTTGACCTGTGACATATAAAGAAACCAGAATAAACTCACCAAAATAAAAATACTATTTTCAGACATAGTTACGTTAATTATACCGAGTTTCAGTACGCATTTGAGGGTTACATACGCACAATATTTCCGTAGGCATTTCACTATATTTACAGTTTGGAGAGAGAATGGATATAAATATAAAAAATAAATACATAAAATGTATTTCAAAGTGAACATTTCGACTTTTCAAAAATGTCGACGAGTTTATAAACCGATTTATGCAAATGGAAGTAAATATAAATAACACCTCAAGTAATTTTCTTCATTTGGTCAACAGTTACCAAAATGCCACTCAACGCGTCCAATCGTTTCCTTTCGATATGGTTATGAAGGTTAATAATTCTAAGCACGCGATTCACATTGATTTTCCTTCTACAATCTAAAATTATTAAATTACATATAATAAATAAAGTATGATACTGTGATATAATTATTGATCCTTTGGGTATTATTATATAAAAATGCATGAACACACTCTAGCCGCTATTATACGTTATCGAAGTAGCCTTTTGTATTTTGTCGTATTCACTGTCGGATGCTACTTCTGAGTAAAATATCAGATCAGTATTTTTTTACAAACAGAATATATAGCACCAGTTAAGATTAGGTTATGCAAGTTTCTGACGATCGGTCTAAAGCCGTGCTTTTCTCAACTCAAATGGATGGGTTTAACCGGAAGTTAGCTGTAATTCAAATAGTTCTTTTAACTCCTCGTTTTAGTTTGCTACAACACTCATATATTCCATGTGTATCGAGCCCAAGTCAAACTTGCCTGCTGGTATAAGGGCGTAAATTGACAATTCAAAGCGCGAGATGTATTCACAGTTTGATTTGATTTCATAAATATTCATCAAACCCTTCTATGCACAGGTATGATTTCCATTTTTTATATAAATGAACCAATTTAATAATACAAATCACAGTTTTCATTGATGAACTTTCAATGGCTTTAAACTATGAAAAAACCTAAATATAAGCATATCTTTAGGTATTTCCGAAATCTGTATAGCTAACTTGAACTTCTCCTTAGTATTGGTGATTAAAAAATTGTTTTATTTAATTGTATTTTGGATTGAATTGATATTGATGTCACTGTTTCCGGTTAAAATTCTGCCGAGATGGAAATGGCCTATATAACCGGATCCTTGGCCAGCAACGGTCAAGACCTTTGCATATTCGGGCCTGCGAGGATGGTTGCCTCTTTGAAACTCTCAATAAGCAGCCATATTATGGTTACGGTTAAGTTTCATAATAATCCATACTATGGCTATGGAATCCTAAGAAGGTAATAAAATACTTCAAAAGTATTGTAAGAGCATAAGATCTAAATTTATGTGAAAGTACTTTTCTTTAATTCTGTCGTTCACTTTTGGAGTAATAAAAGGTAATGCAAAACGTGCTTCATTCTCTGCCGAATGGTACCCCTTTCTACTTACCTTCATATAATTTATAAACCAAGTGAGATGGGGCGCGGGATATGCAGGGGCGCTCTGGCATGTCGCTTCAAGGTGTTCATTAGACAATAACTTTTTATGCTTGATTTTTATTTTTGGACGGAATTTCTGGCGAACTGAAACAAACATTTTGGAGTCAATAAAAGCTTCTATTTGGGAAATAAAGTTGAAGGTAACGCTTATATGTATACGTAGTGCATACTTGTCGTGGCCTGATTCTAATACAAGTGGCCATTACAGTAATAGTCTATTGAATATACAATTTACAGAAATCGACTTGCACGTCTCTATACACTAAATGAAAAGATTCCTTGTTTTTTTTTTAAGTTATAAAAAGAGAATATGCTCGTCATATGTACAGAAATGGAATATTAATGGTTTAAATGGAGACGCAAATCAACAACTGTTATATTAAAAAATATGTCCACTTCGAAATGGTTTTTTGTACCGGGAATTTCATGACAAAAAGTAACTTGCCACATTTGCAGTGAAAGAAAGGAACTGCATTGTCAGCGCAAAGCAGTGGCTGATTAAGTAGCATAGGGGTGTTACCGCACAAGCTGCCAATTTTATATTCGTCTGTCATATGAGAATCTACTATGAAATCGTCCTGCGTCAAGCATATGTCTTAATTTATACAACGTATTATGAATACCTAATAGTAGTTAACACTACAGATACTTACCAATAACATTCAGTTCATGTATTTTTGAAACCTTAGAATACAGAGGAGTTTCTAATGCGATTTCGCATGCGTATGGGCCTGACGCGGTGAAGTCTAATCTGTCCAATGTTACCGATGTAGGTGATAGGGTATTTAACTGTGAACAAAATTAAATTGCCTTTTTAATTTAGGTAAACATGGTAACAAAACAGAAGAAAGCAACAGTTATATCATATTACGCATTTATTATAATTAATTATCACTAATGCTGGTATCCGTGCGCCTCTTAATCGTATGGTCGATAATTATAATAAATTGTATATAGATTTAGACATATTCACTCTGTCGCATAATAAATTTCAAAATTCTTTGTTAATAAAATTAACACACAGAAAAAATGTAACTACCTAATTCAAAATCAAGTTGAATATGTATTGTACTAATATCTACTGAACCAAGACACTGTTAAAATGATTATTACTTTTTGTGTAACCATTAAAATAATAGTTTAATAACATGTGGATAACGCTGTTGGTTACATAATTGCAACTTAATTAATGTTAAGACCTTAGATTAAGAACGTATGTACGTATACAGACTCAACTACTAAACGCATTCAGTGTTCTATAACACATTTTTGAACAGAATCCAACGGACAATATCATAAATATGATCGGGGTACTATTATATAAAGACTATCTTTAATTTATTTTCAGAAATAACCCAATATAAATTAAAACAACAATTGTCGTAAATATATAACTTTAAGGATTTGGTATTGTTGCCTGTTCCAATCGTCGTGTTTGCGTCGGTTGTGGTCGACCCCCGAGTATACCCGTGCAGAGAGCGACAATACGAGAATTACATTTAACTTAATTGTTAATAACAAGTAGTTGCTTACATACTACATTTTGGAACTGTTTTACGACTATCACGATCTACCACCATAGCATACTGTTTGTATGTCTATTTTGTTGCTCCCTCTGTATGTGTTAGATTCTCTATTCACCTACGTTAAGAACAAAATTATGTACAACGATTTTACTATAATAAAACAAAAATAAAATCACCCTTTTATTATTTATGAGGTGACAAAATAAATGTGGCATTTTCTGTGAAAGGAAAAAAAGTGTGGGTCAAGTAAGTCCTGAATTGGTTGGAGTTGTTATATTGAGTTCTTTGATATCAATGTTTGGTGGGTGTATCTTTTAACGTGTATAAATTGTGGCGTGAAATGATAAAATATTTACCAGCAATTGTTAGATGGGATATTTTACTTAAAAATATTTTTCTTAATATGGTCTAACGAAATTTCTGCTTCCTTAACACAAAAAACAAAGTCTATCAGTTAGCTGTGGATGGATGGAAGAATCCGTAGAATGCTGTTTTAACTTACATTAATTTCGGCACCAGAAACATTGTAGAGCTCATACTGTGGATCGCGTTCTCTGACAAACTTCATGAGACGTTGACCATTTTTAAAGAACACCACCTATAATATAATTTGATTAAATACAACGTCAAATAGAGAATAAACCAAAATCTCTTTTCGTATTTATGGAATGTACCTTTATAATGTCAAACACTTTATATATCTCAAAAAAATATTTGTCATTGATTACAATAATTTATTAAGGGTATAAGTCTTCAGGCTTTCACGGCCGGCGTTGCATGTAGAATATACTGCTTCCGGGCTGTTTGGCCGTGGTCTATGTGAAACTTGCGTTCCAGACGTTTCGTCGATCACTGCGGTCTACATCTTCAGTGGCGCAGGGCCGGGCGACGATGACTTCGGAGACCTTGCCTCGCCGGTGGCCGGAACGCAAGTTTCACATAGACCACGGCCAAACAGCCCGGAAGCAGTATATTCTACAATTTATTAAGGGATTAATTATTATTAAGAGTCTTTACGAGTATTTTTTTATACGAAAACGTAATCAGACAAGAGACCTAGGACGAGTGCGACCTTTGCTACATCGTAGATATAAATTTAAAACATTCAAGTAGCTCTAAAGTACGCCACAAATGCAATTGAAATATTTTATGGGGACCCGAGCAACACACGCTAGGTGTTAGCCGAAACTTCGCATTCGAATTTCAAATGTGATTTAGAATTTCGATTCGGGTTGGGCATGTGTTAAATCCGTTCTCAAACAATCCGGGCTAGGCCGATTTAACCGATGTACATAGGTACCCCTTAGTGCAGTTGCTTAAATTAATGTCTTTCGTAAAAACCAGTAGGTATGACTCGGTTGGACTGTTTATCGAATAACGTATTATGGTAGCCTTGCACATGGCTATTTGTATTTGCGTATTGGACTAACAATTATCATGTTTAAACAGTGCATTTGACAAAGCATTTGTTTTATTGCCTGTTTGACAAATTGGGCCAATAACATACGTATTGCTCGTTCCATATATCTTGAACCTAAATCGCGATATATAAAAGGCCCTGGTGCGCGCGGATTGTTGTGTAATAATCTATACTTGGTGAATTAAAAGCTCGTCCAAGGCCTTAGTATCCCGAAATATCTTCAAAATACGTCCAAGAAAAGTATACTGCGCGTATGAGCACATTTTAGGTCCAAAATATATGGAACGAGCAATACAATCGACAAGTTATTTAGTGTAGTTTCTTTTTTTAATTCCGTATGGCCAGTAGTACCTTTTAACAGTGGACAAAATGTAACATTCCTCTTTGAAGTGAATATGTTTTGTAAAGAAAATTGTATTTGTATTGTATTTGAATGTTTGCCATATACTTCAAGTATTTTGCCAGTACAATAAACGCCCAATATGTGAAGCGCCGATGTGAAGCGCCACCATTATATTAACTCCTTTAGGCCCTTTAAGTGCTGCTAAGATATATATAACAAACCTATTTGTTTACATCATTTTCCTTCACCTAAACTAAGCATTAATAAAAAATGTATCTCGTCTAGCGGATTAGTTAATTACCTTATAAAGTGATTCAGGATCGACATTGTGTTCGCACTTCAAGACTGCACTGTGTCGGTGAACGACGAAACGAGGCGCGCGTAATTCAACCCACACGTCGTCCATGCCCGCCACTGGAAACAAAATATACATATAGTCCAAAATTACCTTTTAAATTACAATTGTACAGGACTCTTACACGGTGACATTGTGCAGATCTAAGTAACATATCAGTTACCTCACTGGGCAAGGCTCAGAACCTGTGCCATTGTTATTAATAGCCCATGCTTTTTTTAAATTAGCATCCTAAATTATCGAAATTACTAATTTTCCATCTAAACCCTCCAACTAGCTGAATTGCTTGTGTTAGGAGTGGGTTCACGGCCTCTCGATCGTAAGTCATTTTAAAATCATTTGAATCATTTTTCTAACTGTTGCTCGGGTCGGGTAGTCGATGCAGCGTACTATCGATTTGGTTTACTGTCGATGTAGCATATGGTCGTTTTAGTGTACCAACGATGTAGCGTACCAACGGTTTGGGGTACTATGGATGTAGCGTACCATCGATTTGGGGTACTGTTGATACATTAGCTCGTCGATGGAACGTTTTCGATACAGCGATCATCAATGTAGTGACTGTCGATATTATGAACTAGACCCCTATAATCTACCAGTTTTGGCCCATGGCTCAGCCCACGTGGATGTCGGTTATTACGACCAAACAGCCTATTGCCTTTCTCAAGGTCTAATATACCCATCAAAATAGGTTCAGTGGTTTAGGCGTGAAAGTGTATCATACAGAATGTTAGTAGGTATGAATATGGATATGAAGTATGGAAGTATAGATCATTTTACTCATTTTATTTAGCTATTAGACTTGAGATTAATTCAGTATAAACAACTAATTGTAAGTACATACTTGCATTCATAATTATAGCTGCAAGACGCAGACAATCCGACATGAATATTTGAAGACGGCGCGCAGGCTCAGAAGATAAGGACTTTTTATAACGAGGCGCTTGCAAGTATTAGCGCGAGTCACCTTGTCGACTTTACGATGATCATCTTGCCCGGCCTACCGACTGAACGACATCGTATTTTACATCTACCCTCGCGATCCAGTGTTACGAACGTGCCGTGTAAATTTAATTTTCCATCTAAATTCTTCCGTGTGATTTGGAGATTCCTTTGTAAAATTAAATTAGAATGACATATTTTAATCTTGTTCAAATAGTGTCGCAAGACTTTTACGTAGAACGTAACAAAATTATTTTGCGTAGAATGAAAACTAATAATATGAATACTGAAGGTACTAATTATAAAAATACTAGCTGATGCCCGTGCCACCGTCCGCGTGGCATTTTGATTTTGTTGCCACTACACAGAGGAACTTATTACTAGAATAAAAAGGAGCTTATGTCATATAATTAATTGCTCTTTGTGTTAATTTGTAATTTATACCAATAGGGTATTTGACAAATTTTAGAAAACCATTTTAAATTATTCCTTAGCATATAAAATGCACACTACATCGATATTTCAAAAAAAAATCAACGGATTTTAACAAAAAATTGATGTGATAGTTTATATTTTCAAAAACGCGCGAAAAACGCTGTCACCTTGTATGGAGCCGATTGCGTGACGTCACACATTTTGTATAACCTTAAAGCAGTGAAGTCAAAGTAAATAATAAAGTTTTTCTTCAAACTTTGTGAATAAAATGGTGTATAAATGGTGTATAGTTGCACAATGTACAAATACGTCTATAAATAAGCCACAAAAACTGTTTGTTACTGTTCTGTTCTGTCACAAAGCCGTGTTTACTTACGTGTGACGTCAGCAGTGCTGTGATCGATCACAGAGCGTTTTCGTCACAGATAAAAATTCGAAAAATATTAGATATTTTTAAGCGAAATTACAAAAAATATGCTTGTTTTAGTTTAATTTATAGTTTTAAATGTCTTTTTACGCTATTATCTGATAGGATGACCATTATTTGTAGTTTTTTTTTAATGTTGTCAAATACCCCATTGTCAGCTCTGATAGGAATTGAAATAACTATTATTCGAAATAGACTTTTGATGTTTAGCGTGGTACTTCGTGCAAAAAGTATCAGACTCACAGTTGTACTGACTTTTTTCTCGCAATCTACAGGAACCTGTGCCCGGTATAAGAAGTTTGTGTGTTCAACACTTGCTACATTCCACGGTTTGGGCGGGATTGAGTAATGAACAACTAAAAATGTTCAAATTATCATAGAAGTAGTAACAATGTACAGTACAACTTTTTTTAATAAAATGTAACCAACATACTCTATTTAACTAATTACAACTGTTGGTGAAGTAAAATGCAGATTCTTGAATACAATTTTTTTAATCTTCGCAATAAGTACAGGATTGACTATATTTTTATATTTTTTATAAGGCGGGTGCGCGCGCGTTAGTATCGGCGGTTGCTTCGGCTCTGGGCGCGGGGCCGTCCCCCGCGCGCTGCTTTCCCCTAGGTCGCCTAGGGTGGTCAGACCGGTCGTTGACATCCTCCCGGCCCTTGGAAGGACTTGCAGCTTCTTCCAAGACATCATCGTCATCAGGCTTCTCGGCAGTGGTTGGTAGGAGGCAGACCTTGTTGACACCTCTCCGCTCGAAGCCTCGGGAAGTCAGGAAATCGGCAACTCGTACCACCCCGTCATCGCCAGGGTACAGCGTGTGGACTCGACCGAGTCTCCATTGAAGTGGTGGTAGATTCGGTTCTTGGAAGACCACTAAATCACCTTCTTTTAGGTTTATCTGCTTGGACCGCCATTTGGTCCTTTGTTGTAATTCAGACAGATATTCTTTCCTCCATCTCTCCCAGAATCTGCATCGAAGTTGCTCGACTAACTGGTACCTCGTGCTAATATTTTTGGTTTCAGGCATCTGCGGGCTAGGTATTGACGTCAGCGGCCGCCCGATGAGGAAGTGCCCTGGGGTCAAAGGAGAGAAGTCGTTTGGGTCGGGTGATAAAGGAGTTAGGGGACGGGAGTTGAGGATCGCTTCAATTTGTGTAAAGAGCGTACTCAACTCCTCGTACGTTAGACTAGTATTCCCCGCTATCCGTTTCAAGTGAAATTTGGCACTCTTAACGCCAGCCTCCCAGAGGCCACCAAATGTAGGGGAATAGGGGGGATTAAAAACAAACTTTATGCCCTTATTAGTCGTAAAATCAGTGATGCTACTTAGGTCAGATTGCAACACTTTACCTAGCTCATTTTTTGCCCCGACGTAGTTCTTGCCGTTGTCACAGCAAATGTAATCAGGTTTACCTCTTCTAGCGATAAATCTTTTTAGGCATGCAATGAAAGCTTGGGTTGTGAGGTCACTGACCGTTTCAAGGTGCACAGCCTTAGTAGAAAAACAAACGAAGATGCACAGATAGCATTTTGTTGTTCTACTACCGCGACCTTTTTTGCTGGCAATCATGAAAGGGCCAGCAAAATCGGTTCCCGTAACCTGAAAGCTATAAGATTGAGATACCCTGGTCGTAGGTAAGTTACCCATTAACGGCTCCATCGCTTTACCTTTCATTCTGACACAAGTTACACACTGTCGTACTATTTTTCTAGCAAGTGTTCTACCACCAATAGGCCAGTACTGTTCTCTGAAGGAGCTGAGAAGTACTTGAGGACCACCATGGAATAATCTGAAGTGCTCATACGACATCAGAATTTTGGTAAGACGATGATTAGCTCTCAACAAAATAGGATATTTTGCATCATAATTAAGACTCGCGTGTTTCAAGCGACCACCTACTCGCAACAGTCCCTGCTCATCGATAAAGGGAGATAACTGCAGTATATCTGACCTTGGTTTAAGTGGTTTCTTTTCCTGAAGTGCATTTATCTCAGAACCAAAAGACTCATGCTGAGCGGTTTTAAGAAGAAACGTTATAGATTGATGAAGTTCAGTTTCGTTAAGTGGACCTACGAGTTTATTACGTTTTTTGCAATTATTAAAAAATCTGAACACATATGCGAATGTTCGTTTTAACCGTAAAAGGTTAGAGAACCTTTCAAAATTTACAATGTGACTGTCATTTTGCCGAACGTGATGGACTTTAACTTCAGGCAATCGAACTGAATGACTAACCTGCTGTTGTGGCCATTCAGATTCAGGTTTTGACAGAAACTGAGGACCGTTCCACCACAATGCTGATTCTTTAAGTGCATTAGGTTCAATTCCTCTGGATGCCATGTCCGCTGGATTAACGTCAGTCGGTACATGTCTCCACGATTCTCGCTCTGTCAATTCATGGATTTCGTTAATTCGGTTGCATACGAAAGCCTTTAAGAGTTTCGGTTGAGTCTTTATCCATCCGATCGTGATAGAAGAATCTGACCAAAACGTTTTTGAGTCGATTTTGCAGCGCAAAGCTTCAGTAACTTTGATTGCAAGTCGTGCCCCTAGAACAGCGGCACATAGTTCCAGTCTGGGAATCGTCACAGGTTTTAAAGGCGCTACTCGCGTTTTTGCACATAACAAATTGGTAGTGACGTTACCATCACAGTCGATTGAGCGTAGATACACACAAGCGGCATACGCATCTTGAGAGGCATCAACAAAGCAAAGAAGGCCTGTGCAGACAGGAGCAGGGCATAGAACGCACCTAGGGATTGAAAGTGAAAGTAACACATCTAAATTCTTAATGATGCTACCCCACGTCTTTTTTATGTTGTTTGGAACCTCCACATCCCAATCTAACTTAAGTTCCCAGAGTTTTTGCAAAATAATTTTAAGTGTAATAGTACACGGGCTTAACAAACCTAACGGATCGAAAATCTTACATGTGTTTGACAACATTACACGTTTTGTGGCCCGTTTTTCACTTTTATTTATGTTTATGTTGAACTTAAGGGTATCTGTACTAGGTGCCCATAAGACTCCCAATACACCCGACTCCTTTGACAAATTAAGAGTGTCAGACTCTGTGGCTTCCTGAAATATTTGCGGACAATTTGTCTTAAATTTATGTATAGGAAAACCAGCTGATTTAAGGACTTCAGTGACCGTCTTTTTTATGTGACCTAGTTCACTCTCAGTCGCAGCACCTGTCAAAAGGTCATCGATATAAAAATCGTTTTTGATGATCTGGGACACAACAGGGTCAGGACATTCCATTGCTAATTGAACTAAACAACGAGTGCTTAAATAAGGCGCACTGGCAGTTCCATATGTCACTGTGTTTAATTGTAGCGTTTTAAGCGGCTTGTTGTCCTGCTCTCTCCATAAAATAAGCTGGAGATGTCGTTGTGACTCATCAACCATGATTTGTCGATACATTTTTTGAATATCTCCAGACAAAACGTATTTATGCTGTCTGTACCGAATTAGTATATTAAACAGCTCATCCTGCACTACGGGACCAACGTGTTGGATACTATTAAGTGACTGATTAGATGATGATTTCGCGGAGCCATCAAAAACGACACGTAAGCGCGTGCTCTCGCTTTGCTCGCGAATCACTGCATGGTGGGGCAAGAAATACCCGAAATCAGGTTTATTGATCTCAGTTAAGTGACCCAATTGCTTATATTCGTCGAGGAATTTACAATATTCGGTTTTTAAATTAGGATCTTTATTAAGTTTCCTTTCCAGGCTCAAGAAACGCTTCTCAGTTGACATGTGACCCTTACGCAAACAATTAGAGCAAAGTTGCAGTTTTGCAACTTCAACACATCTTTTTTCAGGAGACAACTGCTTGAACGAAGGGCAATCTATGATCCGGTGCGGCTGGTTACAGAAAGGACAAGAAATAACCGGTTTGTTATTAGCAGAAGCAACTAAACTTTTTGAAGTTTTATTTTGATAGTAATCTTTGTTTTTTGATTCAAGTTTTTTACTATCTTTGTAAGAATTAGGTTTATTGTCGCGTTTATCGCTTCTGGTAATCGACATTGTCTCAAGAATATCCGCACGGTTACGCAAAAATTGCATAAAGTCCGACAAGGTAGGTAAGTCTTTAAATGTGTTTTTATACTCCTCCCACTTACTGAAAGTAGTCACATCTAGTTTAGTAGACACTAGGTATATAATGAGAACATCCCATTTATCGGTAGGCTGGTCTAAAGTATTAAGCGCTCTTAAGTTTTTTGACACATGGTCAATCATGAACCTTATTGCTTTGTGAGATTCACATGAGAAGCATTCTATTTCAAATAACGCCCTTAAGTGGTTATTTATAAGAACCTTTTTATTATCATATCGTTCACGAACTAAATCCCACGCAACAGAATATTTTTTTGAGCTAAACTCTAATGATTTTATTATTAAGGCAGCACTACCCTCCAGAGATGATCTCAAATAATGAAACTTGTTTATGTTTGATATGGATTCATTAGAGTGAATTAACGACTCAAAGGTGTCTCTAAATTCCAACCATTTTATATAATTTCCATCAAAAGTGGGTAGTTTTATTGTGGGTAGTTTTATATTATTTGAATTATGATGACTACACGTATTCGAACATGTCGAGCGAGCTGAATGAAGGCTCCCTTCTTTGTTCTCCTGAGTTTTAAGACATGTGTCAAGTATATGTTGAGCTAACGACAAAGTGCTATAGAAAGTACTTTCAAAACTATCCACTTCAGTATCATCTTCCATAGATGACAACAATTCAATTTGAGACTGAACTTCATTAAACTCAAATATTAAGTTTTCAATTCGCTCTAAACGAAATTTCAATTCTTTAAGTTTTAAGTCGGTAATTTCTTCTTGTGAACACGCATTAAAGATGAAAACGTAATCTTTAAAACGCGTCAAACGACCCTTAATAGTGCCCCGTAATTTAATTAACTCTTTTAATTTCTTTGCCTCCGATTCAGCACTAGAAGTTTCAACCATTTTTAAGACTAATTACGAGATGTAATAAATAAAATGAGCAAGGTAAAATGTGCACCAAACCAGTCACAATAGAAGCAGCAGCGCGCCGTGCAGACACGGAGTGACACGGGTGTCGCGCCTCTGTCCGGTAATATGGGCAAATCAACACACTGCGGCACGGTGCAGCGCCCGGTGGAAAGCAGTTCACAATGATCGTGCCAGTTGCAACGGACCCTTGCCGATGACGTAATCCGCCTGGAATGTTCGGCGAAAACAATTACTATAATGTTATTTACTACATCTATTTTGCATTTTAGCTTACTTCTAATCGAAGAGGATATACAAGCGAGCATATATATAGTTTGCTTCTAAGAATAAAGTGCAATAATTTTAACAATTAATCGAAATAAAGTGCAGGTAGGTATTTGCAATAAAATTGAGAAGCCAGATAAATTAATAACCGATAGAATAGTTACGTATTTATGAAGCGTTTAGCGTTTATTATGCGTTTAGCTAATAAGTAAAGAGATAATTCACACTTTAGTCCACCGTAGCAAGCAGTGTTTGATTTCAAGGAAACACCTATTTCAATTAAGGCTAAATGCGCAATCCAATAATTAAACCACGTAAACGTATAAGCACCGTAGTGTTCGTGCAAAATTTTTAATGTTTCAATTCTATAACGACACTAATTAAAGCGCACAAAAACTAGTCTTACGCACTCGCAGTTAAATTCGCCCATAACACAAAATTAAAGAGGGAATGTTTTAGGAAATAAAGATAAAGGACAGAGCTACTCCCCTGAATGTTATCCAGCCGTCATGCGCCACACCTATTTCTCAGCTCCAGCCAACTTGTATGTAGATGCGTCGTAGGTACAGCGATATTCAAATAATGTCCTTTGAATAACGAATTCTTCTTCGGTGGGAGTGTTTCTTCGTTCTTTATGTGTCCTGTCACGGTCGCCACTTTTGTTGGTGAAGTAAAATGCAGATTCTTGAATACAATTTTTTTAATCTTCGCAATAAGTACAGGATTGACTATATTTTTATATTTTTTATAAGGCGGGTGCGCGCGCGTTAGTATCGGCGGTTGCTTCGGCTCTGGGCGCGGGGCCGTCCCCCGCGCGCTGCTTTCCCCTAGGTCGCCTAGGGTGGTCAGACCGGTCGTTGACAACAACAATATCTAACTTAGTACAACCCTGTGAATAATCTCACGCTACTCTCAATTATTATAATATTAATAATCAATATTTTGTGCTTTTATTTACATATCAACTAATTAAATAACATTTATTACAAATTTTTAAACGGTTTTACCAAATTCTTAACAATAATAATATACTTCAGTCAAATAACCCACCCCGTATCGTTCCCGGCGCAAAGGTGCCCACGATGCTGGCCGCGTTGATAATCAATTATATTATAGCAATTTTCAAGAACGTTCATTTAGTTTCCCACTTAAGGGTTTCTCATAAGCTAATAGTGTCTAGGATAAAGTAATGTATGAAAATCATGCGATTGAGTTGCGTGAGTGCTAGCAACAAAAAAACCTGGGCAAAATATTTTGCTATTCAGAGATATATTACTTCATAGCCGACACAAACAATTGTTTTTGAAGTGAAAACTTCTTTAGCGGCGTTGGATGGGTGTAAAATGTTAAGGAAGCGTCAGGATTAGTTGACCTTTGAACCGTAACCGACGACTGACGTCATACAAGATTAGGTACAGACTATGTATTTTGCAAGTTTCAATAGATATTGTCGTAGCTTAAACGGTAAGCACGTCGACTGTAAGTCCTTATAGTTTCAGATAGTATCGGGTTCAAACCACCTGGCCTTCAGGGATTTTTTGTGATTTTTTTTTCTTATTATAATTTATTACTTTTGGTGATTATTTTTTCTTTTTGTAATTTATTACTTTTTATGATAATTTTTTCTTTCTGTAATTTATTATTTTTTGTGATTATTTTTTCTTTTTATAATTTATTAATTTCTTCTGACAGAAAATTAGCAGAAAATAAGTGATAGGTTCTATGATTAGCGCTATATTATAGGTATGGTATGGTATGTTCTTGTCGTGTGCTTGTCTGCCATCTAAGTGGTATAAAAACTCACTTCTTTGTCTAGACTTGTAATGGCTGGCATGAAAAGTTTAAACGGGGCAGACACGTGCGGATTGATGTCATTGATAGATGCCTGTTTTGATATTAAGCTTTTGATGCTGTATACGGGTTTTTTGGACTTGGCATTAACTACTTTACGCTATGGCAGCCATCACTATACTATAACTATGTCGAAATATAAAATGGTCAAGCAAACTATCCACAATCGTAACCATCAAGAAGGGAACCTATTTTTAGATTTAAGGTACATAAATTATACAATACAAATTTATTTGTTACGTATATTATATTACTAACAAGAATGTTTATTATTCATTGTTAACATACCCAAGAGATTATAAATACTAAAGCTTTTCATTATGTAAATACAGCCTTCACTAACTTCGATGTTACCAGCTTCTAATTTAAGTTTAATAGTGGTATTTCGTATTTGTAATTACGTATTTCTATTTACATTGGGTTTTCGAAGCTCCAGGCTGTTGACCTGTATAAACATAACATAAACTCACGCCTATATCCCCGAAGGGGTAGGCAGAGGTGCTAGCACCCACATTTCGCTAGTTTATGTTTAGATCCCAATGTAATTTAAATTGACCTGTATGAAGAAAAAATTTACAACAGAGGCCATTTAACTTCTTCGTAGTGACGTAGTAAGCATGTGTCATATTATGCTGAGATAAGGTTTTAATTCTGGCTTTTCTAAACCTTGTAGGATTGAGTTTTTGAAATGAATTACAATTTGATATCACCACGCGTTCCTGTGACAAAAATATCTAGACAAACGGACAACGAAGTGATCCAATAAAAGTTTAGTTTTTTCTTCTGATACGGTGTGTCATGTTTACGCCATATGCAGATTCTAATTCCAAACTAAGAAATTTATGTTTTTTTTTTTATTTTATAACTTGAACATTTTTTTAACCTACAACATAAATATCTAATTCAAAATAAGCCTCAATATGACAAGCCTGTCCCTAATGAATATTGCTGGAGTAAACGAATGACACTCAAGAGATATTTGTGTACTTCGTTACCTTAGCATTTTAGGGTTATTGTCTCGAAATACTCGACTCGCAATAGCTGCGTCAAGAGTTCGAGTGTAATAATTCAGTAATTATTGTACACATAATTCTTGTACATGTCATGTTGAAGATGTGTAATTACGCGTAGGTATTTTGCTGGTTGGTGTAAGAAAGCTGACGCAATTTCTTTAATTTGATACTATTTTAAATTAAAATAAGAAGCATTAGTGTTCCACATTTATGCATTTATGGATTCATGTCAAAATTTATCTTTCATGATGAGTTAATAACTAACACAATGCGATTGACATCAATTTGCAACCCTCGGTATATTCACGGGAGTATTCAAGTCTACAGTGAACAGGTTCTTTAAGGCAAGCGCGCTCCACTATCGACTGCCTACAAGACAATATATAGGGCAAATGTGAAACTTTTATAAAAAAAAATGAATTTTTGGTACATGTACAGGTTGTTTTCCCAGTCGTATTGTTCAAGACAACGAGAGATACCTAGTTTGTTCCTCCAATTGTTAACCACCCAAAAATACAGTCTCTTTTTCTAATAACTACTAATTACTAAAAATTTATTTTTCTGCTGAAAATCAGGGTTAGTGGCGAATAGATAAAATAGCATATCAACACACTATTTTATCAAACAAATCTGTTTCGGGGGGAATCGAGAATACGGAGAATCCGAATCCGAAAATTATTGGTCTATGTGTAGTTCTATTTTATAAATATTGGAATTTAAATAGTTGCTAATAATAGTTGCTAATGTAATTTAAGTAGCTTAGTGAAGTCTAACCGATTTCGTACTCATTAGTTAGTTGACTATGTAGTTTTACTTTAATGTTTTCAAGTAAATTTCTAGTCATAAATCTTGTACGCCTAATGGGGTAGGAAAGGCGTGGTGTGTTGTGTTGTTTATCACCAATAATATTTAAGCCTCATGCTGTAGGTAGGTACAAAAACGGAATTTTAATCTTTTCTTTACACATCAAAATAAGTGTCAATTAACAGCTTTACCGTTTTCATTTAAATTTGAAAAAGTTGAATTGGTATAGGCGGAATTCGAACCTGCGATCTTTGCCTTACAGGGGCAATGCTTTGACCACTAAGCTACCAAACCCTCGCACTAACCAATTCAAATTTCTCTTTCTATAACTGTCTTTGAGGCGACATTCGATTCCCGCCTCGGAATCGAATACTCTCGTAATAGTCGCCTTCATTCAACTTTTTGATATTCAAATCGATTTGAATATTTAACATGAAAAGTGTTAAAAACTTAATTAAAACAGCTATACCGTTGATTAAATATGGACTTACCTAAATTTCCATTTTGAACTTGTCAACGTTCAACATTAAAACAGCTTATTTTACCGTTTTATTAATGATTTGCTATTTTTGTATTCACAATGTTCCCGGTATTGATACTTTTAGAACTAAGATAGTCAGAATTGTTGGGAATCGTTAGTAAAAATATCTAACAAAAAATAAATAATTAAAAAAAAAAACTACTGATGCTGAAAGGACCGGCACAAGCTTTATAGCAGGCTGTACCCATTAATTTTCATCTGGTTTGAGATTTGCAAATGGGAAGCTATAAAGCTTTTTTATTATAAACTAGCTGATGCCCGCGACTTCGCCCGCGTGGAATTCTGTTCCCGTTCCCGTGACGGCTTAACACTTTTATATTTTTTCTCTGCGTAAAAACCATCCTCGTACTGCAAGGAATATTCTAAAGAAAGAATTAGCGAAATCGGTCCAGGCGTTGTTGAGTTATGCGCTTACCAACACATTTTGCGATTCATTTTTATATTATAGATTTTTATAATAAATAATTTATTTTATTTATGTTTTTTTTTTATTTGTAATCGTCTTCCAATTTCCTTCATTTTGATACCCCACTTGATAAATTTGAGTGAAAACATTTGAATTTGCCGCCAAAAATCCGCCTTCTTTTCTTTTTTTGAATTTTCATATACCCAGTGTCACTTTCACAGCAAATACGAATTTAACGACACCTCTGAAGCTAAAATCCATGGAGCCGTTTAGGCTGCAAAGCGTGCCAAACAATAATACACACATACATACATACATACACATATACTCTCGAAACACATAACTCTTATTCTGGCGCAGTCGGGTAATAAATAATTGGGCTCCAATTGGGTACTTTCCTTACAAAATTGTACCAATCATCATTAGCGACGTATTAAATGTCCGTATGGACAATACTTATATAATTAATGTATTTATTTTTAATTCAGACTATTAACATATTGAGACCTACATGGAATTAATTATACACAAGATTATACATATAGGAAAAACCTTGCAAAACGAACCGGAATCTCATCACTAATTAATTTCGCGAAAGTGTAAAATTTACAATTCCGCGCTTTCGTAGGAACTCTTAGAAATAATTATGAATAATATTCATATGAGTAAAAAACTTCGCAGTAACATATTAAATCTGTTACATTTTTTATCATCAACTATTAATCAACGTAGTAATGACTAGGCTATAGAATCACGGCGATGTGTGGTCTTGGTCGCGATAAATCATTCACCTACGATTTGTGTCACCAGAGGCGTTACTCGTTAGTGCGGGTGGCGGCTAACGGCTTTAGAATTTGATACAATACTTGTTGTGTTAAAATCTAAATTAATAATATAATATATAATAAGATAACGACAATCGACTTTCGAAGTAGAAGCCTGTCAGACGTCATGTCACCGATAGTCCTAAATATTTTTCATATCACCTGTTAAAGGATAACACAATTAGAACGGCAGATACCCCTGCTTTATAATAATAACGGAGGAAACAACTTTCATTATTATACTAATTAACGTACTTCAATTTTCATTTTTTACAAATAAAATGCAGGTACACACCATTCCATTGAGGAACGCGAGCGAACAATCAAAACTGCAATATGAAGTGCAGAAGCCGTGGTAAAAGCTCTTGGCTTCAACCAATCGTGAGCGTGCCTGATTTGCAACAGCCTCCATAATACTGTCGTGTCCATTCAGCCGCATACTCTATTTTTCGTTCGCTGTGCAAGTTATCTTCTCCCTTTCTTTATGCAATGGATACCTATTATGTACGTATTTTATTTTAGAGGAAATCCTTATGCTAGAATTTAATATATATAATAAATTTAATTTTTAGACACATATTAAGGAAGTTAAGGTGAAAGATGACTAAGTTTGTTCCCTTTTGACTTATATGATAGGTGGTAGCCATCCTTCTGAACCTCCCCCCCCCCTCCCGGGATTGTAAATGCTTGCACATCAGAACTCAGGGTATGCTGTCCTACATCTTTATAATTGATTTACTCCAAGATTATACACAGTTTGCATGGGTACCATTCGAAGATTTTTTATTTATTTACTAATCGTTTTATTGAGTCAAATTTTTACAGTATATACTGTTCATAGACAACTCAGTATCCCAACTCAAGAATAAAATAAATAATCCATTAGAAACTTCGGCTTGAAAGGAACTGTCTCTTCGAAAACAATGTCGAGTAAAACTGTTAATAAAATGTTGATTTAGTTCCAAGCTGTTTACTCAGAAGAGTGGACTTTCGTCCGTAAACCGTCAGAATGTAAATTTAGCGTCTGGCTCTTTTATTCACTAGATGGAGATTCCATCTAGGCCTACAGAAATGAGAATTTGCTTCGGCGGGTAATTCTATGCTCAATACTTTTGTTTGTACCCCACTGTACAATCAGGTTATGTGGGTAACAAATGAGGGTGATTAGCGTGCCAAATGGTCTAACTATGGATGCCCAAGACCATGGGCGCTATGGAGGTGGTTGCACACTGGGCAAACAGAATATGAGATGATATGCTATCGACTCGACAGAAGAAGAATTACGAACCATCCCAGTGATGAGAACAGTATGCCACGATGATCGAATTCGTGTATAACGCTGCTCCGGCGTAAAAGTTCTTCAAGTTTCCTTGAAGGTATTTTTATGATACTCTCAACGTAGTTTTAAATAATGAGGTCGCAATGACCACCCATTTCAAGCATGTTACTGTTAATTTTGTGGTAGCACGGAATAGATAATACAATGGTAGTGATGTGTTCTGAGGAGTTTAAAAAGAAAGGAAGGAATTAAAACCGTTAACATAGCATTGATAAGTGTTGTTGTTGTTCGTGCGGTTAGTGTCCAACCTGTGGCAGAGTTGTTCAGGTCACCCTCCGTCTTGACCTAACGACTATTGACAGCCGGGATCGACTTTTAACAGTTTTAACGTGCCCTCCGAAGCACGGAATTGCTCAGATGTAACACCACTTAGCGGTCACCCATCCCAATGGTAACTTTCGTATAAGTAACTTACTGATAATACGTATAAGTAACCCACTGATCGTTAACCGAACAATGAGTGGATCTGGTCACGAGCGCTTCATTGATAAATGTGAATAGATGAGGTTTAGGTCAATGGCTTTTCAAGGAAAGGTTGACATTGCGCTTGCCTATGACATAGAACAAATAATTTCGTAATTCATGGTAGTTTAGCCCTGCATGTATGTATTAGTCAGTCACTCGAAAAATCTTAGGTATGTATAGGGAGGAATTAACACATATGTTCGAGTTATAAGAAGTGAACATACCATAATTAATTCTGAAGTTGCTGGCAAAAGCTAGTAATTTAATATTATCACAGGTTTGAGATACATTACTTTTATGTCATCAGACATGCATGCACGTAACACGCTCACCTCGTCATGTCTGATTGCCACATGAGTGGTGCAAAAGTACTGTAGCAAATGTATTTTCAACCTGTGATAGTAATAAATTATTAACAGAATTCTGATCCTACCCTTAATAGTTTAATGGCTTGGAGAATTTCAAACCGTGTCAATCAATAAGGCTGGGGAGAAGTTAATTAAAAATATGTAAGCCCATGTTTCTAATTACAAGGCTCGGTTGTTAGAGCTCGGGATATTTCATTTTGATACTCCTCCGATTTGCTTATCTGTTATCCTACTTAGTTATTCGTGGTTTTTATAAACGAGGAATTGTTATTTTTTGTCGAATGGTTTGACAGAGGGTTCAGTAATTGGTGGTACATTTTATGCTATGAAAGTACTTGAATTATTGAGGGAAAACTCTGTTTAATAAATATTCTTATAGAATGTTCGAAATTCAATGTGTATTATTCAGTGGGACAGTTCTTATAGTAAACAAAAGAAGAAGTAGTGTTAGGTTTCAATACGGAATTCCAATTTATTATTTGAAATGGTAGAGAAATGTTTTATAAGAAAGTTAGATCCATACATTTTCAACCGGGGCCTTCCAGATAAGGTAGCAGCTGTGAAAGCCCCTGTACACTTAGAATGTTTATGTAGACGTGGTACTTCGACGGTAATTACGATACGCTACGTGAAGCTACGGAATCAGTCAAGCATATACGACGTGCGCTGATGCACATGTTCAGTGCAAACATTACATATCAAAACTTTTACGCGTCGTTGGTTAAGGCTCTGACAGTAGCTATTTATATCCCATGCTTGTTTGCCTTTTTGCTAGAGCTAAAGTTGTGTTATGAAATATTTTATATCGGGCGAAATAAAAACATTTAAAGGATTCTATCGCGATATATTTTCAATGAGTTTTAATGAATGATTGCAATGAAAATTGAAATGTGAATGTGAATTTCAAAAAATTCACTCGCGTAAACTTCAGACATTATCATATTTTGCATGGGCATAATTTATAACTCCTGATAGCAGTTCAATATTTTTTATTATAAATTTGCACTCTAGTACAAGTTAATTCTACTAATGTTCTTAAGCAGACTGGATAGATACACAAAACGTCTCAATTTATAACGGTTGATTAGCTTACACTGTAGTATATTTGATAAAAAAAAACTAACAAGGTTATTTCGTTACCCAGTTCATTATTATTCGGGTCGCAGAATCCAACGCAAAAATGTCATCTTCACTTTTTGTTTATTTTGTTTGAACAAGTTGAATTACGCCGGCCGGACCATGATTTTAATAATTCTTGTATCCGGATGCGTGGAGTTCTTGCGTTTGAAGAGGTGGCAAGATTTAATGCTTGAATGTTGTATAAATTTTTTATTTATGTTGCAATTAAGTAATTGCAGATGCAAGCGGTATGGCTAAAACACATTTATTTTGTCTTCAATGAAAACACTTGTACTATTCCACATTATTTATTAAATTACTGACCGGTTTAGCCTTACGGCATTATCAAAGGTTGATACATATTTTACCCAAAAAACATGTATCAACCTTTGATAAAGTGTAGCAAGTTCCATCAAGTGCCATCAATCAACAGTACAAACATTTATTTTGTCATTATTATCTCTTAATATCTCTCTAATAACTACTTAGTATACCAGGTTTCATTGGCTGTGGTGCGAGCGCTCTTCGTCGTCGAGTTCAAGAGGTAAAAGGTTCATCCACCCGCACATTCTCGCTATTAATATTTTTCAATATCATACCACGCGAAAGTTCAAAAGTTAGTAAAGTTACTTTGACGTTCGAAATTGAGCGCAAATGTGAAAGCTTTAAAGCTTTTCAATCAAATTTATTTTAGAGATAGTTTACCGAGAGAAGCAGCATAATTGGTGGCCATTGCGTGCATTACATAGCACATATAGGATTTGTTTAATAGTCCTAAAATGTGATTTTTTTAAATATTTTTACTCATTTTGATATCAAAGTGGCTTTGTACTCATCACTTACTTTTGAAACTTTATAGTGATACTTAGTTATGACACTATGGATATGATCATCAACTATTGAAGCTGACTGTATATAATCTATTTGTCCCTCTACTAGACTTTTTCTTCTACTTGTATCAAATATAATCAAATATGATTTTACATAACAAAATTAAAAAATAAGCATAGCTTAACTAGCTTGTGTTATGAATTTAAGCAGTTGGATATACTTGCATAATCTTCTTTTGTAAATACATACACTAAATACGAAGTATAGGAATAGCCAGACAATTCATGCATATAAATATTTACATTGAGCGGGAATCGAACCCGCGAGCTGCGACGTAGCAGAAGATCGCTATATTGTTACGCCGCGGAGGTCTTAAGCATATTTTAAATTTAAGTCTTCAGGCTTTCACGGCCGGCGTTGCATGTAGAATATACTGCTTCGGGGCTGTTTGGCCGTGGTCTATGTGAAACTTGCGTTTCTTTTTCCGAACGAGGGATTCCAGCTCCAAAAAGATTGGTACTCAGCACTGAGAGCCACTCGGTATCACAGTGCAAACGACTAATCAGAATCGAGTGAGTCGATTCCCCGCTCCGACCGTGCCTATAAATACTCCCGTGATTCAAGACTTCGCATCAGTCGCAACTCAGCCGCCGGCGAGGCAAGGTCTCCGAAGTCGTCGTCGCCCGGCCCTGCGCCACTGAAGATCTCGGCCGCAGTGATCGACGAAACGTCTAGAACGCAAGTTTCACATAGACCACGGCCAAACAGCCCGGAAACTTCTACATAATTTTAAATTCTTTATCTAATCATGAACGCAGTTAAACCAGTAAATCTATTGATTTTCCCTAAATAAGCAGCGGCCCGCCCCCAATCCTAATGATATACATTACGTAAATGATGATCTAGATAACGTGAAGTTGTAATTTGTTTAGGTTTTCATCCAAAATACTACCAGTCAATACCATAGTGCTAGCACACGCGCGATCGCAACTACCAAATGTTTTAGGGTTTTGAATGAGAGTGTGCGGGTAGATATACTTAGGGAGTGGATCTATCCTACATTCCGTGTTAATATCTATTTGGGTTGGTAACGATTCCAACAAAAAGTATTATGCGTATTTTTATCTTTTTAATCAAGGCCGAAATGCGGTTATTCCTGGGGATTTTGCACACATTAAAAAAACTCCGGCATCATACAATGTATTCAATCTCAGAGCTCAGGTCGCTTAATGTATATTCTCACAGTTAGTCTTTTTTCAATATTTTTATTAGTTGTCATTTGGTATTTTTATTTTTTAGTTACTGAAAATTAATTTTCAATTCTACGATAAGTTCCTATGGGTTTAAATATGGGATCAGATTTCCACGCAGGCAGAGCTCCAAGTAACATTCAGTAAATAATTAAATTATTTAAAATGTATTTTTATAGTGCAAATAAATCTTCCTGGACTCACAAAACTAATAATTTAGTTTATCTTAATCATGCAGTTTTAGCCCGCCTCCGCATAATTACAGTAAAAGAGTTCGTTAATAGTTAAGAAAACAATAAGGAGAATGTTATCCGTTTAAACAATGGATTCATATAAAATAGATATCCAATTTTCTTATCAGGATCAGGAATCAGGACTAGGAAGAGACTTATTTTTTTAAGTAATTTATCCTATTTTATTTATTTTTTGAATGTGATTTTTGCCAAAAGTCATATCGTACGAGTAGTAAGCAGAGAGTTAAGTTAGTCTGCGTTGTCAGTGTCACCCACACATTGGAGATTAGACTATGCCAAGAAGTTTGAAAAGAATTTCTTTGGCGCACGTGTTATAACTGAAATCTGTAAATAAAAGAACTCCTTTTTGTTATTATACCCGGTCGAGACCATCAAAGCAGGACCCATTTTAGGATCATTAGTATCTCTGGAATGGTAGCATGTGACTCTTTGCCCTGGCTACTATACTAACCGTTCAGAGGAGAGCAGTCATATAAAAACTCAGTGCTAATATATGGACTAAAATGCATACAAATATTTTTATTGAAGCTCCAATCGATTCCATGCCCCGCTGACGTAGCAGTAGCTCCACCTCTAAACCACGGAGGTGTAAATAATTTGTATCTACACTAAAAAAGTTGTTTTACCACAGTGATAATGAAAGGACTTTATATAAGAATAGTAGTTTATGATACTGTTGCATAATAAGGGTTCTTATAACACTTTTTTTATATTATCACACGAGTGTTTTCATATTTTTATACTTACATATTTTGTTGATTTAAATATTGAATAAAAAAAAAATTCATGATTAAAGATTACAGGGTCAAAATAACATATTAAATGCCATCTTAAATGCTAAATGTAAATACATTATCAAAATTAATCTATTAACCTGCCCCTCACCGTACCAGCGGCATAGGTGCCCATGACGCTAGCGGCATTACCCCGCTGGATAGCAACGGCGAACCTTTGCCCCAGGTACGAGGCGGAGCGAGAATCACCGGTTTTGTCCCTCAAACTGCGTTTCAATTCGCTCACTAAGTTCTTGGCGTCAGCACCCCACTACTCATCGTCTCGACCGCAAAGGATGTGCAAATGTACCGTTCAGCTAAGGCCGCATATTGGCCGCGTTCTTTTTTCCGCCGCGTCTTTGGCAGCAGCTGCTGGAAACACGGTACGGCTCAGGTGGCTGGAGGCAACCGTGCTGACGCATGTGGCATCCCACAAAAGGCATCTGCTATTCCTCCACGGTACCAGAGTCATACCGTCCGGTCTTTTGCCATCAGATCTAAATTAAAATTGTATTAATGTCCCAAATATCAAAACAATCAAAAAACAGGAAGTGGAATATCTTCTGATGCTGACTACCTACTAGCTATTGGTCGCTTCAGCAACCGATAGACAGAGCAATACTTACTGCTTGTTCCTATGCACGAGTATATAATATAAATATATAATAAGTACAAACTAGTAATATTTTCATCCCCTTTTCGGCGTTGAACCATCACGACTAAAAATGGCTAATGTTTCATAGGTATTTACTGATTACAATACGCCTAACGATTTCATTTTTGCATCCAATTTCTTTGTCAGTGTTTTTTAATGAACCTTGTAAAAAATACTAATTTTTTACTTCTTTCTATTCAGCGGAATCAAGACTTTCATGGAATTAAGAAAAGAAATAGAAAACTTGTTTTTGTTCGTAAATTCATTACCTATGTTCAGAAGTTACGTGCACTCACGAAAGTCAATTAAATAATATTATATAACCTTATAAAGTTATCCAAGTCAACCGTTCCAATCACTTGCTATGGACAAATGGAGCTTAGCTTTAGGAACGAAGTTTGGAGTGTTATGTAGAAAATTTTAATCCGTGTTGGAAGTGGAACGATCTGGAAACTTAGCACTTTATATCTTCAACAGTTTAGTGGTTCTTATAGAATTTAATGGAGCTTAGTATTCGAATACTCATTAAATATTTGAATAATTTCGACTAATAAGTTATCTTAACAGAAAGTAGACCCAGATGCAATGCTGCTTCTTCGTTTATTTTGCATGCCCATAATATTTTTGTTATAAATTATTTAAAAAAGTCTTCTTCATTCGTGTGCTAATGCAGGTTGCGTGTAGTTTAAGTTCACTTTGAAGTACTGGGTTCAATCTCCGAATCCTCCGTTCAACAATTTGATTATTTTGGTTCCTACTGTGCCATCTGACCTCCCTGATCATGATTCTCAAGCCGTTTCTCATTTGGGCTCCCTGATATCGAAATGTAAATCTAGACCACAGCATCATCCATCAATAAACAGGTGTATCGGCTTGCAGGTCAAACTGACTTGAGTAACGAAAATCTTAGCGGGACCCCATATACCTCAACCAAAATATTTTAACATTATAATTTTATAACTTATGTCAGAAATCAGAAACTACGACGTCGGAATAAATCTATTACGGCAAGATCTTCTTGAAAGCTAGTGCGCAGATGTTGCAAATGGCCAGTCCCTGCGAATAAATTGAACGCAGTTTTATCGTCTTCCGTACAAATTTCTACTGTGAACTTATCAGGAGTACTTTTTATTCCATTATAATATATTGGAATCCGGAATATGTCAATGTATTATCTTTTAGATACGTGGTGCAAATTCATACATTCCTGTCTGATTTGAAATATAGATTTTCTAAATATTCTACTGAGATTAAGGCCCTGTAATATCGATTTGAAAAGGACAAATTAAAACTTTACTTTTTATTATGTTAGCTCTGCACCTAATACTTCTAGTCATATGCCAATGACTAGAAGTATTATGTGCAGAGCAGGTTTTTCAAGCGTTAAACCCATAGAATCTATTTGGAATTATTATTTGGGATTCAATGGTTAAACCAGTTTGTTATTTACGCTGGATGACACCATGCAACTGGGAGTTTATAGGTGATTGTAAGCAGCACATCATATTTTCTTTTTATTCCGATTTTAATTGTTTACATTATTTAGCCGAAATATTAATGAAATGAAAATGCGGCATGTGAAAGATTTCTTGGACAGACTGGATGTGTAAAGTGGAGGATCGGCAAAATGGCGCACATTGGAAGAGGCCTATGTCCAGCAATGGACTGCAGCAGGCCAATTGATTGATTATTGAGATAAATACATTAAAGACATAAGCAATATTATCTAGATTTCATTTATAGATTATTATAATATATTTTGTATTGGTTTACAACCAATGATTATAATATGTAATGAATTTTGTTTTGGTTGCATTGCTGTTTAACTGAAAAGCTGAAAATCAGTTGTGTTGTACTCTTTTTAGGCTGGGAACCAAACTGGTTTCCTGATGAACTTTGGTTCTGCCTATATAAATTATAATTTCATTAAATATAAATTTTTCTACTGCTATTTCAATTATAGGTAATATAGTAATAGCAGAGTATAACTGTAGTGGCTGTTTATAGATTGGTGTAACCTAAAGTTGGTTTCTGACCGAGCTCATATTTAGACTTTTAGACTTTTTTAAAATTAATGTAACAATTGCATAAATACATATATATTTGCAGCTGTGTGGTTTCCGGCATAGAATAGGACCACTTCATCTCTTCTCGTGGATGTCGTAAGAGTCGACTAAGGGAAAACCAAAGGATGGGCAGCGGTGTCCTTTGTGATGCATTCTTATTTAATACCGCGCTCGCCAACCCGTTGCCAAGTGTGGCGGGTAAGGCAAAACCTCCAATGAACGGAAAGCAAAAGACCAGGCCCCTAGTCCGTGGCTCCCGTAACGGTCATGGTAAAGGTGGGGCAAGGGGTGTGAAGAATCCCCGGCAGAGATTCGGCTACCACCCCAAATGGAAACTGGCCCTGGTAACACACAACGTGAGCACGATGAGGACTGACGCGAAGTTGCTCGAGGTGGAAGAGGAAATGAGTAGGTTGCACTGGGACATTGCTGGGTTTACGTGCTATGTTCGGGAACGTCGTGACAACAGTGACACGGTGGTCCGCTGGTACAGTTTCGAGCACCGTACATAACACAGCAAGCGTACGGGATCTTATAAATATAATTAAGATCAATAAAAAAATATATCAAAATGTCAAATTATAAAAATTTGTAAAAATTCTGCACACATTCTATCAAAATACTTTGTTAACTTAGTTAAGTTTAGAGGTTCAGCATGTCATAACTACGTATATATATTATGTTTCTGTTTACTTCTGGTTTGGTTTGGTAATTTTATATGTGTACTAACTGTTGCCCGCGGCTACGTCCTCGTGGAAGTTGCTTATCGCGTAGTGTTCCCAAGTTCTAATTCACCTCTGTATCAAATTTCATCAGGATATCTTCAAAAATTACAAACATTTCTGCCCTATCCTCTCCCCCCTCACCCCTTTAACCCCTTCTATTGTTATAAATGGGAGCCTATGTCCGTTCCTAAGCTTTATCCATCCCTGTACCAAGTATCAACGCTTTGAACGCGTAAATTTTTTGTATTCACATAATTTGTGGCGGCCTGCCTGACCGCCAATCGCTTGTGCGACGCACAGTGCCGTGGCTTAGCAACAGAAACAACTACACTGTCACTTCTCTGTATATGCCAGCTGGATTTGTTTACATTAATGATCACTGCTCCGCTCCCTTGAGTAGTAGACTGATGATTTATAGTCTTTGTGTTTCCTGGATGTATAAACTATATTATTGTAAAGTTTTATTAAAATCCATTTAGCAGTTTTTATGTGAAAGAGTAACAAACATCCATCCATACATCCATCATCACAAACTTTCGCATTCATAATATAGTATTTCTTTATGGGCAACATAATCGCTCTAGCGACAAAGCCCTTATAATGAAGAATTAAAAATAATATATGCACTTGTGGACACAAATATTGGCCCACCTTGCATTTTAAGTTTCGTTTAGTTCTAGCTAAAAATGTATATTAGGTCAAGCAAAAAGTTTTTATGCAGATTTGAACCAGGGACATTCATAATTTTATTCAATAGATTTATTTTGAATTTCGAACACAGAATTTAAAGAAACAAAAGACAATTTGGAGCCTGTTCGTTGATATTAAACAATCGATAACTAAGAAAACTTGAGTTTATTCGTTTACTTGGATTTAATTCTTGAAAGTGTGATTTTTCTCTTTGGTTTTGCAATAAACATTACTTATTCTTAGCATCACGGTGAGGTTCTATCAATAATCTATAGATACTTCGCCTGAAGTCGCCGCCCAAGCTGTGGCACTTATCCAGGCCGGATACAGCCAAAGAAATGTGAGTGCTTAACTTAAGTCGATCTGCGGTCCGAAATTTTTATCGGAGGTACCTAGAGACTGCCGACTTTGTTCGTCGCCAAGGAAGGCCACGATCTCGGGTCACAACTGAAATTCAGGATCGATTCATTGTGACGACCAGCTTGAGAAATCGTCACCTTACCTCCATTGAGATACAAAACCAACTTCGCGACTTCCACGGAGTATCTGTGAGCGCTCGAACTGTTCGGAGAAGGTTAGAAGAACGCGATATGGTACCACACATACCAGCTAATGACCCCAAACTTACGCGAACCCACCGAACAGCGCGTCTTCTTTTCGCGCGCACTCATTTAAATTGGACTCAGCAGCATTGGAGCCGTGTACTCTTTTCTGTTGAGTCTAAAATTGCGTTACATGGCAATGATGGAAGGAAGATAGTCTACCGACGTAAGGGAGAGCATTTTGCACAATGCTGCTTTCAAGAGAGAGTTGCTTATGGCGGTGGCTCATGGACTATCTGGGGCGGTAAATCCGCGAGCGGCAAAACTCAACTTGAGGTTGTTACGGGACCACGGTTGCCAACATTAAATGCTGAAAGGTACATTCGTGAGTGCTTAGAACCTCACGTGATGCCTTACGTGGACTATGTGGGCCCAAATTTCCTTTTTATGCATGATAATGCAAGGGCCCATACGGCCGGCATCGTCAGGGAATATCTTCGGGATAGGAACATCACAGTTATGGAATGGCCAGCCAGAAGTCCAGACACGAACCCGATTGAGCACATGTGGGACGAGCTAAAAAGACGCGCTAGGGCTCGTCAGCCAGTTGCCCAGACGATGCCGGAGTTGAAAACTGCCATAGAAGAGGAATGGGAGATGATCCCTCAAAATTTCATAGAACCGTTGATAAACTCTATGCCTAACCGTATGAGAGCTGTCACAGATTCCCATGGACGCAACACGCGTTCTTAATTAAACCTTTATTTGATAATTAAACCTTTATTTTGATAAAACATGTTTTTTTATTCAATAATCAACTGCACTCATCAAGGCGCATACGCGACTTGTTAGGCGTAGCTCCATGTCCTGTGGTATTCTGAATTCAAATTTAAAACGATACGATCGTAAAAGATGGTACAATGTATCAGGTTTAAAACTGCATCAATAGTTTTTGTTCAATCTAGCAATCATATTTAGGCAGGGGCCATCGAAACCTAAACCTTAAGGTGGGCCAATAGATGTGTCCACAAGTGTATAATCCTTGATACCACACACAATACCGTATCCCTACAATAAGCCAGCATAAATAAATTGTGATACAGAAGTCCTGGTCGACCTATATTTATCTCTTCAACTAAATGTTATGCTATATCCTGTGTGCGTAGGGCCTGAGATTGTAGCCTAGTTCAACATGGAAATGAACCTTACTCCGTACAGATGGGGTCTATAAAGTGCAAAGAGAACGGCGAATATGTGTAAATAGTGGAGTCAGAGTGGCACATAATGACACTTGTTATCAAACTGTGACTTTTCAAGGCTCTAATTCTATAGATATAGTGTTATTTCTTTTCCTCTAATTCACAAGCGAGTTAAACATTTTTTTTAATTTTATTGGTTGAGTTGCTTTGTTTAAAAAAAAGTTTCCATACAAAAAAGGTTGAGTACAAACAATTTAATATAACTATCTATTACTTACTTTCATGCAACTTCGTATTTAAATAGATAATTTCAACTTGTACGTGTTTAATAAACAAAACTTTCACTCAATAATCTAATAAGTAACTTTTGTTTTTCCTGTAAAAACTTTAAATTCCCCATTTAGTACGCGACAAATACAAAAGTAACCTCTTTTAGTCTATGGCCGATCGAGATGCGCACGCATAGGAAAACAAATAAATTTGTCGAACTATTGGGCAAACAAAAATTCCATCACGTTTTCAGTTTTGAATTGATAGTTATTTATTAATTAAAATGTCTAAAAGTACTAGTTATAAAGAAAATCATTAATATTGTACAACGTCCGATATATGATGTGATTGATGTGAAGCCCATAACGATATGGAATGTTTACTACCTGAAAACTGCAAGGGTAAATATCTTTTTTAGTACTATTTTATTCACAAGAGTGTTGAAAAACATAGTTTGATATATAGAAGTGTGTATTGATAGTTACCGTCCGCGGCTCTCTTAAGACCCTCACCTAACGGCTCGGCCCCTCTAGACAAGTGGCAATTCGCTAGCCAGCGCTTGATGGAATAGAATGACAAATGTATAGGTTTTGACGTTTATGACATGCGTTAACGACTGTCAAATACGTCAAATCCCATATATTCGTCATTCTATTCCATCAAACGCCGGCTAGCGAATTGCCACTTGTCTAGAGGGGCGGGTCCGAATGGCACCTCAGCGGTAATCACCAACAATACACACGTGTACAATAATGTACTATTATACAACCAGCTTTCTATCTGTACATCTATTCTGTGTCTGTACCGTAGTTCTGTGTGTATGTTATAGTTACGTTTGTGATAGGAATAGCTGATATGTTCCGATGTACCTACTTCGGTTAGCTCAAAAATAATAAACATGTTTGTTGATTTAGTGTTGAATTGCTTAGCAAAAACTAATGCTTACATCTAGATAGCGTTGTGTAGAATTTCATGGAATATTTATTATTATGTCCTTTATTCAATAAAAAATTCGTATAAATTACATTTTGAAATACATTAATAAAAAAATAAATGGATTTAAAATACTGCTACTGCTTTTATACATTTAAATAAAATTGGACTGTCTGTTTGTAATACTGAAACAACCGTTTTTTACTACATACATATGAATATAATAAGGTACATAAACCAAAATATATTTTTTTACAATTGTTGTCTGTCTGTCTGTTTGTTCCGGCTAATCTCTGAAATTCTGACCGATTTTGACGGGACTTTTACTGGCAGGTAGCTGATGTAATAAGGAGTAACTTAGGCTACTTTTATTTTAGAAAAATTTAATGCTCAATAGCATTGACTCAAGACTAAGCGATAAGCGACATCCACGCGGGCGGAGCCGCGGGCAATAGATAGTTATTATTATTTCTCTTTATTCCTTTAACAAACTTTTATATCTTAAATATTTATACGAGAGATTATTGTATATAGGTATATAACTGGAATCTCAAAATCAATATAGCTAGGATTCATTTTTTGAAAATGTCCTAAAAAAAATACCGAACATATCTATTAGAATCTCTGAAACGACTTCAACTATTTTCATGAAATTAAGTATACAGGGGGTTTCGGGGGCAATAAATCGATCTAGCTAGGATTCATTTTTAGAATTTTAAACACAGTTAAAAAAATATCTTTTTAAAAATATAAAAAATAGTACTCCACCGTTATCGGATACAGGGACTAAGCTACCGGTGGTTAGGGCTACAGAGAAAGGAACTTTCTCAAGATGCGCACCGTATCAAGGAGTGCCTTCTGCATTTGGCCCTTAATCCAATCATCTAACCCGTGCCTCTTCAGATGTTGGTCGAGGCTCTTTGCTATCAGTCCGTTGACTGACATGACTGTCGGTACAATGATTGCTGAGCGAACATTCCACATGGCGATAACCTCGTGAGCGAACGAGATTCTCGTCACGAGGAATAGTGACATCAACAATCAATACCCTTAAGTTTCCTTACTCTTGAATAGTTATCTGTTAGACTTTAATTATATGTTTTGTAATCATTCAACCATTGTTTTTATCTTCTAATTTTCTTTCTGGAAGCTTGTTGTGGTCTACAAGGTTAAGTATTTCTTTTACAAGGCTCGATTATGTTTGCTTTCAATGTTTCTATGAATAAATTTCGTCATAGAAACATTTAAAGAATTTTGAAATTGTTTTTATCAATTGTAAACCCTTAAACACCTAATCCACAGGTTTCATGATGTAACAAGCTTCTTTGTATCGTTTTGGGTATATGGTTCCACTGCAGGATCAGATGCAGATCATCATCCTTATTACTTTTTCTCCGAACCAGTTTCATTTTAGTGATTTAACTGCGCATTCATCTCAAGTCCACGGTTACAGTCGTTATTCCTGCTTGCAAGAGAACCAGCTCTTTTGCGGTTAGCTCAGTGAAGTTCGTGTTTATAAATGTTACGCTTGTTGCAGTCCAGTTCTGGAGACTTCTTGGTGATGACTTTATTTTTATAACTAAATTGGTGTTTGCACGACGAGTCAATGTAAAAGACTGAACGAACCAGTAATCGACTTCCAGCATCATCGTCATCTCTATATCCGTGGGGATTTTGCGTATTATAAATTAGAACAGGGCGTTCTTAAGACGGGGGTTAATTTATGTTCAATTTACAAATAAAATCAATACTCAACAGTCGTACGACAGTTTCTAATAGTTTATTTTACTACGTATAAATAATACTGTAGATAAATTCAGTAAGTAAATTTTAGTTTTTATAGTTTCAAAAAGAAACGACAGGCGTTAGACCTAAGATATAAAAACATGCACTGGCTACTTGGTGGACATTCTACCTTGTCAGTGTATAACAAAGTACTTTTATACAAGCAAGTACTCATGCCTGTATGGACATACGGCATTCAACTTTGGGGATGTACAAAACGGACTAACGTTGAAATTATACAAAGATTCCAAAATAAGGTACTTCGGACTATAGTAAATGCTCCCTGGTATTTCAGAAACGATGATATCCACCGAGACCTTGGAGCGGATCTTGTAACTGAGGTTATAAAAAAACACGCCGAAGCACACGAACAAAGGCTTCTTCATCATGTGAATGTCGAGGCTATCCAGCTACTTGACAACACGGACATACTGAGAAGACTAAAAAGAACTAAACCTTTTGAGTTACTTTAGGAAAGACATTTTAACGAAGTGCAGTAAGTGCCTGGCTTAAAGAACACAAGATCAAAGTGTCTTTCAAATACAATAGAGACTGTAAGAAAAGTGTTAATGGACACATTCTTAACTTCTAAACGTTGGCAGATTAAGTTAAATTTAAATTACTTATTAGCCTCAAGGTCTAGATTGTAAATTGTATGAGTAATCATTTAATAACGAGTACATCAAAGTAAAAAAAAAAGTTTCATAAGAACACATTAAAAAGAAATTTGCAAATATTTTAATTGCTCTTCACAATTTACGTACATCAATTCAAATAAATTAATTGTGGCGTACCACTAAAAGTTAATTCTAATTTAATTTAGTTGCAATTGATTTGATTGATGCTCAACACTGGCGCATACCTACCTTACAACTACTACTAACTTTACGTATCAGACCCCTTGACTTTTACGTGAGCGACAGCCGTCTGATCTATCTACCCCAAGAGAAAAGTCTGCGCTAGAGTCTCATCCGTCAATCAGTTGGCGTACGAGTAGTGTAAAATGTCTCAGACTCAGACCCTTTGTCTTTTACGTAAGTGACTGCCATCTGAGCCACCTACCCTAAAAGGAAAGCTTACGCCAGAGCCTCGTCCGTTAATCAGTAGGTGCACGCATAGCCCAAAATGAATCAGGCCCCTTGACCTTTACGGGAGCGATTGCAATCTGACCCACCTACGGCAACGACGTGCGACTGTGGCTAGGCACAAAATCAGCGGTGACGACGCGGCAAGTCAAGGATGACTGTACTATATGACCGTAACTTTTGGCTAGTTTAGTACGTGTCGTCGTGGTTCCTTCTTTATTTTACTTCATTTGTTTACCTTAACCATGGACATGAAATTTTTGTTTTGTTCATTTGGACGTGCGGTCTCGCAAACCCGCTACCTTTAAAGGTTGTATTCTGTCTTGGTAAGAAAGTATTGTACCAGTTCTTATTTGTATTCCATTTAGGAGCTACAAAATGTATGTTGTTGTGTGTTGTTTTCAAATAATCTAACCATATACCAATAAAAGGCGCTTATAGGAACAATATCTAAGCAAAATTACCGATTTAGTCAGTTTTATTAGTTTTACCATAAAATATAAAGAATAGAGAGTAGAAAAAACCTAACATTAACTTCGCAAAACAAAAAATAAAAATTTTGACAATGGCGCAGAATAGATAATAGTACAATGGTTCAACTTATGCATATTTGTAGGGAGTTTTCGTAGTTCGCTTAGAAAACTGCAGGCATATTGACTGTTGACAGCCTACACACAAGTGAGTCGTCATTTTGTCTTTGGTGGGCATAATTTACACGTCTTACATTTAGAAACTATGGTTTCCTCATATTGGTAGCTCTTATAATGGCTTATTAGGACCCAAAGCTTGGCCCAATTTATTTCACAAAAGTAAACATGCGGTCTCACAGACCGCTCTTAAAATTTAAAGTGAAATTACTTACAAAAATATAGCTGGCGTTGTAAATTTCTTTCTTAGCAGTTTTACCACTAAAACTGAAGAGAGTTTTTTCTATTCTGCGACTGAGACCGACAGACGTGTGGGGTAGGTAAGCGGGATTAGAGGAGCACGTGAATCATAAACTGCAAGCGGTCTGTAAGACCATGACATCGATAGTCTTTTTAAGTACGAATCCCAGTACAAGGTCAAAATAATGTACATCTTATATCAATTTAGTGGGTAGAAAGTAATGAACATGAGAATCTGTGCTACCCTCATTTTCGAAAAATGTTTGTCATTCTTAATTTTATGTTTATTTATTGGATCTTGGAGCGTGATAAACCTACCCTAATGTGATTGTTGATTGAGTAACAAACACCGACCCAATCAACCCAACGAAATAAAGAGAACTGAATAATACGTCAAATATGATCTCTAACGTTGCACAGAATCGGCAGTATCAACATAGTTCTGAAACAAGATGTGAAGGGCGCTGCAAAATTATAACATTTATCATCACTATTTTATGTTTATAAGGAACAAGTATTTTAGTTTTATGAAAAAGCACATTTATAGCACTCAATTCATGTTCATTTAGAATGTTAAATTGATAAACATAACGCCATCTAGAATTTTTTATAGTCACTAAATCTCTAATCCCAGTGGTAGGACTATCATTGCCTGAAGTCGACTAAAATTTTGGTTAATGCTGCGAATGTTCATGTGAAATATGGTGCTGTCCCTATCAGAGGGTTTCAGCCAGTTTCAGCAGCCCGAATGCGTCTTCAGGACTACAGATGGAAGAATTTTTGCATGGGTATGAAGTGAATATAGTTCGGTGTTTATGCAAGCGCACTGCCGGCTATGAAGAATATTGATTTCACTAACTTTGCATTAGATTTACGTATATCCGTATTTGTTGATTGTATTCGAGAATTTTGAAATTTAAATTCAGCGATGTCTGAAACTAATTTAGACATGACGGACTTTTGATCCTCTAACAACTCAGCAACGGTGGTTTCGTTTATTTGTAGATTAGAGCAAGAGGTTTTGGGCGAGTATTCCTGTGGCGGAAATTTATTTCTGCTAGTGTTAGCACGTTCGTATTGCAGAGTTGATGTCCGATTCCGATTGGGTATGGGCAAGTCTATTTGTATGTAGAATATACTGCTTCCGGGCTGTTTGGCCGTGGTCGATGTGATCCCTCGTTTCCAGTTCCTCGTAAATTCCTCGTCCAGCTCCAAAAAGATTGGTACCCAGCACTGAGAGCCACTCGGTATCACAGTGCAAACAACCAATCAGGATCGCGTACGTCCGCGCCACAGCGCTCGACCAATCAGAATCGAATGAGTCGATTCCCCGCTCCGACCGTGCCTATAAATAGAGCCGTGATTCAAGGTTCGCCATTAGTCGCAAGTCAGCCGCCGGCGAGGCAAGGTCTCCGAAGTTGTCGTCGCCCGGCCCTGCGCCACTGAAGATGTCGACCGCAGTGATCGACGAAACGTCTGGAACGCAAGTTTCACATCGACCACGGCCAAACAGCCCGGAAGCAGTATATTCTACATGCAACGCCGGCCGTGAAAGCCTGAAGACTTATAAAGTCTATTTGTAGTTGGCCTTTCTTGATTCTAGGGTGATCGCTGAGCCTTGGACATAATTATGTAGACAGATAAAAAGGACGATTGGTTTCAATAAGCATTTTGTATTTTTGCGTGTCTCTCGTTTTCACGGAACAGAAAAAACGATTTCTGTTCTGTGCTCGTTTTTTTTATAGAGCATTAGAGTGACTATGAAATTAATCTATGCGATTATTTGTAGCATGCTTCGCAAATGCTCCACGCTTTGGTCATAGTTCACACATTCACTGGTGCATAGTTCTTTTGAATAGTTTAAATCCATCTTTCACACAAAGCATCAACAACATAAATTTAAAACGTAAATTAAAAGCACATTTTTTGAGCAGCCTGTAGATGCCTCGTGCAAAACCGGTTTTGCTTAGCCGCTGCAGTGGCCCGCTCGCTGCTTTAACTTAGCTATTACTTGTTATTATCTGAATGAAATTTCAAATCATTTGGTATGCTTGCTGTTTAGATGGATAAGAAATGTTTATAATTATAATAATATATATAAATAATATATATAATTATAAAATAATAATTATATTGTATTGTTTGAATAACCTTAAGCAGCAGCGTAATATTGACCAGCATGCTTAATGGCGCACCGGACAAACCCCCAGTGGTTTAGGGTGTGTACACATTGTAAGAATCATTGTATTATATTTTAGAAAATAAATAAATTAAAAAAAAAAAAAAAACAACTAAATGTAGTATATCTGTGGCGGCACTTGGCGGCACTGTTGAGTGAATGTCACTTGTCACTGTAATATGTGAATCTGTCAGATGGTCAATCCAGTCGACATTGTTAAGTTGTTGTCAAGGTTTGTTTACTTTTATAGTGCACATTCCATATTTTTTTGCAAGATCACCGCCAATACGTTGGTTGTTTCTGTGTATTTAATTTCCAAAATGGCGTATGGTCTCTTCTCAACCAAATTTAAAGAGGTTCTACTCACGGTACCACGATAGTGAAATAGTGATCCAGTTCCTCACTCTGTATTTTAAGGTTTTGTACTAACTTTTTATCACTATTTTTCGAGTTTTACAGATTATCCTACTAATATTATAAATGCTAAAATTTGTGAGTATAGATGGATGTATGTATGGGGGCTTGTTACTCTTTCACTTTGACAGCATCCGTGGCGTGGCGGTAGTGAACGCGGCCGCTACGCAGGAGGCGCGGGTTTGATCCCCGTTCAGTGCAAATATTTGTATGCATGAATTTGTATTTGCATTGGTCTGGGTGTTTCTATGTATAATATGTATGTATTTACAAAAAAACGTATCTAAGTATGTTTATCCGCATTCTAGATTCCATAACACAAGCTAGTTAAGCTATGCTTACCATGGGTCTAGATAGCGTTGTGTGAAATGTTGTGGAATATTTATTTATTATTTATTTCACGTAAAAATTATTAAATGGATTTTAATGAAACTACGATAATATAGCTTATACATCAGAATAACACATAGGCTATATATCATCACGCTACTACACAAGGGAGCGGAGCAGTGATCATTAATGTCAACAAATCCGACATCCACGCGGGCGTAGCCGCGGGCAACAGCTAATTGGATTATAAAACAAAGAGACCCCTCTCTTTATCATTTCAAACGATGTCTTGCTTTCCCCAATCCCATTGTATTAACGATATTGTGATACTTTCAACTAGATTTGTATAGAAATCAGTTAAATATGTGCAGCATTTGTAAAAACTAGCGATGGAAATGACGGCTGTTTTGCAAGGACGTTCTTTCGTTACCGTTTTTTCTGACGACGTGAAATAGCAGCCACTGTTATTTTAAACTGTTTTGATTAGTTTTTATTCGTTATTCCGTGTTTGGAGACAGTGACCGTGTAAGGGGAACGCTCCCGAAGCCGAAGGCCCCTGATAGTGTTCCGGGTATACCAGATATTGGCATAATTTTTTTTTCGATTTGGTGAACAACAATTATTTTTTCTTTTGCGAAGTACTGAAATGAAGATAGGCCAAATAAAATGATAATGATTAGGTATTTAAGTATGTAGCTGATCAAGCGAGCGAGAAGTGTTAGAGTCTCCGATTCGACAAGGTGGCCAATTTTAATTTCGTCCGTATGTCTGTTTGTGTATCAATTCCAATCTACAGAGCGCATTTCTAAACCAATTTTTATCAAACATGGCACACATGTTCTTTAATTTAAAACATAACCTTTGTAAAGAGCATTTTCGAACCCAGGGAAAGTGGGGAGAAAATGGGGAATGTTTGTTGTCGCGTCATTTATGATCGGATCTTGATGATTTTTAGCTGAAACATCAAGGACCAAGATTCCTCACTGGTTGATATGAAAAAAAAATCTTGTATTACGTTAAAAGTATTATACTGTATTTAGCTTGATATAGATAGATATATTTATATCCCTTTATAAACACTCTAGAATACTTTATTATATGTAGACGTAGCTGAACTAGCTTGCACATTATGCAAATATATATTATATTCATGCATAAATATATTTGCATCGAGTGGGTATCTTACCCGCGTCATCAGACGTAGTAGAGACCATAAGCCTACGTAATGGGTGAAAAAGTCTAAGCGCAAACCCTATCTCCCTCTTACATCTACCGTATCTATTTGATTGCATTTCAATTTATTTTCTATCCTATTCTTACAAAGTACCAAAGTAGAGATAATAGTCTACTACTAACTTAACTACCAATAGCAGTCAGTCCGATAAAATAACGTTTGTTTCTGATAGCATTTATGTGGAAACTTCGATAGCACTGCTATTCGTTCTAATAAAATAACGCTTAAAAATTAAAAACTATTTTAATAACAACCACTGTAGTAGTGAAAACAATGGATGGCAATCTCTGTGAGGTTTATAAGCTCACGAATCGGGGCATTCGTGTTAGTCAGAGAGAAGTAAGGGTGGTCTTGTGGTGATTGAAGGAGAGAATCGGGGCTCGTGAAGGACGTACAACTGCGTTGAAGCAGTTTTGTTACTGGTGCATCGAGATAAATCTGAGACAGGTAACTCACTGATATCAACGTATTTAATTGTTTGTTGAATATATTTTAGACATTATTCCTTTATTTGTGATGTTCACAGAACAGAAAAAACACGTGATTTTATTATTTATTTAACGAAATGATCAAAACCATTAAAGAAAATGTTATTAACCATTTATATCACTTTTCGCATTGCCTATACCATTGATGAATGATATTTAAGTGATTAGAGATTTATCGTGGTTATTTACTAATGTCACTCCCAATAAGACCTACTAATGTATCTCTGTACCATCTTTAGTTGACTGGCAGAGAATGCCTGTGGCATTAGGTTCATCTATGCTATGTACTTGTGCATAAAGTTCATTAAATAAATAAATCATTAATAAAATATTGTGAGACACAAATTATGCGCAAGAGTGGAACCATTCACAAAAAATAATTGTCTTATTTAATGTTGATTAGCGAAATTACGTCAATAGTTAGGTATGTTTAGTAATCTTAATTACCCAATGTTCTGAAAGTAGTAAGAAAGAAGATACATTATAATAATATATTTGCATCTTATCAGCTTTGCTACTCAACGATTTCGCTGTAATGATGATAATTTGCATTATTATGTACAACGTAAAATTTGTTTTGAATTTGTATAACTTAACATTCATTCATCGTTCGGTTCATGTGTTGCTAAATTTTATAAAGATTTCTTAAATAATAATAATTTGTGAAAAGAAGTTTCACTCAAGTGATAATAACCATTATTGTGTGAATTTCTTGACCGCGGCGATTGCTGCTATCTACTGAGGTAAACAATCAATGATGCTATCCCTTTCATCGCATCGCACGACCGTGACAGCGGGGAGTATATGTCCCACCCCCCCAAAATGATAAATTATAGCTGGATATTTTTCGTCGCACTCACTCACGATAATTGCAATATTTGCACCTATCAAGTAATGTAAATGGATACACAATGCACACCACCTAATAAATTGTCTACAGGTACTCCTCAGTTCGTCAGAAAAAAAAAACAAAAATTAGAAGGTGATGAGCCTGCCATTTTACCAGATTCCGATGATAAAGCGTTAATTATGGCATGTTTCGGACTTACGGACTGAATTTAGACAGTAAAATATTTCGACATGTAGCGAACTTCGAAAGCACATAGATTGAAAAGTCATTGCTTCGACAGACAATTATTGGACAACACACACCTTCGAATTACCACTACTTCGACAGACGATTATTCGACAGACAAGACTTAGACAAGTCCCATCTTCGAGTGACCACTACTTCGACAGATTTTTTATCATTCTCCTATTACTGGGTGATTTAAAAAAAAATAACCACGAGGCTAAGGAGGGAGCTCCGCTCCGCTTCGCGCTTCCTGTCAAATCTGAACTGGTCTAACTACAATGCTTCGATATCGCCTTTGGGTCGTGGAGGTCAGATGGCAGTCGCTTCACGGAAAATAACGAAGTTCAGCCAAATCCGCAGTTGGACTTTTAAAGCGGACCCTAGACTTGTTGGCTTGCAACTGGGATTAATGCTAGGATGAAGAAGAAGTTTGAAAACCCCAAAAAATATATTAGACTTATTCATTACAAATGAACCTAACACTGAAACATTGAATACACAGTTGCCCCTGGTGAAGCCCAACTCAAGTCATCCTGGTTTTATTGCATTGGTACTTATTAACTGTCAACATACATCTTCCTCGACATGCAAGCGCTGTACTGAATTTAATTTTAATCATGTGGATTATGATGCTATAAATAAGGAAATTAGGGAGACCGACTGGCTGTATTTGTTCTCGGAAAAAACTGCAGAAGATAGGGTGTCTTTATTTTACGAAAAAATATACATACACATAGTATTATTGAGAAAAAAAGACGTGTGGCACTCGGGGACTGCCGCGGTAAAGCTATTGCATAGCATTTTGTATCAACTTATGCAATTATGATAATATGCCCTTTGACGTGCATTAGTTTTTTTTCTTTTTAGCTCTTTACGCTTTTCTTCTTTATAAAACGAAAATATCTAGGTATAAATAATAGGTATAAATAATTAGGTATAAATAGTGTAATGACACACCAAAACAAAATTACTCATTTAAAAAAAAATAACGATATTAAGAAGTGATTATCGACAAATTTTACAAGTACAGCTATTCACCGTTGTACATAAATACCTATACACCTATATACTTTCTCATAAACAGCTGCTTATGTATTCGTCCGATTTCGGAGCAGCTCGTCTCGATTCGGGCGAGCTTCGTAGTCGTACAATACGGCTAGTTGCACGCGCACGAACACCGTGTCGAAGACTGCTGAAAAGAAACGAGCGTGAGGTTTTTTCGTTACGGAATTTCTGGATTCGGTCCCCGCGCTCAAGGCCCTTGATAGAAGCTATGCAATCGCTTAAAATGTCCCTATTATATTAACTAAGTCTCACGTTTTCTAAAATGGTACTCACAAGCTTTGATGCATATAAAAAAAAAACAGGCAAGGAGCCAACGCCCGAGTGCCATCACTGCGACGCGAGCGAGGAGCAAGTAGTGCTCAAGAAGGAGACAGTAGAGCGGGCGCGGCGCGATGATTGAGACAGACTCGCGGACATCGCTGCCTGCGGGCGTAGGCGTCCGGACGGCGGAGGGCGCAGAACGACTTTCGCCCCCCCCCCTCCCGAGGAGAAGTGGCCCTAGGTCAGCCGAGGTGCGAGTGATAATTCGAAGACAACCTCACCTTCGGCTTTGCACAACGACCCACAGATGGCGTGCGGGTACAAGTGTGTAAAGTTGGTGTTACCGCTGAGGCGATATTGAGACCCGAGGCGAGCCGAACGGCGAGGGTCTAAAGAGAGCCTAGGACGGTACATGTCGGTACATACACACGTGTATCATACGATGTTTTTCTATTTACTTGTGAATAATATAATTCTAAAATAGATATTTACCCTTGCAGTTTTCAGATAGTAAACATTCCATAACGTAAAGGACTTACATCAATCACATCATATATCAGACGTTGTACAGTATATATGTATACATCGGGCGGTGTACTAGGTACATAAATCGTTTTCATAACCAGTGCATACTTGTAAACATTTTAATTAATAAATAACTATAATTTCACCAGTAAAAACGAATTGCGAATTTGGTACGGGCGGAATGGCGGCAATAATAAAAATATCTGGCCACAGACTAAACAAAATGAGGTTTCTTTTTTCTGTGTAAAAATGATGAATTTACTTAAAGTTTTAAATGGAGCGAAAACAAAAGTTATATTTAAGTAACAGTTTTGTTTTTATACACGTACTAGATGAAATTTTCTATTTAAATACGAAGTAGTATGAAATGAACAAGCAATAGGTAGGTATATTAATATATTTGTTCTATTGAACACGGTCTTTTTGTATCATTTTTTTTAGGAATAATGCAACTCAACCAATAAAATTAAAAAAAAGTCATTATCCCACTTGTGATTAAATAACAATCAAAAAACATAAGGTATCATAATGTGCCTAATTTCGGTGAGATAAGAGCCACATTATGTGCAAGTAAAATGAAAAATATATTAAATCATTTGAATCTAGTATTCAGGAAAATATAAAATTCTTTTGGGTCCATGTCTAAAGTATGAAACCTAAAGCAAACCTCCCAAGTAAGATAACATATAATAACCTCGAAAGATAAGATAATCGAAGAATCTCTTTATTACAGAAGATCTTTATTATTATATTTACAAAGTTTGCCTTACAGTTACATAATTGTTCAGTCCGATAGCGAAAGTGTTTGAAAGTCATGATACAGGACAGCTCGTTGCACTTTCTTCACCTGTAGGATGTTTCTTCCGAAAACGCTTGTGAAAAAGCAAACGATTTTCCTACTTCCAGTGTCTGACGCACTGTCAGTGGGCACGGACAATAATTTGTGACTTGGAAAATGAAAAAATGTGTGGTAAAAGTGGGCAGAAATTAAAAAGGACTTACTAAATCAATAAAAGAGTTACCTATCATCGGTAAGTACCATAGTATCGTACCAAATTTAGCAAAATAAGGCATTAGCTTTTTTCTAAAATAATTTAATATTGTCGTCGCCATTTTGTACTTAACGGGTGCGTTGCTAGTTACTTAAGTCAAAACTCCCATAAAAAAACGTGGCCTAGCGGGTATATTATGCAATATAATGTGCAATATAATATGATTATCGGGGGTTTTTCGGCATACTGAGTACGAATTTGATGTCATTTTTGCAAGACAAAATATGGCCACTACGTCGTAGTTATGAAATTTCAGAATGGAGGCAGTTTTTAGCAACTGGTATCAATTTATTCACGTATACTAAAAAGAAAACTGACTTGGACGCGAGTGTAAGACGAAGCTGTCACGCACACTATTATGACAAATTCGTCCCTTTTCTTTTCGTTCTTTTGCAGCGCGATGCTCTATCTAGACATATTAATAATCTAACGCCAAACGGTATGTCAGCTGGCTGTCAGTTGATCGGCCATGGAAAATAAATTTACTGGTGTGGCTAACGTGACTCTGGTACACTCGACATTGGCGTTTCGCCATTAATAATTTTATATTACATTTACTTTGCTTTGATTGCGATTTGCTGCAGAGGCCATTTTGAAGAAGTTGAAGTTGATTTTATAAAAATAATTACTGATACGAGTATATACAGGGTGTATTTTTGAAACGGGGCAGTAAGGGCAAGTACCTTAACCGTTGCAGTTACAGCAAAACGTTCTTAGAAGACCTTCCCTAACTTTTTGACATATTTTGAACTGCATTCACAGATTTTGTAAAAAACTTACAGTTGGCAAAAAAAATGCAAAAAGTCCAAAAATTTTTTTTTATGCCAATCGTTTCTATTTCATGTGGGGATCAAAAAACTCTATGAGACCATTTTAGCTTTCAGTACTAGGAAAGACAGAAATCGCCAAAAACGTTTCCCACACATTTCGGCAACAGAAACAAATTTCTACGATGGTCTAACTTTTTGTTATGGCCAGGAAGTGGGTAGAATTGACTGTAAAGTAAATAAAAATAATTTTTACCCTCAAATTTCGAATTTGATCCGAAAATCTGTGTGTTATTCTTAGTTTCAGCTGAGAAACTTCGTATGAGTTATTAATTAAGGATTTTCGCTAAAATGTCTTCTAATCGTGAAAAAATTGACTTATTAGAAGCGTATTTTGTCAATAATCGAAATGCGGGAGCTGCATTAGTGTGGTACCGCAATAAGTATCCGTTGCGGCATGTGCCAACAAGAAAGGTTATTACAAATCTTTTGAAAAACCTGGAATTGCAGGGTTCTTTCAAAAGAAAGCGGCAGCCTCGTGTGGACATGGACACGGAGATTGCGGTTCTAACTTATGTCGAAGCATATCCAGAGGTATCGTCCAGGCAAGTCGCCCTTGAAGTAGGTGTATCCCACTCCCTTGTGATAAAGATATGGAAGAAATACGGCTACAAGTGCTATCGATATGGGCGCATAGTTCAAGTGTTATATCCGGGTGATGATGTTCGAAGGCTTACTTTTTGCAGATGGCTAAGAGGAAAAATAAGCAGAGATCATGAATTTTTAAATTACATACTGTGGTCAGACGAAACGAATTTTTCCAATAACGGTATGTACAACAGAAAAAATCACCACTATTGGTCCAAAGAAAATCCACTAAGAGTTACGGCAAGTCATAATCAGGTTCGCTTCTCATTCAACTGTTGGTGTGGTATAATGTCCAATCGAGTCATAATGGTGGAATTTTATGAAGGGAAACTGAATTCTGCCATGTATAATGAAGTCATTTTACACCATCTTGAAAACGAGATGGACGAATGGCCCCTGTCGGAATTGCGAAAAGTTCATTTTCAACAAGATGGTGCTCCGCCACATAACAGCCACCTTTCACGTTCCAATTTGAGCCGCCTATTCGGTACACAGTGGATAGGTACACATGGTCCAACACAGTGGCCACCTCGTAGCCCCGATCTAACACCACTTGATTTTTTTTTATGGGGCTTCGTGAAAAACGAGGTGTATAAGACGACGTACGCCAGTGTTCAAGAGCTCAAGGATGCATTAATGACCATTTTACGTAATATTCATCCCAGAACATTATTAGCCGCCATTCGTTCAGTGCAAAAAAGGATAGACTTATATATACTATATAAGTCTATCCTTTTTTGACTTATACTTATATATATATTTATAGTATATACTTATAGTATTCGTGAAAATGGAAATCATTTTGAGCAATTTATTTCATAAACCAATTTCTTAAATGTTTAAATGATTTTTTTTTATTTAAAAAAGTTCAAAATTTTACCTGACCTATGGGTTTCGAGTTGATTTATCATATTTCCGTACGAAATGTATGGGAAAGGTCTTTGGCGATTTCTGTCTTTTCTAGTACTGAAAGCTAAAATGGTCCCATAGAGTTTTTTGATCCCCACATGAAATAGAATCGAGTGGCATAAAAAAAAAATTTGAACTTTTTGCATCTTTTTTGCTAACTGTAAGTTTTTTACAAAATCTGTGAATGCAGTTCAAAATGTCCCAAAAAGTTAGGGAAGGTCTTTTAAGAACGTTTTGCTGTAACTGCAACGGTTAAGGTACTTGCCCTTACTGCCCCGTTACAAAAATACACCCTGTATATTTTGTTATATTATCGAACATAATACGGGGAATCAACGTGAGATAAAATGGTTGGGTGCGGTGTGTTTGGCTGTCGAAGCTATAGTGTGTCTCAATATCCCGACATCAGTTTCCACGCGTAAGCACTATTTATCACCTAACATTTTAAATACTATGCTACAAGCTCATCTCAAATATATTTCCCACGCAATATTTTACACAATAGTCTTGATTTTTATAATTCTTGATCTTAATATATCGTCTGAAAGCAGTGTATTATTTTCTTGTAAGAACTTGCAGGCACTCAGTGCCGCACTAAAGCTGGCGCTTATGTGCTCTTATGTAGTTCTTCACTGTCCTAGCAACCTCGCACCTCTGCAAAGGCCGTACCGTGTCGTCATTGTGAAGACAAACTATGTTTTACTAGCTTTTGCCCGCGGCTCCGCCCGCGTGAATGTCGGTTATCGCAACCAAACATGGTCTATGTTCTTTCGCAAGGTCTAATCTACCCCTATACCAAATTTCATCAAAATCGGTTCAGTGGTTTAGGTGTGAAAGACGGACAAACAGACACACACATACACTTTCTATCTATCTATATAAAATTGGAGTGTCTGTTTGTAATATTGAAATAATTATAATCTTTTACTACATGCATATAAATATAATAGGTACGGTACATACACCAAAATAACATATTTTAAAAATTCTGTCTGTCTGTCTGTTTGTTCCAGCTAATCTCTGAAATGGTTGGACCAATTTTGACGGCTCTTTTATTGGCAGGTAGCTGATGTAATAAGGAGTGATTTAGGCTACTTTTATTTTAGAAAAATAGGCTTGACTCAACACTAAGCGATAACCGACATCCACGCGTGCGGAGCCGCGGGCAACAGCTAGTAATACATATAATACATATAAATAAAATTGGAGTGTCTGTTTGTAATATTGAAATAACCGTTTTTTACTACATGTAATACGGAACATACACCAAAATAACATTTTTTACAATTTTTATCTGTCTGCCTATCTGTTGTTACACACGAACTAACAAAAAAGGGGAGGTTCTCTAACCTTGGTTCAATTAAACAGAAAAACGGAAGAATTACAAACTTGCAAAAAATTATACAAACAGGATATGTTTGAAATATGTGGTGTCCGAGACTGTGATACAAATTTAAATGTAATTTGTTTATATAGAATTCCCGATAGCAAAAATTTTGATGAATTTATAGTGAAATTCGAAGCATTGTTACAGCATTTTTTAAAGAAACAAGTGACGACTTCAACGTTGAACATTTAAAGACTGACAGTGAGCGGCACTCATTTCTGACATTAATTAAATGCTACAATTTTGAATATTTTGTCAATACTTATACTTTTGTTAGGAATTAAATAATGTCCTGTATTCACAACATAACAACAAATATTCCAAAAGCTAATATTGAGAATGTAGAAGTAGACCACAATGGACTATCTGATGGACATGCTGGGATATCCTGTACAACTATGATAAAATCTGCAACTCAAAAAAACAAACAGCCACAAACACAATACATAAGGTCATATAATGATAAGAATAAAACATTGTTTAGGAATATGCTGTTGAACACCAATTGGAATACAGGTTTAAATAGTTTTATAAATAGATTTCTTAATATTAACTCTACAAGTTCTGCATAACATTATAAGAAAATAAATACTAATAAAATTGTAAACAGCAAATGGATAACGAAAGGAATAAAAACATCTAGCTTTAAACGTGTGCTCTGCTGCGTAAACAAGGAGCATTGTGACGAATCAATCTTAAAATATAGACATTGGTATTTTCAAATTTATAAAAAAAATATTAAAAATGTAAAAAAGAATGTAATCAGGAAAGAGGTAACTAATGCAGTAAACCCAAGTAAAACAATTTGGGGTATTATAAATCGTCGCAAAACCGCAGAGAAGTGTTTTAACTAGGAAAACCTGGTTCTAAAAATTTATAATAGAATTATTGATACACCCCAACTGATAGTCAACATATTCTCAGATATCTTTGCAAATGCCAATGTGTTATGCTTTGGTGATCACAGTGAGGTAGCAATGAGATATTTAACTGAAAATATCAGTAGAGTACAAAACTCCATGAATTTCGACTCTATTTGGCCAACCGAGATATTTAAGATGGTCATATAAATGCCGTCTAAAAACTCTACAGGTTATGATGACATTCCTCTGTCAGTATTTAAAGAGAACATTGATTTACTAGCCGAAACAATTACTGAGACGTTAACTAAATGCGTTGATATGGGGAAGTTTCCCGATCAATTTAAGATAGCCAAGATTTTGGCAATGATCAAGAAGGGTTGTAAAACTGAACCCGCAAATTATAGACCAATCACATTATTACCAGTTTTCTCTAAAATATTTGAAAAAGTCATGAAAAATAGACTCACGGGTCACATGAATTCAAGTCACATCTTAAATTGCAGGCGATTTGGGTACCAGACATATTGATAGGTGATGTAGTGGGTCATTCAAACCAGAAACGCAAAGTGGCAGGACTATTCCTTGATCTCAGTTCTGCATTTGACAATGTTGAGCATGAATTGCTTTAAAAAAAAAACTGGAGCTCTATGGATTACTTTATAATGTTCTAAAGTTATTCCAATCTTATTCATCAAACAGGAAGCAGTATGTTGAGACAAAAGTAGTGATAAAAGGTACAGAAAAATCGTATAAATCTAAAGCAATAATAATAAGGAAAGGGGTGCCTCAAGGATCCGTCTTGGGACCAATCTTCTTTAATTTATTTATAAATGATCTGGCAGATTACGTTTGTAATGAGATTCCTGCCATGAAACTCGTGCTCTTTGTTGACGACACAAATGCAATAATTTCAGGTGATGGCATTGAGGATCTTGAAACCAAGGTTAATTCTGCATTATCTACTTTTGAGAAATGGTTTGCAATGAACAACTTGAATTTAAATGTTACTAAGACGAAGTGTATGCTGTTCAAATCTACGTCAAAAGCTAAGTAGAATGAAGGGTACAGTCTCTAGGCACTGATGTTGATATGGTGGATTCAGTCAGATTCCTAGGTGTTCAACTTGATACCATACTAAATTGGAAACAAGAGTTGTTGGCTATAGTTAACTCCTTGAGCTCGGCTTGCTATGCCATAAGAAGTTTAAGAGATGAGTTAACAATCGAACAATTGAAAACTGTTTACTTTGCCCTAGTTGAATCAAAACTTAGATACAGCATATTGTTCTGGGGAAATAGCTATGAATATAATATCGACTCAGCTTTTGTTGTGCAAAAAAGAGCTATACGAACCATTGTACTTATTAATCAGACGGAATCATGCAGACCTCATTTTATTAAACTGAAAATTCTGACAGTGCCATGCTTTATATTTTAGTGCTGATGACGAACCTAATGAAAAATTTACACAAATATGAAACAAATAGTGAAAGAGATTTAAGATTAAAAAGTCGCAGAAAAGACTTAAACAGTGTCATTGTGCCAAAGCTCAATGTTGTTAAGCATAGTTCAGGGGTACAGACTGTGAAGGTCTTTAATAGACTCCCCACTGAACTGAAAACTATTACCAGTGTCAATATTTTTAAGCTAAAGCTAAGGGAATATTTATTAGAAAAATACTATTATGACATTGATGAGCTTTTGAATCATAATGATACATAATAAAAATTGATTATTGAATTGATAATTTTAATTTATTTAGTATTTCCTTGATGAATTTTAACAGGCCATAACCATTGACATTTGACATTTTTGTAAACCTACTTCAATTTACTTTTACATCTAATGATAGTATTGACATTGTTATTGATTTCGCTAAATGAATATTTTTTATTGGTTTTTGAATAATAATATCACATGACTTGGAATTGATTATTATATTGTTATTTTATTATTTTATTGATCAATTTTATTTTAACATATAATGGTTGATATTTTTACATTGTTATTGATTTGGATGTATTTATTATTCTCGAAATTTTTGAAATTCTTATTGATTGCCATGTATTTATACTTTTATAATTTCTACACGAATTATGTTTGTTAAGAAATAAATGAATTGAATTTAATTTAATTTAATTGAATTGAATTGTTTGTTCCGGTTAATCTCTAAAATGGTGGGACTTATTTCGACGGTACTTTTATTGGCAGGTAGCTGATGTAATAAGGAGTTACTTGTTATTTTTATTTTAGAAAAATAGCGTTGACTCTACACTAAGCGATAACCGACATCCACGCGGGTGGAGCCGTCGGCAACAGCTAGTTTATAATATTAGTATGGATTTCAGGCAGCGTCAATATAAATGGTGCGCTTCTCATGATCGTCCGTCTAAATTAACTCAGGACGCCAATCAATCACAAGTGCCATTCAAAATAACTCAGAAAAATACTTCGCGTAGCTATCTATTTTAACACTTCTAAGTGCCCTATATTTTGTTATAGTCAAAAATATGCATAAGGCCGATCTATATGAACAAAGCAATGCCGTGCAGAAACGAGATGCATTCGTATGTTTGGAAAAATTTGCACCGAAAATGATATGGAAAAAGAAGAATAATATGATCATGGATATTGGCTGTGGGGATGGCAGCATTACAAATCTAATCAAGAAGTATTTGCCTACTGATTTCACGTTGATAGGTGCTGATATTAGTGAAAATATGATAAAGTTTGCAACTGAAAATCATTTTGACGAGCAGACTTCCTTTATCGTGCTGGACATTGCAGATGATTTGCCGGAAGCGCTAAAGGAGAATTTCGACCACGTATTCTCAAATTATTCTCTTCACTGGGTTATAGATCAAAAGTAAGTATCTACACATTATTTTACTTCTTAATTATTCTCTATAGGTTTGGGTTTAAAAAAGAAACTAATTTATGTACAATTTTCCTTATGTAATCTTCTAAATCTAAATTTATGTTACTAATTTTCTTTTTATAAAAGCTAACATATAATTTCTATTAGATCTCAATTTCATAATACGCCAATAATTTCTATACGCATATATAATATGCGAGTAGGTTTATTCATTATGAAAGAAAAATCTAGCTGCCCTGGCTTCTCTTGGATGCAGTTAGTGTTTTTTTTTTCTTACAAAACAGTCACCATTTTATGTGATGTGACACAACAACAAAATAATTATCCATTTGGTGTAACGGAAGTTATGCGTGAATATTATTAAGTTTTATCATCGAGGTAGATAATTCTGAATTGGCGAATACCCTTCTATTGCGTGTGATTTCAAAATAATATGACATTAATTCTAGTTATGACGAGGTATTTTAGGTTATAAAATTTTTGGTAGCCGGAGGTGAGATAGCCAGAAACATATCTATCGTACCTACCCAGATCTAGAGCGATCTCTTTCGAGATGGACCACGCTGTGCCTATCTAGTCCCCGGATACAGGGAGGAGCGTTATACGCCGCCGCTGCTGCTTGCTAGAGTGATAGGTGGCTCCATCTATCACCCCCAAACCCGCGCTTATGGAGGACGGCGGTCATTCTTCGAACTCTGACGCCCAAGTCGCCTCCACTCGTGGGGGTCTGTGCGGACTGAGAGTTTGCCCCGGACCCGCTCCATCACCTCCATTTCGAGCATTACTTGCTTGAACTCCCACTCTCAGGGCCGGCACTAGGACCCGCCTCAGTCTTTCCCACGCCGGGTAGGGTTTTTGGATATTTAGATGTTTTTTATTCAATTATGCTCTAACAGCTGAACAGACGGAAGCACATTGGCTGATTTTTTTATGCCTTTATATATTCTATGGGTTGTGGGAACGGGATTAAATTCCACGCGGGCGAAGCTGCGGTCTGCAGTTCGTGTAATATTACTATGAGGTACTTATTTTCTATTTTTCAATGCGTGTAATGGTTGTCAACATCACCTTCATTTGAATTCCATCAATGCCAATCCTGTGAGACAATATAATTATTTACACTTGATAATATTAAACAAAAGGATTTTCAAACGAATTGAATATACTTATTATATTATATTGAAGACAAATATTTATTCAAATTGAAATTACTATTGACTTCATGGTGATGTCAACCAACTGATGTATATTAAAACATGTGTTTTTAATACAATTCAGAATTAATTTATATAAATTACTGCTTATGCGATAACACGTAGGTCGCTTTTCAACAACTGGAATAGGTTTCCATGTATCGTGGGAATGGAGTCTGAATTCTGCATGGGCGAAGCCACGGGCATTAGATAAACCTCAAGACACGGGTCTTGGATCAAAATCGCGAGATAAGCGAGGCCCTGGCGCGTGCGGATTGTTTTATCATCATCTATGCTTGGTGAATTTGCGTTCGTCCACCGTCGTAGTACATCTTACAATCCTCGAAAGACACCCAAGTAACCTGTACTGCACGTATAGAGCATATTTTGAGCACATTTTAGATCCAAGATATACGTCCCAATCACGGAGGACAGTTTCCTTCTTCACGGTCCCGATCAATAGTTTGATCTATATCACTAAATACATACATAAATCCATACTTCCATACCATTTTAATAAAAGCGTTAGTAACCCTGTCTTACGATTTGAGCAACCATGCGCAGGGCACGCCGTGATTGCGGCGTGCCCTGCGCGTGGATTGATGGGTCTCATCACGGAGGAGTGGCTAGAGAGGCCACACGGTGGCCTCTCGTACCGTCAGACGCAGGTCATTACCGGACACGATAACTTCGGGCGGTACCTGCATCTGATGGGCATAGAGCCAACGCCCGAGTGCCATCACTGCGACGCGAGCGTGGATTCGGGGCTGCACACGCTCACCGAGTGTCCGGCGTCGGTCATGCTCGTGAAGGAGACAGCAGAGCGGGCGCGGCGCAGACAGCGAGAAAGACTCGCGGACATCGCTGGCCGCGTTCGAAGGCGACTCGGGCGTCGGAGGGCGCAAACCGACCTCCGCCCCCCATGAGCGCGGGCCTGAGAGTGACGGGTGGAGCCGCTCGTCACCCTAGCAGAAGCAGGCCACGGCGGCGGCGCGCATCGTAGGACGATGCGCGCCCCCCCATACCGGGGGCGAGTCGGGGACCGCGTGGTCCGCCCTCCCGAGGAGGGCCAGACCGAGAGGAATGGCTCTGGGTCAGCCGGGGTGCGAGGGATATGTCACGAGACAACCTCACCGACGGCGTGCGGTTTAGTCGGTTCGAGTCCGACATAACCTCCCCCTTCGGCTCCGAAGGGGGGAGTATCCGTGGGAATTACCAGCACGTAAAAAAAAGGAACCGTGTCTGTCTTTCCCTCTGTTACTCTTTCACGCCTGAACTGTTGAACCGATTTTGTTGGGATAGAGATAGATTACAGCCTCTGTGGCGTAGTGGTAGTGAACGCGGCTGCTGCGCAGCAGGCGAGATAGATTGCTAAAAGAGAAAGGCTCTATTGTAAGTAGTAGAATCAGGACGCGGCGGAGGCGCGCATTGCGCGTCTCCCCATACCGGGGACGAGATGGGGACTCCGTGGTTTCCACACCGAAGAGGGCCAGATCCTCAGGTAGAGCCTTAGATAACAGTTATTCTTATCATTATTTCATATTTTATACTGATGAGGCGTGATTATACTTGTACATAAGGCGTGAGTCACGCTTGATATAGCATAACTATAAACGCTATACTGAAAACATTTATAGTTATAATAATCTTCATAAAGGCCCCTATACACGCTGGCCCAGTGTAGGCAAAAGCGAGCGTTCGTTGGCGAGCGTCGGCAAATAGGTGCAACGCAAATAATATCCCACCCATAATGTAACTTTTTTCCACGACGTAGCTTCAGTTGCACACAAGGAGATGTCAATGCATTTTTCTCTACATAATCTGTGAACGCGGTTTAAAACTAGCATTGTAATGTATTCTGAAGTTTCAAAAATAAAGAAAATAATTATTATATCGTATTATATTTTCATATGGGGCATGAGATTATTTAGTACGACCAATGGCCAAGATCCTTTACAAAACTCAACACTTCTCTGTCATTCACTTTGACTTGACTTTTATTTAGAGATACTGGCTGTTGCCCGCGGCTCCGCTCGCGTGGAAGTTTCCCCCACTCATACCTTACCCCTTTGATACTTATGCACCCATCCTTTCATCCTTCTTTCACTCATTCCCCCTCCCTTAGCCTCATCCCCCAATCATGTACTCACCCTTACTTTCTTCTCTCATTTATGCCCCCACTCTTACCTCATTCCCCCACTCATGCCTCCAACTTTTCTTCCATCATCACTCATGCCCGCACCCTTACCCCTTACACCACGCATTTAAACCCTTTTTCGCTAGAAAAGATAGGCCAATGTCCGTTCTTCATCGGAATATGTTCAAAAATGACAAACTTTCATACCAACTTTTATCCCCCTATTGCCCCCCCCCCCTTAAACCCCCTTTAGTTCGCAATGAAAGGTAGCCTATGTCCGCTTCTTAGCTTTACTCCATCCCTGTGTCAAGTATCAGCCCTTTGAGCGCGTAATTCTTTAGTCTTCAAAATAATGTTTGGAAATCTGTCTGATTTCTTGATATTAATGATCACTGCTCCGCTCCGTTAAGTAGTAGCGTGATGATATATAGCCAATATCGTTCATCGAGAAACGGACTATTCAACACAAAAAGAGTTTTCCAATCGAATCAGTAGATCCTGAGATTAGCGTGTTCAAACAAACAAACAAACTCTTCAACTTTATAATATTAGTACAGAATATGTTTCGATAAAGAATCACTCCCTAGCCAACCCGTCCGAAACCGCTTAGCCAATAGGGTTGTTTGGTTTACTGTCGTAAACTATACATTTTACAAAAATAATGAACTGCTGAAGTGAAATATTCTTATGAGAAATAGTTTTAAAAATATTTGATTTTGAAAATTCAATTTCTCGAGGCGCCCGAAAACGCTCCATACAAAATCGTAGTAGGTACATTGTCACAGTGTAGATACTAGTGCGTAGAGCAAAATATGTATGGAGTGCAAGACGATATCGCATTTATCTCGGAGCACGTTGCGTTTACAAATGTACAATGCATAATAAGATTGATTGGAATTAGATTGAACTGGTGGTAGAAATTTGATGGCACAAATTTGTCACAAATTTTGGCCGGGTACGACCACCGTGCACGATTGCGAAAAATCCTCCATAGTAATCCAATCTCGGTTGGATTGCGTTCAGGGGTCAGGATTGTGGACGCAACACTAGTGGGACCGGTGGGTGTCACAGGGTGCTGCGACGACAATCCTCTTTCGATGAATATCATTCACAATTAAAAATAATGAAAAATCAGTTTCAATTTAGCTAAGCAACATTTTGTTTTCTATGCATATTTGTTGAGAAAAAAAGACGGGTTGCACTCTGGGAGTGCCGGCAGAAGTGAAAACATTTTCTTTTTTTCTTTCTTCGTTATATACATAGAAAAAGATAAAAAAGAACATACCATACCATACCTATAATATAGCGCTAATCATAGAACCTATCAGTTATTTTCTGCTAATTTTCTGTCAGAAGAAATTAATAAATTATGAAAAGAAAAAATAAACACAAAAAGTAATAAATTACAGAAAGAAAAATAATCATAAAAAGTAATAAATTACAAAAAGAAAAAATAATCACAAAAAGTTTCAGAAGGCCAGGTGGTTTGAACCCGATACTATCTGAAACTATAAGGACTTACCTACAGTCGAAGTGCTTACCGTTTAAACTACGACGCTATCTATGGTAAATTGCAAAATACATAGATAGTCTTTACCTAATCTTGTATGACGTCAGTCGTCGGTTACGGTTCAAAGGTCAACTAATCCTGACGCTTCCTTAACATTTTACACCCATCCAACGCCGCTAAAGAAGTTTTCACTTCAAAAACTACGACACAAAGCTGATCCCTTAACTCAGGACACTACCCTATTGTACCCATATTTTTTTCGTTTTCAAATAATATATGGGAATCTCTCGGATTTGTTGACAATTATAATTACTGCTCCGCTCCCTTGAGTAGTAACGTGATGATATATGGCATATGTTTCCTTCAATTCAAAGGATTTTTTACATTCGGACCAGTAGTTCTTCAAGATCAGCTCTTCAACCAAAAAAACTCTTTTGCTTAATAATATTTTAAGTGTAGATCTCAACATCTAAGTAATATTTTAAGTATAGATCTCAACACATAAACTGAAAAACATAAAGTGTACTGAATGTTACAGGCGAGCCTTTCGAAACATTTTCAACCTGCTGAATCAAAATGGTAATTGCGTCTTGATTTTTCTGGCTTATCACACAGTTTTTGAAGTCTATCGTGCCATGTCACGCAGCAGCAAATGGAATACTTGGGTTAAAAATATTGATGAATATATTTCACCATATCATGATTCACAGGTAATGTTTCTAATTAATAATTCTTCCAACCATATCAATCATATATGTTAATCTAATAATCTTTACATATAAATATCCATGTTAATATTATAAATGTAAAGTATCTCTGTTTGTCTGCCTGTTTGTCGACCTGTCTGCCTGTCTGTCTGTTAGTTACACTTTCACATCTAAACCACTTAACTGATCTTGAAGAAATTTAGTACAATGTGGAATGAATCTCCCTGCTGTGATATTTCAAGGACAATAGAAGCTTCCTACAGATTCGGCAGCATGAGTTTGACGCCTCTGGTGTTGCACCAACAAAGGGTAACCACTTCCCATCAGGTGGACCGTGTGCTTGGCTACCATCTAAGTCGTAAAAAGGCAATGAATCTGGTTCGGTAACAATTTTACAGATATCTTAATTTTATCATAAAGAAATATAAGAATGATTAATGCATTTCTGAAGGTAAAAGCAAACACTTGTACACACTTTTTTGTACAAAGAATTAAAATTATATCTTTGTTTATTATTATTATTCCTCTTTATTTACATTTTTATTCTTATAAATTATATTTTTAAATACATATACTCATATAAAAACATATATTTAAAAATATAAAAAATAGAGTCCCACCGGCATCGGGCACAGGGACCAAGCTACCGGTGGCTAGGGCTCCAGAGAAAGGAACCTCCTCACAATACGTGCCGTGTCGAGGAGTACCGCCTTCTGCATCGGGCCCTTGAGCCAGCTGCCTAACGAGAGCCTCTTAAGGTGTTGATCGAGGCTCTTAGCAATCAGCCCATGGGCTGATATGACTATCGGCACAATGATTGCCGAATCTACATTCCACAAGTCGACAACCTCATGAGCCAGATCCAAATATTTTATTTGTTTGTCTTTTTCGGCTTTCATGAGGTTTTCGTCATGAGGAATGGTGACATCAACAATCATTGCAAGGCGCTCTAATCGATCTATAACCACTATGTCAGGCTTATTAGCGACAATAGTCCTGTCCGTGATGATAGATCGATCCCAATATAATATGGCACGACCATTTTCGAGAACTGGGTCGGGCACATACTTGTAGTATGGTACCTCCGAAGTCACAAGATTGTATTTAAGGGCAAGTTGCTGATGAACAATCTTGGCCACTTGGTTGTGCCTGTGCAAATACTCGCCGTTGGCAAGACGAGAACAACCGGAAATAATGTGTCTGAGAGATTCTCCGGGGCGGTGGCATGCCCGACAGATGTCTACCGTACCGTCCCTCAGAATATACTTCCGATAGTTGTTCGTCATAACAACTTCGTCCGTAATTGCAAAGACAAAACCCTCGGTTTCTCCGAAAAGATCACCGAACTTGAGCCAAGATACGGACGCTTTCAAGTCTATATCGGGTCCATTTAAGGCCCGATAAAACCGTCCGTGTAGTTCTTTACCCATCCATATCTCCCTGCGATCAGCGGTACCAAGTACTACAGGTTTGCGCCAGTTCTCTTTAGCCAACGCAAGAGGGGTTAAGCCATTGTCCACTGCTGTCACATCACGGTGCATATCCGTATTTGCACATAAGAAATATTCTCTGAGGTTGTATATCTCACGATTATGAAGGGTCTTGACATTTAGAAAGCCACGACCCCCCAGTTTCCGCGGGATATACAACCTCATTACGGAAGATCGGGGGTGATGCATCCGAAATGCGGTCAACAGTGTACGAAATCTTCTATCCAGGGCATCTAGTTCCGTCTGAGTCCATCTAAGTATGCCGAAGGAGTACATTAGGACTGGCATGACCCAACCATTGCAAGCGCGCACCTTGTTACCGCCCGATAAAGAGCTTTTTAAGACTTTTTTCAGGCGGCCAAAGAAACGCTCCTGCAGTGCCTGTTTCATGCCAGCTTCAGGTATTCCTAATGCCTGCGACATACCTAGATATTTGTAGGTTTCGGTTGAAGAAATAGCTGTAAGCTTAATGGAATCCGAGAGAATCAAACCTTCGGATTCCACTATTCCACCCCTTTCTACATGCATGACCGCACACTTGTCTAAACCAAATTCCATCTTGATAGAGCTACTAAAGCTTTCAGTCATCTTTAGTAATTCTATCAATTGTGTATTATTCGGAGCAAATAATTTCAGGTCATCCATGTAGAGGAGGTGGGATATAGCTCGACCCTCTTTCTGCAACCGGTAGCCTAGCCCTGAATTCTCTAATATAGTACTTAGAGGATTCAGTGCTAGACAGAACCACAGGGGACTCAGACTATCACCCTGGAATATACCCCTCTCAATTCTTATGGGTGCATCGTTTGTCTGGCAACATCCTGGATAGTGAAGGGCCGTCTTCCATTGCCCCATACATGCCTTCAAAAAGGTCGCTAAAGTTGTATCAATTTTATACAACTCTAGGACCCTCAGAAGCCATGTATGCGGTACAGAATCGTAAGCCTTCTTATAGTCTATCCAGGATATAGCCAGATTTTTACGTTTACGACGCACCTGTTGACTAATGGCCATGTCAACTAAAAGGAGCTCTTTAGTGCCACGGGCCCCCCTCCTACATCCATTCTGAGAGATAGATATAATCGAATTTTTTTCTAAATGACAATTAATTTTGACTCTCAGAATGGAAGTTAGAAGCTTATAGACCGTCGGTAAGCAAGTAATTGGTCTATAATTTTTGGGGTCCGTAACACTACCGGACTTATAGAGTAGGTGGGTTATTCCAGTTGTAATGAAATTGGGTAGTGAACCCGAGTCAAGAGCTAATTGGAATTGAGTTGCTAAACAAGCATGTGAGTTACGGAGCCACTTCAGCCAAAAGTTGTGCAGTCCGTCCGGTCCTGCCGACTTCCAATTCGGCAAAGAACGGACTGCACTTGCAACATCGTCAGGTGTAAAGACGATTGGCTCCATAATCTGTATATTCTCACATGCTCGCTCAACCTCTCTCATCCAATCACCTTCAGTGTGGGCGACAGGCGTCGACCAGATGTTACGCCAGAATGTATTCGTAGCGTCAGCATCCGGTCGAACAGTGTCGTCCACACCTAACTCGGGATGTTCCCATTTTCGGTAAACCCACCTCTCGTCCTTTTGAAAAATGCGATTCTGATTATACCTATTAACGCGCTTTTTATAGCGACGGATTCGATTTGCCCATGCATAAACTTTCTGCTTCAGAAAGTCGATGCGCTCTGTGACACATGAAGCATATTGTTGAGGGTGAACATTGGTACCCAAGAATGCTTGTGTCACAAAGCGCATCACCCTAGGGCGCGTATTACCAGATCTGAAGCAGAATAGCTTACCAATAAGTGCCCTAGCCTCGGCAATACGACATTCGATCCTATACTGCCAGGCCGGCACAGCAGGTTTAGGGCGAGTGGCCGGTTTATTAACACTAAATTTGACTCCAGCCACACGACATGCTGTAACGGCCGCACAATACAGAATCGAATGTGTATCACCGAGGTCTTCGCTATTTTCTAAATAATTAGGTAATAGCGAATCTAGGGCACACACCAGCGCTATATTGCGTTTATGCATAGGTAAACGGGGCAAGCGAGGTCTATTACTTGGTGTCATGGCCCGATATTCCAGTATCGCATCTTCCAAAGTGCTCCTTAGTCGTTCATTACATTGGGTACTTACGGATATAGTCTCACTTTCCACCACTTCATCAGCAGAAGAGAGCTGTGGTGTGTTTACACTCGCGGCTGCACCGGATTCTACCGGAGGCACAGCTTGCGACGAAGTGGTAATAGTAAGACTATTCTGTACGTCAGATAATAGCCGCTCAAGTACGGCACCATCCAACAAGTTGCAACGCTGAATAGCCCGTACCTGGTCCGATAGCCGTTGTGCTGAGACGTTGACAGCCGGTTCAAGTTCCTGAAACAGTGACAGTAAACGAGCACGGTACGCAGTGAGGTTGGTTCCTCCCTCTGTAGCCGCAAAATATGCCCGCATGACATTCTCATTTATTGCTGTTGTCCATCGCATGCGGCGCACATTGCCACCGGTAGCGGGGGCCCTATTCGAGGCCGGCGGGCCTCGGGACCCCAAGCAGGTCGGTGGCCGGCCTCTCCCTCGCCGACGCGCAGGTGTTGGTGACGACGGTGGGGAGAAATACTCGTCACTCGAGCTGCTGCTGCTCGACGCCCCAGGAATTCCACTTGTGGTTGGCTGTGGGGCGGAGCTGAGTGACGAGTCCGGAGATCTTGGGCGTGCGTTTCTCGTTTGGGATCGAGTAATCATATTCGTGTCCTTTATTTTTCATATTTTCTTGAGCGATGATTGACAATAGCTGTCATGTGAATTTTTTTAGTAGCACTATTTCCATTTTATTTTACAAATTTTACACATATTTTTGCAGTCAAATTTATCAAATTTATTTAATTCCGTGTTTTGTGTATCTCTAAAAATCTATTGTATATTTTTATTAAAATTTTTCTTTAGGGCACAAAATCCCCACCAGGCGAGGCCGCGGTGGCGGCCAATGTCCGCCGGCAACCCTGGGGTTATCCTTTCGAGGGCTTACCCGGGGTGCCCGGCAATGGACACTGGGGAAGGACACCGTGTGGTTTTGGTTTCCACACGTTAAAAAAAAAAAAAAAAAAGGGCACAAAATGTCAACCATTCAATCCCGGTGTTGCCATTATTATTATTATTATTATTATTATTATTATGCCTCTTCCAATGCATTACAATGCAATAGCAAAAGCATTAACTTGCGATATAAATTAATTTTATGTATTTTTTAGGAGCCTGATAAAGAAGTTATAAAATTAATGGAGGATATTGGATTCGTTAATATCGATGTAAAGTGTGAAGATAAGATATTTCATTATGACGATATAAATATTGTGAAAAGTAAGTATTTCATACAGATATTTAATTTATAAACGAGAATTTCTATTACTATGCTTTATTATAAATATTTTCAAGTTGAAAAAGTTGAAGCCTGAACGCCTGAATGCCTGAACGTAACTCCTGTAATTTTCAACCCGAAATTTCCTAACAGCTTTTGCTCACCTTGGTAAATTTTCTAACAGCTTTTGCTCACCTTGGTAAATTTTCTCCTTTCTTACCCTGGCTGGAAGAAAGGCTGTTAGAAAATTTCGGGTTGAAAAATACAGGAGTTACGTTCAGGCATTTAATCACTTGTGTTCAACATAAAGATCATCCTCGCCATCCTTATCCTAAACGAAATTTTCAATTTTGAATTCAATTCGAATATCTTGACGTTCACACCTACTTTTTTTTTTACGTGCCGGAAATCCCCACGGATACCCACCCCTTCGGAGCCGAAGGGGGAGGTTATGTCGGACTCGAACTGACTAAACCGCGCGTCGTCTGTGGGTCGATGTGCTAGGTCGAAGGTGAGGTTGTCTCGTGACATATCCCTCGCACCCCGGCTGACCCAGGGCCATCCCTCTCGGTCTGGCCCTCCTCGGAAGGGGGGGGCCACGCGGTCCCCGACTCAACCCCGGTGTGGGGAGGAGCGCATCGTCCTACGATGCGCGCCGCCGCCGTGGCCTGCTTATGCTAGGGTGACGAGCGGCTCCACCCGTCACCATCAGGCCCGCGCTCATGGGGGGTGGAGTTCGGTTTGCGCCCTCCGACGCCCGAGCCGCCTTTGAACGCTGCGCCGCGCCCGCTCTGCTCTCTCCTTCACGAGCATGACCTGCTCGCAGAAGGAGGCGCTGGCCGCCCACGCATCCGCGCAGCGGACCATCGCCACGAGCAGGGTGGAGAGCGTGAGCACTCTCACCCCCAGGGCCGTCACAAGCTCCCGCCTCGGCGTTTCAAACGCCGGCAGTCGGTGAGCGTGTGCAGCCCCGAGTCCACGCTCACGTCGCAGTGATGGCACTCGGGCGTTGGCTCTGTGCCCATCAGATGCATTATTAGTTTTTACTATAAGTACTGTAATTTTAATAGAAAGCGCCTAGACATTCATTTTTTGAAAACGAAATGACATTATTGCTACCACAAACAAGGTAGGCGCTTTTTCTTGTAATTTTGAAATTTACTCTCAATTTTAATCATTTATTCATTCCTTATTAGTAATATAAGCTTACAGTTTGCTCCAAAGCGCTTATTTGCAGTCAGTTACATAAATATACATAACATTGAATTAATTATTTATTGAAATTTGAAATCATGCAATTATTAAAAATACGATAAATTAAGTTACATTTTAGGCATACAAATGCTATAAGTTACACAAATATTTTGTCACAGTTGTACTAAAGACACCTGGCTTATCATAGAATATATCCACATCTGGATTTTATTTTTAAGTCATTCAAGTATTGAACAGCTCCGTAAGTAGGGCTCCATGCCAAAAAACGCCAAGGTTGTGGGCAAGTCAAGAGCTGATGCTGTCGCCGTCCAGTGCCACGCTTGTACCTGTCCGGCGCATAGAAGTGGATACATTCACGCATCGAAGGGTTGTCCACTTTAAAATTTAAAATTAAATTATGGTGCATGACGTAGGGCACGTTACTCCCGCCTAAGTCGTAATAAAAAAAAATGTATCAAGAGCGATCATCCTTGATTCGAAGATGGACGGGTAAAGAAATGGATAGGATCTCGGCATCAGATGCTGACTTCTTCGATATGGGATCCTTCTGAAAGTGTACCCTATCCAACACCATAAGAATAATAATATTCCGTTCATTATTTTCGTTCGTTCCGATTTTGCTACCGCGTAATGCGATTTTGACGCGATAAACTAACAAAAAGGATACCGAACGATTTGCGAACATCCTTTTGAATAAAATTCATCAATTAATAAATTCCTGATAAAATAGAAAGACCGATTACGGCTTGGGGCAAGACAAAGTGAAGTAGAAAAGAGAGACAACTGGGAAGGAACAAGGTAAGGGGCAGAGATGGGAGCAGAGATTCGTATAGATATGTCAGAAAGTCGAGTAGAGTGACAAGTAGATTGGCATGGTTTTTTAATATTTCTTTTGATGATCTTGATACTAGAAATATGTACATTCGTTCATATTTTTAGTCTTAAGAAATAACTCTTTGTATATTGACATTTCAAAATGCTGCAATGGAGTTTGTTGCTCCACTAGTGCCTAGGAAGCGGTGGTAAACTTTGTTTTAAGCGGAATATGATGGCAATAAAAAAAAAATATTTTATCAAGAAGAAAATTCAAGAGACCGTGGATAGGCACACATGATGCAACTAAATGGTCACGTTGCAGCCCTAATCGACCACTACCGATTGTTTTTGTGAGACTGACTATAAGACGAAGGCTATAAAAATAATAATGATAGTGTCCAGCAGGTAAAGCTAGATTTTTAACTCCCGAAGAAAAAAGAGGGGTGGTATAAGATATAAGTTTGACTTGTATGTTTATGTATGGCCATCATACCTTTCAAGCGGCTGGACCGAGCATTTTTTTTTTTGGATATTTGAAGGCTGACGCGACCGACATAGTTGTCTTTGACTAAGCCGTAAATTATGTAGAGCTGTTCAGACCATTCAGGATAATCAGATCTTTTAATTTGATAAAAAGGAAAATAACTTTCATTACTTCGGTTCTCTTTGCAATTTTTAGATTGTTTATTTTCAATGTTTATTAATACATATATATTTTTCATAATTTTTCAGAACATACGATGGCAATTAACCCGTTCCCGATTCCGAAGAATAAGGAGGATGATTTTATTGATGATTATATTCAAATATTAAAAGATATTGAAATGAAACACACCACCACAGTTAATAATAAGAATTCAAAAGATATAATAGTGTACTATTATAAATTACTGACAGTGTATGGGTCCAAACCCTCGAATATTTCAGTGAAACATTAAAGATAAATAGATACATTATATAGCTCTATATTTTTCTGTTCATATGCAAATTAATAATCACCTATTGGTTAGTACAGGTATCTATTAATTAACTGTAAAACATTATAATATAAATAAGAAATGGATAGTTCTATATCTTCTTGTTCATATACAATTAATGTTCACATATTGGTTAGTACAGATATTAATAACTTGAATGAAAATCTAATATATAAAATTCTCGTGTCACAGTTTTCGTTGCCATACTCCTCCGAAACGGCTTGAGCGATTTTGATGACATTTTGTGGGCATATCGGGTAGGTCTGAGAATCGGCCAACATCTATTTTTCATACCCCGATTCGCGATAACCGACAACCACGCGGGCGGAGCCGCGGGCGACAGCTAGTTATTATTATAAAATTAAAAAAAATCTTCAAGTGGATTGTATTGTTAAATGTGGTGGCGGATAGAAACAGTAGAATTGTATGGGATTTTTATTGTTCAATGTTATTAAGTGTGAAAAATTTAAATTAAAAATGGTTTGTTTTGTTTTCTGTTTTTGCGCTGTCAGTGGGAAGACCTAAGTCTTGCCCTGCTTTATTTTCAACTAACCCAGTTATATTAGGTAAAAAAAGGGATCAACCTCGGAATGAAAGGTAATAAGCTGTAAATTGGTATAAACCTTTGTTTTGTCGTTCTAAATGTTGTCTCAAAAGTCACAAGTGCTATCGTATCCGTGTCTTAAAATATTGAGGGTCGAAGGTCGTAAAAATCGGTTTTTCGTGAATATTTCGCTTTCTATTATAAAAGTTGTAGAGTATAAAATTCTCTACAACTTTTGTTTGAACTTTTTTTCATACGATCAACCGTTTTTGCGGTAGCCCGCGAAGACTGCGTTGCGTACAGTCATAATTATATGGCCTAATACAAGGTGTAGCGTGTGTTACAGTTATCAGTACGTTGTATAAAGTTAATTATTTACTAAAAAAATATAATTATTAAGCAATGCCCATTCTTTATGTACTAATTATTAATTATTTATATTTAACTATTTAACTATAGTATATTGATAATTCTGAAATGTATATTTTAGTTATATTTTAAGTTAAAACGACATCATATATGTTTTCTTTAAAACGTGTAAATTGTTTAATACTTATATACCTGGAAATACTTATCCCTACCCTATGACCTTTTCTTATTATAGCCGGGACAGATGTTCTATTGTATTCAAGACCACTTTCTCTGTTAAGCGATCACTTTATATTTGTCAAGATTATTCGTTAGTTTCAAATTGTATCTTCGCAACGACGAACGTAGGGTTATAAGAGCTATGGCTGATTTGTGTTTTATATGTGATAAGTCACTTTCAGAAGGTGTTTCTGTGAATGTCGTACGTGGTTTACAAGCGTTAATTAACTAAAGTAATTAACTTTATACAACGTACTGATAACCGTAACTCACGCTTGACCTTGCATTATAGGTACCATAATGAGACTGTACGCGGCGCACTCTTCGCGGTCTACCGCAAAACGGTTGTTCGTATGAAAAAAAAGTTTAAACAACAGGTGTAGAGAATATTATACTCCACAACTTTTACTAAATGTGCAAATCTCATTTACGCAATAGAAAGCGAAATATTCACGTTAAACCGAATTTTATGACCTTTGATCTTCAATATTTTAAGACGCGGACACGATAGCACACAAAAATCACAAGACTTTTGAGATAACATTTAGAACGACACAATAAAGGTTTAAACCAATTTACAGCTTAGTATCTTTCATTTCGAGGTGAAACCCCTAATATGACTGGACGATCTGTTCTAATAGGGTCGGCAGCACGAGTGTGACGCCTCTGGTGTTGCACACGTCCATAGAACATGGTAACCATTTTCCATCAGGTGGGCCGTGTGCTTGTCTGCCATCTAAATGGAAAATAAAAAAAAATGTGGCAAATGGTAGTACACAGTTACGATGCAAGATAAAAACATGTCCCTACAGTCAGCATCAGGTCGATCTTGATGAACAAAGTACTCCAAATGATCTTATGCCTTTGTTTCCCCCCTCCCTGTTGTTCTGACATTTGGTACACACCTTTAGTTCAATCAATAATACAATTTAAATCAATAAAGAGTTTGATTTGCTCATAATATCAGAGTTTTAAGATCATTTTGAGACTTTGTTGTCAAGATATTTTTGACGCTGACCAAACAGCATACCTAAATTGACTTCATTTCAATCTGAAAGCTATGGCGCTGCCTTTACTGTAACTCTATAGGATATGGCGTAACCACGTTTGTCAAGAGGATTGGTGACGTCAGTAAATTGAAAAAGCCCACAGTTAGTGGTCGTTCTCTGCGTAATCCATTAGTCTCTTTGAGCGATATATATCTAACACCCAAGGGAAAGGAAAACACATTTTTAGTATTCCGCTTGCTATCGATACACTTTTAAGACAAAATAATTCTGTGTGTGTGTAATCTCAAATAATATTTGTTATATCTCAAAATGGAATTTATTTCAATAAAGGCTCCTGAAATTGTTACAGAACTTCATTTACTTAACTTCATTAACATGCCATGTAGGTATTATAGGTATCATACTATTATTGTCAAAGCGATGTGTGTCAATGGTTGTTATTCCTAACCCCTTTGGAATGCTTAGGTTATAGAATAACCTACATAATATTTCCCCTATTTGTATATAGATCTAGTAAAACTGATCAACTGCTTGGAAATTGGATTGAGGCACATACTCAAGTTGCCGTTGAAAAACTAGAATTACTAATATGACTTGAGTAAACTGAAATGACAATGGGCTGGCCACATCTCCGGAAGGATTGATGGCCGCAAACGAGTCCTAGAGTGGAGACCGCAAGTTGGTAAACGAATAGACGCACGCACCGAGATGGGCTGTGGTATGGGTTATACTGGATGCCAAATGCAGAGAATTAGGTGTGATTGGGTGCTATGACAAGGGAACTACATACATATAATCACGCCTTTATCCCCGGAGGGTTAGGCAGAGGTGAATTTACACCCACATTGCCGCCTTGTACGACACCACATGGGAAGAGAAGGGGTGGCCCAGTTTCACAAGGGAACTAAAGTTCCTTATTTAGTGTTAGTTCATTACTAGTCTATTCTTTAATTATATGCTTCAATTCACATAAAACTGGTAAAATAACAAAAGTTATCTCAGGAATATTTTTCACGTACTAGCAGCAATAATATAAATTATAGGAACCATGTCCTATAATTTTCATATATCATTACTTGTAGTTTCTACACGGATTTTACTTACCCAATATAATTCCAGATAATTTGGTGAAAAGCAGTAACAGTTGAACACTTCGCTGCCACTGCATTGTGTCTTCTTATAACCACTTCACCATGCAAAATTATTAAATATAACCACAATTATAATGAACTAACACATGGCTAGTGGCGTTATATGGTGATTGAACACGCGTCTGAAACAACGAGATAAGTTTTCATTACTTTAAATTATAGACTAATTGAGATAACTTAAAATGTATTACTGTGAAATATTTTTGTATTAAACAACAATGCATATGGAGTATGACAATGTTAGGTATTTTTGGCCATGCCAGCTGTCTCATCACCCAACCCTGTTAAGCCTGCTGAGTCCCGTCAATCAGTAAGTCTACTCGCTTGGCTTGGTGTGAATAGCTCATGGTTGAGCCTCATACCCGTTCGAGTGTTAGAACTCTCTCATCTGTTTGCGCCAAAAAAGAGGGTGGCAGTGTAGTGGCATTTATACAATACTAAACCTAGTAGGTAAACCTAAGTCATCGCTGTTCGTAAGATATACCTAATAATAATAATATACCCAAGTAAACTACGAACCATAAACCTACAATCTGATATTTAATTAACGTGGGCGTGACCCTATTATCATCACTGTTCATAATTAAGATCTTCAAATTGAATCAGTTCACTTAATAGAAGGATAAAGTGAGTAATTTCATTTATATTTCATCTGATAATAATGATTAGTTAGGCACTCAAATAAATAATTCAAATGCTTTTTGGAGTTTGATAATTAAATTGTTTTAAAACAAATATCAGAGATTGGTAAAATCATTCCTATTTGTGAATTCTCTTTTTTTCTATATCGAATAACATTGGGTAAATTTTTGATCAGAAGCAATATGGTATTTTCTAAAGTTACGCGAATATTACGAAACGTAGCAACAGTGATTTTATTTCAATCGAAGCAGCGTGTCAAATTTTCGTCCTCTTTAATAAACGTTGCCATTAGGCAAGCATTATTACATTTTATTTGTTGAATCTGTGCATACTAAATTATGAGTATTCCCTTATGGCATTATCACTAGATTTCAGGGATGGAAAACATTTAACTATACTTGGTTCTCTTTTTTGACACAATAAAATTCTTTGAGTAAAACGCGATTACACAGTTTACTTTTATTTTGGTCGCGTTTCATATAATTGATGATCTGAGCACAAGAACAGGTGCAATCAAGTTTTTGTTTTTGAGGTTTGAGGTTTATGATCATTTGAATACCTGATCTTTAATTATAAGTTCACATGGTTATACCTGAATAGCATTATTAATGGAATAAAATTGTCCCAGGAAGTAGACCACATTTGGAATGTTTCATTTGAATTTGTTATGTCCGACCCCACAAAAAATTTCATTAAAAAAATCCGCACTTCTGAAAACAAAACCAGATTTTTTATATACAACTGAGGTATAAAAAAAGGAGGATGTGCACGGCCCACCTGATGGAAAGTGGTTACTATGGACGTATGCAACACCGGGGAGTTACACCTCTTTTTTCCGACCTTTGAATGGTATCCGGGATCTCATAAAGAACAACTGCACTTGCTACTACTGCGCTACCGAGGCAATCAACGATCTTAATATCGAGTCCACGATCTAAATTTCAATCACGCACTCATGCCTGGAAGAAATACTAATATGAGCATGTAGGCTTACGAATTCAGATCCATACGTGTACGTGTTCATAAATTAGGTGTTTAGCATATCTACTTATTGATATTCTTGGCTGAAAATTATGTACCTACCTACAATAATAAACTTGAACAGTCGTAGACTTTATTTTTCACATGATTATTAGAGACCTAAATTGTACGACGTTGTATTCTAGGCTCACTGATTACAGTTTTAATATATCTATTAGAGAAGAAAAAAGTATATTTTTCTTCTCTAATTACATATATTAAAACTCCAAAACAGAACTCATTTAAATTAACTCTACTCTATAATCGAGTGACAGTTTTCTGGTAATAAGTGAGTGTGGATAAACGTACATTTCGTTTATCAGGGACTAATCTTAAGGGACACTGGCATGTGGTCACGTTATGAACAATTTATGTTATATTTTCCTTTTACTCCAATTTTCATAAATTCTAATAAAGGCTTCTGTCAGTTCAACCTTCATGGATGATCAAATGTTATTGTTATACGTACTGTGATGTTGAATAAGAATTATTTAATGAACTTTTTAACATTTCTAAATTTTATTATATTACAGGAACATATTGCATTAAAAATATCCTTTTAATCACCAGCAAAATAAAGTGTAAGTTGTTCATCTCCGATTGCCATTCATTAAGAGAGACAATTACTTGGAACATCACCAAACGCCGCTCGATACCTACTATCAACAAGTTGCAGCTTAAGCACACAGATTTCAAGCGAGATCTGAAGCTTTATTGCAGTTTAAATGCCCCAGTACTTTAGATACGAACAATAAAAGCAGAAAATATTTCATGACGTTCACAGCTTACTTTGAACCACATTAAAATTTCTGCCAGGGTTTTTACAAATAGCGCTAAGAGATAGAACTTTATATTAATTTTAACTCAGTCTTGTTTCAAAAGAGTGTTCGTTCACACAAATTCATAGAAATATAAAATTATACATTTGAAGGCTTTAGTCTAGCCACTACCTAAACTTTATGATCACTTCACACATCTCGTGCGCTGGAGGCGTACAGGCGTACTACGATAAACTTTGACGGTAAACAAAATGTAAAAAGAAGATGAGCTTTGTGCTACAGTTGAAATAGTAGTTTATGATACTGTTGCATAATAAGGGTTTTTATAACACGAGTGTGTTTTAAAAAAACGAGCCGGCAGGCGAGTTTTTTTATAGTATCACACGAGTGTTATAAGACCAAGTTATGTACAGTGTCATACACTACTTTATCTACACTCATACTATAATACATAAACTAATTTACTTTACAAACAAAACCAATTTTTTTTAAATTTAAATGTAAAATGTTGGCGCCAAACATCGATTGCGCATGCGTGTTTCTTTTTTTTCTTCCGAATCGGCGGTTTCTTTTTTTAAAGTAGAGGTTCAGCCTTCTTGGTCCAGATGGAGGTTATATAGGTGTATCGTTATGATTAAAAAGTTATTTAATGATATAGGTGTCCATACAAGACCTGTGTCGTAATAAAACTTTTTTTTTGGCCTGTGCGTAATGTTTGTCATAAGAGTTTAACCCTAACTGGAAATAGTATGATTATGCATTAGTATGCTAGGTTATAGTACAGTGATCTAAATTATGGTATCAGTAATCCTGTAAATACCAGACCTCCCAAGCACCCTGTTTTTGTTTTCACAACACGGGTTGTTGAAATTCATCAAGTACGAGTAATTACCAATAAAGAATGTACCTATTCATTGTATTTCTATACACAGTGATAATTATGTATTATTAATTAATAAATTATCATATTAACTTCACAAAGAAAATGATTTTTAAGGCGTCCACTCACTGACAGTCCGCCTGCAGTTATTAATCGGATCCGGCGGCTTGTAGTTTTAACCCGATTGCGCCCACACACTAAAGCAATTTTGGGCTGCTGGCAATTCACTGTTGTCAGTTTTGCGACCACGCACTAGCAGTTCTGAGTCTTTTTTTTTTTTTTTTTTTTTTACGTGCGGGAAATCCCCACGGATACCCGCCCCTCCGGAGCCGGAGGGGTGGGTTATGTCGGACTCGAACCGACTAAACCGCACGCCGTCTGTGGGTCGTGGTGCTAGGCCGAAGGTGAGGTTGTCTTGCGACATATCCCTCGCACCCCGGCTGACCCAGGGCCATCCCTTTCGGTCTGGCCCTCCTCGGGAGGTGGGGACCACGCCGTCCCCGACTCAACCCCGGTGTGGGGAGGCGCGCATCGTCCTACGATGCGCGCCGCCGCCGTGGCCTGCTTCTGCTAGGGTGACGGGTGGCTCCACCCGTCACCCTCAGGCCCGCGCTCATGGGGGGCGGAGGTCTGTAAGCGCCCTCCGACGCCCGAGCCGCCTTCGGGCGCGAGCAGCGATGTCAGCGAGTCTTTCTCGCTCACCGCGCCGCGCCCGCTCTGCTGTCTCCTTCGCGAGCATGACCTGCTCGCAGAAAGAGGCGCTGGCCGCCCACGCATCCGCGCAGCGGACCATCGCCGCGAGCAGGGTGGAGAGCGTGAGCACTCTCACCCCCAGGGCCTGCACAAGCTCCCGCCTCGGCGTCTCGAACGCCGGACACTCGGTGAGCGTGTGCAGCCCCGAGTCCACGCTCGCGTCGCAGTGATAGCAGTTCTGAGTCGTCAGTTTTCCGCCGTACGATTGCCTGCCGTTAACATCGTTAACGACTGTCATATACGTCAAATCCCAGTCGGAGGGCGCAAACCGACCTCCGCCCCCCATGAGCGCGGGCCTGAGAGTGACGGGTGGAGCCGCTCGTCACCCTAGCAGAAGCAGGCCACGGCGGCGGCGCGCATCGTAGGACGATGCGCGCTCCCCCATACCGGGGGCGAGACGGGGACCGTATGGTCCCCCCTCCCGAGGAGGGCCAGACCGAGAGGAATGGCCCTGGGTCAGCCGGGGTGCGAGGGACAACCTTACCTTCGGCCTAGCACAACGACACACAGACGGCGTGCAGTTTAGTCGGTTCGAGTCCGACATAACCTCCCCCTTCGGGGGGTATCCGTGGGGATTTCCCGCACGTAAAAGAAAATAAAAAAAAAACCAAATCCCATACATTCGTCATTCTTTTCCATCAAACGCCAGCCAACGAATTGCCACTTGTCTAGAAAGGCTGATGCAGTTAAACAGAAACTGCAAAAACAATGGAAGCGATTTTCGACCTTATTGAGATTTTCTTGGGTAACCTATTGAAATATCGAATTTCTGTTACCCGAATTTTAAAAACCCGAAAACGGTTGGTAGAACTTTTAAAAGACAGATGTAATGAATGACAACTTTCTATAATTCCGTTTTTCATTTTCCAGATGAATCAATTTCCAGGTGCACTAAAACCAAATTTTCAAATAGTATTTTTTTGTTTCCCATATTGTCATAATCCAAATATAGTTATACCAGATTCACAGAATATTTTTTCTTGTTTCCCATCGTACCATTTTCCAAATAAACTATTACCAAATTTTCATAATCTTTTTATTTGGTTCCCATACAAATCGTGTTCCAGCTAAACTATATACAGGTATAGTAAAAATCAGTAAATTTATACGATTCATTTAGGATGTGTAACGGTTGATATAATAACAAAAAATCTAACGTTCACTTAAGACATAATTTCACTTAATATAATGAGATGTAGCTACCTCCTTTTTCTAGATAATTTTAATAAACAAACAGATTTATGTTGCCAGATGACTAAAATGGTATTCTCTCGTTTTCCATAAATTACATTAATTTCCATAAAATAAATAAATTATTGTTTTCCATGTCATGCATGAACAGTTTTGTATGCAGGTATAATCAATGAATCAGAAAAGCGAGCTCGTGAACACTGCGTACCACGCCCGACCCGACTCGCCGTGGTACTTGTCTGCCCTACACTAGAGTGTTATTTAAGAACCGGAGGCGCGGAGGGAGGGCAGTCCTCGCCCGCAGTAACGAAGCTCGGGCGCCCGGGCGAGCTGGAGCGGCTGAGGCTGGTCGCCGAAGGCGACCAGCAAGCCGAAGCTGCAGAAGCGAGCATGGGTGCCCGAACTTTGTTACGCAAGGGCGGAAGGACTGCACTTCCCGCAGCGCCGGAGAAGAGCAACACTAATGCTTGCCTGCTTGCCTGCATGCTTGCCTGCTTGCCTGCATGCTTGCCTGCATGCTTGCCTGCATGCTTGCCTGCTTGTCTGCATGCTTGCCTGTTTGCCTGCATGCTTGCCTGCTTGCCTGCATGCTTGCCTGCATGCTTGCCGGTTTGATTGCCAGCTTGCCTGCATGCATGCTTGTTTGCTTACAGGCATACATATATTTTTTAAGGCAACGTGTGTTTTGTTCAGTAGGTCTCCAGTTCGTTCGTCGGCATATGAGGTTTAGTTTTAGGTTTAAAAATCTGGATATTGTTTGTCTGGATATCAATTAACTGGATATCAATTAATTGCATTTCAAAAATTTGTGTTTTAAAAATTGGGCTTACGTGCATATGGATTACGGTCATCTGGATTTTGTGCATTTAGATTTCGTGTGTCTGAAACTCGTTCGTCTGGATTATAAAACGTCGTACAAATGAATAAATGGGCAAATGAAATTCGGAATTGTGATTATATGGCAAATAAAACTTCGGAATTTGAAAAACGGGGATTATGAAAAAATGGCCAAACGTTTTCTGGATTATGATATTCGGAATAATAAAATTCGGGATTAAGATAGGTAACCATTTTCTTGATAACATGTTTTTTCGCATTTAAAATAGTAGATTGTTCAACAAGGGACTAAAACAAGCCATAATGACACGAGATGTTTTAGCCACCCGAGCGAAGCGAGGGTGGCTAATAGTTCGAGTGTCATTATGGTTGTTTAGTCCCACGTTAAACACTCTACTTTTCACTTTGAATGTGAGGAAAAAAAGCGACGTATTATACAAAATTATAAAAGTTATTAAAAAAAAAAAATAAGAAATAGGCAAATATCTTTTTCAACCTAAATATATTAATTTATCATATCGATAACGGGGTAAAGCCTCCGTGGCGTGGCGGTAGTGAACGCGGTCATCAATAAACCTGTAATAGGTTTGTCCAGATGCCAGTTCTGCACCTTTAACAATCATCTTAAGAAGAAATATATGTATATAGGTATGATTTATAATTTATTTAACTAATTTAACAATATTGGTGGGTATACATAATAAAAAATTATATTCTATACGCAGTCAGTACTCAGTAGGCATAAGTATGTATGACTCGAGGCGATAAGCGAGCGTGCGCGTACGCACCACACACACAGGACCGGTTTCGAGTTGACGTCGTCGGTTGCCGAGCTATACAGGATGCTCCAATTTACTCAGAAATTCTTTTTTAAGTAAGTAACCTATATTATTGGGAGTCATTTTGTTTCGTAGTTCACTCGACAGTCGGTTAATAAGGTCGGGTCATATTCATTAATTAACTTAATTTTAACATTGTATGGTACTACTAATTTTAATAAACGAACTTGAAGTCTGTAAATGTGGTCCAGATATGTTTTAAAGGTTCGGCCGTAGCTGCTTAAGCCATATGTTATTAAGCTTTCGGCTAAGGCCATATACAAATTCAGTCTAATTTTGTAGGGTATTCTATTGCGTAGAATATAAAATTTTGCCTCGTTTACTTTAGTCTTGTGCTTATCGGGACTAAAGTTCATTATAAATCTCTAGGGACTAAAGTATTTTTTTTAATTTAATTTGATAACTCCTAAACAGCCAATCACGGTGTTTGTGAATGGGAGGATTATCACCTTTTTAGTGATTGTGTAAAGAAATAACCTCAAAATGACATTTGAAAAAATCAAAAAATCCCATTTAATTAATATTAATTTAATTAATTATTATGTAAGTATTAAGGATAAGTTCATTTTATTATCCATTTCCAATTAGTTTTAAATTATTTTTCAAGTTTGAATCTGTTGGCTAAATAAATATGAAAGCATATAAACCGTACATCACTTAACAACAAAAAAAAACCACTGGACAAATTTCTTTGCAATTTGAATTTTGAATAGATTATTCGTAATAAGCTTGCGTTGTAATCACCAATTACTTACACCAATTAATTGTGCAACTTAGAAACTTTGTTATTATAAATAAATAAAAATAAATAAATATTCCACAACATTTCACACAACGCTATCTAGATCCATGGTAAGCATAGCTTTACTACCTTGTATTATGGAATCTAGAATACGGATAAACATACTTAGATTTTTTTTTTGTAAATGCATACATATTATACATAGAAACACCCAGACTAATGCAAATACCCATATCCATATTGCTATTTGCGTTGCATTAGTTATTTGCACTGAGCGGGGATCGAACCCGCGCCTCCTGTAAATTTATACGATTCATTTAGGATGTGTAACGGTTGATATAATAACAAAAAATCTAACGTTCACTTAAGACATAATTTCACTTAATATAATGAGATGTAGCTACCTCCTTTTTCTAGATAATTTTAATAAACAAACAGATTTATGTTGCCAGATGACTAAAATGGTATTCTCTCGTTTTCCATAAATTACATTAATTTCCATAAAATAAATAAATTATTGTTTTCCATGTCATGCATGAACAGTTTTGTATGCAGGTATAATCAATGAATCAGAAAAGCGAGCTCGTGAACACTGCGTACCACGCCCGACCCGACTCGCCGTGGTACTTGTCTGCCCTACACTAGAGTGTTATTTAAGAACCGGAGGCGCGGAGGGAGGGCAGTCCTCGCCCGCAGTAACGAAGCTCGGGCGCCCGGGCGAGCTGGAGCGGCTGAGGCTGGTCGCCGAAGGCGACCAGCAAGCCGAAGCTGCAGAAGCGAGCATGGGTGCCCGAACTTTGTTACGCAAGGGCGGAAGGACTGCACTTCCCGCAGCGCCGGAGAAGAGCAACACTAATGCTTGCCTGCTTGCCTGCATGCTTGCCTGCTTGCCTGCATGCTTGCCTGCATGCTTGCCTGCATGCTTGCCTGCTTGTCTGCATGCTTGCCTGTTTGCCTGCATGCTTGCCTGCTTGCCTGCATGCTTGCCGGTTTGATTGCCAGCTTGCCTGCATGCATGCTTGTTTGCTTACAGGCATACATATATTTTTTAAGGCAACGTGTGTTTTGTTCAGTAGGTCTCCAGTTCGTTCGTCGGCATATGAGGTTTAGTTTTAGGTTTAAAAATCTGGATATTGTTTGTCTGGATATCAATTAACTGGATATCAATTAATTGCATTTCAAAAATTTGTGTTTTAAAAATTGGGCTTACGTGCATATGGATTACGGTCATCTGGATTTTGTGCATTTAGATTTCGTGTGTCTGAAACTCGTTCGTCTGGATTATAAAACGTCGTACAAATGAATAAATGGGCAAATGAAATTCGGAATTGTGATTATATGGCAAATAAAACTTCGGAATTTGAAAAACGGGGATTATGAAAAAATGGCCAAACGTTTTCTGGATTATGATATTCGGAATAATAAAATTCGGGATTAAGATAGGTAACCATTTTCTTGATAACATGTTTTTTCGCATTTAAAATAGTAGATTGTTCAACAAGGGACTAAAACAAGCCATAATGACACGAGATGTTTTAGCCACCCGAGCGAAGCGAGGGTGGCTAATAGTTCGAGTGTCATTATGGTTGTTTAGTCCCACGTTAAACACTCTACTTTTCACTTTGAATGTGAGGAAAAAAAGCGACGTATTATACAAAATTATAAAAGTTATTAAAAAAAAAAATAAGAAATAGGCAAATATCTTTTTCAACCTAAATATATTAATTTATCATATCGATAACGGGGTAAAGCCTCCGTGGCGTGGCGGTAGTGAACGCGGTCGCTACGCAGGAGGCGCGGGTTCGATCCCCGCTCAGTGCAAATAACTAATGCAACGCAAATAGCAATATGGATATGGGTATTTGCATTAGTCTGGGTGTTTCTATGTATAATATGTATGCATTTACAAAAAAAAAATCTAAGTATGTTTATCCGTATTCTAGATTCCATAATACAAGGTAGTAAAGCTATGCTTACCATGGATCTAGATAGCGTTGTGTGAAATGTTGTGGAATATTTATTTATTTTTATTTATTTATAATAACAAAGTTTCTAAGTTGCACAATTAATTGGTGTAAGTAATTGGTGATTACAACGCAAGCTTATTACGAATAATCTATTCAAAATTCAAATTGCAAAGAAATTTGTCCAGTGGTTTTTTTTGTTGTTAAGTGATGTACGGTTTATATGCTTTCATATTTATTTAGCCAACAGATTCAAACTTGAAAAATAATTTAAAACTAATTGGAAATGGATAATAAAATGAACTTATCCTTAATACTTACATAATAATTAATTAAATTAATATTAATTAAATGGGATTTTTTGATTTTTTCAAATGTCATTTTGAGGTTATTTCTTTACACAATCACTAAAAAGGTGATAATCCTCCCATTCACAAACACCGTGATTGGCTGTTTAGGAGTTATCAAATTAAATTAAAAAAAATACTTTAGTCCCTAGAGATTTATAATGAACTTTAGTCCCGATAAGCACAAGACTAAAGTAAACGAGGCAAAATTTTATATTCTACGCAATAGAATACCCTACAAAATTAGACTGAATTTGTATATGGCCTTAGCCGAAAGCTTAATAACATATGGCTTAAGCAGCTACGGCCGAACCTTTAAAACATATCTGGACCACATTTACAGACTTCAAGTTCGTTTATTAAAATTAGTAGTACCATACAATGTTAAAATTAAGTTAATTAATGAATATGACCTGTTTCAGTATTGCAAAGTTTTACCTATCAACCTACTATTTAGTTTACAGATCTTAAAAGAGCAATTTTTTAGAACCGAAATTCAACATCCAGTTATACATAATATATACACACGGAAAGTAGCTAACAAACACCTCAAAAAACCGATTTTTAATAACTATTACGGTGGGCGTAAATCTACAATATGTATCATCATCATCATATCAGCCATACGCAGTCCACTGCTGAACATAGGCCTCTCCCATAGACTTCCAGAATGACCGATCTAACGCAGCCCGCATCCAGCGCTTCCCGGCGACCTTGATGAGGTCGTCCTTCCACCTGGCCGTTGGGCGTCCTACACTACGTTTGCCCGTACGCGGTCGCCATTCCAGAACTCTTTTGCTCCATCGGCCATCTGTTCTGCGCGCTATGTGTCCCGCCCACTGCCACTTCAACGAGCTAATCCGCTGGGCTACGTCGGTTACTCTTGTTCTCCTACGGATATCATCATTTCTGACGCGATCACGTAGGGAAATACCGAGCATAGCCCTTTCCATAGCTCGTTGAGCGACTTTGAGTTTGTTTAAGAGACTCATAGTGAGGGACCACGTTTCAGATCCGTAAGTCATCACTGGTAACTCAGTCTTAGAAGCTGTTGACGAGTACGTCTACTTGGGTCAACTGATCCAGGTAGGCAATTCCAGCTTCGAAGACGAGGTAAATCGACGAATCCGACTCGGCTGGGCAGCGTTCGGGAAGCTACGAGATGTCTTCTCGTCCGACATACCTCAGTGCCTGAAGACGAAGGTCTTTAACCAATGTGTGTTACAATATGTATATAATACATTATTCCCGACCTTATTAACCGACTGTCGAGTGAACTACGAAACAAAATGACTCCTAATAATATAGGTTACTTACTTAAAAAAGAATTTCTGAGTAAATTGGAGCATCCTGTATAGCTCGGCAACCGACGACGTCAACTCGAAACCGGTCCTGTGTGTGTGGTGCGTACGCGCACGCTCGCTTATCGCCTCGAGTCATACATACTTATGCCTACTGAGTACTGACTGCGTATAGAATATATTTTTTTATTATGTATACCCACCAATATTGTTAAATTAGTTAAATCTTATTATAAATCATACCTATATACATATATTTCTTCTTAAGATGATTGTTAAAGGTGCAGAACTGGCATCTGGACAAACCTATTACAGGTTTATTGATGCCACTTTAATGTTATTTAAGTATCATAGTTAGTTAAGTATAAATAAATAAAAAAAATAAAAAAAAAACATTTTAAGAGCATGATAAGTGAAAAACATATTATCGATCGCGCCACTGATCACGAATATTAGAAAAAAAAACTCGATGTTTTGTGATGTTAATAAGGTCAAAATCGCTTGCACTATGTTATTCTTATATTAGTACGTGAAAATCATTGTAAGAAATAGATGTTAACTATTGTGGACCTTATGGACTATGTACCTAAGAAATATAGACGATTATGTATAAAATTAATAAAATCTTTGTAAAAACTAGTGAAGTATATGTCATCATAGTGTTATTACTTCAGGCTTAAAGAATAACATTATTTTGTTCTGGGGTTATTTTATTACATAAAACCGGTACGCCGTAATACGTCGGTCGACAGACCGCCCGCCGACTGCCTGTTAATGATTGTGTGCTTGTTCGCCCTGACGGCCTAGGACTGACCGGCCTTGGACTATCTGGAATCCTTCGGCGGCCACACAATATCAGATCGCATTAGTCGTCTGTCCAAAATCGTTCACAAAACTGTTAGTGTGTGGGTTATTGCGATTAACTAAAAGGTTTATATCGTCTGGTCGTCGTCCGGTTAACTGTAAGTGAGTAGCCGCCTTTACTTTTATGTTTCATCGAATTTCGTTCAGTTCCAAGAGTGCAATGACGGGAGGGATTTAATAAATTCACCGAAGGGCAATTTAAATAAACGTCGCAGGTTTCAGACTTTGGGCGTTATAATTGAACAAGAAATTTAATAAAATAGTTTATCTATTCTTATACTGAAATCTCAACATTAAATTTTTTTAAACAAACGATATCAAAATAAAATTCAAAAATTACATTAAAGTACTGGTCTTCTATGGACAGTTGTATCGTTATATGACTTTTTTTCCATTACGACACAGCTTCAGCTGGACGGAGGTGTCTTTGCAATTTTTCTACATACTTTGTGGACGCGGCGCAACACGCATGCGCAAAGCAGCGAATTAATTATTACGCACAACTTTTCTGTGATTTTCAATAAATTATTATTTCATGAGATTGGATAAAAAAGTTTATGAAACTGCACATAATTTGGTCGTAAAGCACTCGTTTAATACTGTAAAAAATAATAATATGTTTTTATAGAATCAAAAAATAAATCATGAAAGCGATACCATATGGTGGAGATATCAAGACAACAACCCTTAAATAAATACAATGGAAATATAAAGAATCTGATTTAAATATAGCATTACTTTCAAGTATCCATTATACACGACACTACGTAGTATTGACACAGTAATTATTTGTTTGCGGCTGTGCGTAAAATAAATCCAATCATACTCATATGATAATAAATGAAGAAGTGAGTTTAGTACATGGAAAGCTGAAACCTTTTTTTTTACGTAGGGGAATTCACCACGGATAGCCTCCCCCCCCCCCCCCGGAATGTCGGACTCAAACTGACTAAACCGCACGCCGTCTGTGGGTCATTGTGCTAGGCCAAAGGTGAGGTTGTCAACGACATATCCCTCGCACCCTGACTGACCGAGGCCCATCCCTCTCGGTCTGGCGAGGCGAGGGGGGACCACCCAGTGCCCGACTAGCCCCCGGTATGGGGAGGCGCGCATCACAGGATGCGCGCCGCCGCGCCGCCGTGGCTTGTTTCTGCTGGGGTGACAGGCGGCTCCACCCGTCACCCTCAGGCCCGCGCTCATGGGGATATTTTTTATAACCATATAGAAAAAGTCATTTTTCTAGCTGTTTGATTAAATAGCTAGGCAATTAATTAAACGTCACCGGTCCAAGCTATTTGCCTAGCTGTTTAATCAAATGGCTGAACACCATTCAGGCCGCTAATTGATTGGCCGTTCAGTAAAGAGCGTAGACGGGTAATTGAACGGATTATTAAACTAATTACTTACAACAATCGAGTGACAAAACGACTACTTTTTGTCACTCGATTGTTGATTACTTATTAATCATAATTTCTATTTATATTTGTTTAATAATTAAAACTTTCTCTCAATTAACTAATAACTTTTGTTTTCTCTGTAATAAGTTTAAATTCCCCATTTAGTCCGTGACGAATAAGAAAAAGTGACCTCTTTTAATCCATGGCCGATCGATAGGAATTTTTTTTACAAGTTATTGCGATAAATAATATCTCAACTTTTTTTTGAAATTATAATTATTTATTAATTGAAATGTCTACAAGTACTAGTTATGAAGAAAATGATTTATGTTGTGCATCTTCCGATATATAATGTGATTGATCTTAACGTTATGGAATGAAAACTGAAAGGGTAAATATCTACTTTAGTATTATTTTATTCACAAGAATGTGGAAAAACATCGTATGATACATGTGTGTTTTGCTGATTGCCGTTCTCGGCTCTCTTAAGACCCTCACCTGACGGTTCGGGTCTCAGTGGCGCCTCAGCGGTAATTACCAACTTAACACACTTCTACCATAATGTACTATTTCTGCATGAAGACCAATGCGGGAGCTAACCTAACCTATCCAAGTCAGATTGTGCAGCTTTCTCAATAAACTTATCACTATTTTTTTTGAGAATAAATTTTGGCCTACCCCCTCGGGCATTCATCCGCTCCGCTTCCGCATTAGCCTTCTAACCTAACCTATCCAAATCGAATTGTGCAGCTTCTTATCACTAATTTTCTGTGAATAGTCCTCTGCCCGCCCCCTCGGGGATTCACAGGCGTGACCATATGTATGTATATAATTTTCTGTCTTATTTCTGGGTGGTGCCCTATCTTACACATGGCCTTAGCGTTAGCCAGAAAGTTTATTAAATGTAGCAATAAACGATACGGCTACATATCATTCAGGCCGTTAATTGAATGGCGTCGTTTAGTTAACAGTCTAGGCATTTAATTTGAACGTTTGATTAGGCTAGTTGGCTGCGACATATACGAAATCTAAACGCAGCCGTAGAAGCCTGTGCGCACAACAATAGGAGGGATTAAAGAACCAACATAACTTTGCTGTTGGAAAACTGTTGCATCTATAGGTACATCAAAGTAGGTGGCAATCAGTTTACGAACTACAAATAAATAGCCGCGCTGGTTTACGGTGGAGTAGAATAGGGCCACCCAATCTCTTCCTTTCTTCCTTCGTAGAAGGTGAGTAAGGCGACTAAGGAATAGGGCTGTTCTATATCCGACAGTAAACTAAGTGCCTGATTGACAGCAATAGGCTCGCCCCCTTTTACTTGGGCTCGAATATGAAAGTTGGCGAAAGATGGATCTTAATACTCGCCTTGCAGGCATGAGTATATGTACGAGTATGTATATAAATAAATTTCTACCACAGGTGCATCATGACATGATTTACGGTGATATATGATTAGATATATGATTTGATATATGATTTACGGTGCTGATGACAAGGCTATGCTCGGAAGAATTAATTTAATTCCACACTAGAAGAAGTTACCAAAATAACTCACAAAATAAGCAAACTAAAATGAAAATAGGCCTTAGTGGTTCACCAGAAACAATCTAAGGAAACCTGTAAATCTTCGTTAAATAATGTCCATATATTCAACCAAATTCATGTTATTTGCATTATTATGATGGACTATTGTCTCTCTTTCTATCTTATAGTATATGGAAATGCCCGATCATAACATTGAATAGGCGGTAAATTTTATAGTCTCACTTATGTCCTTTCATTCCTATATCACACAAAAATATTTGGGATCACAAACATAAAATCTCGCTTTGCCTTGCGCTTTAATGTTATAAACTTCCATAATATAAATAGAGGGATGACCGATACGACTTGTTCTAAATAAAACATAATCGTACTACGATTAAATAGTAAATGGTAAATTCATTTATTATCATCAAAATTATACAATAAAATGACACAATATTAAAAAAAAAGTCAACGATTACACGTCTCCGTGCTCGTCCTTAAAATAAAGGTGCGCCCAGACCTGTACCCAGTGCGAAAGTGCTCATCACGCTAGCTGCGTTGCCTCTTTGAATGGCGATGGCCAGCCTCTGCACCAGGTACGATCCGGCGCGGGGGTCGCCCGACTTCTCCCTGATCCTGCACCCGATGTCCTCCACAAATCTTTTTGCCTCCATACCCCAACATCCCAAAGTCTCCACTGCGAAAAGAACGAACATATACCGGGCCTGCAATGCCATGCAATAGTAATAGTAAATTAGTCAAAAAGCTCAAGTAGCTAATGTTGAACAAATAGGTAACACTGAATCAGGATAAACCACTAACCGGGTAATATATTCGTATGCTTCTAAAGTTTCTAACGCTGGCATCACTTTTCCTCTAAACTAAAACCGACCTTCCTCAGACCCCAACTTCTATTCTTAAGTCGAACACACATTATCTGTTTGAAAGTTTTCAAGGGCTCAGCCGTAGCTCCTTTCTCCTCAGGGACCAACACCAAACTGTAGGTGTACAGTATGTATGCTTCTACTTCTACATACATATTGTAAGCCTTATTACAAATTTTTCTCTCATTGAACATTACACCTATAAATCAATGTATTTTTTGAAATGATATGTCATTAGTTACATATCGAAAGTGCGCATTGTTGATTTACTCCGCCTCCACTCCGTTTGTTGCCGCGTCAGTGGCAATGTACAACAAGCCTGTAATATTGATTTTCTAGTTCTACAATAAAAGTACTAGGGAAATTGGTGGTATTTAAGCACAATGGAATGACACTGTTCCATTTTCCTAACTGCTTGCTTCTATTCTACTTAAAACCTACTAATTATATGTTGAAAGGATAAATTAAAGCAAAGTTTACCTAGATACTTAAAATATTAGTCACCGGTATATATTTTATGATTTTCGGTATATCAAAGTTTGTTTACAGCTCTGGTACAAAGTAAAGTTCACGGGAATCTGATGTAAGTTAGATTATTAAGTATCTTGCTAGGAATTCCGTACTCCATCATCAGTATATCTTAAATATGTAGTTATATAAAAGCGAACTTTAGTTTGATTAAAAGTTTGAAAATATCTGAATTTAAAAGTCTAGATCATTTGTCAACACGGTAATTTTTTCGTACGCTCAATTATTAATGTTTACTACTTATATTAATTTTTAAAGTTAGATACTTGATCCGTCTATGATGATTGTTAGGTGCTTCAGAAATGGATGTTGTTGAGCGCAAAACTCGAAAATAGCTCAATCGATTTGGTAATTTTTTTATACGTGCCAAAATTTCTACGGAAGGTTTTTCTTAGTATGAAAGAACGAGAACAGAATTCCAGGATGAAGCTACGGGCATCAGTTGGCAGAGAGATAGAATTCAATCACTTACATAAATTTATACAAGATCTTACAACATAGCATACCACATATTCGTAGTGGTCCAAAAAAAGAAAGGCAACCGTTGTATACCCTCTATTTTCAATATTTTATGCCTTCGAGTTTTAGTAGCTTAGTGGTTATCGAAAAAATATAAATATTATGCTTATTTACTTTTTGTCTTTTATTTTCTAATAAAACAAAAGGAAATAGAAGATATAAACTCTGGAAACTATACCACATAAAGTTATCAAGTTTTGTTATCTCATCAAATAGAATAGCTGGAGGGTTTTCAGCGATCTTATTATTGTAGGAAAGGAAATATTACATCTTAGATATTTATTGATAAAGTATTGAAACTTTGTTGCTCTTAAACAAAGTTTAGCTTTACGCGTGATGCCTGCTAATATATATAGCTGAAGTCTAATGAACATTAAAAATCAATAGGGATCTTGATCTCAACTGTTACTAGGCAAATAGTATGTAGGTATGTATAAGAGTACCGTATTGGGATTCAGTTCGTTACTGTCTACTACAGAAATCTTGCTATTGCTTTTTAGTCACCGATTAATATCACTATTCTTGATACAAAACTATGTCTCACCAATAAAAAGACTTAAAGTGTTTTCTCTTCTTTCAAGCTAACAAGATGTAATAATAACCCGGGTTTTTATACTGTATGTAAAAAGGTATCTATCAAAACCGTGAAACTGATGGCCAAGATAGTAGCCATCCTTCATTTGTTATACCATAATGTGTGATAAAAAATATGATAGCAGACATACCTTACAAATTTAAGTAGACATTCTACACAGACGAAGACACAGGCATACACACAACTAGCCTTTAATAAATTAACGTTTCTTACTAACGTCATTCTAGCCACCGCCGTCAGTAAACAAACGCAAATTATACTAATTAAGCGAGGTGACTCGCACTCGTTTGCTGAGGCTATAAAGTACTAAGTGTAACTTAAGGCGACATTTTATATTGGAAGGGCGTGAACCGATGTAGGTCAAAGCACCGACTTGTTGCTTGGACACTGAGTATGTATAGATGAACAGACGCTCCATAGAACGACGCCAAGGCGATTGATTTTTAACACGCGTGAAAACATAAGAATGTATATGTTGTGGTAGCTTTGTGGAAATTGTTTGTTCGGCTCGTGGGCGGCTGGGTGATAAATGAGGGTGTTTATATAGTTTTTATCTTTCAGTGAATTGCTGTCGAGTAGTATGGCCTGAGTTGGATAACTTTATAGTTTTTTGAAGTGAAAACTTCTTTAGCGGCGTTGGATGGGTAAAAAGTGTTAAACTCGCGTCAGGATCGCTTGACCTTTGAACCGTAACCGACGACTGACGTCATACAACATTAGATACAGACTGTCTATTTTGCAAAATACGATAAATAGCGTCGTAGCTTAACGGTAAGCGCTTTGACTGTAAGTCCTTATGGTTTCAGATAGTACCGGGTTCAAACCTGGCCTTCTGAAACTTTTTGTGATTATTTTTTTCTTTTTGTAATTCATTACTTTTGTGATTATTTTTTCTTTTTGTAATTTATTAATTTCTTCTGACAAAAATTAGCAGAAAATTAGTGATAGGTTCTATGATTGGCACTATATTATAGGTATGGTATGGTATTTTCTTTTTATCTTTTTTGTATATAACGAAGAAAGAAAAAGTTTTCACTTCCGCCGGCACTCCCAGAGTGCAACCCGTCTTTTTTTATTTTAATGAACTAATAAGAGTAAAAAATGTCTTTTTAGATGGTTTACTATTAGAACGCAAAATCTTTAATATCCGTTAACATGGAATACTTTCTCTATATTGCATACTTTTTAGGCATATTTTTTACCATAATTACCTACAGTTAGCCTAACATTAGTACAAGTTGCACTGAGAAGCGTTCCATGTGATTTGCTCTAGATTAAATTCTTATAGTAGCCTGGCTATTTAAGTATATGTATGTATACATAAATGTTTGCAATGAATTGGAACCGAATTCGCCATCTCTAACGCAAAAATCTGACGCTCTACGTCACAGTAAGCTGTATAGCCTTGGAAATAGTGAAGTACTAAGTAAACATTGTTAGACTAGCACAGCCTATGATGACGTCAGTCAGATATCAAAACACATTTCACCAATTATTCGATTGCAAGGTGTGTACTAGAAGGCGATCCGGGGAATAATGATATAATGTAACATATTATAAAGCCAGCATTAGTGCAGTCGTGCAGCATTTTCTCACCCGTGAGTGATAGAAACAAGCATTTATTGTCTCTACACCGCACTCCTCATGTCTGTGTGCGTGTGATTGCGACTTGTATGACGTAATCAGGGTGATCATAAAGAAAATAACAACGAAAGTTCATCTTATATATTCGTGACGAGGTCTTACTTATCTGTCCGTGAAATACGTAAATAATAACGGATATCATTTATGGAGTGTGTCAATAAACATTTCGAAATAAATGGCCACCACAAATATAAACCACTGTCATAAACTCCAATAAATAAAAAATAAGGTTTGCCTTGTATCTAATATAACTTGTTTACACGAAACAAAATTGTTTTTTTCGTCGTACCGTCAGCTATAGACTAAACATTTTACTTAATTTCCATTCTTCTCTGCTGTGCTAGAAGATCGATTGTTTTAAGTGATAATTTAGATGGACTGAAAATAATAAGTAGTAAGTAAAACTACCAGTTAAGTATCATTGTGTCAAAACATCATTCCTGCCGTACAAAAGTTCCAAATTATTATTCACGAATTCCAATCTACTTTGTCTTTTTATAAGCATTATTCAAAGGACATTTATAGGTACTCATGAATATTCTGTGAATTATCAAGAAACATACTGAACATTTTCCCATTCAATAATCATATCTCGTCATAATATTATTTTTCCTTGAATTTGATTAGATTTTTCCTTTATGATTGAATCAAATCATCTTAATGTAAAATCCAAATAAAAAATTACGACCCAATTTTTATATTCAGCTTTGTACATACAAACAAAATATAACCTTAACATTAAAAATAGATATCGACAAAGCTACGCAACGCATAAAATCTTAATAAATAGTACATTAAAATATATAAAAAAAAGCAATCTCTAATAACGATCACTACGATTTTTTTTTTATCAGAGTAATATAACTACTATCTAACATTAATTTACTAATTATGCACAAAAACGAATACCACATGATTTGATTCAAAGTAAATCTCAATCAGCTTAGATATCATACTAGAATTTCGTACGAGTAAGTTATACAGTTATTTTTTGTTAATCTGTGCGTTGCAAGTTCCTATTCTGGTGAGGCGTCAGTAAAAGCATGAATATTTTTAGCATACGTTATCTTTGTATCTTTGTTTGCCAACGTATTCAACAAGTAAGCTAAGTGTGTTAATGTTTTCCTTTTTCAACATACTTTGTGGAATAATGTATGTTGATGTGGGAATTCGTAAATGTTGAGTCTTCTTTATTTTCTGTGGTTGTGTACTAAATATATGTTGAGGAGCGGGTATTTTTTTTATCGTGCGGGAAATCCCCGCGGATATCACCCCCACCGGAGCCGGCGGGGGAGGTTTTGTTGGATTCGAACCGACTATAAACCGCACGAAGTGCAAAGCCGAAGGGGGGAGGTAGCTAGTGCATATCCCTCGCAACCCCGGCTGACCCAGGGCCATCTCTCTCGACCTGGCCCTTTTCGAGAGGGGGGACCACGGGGTCACCAACTTGTCCTCAGTATGGGGAAGAGGGAGGGGGGCAACGCGCGCCACCGCCGTCGCCTGCTTCGTTTGCATTACTATCATACATCGTCATCGTTAGTGCAATTTACTACTACTACTAGTTATTTGTGTTAAATATACTTAATTTTTTTCATGTTATCCTTTTCGTTAAAGTTTCTCAGGAATAAAAATACCTACGGAATTGCTGTTGAGATTACTAAATAAAAACCAGCTTAGATTTTTTCCAACTGTTAGCAGCTAACATAACGGAGACCGGGCACTGTGTAGATATTCTCGAATCGTACTTCAGAATAAAAATTAAACTGTTCAACTTTTCTTAGTTTTGGAGAAAATGTGATCTTTGCTAAAGGATTAATTACTCGGTTACCTCTAGGTAGATCGATACCTATGGTTTCGATTGCAACTTTAGTATAAGCTAATAAAATATTAAAGAAAACGTTTTCCTAAATTAACAATTCAAACGTGGTGGTGATTTTTTCTTCTCTTTTATTTTTTTTATTTGGTGGTTGTGGTCTATAACATTCAAGATATTACAGATTTTTTCTATCATAACATTAACCATGTTCATCAATATAGTCTTTTCATCTAGATGTGTTTTGTACTTCTAGTGACTTAGGCTATCCATCAGAATTTTTCTTAATAATACATAAGTTAAATTGTTTTTTTAAAAGTGGACTCACATAACTAAAATACTAGGTGAGGTTCAAATTCTCCTCTTACTTTGTAGACTGTTTATCCAAGGCCCTAATTGTTCACACCTTTGATTCGATACCTACTATGAATACTTGGAAATCGATTTTAGTAAAAAGCAGCGTTTCATTTCATAGGTATGAGTACGTCCCAAGGTCGTATACACAATGTAAAGTACGACAAAATCTTCGTATATTTTTTTATTAAAGACCCTTCGGCGTCCTTTATTGCGGCGTCTTTATAGCCTGATATTCAGGACACTTCGTCGGATATTCGATAAGGGATAGCAAATCAATTGTATATTTCGTCACACCCGTTTTTTTTTTCCAGAACATGATCGGACATGACGTTACCTTCGTGTGATATTGTAACAAAGAGAACTTTGACACGTTTTTCAAATATTTTAGTAGATAAGATAGTTAAATTACAATCGTGATTAAAATAGCATATCTGAAGCCATATGTATCAATGATGATATTTTTTTCGTAGATACAAATAGTATTACTAACTGAAATTATATTATTTCCGTCAACCACTTTAGCTAACCTAAATTGCTTATGTAGTGGTTGCACTGTATGTGTTTTGTTTTGGTTAAGAAGACATTTCATTTTCACTTTAGATTTTTTTAAACCCCTGCCAGATGTTTTGAGTTTCACCATTAATGATGTGACTAATTATGCACATATCATGTGGTATTCTCATTGAACTCAGTGGAAGTTGAGTATTGTGGGTTCACAAAGTACCCCTCCAATGTAAGACAAACCACATTAAATATTTGTATATGAAAAGAGTAAAAACATTAGAGTTGCACCCCAAATACATAAAATATATGCTCCAGATTTAACAAAAAAGGAAGACCTAAAATCTCTTTAACCTTACTCAATTCCGACATTTAACCATAGAGAGGGCATTGAAATACAAATGTGAGAGCTAAATTTAACACAGGCTGTGAAACGCGTATCAACCGTACGTAAGCGTTTTAAATATGTAATAAGTTTCAAACTGCAGCGAGGAATTTGTATGTTCCATACTAAAAGATTCAAACGTTTATTTGATTTCAACAAAAACAGCATCAGTTGGTCATTCATTACTTTAAGCGTTATTTGATTTCTGGATCCATACCGTTACACTTATATTAAACGAGGAATTAATACTCGCACGGGTTAATTGACTTATAGAGTAAGCTTCAGTTTCGAAAGGGTATTGTTTTCCAACAACAAAGCTAATGAAATGGAATGTACAAGGAATACTAATAGCTTTCCCCGAGACCATAAAACACAATAATTATAATTATATTATAAGAGGTACGTGATTTGAATCTCTTTATTATCTTACTAGGGTAAGCTAATGAGAACGGTAGCATAGCACGCGATTTGGAGGCTATTTCCTCTCATGGTGGCTCAAATCGTGATAGCCTCGTTACAGTATGGTATTTATTTTAAATAATTATAAAGCCTTTGTATTATCTTGTAGCTCTGACTTGTGCTAGTATCGATTGATTTGTCTTTTTAGTGCCATTTTGTCTTGGCCACCAATCTGAAACGTCACAGAGAACAGGTAACTTTTAAGTAAAGTCAAGCCGAAAATTCCGTGACAGAAGCCACCAATCATCAACGGTCTCTTCAATATTTTCAAATCATATTAAATTCACTTATATTCGCAATTAAACAGTGTACATTTGACAGTAACAACCATTAATGAAGTCAAAATATGGGTATGGGTATTTCCGGTATATCGGTATTTCTTCCATTATGGTTTTCTTAAGACCCGCACCGATTTCCAGCTCTATGCGAATTTATGCAAGCTTACTATTTTATTTCATTTATTTTTACTGCATTAATAGTTGTTCCTGTCAAATGCTCGGTTTTATTGCGAATAGTATGATTTGATAATATTGAAGACACGGGTGACGGTTGGTAGCTTCTAAAAAAATTAAACATAACATAACATAAACTCACGCCTTTATCCCCGAAGGGGTAGGCAGAGGTGCTAGCACCCACATTTCGCCGGTTTTATGTTTAGGTCCCAATGTAATAGGTGGCGAGCCTATTGCCATTAACTGGGCACTTATAAACCTGCGATCAATACACACATAACTTCGAAAAACATCGAAAAGTCATTGGTGTGTGCCATACCACTAGGCTACTGCGGTTCTTTTGCACAAATGCAGAAGTTCAATTGATGGGGACTTTTGATGTTTATTTTATTATGGTGTATGTAAAACCTTTTCCAATTTTTAGCTCAATGCGAATTCATGCAAGCTCAAATGTAGGAAATAGGACATGACGGTCTTCCCGTCCAATTCAGCAGTCCGACTAGGGAAATACCTTCGCCCTACAGAATACCACCTCGTGTTGTATTCTCGGAGGCGAGTAGGGTAGCGGAGCTCACTGAAGAGGCTTTGTGCTGTTAGTGGGAAGACCAAAGTTTATTCTTGTTTTGTCTTCTACACTAACGACACAGAAACTCTCTGTGTTTACAGGGTCGGCTTCACGAGTGTGATTTCCCTGGTGTTGTACACGTCCATAGGCCACGGAAACCACTTACCATCAGGTGGGCCGGCTGTGTGATTGTCTGTCTTGTAGGTATAGTGAATAATACATTGATTGAGTAAATGATACGACAGTAATACGAAATTATGCAACAAAGCTAAACCAGCTAGCGTGTTATTCCATAGGTGTGACTTGTCGACAATTTTATTGTTCTTTTTTAATTCATAACAAGCTTCCTAGATAAATAAAATAGTTTTTGTAGTAAAAATATGATGGAATTATTCCCGAGTAGAAATATTGTAAAGCCAATCAATCCATGCACAGCGTATTCACGAATGCTTTAAGGTTAACATAATGTAAGTGTTTCAGTTTAATACTCCATGAAAATTTTGCACCAATCTAATGAAATAACAAAAACTTTTCACGGCTTACAACATAAAGTTTGGAACATCGTACGAATACTTCGCTTCATTTTATTGTGCTAATTATCGCGTGATACACGTGAGATACCTTCCATCGATATAGTAATGAGTTTTGGAGTTAAAATGTACCTTAATTTAGCGTAATTACATTAGATGCGAAGTTCATGATTTAGATTATTTATAAATTACTTTTTCTCAAACATGCAATGAAATATTGACATTACGTTCCTCTTAATAGGCTGCGAAGTATGACGTTTCAGGCGTGGCTAGGACCAGAGGCCGGTAATGGAATTTCATACAATATTTAATTTAGTTGCAACAAATTGACATTTATAACAATGACAAGTGTCACTGTTCGTTCAGAAAGGTGCCTTTATACTTTTTTTAAGTAACATGATAATGAACATAAATGTAAATGTTTACTGTTAAAATCAAGCTAAAATAGACGAAACAGTACTATACACGTGAGTTTTAGTTTTTATCTTGTTTACTAAAAGTAAAAAAAAATGTCTTTAAAAATAAATCTTTAATATTTTTGTTGTTTATTTCATTGCCTGTTTGAGAAAAGCACTATACATACCTCGGCGGGAAATATGGGGTTGCCTGCCTCAGACCTATCCGGCCGAGCGAAGCTATAGGGCAACCCCTTTCTTCCCGGCCCCTGTAGTAATGTACTATTTTATTCGACAATTGGAAGAGGCCTATGTCCAGCAGTAGACTACAGTGGGCTTATTGATTGAATGAAAGGTCGTAAAACATCAATACTATTCGTATAATTGGGTCGCAAAGGTGGCTGTGACGGACTGGATGCGGATGGCGTAGGTACTTACGAAATGTCGCACGTTGGAACAGGCATATGTCCAGCAATGGAATGCAGTGGGCTAATTGATTAATTGATTGTTTGATTTGGGTCTTTTTGGGTTAGCACTCAAACTATTTTAGTAATTGTGGCGTTGTGTTTAGCGGACTATATTTGTTTAATTGTTGTTTGAATAAACATACTTATAATAATATGTGTGAGTGTAGTTCTTTGTGTGGTTAGCAATACTAGCCATCAGTCTAAGTTCAACAACATAGTTTGACTACAGAAGTTTGATATCGTCATGAGTTGCTAAGGTCCGGTAGCAGTCGCTTCACGTAAAATATTGAAATTCGGTTATTTCATAGTTAGACTAGGTCAGCCCCGGAACATGATGAAATAATACTTACAAAGGTCTGTCCATTGAAGTAAAGGATTCGAAACCACTTTTCTCTATGCCTCGAAACAGGCTTTTCCTTCAGATTTTTTCAGTAACAACCTGTTATCATGCGCCATCAGAGGTCATTCGAGTGAAAATGGCGTCGTTAGAAAATCACCAAATTCTAAGAACCTCTAAGATTCCTGAGAAATTTTCGTAGCACGGCTTTGAAATTAATGGAAATATGACTAAATTCTAGTTTTACGTCGATCGACTTACTGTATTGTGAGCGGTTAGTTATAATATAATAGCGGAAGTTATCCTAAGGTAAATTTAAGAAATTCTGATTTATTCCACCACCTGCTCAAAATAAATCTTATGTACAACATTTTCAAGGTGAAACCACATTTTCGTGAAGTAAAGTCGTGTGCACTATCAGGCGTTCGAATATGTCAATTGTGATTGTCGTAAAATTAGAGTCTTACATGTTACACGAACGCGTACATACAATATATTCAGGCCATAAGTCATTAAAATCTTTTATTTAAAAAAGGAGCCGAAACTATCATTCTTTTTTGTAGGAACATAATTGCACCTTTTAATTTGTAACGTATTTCTCGTTCTAATAAAAGGTTTTAACACCACTAATGTGCTTCAACACCGTTTATAGCGCTATTGCCTTTATTGAATAGACCGCGTAGAGCTTCTACAAAACGACCTCGTAGAGCTTCCGTAGAAGCTCGTAGCGCACTGCTATTGATTAATTAGGCGTAGCGGAAAGAAAGGGTATTGTTTTTGCTATTTTTTCTAAATTTTGTTCTGGGTTATCGATACAAAATGAAAATATTAATGTGTACAAATAGCGGCGATGTATTGCACTTAAAGGTTATTATGATGTACATTGTACAGTATTGTAGACTCCAGTAATATAATGGCTTAGGTATGCAAGTACTGAATTTAAATTCGAAGCAAACGTACAACTTGGGAGTTGTATGTCTGCTTGTACCTGGATCTACTCTGGCCAGCTGAAATGATCACTATTTTAATATGCTACACCAATGGCTTCAATCTTGTTACAAAGTATTTCGTAGAATATTCTAGCTTAAGACTGTTTTTGATACACTAACGGTCTTTCATGGTTTTTGTGCGGCTGCTGTACATAAAGTTACGGATTCCATTCCCGGATGGTGCAAAATATTATTATTAATATCTAGCGTGTTAAAAAGTAAATGTTGAACATTAAAAGCTTGGTTACAGTTGTTGACAGTTTAATACAATCAATAGTTACAGTTGTATATTTCCTAATTGCACCTATACCAAGGATAAATATAGGTAAATACAGTTGGCGGCTCTTATCGTACTGTCACTATCCCTTACAGGCGTGAAAACATGTGATTGATGGTATGCCTCTGCCTAAACATGCAAGCACATAATTAATGAGATAAGCCTGAGCTCTTAAAATTTTTCGCCATAATAATATTCGCTCTTCGCCACTGTAAAATATTTCATAATTTGGTCATAAAGAGCTTTAAAATTCATTTTGAAAATATTCTTGAAATTAGAATTACCCTCATATATGAAATGCTTGTGGCCTCAAATAGCAGCCCATAAAAGTGCATCTTAAAACTCCACGCGCTAGCACAAAGAGAATTTTGCTTTACGAGGGCTCTTTGCACTCGTAAAAATGACCAAGATTTATTCTACTGCTTTCACTTAGCTTTAACGTGTGTTTCGTTAATTATATTACACTTTTATTACTGAATAATAAAATAAATGTAAAATTATGGTTTCAATTTGGCACCACCTCGCGTTTTATAAGCCTTTTAAATCAGTTAGACTAAGAGAGAATAAAAAGAAAAACGAAAGTCCATTCGTTATTAAGGTGTGACAATTCTTTATTTGAAAAAGCTTCATGCCTTACTAGAAAACGTCTTGCATTTTATTGTATACCATAGTGTCTTCTGTCTGTAGGTATCCTAACTTATTTCTGATACTTTCTCAATAATTTTAACTTGACGTCAAAATTATAAGATAATTAATTCGATAATTATGATTTTATTAACTTAGAGAAATGTTCAAATCAAAATCTCAAGGCGAGAGAACACTTTTTGGAAGCGCTTCGTAGTAGAAGGCAAAATAATCACTATATAATTGTTTAGTGTTATGTTCGAAATAGCCTGGCAGTCTAGTAGCTTAGGACTTAGTGTAACCTATATAATGTAAAAGATTGAGTACAGAGGCACAAATAGTGCGATACGTAGATGCGGAACCACATCCGTCTCTAACAGCAGTATATCACTTTGACCACAACCATTCCGTCAAGAGCGCAGCGATAGGGATGAGATTACTCTGCCTACATACAACAGGTTTGTAAATGTATAGCTTGGTAGTGGCAATATGTAGGATATAACGAACTTTTTAGTATATATCTCCGATGTCGTGAATTAAGTTTGCATTTGATATCGATACATGTGTAGGAGTAAAAGACGAATGATTTTTTTTGGTTGCCCCGCGCTACATGGTAAAAAGCTGAGCTGCAGTTCAAAATATTTATTACTCAATAGTGGCACGTAATTTTGGAACGGGTAAACTTGTATGGGTAAACTCAAAAGATGGACCTATAGCACCACCATATGGAGAGGACCCAAGGAAAAAGAAAGAGAGGAAGCGCCTCGTCACGCTGGGAGGATGAAATTAAAAAAGTCGCTGGTCCAAAGTGGTGGCAAACAGCTCAGGATAGAGAGAAGTGGACATCGTTGGAGGAGGTCTTCACCGAATCTGGGGACCTTGCTAATAATTCAAACCAAGTGTTATGGATAGTACTTAAATTGAGGAGAAATGTAGCAGGATCAAATAAAGGCTTTTTTATTTTTATTTATTTTTTAAACTTGTAGCGTAATAGGAGTGCTCCTATTTCATTGGGATAAATCTGGTGAAATGTGAAACTGATGCAACTATATTCACTTATGTGGAGATATTATAAACACAATACATATGAACAAATAGAAAAGTAGTCAAATAATTACGTTGAGTTTATACATACAGTTTCAATACCAACATGGCGTTATCAATTTTTTACTCATTGTTTAAGTAGATTAGTCAAGATAGTTTGTAGTTGTAATGTGAGTTTGTAGTTGTAGTACGTAGTAATAGTAGAGATGGAGAGGATAGTGGGACTAACTGCCCAAATCCAATGATCCAATTTTACAGCGGCACTGCACATGGTTATTTATGTTTGCTATTGAGCGTTAGTTGTAGTTGGAAAACATTTGACGTACATGCAAACATGCAAATACAAACAAATATGATTTCACAAAAAAAAATCGTTCAAAGAGGTGTCACATGTAAACTGTCACATTTTGTCTACTGTTAAAAGGTACTAATGGCCATACAGAATTAAAAAAAAAGAACTAAATAACTTATCAGCCATATTTGTTAAATAAGTAATAAAGTCAATACTTTGTCAAATACACTAGGATTAAAGTCAATAAGTCAAATACGCAATTTCAATTGAAACAGTTCCCCATACTTTCAGATTTTGACATCAATGTCCACTTGAAAAAATTTAAAATGTATATCGATTAAAATAATTTTGTAACTATTTGATTTTATTGTGAACACAATTTTAATAGCGCACCGTAACGTGCGTGTTATTATTAAATAAAATACCTGTCAGTATGTATGTACTAATGTTACACATTTATATCAATCTTTATAACTCCTCTAAACTATTTGCTCACGCTAGAAATAGCTACCAGGCTAGTACACGTCATTATTTTACCTTTTGAATTCACAACCTCTTGATTGTAATACTTTTCAACCATTCGTTCAACTTCCATAAGACCAGTACAAAAAATAAAAAACTAAGATAGTTATCACAATAGAAGAAGCGGTAGACGTAGGCATGCCAGGATCGTAGCTAATGGCAATATGTCGTCTGGCCCACCCTATTAGGAAAGAATCGTGTCTGTATGGTACGTACGTATGGCCAATATTATATTTAACTGTTGACATTCACTTGTTGCTTTATTAGGATCTGCTAATAAATTTATTTCTCTTTTGACTTCTTCACGCACATAACACTGCTTTTATTTTCACTTTATTATTATTCTTGTTATCGATCATCAGACCCAAACCTAAGTTTTATATTCAGTGTTCACATCACTACCGATTCAATTACTGATAACACTTTTGAAGTTCACATCTATGACAACAGTCAAATCTAAGATATTTTCTCAAACATGCTTTAAAATTTGAAAATTATTTTGACAACCTTCTTCGAGATAAATCGAAATTGCTGTACATGCGAGCAGCGGCCGGCAAAAGTTGTATGAAAATCCATATCTGTCGTGTTTTAGTGGCCAAATAAAATACTATGTAAACTCATATCTGTCGCGTAATTCAGAAATGGAACCATCTTTTACTCAACGTTGTTCGTTGTTCGTCATTGATTTTGAAAAGTAGGTAACTAATTGTATTTTATTTTCCGCACATTCTTTGAGAAAAGCACTATACAAGCCTTGGTCACAACTGAGCGTTGCCGGACTCCGATCGTCCGGCAACACTACACTTGGCGGCTGCGGCTGTAATGTACTATTTCTGCTTGTTATTTTTTGCCATGCCATGTTGGTTCCCGGTGAAGGAGAATAGGGCCCACCCCATCTCTTCCTGTGGGTGTCCTAGGTGACTATTTACGGCGACGATTATTATTATTATCCTCTTTATTCCTTTTAAAAACTCACAAATTATATTTTTAAATACACTTGGGGAAAAACCAAACACGGTATCTAAAAATATAAAAAGTAGTGCCCTACCGGTATCGGATACAAAAACCAAGCTACCGGTGGTTACGGTTCTAGAGAAAGGAACTTTCTCACGATTATAATTATTATTACAGGAGTGTGAATTTTTATATTTAAATATTAAATTATACTATCAATCAATCAATCAATTAGCCCACTCCAGTCCTAAATTATACTATAGATGAATTAAATAGCAGATTGTCAGGCATGAAAGGACCTGCTCCTGCACTTGAAATTGACTATCAAGTCAAGCCGAATGAATGGTATGCGCGTAAAATTAGTGCTTGCTCATAGTAACAAATGCTAATTGGTCCGTTTACTTGATAGCTCTTTCTATCCTTATCTTTTAGGGCCACTATTAGGCCCGATTCAACAACTTAATATTAGTACTTGATGTGGAATGATTCTTTTAAACATACTGTTTAATACAATCATATCCCATTTTTTGTCAATGTATCATGTTCTGCTGCATCATAGTTGCAGCACACAGCTTATTAATTAAAATCCAATATTATAACAACAGGCATCATTACAATAGCAACCAATCTATAGATAGTTGTGTATCAATAAATATCAATTTCTTTTTAACAGGCCGCCGAAAGAAATAGGTCAGACTACTCGCAAAGAATTTTTATTCCGCAAATAGGTTCCACGCAATAGGCGACACCGAAAGAATTCAAAAGTAGCACGTCCACTATCTATAAACCCTCATCTATCACGTATTTTAGGGAAAAAAAGGCCTTAACATTTCACTCAACAATAAAATAACGGTTGGTACTAACAAGGATATACGTTAGTATTCCGCTTCATTGATATAAATGGACAACTACGGTGACCACATATCATCTGGTGGGCGGCTTTCGTAGACACCTAATGGTCGTAGCGAACGGCTAAATTACTGTTTACAACCATACAATTGTTCAGATTATTCTATTTTTCTCTAGCACAGTGCTGCCCAAACATTGTTCTGCCATGGCCCGGTAATTTTCACACTGCCCCTTCGTGACCCACTGAATACTTTCTAACTCAAACTGTTCCATTAAGAATACACATTTATTATTACAAAAAATATTTTAATAATAATAGGTACATACAAAATTTTGGTATCACCTATTTAGTCACAAAATTTTAGTGTGAAGTATGTTTTTACTAAAGAATTCAAGTTTTCGGAAAATGACGAAAGTTTTATCCTAAGGTCTAGTACCACTTCAAGTTGGTTTCTTTATTTAATTTTAAAGTTTACTAGTGTCGAATCTTCATTTAAATTAAAATACGATGTGTCGATCGAAAGTATGTATTGTTTAAAAAAAAGGGCGGGAATGGTGCGACCCGGTATTTTAGTTTGATGGCCCGGTACCGGGTCGCGACCCGGCAAATGGGAAACGCTGCTCTAGCATTTCAGTAATAATTTTTTTATTATTTATTTACTCTTGGTACAAAATCTTATCTACTGTTTTTTTATTGTTTAGGTTCAAAACTCTGTCTTAATACAATATCACAATAAGCAACAACTTGGACAACAACAATCAACACAAAACCGTACGAAAATCAAAAAGCAATAAAATTTGTCAGCAAAGTAACTTCTAAAGCTCCATAACTGCACAAAACTCATAAAAGTTTAAGAGAACGATTTAATAAAAGTACAGCTGAAGTAAGAATTATTGCACGGAATCACCATTTAGTGGAAGTTACAATAACGACCTGTTGAAAATGGAGCTGATAGTAGTGTCCTTGTCTAACTTTGTTGAGTACGTATATGTGTCTCGTTTCGTCTTTGGCAAGGCAGAGTGCGAGGCGTCCGCACGAGCCGGCACGTCGGTAGTCACTGGTCGCGCGCTCGCGATCCATAAGCGTGGGGAGTTACGCCCCCACAGCGTACGGCACTTGAATAAGTAGGGCGGTAAATAGCTGCGGACACCTGGCCTACAATGACGCACGCACAGACATTACTGCGTCTTATCTTTGAGTATAAATCGAACCTTAAACGTCGTAGCGTTAAACGCTACCTCGTATTCAATGCACTGATAAGTTGGGGAGCTTCCGAAATGGTTCTTTCGAGGGTGCCTAAACACGTTAAGGAAAATTGCTACATACAACTGAACGTAAACGAAGCAGTATAAAATGTCACTCTAATACTGGAGTCGATACGTGGTTTCACAATTTTGTTATGAAAATAATATTTTATGTTTATTAATTACAATTTAGTTTGATCTGCTTTGCCTTTGGTGAAGCTAAAAGAGAAAAGTATATTAAGTTTGTTATACACCTAAATATTGTCAGCTATATTTTACTGTCCAAGCGTTTATGTTATCGCGACCAAACATAAGCTCTAATCCATCTCTTAATTAAATTTATTCTTCATCTCTTCAGTTGTTTAGACGTGAAATTGTAACTTCACTTAATTTCCTTTTCAGAAAACTGTCCTACTATCACGAACACTGTATGAATATGCAAAGCAAAACTATACTCGGAATAAAATTATATGTTAACAATATTGCGCAAATTGGTACCTTAGTGGTGAACTTGCAGTTTAATATGTGGGTATTAATAAACGAGAACGTTCGTGTTAGATAGCACTAAAATAGTACGTACACCATACTGCTAAGGTACACAAACAAATACATGATACACCTAATCGTAAGCGGTCACTGTAGAATGTAAAGTACATTTGCATTCCACAGTAACCGATTAGATGGAATTTCAATGGGCAAATATTCGCTTCAAGGCAATAGACTCGCCCCCTGTTACGTGAAACTGAAAATCATAGTTTGTAAAATATGGGTGTTAATACACCTCTGCCTACCCCTTTAGGGATTTACAGGCGTAATGATATACTATGTATTTGCTCATTATTATAGAAATTTGATCAGCGAAATTTAGTACTTCCCCGATAACTACAGTAATAGGTACCTACTAACCATGGTCGCAGCCGTCATATATCTTTGAATCTTCTTTTTATTAAATAATAACATTATAGCAGCACGATTAAGCACTTAGCATCCCTTAAAAGCCTTACTGAAAACGTCGAGGTCATTTGTAACACAAGTATGAAAGAATTAAAATTGTAAATTGGGTGTTTAGACAATGAAATGAAATCTTTTTCAAAAGTCGGTAGTCAGAAACTAATCTTTTTACATATATCCGATAAAATCGGCCCGATATGGCCATTTGCTCGAAAGCACAGACTAATTCGGGATGCCAAGTATGAATTAATCGAAAAAAGTTTAAACCTTATTGACATGACATAGTTTCAAGTTCTTTTTCTTATATTATATTCGTGATCAGCGTAATCTGTTAACGCGAAAAGACACGTTAACTGAGAAAATATCATTAAGGTCGAAAATTACTTGCAGTCGCTGTTTTAGTTTCTTTGTGATCCGATATCCAACACAGTGTTGTCGGCTCAGATAACCGATATCGGGCCGGAAAATCTGAAAGACAGATACATATGTCATACATTTGACTTCCTCCGATATCCGATAGTGTGAAAATGCTCTTAGACGGGCGGATATGTCAACTCCATTATCTTCACTTTTTACGTTTGAGGTTTTCACCTTGGAGTCGTGGTTATGCTTACTTCTGGTTTATATAAGAGCGACTGCCATCTGATCTTTCAGAGGTAAGACTACGCTTGAGTGTCGTCGTTCAAACAGCAGATGCACTCTTTTATACACAAGGTTAGTCTTGATGGGGCCTTATAAATATACTCAGGTGTGCTATTGCTATCAAAGCAGGTGAATATTTATGATAAAATATATGAGGTGACATAAAACACATTTATATTAGAGCTATTGGCATATTAACCATGTATTGCTTGGAGTTTGCAATAGTCACCGCACTGTTGCAAGCACTATGATTACGGAGGAACTGGAGTATTGGCGGTAAATGGTGGAAAACTTTTTAGGAGTAAATATATTGATTTACCCTCTTTCGAATACTCTTGCTACGCGTATCAGCACAACTATTGGTTTCGCTCTCACTACGGAACTGGAACACGATCTGGATCACGTTCACGACACACGATGCTTATTGTCTCTACTGGCAATTATTGATTAGGCCTGTTCCTGTATGTTGCAAAGATGGACCACTGAACTGGACAATAGCGCCGAAATATCGGAAACTCCAGGCAAACAAATGGTAAACATCCAGGTAGCTCTAATAGTAATGTGAGTGAACCACGACAGTTTAAATACCTACAAAGAAACACAAGTCAAATGGAATGTTACCTTATACCATGTATGTATAGTGATGTATTGACTTTCCCTTTGAACTAAGTAAATGTTGTTTTAACTTTTGCTGAAAACAATAACATAGAGAGATAATCGACTGTTTGTTTACACAGATCGTGACCTCGTTTTAGAATGTAGCATAATGAACGTAGGCAGGTGGAACAGGTTTTGGCGGGGTTTTTTAAAATGGATGTGGTATAAGATATCCTTAGCTGGGTAGCTCTTTATAGTAATTAAACAAGTAATAAAATTCTTCCAACAAATTGAATGTAAAATTTAAGTGATAACTATTTTACTAAAGATCTGTATTGAGTGGTAAAAATATATTAACTGTTCAAAAGACGAATAAGCTGTTTGGGAAATCGACGAAAGGTGATCATTTTCCAAGGGGAAACTGGTAAAAGAAAATGAAAAAAAATGTTGTGAAAGATTTTTTATTTATTTATTAATTATTTGTTTATCTAATTTATCCCGTGATGGACATCGTAAGCCGGTAGGTATCTACTGATGAAGAGATTCGTCATAAATTCAGTGACAATAGACCACGTTATGAAAACAAAAATAAAAAAACAAGTTATAACTAGTAGTTCTGTAGTTCCCGCGAGTACCCTTTACAATATTTTACTTGCACCCTTAATCAAATCTGGTATCCAGAAAAACGATACGTATCTTCTTATCTAAATAGCTCTGGACGTTCCACCAAAAATAATAGCGATAGTACAGCATCCTTCCCCCTTTTTCTCATCTGTTTTTTTTATAACAAAGTTTAGCATAACGAGCTAAGATTTTTTTCTATAAAAAAATGCGAGGAATCAAGTCCTCGATGTTTCAGCCACAAATTCTCAACATCGGTTCATAAAAACGCGACAGCAAACTTCTTCCTTTTCGTCCTCTATTTCTTCCTATAAAAAAAACTCTTGACAAAAATTGAGTTTGAAATCAAAGAACATGTATGCCTAAGTTGGTGAAAATTGGTTATGACATGCGCCCTCTAGATAGGGGATAATTCCAACCGACATAGACATGGACACAAGCAAAATTGGCCACCTTGTCGAAACAATGTACAATTTTGCAGGCCAGCACATTTCAAAAGAAAATACTACTGGAATTAATTTATTACTATCACCAAGCTCAGTACTAATGCTGTGCGAAGAGCCGGGTTAAACATTAATTACGCAACGCCGAAAAAGTGTTATGTACTAATATATACAGTCAACAACAAACTTTACGTGACAATCAAGTAATATAACCCATGAAAGAACCCATACAAATTAATTTCTGTAATATCATATATTAAATAAGTAAATTATATGAAATATTTGATATTAAAGAGTATTTAAACCGAAGTTACTAGTAAGTAGTGTTTCTGTTAACGCCTCCAGCTAAGCTAAAAATGTTAGTAGTGGGTTTACGTAGGTAGTGTAATGGCCAGGATTCAAGCTGTCGATTCCTCCACCGATACCTTAACAACTAAGCTACCGATGCTTCACATAATACCAGTGTCGTCTGATTTACAATAACATGTAATTGTAAGCTGACAAATTATCGTGCTTGTTTAAAGTCATACACGTCATTAGTGTATGTGTGCGTAATTAAAACTTTTAGTTCAGCTTTGGAACTACCTACTAGATCGATTGAGGTTATATTTACACAAGGTTATAGTGACACTCTTAATGAGCCTTACCTAGAAAGATTTTGTGGGTAACCTTACCTTTATGGCATAGTTAAATAAATTTCACATTATAAAACACTATAAAAGATAAAGAATAAGGGATAAAGGCGTCATGATATATTATGTACGTATAAAACATTGCACTATTTTTTTTTCTAAATTTAATCACAGTATTACGATCTATAAGCCTACCAGTAGTACGACTTCTTTACGCATTGTCACCACAAAAAGTACTTTAATTTTAGAGTGCCTATGGTCACCTTTCTACAATAGCATCGGCTCTATATTAATGCATTGCCAGCAAATGAAAAGTGTTTGCAAAATGTCATCTTAATGGGTTGACGATATCTGCTTCAAAATTAAGTTTCAAGATTTGACCCGAACTATATACATACTCGCACATACATAATTGAAATACATTGAGAATTACTAAAAAGCTTGTAAAAAAGTCCGACGAATTAAAAACACTTTTGCCTTTTTGAAGTCGGCCGGAATGGTTTTTGTCGGCAACACACCCCTTCAGGACCCCCCCCCATACCAGGGGCAAGTCGGGGATCGCGTGGTCCCCCCTCCCGAGGAGGGCCAGACCGAGAAGAATGGCCCTGGATCAGTCGGGGTGCGAGGGATATGTCGCGAGACAACCTTACCTTCGGCCTAGCACATCGACCCACAGACGGCGTGCGGTTTAGTCGGTTCGAGTCCGACATAACCTCCCCTCCGACTCCGGAGATCCGTGGAGATTTCCAGCACGTAAAAAAAGACCCCTTCAGGATTAGAGAGCGCAAACTACGTGAGTTTGGGCTATCCGACCCTGCGGCTCGCTTCCCCTGTAATCCCTCATAGTATACCAGCACAAGTGCCGAGTCGACAAACTGTAAGAAATGAGAAGACTGTGGACTAACTCTCGTCTATATTTTGAAAGCTCTGTCCAGATATAGCAAGTCGTGCAACTGTGAAAGTTTATAATAGTAGATAATGGTACAAGTGCGTAAAGTTGGTAATTACCGCTGAGGCGATATTGAGACCTGAGCCGCCAGGCAAGGGTGCCGAAGACGGTAATCAACAATACACACGTGTATCATACGACGTTTATCATTTTACTTGTGAAGAATATAATACTAAAATAGATATTAACCCTTGGAGTTTTCAGATAGCATACATTCCATAACGTTAAGGACTTCACATCAATCTCATCATAAATCGGACGTTGTACAGTATATGTGCATATATCGGGCGGTGTATTAGGTGCATAAACCGTTTTCATCATAATTAGTAAATACTTGTAGACATTTTAATTAATAAATAACTATAATTTCACCTGTAAAAACTAATGCCGAAACTATTTGATATTGGTGGATTGGCGGCAATAATAAAAAACAAAACACGGGCCACAGACTGAACAGAATGAGGTTTATTTTTCTTCTGTGTAAATAAAGGTAAATTTACGTAAAGTTTTAAACAGATCGAAAATAAAAGTTATATTTGAGTAAATTTTTTGTTTTTCATACACGTACAGGATTAAATTTTCTATTTGAATACGAAGTTACATGAAATGAGCAAGCAATAGGTATATTAATGTTGTTCTTTTGAACACGATTTTGAATTTGTATCTAATTTTTTTAATAATAATGCAACTCAACCAATAAGATAAAAAAAAGTCATTATCCCACTCGTGATTTAATAACAATCAAAAAACCGCAGTTTGATTATAGATATCATTATGCGCCTAATTTCAGTGAGATTAGAGCCACATTATGAGCAAGTAAAATGAAAATATATTTATACTATTACAGTTGTTAAAGTTTATAAATACTCGTTTGTTTTATTCAGTTTAGTATAGTTTAAGGCAGCCTTAGAGAAAATAAAATGTACGATCAGCACTACATATAATTGTAAGGACTGATTTTATTTTCTAATAAATAATCCATACTAATATTATAAATGGGAAAGTGTGTGTGTGTGTGTTTGTGTGTGTGTGTGTGTGTGTGTGTGTGTGTGTGTGTGTGTGTGTGTGTGTGTGTGTGTGTGTGTGTGTGTCTGTTTGTCCATCTTTCACAGCTAAACCACTGAACCAAATCTGATGACATTTGGTATAGGAGTAGAGAGTAGATCATAAAAGTAACTAACAGTTTGCCGTGCCTGCTAACACTTTTCTTTTATACTACTGAAATAGCAAACAAGTACCTGGTCTTCCAGACGATAAGAAATTACCATTGCTTGCGAATTGTGTCACTATCGCATTACTACCTGCTGAGGGGAAGTCGATGGGATAAAAGGAAAATGAGAAATGCGAAAAGAGATACGAGGGACGGTTGCTGATACCAGCAAAGCATACTAAAAGTAGCAATATTTAATAATAAATTATACGATAACACTCATTGTAATACTTTCATTTCAATAAAGCGATGAAATCTGAAACGTAAGAACCTGTGATAGTATGCTATCATATGACATGTAAAATAATGTGGTATAAAGCTCTAAGGATAGTAAGATTTAATTTTTTCAACGAATTTATATTGAAAATCCACCATCCAGGAAACAGATTACTCGAAAAAGCAATTAAAAAAATAATCTCACTTTTTTCCTTCTTTCTATAATTATTGAGAAATATTAATTGTTTTTTCGAGTAATCTTTCGCATGTTCTGTTTCCTGGATGGTGGATTTTCAATATAAATTCGTTGAAAAAATTACTATATATATATATGTGTATATATATTTGTAATCACCTTCTGATCCCCTTCATTTTGAAACTACACGATAAGCTTGAGTATTTTTGTCAACATATATTTTAGCATCTAAAATCCACTGTGCACTTTGTATTGACATTTCAAAATCCAATTCTCCATCTGATAGTAAATATACAGTATACAGCCTATGATACAGTACCCACTTCACAGTAGTAGACCAACCCTATTACGTAGGTCATAGTTGACCGACCGCTTTTATCTATCTCAGTAATAACTAATCTAAAATAAAGAAAAACAGTTAATTTCCAGGCTTTATATGTAAAAAAAGACGTTCATCAAAATGATAGCCTTGCAGCCTGAAATGTGCCGAAAGTGTGTTTTAAAAAAATACCTTTTTGTAGTTTATATAAGTATGCTCTTCCCATTTCGATCAGCTCAACTTACAATCTCAACCAGAAATTTAATAACGACCAAATGTATACCCTCAACTCTGGCTGATGTAAAGAGGCAGTTTCTTAGCTACGAGATAACAGATAAAACGGTCTAAAGGCTTAATCCGAAATCCCAATTTACGATTTTTATCAGCCCTTCGGCGACTTCTATAATCCAGTCTAATCTATTATATATTTTGAACTAAAAAGAATTTGTGTACAGTATTTGAGTGGAATTCATTTAGTATTAATAGTGGATTATATACGTTAGTGTACAAAATGCTAGATTAAGTCAACTCAAGAGGCTTATATTTTAATCATAATATGAACTAGTTTGCCAGATATATTTAGTTTTAAATTCAGGAGATGTGATGAGCGAAGCTCTTCCCAGTGAACTAGAACGTGTATAAATATACTTAAAGCAAAATAGATTAGATGAAGTATCGGCAATGCTAGAAAATAGGCACGTTACTACTCAACCTGGAAAATGTATTTTAACTTTAACTAAGTAGGTATTATAAGTGATATATTAAGTATTTTTATATATATTAAAACACACTTTACCAGTTCCAAACAATTATATTTAATTTTGTCACTGTATAATGCTAATATTTGATTTATACTAATACGACATGTTTCGATTAACTCATCTTCAGGTATTAAGTATAAGTATATAATTGTGTGGAACTGGTAAAGTGTGTTTTAATATATATAAAAATAGTAAAATGAAGTTCCATCAAGAAGTTTCAACAAATTCAATCAACGATATATTAAGTGACATATTCGGGTAGTTATGTTCACCTTAATTATATACCTGACCCTAGTCCCTTGGAACCAGGGATGAGATTCTTAATGCAGTTGCTCCAATAAAAGCTAGGATAAACTAAAGCTTAGTTGGAGGGGTTTGAGGGAATATTAGTAATTTCGATAAATTCGGTTGCTAATATTCTTAAAAAAAAAGAAAAAAAACTGTAGTCGAAAAGCGTTGGTAGGCAGCGAAATTTTTTTATTTCTCAAATGGAAGAGTGGATTTTATTTCATAAATGTGCACGCATTTTTTCACCCTCGCAGTAAAATGGATTATTAAAATAACTGCACTTTACGACCTATTGCAAAAGCCAAAGCCCTCGTAATTTTATTCGATATTCGAATTTATTACATGACAGAAGGCTTTCGCGCATACCTCTGATATAGGCAGTGGAGTATGCGGAGAAGGCGACAGATTTTGACTGATTTAATCTCACAGCCATTAAAGCAGATTTTTGAATGTCAAAGTGTTAATATTGTAGTTCTTTTTAACACTTTAAAACTTAAAAGAAATACATCTCTTGCCCGACTGCCAGTATGTTTTTCTGTTTGTTTGTTCCCGGTATTCTCCGATATGGCTGGGTTGATTTTGACGGTATTCTTATTACAGATAACTGAAGTTATAAAGTACCTAACTTGGTTAGGTATGTTTCGCAAAAAATCTACGCTGACAAAGTCACAGGCACAGCAAGTTAACAAATAAAATAGAACTGAGAAAATGGACCCTTAACTTCTTTTTTTTTAGTTAATGGTAGATCCAAAAAGTTACTTTGTAACTGACTAACATTTATTACATTAGAAGGCTCCTAAAGTTGCTAATGACTGCCTCAGGCTCAATTTTAAAGTACGTTAGAGTTTCGGGTTTTATTTTACTCTTCATTGTACCTAGGTGTTTGCGCCATTTAATAACCAATACAAAACCTGTACTGTTATTTTTCGCGTGACAGATTGAGTGAGTGACCTTTGTATCCTACAAACAAAAGCTTACACTATTTTTCATCGGCCAACGCATTTTAAACGTTGAAAATATAAAATATGCGTAAATTACGGTTCACTCTTTATCACCTTATAGTAAAAAACGAAAGAAAAAAACGGAACCAATATAGGATCACTTCGTTGTCCGTCTGTCTGTCTGTCAAGACCTTTATCTCAGGAATTTATGGAGGCATCAAGTTGACAGTTATACCACATACTCAGATCTATAACGTGAAACTGTACAAATATTAAACATCTATGTCAACGCAATCAAGATATACTGCGGTTTATGTAGCTTAACTTCGTTCCTGGATCCAATTTTGTACAGAACCCTCAGTGCGTGAGTACCACTCGCACTTGACTGGCTTTTTTATATTTGATCCGTGGCTGGGTGCAACCTGAGATGTAATTCAAGAACTAGAAAATCTTTTTCACACCTCAAAGAATCACATCTTCACATCGTCCATTATTCCTTTAACTTCTATCGGCTTATAACGTGCGAATAGTTATGGCAAGTACAGGCACGTACAGTGTGGACAGACGCACGCCTGTGCTACGTGAATGGAATATCCATCATACCTTTGAATTTGAAAATTATTATCGCCTTTCCCAAACCTACCAGTTTAAATTTTCTGCTTTTATAGATACTCTAGGGATTACGATTTTCTGAGAAAGATTATACTTACTTGTAATCCGGACGGATTTTAATAAGATTTTTTTAAGTTTATAGAAAGGTCAGATTTAAAGTATGCCGTATATTTAATCACAACAGGTTGAGTAAAACCAAAGTTGAAATTTCATACCAAACTAAGTACCACAATATTAATGCCCGTAAATAAGTTTCTAATTACTCGTAAGATTGTCATTCCTGTCTAGTTCATACTGATGTTAGGATAGGTCCAATGAAAGTCCCCATAGAATACTTACGCCTCGGACCCATGACACTACCCATAGGTATAGGTAGGTACCTACCTGGAATGCCGAACTTCGTCATAAGTTGGACGCATCGTGAAATAGTAGGTAATAAGTTTACTAGCTTCCTTTCATACACTTATAACGCATGTGCTATGATTCTATGCTTCATTTTATACTAGCGACCCGCCCTGGCTTTGCACGGGTACAATGGATGTTACCTATTATACATAATATCGACTGCAGCTATTAACAAAGTCGGAACTACATTTTGGCGATTTTCGTTTTATTGCTCCTAAGGTCTTCAAACGTCTATATCTATGTTCTCGCAAACTTTCAAATTTGAAACTAAATGCTATCATAGTATTTCCAGATGAACAAAGTTGGATTTTACAGGAGCGTACGAATAATAATGTAGGTAGGTATGTTACTACAAAGTTCGCGGGGCTAAGAAGGGGAAGGGGCGCGCGCGCAACGGGCGGTTCTGCCAGTTCGCTCATTGTTAGCGGGGCGACTGCGCGTGCGTGTTTTATATTTTTATATTATTGTTTTACATAAATGTACAGTATTTAGTATAAATAACAATGTTTCGATCTAGGCGTACTTTAACGGTTAAGATTGTAATATGTGTCAAATCCCACATTGTTAACGGATTATTATTTTATTACCTGTGTCGAATGTACCACATTCTACATTATTGTGCGCTTTGAGTTCGTTTATTTTTGTCGGATATGGCACTACCGACTTTGTTTCTTGTACCTAACATTCCCGTTTTTGTCGGTTATGGTACTGCCGACTTTGTTACTCGTTCTTCTATTAAACGTTTTTGTCGGATATGGCACTATCGACTTTGTTATTCGTTCTTATAATGAAAGTATTTGTCATATATGGTACTACCACCATTTTTAATTGTACATTACTAAAGGAGATGGAAAACGGTGGGCCCAAATGTAATAAGTTGAGATATGATCTAAAAAATTAGTCGTATTTTTGTATCTTAGAATATGAAAAATCACTTCAATTCTCACTCTGGAAGCGGAGAAATATGAGAAAATAGTTTTCGTGAGATTATCGATTGAGTAATCGATTACACAGTTACAAAAATAAAACATTTGCAGTAAATAATTAACTCAAAGTAATTAAATGCAATATATATACTTACACGCAATATAGTGCATATAATTACAGTCATATTATTAAATCAAATATCAATTAATTAATGAAATACCAATATTAAAGATTATCGATTTCATATCGATTCAAATCTCTTTTATATTTTTAGTCTATGTCACTGACATGACAGCTGACTGACATTGACACTAGACAGTTGCCGATTGTTTTTGTTTGCTCACTCGTTTTGTGTTTTCCGATGCGTTTTGAGTGCTTTCCCGATTATTCGTCATTTTTTACGACCACTGCTTTGTATTTTACGGATTGTGACCCTACCTACCTTGTACGACCCTTGCTTTCACCTTGGACACCGAAGATCGCTCACACGTTTAGCTGATTTTATTATTAGCAATAATTATAATAGGCGTCGAGCTAATTTTGAAGCTATCACCGTACATGATGATAACCTTAACGATTTTCCACAGCTCTCCGATAGTGAATTAATATTGATTTCTTTAGGAACATACCAAATCAAGCAGGCACGTTCCTACTATGGTTACCTACATGTAAGAGAAAATGATGGTTTTAATATAGAAGTGTGCAGGGAGGTCAGCAGTAGCCTTCTTCGAGAGCTGTCGGCTGCCAATTCCTCCTGGTTACTTAGGGGTCGCATACAATCCCGACATATAAGTCGAAAAACTTATTTTATTTTTATTTTAGTCGACGGCTCTCGTAGAGGAAGGGAGGCTATAGTAATGCATTACTGCAACTGTATTGTAGGGAAACGAACTGTAGGCTGTTCCGCTCATATAATGTGCATTATATGGTACCTTAGCTGGGCTAGGTACCAAGATCATATAGTACCACCTGCACAATTTCTAGACGACATTTTAATTATAATAGAAGGCGAAAAAAACACTATATTAAATGATTTTTTATTTTATTTTAGACATTCTTTCCCTATCTCCTTACCTGTTACCTACCTATCGCTTGAAGTCATTGACGTTCATTCATATGATTTTTTAAACATTTTTTAGTAAATATAATAACTATTAGTGCAAAAGAACACATTTTGCACTTCAGGAATCAGCTGTTAGTTAAAGATTGTAAAGTGAGGTTATGTAGTTAAACATAACCTCACTTTTACATAATCTCTTATATCTCTGTTCTCAGATTGACAAAATCCGCAGAATTTTCAGTGAAAGGTTGAAAATATATATGCTATTAATTGACACCACTTTCATCTTCTTACAACTAGGCCCAAGATTGTATGTAATCATTTCAGTCTCCTTTAGATGTTGGATGTGTTAGTATCGACTTTATTATTCTAAAACAGTTATACAATAATGTAAATTGAATATGGTATATAGTGCTGCTATGGTAATTAGGAAGAGTTGACTGGTTTTCTATTGCCTCATGTGACATTTTAAATTATAGGTATGTTATTTTAGAAGGTAGAACAGGACGATACCTCCCGTTACAACGGAACAGTCCGACTGGGGAAGTACCTTCGTCCTACAGAATACCGCGGTTATAGTAACCTTGTGTTGTGTTCCAGACGGTGAGCAGGGTAGCCAGAGCTCACTGGAGAGGCTCTGTGTTGTCAGTGGAAAGTCCAAAGGCTTTGAATGTCACCACTGACTAGTGCGGGAGTAAAATGTTAGCGCGGCGGTTAGGGAGACCCGGTGAAACGGTTAACCGCTGACCACCCGCAGGCTGTACGGTTCCCGAACCCGGGGATCACATAATCTCCGTTCCAGGAGGCTGAACCAGCAGCCTGTGTAAAGTTCCCGGTGCTGTAGTCGTGCCGGAGAAGGAAACCGGAGTAGACTTGGCAGTATCTGGGAGGGGAACCCGGGGCCTGTACGCCCACCGCGCCAGCCAATCACACAACCCTAGCTCGTTTGCGGTGGCGATAAACCTTACTTTGTCTTCTACACTGACGGCATAGAGACTCTATATACCTCCCCTCTCAATCCCCCCTCCTTATTATGGCCAAGAAAAATAAGAATAGACGTTCTACAGCGGCACCTTCATCCACAATGAAAGTTGACTTCTGTAACATCAGGGGCCTCCACACCAATCTTAACGAAGTCCATCGCCAGGCCGATACAGCCTACCTTATGTACCCTGGGTACAAACCCGAACATAACTTCCTGAGTAAAGTCGGGGTATGCATGTACGTCCGGGATGACGTTTGCTGTCGCTATCTAAACGGCCTTAAAGACCTGTATCTATGTGTGCGTCTACAGGTCCCATAGCGGTGACTTGAGCACCTGCAGCGGTTGGCGGATAGAGTAATTGAGCAGTACCCTGCCGCGAACTTGGTATTCTTGGGGAACTTTCACGCTCATCATGTGGAGTGGTTGGGTCGCACAGAACTGATTTTACGGGAAGGGCTGCTCACTACGCCCTGACCTATGGGTTCTCGCAACTGGTGCATTCTATCACTAGAAAACCAGATATCGAGATCCACAGAGAGTCTTTATTGGACCCTCTGCTGACTACGTACCGAGTGGAGGCACCACTTGGTACTACGGACCTCAGCGTTGTCTGGGCGCAAGTGACTGTCGCGTGGCCAGAGCCACCGAGGCCACCTCAGTGGCGGCATGTCTGGCACTACAAGTCGGTAGACTGGGACGGACTGCGAGAATTCTTTTCGTCGTACACGTGGAGGCAGCATTGCTTCACTTCAAACGATTCAAGCTCTTGTGCAACAGCAGTCGCTGAAGCGATTCTAACGGGTATGGAATGCTATATTCCCAACCGCTAGATCGCAGCACGAGCGAGCAAACGGCCAAACTTCTGGCACTCTTGCCTTCCGCCGCCGCAAAAACTTGACGGTAGCCTAGCCCATGGCGCTAAGGAGAAAGCCGATCTTTTGGGTAACCTCTTTGCGTCAAACTCGACAATGAACGACGTGAATGCCGAGCCACCTATTCTCCTCAGCTGTGGTGTTTCCATGCCTGAAGTTAAAATCACGCTACGGGTGGTCCGGTGGGAACTCAAGTCCCTAGATGTTTGGAAGTCGAGTGGGCCGATGGTATATATGGTGATGGTGCTCAAGCGCTGTGCCCCCGAATTGTGCCCAGTACTTACGCGGCTTTTCGCGCTCTCTTACTCTGCGAGACACGACCGGGCCTCGTAGAAGACTGCGTTCGTGCATCCTGTGCTAAAGAAAGGAGAGAGGACAGATCCGTCCAATTACTGGCCTATTGCTATAACAGACCTTCTCTCGAAGGTTATGGAGTGTGTAATTAATACACAGCTCCTGAGATACCTTGAAGGAAGTGATTTACTGAGCGACCGACAGTATCCAACCCGTCGTCGATGGCAGCTGTTTGGACCACATGGACACAAACACTGGTGTCCCACAGGGCTCCGTGCTGTCTCCAACCCTGTTTCTGCTGCACATAAATGATATGCTGTCTGATGACTCCATCCATTGCTATGCGGACGACAGTACCGGGGACATGTGTTACACGGGCCGTGCAAATATCTCTCTCTCAGTCTAAGGTGAAGGAGAGTCGTGAACAACTTGCGACCAAAATCGGTAGTATTCGATTGGGGTCGACTAAATTTAAGACACAAGTATGTGTATTCACCTCTAAGAAAAACCCCATTTGTTATAGCGCCGCAATGCCTGGGTACACCGCGTACGATTTCCTCAAGTATCGCGATCCTAGGCGTCGACATCTTAATCGACGTCCAGTACCGTAGCAATTTGGAGGATAAGGCCGAAGCAGTACTTCACTGCGGGGCAACGACTCCTTCTTTATAAGGCAGAAGTCCGGCCCCATATGGAGTACTGCTGTCACCTTTTGCCGGAGCATCTGCATACCAGCTTGACCCCTTCGAATCGATACAAAGACGTGCGTTGAGGCTCGTCGATAATTCCATACTCGCAGACGCTGTGAAGCCTCTCAGCCGCAGTAGGGACTGGCATCCCACACGGCAATAGAAATAGCACATCACCCCTTCGTCGTCAGTGGTTCTGGACTGTAATTACTTGTACTTTCCATTACTATTGGGAATTTTTATGATTTTTAATCTGTTCAATGTACTACACTCACACTATCTTGATTTAATTTACATTTAATTGGATATTAATAAAACAATTTATCAGTTTTGAAGCCTTCTTTTAATACTCAAGGCCTATGAACACCCCCATATCCGACATAACCTTGTAATTACTTACCGTGAAAAATTGTTGGATGTGACACTTCCAACTTCCCTAGTACGTGAAACATTGTAGGATGTAGGATGTGCCACTTCCGACTTTCATAGTACGTGAAACATTGTAGGATATGTCACTTACGTCAAGTGTGCTAGCATCGGTTTCGGTTAACAATGTAACAACTGCTTTTTCTAGAATTTCCTAGATTTATTTTTGTTATTCACATTACAACCTTCATTATCTTTCAAAACTGTAGCACTACGCGAAATTTGGTTTCAATATATGGGCATTTGTGAATTTGGTGCAAGTTCAAAACTTTATTTGGCCATACTGAAAAGTAGTGTTTTTGTAGTTCCGACTTTGTTAATAGCTACGGTCGATATAATACTTCCTCTTCAATTACTCTATCTATTTAAAAAAACCGGATCAAAAACCGTTGCGTAGTTTTAAAGATTTAAGCGTACATAGGGATATAGGGACAGAGAAAGCGACTTTGTTTTATACTATGTAGTTAGGTACCTAGTGATTTATACATTCAATAATCTTATTACGTAGATGTTATTATATGAATTTTAAATTATTATCTACCTTACAAAGCTACCTTACGTTTTAACTGATTAGGACCACTAAAAAGAAGGGTTGATTGTGTTTTTGCCCCTCAAAGAATAATGTGTGCGCTTAAAGTGATCTAATGTTTCCCTCCATTGAACGCAAAAAAGTGACTAGCTTGATAAATTGAGCAATTTTATCTCACTTTAGCGAATGCCTTTATTATGAGTGCCTCAAGCACCGTGAATAACTTGCAGAATCAGGTATTGATCATTACTCTGTGTTATCGCGAAGTTATTTTCTGAGTTATAGAAAATTCATTCAACTTACTACTGAGCTTAGAGTAAACAGCACATAGGTATATGTAATCGACGACGCCCGACGCAGTGGCGGATTTGATACGTTGGCTGCCCTAGGTCTACGAAAGATTGCCGCCCCCCTATGTGATGTAAAGCATAAAAATTAAATAAACTATAGATATAAAATTAAAATGGAAAGAAAAACAATAAATAAATAAATTTAATCTACTCTGTACCAAATACCTATCATACAAATCTGCTTAGATAGTTGTAGTGTGGAAGCATAACAGACAGTTCTGTGAGTTTTAGTCAGATAGCCTATAGGTAATTAAATAAAAATTAAAATCTGAAAAAAATCTTAGTAAATTAAAAAAAGACCAAATTTTGCCGCCCTAGGCCCGGGCTCACTCGGCCTAGAGGGGAATCCGCCTACACCGCAATTTTGAGCATTGTAATCTACATAATTTATCTTCCTCTTCTAATTTTTTTGCAATTTTTGGTCACTTTAACGATTTCGCGACATACGTACCTATACGTACTATTAAGTATACTATACTACTTACTGCTCCTAGTTATCTATAAAATATTTTAGAAGTTTTGAATTTCGTCGCGCGAGTGTTAAAACAACCCATATCTATTCTTTTTTCTATTATGCCCAATATTGCATAATGAAATCACTTGTACTTTTCCACACTTTATTTTATTTTTATTTTTAACCTGACCGGTTTCACCTCACGGCATTATCAAAGGTTTACCAAATACATGGTTTTAAACGATTTATTTCTACATACTACTTTTTTTTATATGTGGGTAGTTTCGAAAATATATACCTATACCAGGTTCAATTTTTTCCCCAACATTGGGGGAAAATTTTGTTTGAGTTTGAATTTTGGTTTGAAAATTTGAAATTTAAAAGTTATTTTGTTTAAAAGTTAATAAATACATTATAGGTACAACCCTAGTTGTATTAAAGTTAAATGTCCGATGATTAAATGTCAAAATTATAATTGAATTAAATTAAAGGAATTGTCAAATTAAAGATGTCAAATAGCAATATGCTTAATGGTACTACATAACATGAATTATAATATATAAAATGTCAGTCAAATTAATTAATAATTAGTTAGATATGTAGATGTCACCATTCATTGCAAGAGAGGTGAGCGGCTCAGATCCAACTGTTGATTTATTATATTGTTTATATCCGAATTTAATAACCTATTTATTTCCAGAGCTTCCAGGGCGATCATTTTTCATTTTCATTTTTCTGCCTTTGTATTCAGTAAACCTTTGATAATGTCGTGAGGTGAAACCGGTCAGGTTAAAAATAAAAATAAAATAAAGTGTGGAAAAGTCCAAGTGATTTCATTATTCAATATGTGTAGTAGATTCCACCAATTGCCATCAATCTCCAGTATAAACATTCTAAATATTATGCCCAATGTCCATATTCACTTGACACGACCGTACTGTCCAAACTATGTCCAAATGTTGCGAACTAGCTGAGCCGAGGTGTGGTAGATAGCCTATAAAGCTGCTAAAATTTAATTAACGCATCGATACGATAGAATAGTAGTTTATGATACTGTTGCATAATAAGGGTTCTTATAACACGAGTGTGTTTTAAAAAAACGAGCCGTAGGCGAGTTTTTTCATATTATCACACGAGTGTTATAAGACCAAGTTATGTACAGTGTCATACACTACTTTATCTACTCTCATACTATAATACATAAACTAATTTATTTTACAAACCAAACCAAACTTTGTTTAATTTAAATGTATAGAACAAAAAAAAAATTGTTCGCGCCAAGGCGCAAACGTCGATTGCGCATGCGTGTTTCTTTTTTTTCCCCGAATTGGCGGATTCTTTTTTTAAAGTAGAGGTTTAGTCCAGATGGAGGTTGTATAGGTGTATCCTTATGATTAAAAAGTTATTTTATGATATAGGTGTCCATACAAGACCTGTTTCGTAATAAAACTTTTTTTTTGGCCTGTGCGTAATGTGTGTCATAAGAGTTTTGATTTCAATTTTATAATCTTTGTATTATAGTATCAGAGTAGGTAAATAATATAATTACAGAGGAACCTCTTTAAGTTGAACCTCGATAAGTCGAAATTTATAATGTTACGTATGATTTAAGTTGCAAATAAAAATGTTTAATACCTATATAACTAGGATTTTTACTTAACTTAAAATTAGTTGAAATAAATCTTAACCTCTAGGTACCTACAAGTCAAACATTTCCTGACAAAATTCGTTTAAGTTGAAGTCCTCGATAAGTCGAGAACTCTATAACTCGAACTTTTTGACGGCTCCCTTCAAGTTCGACTTACAGAGGTTCTATTCTACTGTACTCAAAAACTAGAGTAGGTTACCTACCTACTGGGTTTTTTCGACTCAGGTGGGACTACTCACCCACGGGTTTTAGGTATTAAAATGTATTTTTTGTTGTTACGTAGATCCAAGTTAAAATAATAAGAATCAGTCTTCAGTCACTAACATTACTTTCACATTGTTTCTTTTATTCCTTACTAAAGGCTTCTAATTTTATTATTTCTTACCAGGCGCCGCCCAATTTAAAAGTGCGTTTTGAATTTCACGCTTTGTAAAACGCACAAAACAAAACGAATGATTAAAAAACAAGTACCTATGTAATTTGTTGTTACTTAAAGTTTAACTACAAATGAATAAAAGAGCCTGTCGCATAATATCTAAAAAAATATACTAAGTAAGCAAGTATATTCTTATAAGTACTTACATAATCTCTGTAAAGGTTAAAAAAAAATTATATCCTTCACGCACAAGCAAAACGGAACGCAATGTTTGACAATTATTTGACTTGACGTAGGATTTTGTCTTTGACATAATCTGAAGTCAATAATATTTACAAGTCCAAATGGTAAGAAGAAAAAAGTTTTACAAGTTTAGTGTTTGTGATCTGTATAAATCGTGTATAAATATTTTGTTAATTTCTGTGCAATAATGTCTCAAAGTGATACAATATTATACATTCGCGCATGCCGTATATGCCTGAATTCAAAGTATATTAATGCAGTTACATTAGATTATCAAACTGGATGGTTACAACTATTTGAATCATGTTTTGGTATTGCCGTAAGTAAACTTAAACTAGTTTACTTGATTATTATTATTAGTTTAGATGATTATTGGTGTAGCACACATTTAATTCGAAATTTAAGGAACATCATAACAGTATTTGATATTAAATACTGACCATTTTTAGCTGTCACCCGAAGATAAACCTCGTAGTTTGTGTCAGGAGTGTGCCAATAATGTTAAAAAATATTCAGAATTTAAGGAACTTTGTCAGAAATCTGATATTCTTTGGAAGTCTCTTCCTAATGTGGTAAGTTTATCGGATTTACCTACAAAATACCTCACTTAACTAAATATAACACAATTATGTTGGTTCAGTGGACAAGTATAGTTTGACTTGGACACCTTATCCATACAACTTTATATTAAAAACTGTATCTATACTTTAATATTCTTTGTCAACTGTACCTACATAATTTTAAAATATATGCACAATAGCCTCATATACAATTAACATTATGGAAATAGCCACAGTCTAGGCCAGACATAGCAATCAGTTGAGACTGACAATTCAAAGGTACTTTACACATTAATTTAAGATTAATATATGATATGGATTAAAAGTATAATAAAATATTGTTTAATAAAATTTACCAATATTGTCATAACATGTGCCTTTCTGTATATAATTCATTATTTGCTTTTAGAAGTGTTTAACTAAAAAAATTGAACCTAGCGAACTTGTTAAGAGTGAAATAGTTAATGAAGAATATAAAATTGAAAATGAAAGTGTCAATGACAACAATCATTATGATTATCTTGAAGAATTATATAGTGATTTTGATAACTTTACTGATGAAAAAGATGAATTTATGAATCAAGTTAAGAATGAAGATGTTCATTGTGAGATGTCTACCAACAAAGTATCTATTAATCAAATTATTAGTGATGAAGAAGGTACTTCAATAGTATCTAAAAATGTTGTTCCACAGCAGGATTCTCAAAACCATCTAAAAATTCAAAAGCAAGTAAAAGTTTCATACAGATGCAAAAGGTGTCAAAAAACGTATGGTGAGCTCATTATTTATCATTTATATCAATGAAAACAATGTAGAATAATTTGATTGTGGTAGCAGAATACAAATTTCATCTTATTATTAATTCATTCGTGTCATTGGAGATATTCAGAGTAATTAGGAAAACAAGGCCAACCAATTCTTTATACATAAATTCATTTGTTAGGTACACTGATATTATTACATTATAGGGCTTCTGGAATTCTAATGCATAGGAAACTGGAACAAACTAAAACCCACATTATTTCAGAGAATGAAAAATGGTACCGGAAACATGTGAAGTCTTGTAACTTGAATAAAATAAAAAAACAAAGCACTACTTGCCTGAACAAAGACCAAAATCCTGGTAAGATGAAACCAATTGTAATTTTTTTGTTAGTAATGTAACATACTTACATAGACACTTCCCACGAGATGGGAAGCAGTTCTCATGGTCTTAAAGTATGTTTAACCAGAAGCATCTCGGGTTGCCATGTTGTCACCTGTGATAAAAATTTCCAAGAACATTGTCAAAAGATGTTTTATATTAGGCTTCACTCTGGCACTGTGAGCCATGCCTTTTCAACAGCGAATGCTGCCGCAAAAACTTGTTTAGTGAAGTAGCCATATCCCAGCTAATGGCAATGTGACATCACTTTACCTGATGTTATGTTGTTGTAATGAGTGAAAGCTACCTTTACACTACACCAGAAGACCCGCCCCAACTTCGCCTGTGGCATATTTTGAAACCTTACAACAACCCTTTAAGATTTTAATTTGTATATGTTTATGTTCACTGCTCTGCTCTCCTAAGTAGTAGTGTGATAATATATATCCAAAAACCTTTGTTGATAAACCGACTATGGTTTATCAACAAAGGTTTTTGGATATATATTACACAACGCAAAAATAATTTTTCAATTTGCACAAGTAGTTCCTGAGATTTGTGTGTTCAAACAAACAAAGAAACAGACTCTTCAGCTTTATAAAATTGGTATTGATAATAATCAATGCTTAAATGTTGATGACGGTAGTCAGATTATTAGTTGTAAAACGATAAATGTAATGACTCATTTCAGATTGGAAGTATTCCAATATTAATTTGAATATTTTCTAAGGTTTTTGGACGAATTAGAACATATTACAAATAATTTATGTGTTTTAATTTACAAACCTTAATAATTAAATTGTTTGTATTTTAAATTTACTAGAAACCTGCAAAGAAATGAAAGAGGAACCAAGGATAAATATTTGTGGTAAGTAGTCAGTATTTGTAGTAGGTACAGTACTCTCGATATACTATAGTAGTTTATGATACTGTTGCATAATAAGGGTTCTTATAACACGAGTGTGTTTTGAAAAAACGAGCCGTGGGCGAGTTTTTTTATTGTATCATACGAGTGTTATAAGACCAAGTTATGTACAGTGTCATACACTACTTTATCTACTCTCATACTATAATACATAAACTAATTTACTTTACAAACAAAACCAAACTTCGTCATATTAAATGAAAAAAAAAAAAATTGACACCAAGGCGCAAACATCGATTGCGCATGCGCGTTTCTTTTTTTTTCTTCGGAAATTATAGTATCAGAGTAGATAATAATAATTAATATTGAATGAATATTTATACAAATGTAATTTCAAACTTCTTTTCATATTTTAAAGGTATTTGTGAATTTTCATCATATAATATCGATGATGTGATCCAACATTTAGAAGAACATTGGACCAATAATGACTTGCAGTGCATGATTTGTGAATTTCTTGCTAAAGACCAGGCGTCTATAGCCGCACATAGGTATATTACCATCGTTTCTTTTACACTGCTTTTTCTTTTTTTTTATTTAACTGAGGTGGTAGACAAGCACACGGCCCGAATGATGGTAAGTGGTTACCGTGACCTATGGACGTGTGCAACATCAGGGGAGTCACACTCGTGCTGCCGACCCTGTCAACACAGAGTTTCTGTGCCGTCAGTGTAGGAGACAAAGAAACAGCCTTCGATCTTCCCACTGACAGCACAAAAACTCTTCGCGCTGGCTATCTTACTCACCGCCGGGAACACAACATGAGGTTATTCTGGCCGCGGTATTCGGTAGGGTGGCGGTACTTCCCTAGTCGGACTGGTCAATTGAACGGGAATACTGTCTAACCTACCTCCTAAACGGTAGGGCCTACCTCACGCACCGGCTACACTACAATTTGAAGTTCCGTGAACAAACCAACCTTCCCAGGTTGGTTTGTTCACGGAACACCGTGCGTGTAGTTGGTAAACAGACCCTCGATTCTACTAAAGCAAAACCACTGTCATATCAAAGATGCTGCAAAAAAGGCGTTAAATTGTAGACTTTATTTTTTTTACGATTAAAGCCCACAATTAAATGAGAACAGTTTTATCCCACTTTTTGAATTCACTTTACTTAAAGCCATTTCATTTGTACTTTGATGCGGTCAAAGTTAAAGTCTTTAAAGTCTAAAGTTAAATGAATTATTGCAGTGTCCGTGGTATGTGGCCCTGATACAGCTACGCGCGGTGTTCCGTCTACATACCAGCCTGCGCAGGTACCTAAAACTGTGGTGAATCTTGTGCGTGTGAGATTTGTGTGCTTCAAACCGCCTATCGACGGAGTATTGTTACAGTGAAAAGCACGCTTGCAGAAAATACTTAAATCATTTAATTTCAGATATAGCCATCACGCAAGTACAACTTCCAGTTTTTTGTGTCATATATGCAAAAAGAAAATAAAAGCACAACTTTCACTGCAATTTCACTATAGAAAGATTCATTTAAACAAAATTGGAGGACTATGTTCACAACTACAATGTGATAAAATATACGATTCCCTAAGGTTATGGAAGAGACACGAGAAAATGCACAATCATCCAGGATACGTGTGCGATTTATGTGGAGGAAAGTAAGTACAGCAACAAGTGAGCTTATGTGGGTATTGCACTGGCTTTCCACGGTGCGAGATTTCACGGACGCTGATGAATGGGGTCGTCTGTAAAAGTACCTATCACAGAAGACCCCATTCCATGGTGCTAAGTTCGCGTCAACACAACGTCACAGTCTGTGGAAGGCGGCTTTATTTTTTTACTTAATTTCTTTGTCTTACACTAGACGGGTTAGAGATATTCACCATAGGACATAATATTGTGTTCGATAGTGTTCAAAAATGTAATTGAAGCCTACCCCTCCGGGGATTTACATGCGTGAATAAATGGATGTATTTATGTAAAATTCAGTTCAAAATTCAGTCTCGACTTACTTACAATCTCCCAAATTCAGAAACGGTATTGTTGTATTCAAGAAAGAACATTGACTTCATTTTAACTTTAGTTTGAACACATTTTCCATATAGTCTAGTCGACAAGTTGAAAATGGTACAAAATAGAGATACTGCCCTTAAAATTATGTGCGATAGCTCATTGGATCCGGAATGTAGCCTAGAAAAATGTGCCAAAAGCACATAAAAAATTACAAAGTTATAAACAATTAAAGATGAAAAAAAATTGCATTTCGTTTTATGCAAATATTTCAAAAACTATTAATATTTAAGTAATTTCAAAAAAATATTCTGAAAGAGGAGGAAATTTCCAATAAAACACTCCTACTCCCGGAACTCTATCTCCATTATTTATAATTTTTAGATTGCGCGCGCGGCGTCAAAGCCAAGTGCGGCACATTAATTAATTTATTTAAGGTATTGATTATATTTTTTTTAATTAAAAAAAATATGGTGTGTTTTGAACACTATAAATAATTTATTGTCGGTGGCAATTGTACTTAAAGGTATTTTTTCAACAAGTTAAACAATTGTTAACCAACAAAATTTTCTCGAGCTTCCGTCTTAATTGTAAGTGACAAAAAAGGAAGAGAAGCCAGTGGAGAGGCGAGTATAGAATCAAATAGAGTGCAGTATAGAGTCGAGTAGAGAGGCGAATAGTGAGGCGAGTGGGGAGAGTCAAGTAGAGAGGCGAACAGAGAATCGATGGGCGAGTAGAGAGGCCAATGGAAAGGCGAGTATAGAGGAGAGTACAGAGGCGAGTAGAAAGTCGAGAACAGAGGCGAGTTAATAGTCTAGGACAAAGTTGAGTAGAGAGGCGAATTTAATGCTCTGTAGCTTCAGCTCAACACTAAGCGATAACCGACATCCACGCGGGCGGAGCCGCGGGCAAAAGCTAGTACGGATATATATATTTTCTAGATTCAAACTAGCAAAACTTTACGTGCTGTCCTTATTTAATTCTTAATCTTAATGTAAAGCACGTCCCAAAATATTATTTTAATTCTAATTGAGTGACCATCGAAACCATAATAATGCTGACATTTGGTTTTAGGTATAAACACAAACATCAGATGGTAGAACATTTACACTATCACGATAATCCTACTGCACACGTTTGCGATACATGTGGCAAGACTTTCGCGAAGCTGCGCTATTTAAAAGTAAGTTAATTTTAGTCATAAACTATCGCATCCCACTACTGTTTACGTTAAGATAACAATAATATTTATATTTAGACTTAAATTTTCAGACGACAGATAATACAAGCCCAAGAAAAATCAATGTTAAACGCGAAAAAGTACCGCAATATTTTTTTCAGCCTGCGTGGAACTCAGATCCCGTTCCTTGCACTTTCTAGTTAATTTTCTTTTCAACACACTTGCTCATAAAGTAGCTATAATTACATCACAATTAGTGAGTTATAGATTTGTTTTTATAATTATTGGTTAAGATACATTTTTCTTGAAAACCTTGATACAAAAAGTAAAAAAAAAAGTACAAATAAATAATTGTTCAATTGTAAAATACCTATTACTTGCTCATTTCATGTAACTTCGTATTTAAATAATTTCAACTTGTACGTGTTTAATAAACAAAACTTTCACTTCATTAATTAATAACTTCTGTTGACACTTCCAACTTCCCTAGTACGTGAAACATTGTAGGATGTAGGATGTGCCACTTCCGACTTTCATAGTACGTGAAACATTGTAGGATATGTCACTTACGTCAAGTGTGCTAGCATCGGTTTCGGTTAACAATGTAACAACTGCTTTTTCTAGAATTTCCTAGATTTATTTTTGTTATTCACATTACAACCTTCATTATCTTTCAAAACTGTAGCACTACGCGAAATTTGGTTTCAATATATGGGCATTTGTGAATTTGGTGCAAGTTCAAAACTTTATTTGGCCATACTGAAAAGTAGTGTTTTTGTAGTTCCGACTTTGTTAATAGCTACGGTCGATATAATACTTCCTCTTCAATTACTCTATCTATTTAAAAAAACCGGATCAAAAACCGTTGCGTAGTTTTAAAGATTTAAGCGTACATAGGGATATAGGGACAGAGAAAGCGACTTTGTTTTATACTATGTAGTTAGGTACCTAGTGATTTATACATTCAATAATCTTATTACGTAGATGTTATTATATGAATTTTAAATTATTATCTACCTTACAAAGCTACCTTACGTTTTAACTGATTAGGACCACTAAAAAGAAGGGTTGATTGTGTTTTTGCCCCTCAAAGAATAATGTGTGCGCTTAAAGTGATCTAATGTTTCCCTCCATTGAACGCAAAAAAGTGACTAGCTTGATAAATTGAGCAATTTTATCTCACTTTAGCGAATGCCTTTATTATGAGTGCCTCAAGCACCGTGAATAACTTGCAGAATCAGGTATTGATCATTACTCTGTGTTATCGCGAAGTTATTTTCTGAGTTATAGAAAATTCATTCAACTTACTACTGAGCTTAGAGTAAACAGCACATAGGTATATGTAATCGACGACGCCCGACGCAGTGGCGGATTTGATACGTTGGCTGCCCTAGGTCTACGAAAGATTGCCGCCCCCCTATGTGATGTAAAGCATAAAAATTAAATAAACTATAGATATAAAATTAAAATGGAAAGAAAAACAATAAATAAATAAATTTAATCTACTCTGTACCAAATACCTATCATACAAATCTGCTTAGATAGTTGTAGTGTGGAAGCATAACAGACAGTTCTGTGAGTTTTAGTCAGATAGCCTATAGGTAATTAAATAAAAATTAAAATCTGAAAAAAATCTTAGTAAATTAAAAAAAGACCAAATTTTGCCGCCCTAGGCCCGGGCTCACTCGGCCTAGAGGGGAATCCGCCTACACCGCAATTTTGAGCATTGTAATCTACATAATTTATCTTCCTCTTCTAATTTTTTTGCAATTTTTGGTCACTTTAACGATTTCGCGACATACGTACCTATACGTACTATTAAGTATACTATACTACTTACTGCTCCTAGTTATCTATAAAATATTTTAGAAGTTTTGAATTTCGTCGCGCGAGTGTTAAAACAACCCATATCTATTCTTTTTTCTATTATGCCCAATATTGCATAATGAAATCACTTGTACTTTTCCACACTTTATTTTATTTTTATTTTTAACCTGACCGGTTTCACCTCACGGCATTATCAAAGGTTTACCAAATACATGGTTTTAAACGATTTATTTCTACATACTACTTTTTTTTATATGTGGGTAGTTTCGAAAATATATACCTATACCAGGTTCAATTTTTTCCCCAACATTGGGGGAAAATTTTGTTTGAGTTTGAATTTTGGTTTGAAAATTTGAAATTTAAAAGTTATTTTGTTTAAAAGTTAATAAATACATTATAGGTACAACCCTAGTTGTATTAAAGTTAAATGTCCGATGATTAAATGTCAAAATTATAATTGAATTAAATTAAAGGAATTGTCAAATTAAAGATGTCAAATAGCAATATGCTTAATGGTACTACATAACATGAATTATAATATATAAAATGTCAGTCAAATTAATTAATAATTAGTTAGATATGTAGATGTCACCATTCATTGCAAGAGAGGTGAGCGGCTCAGATCCAACTGTTGATTTATTATATTGTTTATATCCGAATTTAATAACCTATTTATTTCCAGAGCTTCCAGGGCGATCATTTTTCATTTTCATTTTTCTGCCTTTGTATTCAGTAAACCTTTGATAATGTCGTGAGGTGAAACCGGTCAGGTTAAAAATAAAAATAAAATAAAGTGTGGAAAAGTCCAAGTGATTTCATTATTCAATATGTGTAGTAGATTCCACCAATTGCCATCAATCTCCAGTATAAACATTCTAAATATTATGCCCAATGTCCATATTCACTTGACACGACCGTACTGTCCAAACTATGTCCAAATGTTGCGAACTAGCTGAGCCGAGGTGTGGTAGATAGCCTATAAAGCTGCTAAAATTTAATTAACGCATCGATACGATAGAATAGTAGTTTATGATACTGTTGCATAATAAGGGTTCTTATAACACGAGTGTGTTTTAAAAAAACGAGCCGTAGGCGAGTTTTTTCATATTATCACACGAGTGTTATAAGACCAAGTTATGTACAGTGTCATACACTACTTTATCTACTCTCATACTATAATACATAAACTAATTTATTTTACAAACCAAACCAAACTTTGTTTAATTTAAATGTATAGAACAAAAAAAAAATTGTTCGCGCCAAGGCGCAAACGTCGATTGCGCATGCGTGTTTCTTTTTTTTCCCCGAATTGGCGGATTCTTTTTTTAAAGTAGAGGTTTAGTCCAGATGGAGGTTGTATAGGTGTATCCTTATGATTAAAAAGTTATTTTATGATATAGGTGTCCATACAAGACCTGTTTCGTAATAAAACTTTTTTTTTGGCCTGTGCGTAATGTGTGTCATAAGAGTTTTGATTTCAATTTTATAATCTTTGTATTATAGTATCAGAGTAGATAAATAATATAATTACAGAGGAACCTCTTTAAGTTGAACCTCGATAAGTCGGAAACCTACCAAACTCGAAAAAAACATTGTGTTCCCTTCCCTTCATGCCTCAAAACCTCCATTGCTCGAAATTTTACCCCTCTAGGTATAAGTCGAAATAATTAGTGAGTCCCTACAAGTAAATTCAATACAGCATATTTTTCCTCTATATCTCGAAAAATAATAATTTGACCTCTGCATCTCGAATATAGTAATGTTTGGTTTTATAACCTTTACAACTCGATTATTTGAAACAATTTAAATTAAATCTTTAGGTAAGCATTTTTCATGCTAAATATTTAAATCGATTAAAGAGAAAAAATTGATTCGGTCTTATTATGAATTAGTTAGGGCGAGGTCTGGTAGCTTAGTGGTCAAAGCATTGTAAGGCAAGACTGATCCAATTTTTCTCTTTATTCGATTTAAATATTTGAAACACATTACCTCTACTTATAGCTCAAAGAATTTGATTTTGATAATTATAGGAAATTTATAATGTTACGTATGATTTAAGTTGCAAATAAAAATGTTTAATACCTATATAACTAGGATTTTTACTTAACTTAAAATTAGTTGAAATAAATCTTAACCTCTAGGTACCTACAAGTCAAACATTTCCTGACAAAATTCGTTTAAGTTGAAGTCCTCGATAAGTCGAGAACTCTATAACTCGAACTTTTTGACGGCTCCCTTCAAGTTCGACTTACAGAGGTTCTATTCTACTGTACTCAAAAACTAGAGTAGGTTACCTACCTACTGGGTTTTTTCGACTCAGGTGGGACTACTCACCCACGGGTTTTAGGTATTAAAATGTATTTTTTGTTGTTACGTAGATCCAAGTTAAAATAATAAGAATCAGTCTTCAGTCACTAACATTACTTTCACATTGTTTCTTTTATTCCTTACTAAAGGCTTCTAATTTTATTATTTCTTACCAGGCGCCGCCCAATTTAAAAGTGCGTTTTGAATTTCACGCTTTGTAAAACGCACAAAACAAAACGAATGATTAAAAAACAAGTACCTATGTAATTTGTTGTTACTTAAAGTTTAACTACAAATGAATAAAAGAGCCTGTCGCATAATATCTAAAAAAATATACTAAGTAAGCAAGTATATTCTTATAAGTACTTACATAATCTCTGTAAAGGTTAAAAAAAAATTATATCCTTCACGCACAAGCAAAACGGAACGCAATGTTTGACAATTATTTGACTTGACGTAGGATTTTGTCTTTGACATAATCTGAAGTCAATAATATTTACAAGTCCAAATGGTAAGAAGAAAAAAGTTTTACAAGTTTAGTGTTTGTGATCTGTATAAATCGTGTATAAATATTTTGTTAATTTCTGTGCAATAATGTCTCAAAGTGATACAATATTATACATTCGCGCATGCCGTATATGCCTGAATTCAAAGTATATTAATGCAGTTACATTAGATTATCAAACTGGATGGTTACAACTATTTGAATCATGTTTTGGTATTGCCGTAAGTAAACTTAAACTAGTTTACTTGATTATTATTATTAGTTTAGATGATTATTGGTGTAGCACACATTTAATTCGAAATTTAAGGAACATCATAACAGTATTTGATATTAAATACTGACCATTTTTAGCTGTCACCCGAAGATAAACCTCGTAGTTTGTGTCAGGAGTGTGCCAATAATGTTAAAAAATATTCAGAATTTAAGGAACTTTGTCAGAAATCTGATATTCTTTGGAAGTCTCTTCCTAATGTGGTAAGTTTATCGGATTTACCTACAAAATACCTCACTTAACTAAATATAACACAATTATGTTGGTTCAGTGGACAAGTATAGTTTGACTTGGACACCTTATCCATACAACTTTATATTAAAAACTGTATCTATACTTTAATATTCTTTGTCAACTGTACCTACATAATTTTAAAATATATGCACAATAGCCTCATATACAATTAACATTATGGAAATAGCCACAGTCTAGGCCAGACATAGCAATCAGTTGAGACTGACAATTCAAAGGTACTTTACACATTAATTTAAGATTAATATATGATATGGATTAAAAGTATAATAAAATATTGTTTAATAAAATTTACCAATATTGTCATAACATGTGCCTTTCTGTATATAATTCATTATTTGCTTTTAGAAGTGTTTAACTAAAAAAATTGAACCTAGCGAACTTGTTAAGAGTGAAATAGTTAATGAAGAATATAAAATTGAAAATGAAAGTGTCAATGACAACAATCATTATGATTATCTTGAAGAATTATATAGTGATTTTGATAACTTTACTGATGAAAAAGATGAATTTATGAATCAAGTTAAGAATGAAGATGTTCATTGTGAGATGTCTACCAACAAAGTATCTATTAATCAAATTATTAGTGATGAAGAAGGTACTTCAATAGTATCTAAAAATGTTGTTCCACAGCAGGATTCTCAAAACCATCTAAAAATTCAAAAGCAAGTAAAAGTTTCATACAGATGCAAAAGGTGTCAAAAAACGTATGGTGAGCTCATTATTTATCATTTATATCAATGAAAACAATGTAGAATAATTTGATTGTGGTAGCAGAATACAAATTTCATCTTATTATTAATTCATTCGTGTCATTGGAGATATTCAGAGTAATTAGGAAAACAAGGCCAACCAATTCTTTATACATAAATTCATTTGTTAGGTACACTGATATTATTACATTATAGGGCTTCTGGAATTCTAATGCATAGGAAACTGGAACAAACTAAAACCCACATTATTTCAGAGAATGAAAAATGGTACCGGAAACATGTGAAGTCTTGTAACTTGAATAAAATAAAAAAACAAAGCACTACTTGCCTGAACAAAGACCAAAATCCTGGTAAGATGAAACCAATTGTAATTTTTTTGTTAGTAATGTAACATACTTACATAGACACTTCCCACGAGATGGGAAGCAGTTCTCATGGTCTTAAAGTATGTTTAACCAGAAGCATCTCGGGTTGCCATGTTGTCACCTGTGATAAAAATTTCCAAGAACATTGTCAAAAGATGTTTTATATTAGGCTTCACTCTGGCACTGTGAGCCATGCCTTTTCAACAGCGAATGCTGCCGCAAAAACTTGTTTAGTGAAGTAGCCATATCCCAGCTAATGGCAATGTGACATCACTTTACCTGATGTTATGTTGTTGTAATGAGTGAAAGCTACCTTTACACTACACCAGAAGACCCGCCCCAACTTCGCCTGTGGCATATTTTGAAACCTTACAACAACCCTTTAAGATTTTAATTTGTATATGTTTATGTTCACTGCTCTGCTCTCCTAAGTAGTAGTGTGATAATATATATCCAAAAACCTTTGTTGATAAACCGACTATGGTTTATCAACAAAGGTTTTTGGATATATATTACACAACGCAAAAATAATTTTTCAATTTGCACAAGTAGTTCCTGAGATTTGTGTGTTCAAACAAACAAAGAAACAGACTCTTCAGCTTTATAAAATTGGTATTGATAATAATCAATGCTTAAATGTTGATGACGGTAGTCAGATTATTAGTTGTAAAACGATAAATGTAATGACTCATTTCAGATTGGAAGTATTCCAATATTAATTTGAATATTTTCTAAGGTTTTTGGACGAATTAGAACATATTACAAATAATTTATGTGTTTTAATTTACAAACCTTAATAATTAAATTGTTTGTATTTTAAATTTACTAGAAACCTGCAAAGAAATGAAAGAGGAACCAAGGATAAATATTTGTGGTAAGTAGTCAGTATTTGTAGTAGGTACAGTACTCTCGATATACTATAGTAGTTTATGATACTGTTGCATAATAAGGGTTCTTATAACACGAGTGTGTTTTGAAAAAACGAGCCGTGGGCGAGTTTTTTTATTGTATCATACGAGTGTTATAAGACCAAGTTATGTACAGTGTCATACACTACTTTATCTACTCTCATACTATAATACATAAACTAATTTACTTTACAAACAAAACCAAACTTCGTCATATTAAATGAAAAAAAAAAAAATTGACACCAAGGCGCAAACATCGATTGCGCATGCGCGTTTCTTTTTTTTTCTTCGGAAATTATAGTATCAGAGTAGATAATAATAATTAATATTGAATGAATATTTATACAAATGTAATTTCAAACTTCTTTTCATATTTTAAAGGTATTTGTGAATTTTCATCATATAATATCGATGATGTGATCCAACATTTAGAAGAACATTGGACCAATAATGACTTGCAGTGCATGATTTGTGAATTTCTTGCTAAAGACCAGGCGTCTATAGCCGCACATAGGTATATTACCATCGTTTCTTTTACACTGCTTTTTCTTTTTTTTTATTTAACTGAGGTGGTAGACAAGCACACGGCCCGAATGATGGTAAGTGGTTACCGTGACCTATGGACGTGTGCAACATCAGGGGAGTCACACTCGTGCTGCCGACCCTGTCAACACAGAGTTTCTGTGCCGTCAGTGTAGGAGACAAAGAAACAGCCTTCGATCTTCCCACTGACAGCACAAAAACTCTTCAGTGAGCGCTGGCTATCTTACTCACCGCCGGGAACACAACATGAGGTTATTCTGGCCGCGGTATTCGGTAGGGTGGCGGTACTTCCCTAGTCGGACTGGTCAATTGAACGGGAATACTGTCTAACCTACCTCCTAAACGGTAGGGCCTACCTCACGCACCGGCTACACTACAATTTGAAGTTCCGTGAACAAACCAACCTTCCCAGGTTGGTTTGTTCACGGAACACCGTGCGTGTAGTTGGTAAACAGACCCTCGATTCTACTAAAGCAAAACCACTGTCATATCAAAGATGCTGCAAAAAAGGCGTTAAATTGTAGACTTTATTTTTTTTACGATTAAAGCCCACAATTAAATGAGAACAGTTTTATCCCACTTTTTGAATTCACTTTACTTAAAGCCATTTCATTTGTACTTTGATGCGGTCAAAGTTAAAGTCTTTAAAGTCTAAAGTTAAATGAATTATTGCAGTGTCCGTGGTATGTGGCCCTGATACAGCTACGCGCGGTGTTCCGTCTACATACCAGCCTGCGCAGGTACCTAAAACTGTGGTGAATCTTGTGCGTGTGAGATTTGTGTGCTTCAAACCGCCTATCGACGGAGTATTGTTACAGTGAAAAGCACGCTTGCAGAAAATACTTAAATCATTTAATTTCAGATATAGCCATCACGCAAGTACAACTTCCAGTTTTTTGTGTCATATATGCAAAAAGAAAATAAAAGCACAACTTTCACTGCAATTTCACTATAGAAAGATTCATTTAAACAAAATTGGAGGACTATGTTCACAACTACAATGTGATAAAATATACGATTCCCTAAGGTTATGGAAGAGACACGAGAAAATGCACAATCATCCAGGATACGTGTGCGATTTATGTGGAGGAAAGTAAGTACAGCAACAAGTGAGCTTATGTGGGTATTGCACTGGCTTTCCACGGTGCGAGATTTCACGGACGCTGATGAATGGGGTCGTCTGTAAAAGTACCTATCACAGAAGACCCCATTCCATGGTGCTAAGTTCGCGTCAACACAACGTCACAGTCTGTGGAAGGCGGCTTTATTTTTTTACTTAATTTCTTTGTCTTACACTAGACGGGTTAGAGATATTCACCATAGGACATAATATTGTGTTCGATAGTGTTCAAAAATGTAATTGAAGCCTACCCCTCCGGGGATTTACATGCGTGAATAAATGGATGTATTTATGTAAAATTCAGTTCAAAATTCAGTCTCGACTTACTTACAATCTCCCAAATTCAGAAACGGTATTGTTGTATTCAAGAAAGAACATTGACTTCATTTTAACTTTAGTTTGAACACATTTTCCATATAGTCTAGTCGACAAGTTGAAAATGGTACAAAATAGAGATACTGCCCTTAAAATTATGTGCGATAGCTCATTGGATCCGGAATGTAGCCTAGAAAAATGTGCCAAAAGCACATAAAAAATTACAAAGTTATAAACAATTAAAGATGAAAAAAAATTGCATTTCGTTTTATGAAAATATTTCAAAAACTATTAATATTTAAGTAATTTCAAAAAAATATTCTGAAAGAGGAGGAAATTTCCAATAAAACACTCCTACTCCCGGAACTCTATCTCCATTATTTATAATTGTTAGATTGCGCGCGCGGCGTCAAAGCCAAGTGCGGCACATTAATTAATTTATTTAAGGTATTGATTATATTTTTTTTAATTAAAAAAAATATGGTGTGTTTTGAACACTATAAATAATTTATTGTCGGTGGCAATTGTACTTAAAGGTATTTTTTCAACAAGTTAAACAATTGTTAACCAACAAAATTTTCTCGAGCTTCCGTCTTAATTGTAAGTGACAAAAAAGGAAGAGAAGCCAGTGGAGAGGCGAGTATAGAATCAAATAGAGTGCAGTATAGAGTCGAGTAGAGAGGCGAATAGTGAGGCGAGTGGGGAGAGTCAAGTAGAGAGGCGAACAGAGAATCGATGGGCGAGTAGAGAGGCCAATGGAAAGGCGAGTATAGAGGAGAGTACAGAGGCGAGTAGAAAGTCGAGAACAGAGGCGAGTTAATAGTCTAGGACAAAGTTGAGTAGAGAGGCGAATTTAATGCTCTGTAGCTTCAGCTCAACACTAAGCGATAACCGACATCCACGCGGGCGGAGCCGCGGGCAAAAGCTAGTACGGATATATATATTTTCTAGATTCAAACTAGCAAAACTTTACGTGCTGTCCTTATTTAATTCTTAATCTTAATGTAAAGCATGTCCCAAAATTTTATTTTAATTCTAATTGAGTGACCATCGAAACCATAATAATGCTGACATTTGGTTTTAGGTATAAACACAAACATCAGATGGTAGAACATTTACACTATCACGATAATCCTACTGCACACGTTTGCGATACATGTGGCAAGACTTTCGCGAAGCTGCGCTATTTAAAAGTAAGTTAATTTTAGTCATAAACTATCGCATCCCACTACTGTTTACGTTAAGATAACAATAATATTTATATTTAGACTTAAATTTTCAGACGACAGATAATACAAGCCCAAGAAAAATCAATGTTAAACGCGAAAAAGTACCGCAATATTTTTTTCAGCCTGCGTGGAACTCAGATCCCGTTCCTTGCACTTTCTAGTTAATTTTCTTTTCAACACACTTGCTCATAAAGTAGCTATAATTACATCACAATTAGTGAGTTATAGATTTGTTTTTATAATTATTGGTTAAGATACATTTTTCTTGAAAACCTTGATACAAAAAGTAAAAAAAAAAGTACAAATAAATAATTGTTCAATTGTAAAATACCTATTACTTGCTCATTTCATGTAACTTCGTATTTAAATAATTTCAACTTGTACGTGTTTAATAAACAAAACTTTCACTTCATTAATTAATAACTTCTGTTTTCTCTGTAAAAGCTTTAAATTCCCCATTTAGTCCGCGACCAATAAAAAAGTAACCTGTTCACGCTACACCTTTTATTCCAAATTTTTACACAATAACGAATACCAAACAAATAGAATTATCCAGTTCGGTGCAGTAGTCGAAGTTATGCGCGTACAAACAATTGGAGGGTTTCATTTTGACAGCATTCATTGGTTCCGAGTGTCGTGCTTTTTCGCAACTAAGTGTAATAGGATTTTTTTTTTGTTTCAGTGTCAAATTCAAATTCAAAAATTCATTTATTCCATAAAAATATTAAATTTCTTTGGAATCGTCATTATTTTTTCCCCTACCGTGCAGTGCGTGACATGGCAACTACTGAGAAACACTGCCAAAAAACACAGTAGGAATCCTTTTTTTAAAAAACAAACAAATGATTGTACATAATCATTTTCTTGTGTTGACTTAGAGCTACTTAATCCCAAGCATTTTTGTTACACAATTTGGCCTTAATTACAAGCTTTTATTTAACTTGCAATGTATGTTTGTTCGGGTGGAATCTTACAACTCAATTTTAAGGCACTTGCCCTCAACCGATTGAGCTGAAATTTGGTATGCACGTTCAGTTCGGATGACAATGCAAGAAAAAAAAAATTAAGATTGTTTTTAAAAAGGTTTTTAAATAGTTTATTGTTGTTTTAAATTTATTAATGGACAATGTTCTAATTTCATTGGGAAGTTTATTGTAGAATCTAATACATTGCCCCATAAAAGAATTGCTTATAGTGTATATCGCTTTATTTCTTAAAACAGATGTGATCTTTCGAGCTGTGTATACAGATTAGGTATTTGCGAGCGTGTTCTCAGGCGAATAGCAAACTCTCGTAAAAGTATGCTCGCGTGCACACTGCAGTCTGCACGTTCTGTATCCCGGTACGCGGCACATGTGAGCTCGTTCGCTCTTTTAGACTCGCTGATTTAGCGCTCGTAAATTGCTTTTAAGAATAAAATTATCAGCCCCCCTAGAGGAGGAGGTAGGACACGACGGTATTTCCGTTCCAAACTGACCTCCGCCCCCCATGAGCGCGGGCCTGAGGGTGACGGGTGGAGCCGCCCGTCATCCTAGCAGAAGCAGGCCACGGCGGCGGCGCGCATCGTAGGACGATGCGCGCCTCCCCACACCGGGGTTGAGTCGGGGACCGCGTGGTCCCCCCCTTCCCGAGGAGGGCCAGACCGAGAGGGATGGCCCTGGGTCAGCCGGGGTGCGAGGGATATGTCGCATGACAACCTCACCTTCGGCCTAGCACTACGACCCAGAGACGGCGTGCGGTTTAGTCGGTTCGAGTCCGACATAACCTCCCCCTCCGGCTCCGGAGGGGTGGGTATCCGTGGGGATTTCCCGCAAGTAAAAAAAAAAAAAAAAAAAGGTATTTCCGTTCAATTGAGCAGTCTGACTGGGGAAGTACCCTACAGAATACCGCGGCCATAATAACCTCGTGTTGTGTTCCCGGCGGTGAGTAAGGAAGCTAAAGCTCACTGGACAGTTTTTGTACTGTCTGTAGGAAGACTAAAGGCTATTCCTGCTTTGTCTTCTACACTGACAGCACAGAAACTCTGTGTTTATAGAGTCCGCAGCAGGAGCGTGACCCCCTGCTGTTGCACACGCCTATAGGCAACAGTAACTACTTACCATCAGGTGGGCCGTTTGCCTGTCTGCCACCTCAGTTGTACGTATAAAAAAAAAGAAATGGTAATTCGTTGGCCGGCGTACTATGGACAAGGATGATGAATGTATGGGATTGACAGGTATTTTGACATTAATTACAGTCGTCATCGTATCGACAACTTCCGTGGCGTAGCGGTAGTGAACGCGGTCGCTACGCAGGAGGCGCGGGTTCGATCCCCGCTCAGTGCAAATATTTGTATGCATGAATGTGGGTTGCATTGGTCTGGTCGTGCCTCGGAGAGCACGTTAAGCCGTTGGTTCCGGTTGTCATACAAACATCTATGGCAGTCGTTACGGGTAGTTGGAGCCCTCAAAAATCCAACCAACTGCTCTAGCTGCAATGCTTCGATATCGCCTTTGGGTTGTGAAGGTCTTCACGGAAAATATCGAAGTTCAGCCAAATCCACAGTTAGAATGGTAAAAAGCGGACCCCAGAATCCAAGTTGAAAAAGCTTCGGATACGACTGGGATTAACGCTACGACGAAGAAGACAGTCGTCATCGTATGTCCATCTCGTACATTGATCGACCTATTTTATTCTTTTCTACAAACCTATTGCCACTTGCCTAGAAGAGAAGGGCTGCAGTCGCGCGGTGATACCTATTATTCTCTTTATTAAATTGATACCTCACCTTTAAAGTGTTTATTAAATTGATTAATATAATGAATTTCGTGAAGTGGTCAGGAAAGCTAAGTTTTCCGTACGGGTAGCATTATCTATGTTAATAAAAGCTAATTTCTTTGCAGTTCAATCCCATTTAACCCCATCATTTAGCGACTTCATAGTTGTTTAGGATCATATTTATAAGCCATGGAAATATTATAATATATTTGAAACATGTCAGCCGCTGAGCACACAATTCAATTAAATAAGCCGAGTCAAGTGTGAGTGCCCTGAGGGTCCGTCGAGGGCCGTCCTCCTTTAACGATACGTTCTGAAAACTTCCCACCCTATGACCTAGTAACTTCTACTGGGTTGCCTAAGTTAATGGGTGCCGTCAGTGTAGAAAACAAAGCAGAAATAGCCCTTGGTCTTCCCACTAACGGCACAAAACCTCCCCAGTGAGCTCGGGCCGACCTACCCACCGCCGGGAACACAACACACCTGTTGATATTAATTTCAAGTAAATTGTTATACATTCACGTGTTTCTAAGAAATAGGTATCAACGGTCAGACGGACAGGCAGAAGGGCGGATAATGAAGTGATTCTATAAGAGTTTTGTATTTCCTTTTGTGATTCGGCACCCCAAAAATGAACAAACGTAAACGAGGTTGCGAAACGCTAAGTAAAGGAGTAACACTTAGCTGTCACCGTTAAGTATTTGAACTCACTCAAACGTCTAACCTCAACTTAGGTAAAAGTCGTTTCAGATAAAAAGAGTTTGAACACAGTTTCGAAAGTAAAATCAGTTCGGTTCCGGTACCCGAAAAAACGAGGGATTTCAGCTCTAAAAAGATTGGTACCCAGCACTGAGAGCCACTCGGTATCACAGTGCAAACAACCAATCAGGATCGAGTACGTCCGCGCCACAGCGCTTGGCCAATCAGAATCGAGTGAGTCGATTCCCCGCTCCGACCGTGCCTATAAATACAGCCGTGACTCAAGCCATCGCGCCAGTCGCACGTCAGCCGCCGGCGAGGCAAGGTCTCCGAAGTTGTCATCGCCCGGCCCTGCGCCACTGAAGATGTCGACCGCAGTGATCGACGAAACGTCTGGAACGCAAGTTTCACATGGACCACGGCCAATCAGCCCGGAAGCAGTATATTCTACATGTCTACATGTCCTTTCACCTTGGGCACACTTGTGCACATCATTCCTCTACAATATTAAAAAATAAATGCCAAATTAATACTTCCAAACGATTTCCTTTCGAAACTGTGTACAAATTCTTTTTTCCGAAATGACTATTAAATCGTGATTTAGTACCTATATGCACATAATAAAGATACATACTAGTCAAATACATACCTACATATTACATGACAGTCTTTAAGTAAAATGTTGTGTTTCAGCTTCACATTAGAAACGTACATGTGAAATCAGAACCAATGAAGTGCTCTCACTGCGACCGTATGTTTAAAAACCAAAACTACTTAAGAACTCATCTGAAACTATTAGCGATGAAAAAAAATTGGAAATGTGAATTTTGTCCCATGGAATTTGCGATGCTAAGCGCATTAAAGGGCCATATGAGGAGTCATAGCGATGAAAGACCTTACTGTTGTGATATTTGTGGATCGAGGTAATGATATCTTTCTTTGTATTAGGTACGCTATATGTCAACAGCCAACTCTCAAAGTAACATAATTCTGTAAACTGACTTTATTAAGTTAATAGTGTAGTTGAAAAAAGGCCACCTCTAATTAGGTGACATCAAAACACAATCAAAAATATAATATCGTTGACAAGTCGACTTGGGCAACCACGCGCGGGGCACGCCGTGATTGCGGCGGTAAGACCCATCATGGGGGAGTGGCTAGAGAGGCCACACGGGAGCCTCTCGTACCGTCAGACGCAGATGATAACCGGGCACGGTTACTTCGGGCGGTATCTGCATCTGATGGGTATTGAGCCAACGCCCGAGTGCCATCACTGCGACGCGAGCGTGGACTCGGGGCTGCACACGCTCACCGAGTGTCCGACGTTTGAGACGCCGAGGCGGGAGCTTGTGCAGGCCCTGGGGGTGAGAGTGCTCACGCTCTCCACCCTGCTCGCGGCGATGGTCCGCTGCGCGGATGCGTGGGCGGCCAGCGCCTCTTTCTGCGAGCAGGTCATGCTCGCGAAGGAGACAGCAGAGCGGGCGCGGCGCGGTGAGCGAGAAAGACTCGCTGACATCGCTGCTCGCGCCCGAAGGCGGCTCGGGCGTCGGAGGGCGCTTACAGACCTCCGCCCCCCATGAGCGCGGGCCTGAGGGTGACGGGTGGAGCCACCCGTCACCCTAGCAGAAGCAGGCCACGGCGGCGGCGCGCATCGTAGGACGATGCGCGCCTCCCCACACCGGGGTTGAGTCGGGGACGGCGTGGTCCCCACCTCCCGAGGAGGGCCAGACCGAAAGGGATGGCCCTGGGTCAGCCGGGGTGCGAGGGATATGTCGCAAGACAACCTCACCTTCGGCCTAGCACCACGACCCACAGACGGCGTGCGGTTTAGTCGGTTCGAGTCCGACATAACCTACCCCTCCGGCTCCGGAGGGGCGGGTATCCGTGGGGATTTCCCGCACGTAAAAAAAAAAAAAAAATATCGTTGACTAATCGTGTGACATAATTATAAATAAATTTACGTCGTATTAATTCCATTTTAGATACAAGGCGAAATGCCATCTTATTACCCATATGAGGAATCATACAGGAGATAGACCATACCAATGTACGCCATGTGGCAAAGCCTTCAAGACCAATCAGCTGCTGAGAAGACACGCCACGATCCATACAGGCATCCTACCTCACAAATGCTTGTACTGCGAAAAAGCGTTTTTGTGTAAGAAGCGCATGATGAAACATTGTACTAATCGGCATGAAACGCAAGTAATGGTAATAAATGATTAATTTGTGTAGTGAATAAAAAATAATGATTCTGAGTAAATGTTACCTTTGAAAGACCTTTGTTTTATTTTGCACCCCCTTTTACCTGACTGCGCCAGAAGGAATGTTATTTTTTCGAGAGTATGTAGGTATGTATTATTGTTTGGCACGCAGTCTGAACGGCTCCTCGATGGATTTTAGCTTGAGAGGTATCGTTAGATTCGTATTTGCTGTGAGAGTGACACTGGGTATATCAAAATAAAAAGAAACAAAATGGCGGATTTTAGTAATAAAAAAATATCACTCATAGTTATCGAGTAGGGTACCAAAATGAAGGAAATTATAAGACGATGATTACAAAAATATATATTTCATAACGAAGAAAGTATAAAATAACATAAATTATTAAAATAAAAAAACCCGACTGTTGCTGAAAGGATCGAAACAAGCTTTATAGCAAGTGGTAGGTACCCATTTGCAAATCTCAAATCCTATGAAAATTAATGGGTAAAGCTTGTTTTGATCTTTTAAGCATCAGTCTTGATTTTTTATATTAAATAATTTATTTTATTTAAATAGTGCAGCGTTAATATTTTGTTATATAACGCGTACCTATAGATAGATATAATTTAATGTGATCCAATATCGTACGGATTTATCAAGTTTATTTACGCTTGATATTATTGATGGGCAAAAACGCGATTGCTCCCTACCCTACATGTATCCACGTAGCTATGTATTTGCAATGCAATTTCAAGCTAAGGTTAGAAACAATACAAAACATTTATAGTACACATATCTAGAGACATATTTATCTAGGTATCTACCTAAATCACAAGTTTATTTCAAACTCGCCTACAGAATAACCTCACTCAAAATGAAAAATCCTTTTTAATTCACTTCTATTCCAGTAAATGTCGTATAGAAACAGCAAAATGCCATTTCCACAACGTAAGAAGGAACCGTGTTAACAGTCTTGTCTGCTCCGGTCCACGGGTCTGGAAAATTTCAATAACCTAATATTTTATGTCGGAAGAACGTTCAACTTTTGCATACACTGTTATTGGTCCATTTTTTACGTAGTTCCTTTTGGTCCTCGCGTTTACGTGAAGGGGAAAAAAGGCTAATCCATCACCGTCGTTGGCACGTCTCGTTATCATAATGAATTAGTACTCTTGACAGTTCGAAGCAACATCACTAATTATAGCTGTAATTTGTTATCTAAGTTTTGGAACGGAATACATATCGATAAATCTATTGATAAGTTGTGTATCAAATTGAACTACAAGTAGACGTATGGATTCTTGGAATAAGTATTTGGTAGGTAGGTATTGCATCTGTAAAATCTTGTGTACATTGAAATGTTAACAACTTAAGAAGAGGTTTTCGTAACAATAAAAATCAATGAGAGCAGGTAAATAAATCTACCCTTAAGGGTTAACGTATACATGTATTAACTAAACCGGCTCATTCCCAAAACGTCCATTTCACAAAATGGACTGTCCCACTGAATTTCGAAGTTCAAAATCGCTATGAACGGTAGTTCGAAAGTTCAGAAATGCGACTCACATTATTGCGAAAGTACGCCACATCGATACACGCATTGTCGAATGTTTGTCACTGCGATGCACGTTACCGCGAAAGAACGCCAAATTGATATACGTACCTACCTATTTTCGAATTTTTATTACCGCTAAAGTACACTACATCGATACACGCATTGTCCAATGTATTGCAGTACACGTGCGATACACGTTCCTGAAAATGTAGGTATGCTTCTTGTTATTTTACATAGCGATATTTAACTAATACTATACAACCTTTTTTTGTGAAAGTTATAGATTTACTGACTTGAAATGATATAAAAACAAGGAAGTAGCATGCATACATACATAGGTATTTTTTATAATAGTCCGGTCAAAGTACAATCCCGGTACCTGTACTCCTATAATTTGGTTTAAACTGACCGGACTATAATTTAACTTTATTTTATAACTAAACCATAAAAAATATATATTCCTATTTCGGTTTATTTTTTAATTAGTAAATTTGAAATTATTATAGACCAAAAAAATATATATTTTTGTTTAGATATATTTTAGTCAACTAGACTGGTGTAGTGGTAGGGCGTTCGCCTGCTACGGGGACGGACGGGGACATAGGTTCAATGTCTGCTTAGTGCAAATATTTATGTCCGTATGTATATTATGTAAGAAATTGTTGCAAGTATTATGTTATACTCGTAGTTTCTGCCCACGACCTATAGATTCGTATGTATGCTTTTCTCATCTTCCTAATATTTACGACAACAATGGTCTACCTAGCTAGTTTATTAAACTACAAACAAAAGGTATCATGCAAGAATGAGCGGGATGCTCCTTGAATTCCTAATGTCCTGAGATGGCCTAGTATTTATAGCGTCTTGCAAAGGCACCTGGCCGGTGTTTTGGTGATAAATATGTCGAATGTTTCTTAGTTAGGAAGAGTTGGAAAGTAATGCTAAGAAAACATATATTCCATCTTTTTTCGTATATTTAATACAGGCAGAATTAGCGGAACACAATAAAGGAGAGTATTAAATTGTTAGCTTTATTTCTAAACAAATAATAATTAAACATGAAACAACAGTTAAATTAACATGTTTTGATATTAATTTGCATCACCATACTTAAAGTTTAATAAAAAAAAACTTAACCAAACAAAATGCATTTTTCTTAGATTTCGTAGTGACAGAGAAACAATTAAAATTTTTACATTTTGTGACGGTTTAAAATTAATTAGATGAGGTTTAATAACGAGTGATTCCCCCTCATCCCTTGATTAAGGTTTCCATCCGTCTGGGCATACTGCGAAAAAATCTAAGAAAAATGCATTTTGTTTAGTTGAGTTTTTTTTATTATTAATGTTCAAGTATAGTGGTTGCAAATTAATATAAAAACACACCATTTAGAAGAAGTACGTATACTTGATTAGATACCATCGATCGGCATGTTTGCACATATGAGTATAAACTACACTACTAACTTACCTACATGATAAACGCAAACTGATTGCTAAGACTTTTGACCACTTTGACCACTCCGAATGCTTACGACGATGTGGAATTTTAGTATTCAGATCATTTTGAGTACTTTTGTGGTCAACATTTTTCTAATGCTGACTGTAGGTACCCTAATTTTTTCTATAGTTTTTAGCTATCAATTAGTAGCGAAGAAGGGTAAACATTTCAAAAGAGAAGCCAGTGGAAATTTTTTACCATTGTCTGATTTTTCAGGACACATGTTGGTTTATCCTGCACGATGCAATCCATTGCGAAGCTAGCAAGAATTTGGAAATAGGGATACTTTCCACTGCTATTCTACTTAAAGTATCTCGTATCATAACACTACAACTTCATAATCTAAACAAATACTCGATATTCACGCGATAACAGAGCAAAATTGCGTCGATTGTGTGACCTATTCTTCTCTTACATTTTTGGTATACTTAATTCATTTTAATTAGGTGTTTTAACTAGTCTTAAAAAACTTTTTAAACAAATCATAAATGTCAACCTTACAGTTTCATTATATTCATTTCAAGCTATCATTACAGTTTCGCTAAGTATAACAGTATCTAGAAATAACTCCGAAATTCCGAGCTCCAAACACAATTAATGTAATACACCCACATTTCTAAGTTAATTGTTAGGAACCCCGGTCGGGACTCGTAGCCAGCTCATACTCACATAACTGTATAATTGAATACCTATCTAATCTACACCCGAAATGTATCTAACGGAATTGAAGTCCCATTATATAGACATATTAATCAAGAAGGCGTTCTATTTTCTGTGAAAGTAAATTTTATGGTTGGATTGGAGATTTCACTTGCATATAATACAGGCCGAATACTTAAATTCATGATTAAGAATTGTGGCTAAGGTAAACCATAGCCAGCGTTTAAGCGTCTTTGTTTTTATATCAACTCCCCTCAATTTTTTTACACATTATATCTTTACATTAGTGCTCCTTACGGAATTCTATGTAAGTATATTTCATAGCCTAGGCCCTAGCACTCAGCGACGGAGTGAAGCGTTAGCAGATTTATTCACATTGTCAACAGAATCAGGGAAGTAGAGACATGCTGTTCTAAGCAACGATAGGTCAGTTCGACGGGGAAATACAGCTCTCTTACTTAAAATCAACTAGTAGGTAGTAATCAATTTCCTTGTAACACGATCACTATAAATAACGGATTTGACATATTATTCATCGATAGAACTTTCAAGTGGGTATCTATACCTTCTGTGGACTTAAATTTGAATAATTTTAAGTCAGTTTACTTAGGATTCAGTACTACTTATACCAGTATCGGTTGGAGCAGGTCTTTCTATTATGCTAAGGGTTGAAAGAGCACGAAGAGCTGACCTTAAGTTTCTTGCAACTTCGAAGCTACTCTATAAATTTGCTATATAACGAGTGCTCTGTATTGACTATGAGACAGCTTTAAGTTCTTCAGACTACACTGCGTAGACATGACCTGCTCCCCTATGTACATATTACAGTTAAAAGGTTTTCATAAATAGCTGTCGCCTGTACGAGTATAATCGTATAAACAAAGTCATCGACATTTATTCCCTAGCTGCAAAGAAATGCAAACTGGTTTCTGACTTTAGATTACGAGAAAACTGAAAATCTTTCGGAAGTTTTAGTTTAATACATACACTGAGCATTACTCTGCACACACATAGACATACTCACACACACACGCGCTCACACACACACACACGCGCTCACACACACACACACACACACACAAACACACGCACATACACTGACACACACATACCAATTCAATTGTTTAACCTATGTTGAAATTACTGCATGAATTTTGTAAATATAATTAATAATGACTATTGTGTATCTGATTATGTACTTTTTTACTTTATCTGATTATGTAACCTAACTTATAATATTATCACTATAATTTGGAATATGATCTGATATAGGTACCTGCCTAATGTTGGAAGGCTGGTGTCCTGTGATACCTACAATGTTTGGATAGGTACATTAGTACAGGTGCCTATGTTTCACCTTAGAATATTTTCTCTGCTCTATTCCGTAATATGATAGTGTCATAACGCTGTATGTACCTACTCATTTGTTTTAAAAATAAATTATAAAAATATGAAAAAAATACCGCATTGCCGACTGAAGATGCCAACCAGTGAACAAAATTTATACATACATACATAAGGTCACGCCTTTTTCCCATCGGAGTAGGCAGAGACCACTTCTTTCCACTTGCTTCGATCCTGACGCACCTTTTTCGCTTCTCCTACTTTCATAAGCGTTTTCATACAAGCGCGTCGGTTCTGGGTACTTTTGACCTGACCTTTACTCAAGACGTCTTCGATTTGATCAAAGAACGTTCGCCTGGGTCGCCCCCTACCGACTCGCCCATTCACTTTCGCCTCATAAATCTGTTTCGTCAATCTACTTTCACTCATCCTTTCTAAGTGTCCGAACCATCTAAGCATCCCTTTCTCTATCTTTGTCACTACATCTTCTTCCACGCCACAACGTTCCCTTATCACATTATATTTATGTACTTATGCAATATTACGGTTGCCACCAGATCGTTTCAAAGTTGACCTTTGTATCGCGAAAGCTTGAAGGCTTTATTTCTCACAAGGGATTCGTTGCCTTATTCCTATTGAATTGATATGCCCTAAGCGACGACCCTGTTTTGTATCGACGCTCGATATCGCATGGACCATGAAGCTTTGCTTTTCAACTTTCTGCTGACTTGATACTTTACCAAGACTTAAGTATTTTGATTAGAAGAGTATAACCATAGTAAGTAATTTCCAAGTCAGTAAAGTAGTGCTGAAGTGAGTTTGATGCACAATATTCCTATATTTTAAATACGCTGACATTTTAAATTAATAGTAGGAACCTACCTGTTATTTAAATAAGTGTTTCTGTGAATACTAGGTAAGTTTGGTATCACTACATAGTATAAAACAAAGTCGCTTTATCTGTCCCTATATCCCTTTGTATGCTTAAATCTTTAAAGCTACGCATTGGATTTAGATGCGGTTCTTTTTAATAGATAGAGTGATTCAAGAGGAAGGTTTATATGTATAATACATGTTTAATATAGTAGAGGGTGCAGCGGGATCGTGGTTTGACGCCACGCCGGCGGAAAAATATTGGCGGTACGAAGTTCGCCGGGTCAGCTAGTACCTAATATGTGCCATAACGCCTACACATAAAAAAAAACCAACTTAAGTAATTTCTCGGAACGTGCAGTGCTAAGTATAAAGTGCAAGAAGTTTTATTCACCAAAATTTATTTATGTGACTCTTGAAAATGTTGTTAAAAATAAATTGAATGATTAGGCTAACCACCATTATTTTACAACAACTGCATCTAATTTTCCGATATGCTCACGTTTATTATACCTATTTCAGAAGCAGTAAACGAACCCGCATTACGAATGTGCACGCCTGACGAGCTTCGAATAAATTACCTACAAATGCCACCACCAGTGCCTCCCACTCGTCATTTCTAAACGAATGAGATTCGATCTAAATTCTAAATATGTTTTAAAAGGTATGGTTTGAAAGGTTTTATATGCATAGATTATACAACTCATTGTGGTGTACTACGGAGATTTTTGTACTTGCAGAACATTTATTTAAGTATATTATATCCATGTACGTATTCAGTAGAATCGTGAAGTGAAGTGGAATTAGTACCTTCTACGTACCCTGTAGGATCGGAAATACCAGTTTTTATATCTGTTTCAATTGTAACCACACCTTTCACACCACCAATGTGAAACTACTGTGGTTCTAACACACACACACATTCTCGAAGCTACAGATGGCTCAAGATCAGCCCGGGTGCTAGGAAAATACCATATTGGGTCACCTCACACCCTGGCGTTGGAGACCCGTGACAGCGTATGGTATTACTCAGTTCAAGGCTGACATAGCCGCCCACCTCACCAGCGAGACGGATCCGTGGGGATTTACACACGGAAAAAATATTAGAAACCATGAATTGTCAAACGAAAGATGGGATGTCATCGAAGCAGATGAACTGACAACTCGATAAAGCTGGATAGGATAGACTGAATGCGTAATCTAGAGGACTTGGTGCGACAGTGCATAATGGGACAGGCCTATGTATATGCAGCACTGTATTTCTCCATTACTAATTTCAAAAAATAGTTGTATGACATGCCTACCAATGAGTGTCGCCTTTATTATTCTATGAATGTACCATATACCTATCCTACATTAGAAAACCTTTTTCGTAAAGCCGACAGTTTTTCCGAAGAGGACTCGGGAGGAGAATGTAAGGAGCGTGGAAAGAGGTAAACAATATCTAATAAAAAGTATTTTAGTTATTAGGTGTAGTTACCTACTTGTATGAGTACGTGGAATTTAATTAACATGAAGATCAAACAGCAAATGTTAGAACAGACATATGGGTCCTATTATTATATCTATATTAATATATATATTATACCTACTTAAAAGAACGTTAGGTAACATATGGTTGCTTCTACAAATTACATAGCGTTTAAAAATAAATCTGGCTGCGTTTGTTAATTCCGTTAAAAATGTATCGGAAGTTTATATATACCTACTGTTGATCGATGACAATTAGTGGAACTTGTGAAACCTTTGAGAATACAGTAAGGCGAAATCGGTCAGATTCAATAATAAAATATAAAGAAAAGTAGGTACCTACAAGTATTGTATTCAATATATTATATTATCAGACGCCGATCCTTTAAAAAATGTTGGTAGTTCCCAGTAAGATAACACTTGTACACTACAGAAATGTGTTAAACCCCTTTACACATACTACTTAAAGGTTCAGTTTCAATACTTTTGTGCCCTGACGCTGTTCTGTTTGGAATGAATACATGAAACCCACAAGAATACCAGAAAATGCCGCTAGGAGACATGTCACCGGCCAGTAGGCAAAAAGCAAGGTCTTTCTAGAAAGACATGTAATTTAAATATGCCTAGGTATCTAAAGATAATAACATTATAGACACAGGGTATTAGTGTAAACGTATAAAAAGAACATGTACATACAACAAATCAGAAACAGAGTAAGCATAATTAGGTATGTCTTGCATCATATTGGCATTAAACTCTAGGTACGGTTTTGAGGAACAAGGAGGATGTCATATGGGAATATAATCACGACTAGCTTCAATGCTATGAATTTGTCTTACGAAAATACAAATGCATGTTGAAACCTATCAGACACGTCTCTTTATGGTTGTAGCGAACGCTATTCCACACGATACTGAAGTGGTGAAACGTGCTTTTGCATGACGTCGCGTGTTCAAACATTACGTTTCCCGACTTCTTTTTTGCACTTCAAATCAGACTTACCTCTAAACAATCTATGGAATACTTTCACATATTGTACCGTGGTTCGTACTATGTAGTTAGGTACCGTCATGTAATTACACGATGTTATATCGACCAATAATTATTTGAAATTTATTTTTTTGAATTGAAAGACTAACTTTTAAAGCATCGAAAATCCCCGGTTTTTGACTGGAGAATTTTAATGATTAATTCATCGTTTCATTTAGTGAGTGTTGGTCATTTTCTTAACATCAACGTTTTTCGTAATATAAGTCTTCAGGCTTTCACGGTCGGCGTTGCATGTAGAATATACTGCTTCCGGGCTGTCTGGCCGTGGTCGATGTAAAACTTGCGTTCCAGACGTTTCGTCGATCACTGCGGTCGACATCTTCAGTGGCGCAGGGCCGGGCGACGACGACTTCGGAGACCTTGCCTCACCGGCGGCTGAGTTTCACATCGACCACGGCCAGACAGCCCGGAAGCAGTATATTCTACACGTTTTTCGTAATGTTCCCAAAGTTAAAAACTCTTGTATTTGGTTTACCCTCCTCTTTTTATCACTTAGAAATTGAAATCTACACAACCAAAATATTTAGAATTTTGTCGTAGCTGTCTACGACATTCACTGCCACTCATATTCATATGTACATAATATATTTATAACTTTACTTGAGCCTCAAATAAGCACATTTGGAGGCATTAGGTATTGCTAAAGCGTTTTTATGTCGAGCAAATCGTGTCCGGAATCTTAAAGGAATATTGGCTGAAAGTTTTCGAGCTTACACAAAACCTCTTTCTAACCATAAACGATATCGCTTACGAGAAAGACATCTAAAATAATATCTAACGGACAGTATTAGTGAGGTGGTGCTGTGGTGCTAGATATTTTGCTATTATTTGTGTAGCGGCTTTGAGGGCAGTAGAAAATGACTAAAATGTACGGATTTGAACGCCTTATAACTGGCGTCCGATTGGTGCAATATCACGTCATGACCAATCATAGCGCGTGCTTTCGTGTGGTGTGATATGTATGCATATGCAGCTGTCTGAGTACCTCAACTCTTTGCAAAGTCAAAAGTTACTTCCTAGCTTATGCGACATAGCTGCTATACCTATTTCCTTTGCTTTTGTCGTAGTATTTTTTTTTAATAATAATTACTTTTTTGCAATTAATAATATTAACTTGCAAGTAAATATTTTTATTTTGTATTTTTATATTCTACATACCCTCCTCAAAGGTCTTAAAGTTCTTACGCAGCGTCTTACAATTTTTTAAAGACAATTAACGCTATCATCGAGAACAATGCTGTATATAATACAATGCTTTGCTGTTAAACTACTTACTAACTTATAAACCCTCATCGAGCTAACAAAATCATATAATTCTAGTTTAATATCTACATCCCGAACTTGAAGGCCAGTTTAGTTTCAAGTCTGTTTGGTTCGCCGCTTTAAGTAATTACATAGATTTAAATCTATCGGCCGCCGGCATATTCCCATAGTGACGGACAGTGCTTAGCATCGATAACTTATTACGTGAATTGATATAAGTATAGTAACTTAGAAATAATATTCTAGACTTAGAACATAGATTTTTTTATTGGAATTTGAAATTGATTCAATTTCATATTCACAACTTCAAGTAAGTAGTTACATACAGTCCTGATTGAGACTTCGACGATTTTTTGAGGAATTTAAAGTCTATGTTAAACACAGACGGACTAAGACAGTACCAAACCCTAAAATCGTATATATAGATTTAAAAAAGAAATGTAAATGACATAACTTATCGATATAACCTATAAATTAATTTCTGAACATTCAATCATCCCTACATTCCGGTGCGGTCCAATTTCCTCAAGAGACAATCGGTAGCGTAACAGCTGAAGTTTCATCCGAGTGGCCATTGATCGAGGCTATAATAAACTTTTGTTACGTAATTATTGCCCCTTGGTGTTAACTCAGATGTTTTCCTTTAAGAAAATTAAGATTAAGGGTATCTAATTTAGAAATCATTCTGAAGAAATAAAGGCATTAACCATTTTTTTTTATTTTGCGCAAAATTCCTTTAAACGTGATATTCTTAAAGACAATTTTTGGAATTCATGCGCCCCGTTTTTTTTATGGGAAGGAATTCTGCTGACCTCCGAAACTCGGGAGGAACGCCATAGCCTCTTCCGTTAATCAAAGTAAACTGTACCTACGTAAGTTTGGCTTGGCTTGTTGGAATTATTGTTTAATATACAACTAGCTGTTGCTCGCGGCTCCGCCCGCGTGTTATTCTGATCCCGTTCATTGCTGATAGTAGCATGATGATATATTATAGCCTATGCTAGTACCTGATAAAGTAGCTTACCAATGGCAAAAAAAAAATTGAAATCGATCCAGTAGTTTTTAAGCTTATTTGTTACATACAAAAATTCTAATCTTTCCTCTTTATAAAATTATGGTAAATAGTATAGACTAAGTTATTAAATAAGTAAACTACCACCAGATAGCAAGCGGTTACCAAGTTTGATGAATGAGGTACACTTGGTGCGGTAATTAACCAGTAGTTTGATAAATATGAGCGTGACGAAAAATTGGGTAAATAGGAGAGGAGGTTAGTTACCTAAGTACCTATCGGTAATCCCGCGAAAATGCAGCATCTTGTTACTTCTGAAATAATTCAACTATAAGTATTAATAGTAGGTAAGTAAAGCTACAAGTACCTAACGTGACTGTAATCAAAAATATTATAAGGCTAATTAACAAATTTGTTCTACACGATTTACACGTAGGTAGGTACAAACACATCGTTCCTACGCACGCAAACACGGGCGTGCACTTAAAATAAAATTTAAAATAATTACATACAACATTAGAGTCCTTGTGACATATTATTTTACACAGGTTTCATCTAATAAACATACTAAAATAAAACTTTAAATCTCATTGTCATACTGCTTATACTGTTGATTGATGGCACTTGGTGGAACTTGCTTCACATCAATGAAAACACTTGTACTATTCCACATTATTTAATAAATTCCTGACCGGTTTTGCCTTACGGCATTTTCAAAGGTTGATCCATGTTTAAAACATGTATCAACCTTTGATAATGCTATAATAATAAATAATGTGGAATAGTACAAGTGTTTTCATTGAAGATCTCATTTACATACTCGCTATGTAATCTACCTCTACTACCTTATAAAAAGTTGTACCTAAGTGAGTATAACAAATTTTAATTATCTACCTATGCCTAGAGGCGCAGTATTGTTAATGACAGGGATTGACATGCTGAGGGCACCTGTTACCGAGGTAAGGAGCATGCATCATACATATCGGAAGGAAATAGTCGGTTCGATTCCAACATACTATCCCAGTAGAGGAAATCGGCACTAGTATACGCAAGTAATAACAGAAATTATTAAAGATAAAAACCCGACTGATCCTAAAAAGATCGATGACCTATTTTTGTTTTTTGTTGTTTTTTTACCATATACATTTTGGCGTCAAAATACCAACATTATAGCTTTTGTTCATATTATAAGTATTACCCAAGAACACCTGGGAAATAAATACCTTTTTCACTTCTCATGCTCTTAAAATGTTACTTTACTCCCTGCATATCGGGACTAAAGTTCCATATTAATCTCTAGGGACTAAAGTAATTTTTTTTAAATTTACTTTGATAACTCCTAAACAGCCAATCACGGTGTTTGTGAATGGAAGGATTATCACCTTTTTAGTGATTGTGTAGGTATAGAAATAACCTCAAAATGACATTTGAAAAAATCAAATATCCCATTTAATTTCGTGAACCACGAATAATGATATTAATTTAATTAATTATTATGTAAGTATTAAGGATAAGTCCATTTTATTATCCATTTCCAATTAGTTTTAAATTATTTTTCAAGTTTGAATCTGTTGGCTAAATATTATATATGCAAGCATATAAACCGTACGTCACTTAACACCAAAAAAAACCGCGGGACAAATTTCTTTGCAATTTGAATTTTGAATAGATTATTCGTAATAAGCTTGCGTTGTAATCACCAATTACTTACACCAATTAATTGTGCAACTTAGAAAATGTGTTATTATAAATAAATAAAAATAAATAAATATTCCACAACATTTCACACCACGCTATCTAGATCCATGGTAAGGATAGCTTTACTACCTTGTATTATGGAATCTAGAATACGGATAAACATACTTAGATATTTTTTTTTGTAAATGCATACATATTATACATAGAAACACCCAGACCAATGCAAATACCCATATCCATGCATACAAATATTTGCACTGAGCGGGGATCGAACCCGCGCCTCCTACGTAGCGACCGCGTTCACTACCGCCACGCCACGGAGGCTTTACCCCGTTATCGATATGATGAAATTAATATATTCAGGTTGAAATAGATATATGCAAATTACTTAATTTTTTTTTTAATATTATAATTTTGTATAAAAAGTCGCTTTTTTTTCCTCGCATTCAAAGTGAAAAGTAGAGTGTTTAACGTGGGACTAAACAACCATAATGACACTCGAACTATTAGCCACCCTCGCTTCGCTCGGGTGGCTAAAACATCTCGTGTCATTATGGCTTGTTTTAGTCCCTTGTTGAACAATCTACTATCATTTCAGACATGAATCATTGAAATCCCTACGGTAGTTCAGAAGATATGAGGTAATAAAGAATATTACAAACATACATACAAGATACGCGCGAAAAACATAACCCTTCTTGGCAGTCAGGTAGAAAATAATAAATGCATGGTATCAATGAGAGAGCGGCGGCGCGCATCGCAAGATGATGCGCCCCCCCCCTATACCGAGGGCGGGGGACCGCGTGTTCCCCCCTCCCGAGGACCCAGGGCCAGACCGAGAGGGATGCCGGGGTGCGAGGGATATGTCGCACGACAACCTCACCTCCAGCCTAGCACTACGTCCCACAGACGGCATGCGGTTTAGTCGGTTCGAGTCCGACATAGCCTCCCCTTCCGGCTCTGGAGGAGGGGTGGGGGTAGCCGTGGGGATTTACCGCACGTAAAAAAAGGTATCAATGAGAGAAGGATGTATTTTTTAATATAAACAATAATAGATGTATATAGAAAGTTAGTATATAGAAAGTTAAGTATATAGAAGGATGTATTTTTAATATAAACAATAATGTTGTTATGACACCTGAATTTCAAATAATAAACTTAAATTGACTTTGGGTATTTAAATTAGGAATAGGATAAATTAGGAAAACTATTGAAAGGAGACACGATTGCTCAGTTATCTACTTAGAGCCTTCGAAATGAGTCAGACCCATTTTAAGTTATCTTTAACTAAATCCGGCGCCTAAAATAGATAAATAACTTTAGATATTCCTTATCTTAGTATTTAAAGCTTTTAGACTTAATGTAAGTTTGTAGAGTACCATAAGTCTTCCTAGCACTTTATCTAGATTTTGCCAGCAGTACATTGCCAAGGTTGTTTCGGACAAAGCACACCCCTTGTGACAGTAGATATCTTCTAACTAGATATCTGTGGGTTAGATGAATATCTACCGCATATAGTATATATACCGCAAATAGTTATTTTATACCGTAAAGAAATCATTGGAGCTCTATAAACACCTTAGAGTTACCAAAGCCCACATCTTAGGTAAATCCCAAGATGATACAGTCAGGGCACTCCCGAAAGATAATAACACTTCCGAGCTTAAATCTAGACTCATATTCATAAATGATTTATGATTAGAGCCCAGTCGAACAGAGTGGGGTTAGGTTGGCAAGTAGGTAGGCAAGACGAAAATGATGAATATCGAGTGCACGTGACGAATTTGGAAATCCAAAACGAATGGTTGACAATGGGAGAGTTCTGCATACCGATGGCCTTAAAGTGGCGCGCCTTGAACTATGAGTGGTCGCCGGCCTTGTTAAAATTCTATTTTAACACCTTTCAGATGACCCTCCCAAACCAGAGTAACCTGGTAAGATGGTGAAAGGCCACAGAAAAGTTGTTCGTTAGTTGGTTAGGCAGGGAGGGGAACTTGGGTAGTGAAGGTGAGTGCTGATGTACATCAACAAAAGGGGCCCCTTCTAAACCTACACTTGGATCGTAAGTCCCAGGCATTGTCCCGAGTTCCCAACTCAGCAACGCGATGGACCTGGCACCCGCACGGAGAATCCATAGAGTGCTAATAATATCGGTCTAAGAAAAGTCCTTAAACGCACAACCTATTTCGTTTCTTCATTGCTATTTAAAGTATATAAAGGCCATTCTCGGTCTAAGAAATAATATGATTTATCTGGGGGCACGGTAGTGCCCCCGCCAAGACGAGACAAGCGAAGCGTACCTACCTTTTCTCGAAACGCTTGGTCGTTTTTTTGAACTCTCATAACTTTGTTTTGGATGATGCTAAATAGTTAAAATTTTCAAGATAGAATGCCATCGGTACAATCATTAAACATACAAAGTTTGAATGTCGTAGCTATTATACTTTAGATTTTATTAATGTCTCAAAACCCTTGATTTCGTTACTGACTCATCACTCACTGATCATCAAAATTGTAAGGGTACTTAATGAAGTCCTAGAAAGCTGAAATTTGGTATGTAAGCTAATATTACTAAAAAGACAACAAAAAAATTAAAAAACCTAACGTAACCTATGCCCTGGGTATAGGAGGTGTTAGCACAGATTACCTACTATACGGTGGAAGTTTGTATATGAGACTTGCACTACAGTTTGTGCTACATACATAAGTCAAAATTAATTAAAATATTTCTTATAACAAATAAAAAATACGTACGTCATATTTTAACCAACTTAAAAAAAATAATGAAATCCCACCAAAAACATTTTCATGTAAAAATGTTGCCTGACGAGTTTACGTAGCTTACCCTGTGAAAAAGTTATCAGATTTCGTATAAAGCCAAGCTCTAAAGACGGCACGCTCTGAACCTACAAGCTCTACACTACACCTTAGGTTTAGAGCGTGCAGTCATTTTCACATGAAAAACATAATCTGAACTCGGGTACAGTGCAAATATACAATTAACCTGAGACTATTTACCAAACTCCATAGACTATATCGGTGTAGGTACTTTGACATATGCATACATCCCATGATGTGCACAGTTTAAAGAACAATATTGACATAAGCTCACTCACACAAAACCCATTCTTCACGCCGTTTTTAGCGATAAATTTCCTTAGCAAAGCTGTGTCTATATAGATATGGTCTTAGCAATTAACGAACATAAAATACCCTCTTAGGACCAACAACTAAAAGGACCAAACTCGTAACACGCGTTTCACTGTAAGCAGTGGTTGAACCTTTTCAATACTTCCTCGTGTGAACAAAAAATGATGAAGCTTTACTAGTACATTGGTATTCTGAATGAATCCGGAAGGGCTTTTTATCTGCAGGAAACCAACAAAGCGCCTCACGTGAATTTTTTTCTAGAATCATGAATAGGTAGTTCAAGATCTAGTGAACTAATAATTTTCGTGCGATAAGTATTCCAACAGCTTTGTCAAGTTTTTAAAAATATGGAGTCAAAAGCTAGCACTTAATATCCTTAAATCCCTACAGGTTAAATAGCTTAGGAGAATGTCGGTGACCATCTAAGACACATTGGTTCTATAGATATATATATATATATACATATATATATATATATATATATATATATATATATATATATATATATATATATATATATAGGGTTGTCACATTCTTAGAAAAATTTGGGATAAATCGAGATATTAGGTATATAATGAAGTCTCCCGGCCGCGTCTCTCTGTCTGTATGAACGCGATTAACTCAAAAACTACGGAACTGATTTTTGTACGTTTTGCACCAATAAATAGTATGATTAAGGTTAAGGTGTATATTCATGAAGCTTGGTGGATTGATGGTCACGATTATTGTTGAATGGGTCGCAAAAAATCCAATGCTAAATAAACTAGGCGAAAAAAGGATCACGGTTACCGAAACCCACGCGGGCGAAGCTGGAGGCAGAAGCAAGTAATTGATAAATAGATAAGTTACTTCGTACCCTAAACGTGTATTAAAAATATGTTCCTACCTATGCCAAAATATGGCATACAATATTTTTAGCCAATCTCAAGCTAATAGAATTGTTTTATATTCCCTCATATATTTCATACCAAGTTTCCGTGTTAAGCACGTAAGTGTTTCATCGTTATTTTAATAATGTCTCAGCATGAAAATTCCCCCAAAGATATAAATTACACAGTCAATAGATTGCTCACGCGACTGGTGGAGCTTACGCTACTCTCTGTACGCATTGTGGAAGGGGTTGCCATTATATGCACGACTTAGTAATTTCTATGAAAGGTGAAGTTATTAGGTAATCAAGCTAGACAGTAACTACGTGTGCTTTATAATAAATAAGAAGTAATACAAATTTTACGTTTCATTATTTAAAAAGTACTATTGAGAGATTGTAGAGAGGAGTCCTAACATCATTATAAATAATTATGTTTTTTTCTAATAGATATAGGGAGCACCAGCAAACGTTATTCATTTTTGGATGAAGTCTTTTTCATCCTAGCGTTAATCCCAGTCGCATCCGAAGCTATCGACTTGGGGTCTGGGGTCAGCTTTTACCAGTCTAACTGCGGATTTGGCTAAACTTCGACATTTTTTGTGAAGCGACTGCCATCTGACCTCCACAACCCAAAAGCGATATCGAAGCATTGCAGTTAGACCAGTTGTTGGTCTTTTGAGGGCTCAAACTCCGCGTAACGACTGCCATAGATGTATGTATGGCAACCGGGACCGACGGCTTAACGTGTTCTCCGAGGCACGACCAGACCAATGCAAATACCCATATTCATGCATACAAATATGTTAAGTATAAAGTGAACATCATTATACACAACAACACAACACCATTCAGGCCGTTAATTGAATGGCGCCGTTCAGTTAACTGCCTAGGCAGTTAATTGGACGGCTGATTAAGCTAGTTGACGGTGACATATACATTGTGAAACAAATATGTTGTAGATAATACATTTAAATAACGTTTTAGTATTCCAGTTTTATTATTAAGCAAGCACAGGTCCGTGCGTTAGCCGTAGTAACTGCGTGCTTACGATGACTCGCTAAATTAGAGATTCACCCTTCTTAAGAAACTCTGGCAGTGATATTCACCGTGTTTACTAGAATATGACTTTCGTCCTATGTTTTGTAATTAAGATTGTGCAGTCATCAACGATTTATTTACTTATTTTAAAATTATATTTATATCATTCAATACTTAACATACTTAATAAATTTATTTTCATCAAAATGCATAGTATTAAACACGCAATTGTTGTTCCACAAAATATATCACTAATTACAGATCTTAAAGCAGGTAAATTATGATAATTATGAATCATCTACAGAAACTTTAATAACAGATGTAGGTACCATTTCAATTTATCCCAGCAGAACAAGCACCATTTGATTTATATGAAAATTTGACCTTTTACAACACGTTTAATCTGTTTCTAAATTTATTGCATTTATTTACTTTTTATTTTTGAAATTTTGACAACCACTATGGAAGTATTTTCAAAAATTGCACTCATAACGGGGTAAAATTATGAAATTTACCTACCCGTACAAACCGGGCTTGGCTGCAAGTATGTTACGCATCCCTAATCTATGGATATCGCTGCGTCAACTTCAACCTCAATAAACATTGCACACGGCACTTGGAGACACAAAGTGCAACATCAGCGCACCGCGAACATTGCGCAAGGCGCCTGGCGACACAGAGTGCACCATCAGCGACACGTGCATCGCTTTGACATCATCGGCACCGTTCCCAAGAAACCGGCTAATAATTTAGACTCATATTTGTTTCACACTTCGAAGCATTATCATTGTTCCCACTAGTTATAATTTTATTCTGTAAAATTACTTTATAATTAAATTTAATTAAATCAAGTTGGTTTTTTTGGGACCTCCGGCCGCAGCTAACGTAATTGGCGCAGTCGGTAGGATACTCGCGGGCCGGTTCGCGAGCTTTCGGGAGTCAAAAATCGATTTTCGCGTTCCCGAATCGCCCGGGCGGTTTTTAAACCACGCTACGAGTATCGAAGAATCTACAGTGCTGCAGTCCAGAGGTGAATCCAGCTATCGATTCGTCCAGAAGAAATACAATGCTGTAAGTCCTTGAATCTTTCAAGTCCTTGCCCCTATAACCCATAAGTAATAATTATATGTAATTTTTATTTCCTAATTATTTAGGTATATCTATAATCCAATAACTTGCATAATCGTATGCATGATATTATCCTATTTTATTTTAATTATTGTGTGTTAATTTAATTGTCCAAAATTTTTCACCCTAGAGAATCGCGAAGCGTTAGGTTAGATAGGAATAGGAATAGATTGAGTGTTATAGACGAGTATAGAAGTTTGGACACTACAATGGATCAATATAACCCAGACGTTATTTATAAATCTCTAAGGTTATTGCCTGATTTCGATGGTAACCCACATGTGTTAACTCGATTTATTAATTTATGCGACCAGTTAGTGTTAGCACATCTTAATACAGCACAAGGTAATGAGTTATCTAATTTAGCTCTTATTAACGGTATCCTAAATAAGGTGACAGGTCCTGCAGCCCGATTTATTAACACTAATGGCATCCCCGACAGTTGGCAAGGGATAAGAGCTGCTCTTATTAACAACTTTGCAGACCACCGCGATGAGACAGCGCTTTACAGTGACCTGTCCATGCAAACCCAGGGATCTAGCACCCCTCAAGAATACTACGAGCGGTGCCTGAACCTATTTAGCACCATAATGACCTATATCTCACTTCATGAGACTGTGCCCACTACCATAGCTTCTAAACGATCCTTGTACCAAAAGTTAACCCTCCAGGCTTATTTGAGAGGCCTGAAGAACCCCTTGGGATCCAGGATACGCTGCATGTGGCCTGAGACCATGGAAAAGGCGCTTGAATATGTATTTATGTATTTACAGAACCGTAACGAAGGCGGGCCGTCTAATAGGAAAGATTGGGCTCATTTACAATCTAATAAATTTAATCTACCCCTTAATAACTTTACGCCGAAACAACCTCCTTTTAACACGCTTGGTATGCCTAGGCAACCGATGCCACCCTTCTTTAACGTCCCTGGTCCTTCTCGACAGCAGTCGATGCAACCCCTTCCGCAAGGTTGGAATGCGAATAATAACCACAGATTTCAACAACCCCCAGGACTGTCCAGAACCCAGCAAATGATGCGTGCCCCTTTAACGAACTATAATCCTAATAGTAATGCGTTTAAATTACCTAACAGGCCGCAACCCCAACAACCCTTCAATGGGCCACGTCCTATGAGTGGCGTAAGCCATTTTGGTGCAAAACCTCTACCGTCTACAGGTCGTGACTGGAGAATGCATGGCAATCCTCCACCTAGTAACTATTTTAAAACAAGAGAAATCAATTTTAATGAATTCGGTTATGACTATGACTATGGAAACTATAATTATGCGGACTACGAACAGGAATACAATTATTCGACAGACCAATACCCTACTTATTATGAGACTTTGGATTACACCTACTACGACAATTCTCAACCGTATACTGTAGGCCTACTGTGAGTTTTTAAACGTGAGTCGTATACGTACACGAGAGTCGTAAGGGGACCACGTGATTACGTTTCCGTATTTTTGACATCTCCAGCCATCTCTACCGTGAGATTATTTCACGTTACAGTTTACTGTCTCGACGCTACCGTACCGTGTATACTGTACGATATAAATGGATGAAGAATTAAAACAAAGTAAGGCAGGCAGTAATGTTTCGATAAAAGAGGCTTTAATACGTTCATCTAAGAGTTGCTTTCATATAACAGTAACACAATATATGTGATAACTACGTCGAAGAACGTATTTGGTTCCGTGTGCGTTTAAATTTTTCTCTATGCTATGAAAAAAAGGTAAGTTCTTGTATTAATTTTTACACTATGAAATATTTCAAAGAGTACATACAAATTATAGTTTGATTAATTTCTAATGAAATTATTGAAATATCCAAAGGAAAAAATTAAAAGTGGAGTAAAATCAAACTAGTGCTCACAGAACTATTGGCGTATAGTTTTTAAGAGGTAACTAAACGCACTAAGAAGGCCGGACGTATAGACTACTAAACTTTATGTTGGCCGAACGAGATGATTCACAAAATGTGACTGACTGTCGTGTGTTACGTCTGTTTGTGCGAATATGTGGTATTTCAAATATTTATGATAGTTTTGAATAAAAAGTTATATGTTTAAGGCGTTCCTTAAACATATACGGGTCACCAGTTAGTGACCCAGATATTTTATTCTATAGCTATTCGTGACCAGTGGCTTTGCTCGCATGACATACTGCTCCTGTACCCGCGAACCAGTTCCTTGAAGTGTCGGTGAGCCTGCTTAATGCTTCTATATACATACATATATAGAAATATTAATCCCGTGACTGCGAACCACGGAAACCTATATCCGGGATAAAATAAAGGTCGAACGGGATGAATTATTACGCATTTAGTACGCATGTCGTTCTATGGCATTCGTTACGTGATTTTTATAATTATAGTTACTAATATTTTATTATGTACATTTTATTTTGATAAACTTGTTTTTAATCACGCATGCCAAGATAAGCGAAAAGGCTCCAAACAAGCTTTCGATGTTACCGGAACTTATCATATAATTTTACTTGTAACTAGTGTATTACGTTAGTTTTAGTTAATATTGAAAAAAGTAATTAATCTTAGAATAAATAAAACCTCATTTATTTGAAATTTAGCATTTTGAGTGATCCGTTACCGTAAGAGTGTTTTAGTTTGTGGTAGTTATGGCTCGGCCAATAGAATATCACGACGGGCTCTCGTATGGCCTGTCACCGTACCTTAACGTACACATTTGAAGATTTGAAATTTTGAATTTTGAGTGATCCGCTACCGTAAGACCATAGATATAGTATATCCAAAGAAAAGAAAAATACTAAATCTATGCGTAAGACTGTTTTGGTTTATGGTAATTATGTCTTGACCAATGGAATGCTATGACGGTGACAGGCTCTCGTGTGACTATCACTACACATATTTGAAAGGAGGCCGAACAGCTGTTTCGTAGTAAAATGAAAATAGAGATACAGTCCGTTATGAATGGTCAAGAACGTGGTCAAGAAAGTCATGACGATTAAGGGTGGCGCTGCTACACCTTTGTACACAGTAGAGGGGAACTGGCGCTCGGCAGCTGCTGCTGCGGCGCTATGCTGAATCTCAGCCCGTTCGCTACGGGTAGTTCTAGCCCAAAAAAATTCAACAACTGGACTAACTTAATACTTCGATATCGCTAATGGGTAGTGGAGAGATGTATCACGGATAATATCGAAGTTGAGCCAAACATGCTGCGCAGCTAAAGTTGAAAATGTTGACTTCGGACTCCGAGTAAGCTTCGGTTGGATGCGACCGGGAATAACGCTAGCACATATGTTAGCATGATGATGATTGAATCAGTTTGTTTTTGTGCCATAGCTATACAACCTATTTTGGTAGATTTACGAATGTAATGTTGGAGTGACATTTGTTTGGCATGTCAACATAAACAAATAGGTCTAAAATTTTAGAAATTTGATATGCTGAAGAACCTGGAAAGTGTATGCTAAATACATACATATATACATATAATCACGCCTTTATCCCTGGAGGGTTAGGCAGAGGTGAATTAACACCCACATTTCACCAATCTGTATTCGGTCCCATGTAATATGCGGTAAGCCTATTGCTGTATTCGGGGCACTATTGTTAACTCGAGTCATGCATTTGAGGCTTCTTGACCCCGACTGGACTTCTTGGTCCCGAAGGGAAAGCCTGCACCAGAACCTGGGCCCGAAGATCTATCCAGTCAATTTGTGGGGACATACCCAAATTTAAAGTGAACAAGTGGTCTCAAACCTCGTTCCAATCCTCCATAATTGAATTCAACCATAAACTTAATACATGTAAATAATATTATAAACTCTATTTACAGTTGGAGTCATTAATGAACGGAGAATCCACATGAATAAAAGTCGATACTGATGAACAACGTCTGCATTATTCTAATATAATTTCAGAGCGAGTTCTTTATGATCACTAGAGTGTACAATAATATAAATAACAATAAATAATGTCCATTTTCCTTTGTTTTATTTTTTATAAATATATTTCCATTTAAATAACATTTTGCCTCTTTCTTTTGCTAAATTAATTACCAAGTTCCATATTTTCCTTCATACACCTGATGAATAGTGGACAAGGTTTCGGCGCAGTTGCCTCTTGGAGCTTATAACATCGTATTTGACGTGTTGGTTTTCGGTGATGTAGAATTGGGATATCCTATGTCTTCCCGTGGGTAAGAAGGCTAATAAGGAATAGGGCAGTTTTTCATCTGACCGTAAACACAAATTATAATCACAGTAAGTGAATACTGTCAAGCCATATCGTCATTTACACAGTCCATTCAGTGGTACATTAACAATACATAAATACTTGAAACAAAACATGAATTAACAATTTTAAATACCAAAAAAATCTTTACATTCATACGCCCAACAGCTGATCATAAGAAAGCCGCCATATTACGGTAACGATACTCCATCACTCAAAATACAAACAAGCACCAAACTGTCAAGTATTCTAGGAAATTATACGTAAACCGTAGCTAGTTCCGTTGACACGAGAGTCACTACAGTAGGCCTACTGTGAGTTTTTAAACGTGAGTCGTATACGTACACTAGAGTCGTAAGGGGACCACGTGATTACGTTTACGGTAGGTGGGCTGTCATGTGCTTCGTATACTGTAGTGACTCTCGTGTCAACGGAACTAGCTACGGTTTACGTATAATTTCCTAGAATACTTGACAGTTTGGTGCTTGTTTGTATTTTGAGTGATGGAGTATCGTTACCGTAATATATATAAATAATATATAAATAAAACAAATAAAACAAAGGAAAATGGACATTATTTATTGTTATTTATATTATTGTACACTCTAGTGATCATAAAGAACTCGCTATGAAATTATATTAGAATAATGCAGACGTTGTTCATCAGTATCGACTTTTATTCATATGGATTCTCCTTTAATTAATGACTCCAACTGTAAATAGAGTTTATAATTTTATTTACATGTATTAAGTTTATGGTTGAATTCAATTATGTGGGATTGGAACGAGGTTTGAGACCACTTGTTCACTTTAAATTTGGGTATGTCCCCACAAATTGACTGGATATGAGCCCCATCAAGATCTTCGGGCCCAGGTTCTGGTGCAGGCTTTCCCTTCGGGACCAAGAAGTCCAGTCGGGGTCAAGAAGCCTCAAATGCATGGCTCGAGTCAACAATAGTGCCCGGAATACAGCAATAGGCTTACCGCATATTACATGGGACCGAATACAGATTGGTGAAATGTGGGTGTTAATTCACCTCTGCCTAACCCTCCAGGGATAAAGGCGTGATTATATGTATGTATGTATGTATTTAGCATACACTTTCCAGGTTCTTCAGCATATCAAATTTCTAAAATTTTAGACCTATTTATTTATGTTGACATGCCAAACAAATGTCACTCCAACATTACATTCGTAAATCTACCAAAATAGGTTGTATAGCTATGGCACAAAAACAAACTGATTCAATCATCATCATGCTAACATATGTGCTAGCGTTATTCCCGGTCGCATCCAACCGAAGCTTACTCGGAGTCCGGAGTCAACATTTTCAACTTTAGCTGCGCAGCATGTTTGGCTCAACTTCGATATTATCCGTGATACATCTCTCCACTACCCATTAGCGATATCGAAGTATTAAGTTAGTCCAGTTGTTGGATTTTTAGGGCTTGAACTACCCGTAGCGAACGGGCTGAGATTCAGCATAGCGCCGCAGCAGCAGCTGCCGAGCGCCAGTTCCCCTCTAATGTGTACAAAGGTGTAGCAGCGCCACCCTTAATCGTCATGACTTTCTTGACCACGTTCTTGACCATTCTTAACGGACTGTATCTCTATTTTCATTTTACTACGAAACAGCTGTTCGGCCTCCTTTCAAATATGTGTAGTGATAGTCACACGAGAGCCTGTCACCGTCATAGCATTCCATTGGTCAAGACATACTTACCATAAACCAAAACAGTCTTACGGTAGCGGATCACTCAAAATTCAAAATTTCAAATCTTCAAATGTGTACGTTAAGGTACGTTGACAGGCCATACGAGAGCCCGTCGTGATATTCTATTGGCCGAGCCATAACTATCACAAACTAAAACACTCTTACGGTAACGGATCACTCAAAATGCAAAATTTCAAATAAATGAGGTTTTATTTATTCTATAATTAATTACTTTTTTCAATATTAACTAAAACTAACGTAATACACTAGTTACAAGTACAATTATATGAAAAGTTCCGGTTACATCGAAAGCTTGTTTGGAGCCTTTTCGCTTATCTTGGCATGCGTGATTAAAAACAAGTTTATCAAAATAAAATGTACATAATAAAATATTAGTAACTATAATTATAAAAATCACGTAACGAATGCCATAGATCGACATGCGTACTCTCCAAGGCATGGAAATAGCTATGCGTAGCAGTCGAATTTATTACCGCTACGCTACAGAGGCTGTCAATCATCAAAACAATCTCAATATTTCAACTATTTAACTATCACGGATGAGATATAGCAAAGCGCCGCAGCAGCAGCTGCTGAGCGCCGGTTCCTCCACCTCTACTGTGTAGGTACAAAAGTGTAGCAATGCCACCCTCAATCGTCATGACTTTCTTGACGGACTATATTATTATTCTCATTTTGCTACGAAACAGCTGTTCGGCCTCCTTTCGGTAGTGATAGTCACACGAGAGCCTGTCACCGTCATAGCATTCCATTGGTCAAGACATACTTACCATAAACCAAAACAGTCTTACGGTAGCGGATCACTCAAAATTCAAATTTTCAAATCTTTGTGTACGGTGAGTTACGGTGACAGCCATACGAGAGCCGTCGTGGCATTCTATTGGCCGAGGCATAACTACCACAAACTAAAACACTCTTACGGTAACGGATCACTCAAAATGCAAAATTTCAAATAAATGAGGTTTTATTTATTCAATGATTAATCACTTATTATAATATTAAATAAAACTAACGTAATACACTATTTACAAGTAAAAGTATATGATTAGTTTCAGTTACATCCAAAGCTTGTTTGGAGCATCTTGGCATGCGGGGTTAAATAGCAATTTATCAAAATAAAATTAACAAAATAAAATGTTAGTAGGTAACTATAGTTATAAAATTCGCTGTAAAATAGCTAGTCATATTAGAATAATGCAGTAGTTGTTCATCAGTATTGGCATCAATTATGTTTTCAATTTTTATTCATGCGGCCTTTCTTTTAATGGTCCAACTGTAAGGAATAATAGGATTCATATTAATATTATTAAATTTAGGCTTGTACCTCCTCTAAAAAGTTGAAATCAATAATATCATGTCAGTTTTGTTACATGGGATAGTTTGGTAATACTTATTAGAAAGAAGTCTGAGAACAAACTAAACCTAAACAAATTAACAGGGGGCTGAAGAGCAGACCCCGGGCTCCAAACGTCATTTATATTATAAGTTATACGTGATATAGATATTCTTTTACATACCTGTTAATAAATCTTAAACAGTCATCGCTTAAATCATGCAAGATTGACTGATAAAAGATTTTTTTAGTAAAGTTATTAGGAATAGCATACATTTTCCAATTTCTACGACATCTTAACAAACATCAAAATCCACCTTTAAATTGGCTGAAGTGACATCTCATGTCAAAAGTTAAAAAATAAACATCACTTCAACATCCATTAACATCCGTTCACATTCGTAAACCTAGTAAAATAGGTTGTATAGCAATATTACGAAATATACCAATTCTGAATTCAACGAACGGGTCCTATTAGTCTTAGCTGTCCATCTGTCCCTTTGTCTAGCTAGCCAGCTGAACTTTTCACAGATGATGTGTTTCGGTTGCCACTGACAACAAATACTAAAAACTGAAATAAAGAATATTTAAAGGGATAACGAATGTGATTGGTTGCCGTTTTTTTACCTCGATATTAATACCAGCAACAGATAAACCCATGACTTGAAATATTCACTGAATATTTAATAGTAGGTACATCGACTATAAGAATAAATAATTAAATTAAAATAAAATCTCTCTCACACACGACAGAAACATTATAGAAAGTTAGTGTTCGGTTTATTGAAAAAAGCAGCGCAATCGGACTTGGATAGGTAGGTAGTGGAACGCGGGCCTGGTGGTGACGGTCGGAGCCACCTGTCACCCTAGCAGAAGCAGGCCACAGCGGCGTCCCCATACAGGGGACGAGTTGGAGACGCCGTAGTCCCCATACCCGAGGAGGCCCTGGGTCGTCTAGCAACCCCACCTTCAACATTGTAATACGACCCACAGACGGCGTGCGATGTAAAGACACAAAGTTTATTAAGCTTGTTAGCTGTTAAATATTCACTTAAAAATAAATAATTACTGAAATATAAATAAATCAAGGCGGGCTCAATAATGGTACGGAATTCTTTGAGCGCGAGTCCGGCTCGCACTTGGCCGGTTTTTTACACCATTTAGGTGACTGACAAGCACACAACCCACTTGTTGGAAAGTGATATGTAATGTATGCAATATTAACCGCCTTTTTGATAATGTAGCGTATGAATTGTACAAGATTTATTGTAGATACTTTTTCAATATGGGTTCGTTAGATACTAAAATATTTTTTAATCATAAAAGAAGACTCATTTTTCTACGAAAAAGCTGTCCGGCCTCCTTTCAAATATGTGCAGTGGTGAGTTTTGTCTGTTCCGTGGTGGTGACAGCCACACGAGAGCACGTTATGGTATTCTATTGGTTAATCCATAATTATCATAAACCAAAACGCTCTTACGGTAACGTATCACTCAAAATTGAAAATTTCAAATCTTCAAATATGTGCTGTGACAGCACACGAGACCCCGTTATGGCATTCTATTGGTCGAGGCATAACAACCATAAACCAAAACACTCTTACGGTAACATATCACCTCGACCTTTGTCTACATTCGTATACTCAGCCAAACAGGTTGTATAGCAATATCACGAAATACACCAATTCAATGAAAGGAATTATTAAAACTTCGATACCAAACACGACACTAATATTACAGAAAGTTAGTATTAGGTTTAGGTTTAGTAGTATAGATATACCTGTATAGATTTTAACATGTCTTCGCTTAAATAATGCAAGATTGACTGAAGGTTTAAGTATTTTCCAAATTCTTTGCTATCTCTCCGAGCATCAAAAATGACCAGACCTTTTTATCTGTTGGAGTGTCATCTTATGATACTTGGATGGATAATGTTCATCCTGTTTGACCTTTATTTTATCCCGGGTATAGGTTCCTGTGGTTCGCAGTCACGGGATTAATATTTCTGTATATGTATGTATATTTGCATTAAGCAGGCTCACCGAAACTTCAAGGAACTGGTTCGCGGGTACAGGAGCAGTATGTCACGCGGGCAAAGCCACTGGCAACGAATAGCTAAAAAATAAAATATCCTGGTCAAAACTATCATAAATATTAGTAGTCTATACGTCCAGCCTTCTTAGCGCGTTTAGTTACCTCTTAAAAACTATACGCCAATAGTTCTGTGAGCACTAGTTTGATTTCACTCCAATTTTATTTTTTTCCTTTGAATATTTCAATAATTTCGTTACAAATTAATCAAACTATAATATGTATGTACCCTTTGAAATATTTCATAGTGTAAAAATTAATACATGAACTTATTTTTTTCATAGCATAGAGAAAAATCTAAACGCACACGGAACCAAATACGTTCTTCGACGTAGTTATCACATATATTGTGTTACTGTTATTTGAAAGCAACTCTTAGATGAACGTATTAAAGCCTCTTTTATCGAAACATTACTGCCTGCCTTACTTTGTTTTAATTCTTCAACCATTTATACCGTACAGTATACACGGTACGGTAGCGTCGAGACAGTAAACTGTAACGTGAAATAATCTCACGGTAGAGATGGCTGGAGATGTCAAAAATACGGAAACGTAATCACGTGGTCCCCTTACGACTCTCGTGTACGTATACGACTCACGTTTAAAAACTCACAGTAGGCCTACAGTATACGAAGCACATGACAGCCCACCTACGGTAAACGTAATCACGTGGTCCCCTTACGACTCTCGTGTACGTATACGACTCACGTTTAAAAACTCACAGTAGGCCTACTGAACATCCCACGATAGAATCGGTAAATCAGGAGGGTACTAACGTATCAGGTCAGGCTGAAAATTTTCAGCAAAGCCCCCAATCAGACAAACCAAAATAGAATTAAACCTTCACATACAAAGACAACTTGGTTATATCCAGATTAGTAATCCCCCTCTGAAACTGTTAATTGACACAGGTGCTAATCAATCATTTATCAGCCCTGCCGCCGTAACCAAGTATTTCGGTCATTTACCTTTTAATTATGAGCCTTTTGAAGTGACGAACTTTCACGGGACAAGTAGGAATGACCACTCTTTAACCTTACCCTGCTTTCCAGAGTTCAATGAAGCAAAAGACGACATTACTTTGTATGTTTATAACTTTCATAATTATTTCGACGGACTTTTAGGATTCGACTTATTAGAAAACTGGGGATCAAAAATAGATCTTCAAAACAAACTGCTTATTACTCGGAGTGCACAGATACCCATAGAGATGTATGATTCTCGCAACGTAAATCTCTACGAGGAGATTATCCCTGCGAACTCGTCAAAGCTACTAAAGTTGCCTGTCAACACACTTGATGGTGAAGTTTTTATACAGAATCAAATCATCTGTAACTGCCTTATCTCCGATTGTCTAACCACTGTGACTAATAATAGAGGCTGGGTAGAAATTTCTAACACTTTATCTAACGATCTCATCTTTTCAATGGATCGCCCTATAGATTGTGAACTATATAATATTAACTGTACATCTACTGAAATACCATCGGATCGTGCCCAAGCTGTTTTGTCTCGTTTACGTACCGAACATCTCAACCCAGAAGAGTGTGCTAATTTAAAAAGTCTCTGTGCAAAATATGCCGATGTGTTTTATCTTGAGGGAGAACCATTAACATTCACCAACAAGATCAAACACAAGATTAGAACGACCGATGAGATTCCAGTACATACCAAAAGTTACAGGTATCCTTACGTTCACAGACAAGAAGTCAGGGATCAGATAAGTAAGATGCTCGAACAAAATATTATAAGACCCTCTGACTCTGCATGGAGCTCTCCTATATGGATTGTTCCCAAGAAGGCAGACGCATCAGGTAAAGTAAAATGGCGTCTTGTCGTAGACTTTAGAAAGGTGAACGAAAAGACGATTGATGATAAATATCCCATCCCCAATATAACAGACGTACTCGACAAATTAGGAAAATGCCAGTATTTTACCACACTGGATTTGGCAAGCGGTTTTTATCAGGTCGAAATGGATTCCGTAGACATTCATAAGACTGCTTTCAATGTGGAAAATGGTCATTACGAATTTTTACGAATGCCTATGGGCCTAAAAGGGTCCCCCTCGACATTTCAGCGCGTAATGGACAACGTACTGAAAGACTTGCAACACCAAATATGTCTCGTGTACCTGGACGACATAATTGTGTTTAGTACTTCATTACAGGAGCATATAGTTAATTTAGACAAAGTTTTTAGTAAACTACGCGAATCCAACTTCAAGATTCAAATGGATAAGTCCGAATTTTTAAAATTAGAGACTAGTTTCCTTGGTCATATTATTTGTAACGAAGGAGTTAAACCAAATCCTGATAAAATTGCTGCTATAGAAAAATACCCCTTACCTAAGACCCCCACTGACATCAAACGTTTTCTCGGTCTCCTAGGATACTGTAGGAAATTCATTCCCGATTTCGCCCGACTAACAAAACCACTCACTAAATGCCTTAAAAAGGGTTCTAAAATAACGCTAGATAAAGCTTATGTAGATTGTTTCAATCACTGTAAAACATTACTAACAAATGACCCCATCCTTCAATATCCGGATTTTAGTAGAGACTTCATACTTACCACAGATGCCTCTAACGTAGCTATTGGTGCCGTTCTATCCCAAGGAACAATAGGTTCTGACAAACCCATAGCGTACGCATCTCGTACCTTAAATTCAGGCGAACTCAATTACAGTACGATAGAAAAAGAACTCCTGGCCATTGTATGGGCAACAAAGTACTTTAGACCCTATCTGTTCGGTCGCAAATTTAAAGTTATCACCGACCATAAACCCTTACAATGGATCATGAATCTGAAGGAACCTAATTCTCGACTCACTCGATGGCGCTTGAAATTGAGCGAATATGAATTTTCAGTTATTTATAAGCAGGGAAAATGCAATACTAATGCCGACGCATTATCCCGAATTGAGATCAATAATGAAGAATTAACGTCCATTGCAGTAAACCCTTCTGAAGGAAATCAAACATTAGATGACTCTAGAACTATTACAGCCCAAAGCCTTTCTGACAATTCCGCGACCGCGACAGTACATACAGATAACGAGTCTCCCATACTAGAAGTCCCTATTTCAGATGAACCACTAAATAAAGGAGAATGACCAAGCGACTATGGAACTTAGTATCGCTACAAAGATCGTTGTGTCTTGGTAAAAATAACTGTGCTATGATGGTATGCATGTATACTTTTAGAAAAAATAAACATGTATTACATAACTCTCCGCATTTCATGGGAAATCGTCAGTTTAAACTGAAACGCAAATGTCAAAAAACATTTTTGTTCTAAATAAGTACTGACCTAATACTAAATATTTACCATTGATTTAATTAATCCTTTCTGCCCACTGCTGATGAGAGCGAAGACATATAGGCCAGTCTAGCGTTGACAGAACATTAACCGACAGCAGTAATCCATCCCCAGTGATAAGAGTGATGTTACCATTTCGCAGCCCTGTGCACCACAAGGACAAAGTAGGCCAATAAATGAAACACAATTTAGGAGTATGGAAACTATTTTGCTTATATATTATACAATAAAGACACTAACTTACCATTACACAAGAACAAATCAGTCTTATGATATTTTGCTATGATCTCTGAATGTTGTAATAGCCCGCATAAAAGATAGTATGCAAGACACATGATGATTGTGAATTATTATTCTATATGTTCATAAGAGTATTCATCAAAAATATTATTCAAAAAGGGTGCTGGTGCAGAAATGTCATTGTCATTCAAACGTCTCCATCTTGCAACGGTTGTGATTACTTGTGATGCAGATGTGACAAATGTCAATGTTGCCATAAATTAATCGATTCTAACCTGAATATAGCTAGAATCGATTATTAATACGAACTAATTAATAATTAACATATTTACTTTATGATTTAAAACTATAATTGTTATGTTATTAGTACAATAATTCATTTTAATATCATTTAAGGGATATTTAAATATTTTCTGGCATACAACATCATGGCCAGACAACATAACAGAAATTGTTTACTTTACAATTGATACAATATTTTATTCGATATAATTATCTTTTAAATATATGAATTACTACCCTAAAAAAAACAATAAAAAACAAATTAGAAACTTTTAATTGTATTAACTTTGCACGGAGAAGTTTGGATTTCGTATTATCAGATAAAACATAGAAAATATAAACAAAAATTATCAAGATCTATATCTCCAGACACAACTCATATTTCAAGTTTAGGTAGCGATACTGTCGGTGGTCAATCCCCTTTACGAAACAAATAATCTTGAACGTAGTTGGCGACATTAAAGGACGACCTATAGTCACGAAACCCTTTGACACACATACCCGTATTACAGTCCAGTTGTCAGAATCCAGTTTAGAAGAAGACGTTGTCAAAGCTATTAAAGAATACGTTAACCCTAAAATCAAAACCGGATTGCTTATTAACCCACCTTTGGCTATGTATAATATCATTCCTATCATTCAAAGAACATTTAAAAGCTCCACAATGCAATTAGTCCTAACAAAGAAGGAAATAGAAAATGTCCGCGAATATCTAAGGCAACAAGAAATTATTAATAAGTATCATGATGGAAAAACCAACCATCGTGGCATCAATGAAACTTTTCTAGCTCTATCTCACAAATACTATTGGCCCAAGATGCGAGACAGCATCACTAAATTTATAAACGAGTGTACTGTATGTGGGCAAGCAAAGTACGATCGTAATCCAGTTAAACAGCAATTTAAAATCGTTCCCTCACCCAATAAGCCCTTTGAACTTGTACACCTTGACCTTCTTACTATTCAAAGCGAGAAGTTTTTGACGATTGTAGACGCCTTTTCTAAATATGCCCAAGCTTACTATTTGAGAGACGGAACAGCAGTTAGTGTGGTACAAGCCTTGCTTAGCTTTTGCACCCATCATGGCATTCCCATAACCATAGTTACTGATAACGGGCCGGAGTTTAATAATCAACTCATTGCAGAATTTCTAAGGTTGCACAAGATCCAACATCATAAGGTTGCCCCTCATACACCTAATGAGAATGGAATAGTTGAGAGGTTTCATGCAACTATATTAGAACATCTCAGAATCTTAAAGATTAATAAGAAAAGTGAATCTGTAATTAATCTTATGCCCTTCTTGCTTACAACAATAGTATACACAGCCTTACGAAATGCAGGCCTAAAGAATTAATAACAGGACATTTTGATCCCCGCGACGCTTTTGACGTTGACCTTTCAGTCCACTTATTACAGCAATACGTGACTAACCACAAAGACAAGATGACTGAGATTTATAAATTGATACATGATCTAGGTACTGACTCTCGCGAAAATTTAATGACTAACCGGAATAGAACTAGGGAATCTGAAGTTGAGTACAGTCCTGAACAACAAATCTTTATTAGAAACCCCCTTGCTACCCGTCAAAAATTAGCTCCACGCTTCACTCATGACACTGTAATGGCAGACCTCTCTATTCATATATATACAAAGAAAAGGCGGGGTCCTGTGGCAAAACATCGGTTAAAAAGAGTCCCTAAAACCAATAACTTGTTACAGAACAATCCCGGTACTGCTTCTGCTCCTACAACCAGCAATAACTCAGGAAATACGACTTGAAAGTCTGGATAATGGTCCTGGGATACTCCCCTTTAAACTAGGTCCTGCCCGGATCCTTTCCCATTACCATTCCTTCTTGCAGTACGTAAACCTAGAGGAATTGCAAGAAAAGATAGATTCTATCAACAATCAAATAATTAGCGTTTCACCTGATCTTAATAATAAGACACGCTCCTTGTTTCAACCTCACTTAAACTATCTTAACTCTAAACTTAATAGTGTATCAGACCAACTTAAAACCTTTGAAACGAGTCGAGCAAAACGAGGACTCGTTGATGGACTCGGATCTGTAATTAAAAGTATAACTGGGAATTTAGACTACACAGATGCATTACATTACGACCAGGCTATTAAAAGTATTCAAAATAATGAGAATAAATTATTAACTGAATTTAATAATCGCGTCAGTTTAACTAAGGATTTGTCTGAACAGTATTCAAAAATCATAGATAGTATAGTAGATAACCAACGTGACATGGAGAGAATAGTAAATAAGATACAGGAAAGCGACGCTAATAGAGATAATGATCTTATAAAATATGCCCATTTTGCCCAAATACTGATAATCCTTAGCGATAATATAGATTCAATATCACAAGAATTAATTAAATTACAGAATAATTTGGCATTTATTAGGACATCTACCATGCATCATTCGTTCCTTAATTCCCAGGAGATACGCAATTTAACGGAGAGGTTAAATATGTTATACAGTAGTGATAGATTAGTAGATTTAGACATTAGAGAATATTACGATATAATTAGGTTAGGTTCATACTAGGTAGGCAACGAAATAGTTATAGTTTATAAGTTCCCCGTTTTTTCAACCCACACATATGACTTATATAAATTATCTATTGTACCCAACAAAAATCTTGAAATCCTTATCCCATCATCCCCATTCCTAGCTATCCATAAGAAAGATTTCAAGCACATAGAGGCTGAATGCCCGAAGACCAGTAACTGGTTCCTATGTGAAGAAAACCGGAGTCTGCAGAATCAACCCTCTGAAGACTGTATACACCAGCTCATAACCACGCAACAGAGGACGCCCATCTGCAACCCTGTCACCATCGCGATGGACCAGCCAGCATACGAAGAACTCGATGACAGACATTATACATCAGCTTTCCTGTCCCTACAAAAGTACATCACTCCTGCAGTCAAGATTTCTACAAAGATTATAAAGGCAGTTATCTCGCAATCATCCCACAGGCATGCTACCTGGAAACGGCAGACTTTACTATCTCCAATATTAAGGATCGACTCAAAGGACACGTACTGACGATAAGCGATCTACCCAAGGAGCCTAACTACAATATATCTAAAGCCACTCTGAAATTGAACTCAATAAACTTGGATCATCTTCATGCCACCAATATGAAGATCACCCATCTTCCAGCAGTTAATCTTGAAGAAGATCACACTATGATGTATCATACCACCATCCCACTGTATGTGGTAATTATTGCAGCCTGTATAACCGTCAGTATTCTTCTCTATCGCAAGTATGCTGCAAGATCGGCTTCGAAGAAGGTTCAAGTAAAGGAAATAGCACTACAAGGAATATACACCGTTCCAGAACCAAGACCAAGGGATAACCAACCTCCACCTCAATTTACTACTAAATTAATCGGTGGTGGTTGTTCTTCGGAGGGAGGTGTTACGCATCCCTAATCTATGGATATCGCTGCGTCAACTTCAACCTCATTAAACATTGCACACGGCACTTGGAGACACAAAGTGCAACATCAGCGCACCGCGAACATTGCGCAAGGCGCCTGGCGACACAGAGTGCACCATCAGCGACACGTGCATCGCTTTGACATCATCGGCACCGTTCCCAAGAAACCGGCTAATAATTTAGACTCATATTTGTTTCACACTTCGAAGCATTATCATTGTTCCCACTAGTTATAATTTTATTCTGTAAAATTACTTTATAATTAAATTTAATTAAATCAAGTTGGTTTTTTTTGGGACCTCCGGCCGCAGCTAACGTAATTAGTATCAAAATATTGTTGTTCAAATCTCATAACATTGTAATAGTTTTGACATGTGGTGTTCACATATTGTTTATTACTAATAATATCTGTCATTTTATAGGTTAAACACGCGATGTCAATATTGTTATCAACCAGTGATTTAGTACCTACGTAGGTATCATTATTTTTACTACTTACCTATTATTAAACACATAAACATTTATGTGTGTTTAGGGGATTTCCTGAAAACAATAAGTATTTTACCGTAGTATTTATGGAAATCAAATACTTGACTCTAATTTATTTATGAGAAGCTTGACTTGAGGAGATACCAAAGTAAGTACCTACAATATCTACTTAGAAAATTATTTGAGGTTAGGTACGGTGTATACTTAATATTTTAATTTGTCTGTATGACTTGGCTTATTTCTAATTGACTTACACAGGCAGATAGGTGAGGGTGAAGGCGTAACATGTTTGCTCGAGATGTTCCAATGTCACTTGACATCAATCTGTCAAACTTGTACACTAATAGGTAAATCGCGCTCCTGTATTTTATTCATTATTGTTATCAAAAGTGCTGGAACGGTGATATAAACTGTAAAAACGTGTTGGATATAATATGTGCTAAGTGTATTAGTGTTGTTCCAACAAATTGAACTAACATTTGGACGAATATCAAGTAAATAGTGTTACTGTTGACATGGGTCAATAACAAACTTTTCGTTCCTACCCTCAATTTTTAATATTTTTATTTTTATTTTTATTTTGACCTTGTGGTACTAAGCTAACCTGTCAAATCTTAATGTTGCCAGTGCGCTAAAATTAAATACTGCCGTTTAGAGTTAATTTGCCTTGTGACTTTTGGCTGATAGTTGTGTTTCCTGGAGAGAAGCCCAGCAGAACTATAAGATGGCGCACTCATGTAATGCATGTGGGAAAAATATCTCAACCTGTTACTTTATGGAGTGTGCTCTGTGTAAATCTCACTACGATATTGAATGTTTAAATATCAAAATCCCTACTTTTGAAAACCAGTCCGTTGAATTCAAACAACAGTGGGTATGCCCTACGTGCACATGCTCTAGACCAAAGGTCGGCGATGTATCTACACCCATTAGGGCCCTCAACCAATCAAACTCGTCGCTCAATGTCAACATGTCACGAGGTAGCCGAGGCAAACCGGCTCCCTCTTCACCAGAAACAAAGGACTCGGCGGGTTTACCAGAAGTTTTTGAGGAACTGCGATTGTTACGACAGGAGATCCTGGATGTTAAGGCACAATTGAATGCGGTATCGACTCTGACTGAGAAAATTAATGAGTATGAGCACAGACTGCTCAGTAACGATAGTGAAATCATTGGTCTGAAGGCGACGATAGCAGAATTGCAGCAAAATATAGGCTCCCAAGAACAATATAATATGAGAAATGAACTGGAAATTATAGGCATCCCAGAACAGCCACTTGAAAACCTAACGCACACAATTTTAGTGACTTCTAAGAAACTTGGCGTGGATTTGCAGGAATCTGATATTGATCAGGTAACGCGAGTTGATCCAAGCAGAAAGAATCAGGCGCTGCACACAAACATAGACCAGTGGTGGTAAAGTTGATTCGCAAGGCTAAACGTGACGAAATGCTATCGGCGGCTAGAACGAGGCGCGGACTTACTACTTCTGATATTGTCAGTGGAATATCTGAATTACTCTATTTTAATGAAAGATTATCCATGGCTAACAGGAAATTATTTGGAGAGGCCAGACGTCGTGCTAAACAACACAACTTTCGTTATTGCTGGGTCCGAAATGGACAGATTTATGTACGCAAGGCATCAAACTCCACAGATACGAAGTATCCAGCAATCATCATTCGTGATAAATGTGACATCGAAGTACGTATTGGACCTTCATCTGAGTCTTTCAATGTTGGTCCCTTTCAAGTTAATATGGATCATATGCCTTAAATTATTACCTGTATTAGAGCTACTGGTGCCGTTCGGCTACATATTGTGTCCTATCTGGTCGTTACTTAAATTAATATTTTTGCTTGTTTTTGTAATGTTACTCCACTATAATATTGCCCACAATCTGTTTATCTGTTTAGCTAATAATTTTTTTATAATTTTATTTCACTATAACAATACTCACAATCTTGCGATCCGTGATCTCAACATCCAGTTACTTAAACCAACCATTCTTACTTCTTATTGTGTAGATATATTGAAAAGTGCAATTGACTTATTGTCTGCAATAATGCTGTTTAAATTTGTTGCCAGATATCCAATTAAATTACGTAAAATTTATTCAAATCTATGGCGTCCACTGAATTACTAGTAGAAGTGGACAATACGCTTAATGTTGGCTGCCACAAGGTTGAGCTCGCACGACATTGTAAAAACTATCTGTCAAAGTATGACTTCAAGTTGCTTTCGTTTAATGTGAGGGGCGTGTCATGTAACTTGGATAAACTCATGGTAATCGTAAAAAGGATGGGTTTGGAATTTGACATACTACTTTTGAGTGAGTGTGGGCTAAGCGAAAATCCAGTAATTCCGACGATTGATGGATATTTTCACTTCTATTCTACTAAATTTATAAATAAATCAGGGGGAGTAGTTGTCTACATAAAGCAATGTTGGACACCTATAGTAAGCGAGCCTAATCTTCTGGACGCAAACTGTCTTCAAGTACACATTCCCGGCTGTATTACACTGTTGGGTATTTATAGATCGCCTTCTTTCACCAACACTGGCAATTTTTTGACTACCCTTGAAATTGTTACAAATAATATCCAAAAGAGCCCCTGTTGTATAATTGCCGGCGATATAAATATAAACATTTTGGACCCTGAGGTGAGTGGCAAATATCTGAGTCTCATGGCACATCTGGGCTATCAATCGAACGTAAATAAACCGACACGGGGTGCTTCGTGTCTTGATCATGTCTTCAGTAACACAAAACACGAGCTGGAATCCATCATATGCACTTCTTCAGTGACCGATCATGACATAGTTTTAACTGGAGTCAGGTTGCAGGCTCGAAAGCCACGAGAAAATAGATATCAAATCCGAACTGACTTAGAGTCCATTAAGGAGGAAATAAAAGAAGTCAATTGGCAAACCGTCTACAATAAAACTTGCCCAAATGAAGCTACTAAACTGTTTATGGCTACGATTCTTTCTATAACAGATAAAAATACCCGGGTAACAAAAATCAGTAGGTCTAAGCTCACCTTCAAACCCTGGATGACTCCTGGACTTCTTAGATGCTCAGCTCATAAATACCAATTACACTTGGAAACACGAAAATTTCCAAACGACCCCATCAAACTGTTAGTTTATAAAAGATACAGGAACTTTTATCATGAACTCATACGCAAATTAAAAACAGAATACATTAAAAAGGAAATAGAAAACAGTTCAGACAACCCACGTAAGTTATGGAGTACGATTAAGCGCCTAACTCATTTCGTTTCAAACGCACCACGCGCACTTAACCTATCCAAAATAAAGGGTTCTCCCATAGAGTCCTTGAATTATTGCAATAACTTTTTCGCTACAGTGGGGCAACGCTTATCAGACCAAATTCTAACTAAAATGAAGGAGACGGAATCGAATTTAGCATCTAAAGTCAGAGTTCCTGTGTCACCAGCCAACTCTTTGTTTCTCCATCCTACTTCACCTACAGAAGTTCAAAGTTTCATACGTCAGCTTAAGAATAATAGTGCTCCTGGGTATGATAACATTACTAACCGATTAGTAAAATCACTCAACTCTTACATTTGTGAGCCTTTGTCCTATATATTTAATCTATCTATGTCTTCGGGGATATTTCCGGATGTATGGAAACTGGCAACCTTGGTCCCAATTCACAAAGGAGGTACAACAGATAGTCCGAACAATTATAGACCGATTTCTCTCCTCAGTGTTTTTTCAAAAATGCTGGAGAAAGTAGTCAATGGGCAGCTTAAGGAGTTCCTAGAGTCACAGGGGTTACTCTCCAAACACCAATTCGGTTTCCGGCAGGGGAAATCTACTGAACAGGCAGTACTCCTTTTATCTGATATCATCAGCAAAAACCTGGATGAAGGACGCGCCTGTATGGGAATCTTCTTAGACCTGGCAAAGGCTTTCGACACAGTCTCATTTTCTATCTTATTGAGGAAATTAGAAAACTAGGTGTCCGGGGCGTAAGTTTGAATCTGTTTCAGAGTTATCTTACAGGTCGTAAGCAATGTCTCAAAGTGGATGACCTTGTTAGCAACCCCCAGTGCGTGAATTATGGAATACCTCAGGGTAGCATTTTGGGCCCAACTCTCTTTCTTGTCTATATAAATGACCTGGCTTCTGAGGAACATATAGGCGACGCTGAGATAATTAACTATGCTGACGACACGGTTATTATATTTAGTGATAGAAAATGGGAGGGAGTATTTGACATCGCCCAAAGGGGTTTAAATCGAGTAGTAAAATAGCTGAATAATAATCTCCTGGCACTTAACCACACTAAGACGCGTTTAATAGCTTTTCACAAAGCAGCTGCTTCAGCACCTCCAGCAGGCTTAAAAATTCTGATACATTCTTGTAGCACTGATGCCACCATTAATACTGTTCCAGGTTGTAATTGTACCCAGGTAAGTAGAACAGAATCAGTAAAGTATTTGGGGATCATCATAGATGAGAAACTAACCTTTGGCGAACACATCGTGGCAACGTCTGCAAGAGTTAGAAAGATCATATTACGCAATGAAAATTCTACGAGACGTGGCTTCGATAAGCCTTCTAAAACAGTTTATATTTTTCTCTGCGAACCGATTTTGTCGTACTGTATCGCAGCCTGGGGGGTTCTGGTGGTACTCACCTGATAGAATTGGAGAGAGCTCAGCGAGCTGTGCTAAAAACTATGATTAATAAACCTTTCCGTTATTCTACTAACTTGTTATACGAAGAAACTCAGCTGCTGAGCGTCAGGAGGATATACATCCTAAGAATAGCTTTGCTAACCCATAAGCAGGTGATCAGCTCTGGTTACCATGGGGACATGATCTTGAAACGGGTTTACAAGCTTCCTCTTACTGTAGTAAAAACGGAATTCGCAAGACGTTTTAGTGCCTACATGAAGCCTCAGATATACAACAGAATAAATAAAATCTGTTTCATAGGTAAATTGTCAATGAGTGAAGCTAAGGAACTTATTCTAAAAACCTTACTTACCTGGTCCTATGAATACACGGAAAGCTTTTTAAAACGCTTGATGTGAAATCTTAAATTAAATGCTTGGACTTCTTGGATTGCATGTTTGATAGATTTTTATATAAAACAATAGTGATAGCATTAAAGGCACTTCAACTAGAAAAAAAAAGGGTTCCTACAGGACAGGCTTAGCCTAGTGTAGGAAGCTTTTAGCAATACCGGACTTGTTCCTATGTAAAACTGTTGTGTGCACTCCCGGTAACACATGTATGTAATTATAAGCAGTTTTGTAATGGCAAATAAATAAATTTTTACTTTTTACTTTACTTTACTCCCATGTAAATCTCGGGCTGGCGTGTAAATATATCATATTATTATAATCACCTAACAATCTAACATAGCTAATTATTTCTGAATTACCAGCGTTGGTAATAGTCTAGAGCAGCGTTTCCCAAAATACCGGGTCGCACCATTTATCGATTGGTATATTAATTTAAATGAAGCTGGGCTTTCAAAACTAGTTTACTTTAAAAATAAATATAGAAACTAACTTAAAGTGGGACTAGACCTTCTAAACTTTTTAGGATTTTCCGCAAACTTGGATTCTTTAGTATAAAATAAGCAACAGATCCATACATCGCACTCAAATTTAGTGACTAAATAGGTGATACAAAAATATTGTATGTAGGTACCTACCTAATATTAATAAAACATTTCTACAATTACATTGAACTTGAACTAGCCTGAGTAAAAAAGTATTCAGTGGGTCACGAAGGGGCAGTGTGAATATTACCGGGCCATGGTAGAACTATGTTTGGAAAATACTGGTCTAGAGAACTAATAGCGAAGAAAGGTTCTTCATTTCGTTCCTAATAGTTTAGTTGTTTTAGTTACAAAACCTTACTTATTGATACAGTTTGTAAACAAAACGATTTTTTGTTTCCCTTGCCTGGTTCTTCTTTCACTGGTTTCACGAACCGTTCTGTAATGTAAAAGCAATAATCGCGATGTCCATTATGCCCATAATATCATATCGTGATTAAAAGTGAAGTGTCAGTTGACACGTAGATATATTTGATTCGATTTGTAGAGGCCGTCACTCCGAACCACATGGACATAAAAGTAGTGCGTAGACCAATCAGAAGTTTGCCTAGTTTTTAACATTTATATAATACTTTATCTGTAGCTTCTAGAGCTGATGTTCCAATTAAATTCTAAATGCGTAGGATTGTGCCCTTTAAACTTTGCTTCAAATAATAACTTTGGTTTATTGTAATAACATTGTTATGATCTTATAACAGTGTATGTTTTCAGATCTACCCACGTTGAATACAAGGTTATGTTTAATTTATATAACTTTTGGCAAATATTAAAACCTATCCCGCTATTCATTATTATATGTACAACAGAACAAACCTAAAGAGAAATTTTCTTAACCTTTGAACTTTTAAATGAGTGGTTATTTTCGGAGATTTACAGGCGTGAGTTAACGTATGTATGGTAACAATACGAATTCAAATACGACCACGTCTTCAAACTAATGTGACTACTGATTTTCTTTTTATAGTATCACCCAATAATACGCATATTGCCTGTGCACACAAACCCAGAATGTACTGTAGAGATACTACATATTATGCCTAGCAACAGTGTAGCAAGCTCAACTACTTTGAAACTACTACAGAACTTCTGGGACAGCTATTTGGAGAATAATACAGCTCGTGTGGTGACTGAAAAAGAATACAAGTATTACCACTGGTGTGGAGTCGTAATAAGAGTAATAAGAGGCGAATAACAGCGAGGCGAAAATAGGCAGACGATATCACTGCGACAGAAGAAAAACTCGATCCCCTTACCTACCAACCCAGTCTGGCCAGCGTGGAAACAGTAAGCTAAAGCCTCCCAGTATTGGACTGCAAAAGACTAATTAATTCGATTAAGATAGGAAAAAGTGAATGCTCAGGTGGGACTCGAACCCACGATCTTTCCCTTACAGGGGGAATGCTCTGACCACTGAGCCACCGAGCCACACCTGAAGCTATCCAAATTCTCCTATACTTCCGTCTTAGGGCGACGGTGGGAAGGGAAAGATCGTGGGTTCGAGTCCCACCTGAGCATTCACTTTTTCCTATCTTAATCGATTTGAAAAGTTAGCATAGTAAATGCTTCAAAATTTCATTCGACTAATTAATTGATTGATATCAGTCTGTTTTTCCAAAGTACACAAAAAAAGCACAAGTTTAAGCCCTAAATCCAACATACACTCGGCTCATATGACGGTAAGCGGTCCCCGTGAACTACAATTATGAAATGGGCTAATTTAGGATTTTGCTTCATTATTTAATATAATTAAACACATATAAAAATACTACTTTCTCAGTTTTCTCCAATCGCTACGGTAGTTTGATAACTTTCAAAACAGATCACGTTCGGCTTGTTAGTTTTTTCTTCCTAAAAATACATAGACATTAGCAACCCGCTATCAGCCTTGGTTTTGAACACCTTTTTACATTTATTTATTTATTTCTCAACATCACTAACCTTACAGGCTAACCTAATACAATAGTGTAGTTCTTAAATATTATCCGTGACATAAAGTGCCATTTTTGTGAACTCACTCAGGGAACAAATAAAAAGGCCTGTACCGTCCGCAACTTCATTGAGTATATGTAAGGTGCGCGTTATTGCAGCATTAGCCAGTAGATTAGTCCTGGCACTGGGTACTGCTAGTAGACGTGGCCGCCGCCTGCGCCACACGTAATTGTTGGGCACACATAGGTTGATCTCTTTTAGTACACCTGGATTCGATGTCTAACTACGCAATAATGCATTTTACAAGGTGGATATCGCCGTGATTTTAATTAATTAATTTTCATCTTTATAGTGGGTACCGCCTGCTATAAAGCTTGCTTCGATCTTTTCAGCATCAATCTGGTTTCTTATTTTTAATAATTTATTTAATTTTATGCTTTTTAGTTACGATATATGTCTATTTTTGTTATCGTCTTCTAATTTCCTTCATTTTGATACCGCACTTTTTGTTAAATTTCAGTGATTTTTTTTTTCATTTTGGCGCCAAAAAAACAAAATATCACTTTTGTTCATATTTTATGTACCCAAGAATACTTGGGCAATAAATACCTTTCATTTGAGATACGAATAATTGAAATCGGTACGGTGAATCAGAAGATATGAGTTTGTAAGTGTTTTAGGTGTTTTCTGTAGGTGTTTTATTTGTAATATTCTTTATGATATGATATAATAAAGAATATTACAAATATACATTCATACAAACATACATACTTCAACAGAAGTCCAAACTATAAATGACTTGATAAATTTCTGATGGACTGACACAAGTAAGGTTATAATAACTTTATGACTTTGATTTGACGAAATAGTTTCTCGAAATATCATAGTCCGTGCGAATCTGGAATAGTCATATAAATTTAATTATTTATATGTGAGAATTGTTAATGAGTTCAACGTTAGAAAATAGAATGGATAAAATAACTTTTAAACTCTCGCGTTCCATGATATATAATTTAGAAAACGGTCACAGCCTGTGACCACGGCCGGTGTAACCTGGTCGAAACGTCAGGCAATCAAAGGTATGTAAGTACCTATACCATGATCGCGTTAATTCCCGTTTTCTAAATTATATATAATGGATAAAATGTTTATTTTATTGATAAAAAGAATGGGGTGCTTACAACAATCATTACCGAGCTGCGTTTTAACAACAAAACAACGAACTATAAAAACGCGGCAAACGTTCAGTGTAGTTACTTCAAACAATCTATTTAACAGAAACGTTTTAAACCACCCACCTGCCAGACGAAAAGGTCAAGTAGGTATTCGAACAATTGGATATCCGAAGATATTTCTTTACCTGTACTTGATAGTGATTGATTACGCGTCATCTGGTGAAAAGGATTCAGATCAAGCGAGTGACATTTCTCTTTTTGAAAGTTTTGTCGCTTGTATAATAGACGAAAATAAGCGTAGTTGAACAAGCGTTCCGTGTGATATTGATCTCATAAAGGACATTCACGGAGTAATCCAAAATTATTTCTAATATTGGTTTATTTACACCCAGTAACACTAAGAACAACTAAGGAGCCTTAATAGAAACTACGCATGGGTAAAATTCAAAAATCAAGCAAGGGAACCTATGATTTCATATTCATAATAAACCTTAGTTTAGTGTATTGACAGTTTCTTTGTTATTATCATGATTCCAATACATCTATCTCAATTTCTTTGTTATTATCATAATTTTAATACATCTATCTCAGTTTCTTTGTTATTATCATAATTTCAAAATATTACCATAATTTGTTCAAATTTGGTCAAAACTACAAGAACAGTGCAACAGTTGGTCTTGATCCCAATCTTAATCCCACAACCCACGATGGCACAAGATAAACGATTAGGGATAAAGGACAAGTACGGATATTTTCGTCCTTTCGAGGTAATTACACTAGGTGAAATAAATACGTATAAATATGTTATGTATAGTTACGGTACAGTATTTAGGTACAGGTTTAGTTAAGCGTAACTAAAAAAATACCCTGGGGTAAACAAATGCTTATATTTAATAAATTTTTGGTGTACAGCCTGGAAATAGCCTACTGCATACGTGGTTCCAAGGAACGCACTTACCTTGTTTCAACCCCGTATATCGGAAAGAGTTACATAACCAAAAACCATGCTATTATGAGGCTGCACAATTTTTATAAATAAACAAATTCTTGTTTGTACGTTGCCCTTTTCAAAACTGATGTCGTACAATTTGAGTATCAACTTGAAGTAATTATCATTTGAGCCCATGAGCGCTTGGATGTGCCACAATCTTAAAATAACGTAGATAGAGAATTTCACTGAAATGCAACTTGGTTATAATTTTGTTGACACCAAACTCGCAGGCTTTATTGGCTCATTTTCATAATGCAATACTACTTAATACAATACTTAGTGGCTTATGTGTTTACCTAATGAACACAAGTACTGTAAACTCGTTAAATTAGTGTATAAGGCATAACTGGTAAATGTTCCAATGAATAAAATAAAAATAATAAAGAATGTATATAAAATTAGCGTGTTTTTATTTCAAATATTCCCGCTTATCATCCAAGTCGAGGAAGGAAATGACAATAAATACTAGAACAATTAGTACGTTGATAACATTACATAACTTGATAACATAATCATCTTGTGCGGAACACGCACAGTAATAAGTGCATGAAATTAGGTAGTTAATTACTTTCAGTCAAGGCTTTTATGACGGTAGATGTCTATTTTAATATGTAATTTATTTTTACTCCAAGCCAAATTGTATCAAGCAAAAATTTTTGAAAACTCGTCTCAGTTCTTAAACGTATTTTAACCTTATTGATTGAATTGTATTACCGTAAAAATACAGGATCTTATTTTTTCGGATTTTAGCCGGTTCGATTACTAGGTGCGGCAAGCGATTTTTCAGAAATATTTTAGTGCAGTTTTATTTCTTTAAACAAATAAGGGTATGTTTCCTTTGAGTGATCTCCGAATTCTTACTGTACTATCCTTTTTTTTATTTTACAAAAGTAATAGTAACCGAAATTATCGAAATTACTAATATTCCAGTTAACCCCTCTAACTCAGCTAAATTGCTTGTGCTAGGAGTGGTTTCACGTCGGTAGTGTAATCGCCAGGATTAGAACCCGGGACCTCTCCATCGCAAGGCGGACCCCTTAACCATTGAGCTACCGACGCTGCATAGAGCTCCAGGGGCTGTAGTCTCTACTTTAGTCGTTATGACTTTGCTTACGAAATCGTAACACACACACACAAATATGGGTACGCTTGCGTCAACAGTTACGGTTGGAAAAATTCCATCTTGTATAACCAAATACCTTAGATATTGTCTTCCATTCTGGTCTTAAGAAGATATAGGGATGGGACAGCCCATTTAAATATCGTTAACACTTGAATGAATGGCCCGGTGGCTCAGTGGTCAGAGCATTCCCCCTGTAAGGGAAAGATCGTGGGTTCGAGTCCCACCTGGGCATTCACTTTTTCCTATTCTTATTCGATCGTTAACACTACAACATACAATGCGGCTCTATCTAATCGAATGTATCTATTAATGTGCACATTAGCTAGGTAATCTGCTGATTAACGAATATGATCAGTTAAAGTGTAAAATTTTAGTAAAAAAACTCATATTCGTACTTTATCTAGTTCGTTGGCATAGTACCGAATGATACCTTTATAAAGTGCGGAAGACAGTGAACGGTTATCGTATGCCTGGTCGTTAGTCTGCAGATTATCTTGGTAGTCTGTAGATTACCTGGGTTATTGTAGATCAATAAATACTCAATCATTTTTTTCCACTGCCACTGACGCAACCAGGTAATTTGTGGAATACCTCTACATATATAATCTGCACTCTAACTGATTTACGAACATTAACGGTATCATAATCTATTTAAACCAGTTATTAATTACATGCGTAGTTAGTATAAATTGCACACTTTATACGATCGTTCTTCAAACCGTAGGTACGTCACGCAATTGTACGTAACTGATAAGAAAAGAAAATTCAACGAGATTTAACTAAGTTCTAAGTTATATAAATCTTAAAATATGCATAATGCCGACCTATATCAATTAAGCAACAATCTTCAGAAAAGAGACGTACTCGCGAGTTTGTAAAAACATGCACCAAGAATGACATGGAAACAGAAAAATAATAGGACGTGAGGATGGGGTGTGGGAATGGCTGTGTCACTAATATCCTTAAGAAATTTGTTCCCACTGATAACACGTAGGGGGGTTCTGATTTAAGTGAATATATAGTGAGGCTTGCGAATGAAAAGTATGGCGACAAGCACACCTCTCTCATTGTGCTTAATATAGGTGACTTACCCGAAATAATGAAAGAGAATTTTGACCACTTGTTCTCGTTCTACGCTCTCAACTAGGTTATGGACTAAATGTAAGTTAGAATTTTGTACATTCACTCGTAGCAACTAAACAGCTTAAAGATCTTGATAAGTGGTATGTTGTTCAGATTCGTTTCTATAGTTAAATTTTTTTATTAGGTATATGTTAATTGTATAAAAGTGAATCGTGGTGGATTTGTTCAAGTTTTGGAAGATTTTAGAATTCGTTATGTATACTAGCGTAGAATTATTTTTTTTCTTCTTCAGTATAATATATCACAATAGCCATTACTTTAAATATACAGCCAGTTATTTATGAAGGATTTAAAATACAATAATCCGAAAAGTCAGAAGGAAATGAAAATCAGTAACCTCGACTGGTGTGAAGAGTCTTGAGAATCGAATTGAAGAAAAGAGAAATCTTGAGAGTCATCTTGTTACACGTATATCGAAACAGGGTAGGAGTGAAATAAAATAGCAGCGTAGAAATAGTAGTGTTTATAGAATAAAACGTTTTCGCTCTTGCAGACTCGTCATTTGTGGCGGTATGGTTGTTTTACTATGAAAACTGAAGTACTAACATAGTTACGGCGAATTTAATCGAGAAGTTTACGAAAATACCGCACAGCCCAGCTTTTTAAAACTTGAATGGAAGTTATAAAAACATTTGTTTCATTACCTTACAGACGAGCTTTCAAAAATATTTTCAACCTACTGGACCAAGACGGTAATTGTTTCATGATTATCGTGGCTAGTTGCTCAATTTACGATGTCTATCGTAACTTTTAACAAAATATCAAATGGAGTGCATGATGTTGATAAATATATTTCACCGTATCATGATTCAAAGGTATTATCATCATGTCGATTTATTTTATCTACAATAATGAAAATAACTTTATTTTAATATGTATCTGAGTGTCTAAAACTCTGAGTGTCAAAAATTTTGGCACCCTAGGTAGGCCGACGGAAATGTGAAAACACTCTGAATGAAATGTAAAAAGTATTTACTTTACATAGCTAAAGGTTTCACTTCAATGAAAGAGGACGGGTCACGTGTGCATTGTCACAATTTGTTAAATAGGTACTACTAGCTGTATAGAAGTAAAAAACTATATCGTTGAATCATCATGTCGTCAAAATGGGACGTGATGTGACAACTAGCGTCTAGTTACATTGTTTTAGTTCACCCAATTTTTTATATGACGGGTCTATAGAATGTTTCACTTAAAAAAACAAGTAGCAATATCTATCCTTCACCTATGACTAACTCATTCTCCTAATTCGTATATACTCTTGCATATCTTATGTAACAATGTATACTTATATTTATATTGCTTTTATGTAACCATATATTTATTTATTATCCATTATTTATATATATATATCTTTATGTTTTTATATATCTGTCTCTCGTCTTCCCTACACACTTTTCACTAAGTTCTCTACTTCTCACACTCTCCTCTCGCAGGTCTGCTGAAAGAGATTTCTAATAGAAATAAGCAGAGCCTCTGTACTATTATTTCCAACTATTTATCTCTATATTTGTTCGTGTGTGTACATAAATAAATAGATCATTCCATTTCTTTTTTTGTAAAAATATATAGATACCTTTAATTCATGTGAGCCACAACTGATTGATGCACAAACATCTCGACCTTCATTACAAAGTAGGTACGGTATTTAGTAATTCAGTCAGTCAGACAATATGCTATGCTCATTACCTCTCGTCATATCAATATTAAAACAATGAATGTATTTTTGAACAAATATATACAACTGCATCGAATGCAAAAGTATTAACCTTAAGTAGTAACCTTTGTTGATTATGGAATGCTGACATAATTTGTATTCTTTGTATGCTAATTTTACAGTAAAATAAATTTGGTGTCTGGGTTCCCACGTGGTGTCTGTGTTCCCACGTAGTGTCTGGGTTCCCACGTGGTGTCTGAGTTCCCATGTGGTGTCTGGTTTCCCATGTGGTGTCTGGGTTCCCACGTGGTGTCTGGATTCCCATGTGGTGTCTGGGTTCCCATGTGGTGACGGGGTTCCCATGTGGTGTCTGGGTTCCCACGTGGTGTCTGGGTCCTCATATGGTGTGTCAAGTTTCCCATGTGGTGTCTTGGTTACCATGTGGTGACTGGGTTCTCACGTGGTGACTGTGTTCCCACGTGGTGTCTGGGTTCCCACGTGGTGTCTGGGTTCCCATGTGGTGCCTGGGTTCCCATGTGGTGTCTGGGTTCCCACGTGGTGTCTGGGTTCCCATATGGTGTCTGGGTACCCATGTGGTTTTCTGGGTTCTCATGTGGTGTCTGGGTTCCCATGTGGTGTCTAGGTTACATGAAAATGTTTTTGGACGGATGCATTTTAATTACCTACTTGGTAAAATATTATGAACATCATTATTTTTAAGTTTACCCTTACAAAACTAATAATTGCAGTAAACCCATTCAAAATTCCAAAGAAAGAGCGCGAGCGCAATGATTTTTTGAGGAATTCCAAACATATTTTAAAAGATAAAGTGTACTACAAATAAGCTACAGTACGCGGTCACAAACCTTGCTGAAAATGTCAGTTTGAGTCAAATAATACGAAAGATGTTCACTAAATACATTTGTGATGGTTTACTTTAATTTCAATTAGAATATGACTAAAGCAAATAAGGCGTTCTCTCTACCTGCATCAATAGGAAAGGAGAATGACGGACTGACGGTTTGTATGTATAAAATTAACATTCAGATATTAAGCGGCCCGTTTTCTACGCATTCTCACTAAGTTATGCCTTCATAGTTTGTGTTACTGCCTACTTATACTTATCCTTACCCAGTAAATATTGCTCAACAATTATTAATAGCTATAAAGTCTTATCGTACTGTTTAAATTGTTAATTTAGAAACGCTGTAAGTACGCAGTTTAGATAAAGCTGAATAAATTAAACATTGACTCACAAACATACCATTTGCTAAGTTTACAACATAAACATAGCATAGGTGCATGAACTAAAAAAGTGATTAAGGTATATAGCTGCCTCTACGCCTAATGCCGGGGTCCCACGGCCTGTCAAAAGCACATGCTGTACCAGGCCGCGCCAGACCGCGCCGCGCCACGCCGTGGGGACCGATCGGCGCGTAGCGCGGGTGGAATCACAGGCCTCGTGCTTACATTTGTACCTCGACACGACGCAGCTTTGAAGTTACCGACTCACGATGGATCGGACGCACCATGCCAGACTGCGACAGACAGCGACCGGCGCGCCGGTTCCCATGGCGCATCGGCCTGTACTGGTGCGGCGCGGCCTGTCATTAAAACGAGCCATGGGACCCAAGCTTTAGACGGCCTCTGTGGCGTAGCGGTATAACGTTCGACTACTACGCAGGGGGCGCAGGTTCGATTCCCGCTCACTGCAAATATTTGTATGCATGAAATGCATAAGTCTGGAAGTCTGGATGTTTCTATGTATAATATGTATGTATTTACAAAAAGTATGTAAGTATGTTTATCTGCATTTTAGATTTCATAATATAAGCTAGTTAAGCTATGCTTGGTATGGATTTAGAAAGCACTGTGCAGAATTTTGTAGAATACTTTTATTTATTTATTATTTACTAGTTACCTAAAAATTTAGTACTTAAAGGGATAAAAAAATAAAAGGGTTTAGATTTTGTATAGCAAGACAGGGATAAACTAGGCAAGATGAACATATAAATATTACTATTAGAAGTTCTAATTTTCTTCTTTAGTTTATTATACATGTATTTAACCCGCCATCACTCGCGCGGGGTGCTGTGGGCACCCCATGCATTTTTAAACGTAAAAATTACTAATAATTTCTTTAGTTACGCATTTGCTCGTCTCAGTACCTTCAAGTGACCTTCGAACGCGTCGACACGGGGCGAAAGGGGCAGTGTGGCGCGAGCGCATGCAGCGTGAGGGCGTTTCAAAGTTTGTGTGGGGTGGTTACGACACCCCGCGAGCGCTTGTGTTATACTTTTGCGGAGGTTACTTTATCAGCAAGGTACGTGATTTCAATTATTTTGTAAATGTAAATTATTTTATTGTGCTGGTATTTACTATATTAAATGTATATTGATATATTTATAAGTATATATGTAATGATATTTGTTTACACAAACTTTTATTTACCTTTCGGTGTTCGTATGTAACATATTCTATTTTTTTTTGTTTTCAGATGAGTTGGGAAGAGGATCAAGCGACATTAGCAGCTTTGATAGAAGAAGCAATATCGGATTACGAAGACGATGTTGCAGTGGAAAGTGATGCCAGCTTGGATGATGATTTTTTCAAGAATCTGATCATAATTCCCTGTCAGTACAAGATAATATTTCATCGGGTGAAGAGTCTGGTACTTGCAACGAAATATTAGATTTTTTTATTTGATTTTGTTAATTAATCTTTATATTTGTTTTTTAATGAGAAAGTTTATGTTAAAAAATAAAAAGATATTTTTTTTTGATTTTTCGAAGAAAGATCTCAATATTATGAATAAAAAAGGTTGATTATTATAATGTTTTGTAGAAAAGTAAATAAAGTTGAGTATAAAATTTAGTTGTTTTATTTACATACGTCATACAACACAAAATAATAAAATGCAGGTTTAATACCATTAACTAGTATTATATAAACATAAATCCACTTTAAGTATGTGGGGTGGCCACAACACCCCGCGAGTGCTCACGAGGCTAAAAACCGCGCGAGTGATCGAGGGTTAAAACTGCTCAGTGCCTATTTCTCCTCTTTTAACTGGTAACTTATGTTTTTTTTTATCTTTTTTACAAAGTAACTACAGACTTATTCATATCTATTTATTGGTACTTATTATCATCGATAGCGTGCGTCGCCAACATGAATTATAATCTTCACACCGTATTTTGCAAAAATTTACGTCGCGTCGGTACGCTAACCATAGATACGCTCATTTAATGTTCGGATAAGAACACTCAACCACGCATCAAAGTATCAAAATGAATAACGCCAGTTTATATCATCTAAGCAACAATTTGCCAAAACGAGATGTACTTGCATGTTTTGAGAAACATGCGCCTAGAATGAAATGGAAAAATAACAATAACAGGATCATAGATTTAGGATGTGGGGACGGGAGTGTCATTAACATTCTGAAGAAACATTTTCCTCCCGGCTTTACGTTGGTGGGTGCTGATATCAGTGAGGATATGGTGAGGTTTGCAACCGATAATTATTTTGACGATCAGACGTCTTTCACCGTGCTGGACATAGGTGGTGATTTGCCGGAAACGATGATGGGAAGTTTCGATCACGTATTGTCTTCTTTCGCTGTTAATTGGGTCATAGATCAAAAGTAAGTACTATTTCATTTTACGCAACGTTTTAATATATTTCATTTTAATTTTATAATCAGTGAATAAGAATTACATGTCACTTTAAAAGTTTACAATGTATACAAATAATATACTTAATTATTTAATCTATACTAATTTAATAGCCCGTCCCTGACCGTACCTGGTGGAAAGTGCCCGTCACACTCGTTGCGTTTCCACGTGATTCCAGTGAAGCTTCTTGTCTGCTTGTTTGTTTGTGGTTCCAGTGAATATAATAACTATTAATAAACTACTATTTAATTCAGTTCTTCAAATATGTCATATAAAATGTCTATTAATAAGTTTGTACGGTGTTTCTAACACCTACTTTGGAACAGTAGATATATAAAGCAATCTGAAACTATAAGAGATTAAAAACCATTAGTTCACACGCGCACGCAAAGGTCAAGCACGAGAAATACGGTTATACTTAACTGATTGCCACCAAATAAACATAAGATTTTCAGTGTGATCAAAAGTTTCGAATAAATAAAAACAGCATCAAAATCCGTCAACAATTTTTTTACTGACGGAATAAAATTTTCGACACTATAATTTTTTTTATATAGGACGCGTCAATTTGACTTCACGTCGCCTGATGGTTAGCTGAAGGCTAAGTTTCAGGAAAGATGGTTACCATGTTAACAATGCTGGCACTCAGCTTGACGGTCTCATCAGATACTTTTCACGCCCCGCTTAAGGGACCCGGGACTGTGACGATACTTCGTTAATATTTAAAATTAAAAGGCAACAAAATAATTATGACGAAGTGAATGGTGTTATCACAAGAGTGGTCCATTGGTTTAATACTAATAATCTTTGCCTTAATGGGAACAAAACTAAATGTATAAAATTCACATTACCTAATGTTACACAGGTTGAAGCCAATGTACAACTCGATGGACAAGTGTTGAACCTTGTGGAATCAACAGTGTTCTTAGGTTTAAGTATTGACGCCAAATTGCAGTGGCGATCGCATATTGAAAAAATATCCAGTAGATTAAGTTCGGCTTCTTACGCTGTAAAAAAGATTAGGACATTAACAGACGTGGATACGGCTAGAATAGTTTATTTCAGTTATTTTCATAGTATTTTAAGCTACGGAATTCTCCTTTGGGGTAATTCCGCGGATTTAAACACAATATTCATTTTACAAAAGCGGGCTGTGAGAGCTATTTATAATTTGGGCCCAAGAGTTTCCCTTCGAGAAAAGTTTAAAGAAATAGACATTCTAACCGTAGTGTCACAATACATCTTCGAGAACCTGATGTATGTAAGGAAAAATATCTCTAAATTTTCAAGAGTTTGTGACAGGCATAATATAAACACAAGACATAAAAACAATCTTGTAGCTTGTGATAGTAGACTCCATAAAATTAGTAATTCTTTCCGGGGCAACTGTATACGCGTTTTCAACAAGCTCCCTAATGAAATTAGAGATTTACCTGTAAATAAATTTAAAAATGTAATTAAGACTAAACTGTGCCAAAAAGGCTATTATAAAATCCAAGAATATTTAGATGATAAACAAGCTTGGAAATGAGCTGTTCGCTCAACTATGCTACTCAAGCAAACTATTGTATTTAGACTAAGTAGACTAAGCAAATGTTTGTAAATAGACCAAAAAAAAAATGCCCGCTGAGTTTCTTGCCGGAGTCTTCTCTAAGTCTTCTCTCTCTAATGGTCTATACATGTTATGGACAGGGACAGCTGCAGCAGGTCAAATGTCAAATAAGACTTCACTTGCACTTTTAAAACTTTATATTTGCCAACACATACTTTCTTACCAAACCATATTATAACACTGTCGAAATCTCGATGCCAAACCAAAGACAAACAAATTTCAAATTTTGAATAATATAAAAAAGTATAAAAGGATATAAAAGAGGTGCGTTGTCCGCAACATGGCCCCGAGCGGTGTGAAACACCAGTTACTGTGCGGTTAGTAAGGCCAACTTACGGACTGGCCTACGCAGCAAACCCCCTTTAGTCCTAACGTTGACTACTCGGACGATGCCGTCTTTCCCAGGGAACAGCTCGGTGACGCGACCCATCGGCCAACACTTTCGAGGCAGATTGCTATCAGCTATCAGGACAATGTCCCCAGTGTTCACTGGTTTATGGTCTGCAACTGGTTTACGTGGCGTTAAAAGTGGCAAATATTCTTTAACCCATCTCTGCCAGAAGTGATCAGCTAAACGTTGAGCTTTCCGCCACTCTGCACGTCGACTCAGGTCGGCATCGCAAAACTCTCTCAGGTTGCAATCGTTGCTGTAGGTTCCAATCAGGAAATTAAACGGAGTTAAGGCTCGTTCGCTCTCAGGATCTACTGGAACATGCGTTAAAGGTCGTGAATTAACAATGGCCTCAACTTCGATAAGTAAAGTGTTGAAAACTTCTACCCGTGGGGTTCGGTCTTTCAAAGTAACGGTAAGTGCTGTTTTTACAGAACGAATCAATCGTTCCCAACATCCACCCATGAAGGGCGCTGAAGGTGGAATAAACTTCCACTCTATTCCTTTATTGGTAGAAAAGTCGTATAATTCCGACATTATGTTCGATGCGCCTACAAAGGCGGTGCCATTATCGGAGTAGATTCTTGTAGGACATCCCCTCCGGCCGATAAAGCGACGTAAGGCCATCAGAGCAGAGTCAGTTGACAAAGATTCCACAATTTCTAAGTGAATAGCTCGTATTGTTAAGCATGTAAATAAAGCAATCCAAATCTTCATTGTCCGCCGTCCTGTTGTGACGTTCATAGGGCCAAAATAGTCCACGCCGACAAATGTGAATGGACGCATATGATGTGCAAGTCTAGCCTCAGGCAGATCTCCAACAGGTGGTGCGAGTGGCTTTGCCTTCATGTTCCGACATCGCTGACAACGTTTTGCCACGCTCTTCACGGATGGTCTCAATCCCAATATATAAAAACGTTGTCGTAATTCGTTGACGACCAATTCAGTGTTGCCGTGTGCAAACTTAATATGATAGGAGCTGATTAGGAGACGGGTTAATGGGTGTCTTCCATCCAATATGATTGGCTGAGGGTCGGTAGATGTTGAAGCTCCCGTACGACCAGATAAATGTAAAAGCCTATCATCTCCTAGTAATAATGTTACATTTTTTAGCCTACTTTCTTTTGAAACGGGGCATGCTGCGTTAATCGCCATATATTCATCGCGGAACGAATCTAACTGAACACGTAAAAACGCATGGCGTTCTGCCGATGAAATGAATTTGATGTCTAAAACTGCCAAACCGTTTAAAGACAATTTAGAATTTGAGACAGAACGATTACGAAACACCATGGTGCAATGATGAACGCGCGCGGTGGCACGGATGAACCGTAACCAAATACTAAATCGGGTGTAATCAGCAATCACGGGTGATGGTAAATGACATGATACTGTGAGACCCACCAAGATTTTAGGTTTTGATTCTTCTAATATTGGTGTGTTTACGAGAGTGGGTTCACAGGGCCACATGTCACATGGTTGAAATAAAGAAATGAGGGCCCGATAAACCATCTAGAATTCATCGTAAGTTCATCCTTGAACCTTGTGGCATCGTCCGCGACATTCAAGGATGAAGGTACGTATCTCCAATCTGAAACGCGAGTAGTTTCTGTGATTTCACAAACCCTATGAGCGACAAAAGGCTTAAGGGTGCTTGGGTCTGAACGTAACCATTTCAGAACCGTTTGGGAATCTGACCAAAGAAAAATTTTATCTGGCTTTCGTTTATGAGATTCTGTGATAAAATTTGCTAAACGAGTAGCTATCAATGCTGCTTGAAGCTCAAGCCTAGGAATAGTTGTAGGTTTTATAGGGGCTACACGAGCCTTACCACTTATTAAAGTGAGTTCAATATTTCCGTTACAATATTCAAAGCGCCAATAAGCTACACAGGCGTAAGATTGCTCGCTCGCGTCCGCAAAAACATGTAACTGAACTGAACTCATGGGATTATCCAGACTAGTATAACATCGGGGAACGGAGTTACTCACAATTTTTGCAAGGTTTTTATACCAATCTATCCACTTATCAATGAACAACTTTGAAAGTACTTCGTCCCAAGATGTAGTTAATTTCCAGGTGTTTTGAAACAAAATCCGACCTTTTATAATTATAGGAGTTAAAAGACCTAACGGATCATAAACTTTCATCAAATTTGACAAAGCAATGCGCTTGGTCAGTTTGTGTGGTATTGTTTCAAAGTCAATGTTTGGGAACGACAGAGTGTCTTTGGAGATGTTCCAAGATACACCTAAAACACGTGTCGATGGTCTTGAATCAACACCCACGTTTATCTCTGTTGCCCCTTTTACACATAGTTCAGAAGGCAGCATGGAGAGGGCGCTTTGAGAATTACTAACCCAAGATCTCATTTCGAAGCCAGCCGCTGAAAGAATCGAGACTATACCTGCTGCTAAGGACGCGGCTTGTTGCTCGTCATCACAGCTTCCCAAGTAGTCATCCATGTAGGTGTCCCGAATGATGGCAGCAGATGCTTCTGGATGCGATTGTGAATATTCAGCAGCAATCTTGTTTTTGAGGTATAAAGCTGTAACCGGGCTACATACCGCACCAAATATCATCGACGACATACGATACTCCTTTATGGTTTGTGTGGGATCGTCACGCCACAAAAAACGCTGGGCGTCACGATCGAGTTCTCTTATTTTTACCTGTGGGAACATTTCTCGAATATCTGCAGACAGAGCTATGCGTCCTTCTCTAAATCGCATTAATATCGCTAACAGTGATTGGAGAAGATCGGGACCTGGAAGTAATAGTGAGTTTAAACTGACTCCCTCACATGTAGCAGCAGCGTCGTGTACTATTCTAAGTTTTCTTTTTTGTGAATGTATGACGCCAAAATGAGGCAAGTACCATAATAAACCTACAGGAGTAGTATTACAAAGCTCCGCGTATCCCTTGTCAAGCATAGCGTGAATGTTTAGTTTATATTGTATGGCATAATCAGAATTCCCTATCATTTTACGTTCGAGAGTTTTAAAACGTTGTAAAGCAAGTGGTCGGCTATTGGGAACATGCTCAATGTTATCGCGCCACAATAGACCTGTTTCAAAACGTCCTGTGGGTAGACGCCTAGTAGTCTCTTCTAGTAGTTTAAATGCTCTCTGGTCATCAATGGAACGGCAATCTTTATTTTGTATGCCTATAGAATCTAGTTTATAATAGTCTCGGAGAAGTGTATCTAAAGTATGACAATCTCCTTGAGTGTCGTTTTCAGACTTAATAATTGTGTGGCTGACAAAATCGATAGATTTCAACATAGGAACAGAAGAACCGTATAAAACCCAACCGAGGGGAGTCAAAGAAGCAGCCGGTTCAGATATGTTTCCTCGTCGAATATCCTTTGAAAAAGTTAAATGCCAATTGTCAATACCGAGTAAAAGCTTCGGTGTAGCGTTTTCATAGCATAAGACATCAACTAAGTCATGTAAATGAGAAATTTCTTTTATTTTTTCTGACTGAATAGATTGATTTGCAATAGTTAGATTGGGAATGGACCTCACTACTATATCATGCCTCTCCGTTATATGACGCCCTTTCACCTTAATATTCACAAAGCTAACCTGTGTCTGTGTACTGAGGCCGCCAATGCAGTCAACACGAATAGACTTTTTAGGCCCGGTTGCGCCTATCTGGTCAGCAACCGATTGATCAATAAAAGAAGCGGTTGATCCATCGTCAAGCATAGCATAAATATCTAAACTATTTTGCGGACCTATAACGGTAACGGGTATAACTTTTAATAACGACCTGCGAAATGTTTCAGGGTTGCGTGACGCACTGTGAGATACTATGGCAGGCATTTCAACATCTACACGCTTTTCGGCTTCAGAACCTTCGTTAATATCTGCATCCGCGTATGTAACATTTTCTACGGTGGATCTATGAAGTAACGTATTATGCTTCCTACTATTCTTGCAACCGACTAATTCGCAATGTTTTTTGCACGTAACATACTTATGGGAACCCTTGCTCAAACATCTGTAACAAACTTTGTTTTCGGTTACCCATTGCCAACGATCATCAATAGAGAGCGCTAAAAAGTTTTTACATTTATTTATATCATGTGAACCTAGCTTACAAAACCTACATAGTTCAGAATGACTCGGTGTCGACCCATTGTTTGAAGTTGACGCGTGGAAGACTTTAGTTGGTGGCCTAGCAACGGAATTGTGGTGATCATGTTGTTTATTGTCACTTTTTAAGGGAAGAAAGCTCTCCGCATTAATTAAAGAATGCTTAATTTGTCGTTTTGCTTCTGAATCGAGAAAATCGGCTAAAAGTTCTAACTTGAACTTACCTGATTGGTCTGTCGAAGCAAAGTCGGACCATCGATATCGAAGAAGAGGCGTCAGTTTGACCAATATAGCGCTGGACAATTCGGGTGATGCCAAATACTCCGGCCGATGCAGCTCCTTGATGACTTCTACGCAATTTCGCAGGCGGCAGGCGAAGGCGTTCAGATCCTTAGGCGACTCGTTCAGAGGTAACCTGGACAGGGACTTAACCGCAGACAGTTCGTAGAGAATGATGCTCTCCGGCTGTCCAAAACGGTTCTCTAAGGCACACATCACCTGCGTTGGGTCAACTGCGGTCATCAAAAGCGCCGATACGGACTCCCGGGCGATGCCACGTAGCGCGGTGCTTATTCTAGCCAGGTTCTCCTCCGGCGAGTAACTCTTCTCCGACCGCTCAAAAGTCTTCTTAAACAGCAGCCAGTTGGAGATGGAACCGTCGAAAAAAGGAAGGATTATACTCACCCTATTCCTCTTGCCTCCTAGGTCCGTGATGGCTTGTGCTAATTTAATAAAAGAGTCTTGTGTCTCTACATTATTACTTTTATTTCTGTTTAAATAGTCACAATCTTGTGTAATAGTGTTGTGTGTACCTAATTTACATGCATGTTCAGTGTGTTCTTGTTCCTTTGGCTGAAGGTGATGGTCGTCACGTAGCTTAGGCCTTCCGTAGGTAGGAGCGGCAACGACATCGTTTGTATTAAGTACCAAGGTATGACAACCGCTAGGCCGCGTATACTGGCCTTGCTCAAAGTCTTTAGAACTGAAATATAACGGTTCATTAGCATTACCATCTTTAAATTGATCACAATCGAGTAACCATTTTTGAGTGGAATTGCTTTTATCTGATGCCATTGAATCGATAGCCACTAGTTCAGCTTGTAGTTCTAACTCGGCGGTCTTCCTCTCTAATTCCGCGAGTTTACGTTCCCTCTCTACATTTTGGCGAGCGTGTCTGGCAAGAGCGGCCAGCTTTTGAGCTTTGGTTGAGGCTCGCGATGTAAGTGATCGGGAGGTAAATTGAGTAGGCGGCTGGTCTGGCAGTTGTTGAGGCTGGTCTGGCAAATGTTGAGGCTGGTCTGGCAAATGTTGAGGAGGTATAGATAACTGAGTATCCTGTATGAGAGCCTCATCGCTACCAAATTGAGCAGGCGGCAGGCCTGACGATGAAGCTTGGACACTGTTACTTACCTCTTTTTGAAGCCTTTTAGTGACTGACCTTGTTACGGGCATTTTTCCTGTACTTCTGACACCAAATGTTATGGACAGGGACAGCTGCAGCAGGTCAAATGTCAAATAAGACTTCACTTGCACTTTTAAAACTTTATATTTGCCAACACATACTTTCTTACCAAACCATATTATAACACTGTCGAAATCTCGATGCCAAACCAAAGACAAACAAATTTCAAATTTTGAATAATATAAAAAAGTATAAAAGGATATAAAAGAGGTGCGTTGTCCGCAACAATACAGAATAAATGATTTTTGACTTTGACTTTGACTTTGACTATAAAGTAGGAAACACTTGAGCTGGTATGGACTTCTAGGTCTTAATGGTGCGATAAAGAAAGGACTCGCCAAACCGCTTGGTTCTTGAAGGAATATTCTGCTCCGTATACGGGTGACATCTAAGCCCTGCTCGTGTTGTCCTGTGTAGGAAAGGAGAAGGTGGGACCTTCTTTTTTTATACCACTTAAGTGGCAGACAGGCACACGGCCCATCTGATGGAAAGCGATTACCGTGGCCTATGGACGTGTGCAACACGAGGGGCGTCACACTCGCGCTGCCGACCCTGAAGAAACCTTCTAATGCCGTTCTTGATATCTCCAATATAAAGACACGATCACTTTTCAAATTAAATAATAGTATTGACTCCTTATGTTGTAGGCTATAAAGTGTTTCCTTATCTTTCAGACGAGCTTTCAAAAATATTTTCAACTTACTAGATCAAGATGGTGAGTGTTTCTTGATTATCCTGGCTCGTTGCTCACTTTACGATGTCTATCGCGCCTTCTCACAGAACAATCAATGGAATACTTGGGTTCATGATGTTGAAAAATACATCTCACCATACCATGACGCAGAGGTATCATAATGATTCTTTCGGTCTTTTAAGCAAAATAGCTCACGGAAGATAGTTGGGTCAAAGGCTTGATGCAGAAGTCGATACCCTTCGACACGACACGCATTGTGACGAGGTTCCTCGCTCTGTAGCCCTAACCATCGGTAGATTGATCCCTGTACCCGATGATGGTTGAGCATTATTTTTTATATTTAAAGAAATATTTTTTCAGGATATGCTTAAAAAAATAATTTGCGTGTATTTAAATTAATAAAGGAAATAATAATATTGTAATGTAATGCAGCAAAAAGATTAATAGTTTCATTCTTATACAAACTTTATTCTGACTGTTTTCAGGAACCAGATAAAGAGAACCTTATGAAAAGTGTTGGATTCATTAATATCGATGTAGAATGTAAAGATATGGTATTTCTATATGATGGTATAGATAGTTTCAAAAGTAAGTATTTCTTATATAATTTTTATTCATGTTTCCTTCTTCACTATAAGGCGAAGTGTGAAAAGCTTTTTACACGATGTAACAGAATAATATAAAATGATGCTAGGTTCATGTTTAATTTATTAGGTCCTTAAATATGAAATTAGCGTTTTGTATGGAAAAAGAAAAAACATTTTTACAGTGTTCTTAATCAAATTTCTATTTTTTAATCAAAGTATGTACTTACCTTTATCATCTATGTACTTTTGCCATTATATAGGTAGTTCATTGATTCTGTTGCTGAATAAATTGCGGGACCGAAAATCAACAAAATCTTTGAAGGTGTTTTGCACTGCCTAAACTGAATTGATTTTTTTCTTATTAAGAAATTATCCAAATTCCAAAAAAGTGGTCAACGGTTGGAGCAACTGGCGGGGCGTGTGGTTTTCATTTTATACTGGAGGCTTCAAGTGTACCTGCAAAGTTACATTATGCACTGGAGTTTTCTGTGGAATTACAAGCAATTTTTTTTAAATCTATTTTTTTATCATAAAATACACAAACAATATAAATTATCATACCAAATACCACGAAGGGTTTGTTCGGAGTGCTATGCCTTCCGTTTATATACAAAAATATAATATTTTGTGAAGCAACATAGGATAGAAAAAAAAACACAAATACTCGAACCAGTAGGTATCTAGTTCGGGTGCCACTGTTGTCTCCAGTCGCTTCATTTTAACATTTAAACTAGTCGATTAATTACCTACATTTTACAATAACAAAATATTAGGTAGCAAGGTATAGATAACAAGATATTCACAATTCTATTTCGCCGGGTGACTACGTTAACGCCCGAGCGAGCGAGTGGTTGGTATATAAAACCGGTTTACAAATCTACAGGCTGTTCAAAAAAAATGTTAATTTGTTTTGAATATTATTTTTTGTGATGCTTTGTATAAAACATGGACTAAGCTCATTTAGCAGGCGTGTAATAAGGGACATCGTGGTCCTCTCACCGTACACATTAATTGCCCTGGCTGTAATAAGCTTTTTATTTATTTTCTTACGCGTTTGTATCTTGTGCGATATTTTATTTTGGCAACTTTCATGAATTCTTTCAAGGTAAGGCTTAAACGTCCTTCCGTAACTCGTAATACCATATCCGTTGACCGAGTCTACGAGTGCATTGTATAGCATTAGTTTCACCTTATGCGGTATTTTGTCTTTTATAATATGTAAATTGGCAAGAAAGGCTCTTAATTTTCCACATATGTAATTGATGTGTGGTAATCAATTAAATTTCTTGTCCATTACGAGACCCAAATAAATCCAAAATGCTTCTCGATTAGCTCAATTTTTGGACAGTCACAGCCAGTATTGCTAGTTTTGTACAAACAAGTATAATCATCTTCAATTTGGAGAAAAAATATGCAGAAGTTTGATTTTGGCAGCGTTAAGCACTAGGCCATTGTCATGACACCATTTATTTATTCTGTCAAAATCTTGCTGCATTTTTGAAAGCGCGGTTGGGACATCATGGTCTGAGATAAGTCAGCGTATTGATATGAGTTGCAGTCGCTGATGACATTATTCATATCAGTGACGTATGCAACGAAGTAGAGAGGGCCAAGTACAGATCCTTAAGCTGTGGCAACATTGACGTTAATGGTGTTATTTACGCTAACACAGTGTGACCTATCCTGGAGATAGTTCTTACACCAATTGAGCAGAGGTGATTGAATGGCGCCATTTAGTTAACTGCCTAGGCAGTTAATTGGACGGTTAATTAAGCTAGTTGGCGGCGACATATACATGCCTTCCAAAGAAGCTAAGGACCGCAAACAATCTGCATATAAGGCTTGGACCACGGCACTTGCCGATGAGGATCCAAACATAGCTGAAATGAAGCGGAAATTAAATGCTGCCCCGAGGTCCAGTAAAATGGCCGAAGTTTGAGTTCATCAGTGGAATTGGCGAGCGGCTTACTCGGTATCCATCCGGTAGTTAAGCATTTTGGTCACTCTCCAAAGCTGCCGAGGGAAACTTTTACCATTCTTGCCTTCCGCCGCTGCAAAAACCCGACAGTAGCCTAACCCATGGCGCTAAGGAGAAAGCTGATCTTTTGGGTAATCTCTTTGTCTCAAATTCTACAATGAACGACGGGAATGCCGAGCCATTATAACCAGCTGCGTTGCTTTCATGCCTAAAATCACGCAACGGGTGGTCCGGCGGGAACTCACGTCCCTAGATGTTCGGAAGTCAAGTGGGCCGGATGGTATACCGGCGTTGGTGGTAAGGCACTGTGCCCCCGAATTGTGCCTGGATATACCGAAGGCCTTTGATCGGGTCTGGCACAGAGGTCTGCTTTCGAAATTGCCACGCTACGGATTTCCCGATGGACTTTGCAAATGGATTGCCAGCTTTTTGTCCAACAGAAGTATCCAAGCCTCGTCGGCGGCTTGGACTGCATGTACATAAACGCTGGTGTCCCACAAGGCTCCGTGTTGTCCCCGACCCTGTTTCGGCTGCATATCAATGACCTGCATTCATTGCAATGCGGACGACAGTACCGGGGACACGTGTTACACGGGCCGTGCAAATATCCCTCAATCCGAGGTGGAGAAGAGACGTGAACAACTTGTGTCCGAAATCGAGACATACTCTCTCGGGAGTATCCTAGTCCAATTAGACTTAACCTAGTCCAATTTACCCCACTAAGACACAAGTATATATTCACCGTTAAGAAAACCCCATTTATTGTAGCGGCGCAGTTCCTGAGCACACCACTTTTCATTTCTTCGAGTATTGGGATCCTAGGTGTCGACATCTCAAACGACGTTCAGTTCCACGGTCATTTGGAGGACAATGTCAAGCTGGCTTCAAAGAAACTTGGAGTGCTTAACAGGGCGAAGCAGTACTTCACTATGGGGCAACGAATCCTTCTTTATAAGGCACAAATTCGGCCCCACATGGAGTACTGCTGTCACCTTTTTGCTGGAGCGCCTGCATACCAGCTTGATCTCTTCGACTCATTGCAAAAACGGGCGTTGAGGTTCATCGACAATCGCGAGCTCACAGGCGATGTGGAACCTTTTAACATCAGGAGGGACTTTGCCTCACTGTATCTGTTCTACCGCCTATTCAATGGTCTGTGCTCAGATGAATTGTTGGACATGATGCCCACCGCTAAATTCTATAATCGCACCACTCACCATAGGCAGGGAATTCATCCTCACATATTGCGACCGGAAATGGTGCGCACCGTGCGTTTTGAAAGGAACTTCATCCCACGCACGCTCAGGTTGTGGAATGAACTTCCTGCCGTGGTTTTCCCAAGCGACTACAATATGGGGTTCTTCAAGAAGGATATTAGAAGGTTTCTGCAGGGTCGGCAGCACGATTATGATGCCGCTGGTGTTGCATACGTCCATAGGCCACGGCAACCATATCCATCTCGTGGGCCGTGTGCTTGTCTGCCACTTATAAAAAAAATATCTGGGAGTTTGGAAAGCTCAGTGACAAACATTGTTTTATTAGTGAATGGTAGTCTATAAACTGCACACGCAGTTAGTACATTAATATTTGCAGTAATTATGGTACCGGTTATGGTTTCAAACGTGTTTGTTTTTAGGGACTTGGTAGTGAATTCTAAACAGTTTCTTACAGATATAATTATGCGCCTCTTTTGCATTTTTGACGTAGCTGTGTGTGCATGTTTTATCCCGATATTTGAAGAAAAAATCATACCTGTACATAAGTATATGTATACCCACCTCAGTGACTATAACGAACGAACGGTATCACTGAGCCCATTACACAAAATTTAATAAAAATGAGCGAATGTTTACGTGTATACAGTATAAATTAAACTTGACATCGAGGATCTTTTTATCCGACTGCCAAGAAAGGTTATGTTTTTCGCGCATGTCTTGTATGCATGTGTGTTATATTGTTTATTACCTCATTTCTTCTGATCCACCGTACGGATTTCAATGATTCATGTCTCAAATGAAAGGCTTTAATTGCCCAAGTGTACTTGGGTAAATAAAATATGAACAAAAGCTGTATGTCGAGTCTTTGACGCCAAAATGTATTTGGAAAAAAAAACCACTCAAATTTATCAAAATGAAGGCAATTAGAAGACGATTATAAAAATATTATAAGTCATGACTAAAAAGTATTAAATAAAATTAATTATTAAAAACAAAAACCCGACTAATGCTAAAAAGATCAAAACAAGCATTATAGCAGGTTTTACCTATTAATTTTCATCTGGTTTGAAATTTACAAATTGGTACCGCCTGCTATAAAGCTTGTTTTGATCTTTTTAGCATCAGTCGGGTTTTTGTTTTTAATAATTTACTAGCTTTTACCCGCGGCTCTGACCGCGTGGATGTTGGTTCAGTGGTTTAGGCGTGAAAGCGTAACATACAGAAGACAGACAAAAATTCTTTCACATTTATAATATTAGTATAGATTAACAAAAGAGTTTACTGAGATGCAATTACTAATTTCGTTACTTTTCTCAGGCATGAGGCTTAGGAATATTTGTTAATAAAATGTATGCTAGATAGGGTTGTTATGTAACTAAGTTGTGAAGTCAGGTACATGCTATGATTTTACATATTATGATTTTCATTATCCTGCTCGGACCGTATTATATTAATGCGCTGGGAGTCATCAAGTTTCTTGGCATATATTTTTCCTTCCTTGCACTATATATATTTGAACGAGTCACTGAGTTGCTGCTTTGTTTCATAGATAGTGTCACTGTTAGGGGGGTCAGAGCAGCACGCACGTATATTCGGCTTCTTGCTTTGTCAGCTGGCAAACTTGTCAGGATATTGCCTGCCAGGATTTCTATGCTCCTCGCGGAAGACACCCATTGTTCGCGATCGCCCGAGGTCAGTATCTCCACCATGATATGTCCTAGATTATCATTATCCTTGCGACGCGAAGTCACTCTGTTAGCACGGACTACCTGCTGCGAGTCAACTTTCAGTCTTGCTGCTATTTCCTTAATGACTTTGATGGTGTTTTGGTTGGGAATCTCAGACATATCAGCTATCCAGTGTAGAGGACAGAAGTTTTTGCTCGAATTCACTCGCTCTTTGTTCCAGTGCGGCAAAACGTAAATCCTGGTTCTTACTTGTGTTGATGAGGTCGGTGTTCTTATAAATCAACATTTTATTACGGTATCCTGTTGGCGAACGGTCTTCTCGAGATCAGATATCTGGCTATTCATAAAGTTGATTGATGATGCAAGCTCTTCTAGCTCATCCTTTACCACCTTCCTTATTTCACGACTGATATCTCTGAGGAGTTTTTTAGGATTACATCCAGACACGTTCACGTACTCCCTATCCTCCTGCTTGTTGGAATTCTCTGAAACAAATAATGATGACCGCTTCATCATATTTCGTAGGCATTCTTCCCAGCTCCATTCGAATCCTTCCGAATTACGGAGAGCTGTCAGCTGTTTGTTTGACAGCTTGACGCAGGTTGAAGTAGCGTGAGCACATTTATTATACCTGCTGCATTCGAGTCCCGGCACTTTTAGGGTGATATTTTTGTTGCAAGTCGTGAACTTTTTGGACACCATATTTTAAGAAGGTATTTCGGGAAATGATAACAATTTTTGAAAGATGCGACTGTGTGCGGTGACGAGCTAGTGAAGCTGCCAGGTGCGGGGCAAATACCTTAGGGACAAGTTTACGCCCCGGCGTCGGGCGTTACAAGGCGCCCGAGACAACGCTGCCTTAAGATGCCGATTGCGACAAGTGAAAGGTGAACTTGATCTATCGATTAAAGCTATCGATTCTACGGAATTGATTAAAAATCTCGCTGTGCAGAGCTTGAGATGATGTTTTCTTGCAAGAAAACATATTTGATTGATCCGGATCATCATTATAAATCATATATGATATCATCGACAATTAAAGGTATAGGCCTTCAATTACCCAAAACCCAAAGACCAAAATATACACAGGCAAGAAGAAAATATACAGCTGAAAAAGAAGCCCTAATAGGCCACAAAAAATCAAACCTTCAAAGATCTATATTTTGAATCTAATAAATTGATCTCAAATAATCCATAGTCTTATCATCATGATATTATTCCAAACATTTAAATGTTATTATTTTAAGTTGGGATAAAGAATCTCAACACAGGTTTATGAAACAATCGAGTTGAATAGACGCCTATAGCGCTTGTTATTCGAATATTTGTACGTTCAGGAGTTAGTATTGAATGACAGCTAAGTAGGTTATTGGAATAGATTTTGACTATAGGTAAACTAGACGATCAAAGCTATATGTGGCGTGGGGTTTATACCCCAAAGTCCCATTATAAGATGGACATTATTTTTATAAATACCATTCCAATTAAAACAATTAATTATGCAAATTTTAAATAAGCGAATACTGTTTGAACTAATTGTACTTTTCATAAATATTTTTTTATATTTCAGACCATATGACATCAGTTTGCCCATTCCATATTCCAAAGAATAAGTACGACGACTTTCTGGACGAGTATATTCAAATATTACAAGACATTGAAATGAAATACAATGTTACTGAAAACGGTTCCAGTTGGGGTCCTACGCTGCACTACAAATTACTTACAGTATATGGCCACAAACCTTCGGATGTGGAAATGTTAGGATTGGTGAAAAACATTAAGGAGATATCTATTTAAAAACAGTATCGGGTCATTAGCTTTTAGTGGTAGAGCTGCACTTTTACGGACACTTAAGCACCAGCTCTATTGAAGAAGTACCTACCACCTTTCCACTTAAGATGAGTTTAAGCTTAACAGTGACATGAACCTTATCTTGCTTTCTCACACTCTTTGTTCCTCTTCTCTCTTTTACTAAGTATGTAGTAAATTCAAACGCGTAAGTGACGCTTCTGGTGTTGCAAGACTTAATAGATCACGGAAAAATTCTATCATTAGGTGGATTTTGTGCTTCGTTGTGATCTTACACGTATATTTGCCAAATATATTATTGGAATTGATGCTTATGTTTATCATTTTTGTATACACGTTTAGACATATTTCTGCAATGCAAACAATCCATACTGCGAGGTTAATCTCAATTTATTAAATTAAAAGCCAGCCCTAACTCATTAACTTCAACATTATGAACCACTTAATTATATGCTAACCATTTTTAATTACAATTAACATAAATCATTTAAGTTTGTGTTCATTAATTTACTTTTGGCTGAAAGTATTTTGTGGAGTTTATTTTGTTTTATACTTACTTTGTATAGTACGAGAGCTATCGCCGGATGGCTACCACCGCCATAGATGTTGTTTTCTTCCAGGCAAATATAAAAATAAATATCTAAGTATGATTATTCGAATTATTATTAGTATCCCAAGCAGGACGAGATAAGTTGAATCCGAAATTTAGCACCAAAACATAAGAAATACTGCACACATAAATAAAAAGACAGAACCACACGTAATGTTTATGTAAAGTCCTTATAAAAGAGAGAAAAAAAACAAAGCATTTTTCATTTCAAAGAGAAATTCAATTCCACCCAAAACGTTTAATATGAATTAAGGGACCAAGACTTACAAGCTTATAACAGTCATAACCGTTTTATGCTAAAAACTTATCATTTTACATAGATTACTTTACATAAGATGTTTTGATGGGCTTAGTATAATTATCGTCCATTACTTGACTACTCAAATTCCGAATAAGAAGCAATTAAATAAGCGTTACCACGAAATATTCGAAACTTTGGGCCCGCACGAAACATGAGCCATTTAGTCATGTAGCTACCATGTAATCACTTCGGTTTTCTTCTAATAGGATTTAAGCCGAACTAAAGTGGTACTTAGTGTCTTCGGATCTGATTACGGAATAAATGTGTTCCATGGAAACGATAACCCGAAACTTCGGTCTGCCACTGCGGATTTTTCATGTTAGGCCCAATAAGTATTTCTTCGAATTTCAAATCTCGAAATAATTTCAAGTAAATAACAATAGTGTTTGGAATATGAGAAGCGTTTCTTGAAAAGTTAATTACATTTGTATTGTGTTTGCTTGAATGTAACTGATGGTAAACTGAATGATGTTATTGTGAATTTTATTCAGTTAAGGTTTGTCTCACTTATCACTTGTCGATTCGTTGTCGATAATATGTGCATACCGACCTTTATGTTCGAAGCCATCCACTTTTTGATTGATGAATCGGAACCCATTAGGTGAGCAGTGAGCTATAAGTGCGTATGCATGTCGCAGTATGAGAGTTTTTTTGTGTATCTTCCCATACCAAAAGTTATGAACTTAAATAAAAAAAGTATTCAACAACATTATATTATACAAGACAATAATTTTTTATATTAATTTATTTTCTAGGTGTTTGTTATTTATGTACAAATTTATGTAAGATGGTAGTATAGGAGAATTTGGATAGCTTCAGGTGTGGCCCGGTGGCTCAGTGGTCAGAGCATTCCCCCTGTAAGGGAAAGATCGTGGGTTCGAGTCCCACCTGGGCATTCACTTTTTCCTATCTTAATCGATTTGAAAAGTTAGCATTGTAAATGCTTCAAAATTTCATTAAAATATGTACAAATAATTTAACGGTTAAATAAAAAAGTTTCTGGTATTTTCGTGTCGTGCCATAAGAATAATGAAAATAAAAATTTAATGGCCTAGCATTTGCTGGTATTTACAGAGAGCTACATTTTCAATAAAAACTACTGTAGCGCAAGAGCTACGTAACAAGCGTTCCGACGGTTCTGAGTGTGTCGTAGCCCCGTAGAGGAAATGACAGCTGTTTCTACGCTAGTAGCACCTTATTCTACAATATTTAAGGTAGGGGAAAAGCATGTTTCTTTGATCATTTCGGAGAAATCCTTTATTTCAGAGGAGACTTAGTTATCGTACAAGTATAATGAAGTTGTATCTTTTAGTTATTGGATAATAAACTTATGAGTAATTATTAACCTATATACTATCTAATAACTCTTGATTTTTATTTCTTTAATATTAACATTTTATAAAATTATATTTCTCAAAGGCATGTTTATTACATTATGTATATTATATTCAATCTAACTCAATCTAATTCAAAATTTTGTGAAGATATTTTAGGTTAAAGCTATGTATACTAAAAGTGGTCAAAATATATGTTTACATCTTGCGTATGTAGCTATTTAGTTGTACTTCCCAAGTGATAAATCTACTAGTCACCATTGAGCTTTTGAGGAAATATGAATTTTCAAAATTAATAAGAAATTTGTCATAGGCTATTAAAAATAGATAAGTTCAAAAACATAGCTGTCTAATAATCATTTCATTGTCAAATTTCGTCAATTTTAACTTGCAATTTATTAAATTACTTTCAAAACCAATTTGCCTGTCAGGCCAAAGACTGTAAAATTCATTTCCAAACTCAGTATACCGTATTGAAGTTTTACAATAAATCAATTTTGAACACACCCACACCTTACCTCTTAATACGAAAGTTCTATTTAGGCGAACTAAGCGAAGTTCATCTTAACAACTTGAGATTTTGTTTGTTATGATCTTCCTATTATCACAAGTTATTCAATTTCTGAAATACACACACTTTAACCTTATAAATTATATCATAAAGTTACTTATATTATAAGATTTACGTTGACAACAATTTGGTTAAATAATGTTAATTGGAATGTAAAACCAAGCGTTTTCATTGTAGTAATCCGAATTTAAAACATCTTTGCTCTAATTTGAAAGAAATCTTCATTCATCTGCTTAAGCTTTGTCCTTATTCTGAGACTTATTCATCATTCTTTGTTAAATCTAGTCTTCTTTGAAATGAACTCTATCAAAATCAGAATGTTTACCAGCCATAATACCGAGAGTATCATTTATATTCAATACAACACAATATCAATCACGTAATTCAAAAGAATTACATGAGGTAAAACTCGATTTGTATATAAATGAGAAGGCAGATCCCGAATGGCATGCGTGGGTAAACTTAATTACTTACCTATAGGGAACTTTTACTTCAGAGTTATAACTTGAGAAAGGAACTTAGGTAGAGGGAAATAAAATTATCTATATTACACAATAATATTAAACATTGTGTATTCTTTACTTTTGTATAAAGCATCTGTATAAAACTACCAATCAGTATAAAGTACAACGCACACCTGAGCGAGGCCCCATTAGAGCGAAGCCCCACTTTTGCGTTGCGCTCCGTTGCGTCGCGTCGTCGCATCGGAACAACGCATTGTATGCCACACTTGCGTTGCGTTGACGCTGCGATAACGCAACGCAAGAGTCAACGTCGTAGCATCAACGTACAACGTCGCAGCTGAGTCTTAGTTCTGCCTTTGCAATGGATATATACAAACGGTTCTTTTGATGCTTCTATTTCGCCACCACCAAGATAAAAAATTACGTTACGCTCGTCTAGCTTCCTCCTCTTGCAGTGGATCACTGTCTGTGTCCTGCGCAACGTTCAAGTGGGGCTTCGCTCCGATACTTAAAATATTCAAAGCCGTTTAAGGTAGTCGGCAATGATGCGTAAGGACATAATAATAATTGAGAGGCTTGGGATTAGTGAAAAATTAATACAAAACTGTACAATGCCTGAATGTCCCAAGTCCAATGGCACCTTTGCCAATCGTTCTGACGTTTGTCATGAGTTCTAGAATGCGGCTAAACATACTTAATTTTGTCCATACATATAAGGAAATGATGGACATAGCCAGATAAATACAAATATACAAAATTAATAAAAAGAAGCCGTAACCTCCGTCGTAATAGTCGAATGTTCTTCTACTGACAGTAAAATGACGTGGAGTTGATTGCGAGAAAAAAGCTTCATATAAAATTAAACAGTACAAAGTAAACTATTACACTCGAGCTAGACTTGCAAAAAGTGATGAAAGTTACTAGAAACCTTATCCAATGGAATCACGTTAACAATTACAACCACAAGGTCAGGGTCATGATCAGTATCAGTTTGGATTTATAGCTTACCTAAAATCTACTGCCCTTCTTGCCCTTTGAGCCTTGTATATTCTCAACCATTTATAGATTTACGTAGGGAAAGTGCAGTTTTGTTACTATAGGCGGTGCTGTAGCAGTATCAATTTGGAAAGAAGTGCTCGAATAGTTACAGTAGGTTCACGCTCTTTACGTGAGTGTGAAATCATGACTAGCGAAAGTGGGTGGGTAGTATTTGTGTCTATGTATGTACTAAAAGAACACCAAGATGCAGATTTAATGACCACTACAAAATCTTCTATATACAAATCCAAATCCTACTTCACATACTAAATTCAAGGACCAAATCTTCACAGAAATATTTCATAAATATTTCTTGAATTGAATTGTGAATGTACCACAAGTTTTTGAATATCACTCTCACTTTTTGCTAGACCCAAGACAATTAGAAGTTAATATACACGCCTTTATCCCCGGAGGGTTAGGCAGAGGTGAATTAACACCCACATTTCGACAATCTGTATTCGGTCCTACGTAATAGGTGGTGAGCCTATTGCCGTATTCCGGGCACTATTGTTGACTCGAGCTGAGTCTGGGCTATCTGTCTGATGTTAAAATTAATCAGGCCTATCCCTTAGTCGCCTTATACGACACCACATGGGAAGAAAAGGGGTGGGCATATTTTGCCCTACAATTTGTAATTTTCAACATTAAGAATAATAACAATACCTATTACCTGTGCCTTGAAAATATTTAACTTGACCGTAACCTGGTTTCGCATTAGCATTTTTTCCTTTTCAAATCTTTTCATGCACAAGCAAATTCGCATTTGAATGAAGACAACGTTAATAAATCTTATGATAACGACACCAGTTTACGTTTGCCTGGCCATACCGTAGGTAAGAAAACAGAGAAAAAGGTTCTGATAGATACAATAAAATTTTATAACCAATATTTTAGGTAAAGTTGTTATCATGGATGAAATAAAACAAAGTTTACGGAAAACAAATATAACTGTTGTTAAAATATCAAAACATGGTAAGATATAACGATAGCTCTTGTAAGATACTTTGCATAAGTTGACTTATAAAGGTGAAGTAGAACACAGCCTTCGTTATATAAATGTTTGCTTACTGAAGTTATCTTACATATCGTGTTTCATTTCGTACTAAAATTGATGTGTGTTTATTTATGTATGAGAAAATGTTAACGACCTATTTTGTGTTTGAGTTTCGAAAGAACCAAATAATTGAGGAATTGGCAGTGAATCTTAACATGAATACTTCTATTAGGTTCCAGATTAATAAATGGTCGGCCGATCAATGTTATTTTATAGGTAGGTGTTATATTCATAAGTCAAAGCACCTTTTTTTATACAACTTAGGTGGCAGACAAGCACACGGCCCACCTGATGAAAAGTGGTTACCGTGGCCTATAGACGTGTGCAATACCAGGGGAGTCACACTCGTGCTGCTGACCCTGTAAGCACGTTGTGATATATTTATTTTTTGACCTTGTTTATTATGGCAATTATACGAGAGAGCTACTACAACATGCTTAGCCACCTATAAATTTAAAATAAAATGTTTTTTTTTAAGACATGTGTTTTTTGCTTTTTATTTTTTATTCAAGTATATTAGAAACCGAAATTACTAATATTCCCTCTAACACCTCCAGCTAAGCTAAAGTACTCGTGTTAGGAGTGGGTTAACACTGGTAGTGTAATGGCCAGGATTCGAACCTCTCGATCGTAAGGCCGACTCTTTTACCACTAAGCTACCAACACTATGTTGTATATACATGTTTGAGGCATTATGCAATCGATATAATGTTATAACTTACTTACTAATGGTTAAAGAAATAAAAAAAAAATATTGTCAGTCGATTTGGTCGGGGCTTCACCAGAGACGTTCAAAAGTACATATTTTCTAAAAATATAAATCAGTATTTGAGGCAACTTGAAATTTTAATGGGGTTTTTTTTTATAAGTAAAAAATAAGATTCTCAAAAAGAAAGGTCATTTGGGTGGGACCTTTCTACCTGCCAGGTTATATAACCACTACTGGGTAGAATTGGAGAAATATTAGTGTTGAATAGCCTGTTTATCGCCACGCTATTCCTTAAGGGAACTAAAATTCAAGTTGCCTCAATTACATTTTTTATATTTTTTTGGAAAATATATGCATACTTTTGAACGCATCTTCTAGCAATGGTAAAGCCCCGATCTAGTCATCCGGCAATATTTTATAAACATTATCCATTCAGATCTGCACTTTTGTGTTTGGGTATAATGGGGGATGTGTTACAAAGATATTTGATTTCAACCGTAGTGAAAAGGTGTCATTCATTTTTCTTCGAAAGAAGAAATACCAGATTGTAATTGTCAAGTTACTTGACATCATCTACTCAAATTGGATTGAAGAAAAAAATTATCATGACTACTATAATATTCTTCTTTTGGATTCCTAATTTATTAAAATAAGAAGCAACGAAATATAAACTTTTAATTAACTGACTACTGAAGCTACTTAAAACTCCCAGTTTATTGTGTTTATTAACTTAAGGAAAGTTTAAAATTATCCTGTCAAAATTACTTGACTTAATTTACAATGTTCGTGTATAATAAAATCATCTGATTTGAACTAGTAACCTACTTGCTGTTATACCTTGTCTGAAGTGATAGAGCCTAATCGTTATAATCTCATTAGCTTGTCTTATCGACGGGCTGTCGATCAGTCAGACGCCACCTGCCTCACTTTGTTTAAATTAAATTTTGGATGGTATAATTATATACATAGCTGGTGGCGAATAAGTAAGTATTACAATTCTGTGGCTTTTACTGCTGAAAATGCGACGAAGCCAACAAATTCGTTAATCTTACTTGCTTTACGCTCGTACTATTATCTGATCTGTGCTTGCCTTTTTTTTTTACGTGCGGGAAATCCCCACGTATACCCCCCCCCCCCCCTCCTTCGGAGCCGAAGGGGGAGGTTATGTCGGACTCGAAGCGACTAAACCGCACGCCGTCTGTGGGTCGATGTGCTAGGCCGGAGGTAAGGTTGTCTTTTGACATATCCCTCGCACCCCGGCTGACCCAGGTGTGCTTGCCTATCTAATTTACAATTATGAGATCAGTCCCTCTAGACAAATGGCAATTCGCTAGCTGGCGTTTGGTGGAATAGAATGACGAATATATGGGATTTGACGTATATGACAGTCGTTAACGCATATCAAATACGTCAAATCCTATACATTCTATTCCATCAAACGCCGGTCGGCGAATTGCCACTTGTCTAGAGGGGCAGAGTGAATTTCGTTTTGTCGAAACTTTCACAATTATAGTTTTACTAAATTGTGTCTCAATAAAAATTGCAATTCTATACCTAAATAGTTATTTTAACACAATTTAAAAAATATATATTTTTCTCATATGATGTGACTTACTAACAGCTATTTTATATTCTACAACTGTATGTAAATTAAGTACAACAATATACTGGTGAAGATTGCCAAGGTAATTTACCCTTGCATTAAAACTGGATCATGTATAAAGTCGCTCAACGAGCTATGGTAAGGGCTATGCTCGGTATTTCTCTTCATGATCGCGTCAGAAATGATAATATCCGTAGGAGAACAAAAATAACCGACGTAGCCTAGCGGATTAGCTCGTTGAAGTGGCAGTGGGCGGGGCACATAGCGCGCAGAACAGATGGCCGATGGAGCAAGAAAGTTCTGGAATGGCGACCGCGTACCGGCAAACGTAGTGTAGAACGCCCAACGGCCAGGTGGAAGGACGACCTCATCAAGGTCGCCAGGAAGAGCTGAATGCGGGCTGCTTTAGAAAAAAAGTATGTTACAGAAGTTTTATATACGAATCTTCGTCGGTTAACTAACAGATTTATTTCTTTAACTTTAGAACAAACGAATATCTAACTAAATAGGAGTAACTCATGAACATTTATCAGTAATAATAGGGGTTAAAGTATGAAATTGCCGTTTCATTGTAATAAGTACTTCGAATTGACATAGAACCTTCATGGTTTGAGATTTTTGAGTGAAACTTTTTCCACATGGTATCTATGTAGTTCTTCATTTAAAAATGTGCAACATTCGATTATCGACTTTCAGTTGCTTTTTTTATTCAGCTTAGACAAGAAAGATGGATACTTCGAAAATTCGAGTGATTTTTGAATACGAGTTCGGACGCGGAACTAACGCGGCAGAAACAGCTCGCAATATCAATGTTGCGTTTGGAGAGGGGACTGCTAATGAACGCACCGTGCGATTTTGGTTTAAACGCTTTCGTGATGGAAACTTTGATTTGAAGAACGAACCACGAGGAAGGCCGTCCACACAGTTGAATAACAATGAATTGAAAGACATGGTGGAAGCCGATCCGAGCCAAACTACCCAGGAATTAGCTGCATGGTTTAACGTTACCTTACCAACAATATTGACTCATTTGCGTCAAATCAATAAAATAAAAAAATGTGAAAAATGGGTACCTCATGATTTGACTGATCTGCAGAAAGAAATGCGTGTTGAAACTTGTGTTGCCTTGTTGAATCGATACATAAATGAAGGAATATTGGATCGAATTGTGACATGTGATGAAAAATGGATTCTTTACGATAACCGTAAGCGAAAAATGCAATGGCTGACCTCAGGTGAAACGCCACAACAGTGTCCTAAAGCAAAGCTTACCAATAAAAAGGTAATGGTAACTGTTTGGTGGTCTCAGCATGGTGTTATTCACTATAGCTTTCTACGATCTGGTCAAGCAATAACGGCAGATGTCTACTGTGCCGAACTCCGAACAATGATAGCAAAACTAGCAGTGAAACAGCCCCGGCTCATGAATCGATCTTCACCATTATTGCTCCATGATAACACGAGACCTCATACAGCACGAGAAACCGTTTTAACTCTACAGGAACTGCAATTAGAAACTATCCGTCACCCTCCGTATTCGCCAGACCTTGCTCCAACAGACTACCATTTTTTTCGTGATTTGGACAATTTTCTATGTGATAAAAAGTTTTCTTCTCAGGACGTAGTACAAATTGCTTTCACACAGTTTGTCGAATCTAGATCACCAGAGTTCTATCGCAAAGGCATAAATGACCTTCCTACTAGATGGCAGCAATGTATAGATAATAGTGGTAATTATTTTGATTAAATAAATACGTTAAATTAAAAAAAAACGAATTTCAATTTGTCAGTACAAATCGGCAATTTCATACTTTAACCCCTAATAATAAACCAGACCTCACATCTCATTCATGAATGCAGTGAAGCTAAAATTGCTTGCCAAACTATCGATCGTCGAAGCAAATATGAGGATGGAACCAACGTGACACACGAGCCTTGAGAAATATTGAAACAAAAAATCGTTGAAAGCCTGACAGTACCTATCTGTTAGAAATGGTTACGTCTTTCATCCGTGATTCCGTTTTATGACATATATGCTCAGAACAAGATAGAAGAACCTTTTTGGTAGTAATAACAAAATAATAAAATCTAAAACAACAAACTAAATTTATTAAGTATAACGATTAATGTTAACATTTATTAAACGATTTTACAAAATTCTTTACAATAATAATATGTCATATAAATACGATTAATTAACTTTAAAGAAGAATGGGCAAATATATATGAACCTTGGTCTACCTACTCAACACCAATGCCATCTAAGCTAAATAAAAGAGTACATGTTAGCAAACCAATAACAAATAGTGAAAAAGTGCCAAGAGCTGACAATATTTAGAAAAAGAGAAAACAATAGATAAATATAAAACACCAGTGATTAATAGATTATATGTGCAGTTTTACATGATAGTGGGGGTGCAAAAAAGGGGAGCCACGGGGTATTTTGTTTTTATGCCACTTATTCAACAACTGTATGTAAATTACCTAGGTGGCAGACAAGCACACGCACAGCCCACCTGATGGCAATAAAATGGTTATCGTGGTCTATGGATGTGTGTTGCACACAGCCATAGACCACGAGAACCATTTCATGACCAGGGGCATTACACTCGCGCTACCGGCCCTGTAAGAAACTTCTAATGTCCTTCGTGAAGAACCCCATAAATTGTGATCCATTGAAAAAACCACGGCAGCTGGATTGTTAATGATCCTCAGTGCCAGCCTTCGCACTCATGTCACGAGCAAAGCCGGGGATGGTCAGCTGATCAGAAGCTGCTATGGGTACCTATAGGATCCAAGTGCATGGTCCGAAACCTCCATGCGATGCATCCTGGGTAACAGAGGTGGCAGCGCCTTACAACTAGGGGAGGCGCTGCCGTCTACGGCAAATACGGCAATAATGGGAGCGGCTCTGTAGAGGCATGCTCGAAGGCTTCTCACATATCCCTCTAGCTACCAGATGGCAGGCAAGAGACGGGCTGGTCATTGAGTGTAGGTGTGGGGTTTACAGGTGTGGCGGCTTATCACCCAGTCACGCCTGCCTCCCCCTTTTCTGGAGTTTGATAATTACACCGTGCGTCATACTCCTGAGGGGGCCATCTTAAAACTGTAGATGGCCGAAGTCAGACTCATCTGAAGACACGGGACGGCATACGTTTTTAGTTGATCCAAGACCAACATAACCACTCTGGTGGCCGACGAGGCTCTGAGGGAGCTTCCACACGAAAAAAAGTTGAAACGGAATCCGAATTCCTCGAGGGCGGAGCCGCTGGCAACAGCTAAGCAACGCGATGTCCGGCGGTGGTTCTTGTAACGGAAGAAAATTTTTATGCTAGGGTTTTATGAAAGGTTAAATATAGTGAATGAAATGTGAACTGAGAACTGTAAAAAGTAATTAATGTCTACCTGGCTAGCTAGTGAGAGAAATGAAATAATATTTTAACGATTTAGAACAACTGTAATCGATATGAAAAAAACGTTACATAAATTTATAATGGGTATTAAGAAATGGGTATAGGTAATATAGAAATGAATCTCAGGGCGGATTCGCAATAAATATTCTGCCGAGGCGTTGTTTGATCCGTTGTGCAGAGATGGTGGTATGCACTTAGCTCGTTGACTCCCGGCTGCTGATGTTGCCGGCGTGCCAGGGTCCTCGCTGGTGTGCCTCACGACCGAATGATGGCGTGAAGCCCGGTGCGAAGACCCTGGAAAAAGAAAGAGTGCGGGTCAGTATGTCACATGGGAACTACGTCCAGTGACCCGCTAAAATAATAGCAGGTGAAGATATTCTCCCCAGCGGCAGAACAGCGTAGCTAGAAGCTATAAAAAGGAAGAATTAATTAAGCAGCGCAAGCTGGTGACGTGACCTCCGACCGTAGAGGTCATCGGTCTCGTGGCAGTAAATATTAGGCTGAAATAGCACAAAATATAATTATTAAAATAGAACATAGATAAGCCATGCATTTTAGCAGGCATAAAGCTGCGCCGCTGAGAAGGTCTTCACCTGTAGAAGAAGTAGGAAATGTTGATCTCAAAACTTACCCGGTGCCGACAGCAGTTAGCCGCCGGGGTCAAAGCGACCTCCCACGGCAAGGATAGCCGAAGAAAAGGGCAACTTTAGCGCCGTGAATAGACACTTAGGTAATGTTGTCCAATCTCGCTCGCACAGCCATAGACAATTTAGTTATTTGGTATCGAAATTACTAAATTATCGACTATATTAGAGAATTTATTACAATTAGATTTATAAAAAATCCACAACGTTACATTCTGTAAAAATGTTCAGCGGAGTTGTCTCCAATACTTGCGCAGATGTACCAGCTGTTCGACAGCTCTGGTACAGTGCCTTTGGCTTGGAAAAAGGCGAACATTCAGTCGATCCCTACGAAGGGGGATCCCTCAGACCTAAACAACTATCGACCCATAGCCATCACCTTAGTGCTGTGTAAGGTGTTTGAGCACCTTATCAACATGCAGCTCATGCGTCACCTTGAGAATCACTCCCTAATTAATAACCAGCAATATGGCTTCAGGCCGAAACGGTCATCGGGTGAACTTCTGGAGTGTGTTACCCATCTTTGGGGTCAGGTTATGGACAAGCACGGCGAGTCATTGGCAATTAGTCTTGACATCGCCAAAGCTTACGATAGAGTTTGGCTTCTTTCCAGGCTTTGCTCTGCCTCCTAGACTTTGCAACTGGGCTGCCGGCTTCTTACAGGAGCGCTGCTTTCTTGCAGGTAAATGCCGGCGTACCGCAGGGGTCCATCCTGTCACCCACTCTCTTCTTTTGCATATCAATGACATGCTGTCTGCCGGCAGCATTCATTGCTATGCAAACGATAGCACCTTGCGCGGGAGTTATCATGGACGTCCTGTGGATAAGCAGTCGGATATCGCGGAAAAAAGGCTTGTCACTGAGCTTGACCGAATCCTGAACCACATTTCCCAATGGGGCTTTAAGAACTTGGTCGAGTTCAATGCCAAGAAGACACAGGCATGAGCGTTTACAGCAAAGCTATCTTCTTTCCTTGGATCCGCAAAGTACTTATTAGATGCTCTCGACAGGTTGCAGCGACGTGCGGTCCGTGTTATTGGAAATCCTGAGGTCACGAGTACCCTCGAGTCTCTGCAGATGCGTAGTATTTTCTTCCTTGGCAGTATTTTACCGTGTCTACCATGGTGAGTGTTCTGATGAGCTATTCCAATTAGTCCCACCCTCTCCTCTCCTATACAGGACAACACGTGCAGGGCTTTGATGTCACCCGCATACGGTGCAGAATATTCTTTCAAGAACCAAGCAGTTCCGTGACTCTTTCCTTTGTCGCATCATTAAGACCTGGAATTCCTTGCCAGCTCACGTGTTTCCCTCTTTCTACAGTCCCGGGTCCTTTAAGCGGGGCGTGAAAAAGCATCTGATGAGGCCGTCAAGCTGAGTGCCGCCATTGTTAACATGGCGGCACTTCCTGAGACTTTGCCTTCAGCTTACCATCAGGCGAGGTAAAGTTCAATTGACGTGTCCTATATATAAATATAGCCAATCGCGCTTGCGTCGGGAATTCACCCCAACGCCACTCCCTATTCTCTCTCCCGTAAAACCCTAAGCAATTATAGAACATTAAATGTAAATTCTGCACTACATTAAAATAAAGTATGCACCAATAATAGAGAAACCCCATGAGCTACATATAAGCGGTTTTACAAAAAATGAAGTATAAGAAATGTCCTTTTTATTTATACATCGCTTGTTAACTAGGTAGACCGATTTGCCCTTTATCCTTTAATTTTATAAAAACAACAAATTTTAGTTTCTAATAAGATCATCCTAATACGCTTAACGACTACCATATATTTTAGTATAGCAACAATGACCGATTTTCTAATAATTATACTCTCCAAGACACGGAAAGGTCTCATCTCAATTTGTTGCGTGGCGGTAGTGAACGCGGCCGCTACGCAGGAGGCGCGGGTTCGATCCCCGCTCAGTGCAAATATTTGTATGCATGAGTATGTATATTTGCATTGGTCTGGGTGTTTCTATGTATAATATGTATGCATTTACAAAAAAAAGTATTTAAGTATGTTTATCCGCATTCTAGATTCCATAACACAAGCTAGTTAAGCTATGCTTACCATGGGTCTAGATAGCGTTGTGTGAAATGTTGAGGAATATTTATCTTTATTTTATTTATATTTGTTAAGAATGGTCACCCATCCTAAGACTGGCCTGAAAAGTATTGCTGAACTTTACAATGTACTCGTATTACCACTCAGTCACGATCCACTCTCTAAAAACATCAGAAACACTGAATTATTACTGAAATGGTGTTGAATGTTTTGAATAAAATACAAATTGTGTTACACCTACAACGTTATAAATGGAAATATTCTAAACCAAAAACAAAGTTATTTATAGCTTTTGTGTTAAAAATACATATTTTTACAAACAAAGAATTTCCGTTCAACGTTCTCGTATTATGAACCACATTTGAAACATGTTTACGGTTTCATGTATTGTGTAGTCTATACAAATGAGCTCCTAAAATATACTTTCTTGATGAGCATTTAAATATTCGATGTGTCCGTAACTTCGTCCGCATGGTGTGAAACCATGGACGCGCTTAATAATTGTTCAAAACTAAAATTAGCTGAAGTTACGCCATATAACATCAGCTACCGTCAGTAAAAATCGTGTCGTAATAGGCGCAGCTAATTCAGAGATTACCTGAAACTAATGGACAGGAAGACATTTTGTTAGTCTCTTTATCAGTTTGAATATTATAGTTCTGTGCTACCACTACAAACGGCTACAAATTTATTAGCAAAATTGATTTAGTTGAATCTTAATACTGTTACGGAGCTACGAACTCTTAGCATAATGAGTTGCTGCTGCTAGAATAGACTATCTTAAAGATTCAAATTTAATGTTTATCTTATAAAGCCGACAAAGAATTTATATTAAAGGATTTAAGAATCTCCATCTATTTCTTCTCGTGAATGTCGTTTTAAATAACTAAAGGCAAGGGCAGTGACCCTTGCTCATAGTTACGAGTGTACCTCATCTGAAAGTAAACGTAATTATTGTTCATAAACCCGTTTTTTCTTACGTTTTTTTTTTCAATTTACAATCGTTCGTTATCTAAAATTTCAACTTAATGTTTACATAGTTCCAGTACTGCATTTTATGTGATGTTACGTGCATTAATTTCTATGAGCACGTATGTGACAGGTACTAGTAGTACCTATATTATAAGGTTCATAATAACTGCATGTGGGGTTTACCATCTACTATCAGTTTGCCTTGTCAAAATAAAAATACCTTTCGTCATCTTGCCTAGTTTGCTTGGCTTTATATTTTATGCCGGAATACAAAAGTAATGTGTTCTGAAGTCAGTCTATTAATCAAAAAGGCGAGGAGATGTTTGCTTGACAACAGTCGAGATTAAGGCCAGCTATACACAGAGACGACGTTCCTATGTGGGAGTTCTACGTAAATTAAACTTTACTTTGTTTTTTATTATAAAATATGGAATGAATAGATATTTTCAAATTTTAGGTGTATAGGGCCCAACAACACCTTCGAGGCCAATTTAAATTCAGCTACAAGCTGGTACGAAGGAGTTGTATTATAATTAACTAGCTGACCCGGCGAATTTCGTACCGCCAATATTTTTCCGCCCGCGTGGCTTCAGAGCCCGTTCCCGCTGCACCCTCTACTATATTAAACATGTATTATACAAATAAACCTTCCTCTTGAATCACTCTATCTAATAAAATAAACCACATCAAAATCCGTTGAATAGTTTTAAAGATTTGAGCATACAAAGGGATATAGGGACAGAGAAAACGACTTTGTTTTATACTATGTAGTGATACATTAAGCAGGTTGTTAGAAATTCCCACATGCAAATAACGAGACCACGTGTTGTTTTCATTGAGCTACTCACAAATACCACTGCTAAACTGCAAGTTAAGTCCCAAATTGCCAGCACTGTATTACCAAAACACTACGAAACACACTTGGCATATTAAAGCTAAACTCATTGTACGGTCTCGGTAGTGCATTAGTGCTCATAGTGAATGCGTTCAATTTTTGGGAGTATTAAGTATTGTTTGGTTTTTCTATCGCAAAAAAATCTGTAGTAGCATGAAGCCTTGTTAGTGGTACCAGAAAAAAATAACGACATGGTCGTCCATTTTTTCCGGTACCACTAACAAGGCTTCATGCTACAGCAAATTTTACCTGTATCTATTATTTTTAGATAATACTGATCTGAGTAGGTATAAACACATTAAGGTACCTAATCCACTTCGGTCGTTATTAAGGTTGTAAATAAAATAAATTGCAATCAATCCATCACAAGACAGAAAGTAAACATATTTCATGATTACGGGTCTAAGTGCAGACGTCCATTTATATTAAATTCACATTATATCTTTTACACAAACACATTTCGTTTTACGCCCAGTTCTAGTTGATGAATTAGAAGCGTTCTATTAAATTCAAATATTACTCCATGTAGAGTAAAATGTTATTCAGTGAACACCCGACTCATCTTGACAACGGAGAAGGTTAAGTCACCTTTGTGTTTCTAGATCTTTCATGCAATCATCAATCTTGTACCCAAACTCGAGTTACAAGGAGCCTACGCAATAACTAAAATTTATTTTCACAGTTTTGTCAATCTGTCGACAGTTCGGGGGTTGTTTAGTTTAAGCCTATTTGGGGTTGCTTAGTTGGACTACGTATGAAATGGAGTTCCCTATTTTATGATATTATATTACTGCAAACATTAAATGCAAACATTAAATGCAAAATACTCATCGGAATTAGATGGTTTTCATACATTTAGCAACATGAATTATTATTTTGTAGTCAATACTATAACAATATACATAAGCTATTAATTTGTCCTAAATTCTTATTGGAGATGTATTATTTAAGGGTTTAGTGATCGATAAACCCTTAAATATAGCAATTAAATAGTATGTGATCACGAGTTTAATGCGCAAAAAGTTCAATAACTAAAAGAAATGATTATGATAATAGTTAGAATAAGGTTCGCTAATAATGCTTAGAGCTAACGCATTCTATCTCTGATTCCGCGAGCAAAACACCTCTCCCAGCAAGGATTCAAATGATATCAGAGACACCATACGGTTCTAATTAGCTCAAATACATCACAAGTGTTTCGTCACGCCTAAAACATGGAGGTACCAAGAGGTTTCCACAAAGAGACAAAAATATTTATTGTATTAACAAATGTATTTAATTGCGTACTGGTTCATGTAAATAATGAATGACCACAGTTATGAGTAAGGATGTAAAGACGTGTCATATATCCCTAATTAGACAAGGGTACACGTATACTAAACCATGCAAAGTATAAACACGTGCCGACCCCAAGATACGTAGTTATAATGGAGCCAGTTCCGTGACTACTTACGAGTATGTGTTGGAATTGACATGTTTCTGGTCCATTAGTCAAGCGACAACGATTACTAGATTTTCCACTTCTACTGTTAAATTTTTAGTCCAATATATAGAGAAGTGCAATTTAAATTTATTATAAGAAAGTTTTCATATTATTAATTCATATATTTGCAATATATGTATATGAAAACAGTAACAACTTTTACTAATAGAAATACTTACTTACCCAGTTTTTGGCTGGTAATAGTAAAATTTTAATAAATAAATTATCAAAGTAGCACAACAACACAAAACCAATTTAGTGCATTATGATCCTTTACAAATAAGCTGTACAAAACAGGAGTGCTTGTATCACCATCATCATCATCATCATCATCATCATCAGGCTATATTAGTCCAGTCACCATACTGACACAATAAATTAATTCTGGAACGTAATAATAAGTATTACAATAGGCGGGTGCATCGCTTATGTTGATTTTTACTAGGCAGCCTTTCACCGGATTCAAATTCCGCTTGTCCTGTTTTACACTGACGGCACAGAAACTCTCTGTTCTAAAAGGGTTGGCAGCATTAGTGTGACGCCACTGGTGTTGCACACGTGTCAGTCTGCCACCAAAGTGGTATAAAAAAATCTAGGGTTATGTATATTACTTAGGAAGAAAGAAAAAACATTAGCATAGGAAGTTCATATTCACTCAATATGTATGTAGATACTTGTATATTACTATAACTTGACATAAAACATTTAAACTAATCTATTAAAGTAAAGTAGCTCAAAGACAACAGGATTTATAGAGGAAAAACCGACAAGTACGACCTAATTTGTTTCCATTACTGTCACGCGGAGCTATTTTTGTCGCAAAGTCACTAAGGTAAATTCCAAAGGCTGCAAACATGTTAACATTTACAAGCATACTTCCAATATTAAACATTGAAAACAGGAGCATATTCCATCGGGGCTGGAAACTTTGTGATGCAATTAAAACAGTATGACAATGAGTCTTTATCCTATAATCCACACAATATTCCTGCTAATTATACAAGCGAATATTTATTCAATTACATTTTTCGATTGGAAATAATGTAAAGTGATTGTGTTAAAAAATATATTTTTTCTTTATGAAATTTTTACTAATAATTTGACGATATATTTTCGGTTGAAGTAAAATTTCTACCTAAAAGCCTCGATAATTGATGACGAAAACCACAAAGCCAGTCAGTCTTTGACTGTTGTGATTCGAATCACGAGTACGAATATATACATGTACCATGATCTCTTCTTGTAAAGTTCTTAATTTTAGTCATATAATAACATCGTAAACATCGTTGCATATCAATAAAGTACTGGAATCAGAGGTTCAACACTGGACTTATATATAATCGCAACAGGTACGGGTGTGCGGAAATTAATATTACATTTTGCACACGGCTTGCTGGTGCCTGCTCCGTTCATAATTTATATTCCAAAGTTTCAGTTTAACTTAAATTGCAAACTATATAGATTTGTTTGGCGCCTGCGTTTGCTGATGCGCACCTACCTACCTATATTCCTGCTTATACACCATAAGCAGGAATATAGGTAGGTAGGTGCGCATCAGCCATTTCATATAACTTTAACAATATAAAGGACACCTTCAAGTCTTTTACAAAAAGAACAAAAACAAATTGAATTATATTTGGAACAAAATTCGCATGAAATATCAGATGATCAGATCAGATGAAATTTGGTTTTTTATTCCTTCCTATGAAGGAATAAAAAACCAAATTTTTAATTAAATTCATACTTCTGAAATTTTAATGAAAATAACATTAGCGATAAGATTAAACCAATACTACCTCAAAATTGGCTCATAATAGGATCAAAATAATGCAGAAGTACAAAAGATCTCTTGGGGCGAAACGCAGTTCAGTTCAACCTATGAGCATGCCCAGCAAGAATTGCGTAGGTAGCGCACGAGCTTTTTCTAACATCGTTAACCACGAATTTTCAACTGAAAAAATAAATTTGTATAGGCAAACTTGACTTGAGGGGCAATTCACGAAAAAGGCTCAATCGTATTAATTGTCCCGCGAATAACAAGGCTTTTTGTGAGTCGGAGAGCTGGGCCGTACCGTTGCGCGACGGTCGATCGCCAGAGGGAGGGGGTGTCGGTAGTAGTCAGTGTTTAGCTCTCGTGTCGGCAGTACCGCGCGCTTGGCGCTCCGCGGCCCGTAACACGCGGCATGTTGCAAAAAACAGTAAGCACTCTACAGGTGCCCTGATCGCCTGCTACATGATAAATGACAGTGTTATTTCGACTCAACAGCCGCGCCCGACGAGTTGAGTGGTAGAAAATAGCCAATACGAATAAACAAACTTTCCTTTCTTTTTTTGTTACTATTTGGTCTGCTAGTGCATTTCATTGTACGTTACGTAAGTGTATATTTTAGTTAATTACTTAAAAAAAAATCAATTTTAAAATAATATAAGAAAAGTATATTAACATTAATGTGAAGTACGAAGTTGTCGCTGTTACTTTCGAAATTGAACTTTGGGCATTAACGAAATTCTCATCAGAAGCTTGAATGAAAAGTTCAATGTATTTAAGGTTTAAATTCGTGTACCAGCTTACTGCGCATGACCTGCGCAGGAGGTACTATTAGTACCTATCTATATACTATATCACCTGTATCGATATAGCTAACAGGGTTAAAGGAAATTTCCTCTGACCTAGATTTTATTTTACGATGTTGCACATCCAAGATGGAAGTCATATTTCATAAAATGCGGTAGTACTTTAATATTTTACCTGCACGTACCGAGATTTTCTACTTCAATGGAGACATTCTCGATATTTTTAAGTTTGCTTGCTGTTATGTTATGAAATTGTTTTGGATATTATTGGTATGGGTTTAGGATATTATAGATATAGGTAGATATTGATATGGGTTTAAGAACCTAAAATAAAAAAAAAATTACAATACTTTATTTTTATACAAAGCAAAGATCACCACGTCGTCGTATTGGTTGAAAACATTTTTGAGAACATTATTTTGTAGATGCTGTTATCCAAGTAAAGGGGTAGAAAAAGTAATTACGCGCGACTAATATGACGTCATTAGCGTTTATGCCTTATCACCGCGTTTACAAAAAGGTATCAAATGAGTATTAATGTACAAAAAAGAAGACATATTATCTCGTTGCAATTTAATTTCTGCTGTTTAACTTAAGAAGGGAAATCCATATCACAGAAAACCTGTCATTACTGCAGGTACCGGAGGTACTCTTTAAGGAGGTGGAGTAGGGTCGATAGAAAGTGATTAACACCTTAAATTTCGAGTGTTACAGTATCACTGCTTATCATTAGTTGAAATCTGGATTTTTATAACAATAAAGGTCTAAAAGGAGTCACGTAATAAACTGAAATATTCCTTTGTCTTATCTACTAGTTTAGTTTAATAAGAAAAGGAAAGGTATTCAGTATAATTACGAATTTCCGAAACAGTTCTTGGCAGCGGATTTCAGTGAATTTCAAAGGAAACCGGAAATTTTAATATAAAATCAAGTTCGGAACTCCTATCTAACTCGTTTTGACTTTGCTCTTATTACCAACTAACATATAATGTGCGGGACCATTATTAAAATGGGCGTTCACAGAAATAAATTCAGGTTTAGGTGACATTTTGAAGCTCTTAATAGATTTCATTGAGAAATAGGCAGATATAAAGCATTTAAGGGGTAAATTATGAGCCTTAAAGGGTTTACAGTCGTAATGAATACGTGAAAAGTATATAATCAGAAATTATTTTGAAGTCAAACTGTAATGGACTGCTGAGAAGAGGTCTCGGGTTCGATCCCAGGTTTTACCATGGGACACACCAATGACTTCGATGCTTTTCGAAGTTATATGTGTATTTATCGCAGGTGCCCGGTTAATGGCAATAGGCTCACCACCTATTACATTGGGGCCTGAACATAAACTGGCGAAATGTGGGTGCTAGCACCTCTGCCTACCCCTTTGGAGATATAGGCGTGAGTTTATGTTATGTTATGTCAAACTGAAGAAAGAAAAACTTTACGTTCTCGCTATAATATGGTAATTTTACGGGCTTCTCTCGGTATTTTCACGTCAAGATTACTTTACTCCAGTGTATTTTACTCCAATGTAAGTAAAGTTTAGAAAATAAAATCACTGTTATAGATGCTAACAATGCTGAAATGAGAGTCTTTAGTTTGATAGCGTTGAGAGCCATTTTTTCACGCCCCGCTTAAAGCACCCGAGATTGTAGGAATAGGGGAATTCTTACATATGTTATGTTAGCAAGGAATTTCAAAATATCCTTGTGTGGTTAAAAGAGATGCGGGACCGTTAGTTTGAAATGTACAATACACTGCAGTACCGTGATGTGGCGATCGAAGAGAACTTGATCTCTGCTTCTGAAGAAATCAGGGTGCGGTATTACAATTCCACCGGATCCTAGGAACAGAATGGAGAACTCGATGATGCTGAGAGCCAACTTTGACGTGCTAACAATGTGACAGATGCCAGAAGGATACGACGCTGCCCAAGTGTGAGTGGGTTCCATTTATGACCAAGGATGGAAGTGCGCGAAAGCCTATGCAATGTGGGCAATACCATACCATAACAGACGCTCCCGGGGCTGCAGGGTGTTAAATATTAGTGAACCCAGCCTTACTGAGTGTGAGTTTATAAGTAGCGGGTAGTACAAACCGCTTATATTAGGGTATTTTTTGTGACTGTGTGGCGATACCACATGTACCCAGCGCCATCTAGCGACATCAAGCAGAACTACTACGATACTACAAATCCTGCATCGCGAAAGTGAAGTTCCCGCGCTGGTACAATACATATACATCATCCCAACGACAATCGTTGGGCCGCGGCCCGCCAGGCGTGATCACCTTGCCTGGTCGGAGGATCCTCCCTTTGTGTTGGAGGAACATCACACCTCGTTCCTCCACAACTGCTTGTTTTTACTTTCTCAATTCCTAACCACACGCAAAAAGAAGATTCCTGTCTGACTGGGTTAACTTCTGAAACTGTTGATACATTTTGACGGCCGTTTCTTTGAAAGTAGCTGATATTATAAGGTGTGAATTAAGCTAAGTTTTTTAGTTTCCCAACAAGAACTAGGCTTCTGTATAAAAAACTAAAACTAAGATCTAAAGTCGACATGGACGAGAGCACAGTCAGTTTATAACATTTAGTAACTGGTAAATTAATTAAGTTAATGAATGTTTTCGTGTTGGGTAACTTAGTTACCACACCTTATTTACAGACTACAATTTATTAACATTCTCATTAATTAACAGTAAATAATTGAAAAAGAGTGATTGTTGGTTTACATTATTATATCTTATGGGGGTCTAAATATAACAATTCTTTTTTTTTAACTAGACATATTGTTTCAGGGCTTAACCTATATTTAAGTTGAAATCTATCCGTCTCAACTAAACAAATTTCTTAACACTTATCTTTTGCCTAGATTGAGCCATAGTGCGGCGGCGCTTTTCTTTGTCGCACCAGAAAGTCTTGGAATTCTTTACCAAGCAGCCCACTTCTTATAACAGTCCTGGTTCCTATAAATGGTTGTGGGCCACCATTTTAAAATTATTGGTGTCTGTAATAGCAACCTTCTTTCTTTGCTGTCAGCAAACCGTCAGTTAAGGTGAAGCCTAATTGAAGTGTCCTATATGAAAAAAGTTTGAAATAAGATAGTAAATCATATTATATCCATCTCTTGAATCCTGTTCATAACAAATGTCAAGTGCTATTTTCTGAGGCATTCACATAACTTGCAACGATCTATCATTAATTTGGTGTAATCATTACCGCAACGCTTGGCAGGTAGTTAACTAATAACATATGAGTAATATGTCTGGTTGTTTAGCCGTGCTCATAACCGCCTGAAGAAAGTGATGATATATTTTATATACGATTTCGGTCGTGAACATACTTCAGTTGGTTAAAACTATATGTAAACTATATGATTTTTAAAGTAAAAAAAATTAAATGCCCTAAGTATTTATTAAAATTAATTGAAAATATTATGGAAAATTAGACTATTTACTAATTCTAGTAATACTGACATCTTTATCGTATCGTAACATTTAAAAGTTGATGTAGACATTTTCTAAAATTCCTTCACGAAACAAGTGGCGTGGATATTCCATTCCAGTTCACGCTTTTATATGTAAATTGGAAAGTTGTAAAAAAGTATTTAGCAGGCAACAATTTATATTATTTTTACATAAAGTTATACTTCTTCAATCAGTCTATCAGTTCCGTTTAGTCTAAGTACAGTCTTAGAATGTATGACCGACTGATCATTCTCGTTAAACCTTGATCCCAGTTGCCATGCGAATAACTGTAATATTCATAATATTTCGTTGGAGCCCTAAAAGGTCCGACAACTTGGTCCAACTTCAGAACTTCGATATCGCCAGTGGAAGAGTAGAGGTCCGTTTGACCTTTAGGGAAAATATTGAAGATCGGCCATTTTAAAGTAAGTTGGTTTGGTGGATGATAAAGCTAAGTTTATATAGCACCCAATTTTTAAACAGTGTAGGTATATTAGAGGAATTATTTTTGTTGTCTATCTTTACGATTTAAATAAAATCACTTTTTAACTGCTCCTATCGTGATTTATTCGTTATTATTTACATTTACTTTTAAAAAGTTTAGACTTCAAAAAATGGTTTCATTTCAATGAGCGATATTTTATATCCAATAGATTTGTAAAACTCTAACCAATCTTTGTTATCCTCAGTTAAAATGTTAATAATTCTAAATTATAGTTTCAAACTCTTCATTATTTTATGGTTCCTTATATTTATTTGCTTAAAAATTCTTTATAAAATTTTAATAGTAGCATACTTCACAACAAAAGTGCCAAAGCAGACATTATTATAACAGTAAAGTATTGCATTGATATGGATACTACTTCATTATTTTTATTATACAGGTGAATTGAAGACCTGTGTGAAATTAACAAGGTTGTCAGGCAGCCAAGGAATTACTCCATCAAAACAAAAAATATAGGTAGATTTTTTTAATAATATCATTCATAAGAATTATAATCAATTTTTTACCTCACCAGAGGCTCGAAAGCTGAAGCCTTTCATCCAGATTACTTCGTCTTATATTTTCTTCGACGCATATATTGCGAGTCATTTGAATGAATGCGGATACTTATTCCATTCATGGACTACTTGATTTAGGAGGCTTGATGGGATTCAACTGGATACCAATGTAATATGTATACATTTCAATGAAATCCGTTCGGCTTACAAATCTCATCAGTTTATTATAAACAAATATGAATATCAAGAATGTCTTCACCCGAGAGAACATGTGAAGATTTCACAAGAAAAACTCAATGTTATCAAAATGTTATGTGGTTATAACATAATGTCTACAAAGTCCCAGTGGAACTGGGAAAACTGTATCCAGACAGTTTTTAAATTAAAAGGAAAACACCCACAACGCTATTACATGGGTCACAGTTTATTTAAAGATGTGCAGGCTGCTCCCATTTGTTACGTTAGCCATGTCCGCACTATGTGTCATGGACAAACATGTATTTGAACATACGACAGGACAGCGTTGCAAGACACGTCGGAAATATCACGACTAACTGACGTGGCGGGTGCATTCTGAACTAATACAAACCCTGTCTTGTGGCTAGATTTTACTAACAGCTGACGTTTCGAGCATTAGGGAAGTAAACTAGAGTACGAAGAAAGTAGAAGATGTCTTTTGGCGTTATATATTAGTTTTTTTTGTAATAAGTTTACTTGCTACTCTTTTTACCCGACTGCTAAGAAGGGTATTCGCTCGTGTCTTGTAAGATGAATGTTTGTAATATTCTTTTTTCAATTGTCTTCTGAACCACATTACGGATTTCAATGATTCATATCTCAAATGAAAAGTATTTATTGCCCAAGTGTTCTTGGGTTCATAAAATATGAACAGAAACCATATGTGGGTTTTATGGCGCCAAAGTGTGTGGAGTCCAAAAAAAAATCTCTCAAATTTATCAAGTGGGGTTTTAAAATGAAGGAAATTAGAAGACAATTACAAAAATATAAATATGTCATAACTAAGAAGCATAAAATAAAATAAATTATTAAAAGTAAAAACCCCGACTGATGCTGAAAAGATAGAAAAAAAGTTTTATAGCAGGCGGTACCCATTTGCAAATCTCAAACCAGATGAGGATTAATGGGTACCACCTGCAATAAAGCTTGATTCGAACTTTTCATTTCATCACTCCGTTGCCAGACAGGATTAAATTTTGGATTGGAGCTGTGTTAGATTATGTCCATTGTTCCAAAAAACAAAGAAACCCTTTTCAGTCCTTCCTGTTAAGTCACTCTTAACCCAAGTTTCAGGGTATTTTTAGTTTAGTCGGAGGGTTTAGAGGGGATATTAGCAATTTCGATAATTTCGGTTGCTAATATTCTTTAAAAAAAATAGAACCCTTCATGGGCGAGTCCGACTCGCACTTGGCCGCTTTCATTAATGAATATTGTAACTTTCTACTTCTAATTGTAATCGCTTTAATCAATCTTAATGTTAAATAGCCTTGTTTACAATACGTTTCCCGAAGAAAAACAAAACATCTGAATGTTATTTGCTTAGGGAAACTGGGGTTGACGGGTAGTTTTGTTTACAAAGTTCCAAAGAACAAACCGCTTTATTAATTTAAAGTGGATTGATTGATGTTGTAATAATTGTTAGACTTTCTAGGGTCGAGAAGTTGGAATGTTGTCATCAGCATTGTGTTGTCGCTTTACAGAATTTATTACTAAATGAGATATTATCATTATTTTAACCAACTAACTTTTAAAACCTCAATAAAATTGTTTCATACAAATTGTACTCATAGTGCTCTAAAGAACAGAAAATTGTTACAAACCACCCACACATATTTGATAGTGAATAAAATAAGTTATTAAAAAAAAACCGAATAATACTGAAAAGATCGAAATAAACATTATAGTAGGCCAATTATTATATACCCATTAATTTTCATCTGGTTTGAGATTTGCAGATGGGTATCGCCTACTATAAGGCTTATTTCAATCTTATCAGCACCAGGCGGGCTTTTTATTTAAAAAAAAAATATTTTATGTTATACTTTTGAGTGTTTTCATTTAAGACATGCATCAGTGAAATCCGTACGGTGGTTCAGAAGATATGAGGTACTAAAGAATATTTCAAGCATACATACATAAATACATACAAGATACCTGCGAAAAACATAGCCATTCGTGGCATTCAGGTAAAAAGTTGATATGTATCTGGATTTTACGTACCTGTTATATGAGGAATAAAAAAGTTGCATTGTGGAAAATGAAGACAGAATTTTGCCATGAACATAATAAAATCATGAAAAGCCCCATCGATCCTATGTCTACAAAAATGATTTTGAAACGAGTGAGAGCTATTGAAAAATGCTAAAGGAAATTGTGTTGCTGGTATGTAGGTTGTAAAAAACTCTACCAAAAAGTTACATGAGCGCTTTTTTCTTACGTTTTCGTTTCGAGTTATCGCAACTTCGGAACGTATAAAAGCCGGATTCAACCAAATATGCGTACAACTATCGATTTGACACATTTTAACATTTCATGTAGTAGTGTTATTTTCAGAGTTCTCAAAAAGTAAAACGGATTATCGGATCACTTTCTTGTTCTTTCACCCCTTGTTTACGAGTCTATTAAGACCTTTTTAACAGGAACTCACGCAGGTATAAAATTTAAATGTATTAAAAATAATCCACTTTGTGAAAAAAAAACACAAATGATGGCATTAACATGAAGTTTGTTTTTGCCTAACCTTAAATTTTATTCTTAAAACTTCAATCCTAGAACTTTTATAATCTCTCTATCTTAGAAAAAAGTAAATTTTTGTACATATTTGCTTAATTTTTAACGTTGCTTTAAATATTTTTACGGTGAAACGAGGCTTTTTGTGAAAAACTACTCACCTTGACTTTGACTTCGTGTAAAATACAGGCTATTTGGAATGTTGTTCAGAAACACAAAAGTAGGTTCGAACAAACACCCAAAAAGAAGCCTTGACTATAACTACTTGGTACTTTCTCGTCGCCAAAAGTCTATTTACCTACTAAAATTTAAAATAGTATTGTTTATTTTATTTTAGAATACCTTTATATTTTTTATCTAGGTACCACAACTATTCGCCACGAAAATTAAATTTCGTAGCAACTTCTAAAAATAGAGTTTACATCCACAAATTAGTGGTTCGTTATCGCACCGCTATCGCTATTCCACAGCACTACTAGAACATGCTACTACATAGCACTTATGCAGAAGCGGTGCGATGCAGGTGCGGTAAAGCTCATAATTAGTGCACACTGATACATCTAATTACAACTACGGGCTTATCCAGCATGTTGCCCATTTATGTTCAGTTATATTTAGTGCTACGGCACTAAAAACAGAAATACTTCCTAATGCTTAGAAGAAATTACGAAAATAAAAAAGGGAGAGTAACATAAATAAATATTATTTTATTAATGTTTTAAAAATTATAAATTACTGCGCGGAGCAGTAGAATAGAGCTATTGTCTTTTCCCGTGGGTGTGTCGCAAAAGGCGAATATGGGATAGGGCTATTCTCCATCCAACTGTAAACATACTTAAGACAATAATGTGCCCGCTTGATGGCAATCATATCGTCCCTATTACTTTGAGCCGAAAATCAGTGTTGGTGAAAAGTGGGTGTCAAACCTCTGCCTGCCCCTTCGTGACTTTTCAGACGTGACTATGTTATGCATGTGTATGTATGTGATATATTATGAAAAAAGGATTACCGTTTTGATGGAAGACGTTTCTAGTGTGAAAGTATTGATTGGAATATGCAAGGACTGTCAGTCCTTTCAGTTATAGGTTGTAGAGCTACGGCGTAGCTACAATGCTACGACGTAGCATAATATTTCTGTTAACGATGTTACACGTATGGTTAGTAACGAATTAAATTATACGATTAATATATAATTATTGTGATAGTATCTTTATTATGTTGTTTAACATTAGTATGAACAATTGCCACTCGCTCGTCTACGCCTGGCGAGGATTGTCACGCAATTGAATGTTGACAGTGTCAGTCAAAAAAAAACCAATAACATAAGACATAAGACATATCAAATGTCACTTGCAGATCCCGTATGAAATAATCGTATTCGCGAATTGAGCGATTTACCTGTGTGTAAACATTTTGATACGATAATCGTACGGCGATTTTTGCTAGCGATTATCGTATACGATTTTCGAACCAAACCCGAGCGACTAACTCGCACCGTCTAAATGACGCCTTAATATTTAAAATGTATTATAAAGACCAGCATGCGCCTGAAACACTCACAACTTTTAAATAGTTCAAAAATATTCTTTAAATAAATTTAGGGGTTTTTTTTCATCCATATGATGATTAAAAATCAGTAAAATAAATTTAGTTGTCAAAAATAATGATATACGACCTGTTTATGTCCATTTCCGACGTGCAGCAACGTCGGAAATGCACATCATTGCGTACTATGATGTAATGCGTACATCATTGTATTTATAATACGTATAAAAAAGGAATACGCAATATAAGTCCAACCTTTACACTTTCCACGAAACAAAATTTGTATTGCTTTTCGTAGCATTTCTGCCTCTTATTTTAAAATATTTTCGATGGTGTCGCAGCGCGCACCTTCACTTGGTACTAAACTTTTTGATTTATTGGATTCCTTGTGACGCTAGCTTCCCTTTGAATTGCATTTTCTATAATATTGGTGCATTTTACGTTCACGACTCATACAAGACGTGATCGTTTTTCATTATTACTATTGTTTCGATCAGTTTTTTTAATATCTTATTTTATTTCTTCGAACTATGATGAATCAACATCCTTATATATAACAGTTGATGTTATCGTCGATTTAGAATTACATATTTTGGGCATGTTCCTATAATCTTCTGGAAGTGTTAATTTGAAAATAACATTATATACATTATTGCGTTCACCTGTACATAATGCCTATACAATATAAAAAAGTCCTGTTAACACGTACATATAAAAATGACATCATAATTTTGAAGTCAAGATTTTTCTACAAGCTTTTGTATGCAGCATACGCTTGTTGAGTGTAATATGAAGTTCGTTTGTTAGTGCTCACTCGCCTTTTGATTCTTTAGTGCACTTTGTGCGCTGTGATTTTTTATTCGTAAAATCGTTTAACTCGAACTGTTTACTTTTACACTGAAACCTTTCAATGGCTTAGCTTTTCAGTTTGATTTTAAAATGCCAAACGCAAATGGTATAAATTGAACCTTATTAATTACTAAAACTGTACTGTCCGTCTGTCTGTCTATCTGTCTGTTACCAAGCTAGATGGCATATTTTTGTTGCTCCCGTTTCTTACATATCATATCCCAAATATTTTTAACATTACAACGGTGAATAATAAATGACTCGAAGGTATTTGAAAATATGTTTTATTGCAAATCTCGTTTGTCGATTCATACCGGTACGTACCGCTGGTATTTTGCTCTCAACACTATGTCCTATGTTGCTATGTTACGCTATGTTTCCATTCAAATAATGATACAGCTATTAAATATACAGAATGTCTTGTATTCATTCAAATAACTTCTAGCTACTTTAAATATTTTGTTATTATATATAGGTGTCAAAATAATTTTTCATAGTAAATCATTGTTTCAATTATTATTTTATAGTTGAAGAAATAGATTCTTTTTAGAACCAAAAAGTTATAATAAATCTGAAACTTAGGAAATAATTGTTATAATAAATACAATATATAGAACATCTGTTATATAAAGTATCACTACTTATCAGTTACAATATAACTACGAGTAAATGCCAACTTGTTCGGTAAATGCCGATACCTAAAGGCTAGTACTATTATCTATTCTGTGCTGAAGGGTAATTACTTGTCAACCTGTCAATTGTGATGTACGAGTTCATTGAGCGTATTTAATATAAAATCATCCTTTTATTTCATGAAATTTTACCAACATATATTTAATGTCTGTACATTATTAAATTTAATGAGGAAATAATCAACTCGACAGAATATTAAAAAACATAAAATTATACATAACTAGCTTTTGGATGTTGGTAATCACGACCAGCATTTCTCAAGGTCAAATCTATCCCTATACCAAATTTAATCAAAATCGGTTTAGTGGTTTAGCCGTGAAAGACCGATAAATAGACACACACATACACTTTCCCATTTATAATATTAGTATGGATATCAAAGGTTCATGTTGCGTTTAAAATGTTAAATGCATTTTAATTTACTTGATAACTCTTACTTCAGGAAAAGTCGAGCATAGTGCAATCCTCTGCTGAGGACGTTTGGCATAAAATTTGTGTGATACATTGACACTGTATCAATTTTTTACTGTCTAGATGTAAAGAAGCCCATTTCCATCAAGTCACGTAGCATTTTTGTTAGAATCTTCAGGTGTATAAAAATCGTTACGATCGATAAATTTCTTGTCTATAGTAAATAAACATGTTTTCAGACCGGCTCACACATGTTTTTTGCTGCTATGATACCAGGAATTTATGAACTTTCATAATTTGTTTACGTATTTACTCGCCGGATTCGGGTAATCTTGATATGTTTTTAATTTATAATGCCTTCACCCTTACAGGGTTACTCATTCACTCTCGCTTTATAAATCTGTTTTGTCCGTCCTCTCATAAATAGTAAATAAAATAAACACAATATAAATAATACATAAAATAAAATAAATGTGCGTCAAACCTAGAGTGTGTCATGAAAATGATATAACTCTTAAGATTATTGACATAACGTTAATGTGTTGCGGTTCAGAAGTCGGATGTAGTCGTGTTCACAGAAATGACAGGCTAAAAAACTTACTAACTTCATCGCATTCGCAAAAGTAACTGACAGTTATGAAATCCTATTTAATATATAAGAGTGAAAGTTTGTGAAAATATTTTTGTTATTTAATCATGCCTAGATTCTGGAATTTCATATAGGGTTAGATTATAGTCAGGAACAACACATAGGCTATTTTTGCATCTTTATTATAGGTTCCGATGAGTTACGAGATTGGGATCGGAATTCCACATATGGATTCGCGGGTATCAGTCGGTGAATTTTAACGAATTCCATCGTAACTTATTTGGTTTTATTTTGATACAAGAGTTTCGGTTGTTATTCAGGAGCCATGGTCGTGGAGACTATGAAACATGGAGATGCGAGGGGAAGATACGGGGAGACGGGAGGGGAAGATACAGGGTGACGGGAGAGGAAGATGGGGAGTCAGTGTGTAACATTCACGTAAGATTCAGACAGCATCAACTGCCTGGTTTTCCAAATAAGATCTGTGTATTTAATATAATGGGTTAGCGTAATATCACAAAAGTTGAAATATGAGCAACATTATTAGAAATTGTTGAAGATTGAAGGAAAAAGGATTCAAGTTTTTACTTCAAGTCTTAGTAATTTTGGACTGGGATGTATAGTTAAAAAACCTTCCTTGTTATATTTCGTTCCCTCGTTTTTCATCAGAAAAAAGAAAATCAATAATGAAGAGTTTTATAGAAACTTGTGATGTTCATTAAACTATACTGATCTGGCTGGACAGCAACTTAGAACACTTCAAGACAAAGTGGCTATTCATCGTCAATTATTTTATTAATTTAAACTTTTTACGGATACTATAACCACAGACTTAGACTATTAACAAAATTGCGATAAAACTATGGTGATATGAACAGGAGTGTGAGAGTGGAGCTAATATAAAAAAAGTTAATAAAGAGGCATTACAATGTAGACCGAGCACGGAGCGGGTCGTGCGTATTTTATTTGACATTTTTATACACAAGCTCAAATACTTGCCAAGCTCACGTGTCGAAAGAGCTGAAGTTACAAATTAGTTGAGAGACTTAATCAGCTATAGAATAAATTACATACATACATAAAATACTCACTCCTGTAAAATCCCCGAAGGAGTAGGCAGAAGTGTATTAACGCACATTTCACAATAGTACATTACTACAGAGGCCGGGAAGAAAGGTGTTGCCGGCCGAAGACATATAGACGGATAGGTCTGCGGCAAGCAAACCCATATTTCCCGCCGAGGTATGTATAGTGCTTTTCTTAAACAGGCAATGAAATAAACAACAAAAAAAAATAAAGATATTTTTAAAGAAATTAAAAGAAAACCAGATAAAAACTAAAACTCACGTGTATGTTACTATTTCTTCTATTTTAGCTGGATTTTTACAGAAAACATTTACATTTATGATTATTATTATGTTACTTCAAAAAAGTATGAAGGCACGTTTCTGAACGAACCTTTAGAATTGACAGTGACACTTGTCATTGTTACAAATGTCAATTTGTTGTAACTAAATTAAATATTAAAATTTCAATGTTTATATGTATAGTTAAGAAAAAAATTGACAATAATGTGTTATTCGTTCTGTTGATGTGAATTTTTTATGTAAATAAAACTGCTCTAAGTACATACCAAGTCGTTTATTGTTTTTTTAATACGCATAGTGGAAGAGTGTCGATGCCTCTGCCACAAACTTATGTGGAATCGAAATTAAAAAAGAAGACTTTGCCGGCCTAGGCCTGCAAGGCTTGTATAATTCCATTAACGACCTCTGGTCCTAGCCACGCCTGAAACCTCATACTTCGCAGCCTATTATGAGGAATATAACGTCAATATTTCATTGCATGTTAGAGAAAACTATATCGGTCCCACGCAATAGGCAAGCCTGTTGTCATTAAGCGTATTTTTGTCATGCCCTGTATGTTTACTGTTGGATAGAAAACAGTCCTATCCCTTATTCACCTTCTACGTCATCCACAGGAAGAGATGAAGTGGCCACATGTTCCACCGGCAACTAACGAATTAAAATCCCTAATTCATTTAACTCCTTTTTACTCAGAATTTTGATAATTCTTTGTAGAGAGTCATTGTCAGCAAAGCATAATAGCAGTGACTGATGGATGAACATGGTTTCCGAACCGTAAAGGGATCGCACGTAAACAATGCCAAATTAGCCCTTCGATCAATTGGGAAGGGCTGTTTGTTTTTCGTTATTCAAGGTTTTCGTTAAAGGCCGGTTGTTATTTTTATAATAACGTTTTTGTATCCCTCTTTTTTATAAATTGTTATGTACAAGATATAAGGATAAAAATTAGATTACACGACATAAAAACCCAATATTTTCTACCAGCTTCGGTATCTAAAATTAATTGAGACCAGTATCTCACACGCAACTTATGTTAGAAAATAATAGTATATTATGGTACAAGTCTGTAAAGTTGGTCAGTACCGCTGAGGCGCTATTGAGACCCGAGCCGCTAGGTGAGGGTCATAAGAGAGTCGAGGACGGTAATCATTAATACAAACGTGTATCATTTAACATTCTTGTGAATACAATAATACTAAAATAGATATTTACCCTTCTAGTTTTCAAGTAGTAATCATTCCATAACGTCACATTTACATCAATCACATCATATAACGGATGTAGTACAACATAAATCATTTTCTTCATAACTAGCACTTGTAAACATTTTAATTAATAAATAACTATAATTTCAAAAGAGAAAACGAGTTGTGAATTTTTTTTTCGCAGCAGCTGGAATCTTTTTTCCTATCGATCGGCCATAAACTAAAAGAGGTTACTTTTTTAACCGTCGCGGACTAAATGGATAATTTTGTTTTCTCTAAAACAACTTTATTTTAGAGAAAACAAAATTTATTAATTAGTTAATTGATTTTTTTGTTGACTGAACACATACAAGTAGAAATTATTTATTTATATACGAAGTTGCATGAAATGAGGAATCTTAATTTATTTGTACACGACCTTTTTTGTATCGAAACTTTTTTAAAGAAAAAAGCAACTGAACCAAAAAAAATAAAAGGAAGAATATATAACTCACTTATGAATTAAAACAATCAAAAACCCACAGTAGGATTACAGATGTCACTATATGCCTACTTGCGGTGAAATTAGAGCCAGCTTATGAGCAGGCGTGTTGAAAAATATATATCCAACGTTTACATAAGTACCTCGCTTACATTAATATTACCAATTGATTAACTTTAGTACTTAGTGATACTACTTCGCTCTTCTATGAAAAGTGAAAGTAAAGTCGGCAAGTGGCAGAAAAAGCTAGCATTTTTACTGAGTTAAAAAAAGGAGATATTTTTCATGATTATCTTTATATAAAAAGTCGTATTTTTTAGATAAAGATTAACATAAACGTTTCTTATTCTATTATCAAGATATATAGACAATTCTTTTAATGTCGGTGCCAAATTCGGAGCATAACGTTATACATAGAGTATAAAAATACAACATGAGTCTATCTAGGTGGGTACCACAAGGTACACTAACACATAAGTAAGCGTGGATATAACACGTACATGTGTGTGTGCAAGACAAGTAGAACAGTCGCGTGCTAACGGAGGAGAAAATTACAAGCAAGGAGACATTTTTTGACTTCACGCCCTGACAGACGAGCTACGTTACCATGGCATTGATGTGGACTCAGCTGCTTTAGAACTAAGCTTCAAGAGCTTTTTGATATTTGAAATGTACAAGTTTTTAGCTTTAAATTCAAATTATTTATTTATTCAATGATTAATTACTTTTTTAAAGTTAAACTAAAGGTTTCATATCGAATTCGGAAGCTCATAATACCAAATTTCATAATACAGCTGTTCAAAATTCAAAATTTCAAAATCTTTAAAACTAGAGTCTTGGGTGGTTTTGTTTTGATGGTTATAAAAAAAACAAACCGCTCTCACCTTAGCCTTCTTACCTATTCTTTCCAAGATTTTTAACTTTGGGATTCTGAACTTCGGAATTTCGTACATTCGGGATTCAGAAATTCGCGATTTTGTATATCGGGATTTTGAAATTCAGTATTATGACACGTTCGTTTGAACCTCCGGCCTGCCGACTGCGCATACAGCCTGCCGACTAGTCCGTAGGCATAGTCAGCAGCATGGAGGTTACTCAGTGACGCGCCGTCAGCCGGTTTCGGTATTAGTTGCCCTGTGATCTTAATTCCAGCAATAGTGTTCCACCAGGGGTTATCAAACCCGTAATAAATATGAAAAATAAAAATACATCAGAACATACTAAAATGCAATGACGTAACAGTTTTCCAAACAGGCCACCCACAGCAAAGCCAAATTGATTTTTGTTAAGTTCTGCTATCATACAGCAGCCAGGAGATTACAAGACGCTTAAAAAGCTCTCCGAGAGATGTTAATAATGTAATTGCTCGATATATCTTACTGGGGGCTTGTCGCCGCATTTTGCGATAAATCTGATGTAATCACGTCACCGGAATACGAGAAAATATCCTTTCAGCACCTCATGTTTTTAATATCATACCTCAATGTCAGATAAATTAAATTCAATATCGGCGCGATGATTAATTTCACTGACTCTGACGTTGATGCAACTTTGATAAAAAAACAACTAGTGAATCTTACTTATTTATTTATATTGCAATCTATCCACTGGAAATCTATGTAGACTATTTCGATTAAATACAAGTGCTTAAATAATTTTTAATTCTAAAACCCGTCATAAAAATACATAATAATAATTTAAGTATTAAACAGCATGCTCTTTTATCTTAGTACTGAAATGGCGCATTAAACATGAAAAGCTCCTTATTTGCACTAGCAGAAACATCTCTTATACCTCTACCTCGGCTAGTTTGCTTTTAGAGAATTTCCAATCAGGCCGCACATCAACAAGCTTAAAAGGGCTTGGTGGTAAACATTACGCTGGATTACACTAGGGTTAGTCTTTGTAAAATGGTTGTGGGTTTTCTCAAACCCAGTTTACATTTACTAAGTTTATGTTAATTTTTAAGATACCTATAATTTTTTTAAGACACTGTTTCCGTTTGAATCCCTAAAAAAGACAAATACAGTTCATATTCTGCAAATTTATAGTGTCAAAACATGACCAATCAATAAAAAATGCTTCTATGAAATAAAAGTAGTTTTATTGAGTTATATAGTACGCTATTCTACTCGATTCCTCTCTGGGTTGCGTACCTAAATAAATACGATATGGACCCAAAGTCGTTGATGTGGGTAATCCGGTCATATGGCTTAAAGGAAATGTGGACGAACAGTCGTAGAAGGATTAAATTGTAGTCACAAGGGAGATCCTAAATTGATTTTGCAGCTTTGGTGAACGTCGACTATTTTGAGATGATGAGCCGATAAATTTCAGGTACAGTTGGTATATAAAATTAATTATGTCAATAATAAACATTGTAATTCTCACGTTTAAATAAGAATATGATGGTATCTTATAAAAATGACTTTATTATTAACATTTTTTTTTTCTAATTATCAATCTGTGAAAGGTTTTTTATTACTAGTATTTCCGTTAACCCCTCTATCTCAGCTAAATTGCTTGTGTTAGGAGTGGGTTTACGTTGATAGTATTATGGCCAGGATTCGAACCCCGGACCTCCCGATCGTAAGGCCTACTACTAAACCACTAAGCTTCTGATACTTATTACAAGAATACATTATAATTCGACTGTGACCATCACAATATTTAACCCAAGGTTATAAAATTTCAGAAAATAATATACTTTTATGATTCAATAAACCAAAAGTATACTTAGTATACTTTTGCTTTTACCATAGCCAAAAGTATTCGTTAACTACGATGACGCCGAGAAAGAAGTCAAAATTATGTAGATCAAGCTTGATAACTCAGGCTAGACACATTATTCTGTAGTAATAATAGCAATCCAGGAAATGAGCTGTACTGCAAAGATTTACAAGGTTCAATAGTTCCGCAAGGTTAGGTCCACTAGTTACGAGTAAGCGTAGTAGATAATTTAAAATATGTAGCAGGTACGTGAGAAATGTGTTAGGTTAGTAGCTACGCTATCTAATATATCTCGAGAGACTCTCATTTTTCTTTGTTGTAAAAAATACTTTTGTTGCATACAGCATTTGATAGCGTCAAAAGCCGGGGTGTGCGTGTTTGTTAGGGCGGATGATTGTGGTTGCCGTTTGCGCTGTCTAGAGGAGCCACTCTTCTACATCCTATGGGTATGCATGGACCATGGTTCTACGAGTCAAATCTATGTGTGTCTCTACCGCTCCCATACAGGAGATATCGAGACAATTCGACTCATCGAATAACTGAGTCAGGTGGCAGATGATGGGCAGGAGCGATTTACGAACGCTGAACTAGTATTTTTGGGAGATTTTAACGCCTACCACGAGATCTGGCTGGGCTCCGTAAAAACAAACCATGCAAGAAGAGCCGCCCATGCATTTGCTCTGGCGTAAACCGTCTCTACCAAGGTGAATGTTCTGATGAGCTCTTCAAATTAGTCCCACCCTCTCTTTTCCTATACAGGACAACACGTGCAGGGCTTAGATGTCACCCGCATAGTGCAGAATATTCCTTCAAGATCCAAGCGCTTCGATGAATCTTTCTTTTGTCGCACCATTTAGACCTGGAACTCATGCCAACGTGTTTCCTGCTTTCTATAGTCCCGAGTCCTTCGAGCGCGGTGTGCAAAAGCATGTGATGACGCCGTCAAGCTGAGTGCCACCATTGTTAACATGGCACGTGTTTATAATGGATGACCCTCTTTCCTGAGACTTTATGTATATATAAAAATATTCTTTACATAACATTAAAGTGGGAAAAGGTTAGACCTCGCTGTTATAATATTCAGAATTACATCATAATAAAAACACGTTTGTGGTAATCTGTGATAGTACAGGGCGAAATGAAAATATTTAGAACTCACAAAAATATTCTATATTCTACCTCGGGCGAGCACCATTTTTATTAAGTCTGTGTTATAGTTTCAAATTAAGCCATCCCATACAAGCACATAACATATTCATTGTAACTGAACAGCCAGTGTATGATGATTCTTTCTAATACCTTTTTTTAATGCCATATCATTTTGTCATTTACCTTCATACTTTCTACCCCCTTTTTTTTTACGTGCGGAAAATCCCCCCGGATGCCCACCCCTCCGGAGCCGGAGGGGTAGGTTATGTCGGACTCGAACCGACTAAACCGCACGCCGTCTCTGCGTCGTAGTGCTAGGCCGAAGGTGAGGTTGTCGTGCGACATATCCCTCGCACCCCGGCTGACCCAGGGCCATCCCTCTCGGTCTGGCCCTCCTCGGGAGGTGGGGACCACGCGGTCCCCGACTCAACCCTGGTGTGGGGGGACGCGCATCGTCCTACGATGCGCGCCGCCGCCGTGGCCTGCTTCTGCTAGGGTGACGGGCGGCTCCACCCGTCACCCTCGGGCCCGCGCTCACGGGGGGCGGAGGTCAGTTTGCGCCCTCCGACGCCTTCGGGCGCGTGCAGCGATGTCAGCGAGCCTTTCTCGCTCATCGCGCCGTCTACCCCAACTTACACACGTCTGCCTACCCTTATGAAGATTAATAAAATAAGTTACTGTTTCTAAGATGCCCTTTCTGTCATACAGAGCACAATAACAAATAGGCCACAGTTTCTGGAACTAGGAATATCGTCACTTGCGCTGCAATGTAACTGTAAAAACACTTACTCATAACTTTACTAATATTTCATCGGTAATTATTACCAACTTTGCAAATTTGAGGTGGAGCTCACATTTCATTTGAATTTAAATATCAAACTATCATAGTTATGTAGATAATGGCATTCAAAGCTCTATTACAACCATGTTTGTAGGCATGAATATACACGGATTTATGTCCGGTACACATGCAAGCATTAAAGGTTATATGCAGCTTACTGTGACCTTAAAACCTGCTAATAAGACTAAATGTACATCGTGTATTGTGACGAAATGTTTTGTAAAGAATCACACATCTTTTAGTTTGAGGTATATGTTGAGCAATCTTTAAATCCAATCTTCTTCTTCTATCGTGTGATTATATCTATATATTGTGTGATTATGATTCAATTTCTCACTACCTTAAATTATTCGTCAGTGGCTTTGTTAAGATCATCTTTAGTGCAGAAGGTAAGACCTAGAGACGCGAAACCAAGTGCACAATGATCTGCACGGGGCTACCGCAGTCACATTCAATTAGGCCCGTATCTCGCATTCGCCACCTGCATAGATATTGTCTCGACCGGCCGACTTATGCACGTAGACGATTCATACATCTCAATACAATAAATTCCTATGAAGGAATACAATTATATTATTATGGAAACTATCACGAAACCGGCGGTTTAGTGACAGTCGAGGATGTTCGTGAAGTATGTAGGAAGCAAATTGCGGGCTCTCGTCTTTCCCTACCCTGAAAGGAAATAAGCATCACCAAATAAAGTTACGAATGAAACAGTTACATAATTTACACAAAGTCGATACCCGCACTAGAATTATTATCGTGTCACTGGATAAAAATAATATAAAGCACAGACATAATAAAACAACAATCAGTGTAGTAGAAACAAGTTCATACTTTTGGTGCTGTGGTGATAGTTATCATATAATATTAAGCCATCCTTGTTATTATCAATGTGCACGGATTTACTTATTCATATATTAATTTACTTATTATTAATCATAAAGAGCTGTCTATCTTAGACAAAATAGCCCATATTTTGTTAGTGTTTTCTTAACATCTATGTTAGTAATATCCTTGAGGGGTCGTTGAACTAAAACTGAGGTAACCTAGGTTAGTTTATTAAAAGGTTAAGAAATACTAGCAAATTTTAAAGTAAGTAAACAACGCAAATATAGTGCCTATTATCACCTCCTTTGCGGGAAAAAACATCATGCGGAGTTTTTATAACCTAACACTCTACGCAATTTAAATCCTGATCATGTTCATCTTAATTTTAAATATTCTGAATTTTCACGAGTATATTCTCCTGTTGAGTTGCAAAATGCACAAAAACTTTCTGTGTCGTGTACTATTAAATGAGTTTTTAATTTCACATCGTCCGCTTTGAGATAGCCCAAAATGGACCGTACTACGTGGACCTAAATTTTGTCGTTTACTCCGCTTTTATTCAAAAATGGTTCAAATTTATCCATTTGTCTATGTAGCTCCGATCATACATTACGTTGCTAGAAGTTAACTTTATAACTAAACTGAAATCCATGGGCTTTTTGTTATTGTGACTCGTTCTTTACATAGTCAGTTGATTCAAAATGCAAGCTATGAAGTTACAACTGTGCATAGTAATAACTTTTTTTTAGCTATTTTGACTCTTATTTTGAGTTGGAGAATGAGAGTATTTTATTACACAGTGGCTCTGTGGAAATAAAATGAAATTACTTCGACCAACCATTGACAAAATCACAAATCACATTCATTAGCCCATTAATGAAAAACTCGATCTAAAATGCAAATGAAGAATATAGAGTTTTGATAAAACAGTCTTGGGTCTTCCAAGATTGTATTTAAATATTGGCTTACTAAACAACTTATAACTTTAATCTTGGTTCAACAACATGATAATAACGGGCAGTGGCTCAATTTAACTGATTCAAAACTTTGAAACGCACCTCTTTAATATGAAACTACTTTATTTGTCATCTTCACTAATATATAATAATAAAACCGAAATATTATGGAAGGTTTATTGATTCAAGGAAGCTTGTGAAGTGTTAAAGTACTGAAGTAGATTGTGGGTTATTATTTCATTAAAAGTTGAATGTATGTTTAATTAACTATCTACTAAGATACAGTTTATAAATTGAGAAATTTAATTGAGTCTTGAATTATAATAACAGTTGTACTTTTCCACACTTTATTTTTATTTTTAACCTGACCGGTTTCACCTCACGGCATTATCAAAGGTTCGAAACAATCACTTATGATATGAGCTCTGGATATGAGCTTCAAGTTTACAACACTATATTATCCCATCTTTATATCTGTTCAGAATCTGAATAAAACACATTTTTATCTTTTCATATTCATATGTAACATATGTTTGTTGGATAAAATTATAAGATGTACCCCTACTACATATATAATGAAAACTGTTTTTAATCTACATATTATTTTTAATATATTATGCAAAGACCTCTATGCTTAACCTTATCAAATTATACTTTACCTTGACGTAAATGAGGACTTGAAAATTTAATATTGTCTTTAGATAGTTATAATTTTATACAAACTATTTTTTCAATTTAATTTGATGACCAAACTGGTTATGATGTTGTCAACGAGAAATTTCGTATTTTTACTAATTGTGAAGCTTAATCTTTTTGATGTCACAGGTCCCTATGGAATCAAAAAGATTCAATTCAATGGTTAATTATTGTAGTAATTTAAATTTTACTCTTAACTCTTAAAAACCTTACTTCTTGAAAATCTGCTTGTGCAGACATTCAAAGTTTCTTCGTAATAATTTTGAATTGCTCTTACAAACTAAAATTGTTTAAGACATAATGTTTTGTTGAGTTGAAATCACGATTACTACCACTTTCTTTTTACCTTTTTGCTAAGTGGTTCCTTGTTTGGTACAAATAGCAATGATTTATGACTCTTACTTTAAGCACAATTTACCCTTTTTGTTTGTTTCAACAACCGGTTGAAATAAATGTCGGTCATACATTTTACAACCTCTGATCTCACTACTTTTATTTATTTTTTAAGTGGTACTTTGTCGTCAGTAAATATATTGGTCAATGAAATTGATTCGTTTGTTTTTATATGATTCCTTTTTTGTGGTCTGAGGGCGCTTAAATGTAATGTAACGTAAATGTGATATCAAGTCCTCCTAGTAACTTCAACAATATTACACTCTGTTTATAACTCCTTTATATTACACTGACTACATAGAAATATTTTCTCCGGACTTCCTAGATTTATTAAAATAGGGAAAACTGAGATCTATTATATTTATTTGATTTGAATAATAGCACAAAACATTTAATTCTATAGTGCAGTTAATTTATATCGCTAATATGTTATTCTGGCACTACAATCTAGACACGCAGTGGCGTGTCAAGCCAAGTTCAAGTAATAGAACTGGTGACCAGCACCATGTGTGCATGAACCATTTGGAGCCACTTTTGCCCCCTCATAACTCAAAAACTACCTACTTCACATAAACTTGTCAAATTTGGCTCATGTATTGAGACTTGCGAGATACATATGTACTCTAAATTACATAAACACATCTGAAACGATTTTATAGATATTAACGCCAAAAATCGACATATTTTTCACTTATTGACTTATACGAATTTAATGCGCAAGTTCTAAACCTGTTACTTTTCGGTTCTTACTTAATTATTCAGAAAAATTGGCTTCCTGGTAGAAACTAGGCATCAACCATAATAATTCGTATATGAGAACTAGTTAAGTCAGAGCTTAGGCTTCAGTATATTATCCTGAGTTATAAGACAAAATTATATTTTATGTCTGTATATTCTTTATTGATTTTTAAGCTTGTAGTAGGATTATATTTACAGTGAAACTGAAACTAAGGCTGTGTTACTCCTCATTGCTGTCACTGTGGAGACGCAGTCTACAGCCTCGGGCATCACGGCTTATTATGCGGCAGGAGCGTAGGACGCATGTCACGTCATGCATATTTAAATAATATTATCCGCCGGGCTCTTGTCACCGCCAGCGTCCCGGCCATACTTGAACCAGTTGGTTTGGTGCGCGACGATGTCAAGAGACCGGACGGTATGTCTTTGGTGCCTTGGAAGACGGGTAGGCCTTTGGTGTGGGACGCAACATGCGTAGATACCCTTGCGCCTTCTCATCTTCCAAGTACGAAGTTTTGCGCTTGTGCTGCTGCTGCGGCATCTGCGGAGGTCTTAAAACGTCAAAAATATGATAATATTACCAGCAATTATTTATATGAGCCGTTTGGAGTCGAGACGCTGGGGTCGTAGGGTCTGAGCGCGCGGTCGCTTTCCAAAGAAATTGCAAAGCGACTGATCGTTGCTTCGCGTGACCAAAGGGCTGGCCTGTTTTTTGCACAACGAATTGCCATTGCCATTCAATGAGCAATAATACCACCGGTCTTTTGGGCACGTCTCCAGTCGACATCAATGATGAGGAATTCTTTGACGCCTAAACTCTTTGGCCCCTATTTCTCTATTTAGTTAATTCTTGTAAATATTTAGTTTATACGTTTTAGTTTTATTTTATGTTGTTATAAATAAATTTCAGGCATACATTTAGATCTCACTTTTTTTGTCGTTGAAGTCAACAACAAAGGCAAATATCATAATATTGAACTTGGCTCTCATTTCACATTTATGTTTTTGATGGAATCATCACTTAATAAACTTCAATATTGTATTTTCAAGATCATGGAAGTAACTCAAGCTTTTCCTTAGCCCACATCTTGGTAAACAGTATAGAATATAGCTATGGTAATATTATGGTAATACTATAACCACTGCTTGGATAAAATATTCTTCAAATTTACATTCTAAATGATGGTAAATGTACTCCTTTATAATAATGGCTTTCCATTGTGATATTGAAGACTTGTGTAACCATATTCAAAACGGCACTTACTGAAGATGGGCTTATTTTGCATATTGTGTAGCTTTATTTAATTTTTTATGAATAGTCCTTACTGATTATTGACTTATTAATTGACTATAGGGTAGGTAGAGGCTAACACTCACGTTTCGCCAACTTTGATTTTTGGTTCCACGTAATAGGAGGCGAGCCATTTGCCGTCTATTATTTGACTCCACCGGGAACCACGAAAAAACGAATAAAATTAGCTTGAATTAATAATGAAATGTGCGGAAAATCCCAACGGATAGTTCCCCCCCCCCCCCCTTCGGAGCCGAAGGTGAGATTGTCTCGTGACATATCCCTCGCACCCCGGCTGACCCAGGGCCATTCCTCTCGGTCTGGCCCTCCTCGGGAGGGGGGACCACACGATCACCGACTCGACCCCGGTATGGGGGGGGGGGGGGGGGGGCGTGCATCGTCCTACGATGTGCGCCGCCGCCGTGGCCTGCTTCTGCTAGGGTGACGAGCGGCCGCGCTCATGGCGGAGGTCGGTTTGCGCCCTCCGACGCCTGAGCCGCCTTCGAGTGCGGGCAGCGATATCCGCGAGTCTTTCTCACTCGCTGCGCCGCGCCCGCTCTGCTGTATCCTTCACGAGCTCGCAGAAGGAGGTCATGACTTGTGGTTATGTATTGAGTAAGTCACTAATTTGTACTGTTCTACAAATTTATTAATCTTGTTTATTTTAAATACATCTGTCCATCAGGCTATATTTTGTGACACTCTTCACTTATAAATACATAATTGTAATTGGATGCTTAGAGGGCTCCTCAATGATCTTTGAAGTCCTATCGCATACGAACCAGAACAGTTACTGTATGTGATTTAATCAGAACAGGCATAATTTCATTGACTTTCTGATTATGTTTACAATATGCAAATGCAATTATTGAAGCTAACTGTGTGCATACATGCTCAATATTCAACTTAGTGACGCATGCAGTGAACAGGCCCCGATTTTGTCTTTGTCCTTATGAACCTCTTAACAACTTCGATCTAGATTTAACATCAGTAGTCCAAGTCCATGGACCAATCGTAGTACAGCTACTACGTGTATGATTGGTCCTAATAAATTTAAAAGACAGATAGTCTTATAAATTTAACTTGATATAGTTACCGGCAAATATCTTGGCCCGAAACACTTCACAATTTTTAAAATTATTATTTCCATATAAACAACCACCTTTACAGAATAAACCCAATGCGATAGTGTACCCGTTTATAAATATAAAACTGCATATCTAATTACCCGACAATACAAAACAAAATAATACCAAACAATACAAGACAATACAGGACAATACAAGACAATACAATACAGTACAGGGCAATACAAGACAGTACAAAAACTTTAGCTTTGTATACCAAATATTTAGATTTAGCAAATTACAAATAATACTGCCCTTGTGAATTCACTCAGAGTACAAAGAATAAGTCCTTCTCCCTAGCAATGAAGTTTATATGTGTAGCAAGCGTTTTTTGGGTATGTTTTAAGAATAACACAGGGAGCTACGGAGGCAGGGCACGCCGTGATTGCGGCGGTAAGGCCCATCATGGGAGAGTGGCTAGAGAGGCCACACGGTAGCCTGTCGTACCGTCGTCGAACGCAGATTATCACCGGGCACGGTATCTTCGGGCGGTATCTGCATCTGACGGGCGACGCGAGCGTGGACTCGGGGCTACACACGTTCACCGAGTGCCCGGCGTTTGAGACGCCGAGGCGGGAGCTTGTGGTGGCCCTGGGGGTGAGAGTGCTCACGCTCTCCACCCTGCTCGCGGCGATGGTCCGCTACGCGGATGCGTGGGCGGCCAGCGCCTCCTTCTGCGAGCAGGTCATGCTCGCGAAGGAGACAGCAGAGTGGGCGCGGCGCGATGAGCGAGAAAGGCTCGCTGACATCGCTGCACGCGCCCGAAGGCGGCTCGGGCGTCGGAGGGCGCAAACTGACCTCCGCCCCCCATGAGCGCGGGCCTGAGGGTGACGGGTGGAGCCGCCCGTCACCCTAGCAGAAGCAGGCCACGGCGGCGGCGCGCATCGTAGGACAATGCGCGTCCCCCCACACCGGGGTTGAGTCGGGGACCGCGTGGTCCCCACCTCCCGAGGAGGGCCAGACCGAGAGGGATGGCCCTGGGTCAGCCGGGGTGCGAGGTATATGTCGCATGTCAACCTCACCTTCGGCCTAGCACTACGACCCAGAGACGGCGTGCGGTTTAGTCGGTTCGAGTCCGACATAACCTACCCCTCCGGCTCCGGAGGGGTGGGTATCCGTGGGGATTTCCCGCACGTAAAAAAAAAGAAGGGAGCTACGGAGGCGAAGGAGCCTAAATCCACCTATACGTAATAGATTATGTCAAACCACTCAATGCAAGCCAAGGCCTTATTTCTCTCGTGACTTGAGATCAAAATATATGATGGCAACTACGAGTATATAGCTACATTTGGTATCCAAGAATCATATCTTTTTTTATTCCACTTTTCATAAGGAGATTAATTTTCAAATCTAAATGTGGGTTAAAAATTTTTACTGACTTGTCTATTTATCCTCATTTAACCTGAGTAAATCGAGAGAAATAGTAAAAAGAACGTATAAAAATATGCACAACCAGTTGGCATTTTCGATGAAAAAATGATAACTCTAAAAGTAAATCCCTTCACTAAAAATGCATAAAAAATTCAAAGCAGCAACATCATAAAAACTTTCATTCAAAACAAACTTCAACAAACTGTTAGTGCGAAAGCACTTCAGATTTTCTATTTGAGTGATTCATTTTTATTCAGTAAAGTAACAAACGGAGTAAATTCCATTTTCGAAAATGAACTATTTTTAATTTTTAACACTTGTCTGAAGGACAAATGGAATATAGAAATAGAAAAGAAAGAAAAAGATGGAGGTTAGGTCGTCTCACGTCAAATAATAAAGATCTTATAGAAATAAGATAACTGGAATATTGAACAGAAAGAAGTTGTATTTTTTCGCATATAAGACGTGTCTGTGCGAAGAACAAACCAAATGAATTAAAAGTTTGTAATCTCATAGGAAAGAACGATGTGAAATTCAATAAATGCATCGTATTTCATAATTCTTACCAGTCAATGTCTTGACAGTAATATAAAATGTCTGACGGTCGCTGCTTAAGCCTAGCTGGAACACGGTATATCCCATTAAGCCTTTTATGAATAAATAAGTATTTCTGTTTTCATTAATAGTGCTAATTTAAATATAAGTACATTAAATTATAAATACAATATGTACATAGTATTTCTGTTATCAGCGTTTGTTTCTTCAGAAACATGGTTCTACAACTTTAATAATTACGCCGGCGTCGTGTATATCTTTTCCTTTATATTTTTTGTTAGTGGCTTTTGCTTTTCAGTGTAAACAAAACATTTCTTTTGACAACTCATCATGGTGGGACCGTAAACACGAATACCCGAATAACTTTGCTCGTAACGTATTGTATATCAGAGGCATAAAGTAGAATGTTATTTTAAACAGATGTTTTGTTTCTTGTACTGCCTGTCTTTGATTTATTTAACCTGGAAATATACAATACATTCGTATTTGGAAACTTCTGTACAGTTAATGAAAAAATCTTAATACCCGAATGCATAAAATATAAGAAAAGGAAGAGAATAAGTCCATTATAAACCATAATAGACGGGGCTATACCCATTATTGGGCAGAATTGGAATGGTCGAGGTTTTTAATGGGTCTCGACTGTTATTTTGTTATCCATTGGGCTTGTTTTTTTTTCTTTTCAGTTTTTTTTTATGGGTTCGGGTTTTTGATTAGATAATGAACTTTTTTGTTATTTATACCTTTTAGTAATAGGAAATTTAAGTGACCCCTGATACATACATACACATACACACCACCACGCCTCTTTCCCAGTGGAGTAGTCTGAAACCACAGCTTTCTACTTGCTACGAATCTGAAATACATCTTTCGCTTTTTCTACTTTCATAATTGTTTTCACAGATGCTCACCGGTTTCGGGTACTCTTGACCTGTTCTTTCTTTAAAATGTCTTCGATCTGAATTTTTTATTGACATAGGAGGCAAACGAGCAGACGGATCGCCTGATGGTAAGTGATCACCGCCGCCCATGGACATCTGAAACACCACAAGGGTTCTAGGTGTGTTGTCGGCCTTTGAGGTGGGAGTGGGAGTACGCTCTCTTTTTGAAGGTTTAAAGGTCGTATAGGTCCGGCAATACCGCAGGCAGTTCATTCCACAGTTTAGCTGTGCGAGGCAGGAAGATTCTGGAGAAACGCACAGTTGAGGACTGCCAACCATCCAAGTGGTGATGATGAAAATGTTATCGCGTAGGGCGATGGCGGAAAGATGCGGCAGGGATCTATCCGAACAATTCCTCAGAGTACTCCCTGTTGTACATGCGATAGAAAATGCAGAGCGAGGATACATCTCTACGCAGCGCCATGGGGTCAAGCTGATCCGAAATACGGCAGTCGACAATTCGAGTCGCTCATCGTTGGATACGGTCCAGAGGGGCAAGCTGGTACTGGGTGCCCCTGCACATAGATGAGAACAGTATTCCATGTGAGGGCGAACCTGTGCCTTATAGAGCTGAAGGCGGTGGGCGGTGTGTTTGGTGTGTTGAGCACACCGAGCTTCTTAGAGACTAATTTGGCCTTACCCTCTAAATGGCCGCGAAACTGGTCTTCGCTCGAGATGTCTACTCCAAGTATTCCTAGACAAGCTGTGGCAGTCAGGGGAGTGCTCTCAAAACGTGGTGACACGATAAATTCAAACTTTTTTACCATAAACGCACAAACTTGTGTCCTGGTAGGGTTAAATCGGACTAGGTTCAGTCGACCTCATTCAGTTACTTCTTTTAAGGAAGTCTCAATTTCAGACACTCACCCTTACTTCATAAATCTGTTTTGTCAGTCTTCTTTCGTCCATCTTCTCCATGTGGAAGAACCATCTATGCATCCCCTTCTCCATTTTAGTCTCCACCACTGTTGCAACCAACATAAAATTGTTATAAATTCTAAAAATGACCAGTCAAAATCAAAAATAGGTTTAGAAAATTTGAGGAACTTTTCAGTTACAATATGATATCACTGGTTGTCATCAGCACCATAGAGTACGACTATCTTAGAGAGAAACCGAATGAATAATGTAAAATAAAAAAACTGATCGCGTTTAAATCTGTTACAAATAGATTTTATGAATAATGCAAGAAAATTAAAGAAAACCTCATTTTAAGGAAGTTTTGAAATGTCTTAAAATAATAAATATTTAATTATTATTATTCGCCAGAAAAATAATTATTTGATTATTTTTATATTACTTTAAAATTTCATGGTACCCTTAGATGTTGAACATCATAATAAAAGCGACGTCTAAAGGATATATAATTCAATGTTAACGCAACCCATGTCACCCGCTATCTAGAGTGTGGCTTCACCCTTATGATACGCATCGTTTTATATGAGTTATAATTAAAACCTTGTACAGACTTGACTGGTTTATTTCAAAAAAATTGCATACCTTTATATATAAAATTGTAAATATGGATCATATTAGGCAATTTAGCTACGCAATGGCGCATCGTTTATTGGCCATTTGCGAGTCAACGTAACAAAATTAATATTAAAGTTGTTATTACATTCAACCCAAAAAATATTGGTAAGCGTTTTAACTCATATCTACATCGTAACAACAAATTTTGATGTGGATTGGCAGTCCAGTGTTCAAGCGAAAATAAATAGATAGTGAGATTTAGGTCACACAGAATACCTCAAAATCCCTCGGCTTCAGTTAAATTGACAGACAATACATAAATAATATCATTTGTCTATTCAAGACTCCCTTGTGAATTCAATTTTACAGTCGGTTGCAATTGTGTGGTATTTTATGGTAGTTATTACTCTCAATTCATCTTTTCACATTTAGGTGTCGCAGGTAACTGGTTCTCAGTGTTGTAGAATAGGGTACCCTGTCTCTTCCTGTATGGGTGGCGTATAAGGCAACAAAGGGCTGTCTTCCATTCGACGTTAAACATACAGCTCATACCAAAGGTTTCGCACGACGGCAACAAGCTTACCACCTATCACGTGGGACCGAAAATCAATAGTTACCGAAATGTGGGTGTTAATTCAACTCTGTCTACCCACACATGCACACATTTACTAGTACGTCTATGTACGAGAGCAAGATCTGAGATTCGATTCCACGATAATGGCCTGGTTGTGGTAATGGATAGTTAAATAAAGAGCTATAAGTACCAAATTATATATAACACCGAAGCTGTCCAAACTGGCGGGTTTAAATGAAAGATTCTTTGAAATTTTGCATGCCAATTTTGGTGAAATACGTTAAGCTACCTATTGTAATAACTGAATACCATTGTAACTATAATGTACCGTATTTCGTGCGAACAAATTATCATTCATTCATTCATTCATTCATTCATTCATTCATTCATTCATTCATTCATTCATTCATTCATTCATTCATTCGTTCTTCATTCATTCATTCATTCATTCATTCATTCATTCATTCTTCATTCATTCATTCATTCATTCATTCAAAGGTTTAATGATAGTAGCGAAAGTTCTTACTGTGTGTATGGGTAGAAGCAGATGCGAGCTGTTATCTCTACCTATCTGCCCAGAGGGAAATACGCCTGAGCATAATGTATGTATAAGTAGATAAATAATAACAGCATCTGTAGCGTAGCGGTTAGGAACGCGGCCGCTACGCAGGAGGCGCCGGTTCGATCCGCGGATCGCTCGTGGACGTGATCGCGCCTCGAATTGCTATCCGACGCATGACCACATTGTTCCACGTTGCCATACCAACATTGGCAGTTCTTACGGGTAGTTGGAGTCCTAAAAAAATCCAACAACTAGTCTAACTGCATTGCTTCGATATCACCTTTGGGTTGTGGAGGTCAGATGGCTGCCCAGATTCCAAGTTGAAAGTTTCGTATGCTACTGGGATTAACACTAGGATGAAAAAAATGTAGTTCTAATATACCTAAGTTACGCCCTTATTTTTGAAGTGAAAACTTCTTTAGCGGCGTTGGATGGGTGAAAAATGTTCAACTCGCGTCAGGATCGCTTGACCTTTGGACCGTAACCGACGACTGACGTCATACAACATAAGCTATAGACTGTCTATTTTGCAAGATACGATAAATAGCATCGTAGTCGACTTTGAGTCCATATGGTTTCAGATAGTACCGGGTTCAAACCTGGCCTTCTGACACTTTTATGATAATTTTTTCTTTTTGTAATTTATTAATTTCTTCTGACAGAAAAATAGCAGAAAATTAGTGATAGGTTCTATGATTGGTGCTATATTATAGAAATGGTATGGTATGTTCTTTTTATCTTTTTCTATGTATATAACGAAGAAAGAAAGAAAGATAATGTTTTCACTTCTGCCGGCACCCCCAGAGTGCAACCCGTCTTTTTTTTATTATTATTTAACTCAGTTAAGAAGTAACGATTTAAGAGAAGTTTCAAATTGCCTTTGCCCCTTAGCACCATACGCTTAGGTATGTGCCAACCTTTCGTACAAGGCTTTATATCCAGAGTAACAATATAGTCATCACCCTAAAACGAAATTATGATGGGCAAAGTTTATGAGGAACGTTAAGTGATTCACCTTGACGTAAAATACCTACAGCAAATATATATTTCATTTTTAAATCCATGCATTTGTTATGGTACGGAGATACGGTATCGCTGATTGTTTTTATTATAATGGAAATGAAAACACGGCCTTCGATATTGGTAAGAGGGTCATGCCAAATAAATTAGATATTCAAAAACTATATTAATTATTCTTTATTGTAGACTAGCTGACCCGGCAAACTTCGTACCGCCTCAAAATCAATAAAAAAGGTTGCAGTTGCCCATATTTTCTCACCGATTAAACCTGCCCTAGACCTTCAGGAACATTTTCACCTCAGGAACACTTCAGGAACATTTACAACAATTCAAGATAAGATAAATCCGTTCAGGCGTTCTCGAGTTTTAGCAAGACTAACGAACAGCAATTGATTTTTATATGTAAGATATGAAACTTCTAAAAGAACTCACTCTGAGCACAAATAAAGGTTTCCGAACGTCTAAACCATTTGGAAAATATTTCTGACATCTTTGTTCCAAGAACCTCCGAAATTATACGAAGCGAGTGCATGTTCTTTGTTTTGAAATCACTCGCCTTTTCATTTTTCTTTTATTTTTGAAAGTACAAGGTCCTTGGTTAGTGGAAAATTCATTAGTCCATTTTTCGCATCGAAAAGTATAGTGTTCTGGCAGACGTGAGCACCGAGACATCGTCGTGATGCTAGAGAAGCTGCCGGTTTCCTGACTGCGCCCGCTTGTCACTCCACGCTGATAGTACCTTTGAGGCGCAGACTGTCACGTACCATTCAGAGTTAGCGGTTTTCCGATCATCTAACACATAGAAATATGAAATTTCTCGCAGAAAAATGACCATGGCCACCATTTGCTTCTGTATGCTCCGTGTACGGCGACATTTCGTGGGCGTTAGCTCATCGTCAAAATTCCATATCGTCGAATGTCGCTTTGTTTCAGAATCGTTGTAATATAGTTTCATCACTAGTCAGTATATCATAAACCGTTGAATTTATCAATAATAAATTTACACCAATCCACGCGTTGCACTTTCTGCTTATCGATGAGTTTGTGCGGCACCCATCTTGAACAACGCTTACGCAGAGAGAGGTGGTCGTGTATGGTAGTCTACATTGCTGCTGATCCGATGCTCACTTCTTCTTCAAGCTCAACATATGTTATTCGCCGATTTGTTTATCGACTGCTCTTATATTTTCTTGAGTGACCGCTGTTGGCAGCCGACCAGTCTTCCACTCATATTCAAAGGTTTCGCGTCCTCTTCTAAATTCAGCAAACAAATTGAAAAGTATTGCGCGTGAACAAGCAGATCCACCAAAAGTAGTAACCAAAAGTGCAAAACACTCTTGAGGCCTTAAACCTCTTTTATAATCATAATAAGTCATCGTCCGAAAATCTACATTGGTACGAACGTAAAATAAAAACATGAATCAATTAATGTTCCATATTCGTAAATATTATACAATAACCAGCCTATACGTAGAGTTCTAATGTGGCCAGTGATAAATTAACGAGCTAAGAGTATCTAACTTCTTTTGGCATGCCCCTCGTATGTCTATAGCCAAAAATGCGCATTTATTTAATGTATTAGCAACTTCATTACTGAGGTTTATCATCCTTTTATTATCCTTTAGGCTATAGGTATTGAGTAATATATAATAATTAACTTGAATTACAAATATTTTCAGTTTTGTAAATTGAAAGTAATTTTATGTTCTCCTAACGGCACCGCATTAAACCTTTTTAATCGCTATAAAATATAATGAAATGTGTGCAGTAATCTTTGAGCCTGTTTATTTTAATGGGCAATATGCTCGATTTACAATCATTCCTTGATAAAATTGGATGATATCAAGCACCCATAATGATTTTGATGAATTTAAAATATTCGACTTAAGAATGAAATTTAAATTATGAAAGTAATAATTATGTTTTTATGGTTATTGTTAATGAGACTAACCTTCATAGATTTGTGCATTCACATACGAAATAAATTGATAGATAGGTAGATAGATAAACTGATTTTCATCCTATATTATGCAACAATACCTATATTATACCATATACAAAGTAGACTTGAAATGTTTTTGACTGGACTTATACACGATAAAAATAAAATTCAAATGAAAACAATTACTTACATTTAATTTCAAATAGCAGACTTAGAATTTTAAACGGTTTGTTTTTCATTGTAAATGGTACTGCAACAATTTTAATTAAAGCCATAGTCGAAATTCCACATCAAAAATGCATTTGAATTTAATGGTTGGTGATTTACAAATAACGATTCACTGGTACAGTCAGCGTCGGATCGATATTGACTAGTAAAGTACTAAATTAACATAACAATGGTTTTAAAACTACATTTCTAAATAATTAAACAATACTAAAAAAGAAAACTAAAAGTTAAAATGCGTCGTGGAATTCATCCGCATCGCATGCCTCTTGTGGAAGTGTTCCCAGAAGACTGGCAACATTGCCACGTTGTATGGCAATGTTTAATCTCTGACCTAAAAAGAGGCCAGCCTTCTGGTCACGAGAAGCGTCGACCATACGCTTCGCAATCTCCCTGAAGAGATTGCGGGCGCTCGGACCCCGAGGCTCAAACGTTTCGACTCCAAAAGGCAACGGCACAAATTCATAATCTCCAATGAGATTGGAATATTTGCGCCGCTTAAGAGCCTCTGCAGAAGCTACAGCAGCACCAGCACAGCCAGCCGTGCCAGGTAAATGAGTAGGGGCAATGGTGTCGACGCAAGTTGCGTCCCACACTAGAGTCCTACCCATATAAATATATATATAAAGATATAAGTCAAACAATAACGCAATATTCAAGGCAAATAAACAAATTGATAATAAATATATATTTTACAACATTCTACACATCGCTATCGAGACACATGATAAGCATATCTTAATTAGCTTGTGTTTTGGAATCCAGAATGCGGATAAACATATTTAAATACTTTTTTTAAATACATACATATTATACACAGAAACACCCAGGCCAATGCAAATACACTCGAGAGCAATGAATCCGGGTCACTCAAAGAATCCAAAAAATCTCGGATAGTAAGAATGCTAGGTTAATTCAATAAATTGTATTTAATAGACAATTTAATACTCCTTAAATGAAAGTTAAAAAAATATGAGTCACCATACATTTTATTTACACAAAATTACATAAAGAAAAAAAACTGCTGATCTCTCCTTAAAACAAAAATAGGAAACATGAAATTTTTGAACTTTATGACGATTTTCTTGAATTTCAATACTTCGTATTACCTCCTCGTGCTTCCATTACTGCGTTTACGCGGTTTGGCATGCTGTACACCAAGTTCCTTATACGATTTTGGGGAATATTCTCCCATTCCTCTGTGAGAGCAATTTTGAGCTCAGGAAGCGTGATTGGGGGAGGGTTTCGTTGTTTTACGCATCTCCCTAGCTCGTCCCAAGCATGCTCGATCGGGTTGATATCCGGGCTGCGCGCTGGCCACTCCATACAAGTAATGTTCATCTCTTGAAGGTAGTCATTCACAATCCTACCTGTATGAGGTCGGGCATTGTCATGCATAAATATAGCATCCTCACCCAAATTGACCATAAATGGACAACGTGTTCGTTGAGGATTTCTTCCACATATCTTACGCTAGTTAAAGAGCCGTTTTCTATGATCACCAGCTCTGTGCGACTTTCAGAGGAAATTCCGGCCCACACAAGTACAGACCCACCACCGTAGGCTACTTTTTCTTCGATGCATGCTTGCTTGAATCTTTCCCCTGGTCTTCTATACACTCTGTGTCTTCCATCGTGCTTGTAGAGCATAAATTTTGATTCGTCGGAGAACATAACTTTCGACCAATCTTCAATACTCCAATTTACGTGGTTCTGGGCATATCTTAGTCTTGAAATACGATGGCCACGCTCCAGTTTAGGGCCGTTTGCAGGTCTAAGGGGTTTTAAGTTAGATTCAGCAAGCCGACGTCTTACTGTCCATGCACTTGGGTTACTTCCTCCGAGGCGTCGAAACTGATTTGTGAGTTCAGTTCCTGTGAGAAAGCGATTTCGAAGCATGGTGTTCACCAAGTATCGGTCTTCTCGTGCTGTGGTACACCTAGTTCTGCCCGTTCCTGGTCTGCGTAGGTTAGAACCAGTTTCTTCGTAACGTCGGAGAACTCTTTGTACTGTTGACAGCGACACACCGACAGTCCTGGCTGTATCGCGCTGACTCCGGCCGGTTTCCACCAATGTAAGTATTCTGGTGCATTCTTCAAGTGTAAGCGACATGATTTCAGCTTGAATAATGAATATTGAGCACTATCAACCTGGTTTATGTACCAACATAAATGACAGATTACAAACAAAAGCAAAAACAAATCCTGTAATTTCGTAGTTCCATCTTCGACAGTGTTCCCTTTTCAAATTTGATTTTTTTATGATATAACTTTACAATAACTAAGAAGTTTTAATACTTTCTTTTAAGGAGTATTAAATTGTCTATTAAATACAATTTATTGCATTAACCTAGCATTCTTACTTTCCGAGATTTTTTGGATTCTTTGAGTGACCCGGATTCATTGCTCTCGAGTGTATACATATTCTTGCAAACAAATATTTGCACTGAGCGAGAATCAATCCGCATTCCCTGCGTAGCTGTCGAACGTTCTACCGTTACACCACAGAGGTCGTCAAAAAGTAATTTATTATTTGTAAAAATATAAGCACTTATTTTTTTATCATGCTTCCTACGTTTCTAAATTGCACTCAAAACTATAAATAATACCTTAAGCAAATTATATACAATTGCACGTATCAATTTTTTGGGGTAATCGCAATGATAGGAGACACTCCGGCTTGTTGCAGACATAATTTCACGTCTAGTGTAGTATAATCTTATGCCTGACCTGTATCTCTATCGTACAATGAATAAAAATTAGGACAGTAAAAAAAACATCTCTTTAAAAATGTATTCGGCATGTTTACTCTTTACTCATTTGTTCAGGCAGACCTAACTCTAAAACTAAATCCTGGTTCCAATTCTATAGAATGAAACCTAAACTCAATTACAAGTTATTTAAAATTACCATTTATAAAATTAAAATTAACTAGAGAGTTCTATTCCTGCTTTGTCTTCTACACTAACGGCCCAGAAACTCTTCGTACACAGGGTCGGCAGCACGAGTGTGACTACCCTGGTGTTGCACACGTCCATAGGCCACGGTAACCACTTTCCATCAGGTGGGCCGTGTGCTTGTTTTCCACCCCATTGGTATAAAAAAAAGATCACAAGTCAATTATCTTCAAGATAAAGTCACACCTAATTAGAAACTTCGAAAGCAAACACTTCTAGACTGGTTTTTTAACCTCATTGGATTCTAAGTTGGTTTCAAATGTGTTTGTTTTAAATGTGTCTTGTTCAGACGAGCTGCGCGACCAATTAACCATCCCCTTATTGCTTTTTGTTTAAAGAGTAAGCTTCCATCTTGAGAAATAATTACGAAGCAGTCTGAAGTATTTAGCTTAGCAGAAGTTAATTAGTTCGAGTAACAGCTGCGACGGAGCTTAAGGTGTCTACTATAGGTAGTGTATCATCTTGCGCTTTGTTTACTTGTTACAAATGACGAATTGAAGTGTTTTTGATGTTATTTTTCAATTCATGTTGTTGTTTTAAGAGAGTTAGTGCCTATGTGTATACTTACGCTTTAGTCCATTCAGAGGAGATATATCTAAGCAATACGCGTAAAATTAACATAATCAAATAATTGACTACATTCTTAACTATTCATGAAACGGAAACATCATTTGGTGTTGGTTTTTAATTTATTGTATAGCAAAAAAGCAAAAACGTGAAAGTGACAAATATGAAGAACGAGAAAATAGACAAGAACTAAATAAAAATCATATCGCTTTATTCATAAATAAAGTTCACACAGAAAACCACACACATTTTATTTTTCCTTAGTCTGTCCCTAGACATTGTCCACAAAAATTTGGTACCTTGTCTCTCTTTTTTGTTAAGCTTCAGGCTAAGAACCAATTCACTTTTTTATTTTACTGTATCAACTGTTTGATAGAATTACTCTTCAACGGTCGTACTTTGTTCTTTATATTAATTAATATTATTTAGTGCTTTTTTTATTTATATCGGTTTGATATTTCTTTCTCAAGCTTTATTTCTATTTTTGTATTATTTTGGTCCATTCGAATCCAGCACTGAATTAATTTCTATATATATTTCTCTTCTATAAATGTAAAACATTTTATTCGGGACGCTTGGAAATAACAACATAAGCCTCTTCCGCGATATTTATTTTCTCCTCTGTGGTTATGAATTCTCTGGGCTATTAATAGCCTGCGCACTTTTATTTCCAAACGGCTACTTCATATGATTCTATAGCTGTTGTTTGAAATTTCTATTCATACTTATTCCAACATATAAAAGTCGTAATATCTTTGATGACTTGATGTTTTTCGATGAACTTCGATGGGTTTATCGATTGAATGGTTTTTTCACACTTCGTTTAAGTGTAATCATTCTCGTAAAATGTTATAATTTTGCTATTTATTCATCTTTGTTGCAAACTTTTTATTAACTGAGTTTAATTAGCTAACAAACAAATAGATACGAACTATGTAAATAAAATATAGGCTTATGAAAGTCAGAAGGAGTGTATTATAGATATTTTTTGAACTTATTCTCTCAGATATGGACAATATGAACATGATATTTGACAACAATACTATTTGATTTACACGTGTTTGTATCTCAGATAACAAGGATCTATCCCAAAGGTAAATCAAATCACTCAGTCGGACTGCGAACAATAAATATTTGAGCAGAGGAAGAGACTCATAGACACACAGCTACAGAGATATATTGAAGGTTCATTGAATAAAATGTTAGCCAGTCAGGGACGGTACGGTTAAACCCTTTATTATCATGTTGGGACTGATGTAGAACGATAAGGGGACCCTCCCCGTGCATTAGACCAATACCTTGACGTTTGAACGCCTCACCATCTTTTGGGTAAGCGATTTGTTTATATTGCCGACACCTGACCCTCCTGAATTTTGTGTTTATGGCGATTATATTTAATGAGATTAATGTAGTTTCCGTATTTACAGGAGATTGGTAGACGCCACTAAGATAACCCTAAATTATTAAAGATGGCCTTTGAATGGATTTAATGGCTTCTTTAAGAGAATAGGATATTAATAATTGTGCATAATAAGCACAACAGGATGTCTGAATAATAGCTGCTATATTCATCTTCATCATCAGTGCTAAACCCGGTTGCATCCAAAGCTTGCAATTTGGAGCCAACAGTCTATTTTCCTACTGAATAAATACTTTGATTTTTAATTTGATTACTCCGATTTTGATTAAATTTGGTATCGGGGTAGATTAGACCTGATGAAAGGACATATGCTATGTTATTTTTAAACTATCGCGGTGTGAACTCATAATTATATAACTGTTCGGGACTTTTCGCGATAAATCATGGAACTAACTATTTTTGCCGACACACCACACTCACTATATCAGCCTTACCATTCATTATAAAACTAATGGAAGGTAGGCGCACACAAAATGTTCTCCGCATACCTCACGACGCTCGGAAACCAGTCTAGCCGTGACTACGGGGACTGCAACGCATTCGAAACATCGGCAAAAATAGTAAGCTCCATGATTTATCGCGAAAAGTCCCGAACAGTTATATTTATGACATATGCTATGTTTGGTCGCGATAACCGACATCCACGCGGGCGGAGCCGTGGGCAGAAGTTAATCTTCCATATGTTCGTTTATCTTGAATTTTTCGGAGCGAATACCATCTGAGGATAATAAAAGTACAAAATCTAATAAAAGCAAAACATGAGAACTTTTCTCAGTCACTTAATTCACAGCATTGAAATCTTATTTCAATTTCAAGAGGCAACCTAAAATTCCTCGGGGGCTTAATAAATTTTTATTTTAGACTGTAAGCCACAAAGGAGCAAAGCCAACTTTTGCCAAAGAAGATTTTATAACCCACTTGAGGCATTTTCGGAGACATACTTCAGTTCTCAGTAGGTTACTTTCATGGTATATTATCCTTTCTGATAAATATAAATGAGCATAATAAATTATAGTTTGAGATTAGGTTTACGATACAAAAAGTGCTAGCATTTATTTTTCTAAATTAAATATGACAGTTAGCAGATAGTTTTTGGTAATTTACGATCTTTCTATAATAAATTCTATATTTCTTTATTTATTAAACTAGTGTCAATTACTAATAAATTTTGTAATACCGACCCTCAATTGATTTGGTGTATATTTTCGTGGATTTATTTCTTTTTGACAAATTGTTTCTAAGTAGGAGAATTTATGACATACTATTTAACATGATTTAGAACAAGATTTTATAGAATGACTGTGCTTATTTTATTGTGTGGTACCAAACCATCAAAAAACTACACGTGCTAAAAATTTTAATGGATTTATATTATATAAATCCGGCCATTAAAATTTTTAGCACGTCTCTCATTTTAATCTAATTACAGACGAGTACAAGAACATTTATTAATTCTTAGAACGTTTTCATTAACCTGAGATAATTTTAAACGTGAACTGTTTTTCTATGTTTCCAAGTTGGCTGGATCAAACTGACCCGTGGCAAAGGTCTGTTACAGCCCATGCATATTTCAACTTAATTATAACATAACAAACATTGAAAGTTTATACAGCTTCGAACAAAATGTATTGATGGTTGAGAAATTAATTTAGTCCATGAATTTTACCTTCAATTATTATTTGTAATGTGTGTATATTTTTCTTGCTTGACTGTTATCTAACATTTTAAAAGAGAAAAGAAGTATTGTTTTATACAACAAATTTAGTAACCATAATACAAATATATATGCTAAGTATGATATACATAAATTCACAGTATGTTCAAAATATATTTATAAAATATATAAACATACTGTGAATACAGAATAAAACTAATATTTATTTATGATTTTAGGTTTTTAAGTATAAAGCAATTTTTTCGATCTGGTAAATTATAAATTAAACCATGCATGAAAACAACAACCAAAAGTACTACCGCATTTATAAAATTGGAACGAAATTACCCTGCATCTAAAACTCACTCTCGCAAATAAACGCAACATGAAAGTTTTATGAAAACCTTAATAAAAAAATGGAAATGAATGTTTTTCAGTACATTTCTGTTAGTTGAATTCTACAAAATATTTATTTCAGCAATAAATTCATCGTTTCATTAACAGCCATGACAATAACTAGCAAATTTTGAAGTATTTTAAACATACAAAGATTAAATTAACTTAAATTGTGATACAATGTGCTTATAAGTGATAACAAGACTTTAAGTGATGGTGTAATTAGTAAAAACATTTGGGCGATGGTGCAGTCCCCGATGACGAAATGGGTTTCAGTGATCTTCATGTTTTACGTTTTAAAGTCAGGTGAGTGAATTATACATTTATTATTATAGTGTACTAGTAAAGTTAATAAGAGATGAGACGATTTAAAAAAAACCAAATCATAAGGAGGAAAGTAATAATTACTAAACAAGAAGATGGACACAATTACCACAAACAGCATTTTTGCAATTAGGACAAAGTATCATGCCCATAGGTCGTACTGAATTCTCTACAGGTTGCAGCGACGTGCAGTCCGCATAATTGGGAATCCTGAGGTCGCGAGCACCCTCGAGCCTCTACAGATTCGTAGAGATGTTGCTTCCTTGGCAGTATTATACCGTCTCTATCATGGTAAATGTTCTGATGAGCTCTTCCAATTAGTCCCACCGTCTCCTTTCCTACACAGGACAATACGTGCAGGGCTTAGATGTTACCCGCATACGGTACAGAATATTCCTTCAAGAGTCAAGCGGATCGGTGACTTTTCCTTTGTCGCACCATTAAGACCTGGAACTCCTTGCCAGCGCACGTGTTTCTTTCATCTACAATCCCGGGTCCATTATATATATTATGAGGCCGTCAAGCTCAGCGCCACCATTGTTAACATGGTACGTGTTTATAATGGTGACCATCTATCCTGAGACTTTGCCTTCAGCCTGATGGTAACATCAGGCGAGTTGAAGTCAAATTGACGTCTCCTATATAAAAAATGCAAAATATTTTTATTTCTATGTTAAACTGATTGTAATTTCTGTACTTTATTACTTTAGGCATATTGCAAAATAAGAGGGGTTAAAGTATAAAATTGCCGTTTCATTGTAATAGGTACTTCGAATTGACATAGAACCTTCATGGTTTGAGATTTTTGAGTGAAACTTTTTCTACATGGTACCTATGTAGTTCTTCATTTAAAAATGTGCAACATTCGATTATCGACTTTCAGTTGTTTTTTTTATTCAGCTTAGACAAGAAAGATGGATACTTCGAAAATTCGAGTGATTTTTGAATACAAGTTCCGACGCGGAACTAACGCGGCAGAAACAGCTCGCAATATCAATGTTTGTTTGCTAACGAACGCACCGTGCGATTTTGGTTTAAACGCTTTCGTGATGGAAACTTTGATTTGAAGAACGAACCACGAGGAAGGCCGTCCACACAGGTGAATAACAATGAATTGAAAGACATGGTGGAAGCCGATCCGAGCCAAACTACCCAGGAATTAGCTGCATGGTTTAACGTTACCTTACCAACAATATTGACTCATTTGCGTCAAATCAATAAAATAAAAAAATGTTAAAAATATGTACCTCATGATTTGACTGATCTGCAGAAAGAAATGCGTGTTGAAACTTGTGTTGCCTTGTTGAATCGATACAGAAATGAAGGAATATTGGATCGAATTGTGACATGTGATGAAAAGTGGATTCTTTACGATAACCGTAAGCGAAAAATGCAATGGCTGACCCCAGGTGAAACGCCACAACAGTGTCCTAAAGCAAAGCTTACACAATAAAAAGGTAATGGTAACTGTTTGGTGGTCTCAGCATGGTGTTATTCACTATAGCTTTCTACGATCTGGTCAAGCAATAACGGCAGATGTCTACTGTGCCGAACTCCGAACAATGATAGCAAAACTAGCAGTGAAACAGCCCCGACTCATGAATCGATCTTCACCATTATTGCTCCATGATAACGCGAGACCTCATACAGCACGAGAAACCGTTTTAACTCTACAGGAACTGCAGTTAGAAACTATCCGTCACCCTCCGTATTCGCCAGACCTTGCTCCAACAGACTACCATTTTTTTCGTGATTTGGACAATTTTCTATGTGATAAAAAGTTTTCTTCTCAGGAGGCAGTACAAAATGCTTTCACACAGTTTGTCGAATCTAGATCACCAGAGTTCTATCGCAAAGGCATAAATGACCTTCCTACTAGATGGCAGCAATTTATAGATAATAATGGTAATTATTTTGATTAAATAAATACGTTAAATTAAAAAAAAAACGAATTTCAATTTGTCAGTACAAATCGGCAATTTCATACTTTAACCCCTAATATTACAGTAGCTATTTGACACCAAAACCTATAAACCACAAGTAAATAATTTTGACGACAAAAGGTTTACACTGATGTTGAAATTAGGACAGTCCTGGCTGAATTAAATCCAATTGAAGCAGTCGAAATGGCAAGACGAAAGTGATTAAGCCACAGTAGGTCACATCCATCCCGCGCTGTAATTGGTGGATTCATGAGTCCGGCTATTTATCAAGCGACAGATTTGGGTTTTGATTTTACGGATCATGAAATCAGATTGTTGGGAAATTGTTTTTATTTTTGTACTTGGAGTGAAAATGGGATCAGGGTAGATAATGAACTTTGTGTTGTTTATTTACAGAATTAGATTAAATGCTTTTGTTTTACCTGCTATTTTTGATATCAACGCTTTACAACTGATAATATAATAATGAGACATTAAGAGAAATACATCTCAATACATTTAGGTACACACATTCTGTCACCTATTATTTCTACTGATTAATCATTTAAACAAGCTTCTCTTGCTCGACTTTTTCTTACAAGATAAATTTGACCCATTTTCCGGATTCCGATTGAGCTGAAATTTTGCATGCATTATACATGCATCGGATGATAATGCAATATTATTATGTCAGAGCTGATTTAATGATGATTCCGTAATTAAACGACGCAACCCCATCGTTTTGTTTGGGCTCATTCATTTTGTCTTGACGAATAGTTGCTCTTTCAATGATAACCAGGTTCTGATGAAATAGCCGGAAGGTGGTCAATGGAACTCCGTAATGAAACGACGCCACCCCATTAAGTTTCGGCTTATTAGATTGGTCTTGGCGAGCCCTTTATTTATAGATGGTTAAAAGATTTTTATCTGATGATGTAACTGGAAGGTGGTCAGAGCAACTCAGAAAAGAAATGATGCAACCCCAATGAATCTCCACTCGTTTGATTTGTCTTGATGAGTACTTTAGTGCTAGATGGTAACCAGGGTCTGATAATGGAGCTGTAAGATGGATATAGAAGAGTTCCTAATCTGAGGAGCCCATACTTGACGGGCTTATCGTCGTAATTAAACAATATAAGCACGTTTGATTTGTCTTCACGAGTACTTTAATGCTAACTAGATGGTAACGAGTGCCTGATGATGGAACTGAATGGTGGCCATAGGAATCGCGTGGCACTTATGCATATGGTAGTATAAATAGATTTACGCTAGTCCCTCACTTTTATAGTTAGAATTACATATACACCTACATAAAATATCGGCGTTTCAACAAAATTTCACGCCTGAGTGAATTAGGAAATTTATAGGAAGTTCGTCCCTTTTGAAGGAAAAAGCAAGAAATTTAATACTGACGCTGATAAATTCCGTGTGTTTGAGTAGGTCCCTGGATGGTTGATTTTCTCAAGTGGTACTGCAAACCAGTACGTGGAATAGCACCGAGCCATTCCAGTTTTTAAAATTTTCTGTGCCAAACTGGGACTGTTCATTGAGTTTAATTGTGTCCATTCTGCTAATTAAGCACATGCAAAAGTCTTTAAGGCCCGTATTCTAGGACACCACTTAGATGAACCTCGATTTATCTGGGGAAAGATTGTATACACATTGATAAATTTGACAGATTGTCTATAGAAATTTTCTTCAGATAAATCACGATTCAACTAAGTGACATGCTAGAATATAGGCCTAAGTGTATATGTTTAAAGGAGTTGATTAATTTTTGTTCATTATTTAACATTTGTCTGAGACCAAAGAGAGTTTTTCTTTTACTAAGTACCGCTTATTTATGTTAGACTTGGCACTTACTCGCTGTAATACCTATGAATTGCATTCGCGATATAATGGATCGAATTGCACAATGAATCCATCCAACAGACTGACACTGTTAGTTAAAGTTTCTAAGTAAGTACAATTTGCCAGGCGGAAGCATAATGCTTAATTGTCATGACTAGCGATCGTGACAATTATCGATGCCCATCCAGAAAATTTTAATTAAATGTGAACTAATTGTTACGAAGCAGTTTATAAATTGTAGAAGTGAACAACGTATAATAAAATATATGTCGAAGCGACAGCTCAGATCAAATCAGGATGATAGTCAGATGTGAAAGTATTTCGAAAAATAATGCGGGTACGGTACAAGATACTTCGTTATCGCACTATCTTTGTTACATGAAAACACAAAGGATGCTCACAATATTTTAGGATTTAAACTAGAATTAGAATAAATCACAAAACAATAGAATGCAGTGAGGTTAGCTGCCTTGGCCAGACCAATTCACATCGCGTCTCCTTACAAACTGAATCCCTCAGTCTCCCGGCTCCAACCGCCAATGAAGTGTCATTTTTATCAAATGTCATTGTCAACTGACAACTAAACACACTCAAGTGATAACCAATGTTGCCATATATAAAATCACTAAAGTAAAACAATTTTACTTGGCATTCATAACACTCACATACTACTACTACTACTACTACTACTACTATAATAACACTGTACGTTTTTGTCATAAATATTTCTTTTTACTAAAAAAAACTATTTAGTACTGAGAGAGCTGTATCATTCGAGTACAAACTCAATTAGACTGGACTTAATGTTCCATATCTGCGCTAAACCTAGCAGAAGGTAGCCAATATTGTAACTGAGTTGTGTGTCAGTTGCAGTGCATCTACCGGACCGCGAGCCATATCAGCCGACCTTAATCGCCCGTTTGACAGAAAAATATATATTACCCTGCCAGTTACCCGATCCAAGACGGCTATTACAATACCGAGGCGAAATGTAGGCGATTTGTTTGCGGGTGTTGTTCTTGCCTAAACCTGTGAATTGATTGTAGTCGATATTTCGTTTCTTGTATGTTTACTGTTTTATTTGATGCGGGATAGGTTACTTTAACATTGTATTTTCCTGTAATTCGGAACGTACCGAAATAATACGTGTTGAATCAAGTGAGACTTTGTAACTCTATCCTTTATCTAAGTGCTTTCTCGTCAAACGTTGGGGTTTGATTTTCAATTGTCAAGTTCACAAATAGATGTTCTGAGTCTGGGTGTACTTTACATTAGTTAATTGCCATTGATACCTACTAGTCAAGGTATTTATTTAAAGTGGAAGATTTCAATACAAGTAATAACTAGATCTGTTTTTTGTATTGAAACTACTATAGAAGGAGCATACAAGTTCTAACTATAATGACAATATTTTAATATTTGAACCGGACAACAAATCGGTGTCATCCACTAGCATAACCACTACTCCACGGTAAGCAAGTACTGCTACTTATAAACATTCGCAGCAAGAGATTTTAACTGCCACGTTACCAAACTGGCCTATCTTGGTTTCTATTGGTTCCACATTGGTTTTTTACAAGAAACGAATGGTTTGAATGTTGCGAGCATGTTAAAGTCTAGAAGCTCTCGAATAAGTCTTTGAATCTCGAAAAAGCGTTCAGAAGCGTACGTTTCATCATGATTGTGTACCATTCAAGAAATCCCGATTACATTTCACGATACATTACCTAAGATGTAATGTTCACTTGTAAGCACCCTTAAATTTCTTTCAATTTCGGATTGGTATACAAATGGGGTTATTTTCTATTTCGTTCGTAATCTTTCTCTAGTTCTGATTTCCTCTGATTTTGTTATTCAGGTTTGAATGACATCCCTTCTTTATTTCTTTACATATTTGAACCGGCTCTATCGAGCATGTACAGTCTAAAATTATACTTGACTGGATACCATTGACCGGCGTGATTGTGTATATGACTATGAATACTCTACTAACTGACATAATTCTGGAAGACCGATTGTAAAGATATGTAGTTGGACCACTCTGGGCACTTACAACTATTTTAGTACTCTAATAACCAATATTAAATTGGAATTTAGGTATTTGGATCATTTTGAGTACTTTTGTTAGCGACATTTTAATGATGCTGACTGTACAACCCGTTCAACTAAAATAACACATTATGGTGTTACTCGATTGAGTACGTGACTCAACAAATAGGGTAGTTTTCTCACTAACCACTTCTCTCTCCTTACTTGTAAGCACTCAGATTCGCTGGCAAATTGTCTCTACCAACAATAGGCATAATATGCGCAATATCTTAGGTTTTAGTTGGTTCTACATTTACTTTTATTCTAGTCAGACTAGCAATAGGTTTGGTAATAAAACAAACTGCCCATAAATAAACAATAATTACAGTAAAACGTAAACTAATTGATATAAGTTGTTTCTCATAGTTTCCACTCCAATAAAAAGAACATAAAACTTTCAATTGAGCAATAAATTCAAGTAAAAACTTACTTGTTTTTACAGCTCCCTTGCACACTACCTTTATTAACTTCAGAACTATTTCGTTTATTACTTTTTATTGCTACGAAATCTTCGTTGAGGCTAAAAGAAAAGCGATTTTGATAGCAGATCGAGATGTTACTTCTAATATTGCTCAAAATCCATTCGTTTGTTACGGAAAAAAATAGCAGGTTTAGTAGTCGCTTGATTAAATATCGTGCAAAGGATAATGAACGTGTGTGTACAGTTTATATTAATGGCTTGTTATATTTTATTTGATAATAAAATAAGCGTAGCCAATAATAAACATGTTTAGGAAGAACCTTAGAAACACAATTAAAAGGAATTAGCGAGTTCTATTACTATAAAATCTAGACAAAAAGACAAAGGCAAGCACAGCAGCCGTACGTAATTTACACGAACTGTTTCATGTTACATTTGTCTCCCTAATAACTCAAAATATTTCAACTATAACGAATAAAGTATATTGTATATTAATGCCTAAGCCTTATGCCTATTTGATAAACATTTAAAATAATGTTACTAGTTTTGTTGCCTACGCTTGTTTAGGAGACCAAACGCCATGTAGAATTATTTTACTCTAGAGTACGCCTGATGCATAGTCTATGTCTAACAATGCGTAGTTATTTACTCTTGGGAATATCTATTCGTCTGTCTAACATAATAATGAAGTTGTTATCTAGTGAAGTAGATTGTATTGCACACAGGTACTGCATTTTAGTCACGTCTGTACTTATGACGTTAATAAAATTTACCTTTTTTTTCTTCTGAAAAACCTCGAAGATAAGTAAATTGCACGTATTATTGGTTATTGGAAAGGTGCACGCGTATGTAAGAAAGAAAATAGTAGCCACGTGCTTATAGATAGATGTGAAGGTGGATGTTGATTCATTTTTTATCATTTTCATTGCACTATAGCCGAGTGTTATGATGCTTATGTAAAATGCTTATAATATGCTAAAAATATATGGCATAGAATAATTTATCAGCTACCTACCTTTCTTTCCTTTGGATACTATTTTTATGTCATACCACAGAATAGATAATAGTTGGTCATACCGTAGGTCGATCCCACTGCGTTTCCTAGAAATTTGATAATTGTATCATTAATATTGAAATAAATATGCTTACAATGTTGTAGTCCGTGGTCTTTCAATACGAAATATTTATTTTTAATTGATAAACGAAAAGGTAAGAGAAGATTATCATTTTGCCCCATTGTAGAACTACTAATAACAGTTCTATTCAAAATGTAATGGTTATATTTTCCAAGTTTGCATAATTTTGTGGCATATATGTAACGCGTTGACAAATTAATCCGAATTTGGAGCTTAAAAATATTAAAGTGGGTATCAAAAATAATAGGTTGGGGAGTGAGAGTGAAGTATCATGTTATTCAAAAAGTTTGTTTTAACAACTAAAATTATTGTTAAGAGGAAACTAGACGGCCGACAAAAAGTAGAAAATAGGCTTTCTTAAATTATATAATATTTAAAATGAACTGAAATGAGAAGAAAATAATGAACAAAGTTGTAACAATCATACTTTGTGCGACATTGTAAGACCTCTAAAAAAGCAAATAGTAACATGCAAAAAATAATTTTTTCGGTCATTTGTCGACTTTAATTTTTTTTTACATTCCACACAAATGGTTATTTATGGTGAACCAAGTAGACGGGGGGCGAGGCTCCTATTTATATAGGAATATCCTTCTTTTTCGCTTATAATGAACATTGACCAAGTCGTCGTGGTATATGATAACAGTCACCGGCCGCTGCGCCGGTAAAACGTCACTGCTTTCATTAAATTGTGATTTTACAAACAACCTGTTTTAATTTTTACACCGACAAATCGCAGCCCAGTCGTAAATTTTTATATATTTTTCTTAATATGGAAGCCTTAGTAGCCATTATTACAATGTTTGCTACCCCACTCCTAATATAAGTCGCCAAGTTACTATTTTTAGTACCCCGCCTATGATTTCTTTGATCCTGTTTAATATGTTTGCTGCCTGAATGTTGCAGCCGTTCGCTGCCAAGTATTTTTTTTAGTAATCAAATTAATCAGTAGTCGCCCTTTAATTTATTACTCGCTTCGAAAATTATATGCCTAATTGTTGTTGCCTTGTCCGTTTTAGTATTTTAATATTTGTTGTAACATTGAGTACCTTATAGTAATATTTCCGCTGAATTTTCGTGCATCTATTAGAGTATAAAAATTGGAAATAACACACCCAAAAATGCACAGTATAGAATGTAAAAAGTACAGACTACTAAGTAAAAACAAAAGTCGTATCGTGAAACCCTTTCGACACTTAAAAATCCATTAGATTTGGTGTGGGGTCTCAGGAACCTTGCCACGTGTTCCGAAGCTTTTCGCTCCGACCGCTGCCACTTTCATTTAATTTACTACCTCTTGACTAAAGGCATAGGCGGATCCTCACTAAGGAAAAATATTTGTATGCAGATCAAGTTTCATTTTTGTGTCGAAAGAAAGACTTGAATAAAAAATTGATATTTTATTGTGCTTATGTGATAAAATTAGAGGTGTGCTTGCAGAATGAACAACATATTTTGCGCACAGTATCACAGTTTTCACAGCTGTGCACACGCGCTCAGAAGGGTCATTGGCATTATTTTAGTAGCATTTCTGTTTCCGTGTTGTACTGTATTTGTAGTTTAGTGTAATGTTGTTAGATATTTTTGTGTACTTTAAAATTTATTGTACCCATATTAAGTTGAGTGGAATACTAAACTTTAAACCTTTTGATACGAAATCACTCAGGAGCAACTCTATTATAACGAGGTATTGTATGCCAAAACAATAGACTAAAGTTTCGATCCATGACCAGGTTTCCTACTTCGAAATGTTGCCCCGTAATCAAATTTGCACAATCTAGCAACCCTGCGACGCGTTCATTGTCCGGTGTCAGTGATGCGTACACCGGAAGCACGTTCCCGGATGTCACACCCCGTAGAGGGAGGCTGCATGGCTGTAAGCTCTGCTCCATACGTCTTGAGCATCAAGACATTTGTCGCTATCTAACCCCATTATGTACTAGTATCACAACGAACGGTGACAACACGGATGTTCATGTGTTTACTTTAAAAATCAACTGTGTACAGATAATACTGCAAGGTATTTTCAGCTCAGTTCAGAATACCTAAGTTCTGTTTTAGAAAATGCACCTATTTCGGAATAGGAAACGTTTGTATTTTTGATCTCTTTTTTACTAAACCTGAATTGAATAGTAAAAAACTGTTTAATAATTCATCTGTAATCTACCAGTGTATAGATGGAATTAAGTGTATATTAATGTAGATCTACCCGGGATTTTTAATGGATAAACCCATGTGGCCAACGATATTACAAGTCAATAATAATAAAAACCTCATGACGATAAGACAAATAAAACAAAAATAATTAACACACCCGATTAAGTGCTCGGATTCCTCACCGTGGCATAAACGATTTTTTATCTTTTTCCTTAAGCTTTGCTGACTTTTATATTTTCTTATATAAGAAGGTGAAGATCAAAATAAAATAGGCGCATAGGATGTATGCCATTTTGGATCTTATTTATATATAAATGATTATGTACATAACATGAATAAAATCTTAGTAAAAATAAATTAAGTAAATATATTTTTGTGATGATCTTCACAGGGCGACAGCAAGAGTGTGACTCCCCTGGTGTTGCACACGTCCATAGGCCACGGTAACCACTTTCCATCAGGTGGGCAGTGTGCTGGTCTAGCACCTCAGTGGTATAAAAAATATATTACGAAAAACAGTGTCAGCTACTTTCGAGCTTGTTTTTTAAAGTCTGAGATGACGCTGGTCACGAACATAAGAAAATAAGCTCTGTACTGTACAGACTACTGTGTGAATTGTCAATAAGGTCGAAAGTTTCTTACAGTAGTCTATTTCAAACTGTAGGTTTAGATCGTTACTATCTTCAATTTCATCAGGATTGTGTATAGGTGCCAAACAACGTTTTTTTTATAGATAAATATAACAGTCAACTTAATACATGTTTTTTCGCATAAGCAGATGCCAAAATCATTCGATACTACGTAATTTCAATAAAATCAAGGGTACAAGCTATTTTGGCCAAGCTTCTGAAAACAAAATGTACATGTACTTTTGTACAGTTGGGATCATGGTATGTTACTACCACAAAGAATCGTGAATCAATCAATTAATAAATCACACGATTGTTCCTGCTCTTTAAAATTAATATCGGGATGCGATGATATCCACTTGGCATAAAATCAGTGAAATGATTCCACTTGGTATAAAATGATTTCATAGTTTATCCAGCTAGGGCTTCAATGAGTTTCTTCCATTCTAATAAGATATTTATTACTTATACCGAACAAAAAATACAATTGTATAGATATCACTTTTTATTGCACACGTGTTAATCGTTAATTCATTCGGTTAGTAAGCGAGAGTCTATACTAGACATTACTTCATAAACTGAATGTAAGGTATTCGTTATGCGATCTTGACCCAAAAAAATTGTTCTTTACCGTGACCTGGTGTGGTGAATTTTTTTGACAAGAACGACAATCATTCAAATTATTTACTTAAACTTCTCAGAAGGTACGAGTAGGTATATTGTTAAAAAAATTCTCATTCTCTAATTTTCGCAAACAAATGGCGTCAGATACCTTTGAGTCGTATGTTAATAACATTAGGGGAGACGTGCGTTATTATGTACACACGTCTCGTATTTTCTAAGGGAATTGAATTTTTCCCTGAATCTACAAGAAATAAGGAAGGACTGAGTTAAATTCAAGTAGAGTTGAATGGGCAAACAACTAACTGAAATCTCGTAGATGGCAAACAATTTTATTAAGTTTTTACCTCTGGGGACTATTCAGACGTAATTGACCTGGAAACTTTGTGCAGCACGGTGCTCAGGAGTTTTATTGTTTTACAGCAATTTTTCTGTGCTTGCTTTTATAAGAATTCTATATAGTTGTAGTTAAATGAAACGATGCTAGTCCAGAGTACTGTATATTTTTTTCTTCTTTGTGTAGCAGTTTACTTGAACATTTTTCAATTCTTTATTTATATCGTTATCAATACCACAAAATATTCTTCATTCGTTCGCCAGTCCCAGTTGCATACAAAATTTGTTCTCTGTAGCTCGCCATCCACTCTCAGATTCTTTTTTTCCTGTATTTGGTTTGTCTGTCACGAATTTTTTCAAATCTACCTGGACGGAAAGTACTCTAGAAACTAAAAATAGTAAATTTTACTTAAAGGAATAAATTTTCCATAACATTTCACACAACGCTATCTAGATACATGGTAAGCATAGCTTAACCAGCTTGTGTTAGTAGAGTTTAGTAGAATCTAGAATACGGATATACATACTTAGATTTTTTTTAAATACATACATTATATACATAGAAACATCTGAGTTATGCAAATATACATATTCATGCATACAAATATTGGCACTGAGCGGGGATGGAACCCGCACCACCTGCGTAGCGGCCGATTAGCGTTCCTTTAGTTTTATAAAGCAATAAATTTGCATTCAAATATTTTAGGAAACTCGTTTGCCACACTCGGTAATCGAAGCAGCAAAAATCCTAAATAATAACACTGTGTATTTCACCTATTCACAAATGACATATTTTCGATCCAATTCATGTGTAAACTAAACATTCCAAACTTATCTAGAGATATAATATTTAGAAAGTTTTAAAACGTAAAATACAACCTGACTTCAATTTCCTTGAACAGGAAGCGGCCAAGCGACGGATGTGGACGTCCGTTTAGTAGCTCCAGCATGGGTCGCAAGAGGCGGTTCTGCGACTCTCCGATGCTTGCACCAGGTTCCACCTCAATTGCTGTACAAAGTGGAATTCCTGAGAACAGGGACGAAGTTGTTGCAATATGTCCGAGAAAGGAACCCACCGTTTACAAGCTATACATTTGCAGGCGGCCGGCTTAATGTAAGTAGAATGTTGTATCTTTGTTAGCTGTAGTTTTGTATACCACATTTAAGGGTCGATGGCTTCCATGCCATCATCCGCAAACGAAGTGCGCCCCTCTTGCGGAAAGTAGGTAGGAGCTCAGACAGTATGTGTAATAGGTGGGACTCACCGATGCTGGTGTACTGGGTACGATATAACGTAATGTAGACAGTGTTACAATATTGTGGCGGTCGCAGACTATGAAATTGTACCTGCTTATTTTATTGTTACTTACACTTGTATTAAGATTATTGTTACTAACACGTTGTGGAACTGGTCCGAAATAAATGATTTTGATTGATAAAACCTAGTAACGATTCCAGTAGAAAAATAAACTAGAAAATCTTCTCGTATCAAGCTATGTACAAATATATAAATATTTATCGAATATCGAAAAACTAATTATACATCACATTATATTTAATAGCAAAATAAAATGAATAAGATAAAGTATGCCAGTAGCCATGACTTAGTTGTGTAAATTTCTGTTGCCTAGTCCCTTACCTTAGGTTCATTTTGATCGCTTTTAAGATTTGACGAGGTGGCAATCATTAAATAATAAAATTCATATTTGTCTATTTGCAATGAGAATTAAATCAAAGTAACTTGATTGTATTAAAATAAAGTCAACATTTACAGAACCTTGTACATATTTGTTAGTTTATTACTTTTACTTCACTTGTAACTCTTTAGTTAAACATATATTATAGTGTTTGAAGAACATACAAGTTTAGTTTACGAAACTTCATGTATAATACTTACAGTCAGTCTTTGTCGTATTCAGAAACATGGAAACCTCGACTCTAAAATTTACGAACGTACTCAAGACAAACATCCCCATTTCAAAGGCTTTGTTGATTAAGTACCTAGTCATGAAATCTCCATGACAATGGAACTAGTTTACGAACAGAATAGGATCGAGCGGTCCTTTTTATTTGTTTGAAATGATGCATGGAAAATTTGTCGTCTATCGCCTGTCATAATATGACAAGCTCTCTCTCATCTGGTTATAAAAATTTATGTAACCACTTTAGGTTTCATAAATTTTATTTATGTACGTATTTGTGATATATTGTTATAGTTTTTGCTGTTATCTGCAATATTTTTCTGAAAATCAAAATCTAAAGCTTTAAAGATTTTAGGGTCACTATAATATTATTACTGACGACTTTTTAAAGCTAAGCAATTTAGATCAAGTAACGTTCTAATTTTGAAAAAATCATTCAGGTTAAATAGTTGTAATTTTTTTGTGATTTAGGTTAGTTTAGTTTAGTTTAGTTTACCTGGGCTGTTCCGCACTTAGCCTCTTGATTGGGCCATTGTGCGTACCATCTTACCTCTCATTCCAACCAACCCAGATCCTCCCAAAAAGCCAGCAGCCTTTTCAGGTTTCCACATGCTTCCCGGAGTGACGCTGATGACTGGAGGAATTTCGCCCGTTGTGCGGCCACGCTCATGCACTCTGTAAGCACATGCCGTGGCGTTTCTTCTGCCCCCATGCATCCTCTGCATAGGGGGCTGTCCGTCACACCTATTGTAAACAGATGCTTGTTTAGGGGACAGTGACCGGTCAAGATGCCTGTGACCTTGCGGATTTGGTCCCTTTTTAGCCTAATGAGGTTTCGGCTAAACGTTTTTGATGCTACCGGAACTGCATTCTTTGTTTGCCTGCATCCTTCAGTGTTTGTCCATTCTGTTTGATGGATTTCTTCCGTACTCTTTCGTAGCCAAGTTTTGACCTGTGCTTGAGGTATGGGTAGTATTGGTTCCGGTCCATATACTATCGACCCTGATCCTCTCTTGGCCAATTCATCGGCTGCGTCGTTGCCGAGGGAGTTGCTGTGTCCCTTGATCCATTGCAGCGTGACCCTGTTTGTGTTTGCAATGGATTGGAGTGTGTTATGACATTCCAATATGAGGACAGAGGTTATGGTGTTGCTTTGAAGAGCTTGTAGTACGGATGCACTGTCTGAGATAATCTTTATATCTAAATCTCTGACATCTCTGGCGGCAATCGTCTCCGCCGCTCTCGTTATGCCAATACATTCGGCTTGAAATATTGTGCTTAGCTTGTCCAAGGTGGTTGTTATTTTGATATTTAAGTCATTCGAGAAGACGCCTGCTCCGGTACCATATGTGGTTTTGGAGCCGTCTGTGTATATCCTAACTTCTTTGACGCCAGAGCTATCTCTTTTTTCTTCAGAAAGTTGAATATGATACTTCCTTTCGAAGACGTGGTGACATGGTATTCTGTCTATGGGAGCCTCGAGAAGTGGTATCTTCTTTAGGATTCCCTGTAGAATCTTTGAATGCTTTGTTCCAGTATCCCCTTTCCAAAGCCCATTGTTTTTCAGCCTTAAAGCTGCTGCCTTGGCCTCCTCCTGTATGATTAGATGCAGCGGTCTCAGGTTTAGGAGGTGCTCTAGTGCGACTGATGGAGTGGTTCTCATGCATCCAGTGGCCGCTGTACTCGCTAGGCGTTGTAAACTCTGGAGCTTTTCTTTCACAGTGATCAGTTCTGTTCTGGGCCACCATACAACTGATCCATAGGTTAGAGAAGGTCTGATAATTGCCGTATACAGCCAAAGTGTTATCTTTGTGTTAAGACCCCAGTTCTTACCAACGAGTCTTCTGCATTGCCAAAAACTTATACAGGCCTTTTTCATCTTAGCATTTATGTGGCTAGCCCAATTCAACTTATTGTCAAGTATGATGCCCAGATATTTAACTTGAGTTGTTAGAGCTAGTTCTGTATTAAATAGTTTTGGTAGTTGTAGTTCTGGTAACTTCCTTTTGTTGGTGAAAAGGATAAGTTCTGTTTTTTTCGGGTTAACTGATAGTCGGTGTTCTTCGCACCATTCTTCCACCATCTGAAGGGCTGAGCGCATGATTTTGCATAGCACGTTCTCAGCCGTTCCGCTTATCAGTATTGCCAGATCATCCGCGTACCCAATGGTGGTGTATCCTCTCTCGTTTAGTCTCTTTAAGAGGCTGTCTACTACTATGTTCCATAGAAGTGGCGATAGGACGCCTCCCTGGGGGCATCCTTTGACTACCTTTGCTCTTGTGGTAGTACTCATCACTATCTGGACCGCTCTTTTGCTTATTAGCTGAGTGATCCAGTCCTTTATGGTTGGTTTTACCCTACGTCTTCGCAAGGCTTCGTTAATGCTGCTATGTACCGTTTTGTCGAAAGCCCCTTCTATATCTATGAAAGTAGCTAGTGTTGAGGCTTTATTTGTGATAGCCGATTCTATCTTGTGCACTACCATGTGTAGTGCGGACTCTGTTGATCTACCCTTCCTGTATGCATGTTGCTGAGGATGTAGTGGGTTGTCTTTTAGTGTTCCATCCCTTAGGTATCGATCTACTAGTCTCTCCAACGTTTTGAGGAGGAATGATGTGAGACTAATGGGCCTGAATGATTTGGGATGTGTATAATCCTCCTTACCTGGTTTTGGTAGGAAGATGATTTTTGCCTCTCTCCATACTCTGGGTATGTATTTGAAAGCAATGCAGGCCCTGTAGATTGGAAGTAGATATTTTGCTATCTTTGTCAGTTGCCATTGTAGTAGTGCTGGGAATATTCCATCTAGCCCTGCAGACTTGAAGGGTTTGAAACTTTTTATGGCCCACTCTATTTTGTCTGCAGTTACTACCTTGTTTGCGGTCTCCCATTCTTGGGTTGTTGGTACACTGTAGTGTTCCGGTGGCCAGTCGATTGAGTCGGTGAATGGTGTGACCTGACAACCAGGAAAGTGTGTTTCTAGCAGTACTGCGCTGGTTTCATTTTCCGTTATTGTGTAAGTGCCATCCTCTCTCTTAATTGAGCCCATGAGGTTGAGTTCCCCCTTGGCCAGGACTTTCCTTACTCTTGCGGCTTGGTTTGTCGAATTTATGCTACTACAGAAACTCTGCCACGCCTCAGTTCTTCGATATCTGATGCGTTTCTTGTAGTGTTTTTGTGCGTTTTTGTATTTGTCCCAGTCTTCAGGGGTTCTGGTGTTTTTTGCTCTGTTGTAGAGCTTTCTCAGGCCTCCACGTAGTCGTTCGAGTTCTGGCCCCCACCAGGTGCTCTTTTCTGGACCTTTGGGTGTTACGACAGGACATGCTGGCTCATAGCTTTCCAGCAGAGCTGCAGTGATAGACTGTACGTTGTGTTCTATGTTATCCGTACTAAGTGTTGTGTCAGGTAGTTGTGAATCACTTAGTGCCTTGTTTAGTGCGTTGGTGTACCGTGCTATATCTGTTTTACGGGGGTTACGATATGGGACAGGGTCTGCTAGTTTACATTGTATTTGAAAGCAAATTCGGCGATGGTCTGCATAGGACGGGTCCATTGACACGTGCCAACCCTTAATGAGGTTGGCTGCCGAATGTGTTGCCAGCGTGATATCAATGATGGTTTGACACCATGAGGTTACGAAAGTAGGTTCCGTGCCTATATTCATGATGTTTAGGTTGGTTTGGAATAAGTATTCGGTTAATAACTCACCTCTCTTGTTCGTGTCCTTACTTCCCCACAGAGGATGGTGAGCATTGCAGTCTGTGCCGATGATTAAGTCCCAGGTGTGAGCCTCGCAGTGTTGTACCAGGTCGGCTAGCTCCTTTGGAGGTGGTTCACCTTCGCCCGGCATATACACTGAAGCTAGTACTAGGATGGTTGCATTATCTGAATGGATTTTCACAGCGGTGAGATCTCTAGAACAGAATTGGTTAAGCAAAGTGGTGTTTATAGCGTTAGGTACAAAGATGCATGTTCTCGGTTTTTCAACCCTCGCATCTCGTATTAACTTACCGCCTATGTTATTTAGACCGCAGATTACGTTCTTATTGATCCAGGGCTCCTGGATCAGGGCTACGGTCTTTTTGCTTACCTCCAGCACTCTGCGTAGAGTGGCCGTTGCTGCTTGTTTGTGCTGGAGGTTTGTTTGGATGACATTTATGGTATCAGGGGTCGGTGTGGACGTCATCATCATCTCTGACGTGTCCCCCCTCTTGTAGCGGCGAGCTACACTCCATCTCGCTCTTACTCTTTCGAGGAGCCTCTGGTGTTGGCTCTTGAGCTGGAGTGTCTGCCATTGCCGCGGTTCCTTCCCCGGCCGATGCTTCTTCTTGGGAGAAGAAGCGAATGTACCCACTTCCCGACATGTGGGCAACTCGGCGGTCCCTGGTGGTTATGGCCTCTTTCTGGTCTTCGGGAATTCCCAGAATAAGGTGTACCACCTTCTCGTTGGAGTTCGGGTCGGTGGTTTGGTCATCCACTGTCATGTCGTAACACTGCCAGGTATCCACTTTGTACCACGGATTTTGGGCACAAAGCACTCTGCGCAGTGTTACGGCTTCGGTGATGCGAGTGTGGAGAAGAAGCCCGGCTTTCAGTCGCTTCTTCAGGTCGCACTGCTTGACTACGGCCAAGGTGGTTTCTGGTATCGGGGACGTAATGCTTCTTACAGCTTTTTCAAGCCAGGTAAGAGCATTTTCGTCTTCACACCACATCGCCAGCACCCCTTCCAATAGGAAGGGTCTTCCGCGGAAAGATGGAGCTTGCTCACCCGAAATTGTTGACGACAACACTGACTGTAGGATGCTGTCGTCAATAGCCTCCCTCAGCTGGTCTGCCTGGAGTTTGGTAAGGTCCCTCGGCGGAACAGTAGTGACCGCTACTCGCAGATGCGACTGACTGGCATCTGCGTAGCTCACCGTCCGCTTGGTTCGCGAGTCAGTTTTCGCGCGTTTGGCTTCCCCTCTGGGGGACCGGGTATCGTCCAAACGAGCGCGCTTCGATGAAACACGCTCGTTCTGGACGGGCCCCGCCCCCTTTTGTTCCTTTTCAGGAAAATTGGGAGCCATCGCAGCGTTTCGTTGACCCCGAGCACCCCTGGGTTTCCTCTTGTTCTGCTTGCTCGGTGGTGGTGGAGGGGCTGTGGTTACTGCCGTCCCCCTTGAGGTGGATGGTGTGGGTTCGCGCTGCGTCTCTGCTGCTGCGGCACCCAACCCTGTTGTCGTTTTTGTAGGTTGCAGGGCCTCCCTTCTCGCGCGCCTGTTGGGGCGACTGCGTTCCGTTCGGCCGAGCCCTTTTTTGGTGGTTGCCGCTGTCGGCTGAGCATCCCTTTTGCAAGGGCGCTTGTGACCGACAACGGTCCATTGTACGACGCTCGTGGCGTTCGTAGGTGGTATGGCCTCCGAGAGGCTGGACAGGTCCAGGCTTGAGCCTGGTCCTGAACACAGGTTGCCCCCCCCCCAGAATACGAGGGGCAGACTGAGCAAAGCTCAGTGAGGGATTCTCCGCAAGCGGTACCCTCCTGGGGTAATGAATTTTTTTCCTGTGTATTCATGTTTTAGTTTGGGGCAGAGGTTTACTCACACTTCCTGCCCTAGGTGAGTGTGGTACAGCTTTCTGGGGGGATTTAGTGCCCCACGGCAATGTCTGCCGGGGTGTGGTTTTAGGCCGCCACGGTTCGGCACAATATATATAGATATATAATATAAGATAGATGCATATATAAGTTGTTTAATATAAATAAATAGACAATTACATAAATAAAGAGTGCCACGCTTTTAGGGGTATTTAGCGCCCCTTGGCCTGTGGTGGCCCGGTCGGGTTAGTTGACCGCCGCCCGTTGTTCGGCGTTGTTGCTCAATTAGCACCACCCGGGGGACACGTGTAGGGTGGGCCTAGGAATAGGTGGTAAATCCTACGGACGTTGAGCAACCTTATCCCCCGTGATTTAGGTTAATTTGTTGTTTAAATAATAAACGAATAAGTAAAATCAACTTGCAATCATTTAGTGTCTATCTGTGTCTCTATTTATTTACACGAGCCAAATTATTAATCATGATCACTATTTCTCTTTTCTTCCTTTCAAATTGACGAGGGGTTAAAGGCTGGTCCATACGTCACACTGGTGGGCGTGCTGCTTGAGCTAATTAGTTGGATAAAACACCATAGCTAGTCCTAAGTATTAGAATATTAAGCATGTATTTGTAGAAAGTGGAGTAATAATATAATTTAAAATCCAACCACAATTTGATGACTTGATGACGATTTGATACCTTACTTCTTGAAAAACTTTTAAGCATTGCCCCTGTAAGGCAAAGAACACGGTTTCAAACCCCGCCTAGACCGATTCGAACTTTTCCTATATTAAATCGATCCATAAGGATAGTTATAATTCCTAATATTATCCGTCGTAGATTGAAAAATAGTTCATCATGAAATTTAATTGGTATTTATGTACTTATTTCAAAAATTTCTTAATTCTAGTGTTCTATTAATAAACATGCTTTTTTTAACAAATGTATTTCTTTGTAACAGATGACGCTGTCAACAGAAAACTCCATCACGATAGATAACTTGGATCCATCGGCATCGGGCATGTACTGGTGCGAGGTGTCCTTAGAAACACCAATTTTCACAGCTGCATCGCATGAACATCTGCTCACTGTTGTGTGTAAGTGATTAAATGTGATTTAAAACTGCAATATAAATAATATTTCAGTCAATTATAGTTTAACTTAGTCATTGAGTTATAAAGTGTTGAAGTGGGCTGGTTATGATATGGCTGTCATACATCTTTTGTGTATAAACCGCGCCTCGTCCGTGTATCGGCTTGCAGATGAGTTTTGTAGGCCCCACTATTTTTTTTTTTATGCATCTTAAGTGGCAGAAAGTGGACCACGGGAGTCACACTCGTGCTGCCGACCCTGTAAACAAGGAGAGTTTCTGTGCCGTTAGTGTAGAAGACAAAGCTGGAATGGCTATTCTTTTCCTTTCGTCTTCCCACTGACAGCACAAAAACTCTCCAGTGAGCTCTGGCTACCCTACTCACTGCCGGGAACACAACATGAGGTTATTATAGCCGCGGTATTCTTTAGGGCGAAGGTACTTCCCCAGTCGGACTACTCAATTGGACGGAAATACCGTCGTGTCCTACCTCCTATTTACTTACATCAATTTTTATTAAACAGAAAAACAGATATGAGAGATTTTGGTATTCTAATTTGAGGAGACGATTTTTTCTTCTGCTGTAATTTTATTTAAGCCAATCTTATTAAACTTTTAAGTGGTTTTTCAAGTTAATATTGAAGTATATTAAGAACCGTGTTAGTAGGAATCTGATTTCCAACTACAACTTTGTACCTATGTCTAAATATTATGACAAATGCAAACATATGATGTTAAATAGCTTGTGATCGTTCCCAAGTATTAGAATACTAAAAGCAAAAGGAATTTCCTAAATCTCATAATTAATTTTAGATATTAGCGTGTTCAAACCTACAAACCCTTCAGTTACACTATAAGTTTAGATGTAGATAACAATGACAGTCGTTGTAATTATAAACAAACACATGTTTCGAAGTGCGTTCAAAACCGATTATGAAACTTCTGTTAGTTGAAGCAGGGAAGCATATCAAAGTGTCTTATTATACAGAAACTACATGTATGAGATTACTAGGAAACTCATGCATAGATAATGTTTATTTATGTCTCTCATATGAGGCAGTTCCACTGTTTCATTGCAGCTTTCATTTTGAAACTTTTGTGGTTTTGTTCACATTTATGACCATATCTCAAAATCTTGTTTTTATGAGACGAACCCGCTAAAAAATACCTTGCCGCATGGTACCAATAAAAAAACGTTGTAAATTATCTTTATGATATTTCGCATACTACATGCTAGCCTTGCGTTTGGATTTGCATGAAGGGTCAGTTTTATTTTTGTTCTAGGATGAAAATGGCTACGGTTAAATATCATTTGAGCACGGTGATCGGGTTAGTGATGCATTTAAAAATTAAATTGAGTGTGCGCTTTAGTTTCAAATAGCCAGAACTGTACCTACTAATAGTAAAATAGAGTGATACTTCTCTGGTAAAGTTACATACTAATATACTGAAAGAAACGGCCCACCTTTTTTTTTTTTTTTTTTTACGTGCGGGAAATCCCCACGGATACCCGCCCCTCCGGAGCCGGAGGGGGAGGTTATGTCGGACTCGAACCGACTAAACCGCACGCCGTCTCTGGGTCGTAGTGCTAGGCCGAAGGTGAGGTTGTCATGCGACAAGTTGTCAAGGGGGGGACCACGCGGTCCCCGACTCTACCCCGGTGTCGTCCTACGATGCGCGCCGCCGCCGTGGCCTGCTTCTGCTAGGATGACGGGCGGCTCCACCCGTCACCCTCAGGCCCGCGCTCATGGGGGGCGGAGGTCAGTTTGCGCCCTCCGACGCCCGAGCCGCCTTCGGGCGCGTGCAGCGATGTCAGCGAGCCTTTCTCGCTCATCGCGCCGCGCCCGCTCTGCTGTCTCCTTCGCGAGCATGACCTGCTCGCAGAAGGAGGCGCTGGCCGCCCACGCATCCGCGCAGCGGACCATCGCCGCGAGCAGGGTGGAGAGCGTGAGCACTCTCACCCTCAGGGCCGCCACAAGCTCCCGCCTCGGCGTCTCAAACGCCGGGCACTCGGTGAGCGTGTGCAGCCCCGAGTCCACGCTCGCGTCGCAGTGATGGCACTCGGGCGTTGGCTCTATACCCATCAGATGCAGATACCGCCCGAAGCTACTGTGCCCGGTGATAATCTGCGTCTGACGGTACGAGAGGCTACCGTGTTGCCTCTCTAGCCACTCCCCCATGAAGAAACGGCCCACCATTTATAAGTTACTAGTGTAAAGTAGATTAATAAACTAATTAGCAAATTAATTTCATTATGGCAATTATGATGATTGGCATATAGCGGCCAGCCTGTGAACCACTTAGGAGATAATAACGCTCGTAATTGGATGACAATGGGATTATTTTATTTTATTCTAATAATTTAGGTGTCGAAGTTGAAAGATTCAAGTGAGGTTACTTTGACAAAGTGTATGATTCATTAAAGTCAAAGCTAAAAGTCTCTGATTTCAGTGATCTCACCAGTTTAACGCGTATTTTATTAGACGGTGCAAGATCGGTTCTCTTATCTAGGCCGATAGGGGATTTGATTTGGATTTGATCGTGCAGTGAAGCATCAGAATTGAATCAGGTTGGATGCAAAGGTGGCGGGTGGATCACTTTAAGCTCAAAGGGAAAATTTAAAACTGAAGCTTTTCCAGACGGGCAACTTTTAGATTACTGAGATTTCTTATAGAAAACCCTTATCTTCTCCGATCCCAGTCGCATTCGAAGCTTTCAATTTTCAGTCTGGGGTCGGCTTTTACCAGTGTAACTGCGGATTTGGCTGAACTTTGACATCTGACCTCCACAACCCAAAAATGATATCGAAGCATTACAGTTAGACCAGTTGTACTACCCGTAACGACTGCTATAGATGTTCGTATGGTAACCGGGACCACGTAACCTACGTAAACTCGTCTTGGCAACATTTTTACATGAAAATGTTTTCGGTGGGATTTATATGTCAAGATTATCAAAGTGAATGAAACACGTCATCAAAACTACCTTTTTCGAAAGTAACGATAACCTAATTTCCAACGGTTGTCAGTACTTCACGCAGTTCCGACTGCTGATTTATCCCGGATACGGGTCGGACCTGTGACATTTCCCGAATAGGAAACTTTAAGCTTCTAAAGGTACAATATATAAACTTTTATATTTAAACATCAATGGACGTTGATGTGCGTATGTGTAATATTTTGTAAACAAATTGAAATACAGAAGGATAGTTTTCGTTACAGAACTAATATTTTTTTTCTTCAATATTTATGAAATAATTCAAATGTAAGTGTGAGTTCGCAACAAATGGACAACAGCCTATGTAGAGACGCGGGTTCAAATCCTGCTCAATGCAAATATTTATATGCTTGAATATGGGTATTTGTAATGGTCTGGTCGTGCATCTGAGAGCACGTTAAGCCGTCGGTCCCGATTGCCAAACGAACATCTATGGCAGTCGTTTCAGGTAGGTGGTTCAAAAATCGAATAATTGGTCTAATTGCAATGCTTTGATAACACCTTTGGTTTGTACGGTCAGCCAAATCCGCAGTTAGACTGGTAAAAGCAGACCTCAGACTCCCAATTGAAAGCATAGGACTCTCGAGTATCTAATTGAAAGCATTCTTAGTCTATAAATATTCTAACTCAAAATTTCGAATTCTAAAAACAATCATATGAAACACTATAATCCTCATTATGAAGAGTATACACTTACAAAGCAGAAAAAAATGAGTCTTTTTGTGTATTGTAACCATACATACAAAGGTCGACTTAGGTCTTCCTCAGCTTGTTTACGATTTTTATTAAGGTTCCATTATGCTTTTATTGCGTCCTTAATAATCTACATCATTCGCCCAAAATATACTCTTTTATTTTTTCATCTTTTGTCCGAGCTCACATTTTGGATGGTCATTATGATAAAAGGTCTACACTGAAATGTTAACTCTATTATTAGATTTGTTGAAGGCGTAATGGACGTTGATGGCGAGTATTAGCCCTTCGGGTGGAGTGCTATGTCAATTGTAGCAGATAACAAGTTGGTTATTGAACTCGTAATAAGTGTAATAATTTTGTCGATATGGCCGGGATGTCACGTGCGTACTCTTCAGAGAGATGGCCACGAGTGCTTGAATGCAGCGATGTAGAGAATTTACATGTTTTTTGAAAGTAAGTGAAAGAAAGTATCTAAAGTGATATTGAAAACTAATAAATATAAATGGACCTATATATAGATTTAGTCCCTAGATAATAATAGGGGTTATAGATAATATAAGCTAGTTAAGCTATGCTTGGTATGGATCTAGATAGCACTGTGCAGAATTTTGTAGAATACTTTTATTTATTTATTATTTACTAGTTACCTAAAAATTTAGTACTTCCTTAACTTGTTAGTGATAGTAATAGGTATATTTATAAAAAGGGATAAAGAAATAAAAGGGTTTAGATTTTGAATTCTAGCAAGACAGGGATAAACTAGGCAAGATGAACATTTAAATAATAGGGGTTAAAGTATGCAATTGCCGTTTCATTGTAATAGGTACTTCGAATTGACATAGAACCTTCATGGTTTGAGATTTTTGAGTGAAACTTTTTCCACATGTATGTGTGTACCTATGTAGTTCTTCATTTAAAAATGTGGAACATTCGATTATCGACTTTCAGTTGTTTTTTTTATTCAGCTTAGACAAGAAAGATGGATACTTCGAAAATTCGAGTGATTTTTGAATACGAGTTCCGACGCGGAACTAACGCGGCAGAAACAGCTCGCAATATCAATGTTGCGTTTGGAGAGGGGACTGCTAATGAACGCACCGTGCGATTTTGGTTTAAACGCTTTCGTGATGGAAACTTTGATTTGAAGAACGAACCACGAGGAAGGCCGTCCACACAGGTGAATAACAATGAATTGAAAGACATGGTGGAAGCCGATCCGAGCCAAACTACCCAAGAATTAGCTGCATGGTTTAACGTTACCTTACCAACAATATTGACTCATTTGCGTCAAATCAATAAAATAAATAAATGTGAAAAATGGGTACCTCATGATTTGACTGATCTACAGAAAGAAATGCGTGTTGAAACTTGTGTTGCCTTGTTGAATCGATACAGAAATGAAGGAATATTGGATCGAATTGTGACATGTGATGAAAAGTGGATTCTTTACGATAACCGTAAGCGAAAAATGCAATGGCTGACCCCAGGTGAAACGCCACAACAGTGTCCTAAAGCAAAGCTTACCAATAAAAAGGTAATGGTAACTGTTTGGTGGTCTCAGCATGGTGTTATTCACTATAGCTTTCTACGATCTGGTCAAGCAATAACGGCAGATGTCTACTGTGCCGAACTCCGAACAATGATAGCAAAACTAGCAGTGAAACAGCCCCGACTCATGAATCGATCTTCACCATTATTGCTCCATGATAACGCGAGAGCTCATACAGCACGAGAAACCGTTTTAACTCTACAGGAACTGCAATTAGAAACTAACCGTCACCCTCCGTATTCGCCAGACCTTGCTCCAACAGACTACCATTTTTTTCGTGATTTGGACAATTTTCTATGTGATAAAAAGTTTTCTTCTCAGGAGGCAGTACAAAATGCTTTCACACAGTTTGTCGAATCTAGATCACCAGAGTTCTATCGCAAAGGCATAAATGACCTTCCTACTAGATGGCAGCAATGTATAGATAATAATGGTAATTATTTTGATTAAATAAATACGTTAAATTTAAAAAAGAAAACGAATTTCAATTTGTCAGTACAAATCGGCAATTTCATACTTTAACCCCTAAATTTGCTCTATTTTTTTAAACCAACGTGTTTGAAATAGCAATTTGAAGTATATTATTATGTTCGACGCTAATTTCTATCGAGCCAAATATTATGAATCGTGTTTCTGTCTTTACACGTCCCGAGACCGTTTAGCCTACTTTATGAATTAGATTTTTATTTCTCACAATTAGCTATATAACTTGTTGCAAAACATATTTGAAAATGCTAAAAATGACTGCACCCGCTCTTAAGGACGATTTTTTTGTCACTGATAGTGTTTCAAAACCATCAATATCTATTTATTCAAGACTTTTAAACCTATAAGGGTATTAGAGTTCTATTTATCTATTATTATCAGGAAACCTTTAGTATTGATATAAATTATTGTTGTTTTGATATCAATTACTGTATTTACCTATGAATTAATAAGTAGTGAGATCAAGCCTATAGTATTATAGTCTAAAGTCCTAATTGCAGAACGATGCTCCACAGTCCTTGGTACTAATTGTAAATCCAGATTCATTACAGGTAAAATTCATACCAACAGGTTCAGACCTTCAACCGTTTTCACATTTCTTAAAATATTTTTTTCGAAAATTTTATCTCTCATCATAAGTAATTACTCTACAGTAAATATAAGTTACTAAACCAAGACCATTTCAACTTCAATTGCTATTAAACCAGCACACAGATGTGAACCATATTGAACATAAAAGAGTAAAGAGTACTTACGTATAATGACCAAAACGATCTTATCTTATTGTTGAGTTTGAACTATTTGTACAAAAGGGTTCATATAATAATGTTTCTCCATTAAATATAACCGAACATTTTGTTAATGTGCCTCTACCTATGCCATTAAGGATATACAAGGATAAAGTAGCATTATTCATTCTCCATCATCGTATTAGTAAAGTTAAATGAAAAAATAATTAGATAAAAAAACATCACTACAAAAAATCTGGATTTTTTTTAGACTTTCTTTCTCGATATCTTTTTTTTATGCCAATATGTAGTGTACCTACCCGGAGTACTACCAGGTGCCTTCTGTTTCGGGAGCGTTTGCCTAACACCCGGTTTATGATTTTGATATCAAGGGGTGTAAAATAACTAGGTATAAAAATATGTATATTATTTATAGTTTTTATACCTATGTGACTCTAGATTTATTGGAATTATTTTTTATTAAAAAATACTGTTTGCCGACATTTCGGGTGCGTTACAGCACTTGACCTCCATTTGACACACCCGAAACGTCGGCAAAAAGTAAGATTAAAAAAAATCGCGATAAGTCCTGAGTTAGCATGTAAAAAAAAACTTTGAGTAAATGAAATATTATATGTATTTTATTTATTTTCTGAAAATATTTCTAAATATCAACTCTGTAAATTTTTGTTAACTAGATCCGCAAAAACATCCACCGATCATAACATTCGGCAAGCCAGATGTTGTGGTAGGTGGTCTATTACGTGCCAACTGCACCAGTGCACCAGCAGCGCCTGCGCCGAAGCTAACTTGGTATATTGACAATGAAAAGGTAAATGTTCAACAATATTTCGAGTTAAGAGTTGCAGTAATGATTAGTTTGAGATTCATCACAGACCTGTCATTGATTAGATTCAGATTCAATACAGGCAGATTTACAGATTTCATTATGTAATATAAAGCTCAATATTTTAACTTTTAAGCAAATAATGTTTTTGCTACCGCTGGTGTCGTTATATTTTTTTTTGCCTTGCAATTCTTGGTTTTTAATTCTCAAATTCTCAAACTGATACGCGCATGCGTGATTGCATTATATGTCGCATGACAAGCTCACCTTCGGCCTAGCACTACGACCCACAGACGGCGTGCGGTTTAGTCGGTTTAAGTCCGACATAACCTCCCCTCCGACTCCGGAGAGGAGGGTATCCGTGGGGATTATTACATATTATATTATATATTATACAGATTAAAAAAAAGGCACCTACTTGTGTCCAGCTGAAGTTGTATCGTAATGAAAAAGGTTATAATTATTACGATAGAAGACCTGGACTTTTATATAATTTTTCAAATTTATTTTAATACTATGTGCGTAAAGACCGCAATAAGGTTTAAAAAATTTTTTTAATATTTGCAGTATGAAAGTAGTTAAACTATAATAAAATATCAAACTGAACATATTTTCCTTTGTACTTAGGTCGATGAAGAGTCAGTGAAATATTTCTCGTATCGCGTGTCAAGTTCTACTCGCACAAAAGGTGGAGGAGGTTACCGCCACAGAAAACATCAGCATCGCTACATAGCACCAGAATTCAACTACACGGCAAAATACTGGGCGTTAGTGAGTGAAACTACTGTGACGCCACCTGTAAATATCACCAAGCATCACAAGTGTTCTTTAAAAGAAGCGCAGACGGAAGAAATGGCTAAGGTTTGGAGTTCTTGCATAAATAGATATTTCATAAAGGTTTTTGATATATATCAGTTACATTCAAAGTCATTATCATTATTCGAGCGTCAATCCTAGATTATTTATTTAATTTATTTAATTATCAGAACACATACAATTAAATGAAATTTAACTTAATGTATCGCTAAAGCTACCGGAGCTAGTGTGCTTGTGAACTTTGGATACATGCAAAGCTTGTACATTGGTGCCCCGGGCACTCTAAATTACTTGTATATTCTATAATTTCATTTTTCGTAGTTTTTTTTGTATGGCTGATTTTGTATATGAGGCCATTTGAAAACCAAGAAATAGGTACATTTCTATACATTGTAGAAGATTTTTTTAAATTTAATCGTGACCCTAAACGTTATCTCAAGTCTCGTGATTGAAAAGAAAAGCAAATAAAAATATCGCAATGAATTAAAGCGCGCTTGTATAATCTATAACAAAAAAAATATCTCAATCCAAACTCGATTGGGTTCACATCAAGTACAACTTGTATCTGAATATCATGATTTTTCCTTCCCTTTTCCATTTAAATTGACAACCATTGTTGTTTATTCCCAATGAAAACGATCTGGAGACGTATTCCACTCAAATATATTCAATGTGGGATATCTATTACAGCGCATAGGGAATTTCTAAAACAAGCATAGAATCGGATGTTTTTGTAATTTAATTATATAAGCGAATATGTCAATTAGATATTGGTTACTTAGTGCGTATTGCATATTTATTATAAGTAACTAAACTAGCGAAAAGTACGTATTATAGGACATATATCCTGATATATTTTTACTTTTGAAATATTTCTTTGTATTTTTTAAACGTTGTTGCAAATAGTAAGAGCAAAGGAGATAAAAGTTGTATTGGCACATTAGTATGATGTAAATATCATTGTTGTTTCTTTCAGATCTTTAAGTTAGTCCCATAACAATCATGTTCTACAATTTTGAATAGTCTAATATCTGCATGGTGCACAGTAACTGGTGGGAAATTTTCCAACTTTGCCAGCTTACCGTTAATAATTTCAATCTAGTTAAACGAGTTGAGGAATATTTGATTGTTCTGGAACCTTCTTACGAAACAATTTTGGATCCTTGAATATTATGCACTTTACCGTACAACTTAGAAGGCGATAGCCGGTATTCGTATAGCGACCTTGTGAACTTTATTTGTTTCAAAAATCTTACAGATTGGTTTTTCAATTTTCATTTAAAACTCTTATAATTAATATTTTTATTCGATGACATTTTTTTTTTGTTTTGTTAAATCCTAGAAAAAAATTATCTTCTTTGTTGTCTTCTTCTTCTTCTTCTTCATTTTAACGTTTACCCCAGTCGCATCCGACGCTTTTAACTTGGAGTCTGGGATCCGTTTTACCAGTCGAACTATGGATTTGGCTGGACTTTGATATTGGATGACGAAACTTGATTTAACGACGAAAAATGAATATTTGAACAATTCTTACAGATACAAGAAAGACCACGACCTCCGCCAGTTATACCCATTTCATTATGGGTATCGATTGCGGAGCTGAAGGCGCCAGCACACGGCAGGTTGCAACTGACCTGTACTGCCACAATTCCTGAAGAAGTAGGCCCTGGGGAGAAGTATGCTGATATTAAAAAGCAAACTGTTGCAGGTGAGAATTCAATCAATACTATCTGAATATCATTCGAACTTTTAACACATTTTCCAGTCTGAAGAAAATTCCGATTTTCATTTCAATATTATTGCTTCTATTACTTGAGCTATAACTCAAATATTTCATTTTTTGACAATGGGCACATTATTCCTAGAAATCATCATATCATCTAGATATACTACAATTACTTTTTTGGACATCTTGTGAACTACTTGATAAGTATTTCTCGTAAAACAATATAGAACAATATTTAATCGTAAGCCTAATGTTGCCCACTGCAGGGCACAGACCTCTTAAGATCCTCTGCCTCCCGCATTTTGTCTATCCAAATGTTTAATCACTTAGTCTCTTGCAGCGGGAGCGAAAACTAAATTTGCTTTTGGTTGCAGTGGCGGTAAATGAACTTAGTCTGAAAAAGCCACTTTCTGATACCAGCAACGCGAACGCGACCTCTGCCTGCCTTCAATCACACCCGTACTGGATCTTGGGTTGCGGACTTATTCTCTGTGAATTTACACTTCAGTTGTATTCGACGATGGTATGAATCTCAATACTTTATGATCATATATTTACCTACGATGGCGCTTATAGTTCGTAGTTCCCATATTTCTTAGTCTTTTTATTTACACTATACAGATTTGTGTACCTTTAAGCTTTCTCGTCTCACTTTCAAGGTAAAATGGTTGTCCTATAAATTTTCTTTTGCTAGATTTTTACAATTTTATATTATTATACCTTTTTAAATATAAATTTACCGTACTTACCGTATTTACTCGTACGTCAGAATCTGATATTGTAAATGCATATAATTTTACTGTGTTCACACATGAAAGTTAAATCTAACAGTAAATAGTTTCTGTATTTAATTAATTTGGGGCAACGTTATTTTAAGTAGTATGAATTCACAGTGTAACTTTAAATGTATCCTATTTCTTCCTGAGCTTTTTGTACGTCAATTATATGTACCTACCTATCTGATCTAGTTACTACAGGGTTCCAAAGAAAAACCAAACTATTGCTATTTTTTATTATGCAAGAAATGCTATTTCTGTAACATTCCAATGAAAGAGACAAAAAAATTACCTGAAAATAAAAATACAATAAATATAAGAATATATACTTTGAATTAACAGTACTATTTGTGACTGCAAACTGAATCTGTAAAGTAGTATTTATGGTAAACGTAATCAAAGTAAACAATAAAAGGTTTAAACTGTGAAATATCATGAATTTAAAATTCTCTCGCTATATACCTACTGCTTTTAATGTTGTCTTACCCTATTAGATTAAAGGTCACAATATGTAACGTTCAGAACTAAGTTCCCTGAAGCATGCATGTGAGCAATAACATCTATTTGCTTAATTCTTGTTGTATCTTCACTTTACAAGGATTCCATTTGTTGTTATCACAGTAATGAAATTATAGACGTAGGGTTCCTATAATAATAGAAGCATTGTGTTTTTTCCCCTTTCATAAATAAAATATTTCATGTTGGTAGATGATTTTCAAAATGAGAACGTACATATTTTGAGAAATTAAATTATTGTCTAATATATTTCAGCAAAATATTTTCGATATAATTAGTGTTACGCTGTAAAGCAGAGGTTATGATAATATTTAAGCATAATTGCCATGGGGGATTGGACTTGTTTACGAAATAATTCGATAAGTCCCTTTGAATAAACTTGAACTCAATGTAATTATACGTTTGGTACGATTCAATTTATATTATTATATGATTCCATGAAAGAACGAAACGTGGTTTGGGGAAAATCGAATTATATTTCCTGGATAACATTCAGTCTTCCGTAATTGGCGTTGAAAGTCTTCCTGCAGCTCTTTACACTGACTATTGTAGAAAGTTTATTTGTTAGGCTAAAGGATGTGATAAGTTAAGAAAATGTGTATATTTGAAGCGAAATATATTTAAAAAATAGATTAATTATTTATGTGCTATTGTATAGACGAAAGTATATGAATAATGTAAAATAGATACATTAGGTAATCCGTAAAATATGGCTGACAATCGCTTTGACTGTTATTAACAATAAATAAAACGAATTTCCTATTTCGAAAACTATACACAACTTACGTTCTGTAAGTGTGTAGATTTACTTATTTATCATAATATCTTGTTAATGTAACTTACAATTAATTGTCCGTATTAATATTGTAACTACGAAATATCATACAGTACGATTTTATTATCGTACAATGTGATATTAATCATTTGGGTTTTTATGTTGTATACAGTTTTTATTAATCAGTTATTTTAGCTACGAATAGTAATTATCTGACTTTATTATCCTGTTTAACAAGTTGTTCAAGTTGTTCAACCCAAGAGAATATTATATTATTATCTTTGTCGCTATTATCGGCTTGTGGCGAATGGTTTTGGTACTTATCGTATACACCTATTAACTTTGATGCAAATTTGGATTGTCAATCAATAATATAACTAAAAATATTTACAATAATATAAATATATAAAACATTCCAAAGAGTTGCTAGGTGTATAAATTTTGTTTGATAAATTAGCCTTATAGGTTTTTTTAGGGTTATTTTATTTTGTATTTTTTCGCTTACCGGACCGGTTATTGTGTAGTTATCGTAAATCTTACGATAACGCTAGAATGTATTCAATAGTGATTGAGAAATTCAAATTCCTATTTCTTTCTTAGATGTTATTATTATTCTGATTACTTTAGATTGCTACATAGTACATACAAGGTACTTTAAAACTATCATTTGATTGAATAATTACAACACTTGTACTTTTCCACACTATCATGTGTAGCAGATTCCACCAAGTGCCATCAATCTCCAGTATAAACAGTCTATCATTTGATTATTCATAGATGATATTTGCTTTTGGAACGAAGTCATTTTGTGATGCCTGATTTGTAAGTTGTTTTTTAAAATCAAACATAACTTTAGATCTCGCTCAATATTCAATTGGTACACTAATATAAATTTTTATTTTCTTTGTTCTGTATTTATAACATTGTAGAGTTGGTAAAATGATAAATTGTATTGTGAATATTATGAGCCTGTTATGTCTGATTATGTTACCAACATAATAAGTGCAATACACTGAATTAATGTAAAAATATTGAGCATAATATTTTGAAGGAAATAGTTCAGTTAATATTATAATAATGCCGTCGGCAAATAAGGATGTAATATATTACAAGTTTTTGTTTTCTTTTTATACAAGTTTAGTGATTGTCAGCCTTAATAATTTTTGTTCGTCCTCAGGCCATTTCAAATTAAAAATATTTATGTACATGGTCGTACAATGTGAAAGATTAATAAAAGCTTAATTTAAGTCTATTTTGTGTTGTTTAACTGCAGTCCCCTTTTTTGTAGCATTTAACACACAACAGCCTGAACAGTTTGACGATCTCAATCTCTCATCACTTGCAAACCGTAGACGGAGAGGAAGTTTCAACAAAACTTACAAAATACTGAACCACCATTATGATATTAATACCATTCCAGACATGTATTGTATATACAAACTCCATAAAATCACCAGATCACAGGACATACACCCATCAGCTAGATGTTAGTGTGTTTTACATCAAATGAATAAACAAATTCTCATAAATAAAATTAAATATTAGGTATTTACTAAGTTAATGCGGCTAGAGAATGGTCTTTTGTCAAAATATCTACCTAAATGCTATACTACACACACAAAACTTTGTATGTACAACAGTAAAGTTTTACACAAATATTCGTGTTAAGGTAAACTTCCACGTTGAATAATTACGCTCTGAATTCTTTGGGCGTAAAACAATAATGCAAAAACATTTTACTACGTCTACATTTCACAAATAAATGAAAAAATATCTTTCATCGCAACAGTGATGACATGGAACACTCATTTTGTGAAATTAAGATCAGTTTTCTTTTTTATTTTCGTAATGAATGAATGATACAAGGTATAGAAAATATGATTAAAGAAGGTGTGTAGGGAAATGAATGTACTTAGTAATAACAGAGTACAGTATTTTATGAATAATAGCTAAAAAAATATTAAAAAAGCTATAGCCACTGCAATACATTAGGATTTTTATGTAACTTTAAAAATAAACCTGATTAATCCAGTAAGACAAAACGAGTTGTGGAAAGAAGAAAATAAATCTAAAGAGGTGATGAACAAGATACTAGGTATGCATTAAAAATAAACTAATAAGAATCCATTAACACAATTGAACTATTGCAACACCAGATGTTTCAATTGCTAGTTGCCACTTAGAGGACAAGGATGATAAAGAAGGAAAACAATATCATGTTAAAAACGTGGAACGCTGAAGTAGTAGACTATAAATTTCTGTATGTTGTAATAAAAAAACGCTATTGAATAGAAGACGGTATGTAAGTATGCCTGCAGTTCCATCGATCCAAGTCAAGTACGTACAATCCTGGGGCATATTTATTTAAATAACAAATCCCAAATAAGTCTCATATTCATTCAGAGTCACTACCAGTCTCATATTATATGAAGGTCGTTTGACCTGAAAGAGAATGTTATCATGAAAACATTTAAAACATATGCTGAGGTAACTTGGGCATGTAAAACGAATGAGTATTGTACTAATAACACACCAAATATATGAGGCACGTGTAAATGAACCGGCAAACCGGAACTTACTGAACATTATACTGACAAAATGGATGATGATTTGAAATTCGTGGGCTTGCATGAAAGTTTTAATGCTAGGTGATGAAGTTTGTGAATTATATAAAAATCGAGGCAGATGGCAAGCCGTTTCCTGACTAAGTATATCTAAATTCTATATTTCTATTTGTCATACAATATACGACCTGGCAGTCCTCTAATTGACTGACGTCCCAGGTTAATTGCTGCAGGGCAAATTGGATGTAATGAGACTACTTGTATGCAGAGGGTGGGGCTGTGACTGTTGTGCACCTCTGCAAATAACGACCTATCTCCTATTCTATCAGATGTCAAGGCGATTGCGGAGATTGTCAATGTGACTGAAGTTTGGACTGGACCAAGAAGAAGGCAAGAGTTCTAATTTAATAAAAAAAATCTATCTAAAGCAAAATAAATGTAATTGTAACCTGTGATAATAAACTAACTGACAACTAACAAATTACTGTTAAGATTTTTACTACAAAAACTAATAATAATAAGCTGAAAATTATAATTTCAGATGTTAAAGCCTTTCAGTTCTTAACTCATAACTTGTAAAACTTTTCAAACTTCGAGAAAGTTCTATTAAAGGAGCCAAGATAAAATCTGCGAACATTTATGGTATGAATAACTGCATAAGACTTTCACAAGACACAAAGGGCTGTCATCCTCTATAAATGTTACAGTAGCAGTTCTTACACTTAAACAATCAGTTTTCTTAACTTGCAATAAAATGTCTTAAAGCGAATAAGAAAATATTAAATTTTGTACATCTTAAATTTGTTTTTACACAGTAGACCAATCCGTACTTATATTATGAATGCGAAAGTAACTCTGTGTGTCTGTTACGCTTTCATGCCTAAACCACTGAACCGATTTTGATGAGTATCTAAAACGAAAACACTTGTACTATGCCACATTATTGATTAAATTCCTGACCGGTTTCGCCTTTTAAAAACATGATCAACCTTTGATAATGCCGTAAGGCGAAACCGGTCAGGAATTTAATAAATAATGTGGAATAGTACAAGTGTTTTGATTGAAAATGTTTAGCAAGTTCCACCAAGTGCCATCAATCAACAGTATAAGCAGAAATTGATGAAATTTGGTATAGAGATGGAATAGACCTTAAGAAAGGAATAGGTTATGTTTGGTCGCGATAACCGACATCCATACGGGTGGAGCCGCGGGCCACAGCCAGTAAAAATACGTACATGGATGTCTTACCTTCACACGGTGAGTTTTTTTGTCAGGCATATATTTTTTACGGTTGACACGTACCAAAAAGTAGAATATGGATTAAATGGTAAAATAACTTACAAAAAAAATAATGTTTCTTTTTTTATCCTTTTAATATGTAATTGTTTAGCAAATCAAATACGTACAATACGAGAATATAGGTTTGGCTATTTACATTACCTTAGGAAACTTCCAACACGATATTCGTTCCGAAATATTGAAGTTTCCACAGCATATTATGCATTACATAACTAGTACCTATTTCTATTTAAGTTCAATGCGCAACTAAAACTAGACTGCAACTAAATTACCCTCGGCCATGGCAGAAGTTTGAGAATAGGAAACCAGGAACAGGATGATTCAAATTCTGGGTCAGATAAAATATTATTCAATTTGTGTGTTCAGAAGTTAGTTAGTTCGTAATTTTGTGTAATATACGTCACATTTTACGCGTGGCCAACTTATTAATAGTAGACGGTCTGCGTTTACTAGTGTCGCAAGCATTGCTTATGAAAATAGCAGCACCCATTCGCTGTGCCAGCCCAGTAACAATTAAAAAAACTACGGTTTTTGAGGCAGACCTGAATTTAATCGGAAATCTTTTATCTTTTTTGCACCTTAATATAGACCTAAATAATAATGAATTACCTATCTTCTTCTTAATTTTTGTCTTCAATTTGTTCTGTTCAGTTTTAAATATACCAGTGCAACTAGCACAGAAGTCGTGTACGTTTTTGCAATTTCAATAGTATAAAAAGTACACTAGCAAATAATAATGAGAACAAGTAAACACTCTGTGAAACTCTCACAACTGAAACACAGCTGAAGTAGAGTTTGGATACGTTTTTCTTTCTGTGAATTACTCCGTATTTTCTCCTTTGCGTTGTAAAACAAACATTAAAAATAAAACCTGTAATGAGTGAATTCGACGGTAATGATGCACTGTTTGAACAAAAAATATTAATTAAAATTATATTTACGGCTTAACCAAAAGCATTTGTAATACTTTATTTCGTTGACAACGTTTTGCAAACCATTACTGTTTAACTTATTCAATAAAATATTAATCTTTGTTAAACACAAAACAAACATTCAAACTCTGCTCCCTTTTCAAAAGTATAATCGGATTTCGAGGAATTAATATGAAAGAACAAGATTACTGTTGAGTACCACAACATATCGATCGCTAAACCAATGAATTATTCATAGACCTTATACCAACTTGCTGTTCATAATTCGACGCGTGCCTACAATAATATCCCGCCTCATTCGTCAATGAACTTTATTATGGAGAAAAAGAAAATGTATAAATCCACTCCATGTTTATCGGATGCTAGGGAGAACATAATTCTTCTTTATTTCTTCCTGAATACGGATATACATGTTTTTCTTTTACTGCCTTTTATGTTTATTATATCTTAAACTTTCACATGTATTCATTTTACTTATTGAAGACATCTGAAACGTTCGGATATGTACTGCTATATTTATAGTAAATTTTCGTTAGTATACGCATTATTAATCAAACAGTAACCTTATAACTAGTAACTAATGTATTACAGTAACTATACCTAATTACAAGAATATTCATTTACTTTTTGGTACTCTTATGTATAAACACATGGTTTACATTAACATTAGCGTATACGAAAATGTATCATTATGAGTTTGTTTAATGTAAATACCTAGTGTCGACACGATTATCGCCTCGACGTTTTCGAGATCGTTCGTGATTTTTTGGTGCTTGTTTGTCAATTTTTGCAGTACATTCTGTGGTCACGTATTAATTTTGCTCCTCGAAAATGTTGGAATTATTTAAAGTTATAAATATCTAATAAGGACTCTACATAGCCGTGTACATTACAGCCTGGCTATTTTAAGCTCCTCTCATTATGAATAGTCACGTTTATTATTATGAAAGCTTTTAACATTAATCAACTTAAATTTCCTACTAACTACATGCCAAATGATATTGATTCTAAAGTGTATAGAAATTATTTGCTAAATAGCTAAAATTTTAACGGTAGCCATACTAATTTTAATTGAGCTTCTGAAAACAAATCCACGAGTCAAGATTTTGTAATTTTGTAATACCAGAGAAGAAATTAAGTCATAGGTGTTTTCAGACAAATTTTGCATTCCTAAAATTTTTAAACGCAAATTTTGCATTATCTTCGTCTTCATTGAAGGGCATTTATAAATACTTTAAATAAAAGCTTTGTAATCCATACTTTTAAAGTCCCTTCACTTGACATGAAGATAAGTCTGGCAATATAGCATAGTATGTCGGTTGACTGAGCTCGTAACTCATGCGCTTTTTATCGATAAAGCTCCCTAATGTATAAATAATTCAGCCAGTGAGTAGAAACGTTGTTAAGGTAGAAGATTAATTAATCTACATATAATAAAATATATGTAAAGATAAGTATATTGCAATTTTTTAGGCAGAAGAAAAAGCGACTGGGACTCTATTGATCATGAGAGCTCCCGGTTGTTATTACAAGTATTGTAGGTACCTATTGATTACTGCTTACTTTAGAAGGTGGATTTTACAATTTGGTAAAACTCAGACGTTTGGATTGTAAATTGTCCCGCTAAACGATGATGGGCAGTAAATATAAAATCTGAAAGCTCCACCCTGAAATAGCTTCATACATATAGGATTAATACAGCAGGAATGAAAAAAAAAACTTTGATCCATTCTGAACTCAACGCAGGCATTGAAATAAAACCGGCGACAGCTAGTTTTATACAACAGCAAAAAAAGTTTTTCGGTATCCTACATCATTCTAATATTATAAATGCGAAAGTAACTCTGTCTGTCTGTCTGTCTGTATGTTACGCTTTCACGCCAAAACCACTGAACCGATTTTGATGAAATTTGGTATAGGGGTAGATTAGACCTTGAGAAGGGACATAGGCTATGTTTGGTCGCGATAACCGACATCCACGCGGGCGGAGCTGCGGGCAAAAGCTAGTATATTATAAACGCGAAAGTTTGTGAGTATGGATGAATGGAAGGATGTTTGTTACTCTTTCATAGGCTATCTATCATCATGCTACTACTCAAGGGAGCGGAGCAGTAATCATTAATGTCAACTTATCCAGCCGGCATATACAGAGAAGCGAGAGTGTAGTTATTTATGTTTCGGCGCTGTTCATCGCGCAAGTGCGCGGACTTAGCGGCTTGCGTTCGAGCAGGCCGCCACAAATTATTTGGATATAAAAAAAATACGCGGTTAAGGGGCTGATACTTTGTACAGGAATGGATAAAGCTTAAAAACGGGCATAGGCTCCCTTATATCGCGAAAGAAGGGGCGAAAGGGGGAGGGGGGAGAATAGGAGATGAAATGTAATTTTTGAAGATATCCTGATGAAATTTGGTACATAGGTGAATTAGAGCTTAGGAACACTACGTGATAAGCGACATAAACGGGCAGAGCCGCGGGTAACAGCTAGTAGATTATAATATAAAAATAGTACTTATTCATGAAAGCGCAAAATGGATCACAAAAATGTTTAATGATCAGCACCAGAGCGAGCATCAGAAACAAATCGTAAAAAAAAAAACAAACTACGAACTCATCACGAGGTTACGAAAGTCACGACGCCCTGCAAAATTAAAAAACTTAATTTCTTCTTCCTGTGGGTTTCGTAGAAGGTGTCTAAGGGATAGGGCTGCTTTTCAACCGACAATAAACATGAGCCCATGACTGCGACAACGACGGCAACTCGCCTCCTATTTCGTGGGACTGCAAATCCTACCCTCTCGATCGAAATGTGCCTACCCCTTCAGAGTTGTACAAGCATGAATGAGTGTATGTTAAAATATTTAATGGCCACTATTAACCGAGGTGACGACCGAAATGTATTCGAGATACGAGACTTAACAACGTTGTTAAAAGCAATGCCTTTACAGATAGTAGGTTACCATGAATCTTGTGAACCTTCGGGATAAAAGTATAGATTTTCTGCCACTTTAATTGTCTTGGTGAGAAGTATTTTTAGGCAGAGCGAATGCTTCTGAACACTGAAATGCTAATATAATGATATATTTTGATGAAATAAAACTACTGTACTTACTTAACTGAAGTACTGTTGCCATGAGATCATCTCACATTCCCTATATCAAAATTATATCATGTGATTGTAAGCAGAAAACGTAATTGCTATAACTAGTAAACGTTAAACTTTTCAGACGAGCCGTAAAACTTTAAAAAAAGATAAAAAAACATCCTAACTCATAAACTATAACTCGCAGGCAAATGATTTTTCATACATAGTTATATTTTGGTAGCAGACTCCAAATGTATTATCAAATAATTGCTCAAGTTCTTTTTTACAGGTTATTAGACGCTTTTATTAATTCTTTCGTTCTTTTTTATTTTCGGAACGTAAGAATCGTAAACTTCGAACAGTTGCGTAGCGAGGCCTAACATCGATGATTTTACGGTTCCATTCGAGAAACAAAATATTAAATGCTGTAAGTAGTAGAAGGTAGAAAAAGATGTCCAAGACAAGATTTTGACTAATTTTTTAGTAACACGAAAATGGACAGATGTAATTTTCGTAACAGTGACGACGTAAATAACTTTTTTTGACGTATCGGAATGAGAATGAAATGAATGAAATACCACCAGATCATTCTCACAGTATTTTTTTTTTTTTTTTTTTTCTGATTCTAATGGTATTTTAAGCCCACTAAAGCCATTTTAGCTACTTACAGCAATGACATTTTCCGCCATCATTATTTTAAGTGACGCGCTCGTCTCTCTTCCCACCTCTTTACTTAATAATCTTCGTAGTCGACTCTGCTTCTTCTTCGTGATGAGTTCTTCATTCATCTCTGTACTCGCCTCTTCTTTCCCTTCTACTCGATTCTTTACTCACCTCTTTGTGCAACTGTCTTCTCGATTCTATATTTGATCTATACTGGCCTCTACACTTCTCCCTCTACTCGCCCCTCCAATCAACTATACTTGACTCTCTATTCAATCTTTGCTCACCTCTCCACTTGCCTCTCTACTCACCTCTCTACTCGCCTCTCTGTGACTCTTTATTTGACTCTTTTCGCCTCTCCACTCTACTGGCCTCTACTCGCTGCTCTACTGGCCTCTCTACTCGTTTCTATTCAGCTCTCTACTCGCCCCTCCGCTCGACTGTTTATTCGATCTCTGCCCGCCTCTCCACTCACTTCTTTACTCGACTCTCTACCGGCTCTTTACTCGCCTCTCCACTCATCTCTCTGCTCGCTCCTCCACTTGACTATTATCGACTTTTAATCTCTCGTCACCTCTCCACTCGCCTCTACTCATTGCCCTGCTCAACTCTCTACTTGACTACATTTGCCTTACCAATACCCCTCTACTAGATGTCGTACTCCACTTTACTCGCCCCTCTATCCTATATTTAGTATAGATATATATTATTACCTATTCCTTTAAACCTTAAGCTTAGCACCCTATTTCATTTCTGACTCCATAAAAATAGGAGAATATAACACAGTGTCATACAATTTACAAACATAAAGAAGGTGTCTTGCGATAATGGTACATTGTAGTTGAAAGTTTACTATTGAACATTGAAATTGCTCGCCCACGGAAAGTATACGTACCTAAAATTCAGAATAAGTTTTCTGCCCCTCTAGACAAGTGGCAACTTTCAGCGTATCGTGGAATATAATGACAAATGTATGGTATTTGACGTATTTGACAGTTGCCAATGAATGTCATACGTCAAGTCTCATACATTTATCATTCTATACTACAGTCAAGGAATTGCCACGTGTCTAGAGGGGCAGATACCTCCACTGTGGATGCCATTATGCGTGTGAGGACTCTGGCGGAGGATGCGGTCGCTCGGGGCGAGGTGATGTTGGCGGTGTCCTTGGACATCTCCAACGCGTTTAACACCTTGCCCTGGAGTTGCATTAGAGAGGCGCTCGTGTATCACGATGTGCCTCTTTACCTCCGCCGCATAGTCGGGGCATACCTGACGGGGAGAGCCGTCGTCTACCCGAGTTCGACCGGAGTCGGTAGGCGCGAGATGTCGTGCGGTGTTCCACAGGGATCGGTCCTGGGGCCGCTGCTGTGGAACATCGGTTACGACTGGGTGCTTCGTGGTGACTTCGCGTACGGTGCTACCGTCACGTGTTACGCGGACGACACGCTGGTGACGGTGGGCGGGGCTACACACCGCGAGGCGACCCTGAGGGCCACGACCGCGGTTGCTCAAGTCGTGGAACGGATCCGGCGGCTGGGTCTCGAGGTGGCTCTGCACAAGTCCGAGGCCATGTTCTTTCATGGACCTCGGCGCAGGCCAGACCCGGGAGCCAGCCTTACAGTGGGAGGCACTCCCATCGACATCAAGCCCCGGTTGAAATACCTGGGGCTGGTGCTTGACGGTCGATGGGACTTCGGAGAACATTTCCGAAGTCTGCGCCCCAAGTTGTTGGCAACGGCGAATGCCTTGGGCAGGCTGTTGCCCAACTTGAGGGGCCCAGAGGACTCCTGCAGGAGACTCTACGCGGGTGTCGTGCGGTCCATGGCCCTATATGGGTGCCCCGTATGGGCGGACACCCTGGGGGCCAGATTCCTGCCTCTGCTCCACGCGGCGCAGAGGACGACGGCCTCCAGGACCATCAGGGGGTACCGCACGATATCCTTTGAAGCGGCGAGTCTCCTGGCCGGATCGCCACCGTGGATCCTGGAAGCGAGGACCCTTTCGGCACTCTATCGGTTCCGAAAGGAGGCGCGGGAGCGGGGACTCGATCCCGAGCCCGAAGAAATTCGGGCCGAGAAGTCCCGGCTCCACAGGGCCATGGTGACCGAGTGGGAGCTACGACTTGAGCAACCACGCGCAGGGCACGCCGTGATTGCGGCGGTAAGACCCATCATGGGGGAGTGGCTAGAGAGGCCACACGGTGGCCTCTCGTACCGTCAGACGCAGGTCATTACCGGACACGGTAACTTCGGGCGGTACCTGCATCTGATGGGCATAGAGCCAACGCCCGAGTGCCATCACTGCGACGCGAGCGTGGACTCGGGGCTGCACACGCTCACCGAGTGTCCGGCGTTTGAAGCGCCGAGGCGGGAGCTTGTGACGGCCCTGGGGGTGAGAGTGCTCACGCTCTCCACCCTGCTCGCGGCGATGGTCCGCTGCGCGGATGCGTGGGCGGCCAGCGCCTCCTTCTGCGAGCAGGTCATGCTCGTGAAGGAGACAGCAGAGCGGGCGCGGCGCAGCGAGCGAGAAAGACTCGCGGACATCGCTGGCCGCGTTCGAAGGCGGCTCGGGCGTCGGAGGGCGCAAACCGACCTCCGCCCCCCATGAGCGCGGGCCTGAGGGTGACGGGTGGAGCCGCTCGTCACCCTAGCAGAAGCAGGCCACGGCGGCGGCGCGCATCGTATGGCGATGCGCGCCCCCCCCATACCGGGGGCGAGTCGGGGACCGCGTGGTCCCCCCTCCCGAGGAGGGCCAGACCGAGAGGAATGGCCCTGGGTCAGCCGGGGTGCGAGGGATATGTCAAAAGACAACCTCACCTCCGGCCTAGCACATCGACCCACAGACGGCGTGCGGTTTAGTCGGTTCGAGTCCGACATAACCTACCCCTCCGGCTCCGGAGGGGTGGGTATCCGTGGGGATTTCCCGCACGTAAAAAAAAAAAAAAAAAAAAAAAAAAAGGGGCAGATACCAAGCTTGCTTTGTTAATGTTATTGTTAGGTTAGGTTAGGTTAATGCCAAGAATATTATTAGAAACTACTGTGCCCGTGACTTCGCCCGCGTTAAGTTCGGAATAGATTTGGATGTAAAATTGTCTATGCAAAATTAGAAGTAAAATGGGACCAAGGAATCACGTTGTTCCATACAATCACCTTTCCTTTTTACCCCCTAGGGGTAGAATTTCGGAAAATCCCTTCGTGTCGAAGCCTACGAATATAAAGAATACACCCTCAAGTTTCAAGTCTCTACGATCAGTGGTTTAGGGTGTGCGTTATTACCTCAGCATTCAGGACAAAGCATTTTATATAATTATATAGATTGTACAGAATTTAAATAAAAACGAAGGTATAATGTAATGTAGTGACATGAAAAGGGATACTAGTAGTCTCTTACAAGATTCAGTTAAGCGGAAAAGAGTATTAAATAAATAAATAAAAATAAAATTCATTTATTTCAGGTATCACAAAACCCATATATGTATCTAGTCATTTTGTCAACAAGCAAATACCTTATTTCAATTTAGATAAATCACACTTTGCACAATTCAAATTAAATAATTTATTAAATGATAATGCATTATCTCTATTGAAGTTACAGATTAGATTAGATTTTTTAAAGACAATGTAAATAGAATGTTAATGTGATGCGCTAATAGATAATATCACGCACGGTAAGTAATTAGATTTTTATATTATTCCTGAATAGGCATTACCAAATTTTCAGCAAATACTTGCTATTGTAACCACCTTCAAATAAAGGTACTTTAATTGAATTAACACCTAGGCGTGTTTGCAGTCTGCCTTTTTTCATTGTTATACATCACGCACTCAAAAATTTTAATATTTGTTACAGAAGCTCAAATAACCGATCGATTTTTCGCGATACCTATACAAATAAGAGCGAAAAAGAATTTCGCTTAGTTCAAAAGATCTAATGGCCACTCATAAACGAGTGACGAGCGAAATGTATTCGAGATACGAGCTTCAACGACGTTGTTAAATGCTATTCCCCATGTGTAGTAACCAGGTATCGTGTGTAACATTTTTGGACATGAATTTAGTATGAAAAGGGGATGTTTTGTTTGCATCAGAGCTCACTGGAGAGGTTTTGTGTAGTCAGTGGGAAGACCAAAGACTATTACTATTCTTTGTCTTCTACACTGAAAGCACAGAAACTCTCTGCGTTTACAGGGTCGGCAGCACGAGCATTAGTCTCCTGGTGATATCTATTGACTATTCACCATGTAACCAACAAAATTATCCTGGAATCCAATATAGAGATAAAAGAGACTTTATTTTTTTGACTATAGTTATAGCATTGGTTGCTCATTAAAATATTGCCTAATTAAAAAAAGTAAGACCTAGGGACATCCATTAAAACTAAGCAATAAAATTATGTACTATAAATATATAATTAATTAGAAAGTCTAGGAATTCGTGTAGATAGTAGTCATGCTTGTACCACAACAACTAGTAGTTTAGTAAGTCTTTCATGTAATATATTTGACTATCAGTAGCAGAGTGCTTAATTCAGCAAAAATGTGAAATGTGTCTTTTTTTTTCATAAGGCTATGCCCTCACTCCTTGTCACTCTGACGGTTTCTTCTTAAAATCATGTGAGCAAAATGTATCATAGTAGCCATTTAAATTGTAAGTTTATTCAAAAACGCAAATAATATGGACACCCTGTTTCATATCTGACTCCAATACATAAAAACGTAAGATTACCATTTTATTAGTAATTGTGCTCATAAATATAGGTTTCAAGATGTAAAGAGTTTAGTCGGCATTGCACTGCGCAGTTTGTAAAAAAAAATGATTACAGCTGTGGTGGCAGACAAGCACACGGTCCACCTGATGGAAAGTGGTTACCGTGGCCTATGGACGTGCGCGACACCAGAGTAGTCACATTAGTGCTGCCGATCCTGTAAACACAAAGAGTTTCTTTGCCTTATCAGAAATAGCCTTTGATCTTCCCATTGAAAGTACAAAAACTCTCCAGTGACACTTAAATGCAAGTGGTTTTATTCCAGTAACTCAAAAAAGACAATATAATATGATTAAATTAAATATGTACCAAAGATGTAAATGCACACATACATAGTATAAAACTTCTACCAAGTTTCTAATAGCAAAGTTCTCAAGTATGTAACTCACGTATACCTAACATACCTACATATATTCTGCTGTGAAAGTTTGTGAAGATGTTTGTATCTTTGTTATTGGAGCACGTTCTAACAGCTGAACGGATCTGGCCGAAATTTGTTGCAGGCATAGAACTAGGTGCTATTCGCTCAGGTGCTATTCGGCTGGGTTCTCTAAGTGGACTACACCATTATGATCTATGCCTGCAACAAATTACGACCAGAAAAAATAAATTAAAGAAAAGTATATGTTGGAATAACATCTACTTTTTATCCCATGAAAAGGTTTCCATAGGTAACAGGAAAGGGATTGAAATTTCACGCGGGCTATGCCGCGGGCGACAGATAGTCATTTATAAAGATGGTGTCTAGTTCTACCTAGTGTGGTACAGTTATACGCTGCCAGTAGTAGTTTTTTGCGGTAACCTCCCGTCGCCTAGAGATTCTTAGCACCCCCCACCCCGCGGTTACCTGAACCGCTACCATGGCTGGGAATAGCGAGCGGGTTAGCACAGTGTTTTATTTCAAGTTTTCTTCCTCTCACAGCAATCTCGCCTGTGTATTCTTCCGATTTCTCGCCTCTTACGACACCCTCGGATGATGGGGTCGCAACTCTTTTATTCTTTCTCAGTCACCACACGGATAATGTAATAAGTAAGTACTGCCAGTTGTAGGAGTAATAGTTGTAACCACTGATTTACTCAGGTGGGTACTCACCGGCTCGCTCAGGGGCTGATACAGAGTACTCTTTCCCAGGGCGCCTTTGCCACAGAGATATATGGGTGTGTGCACAGGGAAGCTAGGGCTCCAATAAGAACACCTGGTTGTCAGGTTGTACACACATATATTTAAAAGTTTATAACACAGAACAGTAATACAGATATATAAATAGGCAAGAATGTAGACAGGCAGACACAGGAGACAGAAGCATATAGTATATAGATAGACAAGAATGTAGACAGGCAGAAACAGTAGACAGAAGTATAAGGCAGAGAGAACACACACAGTAGGCACAGATACAGGCAGATGAACACACACCGTTGGCACACGAATTACAGCACAAGCTACTAAGAATGTACCGATGAGCTACACATTTACTGGTCCACAGGAACAGTGTACTGGCCGTAGACCTCTCCGTGTAGCAGCTCTCGGCAGCCAATGCACCACAAAGTACGCCGCAGGTACACTGAGGAAGTGTTGACCTCTTTTAGGGGCTCACAAGCTCCAACCAAAGAACCCTGTGTAAAACAGACCTTTCATAAGTTGTGACCGCACCTATAGGCCCGCCATCAGTCCCATTAAACAGAGTTATAAAGACTTACCAGAGTATCTGGGAGCAAGATTTTCACCAAACAATATTGATTTGAGAAATTGACACAGAGTTTTTTTTAAACAGAGGATCATCACACTTATATTGAAGTTCCCAGCTGATACGAGGATTAAGATAGAAGTTCTCCAGAGAATCGGCGCAGGTCTATTTATAGCCGATACATCGAATATTCACGAACAATCTTCAAAATTATGCTAATTCATGGTGAGATCAATTAGAATCATAAACAAACTCATTACCTCTCATGTCCCGTAGACAATACTAGACGAGTCATGAACACCCATTTATTATAATTATGACATGCTTACCGATATATCACAAATCCTGAGGAAATAAATCCCATTTATATTACTATTGTTAAATTGTAAATGAAACAATTAATAAACACGACCACAAATTATATAAATATACTGTGGGACACTCAGCGCCATCCAACGGTCGAGGGTGAGAACTAGAACATTACCAATCGAAGTTCAAGAGCTACATTGCCAAACAATTGTACATAGTTTCTATGAGATATTGTAGATGGCACTGAAACAAAAAATTCTAAGCACTACTAATGACGAAAAATAGCATGTTACATAGTATACATGTTGTGTTCAAAATTCATAGCAGATTGTTGCATAAACATCACTTACTGTTATCAAAAATTCACTTCCACAAACACATTATATTTCCATAATATGAACGAATCTGACGTATCTGACGCATGTAATGACCCAATATGCAAACATCGAGCTTTTTTAAACTTGACGACACGACATGCTATTCACTACAAGTATAGTACTGATTTATAGCTTTATTTAAATCATATTTTCAAGAAGCAGTGAACAATATTTTTTAAATATTACATGCAGTTACACACTTATTTACTAAAAAAATATAATTAAACTATATAAATATTCTTTACATAAGTTTACAATGTGAAATCACTTGCTAATAGTCAACTCCAAAACGCCTGAACTGATATTGACAAAATCGATCGATGAAACAAATTGAATCGATTTGAACACGAATAGTTTAAATACACAGTGGAACCGGATATACGGCAGTTAAAATAGGAATTTAAAAGTCTTAATTTTACCTTTTATTGTAGATCCTTTTCTAACACTTTCAGTAGGCTTTCTCGTGGCTGCAAAAAACGTAGCTTGTAAAATAACGCGTACACGTAAACATCGTTCAACGTAAAATCAATTTTGTGCGACTATCGGCGATCATTAATCATGAATGTTCTTGCGATAATGCGACGGGTTGAAAGAAATTAGCTGTGTCGTATTCTGGGTAAGATTCATACTTAATATATGTATGGGCACGGCTCTATGACAGCTAAACGTCGAGTGAGTAATTTTGCAGTTTTGGGTATCTGCTGTATTTACAAATCTCTTCAGATACCACCCCCGTCGGCTATAGGTGGTTAAGTCGAACTCTGATGAAAATCGCACGCCGTCTCGGGTCTCAATTACCGGGTCTAAGGTTACGTTAAGATATTCTACTTAATCTACTAGATTAGTAGATTTAGTAGGATATCTTAACGTACTATTATAAAGAGGAAAGATTTGTATTTTTGTGTGTATGTTTGTAATGAATAAACTCAAAAATTACTATGCCGATTTCAAAAATTCTTTTACCAAAACTACAATCACCCTGAGTAATATAGGCTGTACTGGATTTCCACGGGAACATTTTTACCACCCATGCGAAGCCGGGGCGGATCGCTAGTATATTATTAACGCAGAAGTTTGTAAGTATGAAAGGATGGATGAATGTTTGTTATTCTTTCACGTAAAAACTACCAAATGGATTTTAATGAAACTTTACAATAATACAGCATATAGATACATCAGAATAACACATAGGCTACATACAATTTATAATGATAACCGATATTATAGCGATAACCGACAACCACGCGGGCGGAAGCCAGCAAAAGCTACTACTTAATAACTAATAAAATGCTACCCGCGAGAAAGTCGGTTATCGCAAATTGTGTCCATATCTCTAGTTCTACTCAACCCATTGCGATCAAATAGTCTGATCTAATTGATTGTAGGTCTGATCAAGACATTTCTTATAAAACTAATGCATTATAATCATTCAGTAGTTTTCAGCTCCATGGCGATCAAACAGTGTAGGTACGGATAAATAATTTGCGATATTATAACAATACAGAAATATATTCTAATCAAAACTCAACATACTCGTACGCTTGTAACATGAGTTCCAGAAACCAAAAAGAACATTCTTATTCTACTTTCTTCTGTAAATATTATACATACAAACATGAATATAAAACCCAATGAACAATATTAAAAGAGCCATATACATCCTACTAATATTATAAACGTGAATGGAAGGATGAGTGGATCAGATATTTGTTACTCTTTCACGTAAAAACTACTGAATGGTATTTAATGAAACTTTACAATACAATAATAATATATAGGCTATATATCATCACGCTACTACTCAAGGAAGCGGAACAGTGATCATTAATGTCAACAAATCCGGCCAGCATACTGAGAAGTACAGAGAAGAAGAAGTCTACAGAGAAGTAACAGTGTACTTATTTCTGTTGCTAAGCCACTGTGCATCGCGCAAGCGCGCGAACTTAGCGGTTGGCGGTCGAGCAGGCCACCAGAAATTATTTAAACATAAAAAATTTACGCGCTTAAAGGGCTGATACTTGGTACAGGGTTGGGTAAAGCTTAGGAACCGACATAGGCTCACTTTTATCGCGAAAGAAGGGGTTAAAGGAGTGGAGTTTGTAATTTTTGAAGATAACCTGGTGAAATTTGGTACAGAGGTGAATTAGAGCATGGGAACCCTACGCGATAAGCGACATCCACGCGGTCGGAGCCGCGGGCAACAGCTAGTCGTCCAAGATCCCAGGGCCACCAAACATCACGTATTTTCTGACGAGGGAAATGTGGACAAGTGACTAGTGTTAGTATTTACAAAGAACGAATGCCTACCTGCTAGCTTGCTTAGACGCCCAATTTTCAGGTATCAGGTAATGAAGGTACATAAAAGTATTACTTACCTCACGTAAATTCTCCAAGCTGAATTTTACGTATGTTTTAGGTACTATCCTTAAAAATAAGTCGCCAATTCTCCCAGACACTTTCCGTCGGCCGTTTTGCTTTGCTGACGCTTTAAAGCTCCCAAATAATTAAAAATTGAAAATACGTGATGTCTGGTGGCTCTGGAATCTTACTCTATAGTTGTATATACTACGTTGAGTAACTTGAAATTTTCTTGGTAGGTCTATAAATAACACATATTTGATACGAGTATAATACCAAGATCTATAAAATTTTTGTTTCAATTTGTATTTACAACTTTTATTTTACATAACAAATATAAGATAAGAAATTGCTAGCTGGAAACATTCTTCTTAAAATGCCGCTGTAATCCCTGGGGCTAAAGTCAGTGCCCGGTTTAGTCAAAGCACTTTGTCATGTTATACATGCCAACCGTTTCGTTTGCTACCTTTTACACCTACACCAACGACTTTTCAGCATCTTTGTTCTTGCAGATAGAAGTTTAATGTATGTGGATTATGAAAATAATAATGAAATTAATATTTATTTACTAAAAATAATATTAATTTATTTAAACTTTATGTGCACATATGCACAGGCGGACTTAATGCCACAGGTAAATTCAATGTTAGATTGATGGAAAATATTAATAGCAAACAAAAGTAAAGAAAAACATTAAGCAATTTTTAAGTGCTAGTAGATATAATAACCTTTCAATCAAATCAGTATGGACACAAAAAGGCCACTGCCACTGCCTCTGCCATACATAGGCTTCTTCCAACGCATTTCATAGCACTCGATCCTCCACCTTGCTCATCGTTCTAGTCTTTTAGAGCTACAATTTTCCAGTCGTCCATTCATATGGCTAGGGGACTCTCCACCTTCCATTTACCTAGTCACGTCCCTCGGCAGATGTGGCCAGTCCAATACCATTTCCGCTTACATTCGTTTCGCTCAATCGCATATTTCATTGCAAGCGTTGGAGCATCGGAAGTCCGACAATTTTTGACCATCATGCACAGTATATACAATACATAGGTTAATAGGTATCCCTATAATAGGTTCCCATGGTTTGTTAGTCATTTATTTCATTAATAAATAGTTTATTTACTGTCAACTTAAAACTAAATTAATCACTATAACAAATGATTATGAAAATACGGTTAAACTGACAGCAATTTCCCTTAGGCTTCATAATAGACAGATTTTATCGAAAATTAATCAGTTTGGGTAGATCGACACCCATCTAACCTTTAGTAATAGACGATTAGTTCAGCTGTCAGTACTCAATGGAAATTTGACGTCTAAATCGGATGTATAAATTAACTGATACGCATCAACCCTTGTTGTCGGTTTCGATATCAAACTCAGAGGAAATTATTTAATCACTTATTTAACACGTATGAAGTAGTAAATAAACTTAGTTATACCTTGGCTCAACAGACCAGTGGTATCTATCTTATATTAATTTCATCTAGTCTAGTATTTAATAACATCAGTTCAATTTCCAGCGAATCCATTTTTTCACAATAGCCATCAAGTTAGACTCCACTTTTGCGTAATTGAGCCTTATTTAAACAAGAGTGGACTTCTTTAAACTTGGGATTTTGCGAGGTGTCGTTTTATCAGTACAAAGTTAAGATTTTCAAGGTACAGGTGTCTGCCGCTCGGCTTGATGGAAACGCTTGAATTATAAAGAAAAAAATGGTTGTTTCTTGGACGTCCGGCCCGAGGAAAGGACCCGAAATGCGTGCTCGGCTTCGTTTAATCAAACAAAAGCCCTCTTCAAAATTAAGGGTACAAATCTTTAGAAAGAGGAATGACGAAATGAGAAATTGCTTCACTCTGTATTGTGAATTCCGCTTATTGTGATATTCATCGGCTTTGTGCAAATGTTTTATTGAAGGTGCAATTAAGATGTTCCCATTTGAATAAGTAGGAGATCATTTATCTTTGCAGTTAAAGTATTTTCGGACGACAGAGAATTTGACGCCGATATTATTTTAGCTCGTGATTCCACTAGGATCTGATTTTTATCCACGACAACATTACTTAGGTGTAATGCAATAGTTATTAGTAGATTATGGTACAAGTCTGTAAAGTTGGTGATTACCGCTGAGGCGATATTAAGACCCCAACCGCCAGGGAAGGGTTTAAAGAGAGCCAAAAACTGTAATCAACTTTACACACGTGTATTCTACGATGTTTTTTCAATTCATTTGTGAATAATATAATGATAAAATAGATATTTACCCTTGCAGTTTTCAGATAGTAAACATTCCATAACGTTAAGGACTTTACATCAAACACATCATATATCGGACGTTGTACAGTATATGTGCATATATCGGTCCGTTTACTAGTTTCATAAATCAGTTTCTTCATAACTAGTACTTGTAGACATTTTAATTAATAAATAACTTTAACAGTAAAAACTTCTTTTCAACAGTAAAAACAAATTACGTAACTTTTTGGTACTGGCGGACTGTTTCTATCCGCACGCATGCAGCCATAGAGTAAAATAATGAGGTTTTATTTTTACTTATCGCGCATATAATATGGTAAATTTACTTAGTTTTAAACAGAGAGAAAACAAAAGTTATACTTATTTGAGTGAAAGTTTTGTTTATTTTTCAGGTATAAATGAAATTTTAAAGGTAGGTATATTAATTTATTTGTTCTTTTGCACACGTTCTTTTTGGTATCGTATTTTTTTTAAGAATATTGCAACTCAACCAATATAATTAAAAAAAAACTGAATTATCCCACTCGTGAGATAATAACAATAAAAAACCACAGTTTGATAAAAAGGTATCATTATGTGCCTAATTTCTGTGAGATTAGTGCCATATTATGAGCAAAAAAAAATATTTCGTACAAATTGTACTATTTAATTGTACTTTTTAGGTGCTTTATCACGGTGAAATTAGAGCCAGTTTATACGCGATTGTGTTGAAAAATATTACCCTTATGTTTGAACCCTTAATTTCAAAATTATTTAACAACTGTCTTTTGTTTCGTGTATAAGTAACAAGCTCCCTGGCAGTTTCCTCATTAAGAGTTATGTATTCACAAGGCGCTTGAATTTTGCCACTGCATAAATATGCAATACTATCAGACTCGTGGGACTTGCCTTACGAGAATGTTGTTATTCATAGTCTGTCTAATGTCTCTAAACACGGATTTTGAACAATGAAATCTCGTTTTAGGTACTAAAATGAAGCCTCTATGCTTCATTTCAGTACCTAGAACGAGATTTGACATACACTGTGAAAGTGCTCGTGGCCAGGTGGCTTTGGCCACCCTACTCACTACCGGGAACACAACACGAGGTTATTATGCCCACGGTGTTCTGTAGGACGGAGGTACCTCCCTAGTCGGTCTGCTCAATTGGAACGGAAAACCGTCTTAACTTAACAACTATAATCAATTCTCTTCATCTAAGTTATAATTAATAGCTTGTACCAGTGTAAGCTAAGATTATTTATGCGGCGGCACGCCGAGTTTGCACTCGACCAGCTGCAAGCCCGCTGACGTCATGCTGACGCAAATGTGACTTCAAAATATTTTCAGTGCCCATATTTATTTTCTTGTGAGTACGAAATCTTTATAAAAATAAATACTATTTTCGCTCACGGTTCTATTGAATTTTATTAATTGTGTTATTTTATGATAAAACTTACTGTTTTGCGGAAAATCGCGAACAACACGTCGGAGTCACGTTAGACCGAAAAAAAACCAGGCATCGTCGGTTTGATCAGGAATTTTTAGAGTTCCTTTACGATGGTGTTTTGAACAATCCGACAAACTTTCTGCCGGGTATCCTCGGATGTTTATCTTGACCGGAGTAACATTTTATTGCAGTCTATTATTTTATTTTTGTTCATCATCGTGCATTATGTGGACTATTTAGGTATTCATAACTATGTATAATACTAGCGAGTTAGACTTTCATACAGACTAACATCTCCTTATTAGACATTATTATTACACCTCCACACCATCTAGAGACTTTTTAAATTTCAAGTCTCTTACTTCAAAAACATAGAACTTTCATAGAAATTTCCGACCCCCGGCTAACCCCTTAGGGGTGGAGTTTCGTGAAATCCGTTCTGAGTGGATGTTTACACCCCATACGGAACGTACCTGCCAAATTTCAAGTTTGAAGGTGTTATAGTTTCTGAGATTTCGGGAATAATCAGTGAGTGGGATTTCACTTTTATAAATATACTAGCTGTCGCCCGCGGCTACGCCCGCGTGGATGTCGGTTATCGCGAATCGGGGTATGAAAAATAGATGTTGGCCGATTCTCAGACCTACCCGATATGCCCACAAAATTTCATGAGAATCGGTCAAGCCGTTTCGGAGGAGTTTGGGAACGAAAACTATGACACGAGAATTTTATATATTAGATTTCACGAGACAACAACGATCACTTAATATGAACAACATTTATTCAAGTAATTCTTAGTAAACATGAATATTGATTTGAACTTGAATGTAAATTAATCAGCAAGACATCTTGGCTGTTATGCTACATCTTTACCTAATAAATTCCAGTCCTTGGTACTTGAGTGAGTTAGGAAAACTATTGGGTCATAAATACTGTAAATTTTTACGCCTACGAAAAGAAATTTACGAGTGAGAAGTGTTAGTGCTCGTCACCGCTGTTTTATGAGTGTTGTCAAGAGACGCATACTCCTATTTAGTCTATAGAGTCTATTTATATAGTTACCGCTAGTATTTAGTTAGTTATCCTTGTGGTGACGAAGAAAGAATACAAGTATTACTACCCAAGTATTACTACCCAAGTATTACTACCCAAGTATTACTACCCAAGTATTACTACCCAAGTATTACTACCCAAGTATTACTATCCAAGTATTAAAGAAAAAGAAAGAAAGAAAGAAAAAAGAAAAAATGCGTTTATTTCAGCTTACTGCAGCACACAAAACAGATCAACCCATACACAAAACTACCAGTGAGAAGTGTTAGTGCTCGTCACCGCTGTTTTATGAGTGTTGTCAAGAGACGCATACTCCTATTTAGTCTATAGAGTCTATTTATATAGTTACCGCTAGTATTTAGTTAGTTATCCTTGTGGTGACGAAGAAAGAATACAAGTATTACTACCCAAGTATTACTACCCAAGTATTACTACTACTACTACTATTACTACCCAAGTATTACTACCCAAGTATTACTACCCAAGTATTACTCCCATCTCTCACGCAAAAACCGCGCCATGACGTGGAGTTGCGGATACCAGCCCGTGATACCATGCCATACTACCCATCTCATCCTTAGGGTATCGTAAGAGGCGACTAACGGAAAAATACGCAGACGATATCAAAGTGAGAAAAGGAAAACTTATAATAAAACCCAGTACAATCCCGTATGGGCAGGGTGGAAACAGTAGACCAAACTCTCACAACATTGGGAGAGGTTATTGTCCAGCAGTGGACTACGTTAGGCTAATTAATTGATTGATTGTTACCAATGTTTTCATAAAAAGTAGATTAAACCATCAATTTTTGAGTTTTTAATTATTTATTTAAGACCTTTTAAAAACGTAATGATAGGTCAAAAAGACGGGTTGCACTCTAGGAGTGCCGACAGAAGTGATAAGTTTTTCTTTCTTTCTTTCTTCGTTATATACATAGAAAAAGATAAAAAAAACATATCATACCATACCATACCATACCTATAATAGCGCCAATCATAGACCCTATCACTAATTTTCTGCTAATTTTCTATCAGAAGAAAATAATAAATTACAAAAAGAAAAAATAATCACAAAAAGTGTCAGAAGGCCAGGTTTGAACCCGGTACTATCTGAAACCATAAGGACTTACAGTCCAAGCGTTTACCGCTATGCTGCGAAGCTATTTATCGTTTATTGTAAAATGGACAGTCTATACCTAATATTGTATGACGTCAGTCGTCGGTTACGGTCCAAAGGTCAAGCGATCTTGACGCGCGAGTTTAACAATTTTTACCCATCCAACGCCGCTAAAGAAGTTTTCACTTCAAAAAGATAAAAAAAAAGTAAAATTTTCCCACGGTGGTTGGATGAAAGACGTAGAGTAGATGACTCCTGCATAAACCAAGATTAACTAAATCAAGAGAAAAAGTCTCGAAGAAGATCCTGAGTTCTAAAGTGCAAGCTTTTAACGCAAGCGGGACTAACAGAGACAATGATGAATATACATTCTTCTTCATTTCCTTGCGATAATTCTGGTGGTCGCACTTGGTGTTATACACGTCCATATGCCACGGTAACCACTTTCTATCAGGTGGGCCATGTGCTTGTCTTCCACCCAAATGGATAAAAAAACCGAAGCTTTCATCACAGGGTCCGAGATTTGCTTTTTACAGTCTAACTGCGTGTTTGGCTGATCTTCGATATTTTCCGTGAAGACTGCCATAATGACCAACCCATTGGTGCTGTCAAAGTATTGATGGATATACATTATGAGTAATAAACCGATTCTGAAGTCCTGGCAAAACTCATTTTCCTCAATACCATGAATTTCAATATAATACAACCGCAATTCTATTCAAAGTATGTCGTAAACCCACTAATATCACATCTCTACAAGTGTTTACAATGCCGTCCTTTATAAGCGCTGGGATGCAAATATAAGATCTATTTAGGAATGCCCTCGGGATGATATGGGTAACATTACGCCCACGGCTTACTGCTTTTGATCATTCTAGCTTATAATTTTTAATTTAAATATGGAACGATCGCTGTACACACATAGCGGTGGCACTTATGTTTAAATAATATGTGACCAGGGAAATAGGTTTGGTTTAAATTCAGAAATGTAATAATTAAAGTACTACTGTTATAATGAACGATAAACTGATATTTAAACACCGTAAAACAACGTACCTAAACAGGACTTTTCGGACTGCCAATTAAAGTGAAAGCTAAGTACCTAACTTGTGAATTGTATCACATTGACGTCAGAACACGAACAATAACACGAGATCCTTTGTTAGGATCAATCGAATAGGAACTATGTATAGACAGGACATTCTTGGTCAAGTTTTTTCTTCAAAAGTCACCCGAAAAACCGTAAGACTACGGTTACGGTGTGAAGTAAATAACTTCATATTGCGTTTCAGATGATAAAATGCATTTATTTTTTGACACAATTTGACTATTCCTTGTCTGATAGTAAACGTGAATAAAGTTTAAAAAGTAAAGTACATTACCGATGCTATCAATTCTAAAATAAAACAAACATAGAATTAAACTTAGTTCGATGGACTCAATAGATAATTTTTAATGCTGCGCTTGAATACGTACTTAGCATAAAGAGGTGAACATTTGGGTAGGTACATTATAACTATCAAAACGGGTATGGAATTGTTTGGTTAAAGTTTTAGCATTTGAAATTAAGTAGTACTCCATAGGCCAAAGTTAAGTGGGCCATGTGCTTGTCTGCTACTTAACGGATATATTTACAAAAAACATGTCTTGATGTTCTGAATTGGAAGGTAGAGGATGGGAGTAATTGTAAGAACTCGTTAGAACGCAAATGTGCCTACGCTTTCGTTTAAAGTTTGTTGAGTTTCAAGATTTACCTCCAGTCCTACCATATTGATGTATACCTGACTCAGAAAGGACAATCTCTTTCTAAAAACCTTCTACGACATTGTAGAAACCAGCTGTATAATACTATGTTTCATATTAGGTATCTCCAACGATTGTAACGGAAGCCTACCGCTGCAGTGCAGAACTCATTTCCCTCAGACAGTACGTAAGACGGCAATTTCCATAGAATATATATCAATGCCAATGCTAATCGAAAGCCTTGACTTTACTTAGGGTAGCTTAGAGTACGTATTTCAACAATGTGCGAAATATCCCATACTTTTTTTTTACGTGCGGGAAATCCCCACGGAATTCACGTAAAAAAGGGGGAGGGCTCCGGACATATCCCTCGCACCCCGGCTGACCCAGGGCCTAAGTGACAGTTTGTGAAGATATTTGAATATTTGTATGTTTGAATGTCTGTTACTTAAGCAATCTCTAACTCTCAAGCACTCTCTTTGAGTACAAGTATTAATTATATTATAGTCCATAATGACTATTAATGACACATAAGCTTTTAATTCCGGTAGTGGTTTCCCGTGAGTTGAGGGAACGGAATCAAATTTCCACGCGGTCAAAGATAAAAATAATAATTTCTCAAAATATAATCTTAAGACTAAGATGAGCACTGTTTTTGAGAAACAATGGCACTCATGCTTTCAGTCATAAGCAGTGTATTATAATCCTAAATATTTAAACTTCTTTCTTTAGGTAATCATAAGAGGAAAACAATAGCTTTCATACAATGGGTTACTAACACAAATCAAATCAAATCTTTTATTTGCTTAGCACAGGTTACAGAAAGCATTTAAAAGATACATTTGTATTAAATGAGGAGGTCCGGAACAAAAGCCGATAAATCAACTTTGCGTATTTTTACAGGAAATACAAAAGAATGATTTACGTAAGAATAATTATGTGGTTTTTTAAACTAATATTACCTGAATTTGGCTTTTAGTAAGGACTTTCAAATAGTTATTACTAAAAAAATCTAGTGTTGATAGTTTATTTACAAATTTAATTTCAAATATGGAATAATCGGGTTTTGGTACGACCATAATGTATTTATCGGGATTTGAGCGGCTATATTATAATTATCGGCTTTAGTCCCGGTACGCCCGCAATAATCGATATTTCGATTATTGTAAGCTTTTGTATAATGAGTAGATAAAATTAGTAAACTACATGTTTATTTTTATTTAATCAATATTGAATAGTTTAATCATCAAGAATTTCAATTTTTATACAAAAACATTGCCTGTTTCTTCTTCAATACAGTCGCAACATAAGTTTTCATTATTAGATTCATGCTCACGATGGCTCTCATTTTGTATTAGATCTCTGTACCAGTTAAATTCGACATTAATACTCCAATCATCACCGAATTGTTTTTTCATTCAATTATTGACGTCATGCTTTTTTGCCGCACTCAGCACTTAAATTTTTTTTTAAAGTTCATTTGGGTGCCGTTTGCCTCTTTTTAATAGACATATTGGTTTACGCTCTTCGTCTGATTGAAATTTTTGTAGGTGTTGATGAAATACTTTGTTATTGTTTCTATCCTTCTACCTATCTTTTTTGTAACTAAGTGTTTCTTCAATACTATTCTCTTTATGTCTCTCAACCCTTCGACTTTCTTGTAATATTCTTCTAATGATTTTATGTCCATTGTTGTCCAGTCTTCGCCTAATTTTTTGATTTCACCGTGCTGTCTGTATATTTCGTAATACTCTTCTTTGTGAATAATCACTGACTTTTTTCTTATCTCCTTTTCGACTCTGCCAAACACCCGATCTGCTGGTAGAAAGCTATGGCAGCGAACTGGAAACGTCAGTTGAATTTCTTGTAAATTTTCCGGAGTTTTATTTACTAGCTAGAATAATAAGGAGTGCACAATATGAGGGTTTTTATTTTGACCCCCACAACCACCACAGAACAACCTGAGTTTAGATATTCCAGCCAAGTCCAGCTCGTTTAAATGGTGCAAGAGCGCTGAGCCTACCTCAACAGAACCTCGGCCAGAAATGTTTTCGAACCATTGGTAGAATTTTGCATTTGTTGAATCCATCGGAACGATGCAAAAGTTATAGAAGCTTATTAGCCGTGCGTAGAACGCATCTTGTATTGGTGTGCGTGGCAGAGGCTGAACCTGTTGTAGGTCAAAGCAAAATGTAAGAGAATTTGAGTTGTTAATTTTGGCAAGCTTCAAAAAGTACTGGGCTCTGAGTTTATGCACTCGTTTTTCAATCATCAGAATTCTTTTTTTTTATCCAAGTCAGTTTCAGCTTTAATTTTGTTACTTAAAAGTACCAATACCAATATAAAACACATTTGTCGGTAATGGTCTGAACGCGAAAAAAATCTAGAGAATTTGTATAGGATTTATCGGTTATTGTTACGAAAATTAAAGAAAACCTTTAAAATTCGTGTATTTGTCGGGTTTTGATCCGGCTGCTCATCTTTAGAGCCTTATTTAGTACGTTTTTATCGGGATTTGTTGGGGCTTGAGTGTTCTATATTATGTATGAGTACTACAACTAACAAAAAAAAAATATTTAAAAAAATCGGGTACAAAATGGATTTATCGGTTTTTGTTCCAGACCTCCTCAAATGTATAGGTCCGCTTTATTACAACCTCTTTGAGGTGTGCAAATATTTAGGTATTATTTATACATGCAAAATTATAAGATATATTAGAGAGCATTCATAATATTTTAATTTAAAAGAGTCAGAAATTTAATAATGTCAAAAGTAATTAGTTATGGAGAATATTATAATAATAATATAGTAAATGTCAACTAATCACAATTAGTGTATTATTTCACATGCTCGGGTTAAAGAATTTAGATAATATAAAGTTACTATTTTTCTGGGAGGAAGTCTTTTGCGTCATAATAACATTTTGTGTGTTGAGTAGCTTTCTAAGTACCCGCCTGTTTAAAAGTAGTTACGTTTGCGTCTTTTATGTTTTTGGGTAATTTATAGTATATTTTTGGAGCTATGGCGAAAACACTATCACGCATTAGGGCAGTGTTTGACGGATACAAGCATAACCGACTCTTAACTCTTTGCATTCGTCCAAAACAAATGAATTAAAGTTGAGTTTAACAAATACTGCTACTTTGAGAATGTAAATGGAAAGCAATGTCAATATATTATTATATTTTTTTAAATATTTTATCATTATTTATTCATTATAATATTTTATCCCTATGAACGAAGTTACCCCAAAAAATATATCAAACTTAAGAACCAACCCAACCATGCCATGGAACGCGGTTAGGAGTGCTTCAATATGAATTATTTGTGACAGGTCATGAAGTGCGTATACTGATTTACTACACAACTGCTCTTTATGTTCTTTCCATGTTATTTTGCTATTGATTGTTGTATTGTGGAATTTTGTAAAATTGACTTGTTTAATAAATTGGCCATTTGCACATATCTGAAGATTTCCCATCATTGGAATACACTGGTTGAAATTCATGAGCATTGTCTTTCCTATGTAACCTTTTAAATTATTAACGTCTGGCCAGTTGAGAACAGACTTCAGTGCATTATTTATTTATTTTATTACCTTTAATGGTAATTGGATTATCGTCTGCAAAGACGACTATCCAGTTCTTGGTTATATTAGGCAGGTCATTGATATGTTTCAGATTGAAAGTCTTCCTCTATTTTAGTGACTCCTTTAATTTAAGCAATCTGAGTATATTCAGTACGATTCAATTAAATCAAGGACATTTCCTCCAATGCCATATGCATTATATGCAATTTAGTTTACTTAGTAAAGTTTCGTGGCAATCGAAAGCCTACACAAATATGGCAGGTATTGTATTGTCAACAGTCTTCATTACATATTCTTCTGTAATGTGTAATGAAGACTGTTGCCATTATATATAGAGATAATTATTTATCGATTTACTCCTAAAATCCTTCTGATCTTTTGCCAAAATACAGTTACTTTCAAGGTAGTCATTTAGTTCCCTAGAAATATATTTTTTTAAATATCTTTGAATAAACTGATACTAAGGCTATAGTGCAACGTTGTGGATTTTTATAAATCAATGTAACGGAGTTTCCTTGTGACAATACTGACTCGCACTCTTACTTTTTCCAGCGTCTTTCCATCGGTCCGCTTCATGCTATCATTCGGTCGTGAGGGCACCAGTGAAGACCTTGGCACGCCGGCAACATTACTAGCCGGGAGTCAACGAGCTACGTGTATTACCAATTTTGCACCGTACCAAATAACGCTTCGGCAGAATATTTATTATGAATCTATTCCTGAGATGCATTAGTATACCTAAATTGTAAATGTATGTCACGCCTTTTACTCAATTACAGATTGTTAACCAATGCAATTAACACTTTATTTATCTCTGTGCTCATACCTCTAGCCGGTAGACTACATTACATTCATAAATTACTTACATTTCATGTGCTCTGTCACAATTGATTTAACTTTGTATCAATTTTCTTGGAATCAAACTAGTATTAAACCATTCTTGGTAACAATAGGTCTATAGTTTTCTATATTTTCTTTATTTTCTTTTTTGAATATAGGTTTTATAATCACCGTTTTCAGTTTATCTGGAAAAACTTCAGCAGTCACACATACGTTAATAATATGGCAAACATGATGACAAATATCCCTTCCCACGTATTTTATCATTCTTGTACATATACCGTCATAACCTACACTAGTTGTGTTCCTTAAGTTAGTTAAGATTTAAACAACGTGGATTTTTGTCAAACAACATCATGAATTTGGAGATCTATTTGTAGTAGTATTTGGAACTATTCTGCCAACAAAGTAATTATTAAAAACATTACATATTACACTAGGATTTTTTACAGTTCACAGTACAAAAAAAAATCAAACACAATGTAAAATAAATCAGTACTTATATCATCCAAATCAGTTAAGGCTGTCATTACCAATAACGTTGATTGTTCTAACAAACATAGGCTTCACTTTATTAATGTACCCATGAATGACGTGCTATGCAGCGACACACATTTTCCGATCTATTGTGAATATACTCCAGCATGACGCGAGCATGACGCCAACCTAGATATGTGGCCGAGTAATGACGCTCAGGGCTATCACGATAAATGACCTGATCTGTTTGTAATAAAGACTACCTATAATATTATCCTACTAATATAATAAACGCGAAAGTTTGTAAGTATCGATGGATGGATAGATGGATGGGTGGATGGATGGATGGATGGATGGATGGATGGATGGATGGATGGATAGATGGATGGATGGATGTTTTTTACTCTTACACGTAAAAACTACTGAATCTATTTTATTGAAACTTTACAATAATATAGCTTATACATTTATAACGATAACCTAGTTTTATTCATAATTTTAATGAAACATGTTTCAACATAATTCCAGGCATAATCATAAAATTTTCAGAATCGCTACTAATCTGATTAAATACTACTGACATTGATATACACGAGTACAATACAGTATTGGCATGGGCGTGGGATTAATTCCATTAAAAAGCTCCTTGCCGGTAAAATCGTGGAAGAATAATTTAAGGAGTTTACTGGAGAATATGATATAAATAATTATATTTATATAAGAGTATATAAAGGTAATTGGAGCCCACAGAAGTTTGACTAATCTAACTGCAGAATAGATTGGTTGTGGAACAGATTGTCAGATGGCAGTCAATTCACACGTCAATCAGAGACTGAAAAGCCGACCCAGAATGAGTTAGGTAAAGGTTCAGAGAATAAAGATTTATATAAGAATATTTAAGTTAAACAAATTTACATGTATGTAGTATAGCTAATGAATAATTTAGAAATAAATCAGTAAGCTAGGAGAGTGGCAACCCTATTTTATAGTGCACCTAACAATATTCAAGCCTTATTGCCTAAACAAGTGAATATGGGAAATTCAACTGCACAAACATTTACCTTAATGACACTTGATTGTTGATGTGGATGGGATTTTCATGTTAACATAATATTCAGAAGTAGCGATTCTGCGTATATTTGCGTACACATTTTGTGTAAATTTCAAAAAGATATTTACTACTTGGTACCTAGGTTGTTCAAAGTACTTCTATGCATTAACGATTTATGTAAAATGGGAACACCCAAAAATTCCGAATTACAATTTTTCAAATTCTAACACATTCGTAGTTTTGAACATTAGAAATTTTGAAACTCGTGTTTTCAATGAATAGGATTTATGATACATCGAATTTCTGACTTTCGGAATTCGAATTATTCAGAATTATGAAATTCGTGATTGTGACTTTCGGAATAAAGTTTTTCGTATTTATGTATTGTACCCATGTAAAATACGCTTAAATTAATGATATTTTTCAAATTCTAATCTGTTTCCTAAATTCAAATTTATTTCTAAATATTTCACTGCCGGTAATTAAGTTTTACAGGCGTAAACCGCTTATACTTGGAAGTAATTTGATACGGACTATAATGTTTTGAAATGGCGCAAACAACTTATAAATAACCTCATTAGTATTAGGTATTACGTCTGTTTGTTATCCTGGTGGTTTAAAAATGTGAGACTTGCCAACTTTAATTTTAGTGATAAAGTCAAGATATATGTCTTCCGTTTGTATGCAATTAGGTACCGTGTTCTGTAACTTAGCAACGTTGGAAGGTTACATGCGTATCACGTTACGAAATCTGAAAATAGAACAAGTAAATATTGATAGAACATTATCCTCCACTGCCATTTGAGTATCTCCTTAAGATAATTTATTTACATTTCTATTAAGTATCACCTTGCTGTTTACGAAAGATGATTATGATGTTCCTGCTATCAATCCACTCCCAACTTGAAGGGCCCAGAGGCCTCCTGTAGGAGGCTTTACACGGGTTTCGTGCGGTCCATGACCCTATACGGGTGCCTCGTGTGGGCGGACACCCTGGAGGTCAGATTCCTGCCTCTGCTCCTGTACGGCGCAGAGCACGATGGCCTCCTGGGCCACCGTGGATCCTGGAAGCGAGGAACCTTTCGGCACTATATCAGTTCCGAAAGGAGGCGCGGGAGCGGGGATTCGATCCCGAACCCGAGGATATTCAGGGCCGAGAAATCCCGGCTCCACCGGGACATGGTGGCCGAGTGGGAGCGACGACTAGGGCAACCACACGCAGGGCACGCCGTGATTGCGGCGGTAAGACCCATCATGGGGGAGTGGCTAGAGAGGCCACACGGTAGCCTCACGTGCCGTCAGACGCAGATCATCACTGGACACGGTAGCTTCGGGCGGTATCTGCATCTGATGGGCATAGAGTCAACGTCCGAGAAGCTAGTAGAAGCAGGCTACGGCGGCGGCGCGCATCGTAGGACAATGCGCGCCTCCCCACACCGGTGTTGAGTCGGGGACCGCGCGGTCCCCCTCCCGAGGAGGGCCAGACCGAGAGGGATGGCCCTGGGTCCACCGGGGTGCGAGTGATATGTCGCATGACAACCTCACCTTCAGCCTAGTACTACGACCCAAAGACGGCGTGCGGTTTAGTCAGTTCGAGTCCGACATAACCTCCCCCTCCGACTCCGGAGGGGTGGGTATTCGTGGGGATTTCCCGCACGTAAAAAAAATAAACTAAAAAAAACTATCAATCCACTGCGAAGTCAATAATATTAGTATATAATAATATCAATAATATTACATCCAGTCACTCACGGTGAGCGACAGAGAACGGTTGTGTGCGCGCGCTGTCACGACAAGTAGGTAGTTAATCGCGATGTCACCTACGACTACCCTAAAGTGTGCGTCGTGTAATATAGTTATTTGTGAACTTCTTGCTTTCATACTAAATAAACAAGATGTGATGGATGAAAAATCCTTAGTGACTTTATGTGTGTCTAGTTTCTCGGAAGAGGATATTAATGCCGCTAAAAGCTTGTTGTTTACGGCGGTATCACAACGGAAAATAACTAGAAGAAAGGCGAAGAAATCGTTTAAAGATTTATATGATGTTATAGCTGTGTTTAAGGAGTCTAATCCAGACGAATTGCCTGTGTTTGTGGCCAAGGAGTTGGAAAAGCTTCCACCATTAACCTTCGATCATATTGACGCCTCACGATTGCTTAAGGATATAATCGTGCTTAAACATGAATTACAGGCAATGAAAGAAACGTATGTTACGTCGTGACAGCTCGCTAACTACTTTTGGTAGCGATTTTGTCTCCCCGACAAGAGTAGGAACTTTATCTGCTGAGATTGCATCTATCCAGGCATCAGGTACGGCTGCCGGGATCCCCCCGACACAGGAATTAGAGGAAATGCAGATAAAAAGGAGCTATAGTGAGGACGACTGGGTGCGTTTTGTACGTAGAAAATACAGGAATCGTTTTGAGACTGTACAAGGCAAAGCCTCTTCGAATCCCCAGGAAAAGTTTAAGGCAGCGGATATAAGAGTCCCTTTGTTTATTAACAATGTGGACAATAGTACGAAGGAGGCGGATATCAAGGAGTATATTTATAGCAAAATGCAGGTTAACGTGAACATAAGAAAAGTTAACACTAAAAAACATAAACAATTCAGTGCCTACATTGTCTACGTGCCTAAGAACAAGTTATCTTTGTTTCTTAATGATAGTTTGTGGCCTGAGGGAATTTTCTTCAGACGTTTCGTTGACTTGAAAAGAAATCCTAGACAAACAAATGTTAATCTTGAAAACAATAAAATCATTAATGGGGAACAACAACAGAGCAAAGTTTGTCACATTTAATTGTAAGTCGCTTATGAGATCAATGGAATGCATTAGAGCACTGTGTCAATCGTCACACTTGATTGCGCTGCAGGAGACATGCCTTCTTCCTCATGATATCCCGCTTTTGGGTACAGTACATAAAGACTTTGAGTATACAGGGAAGTCCGCCGTTGTCACGTCGGAATGCGTTCTTCGTGGGCGCCCCTATGGTGGGGTAGCCATTCTGTGGCGGAGGGGCGTGTTCAGCTCTGTATCGGTGGTGCCGTGTAGCAGTGATCGTATAGTGGCTGTAAGGTTTCAGACTGTGAACTGTTCATTCTTGGTGTTTTCTGTGTATATGCCCACGGATGAGCCCACAAACGTAGTGGAGTTTACACAGTGCTTAAGTGAGATAAGTGCAATTATAGACAGTTGTGACACAGAATTTAGTTATATTCTAGGTGATTTGAATGCTCATCCAGGTAGGCGATTTGGCATAGAGCTAATGGGTTTTTGTGCAGACCAGGACTGGTTATGTGTGGACTTGGAAATACTTGGTGCGGACTCTGGCTCCTACACTTATGTAAGTGACAGTCATGGTACTAGTAGTTGGTTGGACCATTGTGTGGTAACCCAGGCAGCTAGAAGTTCAGTAGATAATGTGAAAATACATCATGATACTTTTTGGTCAGACCATTTTCCCTTAGAAATACAATGTAACCTTAACATTTTAACACCAAAAAATTCATCATGTGTTTTAGAAAAGAATCCTGTATTATGGGGGGAAAGGGATGAATTACAGATGTCACACTATTCTAGTTACTGTAATGAAACATTAAAACTAATAGATTTTCCATCTCAATTTTCAAAATGTGGACATACAGTTTGTAATGATCCTACTCACGATGTTGTAATTGAACATCTGTATGAGCAAATAATTGATATTTTGAAAGAAGCCTCAACATCTAGTTCTCAGAGTAAGAAATATATTTGTAAGAGGTATATATGTGGCTGGAACAAGCATGTGAAAGCTGTACATGGTGAAGCTCGTTTGTGGTTTCAGTACTGGGTCATGTACAATAGGCCTCGCGAGGGATCTATATATGACAAAATGTGTGCTTCTAGAAAAGTGTTTAAAGCAAAATTACAATGGTGTCAAAACAACCAAACACAAATTAAAATGGATATATTGGGTATGGCCCATGCAAACAAGCAGTTTGGGACTTTCTGGAAGCACACAAAAAAGATGACCCCTAGGACTCTTGGTCCAGTAAGTGTAGAGGGGTTAAATGAACCCTCGCAGATAGCCGAAATGTTTAAGGAACATTTTAGAGTCCCACCTGCTAATATTTCAACAATGGCTGAGTGTGCTCACAATAATGGTACTGTAGACGGTATATGGGAGGCATCTGTGATTCGGGCAAATGATGTTAGATCTGTCTTGAGAAACATGGACAAGGGTAAATCGCCTGGCCATGATCACTTAAGTATTGAGCACCTGCAATATGCAGGTGTGCATCTGCCACGTGTCCTGGCGATGTTCTTCTCTCTTTGTCTGAGTCATGGATTCTTACCTGACAATATGTTGAAAACTATTAAGTGGTGCCCATTGTCAAAAATAAAACTGGCAGTACTAGTGACAGGTCTAACTATAGGCCAATATCACTGGCCACTATAATAGCTAAGGTGCTGGACAGGCTGCTTGAGGTAAAATTAAATACCTGTGTCAAGCTTCATGATGCACAGTTTGGCTTCAGACCTGGTCTCTCCACTGAAGCGGCAGTTCTGTGCCTCAAGCAGACTGTTCAGTACTATACTGCCAGGGATACGCCAGTATATGCTGTATTTTTGGACTTGTCAAAAGCATTTGATCTGGTCCAATATGAGGTCTTGTGGAAAAAGTTAGCAAATGATACTGATTTGCCTCGAGAATACATTGATATTCTCAAGTATTGGTACTCAAACCAGCAGAACTATGTAAAGTGGTCTGGAGGGGTCTCTAGCATGTATAGGTTGCAGAGCGGGGTGAGGCAAGGGGGAGTAAGCTCTCCGGCGCTTTTCAACCTTTACATGAATGACCTGATCGTGGGGCTCAGCCGGGCTGGTGTCGGATGCTCTATTGATGGTACTTTTGTTAATAATTTAAGTTATGCAGACGATATGGTACTTCTGTGCCCCTCGATCAGTGCTCTGACTAGACTGATTAGCATCTGTGAGCGATATGCGGTGGCCCATGGTCTCAGGTATAATACCTCAAAGAGTGAGTTGCTTGTTTTTAAAAGTAGAAACATGGCCTATAAAATTCCCCCAGTTAGGCTCAATGGCGCTCTGCTGAAGTAGGTTCAGAGTTTTAAATACCTGGGACACTGGGTGACCGAGTCGCTCAAGGATGATATGGACATAGTACGGGAGCGTAGGGCCTTGTGCGTTAGGGCCAATATGCTTGCTCGCAGATTTGCACGATGTACTGCACAGATTAAAATTACGCTTTTCAAGGCATATTGTAATTCACTGTACACGTGCGGCCTGTGGACAAGCTACACCCAGGGGGCGTACAGGGCCCTGCGCATTCAATATAACAATGCATTCAGGATGCTGATGGGGCTGCGCCGCTATTGTAGCGCGTCGGGGATGTTCGCAGAGCCTGGCGTTGATAGCTTTACAGCTATCTTAAGAAAACGCATTGCATCCCTGATCGATCGTGTACGGAGCAGCCCCAACAGCCTCCTGCAGTGTGTTGCGGCAAGGCTTCATGTGGAAAGTGCTATTATGCAGCATTGGACAAAGGTTCACCTTGCCAAAGACACACACATTAACTATGTCTATATTAGTTAAGATAACTGTCTTTATAATTTCAGTTTTACTAACATAGGTCATAAGCTCTTTTGTTACTAACATTTATGGGCAATGCCTGAAATAAATAATTTTTATTTTATTTTATTTATTTATTTATAAAGATACAATTAGACGAAAAGAGCTTTTTGCCCGCAAGATACAATTCTCGAAAGGACAGAAATAGACACAGAAATAGGACAGGAATAGTGTGTAACGTGCAAAATGAAGAAAATGGCAAATAATTAATAACAGCGCGAGGCCTGTTGAAAATGAAAGAAAATATAGTAAAAATACTAGAAAACATATATTAAACTCGCTATGAAGAATAGGGCTCAAATGGCGTGCATTTTAAGGGTGAAATATGGTGTTCTGCGATTTGCAGAGAAACTAAGCCTCTTATAAAAATTTTAAATTCAAAAGTTGTAGGAAATGATAAGTTCTTTTTTTTTTTTTTACTTGCGGGAAATCCCCACGGATACCCACCCCTCCGGAGCCGGAGGGGTAGGTTATGTCGGACTCGAACCGACTAAACCGCACGCCGTCTCTGGGTCGTAGTGCTAGGCCGAAGGTGAGGTTGTCATGCGACATATCCCTCGCACCCCGGCTGACCCAGGGCCATCCCTCTCGGTCTGGCCCTCCTCGGGAAGGGGCGGACCACGCGGTCCCCGACTCAACCCCGGTGTGGGGAGGCGCGCATCACCCTACGATGCGCGCCGCCGCCGTGGCCTGCTTCTGCTAGGGTGTCGGGCAGCTCCACCCGTCACCCTCAGGCCCGCGCTCATGGGGGGCGGAGGTCAGTCTGCGCCCTCCGACGCCCGAGCCGCCTTCGGGCGCGTGCAGCGATGTCAGCGAGCCTCTCTCGCTCATCGCGCCGCGCCCGCTCTGCTGTCTCCTTCGCGAGCATGGCCTGCTAGCAGAAGGAGGCGCTGGCCGCCCACGCATCCGCGCAGCGGACCATCGCCGCGAGCAGGGTGGAGAGCGTGAGCACTCTCACCCCCAGGGCCGCCACAAGCTCCCGCCTCGGCGTCTCAAACGCCGAGCACTCGGTGAGCGTGTGCAGCCCCGAGTCCACGCTCGCGTCGCAGTGATGGCACTCGGGCGTTGGCTCTATACCCATCAAATGCAGATACCGCCCGAAGCTACCGTGCCCGGTGATAATCTGCGTCTGACGGTACGAGAGGCTACCGTGTTGCCTCTCTAGCCACTCCCCCATGATGAGCCTTACCGCCGCAATGACGGCGTGCCCTGCGCGTGGTTGCCCAAGTCGTCGCTCCCACTCGGCCACCATGACCTGGTGGAGCCGGGATTTCTCTGCCCGAATATCCTCGGGCTCGGGATCGAATCCCCGCTCCCGCGCCTCCTTTCGGAACTTATATAGTGCCGAAAGGGCCCTCGCTTCCAGGATCCACGGTGGCGATCCGGCCAGGAGACTCGCCGCTTCGAAGGATATCGTGCGGTATCCCCTGATGGCCCTGGAGGCCATCGTGCTCTGCGCCGTACGGAGCAGAGGCAGGAATCTGGCCTCCAGGGTGTCCGCCCACACGGGGCACCCGTATAGGGCCATGGACCGCACGACACCCGCGTAGAGTCTCCTGCAGGAGGACTCTGGGCCCTTCAAGTTGGGCAACAACCGGCCCAAGGCATTCGCCGTGAGCACCAACTTGGGGCGCAGACTTCGGAAATGCTGTCCGAAGTCCCATCGACCATCAAGCACGAGCCCCAGGTATTTCAACCGGGGCTTGATGTCGATGGGAGTACCTCCCACTGTAAGGCTGGCTCCCGGGCCTGGCCTGCGCCGAGGGCCATGAAAGAACATGGCCTCGGACTTGTGCAGAGCCACCTCGAGACCCAGCCGCCGGATCCTGTCGACGACCTGAGCAACCGCGGTCGTGGCCCTCAGGGTCGCTTCGCGGTGCGTAGCCCCGCTCACCGTCACTAGCGTGTCATCCGCGTAACACGTGACGGTAGCCCCGTACGCGAAGTCACCGCGAAGCACCCAGTCGTAACCGATGTTCCACAGGAGCGGCCCCAGGACCGACCCCTGCGGAACACCGCACGACATCTCACGCCTACCGACTCCCGTCGAACTTGGGTAGATGTGGCTCTCTCCGTCAGGTACGCCCCGACTATGCGGCGGAGGTAGAGAGGCACGTCGTGGTACACGAGTGCCTCCCTGATGCAACTCCAGGGCAAGGTGTTGAAGGCGTTGGAGATGTCCAAGGACACCGCCAACATCACCTCGCCCCGGGCAACCGCATCCCCCGCCAGAGTCCTCATGCGCATGATGGCATCCACAGTGGAACGCCACCGGCGGAACCCAAACTGGGTGTTCGCCAGGTCCGGCCCCACTCTAGAGAGATGCTCGACGAGGCGCTTGGCAATAACTCTTTCGAAGAGTTTGCCCACCTCGTCGAGCAGCACTATGGGCCGGTACCCGGACGGCTCGTCCGCCGGGCGTCCCTGCTTGCGGATGAGGACCAGTTTCCCCGTCCTCCACATCTTCGGAAACTGGCCCCGCTCCAAGCATGCGCTGAGGAACCCTCTCAGTCGGGGTTCGAGGCCGTCTTCCCCTAGAGCTAGGGCCCACGCGCGGCCTGGAATGCCGTCGGGTCCCGGGGCGGTGCCTTTCTTGGCCCTAAGCCTTCGCACCGCCAGCTCTAGTTCTACCCAAGTGACCTCGGGCACTTCGTCGTCAATCACCACCCTGGGTGCCGTAGGCGACCGAGGCGGCGGAGCCATCTGCGGCGGAACATGTTCCGCTCGCGCCGGGAACAGGGATTCCACCACTCCTCCGAGCAGAGCCGGTTCGAGCACCTGGGTCAGCGGAGGGGCCCGGGGGCGCAGCTTTTCTCTTACCATAAGGTAAGGCCGCCCCCATGGGTCCCGCTCCAGCGTCTCCAGGAGCTCCCGGTAACAAGCGGCCTTTGACCGCTTGATCTCCGCTCGGAGGGCATTCCGGGCCTCCCTGTATCCCTCATGAAGCTCCGCCAATCGAGGCTCCGAGTCTGCGGGACGAGTACGCCTCCTACGGAATCGGGCCCACCGGCGGTGCGTGATCACGCAGGCCATACATAGCCTCGCGATCTCCGCATTCCACCAGTAGACCCGACGCCTCGGATTATAGGCTGGAGCCCTAGGCATACTCGCATCGCAGACCCGTGTCATGGCCTCCCGGAACCACGCCGCTTCATCATCTATGTCGATAGGCCTGTCCGGCGCAATGGCCCAGGCCTGTACGATGGCGGCCTCCAGGAGGTCCTCCCGATTCAATCGCCCCAGCACCCAGCGCGGCTCGCGTTGGGCCGAAATGACTGGCGCATCGCTCGGGGGAGGGGAGACATCAAACCGAACGTATCGGTGATCCGACAGTGTCTCCACCTCCGCGGCGACACGCCAGCCCCGCACGCGGAGTGACAGGGAAGCGCTCGCGAACGAAAGATCTACGATCGAACTGCGCTCCCCCGCCACAAACGTGGCCATATACGTGGCTTCGGCCCCGCGATTCTGGAGAACTAAGCCGAGAGAATCGGCCCAGCTCTCCAGAGTCCTGCCCCGCGCGCTTGTGCGCCGGGAACCCCAGGCCTGAGACCAGGCGTTGAAGTCCCCGAGCACAAGAACCGGACGAGGCGTGCAGGCATTGACGACGTCGGTCAGCCGCTCCAGCGACCGCCGATACTGCCCTATGGGTCGGTGTGATCTCGGCGTGAAATAAACGGCCACGACCGCAATCTCCCCCACCCGCGCCGCTACGATGCCATGCTCCCTTGCGATCACGACAAGGGGAGGGGCACCCGAAGCGGCGTTATGCACCAGTGCCGCCGATCCATCCAGGTCGACCACCCAGGCAGGCCCGAGGGGCCGGTGAGTGTATGGATCGGCGACAGCGGCGACGTCGATGGACCACTGTGCCATGCTCTGGAGCAGAAGTGCCTGAGCATCGACACCGTGGCCCAGGTTCGCCTGCAGGATGCGGAGATGAGGATCCATTATGGAACCATCTCCGCATCCCGCCCCGAACCATTGGCGGAACGCCCGCGGGTGCAGGCCTTGCTGCCAACCCTATGGTCGGCCGGCATGCCCTCCGCCGCACACCTGAAACAGTGCGGCGGAGCTTCGCAATTACCGGCCCTATGACCGGGTTGGCTGCAGCGGAAGCAACGGTCGCCGACCGTCACCTCCGCCTTGCACTGTACACCCACGTGACCGGCCGACAGACACCTGAAGCACCTGTCCGGCCGAGCCTGTAGGAGCCGTACCCGGACTCCTACAACGCCGCCTACCGCGAGAATCCGCCGGTCGGCAGCCTTTTGGGCTGCTGCGATGGGGCAGCCGACAACTGTTGCCCCCTGTCCGCGACGGCCGTAGCGGATCGCTCCGACCTTAACCGCCTCCAGGGGACAACCCCCGGCCTCCGCCACGGTGACCCGAGTCGTCCAGGTCCGAAATGCGCAGTTCTGCGCACTTAGTGGGCCTGGACACCCGGACGTCGGCTGCGTCCAGCGTCTCCCGCAGCTTAGCCGCAATGGCATCGGCCTTGGGACCGCTGGAGGCGCCAGGAACGTGGATGAGACGGGCACCCGTTCGAGTGTGTGTCACTCGAAGGGTCCCCGCCACATCGAGGGCCCTCATATCGATGAGGCCCCTCGCCTGTTTCACCAGGTCCACGTACTGCACGCCCCTCTCCGTAGCCTCCGGGGTCATCGTTAAGACGACGGCGGTGGTACGGGGGACGCGCAGCTTTCCCGATGCTCCCTTCGCAGCAGCCAGGGCCTTCTTGGCCCTTTTGGCTGCCTTTTTACGGGCATTCCGCTTGTTTTTGGCCTCTCCGACCACCTCCCAGCCCCCTGCCGGTGCGGAGCTTGTGGAGGCAGTCGGGGCCGAAGCCAGGGCCGGGGCTGGGACTGGGGACGTCTTCCCCTTGCCCTTCCCCTTCCCCTTCCCCTTGCCTTTGGCTTGGGCTCTCCCGGCCGACGCGGCGACAGAGGCCGGAGCAGCAGGCGCAGTGGGCACGCTGCGGGCCGACTCCTGCGAGGTCCCCGCCGTCACTGTACGGTTGGGGCCCCGCTTTACTGCTCCGGCGTAGCCCCCACTCGGCGGCGCCAGGGGCGGACGACGGATGGAGTCCATTATGGCCTCCAGACAGCTCCGCGTCCACTCCTCGTGCGCCGCCTGCCGCTTTTCCATGGCGGCCATTGTCGCCATGCAGGCCTCCACCGGGTTGGTGGGCCTCATATGCGCCGGCGGCGGTGGAACCGGTAGGCGCGGCGGGGCCGGCAGACGCGGCGGTAGACGCGGTGGCAGACGCGGCGGCGACGGCGGCGGTACCGGCAAACGCGCCGGTACAGGCGGCGGCGCCGGCGAAACCGGCAACGCCGGAGGCGGCAATCTCGGTCGCACCGGTGACCTCGAACGCACCGGCGGCAACGGCGGCACCAGAGACGGCTCTTGCCTTCGCCGTGCTGTGCGGGTCACGCGCTCGTCCGGCAGTTGCGTATTAACCGCGATGGCCTCGTGGAGCGCTGCCACTTCAGCCGCCATCTTGGCCATCTCTCTGCGGTACTCCGCCGCCTGCCGCTCGGTCTCCTCGAGCATTTCAGCCTGCCGCCTGCTGAGCTCAGCCCGCTCGAGCTGCGCGCTGGCCAGCTCCGCCCTGAGCAGGTTGTAGTGCTCGATGAGGCGCAACGTCGTCCGCATGAGCCGATCCTCCTCCGGCTTCATAGCCCCGGTCTGGGCCTTAGCCAGGCCTTTCAGGGCCTCCATCACCTCTGTGGAGGTGCTGTCGCCGGTACATGGCACGGGCGCCGCCGAGGTGGAGGGACTCGGCGGCGCCACCACATCCTCCGGGACAGAGACCCGTGATGGATGGGCTTGAGGGGCACCCTTCTGGCCACCCCGCGCCTTTTGACGGCTGACCGCCACCAGCTTCGGGCGCAGCAGCTCGTTGCCACTATGGCTGCTGCTGGTGCTAGAGGACGGGGCGGCGAGCGTAGACTCGGCGTCCGACTCCGTCCTCTGTCGGGGAGGAACCTTTTTGCGGGCGTTCCTCTTGCGCCGCAAGGATTTTCGGGTCCGTAGACCCACGGGGCTTCTGTCCCGGCTATCAGCGGTGTCGAAATTCTCCGACACCGCTTGGGACGCGACCTCCGCGTCTTGGTGCTGCGCGACCTCCGCGCAGACTGTTTCTCTAGGTTGGGTTTTGTTTTGGGTTTTTAAGTAAAGATCTTCCATGATGTCCCACGAGTAGAACCGTACTAGAGACACTTCCTGGGTGACGGCCATTCCAGCGGGGTACATACTGTGGAGGTCCCCAGGTATCCACAGGTTTTATGCGACTTCGCTGTCGGGTTTTCAGACTTTTCCTTGTCGTGGGCCGGCCAATTAAGGCAAGCCCCGCGGCCTCCAGGATATCGGCGTTCCCGAGTGTGGCTAACACTCAGGTCGTTGTCGATATCTCGGAGGTTACGCGATGCGGGGGAGTAGCCAACTCTCCCAACGCCGACGGTGGCACGAATGCCCGTCAGCCCCTGCGCGAGCAGTGGGCCGACCCGTCCCCAGATCCTACGGATCCCGTCGCCTCTCCCATGTCTCCTCTGCTAAAGCAGAGGGGTACCGGGAGCGACGGCTAGCCTTGAAAAGGGCTGTTGAGGTGGGAGGAACCCTACGGATCCCTCCCCGCGGGCCTTGCAGGCCCGCCGTACCACGACCCCCTCGTGCAATGGGGTCAGCTAGCCCTTAAAAGGGCTGTTGGAATGGAAGGGTGTCCTACGGACCTCTTCCCGCGGGCCTTGAAGGCCCGCCATCCCACGACCTCCTCGTGAGGTCAGCCGTCGGGTTATTCGTCAACGGCCAACAGAACTCCCAAGGTAGGAGTCTGTTAGCCGTTGTCCAGGGTGCACCAGCCCCCCCGCTTCCGCTCCCCAGGACCGCGGTCCAAAGGGGGAAGAAACGGAGAAGCCGACGTGGAGGTTACCCAACGAGCACCCCGGAAATGATAAGTTTAACAATATTTGTCTGAACCGTTTTTCAGATAACCTTACAGTTTTCGAGTAAAATTGGAAAAAGAGCTTTTTGTTCTCATCTGCCACAAAGCCTGTTTTTTTTCTCTTCAATTTTCGTGAAATTGTACTTCTTTAGGTTTCAAACACGATTAGGTACATAGCTTGGTTTGTAATACCTATATTTTTTGACGTTTCATTTAGATGCTCTCACAAAAAAGAGACCTCTTTTTGAAACGCAAATGCCCAAGTCCAAAAAGTATTTTTTTTTTAATATATTAAAATGCATTTGTCTGTTTTAATATATTGAAAAAAAAAATGTTTTCAATTCATTTCTGTGGATAAATTCTACAGCAAATGCAAAAAACTGAATATACTCAATTTAAAAAGTTAAATTAAAATAATTATTATGAAACATACTCATTATGTACAATGGAAATCCTTATTAAGCTATTGCATGGTGTAACATTAATAAAGTATGTTATAACAAATCAACTACTTTTGTAAGAAAATACACAAATATTTCATATGAAACCATTATAATTTATTTTTTGTACTGTAATCTAATGTATTAACCATTAGATTAAAATGGTTCCAGGCACATAAAAGGTAATAGGCCAGTGGAAAAACCGTTCGTGAAAAAAAAACAAGAGTGTTTGTGGTAAATAAGAAGAAAAAATCAAAAAGCCCTTTTTTCTAATTTAGCTCAAATACTGTAAGGTAATGTGAAAAACGGTTCAGAGAAAAATTGTAGACCTTATTATTACATTCAATTTTTGTATTTCACTTATATCGACAGGTTTAGTTTCTCGGCAAATCGTGGAGCACCATTTTGTACCCCCAGATGTAATAGCGAGTTTAATTTTTTTCTTTTATAAAAAAGAATATTAGCAACCGAAATTATCGAAATTACTAATATTCCCTCTAACACCTCCAACTAAGCTAAATTGCTTAGTTGTTATGGCCAGCATTCGAACCCGAGACCTCTCGATCGTAAGGCCGCCTCCTGAACCACTAAGCTACCAACGCTTAAATTTTTCCCAGTGTTTTAACCATATTTCCTCTTAGTTTTAACAGGTCGTATGCTGTAAGTGTTGTTATTATTAATTATTTTCAAAAAAAATATCTGCACTTGCTTAAAAAAATGCTTCGTCTAAAAATTCGCAGAAACAATTGCAACTCGCTCATACACGCCTGACGAGAATTACCTCGCAATCGAATATTGATAGTATGCGTCTAAACAGAACTTTAAAGCAATAATATAATATAATCTTAAGCGAAAATTTAGTGTTTGCCTATGTATAAACATTTTGATACGAAAATAGTAAGGCGATTATTGCAAGCGATTTCTGCGTACGATTATCGAACCGAAACGTGCGAGAAACTCGCCTGGACTAAATAAAGCCTAAATTAATTTACCAGAATAGTCTTGTAACAGCATGTAAACTCCGCTTACATATGGTTGCTTTAAATTACCGTTCTAATATGTATAGAATGTCTTCCACAAAATTTATTGTCGAAAGATTGATATTTAATATTTCCATTACACATGAAGGTTACATCCCGAACATGGCGGCCCGCCCTATCCCTTCCATTTATCATTTAAACACGCTCATGATTAAGGGTGCGGATTTCCTCATAATGCATAATGTTTTCCTGTCGTACGTGTTAACGATTAATTTACATTCTTTCCGCGCATCTAAAACTGGTACTGGTTTTGGTTGTGTTTGTTTATATGATTAAGCTAATAAACCTACGAACCTTTGTCTTTAAAGGTTCTTTGATTTATATTTGGCGATGTCCGTTATTAAGTTCTACCTTTGTATGATTACTATGAATGAATAAATAAAATGCTAACAGTTAAGACCAAAGAACCCTGTTATTTGTGGGATAATATGCTAAATAACAGTGGGTAATTCCCATAGTTATACATTTAACCCGCGATATTGCTGACAGCAGCAATAGGTAGACCAATATCATTGATCTTGGCGGTCTCGAAAAAAGTTTTTTTTTTTTGCTTGCTTAACGCATTCCTATTTAAATCAGAAGTACTTTGTGATGGCTTGTTTGGGCTCAGGACATGTTTATCGATTTTATCACGGCTATATGTTTGCTTAAATTGAGGGGTGAGTGTGAAAGGATTAAGCTCACCTACGCTTTTCAACCTGAAAAGCGTAGGTGGGCTGAGCTGATCAGTGAGCTCAGCATTCTTAGGAGCTGCCATATAGACAGTTTATGCGGTAACGCATTTTCTAAGGATCAATACGTATTCAGTAGTGGGCGGTAATATAGTGTTATTGAGTGTATTTCGGTCTGTGAAATTCGGGGCGTAATGTGAGAATATACACTGCCTAATATAGTTAAAACAACTATTTATTCTATTTTTTAGACTATTTATGCTATTGATTGATGGCACATGGTGGAACTTGTTGTAGCACATATTAAGAAAATTTGTACTTTATGTGTGTGTGTGTGTGTGTGTGTGTGTATAAACACCGTAGTGGATAAGACTATAACTGTTCATAAATATCAACGTTAACCATTGCAATCAAACCACTTCTTAATGGATTCTATCGCGATTTAGTTGTTATTGTTTATTTTTAGATCGACGTTTCGGCTACTTTTCAGCAGCCATGTTCGCGGTTTGACTAGGGTGGTAGTTGTCATATAACTTGAAGTGCAAGTTATCTCGAAGTACCCGAATCTTGATGAATTGTTGGTGTTACTATTTACGCAGACTGAGCTCACTGTGTCGTTAAGTCTTGCTATATTTTGCTGTTTACTAGGTTTGATTAAGTGGATGACTGAGTCTCAGGCTGCTGGTACGCTCCAACCATGTTTTCTATTAAAATTGGGGTAAATTTTAATTTTAATAGCCTCGCGGATCATTCTTGGTATATATCTATGCTCTTTGGTGAGTATCTGAAGTTTATCAAACCTTAAATAATGGTTCGTACCCTTTTGCGCGTGTTCACATACAGCTGACTTTGTTGAGCGTTGGTGTTTTATGTCAGCTATTTGTTCTTTGAAGCGAGTGCCAATGCTTCGCTTGGTTTGACTAATATATGAGAGTCCACAGTCACAGGCTATTTTATATACTCCTGTATCTTGTAGAGGTAGTTGGTTGAGATAAAATCCGTTGAAAAATGGTTTTATTTCAATGAGTGATATTTGCGTAAACTTTAGAAAATAACATCAACGTAAACCTTTGAAAATACCGAAAGGCGAAAATGGTCAGGTTAAATAATAAATACCGTTGCAAAAGTGTTCTCAATATGTGCAAATATTTAGTATTTATATAATATATTTATTATTCATACCAGCTTATTTTCTAACTTTACATAAGGAGATCAATTTTAAAAATGGAAGTGCTGTCGTTTAGCTGCTGCAATATAAAAGTCAGTGAAGTTTGATTTTTCAATAAAAGTTTCACTTCACTACCTATAGAAAAATAATACCTTCAAGTTGAACGTAAAAGTTCTATAAGCGAGATGTTGGCTGAACAATAACTGTGTAATAATCGTTTTTGTTCGTTGGCCCAAGTTCCGGTGGATATAAATTTTGAGAGGTATTGCAGTGACTTAGAGAGTAGAGACTGTTTTGGTGAAATTATTTTTAAGTTCTTAAAGTCAGAAGTTTAAACTGTAAAAACGGCTTTCTTTAAAATCTAATGATTATGCATTTTACTTCTATCTATCTATATATATACTATTATATAATTGTAAAGTAGTCGTGTCTGTACATTGGAGATATTAAAAAAAAATACTTGGAGTATGTTATATAGACGAGACTGAACACGAAAATATATTTTTTGGAATTCTTGTCTGTTTGTCTGTTTGTTCGCGATGGACGCAGAAACTACTGAACGGATTTCGATGTGGTTTTTTTTGTTATAAAGGGATTGCTCAGACTTAAAATCTTACGTTTGTTTGATCGCAATCGTTTGAGTAGAACCAGAGATGTGAGCAATAATGTCGCATTTTTGCTTGAGATTATTTTTATGGTATATTTTTTATAGCTTATCATATCTAAGCAACTATGTGAAGAAATAGACTTTAGTTTTACATACACAATTGTGTATATAAATTCGTATTTAATCAATAAATTAAAATTTGTAATTCCATAATTTAGTTATGAAAATACAACTAGATGGCGCAGTTTTAAACAAGATATTGTTTCGTTCACATCAGAATATTTAAAAACTGTAATTTCAATTAGAACATTTTCTTATTATTATATCTCCTGTTATTTATTTAAAATTTAATATCCTGGGTCTTCTTCTTCAGCCGCGTGGTCCCCGGCAGAGTAGAATTTGGGCCACCCCATCTCTTTCCACGAGGTGTCGTACAAGGCGACTAAGGGATACAGGGCTGATTCACATCAGACAGATATGTACAGCCCAGATTCAGCATCAAATTCATGACTCGAGTCAACAATAGTGCCTGGAATACGACAATAGGCTCACTCCCTAGTCTAACTGCGGATTTGGCTGAATCTCTACAACCCAAAGGCGATATTGAAGCATTGCAACTAGACCAGTTGTTGGACTTTTGAGGGCTTCAACTATCCGTAACGACTGCCATAGCTGTTCGTATGGCAACTGAGACCGACGGCTTAACGTGCATTTCGAGGCACGACCAGACCAATGCAAATACCCATATTCATGCATACAAATGTTTGCACTGAGCGGGAATCGAACACGCGCCTCCTGCGTAACAGCCGTGTTCAGTACCGCTTCGCCACAGATCCTTAACATCCTGGGTAATTCATACTAATATCATAAGATAACGAGTCTGTAACTCTGTATAAAAGTTCGTTAGACTGTGCTAACATTATAAAATGTGAAAGGAACCCTGTATATCTGTCTGTTGCCTTTCACGCCTAAAACACTGAACTGAACCGATCTTGATGAAATTTGAAGCAGAATTGGATTAGCGTTGAAGAACGGACATGGACTAACCTTTATAGCCAATAAATAAGTTTTTAAGGAGTTAAACCGACAAAGAGAAGAAAAAAGAGGCACTGAAAAAAAAGTTACTGATATTACAGCTGTTTTGTTAGAAGTCGGTGCATAGCCCGATAAACCATATATAAATTGATTACATCATAGTACTTCAGGCACATTCAACAACGTTGGCACTGACTTCTAAGAGTGTTTCTTGAAGTCGGTTTATAGTGAGTTGTAAGTATGTATCTAACGGATCCATTGTTGATCATTTGCTTGGTTTGTTATTTGTTTTTATCATCAGTTTAGCAAATATTCGAATTATATAAAAGCAACAGATACAGCATCTTTGCCTACATTTCGAGGATTTCGATAGATTCCTAGATTCTTACGCTCTGGATCCCGCCATCTGATTCTGACTCCCTTTACAAGACAACACCAAACACCCAACAAAATAAAATATCATAATAATCCGTTTCACAAATTATGGCCTTAACATATTCAGTTGAGTTCATCACCTATTTAGCTCCTATAGTAGTGAAATTCTGTGAAATCCTGATACTCGAATTCTTATTTTGTGGTAGTGGCGAGGGGTCCATATAACTCAATACCTGCCAGCTTCCCTTTGCATAGATGGTAGAGATGTTTAAATTCGATAAACTACACCGAGGTAAGAATTTTCTCCACCGACATCCATTTTCGCTTTTTGCCACTGTTGTGGCTTTACTGGGGAACATTCTCCCTACCAGAGCCACTGAGAAAACGTACTTAAGGCTGATAACAATCACTGCGCTTATGTACACAACATATATTGATCAACATGTACGTGCTGTTGAGTGTTATTATTAAGTTGTATTTTATCAATTTTGACTATACTGTAATTTTAATAGAAAGCGCCTAGACATTCATTTTTTGAAAACGAAACGACATGATTGCTCCCACAAACGAAATAGGCGCTTTTTCCTATTATTTTGAAGTCTTCTCTCAATTCATTATTAGCAATATAAGCTTACAGTTTGCACCAAAGCTCTTATTTGCAGTCAGTTACATAAATATACATTACATTAAATTAATTATTTATATGATAAATTTCTTGAAATCATAAAATTATTAAAAATACGATGAAATACGTTACATTTTAGGCATACAAATACTATAAGTTACACAAATACTTTGTCACAGTTGTAGCAAAGACACCTGGCTTATCATAGAATATGTCTGCAACTAGATCCTTTTTCAAAAAGTCATTCAGGTATTGAACAGCTCTGTAAGTAGGGCTACTCCATGCCAAAAAACGCCAAGCTGGTGGACAAGTTAAGAGCTGATGCTGTCGCCGTCCAGCGCCACGCATGTACGTGTACCACATTGAAGTGGATACATTCACGAACCGAAAGGTTGTCCAATTTAAAATTTAAAAGTAACTAATTATGCATGACGTGCGCTAACTCCCGCCTGAGTCGTAATATATCAAGACCGATCAAAGATGATCTGATATGAAGATGGATGGGTAAAGAAATGGATAGGATCTCGGCATCAGATGCGGACTTCTTCGATATGGGATCCTTCTGTGTACCCTATCCAACACCATAATAATTATAAAATTCCTTTCATCATTTCCGTTCTTTCTGATTTTAATACCGTGATAAACTAACAAAAAGCATATTGAACGAATTGGGAACTTTCTTTTGAATTAAAATTCATCAAAGAATAAATCCTGATGAAATAGATAGACCGATTAGAGCTTGGGGAAAGACATAGTGGAGTAGAAAAGAGAGACAACTGGGAAGGAACAACTTAAGGGGCAGAGATGGGAGCAGAGAGTCGAATAGAGAGATGCAAGTTAGAAAGTCGAGTAGAGTGGCGAGTAGATAGGCAATTTTTTAAAATATTCTTTTGATGATCTTTATACTAGACAAATGTAAATTCTTTCATATTTAGTCTTAAGAAATCACTTTTAGTACTTTGACATTTCAAAATGCTGCAATTGAGTTTGTTGCTGCACTACTACGTGGTAATCTTAGTTTTAAGCGGAATTCCACAGTAAAAGATGTAATCACGTTGCACAATTTTGTGAAATAAAGAATTTGAATTTGAAGTAGGGAGTCGAGTAGAGAGGCTATTAGAGAAGTGAATGGGAGGCAGGTGGAGAGGCGAGCAGAGAGTGAAAAAGAGATGATCAGAGGATCGAGTAGAAAGTCGAGTAAAGAGTCAAATAAAGAGGTGTGAAGAGTATCTATTAAGCTCTGAATGCTTGACTCTGCGCTAAAATTTACGACACTACACGATAAGCGACTTCTACGCGGGCGAAGCCGCGGGCAACAGCTAGTGAAAAATATCACTCATGAAATAAAATTATTTCATCATTTTATTTAAATACTATTCTTAATTAGGACTATACCAAAACAAACAATTAAAATAAAACTAAAATAACTATTAGACACATTATAGCTAAAAATAATAATTAAATGCGTCGTGGAATTCCTCCGTATCACATGCTTTTTTGCGGGTGCGTTCCGAGAAGACTGACAGCAATGCCATGTTGTATGGCATTGCTTATTCTCTGGCCTTAAAAGAAGCCAGCCCTCTGGTCCCGAGAAGCGTCATCCATGCCCTTCGTAATCTGTCTGAAGAGATAGAGGACGCTCGGACCCCACGACCCCAACGTTTCGACAACGGCACAAATTCATAATCTCCGATGAGATTGGAGTATTTGTGCCGCTTGTGAGCCTCTGCAGAAGCAGCAGTAGCTCCAGCACAGCCAGCCGTACCAGGTATATGGGTAGGAGCAATGTTGTCGATGCATGTTGCGTCCCACACCAGATTCCTACCCATTTTCTTTGACATCATTGACATGCCGTCCTGTCTCTTACCATCGTCGCACGCCTAACCATTTAGTTCAAGCACATCAGGCCCATCGGCGGTGACAAGAGCACGGTGGATTATGTCGTTAAGGCTGCCGTGCCGTTGTATTCGCCCAGCGCTCCTGCAGCACAACAGGCTATGCTGACCGAGTCTTTCAACGGCTTCTCCACAGCGGCATCGAGGCGGAGAAACACACGGCGCACCTAACTGAAGGCACGTTGCGATGCGGAAGGTAGTGTCCTAACATAGTCCCTACGTGAGACGAAGAAAGAGCTTGTAGCCAAAGACCCGATTCCCACACTCCAACCGCCTGTAAACGAGCTAAGCTGCAGTGCGGCCTGTCGCACTGACGCTGTGAGAAAATGTTCCTTGGGAGATCGGTGTTTGGATATGCTATTATCCGCGTTCACTGCATCGCTCTTACACAATACTCTTACAGAACTAACTAGTGTAGGTGCAAGAATTTTCTTAGTTAATCTGAAGTATATCTGAAATTTTGCAAATATCGAACCGAGAGACGCTTGTAGTGAAGTTTGATCACCCAACGCCACATTTAAAATTTAGTTGAGGATATTTTCTAGAATTTAAGTTTATTCATTTTTTCGTAATTGTTACATGTTTCCCAACATGCTGTAATTCTTCTAGGATTGGCGACCCGAGGAGGGGTCGGGCATCTTTTTCTATGATTTTGATGTTGGGAGCTAATGAATTGAATTGAGTTATAGCAGAAATTTTCTTCGACACGACTTCGACATTTCACCTTTATTATCATTTAATTCATTGGAGATTATGAATTTTTGTCGTTTGGACCCTGGGTTCCGAGCGCCCGCAATCTCTTCAAGGAGATTGCGAAGTGTATGATCGACGCTTCTCGTGACTAAAAGGCTGGCCTCTTTCAAGGTCAGAACGTGGCAATGCTGCTAGACTTTTGAGAACGCTACCACAAGAGGCATGCGATTCGGATGAATTCCACGAGACATTTTAACTTTTAGTTTCAGTTTTTTAGTATTGTGTATACATAGTAACTTTATTAATTTTATTTTATTGTATTTTTGCCAATAAATCTGTTATATTATTATATATAAATACAAAATAATACAATTTTAAATTCCTAACCAATTAATCTAAATTCATTTTTTAATAAAGGCCAAATCTTGTGAACTGTCTACTACTAACTAAAGTCCTGTCATCTCAATCAATCAATCAATCAAGCCCTCTCCCAATGTGCGCCATTTTGTACGATTCTCCGGCTTCCGCATCCAGTCCGTCCCAGCCACCATTTTCGAGTCCTGTCGTTTAGGTACCATAAAATATATTAAATTTAGAGTTTTTTTTCTATAATATAACAGATTTATATTCATCTAAAAGTATCATGCACTCAATTTTGATAAAAGAAACAATTATACAAAGCTTTTTTCATTGTAACAACTTTGTTTACTTTATTACGACGATCGATCGTGGCTACAGTGAGACTGATGTGGCTCGTTTAATTTAACGGAAACATTGTAAGGTTAATTACAATTGAACTTAAAAACTGAATTACCAATAAATATACATATTCTGATGTTTGAGCATTAAATGCCATTTACATTATCTGTGTTACAATGCGAGATCAAATAGTCTTTATAATGAAATGAAACCCAAAAGTTAACCCCAAACTGCAAATTACAGGTCAAAAGCCAGGCCTGGTTAATAAGGACTTGGAGAATCAACCCTAAACCACTCCTTATCTCGTTTGAAATCGTTGTACATACTTAACCCTTTCAAGATTGTGTATCCCCTCATACTAGACACGAATTGGGATAATTAGAGGGATTTGACTCTGTGGTTTAAATTTTTTTTAACAAATTAGATACAACAATTGTTTGACAAAAATTGTAAAATTTTTAATAAGTACTTTTACCGACTTAATCGGCCTTATTACAAAAAACAGAATTAAGTCTGGTTTAATCCCGAACTATAAAGTCTAGGCTTAATCTCTAGACCATGGTTTAAACTTCTTCTTATTACAAAAACTGAATAAACCGTAGACTACTTAGTACCATGGTTTAAACCTTGGCTTCAATAAAAACCACAGATTACTACAAATATTGTTCGTTCATTATGACACCATTCGATCGCAACGTTCCGTATCCTCCGAAAGCAGAATTTTTTGAAGTCATTGATAAAGTAATATTTACTAAAATTGGTGAAAAATATATTTAAAACATATATTTTCATTAAATGCAACTTCATGGATAATAGTTATTCTTTATTAAGTAATAAAATATCACTATCATGCCTTTATTTAGCAATCATTGTTATAAAATATTGGAAGATGTATGCATTGAAACGGAACGAAGTTTTACACGATGTTCGAAACGAATTACGAAATTTTATACTGAAGTTGAATGTTGTATGTAAAGTTAATTATGATGGAACAACAAAATAAAAGAAGAGCCGAAAGTTGGAGTTCTGAAGAAAAAGTAAGTCAAAATATGACAGCCTCAGAATAATCACTAATTAAATCAACAAATCTTATAATAAAACGTTTTGAAAATTTCTGTTAGGTAAGCGTGGTATGTCCAGTAACTTCACGATAATAATATCTTCGATATCCATTTCATCAACTGCATTAATATTACGAGCAAAAATATGTACGAATAATCACAAGCTAAATAATGAAAACCTAAAAAACGACAACTCTGACGTATGCGATTATTGTGATTACACTTTAAACCAACGCTAAACTAGGGGTCACGCAGGTTTATCTTTAGACCAAATATGATCTATGGTTTACTACTAAAACGCTTTTTGTAATATGATTTTATTTAGACCATGGTCTAAAGACGATTTAAACCTGGTTTTACAGTTAGTCCGTGTTTTGTAATAAGACCGAATAAGTTTAGTTCACAATAGATGTTTGTAACAAGAAGAATGTCTCTTGCGCGTTTCGAAAAGTTACTGCACTTAAAGTTTAGCGAATGAGTTATTCTTGGAGTTTCTCTGAAGAGTAAGTGAAACTAGTAATAAGGTCATTCGATAAAGAACAAAAATTACCGACATACTTTTGGGGAATAAGCAAACTGAAGTAGTAATGAGTTAAGCATATTTATTCATAGATTGTTGGACCAAACAAGTAATAGAGTGAGACCGTTAAACATCAAATAATATATAATAATAGTTTATTTTTTCATCACATATCTGACATGTAAGTTTGTAGATTATAAAACGTACATTAATGAAACCATGTAGTCTTGGTGGAACAAGCCCCTGTCAAATGGATTCATGCCCTGAAAAGGAAAACCGGAATAGACTGAATACGATAGATGGAGGGTCAGGTACTGCGTTTTGTGCTGCACATTACAGTCCGTTAAATCTAAGAAGTACCGTTTGACAGTTCTGACAATTGAATTATAGGGATGGGATGAAAAAATCGATTACTATAATATCCGAACTTTAAGAGATCGATTACTATAATATCCGAATTTTAAGAAATCAATTGTTATAATTAAATAAAAGAAATGTTTAGGATATTTTTTTATTCACTACTAGTACTAGTACTAGTAATGACGATGATGACGAAGACGACGATACTAGTATCGTCGTCTTCGTCATCATCGTCATTTAAATTAATGACCAGTTGATTGTCCATTACATTATCAAAGTGTACGTCTCTTTCGAAGTCGTCCATTATTATTTTCTTTGTTTTTTGTACTACTTTACTCCAATCTTCCTGTGTAACTTGGGCACATGCTTCCTTTAATAAACCTTCCATTTTCTTGACACTGAAGGGTGGTTTTGTGTTGTGTCTTGCTGCATAACCTGTAAAACAATAATGTAACTATTTGATAGCAGACGAAAACCATTGTTTAAATTATAAATGTTAGAAGTACTCGTGTTATTATTATAATATTATAAAATATTACCTTTAACTTGGGCCCAAATCAGTTCAATGGCATTATATTGGCAATGGTACGGAGGAAGTCGTATGACTTTGTGCCCGTGCTCTTCGGCCAATTGGTCAATTACATATGTCGGTTTTGGTGGTTTATGCAATTTCACTAACTGTAATAATTCAGCTTTTAATAGTGACATGTCGGCATCCACTCCTTTTCTTTGCAGCCATGCCACCAAATCTGCTTTCTTATTGGCTGACGTAGGTGCTTTATCAATTTGCACAGAGTGGTATGGGGCATTATCCATTATAATTGTGCTGTTAGGAGGGATATTCTGTAATAAATTTAAGAACCACTCTCGGAACCTTACTGCGTCCATTTCTTCATGATACTCTTTAGTGCTTTTGGATTGGAAAGCTAATAAAGAGTTTTCCACGAAGCCTGTAGACGCTGACCCAGCATGGCATATTATGAGGCGTCCACCTTTTCCTATCGGCACCTTCGAGCACGAAGCTTCAGAATCATCAGTCCATGTTTTCGGCACAGAATGGTTGGAATTTAGCCAAGTTTCGTCCAAAAATATTACATTATCCCAGTTTATAATTTGTTTAACTTCGCGCAGGAATGTTAGTCGCTGCATAATTATGTCATGTCGCTCCATAACAATTTTTCGTTTGTCAACTTTTTTGTATCTGAAGCCAATTCCTGTTATTACCGTTCTCAACGACTCTATGCTTCCCTTATACAGCCCGGCATCTTTTAAAGTTGCACATAACTTTGCCAATGTTGGAAATTCGCCTCTTGTAAAATACCCGTATATATGGTTTCTAATAGCATGACTATCGAATTCATCGATGCCTGTCACAGGTTTATTTCTTTTTCGTTTTTTCGGTGTGTGAAGTACGTTACTGTCACTCCCCGAAGGCCCATATTTTTCACTTAATATTTTGCCAACGGTGCGGCTACCAATACCGAGAGCTTCACCGACGCGATCCCGAACTTGTGTAACTGGCAGTAGAAGTCCACCATTTTGAGATTCACGCTCAAAATACTCGTGTAATTTCACCACCAATTCACGAGCCTGGCTGTTCAAAGTACGTCCTCTTTTCGACATTATTAATAAACACTTGCTTAGTTCGGAGTCCAGTATAAATATTGCCAAGGTAAACGGATAAAGAATGATCAGTCCAGAAAAGTAATAGCCAAGTCACAAATTGTAAAACACAAACGAGAAAGCAAGTACGCGCACAGTCAGCTTCCAAGATGGCGAGAGACTGCTGACGCCGAACCGACCGAGCGGACCGCGTGCGCTTGTAGTTGGCAGTGTTGCCAGAAAAAAAAAATTGTAGAGACTTGGACACCTGCGATTTTGCCTATTGACCTAAAAATAATTAAATTAATTTATTTTAGGGTATCTGTGTATTCAGTGCATTATGCGGTCGCGCAGTAACGTCGTTAATTTATAACATCAGGCAACAACATTTTTGTGAATGGGTTCTACATACCTTATTTTTATTAGTTTTAGACGTAGAAATAAGACTTAGAAGAAAAAATTGTAATTGTAAAATCAATGGATGTGCTTGTTAAAAATTTGTTTATTTCTCTGTAATATGCAAACCCATACTATCATACACAAAAATAAATGTAAAAAACACTATCCCTGACTCCATTTACTATTTCGACAGCGTTAGCGCGAGAAACCCCGACTTATTTGGGCGCGAAAATCAAAAATCGACAAATCGCTTTCGACAACTTTTTAAAGAAGCAAATATATTTGATTTATAAATACGTATTTTTGGTGAATGGGTTTTATCTCATATTTTACGATTACATAACTATTTAGTTATGTAATCGTAATATGTGAGATAAATCCCATTCACATGAAAAAATATTTGTTTGGTTGTCAAGTGTAATTTGTAAATAATACATACGATTTTTCGTATATGTAAACGATTTTTTTGCATACAAGTGTATCCGAAGAGTCGCAACACTACGTGCAGTGACCTAACTACGTAACTTTGTAATGCGGTCAAGAATATAACTATTAGAAATTATTTACTGTGTAAATATGTGTTATTTTGCTTTGTTTGAAAGTTTTCAATTACATTTAGATATTAAGAATTGTACATTTTTAGATACAATAATGAAATCTTTCTAAATTCATGGTTTTATGAAAAAGGTTATCGAAACTGAATAATGTACGTATGAACAAAGTTGTTTCGGTTTGAAAAATATGAAACGTCAAACGGTACCTCTTAGATTTGATGGACTGTAGGATAAACCTTTTTCCATTAGCAGACTGCACTGAAATAAGCTATTTGATTTGAGGGAATTATGGCTCACACATGTATTTTATTTTAACCAACATTGTGGATGTTTACAGTTCTAGAACACAGAATTCTTTTCTGACTGCACCTTAACATAAGGACCGGATTTTTTGCAGCATTTGAATTAGAATTGTCCTTACAAAAATATTATAAGAATTGCCACCCAATACTGTCAAATAAATATGTTAACTTATATTTTATGATTATTTTATGAGACAGAATAATTGTTAGACTTACAAATACATTGGCTAACATTATTAGACTTGTTAAATTCTAGAATAAATTTCTTATAATCAGAACTTTTTCACAAAGGCTCCTTTATAGGAAATAAGAACTGTCTCTAAGGCTCTACTCACTGTACAACGCAAAGCTAATTCAATTACGGATGGAAATTCTATCCCAGCCGGGCTGTTCCGATTTGAGCTTACCTGCGATAAGATCCTCATAATTTTATAAACAAAACGAAATGAATCCCTTTGGCCGTTAACAAAATCATACCTATCTGATAAAAATTGAATTATTTTAAAACGTCTTTTATATCAAACGAAACCATTAATGCATGTCCTATTAATTATTAAAAAAACTGGATTTTAATAGCTATCTGCTTGAAACACTAAAGAAAGTTTATTTAATTAAACTGGCTCTGAATATTAAATTCAAATGAAATGTAATCTAGAAATTTTAATCACAGCTGGCAGATTCTGAATGGAATGTCATTTCAACTTTAAAGTTGAACTTTAGATGGTCAACTAATGTTTTGTTTTCTGATGAATTATATTATATTAGTTTCTGATATATTATTATGAATGCCTGCAGCCAAGCTAGCTTCTTTTTAGTTGAACATGTATATTATTGTATCGTGTTTTTTCTAATTTCCTTCATTTTGATGCCCAACGTAATCTAACCTCGATAAGTTCGAGTGTTTTTTTTTGCCAACATACATTTTGACGCCAAAAAGCCACCTTATAGCTGTTGTTCACATTTTATGTTGCTTAGGAAACTTAGGAAAAGAATACCTTTCATTTGGGACATCAACTATTGAAATCCGTACAGTGGTACCAAAAGATATTTGGTAATAATAGTACATTATTATAAAGTGTACGATCCTTCAAATATAAGAAGTGGATGATGATGATGACTAATAAAGGTATGACATGGGGTGCTTCTGTGCTGCACTTGGAGGTACTGGGTGGTTTAAGCTTGAGGGATTCAGGGATTCTTAATGTGGACTCTTGATAGAAACACTTTTCCTTGTTATTTTCTTTATTTTGATTTCTCTTCATCTTCATTCATCATTTAAAACTGACTCGTTGTGCTGAATTGCCCTGCTTTTATACTCATGTCTGGCCAATCAGAAAGAAGCTCACGGTTTTTCTAGTATGTTCCAGACATAATTGACCTAATAATAATATTAGGGGTTAAAGTATGCAATTGCCGATTTTTACTGACAAATTGAAATCGTTGTTTTTTTTAATTTAACGTATTTATTTAATCAAAATAATTACCATTATTATCTATACATTGCTGCCATCTAGTAGGAAGGTCATTTATGCCTTTGCGATAGAACTCTGGTGATCTAGATTCGACAAACTGTGTGAAAGCATTTTGTACTGCCTCCTGAGAAGAAAACTTTTTATCACATAGAAAATTGTCCAAATCACGAAAAAAATGGTAGTCTGTTGGAGCAAGGTCTGGCAAATACGGAGGGTGCCGGATAGTTTCTAATTGCAGTTCCTGTAGAGTTAAAACGGATTCTCGTGCTGTATGAGGTCTCGCGTTATCATGGAGCAATAATGGTGAAGATCGATTCATGAGTCGGGGCTGTTTCACTGCTAGTTTTGCTATCATTGTTCGGAGTTCGGCACAGTAGACATCTGCCGTTATTGCTTGACCAGATCGTAGAAAGCTATAGTGAATAACACCATGCTGAGACCACCAAACAGTTACCATTACCTTTTTATTGGTAAGCTTTGCTTTAGGACACTGTTGTGGCGTTTCACCTGGGGTCAGCCATTGCATTTTTCGCTTACGGTTATCGTAAAGAATCCAATTTTCATCACATGTCACAATTCGATCCAATATTCCTTCATTTCTGTATCGATTCAACAAGGCAACACAAGTTTCAACACGCATTTCTTTCTGCAGATCAGTCAAATCATGAGGTACCCATTTTTCACATTTTTTTATTTTATTGATTTGACGCAAATGAGTCAATATTGTTGGTAAGGTAACGTTAAACTATGCAGTTAATTTCTGGGTAGTTTGGCTCGGATCGGCTTCCACCATGTCTTTCAATTCATTGTTATTCACCTGTGTGGACGGCCTTCCTCGTGGTTCGTTCTTCAAATCAAAGTTTCCATCACGAAAGCGTTTAAACCAAAATCGCACGGTGCGTTCATTAGCAGTCCCCTCTCCAAACGCAACATTGATATTGCGAGCTGTTTCTGCCGCGTTAGTTCCGCGTCGGAACTCGTATTCAAAAATCACTCGAATTTTCGAAGTATCCATCTTTCTTGTCTAAGCTGAATAAAAAAAACAACTGAAAGTCGATAATCGAATGTTGCACATTTTTAAATGAAGAACTACATAGGTACCATGTGGAAAAAGTTTTACTCAAAAATCTCAAACCATGAAGGTTCTATGTCAATTCGAAGTACCTATTACAATGAAACGGCAATTTCATACTTTAACCCCTATTATTAAAAATAATTTCTCTCTCGCTTTTTCTCTCAACTACACTGATAAAAAAATTAAAAACCTTAGTTTTAACAATTACAGCAATCAAAAAGTCACAGTTTGATTAAAGATGTCATTATATGTCTAATTGTGGTGAAATTATAGCCGCTGTATGAGCAAGTGTGTTAAAAAGAATATTACAAACATACGTTACTTACATCCAAGATACGCGCGAAAAACATAACCGTTCTTGGCTGTCAGGCAAAAAAGGTGTTAATAGAATCAAAGCACTTTTGTTCATAAAATATTACAATAGCAAGTATTTTTAAGGTTTTGTACATATATATTTGGTCCGTCAATTGACTGTCCCCCGCTAGATGATAAAAAGCTGAGGTGCAGTTCAGAAGATACGGACCACAATTTTCGATGCTGTTGAAATTAAAATGGTGGTCCTTACCTTGACGGCCTGGATAGACGCTTTTTCACACCCCGCTTGAAGAACTCGAGACTTTCATCCCAGCTCTTTATCGTGTGGCAGAGGAAGGATGCCCCAAACTCTTTGGTGCCAGATGGTATGAATTCCATCGTGTGTGGGTGGCACTGCAGGCCAGCACGAGTTGTTCTGAATAGAAAGGGAGAGTATGCTTTAGAGCAATATGACTACCCATGAATAAAGTTGTAGCTTATGAGATTTTTTAATATGAATGTAAAAAAGACGGGTTGCACTCCGGGAGTGTGTGAATATTGAAAACGTTTTCTTTCTTTCTTTCTTCGTTATATACATAGAAAAAGATAAAAGAATTCTCACTCACACACACATACAAAATAAACACTCTGTAGCTAGGAATGTTGTATGATGTCATGTCGTCCTACAAAGTCGTCGGTTACGGGTCAAAGGTCACGTGATCCTGACGCGAGTTTAACACGTAATCCTGACGCGAGTTTAACACGTGATCCTGACGCGAGTTTAAAACTTTTTACCCATCCAACGCTGCTAAAGAAATTTTCACTTCAAAAATCATTATGAAACGAACTCAGTTGAATCATGACCTTTACAAGACTGGTTCTATTTACTCTATTACCCTAATTAAAGGTTATCATGCATGTTAATATTATGTTACTAATGTATAAATTAAACCATTATATTACATACATAATACAATACATTGAGAGCATACGCAATAAGTCCAAATTCCAAAATACTCGCACTCATTTAATATTTTAGAGTACATGTACACATTTAATAACAAGACCAAGCACAAGTTATAGCAAGTATACTTTGTATCCGTTTTGAAAGAGATGACGATAAGCGAAGTCACTGAAGCGGCCATCTTTTCAAGATAGCACAGAATTGCTTTTTTGTTATGATTGGAAACACCGACGAAGAAGAATACACCTATTTTACGTCGCTGTACTTTAAATAGGTAAATATTTCTACTTTAAAAATTATATAGGTACTTCCATACATAATTCATTCCTTTTTACTCCCTCGGGGTTTAAAATTATCAAAACACGATTTTATTTATTATTTCGTGGCTTTTTACCTTCAAATCGACGGAGTTGCATAGAAACTTTTATCCCAAATTTAACCCGTTTATGGATATCCACGTGGTGACAGAGGAAGAAAAAGTATCACCCCCCGTCTCATCCGCAAGGTGTCGTAACGATTAACGGAAAAAATTACAAAGTATATCACTGCGATAGAAGGAAAACTCGAGATAAAACCCTTTGCCAACCCGGCCAGCGTGGCAATAGTAGGCTAAAACCCCTGCCAATGGCAGATAGACGCCACAAACGGTAGTCGCGCTATTCCTAGTTATGGTAGCGGTTCCAGGAATGGCAAGGTGTGGTTGCAAAGAATCTTCGGGTGACGAGAGGCTACCAAAGACGACGATTGTTGCTGGAAGCGTACAACAGCAGTACACTTCGGCTGGCCAAGCACTTCGCGGAACTCGAGGTAGAACTAGGTCACATAAATTGGCAAATATTGGGATTGTCCGAGATCCGAAGACGGAGGGAGGTCACGACAACCCTTGAGTCAGGCGCCCTATTCTACTTCAAAGACGGTGCTCAGCTCTCCCAGAGCAAAAAAAATGACCATTGTTGAAGTCGGCAGTGAGTCGAACCGAGTAGCATGGATTATATTAAAAATCACGAACAGTCGTTCGCTGAAGGTGATACAGGTATATGCGCCGTATACGCGTCACCCCCACGAAACCGCCGAGGCAGTATACGAGGACATTGTCAAGGTGATAAATCACACCGCCAAGGCCACCTACAACGTTACTATGGGGGACTACAATCCACAAGAGCTTGGCAAGACGAGAATCGGACCATAAGGATTAGGGGTAGTCAACTTCTTCGACCCACAGGGGCTCTTTTTAATTAATAGCTTAATATAAATATAATAATAATGCCAAGAAAGGAACGAGAAAGACTTCTCCATAACGGGCAGTAAGCACATATTTTAAGACGTCTCTGTGATCAACAAGTTTATTACAGAAAGCGATCACAGACTTATCCGATGCTCTCTAAATAAAGACATTAAGGCTGAAGAATGATACGGACTAATCTCCGATCTACACCGCTCCAACTAGCTCCACAGTCCGAAAAGTACCATCTAGAATATCAAAATCGTTTCGCAATTCCGAAAACTACTCAAAACATTGCATGAAGTGTCTCGGTAGTTGTTGCCCCGAAATCGCAAACAGCAAGAGTCCAAGCTCTTGAACTTATGAGAAAGAGGTGTGAAGAACTATCCACATAGTCGTCTTCATCAGATGGGAGACCTAAAAAAGCTTTAAAAGCTAATACAACGCGACATCCGACGCTTCAACACTCATACTGTCAACGAGGCAATTGAGCAAAATAGGGGGTCGAAACTCAGCAGGCCCCATTTGACGAAACTCAAAACTGCAGATGGCAGAATGATTGCCTCTAAGTTCGAGATTCGCAAAGAGATCGAGAAATTCTATGGATAGCAATGCACGGGTGAATAAACCGGAAGGGCACAGCGATGAAGACCACAGAGCCTCACTCACGCGCCATTATACCAAGCAGTGCGAGATAGAGGTGGCTCTCAGGCAACCGAAGATCAACAGGTGCCCTGGTGATGACGGAATTACTACTAAGTTTCTGAAAGCAGGTGGGGTTCCAATTCTGAAAGAGTTGTTATTCTTCTGTTATTCTTATGCTATTCTTACTACTACTATTCTTCAAAAAAGGTGACAAGACCTAGTTTAAGAACTACAGGCTATCCCTGAGCCATGCCTACAAGTTGTTCTCGATAAGCTCGACGAGTTTCAGCCACCAGAGCAAGCCTGATTACCAAAAGGCTTTAGCACCGTGGACCATATTCATACTGTTCGGCAGATTGTAGAAAAGACACCCGCTGTTTAGTGCGTTTGTGGACTGTGAAAAACCCTTCAACTCCTTCGAAACCTGGGCATTTCTGGATGCCCTGCAGCGGTGTCGTGTCGATCGGCGATACATCGAGGTGCTGAGATACCTGTATGACACTGCAACAATTTCCGTCCAGCTTAAAGACCAGAAGATAAACCTCATTGGTCTCTAGCGTGGAATGAGACAGGGCGATGTTATATCCTCCAAACTATTCACCAACGCATTGGAACGTCTTCAAGACTCTGAATTGGAATGGTCAGGGTATCAGTTCGCTAACGACATCGTCATAGTTGTGGCATCAAAGTAACGAGTCCTATAAAAAAAAACAACTAGGTGAAATGCTGCATAGTCTAAAATGGAGCTCCTCGACACGGCCTCGGTAGAAATTTGGATAAAACCCAGATTATGTTCAACGAATAGGTTGTACTGAGACCAATTGTCATCAAAGGGGTGACTCTAAAATATATCTACCTGGGCCAAATTATCAGGCTAGGTAAAAAGAACTTCGAGAAAGAACTGGCCAGAAGGATCCAATTAGGCTGGACAGCATTTCACAAACTACGTCGAGTCTTCTCTTCTACCGCAATACCTGAAAACAAAGATCTTTGACCAGTGCGTCCTACCTGTTACGACTTACGGTGCCGAAACGAAACTGACGGTAGGGCGGGTCCATAACGGGCGGGTTCTTAAATAATAGTCATATATGTGACGTCGTATGGCGTCCCAATCAAATTTGTCCACATTGGTTACTACCAAAGTACCAGCAGTCTCTGTTTTCTTTTTGGCGTTGAAGGCTTATTTTTGACGATACCGCTTTTACCATAGGCTTCCGTAGTTATCTTTGTCACGGCACCAACACTGATTCCCAGTGGCAAAAGTGGTCCACTATTTTGAAGTTCTTTTTCAAAATAGTCACGCAGGCGTACAACCAACTCCCTTGATTGTCCATTTAAAACAATTCCCTTCGGCATGTTTTAAAATGAAGAATGAAAACACTCGGAAAGCAGAAAATTTGTGACAGCACTAAAACAACGCCTGCATCCCCGACATGGATTTCCTAAAACCTTAGTCGGTTCGATTACCGGGTATGGCAAGCGAATTTTCGAAAACTTTTGAATGCCGCTTTATTTAAAAAAAAAAAAAGGAATGTTGCCTTTAAGCGAATTTTGCTATCTCCGTTACTTAGAGTACTTTCCCTCCAGGTAAGGTTAAAATCTTCTACCCTGTATATGTATATAATACATGATTAAGCTAGTTATAGATATTATGTGAATGTCGCAGCCAACTAGTTTAATCAGCCGATCAATCCAAAGTCTAATCTTTTTTACTAAATAGCACCGTTTAACAACCTTCCTGAAGGGCCAGTTTAGTGAAGAGGCTAGTTTGTTGATGAAAGGCCTGATTAAGCTAATTGGCTGCGACACTCCAACTGATTTACGCAAATTCTATTGTGATTAAGAAATAAAAACTGACGATGGTGAATTAATTCAAATGATATTGGAGACCATAATAAGTACATTTCGCCACCTAAATCCAATCCTTAGATCGGGTTACGGAAATCGGACAAAAGCATTGACGGCACATTGTTGGATGAAAAGTTTCCTAGTGAAGGGATGATTTATGTCTGTAATTTGTGTATTATAATGAAATTGGCCTTCTCCCTAGTTCAATTCGTAGATATTCAATAAGCCTACCTTAACTATATTATCTATCCTTGTGCTCAAATACATAATATAAACAAATGCCGGAAAGGATGAAAAAAATACAGAAAAAATTGAAGATAAAACAATCTTAATTATTACATGCAATTGAATAGAGAAGAATTTTATATCAGTATTGATAAATAATTAACGATTGTTTTATAACAAACTAGCTGTTGCCCGCGGATCCGCCCGCGTGGATGTCGATTATCGCTTTCCCGCTTTTCTGTTGAAACTTTTCCTGAATTTTCTTTGCTATAAACCTCACGGAGCCCGAGACATTTCCAACGAATGCAAAACCGTGGAAATCGGTTCGTGCGTTCTGGAGTTATAGCGTCAGGAAGGAAAACCCGACTTGTTTTTATGTAGTAGAAGATTGTCTCTGGCCCCAGTAGAATAGTGTAGGACTTGACACATATGAAATATAAAAGTACATGACATTACTTATATCAAGTAGGTGTATAAATAAATAATAAAAAAATAAAACCTACTTCAAAACATGTCGGTTAAAAAAGTTTGAAATAACCGAATTTAGAGAGAGAATTTAGAGATTTTCGATATGTTAGAAGTCGGACCCAACTTTGTTTGTTGTACAGTCAGTATCATTAAAATGTCGCTAACAAAAGTAATCAAAATAATCCAAATACCAAAATCACAATTTTATATTGGTTATTAGAGTACTCAATTAGTTGTAAGTAAGATTGATGGCACTTAGTGGAATCTGCTACAAATTTTGAATAATTATAACACTTGTACTTTTCCACACTTTCAAAGTCAAAATCAAAGGCCTTTGATAATGCCGTGAGGTGAAACCGGTCAGGATAAAATTAAAAATAAAATAAAGTGTGGAAAAGTACAAGTGTTATAATTATTCAAAGAAAAAAAATATTAATCAAACATAAACGTAATTCATTCATTCATTTAATTCAAATTGGTTATGACATGGTTTTGAAGTTGGGTTTATTTTTTGAATTATTTATTTTTACCATTTTCGAAGGGGTCAAACAGGTATGCAGGTGCTCCAGCAAAATGGTGACAGTAGTTCTTCGCCCTGTTAAGCACTCACAGTTTTTTCAATGCCAGCTTGGCCTTTTTCTCCAAATGGATGCGGTACTGGACGTTGCTTGAGATTTCGACACCTAGGATCCCGATACTCGAGGAAATGGTAAGCCGTGTACCCAGGAACTGCGGCGTAATACACGTATTTGTGACATAGTGGGGTTGTTTGGACTAAGTTTAGTCGACCCCAATCGGATACTCCCGAGAGAGTAGTTTCGATTTCGGACACAAGTAGTTCGCGACTCTCCTTCACTGCGGACTGAGAGATATTGCCCGGTACTGTCATTCGCATAAAAATGAATGGAGTCATCAGACAGCATATATCGCTCGGTAGATCGTTTCTCCTTAAGTTATCTCAAAAGCTGCGTTTTAGTAATGCGCTTCATCACCTCCGAGAGAAGGGAGGTTACAGCAATGGCCTGTAATTGGACGGGTCTGTCCTGTCGCCTTTCTTAGGCATAGTGCCTCAGCACCATCGCCGGTATACTGTCCGGCCCACTCGACTTCCAAATATCTAGGGATTTAAGTTCCCACCGGTCCACCCGTTGCGTGGTTTTTACTTCAGGCATAGAAGCATCACAGCTGGGGAGAATAGGTGGCTCGGCATTCCCATCGTTCATAGTCGAGTTCCACGCAAAGAGATTACCCAAGAGATCGGCTTTCTCCTTAGCGCCATGATCCAGACTATCGTCAGGTTTTAGCAGAGGCTAGAGGCAAGACTGACAGACGTTTCCCTCGGCTGCTTTTACGAGCAACCAAATGCACGGCTGCCAGATGGATACCGTGCAAGCCGCGCGCCAATTCTACCGATAAACTCGAACTTAGCTCAGGCCGTTGCCCTTGCTTTGTTTGAGCCTCTAGCTTCTCTGCACAGCCTATTAAATCACGGGCGTTTACTCGCTCCTGTTGCGATCTAGCGATTGGGAATATAGCATTCCAAATTAGACTAAAATAACAGTACTATGTTATATTTTATAAATTTTCACTACACTTAAATTATTATTAATAGGATAGAAATAACCTATTATTAGTAGACTAAAATATCGTTACTAGCTTGTATTTTATACATTTTCACAACACTGAAATTTTAATAGAAAGTGCCTAGGCATTTATTTTTTAATAAACCAAATTATACAAGTGATTGCTATCAGAACTAAATTAGGCGCGTTTCGCTCTAATTTTAAGGTTTTCCCTCAATTTCTCCAGGATCACAGCACCAGATCGGGACTGCTGGGACCACTCTGGCTGTATACCCTATCCAATGCCGGAAGAATATTAAAATTCCGTTCCGGCTTTGATGTCGCGTAACAAACATACTTAAAAAAAACATAGGCTTCGAATTGAGAACCTCCTCGTTTTTTGAAGTCGGTTAAAAGTCAATTATCTAAAGGTGCGTATACACCAAACGAGCGAATGCTCATTCTATCCGTTCTACGTGAATTTCTTTGTCAAGTGTAAATATTCGTTGATCTTTCTTTGAAAACAAGGTATGAAATATTAAGAAAATCTTAGAATGCTGCAATTTTAGTTAGGTCTATTGACCTTGACTACATTGACTACAATATTTCTTGCAATTTGGGAGTTCCACGGTACCGGTCTACATTTTATTAAAATTTATTACTAAAGAAACAATAAATTTCATGTCAGTGAAGGTTTCATTTTTTTAAACTAGATTCGTGTAACAGTGCTGGGTTGTTTTTATTTTGATTGAAGAATTTGAAGAATTATAGTTATAAAGAAATCCAAAAGCTGCGGAAATGAACTATTTACTTCGAAATTTACGATTACAACCCTAAGCAATTAAGAAAACTACTCACGGAAGTTAATTGGTTTTACGTCTGTAAATAAATCTAACATTCAATATTTAACTTTAATTTTTAGAAGCTCGGCATCAAACTGTGATATATCTGTCGCTTTTTTTTTACGTGCGGGAAATCCCCACGGATACCCACCCCTCCGGAGCCGGAGGGGTAGGTTATGTCGGACTCGAACCGACTAAACCGCACGCCGTCTCTGGGTCGTAGTGCTTGGCCGAAGGTGAGGTTGTCATGCGACATATCCCTCGCACCCCGGCTGACTCAGGGCCATCCCTCTCGGTCTGGCCCTCCTCGGGAAGGGGGGGACCAGGCGGTCCCCGACTCAACCCCGGTGTGGGGAGGCGCGCATCGTCCTACGATGCGCGCCGCCGTCGTGGCCTGCTTCTGCTAGGGTGACGGGCGGCTCCACCCGTCACCCTCAGGCCCGCGCTCATGGGGGGCGGAGGTCAGTTTGCGCCCTCCGACGCCCGAGCCGCCTTCGAGCGCGTGCAGCGATGTCAGCGAGCCTTTCTCGCTCATCGCGCCGCGCCCGCTCTGCTGTCTCCTTCGCGAGCATGGCCTGCTCGCAGAAAGAGGCGCTGGCCGCCCACGCATCCGCGCAGCGGACCATCGCCGCGAGCAGGGTGGAGAGCGTGAGCACTCTCATCCCCAGGGCCGCCACAAGCTCCCGCCTCGGCGTCTCAAACGCCGGGCACTCGGTGAGCGTGTGCAGCCCCGAGTCCACGCTCGCGTCGCAGTGATGGCACTCGGGCGTTGGCTCTATACCCATCAGATGCAGATACCGCCCGAAGCTACCGTGCCCGGTGATAATCTGCGTCTGACGGTACGAGAGGCTACCGTGTGGCCTCTCTAGCCACTCTCCCATGATGGGCCTTACCGCCGCAATGACGGCGTGCCCTGCGCGTGGTTGCCCAAGTCGTCGCTCCCACTCGGCCACCATGACCTGGTGGAGCCGGGATTGCTAGGCCCGAATGTCCTCGGGATATATCTGTCGCAGCCAACTAGCTTAGTCGACCGTTCAATTAACTACCTAGGCTGTTAACTTAACGTCGCTATTCAATTAACGGCCCGAAGGATATTCAGCCGTAGCGTTTATTACAATATTTAATAATTTATAAATGCGAAACTAGCTATATCTATCTGTCCGAATTAATTAACTATAATAATATCATAAATACGAAGCTAGGTATGTCTGTCTGTCTGTTACAGTTTCACGCATAAAACGCAAAACCGATTTCAATGTAATTTGGTATAGAAATAGATTAGACCATGGGTAACGACGCGGGTGAAGCCGTGAGCAATAGCTGATTCAATAATTCACTGCTCGTTCGAGAAACTTCAACAATAACACAAAACAAAGTTGATCTCTATTCCTCTTCTGAAGTTTATCGTTGGAAGTACCTATTTAGATCAATAGCAACAACTATGTCTTTCAATAAAAGCGTTATACTGTGTTGAACAATAGACTGAAAATATCTCTACATTATCTGGTGAACTTTCCAATTGACTTTTTCAACATAATAAGGACAGAGTAATAAATTACGGAGTGAGATCTGGAATACGGATGAGTTTCGTAAGTAGATACCCTTAGACACGATAAAATCTCATCAATTTCTGCTATTTGTGGTATTCAAAGTATTAATTGTATGTCTTTATGCTTTCATAGAATAACTAATTATGATAAAAATTTAAGGAATCTGATATCGTTTACACCTGCTATTGTAAGGACATGAAGGGCTCTGTGCCGTAGCGGTAGTGAATGCGGCCGCTACGAGTGCTACGTGCCATACGAATATCTATGGTATTTTTTACGGGTAGATGAGCCCTAAAAAGTCCTGGTAAAGCGGACCTCAGATTCCGAGGTGAAAGCTTAAGATGCGACTTGGATCAACGCTAAGATGAAGAAGAAAATAATCATGTTGCTACCCAAAATCCATGTCTCTATTTATTTCGAAGTACCGACACCAAAATAAAATTAGCATTTTTTTTCACCAATATTCTGAGTGCGGGCTCTGTTCCTAAAATATTGTAATGTCATATACCTATACGAGTATGTATATTGAATTAAGTAGGTATATCTTCGTTATTCGTGACCTAAGTTAGAAAATATACCAACGGCATAAAAATCAACGGTAACATTGAAAATAGTAATTATCGTAAACCTTCCCCTTTATTTTAAGCACTGTGGTTATTAATTAATGAAAACATATTACTTTCAACGTCTGTAGTGATGCTACAGAACCCCATCACAAGACGAATGTCTTCTAATTAAATTACTGCATCACTGGTTATTGTGGCTTTTGCCATTTATTCAACTTGAGCATTCTAAACAGCTTCAGGAGTAAATTTGCGAGATTGATATAGACAAAGCCCTTGAATGCTATTCTGAATTGAGGAGGCCATTGAGACAAGAACAGGCGAGTGTTGAATACTATGTGAAAACATGCGGGACAGTTTTTGGGGACTGCCGATAGACGTCAGAATGAATGGAGACTAGGTGCCGCTCATTTGGACATCACCCTGGCCCAGGCGGTTGGTGAAATGACGATGAACCGTGTGTGAAAAATGCTCAACGCGCCTAAAGCATTTTACCCTTAAAAACCAGAACTAGATCTTATAAAACACCCTTTAGTTCTATTTTCCATTTTATTGTTATACATTGACCGCTGAGACAACACGTTCCTAATAGGTAATGATGGATTCTACGATTAAAAAAGAAGCTGCATTTTCGACAAAAAGAATGTTTTGCTGTTCATTTACACTAGTGACAAATATTAGGTATTTCCAAATAATATTGGCATGTAAACAGACAATTGATATTATATTTGACGGCGCATCAATTTATTTGGCGAAAGGATACAATTTCCTGAAGAACTGGAGTGGCAGCCATGACAGGTCAGCTGTCAACGTTTGGATAGCTGGGGCGCACATACTCCACAGGATGGGGAGAATATCACATTGATTCGTTTAAATCATAATTAGAATTAGTTGAATAAGTGTGTATTAAATAAGTTGATTATAAGCCAGTTAAAATAAAATACAGTTATAATTTCGTATCCTACATTTCTCGCTCGCCTGCCTATACCTACATTATAATCGCTGATTCTGATGGACTACATTCCAATCCTGATTAGTAAGCAGTCTCAAGGAAGACTTGGGAAATGTTAGCCGTAGCCTTCATGGATACTTTGCAATGCATCTGACAATTAACCCGAGATTAACTATAAAGGATGATCCAGTAATTGCGAAAGGCTCAAAATAGGGTGTGGTTTTTATTCCATTTTAAATACCATGCAATCTATTTAAATACCTCTTATTTACAAACTCAGCTGTAATATAAACTGCTCCTTTATTTTTAAACTCCAACATTGAGCACAATTAAAAAGTAGTTTCCCTGTTTCGCGGTGGCAGGGAGGCTGTCAATGGTAAATGTTCCGCTTGGCGGGCGCCGGCCAGCCCATTCATTGTCACAGTTGCGACATACGACATTCAATTTCCTCTTTGTCAACTTATTGTGTGACAGTTGCAGTTTATAGTTTATTTTATGTTTATATGACTTTTTAAATTTGAAAATATAAACGCGATACCTTCCTTTATTTAATTAGTTATTTTGGATTGTTGATACCTCATTTTTGCATTGTCTATCTTAGTTTTACAAAATAGTAAAACCCTGTCGATACAAAACCTAATCGCAAGGATAGCCAATAGTTATTGTTTGATTTGACTTAGCCAATAAATCAATCTCAATTCGTGAATTATAATTGCCTTCTTTTTGAAGTTCACTAAAAAGACTGTAATATAATAGTTTTAGAACTATTTCTGCCTGCTACGCACTATGCAGTGCCAATCCATGGTATAGATTACTTATTGGTAACTAGCCTGAATCCTCTCTCCGAATTTCTTAACATCAGTAGAAAATTAAAAAAATGTATATAGTTTGTAAACGAGGGTTCACAATCTATTTTCATAAAAAAATAACCATAAAATATTTAGGCATATGGTAATTTAGACTAATGATTTTATGCCTAATTTTTATATCTATAACAAATTTAGCATATTTGTCTTAATCCTAAATAAAATTAGCATAATCATATTTAAGCTATGTCGTCGGAGCCCCGCTTGGCGGGGCTCCTTTTTCTCCTTGCGTTAGCATAAGAAACCTAACATATACCCTTCTAACCTATATCTATCCGTTTCAGGACGCGCGGTGTCCACGAGCTCGCTTCGCTTGCTCCCTACCGCTGCGTTAGTTGATGATGTTGTATTGTATACCTAATATAATAAAAGCATTGTGCAAAGTATAACTATGCATAAATATTATTAGACCTTAATATAATTATGCCACAGTACATATGCTGCTAAAAATCAATTATGACCAAGTATAATTATGCCAAAAAAAGTATGCCAAGTTCATTGTGCCAACACATTTTAGGATTACATATATATTATGTCAAGAAAAGGGATACCGTAAACGAGAGGTTCTCTTCCCACTTGATGTTCTCATAAAATCATTATAAAGTACAAGAATATAAAACTATAAAGTAGAAACTACATGTCCAACAGCAAAATGATCACTTATTCCCACCTCTTTGATTCAGAGAACAAAATGAAAATTATTATTGAAACATTATTACAGCTTAACGCTACATTAATCTGATAACCAAGAGTGTTAATTTTTAATGGAGTTCCATTAAATATTACCACGGACGAGTAAGTCGTAATAAGAAAAGACCGAAAGTTAATAAATAATTAAACTGAGGATATTCTATTCATTATTAATTCATATAATATCGTAATAAGGAAAGACCGAAAGTTAATAAATAATTAAACTGAGGATATTGTATTCATTATTATTTCATAATACATTAAGATTGCTTTGTTTCCTTGTCCATCATCTGTTATATTCATCAGATTGTGATTAAATTTGGAAAGAAATTTGCCGGGATACAAAAATAACAATGGCTAATCTAGTTAGTATATAATTAGTAAAGGGCACACCGTAATAGCGGCAGTAAGACCCATCATGGAGAAGTGGCTACAGAGGCCACACGAATCGCCACGCCATCTGTGGCAGCCTCTCGTACCAGCTGACACAGATGATCATCGAGCACGAGAGCTTCGGGCGATATCTGTGTCAGAAGAGGAAAGAGCCAATGCCCGAGTGCCATCACTGCGACGTGAGCGAGGACTCGGGCCTGGGCACGCTCACCGAGTGTCCGGCGAAATATCTTGTTACCTTTCGAAAAATATAGTTTGCGATGATTCTATGCGGGAGGCATGTAATATGTAAATATCCTAACCAATTTAATTAACTAGCTGGCTAATGCTTAAGCCATTTGTACAATAGGGTAAGATAGGGTTTATTGAGAAAAATGAGTCAACTGACTTGGATAGATTAGGTAAGATTCATTAGATTACGTTACACAGGAGTACACAGGCGGTTAATTTTTTTTATTTCCATACGATACAGAGAGAAAGAGAGAGCTTAAATGCAGCGGTTTAGAGGATTTATATTATGATTTCTAAAGATTTTTGATTAGTTCATGTCACATTGCCTCCCTTAGACATGCCTAGCACAACCTTTGCTACTCCAATGATAACTGCCTGAACCTTATCCGAGATATTTTGGTCTGGTTTACTTTCGGCACTAGCACATACTACCGAAAGCTCTTCTAGGACGTGAATTCATTAAGCACCCACCACGTGATTCAGCGTATATAGCGCTTGCTCGTTTGTCTTTGCACTTCACCCTGAGATCCATTACCAGGAGACGGACTTGTGCAGTGACTTTCTCCAGGTATAACCTTCCTGTTGGCCACTTTGCGATGGTTTTACGGATTTATTTGTGAAATACGTGTTAACTATGGCAAAATCGGCAGCCTGCCACGTTCATGCGACGGCAGTCTAGTGACGGAGAGCGGTGTTGCAAACCGCAAAGCGACCCTGAAAGCCATGACAGCGATTGCCCGAGTAATGGAATGTGTGTACGTTTGGACTCTGCACAAAACTGAGGCCATGTTCTTTGGACCTAAGCGTGCGCCACTGAAGGGATTTAACTTCAACGTAGGAGACTCTCTCATCGGCTTCAAGCCCCAGATGAATATTCACTATATTCTACGAGTAAGTAATGCTCGAGAAAGAGGCGGTGGGGTGGGACTGCCGGAGATTCGTGACCCGTATGGCCTGCGAAGAGCGAAGGTGACTTGGGCATTGGAGGTCACAGAACTATCTCCGTTCCCCATGAGCGTCGGTTCATCTTCCGTGCCCCATTACCCCCATGATGAGTGGAGCCATTTGTCACTCTTGCACAAGTAGGAAAGGTGACAGTGCGATACGCGTCTCCCCATACCCGGTGACTAGTTATGGGTACTCCGTGGTCTCCACAGCTGAAGAGGGCCAGCTCAAAAGAGACAGCACTGGGGCGGCCGGGTGCGAAAGATGTCTCTGCCAATCTCACCCTTGGCAACCTATGACCCAAAGATGGTATGTGTTTTAGTCTGTATGAATCCGTCATATCTGTGGGAAATTTTATGGACGTCAAAAAAAACCGGTCTTGTTTAAGGCCGGTTTTGGGCAATAAACAAGTCCAAACTCATTATTCACACATTAATCACAGGATTGTGCGGGACACCACTCAGCACTCGAATAATTTTCCTGGGACAATTAAATACTACGAAGGTGACAGAAGGCTTCCTCGAGTAGGTCCCAGAACTCCATCATATATGATCGGTAGCACGAGTATTTAGTGTCAGCAGAATGAGTGTGGCGCTCCTGGTGTTGGACATGTCCATAGGCCACGGTAACCACTTTCCACCAAGTCGGAGTACCAATGTTGTAGGTTGCGAAGCGAAATTTCTGTGTTATCCATGTTGGGCGTAGCTTCGTTAGCTGTCGGATCGCTAGCCTTTGCCCACATGCCACAGGAGTCAGATGAAGCTCTTGAGGGCTCGTCCTCCGATTCGTCGTCCTTACCATATTTTGTTTGAGTTTTCAAGAACAACTGCTATATGACCGCCCCTCCCTTCAAACCCAAGTCTAAAACATAGGTGAGATTGACGATTTTGGAAATTGATAATTGACTCTTATTAGCGTGAGATAAGGTAAGATAGTACCTAATTTTGATTAAATAAAACGTATTTTACTATTAGTCACATGTAACACATTAAAACGTATTTTACATTAGTAACACTACTTATTCTTAATTTATTTTCTATTTATTAGTTCGGTTCTCTATTAAAGCGTGTTTTGTTACTGTGCACTGTCACAGTATTACTACTACATACAGTAGCGTGACAAATGTACTTACACAGAGCAACGGAGGGGAACTTGCGACGCGTCGGGGGGCGCGGAAGCGCTGTCCACCAAATCGCGTCTTTTGCGGGAAAGTTCGCCGAGAGCTACGGGGCTACCATAGCCGCGTATAGGCATCGCTTGCGTGACATTCTTTTTTTTTCATTTCATATCATAATGGTACACTATTTTTTCGTGTACGGTTGTCTTTCGACATCAAGTGCCAATAAAGACATACGATTTCATAGATTTCCCCGTGACGCGAGGTAAGTTTATTTCTATAATTTCAAAGTAACGTCTTGAATCTATCGATAGAATAATGAGAATGAGAAAAAAAAGAGAAAGAATACGAAAAATGTAGTTAAATAAACATCAAAATTGAAAGAGTTTCAAATGTTTTTATACAAACAATAGTAAGGTATTAGGAATCAAAAGTCTATAATTATATAGTACCTACCTACAACTATTTTCTTTCGTCGACAATCGTTGCATTTTCGAATGTAAACTAATGCTGATTTACATAAATAAGTACCTATCCATCAATTATTAGATTTATCGTGTATAATCTAAAAACGTCTAAAAATAAAGTGTCACGATAGTATCTTGCAGTACAACACATGTAAATGTATTTAAAATAAATGATTGCATAATAATTTCATTTGTTTTCTTTTCTTACAACCCTTGCACATTTGCGACGAATAGCATAGGTACTTACGCGAGCGGCGGCGTCGTCCGACATCAAAGGCGTTTCTGCACTGTATGTAGTAGTAACACTGTGGGACTGTGTTCAGTAAAAAATTTTGTTAAGTTTGAGCTTTATTTGATAATGCACAGAGTTCATTTTAGCGTAACAAATTGGATCAAAATGACGAGTACAGCGGCAAAATTTTCGAAAATAGGGGCAATACATTTTACAATTTAATTACTGTAAGTTATTTAGGATTTCATTAGTTAGCAAATATACTATTTTCGAGAAGCATATTAAATTCTTAACGTCCCAGTATTTTTCACTTTCATCTAAGGTTTTTCGAATGGCAGCACTGCAAACTCCGCTTAGTGCAAAATGTGTCGTATATTGGGACGTTTCCCTTAGTTGGCTGCGACTGCGATATATAAATGTAGGTAACTAACTACACTGATCGCTGGCGTCATAATACATTATATTATATAATATAGTTTAACTAGTTGACTTGGTAAATGCTGTTTTGCCGCTATTTAATATGGCGGTTGGTGGTAAAAAGGTGGAAATTGAGTGAAATTTAAATAATTTTACTTAGGGCGACATTGTAGCCACCCACCAAAAAAAATAATTATGTTGACATTTTCCAATTTAAATTTAAATAAAACATAGCTTTAAAAGAACACGTAAAATATATAAATTTCCTTTCAGTATTAAGCCAGTAAAGGGTTATTGTTCAATCCTTTTAGAAATTGAAATTATTCTTTGCTATTGATCTTAATTTAAGGCTCGTGGTAATGGCAGACTTGAAAAGGGTCATCAATCCCGTAATCGGTTTAAAACGTGTGCTATCAGGTTTCGAAGAATTATGTAAAATAGCCGGAGTTTGGCTGAACGCCAACGTAGGGGCAGGCACGTCACCAGTTCAACAGGTCACCGCATGAACCTGAAACACTGGCGAAATAGATGTTATCATTTTGTCGTTATAAATATATTTATCATACATATTTTGAGCAATCAGTTTTGTATATTAAAGCAATTATACTAATATGTGGGACTATTTGGACTATTTGGAGCCAAATGTTTTTACATTATAGCACTTTCCTAATATAAGAATGTATCTAGTTTATTAAGATATTGTAAAAAAAATAATTTAGAGAATATTACTTTTTATTGCACACATGGTAAAAATAATAATCGATTTATGGGTAACTAATATTTAAAAAATTATTTAAAACATTGGTTTTTTCATTTCCTCTGTAGGAAAACCAATATTTTTTCAGACAGGGCTTTAACACCTAACACAGTTTGATCAAAAATAAAAATAATTCAAAGCAAAAAGGATCGAACGTTTCATTGAGTTTCCCGTTTGACTTTGGAGTCGCGTGATTATGGGGATTAGCCGGGTAAGAGGACTCGGATTTCCTGGACAACGTGGTTTCTTTTTATCTTATACTAATTTAGCTAATTGTGTACCTGTGCCTATCATATTACGATACGAGGGTCATGCTTAATGAAATTAGATATTCAAGAACTATACAATTTATCGATTATCGATCTTAATCGGTTTGTTATTTTTTCTTTATTGTAGATATGAAACTTCTAGAAGAACTCACTTAGGGCACACTTAAAGGTTTCCATAGGTCTTAACCATTTGGAAAATACTTCGGCCCTCTTTTTCCAAGAATGTGTGAAATAGAGTGCATGTTCTTTTTTTAAACCTCTTGCCTTCAATTTATTCTTTTATTTTTATTAATTTATTTCTTTAAAAAACTTCATGCACTTGTACATAAGCGGACTTAATACCACAGGCATTCTCTACCAGTCTACCAAAGGTGGTGAAGAGAAAAATCAGTATGTGCATTATTGAGTGTAACATTAGGTAAAGAGATAATATACAGTATACATGAACAATTATTTTATGAATTGTGTAATATCATGAGGCATGTAAAATCATATATAGGTACTTAGTACTTCGACATATTAGTAATACATACCATAATTTACAACGTTGTTATGGGGGGCTTCAATGCCAAAGTGGGAGTACAAGAACGTGGCGAGACTAGAATTCGACCTTATGGAGTGGGGCGCAGAAATCATAGAGGGCAAATGCTAGTCAACTTCCTCGGATCACAGGGGCTCTTCTTAATGAATAGCTTCTTTAAGAAGAAACCCCACAGGAAGACTTGGCAACAAAGGGACTCTGTGATAAGGAACGAGGTAGACTTTTTCATAACAGTCAGTAGGCACATATTTAGAGACGTGTCTGAGATAAACAGGTTTAATATCGGAAGCGATCACAGACTTATCCGAGGCTCTCTAAATATCAACATTAAGGCTAAAAGACTGTTTGAATGATACGGTCTACTCTCCGACCTACGACGCTCCAAGTAGTTATAGGGTCCGAAAGATCCACGGCTGGCAACTATATACATTACGATACAACAAACACATCATAAATACCATAAACATACTTATATATACACATCACATTCTATAGGTATTCAACACAGATTGTACAGCAAAAAGAAGAGTGCACAAAATTAGTCTTGTGCGTAGGACAAGTCTAAGGAGATTTCTTTTTTGTGAATGGTGTGAAGGTACTGACAGAAAGGCGATAAGTAAATAGGAGTAGTAGGAGATGTGAGTATAGAGAAGAGAATAAGTTGCGACAAGTTACTGCAAGTACTGCAAGTTTCGACGTTGACGAATTGGTAACCAGTTTAATTGGTATCGACAAGCAGACACATGGTCGTCCTTACGGAGGTTAAAGATGAACCTAATACAGTTATTTGAAAGCCTGACAAATTTGTTGAGATGTCCAGCATTTTTGTCCAAGCGGAAAATAGTGGTTAGGTAGGGTAGGCGCATTTTTCGCATTAAAAAGTAAAGCGATTGGGTAGACATGTGCACCGAGGTATTGTCGTGATGCAAGAGAAGCTGCGGGTTTGATGACTTCGCCCGCTTTCCACTCTAAGCTGCTTGTACCATTCAGAGTTAACGATGTTTTGATCTTCTAACACCACAGTATTAATATGACCTGTCTTGTAGAAAAATGAGGCGACATTCGTGGGTGTTCGCTCATCACCAAAGCACCATACCGTCGACTGTGGCTTTATTTCATGATCGTAGTTATTTATAGTTAGTATATTAATCATTCATAAATTTACACCAATCATTCAATACTCTCTGTATCTAACTTTTTTTGGCATGCTCCTCGTAATTGTTTGCGTGACGCATGTAATATACACTTGCAACTTTACTTAACGAAAACCTTGATATTTTTAGAGCTGTGTTCTAAATTTTCTTATGTATAATGGCAAAGTAGAAATTTAATAATAAACTTCCATATAATTTTACCATGTGTAAGTTAATAAATTTAATAACATATTAATATTTAATGGAATAATATACATGGAAAAATATTGTCTTTTGCTGTTACGCAATGTAGTTGTTAGCACCTTGTGCAAAGTATACTGACTGCAATCACTTATATTTTTCGGGTTAATTCTATCTGTATTGTTGAGTTGGCCCTGTTAGGAGAGCTCGGAGCAAGAAATAGTAGCCATTCACTGCTAGAGCTACCTTAGTAACAATAATATCAGTGGCTTGATCCAATTAATCGCCATCTTTTGTTCAAATGTAATGGAGTATAAAGTTTATAAATAAATGCTTATCTTCCAGATCCAGAACTTCAATGTCGAAATGTAAAGGAATATGATAGGCTTTTATCATATCTCTTACTACTCCTAAATGAAAACAAGGGGAGCTTGTAAAAAAAGACTGTAGGTAAAGCCAGCCCTGGCAATTTTATTTATTTTGCGAGGAAGAGGAAAATTCTGCAGTCTCATATTTGTAAGCCCCATCTAACCATTCCACTTTCCGTATTCAAATATAAACAACATAGTCGAGATTGGGAATCGAATTACACGTACCTACGAGAATGCTTTTTTCATCTCAAGTTAAGTAAAATTGTAACAAATTAATTCCAAAAATTTATAAAATTATGTGTAAGTAGGCTGATTTGTTTTAAAATGGCGTCATTATAGCTAACGAGTGCTCGTTCAGAATGTTTCGGCTAAAGCCAGAGTGAAATAGGTACATAAATACTATACATAGAAACACTCAGACTAATGCAAATATACATATTTATGCATGCAATACAAATATTTGCATTTGGCGGGCGATGCCCGTGACGTAGTTAGCAGTCAAATGCAATGCCGCTACGCCACAGAAGTTGTCGTACGTAAAGTATATATAATATGTACCTAGTTTAATATTATTAACAATAATTTTAATTTTTCAATAGTTTATTCCTTGAAACAAAACCATTTTAACGGGTTCAATCGCGATTTATTTGCTATTATTTACCTTTAGCCCGACATTTCGGCTACTTTTCACTAGCCATGGTCTTAGGGTGATTATGGATAGTAGCTGTCTCATAGTTGGAAGTGTAAATTATCTCAAAGTACACGAATAATTATGAATTGTTGGTGTTACTATTTACGCAGACTGAGTTCACTGTGTCGTTAAGTCTCGCTGTATTTTTCTGTTTGGATGACTGGATCCCAAGCTGGTTGTACGCTCCAAACCATCTTCTCTATTACAAGTTGGGTGTTTCATTAAATTTTAATATCCTTGTGGATCATTTTCAGTAAATGTTAATGCTCTTTAGTGAATATTTGTGGTTTATCTCACCTTTGATGGTTGATATCTCTTTGCACGTGTTCACATACAGCTGACTATGTTGAGCGTTGGTGTTTTATTTCAGTTATGTGATCTTTGACGCCAGTACAAATGCTTCGCTTGGTTTGACCAATATTCAGAACCCACAGTCACAGTCTCTACATAGTGCAGGGGTTTATAAAATAGATGTCGTATTTACAATCAATAACCCAAATTATAGATATCATTGTTCTTTGTCTCATATAAAACATGCTGTTCATGTTTATAGTGTCGGATTGACGGTGTTGGGTGTGCCTCTGTTAGATTCACCCACTTTCGTAACTGTTTTGTGATAACCAGCTACGAAAATGGAATTATTAAATATCTTCGAAAAAGCCATAATCAGCTAAGAAAGAGTTACGTGTAACCGGAAACATAATTGGTAAAACATAAGTATCAATACAGCAAACCTCTACCTGTAATAATATATGCGTATTTACCAGACAAAATTAATACTGTATGTTATTACGTATAGTTACGTATATTTAAACGTTATACGTTACTATGTTAAATATTTTAGTAATGAAAAGTCACGTTCAATATTTTAGCAATTGTTTGATCCAAAAGGTTAGGGTTCCATGTCAACATTCATCCTGCCATTTTTAGTTTCGATGACAGTGTAACTGTCACTATATATACGGGGTCTGAATCGTCTGCGTGGACGCGGGTATTAATTTGGGAAGATTAAGCATTAATATATTTGGGAATTATACATATATACATTAATCGGGACTGCGGAGTGTGTGGTGATGAGGGCTATTATCTCCAACAGGAATGAAAAGTCACAATTTGATTACATAATGTGGCTAATTGCGGTGAAATTATAGTCACTTTATGAGCAAGTGTGTTGAAAATATGTTTATCCCAATTTTAGCACAAGCTAGGGTCTAAATAGCATTGTGTAGAATGTTATGGAGTTGTATAATATTATCTCTTACTTTACGGACATATTTCTCTCTCTTCAGACAAACATTTCTATTCATACAACCTGATCAGTACTCAACAAAAGTAGGTAGTAAATCAGAGCCGTCATAATTTCGGATATCCAGCCGCTTTCCGGCTGCGCACCTGAGCCGTTACGTTGTTTTGTTTTTACGTTGATATACGAATGAATAGCAGGTAAGGGTGGATTTGAAATGTAGGTATTTTGTAACAACAATATCATATTCTGAATAACCTTACATATTGAAACAGTATCTATTGGTTACATGTAAGTCAGATGTCATTCGCTTCACAGAAAATATTGAAGTTCAGCCAAACCCGCAGGTAGACGGGAAATAACGGACCACGGACTCCAAGGTAAAAGCTTAAGATGGATTAACGCTACGATGAAGTTTTTTCTATCCTAGCGTTAATTCCAGTCGCAATACATGTGAGTACTAAATAGTTATAGTGCCATATCATAATTATGTAATAATAAGTCAATTCAAGTTTAGTTAATTAGTTAGCAATTGTAAGCTAAATCTATTGGGTTTTACATTAAAATTCCTCGGATATGTTATGTAGGTAGATTCCACTAATGAAGTGTCTTTAAGACCCACGTGTAATTATCAAGCGTTCTCATTACATTAGGTGCACGGCAACATAATTCGTTTAAATTCGCGTCTCCTAGTGACGTATAATATAAATTAGAACGGTTACCTACACCTACATGGAAGTGGTAGCAACTGCGATTTGTTGTAGACAAAATTGTTTACATTACTTTGTCAGTGATCTTACAGCGAAAATCAAAATAAGAAATATTTTACTGTTTAATATTTACATAGCATTCTTCTTATGTCGAATCGATGGCATTTCTGCTCTCAAATTCTGTTTTCCCAATGTGCTGCTACGTGGATTGCGTTCTCGGAGGTGTTCATAAACTCCTCCGTTGTACAAGTATGTATGTATGTGCATACAGTACACGTTAGCAGGTGGGCCATGATCTGTGGAGCAACTCCACACTCACACTGTAATCCGTGCAATCCAATAACTCCTCATAGATCTATTCTCCCTGCTTCGTCCGATCTGTGTTTCAAGTCTATTTAAAGACTTCCTCCATTAAGTATTTAAACTTCTTTACTTACATGTAAAATAAAATACTTAATTTGAAAAAGTTTAATAAGAATATAAAAAGCTGAAAAGGCGCTGGGCAGGGCATATGTTGAAAAAAAAAAACAACGATAAATGAACCAAAATAGTAACGGAATGGTACGCTAAAGACAGTATAAGAAGCAGGGGAAGACAGCCAAAGCGATGGGAAGACGAGTTTAAGAGGGAAGGAGGTCCGGAATCGATACGCACAGCAAACGATAGACTGAAGTGGTAAGCGTTAGAGGAGGCCTTTGTTGAAAGACAAGCTGTTCCCCTCTAGACAAGTGGCAATTCGTTAGCGGGCGTTTGATGGAATAGAATGACGAATGTATGGGATTTGACGTATCTGACAGTCGTTAACGCATGTCATAAACGTCAAATCCCATATACTTGTCATTCTATTCCATCAAACGCCGGCTAGCGAATTGCCACTTGTCTAGAGGGGCAGGTTATGACTATGACTAAGAGGGGAGAACCGAATGCCGAGAATTTTGTTTAGATGTAAAGAATGAAGAAGAAGAATGAGAATATTATTTTTAGTACCTCTATATTTTATATCTACTTGTTTTAATGTAACCATTAACAGTAATAAAGGTTTATTTATTTATTTACTTACATATAAAATTAGAAGTAAAATAGTCGGCCCGCCGAGGTCGCCTCACGATACATACACTGACCAAATTAGTAAAGAATTGAAACAAGAATAGGACAGAAGAACTCGACACTGGTGGGCTTATTTGAAAGGTTTGATGACAGTAGAGGAAGCTCGTGAAGTATGTAAATATACAATCAGGTGGCGGGCTGTTGCCTTATTCCGGAGGGCAATATAGTAGTAAGTATGTATATATCACCGGAAGAAAACAAGATTCGCAAGTTTTTAAATTTTCTGGCTTATTTATAAAGGATAGGTTAGGTCAGTTTATAAAAATTTCTTAGAAAATTTATGAACTTGTGGATGTTCTTTTTTTCGGCAACACACATTGTATAGATTTAGAAGTTCAAGTCCTGTTAACTTTGCTATTTGTCAATATTATATTTGAGAATTTAAGAGATACTTAACATCTTGCAGAAAACTGGCGTTTAACAACACACGTTGCTTATAATAATGATATTGCAGTTACTAGAACTTTTAGAGAAAAAGAGTGTACTTCATAATGTGTCATATACGGGGAGCTAATATACTCGTTCAAATATGAAATGCAGGTTCAAGTAAATTGTTTTGGAAGCAAATTTACGAACAGTGAAATAACTGATGTGAAATTATTTTAGAACCTGTTTCGTGAATATAAAAATTTACGAGAGATGTTGGCGTGTAACAATGTTGATATATACACTTAGGAAGTATTGTGTAGAGTGTTGATTGGGTCGTTATTGAGCTAGAGTGCCAACCCTGGTTAACGAGGTTTAATGGTAGTCGTTCCGCTTAGAAACTCAATAAAATTGTTCGTAAGATCGATGTTGTGATGCCTATCAATACATTGAGATCCAATATAACTAAGATAATTTGTTATTAGGAGGAAGTGTGTTAGATATTTTAAATTGAAATTATAACACAAGCTACAAATATTTTTTTACCAAATTTAATGTATTCGTGCTGTAAATTTTGTCAGTTTATCCAACGACAGTTGAATGAGTTAACACTATGACGGAATGTCACATTATACAACGAACAAATTTTGAAGATTTTTAGACTGATACACTCATTTCCCTAGATGACACTTCTAAATTGAATTAAATAAACATGACGCGGTTTGAATTTTTAATTCACCTAGCAAACTCCACACACGTTTGTTTTCTCCCAAACTACTCGCCTTTGATGCTTTGATCGCCTTTGAGAATGCAATTAGGGTAACGGCACACTGAGCAAACAAAATTAAACTGATGAAAGGCCATCGATACGATCAAAGAAAAATAACATTACCTTGCCGTGCGAGTGTAGATAATCATTTTAATCCAGTAATACGTAATATAATAAAACAAACCTATGCATTATTTAATTGTGAATATACAATAGAATGTTCAATGTATGAGATTGAAACGTATTTTGATGTTTATGACATTTATGACAAGCGTATTACCACTTGTCTAGACGGGTAGGAATATAAGAATATAGAAAAAAAGTAATTATAGAAACCTACTGAACACCTTTAGCTAACAAAATTCACACGTGTATAATATTTAGACTATCATTACCTACTAAAACAAGTTAATTAGATCATAATAATTATATAATTTTAAGTTAACACTTTGCAATTTTCCATCATGATCCTCTTACAAATTCTTACAAACTGTAGATCTAAAACTAGTGCCTTCATCCTAATTTAAAAAAAAAAAACATTATTTTCAAATATGAATATGGAAAGAACATTTCTCCGAGACTGTAGGAGCTTCTAATCCAATAAAGATTAAGAATAAACGTATTAAGGTCGAAGGAGGCATACTTTCGGTTCTTTTGAAAAAAAAGGGATCTTCAAATATCGCCACTAAGTTTTAACTTTTGTTCGAAACCTCAGAACAAGTAATTTAAGATTTTCCGGAACTTTCAATTGAAGTTATACCATAGGTTAATCTCATCATAAATTATTCACTGTTATTGTTTTAATCATAAGAAAAGAATACTATTTCATTAGTATCAGAAAAATGGCATTCTTTGAGTACAGCGAAAAGTAACATGTTTTAATTTGTACATCTGCGTTATTTTAAGCATATTAGGCTATCAGGTTCAATAAATAGAAAGTATCAGAAATGAGGATAAGCCAATAAAATATTTTACCAGTGGTCAAAATTGCATGCATAAAAAAATACGTTCACTGAATAATAATATGTGTGTAATATTTGAATGGGTAATTTAATACAAAAGCGAATAACAAGCTCTATAAATGTACTTCAAATTTTTTGCATGCTTTGCATGCTTTGCTTTTGGAATATTCAATTCACAACTTTATTTGATATGTTAGGATAAAATATATCTAGGTGATCGTTGATAAATTAATTGATGTGTAAACATTGCGTTTGTGTGTAAAGCTCTTACAGGCGGTTACTTATCGAGGGTGCGACGCGGAGGGCAACGGTTGGGTGTTAACTGATTAAGCTGTCATCGGTCAAAAGACCCGAGGGGCAGATGTTTGCAAAGGAAGGAAGGACTATTTATGCTCTGTATTCGAGCTACTCAGGTCGTCTTGTTTTCAAATTTTATTTGGCTTTTAAGACTCACATTTATCTAATAAATTATTTATCGTACGGACGTGTACAGTTAACTTCAGTCTCGATCTTTATATTTTATTTTTGTTTTGTGGATGACATCTCAAGTGCTCAGGAGGACTTTTCCTTTGACAAGGGCGTCAATGGCTAGGTTATGGAAATGTTAACACGCGCTAGTCGGTTGACTGTTTCATTTTACACCAAAGTCTTGTATATCATGTCTTCAGTCTTAATCTGGCAAAATCATCAAGCTTCGGTCTGGAAATGAGGCATTGAGATATCTCATTTAGTTATAAATGAGCTAATAAAAAATACCAATATTGCAGTAGTTGCATTTGACTGTTATTTCTCCTATAGGCTGTAGGTAAGTGATATTGTGTGTGCGATGATGGAGGAATTTTGGCAGTTTCGGATTTGAACTATAAAACTATTTTTATTGGATTTAAAATTATTCAGTTATTATTTTAAACTGTCCCTGACATTTCGGTTGCTTTTCAGCAAACATGTTCACGGATAGATTGAGATGCTTTTTGTATAATTTCTTGCGGTGTCAAATTATAATAAAGACCTACTATATTAGGTCTTTAGGGTTAATATAAATTTAGGAAGAAGAGCTCAAAATATCTTGTAACCCTACATTTTGTTAACTTACCTTGAAATTCAAACTTATTTAGTAGAAAAATAATAACGTATAAATCATGGTTACCATTTTCGAATGTAAGGTTAAACCATGGCAAAGAATAGATAATAGTACTAGCGTAACCATGGACGTCTAATTGATACATCAGAACACACTTCAAACTATTCTCGTTAAGTGTAGTACCTATATTTTTTTTAAAATTGGTGTGTCTACCTCACGATAGGTGTACTTGGGTTCCTCCTATCTCAACTTTTATAAGCTTGAACCATTCGTGAATCGAGAGTTCACCTCTTGCAACCGATGTACACATGTTGATTAACAGATACCTAAGTATAACGTGTATCTGCTTATTCCGCCCGCTTTAAGTCTACAATAAGGTGAGATTAATGATATCGTGGTTTATTCAAAACCTTATGTTAGACTAGCTGCCATCAATCACTTTTTATATGAAATTGTATGACGCATGTTATGAAAATGAAATTTTGCGACAATTTAAAAAAACATTACAACAAATTTATTATATTTTACTAATCGAACTATATTAGCAGTAGTAACCTTATATGATTAGATTTTAATAAAATACCTACAAGAGTTATGTAGCACAGTCTTGCTACCCACCTCACTTATTTCTTACTTAACTTTTTATGAACTCTAAAAGAAAAAGAAACTTTTTATTAAGAGGAAATTTTATCCCTATTAACTTTTTATTTGTATTTATATTGACTTATAAAAAGCTTAAAAGTACCAACAACAACGAGAAACTTCGAACTTGTTTATCGATAAAATTTATTACGTAGAAACTCTTATGATTTCAACTGGTCGCATTTTTGTGATATGAAATTAATAACTTTCCAACAGTAGGTAACTAACAGATAATTATTATCATTCCAGGGGACGTATGCTCCCATTTTATTTTTATATTAAACACGTCGTACCTTGTTACAATGGTAGCACTCAGCTAGACGGCCTCATCAGATTCTTTTTCCCATCACGCTTAAAGGACCCGGGACTGTAGAAAGAAAGAAACACGTAAGCAGGCAAGGAGTGTCAGGTACCTTAAAAGGTACCTTCAAAATGAATTAATATTAAATTGCCTACCAGGGATTCAATTGGCACCTTTTATAGTGGATGAATCGATGACTTTCATTCCAGGGGACGAATTATAGGAGACCAGTGGGTTCGTCGCCATATCAAGCAACCCTCATAATCGATGACGTGTACATCCGGAACGCAGTCCATACATCATTTGAATTGGCTCTGTACAAGCATAATTCTGTATCGATTTCCTAATCGCCTCTCGATAATATCCTATTGTGTCTGGTTTGTATTCAGGTCCGGATTGAGATGTACAAAATCAATATCCGTAACTACCTATTGTTGGTAAGCTCTGCAGCGATTAGAAATATTGCAAAACAAATTCAGATATTTGTTTGGTATGAAAAATGAGTTACGTATGAAATAAAGAGGTATTAATAGTCTGAAAATTAAATTGCATCTACTCCACTAAGAGCTTTTAAGAATATTACTATGGATACCCTGTGTTTTTCTACTGAACTGTAACCATGACAGAAACTAATAAACTGTCCTTTGTTGAACCAATTTTTAATTCGGTTGAGTCGGGCCAATTGATCGAGAAATTTTGCAGATAGAGCATCGGTGAAAGTGAATAATCCTATCTTTTATGAATATATTAAAAAATAGCTTTAATATAGTAAATAGATAGTTAAATATAAGAAATTACATCAGAATATTACTATTGCGTATTATATATTATATATTATTACTGCATCAGAATACTTTTTGAGCTATACAGTGCTACAATTCAACAAAAACTTCATCTCGCCTTGGATATTATCTCAGAAGTTGCAGCAAAAGGCTGAATTGCTTTTGAGACAAGATCATTTTATGCCAAACGACAGCATTTACTTTTTTAAAAAGTTAAAACGACGTTTTAACAGCAAACCTGTAGTAATAAATATTCAATAAAAATTGCAATCTAACTACACGAGCGAGCATTCATGTAGAATGACATTGATGAGTAAAAATTTAATAATGCTCGCAGTAATTCGATACGGCATCCGTGCAATATACTACGGTATGTGGACAGCCGGGTTTCGAGCGGCCCGGTTTTAAACATCCACACCGATAAACGGATGAATATTGAAAATTATAATTGTTCTGCTATAATTGCTTCAGTATAGAAGTAACTTCAAACATTATTATGAACTTTGCATGTGGCCATTTCATTTTTCTGTTCAATATTAGTATTGAAACTTTTCTTAATTTAGATAATAATTTAGAATGAAATTTTAAAGCATTATGCGTGCTAAATATTTAAATCGATTAAAATAGGAAAAATTTAATCATCGAGGCATCCTCAAAGACAAAATATATAAAGGAGAAATTTGGATTGGTTCGGGCGAGTACTGGTAGCTTAGTGGCAAAGCATTGCCCAAAGGTAAAGAGCGCGAGTTTAAACCCCACCTAGACCGATTAATTTTTTAATATTTTAATCTATTATATAATAATATTGAAATAAATTTCAATATTTATATCTTAATCTATTTGTGTTGCAAATAAAGAGTTCATATAATTGTACTTTGTTGATTAATTTTTATGTGGTTATAAATATTTCGCCGTTCGCAATTTCCTAGATAATATTTGCTGCGGAGCATAAAAATATTTAAAAGATAATTGTTGATGCTTTAGTTAATAAGCGACGGAACAGCGAACTGACACGGCATAAAGTAATTTAGTTAGTCATAATCGATGCGCATGTAAAAGATTAGAAGTGATTACTTTTTTATGTACTATATCAAACGTTGATCATAATTGGAAATTCAGCGTATAAAATGTATAATATCTATTTATTCATTAAATATTTTTTAAAGAATATTAGCAACCGAAATTATGCTAGGTTCACGTCGGTAGTGTAATGGCCAGGATTCGATCCCAGGACCTATTGATCGTAAGGCCGCCTCCTTAACCACTAAACTACCAACACAGACGGCGTGCGGTTTAGTCGGTTCGAGTCCAACATAGCCTCGCCCTCCGGCTCTTGAGAGGGGTTATCCGTGGGGATCTGCCGCACGTAAAAAAAGAAAAAAGAAGGTCCGTGAGTAGTTTCATAAAGATAATAGGGGTTAAAGTATGAAATTGCCGTTTCATTGTAATAGGTACTTCGAATTGACATAGAACCTTCATGGTTTGAGATTTTTGAGTGAAACTTTTTCCACATGGTACCTATGTAGTTCTTCATTTAAAAATGTGCAACATTCGATTATCGACTTTCAGTTGTTTTTTTTATTCAGCTTAGACAAGAAAGATGGATACTTCGAAAATTCGAGTGATTTTTGAATACGAGTTCCGACGCGGAACTAACGCGGCAGAAACAGCTCGCAATATCAATGTTGCGTTTGGAGAGGGGACTGCTAATGAACGCACCGTGCGATTTTGGTTTAAACGCTTTCGTGATGGAAACTTTGATTTGAAGAACGAACCACGAGGAAGGCCGTCCACACAGGTGAATAACAATGAATTGAAAGACATGGTGGAAGCCAATCCGAGCCAAACTACCCAGGAATTAGCTGCATGGTTTAACGTTACCTTACCAACAATATTGACTCATTTGCGTCAAATCAATAAAATAAAAAAATGTGAAAATGGGTACCTCATGATTTGACTGATCTGCAGAAAGAAATGCGTGTTGAAACTTGTGTTGACTTGTTGAATCGATACAGAAATGAAGGAATATTGGATCGAATTGTGACATTTGATGAAAAGTGGATTCTTTACGATAACCGTAAGCGAAAAATGCAATGGCTGACCCCAGGTGAAACGCCACAACAGTGTCCTAAAGCAAAGCTTACCAATAAAAAGGTAATGGTAACTGTTTGGTGGTCTCAGCATGGTGTTATTCACTATAGCTTTCTACGATCTGGTCAAGCAATAACGGCAGATGTCTACTGTGCCGAACTCCGAACAATGATAGCAAAACTAGCAGTGAAACAGCCCAGACTCATGAATCGATCTTCACTATTATTGCTCCATGATAACGCGAGACCTCATACAGCACGAGAAACCGTTTTAACTCTACAGGAACTGCAATTAGAAACTATGCGTCACCCTCCGTATTCACCAGACCTTGCTCCAACAGACTACCATTTTTTTCGTGATTTGGACAATTTTCTATGTGATAAAAAGTTTTCTTCTCAGGAGGCAGTACAAAATGCTTTCACACAGTTTGTCGAATCTAGATCACCAGAGTGCTATCGCAAAGGCATAAATGACCTTCCTACTAGATGGCAGCAATGTATAGATAATAATGGTAATTATTTTGATTAAATAAATACGTTAAATTAAAAAAAAAACGTATTTCAATTTGTCAGTACAAATCGGCAATTTCATACTTTAACCCCTAATATAATTTTTAAAAATCGCCACGTGTCTAGAATATTGAAGGAAAACCTACATTTGGAAGTCATTTTATCACACATTCCATTTTATTCCAGGAAAATGATCACTGAGGGCATCACTAAAGCGACTGAGTGGCAAAATATTTCTGAATATTACGAGTCACCTGTTAACAGTCATCACAATTCAGTTGGCGTAGCATGCGGCGTGAATCGATACGGCTGGTCGGCTTCCAGTAGTCAGCCGACAGCGTAATTGCACGTGCCCACGAGAATGATATCAATTTAATTATACCAAGTGACTTTTATTTTAGTTCTGCATTTCAACTTATACTATTTCAGTACTTTTTGGTTTGCTGAACGATATTTCCGATATCACATAAATCTCTTTTATCTTTTTAAAATATTTATTGATAAAAGGTTAATGCAATTATGATGGAGGTTAGAATTTTTATACCTAAATGGTTAATATTTTGAACATATGATTATTCTCTCCTATTAGCAATGTAGGAACGTAATAACTACATGTGATAATCTTCTACCTACTGTATAACTATTCAGAATGGAGGATCACCAAATAATTCCAAGGGATCTGGACTTAGGAGGAGTCATCATTGTGAAGCCAATAGCCAAGATTGTGCTAGGATGGCCACATTAATATATATGCTTGCATTGTGAAATACTAGTTAGCGTTTAAAAACACATTCCCTTTAATATAATTGTTCTTTCTTTAAAATTATGTAGATAGAAAAATCACTGTTTCAATGGGTCCTATGTATATGGGCCAAACTAACAATTTGGCTATTTTGACTTTTTTATGGTAAACGCATCTTATCGATATAATTAATCATGTGAGCTATTAAAAAAAGAAATTTCTGCAAGGGTAGACGATTTTTTATTGATGTATAACGGAGTATGTAGCATGAATTGAAACGTACAAGGTCCAAAGAGTAGTTTGTGACTAATTTAAAACGCTAAGGTATGCGTACTTTTAAAAAAAAAATACTAATAACTAGTTTGACACTTATACGTGTATCAATCCGCTAACCTAAGAAGTAATTTTTCAGTTATTTAATTTAAATAATAGAGAAAACACACCATAGTTTTTATTCATTTATTGAAATAAAAATTGAAATAACCCTAAAACTACAATTATGGGCCTGTATCTAATATTTTTGGGATTCTCATGCGAAAAAATAACAAAAAAAAAATTAATATTAGTTTCCTTCTTGATACTGTATATGTTACAGTTTCAAGAAGGAAACTATTATGGCCAAATTAATGGCCAATTTGACACATTATCTCTTTTAAAGTGTTTTTAAAGAAAAATGATTTTTTAACAAAAACTAACATAATAGTGCCAATGTGCAATAAAAAGACCCCGATACCTGTATATATAAGACACTATAATATAAATAAGGAGAAAAGTTACCTTATGAAACAAGCAAAATTTCATAAAAGTTGGTTTTATCGATCAAAAATTATAGCAAAATGAAACTTTGTAAGCCTCTCCTGTAAAGTTGTCATTTTGCATTCAGGCCCATTTCTACATAGGATCCATCGATTTGGTAAATAAATCTGAACTTACTTTAGATCCTTTAACAAATAGTGATTTTTTATCTACATGCTTGTACTTCAAATTATTACTGCACTTACTAATAACTTCGTGTAAATTGCATCCTAGGTCCACACTTAGATACTGTAGGAATCTAACTCAACTAGTTTCATTTAAACTTTGACTTGATTCAAAGCCTGGCTGCCACAAAACTTCAAGCAATGTTAACTCTTAATGACTGTCTATCTGTCGTGTTTACTTTTGGAATTTTATAGAAAATTAGGTTACAAGCGTCCAGAACCTCACCGCCTGAAATTCAGTTCAGTGATCTTTAAATCAAATCATCGTTATAAATGTTGAGTTACATACTCAAACTAAAAAGGTGTTTATTCTGCATAGACCATTACAACGGCACTCATCAAACGGCAAGAAAAAAAAACTAATAAAAATTTGACGAGCCACCTAATTTCTGCCAAATGAATCAAGGCACGGTTCTATTATATATTTTCTGAAAATGTGTATTCTTTAACAATAACAAATTCCAATTTTATATAATGAGAATGTCAGTTTCTGCGAAAATCGTTTTGTTTTGTAGCCAGTCCACGGGGTTATTAAATTAAATATGTTAATTTTCGTTTAGAAGAGCTTTCTTGCCTTCTAAAGAAATTCAAAGAAAAAGGTCTCGTCATTTCCTCACATCCTTAAATAAAAAATATCTTTAAATTTTCAGAATGGTTGACAAAGAATACTGATGAGTTTCCTGGACTACTTACTTTATTTTGATATTTCTTACAGCTAATATTATTTTTTACGTTGAGTGATAAGTATACTCAATTTCATTCTAATCCCTGTATCAAGTTTCTACTAGCAATCTTTGAAACAACATTCAAGAAATTGCAATTCCTGTAATTAATTTCTGTATTAGGTATACACTATATATGGTATACACTATATTCTAACTGCTTAATGACAGGTAAGACGGAACGCTATTTGGATGGACGAATATTTTTACAAAATTTGCAATTGTTTTTTTTTTTGCTTATATCCTCTCGAAAACCGCAGACAAAGCTTTGGCGTAGGCTTCTGTAACTAGGTTCGTAACTTAATTAAATCTGTTTGAACATACAATCATTTTGAACATACGATGAGAACAGTGCCCTTAGCACGAAAATCATTCGAATTCGTAACGTAAACGTGTCGAAAGAACGGATCATTGCGATTGGTTTACAGTTAGCAGGCGGCCAATTACAATGCTCCGTTCTCTGGATACGTTTACGTTATGAATTCGAATATTATTCGTGCTCGGGGTACAGATTGTAATTATTTTCGAAGAACGGTTGCGTCTGTGATCGTGTATATATAAAGTTGATTTTCGGGTGAGCAAAATAAAATTAGATTTGTACATCGTAGTAGTCATGTGAGGTCCGGAAACTTATCTGACAGACGGCAAAACGCATTTAGGAAAAAATATAACTCCGTGAATGTGAAGGTTCCGTTATTTGCGGATACAGCTGTACTTTAAAGACGTCTTATGGGAACGTCTTGAGTTTAGAGTTCTAAGTTATTTATTCATATTTTATTTAACTATATTTATTATTTAAATATTAGCTATTTAAAATTTCAAATCATCATGTTTCTTCACCACAACTAACATCAAAACTTTTAAATTTTATTTCACTGTAAAGGTCACTGTAAGGGTGATTTTAGTATGGATTTTGTTAAAGCTATGTGAGAGTAAGGGAAGAGATTTCGGCCGGCAAAAGTTCTGAGCAAAAGACTAACTTTGAATCGATTTGTCGCGAAAGTTTGCTAGTTGAAGTGAGATACCTACTGAGACATTCAGAAATCATTAATCTTTATTTCATCTGCGCAGAACGTTTGATGCTGTATAAGTTTTGATGTTTGTATAAATTAACTGTAAATCGATATTGCAAATGTATAAAAAATCTACTCAGGAAAATAAAACAAGCTGGTTAGTGCCATCGACATAGTAGTGGTTACATACATAACTTATAACAGATTCACTCGTCGCCTCATGAGTATGATCCTATGATTTGCTGAAACGCTTTTCTATCATCTGACTTGTCCTGGAGGTTCACGTAATCTATGAAAAAGTTGGCGTTCAAATTGTCTTCTATATTTTGTATTAAAAAAAAACAAAATATATGTCTGTAACATCAATGGAAACGTTTAAATTATTCCAGCACGAACTCATATTAACACGTACTTAAAATAAACATTAACATCGCAACAGAAGTAGCAGACTTTCCATTATCCAATTTGCAGAGTGCTAGATTAGAGGTGAAGTACAAGATAAAAAGAATTACACTCATTACAGTACACTAGTGAAGTTAACTAATGAAACTTTCTTTCTTTGTAGTTGTGATCGTAGTTCGAACTACACCTAAATAAATTACTGATCCTCATTATGTGTTCAGTAAAAAGAGATTTTTACTTTATTGCTATAATTCAAAAAGGAAAATAAATTGAGATACATAATAATGCTCTTATGCACACTGTTATACCTTCTCTTCTTATTATCAAGGTCATTTTTTACCAGTCTGATGAAAGAAAACAAATTTCTTTTTGAAATAAAGTCTTCTTATTAAAAAGAGGAATGAGCGGGTCCAAAACTTCAGATATAACCGAAAACAATGCGTAAATAAACTTCAAATTTAAAAAAATAGACTCATCTTACGTCACCATTATTATGCGTATTAAGATTTGATATTGGACATTTTTACTTTCCACGATTATATTGTTTCATGCCAAAAATTTATAATCAAAGCAATTTAAAACAAATAAATACATATATTACTTTGGTGTTTCTTCAGAAAAAATATATTATTAAAAGAATCAAGATCACAATCATTCTAAAAAATATACTTTTGTTTTATTGGAAACCCAAAAGAAATCTTCAAATGCATGTATCAGATACTATTTCGAGAAAATGATATTCAGTCAAATGAGATAAGACCAAGGGGCGACCCCAATAAACTAGAGGATGAAAACGTACAATCTTTTACTTTGTTTCCAGTACATTTGAGTCATCTTAGGAAAGGCAGGGTGAAAATAAAGCAACATTTGTTGCAATAAAACACAGATATTGGTTTTCATAAAGGACATTATTTAGGAATAAACTGGTTATGCGTAAACATGTTTATGGTTGATTTTATAGTCAGTTTGTAAAAAAAAGGCAAGCACATGGCCCACCTGATAGAAAGTGGTTACCGTGGCCTTTGGACGTGTGCAACACCAGGGAATAGTTACAGTCATGCTGCCGAGACAGAGAGACACAGAGAGTTTCTGTGCCGTCAGTGTCGAAGACAAAGCTGGAATAGCCTTTGGCCTTCCCACTGACAGCACAAAAACTCTCCACTGAACAATTTTTTCACAGCCCCCATACATTATACCTTTAACCTGTACATTCTTCCGATACATTATAACAAAAAAAAATCTTCAAATTGATACTTCCAGACGTATTTGTTATCAAAGCTGTCCCAATTTTTTCCCAAAAGGACTCTTAACTTAATGTATATAATATTAAAAAAAAAAAAAAAAACAAAACTTCTGAAGAAAGAAGAAAGTAAATGATTCCGACACTAAAGACAATTTCTTCTGAGTTGTAAACCTCGGATGCAATTCGAAGCAACACTGAAACGATAACTGAATAAATGGCAACATAACATTTAAGTCTACTCCGTACATAATAGATAGATACATTCCTCGATTGATATCTTAGTGATATTATAAACAAAACCCTTCAATTAGTTTATTCTAATGTTCTCGACGTAATCCGTTCGTAAGTGTGCATTAGAAAACCTATAAACTAAATCACTTACATTCGTTTCTTTGGCCGCCCTCAGGCGGCGGCGGACTTTCTTTAATTAAAATATATTTTGTGTTGTATCTCTTAAGGATCCAGTAATACCCTGCATTAGTTCGGCTATAGTTGTGTTTAAATGTGTATAATTAAACTCTCTCTGGTTGACAAGAGATGTCTTTTTGCACAAACATTTAGACAGTTTTGCAATTTAAAAAATATGGAATATTTTTTTATTAGGTCTTTTTGGTTGGTTTTTTTTATCAGGTCAATCAATGAATCAATTAGCCCACTGTAGTCTACTGTAGGACATAGGCCTCTCCCAATGAGGGCCATTTCGTACAATCCTCCAAATTCTGCATCCAGTCCGTCCCAGCCACCTTTACAGGTCATCGGTCCATTTGGCTAGGGGGCGTCCTACCCTTCGTTTGCCTTCTCGCGGTCTCCACTCTTTGTCTCGTCTGCTCCAACGGCCATTGGTCCTTGAACAGACATGTCCCGCCCATTGTCACTTCAGCTAGCTTATTTTGCGAGCTATGTCGATAACTTTGGTTCTTTGTCGGATGTCCTCGCTTCGAATTCTATCCTTCAGTCTCTCTAAAGCATAGCTCGCTCCATAGACCGCTGCGCGACCATTAGTTTATGGACTAGCCCTACCGTCAGAGTCGACGTTTCGGCACCGTAAGTCATAATAGGTAGGATGCACTGGTCAAAGACTTGTTATCAGGCATTGCTGTAGGGAAGAAGAGAAGACTTGACGTATATCCGTTACTAGCTGTGCCCGCGGACTCCGTTCCGCGTTAGAAATATTTTTGTCCCGGCCCATTTGTTCCGCGTAATACTTCAGGTTAAAAGTTCGGGCTAAATAAAAATTATCATGATGCCTACTTCGTAAACGTAATAGACCACGCCCTTTTCCCCTACAGCGATGGGTGCGTCGCAATCGGATAGATACTGCCTATATCACCACGCAACGGCTGGGGCGGCGCGCACGTTTTTATTTTGCTAATATTTTTGAAGATATTTGTATAAACTGTATCGAGTAAAGAGCACAAATATTCTACATAAAATTTTCGTTCGTACAAACATATTTATAAAGAGACAGATAAATGTATTATTTTTAATCCACAATTTTAACAGTAAAAGCAGTTATTGTGAGTTATCCGTAGGAGATAGGCATATGCTATTGCGGACTTTCTTATAGATTTTGATACGGTCTTTAATATTGTATTACAATGTTTTGTTCTGTCCTCACTAGTTTTCGCAACACACGCGAGGAAAGCATTTTTGAAGTGAAAACTTCTTTAGCGGCGTTGGATGGGTGAAAAATGTTAAGGTTGCGTCAGGATCGCTTGACCTTTGAACCGTAACCGACGACTGACGTCATACAACATTAGCTATAGACTGCCTATTTTGCAAGATATGATAAATAGCATCGTAGTCGACTAAAAGTCCTTATGGTTTTAGATAGTACCGGGTTCAAACCTGGCCTTCTGACACTTTTTGTGATTATTTTTTCTTTTTGTAATTTATTACTTTTTGTGAATATTTTTTCTTTTTGTAATTTATTACTTTTTGTGATTATCTTTTCTTTTTGTAATTTATTAATTTCTTCTGACAGAAAATTAGCAGAAAATTAGTGATAGGTTCTATGATTGGCGCTATATTATAGGTATGGTATGGTATGGTATGATATGTTCTTTTTATCTTATCTATGTATATAACGAAGAAAGAAAGAAAGAAAATGTTTTCACTTCTGCCGGCACTCCCAGAGTGCAACCCGTCTTTTTTTTACGGCTTGGATTACATTATTCAAGTTTAAATAAAGATGCCTAATTAATTCTCGTAATTATTATAGCCTATGACACTCCACAATAACGTAGCTTCTTATTGTTGAAAATATTTTGAAAATCGGCTCATAAGATCCCGAGATTACCCCTTACAACGTCACAAACTCACAAACGTTACCTCTTCGTAATATTAGTATAGATTAGGTAAAAATTATTACTATTTTAGTTTGCTGCGAATAAACATGGTCACCATCCTGCAGTGGCATTTATTTATTCCAAAGAGCAGATAGAGGGATAAAAGAAATATAGTAAAGGGTATACCGCCGTTTACCCGAATTTTATTTGACCGAATATCATTTGCCATCAACAGCCATAATATTATATGACATATTCATTTGGCCGAATTTTATTTGCCATAATATTCACATGCTAGAAGCTTGGTTTCCCATAAAGTCAATTACAATAAAATCATTTGTCATAATCATTGTAAGCCCGAATTATCACATGCTCTAATTATCACATGCCATAACATCATTTGCCATCGACATTGGGTGTGTAACGGTTGTTATATCAGGAGAAACTGGATGTAATCGGGACTTTAGGGCACCCCGACTAATTATCACATGCCATAACATCATTTGCCATCGACATTGGGTGTGTAACGGTTGTTATATCAGGAGAAACTGGATGTAATCGGGACTTTAGGGCACCCCGACTCAGATAGGTTAGGTTAGAAGTGCCATACCCTTCGTGGTTATTTTTTTTAAACCACGCAGAAGCAGTTTGGTTAGCTGCCATTTGAGTTAGGTTAGCAGGTTGTCTATTGTTTACCCGAATTATTATGGCATTTAAATATTATGTCTAATAATTATTATGGCAATCAAAATATGACAAATCATGGAAAATTAAAATATGGCATTCGTATATTATGCTATTTAAGTTGTGGGCAATCGAAAGTATGTCATAATATGTCTTTTCGGGCAATCAAAACATTCGGGCAAATGAAATTCGGGAATCAGAATCAGAATATAATTTTCGGGTAAACAATAGACAACCATAGTAAAGAATATAGTGATACTTCAAGTACACTTATAACTTACACATTCACGATTGAAGATTTTAGTCCAAAATAGTAAGATCGTCAATTATTATCGGATAGCATTATTTTTTTTAAAATAAGTGCACTGCCTCTCCTTGTAGAATTGATTTATGTCTTCTCTTATAATATGCTTAGCAGGGCTATAAAGTTATCCCTGTACATAATACACTTGTGGACACATCTATTGGCCCACCGTAGAGTTTAGGTTTTGATGGCCCCTAACTAAATATGATTGCTAGATTGAACAAAAACTATTGATGCAGTTTTAAACCTGATACATTTTACCATATTTTCGATCGTATCGTTTTAAATTTGAATTCAGAATACCACAGAACATGAAGCTACGCCTAACCAGTCGCGTATGCGCCTTGATGAGTGCAGTTGATTTTTAAATAAAAAAAGACGGGTTGCACTCTGGGAGTGCCGGCAGAAGTGAAAACATTTTCTTTTTTGTTTCTTCGTTATATACATAGAAAAAGATAAAAAAGAACATACCATACCATACCTATAATATAGCGCTATTCATAGAACCTATTACTTATTTTCTACAAATTTTCTGTCAGAAGAAATTAATGAATTATAAAAAGAAAAAATAATCACAAAAAATAATAAATTACAAAAAGAAAAAATATCATAATAAGTAATAAATTACAAAAAGAAAATTAATCACCAAAAGTAAAAAATTATAATAAGAAAAACAATCACAAAAAATCCCTGAAGGCCAGGTGGTTTGAACCCGATACTATATGAAACTATAAGGACTTACAGTCGACGTGCTTACTGTTTAAACTACGACGCTGCCTATTGTAAGTTGCAAAATACATAGTCTTTACCTAATCTTGTATGACGCGACGATAAGATAAAAAAGAACATACCATACCATACCTATAATATAGCGCTATTCATAGAACCTATTACTTATTTTCTACTAATTTTCTGTCAGAAGAAATTAATGAATTATAAAAAGAAAAAATAATCACAAAAAATAATAAATTACAAAAAGAAAAAATATCATAATAAGTAATAAATTACAAAAAGAAAAATTAATCACCAAAAGTAAAAAATTATAATAAGAAAAACAATCACAAAAAATCCCTGAAGGCCAGGTGGTTTGAACCCGATACTATATGAAACTATAAGGACTTACAGTCGACGTGCTTACCGTTTAAACTACGACGCTGCCTATTGTAAGTTGCAAAATACATAGTCTTTACCTAATCTTGTATGACGTCAGTCGTCGGTTACGGTTCAAAGGTCAACTAATCCTGACGCTTCCTTAACATTTTACACCCACCCAACGCCGCTAAAGAAGTTTTCACTTCAAAAACATGTTTTATCAATTTAAAGGTTTAATTATCAAATAAAGGTTTAATTTAATAACGCGTGTTACCTCCATGGGCATCCACGACAGCTCTCATACGATTAGGCATACAGTTTATCAACCGTTCTATGAAATTTTGAGGGATCATCTCCCATTCCTCTTCTATGGCAGTTTTCAACTCCGGCATCGTCTGGGAAACTAGCTGACGAGCCCTAACACGTCTTTTTAGCTCGTCCCACATGTGATCAATCGGGTTCGTATCTGGGCTTCTGGCTGGCCAGTCCATTACTGTGATGTTCCTATACCGAAGAAATTCCCTGACGATGCCGGCCTTATGGGCTCTTGCATTATCATGCATAAAAAGGAAATTTGGGCCCACATAGTCCACGTATGGCATCACGTGATGTTCTAAGCACTCACGAATGTACCTTTCAGCATTTAATGTTGGCAACCGTAGTCGTAGGTGGTCCCGTAACAACCTCAAGTTGAGTTTTGCCGCTCGCGGATATACCGCCCCAGATAGTCCATGAGCCACCGCCATAAGCAACCCTCTCTTGAAAGCAGCATTGTGCAAAACGCTCTCCCTTACATCGGTAGACTATCTTCCTTCCATCATTGCCATGTAACGCAATTTTAGACTCATCAGAAAAGAGTACACGGCTCCAATGCTGCTGAGTCCAATTTAAATGAGTGTGCGCGAAAAGAAGACGCGCTGTTCGGTGGGTTTGCGTTAGTTTGGGGCCATTAGCTGGTTTGTGTGGTACCATATCGCGTTCTAGGAGAACCTTCTCCGAACAGTTCGAGCTCTCACAGATACTCCGTAGAAGGAGCATTGTGCAAAACGCTCTCCCTTACGTCGGTAGACCATCTTCCTTCCATCATTGCCATATACCGCAATTTCAGACTCATCAGAAAAGAGTACACGGCTCCAATGCTGCTGAGTCCAATTTAAATGAGTGCGCGCGAAAAGAAGACGCGCTTTCCTGTGGGTTCGCGTTAGTTTGGGGCCATTAGCAGGTTTGTGGGGTACCATATCGCGTTCTTCTAACTTTCTCCGAACAGTTCGAGCGTTCACAGATACTCCGTGGAAGTCGCGAAGTTGGTTTTGTATCTCAATGGAGGTAAGGTGACGATTTCTCAAGCTGGTCGTCACGATGAATCGATCCTGCCTTTCAGTTGTGACCCGAGATCGTGGCCTTCCTTGGCGACGAACTAAGTCGGCAGTCTCTAGGTATGAACATTTCGGACCGCAGATCGACTTAAATTAATATAAGTCTTCAGGCTTTCACGGCCGGCGTTGCATGTAGAATATACTGCTTCCGGGCTGTTTGGCCGTGGTCGATGTGAAACTTGCGTTCCAGACGTTTCGTCGATCACTGCGGTCGACATCTTCAGTGGCGCAGGGCCGGGCGACGACAACTTCGGAGACCTTGCCTCGCCGGTGGCTCCGTGGCACCTCAGCTTAATGCTAAGAATAAGTAATGTTTGTTGCAAAACCAAAGAGAAAAATCACACTTTCGAGAATTAAATCCAAGTAAACGAATAAACTCAAGTTTTCTTAGTATTCGATTGTTTAATATCAACGAACAGGCTCCAAATTATCTTTTGTTTCTTTAAATTCTGTGTTCGAAATTCAAAATAAAACTATTGAATAAAATTATGAATGTGCCTGGTTCAAAACTGCATAAAAACTTTTTGCTCGACCTAATATAAATTTTTGGCTTGGACTAAACGAAACTTAAAATGCAAGGTGGGCCAATAGATGTGTCCACAAGTGTATATGTATCGCCGCCAACTAGCTTAATCAGCCGTTCAATTAATTGCCTAGGCTGTTAACTAAACGGCGCCGTTTCATGAGCGGCCCGAATGAAATTCAGACGTAACGTTTATTACAAAATTTAATAATCTGCCTGGCTATTGCTTAGGAAATTCGAAAGATGGTGCACCACCCCGAAATATGACAGAAAATTACATACATGTATACATATATTCACACATGCAAATCCCGGAGGGCGTAGGCAGAGGCGTATTCACAGAAAATTAGTGATAGGTTTATTACGTTAACGTTAAGTAATCCGAGAAAGTATCAAATTTAATAACCATGAAGAATGTTTGATTAATGGCTAGGCAAGTAGTTAACGTCACCCGTCCAAGCTATTGGCGAAGACGTTTAATCAACCAATTTTTCGGGCCGCTAATTGAACGGCGCCGTTCAGTAAAGAGCCTGAGCGGTTATTTGAACTGCTGATTAAGCTAGTTGGCTGCGACATATATACATCAATATAAGCAGAAACAAAACAATTTAACAGCTCAGGTGCGCCACTGGAAGGCGGTCTTCCCACTGAAATTATGACGGCTCTGATTTACTACTATCTTTGTTTTATTGTACCACAAACGTACTAACATTTCAGATTACATTACATGAAGATTTGTATTTTTTTTAAATTAAAATATAAGTGTGACAATTTATGTTGTGTATTTTATTATTTACATTCTACATACACATTAATTTATATTTAAATTTACATTGTGTACGTTATATCCCTATAGTCTGTGTTGACTGGTTGAGTTGAATAAGTTTTCACTTCAAAATTCACAAATGCGTTTGCTAAAAAATTCAATTGATTTAAGGGCACACAATATTTTAGATCAACGAATTGTTATAGTACTAAATTGTTAAACTCTTATTAGGATTTAATAGTGAAACTACTAACAATATTCTTGTAACAACCACTTACAAAATTTTAGCAGTTAGCCCTCTCTAACCTAAGGAAAACATCGTTAGACTATGTCTGTATGCATGTATTTCATTCAATCAGTACCCTGCCCAGTTGTTACAGCAAGCACAATATTTGCATACAATATTGGGCGTTTGTTTGTCGCTACGTGACGTCCGAACATTGTTGTGGACCAACCCTTCGATTGTCTGTGAAGGTATTTGTTGACATACATTACATTGAGTTGGGAAACACTATTACTACTAAGGAGAGGTTGTAACCACTGAACTAGTCAGATGAATACTCACCGGCTTGCTCAGAGGCTGACAGAGTACTCTTTCCCAGGGCGCCTTTCTAGAGAGCTAGATGAATGTCTGCACAGGGAAGTTCGGGCTCCAATGAAAACAACGGGTTACACACAGTATACACACATATATATTTAAAAATAATAGATTACAGAGCAGATATATAAAAAAGAAAATAAGTAGACAGACAGATACACAGAGCGAAGACATACACATAAGAAAGTAGATAAACAGGCACAGGAAACAGAAATATAGGCAGAAGAACACACACAGTAGGCACACGAATTACAGTACTGTCTAGACAATAAACATAGGCGGATTCTGCTGTAAGCACCGCACCGCTGCGGCTACACAACTAATAAGTACGGTAGCTGGTGTACTGGCCTTTGGGTTGCGCTGTGGAAACCAGGGGACGGTCGCGGAAGACCCACTACCCTACTGCTGCCAACGGCGGATCTCTCGCTGTACACCCAGCTCGTGTTTGCCGCGCACTTGCTTGTGAGATGGAGGTTGTTGCACGAAATCGTGGCAATCTCAAAGGGCTCTCAAAGCTCCACCTTAGGACCCTGAGTGAAACAGACAACAAATGAGTTGTGAACAACACTACAGGCCTAGATCGAGTCCTCTTAACGAGAGAAATAAAAATTTACCAGATTATCTGGGAGCAATCTATCACTTATTGCAATGTGACAGGCAGATGACCACTTGTTAGTTTTCGAAAAACAGAGATTTACTAAGCACAGAGTAAAGTTTCGAGTCAGGCTGAGACAAATTAGAAGTTTTTCTCTGAAGGTCGCTGCATGTCTATTTATAGCCGAAATTCAGAAGCTTCGCGAACAATATTCAAAATACGCTAATCATGATGAATTTCATTAGGCCAAAGCCAAACTAATTAGCTGCTGACAACCATAGACGAAACCAGAAAGCCCATAAGCAACAACTACGTACTAAACATTTATTATAATTATAAAATGCTTAAAGATATATCACAATTCGTGGGATTATCTTTGATTTTAATTAATTATTGTTAAAATGTAAACAATGATTAAAATTAACAAAGTAAACCTACTATGGGACAACTAGCGCCACCCCACGATCGATATGATCAATCAATTCATCAGTCACCATAGCCGTATATACAGTTCCTAAGGGACACGACAGATGGCACTGAAACACAAAAAATCGATATGTATTGAGTGAGAAAATACAATGTTACAAGGTAGTGTCGCTTCGTAGTGAAAATGGACAAAACACATAAAACTTATAAAATTAATAAAAGCAATGAATTACCTATTACTAAGAAATAATTAAACAAAGAAAACGACGAGGAGGAACTAATATTAGTAGTTGAAGTAGTGGCTGAAATTATAATTTTAAAACAACTATAATTTTCAGCGCTATCAGCTCTAATTAAAATGAAAAATTTGTAGAACAAGTAATTTTAGTCGATGTAAATTTACTGAAACTACTTTGACTTATGAGTTTGTTACATTATAAATAGCTACGTGATTTGGTTTAATTACATCAATAATAACTAGTATTTAAAACGGTAGGTTAAGATTATTTTGTGAATCTTTAATAAGAAACCCATTCGTGTCAATCTATTGGTTCTACTGGAGTTTGTTTCTGTGGTCATCGTTTTGATTTTGTACTGGAGTGAAAAAAGTGTAGCGACATAAGAGTATATAAATACGAAGGTGGCTTTATTATGAAACTAGCTGTTGCCCGCGGCTCCGCCCGCGTGGATGTCGGTTATCGCGACCAAACATAGCCTATAATATAATCTACCACTATACCGAATTTCATCAAAATTGGTTCAGTGGTTTAGGCGTGAAAACGTAACATACAGACAGACAGACAGAGTTACTCTTGCATTTATAATATTTGTAAGGATATCCAGATATTATAACACTAACTATGGAGAATGGAAATTAAAATTGCTATGAAGACCTGGATATAATGCTATATAAATAAAAATGAATCGTTTTATTGCTCTTCTTCCCTTCATCTTGAGAATAGTTTTAGTTTTACTTGTAATTTGTCGGGATAAACTTTAATATGAACATACGTTTTGAAAAATCCCTAAGAATAGTCGGCACTCGGGCTAACAGCCAGTATTAAATCATTTTGTAAAATGTGTATCGCCTTCTCATGAAGAAGAAAAAATCTTTGCTTATTTTTTTCATTTTTTCTATACCACTTAGGTGGCAGACAAGCACACGGCCTACTTGATGGGAAGTGGTTACCGTGGCCTATGGACGTTTACAACATCAGGGGCATCACAATCGTGCTACCGACCCTGTAGATACCTTCTAATACCCTTCTTGAAGAACCCCATATTGTAGTCGCTTGGAGTTCATTCCACAACCTGAGCGTGCTGAGATGAAGTTCCTTTCAAAACACACGGTGCGCACCATTTCCGGTCGTAATTTGTGAGGATGAATTCCCCGCCTATGGCGAGTGGTGCGATGATAGAATGTAGCGGTGGGCATCATGTCAAACAATTCATCTGAGCACAGACCGTTGTATAGGCGGTAGAACACACACAGCGAGGCAAAGTCCCTTCTGAGGCTGAGAGGTTCCACATCGCCTGTGAGTATGGGATTGTCAATGCTCTAAAAAAACAATATTTGAAATAATGATTAAGACCCGGAGGCTGTTAATTACTATATTAAGCTTTCTTCAAAAGGCATTTATTGACTTCTACAATTACTAACTTATCATTAGACTATACTTGATATCCGTCTTAAGAGAATTTAAAAAAAAAACAAAGGATCAACAGTAAACAGTTCCAAATGCGACAGCAACATGTCTTAATTACCTATTTTAACAGCGTCTGATGTTACACAGTAATAGCTAATTGTTATCGAGCCATTTAACTAAAGCCCGGCCACTAACGATAATGGAATATTGATTGAGTTACCCAGCAACGTGAATGGTCATAGTACGTTACTATAATCTCACAGTTTACTAATTATATAGATGTCTTCATCAGCCGTTGTAGCCACATGGCTACAACGGCTGATGAAGATGAAGATTTATTTTGTTTAAACACTAGTAATTTTCTGTAGCTATGAGGGTTTAATCACAAATGCGTTCTGATAAATTATGCTGATAACTATTTAATTCTAGCAGTACCTTACGACCTTGATGGTAAGAAGCATTGTCAACTCTAAAAGTTAAGCCCCACTTGAAGCCAAAAAAGTTTCAAAGTTTCAAGGGAAGCACGTAAGGAAATTGGAAATAAATTGCTGTATTCCATCTACATTGTCACTATGAACTTAGACCATGATGGATATTTGAATTACAATCTTCTAGAATCTAGAATGAAGATTGGACCTTGAAAAGATAACTGATTTTTTTTTTATTAAAAATTAAAAATACCGACTGATGCTGAAAAGATCGAAATAAACTTTATAGCAAGCGGTACCCATTAATTTTTATCGGATTTGAGATTTGCAAATAATGGTACCGCCTACTATAAAGCTCTTTTCGATCTTTTCAGCATCAGTCGGTTTTTTTTGTCAATTTTTAGTAGCATAATTTTTATTATATAGTATTATTCTGTAAGATATTTGTAAATTTAAAAACAAATAAAAGTAAGTAGTTAAGTTAAGTATATAAATAAACATTTTTTAATAATTTATTTTATTTTATACTTTTTAGTTATGCCATATATATTTTTGTTCTTGCCGTTCTGGCCGCAAAATGTGCCGAACATTTGAATATGGCGCCAATAATTCGCCATTTTTTTTATTACGATATCACTTTCTCAATACTTTACGAATCTATCGACACCTCGCAAACTAAAATCCATCGATCCGTTCAAGCTGCAGAATGTGTCAAACATTTGAAATTAGCGCCAAAAATCCACAATTTTTTTATATACCCTGTATCACTCTCACAGTAAATACAAATCTAACAACACCTTTCAAGCTAAAATCCATCGAGCTGTTCAGGCTGTAGAGCGTGCCAAATAATTATACATACATACATACATACTCTCGAAAAACATAACCCTCCTTATCTGGCTCAGTCCGGTAATTACAGCAGAATTCTAATTTTTAGAAATTTTTAGGTATATTTTGTTCGGCAATTTATCTAGTAAAGCCAGTCCAACCGGTTTTTCCAAGAATTCTAATTTACCCGGTTATTTTAGAAGAATGTGAGAGAGTTACATACAATACTGGATTTTCTGTGACTTAGGTACTAACGTGTCTATTTGTCTATCGTCACTAATGCTTTGCATCTTAAATTTCTATTGCAACAATAGAGAGATTTCTTTAACATATGGAAGATCAATAACAAAAAAAAGGAAACTGAAAATGTATAATCTAAAAATCAGAATGATATATTAAATCTTTCCAGTCAATAAAGAGTGACAATAAGTTATCAATGTGACGTAACATACTCACTGTAATACTCCGTGATTTTTTTATTATGTAGATATTGTATTTGACATTTGATTACAAAAAAATTATTATACAACTTCAGCTGATTATCATAAATATTATTATTCTTTCTAAAACCAAGCCAGATAATATATAAAAAAAGACGGGTTGCACTCCGGGAGTGCCAGCAGAAGTAAAAACTTTTTCTTTCTTTATTTCTTCGTTATATACAGAGAAAAAGATAAAAAGAACACACCATACCATACCTATAATATAGCGCCAATCATAGCCAATCACCTATCACTAATATTCTGTCAGAAGAAATTAATGAATTACAAAAAGAAGAAATAATCACAAATAGTAATAAATTACAAAAAGATTAAATGATCACAAAAAGTAATAAATTACAAAAATAAAAAATAATCATAAAATGCGTCAGAAGCCCAGGTTCGAACACGGTACTATCTAAAACCATAAAGACTTACAGTCGAAGCGTTTACCGCTAAACTACGAAGCTTCTTAACGCATCTAACAAAATAAACAATCTGTAGCTGTTGTAATGTTGTATAACGTCAGTCGTCGGTTACGGTTCAAAGGTCAAGTAATCCTGACGTAAGTTTAACACTTTTAACCCATCCAACGACGCTAAAGAAGTTTTCACTTCAAAAAAAAAAACGCCCTTAGCGATTGTGGTTGTTACTTTAAGGATGACCATGACATGTAACTTTAACATTATTTTACCGAGTGAATATATTTCTAGTTCACTTATTTTAATCCCACTGCCGATATAAAGCTCAATAAAAGATATCTGACAGCCTATTTACAGCAAAAATATGCTGGTTTTTTTTTTATAAATGTCAGCTGCCACGTTAAATTCAGTAGGCCATAAATACCGCCCACACGTTCCGTCGCGCTAATAAAGGTCAACGAGTCACGTGACCTTTGAAGAATACCTTTAACAACATTATACGATGCTATTCGAAGAATATTTTAGTAATTCCTTTTTAATTTATTTCAAAAAGGAAGCAGATTTCAATTAAATTGGTCCTTTGGCTTTCAACCTGTCATTTACTACGAATGAATATTTTTCCGATTTCAACCGATAAGAAAAAAACGTTCCGTATTCAACCGGCTTTTTAGATATAGTCGTTATCTCTACATATTAATTGACTTTCAAAAAGCTCGGGTTCTCTATGAACCCAAAAAAATAGAAAACTAAGTACCTTTACGTGCCTGCAATTTGAATTTACTTAGGTAAATTTCGTCTGATGGATAGGTTCTAACGCACTTCCTTATTTTGCTTGTAAATATAAATTACCCACTTCTCTTGAAAGGAACGTCCCTTCATAGCTATGTGTGGGGGAGTGAAATGTCTGTTTATTACATTAAGTTATTTGCATGACAGAAACGGGTCCAGTCAATATAAAAGATTTTTCTCAAATTAATTTACTTTTCGCTTGTTTCGGAAGAAATTTTCGCTAAAGTCAAGATAAACTACCTTTGAGACCACAGAACTAACAGTTTTCCCCTCATATCGTCTCCATCATTTGCAAGTTTGTCAAGCTATTTCAAGTTTCTCCCATATTAAATTTAGGCCTGTGTGTGTATCTAGTGTACTTACATAATTTACACATGTCAGTGAAAAATTATGAAACTAAGCCAAAACATTTTCAACTTTTAGGGCATTGCATCAAAATGGTCAATTTGAAGGTTTATAGATTAGTAAGAGACCTTTTATTGAGTTATTACCAGTCATGGTTGGAAGGTTTACAAGAGATTACAAAACGATGGAAAGATTGATGATTCTTTATTTTACACCAATAGATTTACAGTACAAGTAGGTAAGCATGAAAACCTTATGTGGAAGAAGATTTTACTTTATTGATGTTTTCCATAATAAGATCATACTGACAACGTTTACGAACAATTTTGCGTCGGTTTCCTTGTGAAATTTAATATATTATAAATCAAATTTTATTACGAAAGTCGACTATTGCTAAAGCAAAAATGCTGCTAAATGGCCCCAAGGGTTTTTATTTCTCTCATAAATCATATTAATTGTTTTCGTGCAGCGACCGGCCAAAGGGTTTCGGATTTGTTCTCAGGAGCCCACACTGTTTAATGTCACCGTTGCCAGCCATTGTTTGTTCTCACAACTCGATTAGCAAAAATTAATTAGCTTAATACACTTTCGTAGATTGAATCGCGCACGATTATTGAGGACAAGCATTTTTTAAATTGGTTTTTCAATTATTACTTTAAAGTACGGAAAGTTCCCGTACAATACAATTTTACGAGCCCAGGTAGTAGATTTACAATATAGAATAGACAAAGTCGACGCAAAATCGTTATACCTCCATTTTCATCTAGTCAGCGCTGCGTCAAATCTCGACAGATTTTATGTGAGGACCCAGGGGAGTTACAAATAAAATTGAAACCCTTTGTAATGCAAGAAAATACCCTTTGAATATAAATATTAGAGTACGACGGCGACGTTGCTGTCTATAGTTGACAATCGTTCGCGTTTGCTCTGTGCAGTCTTTGTAGATAATGGAATGATAAATATTATAGTAATCGTGGTAGATATTTAATTTACATTAATCTGCGTAAAATTATTTTTTACCCCCACCCAAACATACATAATTATATTCACGCCTAGAAATGTCCGAAGCGGTAGATAAAGGACTATTATTAACACTCACATTTAGCCAACTTTGATTTTTGTTTCCACGTGTTAATGCATCCATTCGTGCATGAAACATTTTAAGTAAAACTTAATGTATTGTTTTGGGTATAGTATCTTTCTACTTACTTGCAAAATAATTTGAATGAATACTAATACGAGGCGCCACTGCTTGATCTTTATTCTAAAGTGTTAATCAATACACACGTATACAAACTTCACACCTGTGAAGCAGGTAGGCAGTGGTGTATTAAATATTTAGCAATAATGTGATTTATATATAAAATATATGTATATAATACGTACAAGGTCACCAAGAAAAGGTTCATAAAGTTAACTAGTTCCCAAATGACTTTACATATGTTTAAATAGGCAATAACATGTGTACAACAAAATCTGTATAAAAACATGTTGTTATTGAAACCAAGATGAGTTTTGTATTATGCTATGAATGAAAAGCTATGAATTTAGGAGAACCCTTACTCTGAATAAAAGAATACCTCATCAGCCCGGAATGTAAGCTAGAGTCTCGCTTTAAATTAAAGAGTCTGTCTAGCGAAAACCTGTTCAATTATAATCCCTATACTACATTTGAGACATTTAAACTCAGATTGCAATGGGAATTACTTGCTAAGCCCCGTCAATTTACCATTTCTGAAGTCTACGTCTCTTAAACATACCTACATTAAATATAAATTCAGCAAGGTGATGGACCTTGTGTAGCATTTAAATGAGTATTTAGTAAGTTTGATTAAAGTACTTCTATTGGTATGTTTGAAGAATAAATTCTGAACCTAATATTCCTTCAGTACAAATAAACTTTTCTTTGGGCGCTTAACTTTCTTTTACAAGAGATTATTTATTTGTTCTTAAAAAAAGCATATTAGTAGTATACATAGTATTAATGCAATATTTTATACATAGTCTATGAGAGTATTTTATAATAAAAATATCTTTATACTGCATTATAATATCTACTTATAAATTCCAGGTAGTACCTGTGAACGAAACAATACTATAACTTTATCTCAAATTTAATAAAATTGTAGCTCATTGAAAAAATAAAATCTCGAGATTTTTACACTACAATTTTCTGCAGTGAGCTATTTCTTAAAACAACGAGCCAAGTTATATCTCGGTAAAGAACTTTCATTCAAGTCGATGTATGCAAATAATGTTCTCTTTATACGAAAATGACAGTGAAATACACCTCTAACTTTTTATCGCAGCGGTGAGATGGGGACGCGACAGCGCCAGAGCAATTTATTTTATAAGTAGCTACTAGAATTGAACACGCGGAAATGTATTTTGATATTCTTTAGAATATATTGTGCTGCCTGTATGTACAGTCAGCATCATTAAAATGTTGCTTACAAAAGTATTCAAAATAATCCAAATACCAAAATTCCAATTTTATATTGGTTATTGGAGTACTGAAAAAGTTTTAAGTGTCCAAAGTGATCTAACTATCTTAACGATCAACCTTCCAGAATTATGTCAGTTAGTAGAGTATTCATATTCATATACACAATCACGCCGGTCGATAGTATCCAGACAAGTATAATTTCAAAAAATCTAGACATTGTCAACTAATTGCATTTTGTATCGCGGGATGATAATCTTATTTTATTTGTAAGGCTACAAAAATTTGCACCCGGCTGAAAATTGGTAAGATTGTTCAAAACATCGTCATAAGCGAACTCTAAAAAGTCTTATCTTATCTTATCTTATCTTCATAAATCCGATGCCTGGATTTTTTATTCAAGGTCATCGTCACGATATAAACAGCCTAACGGTAAGTTTTATCATGAAAATATCTTATACAAAATTAAAGGTCAGATTATTATCTTTAAACAAAAGCCACAGTTTCTGAGATTAATTCGAAAAAGCTGGAAGAATTGTACTGGCAAGGGTTAACATGGTTAAAGACCCTTTTTTCCGGAATGCGTGAATGTATCAAATTGAAATTCATACCGAATATCGAGCTTTGCAATGTCCTGAAGCTGTGAAAAAAACTCAACTTCTACGTCAATTGATTTGAATTGAAAAAACCGATTGTGTTTTCACTTCTGTTAGCTCTCCCGGAATTATGCTATTTTTTACATTTAAATTGAGATTTTTACAAGCAGGTCCCGTATCGAACCGTCTTTTAATCTGTTATAATTTAAACCAACTTCGTTTACTATGCTTAAAAAAGCTGAACTTAATTAAATTCTCTCATAAAAGTTAGATTAGTAATCTACATGACTTGGTAAATGTTTATTTTTGCAACAAATTACTTAAAAAAGGATACAATAACAATAAATCGACACGACGAAATAGTTAAGAAAAATGCCGTTGATAATGAGATCTCCTGGGTATCGCAAAAAGCGATTAAGGGCAGTCAAGGATACCTCGCTTGTTAACTAAGTTACGAGGTTTTGTTCTACCGGCTGAACTTACAGGTTGAGATGTAGCATTTATTATAACTTTTTAATCTTTTAGAGTTGGTTCAGTAGGGAGTGCGAATGCGGGATATATTATTTTTTGTTTAATTTTTATTCAAGGCAGTAGGTACCACAGAATAGATAATAATATGATATACGGTTATCGATTTAGGCTGCAGTATAGTCATAGTTTTTAAAAAGATTCAACGAATGTGATTTTACTACCAAATTGTAAATTGTATCGTTAAACACTATCTGTAAGTTTAAATAAAGCGTGACAGGCTACAAACCAAGTTGCATTTGCTTATCATTATCGTTCTGATAAGAACATAAAACATCGGTATAAGTTTTGCTTTAATTCACAACAACTAAGTAAATAGTTTATTAGCTTATTCTGTCTAGTATTTGATTAAAGGCTCTAAAGCTGAAGTGCTCTGTGAGTTTCAATGTGTTCAGTTACTTTCATTACTAACAGTTAGCTGTTCTCAACTTGTCACTGTGTGTACAACAGTCTTTAGTGATGCCATACCTGTGCCAAGTTTGTCCCATTAGCATTAAGCTTCTTGTTCGTTCACGTCACAACTTGTTGCGATCTTCGATAACATTCTCTTACACACTGAATAGAGTTCAAGTAGCGATTATACTCAATATATAATACTGAATCACCTAAAGTGACAAACATTTGTAGGTGTGCAAGATTTTGGATATTTCCTATTCGATCAATATTGTAAATGAGGGACGTTTGTTATTCAATCACGCTCAAATGGCTGAATGGATCTAACTGAAAGGTACAGAAATATATTATAGTCTATAAAGCATATATCCTACTTTTTATACCTGAAATACATTCCCAGGGGTAGCAAGAACACGATCAAAATTCCATGCGGGTGAAGCTACAGGTAACAACAATCGAAAAAAATAATAATTTATCATGTAGATTCCCTATTTACAGTAGGCAATGTGCGTCAATTTAGGACGAAAACATGAAGAGAATCTTTAGTAAACTACGAGAAACTGTGAACCTGCGCCAATAGAAATATTTTAGCCTATAAATATCTTATTGATTAAGTACTTTAAGTATGCAGGTAAAAGTAGTTCAGTCGCCGTATATGAATACACTACTGACACAGGGTTAAGACCTTAACGGACCCTAATCAACGTCCAAGGATTTACCGAAACACTCATAAAGTCGCATTATACTGTCTGACTGTTACGCGGTATCTAGACAAACAATGAGGCTTACCGAGTCTTCTGTGAAAAGAAAATATTAGGCTTTTGTCCGTAAACAAAAGATCTGTGATAGATGACATGCCGTGTACTTTATGGTTATTGTATATTTTTGCTGTATGAGGTTGTATCCTTTTCAAACAAGATGAAGAAAAGGAGTCAAATTTGAGATTATTAGAATATAAAACATGTATCACAAACTTTTTAATTCCTTTTCTACTACCTACTATCTGTTTATAACCTTTAGTCTCTTCTATTTAATCTTTTTTTGCATATAAGACCATAGGCAGTAGATTTTTTTTTCATGTTCATTGTTTTTTAGACTGTCATAATTTTAGCTATTAGGCCAGGATCCGACCTAACATTGACCTACTCCCATCTGTTTACCGAACGAAAAATACATTTTAAGATAATAAAATGTGTTGCTGAACACATGCCAATAGGGTTTCCAAAAAAAACATGGTCAGAATTTTTTTTTTTTAAATGTTATTAGTTTTTCAAATTTCATTATCTTGTTTGCTAAAAACATGAACCTTCAATGAATAGTGTACAATGAATACTACATGCTTACGGCTCCCTTCTACCTAGTTGCCATGTGCAAAAATGGGAAACACCCAAAAGTCCGAAATAGTTAATTCCCAATTTCAAAATTACGAGTATTTATAATTCCTAAGAAACAAAACCCCAACTATTCGAAAATACGATAGTTATTTTTCCGAAAGTCATAAATACGAATGTTCAATCTGCCGAATTTCATTTGTAAGAATAGGTAATTAAAAATCAGTAGTGTTGGTAGCCCGAAAAAACATCATTCCTAATTTAAAATTTCCGAAAATTCATTACTCATATTGAAATTCGTAACAAAAATTAGTTAAAAGTTTGATTTGCCATGTCTAATTTTTAAATTAAAATAACTCTCCAATTACATCATTTAAAAATTGAGCTAAAGGTAACTTGCCGTATTTCTGTCGACACCAACTAGCTTAATCAGCCGTTCAATGAACTGCCTAGGCTGTTAACTAAACGGCGCTATTCAATGAACGGCCGGAATGACCTTCAGCCGTAATATTTATTACAACATTTAATAACCTAGCTGGCTAATGCTTAGGCCATTTGTAAGATGGGGCACCATCTCGAAGTAAGACATAAAATTACATATATACATACATATACTCACGCCTGTAAATCCCTGTGGGGGTAAGGAGGTGTATTCACAGGAAATTAGTGATAGGTTTATTGAGAAAGCTGTACAATCCGACTTGGATAGGTTAGGTTAGAAGGCTAATGCGGGAGCTTCGCTACGCTCCGCTCCCGCATTAGCTTTCGTGGTTGTTTTTTTATAACCATGCATAATAAATCCATTTTCATAGCTATTTAATTAAATGACTAGGCAAGTAATTAAGCGTCATCGATCGAAGCTACTTGTCTAACCGTTTATTCAACAGGCTGAACACCCTGGCTGGACAAAATTCGGAAAATAATGGGAGCGTTCACTGGCCACTACTGCACGAAGTTCACCTCGAGCAAGATTGGTATCATGAACGACGCAAAATGCAGACACTGCGGGGAGGGTGATTAAACGATGAAACACATGCTGTGCGTGTGTCTCGCCTTAGGAAGACATCGTATGGAAGATCCATCGGTAAGGGCTATCCAAAACCAGAGCATTACAGGCATCTACAGTTAAGAGGAATAGCCACCTTAATAGAGAGGGCTACCCCTCCTCAAACGTAGGGGCCAGGTTGGGGTTGACACAAAGATTCCAATAGGGTCGAAGTGTCCGCGATAGCTCCAGAGCGAGCATCACAATAAGATAAGATAAAGCATATTGTAGGTAAAGCATATTGTACACCGCTTTGTCTATTAGTCAGTCGAAATCATTCGCACAGTGACTCATTTAGGAAAGTGGGTAATGTACACTAGAAATAATAAGGGACCCAGTACACTGCCTTAAGTAATTCCATATTCTACCTGTTCATTGTCCGAAGTTTAAGTATATAGAAAAACAAATTGATATTTTAAATTCTTTTGTTATTAAAAGATTTGATTTTTAAATCAAGAATCTTAGAAAAAAAGAAAAAATAATAATTCTAATGTAACAAAAACGATTTCGTATTTTCAACGTGATCTCAAACTTTTTTTTTATGTGTGTATTTACATATATTCACGCTCCCGAAGGGTAGGCAAAGGTGTATTAACACTCACATTTTGCCACACGAGCATATATTGCAGTTTTACGTGACGTACATGTTGCACCGAGACCGATTGCCATCGAAGGGGCGACGCTCGAAGTTGTCCAAAAATATGTATACCTGGGCCAGGTTATCCAGCTCGGTAAAAACAACTTCGAGAAAGAACTAGCCAGAAGGATTCAGCTGGGCTGGGCAGCATTTCGCAAACTACGTCGAGTCTTCTCTTCCCTACCGCAATGCCTGAAAACAAAGGTCTTTGACCAGTGCGTCCTACCTGTTATGACTTACGGTGCCGAAACGTGGACACTAACGGTAGGGATAGTCCATAAACTAAAAGTCGCGCAGCGGGCTATGGAGCGAGCTATGCTTGGAGTTTCTCTGAAGGATAGAATTCGAAACGAGGTGATCCGACAAAGAACCAAAGTTACCGACATAGCTCGCAGAATAAGCAAGCTGAAGTGGCAATGGGCTGGCCACGTCTGTCGAAGGACCGATGGCCGTTGGAGCAGACGAGTCCTAGAGTGGAGACCGCGAGAAGGCAAACGAAGGGTAGGACGCCCCCTGGCCAGATGGACCGATGACCTGAAAAAGGTGGGTGGGACGGACTTGATACGTTATACATTGGGAGAGGCCTGTGTCCAGCAGTGGACTGCAGTGGGCTAATTGATTGATTGACGTGACGTAGTAAAAAGTTCGACAACTGATCTAACAGAAATACTTCGATATCGCCAATGGCTTGTGGAGGTCATATGACAGTCTCTTCACGGAATGTATCGAAGCTCAGCCGCGACGTGGTTATACTGGAGAAAGCGGAATACGGACTCCGAATTTCCTTTATTGCTTCATTATGCTACATACATTCCGGTTACTTTATTCTTAAATTAATTGAAGTATTGGTGATTTACGAATAGTCACAAACTCAATTAATTTTAAGCATACTTTTAAAAAACTTTATGATTTTATACTATCTTTTTTGTTGTTGCTTGTGTCCCTTACTATACTTTTTGTACGAACATATTTAGTTCGTACCTTTCCACCTGTCAGAATGTATCTCTTATATAAATCCTACTGAGTTTCTTAACAAATTTGACATGTGTATATATAGACTCGTAAGAAATGGTGGTAGCGAACCACTTCTGGTATGTGTATCAAAAAGGAAAAAAAAATACTTAGAAAGTATCTTTTATCATTTTCGCTTATATCTCAACTAGCTGTTGCCCGCGAACCGCCCGCGTAGATTTCGGTTGTTCTCGACTTTCTACTCGCCTCTATATTCGACTCTCTACTCGACTTCCTACTTGCTTCTGTATTCGACTCTCTACTCGACTTTCTACTCGACTTTCTACTCGACTTTCTACTCGACTTTCTACTCGACTTTCTACTTGCCTCTACTCGCCTCTCTACTAGCCTCTATACTTGAATCTATACTCGACTCTCTACTGGCTTCACTACACCCCTTTTTACTCGACTGTGTACTCTTCTTTATACTCGCCCTCGAATCTCTACTCAACTCTCTATTCGATCTCTACTCGCCTCTACATTCATCTCTCCACTAGCCTCTCTACCCCAATTCTATTTGATTCTATACTGGCCTCTCCACTGGCTTCTCTAGTCGCATATCTACCTGTACCTGTACTCGACTCCACTGGACTTTCTATTTGACCTCTACACGCCTATCCACTCGACCCTAAATGATCTCTACTCGCCTCTCCACTCGCCTCTATATTTGGCTCATTACTCGTCTACGTCCGTTGCCAAGCTCTAATCCACTTCTGTACTAAAATTTACATGAGGATGCGCGATTGAAATATGACAAACTTTCATATCATTTAATCAGATAACAGATAACATAACATAGATTGTGGAACATTGGCTCCCTGTACTAATGTAATTAAACATTGTATCACAGGTGCCTGCGTTTAGAGACACAGTTAATTTTACAATTTTCAAGATAAAAACAGGTACCAATCATTTCATACTATAATAAATCGAACACTCGAGTAAAAACAATAATTCAAAATAATGACTTAAATGTTTTTGTATTCATTATTTTAGGTTATCAATACCGTGGTGAGTCAGGACGTGTTGCTGGTGAGTGCGTGTGTGTTGGTGAGTGAGGGTGAGTTGGTGAGTGAGTGCATGTTGATGAGTGCAAGCGTGTTGGTGAGCGAGTGCGTCAGATAGTGTTGTGTGTAGGTATAGCATAATGGGGACGTTAAACTAATATTTCGAGGATAGCTTCAGTTTCCTGATAGTCCAAGGTCAGGAGCCACCGTTTTAAGGAAAATTTGCACTCCTTGGATGGTTGTGGATAAATGTAGACGATTTTATTGATTCGGTTATAAAGACGACAACTATTTATTGAGGAACTTCCACCCGCTAGGGCTGTTCTATGCGAGTTTATCGCGCAGATGCGGTCCTTTCTACGCTTGACAATGGGTACATACGATAGCATTGCATGCCTGCGCATAGTGGTTTGGAACACAAAAAGCTGTCTCACAGTCATCACAGAGCATTCTTTGTATAGTTGCGTTGTGGGATATCTTCGCGGTTTGCCTGTTAATACCTTTAAAACAGCTCTCTGTGCTCTTTCTAACCTAAGCATACTGGTAGGGCCAACTCCACCCCACACCGCAATGCAGTAAGCCATTATAGATTGACATAATGTGTAATAAATCAATTTCAGGATGCTTTCATCAGCAGAAGATTTCAGCTTTTTAACCACATATATGAGTTTAATGACGCGTGAAGTCATGGTCTCTATCTGTTCATTCCAGCGAAGGTTTGCATCTATATATACACCCAGGTATTTTGTGTAGGGCAGCTGATTTAGAGAGGGACAACCACAACCTCCACTAACTGGATCACAGATGTGGGCCTTAAGAGAAAACGCCTCCTGGAGCACTGATACCGGAGGCGGAAAAAATTTAATATATCCAGTTTTATCGACATTTAATGTGAGGAGATTAGCAGTCAGCCAAGACATGACCGTAGAGAGTGCTTTTTCAGCGTTGTTGTAGGCAGAATACCAGCTCTCCCCATGAACAATCAATGCCGTGTCATCTGCATAGGTTGCCATTTTACAGTTTGGAATGTTTAATCGACACAGGTCATTGATGTATATTATGAAGAGAGTTGGCCTCAATACGCTACCTTGTGGAACACCGAAAGTAATGACTTCTTCATCGCTAACATGGCCACCAATCCTCACGCACTGAGACCTTCCTGTCAGATAGCTTCGAAATACATCAAGAACAATTCCTCTAATGCCTATTGTCTCCATTTTGTCCAGCAGAATAGGAACAGAAACAGTGTCCAATGCCTTTGAGAGGTCAAGGAAAATGGCTAATGTCCTAAGCTTCTTATCAAAGTTTCCTATCACAGTCTCTGTAAGGTCATCACAGCGTCCTCCGTGGACTTTCCCTTAACAAACCCATATTGATTATGGGCAATTACGTCATAATGTTTTAGGTAGTCTATCAACTTTGTGTTAACATATTTTTCGAAGATTTTTGATATTGTAGTCAGAACTGAGATAGGGCGGTAGTTGACAACTTGGCCTATGTCTCCACTCTTATGGACTGGGCATACAAGAGCTTTTTTAAAGACATCTGGAAAAATACCTGTGGAAAGAGATAAATTAATAATATACCTCAATGGTGAATTGAGATGTTGGTGCATAGATTTTAACAATGATGAGGGAATGCCGTCGCATCTCATGGCACAATTGTCTTTCAGACTGAAAATTATTGAGTCCAATTCTGAGGCGGTAATTTCAGGTAGAGCCATTGAATTACCTAAGTTGCTATACGGAATAGCAAATGATTTATAGGCTGTTTTTCTCCATGTGTTTATTTGTATTTTGGCTGCCAGAGACTTACCTATATCAACAAAGTACTTATTAATGGAGTTCACATAGTCCTTCGCAGTGCCGTACAAGTTTAGGAGTTCATTTGGTGGCACTTTTGGCCGAACAGTATCAGCAATAGTCCTGACGACCTGCCAAGTAGCTCTAATATTTCCCTTCGCATTCTGGAATTGGGAGCGTTTATACTCGGATTTTAGCTTTTGCAACAAGTTATTGCAATAATTTCTATAGCGCTTGTAGGTAACTTGAAGTACAATATTTGCAGGGTCTGACTTTGCTTTTTGATGTAAAGTGTCCCGATGCTTTATGCATCTCAAAAGCCCATATAAACTTTCACCGCCTAGCCAAAAAAAATTGTACTACTACTACTAGTTGTCCCCTTCTATCCCCTTTTCATGATTAAAGGTAGCCAATGTCCGTTTCTTAGCTCTAATCCATATCTGTATGTACGAAATTTTATAATAATTAAAAATAATTGCTCGCGGCGATGGTTCGCTGTGCGCATGCGAGGGCGGCCGGCGCCTCCTTCCGCGTGCAAGTAATGCTCGTTAAGGAGCCGGCGGGGTGGCAGCAGAACCGGGAGCCAAGGAGATTTGCGGCCCGCGCTACCCGATTTCATAGTAACTTTCATCCCCTATTACCCCTCCCCCCTTTAACCCCTTTTTTCGCTATAAAAGGTAGCCATATCCGTTCCAAAGCTCTAAACTACCTCTGTGCCAAATATATCAGGATATCTTCAAAAATATCCAACTTTCATCCCCTAGCTCTATTCTCCGTCCCCCCCTTCTATCCCCTTATTTGCTATAAAAAGCCTATGTCCGTTCCCAAGGTCTAATCCATCTCGGTACCAAATTTCATCAGGATATCTTCAAAACTTGTGCGTGTTCTCCAGCTCTAATCCATCTATGTACCAAATTTCATCAGGACATCTTCAAAAATCACAATCTTTCACATAAACTTTCATCCCATCTACCTCCTTTTTCACAATAAAAGGTAGTCTATGTAATAAAAGCTCTAATCCATCTTTGAATCAAAATTTCATTAGGATAGGATATACCAGTGCAAGGCCCGGTGAGCTAGTGCATATACCTCGCACCCCGGCTGATCCAGGGTCATCTCTCTCGATTTAGGTAGGGGCGCCGCGGCCTGCTTCTGCTAGGGTGACAGGCGGCTCCACCTGTCACCCTCAGTCCCGCGCTCATGGGGGACGCATGAGTTGCCTCAATTGGCGGAAAGCGCGGGAGCGAGTCTCCTGCGCTCCCGCGCCGCCGCCTCATTCACGAGCATCACTTGCTCGCAGAAGGAGGCCGGCCGCCCACGCACAGCCCTCCAAACAGCGGTAAAATGAAAGTATATATATATATATATATAGATATATATGTAGGATGCGTGTAAGGGAGCGTAGAACAACGTATGAAAGTGTGAAAGGAATAGCAAGATACCAAGTATGAATGTGTGTGAAAGAGCAAGTAGATTTAGGTTAGAATAAGTTCGAAAAATGTACGTTAGGTGTCGGGTAGACTAAGAGCTAAGAACTAAGACGATAAGACGTACGGTGTATCTTTTGTAAGAATTAAAATATATAAATTAAATAGTTTTTTCTAAAAATTCGTTGGTTTCGCTTACAAAATCCCACAAATTTTGGGGGCTCGTCCGGGATTAAAGTGAATCTGAACGAAACGAAGACGACAAAGACGTTTGGAAATAACTGCCGGTTTGAAGGTCAAGTTCGCAACGTGATTCAGCGGAACGGCCATTTTTGAAGAAGTTGAAATAAAGACGTTAAGACGAAAATACGACGGCCGTCGAGCAATCCTGTGAATAAAATACCTACGCGAGTGAACTATGACGAAGGGTTCCAGGCGCAGCAGCCGACAAAACGAATTTGAAGACGCACATGAACCGCCATCGCAAAGCGGCGCCATGTTGCACATGACGGAGCGCCTTATACCCAAGTTCAATGGTCAAGATAAAAGTTATTCAGTGACCAGATGGGTCCAGGATGTTGAAGATAATGCAGAAATATTTGGATGGACTCCAGTTCAACAGCTGCTGATGGCTAGACGGTCATTGTGTGGTACGGCGGAACTGTGGCTTCGATCTGAAAAAACGTGCAAGACTTGGGAGGAGCTGAAAAGTAATATTGCTAAAGAGTTTCCCGATAGCATAGACGCAAAAAGCATACACGAGATGATGAGCTCAAGGAAGAAAAAAGATAACGAATCGTGCTTAGATTATATGTTTTGCATGAAAGAGTTAGGAAAAAGAGGAAAGATGCCGGATTACGTAGCTATTAAATATATTGTCGAAGGCATTAAAGATCAAGAGATAAACAAAGTGATGTTATACGGCGTGACAAGTTACAGTGATCTAAAAGAAAAGTTGAAAATATACGAGCAGTTACGCGGGAATATGAAGTTAAGCTCAACAACAGAAGCACAGAACAAGCAAAAGCACACGGAAAGACAAGGCGGAAGAGTTACACGGTGCTATAGCTGTGGGGAGTTAAATCATGCATCTGCGGATTGTCCTCACAAAGACAAAGGATTGAAGTGCTTCAAGTGCAATGACTTCGGCCATATTGCATCGAAGTGTGTGAAGTTGCAGCGGGAGCGCGGAGATACGTCACGAGGGGCAAGTGACGCGAATGTAGCAACGAGCAGCGGAGCTGGCAACACTGCAAAAAGAGGGCAGCCAAATGACGCAGGTGGCGCTAGTGTGAAACCGAATCGGAACTTTGTTGGTCAGAGTCACATCTCTATCGATAACAACACAGATGGCGGCAGCACTAGTACCATGATGGCGGATAGCGGCACGGTGACAGATGAAGATTGGAACGTAAACAAACAAGAAAATACTGCTACAAAGCCGATGAAACGGGTTGAAGTGTTAAATAAAAGCGTTTTAGCATTAATTGATTCGGGAAGTGACGTTAATTTATTGTCTGTGGACTGCTACAACGATTTAAATGCGCCGGAGTTCGTCAAAAGCGCGATTTCACTTTCGGGGTTAGGATCAATCAAAGTGAGTTGCCTAGGACGTATTGTGCTAAATATCGTGATTGACGAACAGTGGTACTACGATGTGGTGTTCTACATCATACCTAGAGACGCTATGCCATATGCTATGATTATAGGCCAAGATTTCTTACAACATTGTGTAATGGTGATGAAAAATAACAAGGTTATGTTAAAGCCGACTAGTAATTGGGTGTATGAAATATGTGTGTGTGATTCTATTGTTGTAGGTAAGGAGGTGAGTCCAGACGTTCAGCAACGGGTGAATGAGGTGGTGGAAGCCTATGAACCATGTAAGACGAAAGAAGCTCCTATAAAATTGAAGATTGTGCTTAAAGATGACATCCCAGTGGCTCAGCGACCGAGAAGACTTGCACCCAGGGAACAGGAAGTTGTGGACCAACAGGTGAAACAATGGCTCGAGGAAGGAATAGTTAGGGTAAGCTACTCTGAATATGCTAGTCCTTTAGTACTGGTCAGAAAGAAGGACGGTAATATACGAGTGTGTGTAGACTACCGGAGATTAAATCAGAAGATTCTTAAGGATGAGTATCCTTTGCCAGTGATAGAGGATCACATTGATAAGCTCACTGGAGCTAAGGTGTTTAGTACTTTGGATCTTAAAAATGGATATTTTCATTTACCAGTTGACGAAGGATCTGTAGGTTATACTGCTTTTGTGACCCCAACGGGGCAGTACGAGTTCTTGAGAGCCCCCTTCGGTCTCTCAATATGTCCTAAGGTCTTTACTAGATTTATAACAATAATTTACAGGGAGCTGATTGCGAAAGGAGTAGTTATTATTTTCATTGATGATATAATAATTCCAGCTGTCAATGAAGAGGAAGCTGTAACCAGGCTGACAGAAGTATTGGAAGTGGCATCACAGTATGGGCTGCAAATCAATTGGAAAAAGTCTCAATTAGTGCAAAGACGAGTGGAATATTTGGGCCATATCATTGAAGACGGGGAAGTTAGACCATCACCTGAAAAGACGGATGCGGTGGTAAGATTTCCAGAGCCTAATAACCTGAAACAATTGCACAGTTTTGTGGGGCTAACCTCGTACTTTCGAAAGTACATAAGAGATTTTGCATTGATTGCAAAGCCTTTAACTGATTTGCTAAAGAAAGATAATAATTTTGTATGGGATGAAAACTGTAAAAGTGCTTTCCAAGAGTTGAAGAATAAACTTGCTAGTCAACCAGTCTTGAAGTTATATAACCCAAATCTTCCCACAGAGGTACATACTGATGCGTCAAGCGTGGCATACTCAGCAATATTATTACAGAGGAGCACAGAGGACGGACAATTGCATCCAGTGTATTACCTGAGTAGGAAAACTAGTCCAGCGGAGTCCCGATATACTAGTTATGAGCTTGAAGCATTGGCTATTATAGAAGCTATCAAGAAGTTTCGATGTTATTTGTATGGAAAACATTTTAAAATTGTGACTGACTGCAAAGCATTTCAGATGACCTTGAACAAGAAGGAGTTGGCCATGTCAACGAGAGTAGCAAGGTGGATTTTACTGCTACAAGAGTATGACTTTGTAACTGAGCACCGAGAGGGATCCAAGATGCAGCATGTTGATGCGCTTAGTCGAAACCCACATGTCGCTGTGCTAACAAACACACCCATACACGACAAGATAAGAGATGGCCAAGCCAGTGATGAAGGACTTAAGGCCATCATAGATATACTGCAAAACAATGTGAGCTACAAAGATTATTTCTTGGAAAACAATTTGCTCTACAAAGGCGAGCAAAAGAATCTAGTGATTCCTAAAACATTAGAAAATGAAATTTTTAAGAGAGCCCATGAAAATGGGCATTTTGGAAAAAAGAAAATGCTAGAGTTGATTGGGAAAGATTATTACATAAAGGATTTAAATAAAAAGATAGAAGAGTTTATTTTAACCTGCATACCTTGCCTGTTAGCAGAAAGGAAGATGGGCAAACAAGAAGGTTGGCTCAATCCCATAGAGAAGGAAGATACTCCATTTCATACCCTTCATTTGGACCACATTGGCCCAATGACAGAAAGTAAGAAACTGTATAACCACATACTTACTATGGTGGATGCTTTCACCAAATTTGTTTGGCTTTTCCCAACCAAGTCTACGACGAGTGCAGAAACGATGAATAAGTTACAAATACATCAGCAAACCTTTGGAAATCCAGTTAGAATAATCACGGATAGAGGTACAGCCTTCACTAGTGCACTGTTTGATGAGTACTGCACAAACGAGGGTATACAGCACATCAAGATCACTACTGGCGTGCCAAGGTCAAATGGCCAAGTCGAGAGAATCCATCGTATCATTACCTCAGTGTTAACAAAGCTTAGCATAGAAAATCCAACACTCTGGTATCGTCATGTAAGTAGCGTGCAAAGATGCATTAATAGTACCTACCAACGGAGCATTAACACCTCTCCATTTGAGTTGTTAATTGGTACCAAGATGAAATTGAAAGAAGATAATGAGATTTATGAACTATTACAACAGGAGAATAGAGACAGCTTTATGTTGGCTAGGGAAGAATATAGAAGAAAAGCAAAGGAACAAATACTAAAAGTACAGGAAGAAAATAAACGCACTTACAACAAGAAGAGGAAGGAGAGCACAATATATAACAAAGGCGATAGAGTCGTAATAAAACGAACCCAGTTTGGTGTGGGTATGAAACTCAAGCCAAAGTACCTAGGGCCGTATGAAGTGATAAAGGCTACAGGGAGAGATCGCTACCAAGTGCAGAAGCTCTATGACTCTACAGAAGGTCCAAGGTATACCACAACCTCATGTGACCACATGAAACGATGGCCTCACCCCTGTGAATGATTACATGGTATGTTTTTATTTTTTATTTTATCTTGTTTTATGTGTGTTATGATGCATTTATTTCTACACCCATGCTAGAAATATAAGATTTTGGTTAAGGTAGCTTCTAGTCATGTAAAGCTACACAGAGTTTCTTAATTTTAAGTTGTTATGTAGAGATCAGAATCTCTCAACTATTTTATAAATATTGGTGTAAAATTGTGTTCTTAGAGTAAAGAGTCTATGTTTTTATTGTTATGTAAGTCTGGGGGCAGACTAGTTGTAGGACGGCCGATTGTAGGATGCGTGTAAGGGAGCGTAGAACAACGTATGAAAGTGTGAAAGGAATAGCAAGATACCAAGTATGAATGTGTGTGAAAGAGCAAGTAGATTTAGGTTAGAATAAGTTCGAAAAATGTACGTTAGGTGTCGGGTAGACTAAGAGCTAAGAACTAAGACGATAAGACGTACGGTGTATCTTTTGTAAGAATTAAAATATATAAATTAAATAGTTTTTTCTAAAAATTCGTTGGTTTCGCTTACAAAATCCCACATATATATATATATGTCGCCGCCAACTAGCTTAATCAGCCGTTCAATTAACTGCCTAGGCAGTTAACTAAACGACGCCATTCAATTAACGGCCTGAATGATATTCAGCCGTCTCGTTTATTACACTGCCTCGAAGTAAGTTAGAAAATACATACATACATATACTTACACCTGTAAATCCCCGAGGGGGTAGACAGAGGTGTATTCAAAGAAAATTAGTGATAGGTTTATTGTGATAGCTGCGCAATCCGATTTTTTTTATAACCATGCTGAAAAAGTATTTTTTCTAAGTGTTTAATTAAATAGCTAGGCAGATCCAAGCTATTTGCCTAGCCGTTTAATCAAATGGCTGAACACCATTCAGGCCGTTAATTGAATGGCGGCGTTTAGTTTACTGCCTAGGCAGTCAATTGAACGGCTGATTAAGCTAGTTGGCGGCGACATATACATATTTAAATAATGAAATTATAATATGAATAATATTTTGTCATGCATTTTGCCTTTTCTATCGATCACAAAATAATAATGTATCAATAATTCAATTATTTATTTTATACAATATTGCATGTAATTAGTAATGTTACAAATGTGTTGCATTTCCACAAACCTCAGTGGTTTTTAATGTAGGTATTTTATAAAATGTCTTTAATATATAAAATAAATAATAAATTAAAAATATGCACCTTGTATTTATCATTTTAGTGTTGTATATTTTTTATCAATTGCTGCCGTTATCTTTAAATTGTTAAAACTTTTTATTAAAATTCTTATCGTATTAGGCGAATGGCTCTATATCTCCTTATTACAGGTTACTTAGGGGAGCAGTAACGCAAACTAACCTATTGTAGATGAATAACCCTTAATTGCCAAATGTGCAACAATATTTTTGTATGTAAAGCTACAATTGTGATTTTTTTGTGTATAAATTTAATTATTTAATAATGGGCAACCCGCCTTTGAAATCCAAAAATCTGAGTGAGTTAACGATGTGTGAAAGAGAAGCATTGTGCGTACTGTGTCATGCTATAGGCCTGCTGTGTGAGGACATATATAAATTTTTAACGAGCACATTTTTTTTTATAATTACCAAGTAAAATTATTTCCTTTTGTTGCAGCTACCTACGTGTTATTCTATTACTTCTTTCAGTTGCCTGTTAAAACGTTCTTGAGAATAAACAAACTTTTGATAAGATGAGATGGTCTATGGAAATCTTTTTTTTTTTTTGGGCTTAGCGTGCATTTATCATAGGATTTCAATTTTCATTCAGAAAATCAAGGAGGTTCAGTTTAAAGTTCAATCCAAGTTTGTGGGGTTACAACCCTTGTCCCACGGCCACCATCTTGAAAAAGCGGTTCAACTGGATTTTATGAACAAAAATTACTAACATTTTTGGTTACTTGATATCTAAAAAAGTAAATTGCGTCCACTGACAAATACAATTAATGATTAAAGTACCTTAATGCGAGTTACAGAGCACAAAGTCTTGTCTATCTTCAATATCTATACATATAATAAAATTGCAACGGATTGATGTCTGTACATGGAAAGGATACGAGAAAATCTTTTACTCGGGGACTTTATAAACGTAATAAAAGACAAAACAATGTTTGTTGGAACTTTTGTCAGTTTGTCTGTTTATCTGCTTGCTTAAAACAATAACTGAAATACCTATTACAACTTTGATGGGCTTGCCTTTTCACGACCAAACGGGATATGTAGGAACCCGAGATCGTAAGAAGAAGGAAACACGTATGTGGGTAGAGCAGTACAGTTCTCTACCGTGCGATAAAGAAATGAAGTTCCTAACCGCTTGGTTCGAGTTGATATTATTTCTCCCGTATTTGAGTGGCACTGCAGTCCAGCAGGTGTTGTCCTGGACATAAAAGAAGAAGGAGGTATTAGTTGAAGGAGCCCTAATGAGCTGTTTCATTTAAAAATGTTTGTGGAATTGGGAAAATACAGCCAGAGGGGCAACGTCTCTACACGACTTTAAAATGATAGTAACTGCAGTGATTCTAGAATATTAGTAACTAGATGATTAATACGTATTACGTATCCAACAGATGAGAACAGTAACAGTTACAGAAAAAAACGTCTTCATACACGATTCCTGGTTTTCGTGACACTCTCGATTACTTTCTTTATAATAAACAATAGAAAATATAAATAGAATAATTAAGTTTATACATCGGTCCAAGCTATTCCATACTTAACGCTGACGGAGTCGCAGGCAACAGCTGGTGTTAAAATAAGAATGCTAGGGTATTTTTATTCGCATTAAATATTATGTAATATTTTCTCCAGAATACGGCCTAAAACATTACGTAACATGAAAGCTTCGACTTTGCTCCTTTCCGCCACTATTTCGTCTGCACGAGATAAACCAATATTTCTGTTCCACAAATAGCCAATATTGTATCGTGTTTAGAAACATCTTGATTTCTATGTCTGTCTATTCACAATCTAACAAAGAAAGATATATTTATGGTACACAAAAGGAAGGTATAAATGGTATCTTTAGCCAGACAGAATTTAATTTTGATGTTTTGTGTAAATGGTAAATACAAGAAATCTCATTTTGTATCTTAATTTATGTTTTCCATTGATAACACAAAGTAGTTGTCTTTAATACTTTTAAAATAACGAATGTATTTACGGCCCGTGGTTCGCAAGTTATAATTTGATTTACAGATCAACTGAAGGTAAAGTTAATTAACAATAAATAAAAGAGCAAAAAAAAGCAGCGGCACTCCGGGAGTAACGACAGAAGTGAGAACTTAGTCAGTATATATTATTCAGGTCACACGATGTCACAATTTATAAAATAAAGTATATACCATCTCAAAAATGTTGTACAAAAAGTGCCCAACACGCCAAAAGAAGTTCTTACCTCAATAAAAAAAAAAGATTAAAAACCGACTTCAAAAACTGAAAAGTGTAAATAAATAATAAATTTTCCACAGCATTTCACACAACGCTATCTAGATCCATGGTAAGCATAGTTTATTTAGCTTGTGTTATGAAATCTAGAATTCGGATAAACATACTTAGATACTTTTTTTGTAAATATATACATAATATACATAGAAACAGCCAGACCAATGCAAATATACATATTCATGCATGCAAACATTTGCACTGAGCGGAGATCGAACCCGCGCCTCCTGCGTATCGACTGTGTTCACTACCGCCACGTCACGGAGGAAATGGGAAATGATTGCTTTTGGCTAGTTTTAGGACGATCCCGTGACAAGGTAAGCTATTAGGGATCCGTGGGGATTTCCCACAAGTAAAAAAACAAAAAAGATATCCCAAGGTACAAAACATATTGTTTTGAAATATTATGCAATAAAACTAAAACTAAGCCAACAATTCATTGTCGTTTTTAAAATTCGATTCAATTTAAAAGGGTCAAACACAGTAATTCGGACTTAAAGGGATTATTATTTTCCGGTTAGCTAATTTTGGGACGCCAATCTAAACCACATTGTTGTTTGGAGTACCCATTTGTGTCATTTGGTAGGGGTCAAAGGTATTCATAGGTATGTTATTCGAGTGTATCTGACCGTTGGATCTACATAGAGTTTATGCTTTGACCATAATGGCTCAGAGAATGGTTTTAATTGTTATTGCAATGCATATATTACTGAGAGGCATTTCTTTATAGCTTCGTTTGTTATCTTACTGGTTATAGCTACCAAGGTTAAAGGCATTTGGGAAGCTTAGATTTTGTAGGGTTAGTGCCAAATTTATAATTTCCTTGCGGTCCATGAGATTATTTTCCGTTGGATAGCGGATTATTTCTATTGACATGGCTTGACGGTCATCGCCACTCAGTGCAAATATTTGCATGCATGAATATAAGTATTTGCATTGGTCTGGTCATACCTCGGAAAGCACGTTAAGCCATCGCTCGGTCCCGATTGCCATAGGAACACTATGGCAGTCTTTACGGGTAGTTGGATCCCTAAAAAGGCCAAAATCTAGCTGCAATTCTGCGATATCGCCTTTGGATTGTGGTGGTTAAATGGCAGTCACTTCACGAAAAATATTGAAGTTCAGCCAAATCCGCAGTAAGTCTGATAAGGCGGACCCCAGATTCCAAATTGAAAATCTTTGGATGCAACTAGGATTAACGCTAAGATGAAGTAGCTGATTATTGCTATTTTCGCTTTTTCTTAAAAGAATCCATACTAATATTATAAATGCGAAAGTAACTCTGTTTGTCTGTTTATATGTTACGCTTTCACGGCTAAACCACTGAACCGATTTTGATGAAATTTGGTATAGGGGTAGATTAGACCTTGAGAAAGGATATAGGCTATGTTTGGTCGCGATAACCGTCATCCACGCGGGTGGAGCCGCGAGCAAAAGCTGGTTAAAAATAAAATGTATTAATGCAAGAAATTTCGGGAAAATTATAAACTTTGATCTAAAGCAGCAATAAAGGAACAATGTTTAAAAATATCAATAACAACATCATTCATTGTTTTGGCAGAGAAATTAACTACTAAATTAACACCTTATGGGCAGTAGTACTTCCAATTGTGCTCGAAGTCTGTAAAAAACCGACTGAAGACTTGTTTCCAATTACGTAGGACTGAAAACAGCTGTGTGTAATGTCAATACAATAAATTTTTACGTATCCCCTTGGTGAATGTAAGTTTTTCAAATTTGTTTTGTGGAGTAACACTTATCTATATTGTATAAATTTGAATGTATAAATAATGATTATGAGTATTTACAAAGAATTGTGTAAGCATTTATTATTATTACAACAGAAGATGGAAATAAATATAGAATTTGTTTGAAAAAAAAAAGTGTTTCTAGCTAGAAAAACTTTATTAAATCTTAAAGTTACATAAATCTGCTTAATCGCAAATTGCGATGGTAATAAATCATATTCCTAATGAAAATGTTCCGGACCAGAGTTTGAGCTTAAAGGAATACAAAGTCTCTCTTCGCTTTATTACATGCGAGAAAAAAAACCTATGTCTTGGTAAATCCATACTAATAGTATAAATGAGAAAATGGCTTTGTCTGTATGTTACGCTTTCACGCCTAAAGCACTGAACCGGTTTTGATGAAATTTAGTACAGAGGTAGAGTAGACCTTGAGAAAGGAAATAGGCTATGTTTGGTTGCGATAACCGACATCCACGCGGACTGAGCTGCGGGCAAAAACTAGTTACGTATAAATTAGTTTCTCAGTAGTTTTAGACCAAATTTGTATAAATTGAATACGATATTGACTTCTAAAATAAGCTTGGAAACTGTTAGACTGTTAACAAGTGGGTCGCTATTTGAGCTCTAACGCCCAAACTAAAGCTCGGCCCCATTAATCCAAACATCTTAACGATTGTTTTCAAGCTTTAAAAGCCATCTGCGGCCGGCGGGTGGCGACTTTCAGGAGACTTTCAAATGCGAGGATTTCCGATGGCTTTGGCATAAATCGATTCTTCATTGGATGATTGAGTATGCAGTCGAGTTAAAAGTCCGTGATTTTAGTTTAGAATCGGGTCAGTTTTACATGTTTCGGTAGCTATTAGTTGGAACTCAATACAGTATTCCACTTTTTACATGACATAGGTACATGAACATATTAGACATCATATTAGTAGGCCACACACATGCCCGTACCTACACATAGACTCAAAGTAATATTTACACCTTTACGACTGTGCTTTTCTCACCTATTCGAGAAGACAATAAAATCTGTCTAATTGCAGACAGTTCTTCGATCAGTGCGAACCTATAAAATTGGAATGAACCTCACGAAGATAGTGGCAATAAAATTAATGTGTTGAGAAACATTGTTTTCGTATCAGCTTCGAGACGGGCAACACCCCTTTTTATTCCTCACTCATGCTCTGTCTATCTTCACACGATCAGGCAGGTTTTGATAACTTTTGGGTTATGTCATCTGAAAAACATTATGTGGTTGCTTCAGTAATTGTTAATACGGTACTAATAGAATAATTGTCGTAATTTCTTTAACCCATTTAATTGTAATTTATGGTATTGACATGCTCATTCTCTTCGTGGCACCGCAACCGGTCAATTAGTTTATATCTGGATTTTGTTGCTTATGATACCTAATCCGCATAACTTTAAGTACATTATCTCATTGCCATTCTTCTTCTTCATTCTACACAAATCCCAGTCCCGTCTATAGATTGCGCACTCCAAACTATCCAGAAATTCCAAGAACTTGGTGGAGCTCCATATGCACTCATTGGCCTTAGCCAAGTACAAATTATATTTTGGATTTTCAAGGTAAATTAAACATTGGAGCAATTCGAACGGGTGACATTTTCATTGACTTGAACTCGACAATTGTTATTTAACACAATATTGTATTCTCCTTTGAAAGAGACTTTTCTATTAGGCAGCAATAAATTATTGAAATAAACTTTACCTGCTTCAGGACTCCTTCAAAGACACGACTAGTGATAACAGCTGACAATAATGCCAATCTTGCTGATAAACTTATAACAAGCCCTACAGAAGTGAAAATTCTCTCGGAAATTTAGTAGAACTTCGATAACTTTACCCGCATTCGGAACATTACACTGATATACAAAGCTATACCACTATTTACAGGCCTACTGGTAGATATCATTGCCCTGGTTTAAATAGCTAACCAGCTTATAGAAATATAGGCTGTCTTAGTGCGTCACCGACAAGAGAATTAGTTAATCTATCCTAAAGAGATTAGTGGTTACCAGTTTATAATACTCTTATTAGTTATGGACTGAACTTAATCACTGAAACCTCTAACTTGGTAGTCAAACAATCGATTTATCGTTGAATAACTATAAACTACAAATTTTATTTGGTTACACAGCATAGTTTCTGGTTCACTGTGGAAAGTTGGTGTCATCTAAATAACAGCATCATTATTCCCAATTATTTATGTCTTAATCAAATTCTGCACCACTAAAAATACTTTTTAGTGGTGCAGAATTTGATTAAGAAAATTGACTGAAGGTGAGATCTGATCATACGATCAGATCTCAACTTCAGTCAATTTATATTCAACTACAGAAAATTTAATGAGATAACATTTCAATTTTGTACCTAGATACTTCAAACCGCTCAGGCCCAAAGTGAATAAATTAATTGAGTGGTAGTTAGCGTATTTGTAGATAGAAACTTTGAAATTTTAATTATATCATTAGAAATTCACGTACCTATCTACTTATATTTATAAAAATACAAGTTCTTACCCACGCCCGCGTGGCATTTGTACCCGTTCCCACTATAAATGGGTACCTAACCATCCTGTTCCTGGGATAAAAAGTCTAGTCGAGCCTATTTGTCATTCCACACCCTAATATATCTCTGTACCGAATTTCAGCCAGATCCGTTCAGCCATTAGAACGAAATTGTATAACAAACATCTAAACTTACAAAAATTCAATAAACACACATCTTCACAAACTTTCACATTTATCATATATTTTACCTAGCGAGCGAAACTACCAAGTATTATAGTACTATGTCAGTGTGTTTATCAGTCGGAAGAGACCAACATAGACCGGAGTCTAGATGGCGCATATCTTAACTGATTTTCACCAAATTTGACTGTCGTCGAGAGCTCATTTAGATAGAAGAGAAAATAGGGGAGAAAATGTGGGAGAAAATTTACTGTCGCGTTATTTATGAACGGACCTTGATGATTTTTGGCTGAAACATCATTGACATGATTTCTCAAATGTTTATGTGAAAAAAATTAAGACCAACTTTTACAGCAATTTTCCCTGCTTTTTTCTCATGAACGTTCAATCTTTTTATAAGAACGGATCGCCATTATTTCTTGGTAATACATCCAGGTCTGTTTAAAATAATACCAGATTTGATAGGTGCCAAAAAAAATTGGCAAACGGTGCTCACCAGGTCTGCTATACTGAGGTAGTTAGAATAGATATACGGAGGGTATAATATATTTCAGTAACACGAGTTACCGTGGTTAAGTTCGGTGAGCAAGTGAATCGTCCAGTAATTAACACTTACAATTCCCTGACGATCTTCAAAGCTGCAGTAACAATGAACGTAATGATAAAGGTTTTATTCACACGTAGTTTACTACTCCAATTACGTAAATATTGTTTGTAAGCATAGATATTAGCGTTACCAGGTGTAGCCTTTATCCTCCCTAGAACACTTGGATTCAGTAGGTTATCCCGCGCTCGACGTGTTATAGTGTGCGATAAAGATTTTCAACTGTACATAATTTTTCTGTCTAGAATTTTTTGATATTTTTTTGTCTATTATAACTATAATTTTCTAGTAGTAAGTTCATTTCTATCAAGTTTCTTTATTGTTGTTATTGATATTCTAGTTTTTATCTCAATTCAAGTAATGCTGATGATTGGCTCGCAAATATTGCCCATAACGAGTGCTTTCTAACAAACGTTTGAGTTATGTGCTACTTAATCATATTCTGTCCTCCGTGGTTACGTGTCATTTTGTAGTAACATTATTTAAACTACAGACTGACTAGCCATAAGCTCTATTTTGGTATCTTCATTCTAAAAACAAAAGACGGTTAAGAGACCTGACTATAATGTATCACACTGTATCACATGATAGCACGACAAAACTTACAATGTTTTGACAAAATGAAACATATTGAATGCAAATAGCAATCTACAGGAACTCTTGAATATGACTTTGATATGTAGAAATGTAATAATGCTCGCAGTAGTTAGGTACGGTATCTGTGCAATACACTACGGTATGCAGACAGGCGGTTTACGAGCGGCCCAGTTTTAAACACTCCGGCCCTGGTTATACGAATGAACAATGAAAATTTCAATCATTGTGCTATAATTACTTTAGCAGAGGAATTGTTACTCACATCATTATGAACCGTATTCACAGGTATTCCGTGTTTATTGTTATTAGAATATTATATTATAAGTATTAACACACTTTTTTTAGGGTCAATAATTGATATGCAAGACAAAATAAGAAGGATGTCTTTTCAAATACTTTTTTTACCTATCACGCAACTTACGGGAGTCAGAATAAAAAGGAGCCTATGTACCTACTTACCATTCCAGACATACTAAATTTATCTACTATTTTTTTGGTATTTTTTTGTTTTTAGTTTTGCGTCAGCTGGTCACTGCTGCTTACCCCACCAACAAAGTCGCAGCTAACAAATACGAAAATTCATAATTCAACTTCCTTAACCATTGTACGTAATATCGCCCGGTAGGAAGTTATTAACCAAATTTAAACGTGTCTCGGGGACTAGAATGTCCATTTAGAAAATAAGATATAATCTGAAAAATTCCTAAAAATTAAAAATCTATTTACATTGCATTCCTTCTGATACTGAATACCTTACACACACTGCCCTCTAGTATCTTTTATTATCAATTACTCTCACTAGAATTCTACCATGAACTTACTCCGCACATTTAGTTTTTGTCGTATTAACTAGATGGCTTTGCAGCAGCGGTATTATACAAAACCAAGGTGGTGAACTGATTATCGTCCTCATAAAGGGACAAAAAAGCTTAGTTGACGCAAAGTGAGCGTTGTTTGTTACACTTGTTTTGGTAATATTACATTGGCCTCAGATCAGATAAATACAAGTAGAAAAGAGCAAAAAGCGGCTACAGTATAGAAATGTATGTAAGGGTATACATAGAAGGATAGAATAGGATAACCGAATTATATTATTATAGTATGCCTATTTCGCTAAAGGCAGAAACAGGGACAACAGACCGCTATCTATGTAAGTATAAACTTAAGAACTTCACATTAATTAATACACAGTAATTGGTACATGAACGCTATAAGTTTATAACAAATTACCGAACACCTGTAGTAATTTACCTTTTATTTATTTAAAAGAAGGTTGACGCAATGGTTGCTAAAATAATGTTTTAACGACTTGGAAGAGTTTATGTCATACCGTGGGATATGTGACTTAACAGATAATTTAATATACCTTTATACACACAGAAATAATGTTATGATTGATATTATCAGCGATTTGACATCATAATAACTTAATCTAGTTTGAAGTCTGTAATTTAATTATTCTGACATTAATGTAAAATTAACATTCAATATAAATCTGACATTAAACAAGTAGATAACATTAAGTGGGTACATGCATGCTAAAAATAACTATAGTAGTATAATTAAAAACATTTAAATATTTCACACCATACGAGTAATGGTAGGATGTCAAGAGGCCTTTGTAACATAATATCTACACCCATTCTCCTTGCATTCTGGCAAATAAATTATTTCATTTCATTTTACATAACTCATCTATCACTCATAAATAAAGTAAGTAGATGAAATTTAAGCAAACATTTTCCAACCAAAAATTTCCATTTGCTTACTACATAATAATAAAAACTGTAACAAGTAATCATATCAGTTATAATAGTGCTTAGTTTTCCAACTAGAAACTTCACTTTTCTACTGCAGTTCGTATACTGATCAAAGGAACTCGATTATCGAAGATAGGCTTGTGATGTAAAGCTACAAGAAGTATATTATTATACTAGCCTTTATACATTGCTTTGCTCGCACGGATGGCTGCTTTAAAGTTTATGTTACAAAGTGGGGTAGCTGTAGAACGTTCGACTGCTACGCAAGAGGGACGGGTTCGATTCCCGCTTAGTGCAAATATTTATATGCATGAATATATATTTTTGGATTAGTCTGGGTGTTTCTTATGTATAATATGTATGTATTTTCCAAAAATACGTAAGTTTATCCGCATTCTAGATTCCATAACATAAGCTAGTTTAGCTATGCTTACCATGGATCTAGATAGTGTTGTGTAGAATGTTGTACAATTTATTACATTATTATACAATTTTTTTATTTATTATTTATTAATAAAAATCTCTAATCTAACACAAATAATTCGCTAGCAGATGCGTAAACGATTGCTAACTGCTTATTTTATTTTATACTAACAACACAATAAATTGGAATCCATTTAAGAATTATCGTGAAAAATATTATGAAACCTGCGTCGGTGTTATGAAAATATTTTCTATTAGGTCCCCTTGTTGAATAAATGGTTAAAGTAAGTAACCCTGTTGGTAATATTGCAATATTTTTGCAGTACCTAATGGGAATTAAAATGAGGAGAGGTTTTTGAGCGATTGCCAGTTCTATGATCCAGAGTCAAGGCGTCACTAACCGAGCTTAACGAAAGGAAATTGTGCACAAGTAGGCGTTGAATATACTTAACTTTAAATTCCTATATTCAGAAACCGTTCACATCACATTAGATACATACCTACTTTGACATTTTTATAGGTACTATTTAAGCATTTATTAAAACAGTCATCGTCATCATACTCTTGTTTTAGGCGACTGGCGCATTGCTCTGCGTATTACGTCGCTTCTTGATAGCTAGCTCCTTTTGTATAGAAAACACGCGTAGTTGAATATACTGAAAATGTATTCACGCGCGGTGTTACCGATCACGTTTGTATAAGCGGAAAACACGCTTTCGCGAGCGTCCGTTTGGGGCAAAACGCAGGGTATGGCACAGTACGGAACACGGCTGTGTTGCGTGAAAATGCCCTCTAGTTAATTAATTTGTAACTCCAACATTTGTCAGTTTTACCATTTTCACTAGATGGCACTATACCACGAATATCAAGAATCCTTGGATAGCTCATTTTTTAGCTTAACGATACAGCGATAGATGTCACTAACGAAATATGTAGCAGAATATTTATTTGATAGTTTGATACTAAATTATAATGTCATGCAGTCCATAAACACTAAAGCAATATTTCAATTGTTTATTTTCGGAGGGTTAGGCAGACGTGAACTAACCCCACATTTCACCAATCATTGTATTGGGTTCCACGTAATGGGCGGTGAACCTGTTGACATATTCCGGGTACTATTGTTGACTCGACAGCTCCGACTCAGACTCAAATGCATGGGGCATTTGAGTCTGAGTCGGAGCTGTTTGATGTTCAACAGCTCTATCCCTTAGTCGCCTTGTATGACACCGCATGGGAAGAGATGGAGTGGCCCAAATTCTTCTCTGCTGGGAACCATACGGCAAACATTCATCAATAGGTAAATATATTTATACTGTTGATTGATGGCTATTGGTGGTATTTCTCGTTACACATATTGAGAACACTTGTACTTTTTCCACAGTATTTCTACGTGTTTAACATGTTAATTAAGATTAATGTAAACCTTTGAAAATGTCGTAAGGCGTAACGGGTCAGGTTCAATAATAAATACTGTTCAATGTTCTCAATAAGTGTAATGTAAATATATCTATTATTTCGTAATCAACAGAGGAAAAAGTTTGTTAATTATTTCCTTTAAGGTTTCGGAATTAAGATGACTTGTAAATTAAAATGTTGCTTTATTGGTGACTGTGGGTATTTTTTTCTTAAACGTTTTGTTTATTGTGGACCCGTTTATTGATAACTATAATACTTGGATGCTGCAATGCTAATTATACTAAACCATCGGACATTGAATGCAGTGGAGATGCGGTCGTTTCGTACTGGCTGGTTGATAGAAAAAGGGGAATACTAAGATTCGAAATAGGTGAGGCCTAAAAGAGAATGTTGTGACGAGGATTGCAAAAGATATGCTAAGGTGGTTTGGGCACGTAAAACGAGTCCGAAGCGAATGACACACCTGGTACCTATGTAAGACACAGGTGAATGTGCAGATCAGCTGGGGTCGACTTAGCAGTACATTCATTCGTCAAATTAATAAAATTTTGAAAAAAGGTCAGGTCAGAAGTACTCGCAGCCGGCGGGCTTGCATGAAAGGATTAATGGTAGTAGAAGAAGCTTGTGAAGTGAGTAAGGATAGAGCCAAGTGGCCGGCTGTTGTCTCTGCTAGCCCCAGAGGGTAATAGGCGTGAGCGTATGTATGTATGAACATCGTTGATTGAGGACATTAAATTGTCTTTATTCTCTCGGCGCCCGGAGTCCACTTGCTATTTTATGATTGGTTCAAGTATTTTGGTTATTACCCTGAACGTGGACTACCCTTGGAGGTGCCCCTGCCCATAGATGAGAACAGTATTCCATGTGAGGGCGAACCTGTGCCTTATAGAGCTGAAGGCGGTGGGCCGGTGTGAAATACTGTCTTGATCTGTTGAACACGCCAAGCTTCTTTGAGACTAATTAGGCCTTACCCTCTAAATGGCCGCGAAACTCGACTTCGCTCGAGATCTCGACGCCAAGTATTCCTAGACAAGCTGTGGCAGTCAGGGGAGTGCTCTCAAAACGTGGTGACACGACAAATTCTAGCTACCTTGCGTATATATGCCGCTATGTAGAATGTCGTAAGATATTTTATTTGTACTTTTGTAAATTGTGACAGTTATGTGGTTTATTATAAAATAAACAGTTATGTTAAATTGAACAAGAATATGCAAGGCAATTAAGTTAAAGGACTTGTTTCCTATCCGACAGTCATAATGAAGTTCTTGAAAAACCTGCCTCACATTTACTAAAGGGAAAGCAGAATGCTGTCACGTACCCACAGTCTCCCGATATTATTTCGGTTCCACGAAATAGGGGGCGAGTCTATTGCCATTAGCTGAGCACTTTGAAAATGATACCAATATTGCTTTTACCGAAGAAGCAATAGTTCTTCAGCATGTCAGGGTCGCGTACAACTCGAACTGACAGTTATTTAGCTGTTTAAGTCCTTTATAATAATAAATATTGCCAGCAAATTCGATAAACGTTATTTTTCTATATGAATAATCAAAGAAATCTAATGTTATTCTAAAAATGTAGAAAGTAATATCCATGGGAAGCAAAGTGGTCACTCAAAACGAATATAATGCACCTTTAAGTAATCTCACTAAGTAAGAATATGATACGAAACGTGTATGTAGATACGATTATGCTCTCTCTAGTAAAATATACGTAAGAGTACAAGGAGAAAACTGGTGAATTACGCAAACCTTATATTATTTTCCTTGATGAGTATCTTGTCGAAGGCGGTCTATAACCATAAAACGTGTATCAGATAAAATTATGTAAACACAATCTTGTTTCGAATGAGTCAACACGAATATGCGATAAGGAACTAGTTATTTTCGCCAAAGAGTGATGAGTTTGAGGGTCAGAGGAAACCTGATTGTAGATAGGCATACTAGACCGCAAGATTTTGTAGAAGCTTAGCAGTAGGCTCAATTTTTAGACCATTTAGATGTCAGACAAGCACGCGGCCTATTGCAAGTTACTACCATGGTCTTTGGACGTGTGCTAAACGTGAAGCTTCACATTCCTGTGGTCCATAAAACTTGTTATCTATAGTAACAACAATGTGATTATTTACATCTTGCAATTTTTGGTATCCTTGCTTTATCTCTTTCATCATATTTTTTTTTTTGAATATTGTTACTGAATATATTTGTACACTTGACCTACTACTAACTGCCATCAAATATACGGCTAATTTTTAATTTGTAGAAAACCTTCCTTATGAATAAAACCGCATATAAGTGCGGTAAGAACCATTATGAGGCTGGCTCAGATTATCACCGAGCACGGGAGCTTCGGGCGGTAAAAAAACGCCTTGGTTCCGGCCTACCCTAGAATATACATAATATGTATATTCTGATAATATAATCATATTATGATTATATACTAACTTGGTAAATAGTATGTATGTTCATGTTCATTTTATATACGCTTACCTACCCGATATATTAAATTAGTTATTGTTCTTCGAAAATATATTTATATTTATTACAATAATTATTATAAATATTTATCAATCAACAAAATAAGTATGTTAATCCCATTCTTTGTTCAATCATGCTTAATCTATCTTAGAGCAAAAAAATAGCCTTTAAGTTCTTTTTTTTTTCAGATTCCGAACATCAAAAGCCTCATTAAGCTTGGTTTCAAATAGAAGAACATAAAATAAACGAAGAAAAATAAAATAAGTGACGTTACTGATACCTTTAAGTGAGATAAGAATAATCCTACTTATTTTTATAAATGAGAAAGCTGAAAGTTAATGAAATCTTGTATAAAATTGCAACGAAGAGGCAGTCTCGGACTTGTCGGGCTGTGTGTCGGTCATACACATTTAATAAATCACCTTGTTCACAAACTTAGTCTACTATTTTGTTCCACCAGTTAAGGCCCGACCCCGGCATTCCACAATAGTTTACATTCTTACATTACATATTAACAAAGCTTTCATATAGACAAATGATATTGAATAATACTAGAATTATAATCTGTGATAAGCCGCACGGTTCCTGGCAGAGTAGAATTTGGGCCATTCCAACACTTGCCATATGGTGTCGTACAAAACGACTATGGAATAGGACTGTTTAATATCAGACAGATATAAACAGACCCGACTCAGCCTCAGATACATTGCTCGACTCAACAATAGTGCCCGGAGTACGGCAATAGGCTCACCCCCTATTACTTGGCACCGAATACAAAGATTAGTGAATTGTAGTTGTTAATTCACCTATGCCTAGCCATCTATGCAATACAGGCATACTTATATGTAATATTATGTTATGTATCTGTGATACTTATTTTACTTAACAGGTAACTGAAAATGACTATATATGTGATGCAACAATTGTGAAAATAAAAGTGAACAGAAATGCAACAATTATGCCACAAGATACACAGAATACAACAACTACTGTAGGACATCATCATATTTGTTTGGGATGTGGTTGCTCATTGATCCGAAATAGAAGCCACTCTATAGGGACAGATAGTAATCATCATGTTTAGGATATTGTCAAAAGCTGGATACATCCAAGAGAAGTGAGTGAAATATTTTCAGTAGTCGGGTTTTTGGTATTTTACTTGACAATACAATAGGTACAATTAATTATTTTACCTTTTTGCAGTGTTACCCATCAGATGGACTTTGTCATAGATGCTTCCAAAGAGTAGAAGCAGCTGCTAGCAATGCTATATTACCTGAATTAGAAGCTAACCTGATTCCACAGCATGCTGAAAGAATATACTTGCCAAACTATTCTAGAGCATCAGATACACACAGGAAATGTATATCTCAACACTGTTATAGTACTTCTCAGCAAGTAGTCCCAGTGAGGCTCTTCAGAGATCACAATTATTATATACCACAAGATTGCCGTGACCTATAATTAGCAAGATAACCTTGGACAGACCTTTTGTGAATTATTGAAAAATGACGATAATGTCTTAGATTTCCACAATATTGATCAGATGGATAGTAATCTTGTGTAGTATATTGGCTGGGATGCACCAAAGAACAATTTCATGAGCTTGAGTCACAAGTCCCAGAATTTCCAAATCGGGCTATATCTTTAGCTGCATATCTAATTAAACATAGGACTGGTGACTCGGATGACATCATTTCTACCCTATTTAATATGGCGAGAGGCACAGTTACAAAATATGTGTCAAAAGCGCGGCAAGTGATATTAGAACACTTTGTACCAGCACATTTAGGCTAGAAGTGGTTTCAAAAAATCTTTATATACCAGAATCATTATTTGGCAATCCTGGAAGTCATCAAGAAGAAAGAAAAGCAATTGCCATAATGGATGGCACATATATTTACATCCAAAAAAAGTACCAACTATTCTTGTCAAAAAAATTACATATTCCCTTCATAAATATAGGAATCTTGTCAAACCATTCATGGTAGTTTGTTGCAATGGGTATTCCTACTCATAAGAATATTTAAAGTTTAGATATATAAATATTAATGTTATGTATGCGTGTATATTTTATGTTATATATGTTTATTAGTCAGGTATATACTATGATATATATAATGGTACTATGATATATATGTAGGTATATGTACTGTTTATGTAAGTTTATGCAATTAATTTACAGTCGCTGTCGCTATCGCGTTAACTGCAAACTGTCAATTATCTCTATCTATCCGCCAATGTGCATCGTGCATATAAAGTGTAAATAAAAACTAAATGGCTTAAGTCCACTTGTGGACACATCTATTGGCCCACCTTAGAGTTTAGGTTTCGATGGGCCCTACCTAAATATGATTGCTAAATTGAACAAAAACTATTGATGCATTTTAAACCTGATACTTTTACCATCTTTTTCGATCGTATTGTTTTAAATTTGAATTCAGAATACCACAGGACATGGAGCTACGCCTAACAAGTCGCGTATGCGCCTTGATGAGAGCAGTTGATTTTTGAATAAAAAAAATGTTTTATCAAAGTTAAGGTTTAATTATCAAATAAAGGTTTAATTAAATAACGCGTGTTGCCTCCATGGGCATCTACGACAGCTCTCATACGATTAGGCATAGAGTTTATCAACCGTTCTATGAAATTTTGAGGGATCATCTCCCATTCCTCTTCTATGGCAGTTTTCAACTCCGGCATCGTCTGGGCAACTGGCTGACGAGCCCTAGCACGTCTTTTTAGCTCGTGCCACATGTGCTCAATCGGGTTCATGTCTGGGGTTCTGGCTGGTCAGTCTATAACTGTGATGTTCCTAACCCGAGGATATTCCCTGACGATGCCGGCCGTATGTGCTCTTGCATTATCATGCATAAAAAGAAAATTTGGGCCCACATAGCCCACGTATGGTATCACGTGAGGTTGTAAGCACTCACGAATGTACCTTTCAGCATTTAATGTTGGCAACCGTGGTTCCATAACAACCTGAAGTTGAGTTTTGCCGCTCGCGGATATACCGCCCCAGATAGTCCATGAGCCACCGCCATAAGCAACCCTCTCTTGAAAGCAGCATTGTGCAAAACGCTCTCCCTTACATCGGTAGACTATCTTCCTTCCATCATTGCCATGTAACGCAATTTTAGACTCATCAGAAAAGAGTACACGGCTCCAATGCTGCTGAGTCCAGTTTAAATGAGTGTGCGCGAAAAGAAGACGCGCTGTTCGGTGGGTTTGCGTTAGTTTGGGGCCATTAGCTGGTTTGTGTGGTACCATATCGCGTTCTAGAAGAACCTTCTCCGAACAGTTCGAGCTCTCACAGATACTCCGTGGAAGTCGCGAAGTTGTTTTTGTATCTCAATGGAGGTAAGGTGATGATTTCTCAAGCTGGTCGTCACGATGAATCGATCCTGCCTTTCAGTTGTGACCCGAGATCGTGGCCTTCCTTGGCGACGAACAAAGTCGGCAGTCTCTAGGTACCTCCGATAAACATTTCGGACCGCAGATCGACTTAAATTAAGTTGAGTACTCACATTTATTTGGCTGTATCCGGCCTAGATAAGTGCCACAGCTTGGGCGGCGACTTCAGGCGAAGTATCCATAGATTATTGATAGAACCTCACCTTAATGCTAAGAATAAGTAATGTTTGTTGCAAAACCAAAGAGAAAAATCACACTTTCGAGAAATAAATCCAAGTAAACGAATAAACTCAAGTTTTCTTAGTATTCGATTGTTTAATATCAACGAACAGGTTCCAAATTGTCTTTTGTTTCTTAAAATTCTGTGTTCGAAATTCAATATAAAACTATTGAATAAAATTATGAATGTGCCTGGTTCAAAACTGCATAAAAACGTTTTGCTCGACCTAATATAAATTTTTAGCTAGGACTAAACGAAACTTAAAATGCAAGGTGGGCCAATAGATGTGTCTACAAGTGTATAAGCCCACCAGTTTTTAGCATACGCTACGGCTGAATATCATTAAGGCCACTATTTAAACGGCGCGGGTTAGTAAAGAACGGTTGTTGAATGAAAAATTGATTAAATGGTTATTTAGCTAATCGGCTGCCACAAATATTTATCTAAATATTCCGTGAATTTTTCAAGCATCTATCTGTTGCTGTTATTGCTATGCATTTCATGAAACTTAGATAGAGGAGAATATATTATATAGATAGAGAATAACGTAGATAATTTCAACTTGTAGGTACGTGTTCAATCAACAAAACTGTCATCAAATACAGGTTATTATAATTTTACTAACTGCACATTTACTCATTGTTTATCTAAATAGCTTATGAAAAGAATTCTTAAAATAAAAATGCGAGTTAAAAAAACGAGCCTTTGGTGAGTTTTTATAGTACCATTTATTTGTTGGCTCTATGTCTATCTACTATATAGTAGATGGACATAGAGCCAACGCCCGAGTGCCATCACTGCGACGCGAGCGAGGACTCGGGGCTGCACACGCTCACCGAGTGTCCGGCGTTTGAGATGCCGAGGCGGGAGCTTGTGGCGGCCCTGGGGGTGAGAGTGCTCACGCTCTCCGCCCTGCTCGCGGCGATGGTCCGCTGCGCGGATGCGTGGGCGGCCAGCGCCTCCTTATGCGAGCAGGTCAGGCTTGTGAAGGAGATAGCAGAGCGGGCGCGGTGCGGTGAGCGAGAGAGACTCGCGGACATCACTGCCCGCGTTCGTAGGTGGCTCGCTTGTCACCCTAGCAGAAGCAGGCCACGGCGGCGGCACGCATCATGGTACGATGCGCGCCCCGCCATACCGGGGGCGAGTCGGGGACCGCGTAGTCCACCCTTCCGAGGAGGGCCAGACCGAGAGGAATGGACCTGGGTCAGCCGGGGTACGAGGGATATGTCGCGAGACAACCTCACCTTCTTCCTAGCACAACGACCTACAGACGGCATGCGGTTTAGTCGGTTCGAGTCCGACATAACCTGCCCCTCCAGCTCCGGTTTGTATACGTGGGGATATCCCGCACGTAAAAAAAAAACTATAATGATAGCCACACTATAAGACACACAGATACACATACCTGCCTTTGTAATAAGAGCATCAGGAAATGGGTGTTGTGCTCGTACCAGTAGAACTATTTGGTAGGAGCACGAGGCCGGAGGATAGGTACTTTATAGAGAATATGAAAAAAACTTCAGTACTTAAAAACAAAGGATAATGGACTCACCGTTTTTATAAACAATAATAAAAAGTGACCTAAATCAGGCCCATAAATTACATTTAATGGCACCCACACCTACATATTTGAATATTTGGGCGGTACAAAATTTTTATCTTAACTCAGCCGTCCTATTAAAAAGTTGGCTGAGGTATTTTTCCTCTTTATGGTCGGGTTTTCCCAGATGTGTATGTAGGTACTCGCTAAAAGAAGTTGAATTCCTGACAGTGGAAAATTCAGGAAACAAAATGTCGGCCATTTTGTTTCAAATATATATATATATATATTTTTTTTTTTTTTTATTATAAAATTCAACATTTTCAAATTTAAATCGATTTGAATATTTAACATGCAAAATGTTAAAAATTTAATTCAAAAAGTAATCATTAATGTAAAAAAGTCTTTATATTCTCATATGAGTTTTGGTTTTTAAATGGATTAATGGGAAATAAGAATATGTCATGACCGAAACTGAGGAGGGAGAGTCTGATGAACATAAGATACAGCGTGGTTGCAACAGAATTCCACGTGGGCGGAGCCGTGAAATACGGATAGTATCTGATAGATATTCAACAATTCAACTCTTATTAACCTGTCAAGCGTGGCAAAAACTTTAAAAAAAAAGCACGGGCGGGTGACGTCATCGTGACGTTGTCTTACTATCTTGTAGAAAAAAAGGTTTTACTCTACAACGAAACCATACTTTATGATTCTGTAAACGGCAATAGATTTATTGATTCTTTTTTTATGATCAAGCCATAAAAAATGAATAATAATGCAAACAAATTATTTATTCTAATAGTCCAAAGTTTGGAAACCACGTTGTTAGCTAAATTTCAAGGAATGAATGCAAATTCAAATGAATTTCAAAGAACAAGGACCTATGCTATCTAATAACGTAAATAATTTGATAAAAGACCTCAAGATGTTTATAATAACATAACATAAACATATCGTGACCTCCTTGTTCAAAACATCTGTTAGCTTCTTCAAATTAGCGATAATTCACTAAAAATAGCATTTGGAAAAAAACAGTGAAAGTCAGTTAATTAATATTTTCATAATTAAAAAAAAACCGACAGGATATCTTTGAAACGGTCCTCCAAATTGTACGAGGCATACGCGAACAACTGTCATCTGTACGTGTTTACATCGTTACTTCACAAATTTAGTATGTAGTTGGCTTTATGTACGCTGCAAAAACCTAAAAAAATTTCGACTTATTATAAAAAAATGTCATGTCTAGATAGCAGAGAAGATTCTAAATACAATTATGTAAAAAAAGAATTGCGCAAAAATGAAGATGTCTGTTTGTAGGTACTTTGCTTCCTTCGAAATATTCTGGCTGAGAATACTCATTTTGTATAAAATACTACAGCGGTGTTAGAGTGTCGTTTATTATTCGCAAATATTTTGTGTGAGCTCCTCTAAGCTCTAAGTATGTATTCGACAACGTTATCTTCAACATAGTCATATTTTTGGTATACTTCATACGCATTACAAAATTTACATTTGGACTTTGTACACTTCATCTTAATGTTAAGAGTTTTAGATTACTACCACATCTATTAACTGGATTGCAGTAATAAATTAGACTGTAACCATAAAATTAGCAATAAATGATAGATTAGGTATCTTAAAAGTCCAGTAGCAAATTAAACGATGAAGCAAATGCTATCTGATCTTCTCAATTCATTGGCGATTTCAAAGTATAGCAGTTAAACCAGTTGTTGAACTTTTTAGGGCTCCAACTAACAAAAATCTGAGGGAAAATATCTGTGCGTCCTGTGAAAACTGGTACATCTTGAAAATGTCAACTTTACAGTAGAGTAGTTTTTGTGTTTAAATAATCATAATTTTTTTTAGAATAATAATTTGTTGGGAAACAAGTGACGTATTTTATATTAGTGTGTTATTGTTAATAACCTATTAGGTTCCTGCTCAAGAGTGTACAGGTAGGAAGAGATATTTAAAAAAAACTATTTGTTGTATCAAAACACACCAAATGAATGCTCGTGTATAATGATTCTAAATGAGTTATATCAATTTACACGCTATGTAAGGTTTGGTGAAAGGTGATATTTGTTATATTATCAGGTAGTTTTATATGAAACTAATCATCTCCTGTTCATAGCTGTCAAACAAACAAGTAATATTATTCAGTTGGCAAAAGCACTGTAGACACAAAACTCGTAAAAGTAGTTGTTTTATTATTTATATCATTTTACTCAAGAATAAAAGTCGTGTTTTTTGATATAAGTAGACTTAAATCTCAACTCAAATTTGTGTAATATGATACAAGAAACAGTCTAAAGACACAGGCATAAAAATAAAGCAATAAAAAGCAAATAAAAATGCATTATCACTTTAATTTTTTTAAGGGTATTATTGAGTAACGCTTAGTTCGAAAGTTAAGTAAGTTAAGTAGTTTTAATTTAGATAAAAAGGAAAAAAAAGCTTCAATGACATAAGTCAACAATACAACATAGACGAAAAATAGTTTCTAATACATACTCAAAAGAACTAAACAAAAATCAAAATCTCGGTATTCTTTGTGTAAAAAAAATAATAAACATACCTGAACTTGAACTTTCATATCTAGTTCAATTTAATTCAATTCGATTTGACGAAATATTCGAACTTCAAGAATGAATCAAAACTATCACATAATAAAATAACGTTTATTAAAAGACCTAAAATGTTATTCAACTTCCACATCAAATTAAACATAATTCAAGGTGCTCCTTGCATTTCTCCGCATCGATGTCGCTGTGGAGAAGAAGTTAGTAGCCTTGGACACCATGGTCTCTCATGCAGTAGGAGCGCGGGACGGCTTTCACGGCACGCGTACATCAATGACATAATCCGTCGGGCTCTTGTTACCGCCGGGGTCCCAGCCGTTTTAGAACCTGCTGGTCTGGTGCGCGGGCAAGAAGCCGGATGGAATGTCCTTGGTGCCTTGGAAGATGGGAAGGCATTTGGTGTGGGATGCAACATGTGCTGACACCCTTGCGCCTTCACATCTTCCAGGGACTGGAGACTGTGCCTGCGCTGCTGCTGCTTCGGCAGAGACCCTCAAACGGCGCAAATATCGTAGTTTAAGTGATAATTACATATTTGAGCCGTTTGGGGTCGAGACACTGAGATCATGGGGTCTAAGTGCCCGTCTATTATTTAAAGACATTTCCAAACGGGTAAGGGACGCTACCCGTGACCAGAGGGCTGGTTTATTCCTTGCGCAAAGGATCAGTATTGCCATTCAACGTGGCAATGCCGCCAGCCTTCTGGCCACCCTGCCAGTTGACATCGATGGGGAGGAATTCTTTGACGCCTGAACCTGCTGGTTTGTATATATTATGTACTTATTGTTTTTATATTTTTTAAATAATTCTAATGTACATATTGTAAATAAAAACCAATTATGAATGGCCATTCAAATAACATGTAGTTAACTAAATAAATCAACAACTTCTAAACTAATAAATATTTTTCTAATATAATTAAATATTTTTCAGTCTTCATCACTACAGATAAAATGATGATCAATATTTCTTATATTAGCCTTAGTTTTTAAATTTTTATAATAATCATGATAACTATTATCAATGTATGGCAATAATGAAATTTAATCATTATTAGGGTTCCGTAGCCAAATGGCAAAAAACGGAACCCTTATAGATTCATCATGTCTGTCTGTCTGTCCTTCCGTATGTCACAGCCACTTATTTTGGTAAGTATATTCTGTGAACCGCATTAAGATTTTCACACAAAAATAGAAAAAAAAAACAATAAATTTTGGGGGTTCCCCATACTTAGAACTGAATAGTTTGCGCGAGAGACTTCCAAAGTGGTAAAATGTGTGTCCCCCCCCCCCCCCCCCCTCCTGTAACTTAACATGTCTAACATGCGTTTTGCACGGCAAGGACGACGCTGCAACAATGATATTTTACATTATAGACCATCATAGAACATAAATAACAAAGTAAAATAATGACAGTATCATAAACTAGTATTCACTTATATTAGACGCGTTGCTCCAATTTTCGGTTGAGGGTATCGCGGGGTACATTTCGTTTGACACTAGCGTCATTCGCCAACTGTCAGCGGCTTGTGTGCGCGTGCACTCGTAAATAAAATTTAGTGTAGGTGTACTGGTAACACTCGGAAGCATACGCACATGCACATATTATAAGTAGTTAGGAGCAATACTGGGGCGCATCTACGTGAATTGCACTGTTTTTACTTTTAAGCAATAATAAATAGATTTCGTGTATTTTGATATAGCTGGAGTAAATTATTTTGTGTAAATGGTTATTAGTTCTTGTTATTATGAATATACGAAAAATAAAATAGAATTAGTGTAAAATGATACATCTAATACGTACATTGTGCGCCATGTTGGATTGCTCAGACAGCGCGGGCGAGCACATTGTCCAGTAGTATTTGCGGCACTGACACCGCGCGGGCGGCGGTAGTCTCGCAGTACCGCCCCCGGCACCCCGCGCACCGCTCGCGTTCGCAAAATGTATTACTTTGCACATATTTTGGATCAAAACCGTTTTAATTTTCGCGTGATTATTGATATAACTTTAGTTGAATTACTTAATACAAAAAATATTACTTTCCTATGTATGTGAGCAATAATACAACTTTAGTTGTATCAATGCAGTGTACAAATTTACTTTGTGTCAATTGATATAACTAAACATGTATCAGATGACACCTTATTCGAAGGTAATAAATATATGTGAATAATAATATCACTAGAGATACATCTTTACACACAAATATTTATCTCATAACTTAAATATTATGAACGATACATGTCAACATGTATTTATTTACACAAACATAATTTATTAAATCGCGCCATTTCGTCTTAGATGTACCACACGATCTCAGAAACTAATAGACGTATCAAAATGTTGATTAGATTAGGAAAAAGAGTATTTTTTTCTGATTAAGGTACTAAAATAATATCAAATTCGATATAAGTTGACTTGTATCACTTTTCACAGGACACACAGAATTATATTTTTAGAAAACGTGGTACGGCAAAAATCAAGTTTCTATATAAAAACCTGATTATTATTTAAATATAACTTGATAAATTCTTGTTGCCAGCATTTTATGAATATATAAATAATAATTTTCCTGTCTTGTGTACAATGATTTGTGAGGTTTTGCATGCATGACCATGGTCATGGTCTTTTTATTGATCTAGATAGGTGCAAAGGTATACCACTCTAACAAAGAAGTACCAGGAATTAGTTCATAAAACTAAAAATATGTATTTATTAATCCATTTTTTCTGTAAAACCTTTAAAAATAGGCCTCTGCCATAATAATTCTCACACGCCTATCAACTATTCAATCGGGGTTTTGCTCAGTTTTTTTTCACTTTCTGACCGAAATAGACAGTATGAAATTTAAAAATATCTCGTTGCACACATTGTCAATAGTTTTTTTTTTTTGTAAATCGATACACGAGAATCCTTATGCTACATTCTCTTTTTTATTGCCATCAGTTTCTGGCCTGAGTGCGAAAAGTGACAGAATTATAATAAATTGAGTGGTACATTACAAATGGAACTCCCATTTGTAATGGACTGTACTGTTTATTTTTAAGGATGTCAATACTTATTATTTTGTCTCTGAATGAGCGAATCATTTTGTTTCATTAAACATCAAAGTTATCAAGTTATTTATTTCTAATCACTTTTTTGAGCTGATCAAATTTATTTTCATTTTTTTAACGGTTCTCTCTTTTGTCTCCTTTAAGAATATAGCACTGACAAAGACGACTAAACGGTTGAAATTCGCGTAGTAATAAAAAATGTTGTGCCCTTCGATTATGACGCATACATGGAGAAGATGCGGACTACCATGGCTCACATCAGAAAGAAACAAGACTTTAAACGTAATTGAACATAATATAAGCTGGACTATGTGTCATACTTTAAAAAAAAATTAAAAGCGCCATATAACAGATCATAAAGGATGAAAAGTATGGTGGGCAAGTCCCAATAAACCAATCTGAGATTAATATTATCTAAATGTTTTTTTTGTGTGTAATAAATTCACATAGATGATCTATGCTGAAAATTATTATACAATGATATTAGAAGCACGCTTAATTGAAAATACCATAACAATATATGGTACCGGTGATATACCACCGGCGTATGCGCATATAAAGATGGCGATTGCCGCAGCTGAAATCTATGTTGGCGATGACTTTCCATACGTCTCTAACATCATCGTGGTAGCTTAAATGCATAGGGATAAACTTGCTATAACGAATGTTGAAATCAAGATGGGCTGAAATGGAAACAATCCAATTTATTGTCTAATAGTTCGTAAAGGTACTTTGATCTAATGAGTGACCTACCTAACGAAATACAAATGAAACATTTAAGAGTTAAAAATATTATAATATAGTATAATAGTATGTAGTCATTATTTATCTCAAAACGTAAATCTATCGAAACGTAAAGTTATCAGGCATACTATCAGTTCAACACCGGAATTCTGATGTCGAATTGTAGAAACCAGTCTGACCGTGTCAGTGGTAGCATAAGTAGTATAGTGATAATTATTAATTTGCTTTGTGAACTTTTTTTATACCATTGATGTGGCAGACAAGCACACGGCCCACCTGATGGTAAGTGATTACCGTGGCCTAAGGACGTGTGCAACACCAGGAGAGTCACACTCGTGCTTCCGTCAGCGTAGAAGACAAATCACGAATAGCCTTTGGTCTTCCCACTGACAGCACAAAAACTCTCCAGTGAGCTCTGGCTACCCTACTAACCGGCGCGGCGGTAGGAACACAACACGAGGTTATTATGGCTGCGGTATTCTGTAGGACGGAGGTACTTCCCTAATAGGACTGTTAGACGACTGAAATACCATCGTGTCCAAAAAAAATGCAGAAATTAAATTAACTCTTCGACTCATATTATTTTTTGTGTCAAAGAGTTAATTTCATTTCTGTGATCCTTTTTTGTCATATTTTAACTGCTTTTTTTATCCTTAAGTCGTCAAGATTTTCTCAGTTGAATAAATGTGTGTCACCAGTAAATTTTGTGTAAGAAATTGAAGGAAACTTGGTGTAAATTTTGTACTTTGTAGGTATCCCGTCTTTAGTTCAGTTTATGTTTGAATGTTGCCAAATACTGCATTAAATTTAAATGAGAAATATCATTGTGAGCTTTTATACATTTAAATATTTATAAACAAAATGTAGAGAAGAGAATAATATCCACTAGCTGCAAACAACTGGGAAGATCAAAAAGAAAATACTGTATTGTTCAAATTGAAACAATCTGCTCTCAAATTGCTCATAGTTCGCATTCATACTCAAATGTATTTTGACATGATGTTATTATGTCTTAATCTTGAAAAATTTTAAACCATAGGCATGGGTCACTGTCCTGATTTTCATAAAACAGGGGACATGTATACGAGACCGTAAATTAACCTGTACGTAAGGTTTCAGATAAACTAATATGACAACCCAACCGTCAAATCCCCGTTAAGTATAATTATATTAGGTAAGCATTACTTAGGTTTATAATGACAACCTAAAATTTGAAAACGTTTATAATAGGATTAATCATTATAATAATCATCCACTTAAACTTCAATTACATTTTAATGGTTAAGTATCAGATAGATATAGTGACAGATCGAATTATCCAAAAAGTAGACTATTCATTTATATTGCCCTGGGAGTACCACTAGGAGTGTTTTTGCCCAAAAGCCCATTTAGATAGCTACGGGTTTGTATTAAATGTAATGAGTATTTTAAAGTAATACTCGCTATTTTTTACATTGTGACAATTTCTTCCACCATACTCATAGAGACAAACGATTCAAGGATCATTACAGCCGGAAAGCTAAGAGCTTGCATTTCGGCATTAACAGTGACACCTGAAGACGACGAGATGGCAGGCGTGTATGTGATGAGCGCAAAGATGCCGCTGAATGGACGAGTTGTTATTAACAAAGTATTTAAAAAGTAACCACGAGGCCATGCCTTATTTCGCCCTGAAATTAAGTAGAAGTAGTTTAGAAATAAAGGATTTGAGTTCATGTAGAAAAAAAAAATGAATCGCATTAAGCAGAGGTCCAACTGTAATTACCTATTTTAAAGACTACAAAAAGGGTGAAGGTTATTGCTTTGTCTCTTTTTTTAGCTATTTTACTATGTGGTTTATTAGTTTGGCATGTAGGTATGTAAGTGTGTGACAGAATCATAAAACTTAATTTACAACATTAAAAAATTTCGGAAATTTTCATAAATAATATTTAAATTCAAATAAAACTACACTTTAATAGAAGACCTAACTAAAAAGTAAAAAATAATTGGTAATGTTAATAAATGAAATTCAAATATACAATGTGTGAGTGAAGAAAGATGCACACATGATAGTTAAACACTATACGACCGCAGCAAGTCTGTAGCAATGACACACACACATGCTTATTTTTACTAGTGCTGCCTGGTGCCCGAGTTGTTTTGTTGAGTGTACAAGATGAAATTTTCTATTTAAATACGAAGTTGCATGAAATGAACAAGCAATAGGTAGGTATATTAATTGATTTGTTCTATGGAACACAATCTTTATGTATCTATTTTTTTTAGAATAATGCAACTTAAAAGATTAAATGAAAAAAAGTCATTATCCCACTCGTGATTTAATAACAATCGAAAAACCACAGTTTGATAATAGGTATCATTATGTGCCCAATTTCGTTGAAATTAGACCCACGTTATGAGAAAGTGAAATAAAAAAAATACATCTGGTTATAAAAAAATATATACATTGATATTAAAATTGATATAAATTCAGACATTAATTTTGTTTAGTGCCCAAGGAACTCAAAAGATTTATTTTATCAATATGATTTCGTCTATTTGGTTACCGACGTTTGTCTTGTCATTTTGTTTCTGCTACTCTAATTGGTAATTATAAAGTATCATGTCTTAATACTAATGAAGTTTTAATTTCAAATAAAGACATTTTATACCTCAGAACTCCAAACAAAACAATTAGTTAAAAAGTACGAAAAGTAACCAAATGTCTTATTTCACATCACTTTTTTGTACGATCAAATCCATTTCTATTTCTTCAACAGTTTTCCCTTTTGTCTCCATCAAGAGCACAACACTGACAAAGACACCTAAGAGGTTGATTCCCGCGTAGCAGTAAAACACATTGTGATCCCCGATTATATTACAAACAGCTGTGAATGCCACTAGCTGAATGAAAGTAAGGAACCACGCATATGTGGAAAAGATTCCGACTACCCTGGCTCGAATCTGAAAGAAAAAAGGGTGTGTTTAAATAGAACCTTTAAGTCGCCCACTCACTAACAGTTTACCGGACGACGGCCGAATGATATAAATCTATCAGTATATCGCACTAACTCACACACTGATAGTTTCGTTAAAGATTTTGGACTGACGACTAATACGATCCGATAGTGTGTGGCTGCCGGACGATTCCGGACAGTGCCGGTAGTTCTCGGTCAGTCCTAGTCAGGGCGAATGAGCACACATTAGCAGATAGTGGGTCAGTGGTGTCAGCATTTTTTACGTAATAACTTCAGAATAAAACAAAAAAAAATGTTATTATTTTATTATGATGACATGTACTTCACTAGTTTTTACTAAGATTTTATTCATTTTATGTATATAATCGCCTTGATTTCTTATGTAACATAGTCAATAAGGTTCAAAATAGCTAACACATATTTCTTACAATGATATACACGTACTAATAACGTAGTGCAATAAAATAGTGCAAGCTATTTTCGACCTTCGAGCCGAGCCGACCATCGAGTTTTTTTTTCTTATATTCGTGATCAGCGGCATTTTTATATTCAAAATTGTGTAGTCGCAAGACTGACAACTGGGAAGGCCAAAATAGCTTTAGTGTGTGGGCGCTATCCGCTTAGGACTACAGGCCGCCCGATAGGATAAAAACTGCAGGCGGTCTGTTAGTGAGTGAGTTGTTTCAAAAAACAAGGCCAAGTTGTTGGCAAGTGTTTGGCTGACAAATTTGGTGGCAAATTTAAAAAAGCCAATGGAATATTAAACTTATATTCTTTTTGCGACTTGTGTGTGAAAATCCCCACTAATGTTAGATAGATGTTAAAAGTTACGTAGGTCACACTAAAAGTTTTACCTAACTTAAAAAAAAAACAACATGCTATAACCACAGTATTATGTTTATAGCTTTTCAAAATTCTCTCCTTAACATTTTAAACATTTTTTCATGAGATCGAATTTTTTTTTAATAATTCGATCTCATGAAAAGCATGTAAGAACGACCACAGCTCTGAAGGCATGTTTTCTACGTGCTGATTGAACGATATCACTTCCTCTTTGGAGTTTGTAAAACTGAAACCTCTCATCAAATCTTTAATTTTGGGAAAAATACAGAAATCACAGGGTGCTTGGTCGGGGCTATGTGCAGGATGGGTGACGAGTTGTACTTTTTCAGAAGCTAAAAATGACTTATTTTTGTTGGCCCTGTGTGAAGAAGCGTTGTCATTGTGCATTTGGGATCTGAGACAAAAACGCGATCATTATTTTACCAACGTTTCTCGCCTGACTCACTTTTGTTGGCCTGTTCTCATTTTCAAACACCCATTCACAAGAGCGTTGTTTTTTATCGGGTTCACAACAATAAATCCACGTTTTGTATCTATAACAACGTCATAAACAGCATTAAAATGTCCATGGTCTTACTTCAATAGCATCTGTGAGCACCACCATACCACGTGAGCCCGCATCGCTTTCAGTTCATGAGGGATTCAACGACAACAAAGTTTCGGAACCTTAAATTCTTCTTCTCTTCTGTATTTGGCTCATACCAATCCCCAATAGACCTCGAACAATCTTAAAGGTTATCCGCGGGTTTTCTTCAATTAGCCGCTTAAGAGCATTTTCACACTCATCCGAAATCCGATATCCGACATCGGAGGAAGTCAGATGTATGAGATATATGTCTATTTTTCACATTGTCAAGCCCGATATCGATTATCGGAGCCAACAACACTGTGTTACCCCGATATCGGATCACAAAAAGACTAAAACAGCGACTGCAAGGAATTTTCGACCTTAACGACATTTTCTTAGTTACGTGTCTTTTTGCTTTAATTGATGTCGCTGATCACGAATATAAGAAAAAAAAACATAACGATAACATGTCATGTCAATAAGATCGAAAATCGCTTGCACTATTTGTTCTTTTTTTCGTCCCTAGCATCTCTCTTTCGTCTGTGCTTTCGAGCAAATGGCCGTATCGGGCCGATTTTATCGGATAAATGTAAATACAACACCGGGTGTCGGCTATCGGCGTCCGACACCGATATCGGAATCGGATATCGGACGAGTGCGAAAACGCTCTAACAGTAGCCATATTATTTTCGTTGACGGCAGTTGAAGGCCGTCCTCCACGAAAATTGTCATGTAAGGACGCCCAACCTCTCTCAAATTCAGCAAACCATCGCCTCACCGTGCTCAAACAAGGTGCTTCTTTCCGAAAAGCATTTTGAAGACGAGTGGCAGTCTTGGAAAAAGAGAGAACTATTAAAATCATAACATCATCGCTTTTTAGTGTTTCCCATGTATTATACAAAGATATTAGAAAACTTCAAATACCTGAATTAATTGAACGTACTTACTTGAAAATTAAACATCTCTGCCATAACAATATATGGCATCGGTGATATACCACCAGCGTAGGCGCACATAAAGATGACGATTGCCGTAGCTGGTATCCATGTTGGCGACGGCTTTCCATACGTCTGTAGCAGCATCGTAGTAGCTAATATGCATAGAGATAAAGTTGCTATTACGAATGTCCAAATCAAGATGGGCTGAAATAGGAACAAACCAATTTATTTTCTAATAGTATTTAACATTGTATTTATAAGTTAATAGTAATATTTATTTCGCACATAACAAAAAACGCAATTCTTGATCGAATCGTACAGAATTGTACAACTTACTTAGCAAGACGTCAGTACTATCACCTATTTAATATATTTATGTGTAACATTGTCAAGTAGAATTTATGTTGATCGATTGAATTCCACCGTCTACTCAAGTTACGATTGTATATGAAACTCATTGTCAAGTAGAATACTGCACCTGACCGTGTTAGTAATACCATAAAGTAGTAGAAAGTAATAATTATTCACTTAATTAACTTTCTGTCTGTTCTGTATTTCTAAATAAATAAAAATTATTTCTTTTTGTACTCACTGATGACCTTTTATGGCTAACATGCCGAAGTACCCCAAGATAAATAAACTACGTACATTCCTTGTTCCTCTATTGTAATGGTTATTATAGTGGTGATAATCTCAATAGATTTTACCTTGCGACCAAATTTTTCCACACAACTCATCGAGATTACCGATGCTACTATCATTACTACAGGAAAGCTAAGAGCTTGAACTTCGGCATTCACGGAGACTCCCGAAGCTGATAAGATTGCAGGCGTATATGTTATGAGAGCGAAGGTACCGCTGAGAGAACGAGTAGTCATTAACATCATATTTAAGAAGCAGCCACGACGCCATGCCTTATTTCGCCCTGAAATGTAGTTAATAATGAATACTTCAGTTTATATCAAGAACAAATTAAGCCAAATTAAGCAATGTTATAGCTCTCTTTTTGTCAACTATTTGAAACTGTGCTGCTAAAAATGAGCTTTGTCAGGCTTTGCCCAATTGTTACATAGACTTCTTGGAGTTACTTACAAATATCTAAGTACGAAATATTCGGCATAGTTTTGTAAACATTCTCTTCATTTTTCATGTAGTCTATTTCTTTTTGGATATTTGTATGGTTGCTATTCAGTCCTCGAAGGGTAGACAATGTTGCCGCTGCTTGCTGAATATAATTTATTTATTTAGATTCTGCTATCTAAAGCTATCTTTGTAGGTGTCTTAGCAGCCCCCTACCTATCAGCCACTGTCACTTCCTAATCAAATGCATATTCGTAGATTATTTCGTACGTTACATACATGACGTAAAGCTCTTCAGAAGCTATTTGATTCCGTCATACTCGAGGGACGAACGCCTAAGGCATGGCGCAGCAGTGTGATGGTACTCTTCTTCAAAAAAGGTGATAAAACTTTGTTGAAGAATTATAGACCCATCTCGCTTCTGAGCCATGTCTACAAGTTGTTTTCGAGAGTCATTACGAATCGTCTCGCTCGCAGGTTCGACGACTTCCAGCCGGTTTCCCAAAAGGCTTTAGCACCGTAGACCACATACATACGCTGCGACAGATTATACAGAAGACTGAGGAGTATAATCAGCCACTCTGCTTGGCGTTTGTGGACTATGAGAAAGCCTTCGATTCGATCGAGACCTGGGCTGTGCTACAGTCTCTCCAACGGTGCCAAATTGACTATCGATATATCGAAGCGCTGAAGTGTTTGTACGAAAACGCCACCATGTCAGTCCGCCTCCAGGATCAAAGCTCAAAACCTATCCAGTTGCAGCGAGGGGTGAGACAGGGAGACGTTATATCTCCGAAACTGTTCACCGCCGGCCTGGAAGATGTTTTCAAGCTCCTGGACTGGAGAAGACTCGGCTTCAATATCAACGGCGAGTACATCACTCACCTTCGATTCGCTGACGATATCGTAGTCATGGCTGAGACCTTGGAAGACCTAGGTAAAATGCTCGATGGCCTCAGTAGAGCCTCCCAACAAGTGGGCCTCAAAATAAACATGGACAAGACGAAAATTATGGCAAATGTCCATGTCGCACCCACTTCTTCTTTAAAGGTTGGAGACTCTACACTCGAAGTTGTCGACGAATATGTTTACCTGGGACAGACAGTCCAGTTAGGCAGGTCCAACTTTGAGAAATAGGTCAATCGTCGAATCCAGCTCGGCTGGGCAGCGTTCAGGAAGCTTCGTAATATCTTCTCGTCCAAAATACCGCAGTGTCTCAAGACTAAAGTCTACGACCAGTGTGTGTTGCCAGCGATGACGTACGGAACTGAGACTTGGTCCCTTACTATGGGCCTCATAAGAAGGCTCAAGGTCACCCAAAGGGCGATGGAGCGTGCTATGCTCGGAGTTCCCCTGCGTGATCGAATCAGAAATGAGGAGATCCGCAGAAGAACTAAAGTAACCGACATAGCACACAGAATAGCCAAACTTAAGTGGCAGTGGGCGGGGCACATCATTCGTAGAACAGATGGCCGTTGGGGCAAGAGAGTTCTTGAGTGGCGACCACGCGCCGGAAGACGCAGTGTAGGCAGGCCTCCCACACGGTGGACCAACGACCTGGTGAAGGTCGCGGGAAGGGCATGGATGCGGAAGGCGCAGGACCGGTCATTGTGGAAATCCTTGGGGGAGGCCTTTGTCCAGCAGTGGACGTCTTTCGGCTGAAATGATGATGATGATAATAGCAGTCCCCTACCTATCAGCCACTGTCACTTCCTAATCAAATGCATATTCGTAGATTATTTCGTACGTTACATATATGACGTAGGAATACAGGAAGATAATAGAAAATAATGTTCGTTAATGAATAATTAGATATGTTAACATCTAATTTTTAAAACGAAGAAGTGAACATGTACATAATTCAACTTACATAAATTTCTTCTCTTTTTACGAGAAAAGCTGGAGCTTCTGGAATAAATAGCATCATCACTAGTGTCACTACTGCTATAAACGCACAGATATATAGCACCACATAATAGTTCATATAGAAGCCAATGGCAAACATGATTAAGATTCCAATATTCTGTTGTAAAACTAAAAAAGATCCCAGTATCCCTCTCATGTCTTCTTGACTAATTTCTCTTACATACATAGGAATTACGTTGTAACAAGCTCCTGATGCAAGGCCGGCAAAACATCTCCCTATTAATAAATGTGTGGTACTTGATGAAAATATGTTGATAATCCAACATAGCTGTAACAGAAAAAATATTATTTTCCGACATTGTTTCTAATCATCACCGTGATAATTTTCTAATCGAAGACACCTACATTAAGAGGTGTAATAAATAAGAATTGTGTATCTTTACTAAAAATCTTTACTTGTTCAAGAAAGATTTCGAGAAATGAGTTACCATTGCTTTATTGTGTTAAAAAAAGCTTATATTAAGAAATATAGTTGTGCTCAAAATCCAAGTTCACTCGATCTTCTCGACCGATGCTTGAGAAGTTCACAATTGGTCGATTGTAAGCAAAAAAGGGGCCGAATTGAGGGTTAACTGACAGACATACTGAAACCATGTTAGGGGGGGAAGTTGATGGGAATCCTAAAAATATACTTTATATCTCTTATAAAACGAACCTTATAGTTTATGATCTTCTCCTATCGACGAATCGGTTACATTAATACGTCCCTGAATTACGAGTAACGTGTTTAGAATATACATTTATTTTTATTTTTCGATCAAATGAACGATGCGAATAGAAAAGTATATCTTTGGCATTAGTAGACATGAGTGATACATTTAAACAATAATAATGGTGTCAATATTCATTAATCCAATAATAAATGAATTCATTTTAAAATTTGGTGCCTGCGACTTCATCCGTGTGGAATTTTGATCCCATAGGAACATTTTTACGGGATAGAAAGAGGCCTGTGTGTTATTCCGGCCTGTAATATACCTGTACCTATACCAATCGGCCATTCAGCTGCCAGAGCGTGATTAACTAACAAATATTTAAACATCATTTTAAACTCTCGAGTTCTACGGAAATTATAATTCGTCCACTATATAATTGTATTTTACATAACTCACACACTCTACTATAACTTCATTCCAGCATAAATGCCTAAAACTCCGAAAAAAAATAGGCGCCAATACGTCATATGTCATTGACAACGTCACGTCAGCCAGAATGCAATTTTAGGGATGGAGTCAGTCGATCGACTGTATTTTATTTGACTTGAAAATGTCACAATCGAATCATTTTTATAGGATTGTTCATTGATCTTACTAATTTTGGCGCCAATACATAGTACAATATTTTGCGATATTAAAATCGAGTGGGGTGATAAAAAGAACCGAATTGCTGTGATTGCATTACACAAAGTTGATATGGAGCCAAATGCAATTTTTAAAACTCTCCATACGCTTTGTATTAGTCAAATATTTGTGTATTGGGCTATTAATAGGTGCAATGAGACCTCCTCTATTTGTGACAGAAAAAGATCTCGAAAAAGATGGTTAAAGCAGTAAGGAAGAGAATTCGAAGAAATCCTTGAATGAAATTTTGAAGCATTTACTATGCTAACTTTTCAAATCTATTAAGATTGGAAAACGCTCAGTGGTCAGAGCATTCCCCCTGTAAGGGAAAGATCGTGGGTTCGAGTCCCACCTGGGCATTCACTTTTTCCAATCTTAATCGATTCGAAGAAATCCTGTCCGAAAGCAAAAGATTTTATCTCGGGAGATGAAGATAGCACCCAGAACTATATCGCGTATTTTAAAAGATGACTTAGGACTTGCAGCCTATAAGAGACGCACTGATCGTTTTTTAAATGATAATTTAAAAAAGAATAGGGTGGTAAAATCGAAACAACTACTGAAGCGGTACGCAAACGTAGGTCACAGAAAAAAATTGTTTACGGATAAGAAAATCTTTACAATTGAGCAACATTTTAATAAACCAATTGACCATATTTATACTCAAAGCTCTAAGGAAGCTTCCCAATTAATCGACAGTGCAACGTGGGCATTATCCGACTTCAATGATGGTTTGGTGGAGTGTTAGCTATGAAGGAGTAACTGAGCCATATTTTTCTGAAAAAGATATCAAAACATTGACACAAGTGTATCAAGATACCATTCTTGAAAAGGTAGTTAAGCCCCTAAATAACACCATGTTCAATAACCAAGTATGGTCCTTGCAACAAGACTCGGCGCCAGGTCATCAAGCTCGGTCCACGTCGTCTTGGTTGGATGAGAACGTTTCGGACTTCATCAGAGCTGAAGACTGGCCGTCGTCTAGTCCCGATCTTAATCCGCTGGATTATGATTTATGGTCAGTTTTAGAGAGTACGGCTCGCTCTTAACGCCATGATAATTTGGAGTCCCTAAAACAATCCATACGATTGGCAGTGAAGAATATTCCCATGGAAAGAGTGCGTGCTTCTAATTGATAACTGGCCTCAACGTTTAAAGAACTGTATTGTAGCCAATGGAGACTACTTCGAATAAGCTTTTATATTTTAAATAGTTTTATATTTATGTATTAAACTAACACACTGTAAAAGTAATAAATATTATTTGCAATTTTTTTTTTCAAATTGATTAAGATAGAAAAAATGAATCGCTCAGGCGGGACTCGAACTCGCGATCTTTCCTTACAGGTGGAAAGATGCCCTGACCACTGAGCCACCGAGCAACGCCTAAAGCTCCGTTAGTTCGCATAAATGTCGGTAGATGGCTCCCACCGTCGCCCTAAGACGGTAGTATAGGAGGATTTAATTATATGTTAACTTTAAGGTGCGATTTGAACTGCTTAAATTCTAATTATTCACCCATAGCACAGAATAGATAATATGTAGTAAATTTATGAAATGAGTATAGATACGAAATATCTAATGCTACATTATTAAGTATATCTCGTTAATAAATAATAATTCCACATAACATCATGATACCTACATTTTCATTTACCGATGATAATGATTTGTTAAATCGATCGATTTTATTAATTTAAATTTTTATGCAATTACTACTTCCATCTGTCTAAAATACAATAATATAATGAACGGGATATAACAGGATTATGGTATAGCCATACACATAATTATACATTCCTACATTCAATTATACTAATATTACAATAGGATATATATTAATAATTCAGCAAATTCAACGAATAACTTAATTCTTATATCTTACATACTACTTACCGCTTGAAAAAAAGTTATCAATATTATAGATTTTTTCCTGCCAATCCTGTCAGCAAGGTACGCAAATATTGGTACTCCAAAACATGCTACTAAAGCGATGGAACTTGCTACCCACGATATTTCATAGTCAGATAACGGCTGGCCTGATGGTGATTCTGTAGACTGTAATAATTTTCTGGTCGGTGATATCCAACTTGATTGCATACCTTGTATGAGAAGTGTGGCGTTAGCTGCAAAAAAATACTAATTTGATGACATAAACTTTCTATATTATTCTAGTAATAATGGAATACACCTATGTACGTATGGTCTTTTTAACTGACTTCAAAAATTGAAGAGGTTCTCAATTCGACCACTATGTTTTTTATGTATGTTTGTTACTCAAAATTATTAGCTCCTAACAGATTTTATTCAGCTGCACTTAAATTACAGCAAAGCGCGTAGAAATTCAAAACTCTTCCTTACACAATACACAGTTACTTGTATAATCGCACTGTATCGCTTCGCACACTTTATCGCTTTGATCGCTTCGGATACTAGTCGTAGACTAACTTAAGAGGCGGCTGTTAGCTCGCCTTTTATATCGGGCGCGGCCGAGTAGCGAAAGATCGAGAAAAGACAGGTACGTTCTGAAAAAGTCAGGAACTTTCTGGAAGGTTCTATTGGGTCTTGAGTCTCTTTCTAGCCTGACGTCTCGTTCTATTCATTCGATTCCTTCTAGAACAGTGACGTCAAGGCAATTCCTACCAGCTTCAAATTCGATAAACAACATCGAGGTAAGAACAATCTTCCACTAACTTCCATTATTAAAATTGTCACCCTTCACCACTGTTATGGCTTAACTGAGGAACATACTCCATAGCAGAGCCACTGAGAACACGTACTTAAGGCTAATAATAATAATATGAAGGCGTTGTACGAAACATCGGCTTTCTTAACAATGTAGTCACTTATATACACAACAATTGATTAATATGTACGTTATTTACGTGCTGCAAAGTATTGTTAATAAGTTTAGTTTTATCAATTTAAAGTATACTGTTATAGCGCCGAGAAAATATTTTTTGAAAACGAAACAACGTGTTTAATTTTTTTCTCTCAATTTCTCCAGGATCTCGGCATCCGCCCGGATTGGATGGATTTCCGGATTTCCTGCGATATGGGACCATTCTGAAAGTATACCCTATGCAACACCACAAAAATTATAAAATTCCATTCGTTCCGATTTTAATAACGCGTAAAAAAACTTACAAAGAAAAGAGTTAGAGAGTCGAATAGAGATGCAAGTTAGAAAGTCGAGTAGTGTGGCGAGTAGATAAGCAAGTTTTGATACCAGAGATGCCAGACCCTCTAATGTGGGGTACATTATTTGTACTGGGTATGGTGGGGTACAATCAGCTGACAGTACGCCGTGAATTCTTCCTCACGGCTTATGTAATTCACCTCTTGAGAGGTAAGGTATGCAATTCAGGTGTACTCAAGCATCTAAAACTCTGCGGGATCGTTACGTTTGGAGGCGGAGACGTCCACCATTACTAGCAGTGCCTGTAGCCAGAAACAATTTGATCCAGAAAACGACTTTTAGCCGATCTATAAAAATAATAAATGAAATTGGTGACAGGGTAGATATATTTTCTGGCAACGGAGTGAGCTGGCAAAAATTACATTATATATGTTTTATGTTATGAAAACGTGTAAATAGTAATTCATATCTAATTAGTGTGTTTTGTTTACGTAGTTTACTTTTCTTTTTTGCTGTTTTTTTTTTGTGTATATTGATTTCATTTCATTTGTCTTTTTTTGTATTGAGTTATAAGTTCATTTTATTAGCTGATTGTGTTCTTTTATTTGGTGTATATTTAAAAAATAATTTACTAAGTGATTGTACTGTGTATGTAAATCCATCACTGTTTTGGAGTTACCCCTGTTTTGGTGGCGGAAAAATAAATAAATACATTCGTTCATATTTAGTCTTAAGAAATCACTTGTTGTATACTGACATCTAGAAAATGCAGCAGTGGAGTTTGTTGCGCCATTTAGTTCTCCACTAGCGCCGAGGAAGCGGTAGTAAACTTAGTTTTAAGTGGAATTTGACGTCAAAAAGACGTAATCACGTTGCACAATTTTGAGAAATAACGAATTGTAATTTAAAGTAGTCCGTGAAGTAGAGACGCGATTAGAGGAGTGAATTTTAGGCAGATGGAGAGGCCAGTAGAGAGTTGAGTTTAGTACAGAGTTGAGTAGAGAGTGGAACAGAGATCTGATGATTAGACGATCGAATAGAGAAGCAAGTAGAGAGTTGAGTAAAGACTCAAATAGAGAGGCGAGTAGAGTATCTATTAAGCCATCAACGTTCGACTCTGCGCTAAAAGTTACAACACCACGCTATAAGTGACATCCGTGGCTGGTGGAGCCGCGGACAACTGCTAGTATAATTATAGAAAAGATGTATATCAATGGTAATTTTAAATTAAAATGTAGGCTTTGTATACATGCAAATTATATGGTTATGCCCTAGATTTTTCAGTGTTATACTCGTAATAATAAATGTATGTAATGTATTTAAGTACGTATATTGGCATTTTTGAACCTATAATACAAGATAGTTAAGCTATGCTCAATTTAGGTCTATAAAGCGTTGTGTCGAATGTTGTTTTTTTAAGTGTTCCGTAAAAACCGTAAAAAAACTATAATACCGGTATGATTTTTTTACTATAATACCTTATACTAATACCTTAACATACTTGTATATTTATAATTGTATTATTAGGCCAAGTCTATAAGTTTATGTAAACTAAATAAGTTTATCTACTGGCTCGTTTAAATTTATCTACATTTTTTTTAATTATCGTTTTGTTATCTGCTTCATAGAGTAGGTACTTCTGATGAAATAGTTGCATCATTTTATCTTGAATTAACTTGTGAACATGAACTAAGCGAACGAAATTGAAGTAAGGAGCCTTCTCTTATTTTTTTGTGTCTCAAGGCCTACTTACATTTGAATAAATGAAAAATGACAGTATTTTCCCTAGATAATTCATCGACCGTTTTGATTTCAAATATCCAGGATGTGTTGAGGTAGCTCAGTTAGGGTATTCCACCTGTAAGGCACTGGTCGCAGGTTCAAGTCCCAACTTAGAAGTTGACAAATTCTGATCTAAATCTAATTAATTTTATAAAAAATCGAGTAATTTAAATATAACATAAGTCCAATTATAATTACTTTTCTCAGCCGGAATCTTTTTAATATTGCCTTTAGCAGGCAGACCATAAAATTGTAATAAAATTTATGTTTTAAAGTATTATTTATTAGACGTTGTGGGACATTCTTTTGGGACTTTCGAGATTCTTTTTAACTTTTTACCTTTGTTTGGCTATGCATTTTCATAAATATTTGTCAATTTTATTTTTATGAACGAACAAAAATTTTATCAATTTCAATAATTATGAAATGAAATGAAAGTTTATTTGTCAGAATATAGGTGAATAGGTAAAGAAATTTTACATGTAAGCATTTTAGATTCAGGTGCAAGCTCTACCAATATGTGACGTACATACACCTACATAAAAATGTAATTTTAATTTTTGTAGAAATATACTACAAATATTTTTTTAACTGTTCCGTAAAAAATAACTATAACACCGGTATGATTTTTTAGACGTATATCATCTCAAGAAACAAACAAAATATTGTATTTATTATAAATTACCTAGTACTGCAACTATCCACTGCATGTAAGTTTTTCCTTTCTTTTCTTCAGACACTACTTCCATTTTAATAAAAAAATAAATCACGTTTTATTGAACCATTGATAGAACTTTGTATTTATTAACACATTATTTGAATATGTTTGTATCAAACTAAGATACTCATCACATGTTATACTAAGAACTTCATCAGTAAAATTATACGTCAATTTTTTTAAATGGCTGTTTCAAATAATGAATATTGTAAACGGGTTTATTTATCAACTCCGTCAGTGTTAATGTCTACGTATCACAATTAAGGTACTTATGAGAGACGATGCCTTAGAGCGAATGGGTGGAATCTACGAACTTAATAAACGCAGGGCCGCACCATCCCGCACACACGTCACTAAAGTGATTACAAAATAAAATATGGGAAAAGAAGTAAAAAAGGTACAGAGTGGATACATCGTGGAGTTCATCATATTGTGTCAGATGAACTGACTTGGGAATTTTTTATCTATGATCCGCCCGCGTGAATGTCAGATATCGCGGCTTTGGTCTTATCCCTAGTACTATATACACTACGAAGTCCTTTCAAACAAAATAAAAAAAATGTATCAAAATCCATTAATTAATTTTTTGTCGTGTGGAGTTGCTGGACTCCCATCGGCCGCGTCCCCAGGTGGTGGATAGGGGAATGCCCCCCAGATATGGGAGGTACTAGGGAAATCAAATACCTAGCGCGAACCAAAACCAGTAGGCATGGGCGTGCCTTTAGTCTTGGTTGAAGATACGACCTAAGGGATCTCACCCCTACAGAAAAGACGAAGCTGTGGATCAGCCAACCTTATGAATGGCGGAATTAAAAAATAATCTACCCCAGGAGGGTACCACAGATCGTGGAGAATCCCTCCCTGATCCCTGTTCTTTGCAACAGAGTTCAGGCTGCCCCTCGTATTCTGGGGAGGGCACATTTCGCTCTAATAAGAAAAGTCTCAGCCAACAGATTTTCCATAAAGGAATGTTCATGAACAGACCTCGATCCAGTTCATTAAGTGAACTACCTGCTAAATCCGGAAAAGGCAGTGAAACCAATACCCAGGCTACAAACCAAGTATTACAGATATCTGATGAAGAAAAAGACTCATGGACCGAAGTTGCTTACCGCAAAAGGCAAAGGACTAGCCCTGACAACGTCCAAAGGGCTCAGAAACAGAGTAAACTCAATTACTGGCTTGCAGCACCTACATCTTTACAACAGCTTTCAATCACTCGATGTTGACGATAAAACTTCAGAAAAGGGTAAACCTAAGATTCCAAAACCCCCACCACTGTTTGTCGACAAAGTCAGTAACATCCAACCGCTGACAAAAATGTTACAAGACGTCGCAAGGGAAGGCTACGAAATCAAAATCCTTCCTGGGGAACGTGTTAAAATACAACCAAAAACAGCTGAAGCCTATGGAGTTATATACAAAGAACTCAAACAAAGAAACACGGAATTCTTCACATACCAACCCAAACAGGAACGAAGTTTCAGAGTTGTGCTAAAAAACATGCATCCAACAACTGATCCAGATCTATTGACATTTGCACTGGAAGAACTGCAACACAAGGTCACTAACATTTGGAACATTAAGAACAGCCGAACGAAAAAACCACTGCCAATGTTTTATATTGATTTGCAGCAAAATCCAAACAACAAGGATATTTACAATATTAAATCACTTTTACACTGTCGAGTAGCATTTGAAGCACCGAAACCGAAACAGGCCATCCCTCAATGTTCCAACTGCCAACAATACGGCCACACCCAAAAATTTTGTCACAGGCAAGCGCAATGCGTTAAATGTGCACAACAACACCACACCTCTAAGTGCCCCAGAAAAGAAAGGTCCGATAAGGTAAAGTGCATCCTCTGTGAAGGCAACCACCCTGCTAATTATAAAGGCTGTGCCGTGTATAAGGAACTTCAAAAGGTCGCATACCCTAGAGATCTACCCAAGAACCCACGTAGAATTACAAGGAAACCAAAAGATCCACAAGAAAACAATAATAATAATAATGAAAACATGACATATGCATCAATTACTAATAAATCCCTAAATGAAAATGACAATACTCCAATTATAAATAATGTTTCCAAAACTGACACCATCCTCACAACTCTAAATGAGACCATACAAGCTGTAATGAACCAGATGCTAATAGTTACTAAAATGCTGACGGAACTCATGTCAAAACTGCCTTTTCATTCTCTTCAATAAATATTTGTATATGGAATGCTAACGGCTTGTCCAAACACTCAAATGAGTTAAACTTCTTCTTAAAAACCTACGACCTTGACATCATGCTCGTATCAGAAACACACTTCACAAGTTTAAGCTTCTTTAAAATGCCAGGCTACACCCTGTACCATACCATGCACCCTCGTGACAAGGCGCATGGAGGCTCTGCGATACTTATCAAAAGCAATATTAAGCACTACCACCCTGGAAATTACTGCAAGGAACATATTCAAGCCACTAATGTAGTAGTAAAAGACTGGTTTGGAGATTTCACAGTTTCCGCCTTGTACTGTCCTCCTAGACATAACATAAAAGAAGAAGACTTCAGCGAGTACTTCGCAACACTGGGTAATCGCTTTATGGCTGGAGGAGACTACAACGCCAAGCATACCTACTGGGGGTCCAGGCTTATCTTAACGAGAGGTCGAGAGCTCTTTAAATGCATCCATGACAACAACCTAGGCATAATTTCCACAGGACAACCTACGTACTGGCCTACAGACAAAGGAAGAATTCCTGACTGCATAGATTTCTGTGTTACCAAAGGAATACCAAGAAATTTTTTTTTTTTTTTTTTTTATGCCACTTAGGCGGCAGACAAGCACACGGCCCACCTGATGGGAAGTGGTTACCGTGGCCTATGGACGTTTGCAACACCAGGGGCGTCACAATCGTGCTACCGACCCTGTAGATACCTTCTAATACCCTTCTTGAAGAACCCCATATTGTAGTCGCTTGGGAAAACCACGGCAGGAAGTTCATTCCACAACCTGAGCGTGCGTGGGATGAAGTTCCTTTCAAAACGCACGGTGCGTACCATTTCCGGTCGCAGTGTGTGAGGATGAATTCCCTGCCTATGGCGAGTGGTGCGATGATAGAATGCAGCGGTGGGCATCATGTCAAACAATTCATCTGAGCACAAACCATTGTATAGGCGGTAGAACACACACAGCGAGGCAAAGTCTCTTCTGAGGCTGAGAGGTTCCACATCGCCTGTGAGTATGGGATTGTCGACGAGCCTCAACGCCCGTCTTTGCAATGAGTCGAAGGGGCCAAGCTGGTATGCAGGCGCTCCGGCAAAAAGGTGACAGCAGTACTCCATGTGGGGCCGAATTTGTGCCTTATAAAGCAGAAGTCGTTGCCCCGCAGTGAAGTACTGCTTCGCCCTGTTGAGCACTCCAAGTTTCTTTGAGGCCAGCTTGACCTTGTCCTCCAAATGGTTGCGGAACTGAACGTCGCTTGAGATGTCGACACCTAGGATCCCAATACTCGAAGAGATGGAAAGTGGTGTGCCCAGGAATTGCGGCGCTACAATAAATGGGGTTTTCTTAGCGGTGAATACACATACTTGTGTCTTAGTGGGGTTAAATTGGACTAGGTTAAGTCGACCCCAATCGGATACTCCCGAGAGAGTAGTCTCGATTTCAGACACAAGTTGTTCGCGTCTCTTCTCCACCTCGAATTGAGGGATATTTGCACGACCCGTGTAACACGTATCCCCGGTACTGTCGTCCGCATAGCAATGAATAGATCCATCAGACAGCATGTCATTGATATGCAGCAGAAACAGCGTCGGGGACAACACGGAGCCTTGTGGGACACCAGCGTTTATGTCCATGCGTTCCGAGCAGCTGCCATCGACGACGGCTTGGATACTTCTGTTGGACAAAAAGCTGGCAATCCATTCGCAAAGTCCCTCGGGGAGTCCGTAGCGTGGCAACTTCGAAAGAAGACCTCTGTGCCAGACCCGGTCAAAGGCCTTTGCTATATCGAGGCTGACCGCTAGTGCCTCGCCCCGACTCTCGATAGCTTGCGCCCATCGGTGTGTGAGATACACAAGAAGGTCACCAGTGGAGCGACGGTGGCGAAAGCCATACTGTCGGTCGCTCAGTAGGTCGTTTCCCTCAAGGTATCCCAGGAGCTGTGCGTTAATCACACGCTCCATTACCTTCGAGAGAAGGGAGGTTATAGCAATAGGCCTGTAATTGGACGGGTCTGTCCTGTCGCCTTTCTTAGGCACAGGATGCACGAATGCAGTCTTCCACGAGGCTGGGACTTGTCTCGCGGAGTAAGAGAGCGCGAAAAGCCGTGTAAGTACTGGACACAATTCGGGGGCACAGTGCTTGAGCACCATCGCCGGTATACCATCCGGCCCACTCGACTTCCGAACATCCAGGGACTTGAGTTCCCGCCGAACCACCCGTTGCGTGATTTTAATTTCAGACATGAAAGTACCACAGTCGGGGACAATAGGTGGCTCGGCATTCCCGTCGTTCATCGTCGAGTTTGACGCAAAGAGATTACCTAAAAGATCGGCTTTCTCCTTAGCGCCATGAGCTAGGCTACCGTCGGGTTTTTGCAGCGGCGGAAGGCAGGAATGGCAGAAGTTTCCCTCGGCAGCTTTGGCGAGTGACCAAAATGCTCGACTACCGGATGGGTAACGAGTAAGCCGCTCGCCAATTCCACCGATGAACTCAAACTTCGCCCTGGCAGTAGCTTTTTTACTGGACCTCGAAAAAACGTGAACTGCAGAAGCTGCTACGACCTGTCTTCTGATCACTCTCCAGTCCTTCTAGAACTGAATACCAGGGTCATGGAAAGAGAAAAAAAGTGCACTCTACACAGTAATAATACTGACTGGTACAAATTCAAAAGCCTTATTAACTCGGCACTTAGCACGCCTATTCGCCTGAAGTCTGAAAGTGACATTATTGAGGCAGTTGAATATTTTAATACCACTGTCCAAACGGCTGCCTGGACCTCTACTCCAGATCCTAACAAATATAAGGGTAACTACTATATAGCCAAAAATATTCGAGACAAGATAGCAGTAGTGAGTTATTGGGCATTCTACCCCACCTTAGTTCCTTCGGTTATCTTCGATAACCTCAGTCACGGTGGGATAGAATGCCCAATAACTTTTTGTAAAATCATTTACCTAAGCCAACGTTCCACATTTTAATACCGTTCAATACACTACCGTTCCGTCGGCTCTCTGCGATCCCGTGCGTCGTAATTGCGTTGAAAGGTGCTCTGTAAGTTAGCGATAGAGTCATTTCATTCACGTTTACCTGTATACATGGCGTTGTCTGTAAGCAGTTTGGTTTAACTATTTACGGTTATAAATACATAATGTCATAATTACATTTGTTCATAACCAGTCCATCAGCATTGCATCAAACATGAAATTCATTAAACAAGCAAAATCGTTACAGATTAGTATAATCTGTAATGATTTACCAAAAATCAAGTTACGCCACGGAGAATTATTGCCGAATACAGTACGTTGCATCATTTGCGGACCATCAAATTGTGGAAAAACCAATTTGTTAATTGGTCTCCTTTTGCACGAAAATGGATTGACATTTCAAAATGTTTATGTATATTCTAAAACTCTATATCAACCAAAGTACATTTTTTTAGAAAAAGTTTTACGAGGAGTACCAGGAATCACTTTTCAGAAATATCAGGCAAATGATGACGTTATGAAAGTGTCAGATGCAAAACCTAATTCAGTGATTATTTTTGACGATGTAGCATGTGAAAATCAAAGTAATATGCGTGATTATTTTGCCATGGGGAGACATAAATTGATTGACAGTTTTTATTTAAATCAAACATATAGCAAAATACCTAAACAACTAATAAGAGATAACGCTAACTTAATTGTGCTTTTTAAGCAAGACGAAATTAATTTGAAACATGTTTATGAAGAACATGTTAACACTGACATGACGTGGTTGGAATTTCGTACCATGTGTTCTCAAATATGGAAAGAGCCTTATGACTATGTTGTGATTAATAAAGACTGTCCTAAAAACAACGGCTGCTATAGAAAAAAGTTTGACACTTTTGTAGAATTAGATAAAATTTGAATATTTAAATAGACTGCTTCCACTTTCTTGTTATTCTTTAATCGACTCTTATCCGATTACCATCTATTTTACATGATGGAAAAATCATTGAAAAAACAAATTGTAGATGCGACACAAGCTGTAAAAAAAAAATTACGTAACATGAAGGATTTTGAAGATAATAACAGACAAGTGCTTGATACAGTTTTTAAGCCTGTTACAGAATCTCTTAATTTAATAGCCAACACCAATAACCGACTAGCTCTAACAAAAAAAGAAGAAAAAGGAGAATTTCATGATCAACCTTTCAATCACGACTTACAGAAAGATTATAAAGAGAAAGATATAAAAGAAACAAATGATACCAGTGACGAATCGGAAACCGATATTGACTCTTCATTTCAGTCATTAGTCGATACTAATCCAGATCATGATGTATCATCCTGGTCATTATCTTCAGAAATATTAGCGGATGTGCCATTTGGTGTAAGAAATGAACGTGGAAAGTTAATGTTAGGTTCCTCTAGTATAACGATTGGTGACGACGTTATTACTGTAGCCGGACACAAATACAAATGTACACCTGGCTTGCGACAGTTGCTCTTAAAAAAAGACGTTGATCTGAGCTTTGTTACAGACTATGACATGCAAAATTATAAGTCGATGTTACTTGTAACAAATGCACATCGTCGCGATTTTGATTCAAGAAAACCAATTAAAAGTAATAAAGGACAAAAATATATGCAAGTTATTAAACCTCTTTTCGATCAACAAAGTAAAAGTCCAAGCTGTGAACCAAAAGTACCAAATAAAGGTAATAAAGGACAAAAATATATGCAAGTTATTAAACCTCTTTTCGATCAACAAAGTAAAAGTCCAAGCTGTGAACCAAAAGTAGGAAAAGGATTACCTTTAGTAAAAATGTGGAAAAAAAACACAGATTTTGTATATTGGGATGATCCAAATGAATTGGTTGATAGATTAAAGTTATTAATTGCTTCTCGAGATGCTGGCAACACAGGACTAGATAATGAAATAATATCTATCGTTGAAGAACTACGTGAAAGCAAAATCATTAAATAGATTTACTAATAAGAAATGTGTATCATTTTATTGTACACCGTTCAACACAATACATCTTAAATATGAATGTAGATAAATTTGGTCATTATATTCATAAGCGATTACGTATATCAGAATTGCTTGGATTTTATGATAATGCATTACTAAAATCTGAAAATGGTGATTACGATTTGAAGACATCGAAGCTAACAGGGGTCAAACCTCCTCAAGATGCAGATGATGCAGTAAACAAAGCATATGTAGATGAATTGAGAACTAAACTAATAACCGACTTACAAAAATTGCAAAATACTATGTTAAACGATGTTCAGAACCATCTGGAGAAAGCTTTAAAATCAATAGTATCTGAGGCAGTGGTTCACTTGGAAAGCAAATTTTATAGTCGAAAAGCAGTTGATGAGATAGTTGAAAAAGCAGTTAAATTTGTATTAGATCAAAAGTATAAGCTTGAATGTTCCTCAAAATGACAAAACAACAAATTGTTAACGAAATACATAAAGCTGCACGAAAAAATTTTCCTCGTCGATCTGTAATTTTAAAAGGCATTGATGATTTGTGGCAAGCTGATTTAATCGACATGCAAAACTTGAAAAGATTTAATAAAGGTTATAACTATATTTTAATAGTTATTGATTGCTTCTCAAAGTACGTTTGGATAGAACCACTAAAAACTAAAAATAAGCATGATGTTTCTAACGCATTCGAGAAATTGATATCAACTAACCAGCGGATACCAGCTCATCTCCAAACTGATTTGGGCACCGAGTTCTATAATTCATCATTTCAAAAGCTTATAAAGAACTATAACATTAATCACTACTCAACGTTTTCAACGAAAAAGGCTTCAATTGTAGAACGTGTTATCAAAACTATTAAAAATAAATTGTATAAGTACTTTAGTCTCAACGGACACTATAAATGGATAGATTTTGGTTTGGAGAGTGTTGTAAAGACATATAACAACACAAAACATAGCACTATTAAAGTAGCACCCGTTGATGTCAATAAATTGATTGAAGCAGATGTTAAAAATAATATTAAGAACTCAATGAAAACGGTATCCTATAGACATAAGCCCAAGTTTATGATTGGCGATAGAGTTAGAATTAGTAAATACAAACAACTATTTGAGAAAGGTTATACGCCTAATTGGTCAACGGAACTATTTACTATAAAAAACATCAATAACACTGTACCAGAAACATATAACATCGAAGATCAACACAAACAAGTTATATTAGGAACCTTTTACAAACACGAACTTCAAAAATCATCTTGTCCAGGTGTCTATTTGATAGAAAAAGTTTTACGAAGGAAAGGAAATAAACTGTTCGTAAAATGGTTGGGCTTAAGCAATAAAGAGAATAGTTGGATTGATAAGACTGCAATAGTGGAATAAATATACATAACAGTTTTTAATTATAATATTTTGTTCATTATACTTTGAGCTATGCAAGGTGGTGGACTACTCAATAGTGTTATTAATCATTTGCCATTTGAACTGCACTTACCCGGCTATAATTATTGCGGACCTGGAACAAAACTTTCAAAACGTTTACTGCGTGGTGACAAAGGTGTAAATAAGCTAGACGAAGCTTGTATGTATCACGACATTGCATACGAAAACTATACAGACTTGTCTAATCGTCACAAAGCCGATTTACAACTTTTAAATATGGTCAAAAAAAGAATGAAAGCAAAAGATGCTAGTAAAGGAGAAAAGCTTAGTTCGTGGCTAGTGAGTAAAGTTATGAAAGCTAAACTCAAATCTGGTGCTGGTGTTAAGACATTTAATAATTTCGTTACAAAAATTAAAAGAAAAATCAAGAAACGCTCACCCAAAGATAGTAAATCTTTAATACATGCAGCTTATATGGCTGCTAAAAAAATTGTTCCATGCGTTCCAAAATTTCGAGTTCCACGAGTCATACCTTTACCAAAAACCGGAGGCATTCTGCCTTTAATCCCGATTTTTGCTGGTTTATCAGCTTTAGGAGCTTTGGCTGGTGGTGCAGCGGGTATTGCAAAAACAGTGAATGATTATAGAGAAGGTCAAAAAAAATTACTAGAATCTGAACGTCATAATAAGACTATGGAAGCTATAGCATTAGGTAAGGGTTTATACATTAAACCACACAAAAAAGGCAAAGGATTGTTTATAAAATCGTCAAAAAACTAAATAATAAGCTACCTAATCGTGCCTTAACTAATATCGATATTCAAAATTATGCATATGGTATTCCTTATTTTCGAGGAGTTTACATGAAGGATCAGTTACCAAAAATTCCTAAACGAATTGAATGTGGTATAGTTAACCTAGATAATTCAGAAAACGATGGAACGCATTGGGTAGCTTATGTTAAGGTAAATAATTATTGTGAATATTTTGATAGTTTTGGTGATTTAAGACCACCAATCGAATTGATACGATATTTTAAGAACTGTAATATTAATTATAACTATACAAGATATCAAAAATTTGACACACTAATTTGTGGACATTTGTGTTTAGAATATCTACAATCTTTTTGGAATAAATACTATAAATTTTATACTGTTCTTTCATTTCAATCATTTGCAAGATGTCACTCACCTTGTCTATAACTGGTAACTCATCGGTATTAACTACCTTCTACCCAAATACGTTACAATTAATCGGGGAGTATGAATGTGCATTATTACATTTATCCACATATAATTCTATTCCAAATATTGATAAAACAAATAATAAGTTATACTATGGATCAAAGAATGTTATTGAAATACCTGAAGGTACTTATGAGTTGCAAGATATCAGTGATTATTTAAAATCTGAAGTAAAGGATGCATCCATAAAACTCCATTGCAATAACAACACCTTAAAAACTATGTTATTTTGCACATCAACTATAGATTTTACTAAAGATTGTACATTCGGAGGTTTGTTGGGGTTTAAAAGACAAGTCTTGGAAGCCAATAAATATCATGTATCAGAGTTTCCAGTCAACATTTTGCCTACAACCGTGATAAGAGTTGAATGTGATATAGTTAGCGGTTCCTATATAAACGGACAATCCAGTCACATTCTACATGAATTCGCACTTAATGTCCCGCCTGGATACAGAATTATAGAAATACCTAAAAACGCAATTTACTATCCAATCAACCAAACCAACATCAGCTGCATACAGATCAGACTTTTGGATATTAATAATAACTTAATAAATTTGCGAGGTGAAGAAGTACAGCTGTATCTACACCTCAAAAGAAAAAATGATTGACTATAATAAATATAATATGTTTTTCCAATTCAAAATAACAGTTCTACTCAAACTCTCAATGAAGTAAGAGCTCGACCTAAAAGGAGAATAAAGTTAAATAAAAACAATAAAGCATTTCTTAAGGCGATTGGTTTGTTAAAATGAATATCCTAGATGTTTTATCCGCTCCAGCCTACGACAACTCTGTGGAAGGAATTGAAATTCACTCTTACAAGCCTTACGTAACAAGTTTTAATAGAAGCGATGAAATCAGGATACCTATTAATCAGCAAGACTTGTATATATTACCATCAGAAAGCACTTTGTTTTTGGAAGGGACTGTTATTGTAAACAAGGCTGAAAATTCGAAAGAGAGAGTCAGTAGTGTTCATTTCACAAACAATAGTTTACTTTACTTGTTTCAAGATATAAGGTATGAGATAAATGGAGTGGAGATAGATAAAATAAAAAATGCTGGGATAACTAGCACGATGAAATCATTTATATCAATGAATGAGAGCGACGCTAAAACATCTTCTGCTTGGGGTTGGAATATCGACGGAATAAAAAGTACTAATGGAGGTAGCTTTTCTGCTTCTATACCACTTTGCAACATTCTTGGTTTTGCAGAAGATTTTAAGAAAGTAGTAATAAACAGTAAACATGAATTAATCTTATTACGAAGTAATACCAATCTGAACGCACTAAAACTTAACCCTGGTGAAATTGTAGAAGATATTATTATAAACAAAATAATATGGCGTGTACCACATGTTAAAGTATCTGATAGAGAAAAAATAAACATTCTAAAATTGTTAGAAAAAGATCGACCACTTCAGATGATATTCAGGAATTGGGATTTGTATGAATATCCAATGTTGCCTAAAACCACTAAACATACTTGGTCAATAAAAACATCTTCGCAAATAGAGAAACCAAGATTTGTTGTTATTGGTTTACAGACAAATAGAAAAAATAATGCTATATCTGATATGTCTCAGTTTGATCATTGTCAGATTCGTGATGTTAAGGTATACCTCAATTCCACCTACTTCCCATATGAAAATATAAATACAAGTTTCTCGAATAATCGAATTGCTTTAATATATGAACAATATACTAGATTTCAACAGTCTTATTACGGACGTCGCGCTGAGCCTTTATTAAGTGAGGAACAATTTAAAAACGTTGCTCCGTTATTCGTCGTAGACTGTTCTAGACAACCAGATAATCTTAAGTCAGGTCCTGTTGTGGACGTAAGAGTGGAAATTGAAAGTGATTTTGATATCCCAGATCAAACTTCGGCATATTGTCTTATATTGAACGACTGTATAATTGAGTATAAACCATTAAGCAGCACTGTGAGAAAATTATCATGAACCCGAATACGATTATAGTGGATGTCCAGGGGTTTAAAGACACTTGTAATAACTTTATAGTCAAGGAATTAGCTCTGGCCACTCGTGTTTATACCCAAACGTTCTTAATAAAGCCTCCATACTTATTTAAATACTTAACTACGAATGAAAAAAAACAAGTTACGTGGTTGGAGAGAAACAGAGGGATTTACTGGAATGAAGGTTATATCGACTATAGAGAATTTCGACGTATAATTGTTCCTTATCTAGAAAATAAAGAAATTATTGTGAAGGGCTTAGAAAAAGTTAAGTGGATTCAAGATCTTTGTATGAATTGTATTTGTATAGATCTTTGTGAAGACAAGTGTCCAAATTTATCACTGTTGCATAACAAATATTCAAATAATGAAACCAGTTTTAATTGTATTAATCATATTAAACAATGTGCACTTAAAAATGTTTTATGTATAAAGAACTATTTAATAGAGCAAGAAAGGTAATATGTCTTCCTATACGCAGTTTTAATAAATAAAACAATTTTTTAAAGTAAATGGTTTTTTATTTATTAACACACATTTTTAATATTTACAATTTTTTAACACATATTTTCATAGTAAATAAAATTTAATTAAAATCTTAATATGTCATCACACAATCTACTAGTTACACTAATGAATTATTACCTAATTAAAAAATATGATATGAGTAGCCACACAATTATTACCTATGGTTTTTTATTTTTTAACACACATTTTTAATATTTTTAATTTTTACACATATTTTCACAGTAAATAAAATTTTAATAAAATCTAAATATGTCATCACTTTATCTACTAATTACATTAATGAATTATTACCTAATTAAAAAATATGATATGAGTAGCCACACAATTATTACCTATGGTTTTTTATTTTTTAACAGACATTTTTAATATTTATAATTTTTACACATGTTTTCACAGTAAATAAAATTTTAATAAAATCTAAATATGTCATCACTTTATCTACTAATTACATTAATGAATTATTACCTAATTAAAAAATATGATATGAGTAGCCACACAATTATTACCTATGGTTTTTTTATTTTTTAACAAACATTTTTAATATTTATAATTTTTACACATATTTTCACAGTAAATAAAATTTTAATAAAATATAAATATGTCATCACTTTATCTACTACTTACATGAATGAATTATTACCTAATTAAAAAATATGATATGAGTAGCCACACATTTTTTTGGAAATATTGTGAATTAATTTTTCAGCTTGATCCGATATCTCATCTACCGTATCTTGTACAATATACTGTGCAGTGATTATCTCCTTAACTTCATCTTCGTCGTCTCTTGACTCACTGAGTTCCTTGATCGTAATTTTTATTAAACGTCGTCCTTTTCTTCTTTCACTGTTAATAATATAGGAATTCAATGCACTGCGTTTGTTTGTAATTGGTCTTCTTCGATTAGTTTTCTTTTTGTTTCTTTTTACTTCTTCATTGGGTGTTATCCAAGGTCTATTCATTGCGTTGTCCAAGTCGAACTGATCTTGCAGGTCTGGAAGATATTCAGGAGAGATCTCTTCTGTTCCGTTTGAAAATTTGTTGAAGTTGGTATTCTGAAAATTATTTAAAACATTAGTAATAAATCACACAGTATTTTGTAAATAGATCGAAATTTTCAATAGATTGAAAGTTATAAAATACCTACCATGTTGTTAGATATGCTCGTCTTGACTGTTTAATAAAGAATGAACTAGGTAATAATATTTTTTCTAACGCAGGTGATATATCAAATTATGCTGACATAAAGGATTTATTGGTATGATGATCAAGTTAGAACGTGAAAATTTTAGTTAATTCGTATGTGCATAATGTTATTGTTATGGACCTACTTAATAGTTGTGAAATTCTTATGAATTTCAAACATGTTGTAACGTGAATGATGACGTATTTCGTAATCAATATCATGTAAGGAATATAATAAAAACACAATAATTATGTAATTGCTTATTTTAATTTATTCGACATACTAATACAGAATCGGGTAACCAGTTAAATACCTATAGACACCTTATCAGTTAGTATCATACGAAATGAACTACAATAGGTATTCCTAATATTTCATTTTTGTATTGTCTAAACTCTCCAGCTATTCTATAGAATACCTACATTATTCCTTACTGATGATATTATATTCGACAACTTATTTGGGAGCTACTCATATTTTAATATTAAATATTTCACAACATTTCACACAACGCTATCTAGATCCATGGTAAGCTAGCTTAACTAGCTTGTGTTATGGAATCTAGAATGCAGATAAACATACTTAGATACTATTTTTTGTAAATACATACATATTATACATAGAAACACCGAGACCAATGCAAATACCCATATTCGTGCATATAAATATTTGCACCGAGCGGGAATCGAACCCGCGCCTCCTGCGTAGCGGCCGCGTTCACTACCGCCACGCCACAGAGGCTATTCTACATTATGTATAACTACGTGCTACTTTAATGTTACACTTTTTGGAATGACCAAAATATAGGTATAGGTATCTACTTACAAATTGATTACGTGGTTCACCGCTCAGCCCATGAGGGTTCCCCGTCAATTTCTTCCATGATGATAAAATATCTGAAAATAAAATTAAATATAGGTTTATGTCTAATTATTGAAAATTGGTAAATGTAGTTCGAATATGTTGAACCTACAACTTCTTCAGGAGCTACTCTAATTGAGTCACCAGGGCCTATTCAAATTTGATAAAATATTCTACATTATGTATAACTACGTGCTACTTTAATTTTACACTTTTGGAATGACTAAAATATATGGGTATCTACTTACAAATTGATTACGTGGTTCACCGCGCTGTCCATGAGGGTTCCTTGTCAATTTCTTCCGTGATGGTAAAATATCTGAAAATAAAATTAAATATAGGGTTAAATCTAATTATTGAAAACCGGCAAATGTAGTCCGAATATGTCAAACCTACAACTACACTAGAGCCTATTCAAATTTGATAAAATATTCTACTTTATGTACAATTAAGTGCTAGCAAGAGATTAAATATTTCAGCGTTCATTATTTTGTTTACAACTTTTGAATTTTGTACAGAACTTAAATTTTATACGAAAATTAAGGATATTCGTATAAAATTAAATTTAAAGGACTTCCATAGAAAACTACATCGCCATAAAATTAGATATTTAGTAGGTAAACTAACAAAGAATTATATATCAAATAATTAACATTATAAGTAATTACTTACATAACATTGCTTTTATTTTGGGTCTTCCTTTTAATCCTCTGAAGGACGTAGTGCACTGCGTGGTTAGTAGCTCGATGCAAATGGTAGATATTGTGGGAACAGAATATGAGACATTCCTCGCGTATAGGAACGATGTGACGATGTAACACACATAGGTAAACCAGTAGAACATACATGAACAAACTGCTGACTTAGCATTGGTCGTAGCTTTGTATAAAGGTACGTTGTTAGCCGACTTGCACATACCAAAACTACTTGCTAATATTTAAAAGTTATATTTTAAATGATTATTTGTAATGTTTGTTAACATATTTGTGGGATAAGTCTGTAGTAATATTTTTGTAAAATTATTTTTATGTAAACGATTCCAAAGGATTTTTAATAGAATACCGTTAACCATACCTTGTATCAAATTTGAGAACCATAAACCAACATACCTACAGATAAATAAAGTAACCACCTTTTTAGAAGTTGGTTAATATGATGTCGTTTTAATATTGTATCGCTGAGTAAGTAAACTAACAGATACCTTGCTTCCACACACTAACACACACACACACACACACACACACCCATGCAAACCGTGCATAGCAATTTGAAACTTCTATAATTGTGACGCAAACTAGGTAACATCCAGGGTACGTCTACCTTTTTAAAAATAATTAAATACCTACCGTGTACTAACGGTCAGCTTAAATTGGTGATTTAGGTATAGACGACGGTCTTTACCTACATAAATTGCATAATTTTACTTCTGCACAATGTATGAGAATATTTGATTAATACTTTTCATGTACCTATACATAATTATATAGTTACCATATTCAAACTATTTTTGATGTGTGTATATTATAATAATATACTTATCGACGACGATCAATGAACATACCTACATAAATTATAATTACATTTTATATGTATCATACACAAATCATAACATTCGTCGGATTTAATCGGAATTAGCTTTGGCGGTGTTGGTAAAGACATGGTTTTGTATTTCAATTGTAATAACAAAAGTGGAATTAGACGAAATGAGTTTTCAATCATTTTGATTTAAATAGTCGTAAGTAACATAAATTAATAAATACACCTATATGAATAATAAGTTAAGTTTTAATTTTGTTGGGAGGTGATAATTGCTGAATTAATACTTTTTATGTATAAAAACCCATCAATTTTTCAAATAAATTACATTCGCTCCAGTATCCTCCAGTGATCTTCTCCAACAATAAAATGTGAGTAAGTGCTTTTAAATTAATTATTATTTGGTTAATTATTATCCAGCTGAGTTGCTTGGTTAATTCCTGCCGGCTGATAATGATTAAATATTATTTAGTTAATTATTATCCAGTTGAGTTGCTTGGTTAATTCCTGCCGGCTGATAATGATTAATTATTATTTAGTTAATTATTATCCAGTTGAGTTGCTTGGTTAATTCCTGCCGGCTGATAATGATTAATTATTATTTAGTTAATTATTATCCAGCTGAGTTGCTTGGTTAATTCCTGCCGGCTGATAATTATTTACGCATATTATTATAAAATGTGATTACTGATTATGTTATCCCACTGAGTAGTGAGTTGCTTGGTTAATTCCCGCCGGCTGCATTATCTATAATCAGCCGTGATGCTAGCAATATATCTATTCGGAAAATCTTGGGAATATATTTATTTATAATTTAATTTTATTTTAACAGGTCTGATTCGGAGTTTGAAACTTCTTCTGTAGTAGAGTCGGAGTGTGTAGCACCAAAGAAACGCAAACAGGCGGTGGAGAAAAAGCAAAAACAACCGAAGCCCAGCTGCACCAAAAGTGTACAACGAAAAAACACTTCACCCGAGTTTAACACCACAAAGAGGTAGGTTTCGTTATGTTCAACTAAGTTTAACATCGTCACATTTTAATTAAAATTGAATAAGGTGTAGTTTACACCTTTAACTTAATTTATATACATAGATAGATCTTTTGACAATACTTGTACGTTTCAATACCTACACGTTTAAATACACGTATAACTTTTTTGTGTTTTGAGCCCAAGTTCCCAGGTCACTTTGAATAGATACTTTTATAATTAACACTTTTTTCTATTTACAGAACGAATAAAACAAATATTCTGAATATTTTGCGGGCTGAAGAAGTCAGTTGCAGTGAACCACGGCGCGACTTAGCTTCCAGTTTCTCAAGTCGTGTTTCAACTGGGACGTCTCGTCGCTCCAAGAAAACGGAAGGAGGGTATGTGGTTGATTTAAAACTCTATAAAACCAACGATTACATATCACACGCCCCTGATGTGCGCTACAGGACAGCGTTGGTGACTGTAAAATTACAGTGCGATGAGTCCTCACTATCTTGGGAGTCACTTCAAGACTTTCTAGGACATGCATATAAAGAATTTCAAGACACTGAACCAGTGCATTATTCGGATAAGATTTTTTTTAAGTAGATTTAATCGTTTATAGATATACCTTATGTATATTATTATAATATACACACATCAAAAAATAGTTTGAGATCACTTACAAAGCTGATATATTTTCAAATTTAACCCAATCAAGAGAAAATGTTTACATACGTTTAATCTGACTATTGTTTCACGTTCTAATTCTAATTTTTAATATTTTTAGAATCTTATCAGAAAAAATCTTCTGTACCACAAATATAAGTATCTAATTTTCAAAGTGATCACAAACTTTTTTAAGTGTGTAGATCTATAATACATAAATTTCTTTAATTTTTATGTTTTAAACTTAGTGTTGTAGGAGCAAATATCTTATTTAATAATGCCTTTTTGTACTGCGTGTAACACATCAGTACCCAGTAAATCATGGGTAGGACATTTGCGAAGTAGTTCACATAGGAAAAGTACTCAAACAATAAAACATAGTGATGGTGTAGAAATCATAAACTCAGCGTTTCGCAGTCGTATATTAACCTATAAAATATTAGCTCGTGATGAACATCAAGGAGCGTCAATTGAATCCTTTTTTTCAAGTATTTTTGACAAATTAAAATCTCTTTTAAATGAATTCCTTGCTAAGCATACTTGTGTTAAGGTAAACTTTGAGTATTTTGGTACATTTTTAAAATTCAAAGATAATTCACAAGAAGTGAAATCTTTTGGAACCAAAAATAAAATATTATATTCTAACTTCGATTTCGAAAAATTGTATATTGAAACAGTAAATTATTTAAAAACATCTATTGAAGAGTTTGAAGGTCGTGATAGTGGATGGACATTTATAAACAATTTGTATGTTGAGATGAATCTCAATAAATACCAACCACTTGGTGGTTCTAGTTATATCAGTTTACCCAAATTAATTCAGGCTAAAAAAGCATGTTTGAATATTGTGAATAATGATCACTATTGTTTTTTATGGTGTGTAACAGCGGCTTTATATCCAGCTAAGAAACACCCTGAAAGAACGTCTTCTTATCCTAATTTTCGAGAAATATTTAACTTAAGAGGAATGTCTTTTCCTGTAACCTTTAATGATATAAGAACATTTGAAAAAAACAATCCACATATAAAGTTTATAATTTATGGCTTAAAAAATCATAAAAACTTTGTAGGTCCTTTGTATAAATCTGAATTCAACCTTAAATACAACGGAAAATTGATACACCTTCTGTTTTTAGAAAATAATAATTCTTCTCATTATTGCTTGATCAAAGACTGTTCCAGACTTTTTAGAAGTCAACTAACATCTCATCACAGCAGATTACATCTTTGCGAATTATGTTTGATATTTTTCAATACCGCTGACGAACTTAACAACCATTTATGTGGAGGTGTAGTAACTGTCCTTCCAAACAGAGGTTCAGTAATTAAGTTTAAAAACTATGAACGGAAACAAACTATGCCTTTTTGTATTTATGCAGATTTTGAATCGATGCTACAAACAAGTACTGAGCCTAATAATTGTTCTAGTAAAAATATGAATATGTTTCACCAACACGTACCGGTTGCTTTTGGTTATTATATTGTATGCTCTGATGAACCTAGCTATAATCGTTACGTGTCATATCGAGGTCCAGACTGTGATAAGCGGTTTGTTGACTATTTAATTAAAGACGTGCAAAAAATTTATGATATAATTAAGTCACCAGCTGCAATGATATTTTCCACGGAGGACAGGTATGACTTTGAAAATGCAACACGTTGTCATATCTGTCAAAACTTTCTTTTTTGGGACAAAGTCCGTGATCATTGTCATCTTACCGGTCGCTATCGTGGAGCTGCACATTCGTTCTGTAATTTGCAATATAAATGCCCTGCATTTGTCCCCATTTTTTTTCATAACTTAGCTGGTTATGATTGTCATTTATTTATTAAAGCCTTGGGTGACGTCCCTGGTGAAATAAAGATAATACCTAAAAATAAAGAAAACTATATCTCATTTACGAAATTTGTATCAGTTTCAAATAATAAGTTCTTTCAAATGCGTTTTCTTGATTCGTTTAAATTTTTGGGAACAAGCTTAAGCAAATTATGTAAAACTTTAAAACCAGAAATGTTTAAAAATTTACAAAATCACTTCCCTGCCCAAGATGAATTCCAATTACTTACTCGCAAAGGAATTTATCCATATGAATACATGGATTCGTGGAAACGGTATGATGAAAAATGTTTGCCTCCAAAGAAATACTTTTATAGCTCCCTCAATGATGAAAATGTTTCTGAAGATGATTACCGGCATGCACATTTAGTTTGGTCAACATTTAGAATTACTAGTTTAGGTGGTTATACGGATCTATACCTACAAACTGATGTGCTTTTATTAGCAGATATTTTTGAAAACTTTAGACAGACTTGTAAACAACATTATCACTTAGATCCAGCTTTTTATTTAACTGCACCCAGTTTATCTTTTGACGCTATGTTATTAAAAACATGTGTTCAATTGGAACTAATTAATGACTTGTCTATGATACGCATGTTACAAAGTGGTATAAGAGGAGGCGTGTGCCTCTGCTCTCACAGGCATGCGAAAGCAAATAACATATACTTACCGGATTACAAATCTTCGGAACCTGATTCCTATGTCTCTTATATAGATTGCAATAATTTGTATGGGTATAGTATGTGTCAATACTTACCATTATCCAACTTCAAATTTCTCACTCCACAGGAAATTAACAATTTAGATATAACGAAAATTGCAATTGATGCAGATTATGGTTATATTTTGGAAGTGGATATAGTATACCCTAAGCATTTGCATAACTTACACAACGATTTACCATTTTGTTCTGAAAAATTTATACCCCCCGGGGGAAAGAGTTCTAAGCTAATCCCTAATTTATACGATAAATTTAAATATGTTATTCATTACGTGCATTTACAAACTTGTATGAAACATGGGTTAATATTGAAGAAGATTCATAGAATAATCAGTTTTCGACAAAGCCCATATTTAAAACAATATATTGATTTAAATACCAAACTGAGACAAAAAAGTTCTTCAACTTTCGAACAAGATTTTTTTAAGCTCTTGAATAATAGTGTATTTGGAAAAACCTTAGAAAATACTGAAAACAGGGTTAATGTCCATTTAGTTTCTCAGTGGCGAGATATCAAAAACATAACTAAAAGAAGAAAATGTGCTCAAAACCTTATTGCTCGTCCAAATTTCCATAGTGCAACGGTTTTCACTAAAAATCTAGTAGCGGTGCAGTTAAATCCTGAACAAATAACTTTGAACAAACCAATATATATTGGCTTTGCTGTTCTAGAATTATCAAAAAGTCATATGTATGATTTCCACTATTCAGTAATGCAACCTTTTTACAAGGATAGGATACGGATGTGTTACACGGATACAGATAGTTTTGTGTATCATATACAAACCCATGATTTCTATGAAGACATAAAAAATAACTTTTTATCTTACTTTGACACTAGCAATTTTTGTAAAAATAATGTGTATTCTTTACCCATACAGAACAAAAAAATACCAGGCTTATTTAAAGATGAAATGGCTGGTAAAATAATAAGCGAATTTGTTGGATTGAGATCGAAGTTATATTGTATCAACACCATTCACAACACAATTAAAAAAGCCAAGGGTATTAAAAAGAATGTTGTACGTGACCTTAACGTTACTGATTATGAAAAAACACTTTATGATGGTAACATTGTTCATAAAACAAATGTTTTATTTAAGTCAATAAAACATGAGCTATTTACATGTGCTGTAACAAAAATTGCATTGTCTGGTGATGATGATAAAAGAGTAATTGCAAAAGATAAGATTTCAACTCGAGCATGGGGTCATACCAATATTTTTAATTTTTAACTAATAAATAAAAATGTTTATTTACTGTTTCCTTTAAGTACATGTTACAATGTTTGGAGAGATCTCCTTTTGCACAATATATGCTTGTATCAGGAAAATCCGCTCTTCTTACAGACCTTTTATAAGCTACGTACCTTTTATAAGTTACCATAAAATGAGCAAATAATATTCACATGTTATGTGCACTAAATACGAAGTTTTGTGAAGTATATCATTTGAGATGCTACATGTAATGTGAAAGTGACGTAACTAGCCCTGTGACATGATGTCTTGGGATCAGACCCGTTATATCGGACTAAGGTCTACTAATAACGGGACTGCTAGCTTATTGGATTTAACTAGAATTAAGTGTGCTGTCCTGTCTTATATAAGTACCTAGACTTAAGAAATTGTAATTATTTTAATAAACTAAACTAAGTAAAACTGTAAAAAATAAAAAAAATAAAAATGTATTATTATAAAGTTTTCAGTTTTTTAATTTAATTTCCTATAGCATTTACAAAACTATCATCATGACGAACAAATTTACGTTTTTTCGCTATGTTAGAATTCTAGAATGGACAAATTCAAAGACATTATTGTCTACCATACTCAGTCAGTACTTAGCGACAACACTATAAGATTCATAGTCCGTATTACTATAGGATACCCTAGATGGTTCTACTAGTATGATAGGTCTTAAAAGAATAGTTAGACCAAACTGCTTACAGACAACGCAATAGGTAAACGTAAGACTGAACTGTTTATGAAATGACTCTATCGCTAACTAACAGAGCATCTTTCAACACAATTACGACGCAGGAGATCGCAGAGAGCTGACGGAACGGTAGTGTATTGAACGGCATTAAAATATGGAACGTTGGCTTAGGTAAATGATTTTACAAAGAGTTATTGGGCATTCTATCCCACCGTGACTGAGGTTATCGAAGATAACAGATGGAACTAAGGTGGGGTAGAACAGAGCATCTTTCAACCCAATTACGACGCAGGGGATCGCAGAGAGCCGACGGAACGGTAGTGTATTGAACGGCATTAAAATATGGAACGTTGGCTTAGGTAAATGATTTTACAAAGAGTTATTGGGCATTCTATCCCACCGTGACTGAGGTTATCGAAGATAACAGATGGAACTAAAGTGGGGTAGAACAGAGCATCTTTCAACGCAATTACGACGCAGGGGATCGCAGAGAGCCGACGGAACGGTAGTGTATTGAACGGCATTAAAATGTGGAACGTTGGCTTAGGTAAATGATTTTACAAAGAGTTATTAGGCATTCTATCCCACCGTGACTGAGGTTATCGAAGATAACAGTAGGAACTAAGGTGGGGTAGAACAGAGCATCTTTCAACGCAATTACGACGCAGGGGATCGCAGAGAGCCGACGGAACGGTAGTGTATTGAGCGGCATTAAAATGTGGAACGTTGGCTTAGGTAAATGATTTTACAAAGAGTTATTGGGCATTCTATCCCACCATGACTGAGGTTAGGTTAGGTTAGGTTACAAAGAGTTATTGGGCATTCTATCCCACCGTGACTGAGGTTATCGAAGATAACCGAAGGAACTAAGGTGGGGTAGAATGCCCAATAACTCACTACTGATAGCCCAAAAAAGAAGCCTTCGTAAACTATGGCAAATTACGAGGTGCCCGCAGCTAAAAACTCGCCTAAATAGCGCCACCAGAGAATTAAAGCATATCCTCGAAAAAGACCGTAACGACAGCTTCCAATCTCACTTAAGGACATTAGACGCCAAATCCTCTTCCAATTATTCTCTGTGGAAAGCTATTAGGAAATTCAAATGCCCGACAACATTTTCACCGCCATTGAGGAAAGCCGACAACAGCTGGGCTCGGAGCGATATTGAAAAAGCTAAAACATTCTCAGAGCACCTAGAAAAAGTCTTCATACCTCATCATTACGAAGGACCAATAAATCACAAGGAGGAAGTACGGGCATTTCTGCAGAAAGACGCTGATGACCCAAGAAACGATCCACCCTTGAAATTTACAAAACACGAAGTCCTTGGAGTTATAAGAAAGTCGAACCCAATAAAAGCACCAGGGTACGACCTGATAACAAACAGACTGCTGCAGGAACTGCCTGACTCTGGAATTGTTTTTCTAACTTCACTCTTCAATGCCCTAAACCGCCTTAGATTCTTTCCTCCCCAATGGAAGGTAGCCCAGATCATGATGATACCCAAGCCAGATAAATTGCCTGAAGATCCCAAGTCCTACAGACCAATTAGCTTACTGCCAATACCATCAAAAACATACGAAACGCTACTGTTGTCCCGAATGATGCCAACCATCATTGAAAAAAATATAATTCCTGATCACCAATTTGGTTTTCGCTGTAAGCACTCTACGGTAGACCAGGTGCACAGACTTATAAATATAATTACCAAGTCATTTGAAGACAAGAAATACTGCGCAAGTGCATTCCTTGATATTTCTCAAGCATTTGACCGCGTCTGGCACGATGGACTAGTCTATAAAATCAGGACCGCATTTCCCGAGAATGTATCTAACATAATTGAGTCCTTTGTTACAAAACGACATTTCTTTGTCAAGTGTGGAAATGAATGCTCTGGTCTATACCCGATTAATGCTGGAGTCCCACAGGGCAGTGTACTCGGACCGATGTTATACTTAATATATACCTCAGACCTGCCAACCTGTGGTACTATAACCACCGGAACATTTGCAGACGACACTGCCATTTTAGCGACACACGAAAATCCAGCAACGGCATCTGCTATTCTACAAAAAGGACTTGACGACATATCACTCTGGATGAGAAAATGGAGGATCAAGGCAAACGAACACAAATTCGTAAGCGTTACGTTCACCTTAAGGAGAGGCACGTGCCCTCCAGTTAAAATTAATAACAAAGTCATCCCAGAAGCAGATCATGTGAGATACCTGGGTTTGCATCTCGACAAAAGGCTCACATGGCAAAAGCACATTTTTACCAAACGGAAACAGCTTGGACTAAAGTTAAGGAAATTTTACTGGTTAATTGGTCGCAAATCACAGCTCGCACTCGAGAACAAGGTTCTACTGTACAAAACTACACTTAAACCCATATGGACGTACGGGATCCAACTCTGGGGAACAGCCTCTCACTCAAATATAGAGATCATACAGAGATTTCAAAATAAAACTCTCCGCATTTTAACTAATGCTCCATGGTATGTTCCCAATGATTTACTCCACCACGACCTAAAGGTTGCTACTGTGAAGCAAGAAATTGCCAACCTCACAAAAACATACAGAGACAGGATTCAAAAGCATCCAAACATTTTAGCAAAGGCGCTAATGAACGATAGCCACGAAAGACGCAGACTCAAACGCAGAATACCCCAGGATCAACTGTGTGCCATAACAACTGACTAAACCAGTTTAAAAAGAAAGAATTAGGACAGAGGTTCTAATTTCTGCAAGCCAATAACATTACAACAGCCAGACATACTTTTCATTGTCCCTGGACAGGAGACAGATAGAAGTAACTAAGAGTAACAAAAAAAAAAAAAAATGTCCATCGGGAACAAACATTCCGAAAAGGTAAGAATTTTAGTGTGTTTTGTATTCAAAATCGATAGCCTAAATATAACTCAAGTAGGTACCTATTTTTTTAAATATCTGCAATGCAACACACAACTACTTTACAGATTATTTTCTATTCTGGCGTCAGTCCCAGTCGCATCTGAAGCATTTGCCTCGAATTCTGACTATTTCAAAAAGTTCTAACAAAATTTTACAACCTTTAGGGATATAAAACGAAAAGCATCGATCCTAAAAAAAATATGAGTTACAAAACTGTTAAGGAAATTTAATTTTGAATTATTTGGTAGTTACCATTTTCTTGTAAAATTAAAACTGAGCGAATTATTCATTAAACAAAAATTTACCCTTAAATTCAAGATGTCGGAGAACGCAACGAACCGAATACTACGCAAATATTTTTTAATAAATAGGATTTTTTATGACGAATTCTATCTTTCTTGGGATAATAACAATTAACACACATTATACTTTTCCATTATGCCAGCGTTTCATATTAGAAACTTTTAAAATTATTAGTGTTTCTTTATTATATTAGGCATGTCATCATCATCATATCAGCCACACATAGTCCACTGCTGAACATAGGCCTCTCCTATAGACTTCCAGAACGACCAATCTAAAGCATCCCGCATCCAGCGCTTCCCGGCGACCTTGATGAGGATTAGGCATGTATTTTACATATAAACCTACCTCTTGTATTACTCTACCTGTTAGGAAAACCACTTCGAATACCATCGCGTAGGTTTAAAGATCTAAGCATATATGTTTATAGGGACAGACAAATAGACATTAAGTATTTATATTATTTAGTTTTTTATTAAAATATTATCTACTTAATACCAAATTTGGCATTAGAAAGTTAATGTAATGAAGCTTCATTTACAATAAAAAATTGAAATTGATTCTGACATTAATTTTGTTTGATACCTAAGGAACTCAAAAGATCAATTCAGTCTTTCTGTAACTTATTACAGTATGTGGTTACCATTACTTTTTTTATTGTTACATTTAAACAAGGGATCAAGTTTTAGTACTAATTAAATTGTAATTTCAAGACATTTTACACGTTGTAAGTCCAAATCAAAAAACGGAAAAATAATCAAATGATTTATTTCAAATCAATTTCGTTATCCTTTCAAATCTATTTCTATTTCTTCGACAGTTTTTCCTTTTGTCTCCATCAAAAATAAGACACTGATAATGGCTCCTACGAGGTTGATGGCCGCGTAACAGAAAAATACATTGTGAGCCCCGAGTGCATTGGAAATAGCTGTGAAAACCACTAACTGAATGAAGCAAAGGAAACACGCATATGTGACGAAGATGCCCATAACCCTTGCTCGAATCTGAAATTAAAAAAATCAAAATGTTTTTACTGAAGCATTTTAAATTAATGTAATTTTAATATTTCTTAGTCTAATTGTTGACCATTACTCCTCAAGTCAGTCTTGGCACTCTAATAAAAATGGATTATATTTTTTATAGGTAAAGAACTAACAAGTCTTAATTTTAAAATGCGTTATTTACTTCGGAAATTTATTTTATTTATTTATTTATACGATTTGATGAAAGACAATTTAAAATTCTGATAAAAGTTATATTAACAGAAAACAACATTAGAAGTAATGTAATTGGAATTGAAAAATATACAGCCCATAAGGGTTTTGAGCCAAAAATATCAAACCATATGAAATATGAATTTTCATGCTGCTTGGTTTTCACGTAATTTTGATCGGAAACTATAAATTTATCAACTAAATAAGGTTACATGAATACGTTCATCATCATCATTATATCAGCCACACACAATCCACTGCTGAACATATAGACCTATAGACTTCCAGAACGACCGATCTAAAGGAGCCCGCATCCAGCGCTTCCCGGCGTCCCACACTACATTTGCCCGTACGCGGTTGCCACTATAGAACATTTTTGCTCCATCGGCCATCTGTTTTGCGCGGTATGTGTCCTGCCCACTGCCACTAAATCGAGCTAATCCGCGGGGCTTCGTCGGTTACTTTTGTTCTCCTACGGATATCATCATTTCTGACGCGATCACGCAGGGAAATCCCGAGCATAGCCCTTTCCATAGCTCGTTGAGCGAATTTGACCTTTTTAGGAGACCCATAGTGAAGGACCACGTGACCCATAGTGAATACGTTTTAATAGATTAATTTTTAATTTGACACCGCTTTAACTATCGTGACGTTGTACTGATAAGATCTTTACGGGTTTAGTTTGGGTTCTAATTAGTTAAGATTGATCTGATGCTATATTGATGAAAATTTAAGCATTTGCTACTTCCTAAACTAGGTCAGAAGCATATTCTTCAGCAGTCATTGTTATTTTCATTAACGAATACAATTGAAAAGTTTTATTGAATATCACAATATTACAAAACATGTGCCAAAAATGCAACAGTACAATAGGTTGAAATTTTTTTTGGCTCCAATTAATTTCATATGTAAACTTTTATTTTTTTATTCAGTTATTCTTCTTAAACATAAAACATTATAGACGCCAACTGAACGGCCATAAAATACAAAGTTTTTCAAATAAATATTTCAGAGCAATTGATTAAACAGTGACTCAATGTCCATTCTTGTAAACGTTTCTCTCTACCATGATTTTAAATTTTAAATTGCAGGACCGCCCCAAGGCGGTTCTGCAATGTAAAATTTTTTTTAAGTAGTTTTGGAAAAAATCTTTCCTATTATTATGAATCAAGACGATTATTTTTTTTAACTTTGATAGTTTTTCAGTTGTTTCGCCTGTACCTCCAATTTTTTAACTAAGCGTTATTGTATATTTGACAACTGCCGCAAGGCGGTCCTGCAAATTAAAGTTTTTATAGTAGTTTTGGAAAAAATCTTTCGTATTCTTATGAATCAAGACGATTATTGTTTTTAACTTTGATAGTTTGTCAGTTGTTTCGCCTATATCTCCAATTTTTTAACTAAGCGTTATTGTATATTTGACAACTTTTAAAATAAAATATGAAATGTATTGGATATAACAGCTCATTATGTAAATAATACTATACCAAGTTATTTCAGTCAAACATGAATAGTAAATATTTTTTTTAAATAATGTTGTGATTTTTAATCTGCATTTTACATGAAGCAAAACCCGGAAAAATCTGCAAATAATGGTCCCGTCTCAAGTGTTTGTGTTTATGATTCGCTTGCATGCTTTTTTGCTAATAAATAATTATATCATAACTTAAGTGCTTAATGTAAAAAGTGAATAAAATTTAGCAAGGATATTATAAAACCGGCAGTGCAAATCTAACTGAATGCAGATTCATTTATGATATCTAATTTCATTGCAACCAAATCCTACCTACTAACTTTTGCTTTGCCGAGATTCGGAATGTAATACTTTCCTGTAAATGTAAATGGTCGCATCGTAACACCTCTTTTATTCCAATACTCAACACCAAATAAGGAACAGTATCTTTATCCAAAGTAAATGCTATTATTTTTGTTAATGTTAAATTAACATAAACAATAGCTAGACTATTAAAAGACTTGAAATTAAAAGAGGTATCTTTTAAGATGTAGAATTTTATTTATATTCCAAAATATGTCAAATTACCCAATTGTATCTTTTTTTCATATTTCAAGCTAAGAAATTCCAAGGTTTAAATTTAATTTCAAGTGTTCAATTCACCTCCATTTCCTTTAGTTAAAAGTAAAATTAAATTATCTAACAAAAACATATCTTTCCATAACCTGCTCTCATACTAGTTACTTAGTGAACAACTAAAGTTATTAATTTTTTTTTCTTCATTAATAATATTTATGAATGATCGAAAACACAATAATAAACTTGACTGAGTGTCGTGATATAAACTCGGATTCTGAATACGGCCCTGTTCATTTTGACAGGTGGTCGACTTGCGGTATATAGGTTCGCGCATGCGTAATCAAGTTTTCGTGTTAAACGGAGCAATCAGAAGCCAGAATATTCACGCATGTGTCCCACACGGACCAATCAGATTCCAATACACACTCGACACACTGTAACGAGGTTGTAAAAATTCGATGTAAACTCATGGTAAAGCTACAGTTGAATATGCTAGTAATATAAATGTCGTATTTGACCAGCTGAATAAAAATTACACACGACTTATTAACCAGGCTTTTATTTTGCAACTTTTTCAAGTCCGCTATTTTAATAGCATACATATTTTTACTCCTGGGTGCTTTAGGGGTCCCACCAAGGTCTTCGGGACCCAAGCCAACCTCACCTGCAAGCCAGTGCACCTGTTAAAAAAACGGGAAAGGCTCTAGCACTGGCATTCCTTTCGGGGTTGGGGGTCAGACGGCAGTCGCCCACGGAAAGGCCAAAACTACGCTAAACTAATATACACGAAAAAGTAAGGGATTGCGCAAGAAACAGGGCGCCGCGCCGCCACAAAACAAATGACAAGCGTGTTTAGATGTAAGTTAGTTGTAAGATAAATTAAGTAACGCCTACAATTTCAGTAACACTAATTTTATTACTTCAAAGTATGTTGCTTTATACTTTTGATCAGGCCTTGTCTATGTTCCCTCTCCCCCTCTCCCCCTTGCGTTATGAATGAATTTACTTGCATACATTCTGTCAGTAGCATCGATTTTTATTTGAAAAACCTTAAAAACCCTTAAAATAATTATATCGCTCATCATTGGTCCTGGATCGCACCGGATTTGGACATACGTACCAGGCTATAAAAGAGTGCGCCGGCAATTAAGGAGAAATTAAGGATTTGCAATCGCACCAGACGACGCAGTGAAGGTCAACCTGGGTCGTTACCGTGCAACGTGATCTTACAATTTGGATTGCTGTTTTTCAGTCACTAAAGTTTCCTATTTCAACCCAGCACTACATTAATCAGGTAGTATTAAGGTTAAACCATCGATTTAATCAGGTTAGTAGCAGTGATTTACTTTAATTGCAACATTAATGCGAAAGTTAACCTATGCAGTACAGTGGTTAATAAACCCTGAGTTAGTTATTTAATTGTTAATTTTACTTATAAAAAGTATTGTGTAACATAGTTTTTAGAATTAGAAACATGCTCAGGATTATTTAATTTACTGACCATTTAGTTCATAATAGGTACCTTATTTATATCGCTCATGTAAGTAAAACACAAGTATAAACTATAGGGTTTTCATTATCACTGATAGTGTGACAATTAATACAACTATTTACATTTAAAAAATACTTACTAGGTAACTCAATTATAAAAATACATCAGTACATTGTCATCATTAACGTAACTTTATGTAGGAAAAGGTGTCTAGGTACATATTACCTACTATTGCATATCTCGCAGCTTCAGAGGAGCATTATTTTGTTTGTATAAATTCCAGGGTTAACTCCCGCTTCCCAGAATGACAAATACTGATAATGAAACTGTTGCTGAAGAAAAGGAACTGATTCGGAAACGGGCCAGTTACAAGGGACAGTTAACTAATTTCACAAACTTCTTTGAGCGCAGAGGACGGATGTGAATTGCAAATACGTTTAGGTAAGATGGATTCCTTATACGAGAATTACGATGAAGTGCAGTTAAGAATTGAGTGTATTACTAGTTTGACAGATGCTCAAACTTTAAATCGCGCTAATTTCGAGTCACTTTATTTCAAAACCGTAGCAAAAGCTGAAAGCATTTTGGAAATTTAAAAAAAATCTCAAACTGATTATGCCTCTGTTAGTAGTTCGACAACTCGAAAAAGTAAACAATTTAATGTTAAATTGCCCACCATACAGCTGCCAAAGTTTAATGGTTCTTATGAAAATTGGCTTGGTTTTCGAGATACTTTTTGAGTCTTGTGCATGAAAATGATGACATTGATGAAATAAACAAGTTCCATTATTTAAGGAGCTCTCTGGAAGGATCCGCTGCTGTGGTTATACAAGCTATTGACTTTTCGGCAACTAATTACATTATGGCGTGGAACCTCTTAAATGAGCGTTTCGATAACAAACGTGCACTTATCAATAACCATGTTTCAGCATTATTTAATATCGAAACAATCACAAAAGAGTCTTCCGTCACTTTAAAACGTGTCAAATATCGTATCAAATAATGAAAAACCTACGGGCACTCAATTCATTTGGTGAGCCCACTAACGAGTGGGACACACTCCTTATTTACATAATAACTCATAAGTTAGATACCAAAACTTATCGCGAGTGGGAGGAGTTCAAATGTCGAGTTCCCGTAAATGACTCGATCAAATTTGATATTTTTATGAAGTTTTTACGCAACCGTACCGACTTGATTGAGACATTAGAATTATATCGACATATTTCTAATAGTCAGAGCACCGCGTCTTCCCAGAAAAATAATAATAAAATTAAAACAATGGTTTCAGTGCAGAATACCGTCCCGTCTAATAATAATAATAACACGTAAAATTCTAAGTCAAATCTATGTCCGAAATATAGTGGTTAACATAAATTAAATAATTGTAACCAATTTCTCGCCCTTAGTAACGACGCGCGTCTTAAATTATTACCTGAATTTAAGGTTTGTTTTAATTGCCTACGTCAAGGTCATTACGCGAATCGTTGCAATAAGCCTGGGTGCAAAGTATGTAATCGTAGGCACAATACATTGATACACGTAGCGGACGTAGTAGGCTTGGTTCCCTCTGCGCCGCCTCCGCGTAGGAACCGAACCTGATACGCCCGGGTCCGCGCGGACATCTACCAGCCCCACTAGACAAGTGGCAATTCGTTAGCCGGCGTTTGGTGGAATAGAATAAAGAATATATGGGATTTGACGTATATGACAGTCGTTAACGCTTGTCAAATACGTCAAATCCCATACGTTCGTCATTCTATTCCATCAAACGCTGGCTAGCGAATTGCCACTTGTCTAGAGGGGCAGTGCTCACTCCGCTGAGCCCAACCTGTCGTTATCAGCGATCGTTACGTCATCGGACAGTAGTAGTAAACAACATAGCGAAGTTTTATTATCGACGGCTTTAGTTAAATTGTATGATGCAAATAATTGTGAATACATCGCTCGCGCTTTACTGGACAGCGGCAGCACATCGTGCCTTATAACTGAGAAGGTGTTTCAACAATTAAAATTACCAATTAATCGTGTAGATAAAACAATTTTAGGCATCAATAATGTTGCTTCGAGAATTCGTAAATCGACTAGCGTGCCTATGAAGTCGTTGACTGCAAAATTTTCGGTCAATTTAAACTGTTTTGTTTTGCCTTCTATCACCGTTATCGTTCCTTGCCGCAGTGTGGATTTGTCTCAATTTTCCATTCCAACGAATGTTTGTTTAGCTGATCCTAATTTTCATGAACCTGCTGCCATTGATTTAATCATAGGCGCTGATCTTTTTTGGGAAATTTTAGGTACCCAAAAAATTAAATTAGGTACAGGAAATCCGACTTTACAAGAAAGTCGCCTCGGGTGGATTGTGTCTGGTCCAATAAATAGCGATTTTTCGGATTCTCCTATTAAATGCAATTTTACGAAAATTGATGACGTTCAAAGCCAACTCACGCGCTTCTCGCAACTCGAAGAAGTTAGCCCTAAATTCCCTGAATAATCTAGTGAAGACAAAATTTGTGAGGAACATTTTGTGAAAAACACAAAACACATTGATGATGGTAGTTTTTGTGTTCGGATTCCACTTAAGGACGACCCTAGTGTTTTAGGTAGCTCATCTCAGCGAGCGAAAAATTGTTTCCTGTCCTTGGAGCGTAAATTGATTGGTTCATATGGCGAAATGTAAAAAAGCTTTATGACGGAGTATGACTCATTAGGTCACATGTCCGAATACACTTCACCTGTATTAAAACCGAACTCGTATTTCATTCCACATCACGGTATAATGCGCGAAGCTAGCACCACGACGAAATTAAGGGTGGTTTTTAATGCCAGCAGCCCTACTACTTCCGGATTGTCATTCAATAATCTGCAAATGGTCGGACCTACCGTCCAAATGATTTGCTGTCCATACTTCTCCGTTTCAGAATGTATAAATACGTTTTATCTGCGGACGTTGAGAAAATGTATAGGACTAAACTGGTTCATCCTGATGACAGGTATTTACATCAAATATTTTGGCGGAGCGATCCCTCTCAACCTCTAAAGATTTTCCAGTTGAATACCGTAACGTATGGTACGGCTAGTGCTCTTTTTTTAGCCACGAGATGTCTTAGACAGATAGGTCTCGAATGCAAGGACACTAAAATAAGAGAAATAATTTGCAACGATTTTTATGTCGATGATTTACTAACCGGAGGGGGTAGCTTAGAGGAAGTGGAAATTATTTGTGACAACGTCACCGCTGAACTCACTTCAGCTAAAATGCATTTACGGAAGTGGAAATCAAACTTACCCGAAGTCGTGTCTGGTTCTTTAGACAGTCAAAATATTGATTTGAATATAGGTAACGAGCCTAATAAAGTATTAGACCTAGGGTGGCTTTCACATTCTGACGAGCTTTGTTTCGCGATAAGTGATAACATTTCTGGCTTAAATACGAAGCGTAATATGCTTTCGGTAATTTCACAAGTCTTTGACCCCATGGGAGTGTTAGCACCATGCACAATTATTTTGAAAATGTTGTTGCAGAAGCTTGGCTTAGCTTGAAAAGGTTTCCTGGGATGAACCTCTATCTTCGGATATTCTAAAGACTTGGGCTGATTTATTAAAACAATTACCGAACTTAAACATATTACGCATTCCCAGAATTGTCGTATGTGATTGTTACACGTCACTTGAGTTCCACATTTTCTCGGACGCATCAGAGCGTGCCTACGGGGCATGAAATGAATGAAATGAAATGGGATTTATTTGCTTGAAGTATGGTATTACATTTAGTGTGTTGGTATAAATCAGTAGTTTGTTCCACATACTCCGCCGGAATGATGCCCGGCATGCAAAATTTTACATTAACCTAAACACATAATGGTAAGTCTACAATGAAATTATTAATCAATTACTATGATTGTGCGGGGGATGCGAAAATTTGATACTAATGCGATGGCCAAAAATTTGCGATATAAATTTGAAAAATTGCATATGGCGGCACAATGTGTGAAAACCGTGAATAGACTAAATTATACTAATTAATTTGATTGACAAGACAAACCGATGGGAATAATTTTGAACTGCCGGGATTATGAACAAATGCAGTTCAGTGAAGGATGTGAATGCACAATACCTGGTGTCTGTTCTGATGAGTGGCGATGATGGCGTCGCGTCTTCTGTTCTGCGGTGCGGATTGCTAATCAGCAGCTATCTAAGTCCATGAGTCCATACACAATCGCGGGATCACACTTAGTTCTCAAGAGATTAGTTTGACACTAAATTGAAATGTAATTTTGACGAATTAACACATATAAAATTTAAAGATGCGGAGCGCTGCGATATTACGCCATTGTTTTTCGACTCACACGACGGAAGTGAAGATGTCAAGCAATTAGTCTCGCATATCCGATAGGAAGCGGTGCGGTCGACCTTGCATTGCGATATTGTGCGGGAGTGGGAAAGGGATGGGACGATTGCTTGCCATTCAAATTATTTTTTGACGCGTTTATGAAGATTGAAATTAACAACAGATAAAAATCCGCGCAACCATTCCCCCCGGCTTGAAGGGCTACCTTCAAATTCTAGATATCTAAGTATTAAGCAAAAAACTATAACTAACCTATAACCTAATAATGATGCAACAACGTAATTATCATTGATTAGGTAAGGGGCACAGCCGTATGACCGGACGTAGATACGTTCCAGATACAGTCTTGACGCGAACTATCCGCGTAATTCCATTAGAACCGGGGAAAACCTCTTCAACAATACCCAAAGGCCAGTGGAGAGGTGGACAATTTTCAGTAAGAAGAATAACTACAGTCCCGACTGTAATTGGATTAGTAGGACTATTCCATTTCTGACGTAACTGAATAGTGTGGAGATAGTCCGTCCTCCAGCGCTTCCAAAAACATTGAACTAACTTGTCTAATAGATCGTGACGCGAAACGGCACTCAAGGTTTCATCAACCTCTGCAGCGGGTAAATATTTTAAAGGCGTAAGATTCAAAAAATGTGCTGGAGTCAAAGCTAGTTGCTCCGAAGGATCATTCGAGAGCGTTCTACACAATGGACGAGTATTCATAACAGCTTCTACTTGAGCCAGTACAGTACTAAGCTCTTCAAATGATAGAATTTGATCACCTATAACGCGAAACAAGTGTGTCTTCAAACTCTTTATATTAGCCTCCCAATTCCCTCCAAAGTGACTAGCTGCCGGAACGTTGAGAGACCAATTGATTCTATTTTCAGCTAACATGTTTCCAAATTCAGTCTTATGATATTTGGAACGTAAAAGTTCGTGTAATTCCGATAGCGTGCGTTTTGCACCGACGTAATTAGTACCATTATCCGAATATATTGTCCCTACAGGACCGCGACGAGATAAAAAGCGTTTGAAGGCATTCAAAAAACAAGCAGTGCTTAAATTACTTGCCAACTCAATGTGAACAGCACGAGTAGTCATACACACGAATAAGCATATGTAAGCCTTCGTAGAACGAATGCCACGACCGCGAGATATGGTAACCTTAAGCGGACCCGCATAGTCCGTTCCAGTATGAACGAAAGGTTTAGCGGATTGTACTACACGACAAGATCGGTGATCAGCCATTTCCGGGAAAGTTGGCTTAGGTCGAAGTCTAAAGCAAGGGAGACATTTATGTATCCTATTTCTAATAAGGTTACGTGCAGAGAGTATCCAATATCTCTGACGTAAAAGAGACATTAACAGATCAGGGCCTGCGTGACAATTTACCTTATGATGGTAATCAACTAATAAATTCAAAATGTGATCCTTTCGTGGTAGAACGATTGGATGTTTTGTTTCATAACTTAAATCAGAAACACTCAAACGACCTCCAACTCTTATGAGTCCATCCTTCAAGAATGGTTTAAGTTGTTGTAATGCGCGACTACAAGGCTTACCTGACTGTAAACTAGAAATTTCACTATGAAAATACGAACGTTGAAGCTCACGAAGAGTTAACAATTCTGCAAATTCAAGATCTGATGCACTTATACGACCTCGGGTCGATAAAAGTTTTGAAAATCTACAAATATAAACTACACAACGCAATAATTTGGACCAAGACGACAAACGACTAGCTAAAGAAATAATAACAGAGTCCTCACATGGTGATGAGGTGAGCAACGCGATTTTCTTTTCCTCGGGCAGTTGAGAAACCGTAGAGGGATTAAATGCTTCGATAGGCCACCGAGACGGATCCAAGTGTATCCATGAGGGACCACTGAACCAAAGAGAATGATTTAATATTTGTGATGGTGTAAGACCACGTGACAGACAATCAGCTGGATTGTCAGTACCAGCCACGTGATACAAGTTTTGCGGTGACAAGTCAGATTGTATTTTAGCTACTCTGTTGGCCACAAAGGTGTCCCACCGATGGGGAGACGAATGCACCCAACAAAGTGCTACAGTCGAGTCCGAGAAAGCGAAAATATTACGAATGTTGATTCGATTATTGCAAGCTACAACGACAGTACTAATGAGATTTGCAAGCACCAACATTGCGCAAAGTTCAAGGCGTGCTAGAGAGACGACCTTACGAGGAGCTACCTTAGATTTTGCACAGATTAAATGCAAGGTGTTTGTATCACCATTTTGGACGTGAAAATAAACAACACCGCCGTAAGCCCTCTCACTAGCATCTGCGAAACCAACAATAGTTACAACACTATTTTCCACTATGCCTACATGGCGTGGAATTTTTATAGAAGCGAGTAAAGGAAGTTCTTCCCTGAAGCGAATCCACGATCGAACAATATCGTCGGGCGGAGTATCATCCCAATCACACTCACACAACCACAACTGCTTGATCAGGAGCTTGGCGTACAATACGACAGGAGCAACAAACCCCATCACGTCCCATATTTTTGCAACGCAAGACAATATGGTGCGCTTTGTGCAAGTCTGAGTGGGTGAACTAATTTTAAGACCAAAGAGGTCTGTGGCGGGTGACCAACACAAACCGAGTACCTTATGCGACGCAGATTCATCAAAATCTTTGACTGATGAAAGACGATGCGACGGCGGAATGGAATCTAGAACTGATTGTGAATTACTTGTCCATTTAACTAGATCGAATTGACCAGACTTCATAAGACCTATCATTTCTGAAGCGGTCGAAACACCTTCATTTTCATTCGATACGGAATACACAAAATCATCCATAAACAAACTTGTGTCTACGATCTCCTTAGCCTTAAGAAAGGATTTTCCCTCATCAGTAGCGAGCTGCTTAATAGTTCGCAATGCGTGAAAAGGACTCGACGTGAGGCCGAAACAAACACGATTAAATTCATAAACCTTAAGAGGTTCTTGCGGTGAAAAACGATATAATATGCGTTGGAACCTGCGATCGCATTCGCGAACGCCAATACTAAGAAACATTTGACGTATGTCAGCGGAAAGTGCGATTGAAAACAAACGAAAGTTGATTATAATATTGAACAAATTTCCTTGAAGGTTCTGACCATTATAAAGAATGTCATTAAGGGAAACATGCGTACTAGTTTTAGCACTACCATCGAGTACCACACGTAATTTAGATGTAACTTTGTCCTCTCTAATAACACCGTGGTGTGGAATAATGTAGGATGGATTATCCCCATTATCCTCTGCATGTGGAGGTGAAGGCGAAATATATCCCTTTTCTAAATACTCCAGTACAACGCCGTCATAGGCCTCCTTCAACTTGGACGACGCCTGCATTTTCCTTTCTAAACAAAGAAAACGACGTTCGGCTGACTGCCGAGAATCACCGAGAGAGTGAGGATCACCCTTGAAAGGAAGTGAAACTATATATCGACCGTCTGTATCACGACAGGTTGTACGGGAATATATTTCCTCACAGAGTTTATCTTCTGGGCTGAGAATAGGCGGAACATTCACTTCCTCAATTTCCCAGAATTTGCGAACGTCAAAATCGAGCGAATCATTTGAACAGCAGCACGAGACTGTATCAAAAGCATCAAAGCGAGCGGGAGCGGCACCAGTTATAACATAACCTAGTACAGTTTCTAAAGCGAGCGGAGAACTATGCGAAGAATGACCTTGAACCTTATGAGGTAAGAGGAGGTGCGGGAAAATCGATGCACCGATCAACAAATCGACTTGACCGGGTACGGAGTATGTATCGTCCGCGAGTGGTAAATTTGAAAATTTCGACATAACTGAAACATCGACCGAAACAGTAGGTAAACGCTCGGTAATTTTATCTACCACCAACGACTCAATATCATAATTAATATTACGATCAAAACGAGAAAAGAATTTTAAGTTTACCGAACCCTGAATAGATTTGGTCGAACCTCCAATCCCTTTCACAGAGGAATAGACAGGTCTGCGATTCACGTTTATACCTAAACGTTGACAACAATTACGAGTTATAAAATTGCTTTGAGAAGCACTATCCAATAAAGCGCGAACACTATGTTCCGTACCACGATAATCAACAACAATAACTCGAGCGGTCGCGAGCAGTACCGTGGTAGGAGGGCGAGCGACAAGTTTGTTGTCTGATAACATACACAGTGTGACGTCATCAGTACGAGCGGGGCGAGCGAGAGAGAGCGGCGCGCTATCGGCGGCGGCGCGGGCGGCGGCCGCGCCAGGGGGAGCGGCGCCGGCGCGGGCGGCGTCCGCGGCGGCAGAACGCTGAGCGACAGGGGGGAGCGACGACGACGGCGATACAGAGCTACTTGTAACAGGGGGTGCAATCCCGGTTGCTACATTATTATTTTCAAAATGTAGCATAGTATGGTGTTTCCTACTACACTTACGACAAACAGAATTTGAGTTGCATGCAGACACACGATGTCTGTTACTTAAACAATTAAGACACAAATTATTTGCCTTTACGAAATCAAAACGTTCACTAGGTGTATAATTATGAAATACGGAACATCTATATAAATAATCATGACGATTATTGCACAAGGAGCACGAAGACGACTGTGAACTGGATGCGGCACCTACGTAAGCGTATGTAGTCGATGACGTAGTAGCGCGCGGCGGAGTATGATGCGATTTCGATGGCGCATCCATTTTACGGTCGCAAGGTTTCTTCGTAACTTCAGGTTTTGTGGACGATGAAGTTCGTTGCAATATTTTAATATGATCACGTACAAATGAAGTTAAATCGTTAAACGATGGAATATCAGAACTACGTGTGTCTAACTCGAAAGAGCGTGCGGTTTCAGAGTCTAGTTTTTTAAGCGCAATATACAAAAAGACAAAGTCAGCGAGGTCATTGACCTTAAGGTTTTTCAAAGCGGCGACAGATGACGAAAATTTATCAAGAAACAATTCTAAATTAGCAGTAGATGCGGACGTTAAATTTTTAAGTTCAAATATTTGATCTAAATACGAAGTGGCTACCAATCGTTTATCTTCGTATTTGGTTTTAAGCAAATCGAAAATTACAGTATAATTTTCGGCGTCGGGTGTAATACCGGCGCATACGGACCGCGCTCTGCCGGTTAACTTACCTAATAAGTAGTATATTTTTTCAGATTCTGAAAGTGAGGTGTTGTTATGTACTGCATTTTTAAAACTAGCAAAAAACAAAGGCCAATTCTTTATATCACCATTAAATTCTGGTATTTCAATCGGGGGCAATTTAGGTCTATTATTTGGCTTGACAGTTTTGAAGTCAACTTGCAACGACTTGGCAGTTCTTTTTACACGACCTAATAAGTCCTCAAACGAAGATAGAGCCTGATAATTTACTGAAAATTCAGGATTAATTTTCAATTCCAATGTATTGATCTGATCCAGCACACTTTCAAAATCCGAACGCAATTTATCGACAGTTTCAATTTCACATAAAAAACTTTCTTTTTGTGAACTATCATTTGCATGGTTACAAATACTTTGCATACGAGAGAATAACATATCCCTTTTAGCGTACAAAAGTTTTAACTCTGTGTTTATTTCTACCTTTTTTGCCATTTTAATTAATAAGAAAAAACAAGAAGTGGGTACAACAACAAATAGTTACGAGCGCGAGCGGCAGAGAACGGAGTAAGTCCGTAGGTAGTGAATAACCTTAGATCGGTTATATTATGTACCTATCTATAGCGGAGCATGAACATATGATTTGCGCGATGCGGATTACAATATCTAAAACGTTACCTACGAACGGTCACGTCTATTTATGTATTGTTTACACAATTTAATATTAAATGTGTATTTAAATTTTAACAATTAACCAAGTTGAACGATAATAAGCTAGTCTAGTTCAAGTAAAACGTGAAGTAAACAAAACGATATAGTAGTGGCCTATTTACCTATGCGGGGCGAAACGAAATAAATAGGTAAATAAGTAAGCGACAGATTTATGTTTACTTACACGTTAGCGATTTTATAAGCGACAAATTATGTATTAAACCAACGTACCTACGATGCAATTTGAACAAATAAAATACGACAATTTAATAAGCGGATGAACGAACGAAAATTAATTACCCAAGTAGGTATGTCGGTAACTAACCTATATTGACTTACCGGTGTGCGAGTGAACTGTTTTTAAATTATATTTCGAATGAGTAATTATTGCGATAACTAATTCAAATCCAGGGAGAAGGACCATTTAATGATTGTGCGGGGGATGCGAAAATTTGATACTAATGCGATGGCCAAAAATTTGCGATATAAATTTGAAAAATTGCATATGGCGGCACAATGTGTGAAAACCGTGAATAGACTAAATTATACTAATTAATTTGATTGACAAGACAAACCGATGGGAATAATTTTGAACTGCCGGGATTATGAACAAATGCAGTTCAGTGAAGGATGTGAATGCACAATACCTGGTGTCTGTTCTGATGAGTGGCGATGATGGCGTCGCGTCTTCTGTTCTGCGGTGCGGATTGCTAATCAGCAGCTATCTAAGTCCATGAGTCCATACACAATCGCGGGATCACACTTAGTTCTCAAGAGATTAGTTTGACACTAAATTGAAATGTAATTTTGACGAATTAACACATATAAAATTTAAAGATGCGGAGCGCTGCGATATTACGCCATTGTTTTTCGACTCACACGACGGAAGTGAAGATGTCAAGCAATTAGTCTCGCATATCCGATAGGAAGCGGTGCGGTCGACCTTGCATTGCGATATTGTGCGGGAGTGGGAAAGGGATGGGACGATTGCTTGCCATTCAAATTATTTTTTGACGCGTTTATGAAGATTGAAATTAACAACAGATAAAAATCCGCGCAACCATACTATATATAAGTACCTACTAAATTCTACCTTGTAATTGAAAGATAAGGACGTTGATTGTTTAGTTAAAGATTTATATTAATTTTATCATCTTTCAAAAAACTCATTCACACTATAAAAACACTTGTCAATGAGCCACCCATACAGTGTAGACTTAAACTGTCCTGTAGGTAACTCCCTTATATATTTAGGTAGATTGTTGTAAATTTTCATAGTCATAACGAGGCAATTTTTATGACACAGCGCTGTTTTTCGGTTAGGAAGAATCAATCTGGATGGATCTCTGCATTTTAGTCTAGACTTAACTTCGTCACTATTTTTTTAAAATAATGAGCCATGATCTCTAACGAAACATCCAGCCTGGTATATATTCATACACGTCAATGTCAGCACCTTCAGACTCCTAAACAGAGGTTTACATGAAGTAAGACGACTCACGCCACAAACCGCCCTTATACATTTCTTTTGGATAATGAATGCTGCGCTTACGTTAGTGGAATTTCCCCAGAGGATAAGGCCATATCTCAAAACTGAGGCAACGTATCCATAATAGGCAGTCATAGCTGTCTTCTGACCTGAGACCTGTCTAAGCTTCTTAAGCGCAAATACAAATCGGTTAAGCCTTTTACAAGTTCTATCGACATGTGCTTTCCAGTTACAGTGTTTATCGATTGCAATACCCAAAAAAATTGTATCATCTACTGATTCTATTATTTCATTACGACATGTCAATGTAAAGTTATTAGTATTATTATTAGAATTGGTAAATTGAATGTATTTTGTCTTAGAAATGTTTGCATTGAGATTATTATTATCTAACCATTTTAAAATAGATTCTATTTCATTATTAAGTATGTCTTCATATTTCTCATTTGTTTTGTTATCATTATTATCAATTATAAGGGAAATATCATCGGCGAACAAGATGCACTGATGTTTCGTAATGGATGTTGGATCATTAATGTAGATCAAAAACAATAACGGTCCCAATATGCTACCTTGTGGTACACCAGACTTATTAACTCGATGTTCAGATTTATACGAAGTACATAGAGAGCTTCGTTTAACCGTTTCATTTCTACAAACTGCTCTCTATTATTTAGATAGCTCCTCAGCCAGTTCAAGGCTGGGCCTCTGATGCCATATGCTTCACACTTTTTGATTAACAAGCTGTGGTCCACAAAATCAAAGGCCTTGGTCATATCGAAAAAGACTATAGATACAGGCACTCGCTTATCAATACTATCCACCACATTTTTAACTAATTTGTAAGCTGCTAGAGTAGTGGACTTATTTTTCTGAAAACCGTGCTGTTCCTCTTTAATTATCTTAAATTTATCCAGATAATCACTAATACGTTTATGCATTACTTTCTCAAATATTTTTGCAATGATCGGAATGAGTGTTATGGGCCGATAGTTGTTAAAATCCTTTTTGCTTTTCTTCTTAAAAATTGGCTTGACTAATGATAATTTAAGTCTATCTGGAAAAATTCTTTCTGTGAGGGAGAAGTTTAGAAGGTATCTCAGTACGTGATAGATTAAACCTGCGCATTGTTTTAGTATATGTGTGGAGACGCCATCAAAACCAACGGACTTAGTGTTGTTCAGAGAAAGTATAGTCTGTATCATTTTCACATCAGTTACAGGTTTTAGAAACAGACTACCGCTATTATGTTGTGTCATTGAAAAATAAACATTGTTTATTTGTTTATTTTCTTCTTTGTTTGTTGTGTCAATAAAAAAATTATTAAAAGTTTCAGCCATTACTTGTGGATCCTTGATGAGGCCACTGCTAGTTTCAATTTCGTCTATATTGTCTTGAAAATGAGTGCAATCAACTTTATTCTTGATGATGTCCCATGTTGCTTTGCATTTATTTTTAGACTTACTAATATATTTGAAATTCATTTTCGATTTTGCTTTCACTATGCATCTTTTCAACATTACTGTGTATTTCTAATAAGTGCTTTTGTTATGTGATGTTCTATCCCTATAATAACGTAAACGTAACTCTCTCTTCCTTTTAGTGGAGTTTCTGATACCCCGTGTTATCCATTTGGCTGAGCCTAGGTTGCTACGAACATTGCATCTCTCAATGGGGAAGCACAAGTTATAAAACAGGCATAAAGTGTCGTGAAAGTCATTGAAGGCTATGTTTAAATTTCTTTCGCACATAACGCTAGACCATGACAAAGCCGAAATATGATCCATGAATTTTCGAATATTCTCTGGACTATAATTCCTTTTTTTAATGTACCAATATTCCATGCGTAAGGGTTTTTTTAGAACAGGAAATGTTATTGTCTGACCAGTATCATGATCCGACAGACCTAGGTGATGCGTACAGCCTTTCACTTCATCAAGGTTACTAGCTATATGATCTATACAGCTTTTTTGACGGGTAGGGTCTGTAATATGCAATTCAAGCCCATGGTTTACAATAAGGTCGTTATAGCGTGAAATTGAGACGCCTGATTTTAATGTATTGATATTAAAATCACCGGCGATGATGATTTTCTTTCTATTTTTATTTAGTAATTTATATAATAAAATGTCAAGTCTATTCAAAAAGATGTCAACGTCACTGTCAGGGGTTCTATATAAACATAAAATAACACAATTAATTGATGGAATCATTATACCACAGACCTCAAACACGTTATCTGTAGAGTATACGTTACAAATATCTAAAACCCGGTATTCAATAGCTTCCCTTACAAGAATGCACACACCCCCCCCCCCCGTTTCTTACCAGTTCTATTATAAGAATTAGCCAGTACATACCCTTTAAGACATATATTGGCTTGACTACCCGATTGTACAAATGTTTCAGATAGGCAAATAATATCCAATTCCATATTTTTACGATCAAAATTATCAATACATATTTCCAGCTTATCCAATTTATTCAGCAAGCCAGCAATATTCTGATGAAAAACAGTTAGGGTTTGACATTCCTCGTTTTTAACGAAAAAACGAACAGTTTCCAGTAACGGTCACATCAGGGCTCCTGTCTTTAACAAACGGAAAATAATAAGGAATCGTGCCCTTTTGAGCCTCAGATTTGTACTTTAAGTTTTGCTCTGCAGTCAAGCATTCATTATTTACTTTTCTAAAATAATACAATATAGATCCCTTTTTTACTGCACCGTTGTTCTTATTATGCACTGTATTTTGCTGTATGCTGGTTGTTTTTGATAAAATATTACGATTTATACGAAGATAGTTCTTATTGTAGTAACGTGAGTCAATTATGCAATTAAGCTCCCTACATAAACATGTCAAATAGTGATTATGCGTCAGATATTGTGATTGAGATATGTTTAAAAACATACAATTGTTCAGCTCATTGCATAATATCTTCAAGCCACTATTTAATCTATTTTCGTTGATATATCTGTTTTTATTAACATTAACTATGATTATATTACACTTTTCTAAGCATTTCAATGCCCCCGATAGTTCATGAAGTAGTTCTCCTATACATATGATGATGTAATCGATGCAAGTAAAATCCAAAACATAACACGATTTAAGAACTTCGTCCGCTAGAGCATATGGTTTTATCCAAGCAGAAACGTTATATTGCTCAAAATCGCCATTTTTTCTTCGTGATTCTATTAATTTCTTTGATAATCCGGTAAGTTGCTGACTACCCAAGATCAACAATCGGGGCTTTGTCAACAAGAGATGGGATTGTTTACAACGATGATCTCCGTTTGACGAGGTGTTGCTATTTGTTTTTTGTATAGTAGATCTCTCGACAATAGCGCCATCCCCCAAAGATCCGATCAACATATTTTGTGATGTCTGGGACTGGGAGACTAGTGTGTCAATAGCTGATGACTGTATTTCATCCGATAAGCCAAGATCGGTAGTACTAGTATTTAATATTTGCTGTCCACGATGTTTTGAGTTCTTTTTCTTGTGGGACTTTTTCGTACTACTGCCTACTGTACCCGTGCAAATAGTTTTGAAGTGTTTGATTGTTAGTTCTTTTTCAGCTAAATTTTTTTGTAGTTCTATATTTTTGAGGGATAATTCTTCTATTTCTTTATGTGCACTTTCTAAGCCAATTTTTAGCATCTTAATTTCCTCGTGAAGCTCATAACTTTCGTTGTATTGAGTCTATAGGGTAGGTGGGTAGGATTGATGTGAAAGAAATGTCAATTGATTCCACACTTTTTGTTTTTGTTTTTGTTTGTCATTGTAATATTACTACGAGTACTTTCCATGGTGTAGTTTTAAGACGTTCACTACAACACAAGACGGATAATCGAAGAGAGGTCGCTACACTCGCTACTCCTTATATATGCACGGGCGGGGCGTTCCCAATGTACAATTAAATCATAGAAATAGCACAAAAAGTACGCGTTGGCTAAGGCTCCAACTGCCGCCTCTTGATCACAAGTCCCTTATGTAGCGTATCTTGCCACAGTGACATTAATTAAATAAAAAATAATAAAAAAATGATAATTTCTGATCAGACAGTATTAGAAATTTTGAACTATAGTTTTCTGTTAATGTGACTCATTACATTGGAATTTTTTACAACATTCCAAGTATGTAACGTGCGTTGAATCACTTAACACTTCACTAATTCAGACTATTTTATCACTTTATGTACAATTTCATAATTCTTTATGTACTTTATTTATGATAATCACTGTTTTCAAACTGCTCTTCGAAAGTTCTATTAGATAATTAGGATTCACACATTATTGTTCTTTAGTTTTTTCACTGTGCATATTAATGTTTGGTTAACGTTCACACTTCTCCTAGTATACGTTATTGATAGTTTTTAATCGTTTTTTTATTTAATTTGCACTTAGAACTATTTTTAATCTTATTATAAATACGGAGCTTCTTTCGTTTACGTCTTTACTTGACAGCGCCATCTGTCGGATTGAATTTTTTTCATTGGCATGTTATATGTTCGTAGCACTAACGACCAAGGTGAGGTATCTGTACGCTTGTTGATGGCTAAGAGCCGAGTAGCTCCTATAAAGCCGACCACAATACCTCGGCTTGAGCTGTGTGGAGTCTTAGTTGGTGCTAGATTATATGAGAAGTCCAGTAACTCACTTCGTACTTCAATCAAGAATGTTACATTCTGGAGTGACTCGACAATCGTCTTAGGCTGGTTAAAAATGCATCCGAATAAATTACAGCCGTTTGTCCGTAATCGCGTTGCCGAAATATTAGAAAAAACAGGTAATTTCACGTGAAGGCATGTTCCCACGCATGAAAATCCCGCTGATCTCATCTCGCGAGGAGCGAGTGCAGACACGATTCAGTCTTTGGATTTCTGGTGGTCAGGTCCTCGTTACCTAAGTCAAGAAAGAAAAGCGTGGCCCAAAATCGACTTCTTCATTACCTGAAGAAATGCGCCCTGATGTTTCTCTACATGTTATGACTAACGAGCATAACAACAATAATGATTTAATAGATTTCACTCGTTTTTTCAAATTTCTTACGGCTAAAGAGAACAGTAGCCTATGTACTGCGTTTTATTAATGTTTGCTCAAAACAGCCGATTCTTCACCAATTCCTAAGCGATGATGAATTAGAACACGCACTTAACCTCCTAATTAAAATTTCGCAGCGTGAGTCTTTTCCAGAAGTTGAGTTGTTAAAGGAAAAATAAACTTTACCTAAAAATAGTAATTTGTTAAAGTTTAACGTGTTTTTAGATAAAAATGATGTAATGCGCGTTGGCGGTCGCTTAGAAAACTCAAATTTCTCTTATAATAAAAAATATCCAGTCCTAATACAGTCCACTCATAAATTCACTAAATTATTATTCGCTTATCAGCATAAAAACATATTTCATGCTGGGCCTCAATTGTTGTTGGCCACTATACGAGAAACCTACTGGCCAATAGGCGGTCAGAACCTGGCTAAGAAGTAACGCCTACAATTTCAGTAACACTAATTTTATTACTTCAAAGTATGTTGCTTTATACTTTTGATCAGGCCTTGTCTATGTTCCCTCTACCCCTCTCCCCCTTGCGCTGTGAATGAATATACTTGCCTACAATCTGTCAGTAGCATCGATTTTTATTTGAAAAACACCCTTAAAATAATTATATCGCTCATCAAGCGGGCGAGGGTTACCGTGCCTGAGCCGGGCACTGCATACACCGTACTACTCAGGCGGAGGGTGATCGTGGGGTTCCTGCAAGAGACTCGGTAGAGTGGCAGTAGCTCCAAGATCATTGGGGAAGGCTACCAGCTGATGTATATAGGTGCACCTGATAGGCAGGCCGGAGTGAGCGTGGTGCTCTCCGAGGGGCTTCGAGATGGCATCTTGGAGGTCAAACGCTATAGCAATATACCATATACCAATATACCATAGGTCGGGCTTATGGTCGTTACCCACCTGATAAGTGCCTAAAGCGAAGCTGAAAAGATTTTTCGTTCTGGAACCAGCTCGGGGAAGTGCTTAGTGGCATTCCTTTGTCGCAGGGAATTGTTCTGGGTGGCCACACCCCTCACCTGCAACGTGTACGGCTGCCGACCTTGCCATCGTGAATACGTATTTCCAAAAGAAATCCGAACACCTTATCACCGACAAACAAATATGGGGGCACGCTACCCAGATCGATTTCCTACGCACTAGGAGGCACAACATCAGCAAGGTGGCAAACTGCAAGGTCATACCCGGGGTGAGTCTCACCACGCAAAACCGTCTCCTTGTCATGGACCTCTGCGTGAAACCCAAAGGCAAGCGTGATGAGTGCGGCCAGCGCAGAATCAGGTGGTGGCTGTTTGATGAAGCCAAGTCCCAGAGTTTCGTGTCAGCCATCGGTGACAAGTGCGCCGATGCAGTAGACGAACCAGTACAAGATTGCTGGGACAAAATTCAAGCAGCTATTCTTGAGGCGGGAAAAGCTGTGCAAGCGTGACAAGGACACTTAGTGGTGGAACCATACAGTCCAGAGGGAGATCAAGGCGAAGAAAGCCCTCTTTAAAAATGGCAAATGTCTAAATCTCCCGAAGAACGCGACGAACGATGCTAAACGCGCCACTAAGAGAGCCGTAGCCAGGGCCGAACGAGACCACTTGCAATCGCTGTATCATAAATTGGAATCATCTGAGGGGCAAAAGCTTATCTATAAGTTGGCGCGTTCCAGGGCTAAAGTGGCGTAGTCTAAATCAAAGTGCCGCTGCATTAACGACCCTGGAGGCAACTTGCTATACGAGGAAGTCACGGTGAAGGAGAGATAGCGCTAATACTTCCACGAGCTGCTGAATAAGCAGCATAAAGAGGTGCAGCCACCCAAATCAAGGACTAGGGCCACCGATAACGCCTGCAGAAGTCCAGACTGACATTCGACGCATGAAGAACCGGAAAGCTGTCGGACCCGACGATGTCCGCATCGAGGCTTGGAAGGCAATGGGTGCCCGTGGCTTAGGCATCCTGACAAATCTTTATAATCGCGAACTCCTCCCCGGTAAGATCCCGAACTAGTGGAGGCTGAGTTTTTTTTTTTTTTATAAATAGGACACGTCAATTTGACTTTACCTCGCCTGATGGTAAGCTGAAGGTAAAGTCTCAAGAAAGAGGGCCACCATTATATACACGTGCCATGTTAACAATGGTGGCACTCAGCTTGACGGCCTCATCAGATGCTTTTTCACGCCCCGCTTAAAGGACCCGGGACTGTAGGAAGAGGGAAACACGTGAGCTGGCAAGGAATTCCAGGTCTTAATGGTGCGACAAAGGAAAGAGTCACCGAACCGCTTGGTTCTTGAAGGAATGTTCTGCACCGTATAGGGGTGACATCTAAGTCCTGCACGTGTCGTCCTGTATAGGAAGGGGGAGGGTGGGACTAATTGGAATAGCTCTTCAGAACATTCACCATGGTAGAGACGGTAAAAAACTGCCAAGGAAGCAACATCTCTACGCATCTGCAGAGACTCGAGGGTACTCGTGACCTCAGGATTTCCGATAATGCGGACCGCACGTCGCTGCAACCTGTCGAGAGCATCTAATAAGTACTTAGCGGATCCATCCCAGAGATGTGAGCAGTACTCCACGCAGGAACGAATTTGTGTCTTGTAAAGAAGACACCGTTGCTCCGGCGTGAAAAACCGCCTCACTCTGTTCAGGACTCCGAGTTTACGCGAGGCTGCTTTGATGATACTCTCGATGTAGTTTTTGTTGTTCAGTTTGCAGCGAACATCCATACCGAGCATATTGAGGTTGTCCTGCAGTGGCAGTGGCGTGCTCTGAAGAGTGGGAAGGGGAAGGAAAGAAGATACCTTTGCTGTAAACGCACATGCCTGCGTCTTCTTGGCACTGAACTCGACCAAGTTCTCAGAGCCCCATTGGGAAATGTGATTCAGGATCCGGTCAAGCTCAGTGACAAGAAGCTGCCTTTTTTCCGCGATATGCGTCTGCTTATCCGCAGGACGTCCATGATAACTCCCGTGTAGGGTGCTATCAACCGCATAGCAATGAATGCTGCCGGTCGACAGCATGTCATTGATATGCAGAAGAAAGAGAGTTGGCGATAGGAGTCATTAAGCCAGTCTTCAAGGGCAAGAGATCGGTGCAGGAGTGTGGCAGCTACCGTGGTACAATGTCCCACACCATGAAGCTCTATGAGAGGATAATCGACATCCGGATCCGACAGGAGAGTGCACTCTCGGAGTGTCAGTATGGGTTTCGTTCCGGGCACGAGACCATGGACCATAGACCATGGATCCGCTCTTAGCCCTAAGGATTGTCACGGGGACATATGGGGCGAAGAACACGCCTCTGTACTGCCTATACTTAGAAGGCCTTCGACTGTGTTTCTCGCGCGGTGATATGGTGGGCATTGTGGTCCAAGGGAATCTCAGAGCCGTACATTGACACCATCCAAGACATGTACCACGATTCCGGTTCTGTGGTTCGGTCCACTGTTGGCGACATGAAAACCTTCCGCATCATCGTCGGAGTACACCAAGGATCCGTACTCAGTCCTTACCTGTTCAACCTGGTGTTGACGTTTTGTCGGACAGCATCAATAACTCACATGAGCAGCTTCCATGGTTGTACATGTATGCTGATGACATTGCACTGATGGACGCAGACAGATTGGTGCGACGCGTGAAAGTGTGGAAGGAGGCGCTTGAGAACGGCAGTCTGAAGCTTAATGTGGCGAAGACAGAATACTTGGCATTAAACTCAACAGATCCCACACCCGTCCGCATAGGCGATAATTTGGTCGAGCGCACGGACTAGGTCAAGTACCTGGGATCTGTACTTCACGTGACTGGTGACAACGACCACGACGTCAAGGCACGTATTGCCGCCGCGGGGGCCAAATGGCGGGAAATGACTGGCATCAAATGCGATCTTAAAATTCCAGTCAGGTTGAAGGGATAAGTCCATATCTTGCGGCAACAGCGATGCCACGTGGGTAACAAATGCGTGGCAATGGCGCCCCCGAAGGGCTAGGTAGAAGGGGCAAAGATGGAAGGCCCAAAAAGTCCTGGCTGGACGTCATACACGGTAACTTACATGCAAATGGTCTCACTACCATGGACGCTCAAGATCGTGCGAAGTGGAGCAGGAAGAGACGGAAAGCGGACCCTGAGCTCTCAATCAGGATAACGTCTAAATGTCGATGATGATGATATTTTTAACCCGAAATCCAAACATACTGAGCGACAAATTGGCGAGAGACATTTTCATAAGGTCGGGCGGCGACAAATCATAATAACAAATACACTATTTGGTGTACCTTTGAGTACGGGACTTTAACTATATTAATGGAGTAACGTGTCTGATTCCTGTTTTGAAAAATGTACTTAATAACATTTACATTCCTCCTTATTCATTTTAAAAGCTTATTATTATTTTAAAATATATATTAAAAACATCTATAAAAAAATATAAAAAAATATACATTTCTCCACCGGAATCGGATATAGGGACCAAGCTACCGGTGGTTAGAACTCCAGAGAAAGGAACTTCCTCATAAAACGCGCTGTATTAAGGAGCACTGCTTACTGCATCTGGCCCTTGACCCAACCATCTAACCCGAGCCTCTTCAGATGTTGGTTGAGGCACTTTGCTATTAGTCCGCAGTCAGCGTCATAAATATCTTGACAACAGGAACAGGACATTTTGGGAACAAATCAAACTGTTTAGAAGATTTAAATTGTGTTATTGTCCGAACTAAAGGTTTATACCTAATATCAGAACAATCGGTCAGCAGGAAGGGGGACAATTAAGAAATTAAGATCATTTTGAGTACTTTGTTCATCAAGATCGATCGGATTCAGACTGTACAAAGATTGCAGAGTCAACATTACACAAAACGACAACCTCGTGGACAAAGTCCAAGTACTTAACCTGTTTATTTTTCTTAGCTTTCACGAGATTCTCGTCATGAGGAATCGTGACATCAACAATCAATAATCGTCGTTTGGATAGGTATATCACCACAGCATCAGGCTGGTTCACTACAACTGTCCTATCTGTGATGGTACATCGATCTGAGTACAATGTGATACGACTATTTTCCAGAAATAGCTCAGGACCATATCTATTACAGTACGGCACCTTAACTTCCACAAGGTTATATTTCATGATTTGATTATGTCTGTGCAAGTAGGTACTTGCTGTTAGCAAGACGAGAAAAACTGGAAGCAATATGCCAGAGGGATTCAACAAGTTGGTGAAACGCTCGACAGATGTCAATTGTCCCACTCCTCATGATGTACTTTCGGTAATTATTCGTCTTGATAACTTCGTCAGCAATTGCACACACAAAATTTTCAGTTTCCCCAAAAAGGTCTACGAAACTTAGCCAGGACACGAATGCCATTAGAGCTACTTCGGGCCTGTGGAGGGCATGCTAGAACCTGACATGTAGCTCCATACTCTGTCAGACCTCCCTACGGTTGTCAGTGCCAACTACTGTACAGTAGGCCTGCACCAGTTGCCCTTAGCCCGGTATCTACGTTGACTATATCACGCACATCCACGTTGGACTTAAGAAAGGTGTGTACCTCGCGATTATGAAGGGTTATACATTTACATTATTATTGATATTTTCGTCCAAGATATTACTAAAATAAGAAATTTCCAGATCATAATCTAGTCACATAGTAGCAAGCATACGTGTGCGACAATAACTGCGGTTTGTTTAATTTGTGTGCTAGGCGGTCCATAATAATATAATGATATTTCTTTAAACTGAATTCATTAGTTTTATTATGTTATTTATATTAACGCAACAAATGTTCGATTCTACTTGATAGACAATGGTCTTAGGAATTCTCCAATACCTATAATAATTGAACATACTTACTTGAAAATTAAACATCTCTGCCATAACAATATATGGCATAGGTGATATACCACCGGCGTACGCGCACATATAAATGACTATTGTCGCAGCTGGAATCCATTTTGGTGGTGAGTTTCCATATGCCTGTAGCAGCATGGTTGTAGCTAATACGCATAGAGATAAAGTTGCTATCACAAAAGTCCAAATCATGATGGGCTGAAACAGAAACAAACTAATTTGTAAAGTAGTTTGGAATAATATTTGAACATTTTATACTGCTTTTATGAACATTAAGGGTGTCTGGCAAGGGGTTACCACCATATTAATGTGTCTGTATACGAATGACGATTTCTAATAGTAGTGTGAAGGTAACACCTAAAAATCACACTTTATTATTTTATGAAAATACTTAGATTTTCTCGTTTCAAAACTTTAGTGACCCAAACTTCATAATGGGCCATCGTGCTTACCTGTGTTGGGAGCATGCGCTGGCAAACTTACAGCTTTTATGAAGCGCCGAAGGTCTGGCGTTCATGGGCACTTAGTCCATATCTTTAGATTGCGCAATAATTTAAAAAGGCGCTTGAAAAGATGTAGAAAATCCATGTAAAAAATTATTTTTAACTTAAGACTACTGAATAAGCATTGGAAAACTTGCAATAAATTATATAAAAAACTGAAATTATGAAATAGAACCATCTGCTCATATGAACTGAAATAGGTAACCATAATTAGATTACTATTCAAAACAAAACTGGCTCGCGATCAGCTATTGCAATATTATGGGGTTATACGAGTACTTATAAGCAGGGCAGTTTAGAGTTTTTGACAGGACCTCCAGTGCTACATACGTCCATAGGCTGAGGGAACCACTTCCATTTCCTTCTATTTAACACATTACAAACATTTCACGATGCACCACAAAGAGTGTTAACCAAACAATCCATAGACAGTAATGCGTTCATTTCAAAAACATGTCGGTATTACTTCAAATATAAACTTTCGAAAAGGTTTTACCTTACGACCAAATTTTTCCACACAACTCATAGAGACCAACGAAGCAACGATCATAACAGCGGGAAAGCTAAGAGCTTGAATTTCAGCATTAACGGTGACGCCCGAAGATGACAAGATGGCAGGCGTAAATGTGATGAGCGCGAAGATTCCACTAAGAGCTCGAACTGTCATTAATGCCATATTTAAATAACAACCACGACGCCATGCTCTATTCTGCCCTGAAATGAGAAATTAAATAAAAAGTGTAGTTTAAAAATCATCTGGGTATAAAGTTAACCAATAAGGCAATTGCAGTCTTTTGTTGGACAAAGCATCCAGCTACTTTTTTCAGATCGTCTGTTTATCTGGCTTGGAGGTGACTAACATCCGTTTATCGATCCCACTCGGTGTCCACTCTGGAATTCGTTTGCAGCCACTAAGCCTTCAGCATATGTTGGCCACATTGGTACTTCAATTTGTTCTGAGGTATTTATAAAACCTATTGGTAATTTCCATTTGCCATAACTAACGTTAAGTTAACTCTCAGTGTGCGAATACAACATGCACACAATTATGTTATATATGATATATATGAAACTTCAAAGATTAGCTAGCTTCTTGGTGTTACTTACAAATTTCTGAATAGGTAACCTTCGGCAATGATTTGTAAACATTCTCTTCGTTTTTCATGTAGTCTATTTCTTTTTGTATTATTTTATCGTTGCTATCCAATCCTCGAAGGATAGCCAATGTTGTCACTGCTTGCTGAAATTTTCAAAAAACCATACTCCAATATTGTGACCATAATGCATCTTTAGTCAAGCTGTATCGACATATCGATAGAAATTTGATGGCACATTGAGGGACGCCGGATTTTGTATGGACTCCGTCCCCACCCTCCAACAGACATGAAATTCATATCAGATAGTTCGCTCCTACCCAAAAAGAGACAAAACACCTGATTTAGTTGGAAAATCTATGGGGTTTATTTAAAAAAGCTTTTCAAAAATGTGTTGATTTTCATATAAAAGTATGTTTTTCTTATACAAAGTAAATTATGTAAACAAATGAAAAATTGTACTAAAAGTAAATAGTCGTAAAAAAATAACATTGAGGTGAATTAGATCGTTCATCATCATCCGCCATCACGTATTTTTTTATTTAATAAACAATGTAAACAGATGACTGTACATCGCTCTTGACGGTCTGATTCCACAGGCTACATAAGGATGCTTCCAGTCGTTTTCGAGCGTAAGTAAGCTAGTTAGTGTATTACTTACTCTGTGGTGAAACGGTAAGTAGTGTATTATTTTTGGAAGTATAGGCATATATCTTGACCCTAGTGATTTCACACAATGTACCGACTGAGCGCTGTTGAGTCTTTGGAGGATAGTGCGGGCAGCTATGCATTCATAGAATATATTAAACCAATTTGCACGCGTCAGGGGCTCGTTTCTCTCGGGACTTGAGGTCAAGATATATGCTGGAAACTATACCGAACTATCAAAACAGTTCGGCGGTTGTCCACGCGTTCGTACTGGTTCGGAGTAGTCTATAGCAGACCAACTGCGTTTAGTGCATTTTGTGAAACCTGTGGAGTCAAGATATACCGGTAACTATACTTTCATAGAGAATTCAATTCAAAAATTCCAAAGGTAACGGTCGAAAACAACTGGAAGCATACTTAGGTACTATGTGGAACCGGAGCATCCAGTCCGGTTTTATGTTGCGCACTTTACGGTGGGTACTTGGTTCAGTGTTTCGGGCAGTAACAACAAACCCGGTGGTCTATAAGGACTTTAATCCTTATATCCGGTGGATTACTCTCCAGAAGATCGGATTTGGTTCGGAGCATACCATGTTCGGTGGTTCGCTCTGCACCAAATCCGTTGGTCCGTTAGGGGTTTTGTAAGAATGCTCGCTCTCACAGAATATATACAGATATGCAAATTAGATATGCAAAGTTAGCAATCAACGAACAAGTGACGACTGCTTGGCGCGTACTTCACTACCTGCGTCTACGCACACCGCACTGCTTTTTTGCAGCTTCGTATGCATCGCGTTAATCATATTCGCGTAAACTAAAGGAAAAGAAAAATATTTTATAAAACTTTTTGTATATCTCCATAGTAAAAAACATCTATCCTTCTAAACAGTGTAAAATCTAAACCCCATGCATTTCAAGTATGACGCCATAGTAAAAAATTATCTTGCCTACTACATATATACTACATAATAATATGCCATTCGAATGACATATGTTTGAAATCTGTTGGTGGGCGGGGACGTTTTCATACAATGTCCTTTGTCACAAATTTCGGCGGGGTTGATACCACCGTGCACGATTGCGAAAAACCCTCCATAGTAATCCAATCACAGTTGCTTTTTTTAATTGATGAGGCCGTCAAGCTGAGTGCAGCATTGTTAAAATGGTACGTGTATGTAATGGTGACCCTCTTTCCTGAGACTTTGCCTTCAGCTTACCATCAAGCGAGGTGAAGTCAAATTGACGTGTCCTATATATATAAAAAATTAGATCGTAGTACCATATTAATGTCTAAAGATTAGGTGATACATAGGCACTGATAATTCAGTCAAAATAAACGTAATAAAATTTGTAAGCTTGCATAAATTTGAATAGAGCTGGGATTGGTGGAGGTCTTAATTACACCATAATGAAAGAAATATTAAGAGATCTCATCAATTGAACTTTTGCATTTTTTAAATTCAAGGTCAAAGGTAAAAAATATTGGATTCTCGCATTTTTCTCATAAACAGCAAGTGTTAGCGCAGAAGTAACTTAGACTAAATTGTAGATCATGTTTACGTACAAAATTATTAGGCTATGACCTTTTTTGTGCAGGTCAAAATTTCAAGGATATCGATATTCGAAGAAGTCATATTTTATGGTATACAATTTCAATCCCCATAATATATGATTGATCAACGTCGAATCCAAACCTCCTCTGAACTAGAAAATTTGACAATAGATGCTTTTCACGTTGCCAGCATTCACCAAGAAAGTATTTTTGGAAATTTTAATTGCTGAGCAAGTGAATTATGGGATGAAAGTTCGTATTCATTCATGTTTGTATTTATTCCCATTTATCCCGCATTTTAGCCCCTGAGTAACAAATTTTTCAAAAAATTCTTTTTTACAGTGGGAGCTAACAACATAAAAAGCTTCTACTGCCGAAATTTCAAGTTTATAGGATCTTATGGTTCAGGTTCTGCGTTAACGAATCATATTATGGGGACAAGTAATTTCGTATATATTAGAAACGACTTCTTCAAAATTTTTAAATCGTGATTACTCCGAAAGGTTATACGTACAAAAAAAGTAATAGACCAATTTAGTAGGTAATTACAACTTTTTCCCGCTTAGTTTTGCGCTAACGTTTGCTATTTACGTAAAAATTGCAAGTATTCAAAAGTTTTGCCCTTTAACCATGAATAAAACCAAATGCAGTCCAATCTATGAGGACCTTTGTTTTTTTTTTATGGTCTCAACTCAACTCTACCAATTTTTAGCTCTATGCGAATTCTTGAAACTATGAAATAGAATCTATTGAATCGTAGCCAGTCTTTCGTTTTCGTTTTTAAGGGAATACGCTGAATTACAATACTAAAATTATTTAATATTCTGTGTGATTCGTAACTTGAACTTACCTCAACGTGTCCTTTTTTGACTAAAAATGGTGGAGCTTCTGGAGCAAACAGCATCATCACTACAGTTATTACTGGTATACACGCAGAGATATATAGCACCACATAATAGTTCATATAAAATCCAATGGCAAACATAAATAAAATTCCAATGTTCTGTAGCAAGACAATAAATGATCCCAATATCCCTCTTATATTGTCTTGACTAATTTCTTTAACATATATGGGAACTACGTTATAACAGGCTCCTGTTGGAAGTCCGGCAAAACATCTTCCTACTAATAAGCTAATGGTACTTGGTGAACAAATGATGATAATCCAACTTAGCTGTAATAGAAAAAAAACATTGAACTAATGTATTTTATAATATAAATTTATTGGTTAATTTACAACGTATATGAAGACATTATCAATAATTAAATAATCTTTTTTCTAACTTATTATAAATCAAATTCAGAAAAAGGCAATGAACATAATAGTAGATGACTAAAATTTCCAAAACTATAGTGTAGGTGAGACGCAACCTGCAAGAGGGATGGAGGACCTGAAAAAAGTAACTGATATAATCTGGTTTGTAAAAGGACTTGGGGTAAAAAACCCCACGCTACATAATAGTTATGATCGTCTAGCTTGTTGACCTATAGTTGAAATCCACCCCAATAACTTACTATTATTCAATACTAACTCCTGAACATATATGTTGTGGCGAGTATAAATACAATATTACACCGTACTAGATTGATAATTCCAGCATTCCTCGAAAAACTATCGTGAGTCATTTTTCAATTCGATAACTTTACTACGGCTATACTCACGTCACTTGTCAGGATGCGCCCGACTAGTTTCGGACCCGCGCCTGGATACTCTGCTCATGAATAAGGACTCCGGTCGGGTCCGAAACTAGTCGGGAGCATCCTGACAAGTGACATGAGTATAGCCGTAGTAAAGTTATCGAATTCCTCGAAAAAACTCTGCATCACCCTAAGAGCGTTTTCACACTCATCCGATATCAGATATCGGTGTCGGACGCCGATAGCCAACATCCGATAGCCGGCACCTTGTGCTGTTTTCACATTTATCCGATAAAATCGGCATGATACGACCATTTGCTCGAAAGCACAGGCCAGTTAGAGATGCTAGGAGCAAAAAAAAAGTGCAATCAATTTTCGACCTAATTGATATGACATGGTATATAGTTTTTTCTTATATTCATCATCAATTAAAGCGAAAAATCATGTAACTCAGAAAATGTCCAAAGGTCGAAAATTGCTAGCAGTAGCTGTTTTAGTCTCTTTGTGTTCCGATATCGGGCCAACACCCCAATGTTGGCTCCAAAAATCGATATCAGGCCGGACAATGTGAAAGAGTGATACATATCTCATACATTTGACTTCCTCCGATATCGGATATCGGATGAGTGTGAAAACGCTCTAAGGTTGACTGATAGAAAATGCCAATGGCCTTAAGTCCGCCTTTGTGCATTTATTTTATATTTATGTATATAAGAAGATTAAATAAATAAATAAGTAGATAGATACTTCTCTAATGAACACCAATAAATTTACATTAGGACAAGTAGCTAGCATGTATACAGTTTAATGTACAATGGGCGGTCTTATCGCTAGAAGCGATTTCTTCCAGGCAACCTTGGAATGGGCAGTAATGTGACAAAACAGTAGATATGTTAAAGTTATCAAATAAATTAAAATAAAAGAAAAATGCACGAGAGAGAAGTATAAATAAAATAATAACTATACGGCTTTACGTACAGTTTAATACCATGTAAACAAATATACAAAGAATTATAACACATAAATGTAATATACACATATTTAAAGTAAATAGTACATACTAATATGAAAGGATCACAGCAATGTGCCAATGTTTATGAATCCGAGCTACCGGAGTGTACTAGATGATAGGTCCTTTACCATTCTTTTAAAAACGTTTAGGGATTGTGCCCGTCTGATATTTCATGGTAGTGCGATAAATAAGCGCACAGCCTTGACAGTGAAAGACTTATCAACAAAGTCAGTGGAATGTATTGACATTCTCAGCCTTAAATTTTCGGATGACCTCAGGAACTGAAATCGTTCTTTGAGATAAGAGGAAGTTGGGATTAAACAATACATTATATAGCAATTTTAGAATATGACATTCCTGCGAAGCCGAATAGGGAGCCACTTAAATTGTTTACGTAAATCTGACACGTGATCATACTTGCGAAGACCAAACATGAATCGTATGCAAAAATTTTGAAGTCACTCAAGTTTATCTTGTTGCTCCTCTGTGAGATCGGGATAGCTGACATCGGCGTAATCGAGAACGGCTTATTTGATATTTGGGCAGTTGCTCAAAGCCCGCATTAAGTAGACTATGATCCCATTGCGCGCTCCGTACTTCAGAGGTGTCTGAGAGTCAAATATTAAAAGCATTCAGACTCATTTGTTCCGAGTAATTTGGAAACAGCTTCTCACATAGGAGGAGCTTATGAACATATTGGTGCAGATAGAATGCCTTTTAAATTCGCGACCGCTTAGTGTTTTATCATCGGACCCACATCCCGAGGTGCTCACTCACACCCACATATTTTTAATTATCCAGTCCGCTTACATACTTCTTCTGAACTGACAGAGGAAAGTAGGAATCTAAAATATCGCAAGCAGCTTCTGGATCAATTAGTATTGGGTTATTGGAAAAAATGGCGAGAGGAATACTTAAATAAGTTACAAACTTGACAGAAATGGTTCACGCCTCGACCGGTAGAAATCGGTATTACGAGTATTGTCCGCTCTTCATAACAACAGAAATTTTCCGTGTTACAGACGGCAAAGTTTGAGTCGCGTCTGTCAAAACTGCATCAGGAATATATAGGGTCACTAGTAATTCGGCGTATTCCTGTCAAGAGGAGTTCGAAGACCTAAAATGCTACAATTTTGACTTATACTTGTGGCTGAAAATCAATAGCTTTCGAAATAATTGAATTTTTGAGTTTTTCCGTATTAACTCAGAATTAAGCCTTCAAGTTCAAATATAAAAAAGAGTTTTTTACCGAATGGGCATCATAATAATTTATTTTTGAAGGTGATAAATTTACTAACCTTAAATAAGAATAAAAAAAAACTCAGAATAAACAATATGTGGGTCACTTTTTTTTTTAATTAACACCTTGCTCTCCAATAATTGCTATTCATCCCAAAAATATACTATTGTAATTTATTTTATATTTATTGAGCTTTCCAAAAAGGTAATGACATCCAGAGAATAACATATTGTTTATAAAGAAAGGCGAGTTTTAATAAGCGGGTAAAGCTGTTTTCATTGTTTAGGTTCGGCACATCGGGCATAAGGTCATCCGTATATTATTTAACTTAAATTCAGAAGTTTCAAATGGCTGTGTCTAACTACTAATCAATTAGTTACAATTTTGACCCGCGTACCTAAGTACATTTTGTTATAATTTGACTAGCCTCAAATCGTTCGTGGAATAAATTAGCTTTGGTTCGTTGCTTTTGTAATTAATATGATTTCTTATTCTAATAAAAATAATGTCACACTTTTGCTTCGGTTTTGCCGACGGCAAACAGATTATTATGCTGATGAGAATTAATTAATGCAATAGCAGCAGCTGAAATAAATAACTTCATGACATCATAATTCCGTCAAAGAACGTCAGAACTGCCCTAACAGCAGTATCAATAGTTCAATATCAACATCTTATTCCAAATTTCATTTGGAAAGCTGTACTGGTTCGCTACTAGAGAATGAGCCCGCAGGACGGCACATCAGTTGTGATCAATCTATCCACATACCGCTATTACAGGTACCCCCCAAGTTCACGAAAATTTGCTCAGCTAAACTATTGCATTGATACCCGCCACATCATGTTCCCCGTCTTGAAGAATTCCATAACCCTCAAATAATTCGTGGAACCACTTCGCTTTCGTTCGTTGTTTTTGTTCTAAAGTATGTACTAAGTTAAGCTGTCTACGCACCAAACCCGCTTCTGTTCACCAATATTTAAAGATAACTCTTACTTTGTTATCATTCGAGTTTTAGGATTATTTCTTCATTTTACATAATTTGAGTGATTTAATATCCTACTTACCGCTTGAAATAGAGTCATAATTAAAATAGATTTCTTTCTGCCAATTTTATCAACTAGGTACGCAAATAGTGGTACTCCAAAACATGCTGCCAAATAAATGATACTTGCTACCCATGTAATTTCATTGTCTGTTAACGGCCGACCTGAAGGTGATTCTGGGGATTGCAGTAATTTTGATGTCGGTGATATCCAACTTGATTGCATGCCGTGTATGAGAAGTGTGGCGTTGGCTGTAAAAGAATAAAATAATCTGTTCACATGAAAGCACTACTTGCCTGATCAAACAAATGCTACAACGTTACGATAAAAATAACATAGTAAATCATAGTTTAAAAAACAAAATAAAAGCGTGAGTTCAAGATATCAATACTTATAAATATTTTATTGAAAGATATGATATCATTTTGATAATATCCGAAAAAGCATCCCACGCTTTTAAAAAAAAAAACATTATTTTTGTTTACACTATTATTAATGTATATCTATTGAAAATTTTAACACCATTCTTAATATAAATTATATAAAACTCATTTTTTATTTTTTTAGTTTGGTTCTCTATAAAAAAGCGTGTTTTTTAAAACTAATATTTATTTTCTACTTTTTAGTTTGGTTTAATTATAAGAGGTTGTCCTTTTTTTTTAATTATTATCTGTTTTAATTGACTATTAATTTCGTGATAACTAGTTGGAAATTAAAATGTCCGCATTATAATTATTTTATTTAAAAAAAAAAAATGACTATAGATGAAAATTATATCTATTAACAAAAATCCTATTTTGCAAATTGAAAAATGGAATAATTTTATCAAATTAGTATATTGTCATCGGTCCTCGACAAATCTACACAGTTTGAACGAAATCTGTCCGTTTAAAGTGGGTCAAAATCGCGCCCAAAGGAGTCGGTTGAAGTTGAAGCTAATAAAAAGCGTATAAAAATACTTTAGTTTAGACTACTAAAGCATAGTATACACATCAACTGTACCGTGATTATGGAGGGAGATAACAGTTACAAACATTTCTGATACCTACATTAAACAGGTCTTACATTGGGCAACTGGGTAACTTTGGGACAACTTAATTTTTTTTTTACATGTAGCTGGCAAACATAAGAAAAGTACATAATTTCCACTTAGTGATATTTATTTATGTTTTATATTATTCTTTCCTATACAAATACCCAGTTGTTCGAAGACCCCAGCTTATGGTGGTAGTTTTGCAGTTTGTAATTTGTGCCAAAATGGCACAAAAGTATCAACAGTCAGTCTCTGTGACTTGGCGGTAGTGAACGCGGCCTCTACGCAGGAGGGACACATGCGACTAGTTGCACTGAGCGGGGATCGAACCCCACTCAGTGCAAATATTTGTATGCCAGAATGTGTATATTTGCAATGGTCTGGGTGTTTCTATGTATATTAAGTATGTATTTACAAAAAAAGTATCTAAGTTTATTTATCTGCATTCTAGATTCCATAACATAAGCTGGTTAATTCATGCTTACCATGGGTCTATCTACAGCGTTGTGTGAAATGTTGTGGAATATTTATTTATTTATTACTAATTATATTAATTCTGCGGTTTATAACACTACTGCATAGGTAATATTAAAATACAAAACTTAGTCAAATGTCTCTTACCATAAAAATCATGTTTAGTATAACCTCAATTACGAATCTACTTGCTTTGGTCTGGTCTGGTCATGCCTCGTAAAGCACGTTAAGCCGTCGGACTCGGTTGTCATACTATGGCAGTCAGTCGGACAGCAGACTAAGGATTTTTGAAGCCTCGTACTGCTGAGCCTTCAAAAATCCTTCTGTCTGCTGTCCGACTACAAAACTTCGATATCGCCAATTGGATGCAGGGTCAGATGGCAGTTGCTTCATATAAAATATCAAAGTTCACACTTATCAAATCAGACTGATAAAATCTGCGGTTCAACTCAAACTTTATTTCATCCATACTAATATTATAAATGCGAAAGTAACTCTGTCTATCTGTCTGTATGTTACGCTTTCACGATTAAACCACTACACGGATTTTGAGGAAGGAGGGAAACGAGAGTTCTGCATACCGATGGCTTTAAAGTGGCGCACCTTGATCTATGAGTGGTCGCCGGCCCTGTTAAAATTCTATCTTAACGCCTTTCAGATGACCCTTCCAGACCAGAGTAATCTGGTAAGGTGGAGGAAAGCCACAGAAAAACAATGTTATACGTGTGGTGAGGCAATAGGGACGGCTAGGCACATATTAGTAGGATGTAGGGTGCTTCTTGATAGAGGCCAATACTCACGCCGCCACGATAAGGTGCTTTTCATCATACGCGAAGCAATGAGTCTGGCAGTAGCTAGAGCCCAAAAAGGATTGACTACTAACAGACGTCATATCAACTTTGTGTCTGAAGGTTCATCCATAAAATCCAGGAACAAACCTTATTCAATCTTAGATACTGCCCCAGATTGGACTCTCCTAATCGACACGTATGAAAAGCACTATAAAATTCCGGACGATGTTGGGGTTTCGTCATCTAGACCGGACATATTTCTCTACTCGAAAACGACTAAATATGTGGTTCTTGTGGAACTTACTGTACCGTGGGAAACAAATATACCGAAGGACCACACACTTAAGAAAAATAAATACTATGATCTCACAAACGAATTAATCAAAAACGGTTACGTGGTTAATTTGTATGCAGTAGAAGTGGGAGCGAGAGGTATACCAGCTAAATCTCTCTATAACCTACTTAAAGATCTATGCCTCTAACCTCAGAACTCAAACTGACAGTCCGAATGAACGAATGACGTCGCACTCGACCATAGAGCACCAGTGTCTTGCAATACGCCAGATTGAATTTCATTCACTCTAATTACTCAATTATTAACGCGCCGACACATATATAAATTAGATTTTATTTGTGTTGATTGTGATTGCGGCTGCCGTTCTTGTTATATCCACAACGATAGGGGGTCGAAAATGGCCTTAATTGCTTCGAGAAAAGAATGGTACGGCTTTGCCGCTTTTTTTACTCGACTTGGCAGACATTAGATAATTTTATTTTGGCCCATATGAGTTACCCCGTAGAAGCAGTTGACAGCATTGAGTTGATATTACTACGTAGTAATATTAACTCAATGGTTGGCCGTTTTTACCACCCGTGCGAATCCGCCCCGGATTCGCACGGGTGGTAAAAACGTTACCCTAGAAATCCAATTTAACCTATGTTACTGAGGGTGAATGTAGCTTTCCAATGGTGAAAGAATTTTTGAAATTGTCGCAATAGTTTTTGAGTTTATTCATTACAAACATACAAATCTTTCATCTTTGTAATATTGTATAATAGTGTAAATTTGCACAATACACTTCGCTGTCTACATCCTAACTAGGTATATAAAACTTATACGTCTACGGTTTTAGACTCATACACTTTTGTTTTGGTCAATAAATATCTACTTGTTATTCATAAGAACACTGAAATCAATGCAAATAGATTCATGCATACAAAAATGAACGTTTAACGGGAACCAATATTATCCAAGACAACCAACACTATATTTTACAGTTCAGACAGAAATCAGAAAATAATAACAAACTTTACTTTTTACAATAACAAGATAATATCCCTGACTCTCGGTGCTTTTAATAATTGGAGGACCCTTGAAATCCGGTATTTACGACTGAACTAATGCAATTGAAAAGTTGTAGTAGTTCAATCAACCGGGCTATCCACTGGACAAAGGGTACAGAATACAGCTCACTGGAGAGGTTTTGTGCTGTCAGTGGGAAGACCAAGGGCTATTCCTGCTTCGCCTTCTACACTGGCGGCACAGAAACTGTCGGTCCCGGTTGTATAACATCTATGGCAGTCATTACCAGTAGTAGTAGCCCTCAAAAATCCAACAACTGGTCTAGCTGCAAAGCTTCGATATCGCCTTTGGGTTGTGGAGGTCAGATGGCAGTCGCTTCACGGTAAATATCGAAGCTTAGCCAAATCTGCAGTTAGTTTGGTAAAAAGCGGACCCCATACTCCAAGTTGAAAGGCTTCGTATGCAAATGGGATTAACGCTAGGATGAAGAAGAGTTGCAGTAATTTGATCACACGAACTGCTGCGACTAGAATGCACTAAGTACTGAGTTTTCTGTTTTCGTATTTATCCTATGAGGGTTGAATAAATCAATTCAATAAATAGATTGTCTCAATAATTCCATGAAAAACTAACTGAAATAATAATTATGTTGAGTGGATGTTAGGTTGTATACAGTGTATATTTTTAATTTGATGTGTTGTTATTTAGTTCTTTGCGTAAATTATCATACAGATGAAGTAATAAATAATTAGTTGCATCACCATACTATTTTGGTTTAAATTATAAACACAAAATTCCTTATCAGATTCCAGTACTCATATTTTACTTGTTTCATTGTAAACAACTATATTAAGTAAACGATAATAATAATATATAAAGTATAATAATATATAAAAATAACTATGTGATGCCAACAGCTGAGCACAATATTGCAGATGCTATATTTCCACAATATTTTCGATGGCTTTGGACTTTAAACAGAATCCAATGAAATTGATAATATAGTGAAAAATTACCTGTTAATGCAGCTATCCATTGCATGTAAGTTCTGCCTTTCTTTCCTTCCGACTCCCCTTCCATTGTGTTAGAAGAAGACTTACTTTTTGAGTTTTAATCAACTTTTACTAAAACTATACATTCGCTATTTAACTTGAAGAGATTTCTGTTTCACATCATATGTTATACTAATTACGTAATTAGTAAAATAATACTTCTCCTTGTTTGAGTATCCGTTTTAAATACTAATAAATATTGAAAAAAATGGTTTATTGACTGATTCTTTTTATAGTGATGCACATTATGACACAATTATGAGCGTGCGGGAGACGCCACGATACTGACTGGTTTGGCGATTCGAGGTGCCGTGCACATTTTCCCGTTTGTTTTGATAGGAATTTTTATTTGTAGACTATTGAATCTTTTGTTAAACACGAGATTAATGAAACGAATAGCTATAAAGACCGCGGAGTTTGCAGTTGTTTCATTTTTTTTAAATGTTTTTATTACTTGTGGATATTCTTAATATAAAAATAAATTCTAAGTCCTCAGACATTAGACTGCGTCTAGGACGAACTTTTTAGTATATTTATATTGTAACATTCAGGCCGATACCAATAGACATTTCATTCCTACGAATGTGCACTGAGAACTCGAACCCGCGATTTCCGAAATAACAGTCGATGGTTGTACCGAAAGTAACTCTTTTTCTGCATTCTAACTTCAGTCCCAATTCCATTCAAGATTTGAATTACGGAGTACGAGGTCCATTCATTCTTTTATCTTTATTTATTAAAATTTATGCCTATACCTACGGCGGCGGACTCAGTGCCATAAATATAAAATAATAAATATTCTACAACATTTCACACAACGCTATGACACCATGGGTCTAGCATGGTAAGCATAGCTTAACTAGCTTGAGTTATGGAATCTAGAATGCGGATAAACATACTTGGATTCCTTTTTTTTAAATACATACATATTATACATAGAAACACCCAGACCAATGCAAATATTCATGCATACAAATATTTGCACTGAACGGGCATCGAACCCCCGCATAGGCATACTTTACCAGTCCACCAAAGGTGTTGTATAGAAATACTCAGTTCTTCTACTCCTCCATTCCCTAATTTGGTCATCTTCCCTTGGATTTATGGTTGACTTAACCTGGATCTTGATGAGCTCTCAAACTTACTCTATAGCAAAGTAACTCTCTCGGACGAATCATCTCTATTGTAATCATATACCAGATGCTACAGTCCTTTCCAGCATACCTACTAGCAGGAATTTAGACTTCGGGATTTAGTTTTTAGTTTTCATCATGATCACGGCATTAATTTCGTTTGCTTCCAAAGCTCCTACCTTGATAGGAGAGATATGCTTTTAGCCACCACAACCCAATCACGAGAGGAAAATCCATTTTAAAATGTAAAGTACTATGTTCATAAATCATAGTATCAGTATAAAGATTGATAACATAATAATTCGTAGAGTAATTAAGATACACACCACACAACAGATCACTGTGTACTGAAAAAGGAAGAGTTGTACAGCTGCGAGACAAAATACCTATAAGATATGTGGAGTTACATGCATGTAACCTAAAGATTATTACTAAGTACACTCACATACCATTTAATTTACTCAATCAATTTATTACGATTCATCATCGCTGTATGAAACTGCTGTCTTCACATATTATATACTATGGATTTTATAGTATACCTGACCATACTGTATTAATCAGAAACATGTGAAAAAACATCATAATATGTAATTTCTAAACTTAACATAATATGTAATTTCTTAATTATTTTTTTACGTGCGGGAAATCCGGAGCCGAAGGGGGAGGTTATGTCGGGCTCGAACCGATTAAACCGCACGCCGTCTGTGGGTCGATGTGCTAGGCCGGAGGTGAGGTTGTCTTTTGACATATCCCTCGCACCCCGGCTGACCCAGGGCCATTCCTCTCGGTCTAGCCCTCCTCAATGTAATTTCTTAACCTAGTGTTAACAATATTCAAACCCATAGCTAAGCATTGTACGTTACGCTATTAAACATACCAATTTTATTTGACACTCACAGCCTTGACCTTGCAATAAAGTTTCACGAGTACCGAAATTAGAGGCAGATAGCAATGTTTTCTTATCACACATTTTTATCATTTAATTAACAAACTTGTGCAAGTATGAATAACATCTGTTATTTATAAAAACACTGTAAATATGATTGTAATAACCTAAGATGATTGCAAACAGTTTGCACACGTATTCAACATGATGGCATATTGTTAGAGCACATTAGAATACATTATTATTGAAATGCATGCAAATGTATATCAGATACTATATTTAAAAATCCTACTTCACCTAAAGAAATACATTCTATTATAATGAATTTGAAAAATACCAAGAGTACTCAGGACATACTCTCTCTAAACAATTTTCACCAAATTATGTAACGTTTTAAGTCACGTTTTTAATCTATGTATTTACAGTGGTATATATTCAGACAAATTGAAACTGACAGTAATAAAGCCATTATTTAAAAAAGGTGATCCACTTTCCATGGCCTATTATCGAACAATTGCATTAATACCCACGATTTCGGAAATCTTTACGATTTCACAAGGTTACAGGTTAACACAGCAGAATATATCACACTGACATAGCCCAGCGAATTAGCTCGTTGAAGTGACAGTGGGCGGGACACATAGCGCTCAGAACAGGACGGTGGCCGATGGAGCAAAAAAGTTCTGGAATGGCGACCGCGTACGGGCAAACGTAGGGTAGGATGCCCAACGGGAACAGGTGAAAGGACGACCTCATCAAGGTCGCCGGGAAGCGCTGGATGCGGTTTGTTTAGATCGGTCGTTCTGGAAGTCTATAGGAGATTCCTATGTTCAACAGTGGACTATGTGTAGCTGATATGATGATGATGATGACTACCAGTGCATAATCAATATAAATTTAAAAATACCTGTAAAATTGTATGGCATTAGATGGATTAGGAGGGACGACTTTATTTATTAAATGTTACCAAAATTACCTATTTTCACGTAGTTAATTTTTTTTACGAAAAATAAAACTATTTTTGTCGACCACTATCACGATTAAGTTCGTTTTATTTTATTATTTAAACTTAGGTTGATGTTTGAAAATAGTTCAAAATATTGCTTTATATCAAAGAGTGATCGTTTAGGTAACTTCAGAATTCTAAAAAATTCTGCATGCTTATTTTTACAAATCTATAAGCCACTAGCTGTTCGCGATAACCGACATCCGCCCGCGTGGATGTCGGTTATCGCGAATCGGGGTATGAAAAATAGATGTTGGCCGATTCTCAGACCTACCCGATATGCCCACAAAATTTCATGAGAATCGGTCGAGCCGTTTCGGAGGAGTTTGGCAACGAAAACTGTGACACGAGAATTTTATATATTAGATTTTAAAAATTCTTATAATTATCAAAATATTATTAATAATTGTTATGAATAAAACTATGACCAGTTTCTACGCATTTCTAGTTGGTAAAATGTGATCTCATCTCATCTTCAAGAATTTCAATTTCAGTTCCCGAGTGTGGCTAGCACTCAGGTCGTTGTCGATATCTCGGAGATTACGCGATGCGGGGGAGTAGCCAACTCTCCCAACGTCGACGGTGGCACGAATGCCCGTCAGCCCCTGCGCGAGCAGTGGGCCGACCCGTCCCCGGATCCAACGGATCCCATCGCCTCTCCCATGTCTCCTCTGCTGAAGCAGAGGGGTACCGGGAGCGACGGCTAGCCCTATCCCTATCGGTATCCTAGTGACCTCGTGTACCAATTGGGTCAGGCCATTGCGCCATAGCAAATGCATGGGCGGCTCTTCCCGCATGGGTTGTTTCGGCGGAGCCCAACCAGATCTCGTGGTGGGCGTTGAAATCTCCCAAAGACACCAGTTCAGCGTTCGGAAACCGCTCCTGCGCATCATCTGCCGCCTGACTCAGGTATTCAAAGAGTCGAGTTGTCTCGATATCTCCTGTATGGGAGCGGTAGAGGCACACATAGATCTAACTCGTAGAGCCATGGTCTATGTGTACCCAAAGGGTGGGAAAGGATGGGTCCTCTAGGCAGCGCAAACGGCGACAATAAACATCCGCCCTGACATACACATACACCGGCTTTTGCGCGGAAATTCTCCTCAAGGACATAGCCGGGGTAGAGCAAGTAGATCGTGTCATCAGGGCGGCGTATTTGTGTCTCCGTAAGAAACAGCATTGCTGGTTTCGCCGTCTCCAGGTGTTGGTGGACGGCATTGAGGTTTGTATGGAGCCCACAGATGTAGCCCTAGGGAGAGTGTTTGCCGCTGTGTAGACCAATCTACTGTTATTGTGCGCTGCCATGAGGATGAAGAGGACGGCGTGAAAAAAGAGGCGATTGTTGTCGCAGCACAACATGACAAAGCGTGGGATATTGGTTTTATCTATGATGAAAACGACGAGCCATATCGGGATTATGCGCGACCAGGTGGGGCAGCCTCCCAGGGTGGTTAGTCCCGGTTGGGCCTCTGTACTATGCCGCGCGCGGCCAGCGGCACCACTGTTTGTACAGGTCTCCCAGCTCAGCGTGTCGCCCCGCGCCATCCCCACTAGACTACGCCAAGACCCACCGGTCCCACTTGTGCTGCGACCTCAATCCCCCCTGCCCGGATATGCATTGCTGACCCCTGAATGCGATCCAACCGAGCTTGGATTACTATGGAGGGTTTTTCGCAAAAGTGCACGGTGGTACTCATCCGGTCGAAATTTGTGCCATCAAATTTCTACCACCCAGACAGATCAATAGATGATTAATAGATGTCAGTTAATATTTTTTAAATCGGTTTCTTAGTTTTATTTTCCTTACAGGCGTGCATATATTTAATAGACTTGTTAGTGTGTCCTTGAATGCGTTATGGCTATCATTTAGATTTTTATTTTTCGATAAAATACTATGCCAGTCTTGCTCCTTAAGTTTATCCCTAAAATTACTTATATTTGTCTCGCTGAATATTCTTATTTTTGTATGCCATCTAATTTGTTTTGTTTGCTGGGCTAGTTCTAGATGAATTGCAGTCCCATTGTGATCTGAGAAGCCTAATTTTTCAACACTTGTGTACAATTTAATGTTTTTAAAATTTGTGAAAATTAGATCTATCCACCTTCAGAAGGTTTGTATGATGCGTGTGGGTTGTTTTATGTATTGAGTGAAATTATATTCCAGCATGAGATCAAAACATTAGATAGTTTTTGTCGTACTTTCCAAGGCATTGAAATCTCCACCTAAAATTACATTTGATGTTGAGTATTTGTTGTTTGTGAATTTTAGAATTTGTGTTAATTTATTTGTAAATATTTCCTCCTCTCGTCCATTCCAATATAAAGACAATAATAATATATTTTCTAATGGTAATTTCACATGCACATATCTATAAAACATACTCTACAGACATATTAGCTATAACATGAACGTTTTCATACTCTATGTGTTCCCGAAGTAGAATACACACTTCTCCGCATTTGTAGTTGGTTCGGGTATGAGGATGCAATTATGTAGCCGGTCCACCAGAACTCTTATATACATATAGCCATATATTTCGGGTGGTCGGTTGTGAAGGCTTCTAGGACGTCTTGCTTGTTACAAATACTGTGCATATTGCTCCGCTCCCATGTTTATCTATTTATGAGCATGAAATTATTTGTTTAGGTTAGATCAGCGCCCTTTTTTGAATCCATGTGATATATGATGACTACTGCGTTGAAATCATAGATGTTTTATAAATTAAAATTTTTGAGCTCTAATTTATTTTGTTATCTGGTACCCTCAGTGTAATATTTATACAATTGATGTCACGTCTCTTGCACTTGGTTACAGTGATAATTTTAAGTGACGGACAAATTACAAAATGATACTTGTGGTTCAGGTGGAATCGAACTCAAGACTCTCGTACACAAGTCTTATTGTGGTCGGCTTACGCCATGCAGACACCTGTTGGGATGTTTGAATTTGCCGGTTGTTTTTATGTTGAATAGAGTCCTTTAATACAATTCAGTGTCTCTGTGACCATATAAGGTAATTTGCTTGGTGCATGTAGCTAAAGATGACTCAACGATTTTGTTGCTAATGACTTGTGTTGTACACTGTTTGTATATTTTTGACTTTTATTTTGTTGATTTCGCCACGCTAAATTAGCTTCACAGATTTTATTTATTCACAGTTTGTTCAGATTTCTTTGTCGATTGTTATGAAATATAATACTTGTCTAAAACTTTTCTGTTGCCGCCTTTATATATTTTTTACGTGTTAGGCACTGAGTACACGTCTTATTCACACGCTTAGCAGCGTAGACTACTACTTGTACCTATAGAAAGTTCTTTATTGAAATATTATCTACTTAATACATATTATATTACATAGACATAAGAAATTTAATAGAACGAAATTTCATATACAATATTAAATGTAAATTGATTTAAATTCTGACATTGATTTTGATTGGTAAGGAACTCAAAACATATTATATTCTATTTATTTGTATCTTATTACATTATTTGGTTATCATTACTTTTATTTTGTTTTTGTTCCTATACTAAAACAAAGGACCATGTCTTAATACTAATAAAGTTGTAAGTCATTTAACACCTTGTACGAGTAACTCCAAACAAAAACAAACGGAAAAGTAATCAAGGCATTTATTTAAAATCACTTTCGTTGTCCTTTCAAATCTATTTCTATTTCTTCAACAGTTTTTCCTTTTGTCTCCATCAAAAATAAAACACTGATAATGGCTCCTACGAGGTTGATGGCCGCATAACAGAAAAAGACATTGTGAGCCCCAAGTGCATTGGAAATAGCTGTGAAAGCCAATAACTGAATGAAGCAAAGGAACCACGCATATGTGACGAAGATGCCCATTACCTTTGCTCGGATCTGAAATAAAAGAAATGTGTCTAAATGTTTTTTAATGTAAGCTTAGTAGTACCTAGAACTATACGATAATCTTATTAGTAGAAGTATTTTAGAGTTTAATAAAAATATTTTCAAGTTCAAATTAAGTATCCATACTAATATTATAAATGCGAAAGTAACTCTGTCTGTCTGTCTGTATGTTACGCTTTCACGCCTAAACCACTGAACCGAACGTGATGAAATTTGGTAAAGGGGTAGATTAGACTTTGGTCGCGGTAACCGACATCCACGTGGGCGAACCGCGAGCAAAAGCTAGTTAATAAATACACACAGTGGCAGAATTAGCGGAACACAAAAAAAAGAAGAATTAAAATTTTTTTTCGTAGCACTGGCACATTTTTTACATATTTTTTTTAAAAACCTCTTATTTCAAAATGGAACATATGTGAACAGTTATTTTTTTCATTCGTTTGTTTTAATTTTTCATTATCTCTATTGAGTGTTTCGAAGTAGATTTTAAATTTTCGTAAAGTTCGTAAATTCCATTTGAAAAACATTGTATTACAGTTTTATGAGAATTTTGTGTTTTCTCGCTTATTGATAAGTTACAAACATCCAAGTATAACTGATTTAACGCTACCAGAAATCACCAGGGCAGATGAAATGAGAAGAAATGGTTAATCCTACATATCGATTGCCACAAGACTTCGTCGATCTTCGTAGCATCAAACGGTACAGATTGACGAATTCTCTAGTGCGGAGAAGAGGACAAGGCAGGAAAAGGTGTACTTCAAGGAGAGATGACCGTTTTCTACAACTTCTAGTTTGTCGGAACACGAGACTTACGGCGGTGCAAGCCCGAAATGCATTGGAGGAGGTTGGAGGAGTAAGAGTGAGTGAGCGGACAGTTCGCAGAAGATTCGAGGAAGTTGGTATAGACTCATTTAAACTGGTCAAAGTACTAAAACTTGAGAGACACCACAGCACAAACCGACTATACTTTGCTTTGCTATGAACATCGTCATTGGGACGTTGACGAGTGGGGACAGGCTCTATTTACTGACGAATGCGAATATGGAGAGGCAAAGGAGAGCATTATTTGCAGTCTAATCTTGAAAACACAGTGGCATATTGGCGGCAGCTCAATTATGGTCTGGGGAGGGATATGTTTAGGCGGTCGCACGGAGTTAGTGGTAGTCGATGGTGGAAATCAGACTGCTGATCGGTATATCAGGGAGATTTTAGAGGAACATGTTGTGCCATTTGCCCCATTTATTAGTAAAGAATTTATTTTATTGCAGAAAAATGCAACCTAAACCATGTTGGTGTGGAGAGACACCACACCAACATGGTTTAGAATATGAATCCGATTGAACACGTTTGGGACTTGCTAACGAGAAGTGTAAAATCAAGAATGCCACCTTCTAACAATCTAGGCGAGCTGCGAAACACATTCGTTGAAGAATGGCATAGGTTGGCCCAAGAAATCATTGACAAAATCATTCGCAGCGTGCCCAGATGGGTAGAATTTATGTGGATGAATTAATCAGGGCACGAGGGGGAAACACTGGATATTAAAATTCATTTAATTAATTTAAAACCTAAATATAATCTTAAAATTTCAACTGTTTCTCTGTCACTACGAAATCTAAGATCTTTGTTTGGTTAAGTTTTTAAAAAATTAAACTTTAACTATGGTGTCGCAAGTTAATGTCAAAACATGGTAATTTAACTGTTGTTTCACGTTTAATTATTATTAATTTAAAAATAAAGCTACCTATTTTATACTCACTTTTTTTGTGCTCCGCTAATCCGGCTGGTGTGTGTATTTCAAAAATTTTAATCCATAAAGCATTTTTATACCGAAACAATAAAAGTGATAATTTGTTGATCATTTATTTCTTTTACAGTAACTCTGGACATTCTAATAAGAATGGATTATTTTTTCATAGGTAACTAAATAACAAGTTTAGTTATTTTTATAAGAAATGATACAATTTCCATTAATTTTGAAATGCGTTATTTACTTTGAAAATATATCATCAAATGTTTAAATTTTCACTGTTTCTAATATTATTAACAGAAAATAAAATTAGAATTAATGGAATTGGAATTAAAAATTTACAAATCATGAGGGTATTAAGCCAAAAGTATTAAACCATTTATTATACAGGTGGTAAAATAAGTCGAGCCCTGGAAGGAAACTACCTTAAATTCTTAAGTTGGCTCATTTCACTTAAAGGAAACCTCCCTTTATTTTTAGAAACACAACAACACTGCATTCAATGATTTTCGAAAACCCGATTGCCACACCCGGTTATCGAACTGGCTAGAAAACGCAAACATATTTTTGAAGTGAAAACTTCTTTAGCGGCGTTGGATGGGTGTTAAATGTTAAGGAAGCGTCAGGATTAGTTGACCTTTGAACCGTAACCGACGACTGACGTCATACAAGATTGGTACAGACTATGTATTTTGCAATTTACAGTAGGTAGCATCGTAGCTTAAACGGTAAGCACTTCGACTGTAAGTCCTTATAGTTTCAGATAGTATCGGGTTCAAACCACCTGGCCTTCAGAGATTTTTTGTGATTGTTTTTTCTTATTATAATTTATTACTTTTGGTGATTATTTTTTCTTTTTGTAATTTATTACTTTTTTATTATTATTTTTTCTTTCTGTAATTTATTATTTTTTGTGATTTTCTTTTCTTTTCATAATTTATTAATTTCTTCTGACAGAAAATTAGCAGAAAATAAGTGATAGGTTCTATGATTAGCGCTATATTATAGGTATGGTATGGTATGTTCTTTTTTATCTTTTTCTATGTATATAACGAAGAAAGAAAAAAAGGAAAATGTTTTCACTTCTGCCGGCACTCCCAGAGTGTAGTTTTTTTTATTTTTTTGGCCTCCATCGATAGAGTCAATCATAAGGATCAAACCTCCCTAACAAACATAGTAAATTAAATGAAAGGAAATTACTCAAATCTAAACCTTTTAATGAAATATGACAAAAAAAGTACTTTAATTCAAAGTTCCATCTGATATCATATTAACAATAAAATTACATATTTAAATTACGCGCCTCTTTTACCGTGCGGATAGCCCCGCTGGTCAGCAGGGGTATTTATATCGGACTAGGTCCAACTAAAACCGCATGCCATATCAGGTCTCAATTATCAGGTTACAAACAAACCCAATAGGGCAATTCTCTCTCTCTCGCCATTAGTCGCCCAATTATTTTGAGTACTTCGTTTGTCAAGATCGATCGGATGCTGACTGTGCAAAGATTGCTGAGTAAACATTTTGCATGTCGACAACCTCATGGGCAAAGTCTAAGTACTTAACCTTGGGAAGGATAGGCTTTTATGTAAAAAAGGCTGTATATACACGGAAGGAATTTATTTGTGAAGATAAAACATTATGCATGTACAAAAAATACTTGCTTTTCATTGAAATAAGTATTATAGTGCAAAGTATGAAAACTCTTTTTAATTAGTTTATGCGCACACATCTATGTATTTAATATCTATAGCAGTAAAGATTAATATTTTTACGTTAACCGAGACACATAGGCAAATAACATATTACACTGGCAATTTAAACTTCTTGTATTTTTATCCATGGACACATTGATCACCATGCTTGTATTTGTAGTTTCAGAAGTGGCACATTTTGAGAAGGTTTTGAGTTTTAAGTATTTTTCAGGCCCAGTATTCTGTGCATTACCTTGAGCTTGCAGGCGTGGTCATAATATTTCTTTGTGGTCTTTGGCTTGAAATTGGCAGAACACGTGGACAATCATGAAAATTCTTCACTATTAAAACATTACTTTGATATTGAACTAACAAGACGAAATCATCACTGGTGTGTATAGGTACTTTTACATATCTTTGATTGCCTGACGTTTCGACCAGGTTACACCGGCCGTGGTCACAGGCTGGTGTAACCTGGTAACCTATACCATGATCGCGTTAATTCCCGTTTTCTAAATTATATATCATGGAACGCGAGAGTTTAAAAGTTAGTTACATCACGATGCATCATGTTAAACTGGGCGATTATGAAGGGTTTTCCATTTAAATTATTATTTATATTTTCGTCTAAGGTATTACTAAAATAAATCCTCCAGATCACAGTCTTGACACGGAGTACAAGCGATCCATACGTATGCGTTAATAACTGCATTTTATTTAATTTGTGAGCTATGTGGTCTATTATAATATAATGATTTTCCTTTAAACTGAATTCCATTATTATTTAGTTTTATAATGTTTTTATTTCAACAAAACAAATGTTCGATTCTACAGGATAGACAATGGTATCAGGAATTTTTCTGCACCTGTGATAATTGAACATACTTACTTGAAAATTAAACATCTCTGCCATAACAATATATGGCATCGATGATATACCACCGGCGTACGCGCACATATAAATTACAATTGCCGCAGCTGGAATCCATGTTGGAGGTGAGTTTCCATATGTTTGTAGCAGCATCGTTGTAGCTAATACGCATAGAGATAAAGTTGCTACCACACAAGTCCAAATCATGATAGGCTGAAACAGAAACCAACTAACTTGTAAAGTAGTTTGGAATACTACTTTTACATAAGAAGTGACTATACATCATTAATTTATCAGATTATTCAATATTTAAAATATTACATGAATGCCATGTGCAATGCAATGGTTTTGATGCATCGACTTGTAAGTTCTTAAAATATGATGCCAAGAAGCCATAGATTGCTTCCATAACTTATTTTAGCGTATTATGAAATGAGACAAATTGCGCAAGTTTCAAAAGGCGCTTGAAAAATATATAACCGTGTAAAAATAACTTTCAATCTACAACTACTGGCTAGGCATAGAAAAAGTTGGAGTAAATTATTTAAAAAATTGCAATTATGAAATAGAAGTATCTATGAACCGCAATAGGTAACAAAAATCCGGTTACTAATATTTTATACCAATAAAAATAAAACTGGGTTTGACAAATAAAATCAGAGCATCAGTGCTCGCGATCACCTGCTGCAATTTTATCAGATTTTACAAGTACTTTTTTTTTACGTGCGGGAAATCCCCACGGATACCCACCCCTCCGGAGCCGGAGGGGTAGGTTATGTCGGACTCGAACCGACTAAACCGCACGCCGTCTCTGGGTCGTAGTGCTGGGCCGAAGGTGAGGTTGTCATGCGACATATCCCTCGCACCCCGGCTGACTCAGGGCCATCCCTCTCGGTCTGGCCCTCCTCGGGAGGTGGGGACCACGCGGTCCCCGACTCAACCCCGGTGTGGGGGGGCCGTGGCCTGCTTCTGCTAGGGTGACCGGCGGCTCCACCCGTTACCCTCAGGCCCGCGCTCATGGGGGGCAAAGGTCTGTCTGCGCCCTCCGACGCCCGAGCCGCCTTCGAGCGCGTGCAACGATGTCAGCGAGTCTTTCTCGCTCATCGCGCCGCGCGGATTTTACAAGTACTTATAAGCAGGGCAGTTTGGAGTTTTTACAGGCTGTATAGTGCGAGCGTAACGCCCTATGTGCTACACACGTCTATAGGCTGCGGTAACACTCATTTCTTTACTTCTATTTAGATATGTGTTTGAGATTAGGCGTTGCTCTGTGCGAAATACTTTGGAAAGGCGACTTCTTGGTTGATTTAGTAAAGTGTAACATGAATCGTGGAGAGGGGTAGAAAAGAACATACATACGGTGACGTAGAGTGACGAATGCATATTCGCGGCCACATTTTGGCTGCGACGTGTATGACGCAGCATGACGACATTCAGATATTTCAAGATGCACCCCAAAGAGAGTTAACCAAACAATCCATAGACAGTGATGCACTTATTAAAAATATAATAAGGTATTAATTCTAATTTATACTATCGAAAAGATTTTACCTTACGACCAAATTTTTCGACACAACTCATAGAGACAAACGATGCAACGATCATTACAGCGGGAAAGCTAAGAGCTTGAATTTCGGCGTTAACGGTGACGCCTGAAGACGACAAGATGGCAGGCGTAAATGTGATGAGCGCGAAGATTCCACTGAGAGAGCGAACTGTCATTAATGCCATATTTAAATAACAGCCACGACGCCATGCTCTATTCTGCCCTGAAATGATAAATTAAATAAAAGTGTAGTTTAAAATTACCAGGGTGTAAGGTTATCTAATAAGGAAATTGCAGTCTACACTGTTGGATAAAGCATCCAGTATAATTCAGCTACTTTTTTCAGGTCGTCAGTTTGTCTGGTCGGAAGGTGATAAACAACCGTTTTCTGATTCCACTCGCTGTCCACTCTGGAGTTCGTTTGCAGCCACTGAGCCTTCAGCAGATGTTGGCCACATTGTTACTTAAATATGTTCTAAGTTAATTATAATGAATATTGGTAATTTCCGTTTGCCTTACGTTACGCTGAGTCTCAGTGCGCGAATCCAATATGCAACCAATTATGTAATTCAAGCTAGCTTCTTGGTGTTACTTACAAATTTCTGAGTAGGTAACCTTCGGCAATGACTTATAAACATTATCTTCGTTTTCCATGTAGTCTATTTCTTTTTGAATTAATTTATCGTTTCTATCCAATCCTCGAAGGGTAGCCAATGTTGTCGCTGCTTGCTGAAAATAATTTAATACGTTACACTGTTTTGTTCAACAAACAAATTGAAGTATGAGGATATTTGATAAATTTTTATTGTTCTGTCTTTATTTTGTATGGATCGGATGAACTTAGTAATTACATTATTTTCAAAAACCATACTCCAATATTGTGACAATAATGCATCTTTAGTCTTTAGTCAACCTGTAACGACATGCAAAACATAATCAATCAATCCCATTTAATTAGATCGTAGTACCATATTAATATCTAAAGTTTAAGTGATACATAGGCACTGAACAGAAACTATGTAATAGAATCTATTGAACCGTAGCCGGTCCCTTTCTAAGAGAATACGCTGAATTACAATACTAACATTATTTCATAACTTCGTAACCTGAACAATAAATAATTGAAATGATACAACTTACCTCAACCTTTCCTTTTTTAACTAAAAATGCTGGAGCTTCTGGAGCAAATAGCATCATCACTACTGTTACTACTGGTATACACGCAGAGATATATAGCACCACATAATAGTTCAAATAGAATCCAATAGCAAACATGAATAAAATTCCAATGTTCTGAAGCAAGACAATAAATGATCCTAATATCCCTCTTATATTGTCTTGACTAATTTCTCTTACATACATAGGAACTACGTTGTAGCAGGCTCCTGCCGACAGCCCGGCAAAACATCTCCCTATTAATAAACTAATGGTACTTGATGAACATATGTTGATTATCCAACATAGCTGTAACAAAAAAAAAATGTCATTTTCAAAATGTATGTAATTTGTGATATAAATTTTTTGTTACAAGGTTATAGAGCATAATTAAATTTTCAACGGATATGCAGATATTATCAATAATTGTTATTCCAAAAAGTATAGATTTTGGTGAGACGTACACAGTAAGAGGGACGGAAGACTTGTAAACGGTAACTGAGATAGACCGGATGCTGAATGGAAGATCGAGTGCTATGGTGCATATAGGTGACGCCAAAGTCCAGCACTGCTAATAGTCTTATTGATAGATTGATTGCGTATGTTGTGTGAGTCGTGAAAGTATATTTAGCTTTGCTTTTACATTATACTGGTAAAATATACTGCTTGTAATAAACTGATGTAATAAATACTCAAATTATTGCCACCCTCTGTATATTTCTCTAAATCTCGTGGAATCTATAATATATACTTAGTGGCCGGCCGGAAGCCAATGCTATGTCTCTGGTCACTACGTACCTCGGAAGGATAAGAACGTGAGGATGCTATGTACCAGTTAACTAGGTATAAAAAATATAGCTGTTAATTGCAACGTGTTTTCTCCTTTAGGGATAGGTTTCAAATAAAAGTGACCACGGCGAACGTCTTGGGGTGGCTGTTGCCCAACTTGAAGGGCCCGGAGGCCTCCTGCAGGAAACTTTACGCGGGTGTCGTGCGGTCCATGCATACATAATGCATAGGTCTTAAAAAATTATATTGAGGTTTATAATCTCTTTTTTTTTTCTCAACTAAATAGTTTTCCGAGTCTGACTCGTACTTGACCGCTTTTATTATTAGGGCAGTATTGATGCTTTCTTGACCCTATAGTGATGTTAGGAGGTTATTAATTTCTGCAATTTCTATAAGATTAATTTCACATTCACTATCTGCAGAGTGGCTGTTGCCCAACTTGAAGGGCCGAGAGGCCTCCTGCAGGAAACTTTACGCGGGTGTCGTGCGGTCCATGGCATGGGTGCCCCGTGTGGGCATTTTTGAGTTTTATGATTCTTTATTAATTTTACATTAATCCTAGTAATTGAATATCCTACTTACCGCTTGAAATACAGTCATAATTAAAATAGATTTCTTTCTGCCAATTATATCAACAAGGTACGCAAAAAGTGGTACTCCAAAACATGCTGCTAAAGAAATGGTACTCGCTACCCATGCAATTTCAGTGTCAGTTAACGGCCGACCTGATGGTGATTCTGGGGATTTTAGTAATTTTGACGTCGGTGATATCCAACTTGACTGCATCCCATGTATGAGAAGTGTGGCGTTGGCTGTAAAAAAATAATAATTTGACGCATCATCGTGACGATAAAAAACAACTCAAAAAAACTTTAGTGTTGACTACTATTGCCTAGGCTATAGTGTCAACACTAAAGTTCACATCAACTGTGCCGGGATTATAGAGAAAGTTAACATTTACAAACATTTGTGATATATCTACCATAAACTGGCCCTTTCAGTTGTCCAAACTGGGTAACTTTGTGGCAATATAAAATTAGAATTTGTTTCACAAGCAGCAGACACACATGAGGAAGGTAAGTCATTTCCACTTCTGAAGAAAATAATGATAATTTTATGGTTTATAATCTTTTACTATTTAAAAAAATAATTACGTAGTTACCCAGTTGTCCATAGTATCCCCAGCTTATGGTAGTACTTTTTTAGTACGTAAATTTGTGCCATGTTGCACAATGATATTAGCATTACACTATATTGCATAGATAATATCAAAATACAAAGCTAAGTCAAATTCGTCTTTCCAATTTTATTGAAACCACACTATGAAAAATAATTTACACAATCATACATAGGCACTATCATGTTTGGCGCAATTAGTATAACCTCAATTACTAATCTATTTGTATAGATCCTCTGAGAGCATTTTAAGCCGTCGGTTCCGGTTTTAATAGATCATCTATAGCAGTCACTACGGCTAAAAGTTCGACTTGTCTAATTACAAATCCTATATCTATATCGACATTTGGTTGGTGGAGGTGCCATCGTATAGGCCTGAGCCTTTGGGCCGGACAAGCCTGTCGACATAGACGATGAAGCGGCGTGATTCCGGGAGGCCATGACACGTGTCTGCGATGCGAATATGCCTAGGGCTCCAGTCTACAATCCGAGGCGTCGGGTCTACTGGTGGACTGCGGAGATCGCGGATCGCGAGGCTTCGGTAAGCCTGTGTGATCGCGCAGCGCCGATGGACCAGTTTCCGTAGGAGGCGTAGCCGCTTGTTACCGGGAGCTCAGCGCAGAGCGAGAAGCTGCGTCCCCGGGCCCCTCCGTTGACCCAGGTTCTCGAGCCAGCTCTGCTCGGAGGAGTGATCGAATCCCTGTTCCCGGCGCGAGTGAAACATGTTTTGCGGCAGATGACTCAGCCGCCTAGGTCACCTATGGCGCTCCGCGTGGCGATTGACGACGACGTACCCGAGGTCACTTGAGTAGAGCTAGAGCTGGCGGTGCCGAGGCTGAGAGCCAAGAGCATTCCAGGTTGCGCTAGCTCTAGGGGAAGACGGTCTCGAAACCCCACTGAGAGGGTTCCTCAGCGCATGCTTGGAGCGGGTGGAGGACGGGCAAACTGGTCTTCACCCGAAAGAAGGGACACCCGGCGGCGGAGGGATATGTCGCCTGACAACCTCGTACTCGACGGCGTACGGTTTAGTCGGTTTGAGTCCATTCGTGGAGGGGGGGGGGGGGGGGGGGAGGGCATTCGTGGGGATTTGCCACACGCAAAAAAAAGTAAACTCAAGCGTGAGAGTCCGTGGGCTCGCCGGCAATAAGGATTATTTTTAGAACAATTCTGAGACGTAATTATACATTTTGAAATGCCAGTTCTGTGTATAATACGATCCCAACGTAAATAAAAATAAATTGTTTTATGAATAGTAGCCGTACGTATGGGCGGGGGAGGGGGGGGGGGGGTTAGTTGCTCGCTTCCGTAGGATTTACCACCTAAACCCACATTTTCTCCACAATTTACCCGCCGATAAAAAAGCTCTTGACAACAGATGAGTTTTAACTCAAAGACTATGTGTCGTTTGGTGAAAATCGGTCAAGAAATGTGCCTTCTTGATCGGAACTGACAAACTGAATTAGATACGGACAGAAGCTAATTCGGCTAATATGAGAGTACCAATGGTACCAATATAAGTATAAAATATACGTAAAACAAAGAAACGGAATTAGCCCAAAACACTGTAACTACTATAAATTATCGTTGCATATTTCATTTTATTATATACAGAACGAATTAAAATGCATATCTAATTAATAAGTATGATAAATAGAACTATGGTACGTACAATCAGCATCAGATCGATCTTAATGTACAAAGTAATCAAAAGCATTATATTGCCTTGGTTTTTCCCCCCATCCTGTAGCGATTTTTTGAAGTGAAACCTTCTTTAGCGGCGTTGGATGGGTAAAAAGTGTTAAACTCGCGCCAGGATTACTTGACCTATAAACCGTAACCGACGACGGACGTCATAGAACATAAGCTACAGATTGTTTATTTTATTACGTATGCCAAGAAGCTTCGCAGCTTAGCGGTGAACGTTTCGACTGTAAGTCCTTATGGTTTCAGATAGTACCGGGTTCGAACCTGGGCTTCTGACATTTTTTGTGATTATTTTTTCTTTTTGGAATTTATTACTTTTTGTGATTATTTTTTCTTTTTGTAATTTGATCCTTTTTGTGATTATTTTTTCTTTTTGTAATTCATTAATTTCTTCTGTCAGAAAGTTAGTGATAGGTTCTGTGATTGGCGCCAAATTATAGGTATGGTATGGTATGATATGGTATGTTCTTTTTATCTTTTTCTCTGTATATAACGAAGAAAGAAAGAAAGAAAAAGTTTTCACTTCTGCCGGCACTCCCGGAGTGCAACCCGTCTTTTTTTTAGTGTGGTGTTAGATTTTCTGTAAGACAGTATCTAATTCTGAAAGCATGCATACAATAAGTCTCCATAGATACTGGTTTATGTTGAAGACATCGAGTTGATGGATTCGGACAGGACACTTCATAGATCTAACACTCGTCCGCTTAAGCGATAACTTGGCCGAGCGCTTGTTTCCACCAGCTGTCCCTTTAGGTCGCCATCGTAACCATGTTTTGTGGAGGGTAGAGATGGGACATTGCATTCCATCCTATACCACTCTTCCTAAGCACACCGTCTGTGGTAGGGATAAGTGAAATTCAATTTTCACACATAACTACTCAAAAAAAAAAACTTGACGTATTGTGTAGTCTCCATGCAAATATACTTTGAGGGAAAAGATTCCAATATAAAAAATCATTATTACAGCTGTTAAGCTGTTATAATAATTTGAATTAAATTTTGAGCATTTTTCGTGCTTAATATTCAAATCAGTCTAAGCGGGGATTGAACCCGCGAATGCTCAAAATTTAATTCAAATTATATGGGCGGAGTATTCAAAAGTCAATGTTTAAAATGTTTAAAAATCATCCATTGGTTCCGATAGTTCGTAAGAGTTCGGTAGATGCTCCACTGTCGCCTCAAAAACAAATATAGAAGGAGAAATTTGAATTAGTTAGGACGAGGTCTGGTAGCTTAGTGGTCATAGAATGGCCCCTGTAAGGCAAAGATCGCAGGGAATTATTTCTATTTAAATCGATCTGTTAAAATAAATTATTATACATTTGCACATTGTTGTCCATACGCGAATTAGGTACACAAACATATACGTCGGTTTTAGACTCATGCATTTGTTTTGGTAAATAAATACTTGTTAATCATAAGAACATTGAAATCAATGCAAATAGATTCATGCGTACGTTATTGTACGTTTAACGGGAATCAAGATTATCTAAGAAAGCCAACCCTATATCCGACAGTTCAGATAGAAGTAAGAAAAACATATAAAAACTCTACTTTTAACAATGACACGATCATATCCCTGACTTACACTGCTTTCAGTAATTAGAGAAATAACCTGGAAATCCGGTATTTACAACTGACAAGTTGCAGTAGTTACTACTGCTACAGAATGGTAGCAATAGTTTGATGTTTTTGGCAACCAAACTAATCAAATGCACCTGAGGAGGTGCAGTAGTTCAATCAACCAGAATATGCAATGGACTACTGCTACAGAAAAGTAGATATTTCATTCTATCCCGCTCTCTCAAAGTGGTAACACGTATTGCGTAGCTCTCTTGCTTTATACAATAGAAACCGTGCTAAAAAGTTTAAATACAAGGAAGAATAATATACCATTTTGAAGATAGTGATACAGGCTCTACCGTGCTTAAAACAGTTTTCTAATCCGTCAATATAGTGAGAAGATATCATCGTTTTTATCCACCTCGTCAGCATAAAAAATAAAAATCTATTAAAGAGGCGTTATGAGTCATCGACAAATTTACGAAGACCCACGAGTGTGACGTTAAATGCTCGATTGAAAAATTGGAAAAACGGCACCAGGAACAGTGCGCTTATATAATTGAGCTGGAAAGGAAAGTCTCAGACTTACAGCAGAACTCACGTAGCTCCAGACTGGGAATAAGAAACATTCCTTGCAATGAAAAGGAAACCACAGAGGACCTATCGGCTTTGGTCCTGAAAACATGTAATGCACTCCAGGTCTCAAGACCCATAGTTGTGGAAATGATGACCATTCCCTTGAAAAATCGGGTTCTAAACGCAGCCCGAGCGTTCAATAAGGTACGTCCACCCGCATAAAAATTAAACACAGGACATATTGGGATCAAAGGGGATCCTCTGCCAGTCTTTGTGTCAGACCATCTGCCAAGCATCCAAAGACAATTATATTACGAGGCCCGTAAATTTGCCAAGACGCATGACTACAAATTTTGTTGGTCGCAGAACAATAAGATTTTTCTTCGCGAATGCGAGGGAAAGCCATCAATTTGCATCACTTCCATGCAGTTTCTCAAGAATATCGTTACAAACCAATAATAATGGTAATGATTTGCTTGTTTTTGGAATATGTTACTTTATTTGTTATTTGTATCTAAACTATTCTTATTTATTATTCAAAAATCTTGTAAACACACATACTATGCCTTACACGCACATTACACATAACTATTGGACACTAAATGCATATCATAAAACTTGTAGCTTGTCATTCATATATCACAGACTTGCATACTCCCAAGATAAAAACATGATACGATACATACACTACCATGGACTTCCGGACTACATACTATGTTGCTCGAGTATATTCTCTCCCCAAGCAATACAATCATTCATCGCTCAAAGTAAAAAGAGCACCCTTTATCTTGGACGAATTTCTAACTGTCAAAAACTTTACTTTTAATCTTAAAATGACTGAACCGACTGTAATAAATGAAATTGATTCGTATAGGAATTTAAAGTCACACATTTCCAAAGCTCTAAATGTTATACATATTAATATCCGTAGTATAAATTGCAATTTTGATAAGTTTGTAGTGTTTCTCCAAGACACTAATTTAACATTTGAGGTAATTGTCCTTACTGAATGTTGGCTTAGTGAATCTCCAACAATTCCTTTGTTGCAGGGTTATGTGTACTATCACACAACAAACCCCAAATACCAAAATGATGGGGTGGTAGTTTATGTGAAATCTGACATGCTTCATACAGTAACTGAACCAACTTTACTTGAATCTAGTGGCTTAGTCTATCACCTCAAAAATTCCAGTGTTTCTATTGTGGCAATATACTGCTCACCATCAGAATCAAATTATGAGAACTTCATTGGTGAACTAAATGATGTACTTACGTCAATGTCACAACATAGGAATATAGCACTTATAGGATACATAAATATAAATATAATTCCAAATGCAGCAACTGAACAGGCTAACGAACTAAGCGTCTCATGATCTTTTAACCTCTCATGTTTTCCCGACGCGCGAAGACCGCTGTCTAGATCATGTTATGGTTAAAACTAGCCTGGAAACACAAACACTAGTATTCGACACAAATATTACTGATCATAAGCCCACATTTATAAGTTTTGACTGTGAACAACCCCCCCTCCCTCGTAAGTTAACACAGATATTTGTTCTGAAGACTTTAGTGATATAATGTACACTCAAGATCCAAACACAGCTACAGAGCGCCTGATTTCCTCCATTGGCACTATTATAAAAATAATTCAAAATTGGTTCAGATAACTTCAAAACGCAGAATACTCAAGCCCTGGATTACCAGCGGCTTACTGAGATGCATTCGAAATAGAGATCACTTAGCATCCGAATTAAGAAAAACTCCTAACAACTATACACTAAGGGTGACGTATACTAGGTACCGAAACTTTTGTAATAAACTTCTCAAAAATTTAAAAATTTCGTACTAAAAATCGGAATTTATTAAAGCTAAAAATAACTCTAAGGCCACTTGGAATGTCAACGTGACCTCACCCAGCGAACTATTGCATGTTTGCGAGGATAGCACATCCTCTATAAACAATGTAAATAGATACTTCGCAAATATCGGTAGTCAATTGGCTTCTGGGTCTGGCTCTGCTCAACCTACCTACGCGTGTCCGAATAATACAAAACCTTGTAACTCTCTTATGTTCTTGCTTGCTGGCGAAAATGAAATAACACGAATTATAAACGAGCTTCGTACGGATGCTGCACCCGGATGGGATGGCATATCCCCGAAACTACTAAAGTCAGGTCTGCCCGTTTTTGTACCGCTAATAACACACATCTGTAACATTTCTTTGTCCTCAGGCTGCTTTCCTACTGTACTGAAAAAAAAAAAAAAACATCCAGTTTTCAAGGCGGGGGACTGTAATAACCCAGGTCCTAGATCACGTCACCAAGATGTAATATCCTGGTCACGCGGGACCAAATTGTAATAAACACTGCCTTAACCATAGTAATCCTGGTTCGCGGCAGCAAATTGTACCGTGATCCTGCGTCACAGCACCAATACGTAATAAAGCGGTGGTCATACCCGCGGCATTTCACCACACTAAATAAATCGTCTATATTGTTAATTCTACTTTGGCCAATGATCGTATAATGGTCAGAGGAGACCCTAGATGAGCCCGCATATCCCGGATCCTATAGAGTTCTAGGAATGCTGGTATTTATATAATGAAACATTACTATACAATTACTTAATTCTACCCCCACTTACTTTAACTGATTTATGTTAAGGTACAACAATTTCTCAATGAATGAGTCTCTCACAAATAATTTTCTCACAAGCAACCTACAACCGTACTAGATCCTAACTCTGCCCTAATTACTACTACTGTGGCAAACAACCCGAATAACTTTATTGATCTAACCTTTTACATTGTCGACTTAGTGTTGCAAGCCTAACACTGTCCTAATTACTACTACTGTGGCAAACAACCCGAATAACTTTATTGATCTAACCTTTTACATTGTCGACTTAGTGTTGCAAGCCTAACACTGCCCTAATTACTACTACTGTGGCAAACAACCCGAATAACTTTATTGATCTAACCTTTTACATTGTCGACTTAGTGTTGCAAGCCTAACACTGCCCTAATTACTACTACTGTGGCAAACAACCCGAATAACTTTATTGATCTAACCTTTTACATTGTCGACTTAGTGTTGCAAGCCTAACACTGCCCTAATTACTACTACTGTGGCAAACAACCCGAACAACTTTTGCTCCCCATAGGCATATACTTTGAATTTGTTAGTTTTTGTTTCCCCGTTGGCACAGGCTCCACCAATCGCCGTGTGCAGTGGGATACTACCAACTTTAAATATCCCCCCTCTATCCTTTTGTAAGCACGTAGCCCCAAATGGAACTTACGCGCCTTTAGAGAGTAGGATAGCCGACTCGCATTTTCCCTCCCCCAATATCTGAATCCAGACAAATGTATACGTCTAATTAGACTTGAATTAGAAAGGGCGTTGCCAATCAATTCTAATTCAAAATAAGATTATTTCTTTCACAATATTGTCAAAACATAGTATGACTGGTACAGATTCAATGAATAGTTTCATGTCGTAGCGCGGTCTGATGACCAATCCATCAAATGAGATTCTGTGTCCAAAATAGGATCTTTAACATGTCAGAACTGACTCATACTTGTCACGTGCATAAACGAGATCGATATAGTGTCCCTGGTGTAGAAGACAGCCATATCTAGGGTCAACTGCCCAAATCAATTAAGGTTCGATACAAGTTCCAAATTAGGAAAGCGCTCTGCTAAGGTGAGCTAGATGTACCTCGCCAAAATGATTCCTCGGCTACGACGCTCCGAGTAATAAGTATTATTTATAGCATAGTATTTTATTCAAAGTCAATTGGTAGATCAGTCAAACAAACTTCTCATTTCGGAATAATTTCCATTACGAATTTGATTAATTATGATGTGGGTGGATTTAAAATATGTTATGCCACCAATCCAAGTTTCATTGAGACCATACTAAGTCAGTTGCTAGGCAAGTAGAACATTAGCAACGCGGTCCAACGACGGCTCGCTTATAGGTCTAATCCGAATACAACGAACGCCTACTAAAATATACAACACGATAGCTCGTATACAATTTACTCAAATCACGATTTCACCACGGCATTAACGCACGAAAAGCCTTAACTAAATCAATCACAAGCATCACCAAGGAATGATATGTTACATCACCAAGCAAAGGTCCGATTAGCTCAGAACCGTTACAATACTAGTCCTTACTAATACACTTCCTAACCTATTCCCATTGTGTGAGTGCCTACTCTACCCCCAACTTAGAACTTCTGTTCAACCAAAACTAGGTGTAACGTCACCTCATTTACATTTAAACGTGTGGTGTGTTGTGAGCCTATCATGTATTGATGGTATTCCATCAACACTCCTGCTCTGCTATGGGTGCAAGCTAGTTAGGCTTGACTGGCCTATCCTCATAACTGTGTGCTTGCTCCAGTCCACGAGCCGAAGCTCAGGGATGTGAACTGAAACCCTAACTAGATAATAGTTAGTGTATATATAAATAGATATATAAGACTGAACTGCGAGCTCTGTAAGTTCTGATCCAGGCCCAATTGGACGGTTCCACTTCGACGGTACCTACCCATCACAGAACAGTCACCCACATTCAGGAAGCTTTTCCGATCCCGTTTCCACAGGTAAAATCGGAATGCCGCCCGCTTCAAAGGTTACCGGCCCCTAGCTATTCAGATAAATATGGAGTCGTTGCCACCGTTAGGTATCCCTCCATAACCAGGCACATCGCCATGGGTTTCCTACGGGAAAACTAGCTAAAACACCGCAGTGCTACCCTCAACTACTAACATAACAAAAGATGATAAAACGACAGCAATGACTTTACGAATGCACTGCCAGACTCAACAGCACAAGACAGTAATAATACGCATACATTTACACGTACTATCCCTGCCCAATGTAAGGTGTCTTCATTTTCGTAAAGGCCCTAAGTCCTGCTCCGATCGCGACCCATCCCAATATTCGACGCGAGAACTGGCCTACCCCACGCCCTAGTCGTAACAAATCTTAATCGCGCACCCTTGTACGTATCACGCCCAACCACACACAAAATCAAGATTTACAATTAATTTCAACAATTTCAACATAATAAAGATGATAAAACGACCGTAAGGACTTTACGAATGCACTGCCAGACTCAACAGCACAAGACAGTAATAATACGCATACATTTACACGTACTATCCCTGCCCAATGTAAGGTGTCTTCATTTTCGTAAAGGCCCTAAGTCCTGCTCCGATCGCGACCCATCCCAATATTCGACGCGAGAACTGGCCTACCCCACGCCCTAGTCGTAACAAATCTTAATCGCGCACCCTTGTACGTATCACGCCCAACCACACACAAAATCAAGATTTACAATTAATTTCAACAATTTCAACATAATAAAGATGATAAAACGACCGTAAGGACTTTACGAATGCACTGCCAGACTCAACAGCACAAGACAGTAATAATACGCATACATTTACACGTACTATCCCTGCCCAATGTAAGGTGTCTTCATTTTCGCAAAGGCCCCAGGTCCTGCTCCGATCGCGACCCATCCCAATATTCGACGCGAGAACTGACCTACCCCACACCCCAAACACACAAACAAGATTTACAATAAATTTCGACAATTTAAAATTTTACAGAATTATAAAACTCTCGGCGGTACATTGGAAAAACTCTAAACTGTTCGCGTTAAACAAAGATAGCTAATAATTCGTTTATTACACAACACCGGCAACAATTTCATATAATTCACAAAAGGAATTTAACACTATTTCTTTACAACGATAGAAATATATAACTTACAAAGACAGTCCGCCGAGCCGTACCCCTTGTTATCTATCTGGATCGAATGAATGACGAATAAAAAGTGACCCCCGCCTCCAGAAAACCCATCTTTTAAAGGCGAGGTCTCCCTTCTCTAAACTAACCTCGCCGTTTCTAGAACTACACATCATCCTTCATCCAATCGTGAGCTATTTCCGGCAAGCCGCCTCAGCGAATTTGCTCCTTTTTTATAAAAACTCCTTAATTCATATGATTGGAATAAGAATAATCCAAGATAATGTCTAACTAATTTTCCAGTTAATTATTCGTATACTAATATTTAGAATTCGCGACTAGTGCAATATCACAGAACATGCAGCCAATAGAGATTCCTGGTTACATCAACCGCAGGATCAGTAGCAGTTGATGTTAAATCTTATTTCAATTTTTTTTTACGGATAATCTTACGTTATTTCGCTACCAATAAGACAAACATGGAATTTAATTTATTTACAATAAAGGAAATGGCTCAATCGCTGCGCCATCTAACATCCCTCTTAAATACCACACCCATTTTTTTGAATTTTTAATTTTAGCTCCATCTACCCATCTAATTATGAACTACTTCCACTCACCAACTGCAGTCCGTTACATCCCGACCCCCGAATCTTTATGAAGGTACATTCTTATTTTTTTTTTATTATGACCGGAGTAAAGATTCTACTAATTTTAATACAGAACAATAAAAGACAACCTGATTTAAACCTCACACGGGCTGCAAATCGAGGTGAAGATACTTCTTTACCCACAGGCCCCCCTTTTTTTTTGGTATATTTCCCGCTTAACTAGAATCCAGTCATCCCACACATTAAGTGTCTGTGTAGTTTAACCATATCAAGACAAACCACTTCTCAGTCCCGATACCAAGCTTGATAGTAGTCCCGCAACACAAACTATCTCCTCGAACCAGGACATGACAGTCTAAAGCAAGGAAAGCCTGGTTGTGAGGCAAGCTCAGTCCTAGCGACTCAGAGTAAAAGTTTGTGGAGCGAACCTATCTTACGTTCTTCCACAACCAATTACCCCATCCCCCAATAATAAAGTCACCCCTTAACAGCCGTCAAACATAGTAGGTGCAAACGGTCCACCCCACTTGGCTCGAAACCCAAAAGCATTTGCCCCGAAAATGGCGCATGTACAGTGTAGCTCGTTATAACCTAACTGTATAGTTGAGGAAGTGTGAAGGTACCTTAACGGTATGCTTAGACCTCGGATTCATCAATCTCGAGCCCGTCTATTATCCTAACTCTTAGCAATCCTTCATAATTCCGATTGAGGTGCATGCAGAATGACTAGACTATAACCAAGCCTCGCGATTCTACTCCCCATAGTGCTGGTTGGGAAGGCCCTTCACACTGAATTTAAACAAGTACTCATTCAACATACAATCTTTCCATGACCATTCCTTAACGTGAATATTCCTTTCGCTCTAACATAACCAACTTCCATGGTCATTCAGACTACCAACCAATCAGCACCCGATACAAACGCATAGTTATTGTTTCGTAATTTTAGGAATGCTCCAGCTTTTGCAAGGAAAAGCGGATTTCAGTATCCCCCTCTATTGCACACCACGCGTGGCAGATTGATAAATTTTGATTAAGTCTTAAAGTCGAACTATAACGAACCTTACTACAATTTTTTCCTTTTGTAACATTTAATTAATTTTTTTTTTTTGGTAAAGCCACCCTGCTCCCCACCATCTGACGGGATGAGAATATATTTCGTTAACAATTTAGGGTGAAAGTGACTAATGTGAAACTAAGTGAAAATTACTATGATCAACTCAATCACATGATGGACTACTGCTCATACTATCAGATGGGCTTCACCCTATCCACCAAATTTATTGATCACATTTTTTTTTTTTTTTTTTATATATGTATATATATATATCCTCAGAACAGATCTAAATTATTAATTGAATATAATTTGAAATCAATCCTACTTACTAGTTCTACTTAACTAACTACATTACTTAAATCTACAAATTCTTACATACTAAGTAAAGTAATTGCAAAATCTAATCAACAATTCAAGCTTAAGTTCACGAACCTTCTCTTCTCTTCCCGATCCAGCCCCAGCCTACTGCGTATAATATCTAGACAGATGTATAGTATTGAACTTCCCCCGAACCTCATTACTTTGGGGGTCTAACAAAATGTACACATTTTGGTTAGGATTTCCCGCCACTACGTATGGACCTTCATACAACGCCTCAAACTTCTTGGTTACCTTTAATTTCGCGCTAGATTTATTTAACTTCCTAATTTTTACTAAATCGCCGACCTGATATTCAATCAACCGATATCTACCATTAAACTTTGCCTTCCGTTTTTCCCCAGCCTCTTGTAGATTCTTACGCGCTATCTCCCTGACTTTCTGTACGTCTAGCTCTCCATTACTCCTACCTATAATTTCGTCAAACGACAACCTCGTAGAAGTTCCGTACATTATCTCACAAGGGGTAAATCCTGTGCTTTCATGATAAGTGTTATTATATAGCTCCTCCAACTTGGGAAGAGTCTTTACCCATCCTTTGTGATTCGTGCTATTATATGTCCTAAACAAACGCCCTAACTCCCTGTTGACTCGCTCTACTGTATTTGGTCGTGGGTTCCTAACCGTAGTGTATACCACTCTAACCCCCGACGTTTCCATGCCCTCTTTCCACACTCGACTAGTGAACTGGGTCCCATTATCCGACATTATCGCCTTCGGCTTTATTATGTCGAAGAACCTCTTTGCCTTATTAAACACTGCCACCGCCGTTGCCTTCTTAAGCTCAAAAAATTTGACAAACTTACTAAACGAATCCTGTAGAACGAGTATATAATTCATTCCAAATTTACCCGTAGGGAGAGGCCCGTATATATCTACCATCACTAAATCGCCAATATCTCTTGTAATTATTGAACAGCATGGGCCTACTTTGTTTGAATTAGAATGCTTTGTTAACTGACATACGTCACAAGTCCTCACTAAACGTTTCACACTCTTAGTTAATCCTTTCCAATAAAACCGATCCCTTATATACTTTATCACCTTGTAACCTCCCTGATGACCCATTTCGAGATGTACTTGCCTAACTAATCCTTCCCTAAGGACATTTGGTAAGAAAATGACTTGTCCCTTTTCACCCCCCTTATCTATATACAAAACGTCATTAATCAATCTACACCTACTCGCCAAACCCGCTAACTCTCCTCTTGTGCTGGCCGTACTTATCTGATTAATTAACCTACTTATCTCTACATCAGCCCTTTGTATTTCAGGTAGTAGTTTTAATTGGTTCAGTAATTCTTTATTTCGTTGCGCTTCCATATATAGGATGCTCGGTGACCTAACCTTTTCTTCCTGCAAAAGTTCCCCTTTAGGAGGATAGCGCGACAATACGTCCGCGACCACATTATCACTCCCTTTAATATGTTGTATTTCATACTGAAAATTCTCTAAATAGTTAATCCACCGAGTTACCTTAGCGTTATATAACCTCCACGTCTTGACAAATGCCAAAGCCTTATGATCCGTCCTAATAACTACCCTAGCTCCCCTCAGATACGTTTCGAATTTCTCTAAACAACAGATTACTGAATAGAACTCCTGTTCAGTCACTGTCCAATTTAATTGAGCCCCCCTTAATGCCTTACTATAAAACCCCAGCACCCTCTGCTGATCATCATCGCCTATCTGATATAAAACCCCTGCTAATCCCACCTTAGAACAATCTGTTTGCAAATAGAAAGGTTTAGTAAAATCCGGATGATGCAATTGGATAGTTTCTAAGAACAAAGCTTTAATTTGTTCGAACGCCCTTTGTTCGAGTTGACCCCAACCCCAGCCTTTACCCTTCTTCAACAAACTATATAATGGTTGCGCTTGAATATTAAAGTTAGGTATAAACTTCCTATAAAAATTACATAACCCCAAAAATGCCCTCACATGCTTTATCCTTCTAGGTATCGGAAACTCTTGTATAGCTTTAACCTTATCTGGGTCAGTGTGTAATCCCTGAGTAGAGATGATGTAACCCAACATCCTCACTTCCTTACAACAAAACTCACATTTCTTTAAATTACACGTTAAACCTGCCTTTTGCAATTTACCTAAGACTATGTCCAAATGTTCCAAATGTTGTGTGAATGACCCTGTCGTTATTATCGCTAGGTCATCTAAATAATTAACACAAAATTCCCTGACCTCATGTCCTAATATTATATCCATGGCCCTACTACAACTTCCCACGGACGTTTTCAACCCTTGGGGCAACACATTATAAACGTAGGACTTCCCATTGAAGGTGAACCCCGTATATTTTCTACTATTCTGCGTAATAGGTATTTGGAAATAAGCATTATTCAAATCTACTACACTTATATAATTAGCCCCATGGAAGGAATTCATGACATCAATCTGTAGTGGTGGTTTCTCCGTTTCTGCCACCATATATTTATTTATCTCTCTAGCATCTAATAACACTCTAATTGAATCATCTCGCTTAATCGTAAAAGTCAATGGACTACAATAAGGAGTTGCAGATCGACTAACTATCCCCAAATCTTCCATTTCCCTTAGCTTTTCTTCTACTCTCCCCCTATAAGCATATGGCACCGGATAATTTTTCTTAACAATAGGTACATCTGAACACATCACTATCTCGTGCTGATAGCAGTTCGCTCTCCCTAAACGCGAAGTGAACACACCCTTATATTTATGTAACAATTTTAGCAAGCTATTCCTCTGTTCTGTCTCTATAGCAACTCCGGTCTCTAGACTTGTCCAGACTAGATCATTAAACTCGCTACAACTATCCATGGCTGATATTAATTCCTCACTCTCCCTTAGGTCGGATCCCTTTACTTGCTCTAAAAACGGTATTACCTCTCTTTGCCCCGCCTGATCCAGAACTAAACCTCTATCTATTTTTCCCGTGTTGATAGTTACTTCATTCCCCTTTAACCAATCAAATCCTAAAATCAACGAATTAACTAGGCCTGGAACTACTACAAACCCCATATTTTGTACACACTCTCCTAGCTTTAAAGGCAATAGAACTATTTTCTTAATCTCTCCGCTCCTATGACCCACAGCTGTCTTAATTTTAAAGGGTCTAATCGGCATCCACGGAATTTCGCGACTCCTATCCGACCTCAGTACATCCCAGAATTCCTCTGAGATGCTGGTTATATCACAACCAGTATCCACTAATCCTATAACCTCATGATCAAAAATATGCACTATTACTTCTGAACTAAAGGTTCCCTCATCGCGTTCTGTAGACCTTTCATCAAATACCGCCTCTATCGACACCGGATCGCCCTGTCTCAAAAGTTTCTGTTCAATATTTAATTTAATCACATCAACTATTTGTTTATCGATAAAGAGTCTCTTTGGTTCTACTGTTCCAAAACCCAATCCCTCACGTATACCACGAGTAGTCATCTTGGCCACTAGCGGCGCCCTAATACCGTTTCCTACCTTACCTAAAGCTAGCCCTGGATTCCAACCCATTTTGATCATCATATCTAACGCTGCGCTCCCTGTGACTGAGGCTAGATCGGGAACAGAACTTCCAGCCTCTACTAGTTTAAACCTGCGGGTGACGCTAACGCCGATGTATCACTCTGCACTACCGTTGCCACCTGCTCACCAGACGGTCGAGTTTTGCTTGGCTTAGGCCAACTGCGATAGTCCTGACGAGAATCCTTAGCCCTTTTCTCCGGTATCCGCTTCTCGCCGCCAGAGGTTGGAGTTGATACAGCCTCTTGCCGAGCTATATCGTCCATCCCTCTCAAAAACTCCGCTGTTTCAATGATGTTATTCAGCTTGGACGTATACCATCCCTGCTGCACATACTTCGGAAACTGCCTAATTATGTCCCCAATCAGTTGTTTCTCGGAAAACTTATAAGTTAGCATCTGAGCCTTCCCGGTCAATCTTAGGAAATGGCCTAACATAGTAGGCGACTCCGCTTTATTCCAAACTCCATGCACTATAGACCGGCGTAATTCGTTCTGTTCGCTTTCTCCCCAGAAGGTAGCCAAAAAGTCCGCCTTGAAGTCTTGCAATACGCTCCAACGACATTTGTAAACTCTTGCCCATTCTCTGGCTTCACCCACTAGACATTCTTGTATCAAGTCTAATTGATTGCCGTCCCGACCGACCTTTCCCAAATATGTTGTTAGGTCTTCCAAAAACGTCACCGGATGCACATCGACTTTGTCTCCGAACTTGGGCTTCTCGAACGTTACATTTCTCACATGGTAGTTTATGTTTCTAGGTAACTCCGAGTTGACACACTCTACGGAGATCGAGGGTTCCCCATTTTCCCTTAATCTAGGAGAGTCTGTATATAGTTGTTGATTCAATTCCGGATTAGCCTGTTCCCTAACCACAGACAACGCTTCTGTGGGCACTGCCCCCCATTCGCGACTACTTCCGCTTCTGTCTGCTGGGGAAGCTCTTGCCTCACTCATCTCAGCCCTTAACGTCTCCAATTTCGCAGCTAAATCTTCTATAGTACGATTCAACTTCCTATACCGAAGGTTAGCTAAAGAAGTGTTCACATTCACACTTCTCCCCTCCGGTCTCCTTCTAGCTTCAATTGTCCGTCTCACACGCCTAGATGTGGTAGGTACAGGTTCATTGGGCGTCGTAGTTTGCCTTACAGGACTAGTCGTCCCTTGCTCACTTGTCCTGTTTTCCCCATAACAGGCAGGCGCCCGCCTTTTCCTGCTCGGCTTATCCATACTATATTTATCACTGATCGAACACTCAAAGAACACTACACGTAACGATTCGTCAATACAATCACTATAAACTCCCTTTTAACTTATAAATTTGAACACCACTTTCAGCTAAGACTCACGGCTCATAACCGGAACTATATATACACGATAAGTTAACAAATAATACATTATAATGTTAACAGTTGGTTGGGATGCCTCATTGTCATACAATGTTGCACTCCAACGATATGTGTAGGTATTTCAATTCAATAAATGTTTCTCCCGAGTTCGACCTACTCAAGTCTATACGATACTTAATATCGACCCCCCAACAATTCGACTGATAACATCCTAACCCAGACTTTACGACCCCCCATTGTTTATTATTCTCACCATTTTTCATTTTACACTAAATTCACCCCAGCATAATTTCCTAGAGACCCTTACCTATAATACAGCAACAAATTGTACGGTATGCAACATACCGTACTCCTACCCTCAACTAACCCACAACAAACAAACACAATGCCAACGACCGATGGTCAGAATATAGTGTCTATCCCGAACACTGCAACGAAATTGTCCCAGACTCTGATCTCAGGTCTCGGCTCCAAATCGTACTGGCGCCTGACCTTCCAACCTATCCCCGGGCAGACAGAATGTTACCATCCTGGTTACCGACACCAAATTGTGGTGTCGTCCTGGCCACCAGGCATTAACTTGTAGTGTGTAGTCTTGATCCACGTCATCAAATTTTAACGTGTAATCCTGGCTTACGGCCCCAAATTGTAATAACTCAGGTCCTAGATCACGTCACCAAGATGTAATATCCTGGTCACGCGGGACCAAATTGTAATAAACACTGCCTTAACCATAGTAATCCTGGTTCGCGGCAGCAAATTGTACCGTGATCCTGCGTCACAGCACCAATACGTAATAAAGCGGTGGTCATACCCGCGGCATTTCACCACACTAAATAAATCGTCTATATTGTTAATTCTACTTTGGCCAATGATCGTATAATGGTCAGAGGAGACCCTAGATGAGCCCGCATATCCCGGATCCTATAGAGTTCTAGGAATGCTGGTATTTATATAATGAAACATTACTATACAATTACTTAATTCTACCCCCACTTACTTTAACTGATTTATGTTAAGGTACAACAATTTCTCAATGAATGAGTCTCTCACAAATAATTTTCTCACAAGCAACCTACAACCGTACTAGATCCTAACTCTGCCCTAATTACTACTACTGTGGCAAACAACCCGAATAACTTTATTGATCTAACCTTTTACATTGTCGACTTAGTGTTGCAAGCCTAACACTGTCCTAATTACTACTACTGTGGCAAACAACCCGAATAACTTTATTGATCTAACCTTTTACATTGTCGACTTAGTGTTGCAAGCCTAACACTGCCCTAATTACTACTACTGTGGCAAACAACCCGAATAACTTTATTGATCTAACCTTTTACATTGTCGACTTAGTGTTGCAAGCCTAACACTGCCCTAATTACTACTACTGTGGCAAACAACCCGAATAACTTTATTGATCTAACCTTTTACATTGTCGACTTAGTGTTGCAAGCCTAACACTGCCCTAATTACTACTACTGTGGCAAACAACCCGAATAACTTTATTGATCTAACCTTTTACATTGTCGACTTAGTGTTGCAAGCCTAACACTGCCCTAATTACTACTACTGTGGCAAACAACCCGAACAACTTTTGCTCCCCATAGGCATATACTTTGAATTTGTTAGTTTTTGTTTCCCCGTTGGCACAGGCTCCACCAATCGCCGTGTGCAGTGGGATACTACCAACTTTAAATATCCCCCCTCTATCCTTTTGTAAGCACGTAGCCCCAAATGGAACTTACGCGCCTTTAGAGAGTAGGATAGCCGACTCGCATTTTCCCTCCCCCAATATCTGAATCCAGACAAATGTATACGTCTAATTAGACTTGAATTAGAAAGGGCGTTGCCAATCAATTCTAATTCAAAATAAGATTATTTCTTTCACAATATTGTCAAAACATAGTATGACTGGTACAGATTCAATGAATAGTTTCATGTCGTAGCGCGGTCTGATGACCAATCCATCAAATGAGATTCTGTGTCCAAAATAGGATCTTTAACATGTCAGAACTGACTCATACTTGTCACGTGCATAAACGAGATCGATATAGTGTCCCTGGTGTAGAAGACAGCCATATCTAGGGTCAACTGCCCAAATCAATTAAGGTTCGATACAAGTTCCAAATTAGGAAAGCGCTCTGCTAAGGTGAGCTAGATGTACCTCGCCAAAATGATTCCTCGGCTACGACGCTCCGAGTAATAAGTATTATTTATAGCATAGTATTTTATTCAAAGTCAATTGGTAGATCAGTCAAACAAACTTCTCATTTCGGAATAATTTCCATTACGAATTTGATTAATTATGATGTGGGTGGATTTAAAATATGTTATGCCACCAATCCAAGTTTCATTGAGACCATACTAAGTCAGTTGCTAGGCAAGTAGAACATTAGCAACGCGGTCCAACGACGGCTCGCTTATAGGTCTAATCCGAATACAACGAACGCCTACTAAAATATACAACACGATAGCTCGTATACAATTTACTCAAATCACGATTTCACCACGGCATTAACGCACGAAAAGCCTTAACTAAATCAATCACAAGCATCACCAAGGAATGATATGTTACATCACCAAGCAAAGGTCCGATTAGCTCAGAACCGTTACAATACTAGTCCTTACTAATACACTTCCTAACCTATTCCCATTGTGTGAGTGCCTACTCTACCCCCAACTTAGAACTTCTGTTCAACCAAAACTAGGTGTAACGTCACCTCATTTACATTTAAACGTGTGGTGTGTTGTGAGCCTATCATGTATTGATGGTATTCCATCAACACTCCTGCTCTGCTATGGGTGCAAGCTAGTTAGGCTTGACTGGCCTATCCTCATAACTGTGTGCTTGCTCCAGTCCACGAGCCGAAGCTCAGGGATGTGAACTGAAACCCTAACTAGATAATAGTTAGTGTATATATAAATAGATATATAAGACTGAACTGCGAGCTCTGTAAGTTCTGATCCAGGCCCAATTGGACGGTTCCACTTCGACGGTACCTACCCATCACAGAACAGTCACCCACATTCAGGAAGCTTTTCCGATCCCGTTTCCACAGGTAAAATCGGAATGCCGCCCGCTTCAAAGGTTACCGGCCCCTAGCTATTCAGATAAATATGGAGTCGTTGCCACCGTTAGGTATCCCTCCATAACCAGGCACATCGCCATGGGTTTCCTACGGGAAAACTAGCTAAAACACCGCAGTGCTACCCTCAACTACTAACATAACAAAAGATGATAAAACGACAGCAATGACTTTACGAATGCACTGCCAGACTCAACAGCACAAGACAGTAATAATACGCATACATTTACACGTACTATCCCTGCCCAATGTAAGGTGTCTTCATTTTCGTAAAGGCCCTAAGTCCTGCTCCGATCGCGACCCATCCCAATATTCGACGCGAGAACTGGCCTACCCCACGCCCTAGTCGTAACAAATCTTAATCGCGCACCCTTGTACGTATCACGCCCAACCACACACAAAATCAAGATTTACAATTAATTTCAACAATTTCAACATAATAAAGATGATAAAACGACCGTAAGGACTTTACGAATGCACTGCCAGACTCAACAGCACAAGACAGTAATAATACGCATACATTTACACGTACTATCCCTGCCCAATGTAAGGTGTCTTCATTTTCGTAAAGGCCCTAAGTCCTGCTCCGATCGCGACCCATCCCAATATTCGACGCGAGAACTGGCCTACCCCACGCCCTAGTCGTAACAAATCTTAATCGCGCACCCTTGTACGTATCACGCCCAACCACACACAAAATCAAGATTTACAATTAATTTCAACAATTTCAACATAATAAAGATGATAAAACGACCGTAAGGACTTTACGAATGCACTGCCAGACTCAACAGCACAAGACAGTAATAATACGCATACATTTACACGTACTATCCCTGCCCAATGTAAGGTGTCTTCATTTTCGCAAAGGCCCCAGGTCCTGCTCCGATCGCGACCCATCCCAATATTCGACGCGAGAACTGACCTACCCCACACCCCAAACACACAAACAAGATTTACAATAAATTTCGACAATTTAAAATTTTACAGAATTATAAAACTCTCGGCGGTACATTGGAAAAACTCTAAACTGTTCGCGTTAAACAAAGATAGCTAATAATTCGTTTATTACACAACACCGGCAACAATTTCATATAATTCACAAAAGGAATTTAACACTATTTCTTTACAACGATAGAAATATATAACTTACAAAGACAGTCCGCCGAGCCGTACCCCTTGTTATCTATCTGGATCGAATGAATGACGAATAAAAAGTGACCCCCGCCTCCAGAAAACCCATCTTTTAAAGGCGAGGTCTCCCTTCTCTAAACTAACCTCGCCGTTTCTAGAACTACACATCATCCTTCATCCAATCGTGAGCTATTTCCGGCAAGCCGCCTCAGCGAATTTGCTCCTTTTTTATAAAAACTCCTTAATTCATATGATTGGAATAAGAATAATCCAAGATAATGTCTAACTAATTTTCCAGTTAATTATTCGTATACTAATATTTAGAATTCGCGACTAGTGCAATATCACAGAACATGCAGCCAATAGAGATTCCTGGTTACATCAACCGCAGGATCAGTAGCAGTTGATGTTAAATCTTATTTCAATTTTTTTTTACGGATAATCTTACGTTATTTCGCTACCAATAAGACAAACATGGAATTTAATTTATTTACAATAAAGGAAATGGCTCAATCGCTGCGCCATCTAACATCCCTCTTAAATACCACACCCATTTTTTTGAATTTTTAATTTTAGCTCCATCTACCCATCTAATTGTGAACTACTTCCACTCACCAACTGCAGTCCGTTACAGGACAGACACAGTGTCAACAACTATAGACCCATATCAGTCCTACCTGCCATTTCTAAAGTTCTCGAAAAAGTCATCAATAATAGATTAGTAATGTCCTCTTATTGGCGGCTAATCAATATGGGTTTAGAAAAGGGAAGTCAACCGAAGATGCAGATGCATCATTAATAGACCATGTTGTCTCTAAACTGGATAAAAAGGCATCTTTCGAAGGCATTTGATACTGTATCTGTTCCTGATCTCTTGAATAAACTGGAAGAAATTGGCATAACAGGTCACGCGCTTGAACTCTTTAAAGATTACCTTAGCGATCGTACTCAGTGTGTCAAAATAAATGATCTGACTAGTGACTTCGAACCCTTGTGTTTCGGTGTACCCTAGGGCTCTATACTCGGTCCAACTTTATTTTTGATATACATAAATAATCTTTGTAATCTACCACTTAAGAACTGCTCCATCTTTACTTACGCAGATGATACGGCTCTCGTAGTACACGGTAAGAACTGGCCTGAAACCGTAAAATACACGGAAGAGAGCCTCAAGTCGGTGACGAACTGGCTATCATATAACCTTCTTACATTAAATCTCTCCAAAACTGCATATATACCATTCTACTTAAGAACTCCTACGTCTAACATTGTTAATTGTCTCAAAGTCCACTCTTGCAGTCCCGATGAACCGACGGTGCGTTGTAGCTGTCCTCAGATTACAAGCAGTGATACGGTTAGATACCTTGGAGTTCTGATAGACCACTCACTAACCTGGCAGTCTCAACTGGAAAAACTCACTGCCCGTACTCGGAAACTCATCGGCTTATTTAAAAAGCTTAGATGTTCCGCCGATTTCTCCACTCTGAGGACAGTCTATTTCGCACTATGTCAATCCTTGCTCACATACTGTATTGCAGCTTGGGGTGGAGCTCAAAAAACACGCTTCATGCAAATTGAACGGGCACAAAGAGCGGTTCTCAAAGTCATGATGTTGAAACCTTTCAGATATCCCACGGAATCCCTTTACAGATACTGTAAGGTTCTAACGGTTAGACAGCTCTTTGTGCAGCAAATTACCACACGCAAACACTCCTTGCTGATATGTAATGGTAACATTGAACAAAAGCGTGGGACATGTCAACAATATAAGGTGTGCCAAATCCAAAAAGCAAGAACGGCGTGCGCTCAGTGCCATTTTTGTGTACTAGCTAGTCATACCTATAATACAGTTAATAAAGCATGCAATATCTACCATCTTTGTAGACTGGATTGCAAACGTAAAATCCATAAGTGGTTACTAACACGAAACTACGATGAAACGGAAAATTTAGTAACAGTGTCCATACTCTAAATGATCCACATACACACCCGCGTAAACGCGCACAAGCACACACACGACCACACACGAACACACACACAGACACGCACGCACGCACGCACGCACCCACACACACACACACACACACACACACACACACACACACACACACACACACACACACACACACACACACACACACACACACGCACATCCATCCATCGCATTATATGAAGTTGTTATTATATTCAAGTTAATCTACGTAATATGTACTTTGACAGACTAAAGAATGAATGTATACATGAGAGCTCTGATGCCCATAACACAAGTTTATTCTTAGCATGGGTATCAGTGGTCAACTTTTAACACTTGTTAAATGGTCTAAGATGTTACTTTGAATGCATAATGTAGTGTTTATTACAGTAAATACTTATGTGATAAAATTAAAAGTTAATTTACTTTTTAAGATAGCAATAATTCGATGTTTTGTGACAACCGAACTAATGCACCTGAGGAATTGCAGTACCTCGATCAACCTGATTTTCCAGTGGACTACTGCTACAGAATAGTGGTAATAGTTCAATGTTTTTTGACAACCGAAATAATGCAATCGAGAAGTTGCAGTAGTTCGATCAACCAGACTATCCACCAGACAATTGCTACAAAATAATATCAGTTCGATGTTTTTGACAACAGAAGTAATTGAACTGAAGTGTTGCCGCAATTCAATCACCTGTACTGCAATGATTCACATGGAGGGTGACGGGTGGAGCCGCCCGTCACCCTAGCAGAAGCAGGCCACGGCGGCGGCGCACATCGTAGGACGATGCGCGTCCCCCCACACAGGGGTTGAGTCGGGGACCGCGTGGTACCTCCCGAGGAGGGCCAGACCGAGAGGGATGGCCCTGGGTCAGCCGGGGTGCGAGGGATATGTCGCATGACAACGGCGTGCAGTTTAGTCGGTTCGAGTCCGACATAACCTACCCCACCGTCTCCGGAGGGGTGGGTATCCGTGGGGATTTCCCGCACGTAAAAAAAAATAGCAATAATTCACATGAGTTTTTCATTGTATTTCAAGGCATGTCTGGCAAATTAATTTTAAGTTTATGTTATCATTAAATAACATAATATTAAAATTACAGACATTATTAAATACTTAGAATTTTTTATAGAGAAATAAACAAAATCGCGTATGGCACATAATTAGCATTTTCAAAAATGTCTGGCAATAAAAAAGGTATGTCAGGTAGACTTATTTGAAAACAAAAAATTGAAAATTACACTTCTTAAATGTTTTTAAAATCCAGGTTTATCACCTGGACAGGTAGGATGTACACTAATGAACTACCGCCAGCCAGATAGCCCAGACTCTAACCGAAAGAGCAAGAAATCACAAACCTATCACAAATTCAACTGACCAGAAATTCTTTCTCGAAAACGTTGCTACCTCCTATACTATAGTATTTTGGTTTCATTTGTAAACACAAAATTCATAATCAGATTCCTGTACTCAGGGTTTGAGGATATGAACTTTCTCTTTCTTGCTTATATATTTTATTTGTTTCATTGTACACAACTAAATAATCCAAAATATTCAAGAATATTTTTGCATAAATCTGAGCACAATATTGCAGATACTATATTTGCTCATTGTTTTTGATAACTTTGGACCTAGTTACTTTAAACAGAATCCAATGAAATAGATAATTTTGTGAAAACTTACCTGTTAATGCAGCTATCCATTGCATGTAAGTTCTGCCTTTCTTTCCTTCCGACTCCCCTTCCATTTTGTTAGAAGATTATTTAATTTTTGAGTTTCATTCAACTTTTAATAAAACCACTTCTAAAATCACTTTTTGACTTGAGGAGATTTCTGTTTCACATCATATGTTATACTAATAATGTAATGAGTAAAATAATACGCCTCCTTTTTTGAGTATCCGTTTCAAATACTAATAGAAAATGGTTTATTGACTGACTCTTTCTATAGTGACGCACATTATGACACAATTATGAGCGTACGGCAGACGCCACACTACTGACTGGTTAGGCGATTCGAGTACAGTGCACATTTTCCCCTCTGTTTTGCTAGGAATTTTCATTTGTAGACTATTAAATCTTTTGTTAAACACGAGATTAATGAAACGAATAGATATGAAGAACGCGATGTTTGCACTTGTTTCATAATAATTTGTTTATGTTTTCATTACTTGTGGATATACTTAATATAAAAAATGCATTAGCATGAGTCTAGAATGAACATTTTAGCATATTTATATTGTAACTCTCGGGCCAATTCCAATATACATTTCATTCTTACAAAAGTGCACTGAGCCAGTATCGAACCCGCGATTTCCAACATAACATTAGGTGGTTGTACAGCAAAGTTTTTTTTTCTCTTGTGTTACTTTCTGCAACATAGCGATCTGTTTAACAACAATGAGCTACTGTTATGGCTGATACAATCAGGTATTTATGTTGTGGACTGGATAAAGTGCCCAGTGACACCAGCTCCATTTATTGGTCGACCCCAAATCTGGTTTCCAGGTCGTGAACAGCGTGCCTCTTCAATTTCGTGAATTTTACACTCCCTGTGCCTGCCAGCTGTGCTGCCAATTCGTTGACATGTACTGATAACCTTTTTTGGTATTTCATACTGTATGTAGCAATTTCCTGCCTGATGGTGTTGATGTTTAGGTCCATGTGTATACAGGGTGTAATCGTTAAGTGTGTCCAGGCGATTGTTCCGTAACTATTACAGATATCAAAAAACTTTAAACTGATATCGAAAGTACGTTACCTAATGAGTAAAATGACATCAATAACTTTCTTCAAATCTAACGGGTGGTATCTAACATTTTGACATTAAACACTCCCATACATTTAGAATGAGATTAGTAGAAAGGTTTTAGGTACGTACACCAGAAGGGACTTCTCTATCTGTAGGTGATAATGGCCGCTCTTTTGTTACAATCATATATTATTTGTAGTCAATTTTAGCATATCTCTCTTTTCTCTTTTGGAATATGCTATTTTGCAATCAATAAATGAAACAATCACGATTATTGGCAAATTAAAAAAAACAACGATAGATTGGCGGGAGCAACATCCCGAGATAAAAGTTTTGAATTTAGAACGAACACCAAAGAGTATCTTTTTTTTGTAGTGTATTGCTTTTCAGTTAGCTCAAATTACTTAATGCGATATTGAAACACGGTTTACTACTAATTTGAAGTAGTAAGCTAATTAATTCACACGTGTATCTACTTGAAAATCGTCATTGTCATATTATACGTAATCATGAAATATGATTAAGGTAAAATGTAATGAGTACTAGATCACTTAAAATAAGGAAACTAAAACCTTTCTACTAATCTCATACTAAATGTATGGGAGTGTTTAATGTTAAAACGTTAGATACCTCTCGTTTGATTAAAAAAAGTTATTGACGTCATTTTACTAATTAGGTAACGTACTTTCGATATCAGTTTAAAGTTTTTTGATATCTGTAATAGTTACGGAATAATCGCCTGGACACACTTAACGATTACACCCTGTATATTTGTTGCTTACGAATTATGGTACAGATAGTGCAATCCACGAAGACGCGCCCCACCAATTTTTGGTTGAGGGGATTGCGGGGTGCGGGGAATTTGCTCCGAGCGTCAGTCGCGAACCGTCAGCGGTTCGATGCACACAAGTAGTAGAATCTATGTTGCGAAAATCCAGTCTCGTCACGAAAGTTGCTCCACTTTATTTTTTTTTTGAAATGTCGAAATTTGGGGTATTGTAAAAAACGACGTTGCTAGCCGCAATATCAGTCAAAATTACACTTCGATTATGCCCATTTTAAATGAAGCGTTTGATCGAGTAAATAAAGATGTCTGGTTCAACACTTGTCAGCACGTGGAAAAAATAGAAGACGAATACATGAGACACTGTGGTGTTGATTTTAGTTTTATTATAAACGTCGGCGAAACATCAGATTCTGAATCAGATATTTCTGAAACGAGTGATTGATGATTTTCATTTCTTAATAAAGTTCAATAAAATTCACGTATGTCTATAATTACCCTTATTATAAAAATGGTAATATTATCGTATATTAACTAATAATCACATAAAATATCCACACCTAAAATAAAAAACCATAACCCTTTCCTTGTAGTCGGGTAAAAAATATAAAATTGAAGTAGAGCATCTTTTACTTTGACTATGACGCTCTCTCCTGATTAGTCTATTCATTGTGGTGTGCGTGTGCAAACATAGGTAATTAGTGTGCACCGATAACACTCAAACATTGACGGAAGCTTGCACACATATACTGTAAACGGTTAGGAGGAATAGTGGGGCGCGTCTTCGTGGATTGCACTATCTGTATGTTAAATATGGTCCTCAATATATTGTTTTGAAACGTCTGAAGGATTTCTATGTTGCTGTTGCTGGCAGTACCCCAGAGCTGAATCCCATATGTCCATATCGGTTTCGCAATGGTTTTATAAATAGCCATTTTGCTTTCAGGAGAGAGCTGAGATTTTGGACCGACCAACCAGTACATGTTTCTCAGTTTCGCATCCATTTGTTTACGTTTAGACCAAATATGTTTTCACTAAGTTAATCTACGATCTAGATGTATTCCGAGATATTTAGCATCCTCAACTTGGTGTATACCTTCACCATAAAGAGTGACAGGTGGACAGGTTAGCCTTCGAAGAGTGAATATAACATGTTTCGATTTACTTTGGTTTACCTTGATTCGCCATTTGTTAAACCAATTTTCTATCATAGTTAAATGCGTTTGTAAGTCGGCTGAAGCTATACTAGGATCCATATCAGCAGATAAGATTGCTGTGTCGTCTGCGTATGTTGCCGTAGTTATGTTATTAGTTGTTGGTATATGTATCCGCAGTAAAGATAAGGTACAACACTGGTCCCAGTATGCTACCTATCGGCACTCCTGACATAATTTCATGCATTTGTGAACTTTCATAGTTATATCTGACTTCATAGCATCTTTGCTCTAGGTATGATCTAATAATGTGAAAGAAAGCATGTGGTAACATTTTTTTCACTTTAACCAAAAGGCCGTCATGCCTAACTTTATCAAAAGCCTGTCCAATGTCAAGGAACACAGCTGAGCAATATTGCTTACATTCAAGTGTGCGTCGAATGACAACAAGACGATGCACCTGTTCTATAGTCCCTTGTTTTGCTCTGAACCCGAACTGGTGTGTAGGAATTACATCTCCAAGCAATTTCTGCATTCTAGTATTTTCTCTAATAGTTTGCCAGTAACAGACAGAAGGCTAATGGGTCTATAAGAGCTTACTTCCTATGAAAGTTTAGCCGGTTTTATTATCATTTTTACTTGTGCGATCTTCCACTGACTGGGAAAGAAGTTGAGTCTAAGACATGCGTTAGAGATTGCGATAAGTAGCAATATCCCTTTCATCGGAAGGCCCTTTAGTAGTACAGCATCAATTTGATCGTATCCATGAGATTTTCCTTTCTTTAGACTTTTAATATCTTCCATTACCTCCCTAGGGCTTGTACTTTTTATAGGTAGGCACATCTGTATGGGCGAGTTTAGGTAAAAAAGTACCTCACGATCACATTCTGAGTCACTGCAAGGCAATGGCTGAAATACTTTTTCGAGATGATCTCCGAAGGTTACAGCCTTTTCAAGATCTGATCTAACCCATTTTCCGTCAAGTCCTCGAAGGGGTGGTATTTGGTCAATTAGTCTTTTTAATTTCTTTGTGGATTTCCATAGAGAGTAATTCGTTTCTGCGGTTGCCTTTAGAGAACTTAAGTATGACTGTAGGCAATCATTTTTCATTTCTTTAATAGTGTGTTTTTTCGTCTGATGCCCTATTGAATGCCGTTTTATCAGCCGGATATCCTGTGTTGTGCCATACCTTGCGTAGTCTACCTTTTCTTTGATTTCTTTGGGGTATTGATGCAATTGTGTAGCTATTCTTCTATGATTTACTGTGGAGTTTTCGGAAGCCGTGTGGATTAGTTTGTTAAACTGTTATATGGCTTTTTCTACTTCTTCAGTTTTCTTTAATGAAATGTTTAATTTGACATTGTTTGTTATATACTCTCTGTATCTATCCCAATTTGTGGTTTTATTGTAGAGTCTTGGTCGAAGTTTCCTCATTATAATTGTGGAGTTTAAATTCAGGATCACTGGAGTATGGTCCGAAGACAAGTCAGTACACTCTTCAATGATCATATATGAGTCTGTGGCACATTTTTATATATGAAAAAGTCTAGCATGTTGGTACCGCAAAGTAACTCTTTTTTTGTATCCAAGCTTCACTCCCAGTTGTATTCAAGACTTGTATTTTAGAGTCCGAGGTCCATTCATTCTTTTATTTTTCTTCTTCTTCTTCTTCTTTAGCCATTCTCAACCTCTAAGGTGTAGGCCTCCTTCAGCTTATGCCATCTGTTCCGGTCTTGGGCAGTTTCCAACCACTTTGCTCCCGCCAGTCTTTTGATGTCGTCGTACCAACGCATCTGCGGTCTTCCTCTCGGGCGTTTCTCGCCCCATGGTCTCCATTCTACCACTGCCCTGCACCACGAGCCATGCTTGCGGGCGACATGGCCAGCCCACTCCCACTTCAATTTCGCAACCCGTTTAGTTACATCGCTCACTTTGCTTTGTTCTCTGACCCATTCGTTTCTTTTACGGTCTCTCAGCGTAACTCCTACCAGTTTTCTCTCGATTGCTCTTTGAGCCACCTGTAGTTTGTGGATGATCTCCTTAGTAAAAACCCAGGTCTCAGCCCCATACGTAAGCACAGGCAAGATGCACTGGTCGTGAATACGAGCTTTTTGTTCGGCACTGAGTTTCATGTTGAACGCAAATTTGAGTTTGGAGTAAGCTGCCCAAGCCAGTCTTATGCGTCTGTCAATTTCGTTAGCCTGGTTGTCCCTTCCCATTACAATCTCTTGACCAAGATACACATACTTATCTACTTTTTCGATGACAGTGCCATTTACGCGGATGTTTGCGGTATCATTTAGCATGTTGGTCATTATCTTGGTTTTGTCGAGGTTCATTTCCAAACCACACTGTTCAGATGCTTGGTTGAGTTCCTGTATCATAGCTTGAAGGTCAGTCGAGGTGTCCGCGAACAATACTATATCATCCGCAAATCGTAGGTTATTCAGTCTCTTGCCCTCCACACTAATGCCACGCTCTTCCCAATCCAACTTTTTGAAAATGTCCTCCAATACTAGGGTGAACAGTTTTGGAGAGAGTGTATCTCCCTGTCTAACTCCTCTCCGAATCTTGACAGGTTGAGTCTCTGGTGGTAGGTTAACCTTTAAAGTTGCATTTTTGTAGATATTTTTTATGAGGTTAGTGTAACGGTGATCAATACGGGCATTCTGAAGGGACTGAACCACTGCCCAAGTTTCGATGCTATCAAAGGCCTTCTTGTAGTCTATAAATGCGACCCACAGTGGTAATTGATATTCGGTGACTTTTTCAATAATGACTCTCATAGTTAATATGTGGTCCATAGTGCCAAAACCACCTCTGAAACCAGCTTGCTCAACTGGTTGGTAGTAATAAAGTTTTTTAGTCAAACGAATGGTGATTATTTTCGTAAACAATTTGTACAGCTGTGATAATAGACTGATGGGGCGGTAGTTATTAAGGTCTAATTTGTTCCCCTTTTTGAACAGTAGGATGATCATAGCGCTCTCCCATTTTTCTGGTATTCGGCATTCTTCCAGACACTTATTAAAAAGTTTAATGAGGAACTGCAAAACCACGTCCCCACCTTCTTTGACCATTTCTACGATGACATCATCTTCACCAGGGGCCTTGCCGTTTGACATCTTGGATAGGGCAGCCCGTATTTCAGCTTTTGTTATCTCCGGTACATCTTCAGATCCAACATTGGTAACCTTTCGGGTCGCTATATTTAGTGGTTTAGGATTCCTAGAACTATAGAGTAGCTGATAGTACTCCTCTACAACTTTCAGTATTTTATTTTGTTCAGTAACTAGGTTTCCGTCTTTGTCACATAGCTTTGTTATCTGTTGAGTACCAGGCTTCAGAGCTCTCATAAATACTTTTGGACCTCTATACTTCTTTATGATGTTTTGCACGGTTCTTTCACGGTATGCATCAATATCCCTCTCAACATGCTGTCGTGCTTCCCCACAAATCAGTTTAAACTCGACCGTGTGGCTTTTCCCTTGATTGATTAGGGTTCTCCTTTCTTCCAGTAATGCCTTAGTTTCTCTTTGTAGCTTGTGTATTCGACCGGTCGTGTTCTTAGATGCAACATTTTTAGCTGCCTTACAGAGTGAACTACTTAGATGGTCGAGAAGTTCATTTATATCAGATGTATCAGCGTCGATGAAATTGATGTGATCTTTTACTTCGTTCTGATATGACTCCCTGTTTATCATTAGACATTCAGGGTTTACCCTTCTTTTATTTTTATGTATTAAAATTTATGCGTATACGGCGGCGGACTTAATGCCACAGGCATTCTTTACCAGTCAACGAAACGTGTTGTATAGAAACACTCTACAGAAACAGTTATTCTACTCGTCCTTTCGGTAATTTGGTTAAAGTGAAGTTTTACGGATGCTAATGTCATCTGAACTCTTGGATTTATGGTTAATGGTTGAGTTAACCTGGATCCTGATGAGCTCCCGAATCTACTCGGAAGCAAAGCAGCTCTCTCGGACAAGTCATCTCTTTTGTAATCCTATACCATATTCTACAGTCCATTCCACCTTTCCAGCTTACATTTGGACGTCAGGATTTAGTTTTTAAATACTTCATCATGATTACGGTATACGTCTCGGTTGCATCCATTTACCTTGGACTTATGGAGAGATGCTGGAAGCCACCACAACCCAATCACGAGAGGAAAATCATTTTGAAATCTAAAGTAGGTACTACATACCGACATTAATAAACCCGAGTTTCAATTATTATGTCGGATTCTACATACAATATACCAATGTGTACTGAGAAATTAAGAGTTATACAACTGCGAGACAACTACCTAAAAGAGATATCGAGCTACATGCATATAACCACGCATATAACCTAAAGATTATTACTAAGTACAGTCACATACAATTTAATTTACTCAATCAATTCATTACGATTCATCATCACTGTATCAAGATATATACAACTGCTGTTTCCAATTGTTACAAACTATGGATTCTATAGTTACCATAATACCTAACCACACTGTATTAATCAGAAATAAAAAAAAAATTCACATGTTATTTCTAAAGTTTAATATAACAGGTCAGTATTTTAGATTTCGTGTTAACGATATTCGAACCCATAGCTCATTTTCGGTACGCTATTAAACATACCAATTTTATTTGACACTTCCGGCCCTGGCCTTGCAATAAAGTCTCGCGAGTACTGAAATAAGAGGCAGGTTTTCTTATCACATATTTTTATCATCTAATTGACAAATATGGGCAAGTATGAATAACATCTGTTATTCATATAAAAACTGTAAATATGATTATAATAACCTAAGATCACTGCAAACAGTTTGCACACGTTTTCAAATGATGGAATATTGTTAGAGCACACACGATACATTATTATTAAAATAATGCGTGGATATATTCAACGGTCGATTCTCCCTGTACAAGAGGGCCATATCAAATATAATATGTGCGCAATGTGGCTTGTAGCTTGTAGTTGGGGTTTGGGTTTATTCTGGTGATTTTTTTTCATTTGGTATATATCTCTGAATAGGTTTTAGCTCTAAATTTGGTATAAGCATGGTGAGTATCTATACTTTGTCATGTACTTAAGTATCATTTACTTTTTTCATACTCATTTCACGTTGTGTATGCTACTCGTATATTTGGAATACTAGATTTAACTTGTAACGGTATCTGTCTACAAATGCTTAGCCATATATTGGCAGTAATCTGTAAGCGTATCTTTATGAAAAAAATAAATAAATGCATATTTTATCAAATTCCATATTATCCTACGTAACCTAAAGAAATACATTCTAATATTATGAATTTGAAAAATACCAATAGTACTGGATATGACAATTCACTAAGGAAACGAGTCTCGACAAAAATTTTACACGTTTTAAGTCACATTTTTATCCTATGTATTTACTGTGGCATATATTTCGGCCGTCTAACGTATTACGGAGTGGACGTGTGTCGCCTGCTACTTAAGTTTTTATCTATTCTTTTTTGTGATTGGTCGCCATTGACTTTTGCATTTCCTTGTTGCACTTACCAGTGTCATACCTGCAGTTCCCACCCACTGGGCGGTACTAGAGTGAGACAATAATAATTTATCACTAATCTACTAAAATCCGAGTGCGAAAAGTGATAGTGATTGGCGGGGATCGAACTGCCGACTTCTGAGCGGATTACTGTGTGTAAGTCGTGCCGTTTACCAACGCGCCACCGAGTAATTGCCAGTGTTTGCGAAACAGTGATCTACTACGCGCGGCTGACGTCACCACGGCTTAGCAGCTTGCTACGACCGTAGCGGACTAACTCAACGACTACGAAACCGGTAGTGTCAGTGTACGTAGTATCGACGTGTTTAAGTCAAATTGCATTGCAAGATAATAACATTGAACGCGACATGGCTCTCCTACAACGTTCTCCTCCTAAATCCTCAAAGACACAAACCAAGTACGTGTCACAGGCTCAGTCTGATTCAGATATTACTTCCGCATTGAACAGAAGCGACATTGCTAAAACACCGAAGAGTAAACGCCCCCGGCAAGAAAATTCCCCGCTTGGCCCTGCAGATATCTCCATATCAACGATGCTTACGAATCAAACAACCGTTATGACGCAACTGGCCTCGGACATTGCAGAAATAAAAAAGCAAAACACGCTAATTCAATCGTCGAACGCAGAAATACGCAAATCGAACGAGGAAATGGTAAAATCTATGTTTTTTATTAATAATCAATTTGAAGACTTGAAGAAGGAAGTAGAGGAGTTAAGAAAAGAGAGAATCGAACACCGGCAGTACATTGAGCAACTAGAAAAAAAGGTTCTGGACCTTCAACTTATGTCAAGATGCTCGGGCCTGGAAATTCGTAATATTCCCCAGTTTAACAATGAATCTACATCGAACCTCATCAAAACTGTACGCGATATAGGTAAAACTGTGGGAGTTCAGCTGTTCGAAACAGATTTACGAGATGTTTATCGTCTACCTTCGAAAGCTTCCATCTCTTCATCCACCCCTCGCCCCATAATTGCAGAGCTCACCTCAGTACACAAAAAGAAGACCATATTATCTGCTATTCGCATCTTCAACAAGGATAAGGAGAAGGATGGTAAAATAAATACCTCAATCATTGGTCTCTCAGGAACACAAAAACCGATATTTATTGAAGAACAACTGCCTCCTAGTACTAAAAGACTTTTCTATCTGGCACGTGAGTTCGCTAAGCAAAGCAACCACAAATTCTGCTGGGTATCCAATGGGAATATTTTTATACGAAAACTAGAAGGTGACAAACAAGTCCTGATTAAGACAGAAAAATGTCTCCAAGTCTTGAAGCTCGGTAGCATGTGACTAGTTCTTGTAATTTATTTTATCTTTCCAGCTTGTTTATTTGTTAATTTATTAATTAATTTTAAATATAAACATACTGCTACACTCATACAACATATACTCTCACACACTCACACACTAACATACATATTGTATTTTCACTCCCTTCCATCAAAAGAAGCATTAACCACACTCAACCTCAGAATCATAAACTTCTCAAACAACGTTCATATTACTCATACTTTCATCCAAACACATTTACAACCATGCATATTTCCCAATGGGGTATGCAGAATCCACATTTCTTTACTGGCAGCTATGCCACGGTGCCATTTACTCCTCCAAATTATCAACTCTAAGTTCTGTATTACAACTAAGGCTGTGATCAAGACAGTAACAAAGCCTACAGGATTACATAATATGCTGGTCAACATATATAAAAATATATATATACACAATCATAACACTATCTACGCATCATCCTACATATGCACATACGCATTACTCACTATCACTCTCCGCTTCATGTCTTCATGTCATATCCTCAACATAAATGGCTACTATTAATATCATTAACCGCGAACTTGACTCGCTAACCTTCGGCAATTCATTCATGTGTAGTCCTGAGGAATGCTCTAAATTAGTGAAACCTGCCCCCACTGACTCAACTATTTTGCACGTGAACATACGCAGCATAAATAAGAACTTTGATCAACTATTAACCCTCCTACATACCACAAAATTAAACTATGATTTTATAGTTCTGACAGAATGTTGGCTAGACTCAGTTGGTAATCTACCTGCCTTACAAGGGTTTCAATCATACCATACTGACATAAACTCTAACCAAAACGATGGTGTTGTTATATACGCTAGATCAGATCATCAAGTCACAGTTAGGGCACCTAACTTTGGGGGTGGTACTTGTCTCATCTGTGCTACTAATGATAAAAGCTTGGCCATTGTCTCCGTGTATCGATCGCACTGTTATGATTCATCAGGTAACTTTGAACTGTTTCTAGAAAGCTTAAATCGCACTTTTAGTAGTCTTTCCTCATGGCAAAATATTATTTTACTCGGTGATTTAAACATCAACATAGCGAAGGATAGTGCAGACGAACGTAAGGACGACTATCTAACACTTAACATATCCCACGGTCTCCTCCCCACTCACCTCTTTCCCACTCGGTTAGACAGATGCATTGACCATATATTCGTCAAAACTCAAAATACTGACACAGCCACACTAATACTGGACTCACACATTACTGACCATAAACCCCTCCTCTTAATATTCCCTAATTCTAACAACAAAGACAAAACTTCAATGAACTTTAGATTACACGTAGACTATGATGCAATAAAATCGGAATTAGATAGTATAGACTACACTGACCTATTTAACACTGACGACCCTAATGTATTAATTAACTCATTCATTACTAACCTGAGATCAGTTATAGCCAAACACACTAAGCGTGTCCTAATCCCAAGACGACAAAAAATACTTAAACCATGGATGACCCGTGGGCTCCTGAAATGCATTAGTAACAGAGACAAATTACACACTAGGTCTAGAAATGATCCCGAAAATCTCATTCTAAAGATAACGTATAAACGCTATAGGAACTTCTGCAACGCGCTTCTCCATAAACTTAAAATTGCATATGAAAGACGTGAACTAGAGAAAGCTAAGGATAACCCAAGAGCTCTGTGGAAAACTATTAGAAGTATAACACGTATTAACAAATCTAAGTCTTGCCCCACTGAGCTCTTGCAAATCCGAGACAACCCCAAGAATTCCATCAATGAGGTCTGTAGTAGTTTGCGTAAGGTGGGTGAAAATCTGGCTAGTAAAATTTTATCTCGTCGCCACCCTCCCTTAGGCCTAACTCCAGCCGCTGCCAGCGATAAAAATTCCCATATTCCACCCTGCAACTCTCTCGTTTTACTGGATGTTGACGCGTCTGAAGTGGAATCACTTATTCTCCAACTTCGCGACAATTCGGCTGTAGGCTGGGACGGAATTTCACCCTCAGTCCTAAAATTCTGCCGAGATTCACTCATAATGCCCTTGACCCAAATAATTAATCTCTGCCTAAGTAAGGGCATATTCCCGAATGCTTTGAAAAGAGCGATAATCCACCCAATTCATAAGGGAGGTGATAGAGGATGTATTGATAACTACAGACCTATTTCGGTTCTCACCTCACTTTCGAAGGTCTTTGAGAGAGTTCTTTGCAACCGTCTCAAGAAATTCTTGGATGTTAATGGAATAATCTCAAGTAACCAATATGGCTTCCGTGCACGGCTATCCACCGAAGATGCAGTAATGGATTTAACCCAATCAGTGGCCGAATTTCTTGACAAACGAACCAAATGCCTTGGCATCTTTTTAGACCTTACTAAGGCATTCGATACAGTCTCTGTACCTTTACTCACCACAAAATTGGAGCGCGTGGGTGTAAGGGGTGTCGCACTGGATATCTTTAAAAGTTATCTTTGCAATCGTACCCAGCAAATTAAAATTGGAGATCTCCTGAGCGACGAAGAATCTGTGATGTACGGTGTCCCGCAGGGAAGCATCCTTGGCCCAGTCCTGTTTCAAATCTACATAAATGACTTGTGCAATATGTCACTCCCTAATGCAAGAATCTACGCATACGCAGATGACACCGCTATTCTAGTCCACGGTCCTTCTTGGGACAAGGTCAAAAATAGCTCGGAAATAGCCTTAAATCAGATAACGTCTTGGTTAAACAATAACCTTCTCACGTTAAACTTCAAGAAATCTTGCTTCGTCCCCTTCGCTCTTCGCCGCATAACTCTCCCACATCACAATTTCTCAATAATAGCACACACATGCACACAGCTATCATCTCCCTGTGCCTGTCCGGCCCTTACTCGTACAGAGGATGTCAAGTATCTTGGCATTCAAATCGACTCTGCCTTGAACTGGGATAAACATCTTGAGTTACTCAAAAATAGAACCTTGAGGCTCATTCACATATTTAAAGTACTTCGGAACTCGGCGGACCCTGATATATTGAGAATGGTTTTTTACTCACTGTGCCAATCTATCATAGGTTACTGCATCCCAGTTTGGGGCGGCGCCTGTGACACTCACCTCATGAAAGTTGAGAGGGCGCAAAGAGCCATCCTCAAAGTTATAACTCGGAAGCCTCGCTGGTACCCAACTACGCAGTTATATTTGAACTGCAGGATACTAACGGTACGACAGCTTTACGTGCTTCGCTCTATCCTTAGAAAGCATTCCGATGTCTCTCCCTCAGACCCTACTAAGCGCAGAAATTATCCGACAATGACTCGCCACAGAACCACATTCGCAGAACGCCAGTACTTTATTTTGAGTACATATGTATACAAACAGGTGCACAAAAAATTAGACATAACGGATCTTAACAAGTACAAACTTAAATCAACTGTTACTTCCTGGCTTCTTCAGTTGGACTACCTCGAAACTGAATCCTTACTAAAATTCATCTCATAATGAAATCGCCACACCCAATCCATACACACATGCACACACACACACACACACACACACTTTCACATACATACTTTCACATACACACACACATACACACATGAACATACACAAATATTGTAAGGTGCATACATTTTAATTAAATTATCGCTACTTAGCAAATATGTATATTCAAGAGTCAAAAAATCCACTCTAAGTCAATAAATATTTCATGTAACTCGCTGAATCACTGCCTCTTATGATACAGGGGTAACCCTAGTTTAAGAGGTAGGGTCTTCTCTAATTGTAACAAAAAAATGTACTGTACCTACCTAACTTTTGCTTAATTGTATGGAGATTATTTAATTATGGTGTTCAATAAATATTATTATTATTATTATTATTATTATTATCCTAACAAATTGAAACTGACAGTAATCAAACCATTATTTAAAAAAGGTGATCCATTAACTTTTAAACTCTCACGTCCCATGATAAATAATTTAGAAAACGGGAATTAACGCGATCATGGTATAGGTACTTACATACCTTTGATTGCCTGACGTTTCGACCAGGGCCCTGATTCTGCTATTATTTTTTCATAGCAAAACCACTGCGGTGCCACAGACACTGCAACCAATGCCATTTAACTTTAGACTTTACTGCTATACTGTTAAAGTCTAAAATTAAATGACAATCTTGTAGAGTGAATGAAAAATGTTATAAACTCTTTCTCTTTTCATTTTGGACTTTAAGATCCAGACATAAAGTCTAAAATTTAATGACGTTTTATACAATGTCAGTGGCATGACAGTGATTTTATTATGTCATAAAATTAGCAGAATCGGGGGCCAGGTTACACCGGCCGTGGTCACAGGCTCATACATTACCTCCGCGCCCCAAGTCGACATTTCCCGTAAATAGCTTTTATCCCTACTTGAGCGCGGATAAAACTGTGCGCCAACCATCAGATCGAACTGTCGTTCCCGACGCGAGGCTAATATTCTACGTTCGTCCCAAACTGACGGTTTTGGACTGACGCGTGTAAACGCAGCAATTGGAAAATAATTAAAGAATGCAGCACCGTCAAAAGCCATATGAAATGAGGGATTATAAATATTATAGTAAAAACTTTTTGTTCGCGATGGACGCAAAAACTACTAAACGGTTTTGAATGAGGTTTTTTTGAAGTGAAAACTTCTTTAGCGGCGTTGGATGGGTTAAAAGTGTTAGATTCGCGTCAGGATCACTTGACCTTTGAACCGTAAACCGTAACCGACGACTGACGTCATACAACATTAGCTACAGATTGTTTATTTTGTTAGGTACGTCAAGAAGGTTCGTAGCTTAGCGGTAAGCGCTTTGTCTATAAGTCCTTATGGTTTCAGATAGTACCGGGTTCGAACCTGGGCTTCTGACAAATTTTATAATTATTTTTTCATTTTGAAATTTATAAATTTTCTTGATTATTTTTTCTTTTTGTAATTAATTAATTCCTATGACAGAAAATTAGTAATAGGTTCTATGATTGGCGCTATATTATAGGTATGGTATGGTATGGTATGTTTTTTTTATCGTTTTCTCTGTATATAACGAAGAAAGAAAGGAAGAAACAATTTTCACTTCGGCCGGCACTCACGGAGTGCAATCCGTCTTTTTTTTGTTAGGAAGGGCTTACTCAGACTTAATATCAAACGTTTATTTGATCGCAATTGGTTGAGTAGAACCAGAGATGTGAGCAATAATATAATAATCTAAATAAGACTGAGGTTATAGAGGTCGCGTTTTTGTTTGGATAGATGCATTTTTATAGCCTATTACGTCCAGGCAATTATGTAAATAAATAGACTTAATTTATATAAAAACAATTGTGTAAAAAATTGTGATGTTAAAATTAATTTAGTTACAAAAATAAAACTAGATGGCGATCACGCGATTTTGAACAAGATGTGGTTTCGTTCACAATAGATTTAAATAAGAACTGTCATTTCGCTTCGTGTCTTCTTTATCCAAGCGTTAATCCTAGTTGCATATGAAACTTTTTGACTTGGTGCCTGGGGTACGCTTTTACCAGTCTAACTTTTCCGTTAAGCGACTCCCATCTAACTTCCATAACTCAAAAGCGATATCGAAACATTGTAGCTAGAACAGTTGTTGGACTTTTGAGAGCTCCAACTACCCGTAATGACTGCCATAGATGTTCGTAAGGCAAACGGTACCGACGACGACCTAACGTGCTCTCATGTACTGGGTGGAAGATTTTGACCTTACCTGCAGGGGAAGTACTCTAAATATTGGAGATAGAAAATTGTACTCAAAGGAAACATTCCTTCGTATTATATTTTTATATTTTTGTAAAGAAATGTAACTGCATTAAAAAAATGTCGAAAATTTTTCGTCATTGATCGTATTCAGTGGCGATCGAGGAAGTATTATTATTCGTTCGAAACTAGGATGCCACACCATAATCTTTACTTAAATAGTTATAATCGCGGATGTCATAGCATAAAGAGTCTGTATGAAAGTTCTTTAGACTGTGCCAATATTATAAATACAAAAGAAACCCCATCTGCTTGTCTGTTGCCTATCACACATAAACCACTTAACTGATGATTGATGAAATTTGGTGCAGAGTAATTTGCTGTTCCTTTTTACCACCTTTAATCTTCATCTGGTTGTTACGCTACCTGCATCATTCATTTTTAAGAAGGGATTATTTTGAATGGCGACAATTTACTGCACCATCACAATAAAATGATTATACTAGTCATTATATTTGTCATAAAATATATGTGAAAATATTGTGCTTCTTCTTCGTGTCAATGGCAACAATTGAAAATATTGAGATGCGCCTAGCCCAAAACTCGGTGACTTTTGACTGCACCTTTCGGCGGTTCATTTAGGTACGTGTTGTGCTAAATTATATTGTTACACAATGATTTATTTCTAATTCACTGAATTAATGTCTTTTTAAACGATTGGTGGAGTCATACCCTTCTAACCTCTATGTATTCATGTTCAGTCACACAATGTCCACCCCGCGCAATCCGACTTGGGTAGATAAAGTTAGAAGACTAAGACGGGAGAGGAGCGGAGCGGAGCTCCCGCCTTGGTCTTCGTGGTTATTTTTTATAAACATCAAAACAAAACCACCCAAAATTGGTATTTGCAAGATTTTGAACTTCGGGAATTTGTTCTTCGGGATTTAGTACTTTCGGTATTTTGAACAATAGATATAATGAGCTTCGGGATTTTGATATGTAACCTTTTCTTTATTTACAAATAGTTATTAATAGTGATGATATAAAAGAAAAAAGATAGATAGAAAGAAAGAAATAACGAAAGAAAGAAAGAAAGAAAGAAAGAAAGAAAGAAAGAAAGAAAGAAAGAAAGAAAGAAAGAAAGAAAGAAAGAAAGAAAGAAAGAAAGAAAGAAAGAAAGAAATTGATTTTTGTTGCGGATAAACACATGCACAAATATTAAAGAAAAATCTAAATGAAAATAACCAAAAGGCAAAAACAATAATGCCCGTGATGTAATATGTAATATGTTCACATGCCAAAGCTACTCAAGCAGCGATAATGTCTGAACTCCAAAAACGGTTCAGGATGATGCGGCAAAGTTTTTTTTTTTAATTCTTATCTGTGGTCGCCGCCTCAGCAGATAACGCGGCGTGTGACATGCACGCTTCATGCACGTGACAAAATGGACGTCGACGGCCTGTTTCTTTGTAAGTTATCACAAGAAAACTAACCTAATCTATTATAGTCGGAGGAGAGCTCGCTTTGTTCGCTCCCACGTGTTTTTTATGTCTTATATGATATTTTGAATATATCTGAAATATATTTGAAATGTATAAAATATATATGAAAATCAGCCAAAAGTTAGTTATTAAAAATATATTTACGATATATATTTTATATGCATTTATATATTTTTATAGATTTTTAATATACATTTAATGTACATTGAATTATTTTTTTCATGGGAGTAACTAAATTTGTTTGTGCAAAACAAAGATTATTATTTTTTAATCTTGTACTAAAAATCATTCAATTTTAATCTTTAGGTTATGTTACGTTAAGCATACTATTTTTTAAAGAAAATATTACTATTTTTATGTTTGAGTTAATTTAAACAGATAAAATTAGAGATACTATTTACCTTCATATACAAATTCGAACAGTTTTCTTTTTTTTAAGTAAACTTGTAACATGTAATCTTACGTTTTTCGAGTAATTAAAGTGTAAATTTTAATAAATAGCTGAAAATTTTATATAATAATTAAAAAAGAAATTTCGAATTCGAGTCTTTTTCGATTTTTGGCATTTTCTGAGAAGATTTACTATTGTAACATTTTTTTTTCTTTCACCATCGGAAAGTAGAGATTTCAACAAACAGAAAACATACCAACTTTTTGATGAAAGCTGATATTTTGACGGGTGAATTTTCGATTGAAAATTAGGGTGCTTTTTCGATATTAATTCAAAATAAGGCGCAAAAATAAATATTTCTAATCAAATAAATTACAGCGTATTTGGGACATAAAAAGGTAAGTTTTCACCAAATTTCATGAAAAAAGAAATTTATTTGAAAAAGATATAAATAAAAAACCAAAATCTTGGTTTTTTAAATTTTTCACATAAATTTTGAGGTTATGTGAAAATAGAGTGTTAATACAAAAGTTTTAGATCTTTTTATTACCTACAAATTTGCCATTTTACTTTTTTCCATCGGACTTTTAGTTTTACCGGAAATCGAGAAAAACCGTTTTTACCCTTAAAACTCACCCCCATCCCCTTCCCGACCTCAGATCGCCCGTAATTTATTTTTCCTTTCATTTTTATAATATTCCCCTCCTTTTCTAATGGGTTTCATCCTACTATATTTTTTTTCACTTTTTATTATTTTTAAAGGCTTCTTCTACCCTGGTCTAGTATACGTTTACAAGTTTTTGAGGCACTGAAATCGACTAGGACAGCATAGAATAAATATGAATCTTGATGTCATTGTCTTGACAGAATGTAGGTCATCTTTGCCATATACCACTAATGCCGTGTTATAACATGTACAGAAGCAATACAATATATAGTCAGAACGAGGGTGTAGTAGTTTACATAAAAAATAATATAAATGCAACTGTTGTCGCGAAGTTCCTTCACGAAATACAAACTTTTTAGGATTCGTACTCTTTAGTTGGCTTCACTGGCCGCTCAATCTATATAATTCTATTTTCTTTACTGTCAAGTATAAATACGTATGTCAAAGAGAATATCGAAAGCAAACGGTGCGATTTTACGGGTCTATGAGATAGCGCGTCTGTACGAAGTAATAGAAGGTTGGTAACCTTTTGTGTATTTAGTTTGCATCGTAGCAATTTTGTCCTGTACCAGATATGCGTTTCATCGTTTGCCTGCGGTCTTCATGCTGGCCCGGGTGGGCGATTAAAGCATAATTCGCCCATCAGCGCCTGATGATCGGCACTCGCAATTCATAAGGTTGGAACCAACTTGCGGTGAGATATGTACCAATCTTGAGAGATCCATTGCTTGTCCCACGGAGGGGACTCAATGTAGGCGCATCATGCCTTTAAAGTACGATGCGTGTTGTGTGTCATGGACCGTTAAGCACATGTGTGCTATAAGATACAAGAGGTTATCAACTTACTCTTTGAGAGTAACAGATATTTTCATTGTCTACAAGAGGAGATCTACGGTGCGAGATGACAGAATCACTGGTAATCAGCAATCATGGACATCCCTTGCATTCAAGCTATTGAACCCTGAAAGAAACCCTCAGTTTCGCGAAAGGGCTAATTAAGAATCCTTTTCTTTTCGCGACAACTGTAGAGGAGTCAAATATGCAAAAGTGTAATAGATTACTGATAAAAATAGGAAAAGACTTGGCCATACTAGCAATATACAGGCCGCACGCCTTTAAAGACAAGTATAAATTTATTGATTCATTAAATGACACCTTGCAAAACCTGTCTTTCTACAAAAATATAATCTTAACTGGAGGCGTATAAATAAACATCCTACAAGGACAACAAGACATAAAGGAGGTTGCCTTACACTATCTCAACCTGTGCTCATTTCATGGTTTGTACCCCACGCACTCTTTTATCACGCGTCAGGCAAGTGGGTCTTGCCTTGACCACATCATGCTAAAAACAATATCTATCTATATAATATTCGACCCAGTTTACTTATCTGAGGACCTGCAATTTAGTATGCAATACATGATTGATAACATAAAAAATGCAATAGGTAAAACACAAATAAAATAAATCATAATTTGAAACCTTGCATTACACCAGGTCTAATCCGCTGTAGGAGACACAGGGATCAGCTTCACTTGAAATGTAGACAAAACCCCAATAATTTAACGCTACAGTTGTCATACAAAAGATACAAAAACTTTTGCAATAATTTACTAAGAAAAGTAATAATAAATCACGACAAAATACAACTGGAAAGAGCGGGGTCGAATAGTAAAAAGATCTGCCAACATATTAAGAATATAATTTATACGCAAAACGAAAATGAAACATCTTCAAGTTTATTGAACACCCACACACCACGGGTAACATCCGCTAAAATAGTAAATAAATTTTTTATAGATGTCTGTCATCTTTTGTGCTATTGGATATCTACGAAGAGGAGGTTGATAGGATAATCTTGAACTTAAAAGATTACTGTTCTGTTGGCTGGGACCTCATGTCAAATAAAATACTGAAAAATGCAGACAAATTACTGGTTCCACCGTTAACTTACATTTTTCAAAAATGTCTAGCGACAGGCGTTTTCCCTAAATGCCTAAATAAGGCGGGAGTAATCCTTGTATATAAGTCAGGAGAAAAAGACCAGGTAACGAATTACATGCCTATTTCCTTACTACCAGTAATCTCAAAAATACTTGAGAAACTTGTGAATAAAAGGTTGATGAAATATTTGGACAATAATGCGCTTTTATCAAATACACAATTTGGTTTTAGAGCTAATTTAGCATCAGTCGGGTTCTTTGTTTTTAATCATTTATGTTTACGACTGGTGATTATTTATCAAACCTATAAATAAAATATGAGATTAGATGTCAAAATGTTAAATACATTAAATAAAGGTCAAAAGTGTACGATACGTAAATACAATAAAAATACGTACTTAAGTCCAAACAACATATAGAGCAAGTGCTAATCAAACAACCAGCCCCTGATCGCTCCTGGTGCAAAAGTGCCCATCACACTTGCTGCGTTGCCGTGCTGGATGGCGATGGCCAGTCTTTGCACTAGAAACGATCCGGAACCATAGTCACCGGTCGTCTCGATGAGCCTCTAGCCAATCTCCCCAATAAAGCTTTTAGCCTCCTTGCCCCAGCTCCCCAGGATCTCCACCGCTACCGGCACGAAATTGTACAGCGGCTCCAAGTCAGCGTACTTAAGCCTGTTCCTAGAGCTGGCGTCTTCCGCGGCGGCAGCCGGGGAGTGGACGGTGCGACTAAGGTGGCTGGTGACTACCGTGCTGACACAAGTTGCCTCCCAAAGTAGGCACTTGCCATTCTTCCATGGCACCAAAGTCAGCCCGTCCGGTCTCTTACCGTCAGACCTGCTTAGTCCCGGAGGCTGAAGCACGCAGAGGACGCTTGCCGACACAAGGGCCCTGCGGACGATTTCGTTCAGTTTCAATAATTTATAATATTTTATACTTTATAGTCATGAAATATATATTTTCTTAATCGTCTTCTATTGCCTTAATTTTGATACCCCACTTGATAAAGTTGAGTGATAAAAATATATAATGTTGCCTAGACCTTTCAATAACATCAAATTGCTTGGGTTTAGGTAGGAAATAGCTTCAATTCCCTACACTAAAGTAATGGCCAAGATTTAAACCTGGGATCATAATCACTTAGTTACAGATGCTTCGAAATTAGGCAGCAGCTGAATGATAGAACCAACACCTCCTTAAGCTTTGTAGCAAGAGTTCTAGTTTGTCAATTGGAGCCTCGGACTATTCATCCAGCTCGTGATACGTCCAATAGCTTGGGCAAATCAAACTGTGGTTCTTATGAATACTTTGCAGTGCGTCAGACCTCGCACCGTTACGTGGGTGTTGTCAGCGTAGACCTGTGCGACTAAGGTGGCTGGTGACTACCGTGCTGACACAAGTTGCCTCCCAAAGTAGGCACTTGCCATTCTTCCATGGCACCAAAGTCAGCCCGTCCGGTCTCTTACCGTCAGACCTGCTTAGTCCCGGAGGCTGAAGCACGCAGAGGACGCTTGCCGACACAAGGGCCCTGCGGACGATTTCGTTCAGTTTCAATAATTTATAATATTTTATACTTTATAGTCATGAAATATATATTTTCTTAATCGTCTTCTATTGCCTTAATTTTGATACCCCACTTGATAAAGTTGAGTGATAAAAATATATAATGTTGCCTAGACCTTTCAATAACATCAAATTGCTTGGGTTTAGGTAGGAAATAGCTTCAATTCCCTACACTAAAGTAATGGCCAAGATTTAAACCTGGGATCATAATCACTTAGTTACAGATGCTTCGAAATTAGGCAGCAGCTGAATGATAGAACCAACACCTCCTTAAGCTTTGTAGCAAGAGTTCTAGTTTGTCAATTGGAGCCTCGGACTATTCATCCAGCTCGTGATACGTCCAATAGCTTGGGCAAATCAAACTGTGGTTCTTATGAATACTTTGCAGTGCGTCAGACCTCGCACCGTTACGTGGGTGTTGTCAGCGTAGACCTGAGGAATTCTCTTTGAGTATAAGTTATTGAGAGATATTTCCTCCAGTTTCCTTTCACAGGGCTCTCACTCACGTGTTCATATACACGATGCCTCCAAAGACAATCGAAATAATTGGCTCCCGAATTCAGGCCCTCGTCTATAAGGCATTTCTTATAATCAATTCAAAGAGTTCATATCTCATCGAGCAATACAATGAGCCCACAGGGCACCCCTCTTGCAAATGAGTCCCAGTTGAGCATTCCGTATTTTCAGAAACCGGCTCTACTCAAAGCGAGTGCTAAATAGCCTACCTAATCGAGATTTGTGAGCCTAGAATATCTCTAGGTAGAGCTTAGAATATTTCTAGGTCCCGGAGAGATACTTTTGACTTAGAGTTATCATGCCAGTACCTCTAGCTCTGCCGCAGTGATTTCGAGTATAAAGTTATCTTGCCTAACCATCGATGATAAAGTGTGCTCTTCCCCTCTCATTGAGAACAAAGCGCCGACGTCTGTTTGACGAAAGTGTCTAGATAAAGGAGTCCATACAGATGACGTTCGAATGCCTCCAGCTACTGCTAGCTAGCCCCTATTTTATCCTAACCCCTTGGGGACAGGTTAGCAGCAGCAAACGCATCAAAAATATAACTCTAGTTTTAAGGTATATGTATTTCTAATTAATAGACAAAATACAGGAAATCTAATTTTGGTCTAAAATCAACAACCTGCAGGCAACTAGCCTGGAGATAGTTACTGATGCATTCCATCTCTGTATTAGGCGAGGCCTTCGCCCAGCCCATTAACTCATTTTAGCAAATATGAAACCAAAAGGAACTTTTCATGTACATGCTGCAAAGGAGGCCTTTGCGGTATACATCTATTAAATAACTTTGTTTTATACTTTTAAATATACCTTTATACATACCATTCCTATAAGTTTAAACATACATATGTATATACCTACTTATACTTATTTAAGTATACATCCATTACATATAATCATCATCATCAATTATCGCCTATTTCCCTCCAGATTATACAGAGACAATAGCCCGCCATTTGTTTCTATCCTTACATCCTTCACTCTACAACTTTATATTAGCAAAAGGTGTATACTTATCTATTTTGCCGTGTGTACAACCTAAAGATCACAAGGAACAGACTTCTTGAAATACCTGAGTTGGGCTGGGATAAATAGGATTGCACATTGTCTCATAATAAATTAATTTATCACTATACTTCTTAAAATAAATTCACGTAGTTCTTATGTCTTGTTATATTGATATACATATGAGCTTTAGGCACCTTAGAAGTAAATATCATGTACACAGATGATTCTTGAAATATGTATGTATACATATTCCATTTGGAAAACATATTAGGGCATAATACAATATTATATGGAAATTGAAACAAATTCTGACATTGATTGGTAAGGAAGTCAAAACATATTATATTCTATTTATTTGTATCTTATTAGTTATTACATTATTTGGTTTTCATTACTTTTGTTTTATTTTTGTTGCCACACTAAAAAAAAGGACCATGACTTAATACTAATTAAGTTGTAAGTCATTTAACTCCTTTAACTTCAAACAAAAACAAATGGAAAAGTAATCAAGGCATTTATTTCAAATCACTTTCGTTGTCCTTTCAAATATATTTCTATTTCTTCAACAGTTTTCCCTTTTGTCTCCATCAAGAATAAAACACCGATAATGGCTCCTACGAGGTTGATGGCCGCATAACAGAAAAATACATTGTGAGCCCCGAGTGCTTTGGAAATAGCTGTGAAAGTCACTAACTGAATGAAGCAAAGGAACCACGCATGTGTGACGAAGATGCCTATCACCTTTGCTCGAATCTGAAATAAAAGAAATGTTTCTAAATGTATTTAAATGTAAGCTTAGTAGTACAGTCGACTAAATAATAAGTGTTTTATTTTGTCAAATTGAATTTATAAGCTTGGATTCCATCGATTTCCTTAATTTAATTTACCATGTTTTTTTAGAGAAATGTGATCCTTATGACTGACACTATCGATTAATGCATAAAAATACAGGATGTTATTTTTACGGTTTTCCATCGTTTCGATGAATGAGTGAGGTGATCGAGTTTACGAAAATCAATGAATGCAGATTTGTTTCTTTTTTTTTTAAAAAAGGAAGGTCTCCTTTACGTTAAATAAGCTATCTTAAGGATTTTAGGTAGTTTCCCTCCAGGGCCCGACTTATTTTTCCACCCTGTATATTCATTTTCATGCTACTACCTCAGTTTAACGACTCATACTCGTTATTATACTGAGCTACCTAACAAACCTTAAGTTAAACCTAACGTATTTTTGATCGAAAACTATAATTTTATTAGCTAAATAAAGTTACACAAATACGCAATTATAATTGGGTTATGTTTGTTGACAAAAAGTTTTATTCAATATCATAGTACATAACTCCAGAAACATTTTGGTACATATTATGAACTAAAAATGTGTCAAATGTGAGGGTGGAAAATAGAATTATCTTATTTATCATATATGAATACTTTTACAACCACTTCCTAGGGTGTTTCGGTTTACATTTGAGTTAGAGAGTATTCTGGAGACAAATTCATTTGTTTTATTAGTAGTAAACTACAAAACTTGAACTTTCATAATAATGTGCAACAGTCAAGAAATCTTCCTCTCTGATTATTTTACATGACAACTTTGTCTTCGATATAAAAAAATATAAACACCAACACAACTGACATCAAATACAAAAATGTCCATATTATTTATGCAGTGCAGACATTAGGTATATTTCAGAGCAATTGATTTATCAATCAATTAGCCCACTGCAGTCCACTGCTGGACATAGGCCTCTCCCAATGTGCGCCATTTCGTATTTGATTTAACAATGTCTCAATTTTCATTCTAATAAAAGTTCAGTAGCTATACCATGACTTTGAAGACAAAAAAGTAAAATTTCATTATTTAACAAAAACATATCTGTCCATGAACTACTCTCATACTTGTTGTCTAGTGAACAATTGAATTTATTCATTCTTTATTTCTTCATTAAAAACTTTTATGAACGATCGTACACAATAATAATCACTCTCACGGAACAATCAGATTCGCGTACACACTCGAAATAGTGTAACGAGGTTGGAAAAATTCGGTGCAAACTCATGTTAAAGCCGCAGTTGAATATGGCAATGATGTAAATATCGTATTTGAACAGTTGAATTATACAGGAGTTACACAAAGTGTTTTTTTTTTCATTTTTTATATCACTCAATATTTTAATAGCATACACATTATAATTTCTTTATCTACTCTGATACTATAATAAAATTGAAATCAAAACTCTTATGACAAACATTACGCACAAGCCAAAAAAAAGTTTTATTACGATACAGGTCTTGTATGGACACCTATATCATAAAATAACTTTTTAATCATAACGATACACCTATACAATCCCCATCTGGACTGAACCTCTACTTTAAAAAAAAAACGGCTAATTCGCAAGAAAAAAAAAGAAACGCGCATGCGCAATCAATGTTTGCGGCCTTGTCTTGGCGTCAATTTTTTTTTTTACATTTATATTAAACAAAGTTTGGTTTTGTTTGTAAAATAAATTAGTTTATGTATTATAGTATGAGAGTAGATAAAGTAGTGTATGACACTGTACATAACTTGGTCTTATAACACTCGTGTGATAATATAAAAAAACTTGCCTACGGCTCGTTTTTTTAAAACACACTCGTGTTATAAGAACCCTTATTATGCAACAGTATCATAAACTACTATAAGTCAACTCGAATATCACTGATTACAATAAAACCACTTTTTAACGGATTCTATCGTGATTTATTGGTTATTATTTATTTTTGGCACGATGTTTCGGCCACTTTTCAGTAGCCACCGGCTATATGTTGTTGGACAACAAGTTCTACATACAAATCGATGGAATGGCAATGGGCTCTCCAGTTTCAACCGTTGTAGCTAACGGATGGAGTTATTTGAGGCCCGAGCCTTGTAGATGGCAGCTATCACACCTCGATTTTACAAACGGTACGTAGATGAAACTGTGACAATATTACCAACAGATAATGTAATTGCATTCCTAAACCACCTTAATTCCATTAATAATAATATAGAATTCACTATGAAATTATAGGCAAACAATTCATTAGCAGGCAAATAATTTCTTAGTTGTTCTTTTTATCAGAAATCCTAACAATACTTTCAGCCACACTGTGCATAGGAAAAAGACTCATACAGAAAAGTACTTAAACGGTGAACCACAATCACCACTATCCTAAACAGTTAGCTACCGTGGGAATGTTTTTGTTTCAGAGAGTCCGTGGGATCTGTGACAAGAAACACCTGAACGCTGAGCTTCAGCATGTCAAATAAGTACTGCAAGACAACAAGCTCAAAGAACCGCGCCTCAGTTACAGATCTCGAGAAAAACCAGCCACGGTCGAACAATTCATCATGATTCAGGTACTTCGAGATAACTTGCACTTCAAACTATATGGCAACTACCTCCCTTAGTCAAACCGTGAACATGGCTACTGAAATGTTGCCGAAACGTCGATCTAAAAATATTATATATAAAAACAAATAAATCGCGATTGAATTCGTTAAAAAGTGCTTTTATTTCATTGAGCATACACATTATTATTCGAAAATCCCAACTTACTGAGTGACAAATTCGCCAGTATAAGGTCGGGCGGTGATAAATCATATTATTAATGATACGCAATACCTACACTAGTTTGTATTTTTCCCTGACCACGGGACTTTAATTATTTTAATGTGTCTTATTCCTGTTTTGAAAAATGTGGTCATATACATTACTTTTTATTCATTTAAAAACTTATAAATTATATTTTTATATACATATTTTAAAAAACATGTATTTAAAAATGAAAAAAACGGTGCTCCACCGGTATCGGATATAGGGACCGGTGATTAGAACTCCAGAGAAAGGCACTTCCTCAAGAAATGCACCGTATCAAGGAGCACTGCCTACTGCGTCTGGCTCTTGACCCAACCATCTAACCCGAGCCTCGTCAGGTTTTGGTCGAGACCCTTTGCTATTATTCCGTTGATTGACACGACTATCGGTACAGTCAGCTTTACAAATATCTTGACTACAAAGTCTCAAATGATCTTAAAACCAAAGTATTAGAAGCAAATAGAACTGTTGTAAGGATTTAAATTAGGTGATGATGGTAATTATAAGTTGTAAGTATACCAAATAGCAGAACAATCAGTCATTAGGAAGGTGGGACAACTCAGAAATAATGATCATTTTGAGTACTTTGTTCGTCAAGATCGATCAGATGCTGACTGTACAATGATTGCTGAGTCAACATTGCATATTATGTCAACAACCTCGTGGGCAAAGTCTAAGTCCATAACCTGTTTATCTTTGTTAGCTTTTATGCAATTCCCGTCATGAGGAATGGTGACATCTACAATCAATGCTCGTCGTTTGGATTGGTCTATTACTATAATGTCAGGTTGATTGACTACAACAGTCTTATCAGTGATGATAGATCGATCACAGTACAATGTGATATGACTATTTTCATGAAAACTGGCCCAGGAACATTCCTATTGAACCGCGACTCATATACACAAGGTTGTATTTCAGAGCAAGTCGCTGATGGACTATCTTGGCTACTTGATTATGTCTGTGCCGTACTCGCCGTAAGCAAGACTTAAACCGGAAGTAATACGCCTGAGGGATTCACCAGGTTGGTGACACGCTCTACAGATGTCGATTGTGCCTCATGAGATACTTGCGTTAGTTATTCGTCTTAATAACTTCGTCAGCAATAAAACCTTCAGTTTTCCCAAAAAGGTCACCGAACCTTACGGATGCCAGGGTAGGGATACTTTGATGGTTATACTACCAGGGTGGAGCTATGGAGGGCCTGATAGTACCTACCATGTTACCCCATACTCTGTCAGACCTTCCTGCGGCTGTTAGTGCCAACTACTGTAGGCCTGCACCAGTTCCCCTTAGCCAAACCGAGTTGTGTGCATCTACGTTGACTACATCACGATGCATCACGTTGGACTTAAGAAAATTATCTGAGAGGTGTGTACCTCGTGATTATGACGGGCTATACATGTAAATTATTATTGATATTTTTGTTCAAGGTATTACTAAAATAAAAATCCTCCAGATCACATTCTAGACACGGAGTAGCAAGCAGTCCATACGTATACGACAATAACTACATTTTGTTTAATTTGTGAGCTAGGTGGTCTATTACAATGTAATAATATTTCTTTAAATTGAATTCCATTAGTTTTATAATGTTTTTATTATAATAAAACGAATGATCGATCCTACAGCCATTAGGGATTTAACAGGACCTATTATGATTGAACATACTTACTTGAAAATTAAACATCTCTGCCATAACTATATATGGCATCGGTGATATACCACCGGCGTACGCGCACATATAAATTACAATTGCCGCAGCTGGAATCCATGTGGGAGGTGCGTTTCCATATGTCTGTAGCAGCATCGTTGTAGCTAATACGCATAGTGATAAAGTTGCTACCACAAAAGTCGAAATCATGATGGGCTGAAACAGAAAAAAACTAACTTGTTATCATTTTGTTATCATCATTATTTTGTTTTTAGTATTTGTTGTTATAGCAGCAACAGAAATACACAATCTGTGAAAATTTCAACTGTCTAGCTATTACGGTTCTTGAGATCTAGCTCGGCGACTTAAAATGGGCATGAAAAACTGCAAAATTATCACATTTTTGGTATGTGAGCCCCTCTTGATTATCATTACTATTTTGTTTTTAGTATTTGCTGTTATAGCGGCAACAGATATACACAATCTGTGAAAATTTCAACTGTCTAGCTATTACGGTTCTTGAGATCTAAGCTCGGCGACAGAAAATGGGCATGAAAAAGGGCAAAATTATCACATTTTTGGCATGGGAGCCCCCCTTGATTATCACTATTATTTTGTTTTTAGTATTTGCTGTTATAGCGGCAACAAAAATACACAATCTGTGAAAATTTCAACTGTCTAGCTATTACGGTTCTTGAGATCTAAGCTCGGCGACAGAAAATGGGCATGAAAAAGGGCAAAATTATCATATTTTTGGTATAGGAGCCCCCTTGATTATCATTATTATTTTGTTTTTAGTATTTGCTGTTATAGCGGCAACAGAAATACACAATCTGTGAAAATTTCAACGGTCTAGCTATTACGGTACTTGAGATACTGCCTGGCGAAAGACGGACGGAGGGACGGACAGAGAAGTCTTAGTAATAGGGTTCCGTTTTTACCCTTTGGGTACGAAACCCTAAAAACTGTAATCATGAAATAGAAGCATCTATAAACTGCAATGCCTATTGCAGTTTATAGATGCCAACCAAAATCCGATTGCTAATATTCTCTGCTAATAAAAACAAAACGGGGCGACAAACATAATCAGACCATCAGTGCTAGCGATCAGCTTCTGCAATACGAGTACTTATAAGCAGGGCAGTTTGAAATTTTTACAGGATAAATCTAGCGAGTGTGACGCCCCAAGTGCTACACACGTCTATACACATTTCCTTACTTCTATTAGATATCTATAAATTAGGTATACAGGGTGAAAGATTTTAACCTTACCTGGAGGGGAAGTACTTTAAATACTGGCGATAGTGAATTTCACTAAAAGGAAACCTTCCTTTATTTTTAAAAAGAAATAAAACGGCATTCAACATTTTTCGAAAATTCGCTTACCACTAATAATTTTTAATAAAATTAAAAATACAAATAAAAATTTGCATTTTTATGTCATCCATCGATAGGGTCAATCATAAGGATCCAATCTCTCTAACAAATATGGTAAATTAAAAGAAAGGAAACCCTTGAAATCTTAACTTATAAAGTAAATTTGACAAAATAAAGCACTTTAACTCAAAGGCTCATCTCATATCACACTAACAATAAAATTAGATATTTAAATAAAATTACTTTTTTCGTGCGGATACTGCCGCTGGTCAGTAGAGGTATTTACATCGGACTCAAACCGACTAAAACCGCACTCCGTCTCAGGGCTCAATTAATTTTTTCTGTGTTGTGGCGTTAGTGAACGCGGCCGCTACGCAAGAAGCCACTTGTTCGATCGCCGCTTAGTGCAAACATTTGTATGCATAAATATGAGTTTTTGCATTGGTCTAGCCGTGCCACGGAGAGCACTTTAAGCCGTGGGTCTCAGTTTTCATGCGAATATCTATGGCATTCGTTACTGGTAGTTGGAGTCCTAAAAAGTTCAACAACTGGTTTAACTGTAATGCTTCGGAATCACCTGTGGGTTGTAGAGGCTATATGGCAGTCACTTCACGGAAAATATCGAAGCTTAGAATTTTCGAGGTGATAAAGTCGGATGCGTCTGTGATTAACGCTAAGATGATGAAGAAGAAGTATGTAAGTAACCACGAATACAGCAATTCTCTCACCTTCCCCGTTGCCCAGGGTACAACGCGTGGAGGTTTCCAATCAAGCATCCTAAATTACTACCTACCCGACCTACATACATCGTCCAGTGATTTCAATTTTTTTTGAGAAAGCCATGTGTGTTCGAATGCGTGAGTTTCTGCAAAAATTCAACATCACAGTCCCAGAACAGAATGGTTTTCAGGCTAACAAATCAACCACATTAGCAGCGTTTAAATTGTTTAAGAATATTACTGAAAATATCGACAGAAAAAGACAAGTATCAATCTGCTGTATTCTTTGATATGAGTCGCGCATTTGATTTCGTAGATCATAAAATATTGATAAACAAATGTGAACGATATGGGCTTCGGGGCAAAGCTCTCGAATGAATAAGTAGCTACCTCCAAAATCGTACACAATGTATAGAGATAGACCGGGTTGACAATGAACGATGCTTAAAATCTTTCAGATCGCAGTTTGCACTAAATACATCGGGCGTACCTCAAGGAAGTATTCTGGGCCCCTACTTTTCTACTCTATATTAAAGTTACAAAAAATCATTGTACTTTATTCGCAGACGATATATCAGTCATAGTGGCCGATGAAAGGGGTGAACCACAGCACATTACTAATGTAAATACCACAATAAGTGGCGTAATGAAGTGGCTAGGTAAGAATAATCTGACCGCAAACGTAGCCAAAACAAAAATTGTGCAATTTGAGAACTATAAATCAAATAACAAACCAGTAAAGATTACATATCAAGGTAAAGATATAGGAACATCTGTCGATACTAAATTCTTGGGTATTACATTAGATAAACATTGTAATTGGCACTTACATATAAATGGCTTGTGTGCCAAGAGAAATCGCTTCGTTTTTGCTTTAAGACGATTACGCAAAACAGTGAATTTAAAAACTGCAATGACTGCTTACCACTGCTATGTACAATCAATTTTACGGTATGGTTTACTATTATGGGGTAATTCAAATCACATATCAAAAGTCTTCGTATGTCAGAAAAATGTATTCGGGCTATGGCGAACATTGGACCACTAGACTCGTGAAGTGACTAGCTTTTAAAAGTCTGAAGCTGCTGACGTTGACGTCACTATACGTCTTAGAAAATGACATATTTGTAAAGAAAAATCCGGAGTTGTTCAAAAAGGCCAGTGAAGATTAGCTGTACATGTCTAGAGATAGCACAAAACTTTTGCTACCTAGCTGTAAAACTTCTCTATATCAAAATAATTCACATTATATGACAGCCAAAATTTATAATCACATACCCAGACCCATTAGAGAGTTAACCTTCAATAAATTTAAGAAAACACTAGGTAACTACCTGGCTGATGGAGAAGTCTTATTATAGTGTCAGGGAGTTTCTTGATGATAAATGATGATGGTTTGGGTATTAATGACATCGAAGTGTAAATCAAATTATGTGTGTGATAGATTATTAATATGAGATTATTGCTTGTATAATTATTGATTATTGATAGTACTGGGTGTTCTGACATTACAAATTTATTCTTATATGCATTCTTGACAAAATATTGTCATTTTTTATTTTTAAAATGGACATTTTATTTGCATTCTGATTATTTTAATATTATTACAATTATTGATTATTGAATACGTGACATTTTGAATTCTAATAAATAAATTAATTTAACTTTGCATGCAGAGAATCTGCGAAACATGTCGGACATGATTTGATTTTGTAACAACACTGTAAAATACCGTGTTTTGAGCAATAAATGATTTACTCACTTACTTACTAATAAAGTTATATTCTAAACCGAAAACAAAGTTCATTCATTTATTATCTACTCATTTTAATAAATAATGTTTCAAAAATAACTTTATTGTTGATAAGGTTTCTGATAAAACCTTGAGTAAAAATATTGTATCTGCTAGCACTGAGTTTATAAGTTAAGATTTTATAAACTTCCTTTAATTAAATTTACCATGTTTCTAAAGATTTATCCTTATGATTGACACTATCGATTGATGCCCTAAAAATACAGGAAATTTTTTGGGATTTCAGTCGGTTCGATTACCGGGTATGGCAAGCGAGTTTTTAAAAATCGTCTTGTTTCTTTTTAAAAATCAAGTAATGTTTCCTTTGAGTAAAATTCGCTATCTCCAGTATTTAGAGTACTTCAAGTCCAGGTAAGGTTAAAATCTTCCACCCTGTATATAAAGCAAAATATTTCAAGATGCATCACAAAGGGAGTTAACCAAACAATCTATTCAGACCGTGATGCGTTTATTTCAGATATATTTAGGTAGTCATTCTAACTTGTACTTTCGAAAAGATTATAGCTTAAGATTATACCTTGCGACCAAATTTTTCCACACAACTCATAGAGACAAACGATGCAACGATCATTACAGCGGGAAAGCTAAGAGCTTGAATTTCGGCGTTAACGGTGACGCCTGAAGACGACAAGATGGCAGGCGTAAATGCGATGAGCGCGAAGGTTCCACTGAGAGAGCGAACTGTCATTAATGCCATATTTAAATAACAGCCACGACGCCATGCTCTATTCTGCCCTGAAATGAGAAATTAATTAAAAAGTGTAGTTTAAAATTACCAGGTTGTAAGGTTACCCATTAAGGTAATTGCAGTCTACTGTTGGATAAAGCATCCAGTATAATTCAGCTACTTTTTTCAATTCGCAGGTTTATCTGGCCAGAAGGTGATAAACAACCGTTTGCCGATTTCACTCAGTGTCCACTCTGGAATTCGTTTGCAGCCACTGGATCTTCAGCAGATGTTGGCCATATTGGTACTTCAATTAGCTGTAAGTTAGTTATGATAAATATTGGTGGATCTATGCAGAATATACTGCTTCCGGGCTGATTGGCCGTGGTCCATGTGAAACTTGCGTTCCAGACGTTTCGTCGATCACTGCGGTCGACATCTTCAGTGGCGCAGGGCCGGGCGAGGACAACTTCGGAGACCTTGCCTCGCCGGCGGCTGACGTGCGACTGGCGCGATGGCTTGAGTCACGGCTGTATTTATAGGCACGGTCGGAGCGGGGAATCGACTCACTCGATTCTGATTGGCCAAGCGCTGTGGCCAGGACGTACTCGATCCTGATTGGTTGTTTGCACTGTGATACCGAGTGGCTCTCAGTGCTGGGTACCAATCTTTTTGGAGCTGAAATCCCTCGTTTTTTCGGTTAAAGTTGTTGGGATGCTTGAATATTTCGATGGCTTCTCGAAGTATACGTGGGAAAAATGTGTTGTGGTAGCTAGAACTTTCGTGTTCTGAAATTCGATGGTATGATTCCCATCCTCTTGGGTGTGTTCTGCAACCGCTGACTTGTCGAAGTGGCAGAGGCGGCAATTACGTTCATGTTCCGACAGGCGGGTCTTGATGCTTCTTTGGGTGGTGCCCACGTATACCGAGCCACATGAGCAGGGGATTCTGTAAACTCCAGCTGACGATAGTGGATCACGTGGGTCCTTGACCGAACGGTGAAAATTCCGTAGCTGCGTCGTGGGCTTGAATATCGGCTTGATGTTACAAGCTTCTAGCAGTCTTCCGATACGATTCGTAATGCCACGAATGTATGGCAAGAAAGCCTTCCCTATCGGAGCTGGTTTTTCCTCATCCTGGTTTGTCTGCGAAGCTTTCTTTGGGTGAAGAGCTCTCCGTATCTCATGTGCAGAGAATCCATTAGCTTGGAAGGCCGAGTCCAAGTGGCGTAACTCGTTTTGTAGGTGTTGAGGTTCACAGATGTTCTTAGCTCGGTGGACCAGTGTCTTGATAACTGACACTGGTCCACCGAGCAGACAAACCAGGATGAGGAAAAACCAGCTCCGATAGGGAAGGCTTTCTTGCCATACATACGTGGCATTACGGATCGTATCGGAAGACTGCTAGAAGCTTGTAACATCAAGCCGATATTCAAGCCCACGACGCAGCTACGGAATTTTCACCGTTCGGTCAAGGACCCACGTGATCCACTATCGTCAGCTGGAGTTTACAGAATCCCCTGCTCATGTGGCTCGGTATACGTGGGCACCACCCAAAGAAGCATCAAGACCCGCCTTTCGGAACATGAACGTAATTGCCGCCTCTGCCACTTCGACAAGTCAGCGGTTGCAGAACACACCCAAGATGATGGGAATCATACCATCGAATTTCAGAACACGAAAGTTCTAGCTACCACAACACATTTTTCCCACGTATACTTCGAGAAGCCATCGAAATATTCAAGCATCCCAACAACTTTAACCGAAAAAAACGAGGGATTTCAGCTCCAAAAAGATTGGTACCCAGCACTGAGAGCCACAAGGTATCACAGTGCAAACAACCAATCAGGATCGAGTACGTCCGCGCCACAGCGCTTGGCCAATCAGAATCGAGTGAGTCGATTCCCCGCTCCGACCGTGCCTATAAATACAGCCGTGACTCAAGCCATCGCGCCAGTCGCACGTCAGCCGCCGGCGAGGCAAGGTCTCCGAAGTTGTCGTCGCCCGGCCCTGCGCCACTGAAGATGTCGACCACAGTGATCGACGAAACGTCTGGAACGCAAGTTTCACATGGACCACGGCCAATCAGCCCGGAAGCAGTATATTCTACATGCAACGCCGGCCGTGAAAGCCTGAAGACTTATATTGGTGGATCCGTTTGCCATAAGTGACGTTAAGCTAAGTCTCAGTGCGAGAATCCAACACGCACCCAATTATGTAATTCAAGCTAGCTTCTTGGTGTACTTACAAATTTCTGAGTAGGTAACCTTCGGTAATGATTTGTAAACATTCTCTTCGTTTTTCATGTAGTCTATTTCTTTTTGTATTATTTTATCGTTACTATCCAATCCTCGAAGGGTAGCCAATGTTGTCGCTGCTTGCTGAAAATAATTTTAACCGTTACACTGTTTCGTTCAACAAATAACTTGAAGTAGGATGTTTGACAATTTTTTTATTGTTCTTGTCTTTATTTTATATGGATCGGATGAACTTAGTAATTAAATTATTTTCAAAAAGCCATACTCCAATATTGTGACCATAATGCATCTTTAGTCAAGCTGTAACGACATACAATAAATAATCAGCCCATTTAAGTAGGTCGTAGGTGTTACATATGCACTGAGCAAATACTATGTAATAGAATCTATTGAACCGTAGCCAGTCCCCTTCAAAGGTAATACGCCGAATTACAATACTAACATTATTTTATATTTCGCGCGATAAGTAACTTGAACAATGAATAATTGAAATGATACAACTTACCTCAACCTTTCCTTTTTTGACTAAAAATGCTGGAGCTTCTGGAGCAAATAGCATCATCACTACTGTTACTACTGGTATACACACTGAGATATATAGCACCACATAATAGTTCAAATAGAAACCAATAGCAAACATGAATAAAATTCCAATGTTCTGTAGCAAGACAATAAATGATCCTAATATCCCTCTTATATTGTCTTGACTAATTTCCCTAACATACATAGGAACTACGTTGTAACAGGCTCCTGCCGAAAGTCCGGCAAAACATCTCCCTATTATTAAACTAATGGTGCTTGATGAACATATGTTGATAATCCAACATAGCTGTAACAAAACAAAATATTTTTGACATATTCAAAATGTAATTTGTAATATATTTTTATTATTACAATGTTATAGAGAATAATTACATTTTCAACGGATATGCAGATATTATCAATAATTTTTATTCCTAATTTGATTTATAATAAATCAAATTCAGAATTCTAGTAGATGATGAAAATTTCAAAAAGTATAGTGTAGCTGAGGTAGACTGGATGCGCAAGGTGGAGTATCGAGTGCTATGGCGCATATATTATAGACTTATTGATAGATTGGTTGTGAAGGTTGTGTGGGTCGTGACAGTCTATTCAGCTATACTTTTACATAATACTGATAAAATATACAGCTTGTAATATACTGATGTAATACATACACAAATGTTTGCTATACTCTGTATTTTCTCTAAATATGTTGGAATCAATAAATAAGGAGCATAAAAAAACACACTGCGCAGTTATGTTTTGAAGAGAAGAACTCTTATCTGTAAATCGGTTGAAGGATTTAACCTACATTCACGTGACCTTGAACTGCACAAGCGCAAAAATAATGTGATAATAAATGCTCGGGTTAAAATATACGTTATATTCACGTTCGTATAATTTAGACTCGTTTTTATTTTTCAATTCGGTGAAATATACACGTAGAAGAGTTATCTGTCTATTAATATGAGTCCATTGTTACTATATTAGGGTAACATATAGTTATGTCACTTTTTTACTAGGATCACTTCTGATTTCAGTCTTGTCTTTGTTTGATTAGTTCTCCCTCTATAGCAAAACCTATTTGGTCTGTTCTTATTAACATTTTCATTAGATTATTATCCAATGTCAACGTGAAAACTTTGTCTGTCATTTTACTTGCAAAGTAAAAATTCAAGGCTGCAACTAATAAGTGATGCAATGAACTCTATATGGGCACTAAATCATACTTAATGGGAATTCATCTCTCAGTGGCCGGTCGGAAGCCAATGCTACGTCTTTGGTCATTACTTACGAATTTAGTAGGTATTAAAAAATATGGCTGTTAATTGCAACCTGTTTTATCATCTAGGGAAGCTATCCCCCTTCAAATAGAATATGGAATAAAGTGTTAAAAAAGAACGGAACCCTTATGGATTCGTCGTGTCCGTCTGTCTGTCCGTGCGTATGTCTGTCCGTCCGTATGTCGCAGCCATTTTTTTTCCGAAACTAAAAGAACTATGCTGTTGAAACTTGGTACAATTTTGGGGGATCTCCCATACTTAGAACTGAAATCAAACATGTTTTCAATCAAACCAATCAAACCCATCGCTATGGATAGGTCTTCAAAAATTATATTGAGGTTTCTAATAAGATTTTTTTCTAAACTTGTAGAACGATTCAATTTGTCTATTTAAATCGTTTTGAATATTTTGCGAGAAAAATGCTTAAAGTTTTTAATCCAAATTGAGGTTCTTAATTTTTTTTTCTAAACGGAATAGTAAAACTAAAGCAAATATATCATGTACCTACATTACCATGTAAACTTCCACCAGTGGTTTAAACGAGATCTAGTTAGTAGTATTTTTAAACATCGGTCAAATTTACAACGAACTACAAGAACTCTTTTTATATTATGTTACTCGCTGCTAGGCTGCTAAGGGTTCCCCTTCATGGGTGAGTCCGACTCCGACTCGCACTTGACCGCTTTTATTATTAGGGTAGTATTGATGTTTTTCTTGGCCCTATAGTGGTGTTAGGAGGTTATTAATTGCTTATATTTCGATTAGATTAATTTCTCATTCACTATCTGGAGAGTGAGCTATAATAATCTGCTGTTTACTTATCTTTAAAGATAATTTACCATTAAAATGATAGTTTACTAATTTTACATTAATTCCAGTAATTTAATATCCTACTTACCGCTTGAAATACAGTCATAATTAAAATAGATTTCTTTCTGCCAATAATATCGACAAGGTACGCAAATAGTGGTACTCCAAAACATGCTGCTAAAGAAAGGGTACTTGCTACCCATGCAATTTCAGTGTCAGTTAACGGCCGGCCTGATGGTGATTCTGGGGATTTTAGTAATTTTGACGTCGGTGATATCCAACTTGACTGCATCCCATGTATGAGAAGTGTGGCGTTGGCTGTAAAATAATAATGATTTGATAACATGGACGCATTTGAACAATTTTTTTTTTAGTGTAGACCACTATTGCGCAGTATACACATCAACTGTGCCGTAATTATAGAGAAAGATAACATGTACAAACATTTGCAATACCTACCAAAAACTGGGCTCTCTGTAACGGACTGAAACACCGTTTCGAGGTTCTTATAAAACAAGAAAACATAAATAAATAAAATAATTCAATGTCGTAAAACGCCATCTAGTAATTAAGTAAGAATTTCTACAAGTAAATTGAATATCACTTGGTTTTTTATAAAACGAAAATAATTCAATGTCGTAAAACGCCATCTAGTTGATTAAGTAAGGAATTTTTATACGTAAATAAAATGATGAATAAATATACACTATGGTATGTGGTCAAAGAAAAAAATTGATTCATAAAGAAATTATTCTGTTAAATTGCAAAGGGCAAGTAAATATGTTTTATGAACAAATAAATTTAAAATGTAGTTTAATATATACGGTACCTATATATGGGACTATGATTGAAAGAATTTAAGAAAAATAGTCTATGGATATTTACACAAGAATAATATTATAATAGTTTTGTGTATTGTTTATAATAAAATTAATAAGGAAAAGAATAAACATATAAAGTTAAAACTTATTAATTATTTACAAGGAACAATAATTATAATATTTAATGCAATAAAGTACTGTTGAAAAGAGATTATAAATACTATTTATTATCTGTGTGCCTCAGAGCTATGGAAAATGCAGGAAATGGCTCCGATTGGTTATTATTGTTTGGGGGTCAAATGATTATTGAATAATTTTCTATATCTATTATTGAGTATTATATGGATGTTTATTAAACATAAAATTAATCTTATATTATTATGAAAATATTGACAGTTAGAATCAATGAGTGTAAGTATGTAAATAGTTTATAAATATTTAAAAAAGGGCCACTGGTTCACGGAAGATTTAAGTTAGTTCATAATTATAACGCAGGCGCCATAGAAAACCTAGCGCTGTTGTCAATTATTCAGAAATTGTGACTTTTGGCGGGAAAATAAAAGTTTCTGATTGGTGGAGGACACTATTGGAGCCCTAATTCGACGAAAGTAGGATTTTGAGTGGGAATTCAAGGACACTTTTTCTTTGAGCTGGCTTCGGGGTTGGTCGATTCGCGAAAGGTATTCTGTACATTGTACTTTGGCGGGAATTTTGAGAATTTTACATTTAAAGTCGTGAAGATTTTTTTTACCTTGATTGTGAATGATTGAGTTTAATTAGTAAATATATAGTGTTTAAATTAGTGAAAAGAGGAATTAGGTAGCTCGCCTTTATTGAAGTTTATAATTCGCGAAATGAACATTTTATCGTATGAGCCAGACAAGACACCTTTATCTCTGGGATTAAGAATTGAATCACGTGTTCAATTCGGAATATCAGCTGTACTGTGAGTCTGCGGTACAGGGCCATACATGAGATAAAATGTTTATATAGGGATTCTTTGTGGGACTTTGGTAGGGCTAGGGACGGTTGAGGCCTTAGGTATTAGCTAGGTTCCCCCGCTTAGGAAGTCAATCGACGTGATTGCCCTGAGTTGATACCTATCGGTGATAACGAAGCTCTTGACCTCTGTTCAGCTAGGCATGCTGAGGATAGTCTGAAGCGCTCAGCACACGGATTTTGCCTGAAAGGGATCCGTGAGCTTCCAGGATGGTTTGTGACTGGAGAGGAGGCGGTTGTCGCTCTCCAGAGCGGATCAGTCCTGTCTATCTTTATATATGTATATATACACACTTTTATGTCCTTGTCCTGTGAGAGAACACATCCTTGGCTCCGGCCGTGGTCTCTTGCTCGTAGGGGGTATTAGTGATAGTTCAAAGTCAGGCTTACTACCTGCGCCCTAGTCAGATAGATTAGCTTTACACATTTCACGTTTAACGTAGTTGAATGTTTGTTGATACATGGTTAGTTTAGTCAGGTAGGTGAGTAGGTACACACTAATAGTAAACATATGAATATATATATTAGGTAGGTAGTATTGCGTTTGTAAGGGGTGATCTAAGTTGTTATTATTGTAAATCATAATAATCTGATTAGGAAGTTAGGTAGGTAATTGATTCAATTACATTGCAGTACGTAAGAGGTTTGAGTACGGCCGCCATCTTGTGATTGTAGGTCGAAAGGTTCCCGCCAATTGAGCAATTTGAGTTTGTGTTAAATCCTATTTTGAGGTAGGGTTGAAATAAATGCTGCAACACAATGATATCAACTAATAAGCTATGAAAGATACTAATTTTTATATCATATTTGATTTTATGTTGTTGGTTACGTCGTAATATGTCGGAAATTCACTTTTACATTGTGATAGGCCGTAGCAACCGCAACTATACAATAAGTTCAACTACTAGACTAAATACGTGTTATATTAGTTTGATTATTAGGCTTCACAGTGATAAAGTTGTATAATAATTCAAGCTAAGATTATGGTGAAAATAAAACTACAAGCGAATGCTGCAACACCACGACAAGTGATTTAATAGTGAAGTGAGTGATTGTGAGTGAAATGGAGACAGTGAACTGGTGTATTCATTACAGAATTCAGATATTGTTAAAGGTAAATACACAGTGATTGATCTGTCCTAACCATCTTTGATATAATATTTATTATTTACATATAAATCCTTGCTGGTTCATTATTGAACGACAACACAACGGTATATTGTACATTCACGCTAGTGAAACCTTTCTGACTACAGAATTATGTGCAAGACCACCGAAGTCTGAAGGGTCGGAAGTATCCAAACAGACTAGCTACAGAGGTAGTTATTTTACTATTGTTCTTTGTGTACGAGCAAGATCTTACACATGAGATTACCATGGCTACAAACACACAAATAATGATGTTTGGACATTTTAATCACTGTTGCATAATCAGCTATTATATGTACTGTATCGAATGCACATGGTCGCTCGATCGCTATCTTATAGTAACTTTGTCATCCACTGGGGTGAAGCAAAAGCTATATCTGAGCTGAATTATTGTAGTTTGATCAAGTGTTCAGTGAGAATATATTCTCTCTGAAGTGTCTATATAGACATTATTATTCAGAAGTGAATTGGTTCTAGTATTAACTATAATTATCTAGGTCTGTGCTAATAAATGAGCTTTTCCTAACTAAACTTATCGTTAACAATCAGCGCAGAAGTTACTGCGATAGATACTAATGTAATTGTCCTAAAATGACGCTTAGAACGATGATTCTGTGTTATCATCTTAATACCTTATATTAAAGGAATTACGGCAATAGGACTGAAGTCCTGCGTTAGAGTTACGCTATTCTGAAAATAGAATTGGGGATTTGTGTATCGGATGCCTCGATACAGTAGACAGGGGACTTTAAAATTGTCTCCTGAATACCTACTTAGGCATAGGAAGGACTATGTTGGTACTAGTGGCGAGTCCTACTGAATGTGGCGAGCACGGGGCCACATTTCTTATACACGGGGGGGGGAAAATACACTATATTACAGAAATAATAAAGATTTATAGAAGTTTCAACGATGAGTTGATCTAACTATAAATTATCACTGACAGTAATTGTTTGTGTATTTTTTTTGAATAACACGACCTCTGTTGGTATCCTCGAAAACAATTATAATTTGAAGTATTGAATGATTGACAGTTAATTTTGTAGATTCTAATTTTACGTGTAGTGCAAGCGTAATGTGGTAGGTGTCTCTGTACTAAGTGTTGAATGAGGGCAGTAAAAATTGTCAAATTTCAAACGTCATAAGAACGTAGTTGTCAAAAGATTGTCTGGTCGTATTCCACTAAGTAAATAAGTGAAATTGTATGTTATATTGTGAGTTTAGTATGATAAATAAGGTGACGAACTGTGGATTGACTACGAAGTAAGGTTGGAGTAGCGACAAATCTGTTAAGAGGTATGTTAAAGTAAATACGAGTTACAATCATAAGAGTATGTGAACTTTAGGTTGGGAAACTAGGACTGGGATATACATGAATTCTATTGTAGATAAAGTACGATAAGGAATAGGTCTTTCACAACCCATTTTTTCTATAGAATCACGGATTACTGCGTATCACGATAAGCGGTCTGAAGGTCATTAGACGATAGCGCGGCTGGGAATTGTAGGTTCGAATACGAGAGGTGTACGGGGATAGCTTTATACATCTAGATTCAATGGTCATGACATAGAATTAGTTACAACTTGGTCCCGCGTGACCAGGATAGTTACAATTTGGTGCCTCTGACCAGGATTAGTATGGTTATTGCAGTGACGTTACAACTTGGTGACGTGATCCATGGCACTGAGCATTACAATTTGGGGCTCGGTGACCAGGATAACACCACAATTTAGTGCCTGGTAAACAGGATGACACTACAATTTTGTGTCGTTAACCAGGATGTTAACGTTTGTTTGTCCCGGGAAGGTCAATATCACGGTGCTACTTGGTACTGTGCGACCAAGACTAGCTAGGGATGCACGGGAGTAGGTATAATACTAATATCTTGAAACCAGGATCCAGTAGGGTCTGGTATTAAATAAGTAAATGCATTTATATTAAGCGGAGAATATGGAGTGGAATAGAATGGTAGTATTATGGTCACAAGATGGTATTAATAATTTAGTATCATTAATTAGAATATATTAGGTATCGGTGCAATCACTCTGTGAATTATAATATAATTGAGATGTAAACAAAAAATATCATTGACCAGAAAATATTATTATTGGTTATATTAAATAAAAACAAGAATTATATATAGTAGTAGTTAGATTGATGTATTGATTTCTTTACAGTTTAGGTATTTATAAAAAAAAAAAATATAACAAAATGGATTTAAAGAATTATTATGAGTTGGAAATAAGAGGGAGAAATATTGCTATTAAAGCAAAAATATATTGGTATAAGGTTAGGAAAAAAAGAGGGTCTTATGGGGTGGTTTGTAAGAAGAAAGTAAGTAAGTATTGAGTGAAATTATTTGGGGTTAATATAAGTTAATGAGTTCCTTAAGGTACGGTATGGTTATGCTATACCGTACAATTTGTTGCCGTGAATATATATAGGTAAGAGGGAAATGGGTTGTATTAATATATTAGAGGGGGTTACATAGTAATAATTAAAATTAAAAATATTAGAAGATGGGGGGTCGAGATAGTAATTAAACTAAGATGAAGTATAACATTAATAATTGGGGGGTCGTCTTTAGAATTTATGATAGATAAGGAAGTAAATGGGGGGGAACAGGAGTGTAGTATAATAGTGAATAAATTTATACAATATACAAAGTTTAATGCAATTGTGAATTAATTTTTAGAACTAAAAGTCGTCATTTATTAATAAATAAAAAGGGAAGAGAAGAGAAAAGAAGGTGTAATTTGATAAGTGTACTTTGAATTTGTGTAATTTGAAAATGTGTAAATTTATTAAAGTGTAATGAAGTGTAATTGATAAACTGTAATTTGATGAAGTATAACTAAATGGCTCATTCTCCGGGAGACCGATTTTGACTGTCACACGGTAATATTAATTTACCTAATATAGATACAGCTATGAAATATTTTTTATTTGTTTCTTCATTTATCCTTCTCCCTAAAAACCATATTTTTATTACCAAAAGTTAAATTGAAATACTTGAAAAAAAAATCCCATCAGTGAAAACGGGAGTAAAATCGCCATTCTCCGCCTGTCACACTGCCCGTTTACTTCAAACAATCAGGTATAAATACTGAACTATTCAATGTATACTTATGTATAGTACATCATAATATTTGTTATTAGTTGCTGCATACATATAATATATTTATATAAATGTTACTTTCTTTATTACATAAATATAAAATAAAATGTATCTGTCACACGATTTTAAGTTTTGTGAAGCCGCGTCATTGAATGGTATTTAATTCCATCAATGAACGATTTGCGGTTGTGTGTTTATCGTTCTCCGGTACGCCAGTCGACGAGCGAGCGCCGTGAGGGTCGTACGTGTGGTTCAAGGCTATAGACAGGACGATACAGGTACGTAAACATTTTCTAATAATTTTGTTACCCTGTGAAGGTAACCTTCGTGGGCACTGTTATATGATTATTTTAAGACTATTTTAAGGATAAATATTGTCTAAAAATAAGCTTATATAACTCCTATTTCTGTAATATACTACGTGTTTATATTATCCAACTATTGAAGCACTTTTTTTCAATGTGAATGAAAATTCATCACCTTCGTTCCATCACCTTCGTGTTGTTGGCAGTCACGAAAGTGATTTAGCAATCCACGATGGTGATTTACTATATTGCAACTCATTTTCCTTAGTTTCTAAGTTATATTTTAAAGGTATTTCAACAATATATACAAGTTTATCTATAATATATTACTGGTATGTTGGTTTGGTATAATTCCTGACAAGCTCTTATGGTAAACAATCATGATTAGGACTTCCACGGACTCCTTGATTGTCTAGGTATTTCGATGACCTTCATAGGAATTAGAAATATTATAATTAAGTACATATAAAACTTTAATTAGATAATATAAAATTAATTTCATTGTAAAAGCAATTTACGTAAAATCAATGCATAAGTACACCACAGTAATTATTGGAAATTCATTTTAGGTTCAGCGGTCAACAAAATGCAACCGCGCGACAGAGATGAATATTTAGAGTATAAACGGTTAGCTGAACAAAGAAGAAGAGCGAAAATAAAAAGAGATGCAGAGCTTCATGAAGTGGCAAAAGCTAGGGCAAGATACCATAAAAGGAAAGCTGAAAAAAAATTATCCCTATAAGTGAGATGACCAGCCAGCAAAAAAATAAAAGTAAGAAAACAGAATCGTATTAAAAGTAGACTTTACAGAAAACGAACGAAGGAACGCAAAAATGCTATTCTTAATGAAGAATTGATACCTTTTGAGAATCCAAACTTAGGTGATGATCCACTTTCATTATCACCTTTGCAACCTTCACAGTCGGTAGCAGCCCCTTTATCGACGCTAGGTACCTCTGCGACAGATATCTCACCTCTTTTGAGACCCTGTACTAGGTTGAGTAAGAGGCAAAATTCCACCTCCAGCAATACTGTTAACACGACTGCTCTACAAATACGTCCTAATCGCCTTAGCCCAACTTTAAATGATGATCCACTTTTATAATCTACTTTGCAACCTTCAAAATCGGTAGCAGCGCCTTTATCGACGCTAGGTACCTCTGCGACAGATATCTCACCTGTTTTAAGACCCTGTACTAGGTTGAGTAAGAGGCAAAATTCCACCTCCAGCAATACTGTGAACACGACTGCTCTACAAATACGTCCTAATCCCCTTAGCCCAACTTCAAATGGACCTGAACTTATTACTCAAACTGCTCAAACAACAAGCCTTTCATCTTTTATAGAATTAACAGTTAATGACGACAATTTAAATACTTCTACATCGTTACCATTAAGCCCGACTAATTCATTTCTATCCAGTGATGATTCTAGTCCTGCTGAAAGCCCTACTCGTGATCGTACTAAAGTTAAACTCCATATGAAGTCAAAAGCAATTGAGAATTATAAAAGAAAATCGCGAATGAGGTTAAAGTACGAAAATAAGGCTTTGAAGGAAAGTAGAATCATGCACAAAAGAGTTCAAGAACTTAAAAGTTTGAATTCTAAATATCGGCAGCAATTATCGCGCATGAAACATACTCTTTTAGCAATGAAAGGCAGAAGATTTGAAACGGACACTGATACATCTAGTAGAGAAGACGAAAGTGAAAACACAGAAAATGAAATACCCGATACTAACCAAGAGAATAAACTGTTCAAAGACGTTAAACTATTTTATTTAGACGATGAAAATAGTAGAATGTGTGCAGGAAAAAGGGAAATTATTACTGTAAAAGTCCGTTAAGTTATAATTTTTGATTGCTTCATTTGTGAGTTTCAAATGGTTTATCATTTCTATAAAAATAGTAATCTCCCCGCCTTAAATTACATAGCATGGAGAGATTATCTTTTTTATTAGTAAGATTATTCATTTATTGGTTATTCATTGTGATCATCTTCTCAACTTATGATTGTAAATTTTTTGATCGTGGGTTTATAAGTGAAATAAATATTTTTAATAACTCGACTGGTTTTACTAAATATCATTCATACCTAAATATACCTTAGGTCTTTGTAAAAGTATTCCAGAAGATCGAGAATACAATCTTATACTTATATAAATTTAACAAAAAGTCATGTTAGTTACACCATTTATTACTGCAGAACAGCTGAACTAATTTGGCTGAAAATTGGTGGGGAGGTAGCTTAAAATCAGGAAAGGGTCATATAAGATACTTTATATGCCGTTAAGGCTCAGGAAATAACTAAAAAAGTTCGAATATTCTATTATTAGTATTGATATTACCCCGATTAGTTACTAAGTCACTTTCATGGAACTCTTCGTCACTTTCGTGTGAGCAAAATTTTATAATTCGTATATTTTTTTCATTTTTCATTATATTTTGATGTGACACATACCAATGAACTTGTATTTGTATAAATTTTAATATATTGTAGTTGATATCATGAAAATCAAAGAAATGAAAATTGCCACGAAGGTGACGTTAAGAATCCTGAACCGGAGAATGAGCCAAATACGGTGTGACTTTATTGTGTTGTGATACTATTTGATATTGGAAGCCACAAGGGGGGAATTGTGTGTGGTTTCTAGTGAACTAAATACATTTAGAATATTACCTTGATAATTGTCCAAGAGAAGATGGTTAAGCCAAAAGGTAGAGTGCGTAAGACACCTGCTCGATATAGGGAGTCAAATACTGGGTTTACATGTGCAAATAGCATGGGAGATCTGAGTTCTGAGGAGTCGTTCAACGTTCACCCAGTTTCTAGGCGAGTAAATAAAGGGAATAGTGGGGGTTTGAACTCTAATAAAGTAGTGGAGCCAATGGATTGTTCAGTGATAGAGAAGATAAACCAGGCATTGGGAATATTGACTTCACAGATAGAGGCATTGAGGGCCGAGGTGAAAGAGGTTAAATCGGCGTCTGTCAATCAAAATGAGGAAATGTCATCCGAGGTAGGGAATCCTTCTGCAGTGGAACCAGAGCTTTCGAATTCTTCACACGAACAAACCAGAGTGTGTTTGGATAATGGAGAACGTAAGGAGTTTAATAATCAAGGTTTACCAGGAAATATTAATTATCATATACGGAATATCACATTAGATAAGCCTAAGTATGGAGATGATATGGGTTTGCACCCAGTGACCTTTTTAGAAGATTTAGAAACTTATCTTAAGAAGATTGGACAAGGGGGTAATCAACTAGAATTAATACAAGAATGTCTGTCAGGAGAGGCCAGGGATTGGGCGAGGGTTTATAAGTTGCGTTGGACTAATTTTGAGGATTTCAAGATGGATTTTCTATCCACCTTTTGGAGTGAGAGCAAGCAGAATGAGCTGCGGAGGTCGATCGTAAATGGCGTTTGGGATAAAGATAAATCTTCAACTATGTTGGGGCACTTTTTGAATTTAACCGGGAAGGCGCAAATGCTTACCTATAAGATCTCAGAGAGACAACTAGTGAATGATATAGTCAGACAGTATCCTAAGTACATACAACAAGGATGGTATACTTCTAAATTGAACACAATCATAGAGACGGCGGATTATTTAAGGGAGATGGACGACATCGCACGAGTAGACAGTGGGGTTCAACAGGCAAAGGCGGAGAGGAAGAAGGAGTTGGACCGTAATTTCAAGGAGCATCGTCAAAATTATAAGAAATGGCCAAGACCAGCAATTAGTCAGCAGTCAAAGGTAGCAGCCGTTGCAGCTTCAGGTTCATCGGTGGTAGTAGAAGATACAGCGAGGGAAGGTTTAAACTAGGAGGGATTGGAAATTTGGTTCCCGGTCCAGTCTCAATTAAAGGGGGCGCTGCATTAGAAATTATGCGTAAAATGGGGTGGAAACCAGGTGAAATGCTAGGAAAAGGGGGAAGGGGAATTAGGACACCATTGGCACCGGTATTATTAGATAGGAAGACAAAAGAAGGATTAGGTTATAGACATTTTGAACCAAAACAGTTATATATTGACGAGCAAATAGTAGATTTAATTAAGTGGAAGGCTGACTTTAAACAAGTAGGATGTATAAGTCCAAGGGTAGAAGGGGTAGTATTTGAAGAACAAGAGGGTAAAGAGGGAGAAATTAGTTTTACTTCGGAGGTATATGTACACGTTTTCGGGTGTGAGGTAATGGCACTGATTGACACAGGTTGTGATATTACTAGTGTGTCAGAAGAGTTTTTGAACGAGTTAAAGTTAGGCCGGGAGGTAGAGATACCCTGGCTACCAATTAAACCCTTTCAAATAAGAACAGCTGTAGGGCATAAAAGTTTGGAAATAAAGAAGGTAGTTTTGTTACCGTTACAGTTAGGAGAGTTTGTTGCGGAGACGGGGTTCATAGTAGTTCCGGGGTTGATAAATCCTTTAATATTGGGGTTTGATTGGCTGAAAGGACATGGAGTAACTCTTAATACCAGTGGGGAAAATAGAGGTTTAGTGATAAAACAGGGGGATCAGTTATCCGTAATTCCGTTCGTTAAACGTAACAACGGGTGTAGCTTTAAAGAAGTTCAAGAGTCCTTATTAATAGAGACTAGATTAGATGAAGTTAATTGGTCAGAGTTAGAAACGGGGGTTGTATTAGAGAGTAATCAAAGGGATAAATTGTTAAAATTGTTACAAAAGTTTGAGAATTTATTTACATCACGGTTGGGTAGAGCTAATTGTTATCAACATAAAATAGTTATGGTATCGAACGTCCCCATTGTTAAGAGGAGTTATCCAGTACCTTATGCTTACAGAGAGCGAATGGAATTAAAGTTAAACGAAATGGAAAATTTAGGTATTATTAGTAGAGCTTCAACTCCATATTGTAGTCCCTTAACCTTTACAATCAAAAAGGATGATTCCATCAGAGTGTTATTAGACGCTAGAGAAATTAACAAGTTTATGGTAGCTGAGACTGAGAAGCCGCCTTTACAATTAGACGTTATGAACTCATTCCATGGGGCTAAATTTATTAGTATAATAGATTTAAACAATGCATACTTTCAAATACCAATATCTCAGGATAGTAAGAAATATACGGGATTCACCTTTAATGGGAAGTCTTATGTTTATAACGTATTACCGCAGGGGTTAAAGACATCTGTTGGGAGTTTTAGTAGGGCTATGGACACTATATTGGGACATGAGGTTAGGGAGTATTGTGTAAATTACCTAGATGACCTAGCTATTATTACTACAGGATCATTTAATCAACATTTAGAGCATTTGGACATAGTACTTGGGAAATTACAAAAGGCAGGCCTTACTTGTAATTTCAAGAAGTGTGAGTTTTGTTGTGAGGAAGTGAAGATGTTGGGTTATATCATTTCTACAAAGGGATTACGCACTGACCCAGAGAAAGTTAAAGCTATTCAAGACTTTCCAGCACCTAGTAAAATTAAACAATTAAGAGCATTTTTAGGGTTATGTAATTTTTATAGGAAATTTATTCCAAATTATCATAGACAGGCTCAGCCATTATATAATTTATTAAAAAAGGGTAAGGTTTGGAATTGGGGAGATTTGGAACAAATAGCTTTTCAACAACTTAAATCATTGTTTTTAGGAACTATAATGTTGCATCATCCAGACTTTACTAGGCCATATTACTTACAAACTGATTGTTCACAAATAGGGCTGGCCGGGGTTCTATACCAGATAGATAGTAATGATGAGCAGAAGATATTGGGGTTCTATAGTAGAGCTTTGAGGGGTGCACAATTAAATTGGACTACAACAGAACAAGAGTTTTATTCAGTGATTTGTTGTTTAGAGAAATTTGAATCATATTTACGGGGTGCAAGGGTAGTTATTCAGACTGACCATAAGGCTTTATTATTCGTGAAGACTTGGAAATTATATAATGCAAAAATAACTCGCTGGATAAACTATTTGGAAAATTTCCAATATGAAATACAACATATTAAAGGTAGGGATAATATAGTAGCCGATATATTATCACGTTATCCGCCAGAGGGGAAGGTTTTACAAGAGGAAAAGATTAAAATGCCTAGTATTCTTTACATGGAGTCAAAACAAAATAAAGAATTGTTAAAAAGACTTGAACAAATAAAATTATATCAAAGGGAAGATGAAGAGATTAGCAAATTACTTAACATATTACAAAATCCTAGTGAGGTAGGTAGACAATCGTCCAGGCTGATTAATAAGTGTAGATTAAAAGATGGGGTTTTGGTTATAGAGAGGGATGGTGGAAAGAGAAATTCGATATACTTGCCAGATAAGCTTAGAGATGAGGTAATTAAACAGGTACATTTGGAGATGGGACATCAAGGTAGTTATAAGATGTTAAAATATATAAAGGAGAGGTTTTATTGGAAAGGTTTGACTAAAGATGTAAAGCGCAAAGTAAGGGGGTGTAATGTATGTCAGTTAACTAAACATAATAATAATAATAAAGTGGGTCCATGTTGCCCCATTGTGTCTAAAGATATAGGAGATTTAGTGATGGTAGATCTATATGGACCTTTACCTGTGGGGAAGTTTGGAATGAGATACATATTAGTTTTACAGGATTCCTTTAGTAAATTTGTGAAGTTTTATGATTTGAGGAAGGCAACAGCCAGAGCGGTAATTAGCAAGGTGAAAAAATATTTTGAAATAATAAAACCTAAGGCAATTATGTCAGATAATGGAACGCAATTCACTGGTCGAGTTTGGAAGGAAGGGATGGAATTGTTAGGTATTAAAGTAATTTATACCACAGTTAGAAATCCCAGGCCTAATACTGTAGAGAGAGTAAATAGAGAATTGGGAAGACTGTTTAGGACTTATAATAGTAGTAATCACAGGGGATGGGTTAATACATTGCCAAAATTAGAAAACTTGTATAATAATACATACCATGAAAGTACTGGCTATACTCCTTGTGAAATTCTATATGGGATTAGCACTGAACTATCATTTGACCAAGCTATAGGGAAGGATAGTGATAGGTTAGATATAGTGGAAATTAGGAATTCAGTGAGGGAGAACCTGAAATCAGCTGCAAAAAAAAAGGAAGCTGGGATTCAATAAAAGAAATAGATTGATAGAGTATCAAGTGGGAGATTTTGTCAAAATAAAGAAATTAAATAAATCTAATGCTGAGTTAAAAATTACTAAGAAATTTGAAAATTTATATGAAGGGCCTTATGTCATAGCGGGGAGTCCCTGTAAGAATGTTTATATTTTGGTAAATCCATTAACAGACGAAGTGAAAGGAAAGTTTAATACTATACATTTATCGAGGTATTATAAAGAACCATGATAGGAATTGCTACACAATGGGTTGACTCCTAGGAGTCATAAAGGATGATAGGGGGAGTTGTTATTAAGGCTAGGATAAGACTGGATTGGGGAACAATGGGAATGGCTAACTGTATCTGACGAAATTAAATTGAACCGTATTTGTGTTATAACTCCTGAGTTAGGAATTGGTGATTCAAAGTCACACCAAAGTAAATTGGTGATTGGTTGAAAGGTTAACTATATGTATTTAGTGAAGTTATTGGAAGTTTTTTTTTCTTTCTCTTTTCTTTCTCCAGAAAGGGAGCAATTTGTTATGATGATTTTACGTTTGTAAGTAACTAATGTGTTGTTAACAGGAAGTTATATTATTTATTTTGATTAAAGGTTGAAGATTTTCTTTAAAATTAAAGAAGGTAATAAAATTGAAAATTGTAAAATTTAATTAACACTTTAAAAGGGGAGGAAATGTTTAACAATTGTTAAACATGATTGATAATTATTGAGGTAGAGTAAAATTAATATTGTAAAGTAAAAATTCAAAATAAAATGAATAAAAATGAATTAAACAAAGAATTGTAAAATTTTGAATTAATGTTAAAATTGTTGGAATTGTAATTTTTGTTGTACTAATAAATGATAATAAAAGGAGGAAAGGGGTGAAGCCCATCTGAGGACATGAAGGAGAATGTGGCAGTTTAAGAATTTCTTAAGTTCTGTATACATGTAGTCAAATATTAAAAGGGTCAGATATGTTTATATATATCTTGTTCATTTCGTCAGATGGTGGGGCGTAGAGGTGGCTCCACCCAAATAAAATAATAATAACTAAGTAAAGTTGAATATAAAAAAAAAAAAGGAAATGAAGGAAACATATATAATAATAAAATAAATAAATAATATGTTTACGTATAATGTCAATATTAAATGAGACAAAAAAAGGGGGGGTGGAAGGAAGATAAATAATGAGAACTCTTTTACTTTATTAGTATTGGTCGGTTGGTAGTGAGCACAACCGCGGAAGTTGGTTCTGAAAGTGTGTATGATGAATTTCTTCATTATATGAGATGTATATGTTAGCGAATTGCATGAGTTGATGGAATGGGATTGTTAAAATCAGAATGGAGGGCCATCCCGATTAATACTATAATTAAAGTGTTAAAATTATTATACCAGTTTGGTTCAATTATCTATGTACACTACAATAGATTTTGTGAAGGTTATGCAAGGTGTTAGGTTAAGGAAGGACTAGAAGTCTAAGCATGCCGTTAATGGGCCTTCACAGGGTCTCAACTATACACGTTAGGAACAATTAAGAAAGCACACTCTACATGCTTGTTTGAGAAATGGGATGTGTGTCCTTGGGTCTCCTTCGGGTGGAGTGGAGGCTATTGGCCCCTTTATTTTTGTTTGTCCACAAGGTTTGGCTAATTTTGGGGAATGGGGTAGGCGGATCATGGGCGACGTAGATGGATCATGCTACAAAGTCCCCTATGATCTTCTACTCTATGCGACAGCGCTGAGATGATTCACAACCATTTTTTCCCGCTGAATTGGTCAGGCTGGCAGGAAATAACGTGGTCCCGTAGTTTTCGCCTTAAAACTTGAATGTGGGAGCAAGCGATATCGTGTCCCAATTTTGAAACACACACACACACATATAGAAATTGGACCTAAATTGGATTTAACCAATCTAACAATATGTATACTACCAAAATAAATTTTAATTTCATGCAGATCTTTTAGACTAGAGTTATAGCTAGGTTAGTGAATCTTTACTTCGGACACAAAGGGGGAATGGTTGTGCCTGCGTAAATGATTCAGGGGGTCGGATGTAACGGACTGAAACACCGTTTCGAGGTTCTTATAAAACAAGAAAACATAAATAAATAAAATAATTCAATGTCGTAAAACGCCATCTAGTAATTAAGTAAGAATTTCTACAAGTAAATTGAATATCACTTGGTTTTTTATAAAACGAAAATAATTCAATGTCGTAAAACGCCATCTAGTTGATTAAGTAAGGAATTTTTATACGTAAATAAAATGATGAATAAATATACACTATGGTATGTGGTCAAAGAAAAAAATTGATTCATAAAGAAATTATTCTGTTAAATTGCAAAGGGCAAGTAAATATGTTTTATGAACAAATAAATTTAAAATGTAGTTTAATATATACGGTACCTATATATGGGACTATGATTGAAAGAATTTAAGAAAAATAGTCTATGGATATTTACACAAGAATAATATTATAATAGTTTTGTGTATTGTTTATAATAAAATTAATAAGGAAAAGAATAAACATATAAAGTTAAAACTTATTAATTATTTACAAGGAACAATAATTATAATATTTAATGCAATAAAGTACTGTTGAAAAGAGATTATAAATACTATTTATTATCTGTGTGCCTCAGAGCTATGGAAAATGCAGGAAATGGCTCCGATTGGTTATTATTGTTTGGGGGTCAAATGATTATTGAATAATTTTCTATATCTATTATTGAGTATTATATGGATGTTTATTAAACATAAAATTAATCTTATATTATTATGAAAATATTGACAGTTAGAATCAATGAGTGTAAGTATGTAAATAGTTTATAAATATTTAAAAAAGGGCCACTGGTTCACGGAAGATTTAAGTTAGTTCATAATTATAACGCAGGCGCCATAGAAAACCTAGCGCTGTTGTCAATTATTCAGAAATTGTGACTTTTGGCGGGAAAATAAAAGTTTCTGATTGGTGGAGGACACTATTGGAGCCCTAATTCGACGAAAGTAGGATTTTGAGTGGGAATTCAAGGACACTTTTTCTTTGAGCTGGCTTCGGGGTTGGTCGATTCGCGAAAGGTATTCTGTACATTGTACTTTGGCGGGAATTTTGAGAATTTTACATTTAAAGTCGTGAAGATTTTTTTTACCTTGATTGTGAATGATTGAGTTTAATTAGTAAATATATAGTGTTTAAATTAGTGAAAAGAGGAATTAGGTAGCTCGCCTTTATTGAAGTTTATAATTCGCGAAATGAACATTTTATCGTATGAGCCAGACAAGACACCTTTATCTCTGGGATTAAGAATTGAATCACGTGTTCAATTCGGAATATCAGCTGTACTGTGAGTCTGCGGTACAGGGCCATACATGAGATAAAATGTTTATATAGGGATTCTTTGTGGGACTTTGGTAGGGCTAGGGACGGTTGAGGCCTTAGGTATTAGCTAGGTTCCCCCGCTTAGGAAGTCAATCGACGTGATTGCCCTGAGTTGATACCTATCGGTGATAACGAAGCTCTTGACCTCTGTTCAGCTAGGCATGCTGAGGATAGTCTGAAGCGCTCAGCACACGGATTTTGCCTGAAAGGGATCCGTGAGCTTCCAGGATGGTTTGTGACTGGAGAGGAGGCGGTTGTCGCTCTCCAGAGCGGATCAGTCCTGTCTATCTTTATATATGTATATATACACACTTTTATGTCCTTGTCCTGTGAGAGAACACATCCTTGGCTCCGGCCGTGGTCTCTTGCTCGTAGGGGGTATTAGTGATAGTTCAAAGTCAGGCTTACTACCTGCGCCCTAGTCAGATAGATTAGCTTTACACATTTCACGTTTAACGTAGTTGAATGTTTGTTGATACATGGTTAGTTTAGTCAGGTAGGTGAGTAGGTACACACTAATAGTAAACATATGAATATATATATTAGGTAGGTAGTATTGCGTTTGTAAGGGGTGATCTAAGTTGTTATTATTGTAAATCATAATAATCTGATTAGGAAGTTAGGTAGGTAATTGATTCAATTACATTGCAGTACGTAAGAGGTTTGAGTACGGCCGCCATCTTGTGATTGTAGGTCGAAAGGTTCCCGCCAATTGAGCAATTTGAGTTTGTGTTAAATCCTATTTTGAGGTAGGGTTGAAATAAATGCTGCAACACAATGATATCAACTAATAAGCTATGAAAGATACTAATTTTTATATCATATTTGATTTTATGTTGTTGGTTACGTCGTAATATGTCGGAAATTCACTTTTACATTGTGATAGGCCGTAGCAACCGCAACTATACAATAAGTTCAACTACTAGACTAAATACGTGTTATATTAGTTTGATTATTAGGCTTCACAGTGATAAAGTTGTATAATAATTCAAGCTAAGATTATGGTGAAAATAAAACTACAAGCGAATGCTGCAACATCACGACAAGTGATTTAATAGTGAAGTGAGTGATTGTGAGTGAAATGGAGACAGTGAACTGGTGTATTCATTACAGAATTCAGATATTGTTAAAGGTAAATACACAGTGATTGATCTGTCCTAACCATCTTTGATATAATATTTATTATTTACATATAAATCCTTGCTGGTTCATTATTGAACGACAACACAACGGTATATTGTACATTCACGCTAGTGAAACCTTTCTGACTACAGAATTATGTGCAAGACCACCGAAGTCTGAAGGGTCGGAAGTATCCAAACAGACTAGCTACAGAGGTAGTTATTTTACTATTGTTCTTTGTGTACGAGCAAGATCTTACACATGAGATTACCATGGCTACAAACACACAAATAATGATGTTTGGACATTTTAATCACTGTTGCATAATCAGCTATTATATGTACTGTATCGAATGCACATGGTCGCTCGATCGCTATCTTATAGTAACTTTGTCATCCACTGGGGTGAAGCAAAAGCTATATCTGAGCTGAATTATTGTAGTTTGATCAAGTGTTCAGTGAGAATATATTCTCTCTGAAGTGTCTATATAGACATTATTATTCAGAAGTGAATTGGTTCTAGTATTAACTATAATTATCTAGGTCTGTGCTAATAAATGAGCTTTTCCTAACTAAACTTATCGTTAACAATCAGCGCAGAAGTTACTGCGATAGATACTAATGTAATTGTCCTAAAATGACGCTTAGAACGATGATTCTGTGTTATCATCTTAATACCTTATATTAAAGGAATTACGGCAATAGGACTGAAGTCCTGCGTTAGAGTTACGCTATTCTGAAAATAGAATTGGGGATTTGTGTATCGGATGCCTCGATACAGTAGACAGGGGACTTTAAAATTGTCTCCTGAATACCTACTTAGGCATAGGAAGGACTATGTTGGTACTAGTGGCGAGTCCTACTGAATGTGGCGAGCACGGGGCCACATTTCTTATACACGGGGGGGGGAAAATACACTATATTACAGAAATAATAAAGATTTATAGAAGTTTCAACGATGAGTTGATCTAACTATAAATTATCACTGACAGTAATTGTTTGTGTATTTTTTTTGAATAACACGACCTCTGTTGGTATCCTCGAAAACAATTATAATTTGAAGTATTGAATGATTGACAGTTAATTTTGTAGATTCTAATTTTACGTGTAGTGCAAGCGTAATGTGGTAGGTGTCTCTGTACTAAGTGTTGAATGAGGGCAGTAAAAATTGTCAAATTTCAAACGTCATAAGAACGTAGTTGTCAAAAGATTGTCTGGTCGTATTCCACTAAGTAAATAAGTGAAATTGTATGTTATATTGTGAGTTTAGTATGATAAATAAGGTGACGAACTGTGGATTGACTACGAAGTAAGGTTGGAGTAGCGACAAATCTGTTAAGAGGTATGTTAAAGTAAATACGAGTTACAATCATAAGAGTATGTGAACTTTAGGTTGGGAAACTAGGACTGGGATATACATGAATTCTATTGTAGATAAAGTACGATAAGGAATAGGTCTTTCACAACCCATTTTTTCTATAGAATCACGGATTACTGCGTATCACGATAAGCGGTCTGAAGGTCATTAGACGATAGCGCGGCTGGGAATTGTAGGTTCGAATACGAGAGGTGTACGGGGATAGCTTTATACATCTAGATTCAATGGTCATGACATAGAATTAGTTACAACTTGGTCCCGCGTGACCAGGATAGTTACATCTCCAGTTGTCCAAACTGGGTAACTTTGTGGCAATATAAAATTAGTTTATTTTTTTAAGACACACAACTGAAAGGTATGTCATTTTCACTTCTGAAGAAAATAATGATAGTTTTTAATGATTTATATTTAAAAAAAAAACAGTTACATATTCGTAGTTACCCAATTGTCCAAAGTAACCCCCAGCTTATGGCAGTACTTTTGCAGTCAGTAAATTGCATATATATGCATTTAACATTTTGTATTGCATAGATAATATTAAAATACAAAGCTAAGTCAAATTCCCCTTTCAATTGAAACCATACAATGAAAATTTATTTACGCAATCATTTATAGATACTATCATGTTTGAAGTAATTAGTATAACCTCAATTATTATTCTATTTGCATTGGCCTGGTCGTGCCTCAGAGAGCATTTTAAGCCGTCAATCCCGGTTGTCATCATCTATGGCCATCATTACGGGTAGTTGGCGCCCTTGAAATTCCAACTTGTACAGCTAAAAATCTTCGATATCGACAGTTGGTTGGTGGCAGTCAGATGGCAGTCGCTATATGGAAAATATCGATGTTCACCCTCATCACAGTTATACTGGAAAGCCATCTCCAACCCTGCCTTGGGAAAAGGCTCACTAAATTATTCATTTTATCAAATAAGATTTTATAAAAGCCAATGAAAACTAGGCAAACTCGAATTGTGAGTTGCCGGGACCATGGTTCAACTCAAACTTTTTGACGTAATAATAATTTACAATTTTAATTGCAGTACACATTTTATCACAAAGAGGATAACTATACCAGGATAGTGTGTTCGCCAATTAAATTTGGTTCCAATGACGTAAATGGTCCGAAACAGGTTTTGATAGCCAGGGAATATTTTGGTCAGTGTTGGGTAAATGTTAATTGCAATTAAAAATGTTAAGCAATTAAAAATCCCAACTGTTGCCTTAAAGATCGAAACAAGTTTGACAGCAGGCGCTACCCTATTTCCAATCAAAAACTGAAATAAAAATTAATAGGTACTGCCTTCTGTCAAAGTTCTTTAGCCAGTCGCATTATTTGCAAGTTTAATTGCCATTAAATTGAATCCAACACTACTACTGGTATAATTTATAATTTCTGCAGTTTTGATTGCGTTAGTAAAATGTAACTCTTCCTGAATATTGTCAATTCAATATACAAGTGCGAAACATGTAAGACAAGCGGAAGAGTCCGTGGGCTAACCGGCAATATGGATTATTTTTAGAACATTTCTGAGACGTAATTCTACATTTTTAAATGCCATTGTATAATACGTGCCAAACGTAAATAAAAATAAATTGTTTCAATATAATACTAGTAGGTCTGTGAACAGTAAATCTATACGTATATTCTAACAGCCCTGGAGGTTTCACGAAAATAATGACGATCCGTGACGTGACGATAATGACGGGAATCGACATATCCCAAGGCAGTGGAGGAGAAGTGTCATTAGTCTTGTCTGAAAAGGCAAGGGATATGTGCAATACTGTGAGATGTCGGAGTGTTAGACATTCAGTAAGACAGTATCAGAAATGCATACGAGAAGTCTCCATAGATACTGGTTTATGCGGACAGGAGGTAATTGATGCGTCGTGTAAAAATGTGAAAGAAGACATTGAGAAAAACGGCCTGAAGTTAAATGTGGCGAAGATTACACTTCACTGATCTAACACTCGTCCGCATAAGCGATGACTTGGTCGGGCACTTGTCCCTACCAGCTGTCCCTCTAGGCCGCCATCGTAACCATGTATTGTGTTGGGCAGAGATGAGACATTCCATTTCATCCTATACCAGTCTTCCTTAGCTCTGGTAAGGATAAGTGAAAGTCAATTTCCACATATCACTACCAAAAAAACTTGACGTATTGTGGTACAGTCTCCATGCAAATAATCTTTGAGGAAAAAGACACGCGGTGAAATTATAGACGGCTGCTTTAGCTCTTTTATATATGAACCTGGAGACAGATAGATCTTATGATCTTAAGATGATTTAATTTGTACGTGCGCCAATTGATGGAACTATGGATAAATTGATTTGCACGTAGTTCCATTGATAGAAGAAACTACTTTTCACGTATAAATGCATCAAAACGTACGTTAGTTCGCAATATTCATCGTAGTCGCCTATATTCATTCTTTTTTACCAAAAATCGACAAGGGAATGATTCTGGAAATCCTCGAAATCTCAGGTTTAGATTTTTTTCGCCCCAAAAACCCTCGTTTTTAAACCGGGTAAACCCAGGTTCGATACTGACTTCATAAAAAGAAGATTCATTTGACTTTGAATTTTGACCCAAATGAGTTACCTCGTGGAACCAGTTGACTGAGTAATAATGACTCCAAAATAATATCATTATTTTAACTGCCCGAATTAGGTATATAAAACAAATACGTCAGTTTTAGACTCAAACACATTTGTTTTGATAAATAAATACTGTTTATTCATAAGAACATTAAAATCAATGAAAATAGATTCATGCATACAATATTTTACGTTTTACGGGAATCAGCATTATCCAAGAAAACCAACCCTATATCCTACAGTTCAGATAGAAGAAAGAAAACATAACAAACTTTACTTTTTACAATATCACGATAATATCCCCTGACTCACACTATCCGGTATTTACAACTGACAATTTGCAGTATTTACTACTCTCACAGAATAGTGGCAATAGTTCGGTGTTTTTGAGAACCGAACTAATGCACCTGAGGAGTAGCAGTAGTTCAATCAACTGGACTATTCAATGGACTACTGCTACCGAATAGTAGGTAGATGCAATTGAAAAGTTGCTGTAGTTCGACCAATCGGACTACCCACTGGACAACTGCTACAAAAAATAGTACGTAAGTTCGGTGTTTTTTGACAACAAAAGTAATTTAACTAAAGAGTTACCGCAATTCGATCACCCGAACTACTGACAAGAATGCACTAAATAATCAGTTTATTGTTTTGTGTTTATTCTATGAAGGTTAAATAAATCAATGCAATCAATAGATATTCACAACAATTCCATAAAAAACAAACTAAAATAATAATTATGCTGACTGGATTAAATAAGGGTACACACACAAATGTATATTTTTCATTTAATGTGTTGTTATCAAGTTCTTAGCGTAAATTGTAATACATATGAAGTAATAAATACTTAGTTGCATCACCATAGTATTTTGTTTTGATTTGTAAACATAAAACTCTTAATCAGACTCCTTTACTCAGGTATTGAGGTTATGAGCTTTCTCTTTCTTTCTTATATTTACCTTGTTTCATTATAAACAACAATATTAAGTAAACGATAATAATAATCCAAAATATTCAAGAATATTTTTGGATACATCTGAGCACAATATTGTAGATACTATATTTGCACAATATTTATGATATCTTTCGACCTCGTTACTTTAAACAAAAACCAATAAAATTCTCAATATAAACTTTATAATTACCTGTTAATGCAGCTATCCATTGCATGTAAGTTTTGCCTTTCTTTCCTTCCGACTCCCCTTCCATTTTCTTAGAAGATTATATACTTTTCGTGTTTTATTCAACTTTTAATAAAACAATACATTCCCTAACACACTTGCAGTGATTTCTGTTTCACATCACATGTTATACTAATGAAGTAATAAGTAAAACAATAGGCCTACTTATTTAAGTAGCAGTTTCAAATACTAAAGAATATTAAAAACTGGTTTATTGATTAATTCTTTCTATAGTGACGCACATTTTGACACAATTATGAGCGTGAGGCGTAGGAGGGGCACGGGGGACGCCACGATACTGACTGGTTCGGCGTTTCGAGGTGCCGTGCACACTTCCCGTTTGATTTTATAGGAATTCGTATTTGTAGACTTTGATTCTATTTTTAAATATGCGATTAATAAAACGAATAGATATGAAGACCGCGGAGTATGCAGTTAATCAATAAAACATTTCACACAACGCTATCTAGATCCATGGTATACATAGCTTAACAAGCTTGTGTTATAGAATCTAGAATGTGGATAAACATACTTAGATACCTTTTTTTTGTAAATACATACATATTATACATAAAAATGTAAATACACATATGCTATGCCATGCCAGACCAATGCAAATACACATATTCTTGCATACAAATATTTTCACTGGGAATTGAACCCGCGGCTCCTGCGTAGCGGCCGCGTTCACTACCGCCACTCCACAGAGGATGTCAAAATGTTGTTTGATAATATATTTTTGAAGTGAAAAATAGGTATTCTTTACCTACCAGTCAACAAAAAATAATAATTTAGTTATCTTCACTTTAACGGATGCTTAATGTCATCTTAATTTATGGTTGACTTATCCTGGATCTTGATGAGGCCCCGGTCTTTCTCGGAAACAAAGTAGCCGTCAGTAGGACACGACGGTATTTGGTTTCAATTGAGCAGTCCCTACAGAATACCGCGGCCATAATAACCTCGTGTTGTGTTCCTGGCGGTGAATAGGGTAGCCAGGGCTTACTGGAGAGTTTTTGTGCTGTTAGTGGGAAGATCAAAGGCTGCTTTATCTTCTGCACTGACGGCACAGAAACTTTGTTCTAACAGACGACGGTACAGAAACTCTCTGTTCTAACAGGGTCGGCAGCGTGAGTGTGACGCTCCTGGTGTTGCACACGTCCATAGACCACTGTAACCACTTTCCATCAGGTCGGTCGTGTGGGGGTGCTAGGTAGGACAACCTCCACGTGGTGCACCCTGGTAACGTGGACGACGACGTGGGCTTCGCCCGAGGCGCACGTCGTCGCCCATGGCCAATAGTCCACGAAGGAGGGGGGGCATTTACGGCCGGTTGCGAGCTACGGTAGTGCGTAATGCGTACTTAGCGGAGAACTCTCAGGGCGACGAGTACCTTGCCACTGGGCGACCAGTGGCAAAGTACACGGTCCCATAGGGACCATCGATCGGCCGAGCCGTAACCCCGTCTGGCAACAGACGGGCACGGTGGCTCTTCGGAGTTGCGAGGAAGAAAACCTCTATAAAAATCACCCTGAACCCCACGCTCTGACGCCCGGCAATGGGATGCATCGCTGGGGGGAACTCAGTGCCAAGGGCGTCACTTAACAATCAAAAAAATATGACTATGGAAACGAACATGGATAAATCTACCCATGAGGGCACCCGGACTCCGTCCGGGGAATCCCTTGCTATGACTGGTGGCCGAATGGACAGCCATTCGGCGACCAGCCATGGCGACCCCCGCCCGGGTTCATCCCGGGTGGTATATGGGAGGGGTCACCACAGTCCTACAGGCCCAACGGTGTGCCTCAAAATCACCAAAAAAAATAAACAAAGCGACGCGGACTTCGTCAGGCCCGCCACTCCACCACCACTACCCATGGGAGAGAGGACGGATCTGGACCGGAGCAGATGCTCCTCTGGACAGAGGGAGGTCCACTCGAGCGAGGACGATCGGCCGGCAAAATTGCTGGCCACTACGGCGGGAAGGGTACCGGTGAACATCCCCCCACTACCAAGTGGCAGGGAGCAAGGTGTTCCCGCCGCGAAGGCGCTCCTCGCAGCGCTTGCCCGGATCACGGACACCACCAAAGGTGCCAAAAACGTGGCCGGGAAAAAAAAGACGGTGGTGGATAATGTCGCCGTCGCCAAGGCAGCGCTAGAGGAGCTTCTCTCTCGGAGCGTATCCGAGGAGGAAGCGAAGCTCAGGGACCGGGTCGCAGCCCTGGAAACTGAGCTCGCTGACTCGCTGGAGCAGCAACGGGTCCTTCGCGGGGAGGTTGAAAAGCTGACCCAGCTAGTCAGGGGGCCTGCGGAGGCCCTGACTGCACCAGGCGCCCGAGATGCACGGCCAGCCCGGGGTACCCCCGGTGCCGGGGGGATAGCGGTGCCTAAACAAGCGCCAAAGGCGGTTAAACCAGCGCCCAGGCCGGCACCCGAGTCGCCGCCAAGCGTAACGCAGCTGCTGGCGGCGATCGAGAGGCGCCTTGGTGCACTTGAGGACCGGGCGTACCGTCCTCCGCTGGTGCGGCCTGCCTCCTACGCGACGGCCGCCAGAGGAAATCCCGCCGGTCCCACGACCGCGGCCCTCCCGGCGAAGCCAACGCTCGATAAGGCGAAGGGAAAGGGGAAGAAGCGCGGCACCCCCGCCCCCGCTATAACCGCTGCTTCCGCTACAATCGAGCATTCCTCCAGAGGGGAGGGATGGGAGGTAGCGGGAGCCGCGAAAAAGGCCAGGAAAGAAGCCAAGAAGGCGGCCAAAGCCGCTGCGACGAAGGCGCCGAAGAGGCTCCGCGCCCCACGCTCCACTGCCGTGGTCCTGACGGTGACGACGGAGGGTGTGGAAAGGGGCGTGGGGTACGCCCAGGTCCTGAGGCAGGTGAAAGCCTCCGTGGACCTCAAGGCCCTTGAGATTAATGGGCTCCGGTATAAGACCACTCGCACCGGGGCTCGCCTACTCGAGGTCTCCGGCGCCACCAGCGGCCCCAAAGCTGACGCCCTAGCGGCCAGACTTAGGGAGTCGCTGGACTCGGAAGCCATCCGCGTCACCAGACCCAACAAATGCGCAGGTTTGCGCATTTCGGGTCTGGACGATGCGGCCACGACGGAGGAAGTTATCTCGGCTGTCGTGGAGGCGGGCGGCTGCCCCCGTGATCAGGTGAGAGCTGGAGAAATTCGGTTCAGCCCCACCAGTCACGGCACGGCAGTCGTCAACTACCCCGTCGCAGCGGCGCAGAAGATTGTGGACGGACGGAGCCTCCTTGTTGGGGGCTTCCTTAAGGCGCGGGTGCAACTCCTGCGGCCCCGCGAGACCAGGTGCTTTAGGTGCCTGGCCGTGGGGCATATGGGAGTGCAGTGCACAGCGGAAGACACCGTGGGGGATCGGTGCTTCCGCTGCAGTCAGCCCGGGCACAAGGCCAGTGCCTGTGATGCTCCGCCGCGCTGCTACAAATGCGCAGCGGAGGGCAAAGCGGCGGAGCACCGGGCGGACAGCAGAACCTGTGCCGCCTCGAGGCCAAAGCCCCGTTCGTCCGCACCGGGTAGTGGGGTGCCGCTCAGGAGCGGCCACATTCGCGGCGGGATGCGGAAATGGAAGTCCAATAATGGACACACCAATCCGCATCCTGCAGGTGAACATAAACCACTGCATCGGTGCTCAGGATCTTCTGTACCAGAGCATCGTGGAGTGGTCTATCAATGTGGTCGTGGTCGCTGAACCGTACTGGGTCCACCCCGGAAGCCCGGTGGACCTGGACGGCGTAGCGACCGTCTTCGGGGGCTCCGCCGCGGACACCTCACGCCTTGCATTCATTGCAAGGGGCCGAGGCTGTTTCGCGGCGGACTACGACGGCATGGCTGTCGTGGCCGTCTACTTCTCGCCAAGCCTTGACCAGTATCAGCTTGAGCTACGGCTCGCTGAACTGGACATCGTTCTCGCCGCGTGCCGTCCTCGTCCTGTCTTGGTCCTGGGAGACTTCAACGCCTGGTCTCTGGCCTGGGGCTCCCGGGAAACCAATGACAAGGGACGAGTTCTAGAGGACTGGGCCAACACCCGTGGTCTGGAGGTCCTCAATCGGGGGAGTGTCGCCACCTGGGAGCGGCGGGGGCTCAGTTCGGTCGTGGATGTCACGTTCGCGACCCCTGCTCTCGCCTGCCGCGTCCAGGGATGGCGCGTGGTGGAGGAGGAGGAGACGGCTTCCGATCATAAGTACATTCGGTTCAACGTCTCCCCTCCACCTAACCTGCCACCGACTATCGCGAACCCCCCGGATCCACGTTGGGCGCTCAGGCGCCTGAATCGGGAGGCTCTCCTGGAGGCATCCATTGTGCAAGCCTGGATTCCGTCACCGGCCAGGCCTGCCGATGTCGACGCAGAGGCGGAATGGTTCAGGAGAGCCATGTCGCATATCTGCGATGCGGCGATGCCTAGGGTTAAGTCCAGCCCGGCAAAGAAGCAGGTGTACTGGTGGTCTGCGGAGATTGCACAGCAGCGAGCAGCGTGTGTGACCGCTCGCCGCCGGTATACCAGGTTTCGTCGGAGGCGTAGCCGCCCAGATGATGCGGCAGCCCGAGAGGCGGAGCTATACGAGGCGTACAAGGGAGCCAAGAGGACCCTCCAGAAAGCCATAAAACAAGCCAAACGGCGGGCCCGCGAAGAGCTGCTGGAGTCTCTGGAGCAGAACCCATGGGGGCGCCCTTACCTTGCGGTCAGGGGCAAAATCCGCCCAAGGGCCCCCCTACTGACCCAGAGCCTCCAGCCTGGGCAGCTGGAGGGAATTCTGGGCTCTCTGTTCCCATCGAGAGCGGAGGAGCATGTTCCTCCGCAAATGGCTCCGTCTCGGGCGCCTGACGCTGATAATAGCGAGAGCGATGTGCCCGAAGTCAAGTCTGGCCCTTGAAGAACTAGGGCCTCGACTGGTGGCGTTCTTTAGCGCATGCCTCGAAAGGGGCCAGTTTCCAATTGCGTGGAAGACGGGGAAACTGGTCCTTATCCGGAAGGCGGGGCGGCCGGCGGATCAGCCATCCGGTTACCGGCCGATCGTGTTGCTCGACGAGGTGTGCAAGCTCTTTGAGCGGATTATTGCAGAGCGACTCGTCGAGCATCTCACGAACGTGGGGCCAGATCTGGCGGACAACCAGTTCGGTTTCCGCCGTGGGGCGCTCCACCGTGGAAGCGATCATGCGCGTGAGGCGCTTGGCGGAGGAAGTAGTCTCGCGAGGTGGGGTGGTGGTGGCAGTGTCTCTCGACATTGCCAACGCCTTCAACACCCTACCTTGGAGCTGCGTTAGGGTGGCTCTCGCGTATCACGGAGTGCCTCCTTACCTCCGCCGCATTGTCGAGGCATACCTATCCGAAAGGGCCATAGTTTACCCGAGCTGGCTAGGGCCAGGGCGGCGAGAAGTGTCGTGCGGTGTTCCGCAGGGGTCGGTCCTAGGGCCACTCCTGTGGAACATCGGATACGACTGGGTGCTGCGCGGAACGCTGCTCGAGGGTGTCAGCATAACTTGCTATGCTGACGACATCCTCGTTATGGCGCAGGGAGCAACGTACCAAAGCGCGGCACTAAAGGCCACGGCAGGGGCTGCTCAAGTTGTGGGTCGAATACGGCGGCTGGGACTCGAGGTGGCTCTCCACAAATCCGAGGCTATGTGTTTTCACGGGCCTCGGAGGGGTGGGAACCAGTATTTCCGTAGGGGGCGTAAACATCGGCATCGAGCCCACGATGAAGTACCTTGGGCTCGTACTCGATAGCCGATGGGACTTCGGACCCCATCTCCGAAGCCTGGTCCCAAAACTGAGGGGGGCTGCGGCCGCGCTATCGCGGCTAATGCCCAACCTCAAGGGACCCAATGCCCCCACGAGGAGACTGTACCTGGGGATCGTGCGAAGCATGGCCCTGTACGGGGCTCCCGTATGGGCGGAGACTCTGGCGGCCCGCAACGTGGCTGTATTAAACAGCCCATTAAAAGCGATGGCCGTCAGAGTGATCAGAGGATATCGCACGATCTCTGTCGAGGTGGCATGTCTCCTAGCCGGGACCCCTCCATGGGACCTGGAAGCGAGAGCCCTTGCGTTGCTCTATCAGTGGCGCAAGGAGGCACTGGAGCGGGGCCATAGGCCGGAGCCCCGAGAAATCAGGGCTCAGCGGTCCCAGCTCCGCCGGGAACTCATGGAGACATGGTGGGTGCGACTTGAGCATCCAAGGTGGGGGGAATCCACCATTGCGGCGGTGAGACCGATCATGAAGGAGTGGTTGGAGAGGCACCACGGTGACCTCTCCTACCGGATGTGCCAGATACTTACCGGGCACGGGTGCTTCGGTAAGTATCTATGGCGCATCCACCGGGAGACAACACCGCAGTGCCAGCACTGCGAGGATCCTGGCGAAGACACGGCGCTCCACACGTTGGTGAGGTGCCCTGCGTGGGCGAATCAACGCCGGGATCTCGTTGCGGTCCTGGGCGTGGACATTCTTTCTTTGGAGACCATGGTGAGGGCCATGGTTTCCGACGGGAGCAAATGGCACGCCGCCGCCACTTTCTGCGAGCAGGTAATGCGCGCGAAAGAGGCGGCGGAGAGGGAGCGGGAGAGAACCCTGCCCCCTGAGTTCCGCAGTCTGCGGCGTGGACGCCGCAGACTCGTCTACGCCCGGGACTACCGACCTCCATGATCGGGGCCTGAGGACGGCAGATGGCCGACTCGCCGTCCTTACAGAAGCAGGCCGTGGCGGAGGCGTGTCATGTGTGTCCTACACACGCTTGCCAACTCACCGACGCGGGATATAACCCGACCCCACCAGGCGAGGCCGCGGTGGCGGCCAATGTCCGCCGGCAACCCTGGGGTTATCCTTTCGAGGGCTTACCCGGGGTGCCCGGCAATGAACACTGGGGAAGGACACCGTGTTGTTTTAGTCGGTCCGATTCCGACACGCCCACCCCATCGTCGGCACCGATGGGGAGAAGCCCGTGGGGGTTTCCACACGTAAAAAAAAAAAAAAAAAAAGGTCGGTCGTGTGCCCCTAAGTATTATAAAAAAGCCCTCTTGGACCAATCATCTCTATTGTGATCGTTTACCATATTCAACAGTCCATTCCACATTTCCAGCTTACCTCCTAGATGGAATTTACACTTCGAGATTAAATTTTTGGCCCTGGCGTTCAAGGCCATGATGAACATGACCTTGAACCCCAGGGTCTATTTTCCTTAGATTTTACGGGAGTGGCTGGGAGCCACCACAATCCAATCACGAGTGGAAAATAATTTGCAATATAAAGTATCTAAGCTAAAGTACTACCTACCGAAATTAATAAATCAATGTATCAATTTCAAAATTGATAACGTAATATCAGATTCTACATACAATAGACCACTGTTTACTGAAAAATGGAGAGTTATACAGCTGCGAGACAAAATACCTAGAAGAGATGACGAGCTACATGCATGTGACCTAAAGATGATTACTAAGTACAGACACGAACCATTTAATTTACTAAATCAATTCATTACGATTCATTATCACTATCAGGATACCTATATAAAACTGCTGTCTCCAATTATTACAAACTATGGGACTCTACAATATGTTATAATACCTGAACATGATGTTTTAATCCGAAACATGTAAAAATTTCATCATAGGTAATTTGTAAAGTTTAATATAACAGTCAGTATTTTATTTAGCGTTAACAATATTCAAACCCATGGCTAAGCATTTTACGGTATGCTATTAAACAAACCAATTTTATTTGACACTCACAGCTCTGGCCTTGCAATAAAGTTCCGCGAGTAACGAAATAAGAGTCAGATGGCAATGTTCACATTCATCTAATTAACAAATATACACACGTCCACAGGCCACATTAACCACTTTCCATCAGGTGGGTCGTGTACTTGTCTGCTACCTCGGTGGTATACAAAAAAATATAGCAAATATGTGCAAGTATGAATAGCATCTGTTATTCATATAAAACTGTAAAAATGATTGCAATAACCTAAGATCATTGCAAACAGTTCGCACACGTATTCAAATGATGGAATATATTTAGAGTACACAGGACATAATAATATTATTATTAAAATAAGACTATTTTTATCGGATACTATCACGATTTAGTTATATTATTTACAATTAGGTTGACATTTGAAAATATTTCAAAATATAGCTTTATATCAAAGAACGATCGTATAAATTCAGAACTCTCAAACATTCTACATGCTAATTTTTACAAGGATTTATAAGCCATTTCAAAAGTTCTAATAATTATCAAATATGATTAATTAAATTGTTATGAATAAAACCATGACCAGTTTCTACGCATTTCTAGTTTTATTAAAACTGTGATCTCATCTTATCTTCAAGAATTTAAATTTTGTAAAACAATTACAAGGTTGTCTGAACGGCTCCCCATAAATTATGATCTATAATTATCTGGACGCAGTATGATCATGGTGATAACGTTGTTGCGTTAATTCTTATTAATTATATAAGATCTGACATAAATTGTGTAATATTGTTTAAGTAAGATAAGATAACTGCAGAGCATTCACCGCTACAATCATGAAACATTTATCATTAGGAAAATGACTGAACATGTCCTTTAAGTTTAGGAAAGATTGATATTACAAACAGATTTTGGAAATCAAAATTAAACTTCTACTTTTGAAATACGTTAAAGTAAAATAAATTTAATTAAACCCCTTGAATAAAATGCCTAAAACAAAAAATATAAGGTTGTTTTTAAGCTATTGCATAGCTTCTATCGAGGGCCTTGAGCGCGGGGACCGAATCCAGAAATTCCGTCAAGAAAAAACCTCACGCTCGTTTCTTTTCGGCAGTCTTCGACACGGTGTTCGTGTGCGTGCAACTAGCCGTATTTTACGACTCTACGAAGCTCGCACGAATCGAGACGAGCTGCTCCGAAATCGGACGAATACATAAGCAGCTGTTTATGAGAAAGTATATAGGTGTATAGGTATTTATGTACAACAGTGAATTAGCTGTACTTGTAAAATTTGTCGATAATCACTTCTTAATATCGTTTTTTTTTAAATGAATAATTTTGTTTTGGTGTGTCATTACACTATTTATACCTAATTATTTATACCTAGATATTTTCGTTTTATAGAGAAGAAAAGCGTAAAGAGCTAAAAAGAAAAATAATAAAATAATAATTGCATAAGTTGATACAAAATACTATGCAATAGCTTTACCGCGGCTTTACATTATTAAAGTAGTAAGCAAGTAATATAATAGATACCTAATAGTACACTTGATCACAAGTGGTCTCGTGGTACGCGGCAAACAGTAGGTGAAAAAACAACCAATTATTAAACAACAAAAACAATAATTAAAGACTGCGGTATCGTCAAAAGCCATATGAAATGCAGGATTATATTAAAGTAAAACTAACATACCCGTGAATTAAAGGACATTGAATGACATTTTTTTGTCACTTACCATTTAATAATGTACATCGTGCTACATTGTCCTGATTTATAATAAAACAGTGTGCATTTGATAGTGATAACCCTGAGGAAATGTTGATTTCACTGAACTATCACTTTGATAACTTTGATGATCGCCAGTGCAGACTACGTGTAAGTATAGATTTTACCCTTGACATCAAGTTTGTATACATAATTATTCTTCATTTACGAAGCATTTCAATAATCAACTGTCAAGGCCAAGAAATCTAAATAGAGCGTTAATTTAGCTAAATCAGACTCAATATAAACTACTGACGCATTTCTCTCTATTATGATGCTGACAGACAATATTGACCTGGCCGTTTAAAAGTCAGCTGGGTACAAAGTCTTCGCACGAAACACCAACATTGCAACATTGTAAGATATTATATTACACGTGCTTTATTTTTCTAGTACGCCAAAGTTGATTTATTTTATGGTAAACCAATTCTTTAAAACATATATTAATTCATCAGTTCCAATTAATGAACAGGAACGATATAGTACCAAAATTAATGTGCAATTTTGGATACTTAAAAAATTTGGTTTAATTAAAAATAATTAAAATCAATAGTCCCTTCTTGGAATACTCAAAACGGCTTAAGTGATCGTCTTGCTAATTGCCAATTAACCATATATAGTCAGTTTCAGATCTATCTTCACTAGCAAACTACTTTCATCTTAATACCTTGGTCTTTCCCCCTTCCTGTTGATTGGTTGTTCTCATATTTGATTCACCTTTAGTTGCGATAATACTATTTAGATCAATAAAACTATAACTGTAACTAAAAAAAAAGACGGGTTGCACTCCGGGAGTGCCGGCAGAAGTGAAAACTTTTTCTTTCTTTCTTTTTTCGTTGTATACAGAGAAAAAAATAAAAAGAACACACCATACCATACCATACCTATAATATAGCGCCAATCATAGAACCTATCACTAATTTTCTGAGAGAAGAAATTAATGAATTACAAAAAGAAAAAATAATCACAAAACGTAATAAATTACAAAAAGAAAATATACTCACTAAAAGTAATAAATTACAAAAAGAAATAATCACAAAAAGTAATAAATTACAAAAAGAAGAAATAATCACAAAAGTAATAAATTACAAAAAGAAGAAATAATCACAAAAGTAATAAATTACAAAAAGAAATAATAATCACAAAAGGTAAAAAATTACAAAAAGAAAAAATAATCACAAACAGTGTCGGAAGCCCAGGTTCAAACCCGGTACTATCTGAAGCCATAAGGACTTTCAGTCGAAGCGCTAACCGCTCAGCCACGAAGCATCTTAACGCACGTAACAAAATAAACAATCTGTAGCTGTTGTGATGTTTTATGACGTCAGTCGTCGGTTACGGTTCAAAGTCAAGTAATCCTGACACGAGTATAACACTTTTTACCCATCCAACGCCGCCAAAGAAGTTTTCATTTCGAAAAAAAAAAATATAAAGGTTTTAGTCAAGATCGATCTGATGCTGTCTGCACTATATCGTTCTTACACTAACTCCTCCGTCTCGTAACTTGGTTAATTTCATATTTATGGGAGCGATTAATATCTAAACAACAAGAGAAACCTTGAGAGGAAACTGTGCTAGAGGGCGGGTTAAGAGGGGTCTTAGCGGGACCATATACGACTACTTAAACATGATAATTTATCAATTCCAACTGATCCCTATTCCTTACTTAGTGAAGTTGATTCTTAGCAGTTGGCTTAGATGTATCACATAACTTGATCAGGAAAATGACATCAAAATAAAACACTTATCATGATTTAGGTTTTGTATATAATTATTCAAATAGATTGTTATTGAACATATATTGTTATATATAATTTTACATTTTATTGTAGTATTTTTGTTTCCCAAATTGTAATCTTAGCAAAGATATTTGTTTCCACACATAAATATAAATTCCGTGTTCCATAGCTTGCATCATTTCCATACAATAGTGCGTTTAAGAATTGTTTATTCACTAATCGATAAAACAAGTGACATTCATGAACCCTATTTTTATAGGTAACACATAATATTATTAAGAATCACTTTGCCTTCTGTTCGCATTTAAACCGTCTTATTTACAGTTTTACATTACATTAATTATAGCTAGATCAACTCAAATACTTTATAATTTTATCAAATGTTTAAGGTACTAACAGACTTGAACATTGGAACAGAATACCGAACATTCACTGTTTTTGAAGTGAAAACTTCTTTAGCGGCATTGTACACTTTTTGTTATGGGTAAAAAATATTATACTAGCGTCAGGACACGTGACCTGATCGAAAATTCGTAAGACGGCGCAGGGCGCTTGCGCGTTTGTTCGTGTGTGTGTTTATGTTACAGCGTGCCTCGCGCATCCATGGATGGGGACAGCTGGTGGCTCGACCGTCTGTTTAGTGGCCACACTGCTGTGTATTCGTAAAATTCGTATATATAAAGTGTTTAAAATATGGAAAAAAATTAGAGGACACTGATGGTAGATCTAGTCCATAAACTAAAAGTCACGCAGCGGGCTATGGAGCGAGCTATGCTTGTAGTTTCTGTGAAGAGTAGAATTTGGAACGAGGTCATCCGGCAAAGAATCAAAGTTATCGACATCGACTCGCAGAATAAGCAAGCTGAAGTGGCAATGAGTTGGCCACGTCTGTCGAAGGACCGATGGCCGTTGGAGCAGACGAGTCCTAGAGTGGAGACCGCGAGAAGGCAAACGAAGGATAGGACGCTCCCTGATTGACCCTGGATGACCTGAAAAAGGTGGCTGGGACGGACTGGATGCGGAAGGCGGAGGATCGTACGAAATGGCGCACATTGGGAGAGGCCTAGATCCAGCAGTGGACTGTAGTAGGCTAATTGATTGGTATTGGTAAGTAATTATTTATTAACTATTCCAAAATATCAAAAATGCATAGCGTTAATATTCAAGTTTTCACTTCTGCCTGCACTCCCGGAGTGCAACACGTCGTTTTATTTATTATTAAACTAAACAACGAACCGACCCAAACATTGCTATTAACATTTTCATGATCTTTCTAACGAACGCTCTAGCTAGGCAATACAAATAGGCGTTTCATTTTTCGTTCATTACAAGTGAATTTTCAAGTTTATCGGCACCTACGCGAATGTCACACATTTAAATAGTACCCTTTTTAACAGATTATAATCGCAATATATTTGTTATTTTAAGAACCTAATCTTTGCTATCATATACCTGCGATTTCCTTCTGAACAAATTCCATATGAGAAAAAAATATTGCTGTCCATTCATTACCACCTTTAATCTTCATCTGGCCGTTACGCTACCCGCATCATCCAGCCTATTATCTCTAAGAAGAGGTAATTTTGAATGGCGTCAAGTTATTGCACCATTACAATAAAATGATTATGCTCGTTATTAATATTTGTCACAGATATGTAAAAATATTGTGTTTCTTCTTCTACGTATCAGTGGCAACAATTTAAAATAGGTACTTAGATGCACCCAGCCCAAAACTTTTTGCACAATATTTTATTTCTAATTCACTAAATTATTATTTTTGAAACAATTGGATGATGATTATGAATAATTATCATCATCCTTGCATTAATCCCGATGGCACCCGAGACCTTTACCTCGGCATTCGGGGTTCCTTTTTCGTCTAGTCTAACTGTAACATGACTACACTTCTATATTTTATGATTAGGAATGTATAATTATATGCTGTAAGTCATCGCATGGAAAAAGGTGTTGATTGAAAAAGTAACTTTATAGATGGAAATATATCAAACGAATAATATTACTGAGGAAACACTCTCACCCCAAAGAAAACTGAAGTAAAACATTGATACTTGCTCAGTATAATGTTTCTAATGATGAGCAGGTTGGGTTACATCATGTGAGTAACATTTCTAGTATACCCAGTAACCTGTCTAGATACCAGTAATTGTTTATCATAGACTTACCATCTGCTTATTCATAGACCAAGTAGTTTTAAAATCATGGCACTTGAGCAAAAGAAAAATATAATTTAGAAAGACATTGCAAATGCCCTCTATAAGAATAATTAATACGATAAAAAAATACCTACTTTTTGTTACAGTAAAAGAAAAGCAATAATTTTAGCTGAAACAAAGCGAAAAAAATTATTATGCAAGGGTGGATATTAGTTTAAAAGCTTGTAGTGCAAACAGAGGACATAAAAAGAAATTGTACGAGACAGGCTAATGAAATCAGCTCTACATTTGTATTTCTTTTATACCAATTATGTGGCAGACAAGCACACGGTCCACCTGATGGAAAGTGGTTACCGTGGCCTATGGACGTTTGCAAAACCAGGGGCCTCACACTCGTGCTACCGTCCCTGTAGATACCTTCTAATACCCTTCTTGAAGAACCCCATATTGTAGTTGCTTGGGAAAACCACGGCAGGAAGTTCATTCCACAACCTGAGCATGCGTGGGATGAAGTTCCTTTCTAAACGCACGGCGTGCACCATTTCCGGTCGCAATGTGTGAGGATGAATTCGCTGCCTATGGCGAGTGGTGCGATGATAGATTGAAGCGGTGGGCATCATGTCAAACAATTCATCTGAGCACAGACCGTTGTATAGGCGGTAGAACACACACAGCGAGGCAAAGTCCCTTCTGAGGCTGAGAGGTTATATTCTACAACATTCCACACAATGCTATCTACACCCATGATAAGCATAGCTTAACTAGCACGTGTTATGGAATCTAGGGTGTGGATAAGCGTTCTTAGATACACAAATACACACAAACAACGATATATGAAAGCCTGTCCAAGAGTGGCCTATGCATCCTGGCAGCATCGAAGATTGCCTCTGATGCTGTAAGTGTAAATCTAGTTATAATGTTCGACGTTGCCCTGAATAACTCATATAGAATTATTTTTTGGAGGAAAACAAGTCCTTGGATTTCAGATAAAAATCTAACTCATGGCTAATATATTCTCTAGGTGCCTATTCCAAATTACCAGGTAATTTAGCTGTATAAATCAAATAACGAATTTTCTAAAGCAAACAAATTAATAATTAAAATATTCAGAATTTCATTATTATGATTAAGACTCTATAGGGTTATATTAACTTCAAAGGGGTATGCGAACGGAATTTTTAATTTATCTTATATTACCAATGGTTTATGTTAGAAATATTTAGCTATTAACTCTAACGTTAATATAAAATACTATGTAAAACATTTTGTAAGGATCCACAATTAATAAAAATGTATATAGTTTAGAATGTATTATACAATACATAGTGTTATTGCGAATGTTAGATAATGTAATAGATAGGGTACCGATTACAAAAATCACAAGCATCAACATTATGCATTACGAAAATTAGGTAGTTCAGTGAAGATGGAACTGTTGAAATATTGTAGCAGTCGAATGCACTACCGCCACGTCACTCAGGGTATTTTTTTTTCTGGCAAAGCCACTGCGGTCCCACGGGCACTGTAACCAATGCTATTTAACTTTACATTTTACTGTTTCACTATTAAAGTCTGAAATCAAATGACAATCTTGTAGAATGAATGAACTCTTTCTCTTTTCATTTTGAATTTTAAACCTCAGCATTAAAATCGAAACTTTAATGACATTTAAAGTAATGTCAGCGGTGTCACAGTGATTTTCTTATGTCATAAAACTAGCAGAATTGGGGGCCAGTTTGGTGACATCAGATTCTTAAATATCGAAATCCATTATTTTAATCCCAGAATAGATTAAACCGCCTAATGCTATTTCAATTTGGCTATCGCCATCCACTGCTGGACATAATACCTCTATTTATGCTATTATTTTGCTATTCATTATCTAGATTTGGAAATCAAAATGGCTGCGAGAAAATCACTAGCGTGATAGCAATTCTGCAAAAAACTTTTGCAATCCCCCTTAAAACTTGTAAATACTATTTGAAACGGTAGAATGGGAAATAATTGTTGTTATTAGTTACTGTAATCCTCTAGTTCCCATAGTGAAATCCTTGAGATACAATTGTCTGCAGTAACAAACGGCTTTATAAATACCAGGAGTAATGGAATTCTAACAGATAGACAGTAATACAGTTCGTTTCTTATTCCACACCAACACGGCTTCTCGTAACGCGGAGAATACTACCAGGCAAATATAGGCAATAATTTACAGCTGTTATTTCAGAAGGGCTTAGCAGAATGAAATTATAATCGCCACAACTATCACGAGCCATGCGTTTTGTTGCCTAAGCCATTTCTCTATTTCTCCGAAAGTATCTGGCAGAATAGCGTCCATAGCTCATTGATTACTCAAGGAACAGATATCAGATATCCTGTCTCTCAAACAGCATCTCAAGGGTATTCGTTTGTAGGACCCAAGGAGGTGTTTCGGTTAAAAGACTTACCGCTGCGAATGATGGGTTAGCCCTTCTACTTTACACCATCAGGAAACACAAATAAGAACACAGTGATAATCCTCTCTTAAGTATTAAACTATTAATTTCAATACATTCACGGAAAAGTAATTCTTTTGCGTAAAGTTTGACAGTAAATTTTGTTAGTAATTTGAATCGACGTACATAATGTTTCTTATTTATACCTAAGTTAATTTCGAAAACAACAATAACAATATATTTTGATGCGGTTTTCGCTTCCTTAACTTCGTTGAAGAAGATTAACGTGTGGTCTCCTTTCTTGTGTCATACCATTATGACAATGACAAAAGGACTACCGAGAAATGTAAATACATACACAAAAGCGAGAGTATTATATTACTTTGACGTTTTCTTATTATGTTAGTTCTAGGAACTTCATGTCAATTTATTTAGTCTGTTCATTTTAAGAGTTCTTGTACATAAAGAGCTTCATTATGAATAACTGAATTGAGAAGATCTCCTTATATAATTTCATAATCACAAAAATATTTCTCAAATTTTTCACGATAAGTAAATAGAGTAAAAGATATAATGGTGTTCGGAAGTTAGTTTTAGAAGAACTTTATATAACTTATTGTTGCAAATTTTAAAATAATTAACATAACAACTATTAGAGGAAATTAAAATTAAAATGTAGGTATTGCATTTAAAAGAAGTTGTGAAATAATGTTACTAAGTACAATACTTTTTACGAACAATAATAATATCTACCTGAAGTAACTGATTTATTAGATATATTTCAAATTGTGAATAGAACGACTCTATCGAGAAACTTGAGCAAACAGATTGAAAAACTTTTTATTCCCGATACTGAACTATAAGTTCTCTGATATAAAACTTATGCCAAGTTCAACTGGCTTCTGAGTGAACAATTTTAGATGCTAGTAAAACAGTAGTATGAAAGTTTTGTGACACAATGGTGAAAAATGAGGACAGAATAAAGAAAAACAATATTTTACAATATTAAGCTTGAAATGAGAAAATGTTGAAAGCATTTTTATGGGATTAGACTCTGGTATTACTTTCAAAAAGTTCGTAAGTCGACACATCAAAGAACTTTGCAAATTTCTATTAAAACCAATGACACCAAAGTGACTTTATTATACTAGTTATAAATTATAAATATATTTATGATTTGCTATGTTCGCCGTGTCTTTACATCTCGTATGATATAAGACCTTTAACAGTTCATCATAATTTATGTTATTTGACTTACTTGAAATAAACTACACCCTTTTTGTCCTGAATTCATTGCAGTTATTGCAGTGCAAAAGTTTACTGCTCTAATAATCAATCGTTACATATCTTGTAAATCTACTAAAATAATTGACTTTATAGAGTAAGATGTTTAGGAAGTAAAGATACTAATATTTTGTCTAATGGTAGATAGGTATTGCTAGTATGTCTGTCTTATACAAATCATGTTATTATGGAAAATGTTAAATGCCAAATATTTGAAACGGTGCTTTTTATTTGTTTTTCTTTAAATAAATAAATAGTTTTAAAAATCCCTAAATAAATGAAATTAAACTTCTCCAAAATATTTAAATTGTTTTCTTTGAAAACGTTGGACCGTCTACACATCCATAATCTTTAGAGGAAATGAAATAACAAACTTGTTGAGGCAGCATAACACGAACACTTTCCTCTCCGCAAACTGCTCACATAGCACGTTCCAATTCGAGAGTTCCTAACTGTACTGCAGTTACTACTGCAATTAGATGTACCCAACATGGCAGAGTAACCAGAATCTCGTTAAGAACCATGTCCATACGGAGAAATGGCATTTTCGAATTTAATCAGCGCTGGAAGGAATGCCCAGGTATTTCATTGCGTTCTGTGTTTGTTATATGTCGTGTTTTTTTGTGTGTGCATTTAAAAATGGGATATAAGTAAGATGTTAATTTTTTTATAATACTAGGATTTTTCTGTAAATATTTTGCTCCTTAAATATTTTTTTTTATTGTGTTCCTGTTCATGTGTTTGTAAATTTTGTCTTAAACGTTGTTGCATTGATCTGCGAACATTGGTTCAATTTCTTCAGAAAAGTACATATTTTATGTTTGTTTTTACAACATTACAATTTTTGCTAGCCCTCTTAAGTTTTTATGTAGACATCATACAAACAACTAACTTATCTATAAGTCTGTTCTTTATTTGAAGTAAACATACATCCCAAAAAAAGACTAATTGACTCACTTCCATAATTAAATTTTGAAGGACGTAGTTGAAAAAAATTTCGTTAATATTTCGATAAGCATTGAATTGATATGTGTGTGTGTGTGTAATGCATTGAATGGATTTATTTTAATTTGAACATAATAATTTGAATTTTTGGTCGAATAATCTTAAGTCTCTTGAATTAGCTAGAAATACCATATAATTATTATTACCTAATTTGCCATACATATGAAGTATGATACGATATACAATAATGTGACAAATACACATGATTTTTATTTGCAAAATCATGTGTCAAATGAACATGATTTTGGAAACATAATAATAGGTCGTTATTATATATTTTCCTACAGATTCATGAGTTCGTCATTCCTAAAAAAATGCAAAATTTTAATACTGAAAATTGAGTTTCCCCCAATTTCTTCAATAAAACGGCAATTTCCTATGTAACGACCTATTATTAAGAAGATAATTAAAATAAATGTTTTTTCAAGTTAATGACAATAGTTAAATACTCATAAAATAATAGCGTGTACGCAGTCTTCTTTTTACATATGAAATAATGATAAAGGCAGTATTTACAAAATTAATGCTCTAAATTAATAAAATTGTACCTGACCTTTATCGCTTAGGTTTAACTATCACTCAATTTTTTCAACTCGTGATGTCCTAAAACAAGAAAGTTTAATACATATTATTATGTGATAAAATGGGCGGCATAGCATCTCATTTAATTTATTTTTTCTTAATAACAACAATATTAAAAGGAAAATTTTATTGTAATCAAATTAAAATAAAAGACGATTCAGGTTTAATCCTAAAAACATTGAAGAGCATTATGTGTTAAGAATACATAATGAATTATGTACCTATAATGTCAAAATTAACAGGTGAAAATATTTAAACTGCACTATATAGTAGATTATAGTAGTTTTAGCCGCTGTATGAAAATTAGCTTTAAGGATATTAGGTACCTACATACCCAATATTCTGAAAGCTATTTTAATAAGTGGTTAATACAAATGATAAATGGAAATAAACTAGGATAAAAATGGTTTTAATCTATAGTACATAGCAAGTCATAATATTATTGGTTGGCTTATGTTACTAAATTAATTGGTGAAATCCATATAATTTACTGCAATGTCTTGGAAGGGATTGTTTTGTATTTTATGTCAAACTCTGTTCACAGAACCATTTCGATAATTAATTAACTGACGGTGTAAGTTTCCTACCGTTTAATTATACGATCAGTGGTAGCGGGTACGAAATTTAACACGCTGTTTTGGTTATTTAAAACACAAACTACAAGGTAGATGATCTTAATTGAGTATTACAAAGAAATCGCAATCAAATTTAATCTTTTTTAAAGTTAATTGAGGTAACTGAAATAGTATTGTGAGATGATATTAGTCTCAATAGTTTCAGACGTCTAGATTTTAATAGGGATGACATGATATTCTAAGGACCATAACACGGTCAAATTTAAACCATTCCACCTAAAAGTAAACTTCACAGGGAATTGCATATCTTGAGAATGTGAAGATTAGGATATGTCAGTGACTGAGAAAGTTTCCAAACTACGGGTACAGCACCACTTCAGGGAAATAAAGGCGTAAGTTGAAAACGTCAAAATCACAGAAGATCAAAAAACTATTTAACCATGTATTTTACCAGGTTATTGGTTATATCTATTTTATTTTTGATTCTATGATATTCTATTATACATTAATAGAAACAAAGGCATACTTACGATTAGGTGTATTTTTAAGAACTTATACGTAAGTATATCAATTTATCGCCTTTATTGGCTGTAGAAATATATTTTCTTTGACGAAACTTTTCTTTTTTGTATAAAATATTCTTATTCCTTTAAAATATTTACCGTATGTATCTTTACTTGTACTATTCAAAACTGTAAATACAAAAATCGGCTTATTTATACTTACGCCTTTATTGTGTTGAGGAATTCGGAGTTAGCCACACAAAATAACTACTGGAAAATAATTTATGGCTGTAATAACTACACTACTGCATATGTGAAAAATATTGTTATTAAATGGAGCCATTTGAGTAATAAATAATTTAGGAACAAGTTATCATGGATAATTCTGTTATAAAAGCGTATTTACGTTACATATGTATGTTATCTAATATATAAAATTCTCATGTCACAGTTTTCGTTTCCAAACTTCTCCGAAACGGCTCGACCGATTCTCATGAAATTTTGTGGGCATATCGGGTAGGTCTGAGAATCGGCCAACATCTATTTTTCATACCCCGATTCGTGATAACTGACATCCACACGGGTGGAGCCGCGGGCGACAGCTAGTAACTTATAATCCTTTACGTGAATCTTATTTATTTATACTTTAGAAATATGTAGATTGAAATTCTATTACATTTTTAGAATAATAGAGTAATGATTATGCGTTTCTTTATAAACGCAAGTTTATGAATAATTTCGTTAAAATCTTATCTTATCTTAATAAATTATATAAATCTCGTGTCACAATGTTTGTCCTCAATGGACTCCTAAACCACTTAACCGATTATAATAAAATTCGCACACCATGTGCAGTTCGATCCAACTTGAGAGATAGGATGGTTTAAATCTCAAATTATAGTCCGATTCGCGATAACCGACATCCACGCGGGCGGAGCCGCGGGCGACAGCTAGTATACTATATATACATCGCAACCAACTGGCTTAATCAACCGTTCAGTTAACTGCCTATGTTCTTTACTGAACGGCGCCGTTCAATTAGCGGCCTGAATAATGTTCAGCTATTTGATTAAACGGCAAATGGCTTGATTCGATGACATATTTAATTAAACAGCTATGAAAATGACTTTTTTTCTGTATGGTTATAAAAAAAATTGCCTTCATGGTTATTTTTTTGTCTTCTAACCTAACCTATTCAAGTCGGATTGTGCAGCTTTCTCAATAAACCTATTACTAATTTTCTGTGAATTCACCTCTGCCTACCATCTCGGGGATTTACAGGCGTGAGTATTTGTATATTTGTATGTAATTTTTGGTCTTATTTCGAGGCGATATCCCATCTAACAAATGGCCTAAGCATTAGCCTGCCAGGTTACTAAATGTTGTCAGAAACGTTACGGCTAAATATCATTCAGCATTGAATGGCGCCGTTTAGTTAGCCTAGGCAGTAAATTGAACATATTATACATGTACATATATAGTACATTTGGTTGTATTTAGGAATTGTTATAATATATAATCACAGTATAATAAGTCGTCAGCCTGTGGTATAATGCTAATTTGTGAAGTTATAATGTTAATTTATGAACTTGTGGAGTACTAAGTGCTGATGGTAAGCCTGTAAATTCTAAATAGTACCAAAGGTTGGTACGTAAGGCATAGATTGGCTACCTTTCCTCACTTCTCAAGGAACTCTGGTGTCATAGACACTTCTCTCGGCATACAATTCGTATATTTGCATAAAAAAGTAACAGAAGTCTACACTTTCCTGTAAATAGACAAAATTACGAAAGTGGGTACCTAATTGACAAAACTCGATGTACTAACTTTCGTGACATAATCCCGTACAGTTGGTAATCTGGTAAACAAATCAACATGTGAACTGCTCGACACGTAATCATTCTGGTTGCAAAATATGTGAAACTTCTGGCCATACGCACTTGCTAAAGTAGCCTTTAGAGTTCCGTACCCAAAGACTGATAGAACCCTATTACTAATACTCACCAAACTATCTCATGAACCGTGATAGCTAGGCAGTTGAAATTGCCACAGATTATGTTTTTATGTTGCCACTATGACAACAAATAAAATAATTATTAATTTATGCCGTTTTTTGCTCGGTTAAAAACGCATATATAACGGAACATTTATTGCGCGAGTCCAACTCGCACATGACGAGTATTTCTTTTCAATAGTAACTAATACTTCTTCTTGTACATTTCAGACTACTAATCCTGTTGGCGTTACTTATAGGCGTGTTATACGGCCTTCATTTGCTGGTGAAGGATTTCCAGTCTTTCATGTCAGGCTCCAGACTTCTTCGAATGCTATTCAAGAGGGACATTAGCTCACAAAATTATACTGTAAGTTTCAAAGCGTCATAATTGAAATATTTTTATATTATCATATGTTTCATAATCCTTCACGCACGCGTATGTAAAATCGCGGATTGTTGAACACAGCCCGAAGAATAAAGTTTATGTGCCGATAGAGACTTACTCTTTTGACACATTTAGATGAAGTTATATTAAGCTGAATACCCTGAGTAGCACTCATCATCTACATTAATCAGTTAATCAAAGATTGTATATCTCGTAGGAGTTATGTTTCAACTTTAAGATTAATTACCAGAGATAAGGAACCCGAAAGAAGATTTAATTTTATTGCGCAGAAATTGTTCTTCGGTGACCTCTTTGGAGAAAGGGTTTTATAACATTATACACTCGTGTATTAGGCTAGTGGTCAGGTGCGCTAACTGCAAATCGATCCGTGGATTAAGCTACCTACGTGCTAATGCCATTTGGATGGGTGACCGCTGCGTAGTACCTCTGCCATGTCAGACGCTAATCGCTCCCAATATAAACGAACCAAAAATTTGCCAACTCAAACTTTAAGCGGACCCCGACTCCGAGTTACCCACTTACCCCGGGGTCCGCACTAACATAATGATGTTGATGACTATACTGTGATTACAGATTAAGTCAGTATGACTAATAACTAGTAGCCGAATCCCGTGTGGTTTTGTTGTGTTCAAACGTATGCATTGAGAATTCCGCAAGACCGTTTCCGTAAAAAGTATATAAAAGTAGTCATCGTGTCATTTCTGACTATAATCTATCAGTGTACCAATTTCTGCTACATTATTTTTATTATTAGAGCGTGCTTGAATTACAAACATTGAAACATACAAACATCTTCACGAGTGCATCAAAGTGTTGACGAAGTGTAATATACGTCTGCCTATCTGATCCAATATAGAACTGTTTGTAGTATGTAGAGAAATATGTTTGAATGAAAATTTAAAGTATTTAGCATGCGAAATATTCAAATCGATTAAAATAGAAAAAACATTGAAATGGTCCTTCGAACTCACATTCTTATGGAATAAGTTTTTTTGTGTCTATTTTCAGTCCACTTAGGAAATTTTATCAAAAGCTCGTTTGTGATGAACATATCTACCAATTTACTACATCCCTCAATGGCTCAATAGTAAAATACAGGTAAATGTCAAACATTCCTGTAAAGAATTACAACCTTATGGAATGTTAATACTCTGAAGTTGGTATTATTAATTAGGGAGTAGGATTAAGGAGGAGTTATGTATGTTTAAGCTTGAGTCAACCCATTCGATTCTAGGAAGGAAATGGGCCGTGGTTTCAATCAGTTGGCTTAGCCTCTGACCACAGCCCCGTTAATTGCCATAAACATAATATTCCATTATTAGATAGCATTAATTCCCTTACGCGTAATTGTATTACGGAGATCAAGACCGATATAATTCACCCAGGCCAGATTAGAAGCCGACCTCTGTTTATTAAATAATAGGGCAAGGAAGAAGAATAGATCTAGTTTTTCCTTATTATACAGTATTCTTATGATATTAACTTTTCTTTGCAATTTTGGTTAGTTATATTATTAATCAACAATATGGTAATAATATTTTCCAATTCCGATTCCGCTCGTTACATCTATGATTAAATAAAATAAAAGCTATACACAAATTTTGGGAGCTCAGACTCTTCAGAAAGGAATTTCCACCATGACATGACTGGCGTATATTAACCGCAACGTATCAAAATTGGTTTATATCAATTTGGAAAGTTTTTATTAATACCACTTAGGTGGCAGACAAGCACACGGCTCATCTGATGAAAAGTGGTTACCGTAGTCTATAGACGTGTTCAATACCAGAGGAGTCACACTCGTGCTGCCAACCCTCTCTGTATTAACACAGAGAGTTTCTGTGCCGTCAGTGTAGATGATAAAGCAGGCAAGCTTTTAATTCAAAGATACCCTAAGTACTGTCACGGTATCTCGATAATATTTATATCATGACTATAAAACCGGCTCAGGGCAAGCGGCACTCGCGCTTAGGGATAAACTTAACGTTGCTATTGGAAAACAGGAGTTTGTTGATGTCACAGAATAAGTGAACAGAAGTGATAATGAGCTTTTCAAATCTGTCGAAGGACCAATCTTTCCTATTCCGACTCCGACTCCGACTTCGACTCCGAAAGATTAATATTATAAATGTGAAAGTTTGTGAGGATGTTTGGTTGCTTATTATTCAATCACGTTCTGACGGCGAAACAGAACTGTCTGAAATTTGGTATAGGCATAAATTAGAGCCTACCTAAAGTAGCTCCCTACTTTTTCACCTGAGAAAAGGTTCCCATGGAGTACGGAACCGGGACCAAGAATTCACGCGGGTGAATAAGCTACTATTAGATTATTATATAAAACAGTTTACAAAGAAAAGGCAAGAGCCCTTTCACTGCGCTCTAGTGCAATAAAATTTGTGTTTGGCTCTGGTAGAAGTTCATTTATAAATACTGTATTATGTTTCGTTGGATTATGTAATATCAAGAATTACGTTAGTCCTATCTAGATTATTATGTAAGGGCATTTTATCAAAAACGTAAGCTTTAACAACAACGTAATTGTAAGTGTTTATTGTATCTCTAATATTTATTTAAGAGCTAGCACATGTTTATTGGTTTACCTGCAAAATAATGGATTAGACATTGGCACATTTATTTCCCGGTGTTGGAAGGTCAGCGACAGTCGCTTCTGCAAAAGTCTACATACCACTGATGAACTTTAAGTGGTTCCCGGGTTCTAAAGTGTAAACTAGACACTACTGAGAAATCGGTGGAGAATAGCGTTACTGGCAGTTGGAACCCAAAACCCGGCAATTTAGCCGACATCTGACTTCAATTCGATATCGTCAATGAGTTGTGAAGTTCAGTGGCAGTTGTCAATTGTTTCTCAGAAAATATGAATCTGACCCAGTTGAGTGATCTGTTGTATCCTGAATATTTAAAATATTTCTTTGATGAATTGGAAATATTAAACTACTTGTCATCTTTAAACAGTCACAAGCATTGTTATAATAAGGAGCTTAAAAATTTAAAGTATCAAGACTTTCAACAAAAAGTTCAACATTATACTATTCACATTCGGATTGAAAATAAACGTTCCATACTCATTATATTTGTGAACCAGACTGTCAGCAAGGCTGCGTTAATATATGGAATTCCTCCTTTTCGTTAAAAGGCCTTTGTCAAGTTTCCCACTGGCCTCCGTGTAATAAGCATCGTTGTTTTATTCGCCTGCTTTAAATAAATTATCAGCTATTTGCAAAGGAGCGTTCAGGGTTCTGGGTAACAAACCTTTTTTCTCTATTTATTCTACTTAGAAGAAGCGTTTTAACTAAGATAATGAAGAACGTGCTGTGTAGAATGAGTAGTTTTGCTGTTGAATAGTTAATGTCGTTGTAAACTTAAACCCTTATAATACCAAGTTTATTTATGGGGCTCAAAATTATATGAAAACACTTATAACAACAATAACTTTCACGTTTCACTTAGTCTGTAAGTAGTCAAACTTTCATCTGCACTATAAGAAAGTCATGATTACTAATAAATTGTTACTGGTTATAATACAATTATAGTTTTATTTTCAAATGTTCTTTGTATAATTTATGTTCTAATTCAAAATTATAAATTAAATCACTTTAGTATCATTTCATTAAAAAAGTAACTAAGCTGACTTAAGAGTCCACCTTTCTTTACTCTATCTTTAAGTAACACAGTAAGATTGTACTGTTACGTTTTTTAGGAACAGAAATGCATCTTAACAATGCAGCTACAGCTCGATCTAAACTATATCTATTATAAAGAGAGTTCAATTTGCTTTAAATATCTTAACAAGTTTTAAATTCTGCAGAAACCAGTTGTCAGATGGAAAAGGATATTGCAGTATGACCCGATACAATGCGCAAGGTACTTCTATTGTGAATTGGGGGCGCGACCTGCAAACAACGAAATACGACAAGGCTTCATCTATATGCTTATGTAAGTAATCTTTTTAAATCATGAAAATAATAGGCGTAACCTACATTCGATGTAACATTGATTGTTATTATTTTTGATTCACTAAACCTGAGATGATTGTAGCTTCATCGTAATCAGATGAATGATCTTAACATATATGTCCGATTATTAAAAAAAAATAATTAGGCTGATATACTTTTTTATTATGCGCAAAATCAACCTCTATCGTCAGTGGGTCGTATGTTGCCGGAGACGTGATAAATATTTGTGTTTCTATTTTGTAATAGGAATATTCAATTTAGAAACTAATGTAAATAATATAAAAAGTAACGATAAAAAATATGTTACTCCTAGCCCAATGATACCATTATGGCGAATGTAAATTGGCAGTCAATGCAACCATCTACTGGCCACAATATTAACAGAAAGTAGCACAACGAAAACAAGTAAGATTACGAAAAGCTACGTAGGGATTGTCGTGGGATGTTAAATAAACCTGCAAAATATTTTAGGAACAGAAAAATAGTTAATTGACTCATAGAAATTATAATAATTATTTCCATTCTAGTATAGAAACACCAACGCCGTTTACTTCTCCTTCACATTTTAAATTGTAAAAAATTGTATTATTATTGGAATGAGGTAAGAAGTGCAGAGTTTGTGTGTAATCCCTTATTACTGCATGACTTGGTTTGTAAGAACTACATAGGATTGTCATCAAGGAGAATAAATAATGATCGAATTTGTAACACCCTTCAAATCAGTTTAAAAGTCGTAAAAGAAGTAAAAATAATCTTTTAAAAAAATAATAGAATTTTAAATTAATGTTGACCACGGAACCCGTGGTTACATTATTATGTTAGAACTCGAATGCGATAAATGACAAGATAGAATTTAGATCCAGTGCGAGAATATAACAAAAAGCTCTTATAGATTGAAGCCAAAAGAAAGTCGTTGTCAGTATTCCTATACAAGTATTTGATATTTAAAATTTAACATCTATAGATTCATCTATTATATATAGATTCCTTAGTCTAGAATTTAAAAAATATACCGCCAAATAATGGGAAGACTTTAAAATAGTAACTAACTTATAGTAAATTATATTCATCTCAAATATTCTTATTGAAGAGAATAATTTTCCTCTGGTTCCCGGTAGAGTAGAATTTGGGCCACCCCTTCTCTTCCCATGTGGTGTCGTACAAGGCGAATAAAGTATAGGGCTGATTAACTTTAACATCAGACAGATATGTTCAGCCCAGACTCAGCCTCAGATGCATAGCTCGATTTAACAATAGTGACCGGAATACGGCAGATTGGGGAAATGTGGGTGTTAATTCCCCTCAACCTAACCTTCCGGGGATAAAGGCGTGATTATATGTATGTATGTCATAATTAACAAAATATTTTTCGTCGATATTTTAGGTTTGTCCGTATAAAACAATTCTTCTTGATAATGAAACTTATTTAGGTACTCTCCTTTTTAATTAAATTATATCTAGGACTTTTATCCAGATTATTTGAATACCTTTGTGATTAATTTGACTTACAGAACTTTGTCATGTCACATTGAGGTATAAAAGCTGAGAGGGAATTTAATTTTAAAAATAGTACACATGTAAAAGTTCTAGCACGAATTTCTTAAAAAGTATATTTTACTACCCGTCTAACAGTTTCGTGTCCTACTGCATAAAACACTTCACCGAAATGACAAATAACTGCCACAGAAATGTATCCTACCAATGGTTATATTCCTTGACTTACCAACGCAACGTAATATTGCAGGAAGATAAACAAACTTGTTTGGATAAGGCTGACTTTCGTTTGCATTCGCACTTTATATAACAAAAGGAAAGTCAGTTTCTGGGTGGTTTCAACTCATAAACTCCTAATGTGTTCGTTGCGGATTACGTCACTAGTCTTTTTAGAGTCGTTCTTTTATACTAAAATATGGAAAACAAGCACAAAGCTGTTCCCTTGCATACTATAACATTATCGCACTTATTTCCCTCCAAAAAGTGTTCGTTAAGTATACATTACTAAGATTTGCTGTACAATCTCTACTCTCTATTCCTACTAGGAATACTCATGTAGGTAGTTCTAAATTATCTCAAACACGATTGTGGAAGATATGACTGTAGTATACAAAAATCCAAAGCACTGCATCAAAGATTTACATTAGTTACAATAGATCAGAAACCTATATATTGCCCACCTCGATATTGTCATGGGTTGATTGGGATGGGTTGTAAGTCCTTGTTCTTTTAAGGACGCCATATATTTATCTAGCGCCTAATTCATAAGACCTCAATTTAAGGTTATTGTATTGTCATTCAGAATAAATTTAAATTTTAATACTCAGTTTATTGGAGTTATCTACTGTCGCAATATGTCATTTCTGAGCTAAACTTATTAAAATACAATTACCTTTTCATCGAACTTTTAAAGAATTTTGTGAACTTTAGTACCTATTCGTGCGACACGAGCGAAACTTTTCAACACATATGTAGAAGCATAATGGGAAACGTGATAAATCTTCGGGAATTATTCGCCGTCCATTACATCAACGAGTGTGGCGTGAATTTCGTTAAAGTTCAAGACAGACTAGCAAGATAAGATTTCAGACGATGGAATTTTACGTTGTTGTCCATGTCCTTTATCCAGGTCTAAACCCCTATGCTCAATTTCATCAAAAACGGTTCAGTGGTTTAGGCATGCAAGCGTAACATAAAGACAGACAGACAGAGTTACTTTCGAATTTATAATATTAGTAGGTATGTACAATACTGAGTACATTTTTTAAATCAAGCAAGAAAATTACATCCCATAAAAATAACAATGCTTGTCAAAAATACCGAGTCTCGCTTCAGTTGCTCTACCATAAAAGTTGTGAGATCCATGTAATACCAAGTCGGTTATTAATTTATTCAGTCCCTACTTATAGGACGTTGTTACATAATTATCTAACCTAACTACATATTAGTATTTTAAAAACTGGACCAAAATTGAAAAATATTTAAGTTTTTCTTGAATTATACACCAAACACTAATTATATTCTAAATTTGAAGCTTCTATGTCTGATATTAATAAACATACATGATAAAATAAACTTTGATTAAAGAACTTTGAAGTTTGAAATATGCCATGATTATACAATGCCTGCTTGGTTACTGAAAATTCAGGCTTCTAGTTATATCCACAACGAAGTTATAGGAGGTCGAAAATGGCCTGAATTGCTTCGAAAAAACAATGGTATGGTCGAGCCGCTTTTTTTTGCTCGACTTGGCGGAGGCACTACCGTGCCCCCAGATAGACAAATAACATGGAATCAAAAACAAGTTATCAGATACGTAACAATTCTATGATGGAACTTAAATTAAAATTTGATATCAATATCGTTTTCATTATTAACACAGGTTTTTTAAAATTATTTGGTTTTCTTATAAATTAGTTATTTTTCCTAAGCATTTGAATTGTTAAAATATAAAAAACAATCACATCGGAATAATATTTAATGTTTGCGGTTAATATTCGACCCGGAGCGACCGACCTACGACTTTTTGAAGATTAAACGTGAATTGGAAGTTAATTTAGTACCTACTTGCTTCACTGGTGGGATGAATAAAAATATTGTATGGCAATATACAATTTTCAATTCTTAATAAGTTTTTTAAATATAGTGAGGTGGTTCGTACGTACTTTTTGTAAGACTAACCCTTGGTTTCTCGTTACTGTATGTTGTCATCTTGACTCATTAATTTGCCCTGTACTGAATGCGCATCAGTTAAAGATGATTGATGATAAAAAATAAACCTTATTTTAAGCTTAACTTACAGCTCCCTTACAGCGTTTATCACACTATTAATGCCTGTAGTCTTAATTGTAAAATAAATAAATTTCTTTCCTCAATTTTTCACCCACCGTAATCTGATATCTCACAACGTCACGCTTAATTTATATCCTTCCCTTATGAAGAGAAATATGTCTTCTGAGATTTAATAAAACTTGACTGTTTGTTCTTACTTCATCACAGGTTGAGTCGTCTACGTAAATGTATGTAAAGAGGTTGTTACACTGGTGAAAAAAAATGTAGCATAGAAAAAAAGTATGTATTACTTATATTAAATACTATTACACTCGAAACCGTAGCAGAAAAAGGAAAATCAGCTAATAGGTGACGACACCAGGGTATTATTTTCAGAGCCTATTCTCCTACTGAGAATAGTGAAGCTAAAAGAAAAACAAATGAAAAATAAATCTATTCTATAACCAGGATCTCGTGAAAGCATGCAAACAAAGGCATAAGCTTATGCCACAGAACAGCCAAATATAATAAGCAATATATCGTATATTGCAATTTTGACGATTTAGGTGTTGCTATCATATAATGTTCCATCCTAATATTATTTCTCCGAATATAATGAAGTCCTTGCAATTTATTTTCATGAAATACCGTAGCAGTAAGTGAGGTGGCCACTTTAACTTCTGGGGTACTACTGCAGTCTCATTATAGACCTGTTTTTACCTATTACGTTTCTAAATATAACTAAAATAAATTTGATTTTGCTTCTATAAAATTTAATATTGTTAGCTCATGTGTGTCTTTAAGTAAATAATTCAATTCAATCAAATAAATGCCCATTAACAACGTCTGTGATATGGCAGTAATAAACGAGACTGCTACGTAAGGGGCGTGGGTTTGATTCCCGCTCAGTTCAAATATTTGTATTAACGAATATGTCCATTTGTATTGGTCTGGGTATTTCTGTGCCTCGGATAGTACGTTAAGCCGTCCATTCCAGTTCTGTATAAATACCCAAAGCCATGGACCCAATTCCAATAGTATTCACACTTTCATAAATAAGCTGTTGCATATAAATAGTTCCTGAATCAGGTAGGAGGCAGGCCACGACGGTATTTCCGTCCAATTGAACAGTGCGACTGGGAAAATACCTCCGCTCTACAGAATACCACGGCCATAATAGCCGCGTGTTGTGTTTCCGGCGGTGAGTAGGGTAATCAGAGCTCACTGGAGAGTTTCTCTGTGTTTACAGGGTCAGCAGCACTAGCATAACTTCCCTGGTGTTGCATACGTCCATAGGCCACGGTAGCCACTTTTTATTAAGTAGACCGCATGTGTGTAATTGTCTGCCACTTCAGTTGTATGAAAAAACGTTCATGGAAATAGCACACAAAGAGATTTAAAACACAATATCCATACTAATATTATAAATGCGAAAGTATGTCTGTCTGTCTGTCTGTCTTTCTTTCTGTCTGTATGTTACGCTTTCACGCCTAAACCACTGAACCGATCTTGATGAAATTTGGTACAGAGGTATATTAGAGCTTGAGAATGGACATAGGCTACCTTTTATCACGAGAAAGGGGATTTAAGGGGGGGAAATAAGGGGATGAAATTTTTTATAAAAGTTTGTCAGTTCTGAAGGTATCTTAATGAAATTTGGTACAAAGGTAAATTAGAGCTTGGGAGCGGACATAGGCTACCTTTTATCGCGAAAAGGGGGGTAGAAGGGGGGAATTTAATGCTCAATAGCGTCGGCTCAACATTAAGCGATAATCGACATGCACGCGGGCGGAGCCGCGGGCAACAGCTAGTTTAAACAATAAATAACAACGCGGGTCAGTCAACAATAGGGCGTGTAGTCAGTTTCGGTACTTTTAAGTGACTAAGGTTACCTTGATTTGTAATTCAGGTAGCTAATCATCCAATGGTAAGATCGGGGTACACACGTTAGCAAGTTCCAGATTAGCGTGTTTATGAACGACTCATAAGAATTTGTAAGATAAATATAGTTAAATTTGAATAGGCTACAAATGAGCGGTGAGTCACTGGCCTAACAATGTAACGATCGATCATGAATTTATAGAATAAAAATATATTTCTTAAGGCGCTTATATGAGACGATACTTTAGGGCGAATGGGTGGAGTCTACGAACGTAAGATACGCAGCTCCGCACCACCCCGCACACACGTCACTAAAGTGATTATAGTATAAAAATATGAGAAATGATGTAGGTATAAAAGGTACAGAGTGGACACAACGATTCTTCATATTATGCCTAACTTCATGTAACTGACTTAGTAATCTTTTGACATTGACATACTGGCTTAAGCCGGCGACTCCGCCCGCGTCGATGGCTGTGTTGCCCCGGCTTTGGTCTTACCTCTACCAAGTCATCATCATCATCATCATTTCAGCCGAAAGACGTCCACTGCTGGACAAAGGCCTCCCCCAAGGATTTCCACAGTGACCGGTCCTGCGCCTTCCGCATCCATGCTCTTCCCGCGACCTTCACCAGGTCGTCGGTCCACCGTGTGGGAGGCCTGCCTACACTGCGTCTTCCGGCGCGTGGTCGCCACTCGAGAACTCTCTTGCCCCAACGGCCATCTGTTCTACGAGCTATGTGCCCCGCCCACTGCCACTTAAGTTTGGCGATTCTGTGTGCTATGTCGGTTACTTTAGTTCTCCTGCGGATCTCCTCATTTCTGATTCGATCACGCAGGGAAACTCCGAGCATAGCACGCTCCATCGCCCTTTGGGTGACCTTGAGCCTTCTTATGAGGCCCATAGTAAGGGACCAAGTCTCAGTTCCGTAGGTCATCGCTGGCAACACACACTGATCGTAGACTTTAGTCTTGAGACACTGCGGTATTTTGGACGAGAAGATATTACGAAGCTTCCCGAACGCTGCCCAGCCGAGCTGGATTCGACGATTGACCTCTTTCTCAAAGTTGGACCTGCCTAACTGGACTGTCTGTCCCAGGTAAACATATTCGTCGACAACTTCGAGTGTAGAGTCTCCAACCTTTAAAGAAGAAGTGGGTGCGACATGGACATTTGACATAATTTTCGTCTTGTCCATGTTCATTTTGAGGCCCACTTGTTGGGAGGCTCTACTGAGGTCTTCGAGCATTGTACCTAGGTCTTCCAAGGTCTCAGCCATGACTACGATATCGTCAGCGAATCGAAGGTGAGTGATGTACTCGCCGTTGATATTGATGCCGAGTCTTCTCCAGTCCAGGAGCTTGAAAACATCTTCCAGGCCGGCGGTGAACAGTTTCGGAGATATAACGTCTCCCTGTCTCACCCCTCGCTGCAACTGGATAGGTTTTGAGCTTTGATCCTGGAGGCGGACTGACATGGTGGCGTTTTCGTACAAACACTTCAGCGCTTCGATATATCGATAGTCAATTTGGCACCGTTGGAGAGACTGTAGCACAGCCCAGGTCTCGATCGAATCGAAGGCTTTCTCATAGTCCACAAACGCCAAGCAGAGTGGCTGATTATACTCCTCAGTCTTCTGAATAATCTGTCGCAGCGTATGTATGTGGTCTATGGTGCTAAAGCCTTTTCGGAAACCGGCTTGTTCGGGAGGCTGGAAGTCGTCGAACCTGCGAGCGAGACGATTCGTAATGACTCTCGAAAACAACTTGTAGACATGGCTCAGAAGCGAGATGGGTCTATAATTCTTCAACAAGGTTTTATCACCTTTTTTGAAGAAGAGTACCACCACACTTCTGTGCCATGCCTTAGGCGTTCGTCCCTCGAGTATGACGGAATCAAATAGCTTCTGAAGAGCTTTAAGTATCGGTGTTCCACCAGCTTTTAGAAGCTCAGCCGTGATCCCATCATCACCCGGTGCCTTATTGTTCTTTAGCTGTTTGAGAGCCATTCTAATCTCGTACAGGCTGACGTCCGGGATATCCTCGGTATAGTGTCGGGTCAATCTGGCTCTTGGGTCTTTGGCCAGATTATTAACAGATTGCCGTACACTCGTGTATAATTGTCCGTAGAACTTCTCGACCTCTTCCAACAGCTCCGGCTTTGACGAAATAATTCTGCCATCCTCCGCCTTCAGCTTATTCAGTTGGCTTTGACCAACAGACAGATCCCTTGCGAAAACCTTTGAGCCTTTGTTGCTCTCAATCGCCTCCTTAATACGAGTCGTATTAAATTGGCGTAGGTCGCGAGTCAAGGACTTGGAGATCTGTCTGTTTAAACGCCGATACTGAGTAGCATCTTCAGAGGACTGCAGAACCAAATTTCGTCTTTGTTCCATAAGTTTGTTGGTGAGGTCCGAAATCTTTTTGGTTCCTTTTGAACGACGGGCTTTGAAGATCTTAGACCCAGTCGTTTGGACAATTTCCACAAATCTGTCATTGTAATCATCCACATTTTCGCAATCTCCCAGGCATTCGAAGCGATTCTGCAACTCGAGCTGAAAGTGCTCAGGGTTCTGGAACTGGATAGGTGCTGGTCGGAGCGTAGACTTCATCAGTCGACATCTTTCGAGCTTTGTTCTAAGATTCAATGTGCCTCTTACCATCCGGTGATCGCTTCCTGTTTTTACTGAATTGATCACGGAGACATCATTGAATATGTGCCTCTTCGTCGACAAGATGAAATCAATCTCATTTTTTGTGACACCGTTAGGGTGTAGCCATGTCCACTTACGCTGTTCCGGCTTTCTGAAGAAGGAGTTTCTCATAAAAAGGCCCTCCTTCTCCATGAAGCCGGCCAGCAGATGGCCACGTGCATTCCTCTTTCCATATCCAAATTGCCCCACTCTCAGTTCGTTGTCGCTTCGTTTGCCCAGTTTCGCGTTAAAGTCCCCCATCACAACGGTATAGTGTGTTCGAGAGCTATGCATGGCTTTAGAGATATCCTCATACATAGTCTCCACCTCGTCGTCGGGGTGTTTCGAGGTCGGTGCGTGTACCTGTATGACCTTCAGCGAATACCGTTTGGTGATTCTGAGTATAAGGTACGCTACCCTCGTCGAAACACTCTCGATCTGGACCACGTTGTTGACAAGGGACCTGTGGACGATAAACCCGACACCACCCTGGGACAGTATGTCGCCCTCCCGGAAATAGAGCAGGTTACCGGATTTGAGGATCATGGTGTCCTGCCCCTCTCTCCGGACTTCACACAATCCTACGATATCCCACCGTAACCTGCTCAATTCTTCCTCGAGTTCAGCGAGCTTCTCGTCGGTTCGCAGTGTGAGCGTGTTGTACGTTGCCAGGGCCAAAGGTCGTCGGGGTTGGTAGCCTGGCATCTGCCGGGGATTCTTCGCACCCCTTGCCCCGCCGTTACCATGGCCGCTACCATAGCCAGGAATAGCGGGGCCGCCGGGGACTAGGGGCCGTTTGTTGGGTTCGTTCACCATGGGGGGTTATGCCGTAATCGCCACGCTTGGCAGGCGGGTTGGCGATCGCAGTTTGGTGGCTAGTACGCGGAAAGATGCTGCTGCCCATCCTCCGGTATTTGAATCCCTTAGTCGCCTCTTACGACACCCACGGGAGGAGATGGGGTGGTGCTATTCTAGGGCCACACCACAGGCAAGGTACTTTCAAACAAAAAAACCACATCAAAATCCATTTTGTAGTTTTTGTGTCCATCGCGAAGAAACCAACCACAACGACAAAAATTTAGTTTATTTTTGTGTTCAGAATCGATAACCTCAAGTTGACGAAAGAAATCAAACCGACTGAGAGTTTTAATCCAGTACGCTGTCCAATCACTTTGCGATAGTAACAAAGTAATATAATGGGCGAATATTTCCAACCTTATAGGTTAGACCTATAAGGTATAAAAGTCACCGATTGTGTACCTACCAACATTATTTATTTCTCAAGGATAGCTAGCAGTAACTATTTCAGGTTTAAAAAAATATTCTCGATTTCGGAATATAGTTATTAGAAAGCTCTTTTTAGATGAATACATTATTGATATTATTGGCACATGGGTACAAACCCAACCTCAGCGGCGTAGCAGTAGAGTGTTTGCTGCTAATTCAGAGGTCGTGGATTTGGTGTTCCCGCTCAGTACAAATTTGTATTCATTTACATATATGTTTCCAGGTTAGGATATTTATTGCATGGTATATGAAAGGAATAAGTATGCTTTAGGCATAACAATTCACACATTACACATTTCCATACTGCCAGCGTTTGCAGTGTGAGCATATGCTATCACATTAGAAATTTCTAAAATTATCAGTGTTTCTCCACTATAGGTATTACGCATGTAAAGTGCTTATAAACCTATCTCTTGAATCACTCTATGTATTAAAAAAGACTATTTGAAAACTCCGTCGCGTAGTTTTAATTTGTGGTGTACCTACTATGTAATGATAGTGTATTTTGTATAATTATAAAGTAATAATATTAAACATCTCTTCATAATAAAATACATAGGATAAATATTTAACATATTTTGCCGTATTAGTTCCCGATGGAATAAAATAGATCCACCCCTTCTCTTCTCGTGGGTATCGTAGAAGACGACTAAGGGGTAAGGCTGTTCTTCATCCAACAGTAAACATACAGCTCATGACTAATTGCCCTCTTGACGGCTGTTACGCGGACCGAAAATCTTAGCTTAAATGTGGGTGTTAATACACCTTGGCCTACCCCTCTGGGGATTTACAGGCATGACTATATGTATGTATTTTATGCACACTATATGTATATGGATCAACAAAACCAATTCTAAAAATATTTTAGCAGTAGAAACCCAACAAGGGTTTCTATTGCTTAATTTTTTTTTTGTCATAGGCTATATTATCACACTATCAGGAAGGAGCAGTAGTGAATCCGAAAATTACGCGGGCGGCGCCACATGCAACAGTTAGTAAACAAATAAATTGCGTGAATAAAATAATCTACACATTGTCATGTATGCCTTGAGAGTTTAAAGCTTTAGCTTCCTTTACCTAATTTACTTTCAGCGTCTCAAAGAAGTGTCTTATCTGTTCAAATATGCATTAGTCTTCATTCGTGCAGCTGTCAATTCCGGAGTAACATGAAGCATGACCTCGCCGTTCAACAGAGATCACGAGAGCACACGCTAAGCCAAGCTCTCGAGAAACTTACAAAATGGTGGCCTGTGACTTCGAAAGTCATTACATTAAGCAGAAAAATGTACAGTTTATACTTCAAACCTTTTTCTTTGTTTTAATTAAAAAACGGCGTAAGAATTCCTTTCCGTTTAGATGTAGTTCTAAGTTTTGTTTTGAGTGACCTTTAGGCTTTGGGAACGATTTTCATATAATAATTTTAAAGCGAGAATAACAAGAAATGATCAAAATTTAGCCAAAAGACAAGCCAATAACACGGTATAAACAGTTTTTAAATACGTCCACAAATAATAACGTAGTTGGCCTCTAAACATACGCCAAAAAACGCAATTGACGTTGGTAAGGCTCTTAAGCTCTTGGAAAACGATTTCATGTGTGTCATTTCCTAATTGAGTATTGGGAGAATGAAGAATGGGGAGTAAAATTGGAAGAAAAATGTTTACCTCCAAATATTATAAACCAAAATTTGGTCTGTAACATCACTTTCTTTAATCTTAGAATAAAATAACCTAAGTGACTTAGAACGAAGCCAACCAAATATACCAAAACCATATGTTTATTATAAAACAAGATTTTTGCATCAGCGGTTAGAAATTTGGTATGTTGACAACATTTTGTACGAATGTTGTACAAAAATCCAGCATGTTTTTTACGAACTTTGATCTATTTCTGTCTTTATTCACAAAATTATTTTATGCTCAGAAAAGCTTTTATAATTTCTTTGAAGCAACTTTGACCAACTGTTATATAGTATCTATTTACTACTTATAAGTAGGCCAACAGACTAATAATAGTACTTTTTAATACAGTTGCTCAAAAAGTGGCGTATTGCAGGGACGTGTAGCGTTCGGGATCTGGGCTATTTCACACTCGTGCTTTTTTTTGCCTTTCCCGAACTCGTGCGTTTTCTTTCCCAACTGTCAAAATAATTTCTATTAAAAAAAAACAACCATGATAAAAAAATCATACAAGTTTTTGCGATTCATGCAAATAGGTTTTTTTGTTTCTAAAAAGAAGCTACCTATACTAATTTGTCCAATATCAGAATTAATTATTTGATTGAATGAGTTAGGTGAGGATTCAGTTCATTTCATATCATTAAATTTCAATTTCATTTCTTATAATAAAAAATAGTAAGTACCAAAGACTTGGCTGTATAGGCAGTTCCCTTTGCCTACCAGAATGGGTGAAAAAAAACTGCTTACATTCTACGGTTGGCGCCATTTTCCGAATTTTTTTTCGCGAGTTTAGTTGTTTTTTACACAAAATGAGTAATTTCGACCTAATTTTTTTTAATTAACACCACCGGTACTCTGTATAATTGCACAAAATGCTTTGGAGAACATTTTACCGGAAAAGTCAAAAAGTCGCTACATATCTACATACGACGAATTTATTGCGTGGAGAGAAGAGAAAAAAGAAAATAGTTTTTCAGAAAATGTTATGTTGGCATACTTTTCCGAACTCTCAGCAAAATTAAAACCTTCTACGTTATGGTCCAGGTTTTCGATGATAAAAAGTATGCTGAAAATAAGGAACAACGTGGATATAAGTCAATATCCAAAATTAAATGCTTTCTTAAAACGACAATCAGACGGTTTTACCAGTAAAAAGTCGAAAATATTAACATCGAATGACGTGGAAAGGTTTTTGAAAGAAGCTCCCGATGATTGTTATTTAGCCACAAAGGTAATTTATTAATAAGTATACTACATCTATTAATTAATAAGTATCTACATTTTTCTTTAGTGTTCAGTTTACAAAATCGCAAAATACAGTCAATACATTATTTATATGAATCAAATCGTTTTGTTTAGGTTGCTCTGATTTTTGGCGTTGTTGGAGCTTGCCGCAGAGAGGAGTTAGCCAATATTACTTTAAAAGATATTGAAGCCATGGAAAAATGCTACTTATCAAGATTCCAAACACAAAAAATAAGATACCGCGAAGCTTTGTTGTTGAAGGAGATTTTCTCACAAAAGTGAAAAAATATATGAACCAGCGGTCCCAAAAAGGAAAATCCGACCGTTTTTTTCAAAATTTCCAAAAAGGGAAGTGTACAGCTCAAGTAATCGGCATAAACAAATTTGATAATATGCCAAAAGAAATAGCTACGTTTCTTGGTCTGCCGGATGCTGAGTGTTATACTGGGCACAGCTTCAGAAGGACCTCTGCTACATTATTGGCAGATTCAGGAGCCCATTTGACGTCCTTAAAGCGACTAGGTGGTTGGAAATCGGACAAAGTTGCAGAAAGCTATATTGGTGATTCATTAAACAACAAACTAGAAACTGGGAAAAAGATCACACAATCCATTAATTTAAGGTCCAGTCCGTCTCCTTCACATGCTGAAGAGAACGTTCGTCCATCTACGAGTACCTTCGTTGATAATGATAATTCATCAGATCCAATTCCATCAACTAGCAAACGCCATTGTATGACAAATATACATGAACAATCATACGAAATTAATAATAGTTTGTCTCAAACAGTAAATATGCAACCTAAAACTTCCCCAGTTAGTATAAAAAACTGTACCAATTTCAATGTATATGTGAATTATAACTTTTATAAGAAATAAATGATTAGTTAATTGAGTTTATTGTGTTTTTATAATTTGATTAAATTGCTTCATTTTTTCACAACTGTATTAAAAATAGTCGTTCAGTACACGTACGAAACCGTCATTGCAACTCGTTCCGACTGTCAACCCTCGCCTTCGGCTCGGGTAGACATTTGTCGGAACTCTTTGCAATGACAGCCATTCCGTACTAGTAATGAAATATACTATTATAGTACAAGTGTGTAAAGTAGGTGATTACTACTGAGGCGCCAATGAGACTCGAGCCGTTAGGTGGTGGTCTTAAGAGAGTCAAGGACAGTAATCGTCAATACATACGTGTATCAAATATATATATATTTATATATATATATATATACGATGTTTTTCAACACTCTTGTGAATAAAATAATGCTAAAATAGATATTTACCTCATTTTTTCACATAAATGACATCATATATCGGACGTTTAACAACATAAATCATTTTCGTTATAATTAATTCTTGTAGACATAAATAACTAAAACTTAAAAAGTGAAAACGAGTTGTTTTTTCCTATGCGCGCATATATCTCGCTCTGCCATAGACTAAAAGAGGTAACCTTTATAGTTTTTACAGAGAAGTTATTAGTTAATTGAGTGAAAGTTTTATTCAATAAACACGTATAAATTGAAATTATCTATTTAAATACGAAGTTGCATGAATTTAGCTCAATCAACAATAATTTAAAAAAATCTATAACTCACTCGTGAATTATAGCAATGAAAAAGTCACAATTTGATTAAAGGTGTCCTTAGGAGGCAAATTGCGGTGAAATTATAGTCATTTTATGAGCAAGTGTGTTGAAAATATAATAAACCTAATCGAGCAATCCTACCACCGTAAAATCCCCATATTATTATATTTTCCTTGAATTAAACATAGTAAACAATCATCATCATCATCATATCAGCCATACACAGTCCACTGCTGAACATAGGCCTCTCCCATAGACTTCCAGAATGACCGATCCAAAGCAGCCCGCATACAGCGCTTACCGGCGACCTTGATGAGGTCATCCTTCCACCTAGCCGTTGGGCGTCCTACACTGCGTTTGCCTGTACGCGGTCGCCATTCCAGAACTCTTTTGCTCCATCGGCCATCTGTTCTGCGCGCTATGTGTCCCGCCCACTGCCACTTCAACGAGCTAATCCGCTGGGCTACGTCGGTTACTTTTGTTCACCTACGGATATCATCATTTCTGACGCGATCACGTAGGGAAATACCGAGCATAGCCCTTTGGCTATTTCCCTACGTGCATTCCTCGGTATTCCTCGGTATTCCTCAACGAGCTATGGCTTTCCATAGCTCGTTGAGCGACTCTGAGTTTGTTTTAGGAGACACATAGTGAGGGACCACGTTTTCGATTCATAAGTCATCACTGGTAACACACATTGGTTAAAGATTTTCGTCTTCAGGCACTGAGGTATGTCGGACGGAAAGACATCTCGTAGCTTCCCGAACGCCGCCCAGCCGAGTCGAATTCGTCGATTTACCTCGTCTTCGAAGCTGGAATTGCCTACCTGGATCAGATGACCCAAGTAGACGTACTCGTCAACAGCTTCTAAGACTGAGTCCCCAACATGAACCGGTAGAGGCGCAACATGGACATTTGACATAACCTTTGTCTTGTCCATGTTCATCTTAAGGCCCACCTGTTGGGATACTCTGTTGAGGTCTTCGAGCATGGTGTTCAAGTCTTCCAGCGATTCTGCCATAATGACAATATCGTCGGCAAACCTAAGGTGAGTGATATACTCGCCGTTTATGTTGATGCCACGTCCTTTCCAGTTCAGTAGCTTGAAGACGTCTTCCAAGGCAGCGGTAAACAGTTTCGGAGAGATCACGTCTCCCTGTCTAACGCCCCTTTTCAGTGGAATTGGTTTTGTGCTCTGTTCCTGTACTCGGACCGACATAGTGGCGTTCTGGTATAAACACTTCAACACTTCGATATACCGGTGATCTATCCGGCACCGCTGGAGAGACTGTAGCACGGCCCATATTTCGATCGAATCGAAGGCTTTCTCATAGTCCACGAATCCTAAGCAGAGAGGCCGGTTATACTCTTTGGTCTTCTGTATAACCTGCCGCAGCGTGTGGATGTGGTCTATGGTACTGTAGCCTTTACGGAATCCGGCTTGTTCGGGAGGTTGGCAGTCATCGAGCCTGTTGGCGAGACGGTTCGTAATAACCCTCGAAAACAACTTATAAATGTGGCTCAGGAGCGTGATGGGCCTATAATTCTTCAACAAAGTATTATCACCTTTCTTAAAGAAAAGGGCCACCTTACCCCCGTTCCACGCTTCCGGCGTTATGCCTTCGTGTAGGACGGAATTGAAGAGCTTCTGAAGGACCTTCAGTACCGGCGTCCCCGCTTTCAAAAGCTCTGCTGTAATTCCGTCCTCACCCGCCGCTTTGTTATTCTTTAGCTGTTTGAGGGCCATCCTAATTTCGTAGAGGCTGATGTCCAGGATGTCTTCGGTATATTGCCGGGTAAGCTTGGCTCTTGGATCTTTAGCCATGCCAACGGGCTGTGTTACTGATGTATATAGCTGTCCATAAAACCTTTCGACCTACCTAAGTACCTCTGCCGTTGTCGTCGCCATGTTGGTTGCTAACCCTTTAAATAAAATCCAGTCGAGCACTTACGTAAAATTTTTACTGCAGTGTCCTTTGTGTGCATTCCTAATATATCACAGTGACTTCGGTATACAAAGGTTTATTCGTATCTTTGAGCCCTTATTACGTGAAGAGGACCGTACCCGGAAACAGATAGATCTGGAGCAGGGAGCACATCAGGGCAACTAAAAATAACGAGCCACAGAAATCAGCTATCACTCAACATCTAGATTACGTTGACTAGATTGACTTACACAACCCTCAGATTCTCTCGACAGAACGCCACTAGTTATCCAGAATGGTGAAAGAGGCAATTGAAATTCAAAAGCTCAAAAACTCCTTGTGATCCGTGTGTTCGCAAAATCTGAACAAACTACATGTTCAAAACCCATGCAAGTCGAATCTGTAAGTGTTGTGTGTCGCAAACGTATTCGAGTGCAGTGCGAGAACGCAGACAATAGTAATATCAAAATGCTTACAAAACGTATAAAGAAGAGGGTAGACCCATACGGCCTGTCCAATTACTACTAACTCGGCGTTCACCGTTCATCCGTGATCATAGCGCTTGCAACAGCATCGAAATATCGGATACTCGACAAAACTAAAAAACATGGTAAATATTCCGGCGAGTGTTTTACTATTAAAATATAATAAGAAGTGTCAACTTCTAGAAAATATTTTTTTAACTTCTATATTAAATTCTTGGGTCACAATCATTTTAATAAAAACCTCACCAGCAAGCTGACTAGATATACCATAAATTATGAATAATTTCTTTCCTAAAAAGTGGTATACGTAGGAAGAAAACTAGAACCTTGATGATGATAATGACTGTACTCTGACTTCTAAATCTGACAGGAAATCCTAGAGCTGAGCCTTTTTTTTAAGTGCTGACCTAACTGCAGGAACTACTGTAGTCCCTGCGGTTAGGTCAGCACCGCAGTGACTACGGTAGTCCCTGCGGTTGTTATGTTGGGGGTGGGTTATGTTGGACTCGAACCGACTAAAACTGCATCGCTCAATCCGTTTATGGAGGTCAGTATTCGTTAAATAACCTCCGAAGTAGGAGTCGCTGGATCAGAGCCTCATCCATTATTTAGCAGGTGTAATTGATGTAATCACTTATAGGTCAGGTTGGCTTGGTTCCAATCTTGATAAGCTCCACATTCTCCCCACTAACTCAGAAAAGGATATTTGTATAACAATTTGTGGCTACGTGCCTTAAGATTATTCATAACAAAACACTTAATCCTTATAAAGAAGAAAATGAAAGTGTCAGAAGAGAATTTCAAACTTTTGAATCATTGATTTATCTAAATCAGGTGAATAAATAACAAGAATGAACAATGTATTGAAAAAAACCCGGTGGTATTTGTCTATATAGCATTGGGCAAACTCCATAATTTGTTCTATTAACACTAATTACATTTCACATCATAATATGAATAATTTCGATATTAAATTGGTTTCGATTAATTTGTCCTCAAAGATAATTAAAATTGAAACGGCTTCTATTTATTTTCGGTCATTGAAATAAAACTAATTAAAAAAATGATTGTAGGATACGGATTTCAGACGGTTTACTGAGTGGAAGTATTTTTTATGCGTTTCTTAAGTTTTTGTCCTCTTTTTATGATTGCACGTTTTTTTGTTTGTTTTGGGTATCTTTATTGTACTTAGTTATGTCTCACCTGTCACTACTCACTAGCCTATTTTAGAGAGGGATAATAAATTTTGACCATAAATGTTAATGGTTTAAAACTGAAAGTGAATATATTTTTTGTCTCTTATCATCCTAATTTATAATAATAATAATAATTTCGCTATTACCTAATTATTTAGAAAATAGCGAAGACCTCGGTGATACACATTCGATTCTGTATTGTGCGGCCGTTACAGCATGTCGTGTGGCTGGAGTCAAATTTAGTGTTAATAAACCGGCCACTCGCCCTAAACCTGCCGTGCCGGCCGGCAGTATAGGATCGAATGTCGTATTGCCGAGGCTAGGGCACTTATTGGTAAGCTATTCTGCTTCAGATCGGGTAATACGCGCCCTAGGGTGATGCGCTTTGTGACATAAGCATTTTTGGATACCAATGTTCACCCTCAACAATATGCTGCATGTGTCACAGAGCGCATCGACTTTCTGAAGCAGAAAGTTTATGCATGGGTAAATCGAATCCGTCGCTATAAGAAGCGCGTTAATAGGTATAATCAGAATCGCATTTTTCAAAAGGACGAGAGGTGGGTTTACCGAAAATGGGAACAACCCGAGTTTGGTGTGGACGACACTGTTCGACCGGATGCTGACGCTACGAATACATTCTGGCGTAACATCTGGTCGACGCCTGTCGCCCACACTGAAGGTGATTGGATGAGAGAGGTTGAGCGAGCATGTGAGAATACACAGATTATGGAGCCAATTGTCTTTACACCTGACGATGTTGCAAGTGCAGTCCGTTCTTTGCCGAATTGGAAGTCGGCAGGACCGGACGGACTGCACAACTTTTGGCTGAAGTGGCTCCGTAACTCACATGCTTGTTTAGCAACTCAATTCCAATTAGCTCTTGACTCGGGTTCACTACCCAATTTCATTACACCTACTCTATAAGTCCGGTAGTGTTACGGACCCCAAAAATTATAGACCAATTACTTGCTTATGCGGGCAATGGAAGACGGCCCTTCACTATCCAGGATGTTGCCAAGCAAGCGATGCACCCATAAGAATTGAGAGGGGTATATTCCAGGGTGATAGTCTGAGTCGCCTATGGTTCTGTCTAGCACTGAATCCTCTAAGTACAACATTAGAGAATTCAGGGCTAGGCTACCGGTTGCAGAAAGAGGGTCGAGTTATATCCCACCTCCTCTACATGGATGACCTGAAATTATTTGCTCCTAATAATACACAATTGATAGAATTACTAAAGATGACTGAAAGCTTTAGTAGCTCTATCAAGATGGAATTTGGTTTAGACAAGCGTGCGGTCATGCATGTAGAAAGGGGTGGAATAGTGGAATCCGAAGGTTTGATTCTCTCGGATTCCATTAAGCTTACAGCTATTTCTTCAACCGAAACCTACAAATATCTAGGTATGTCGCAGGCATTAGGAATACCTGAAGCTGGCATGAAACAGGCACTGCAGGAGCGTTTCTTTGGCCGCCTGAAAAAAATCTTAAAAAGCTCTTTATCGGGCGGTAAAAAGGTGCGCGCTTGCAATGGTTGGGTTATGCCAGTCCTAATGTACTCCTTCGGCATACTTAGATGGACTCAGACGGAACTAAATGCGCTGGATAGAAGATTTCGTACACTGTTGACCGCATTTCGGATGCACCACCCCCGATCTTCCGTAATGAGGTTGTATATCCCGCGGAAACTGGGGGGTCGTGGCTTTCTAAATGTCAAGACCCTTCATAATCGTGAGATATACAACCTCAGAGAATATTTCTTACGTGCAAATACGGATATGCACCGTGATGTGACAGCAGTGGACAATGGCTTAACCCCTCTTGCGTTGGCTAAAGAGAACTGGCGCAAACCTGTAGTACTTGGTACCGCTGATCGCAGGGAGGTATGGATAGGTAAAGAACTACACGGACGGTTTTATCGGGCCTTAAATGGACCCGATATAGACTTGAAAGCGTCCGTATCTTGGCTAAAGTTCGGTGATCTTTTCGGAGAAACCGAGGGTTCTGTCTTTGCAATTACGGACGAAGTTGTTATGACGAACAACTATCGGAAGTATATTCTGAAGGACGGTACGGTGGACATCTGTCGGGCATGCCACCGCCCCGGAGAATCTCTCAGACACATAATTTCCGGTTGTTCTCGTCTTGCTAACGGCGAGTATGCACAGGCACAACCAAGTGGCCAAGATTGTTCATCAGCAACTTGCCCTTAAATACAATCTTGTGACTTCGGAGGTACCATACTACAAGTATGTGCCCGACCCAGTTCTCGAAAATGGTCGTGCCATATTATATTGGGATCGATCTATCATCACGGACAGGACTATTGTCGCTAATAAGCCTGACATAGTGGTTAAAGATCGATTAGAGCGCCTTGCAATGATTGTTGATGTCACCATTCCTCATGACGAAAACCTCATGAAAGCCGAAAAAGACAAACAAATAAAATATTTGGATCTGGTTCATGAGGTTGTCGACTTGTGGAATGTAGATTCGGCAATCATTGTGCCGATAGTCATATCAGCCTCGATCAACACCTTAAGAGGCTCTCGTTAGGCAGCTGGCTCAAGGGCCCGATGCAGAAGGCGGTACTCCTCGACACGGCACGTATTGTGAGGAGGTTCCTTTCTCTGGAGCCCTAGCCACCGGTAGCTTGGTCCCTGTGCCCGATGCCAGTGGGGCTCTATTTTTTTATATTTTTAAATATATGTTTTTATGTGTATATGTATTTAAAAATATAATTTATAAGATTAAAAATGTTAATAAAGAGGAATAATAATAATAACTTAAAGGGCTTGAACATACCATGATTAAAAACACATTAAAAACCGAGTATCAAAGAAGAATTTCTGTAATATGTAAAACACAATTATCTGGAAAGCACCTAATTAAGGCTCTAAATACTTTTGCAATACCAATATTAACATACTCATTTGGAATAATAAAATGGTCTAAAACTGACATAGCAAACTTATAGAGAACCACACGCACAACACTCACAAAACACAATAATCTTCATCCAAAATCTGCAACTGAAAGACTCACCATCAAAAGACAGAACGGCGGAAGAGGTTTAATTGATATCCAAAACCTTTGGCAGAAACAAATAACCAGGCTGAAAACATTTTTCTACTCTAAAACCGACACTAGCAACATTCATAAAGCTATTGTATTAAATGACCTTAACTACACACCACTTAACTTATGTGATCCCGAAAACTCACACTCACAAAACACTAACAATATTGACCCACAGAAGCAAAAAAACAATAGACTGGAAATCGAAAGTACTTCACGGACGACACCCTCATGACTTAGAACAACCCCATGTTAACACACTAGCCTCTAACAAATGGCTTAAAGTAGGAAATTTGTTCCCGGAAACTGAAGGATTCATAATAGCCATACAAGATCAAATTATCAACACCAAAAACTATAGGAAATATATCATCAAAGAGCCAACTATCACAAACGACAAATGCCGCAGATACCATACTCAGTCTGAGACCATACAACACATAACAGGAGCATGCATAACACTCACACAAACTGACTACACTCATAGACATAACCAAGTTGCAAACATCATTCACCAGAAACGGGCACTTAAACACTCACTCATACAGGACACCAAGACCCCTTACTATAAATATACACCACAAACAATACTAGAAAATAACACACACAAAATTTACTATGACCGAGCTATACTAACAGATAGGACTATCCACTATAATAGACCAGATGTAGTTCTTCCGGACAAGATTAGAAAAGTCACCTACTTAATAGATATTGCAGTCCCCAACACACAAAATTAGCAAAAAACAATAACCTAAAAAAATAAGCAAGTATGCCGAATTAAAAGAAGAAGTTTTAAGAATCTGCCGACAAGAAAATGTTTATGTGGTCCCGATAGTTCTCTCGACAACCAGTGTCATCCCGAACCATCTTCTCCACAGTTTAAAATTAATAGGCTTATCAGAATCTTTATACATCAATTTACAGAAAGCTGTCATACCTACGAATAATGTATCCTATAGAAGTGTAACTCAGCTCAAAAAATGGCACCACATAATGGGGACCGCGGAAGGCGGGGCTTAAAAAGTGTACCGCGCTGTCACGCGTAGCTATCGTACGGTTGTGTCACTGGAATCAATCTGTCAGTGATTTTAATTGTGTTTGTTTTTTGTGTGTTTTCGTGTAATTACATTTCAAATATGGCTTCTTGTGTTGTGAAGTGGTGCAGAAACCATACTGATATGAAAAACGCTGGAATCACCTTCCATAGGTGAGTAAATATTCATTTTAAAAACACGTACTTGGCGAAGTTGAAAAGTGGTATGCAACATGAACGCAATTCCTAAATAAAATTATTTTTTATACAGTAAATATTGTTACTATGATATTATATTAGTGGGTTGATATTATGCATAAAAATTAAATTATAATTTGAATGTCACAGATTCCCAACAAATGAAGTCCAACATGAAAAAGAGTGAGAGCGGTTCGTTTGGAAAGAAATGAACGTGATTGGATGCCTAGTCAGTACCTACAGTAAAATATGCAGCATACACTTTCGAACTGATGACATGTACACACCAAATAATGGGAAGGTTAAGCGATTAAGAAAAACTGCGGTGCCTATTTGCACTGTGACATATTTTAATAATTTCTAAATTTAATGAAAAAGTTAAACTGTTCTTATTTAGTTTTCATTACTTAAATTATTTATTTTTAAAAAGTATTTTGCTGTTTTTCAGATGGTTAGTCCATTACATTCAAATGTAGAATCATCTGGTCGGCAATTGAAATTAACAATTTTAAAATAATGGTTAATAAGTGTATAACCCCTTAAAGAAAGCCATCCTATAGAAAGCAATCACGACGTTATGTTGTTAAAAGCTATAATCGAACAGTTTCTTATAATTAGTTTGCATTATATTGTTAAAAACGAGTCTTTAGTAAATTCCAACCGCCATAAATTAAATAAACTAATTATTTTCAGAGGTACGTAATTGTGAAAAATAACAACGTATTTTCAATCAATAGAAAAATAAGAACAATCCAGTTATTATATTTTGAAGTGAAAACTTCTTTAGCGGCGTTGGATGGGTAAAAAGTGTTAAACTCACGTCAGGATTACTTGACCTTTGAACCGTAACCGAAGACTGACGTCATACAACATTAGCTAAAAATTGTTTATTTTGTTAGGTACGCCAAGAAGCTTCGTAGCTTAGCGGTAAGCGCTTCGAATGTAAGTCCTTATGGTTTCAGATAGTACCGGGTTCGAACCTGGGCTTCTGACATTTTTTGTGATTATTTTTTCTTTTTGTAATTTATTACGTTTTGTGATTATTTTTCTTTTTGTAATTCATTAATTTGTTCTGACAGAAAAATAGTGATAGGTTCTATGATTGGCACTATATTATAGGTATGGTATGGTATGGTATGTTCTTTTTATCATTTTCTCTGTATATAACGAAGTAAGAAAGAGAGAACAAGTTTTCACTTCTGCCGGCACTCCCGGAGTGCAACCCGACTTTTTTTATTGATTGAACTTTGATTGAACTTATTCAATAAAAAATAAACACCAACAAGCGGTCTTATTATTGTATAACACCATCCACGCTCATCACGATCGCCGCTTTGCCACTATGACGTTTGGGGCGCCGAGACAGCATGATTATGGCGCGACCAATCGCGTGCAAGTGTTCGACAATGGATGTGTGGGTGTTTTGTTTTATTGCTGTTTTTTAGTATGCGTAAGTTACTCCAATATTTCAGCGGTAACTCTATGGGAGTTACACTTCTATAGGATACATTATTCGTAGTGTCATACTAAATACATGTAGAATTGTGAGAAAGTTCATGCAATTAGACGAAGACACCACATAATACACACCACAATCTGCGTTTACTTGGTTTAGGCCCGTAAATGCAGTTAAAACCAGCCAAACAGCTGAGAAAAAAAAAGACAAAAACAATAATAATAATTATAAGTATAAAACAAAGTCGCTTTCTCTGTCCCTATATCCCTTTGTATGCTCAAATCTTTAAAACTACGAAACGGATTTTGATGCGGGTTTTTTTATTAGATAGAGTGATTCAAGAAGAAGGTTTATATGTATAATACATGTTTAATATAGTAGAGGGTCAGCTAGTTTATAATATACTTACATTGGCGCATACAGAAAACATAGAAAAATAGCAATAATATATCTGGCTTTTTTGCAAAGTTTGGAAAATGGAGATCGTTTTAACAATCAGTAGTAATAAGCGAGTAGCCTAAAGATACTACAAGCAGCGGGACCCTGAGCACCAAAAAATCAGTTCGTCAGTTTTACCATGCTAACGTGGTGGAGTGGAAGGAATAACTTAGACAACCAGGAGCAGGGCACGTCCTAGTAACGGTGGTAAGACCCAGCATAGAACTGTCTAGAGAGGCGACACGACAGCCTCTCGTACCGGCTGATACACGTAATCTCTGAGAAGGGATGTTTCAGGTAGCACACGTCTGAGTGCCATCATGCAAGCGAGGGGTTAAAGCTGTTTCCACTGAAAGAGTGCCCGGCGTGGGTGTTGCTGAGGCATGTTTAGAAATAAAATATAAAAAGTTAAAATTCTTCATGTTTTGTTAGACTGGTTACAAACTTATAAAAAACAAACGTAAAATGAATTACAATCCAAAGAAACTGAATGAAATCTTTCCTTTTTTGAAGACATATTAATAATTAAAATACAAGTAAAATGCATAATTATGATCATAAGATAATTAAGCACGTGTCGAAATATTGCTAGATGAACACTGTGACGATTGATAGACAAATAGTAAAGGTATCTCGGTGTTAACTATTTAAATTGAGGATATTTTATTCACCATCGGACACCGATGTCGGATATCGGATATCAGATGAATGTGAGAATGCTCTTACTCTTACTTTTATCATGTTAAAATGATGATATTCTGTTCTCTATTTAACTTGTTGGAATTCGGGTCTAAATAGTGGGTCATAAGTCATAACCTACCTTTTTCTGATGTTGGACTTGGCTTCAAAACACTGAAATTCTGAACTTTGTTGGTGCGGTATAGTACCTAAAAGCAATGAAGCATTCTATTGGGATATTTACCATGCACTGAAGTATTTTTTTTTTTTTTTTTACTAGCACCTCTTGGCTGTACCGGAGTGTCGCCAGAGCCTACTCTAAACAATGCTGTACTTCTCCTAGTCTTTTATTAATTTTACAATAAAACCCACTCAGGGTTTAGTACTTTTACTTATTATGAATTACTTAATATCTTAACTATCTCGCTTTCATTCTTGTCCTCTAGTAACATACCAGTTCCCGCAATTATGCCTCTCGTACTTTCACTCTATACCTTTCATACTTTGGGGATGGGGGGGGGGGGGGCGGTAGTGGTTTTTTTTTTAATTTTTATTTTTTTTTATTTATTTCCTTTATTATTATTATAGTATAGTTATTTACTGTATATAAATATTAACTATGTCTATAGTTACTTAATTTTAACGTTTTGTACTTATTACTAAAAATTGCTTCTTTCATAACATAATCCTGGTTTTAACTATTTGCATCATGTGTGGTGGTCCACCTTGGGGTATTTATACAAAATAACCACCGGTGACGGCCTTATCAACTATTTCTCTTATTAACTATTAATGCTATTTTCTCCCAGTATTCTAAGAAGTACTCTCTATACTCCTTGGTGAGCAATTTTGACAAGTTCTCAACGTTAATTTTTATTTTGATTTTTTGCTCCAAATTGTACCGATCCCTTCCATGGATCGGGCAGTCCACGACAAGGTGCACGACCGTCTCACTCACCCCTGGATCGCAGGCACATGATGGGTCCTCCTTGCACTTGAAGCGGGTCAAGTAGTATTGGAACGAAGTAGAAGAAGTATTGGAAACTCCGAACAATACATGGTAAATATCCCGATATTTCTAATAGTAATGTGAGTGATCATGATAGTTTAAATAAAAATGAAATAAAAATTAATATTTTAAACTTATCGAATAATATCATTTTATGCCAATACTACTACGATCGAAAATCCAGTGTTTATGCTGCGACCGGAACCAGTCCGCTATGAAACAGAATTTAATCAAAGCAAGCAAATATTGATACTACGTGCATTGGATAAAGTTGTGCGACTGTTATAATAATCTGTTCAAATTGATCGACTTGGTATCACTGGGATAAAGATTTGTACAAGATCGGCACAGCATTAGGAACTACATAAAAACCTACGAATAATGTATCCTATAGAAGTGTAACTCCCATAGAGTTACCGCTGAAATATTGGAGTAACTTACGCATACTAAAAAACAGCAATAAAACAAAACACCCACACATCCATTGTCGAACACTTGCACGCGATTGGTCGCGCCATAATCATGCTGTCTCGGCGCCCCAAACGTCATAGTGGCAAAGCGGCGATCGTGATGAGCGTGGATGGTGTTATACAATAATAAGACCGCTTGTTGGTGTTTATTTTTTATTGAATAAGTTCAATCAAAGTTCAATCAATAAAAAAAGTCGGGTTGCACTCCGGGAGTGCCGGCAGAAGTGAAAACTTGTTCTCTCTTTCTTACTTCGTTATATACAGAGAAAATGATAAAAAGAACATACCATACCATACCATACCTATAATATAGTGCCAATCATAGAACCTATCACTATTTTTCTGTCAGAACAAATTAATGAATTACAAAAAGAAAAATAATCACAAAACGTAATAAATTACAAAAAGAAAAAATAATCACAAAAAATGTCAGAAGCCCAGGTTCGAACCCGGTACTATCTGAAACCATAAGGACTTACATTCGAAGCGCTTACCGCTAAGCTACGAAGCTTCTTGGCGTACCTAACAAAATAAACAATTTTTAGCTAATGTTGTATGACGTCAGTCTTCGGTTACGGTTCAAAGGTCAAGTAATCCTGACGTGAGTTTAACACTTTTTACCCATCCAACGCCGCTAAAGAAGTTTTCACTTCAAAATATAATAACTGGATTGTTCTTATTTTTCTATTGATTGAAAATACGTTGTTATTTTTCACAATTACGTACCTCTGAAAATAATTAGTTTATTTAATTTATGGCGGTTGGAATTTACTAAAGACTCGTTTTTAACAATATAATGCAAACTAATTATAAGAAACTGTTCGATTATAGCTTTTAACAACATAACGTCGTGATTGCTTTCTATAGGATGGCTTTCTTTAAGGGGTTATACACTTATTAACCATTATTTTAAAATTGTTAATTTCAATTGCCGACCAGATGATTCTACATTTGAATGTAATGGACTAACCATCTGAAAAACAGCAAAATACTTTTTAAAAATAAATAATTTAAGTAATGAAAACTAAATAAGAACAGTTTAACTTTTTCATTAAATTTAGAAATTATTAAAATATGTCACAGTGCAAATAGGCACCGCAGTTTTTCTTAATCGCTTAACCTTCCCATTATTTGGTGTGTACATGTCATCAGTTCGAAAGTGTATGCTGCATATTTTACTGTAGGTACTGACTAGGCATCCAATCACGTTCATTTCTTTCCAAACGAACCGCTCTCACTCTTTTTCATGTTGGACTTCATTTGTTGGGAATCTGTGACATTCAAATTATAATTTAATTTTTATGCATAATATCAACCCACTAATATAATATCATAGTAACAATATTTACTGTATAAAAAATAATTTTATTTAGGAATTGCGTTCATGTTGCATACCACTTTTCAACTTCGCCAAGTACGTGTTTTTAAAATGAATATTTACTCACCTATGGAAGGTGATTCCAGCGTTTTTCATATCAGTATGGTTTCTGCACCACTTCACAACACAAGAAGCCATATTTGAAATGTAATTACACGAAAACACACAAAAAACAAACACAATTAAAATCACTGACAGATTGATTCCAGTGACACAACCGTACGATAGCTACGCGTGACAGCGCGGTACACTTTTTAAGCCCCGCCTTCCGCGGTCCCCATTATGTGGTGCCATTTTTTGAGCTGAGTTACACTTCTATAGGATACATTATTCGTAGATAAAAACATACATTATTGTATATTTTACGTGAAGATTTTATTCTTCTGTTTATTTTGCTTCGTGAACTATTTTCAAATAAAGGTCTGTCTTCAACTTTATCGCAGTTTTATTCTTCTTACACACATTTTATCTAAACGATTAGGTTTTGTTTTTACTACTTAGATGGCAGACAATCACACGGCCCACCTAATGGAAAGTGGTTACCGTGGCCTATGGACGTATGCAACACCAGGGGAGTCACACTCGTGCTGGCGACCCTATTAGAATAGACCGTTTCTATGCCGTCAGTGTAGGAGATAAAGCAGGACAAACCTTAGGTCTTCTCACTGACAACACAAAAACTCTCCTGTGAGCTCTAACTACCCTACTCACCGCCGGGAACACAACCCGAGGTTATTATGACCGCGGTATTCTGTAGGGCGGAGGTACTTCCCCAGTCGCACTTCTCAATTGGACAGAAATAGTGTCGTGTTTTTTTCGTCGTTGGTTACGTTAGTAACGATAAGTCTCATACTCTTATCTAAAATTCTCATGTCACAGTATTTGTCTGCAAACTTCTTCTTCTTAAGGACCACAGCGGCTCACGCGGCAATGATGCAGCAGATGAGCTTGCCAGGAGAGGATCTGACATGGTGGTAATGGGACCTGAGCCCATAATACCGATCCCCTTTGCATACCTACGAACCGTAGTAATCAAACGAACGAAAGATTAACACAACAGCTATTGGATAAATCTGGAAGTTTGCAGACAGGCGAGGGAAGCACTCCCTGTGCTTGAAAATAGACTGACCACGCGTCTTCGACAACTGACCAAATGGCAACTGCGCATGGCCACAGCTGCCATCACGGGGCATGGCTCCTACAATAAGCACCTTTTTATTTTAGGAATCACCGACAGCCCTCTCTGCAGAGCCTGCATGAGAGAGGAAGAAACAGCGGCACACGTGCTCCTAAATTGCCCTGCAACCGCTACATACGGGGTTAAGAACTTCGAAAACATAGGTACGCTCCAGGAGATCGCCAGCAGCGTAAATAGCTTGCTGGCGTTCTTCAATGAGTTGGGGTGGATCGAATAAAATGCCCACCCTCACGCAAAAACCGTGCCTTGTCGTGAAGTTGCGGAGACCAGCCCGAGTTACAATACAAATACCATACCATATCGCACGTCGCTGCAACTTGTCGAGAGCATTTAATAAGTACTTTGCGGATCCATCCAAGAGATGCAAGCAGTATTCCACACAGGAAGGAATTAGTGTCTTGTAAAGAAGACACAGAGCGTGAAAAACCGTCTCAGTCTGTTCAGGATTCCGAGTTTACGCGAGGGTGTTTTGATGATACTCTCGATATAGTTTTTGCTATTCAGTTTGCAGCAAACATCCATACCGAGGATATTGAGGTTGACCGGCAGTGACGTGTTCTGAAAAGAGGGAAGGGGAAGGAAAGACCTTTGTTGTACACGCACATGCCTGCGTCTTCTTCGCATTGAACTCGACCAAGTTCTCAGAGCCCCATTGGGTAGTGTGGTTCAAGATCCGGCCAGTCTCAGCGCCAAGAAGCTGCCTTTTTCCGCGATATCCGTCTGCTTTTCCCACCACATAACGACTATTGATGACACATTAAATTTACGCCATGTATAAATTTTAGTAGAAGAAGAAAGAAGCTACTACTGTGCATGTTATTTAAATGAAAACAGTCATAAACCATGTTAATAATTTATTAATTTTATCAGACTATAGGAATTTATCTCAGCTCTAATATAGACTGCTGCTACGAACAGTATCGAAATTATAAAACGCAAACTTTTCAGCGATTTAAAAATCATACGGCATGTCAAATATACCAGTTTCGATAAAAAAATTCACTGATCATGTATATTATGTATACTGTCGAAAGTGCCACTTTGTGCAAACTTGTCAAGTGTAATAACATTTACATTAACATCGGATCTACCACATTCGGTGGATCAGATTAACCACGGTGAACTAACACGAATCAGTCAGTTACAGGGTGTGCGTGCGTATCGACTCGCGATATCATTGAACGTGTCACAATCGATGATATTCATCGTCCAAAGTTTGCAGTATCGATTGTATTCAAATCAAAATTACATTAAATATGGACTTTCCCAAAAAATATTTTATTGGATCTAATACAATATTATATGCATTATCAAATAGTGCAATAAAGAACGATTCGATTCTTTTCATACTTTTCGTACGTTTCTATACTGTTCGTAGCAGCAGTATATATATTCAGAGTAAACTAGTTTTTTGTTGTTCCTGAAAAGTAGCTCCAAAACACATAGCTATTTGTGAACGCGTAGCGACGAACTACCATTTTGAATAACCCCGCGACCATGGCTGCTGAAAAGTAGCCGAAACGTCGAGTTGAATATAAAAACTATCTACCAAATATACCGCAATAGGAATCGTTAAAATGTAGTTTTATTTCAATAAATAAAGAGGTAATTATCTCTTAATTAGGACTATTCCAAGAACAATTTTTAGAAATAACAATCAAGAATTACCAGACTGCCAAATTATTTCATTAATAACTTGTTAAGTCCTAAAAGAGCAAAATATCGTCAGAGTAGTTAAATTTATAACTGATGTTTTTATTTATTTGACCTGTTGTGCATTTACGGCCGTGTTTATTGACGAACGGCTCGTAAAGTTTCGTAATTTTAGCAAGAATAAATAAGTTTATATCTTAATTTACATGTACTTTCGGGACTTTTCAAATTGCATGATTTGTACATAGCTGTTTCGTTTGAAGTTTCAATTTTAACTGGTTCTTTTGGTTTATTGTGCAGCTATTCATATTTGTGATGTAATAGGAAGTTAAACAATATTTTTCTCACTCGGAGTAATTATAGATCTACTCGATATATTGAAGGATCCTTCGAAATATTAAGAAAACCTGGCCTCACTAAGATCTTCAGAGCTGTAGAAACCTTACCTGCAGGCCGGTATACTTGCTGAGTGACGGACGAGGCTCTGGAGTGACTCTCCTTTCGGGATTAGGAAGTCAGAAGGTAGTCGCGTAAGCAGATCCCATGTACAGAGGTTATTACTTTTGTAGCATTCCTAGTTTTATATAAACTGCGCAGAAGTTAATACCAAATTTATTGAAACTATTTAAAAATATTTTTGTTACAGGTTAAAACCCAGTGAGGAAAATAGGTCAGCTCATGTAGTCTTCAAAGAAGCATTTGAACATGGAAAAATGTTTCCTACACAGTGCAGAGCGAAATACTCAATGTGTATCTTTGATGAATTATTTTTGTTCGATATAATTAGATATTTGCTACGTCATCCAGAAATGGAGTTGATTGAAGGAAAGTAAACGTACATGATTTAGTATTATAAAATGTTACTGTCGTTTTTTATGAATTAGTTAAGTTTTTTTATATATGTGACATAAAATTTGTAACAGTTTTTTTTTAACAGACTTTAAAAAGAGGAGGTTTATTTATTTCTTATATACTTTATTGTACGCCAATTACAATATTCATGATACAGAAATTAATCACTAAAGAGTAGTACAAAGGTCGGCCTTATCGCTTTTAGCAATTTCTGCCAGGCAGCCTTTGGATGAAAATGTATGTTGGTTGGAGTATTTAGTAGTTGTTGGCGTTTGATTAACAGTTACATTGGTAACATCGTATACACACTTATAATACCTTATTATATGAATACATACTATTAAAACATGGAAATACATATTTAAAAATATTCATTTTTAAAAAATACTTACACTTAGGTACTTAAAATATATACAGAAACATAATATTTCAATTAACTAAACGGTGTGGTTTAACGACATTTAAACAGTTATGATGATAAACTACGTTACAAGTAGTGCTCCTCGACCATTCTTTTAAACTTCTTTAAGGTTCTCAATTTGATGAGTATTGTGTGTACATACATTGATTTATGATTCGATTCACATATTTTTTTAGTACGAAGCGAAACAGCTGCATTTGGTCTTATAAAAAAGTTACTCATTTTGACATAATATTCGACATTCATTTTCCTTTGTGGCGATACCACATGTACCTAGCGCCATCTAGCAACATCAAGCTGAACTACTACGACACTACAAATCCTGCATCGTGAAAATGAAGTTCCAGCGCTGGTACAATGCATATTCAACATCCCAACGACAATCATCAGGCCGCGGCCCGCCAGGCGTAATCACCTTGCCTGGTCGGAGGATCCTCCCTTTGTGTTGAAGGAAAATCACACCTCGTTCCTCCACACCTTCAAAAATATTTTTGCACTGTGTTCGGTACAGCTCACATGTAGCCCCATATCAATTTCATGGGTACTGGACCTTGGACTTTGGAGACACATCACAGAACTTTTGAAATTTAAATTGGAAAAGGATTTGAATGTTTTTTAGCTAGTTTTGAGATGATTCTGTGTCAAGATAGACAACATTATGATAGTCAAGGACAAGTAACAAAATTTTAAGAATAACTTATTACAGACACTATAAAGCAAAAAATAAAAGAAACTGCGTTTGGAAAACCGACTTCAAAAACTAAATAATATAACATAGAGAAAGGTACCTAACTGAATTCACAGATTAACTGTTTTGTTAGAACTCAGTGCCATATGGTGACCACACTTTGAACACAAACGTATTTAACACTAATTGAATTATTTTTGGTGGTACAAGCTTTCGAATAACGTTAAAAAAGAAACAAGTAATTTTTGTGTAGGGACTAGGATTACTTGATTGAATGTATTTAATCCGCTCCTGAGTTTAAAAAATACATATTTAGACGTATTGTCAATGTACCCACTTAATAAATATTCTCTTTATGTAGTATCTCATTGTCATCGACAAATTTGCTTAGCAACGCCACTTCATACAGCGATAAAATTATTATTGATTGGCATGATGAAAGGTAAATTGATTCGAAGCGTGGATAGCTTTCGAATTGACAGTATTGAAGCCAATGCAGACCAAGCGGATAAAAGCTCAAGCACTTTTTAGTGTCAATTAATTATCAACATTATTCCTATTAGACAAAGATTATAAGACAAAGCTGCTAATAGTATTATAAGCGCAACAATCATGCTATGCATAGAGCAAAATAATATTGTGTGTCTGTCCTCGCATTATCAATTGAACAAACGACAAGTGGCGCGTCATGTTGCGCGACATCTGGCAACATCGCAACGTTACCAAATTTTCAAAGTAACACGCTTTGCTCGTCAAATGTTTCCTAGTGAATATGACTTTACGCTCACAGCTTGTCAAATCATTATACCACTACCAAGAATAATTTTCATATTTGAGATCCGATTCTCAGCACTCCATGGATTTACCGTGCGGTCGCCGGGTCCAAAGCGTGGTACAAAGAGGAACAACGTGACGGCGACTGGTACTTGCGACCCAGATGTAGGTTTAGGGTGACCACCTTGTGATGCATCAGCGCTCACCTCCACCGTAAGTAATGTCCCCCCCCCCTCCTACCTATCTAAATTTGGTAAGTGGTAAATAAGGTAAGTAGAAGTAGATCTTGGTTTACGTAAATGAATAAATTATTTGATTTGATTGAACAACGTCGCTTAAGTGGTATTCTACATTTTAAGCAAATAAACTCCAAGCAAATAAACCTTCACAATAAAATTAATTATAAAGAACTCAAAGAGTTGCCATTTGGTGTCAGTTTGAAAATCATGTATAGTAATTCATTTACTAGTCTAGTTAGATGAATATCCAAGACCAATTGATTAATCGACCTAAGCCTAAGTTAAATTAATCTACTTTCTTTTCAAACAAAGGCTGCGTTGTAATACGATATTCTTGCTCTTTGTGGCGGGTGTTATTTATCTTTACTCTGTTTCTAATTAAAAAAGCAATCAAATATAACTCAATAACATGAAATAGACGAAAAATTCCAAAAATAGATTTTTTGAAGTGAAAACTTCTTTAGCGGCGTTGAATGGGTAAAAAGTGTTAAACTCAAGTCAGGATTACTTGATCTTTGAACCGTAACCGATGGCTGACGTCATACAACATTACAACAACTACAGATTGTTTATTTTGTTAGGTGCGTAAAGAAGCATCGTAGCCTAGCCGTAAGCGCTTCGACTGTAAGTCCTTATGGTTTCAGATAGTACCGGGTTCGAACCTGGGCTCCTAACACTTTTTGTAATTTATTACTTTTTGTGATTAATTTTTCTTTTTGTAATTTATTACTTTTTGTGATTATTTTTTCTTTTTGTAATTCATTAATTTCTTCTGATAGAAAATTAGTGATAGCTTCTATGATTGGCGCTATATTATAGGTATGGTATGGTATGGTGTGTTCTTTTTATCTTTTTCTCTGTATATAACGAAGAAAGAAAGAAAGAAACTTTTCACTTCTGCCGGCACTCCCGGAGTGCAACCCGTCTTTTTTTTTAATGGTCTTATCAATAGGACTTCACCTCAACTGAAAGTCAAAGTAAATGAAATAAAATGGCAAGCTTGCATAAATTCGTATTATGCTGCACATTACTGAAAAATCTTAAATGCACAATAATATAAGATATATCAACAGTTCCCATCGATTGGACGTCTGCATTTTTTTTTAAATTCAAGGTTAAAGATCAAAGAATTTAGTTTCTCGTATTTTTCTCTTTAACAGCAAGTCTTATCGCAAAAGTTGGTTAGACAAATATGTAGATCATGTAATTGCCTACAGAATTTCGGAGCCATAGGGATGTCGAAATAGGAAGAAGTCATAATGTATCATATATAAAATTACTTGTTATCATAGGATGAATCATCAACGCGGAGCCTAAACCGCTGGTCCTATAAACTTGAAATTTTGACAGTAGATGCTTTTCATGTTACTACCATCCACTAAGAAATGATGTTTGGAAATTTTGTTACTACTATTTAGTAATTTTCTTATTTTAAAATCGCTATAGCTTCGAAATAGTGATCCGTACAAAAAAAGAATAAGAACAATCGTCATAGAAGGTGATTCGAAAAAACATACAGCCCATTACAAAGTGCTCGTTTGACGACAATTGTCTCGCCTCCTATTACGTGGGATCGACAATCATAATTGGCGAATTGTGGTTGTTAATACACCTCTGCCTACCTCTTCGGGGATTAACAGGCGTGAATATATTTACGTAATGATAAGTTCGTACATACATGTCATGAGTTGTCTGTCTTTTCAGAAGTTTACCGTTGCATTTGCGCAAATTGAAAAGCTTACTCAGACCAAAGTTGCCTCTTTTCATTTTCTACTAATCGAAACTTTGTTAGTTGCACTTATAGAACGTAATTAATATAACACTCTAACTGAATTAATTTAGAATGTTGCCTAAAATATAGCGCTACGATGTGGAAAAGTATGAACTAAAGAGGTTTGATTTTTTATATTTAGATAGTTATTCTACTATACTACTACTAAATAATGAGTCTGCAATCAATTTATAAACCACTACACTACGGCAGTTTGTGTATTTTTTGCATTAATACAGCCAAAGAATATAAACAATACCAGCCCACCTCGTCGGAAGGGTGTCGTAAGAGGTGACTAATGCAGAAATATGCAGAGGATAACACTATGAGAGGTAGAAAACTCGAAATAAAACACTGCCATCCCGTCTGGCCAGCGTAGAAACCGTAGACCAAAGCCAACTAAAATTTAGAGAGTCATATTTCCAGCAGTGGACTGTAATATGCTAATTAGAATAAGAATATGAATAAGAATCTTTATTTCCTAGAATATGGTTGGTTACAGGTGTTGGGGTGATTTAGGATATACAGCATATTCTGCCATTATATATTGATTGATAGCATAGAATTTTTTTGAAGTGAAAACTTCTTTAGCGTCGTTGAATGGGTAAAAATTGTTAAACTCGCGCGTCAGGATCGCTTGACCTTTGGACCGTAACCGACGACTGACGTCATACAATATTAGCTAGAGACTGTCCATTTTGCAATATACGATAAATAGCTTCGCAGCATAGCGGTAAACGCTTCGACTGTAAATCCTTATGGTTTCAGATGGTACCGGGTTCAAACCTACCTACCTGACACTTTTTGTGATTATTTTTTCTTTTCGTAATTTATTACTTTTTGTGATTATTTTATCTTTTTGTAATTTATTAATTTCTTCTGATAGAAAATTAGCAGAATATTAGTGATAGGGTCTATGATTGGCGCTGTATTATAGGTATGGTATGTTTTTTTATCTTTTTCTATGTATATAACGAAGAAAGAAAGAAAGAAAAAGTTTTGACTTCTGCCGGCACTCCCGGAGTGCAACCCGTATTTTTTTTATACCACTTAGGTGGCAGACAAGCACACGGCCCACGTGATGGAAAGTGGTTACCGTGGCCTATGGACGTGTGCAACACCATGGGTGTCACACTCGCGCTGCCGACCCTGTTAGAACAGAGAGTTTCTGTGCCGTCAGTTTAGAAGTTATAGCAGGACTTGCCAGGTCTTCCCATTGACATCACAAAAACTCTCCAGTGAGCTCTGGCTAACCTACTCACTGCCGGGAACACAACACGAGGTTATTATGGCCGCGGTATTCTGTAGGGCGGAGGTACTTCCCCAGTCGGACTGCTCAATTGGACGGAAATACCGTCGTTTCTTACCTCCTACTATTATATTATAAGGCAATGCGTTATTAGTCTAAGTGTTTAAGCATTGTCTGACTAAGAAACACACTTTATGCTATTTTTATCAGTGTAGACTAATAGTATTTCAAATGATAACTGTCATGAAGTAATGCTATATAAAACTTTACTGCTCTTTAAAAGTTTAACGTTGAAATTACAAACCAGTAAATTAGTTCAGAATTCCATTTTCAGCTCCATTCCTAGTTTAGGTAGTTTGAAAATATATTTATTATAGTTTTTGCTTACAACTCAAACCAACTCGGGGAACGAGTGAAAAGTTTAACTCCAATTTACTGAACTGCGGTTAGTCTTACGGTAATTAGCACCGTAAAACGATTTTCAGCTTGTTTGCTAAGACTTTCAATGAAGAATAATTAAATGTTATTAAACGTACTTCAGAACTTTGAGATATCTTTCTGATTTTACTTTATACTTGTTGAAACTTGCGGAGTTGCCCCCAAAAGGTGCTGAGAAGATAAAAGTATTTTTTTAAGCTTAAATAACAGGTTTATTGGTGTCGAATAGGGAGAAGTTCATGTGTGTCTGTACATCATTCAGTTTTGTGAAGGATTTCACTCTGTTTGGTAGCAGTAAGATTCACTCACTGTGGTGCACATACTAGAATTTGGAAACTGCGGTAGGTGGAGTTCGCTTTGCCAAGCTTCCAGAGATTGAACTAGGTCAGAAGTCAAGAATTTTGGCCATAGAATCTGATAATAGTACTACGCTGTAGTACCCGTTAGGGCGGAGTAATGGACGCTCAGTATGACATGTACTAGAACATCTTTCGTTGACTGCTTTGGTCTAATGTCATATTATACATTAGTAAATTAATAGATGATGATACAAACAAGAGTTTCAACACTTTTCACAAAACTGGGTAGCCAGTTATTAGTTGATAGTTATAACATCCGCTTCCGATTCATCAGCTTTTTTTAGAAATAGGTTGTATTTTCGCGCATTATCTCTATGGAGATATGAAATATGCGGAGCAGTCGCCTAAGTGTTGAAGTCACTCCCAATTTTTGTAAACCAAATCACGGGCAATCTATGGTAAAATAGTTTTAGTAGGTATTTCTCTTCCATCCGAGATCGCACGAAAATCCTCTGGCCACTTATATAATCTAATTATATATAATATGACAGCCTCTGCGCGTGGCGGTAGTGAACGCGGCCGCTACGCAGGAGGCGCGGGTTCGATCCCCTCTCAGTGCAAATATTTGTATGTATGAATATGTATATTTGCATTGGTCTGGGTGTTTCTATGTATAATATGTATGTATTTACAAAAAAAAGTATCCAAGTATTTTTATCCACATTCTAGATTCCGTAACACAAGCTAGTTAAGCTATGCTTACCGTGGGTCTAGATAGCGATGTGTGAAATATAAAAAAAGACGGGTTGCACTCTGGGAGTGCCGGCAGAAGTGAAAACATTTTTTTTCTTTCTTCGTTATATAGGTACATAGAAAAATATAAAAAAGAACATACCATACCATACCTATAATATAGCGCTAATCATAGAACCTATCACTTATTTTCTGCTAATTTTCTGTCAGAAGAAATTAATAAATTATGAAAAGAAAAATAATCAAAAAAAGTAATAAATTACAGAAAGAAAAAATAATCATAAAAGTAATAAATTACAAAAAGAAAAATTAATCACAAAAAGTTTCGGAAGGCCAGGTGGTTTGAACCCGATACTATCTGAAACTATAAGGACTTACAGTCGAAGTGCTTACCGTTTAAGCTACGACGCCATCTCTTTTAAATTGCAAAATAGATAGTCTCTACCTATTCTTGTATGACGTCAGTCGTCGGTTACAGTGCAAAGGTCAACTAATCCTGACGCTTCCTTAAAATTTTACACCCATCCAACGTCGCTAAAGAAGTTTTCACTTCAAAAAAAATTGAATTGTTCTGTAAAAGAAATGGTTGTATGATACTGTTATACTATGACTGATATGTAACTTGTTGTATATCTAATCAATTTATCATTTTTCCTTCCTTAAAAATCTTTGTACGCTATCCTATCATCTGTTTTGTTTCCATCCACCCAAAGGTTGCCAGGAAGACCTACCTACCTACCTATCTATAGTCAGCGCGCGATGCACGTCAAGGACACTGGAAACTAGAAAAATACGGCGAGGCGGGTGACGGCGGAGTAGGTACGTTAACCCCGACGGGTCCGATCCAAAAACCCTCCCAATTCAAAAATCTAGCTGGTTAGGTACCTACTACCTACCTACTTCGTGGTTTACCTATAAATAAGTACCTAGTTTTTGTCTAGACACGCATTCTGAGCAGTAGTAGTGGTAGGTTGGGTTATGGGTAGGTAGGTTACCTTAAATTTTAAGATTTATTAATTTGGCAAACTTACCTTTCAGTATCTATGGGAAGCAAAAAAAAAAAATCGATATATTTCTATTCGAATTCAAACAGCCGAACGCCACAAAATATCGTCTGTCTACTTAGTTTAAGTAGGCACGATCAAGAGAGAAAAAAATAATGTTTTTATAAAATCATAGAGCATATTATACCAAAATAATACCTCAAGCGTCCAGACGAGCGCGCGCGTAACACTCGACTAATTTTAATCCGGTCGGCAGGATACTTCGCTGTAGGTATATAACGGATGTACTGCGCGGAGTGAACCATGCCTGATACAGGGTAACCTAGTGTGGGGTTCAGAGAATCTAACGAAATCTCTATGTATTTAATACTGGTAATATTTGTATTTTAGACAGTTAAACCGACTGCAATAAAGTTGGAAGAAGATTCAGAGAATGAAGATGATTTAAAATATACTAATGAACATTATTTTCACTATTAAATACATCTTTGATTTCATATAAATAGAAGAACTTGAAATGAACTGAAATTATGTTGATTTAAATCAAAAAAAACTTCAGTTATAATGATCTGACTTGGTTTATTTGAAAGTATTAAGTTTCAATTTATTCTTACCAAATTAATAACTAAAAAGTTTTAATTAGACAATGAGACGTCTCTAAACGAAGTTGTTGAGAATCACTTGCCAGCTGAACGGGTCAGCGACACGCGCTAACTTTCAAAATAACTTGAAAAATTATTCTGAAAACATTTCAACTCATAAAAATTACAAATCACGCTAAGTCAAGACTGAAGGTTTTTATTTGTTTTTGAACTTTTCCTTTTAGAAGTCATTTCTTTTGAGTGTCTTAACATTTTTAAAATCCTATAGTATCTGAATTTTATCTTTTAAGTAGGCTTCCTATTATTACATTCGTGAACTTATAATTTCAAGATTTTTAAAATTGCCAACTCTTAATACCCGTAGGGGATCGGAGTTAACTTATAACCTGCATAAATAATTAAGTTAATTTATACCTATTAGCTTAGCAGTGCATCTCAGTGAATGGCTTTACACTTCGGAATATATACGGTAATAAACCAATACAACGAACCTTTGAAATGTTCAGTAGCTGTCATTAACCATGAATTGTTGTTTTAACACTTATTTCTATTTATCAATGTGTGTGTGTAATGTAAGATGAGTATTATAAAGCTAACCATGAAGTCTAAATCTGAAAAATGAACACTCTTTCGGTAGCTTAGTGCTTAAGGAGTCGGCCTTACGATCGAGAGGTCCTGGGATCGAATCCTGGCCATTACAGTACCGACGTGAACCTACTCCTAGCACAAGCAATTTAGCTTAGTTGGAGGGGTTAGAGGGAATATTAGTAATTTCGGTAATTTCGGTTGCTAATATTCTTTTATAAAAAAATAAATTTAGACTTTTTGCAAATACATGGCTAGTAAACTATGATTAAAATAAACTTTAACTTAAAATAAAAACTACACAATATATAGTCCGGTCAGAGATCTATATTTAAATATGTACATTTGCGGTACATTACATTTGCACTTTTTATAATATTTTAATAGATACAATTCTGAAACACAACAATAAAAATAAGTTTATTCTTTATTGTTTATATCCATCTCTCCATTCCTTGAATTAATTTTTGTGGGTTTAAAGTTGTGCTTGCCATTTGACCCCAGAAAAGAAGAATCTATCAATTAGTAGGAGAGTTTAGATTTGGTCCCAAAGATTTTGATTAGTGTTAGACACTATTTATTCTTCAATCAATCAATCAATTAGCTTACTGCAGTCAACTGATGGACATAGGCCTCTGCCAATGTACGCCATTGCTCCTTACTCGTATAAGTTACAAATTGTAATAATTTTAGCACCTCTTTGCAGCTATCCCCGATCTGCAAATCGGTCATATATTATATTTAAAAAATCAGTTTTGATTAAAACATAACCATGTGAAAAAATATTCTACTATTGAAAATGGAAAGTACAGTATGCAATTAATGCACGAGTCTTCATAAATAATAATAATATTTAATATAAATAAAATAATAAGATATAATGTTAATGTCATCGTTACCTACGGCAACGTATATGGCTAACATTCTGTACAGATAAAGATTTTCAATCTGAAAAGGCAAAGAGAATTTTCTAATAGAAAATACAACCCCATGTTTATACAGCTTGTTGGTATAGGACCTCATAAAGTTAGATGGCTAAACTGCTTCTACTAAGGTCGGATTTCACTAACAAAATATTTGCGATCAAAGCGGTTTTTTACATTCGAAAGGATGAAATTCATTGCAAGAAACATGATAACGCAGTTAAGTTCGACTTGATTTGCTTAAATCAGTAGACAGAGACTAGGTCTTTGTATAGAATCTCAAATCGATGTGCCTTGTTATTCTTAACAAAAATATTGTTTTGAAGTTAAGTCAAGTACCAAATCAAGTACTATTTATAAAAACAAGGCCAATATCGTCGATCTGGCATAGAAAAGATAATAATAATTACACAAAGGTCTTATAGCTCTTTCAAAACTTTTTGTATTCTGTTGTAAACCATTATTTACTCTTTCATAATTGGATCTTAGAGCTCATAACATATTACATGTTATTATGTGTTGTAATAAAGTATTTGTGGCCTAAAATTTACACATTAGATACCACCGGTGCCTAATGTTTACATAAAATCCCACATTGCGTGCATTCATCCACATATTTCCATATTAAATGTTATGTCGTTTCTCTTCATTACCATTATTCGTCGCTTTATCATCTGCTAATGAGAATGCTGTTATAAAAATGTGTATATTTTTTGACTAGGTCATATTAATGTCAGCGCGCATAAATGTCAGATTTATCCTTTAAATTTTTACGACTCCTATCATTAACTTCTTCTTCTTCTTCATTCTAGCGTCCTTGTCGCTTTCGAAGCTTTTCAACTTGGAGTCTGGGGTCCGCTTTTTACCAGTCTAACTGCGGATTTAGCTAAACTTCGATATTTTCCGTGAAGCGACTGCCATCTAACCTCCAGAACCCAAACACGATATCGAAGCATTGCAGTAGACCAGTTGTTGGATTTTTGAGGGCTCCAAATACCCGTAATGACTTCCATAGATGTTTGTATGACAACCGAGACGGACGGCTTAACGTGCTCTCCAAGGCACGATCAGACCTATGCAAATACCCACATTCATGCATACAAATATTTGCACTGAGCGGGAATAGAACCTGCGCCTCCTGCGTAGCGACCGCGTTCACTACCACTACGCCACGGAGGCTGTCCACCGTGTCCTACGACTCCTATTATTAACACCATATTTAATTCTCATAGAAAATCTTTCGAGTTTTATTTTTAATCCATGCGAATCAATGGTGATACCAATATAGGTGATATAAAGACAAATAGACAAAACTATTAAAGTTGTCGATGATCCATAACTTTTGGTATATTTTGCCCACGGCGTATGCCACTATAAAAGTTTTTTCAATCAATTCCGACGACCCACTTTATATTCACATGGTTATTGAGTGTGGTGAACTTTACCAGTGTGCAGGATTGAGTCCGGAGATGTGTGGTATACTAACTTTGGCTTTGAAATATTTACAAGGCTTTATGTTACTAAATACTTATGATACGGCACATCGAAATACCCTTTTCATAGGCTTTCATAACTTTTTATAAGATACTTACCTTCATGGATCGTGTTATAATTTACGAAACCTGAATTGTAACGTTCTATGAGGGTGCTAAATTATGTCTGACGCAGAATACAGCTTCATATAAAAGTTATTTGCAATAAATAGTATTCATAAACTAGCCTATGGCCGTGCCGGCGGACGTCTGTGTTAAGTTCGGAATAGGTCTAGGTATTTTTTTCTAAAATGGTTTTAACGTAGTTACAATTTTGTTACCATATCGATATAGGATGTGCAAATGGGTTTATATGAATGAATTTACGTGCCAAGAGTAAAAGATACTGCAGGTTGTGGACGAATTCCCTGTATACAGACAGAGAAATGGACGTTGCACAGACCACTAGCTCACCCTCAATCCTAGCTAACTTTGACGAGTCCACTCTATTTGATGAACGCTATTTATATGTATACACACTACTATCTAATAAAGCTGCAAATATTATTTGGTTATAAGTATCATCAGCATTAGTGGGCAGTACAAAAATATACAAAAGATTGATAACATAATAATTTATGCTGAGCTTTAATTCAACCTCTAAAGTGATATATCTATCCAAAATAACACTCCGGACGCAGTAGACCGTGTACTTCAAGATAAAATAACAGCTTAGAGCTTAATCCATATCTTAATCATATAAATTGAGTTCATTCGAGTAGCTCAATCTACACAATAATAAGAATATTTTATTGCATTATGTGTGATACATTAAGAGTAAGGCACATTTAGAGGTGGAAAATTTCTTGCCTGCAAGATACGATTCTTGAAAGGACATAAAAAAGTTTCTTCGTTTAAACATTCGCAGAAACAATATCATAGGCGAGAATTGAGTGTTTGCCTGTGTGTAAACTTTTTGATACGATTATGGTAGGGCAATTATTGCTACTGATAGTTGCGTACAATTTCTCCAACCGAAACGTACGAGAAACTTTTCGCGTGTAAATGACGCCTAATGGTTCTATCTATAAACTTGCGGCATGATAGACCTGCCTTCATAAAGCAGTTAGGAAGTATTATGATTATGAAGCAAATTCAAATAATTCAGCAACTCAGTTTGTCACCAGTTTAAATAATTTTGACAAAATATGCTATTATTGAAGACAAAGATCACTTTGATTAACCAATTATGAACTACTAGCTCCTTTACTAGACCCTTCGAACTTCGTACCGCCAATATTTTTCTGCCCGCATGATGTCAAATCCCGTTCCCGCTGCAGCTTCTACTATATTAAACATGTAATCCATACTAATATTATAAATGCGAAAGTAACTCTGTCTGTCTGTCTGTCTGTCTGTCTGTCTGTCTGTCTGTCTGTATGTTACGCTTTCACGCCTAAACGACTGAACCGATCTTGATGAAATTTGGTACAGGGGTATATTAGAGCTTGAGAACGGACATAGGCTACCTTTTATCACGAGAAAGAGGGTTTAAGGGGGGGAAATAGGGGATGAAAGTTTTGATGAAAGTTTGTCATTTCTGAAGATATCTTAATGAAATTTGGTACAGAGGTAGATCAGAGCTTGGGAACGGACATAGACTACCTTTTATCGCGAAAAGGGGGGTAGAAGGGGGGGACTAGGGCCTTAGGATGAAAGTTTGTCATTTTTGAAGATTTCTTGATGAACTTTGGTACAGAGATAGTTTAGAGCTTGGAAACGGATATAGGCTACCTTTTATCGCGAAAAGGGGGAAGAAGGGGGGCGGACTAGGACCTTGGTTTGAAAGTTTGTCATTTTTGAAGATTTCTTGACGAAATTTGGTACAGAGATAGTTTAGAGCTTGGGAACGGACATAAGCTACCTTTTATCGCGAAAAGGGGGAAGAAGGCGGGGACCAGGGCTTTAGGATAAAAGTTTATCGTTTTAGAAGATTTCCTTATGAAATTTGGTACAGAGATAGTTTAGAGCTTGGGAACGGACATAAGCTACCTTTTATCGCGAAAAGGGGGGTAGAAGAGGGGGACTAGGGCCTTGGGATGAAAGTTTGTCATTTTTGAAGATTTCCTGATGAAATTTGGTACAGAGATAGTTCAGAGCTTGGGAACGGATATAAGCTACCTTTTATCGCGAAAAGGGGGGTAGAAGGGGGGACTAGGGCCTTGGGATGAAAGATTGTCATTTTTGAAGATTTCCTGATGAAATTTGGTACAGAGATAGTTTAGAGCTTGGGAACGGACATAAGCTACCTTTTATCGCGAAAGGGGGGTAGAAGAGGGGGACCAGGGCCTTGGGATGAAAGTTTGTCATTTTTGAAGATTTCCTGATGAAATTTGGTACAGAGATAGTTTAGAGCTTGGGAACGGATATAAGCTACCTTTTATCGCGAAAAGGGGGGTAGAAGGGGGGACTAGGGCCTTGGGATGAAAGTTTGTCATTTTTGAAGATTTCCTGATGAAATTTGGTACAAAGATAGTTCAGAGCTTGGGAACGGACATAGGCTATCTTTTATCGCGAAAAGGGCGGTAGAAGGGGGGACTAGGGCCTTGGGATGAAAGTTTGTGATTTTTGAAGATTTCCTAATGAAATTTGGTACAGAGATAGTTTAGAGCTTGGAAACGGACATAGGCTACCTTTTATCGCAAAAAGGGGTAGAAAGGGGCATAGAGACGACGAAGACGAGCATAAAGGGGGGGGAGTTATAGGGGTTGAAAGTTTGCCAGTTTTGAAGACATCCTGATGATATATTTGGTACAGAGATGGATTGAAGCTTGGAAACGGACATAGGCTATCCATTGACGCGAAAATGGAGGCATGGGGGAGGGGGGGGGGGGTAATAAGGTTGGAAAGTTTGACAGTTTTGAAGATATATGAAATTTGGTACAGGGATTAATTATAGAGCTTGGTAACGGACATATGGTACCTTTTATCGCGAATAATGTGGTAAAATGGTGGGGGAGGGATAAGGACTGGATAGTTAGTATGAAATGGTGAAATTTGGTACTGAGATGGATTAGAGCTCGAAAATGGACATAGGTTACCTTTTATTGCGAAAAAGGGAGTTGAAGGAGTGGAATAGGGCAAAGGTATGTTAGTTTGACAATTTTGAAGATATCTTGATGAAATTGGTATAGAGATGGATTAGAGGTTGGAAATGGACATAGGCTACCCCTTATCGCGGGGAGGGGAGAAGGGGAATAGGGCTATGGGATTAAAGTTACTAATTTTTCATTGACACAAAAAAGGGGGTGAATATGGCATAAATAGTAAGAATTTCTTTTAAGATGTCCTCATGAAATTTGGTCAAAAGGTGAATTAGAGCTTCGGAACGGACATAGTCGAGTAACGAACCAAATATAGAAGCGAGTGGAGAGGCGAGTAGAGATTGTTATAGGGACGAGTGGACAGGCGTGTAAAGATCGAAAGTCGAGTAGAGTCGACCACAGGGGAGAGTAGATATGCGACTAGAGAGCCAAAAAGAATGCAGTAAAAGGTAGAGTAGAGAGGCGAATAGGGAGGCAAGTGGAAAGATGAATGTAGTGGCGAGTAGAGATCGAATAGAGAGTTGAGTAGAGGTGCGAGTAGATGGGCGAGAATCGAATGGATGGGCAAGTAGAGAGGCCAATGGAAAGGCGAGTTTAGAGAAGAGTACAAAGTCGAGTAGAGAGGGGAACAGAGAAGTCAATAGAGAGTCGAGTATAAATTCAAGTATAGAGGCGAGTAGAAAGTCGAGTAGAGAGTCGAATATAGAGGCGAGTAGAAAGTCGAGAACAGAGGTGAGTACATAGTCGAGGACAAAGTTGAGTAGAGAGGCGAATTTAATGCTCAATAGCGTCGGCTTAACACTAAGCGATAACCGACATCCACGCGGGCGGAGCCGCGGGCAACAGCTAGTACACATATAATCCTTCCTCTTGAATCACTCTACCTATTTAAATAACTGCATCAAAATCCATTGCGTAGTTTTAAAGATTTAAGCATACAAAGGGATATAGGGACAGAGAAAGCGACTTTGTTTTATACTATGTAGTGATAAACGTCAAATCATTGGTAAGTCTCCTCTTTTTCATCCGACCTTGGCCTTTGCTATACTGCTTCTAGTTTTATCGGTTTGTTTGGGATTTCGTAGGAGCGACTGCCGACTGGGAGGTACCCAGAGCCTCAATCAGCAGCTTGACTTAAAATATTCATATCCATACAAAATTTCTATCTATACAATTTTATTTGAATAAAGTATTTTTGAGCAATGTTCACTAGCTCTTCATGAATCTTTTAAAAAAATGTTACCATGTGGTTCTCAAAAAGTTTTACAATCTCACGTCATATATACTTTTTTCGATAACCGTATCTGGTATGGGTGGTTTTGTCGCACTTAAACCGAACCAGTTTTTTGACTGTATAATAAATTAAATTATTAAAAACGAAAACCCAACTGATGCTAAAAAAATCAAAACAAGATTTATAGTAGGCGGTATCTATTAATTTTCATGTGGTTTGAGATTCGCAAATAGGTACCACCTGATATAGGGCTTATTTGGTTTTTTTTAGCATCAGTCGGGTTTCTTTTAATAATTTATTTGATTTATTACTTTTTAGTCATGACATACATATTTTTGTAATCGTCTTCTAATTGCCTTTTGATACCCCATTTGATAAATTGGAGGGACATTTTTTTTACCAGATACATTTTGGATTCAAACACCCACCAATGGCTTTTGTTCATATTTTATGTATCCAAGAACCTTTCATTTGAGACATGAATCATTGAAATCCGTTCGGTGGATCAGAAGATATGAGGTAATAAAGAATATTACAAACGTACATACAGACATACAAGATACGCGCGAAAAACATAACCCTTCTTCGCAGTCGGGTAAAAATATAAATGTATTGTTATTAACTTCCATCCTCTTACTAAGCAAAAACGTTGAACATATAACCTTTTATTTTGATAAGCCTTTATAAACAACAAAGAAAATATCTCTTCTACTAGAATACTAAACTACTACTATACATATTAACATTGCTATTGTACAACTGAATGGATATTCAGCTAAGTCATAGGGTAGTTCTGTTGCCATAGTTACTAGCAATATAGTATTTACATATACTTATGTATATAAGTCGTCTTTATGAACAATACAGTGCAGCAGCATAGTTTTTACCAAGAAGTAAGGAATGATTGCAGTAATATAGGTAAACGTCAAAAACTGTAGATGTAGGGGAAAAATGGGAGAGACGCCATACTTTTTGTAGAAATTAGAATAATACATAAAATTCAAACTGTTTTAATTTTTATTAGAAAGGTAGACAAATATTCTTTCATACAAATACAAAGTAATTTATTTTTTAATAATAAATAAAGAAAAAGGAAAAGTAAAAGGAAAGTAGATACTGGAAAATCTCTCCCATGACGTAAGGTGAGATGCCATTGGTGTGAGAGAGTTATTATACACATGATTATGCTTATTATACGAAGTGATTCTCTTTCAATATTATTGCAATAAATGTGGGTACTTATGGAACGTTTTTGGAACAAAAGACACTTAATTCAGTCTGTCAGCTTTTTGGTCAAGTAACAATTTTCCCAGGTTTTTTTCAGTCCACAGCCCTCTAAATACGGTATTCTTCCACATATATTTTCTCGGCATCATATAAAGAATAAAAGTTATTTTAAAAATGAACAAAATTCTCATTTTTACAAAAGGTGGCATCTCTACTTATTGTATGGGAGAGATGCTATGGATGAATAAAGTGCTCAACTAAGATGGTTTTTTTTTTTAAATAAGGTAATAAGAAACAATACAACGTATTTAAACCAAAACTTTTCTTACTGCGCCTTAGTTTTGCATGAAACAATAATTGAAACCACAGTTACACAAACTTTTCTTTAAAAAAATCACGATTGAAAAGAATCTTTCTAAAATGCACACGTATCACTTGAGCAAAACCAAACACGTTCAGACGTGTTTATTACATTGCATCTATGAAAAGTTAAGCACAGTGACAAATAGCGACATATCTTTTTCACATACCGAGATACATATTAAAAGTATGGCGTCTCTCCTCATATGGTGTCTCTCTCACATTTACCCTATAACTTCGTCAAAAAAGAAATTTCGTTAAAAATAATGGTACCATAAAAAATGGGTTTGTTGAACCAATTTAGGCCTATTGCAGTCTTCTATTGGATAGAGGTTTATCCCAGCGCTATAGGATACGAAAGACGAAGGATCATACGGAAGTCTTTTCCGATTATCAGACTATAAGCGTACAGTAACACCTTTCATTTATACGTCTGTTTAAATCGCTTATTTTTTGATGATCTCATTTCGAATCTTAGTTTTCATGTGTTAACTTTAGAGCACCATATTAAATCTATTTGTGGTTTACTGAAATAAATGTGTGTGAAAATAGAAATCTTTATTTGCCTGAAACACAGTTACGTTACAGAGTTACAAAACTAATTACAACTGTAAAATTATGCAGTTACAAAATTATACGTAATTAATTGCAATTGTAATTAATAGCAGTGCGAGATAGAGGCGGCTCTCAGGCAACTGAAGAACGGAGGAAGGAGGTTCCTATCCTGAAAGAGCTTGCAAGTCTTTTTAATTCCGTTATCCAACAGGGTCTAACACCTGGGGCGTGGAGCGGGAGAGCGGTGATACTGTTCTTCACAAAAGGCGACTAGAGCTTACTGAAAAACTACAGGCCCATCTCACTCCTGAACCACGTTGTTCTCGAGAGTCATAGTCATAGTCACAGATTGTCGAAAAACTCAAAAATACAATCAGCCGCTGTGTATGGCGTTTGTGGACTACGAAAAAGCCTTCGACTCCATCGAAACCTGGGCAATTCTGGATGCCCTGCAACGGTGTCGTGTTGATTGGCGATACATCGAGGTGCTGAGGTGCTGATATGATATTGCCACAATGTTCGTCCAGCTCCAAGACCAGAAGACGAAACCTATTAGCCTCCAGTGTGGAGTCAGGTAGGGGGATGTTATATCCCCGAAACTATTCACCAATGCTTTGGAGGACGTCTTCAAGATTCTGGATTGGAGTGGGCGGGGATCAACATAAACGGTGAGTATATCTCACACCTTCGGTTCGCCGATGACATCGTCGTTGTTACGGAGTCGCTGGAACAACTGGGCGAGATGCTGCACAACCTAGATAGAGCTTCTCGACGCGTCGGCCTCGGCATAAAAGTCGCGCAGTGGGCTATGGAGCGAGCTATGCTTGGAGTTTCTCTGAAGGATAGAATTCGGAACGAGGTCATCCGACAAAGATCCAAAGTTACTGACATAGCTCGTAGAATAAGCAAGCTGAAGTGGCAATGGGCTGGCCACGAAGGACCGATGGCTGCTGGAGCAGACGAGTCCTAGAGTGGATACTGAGAGAAGGCAAACGAAGGGTAGGGCGCCCCCTGGCCAGATGGACCGATGATCTGAAAAAACTGGTTAGGACCGACTAGATGCGGAAGGCGGAGGATCGTACGAAATGTCGCACATTAGGAGAGGCCTATTTCCAGCAGTGGATTGCAGTGGGCTAATTGATTGATTGATTGACTGTGAATTGAATTATACTTTAGACAAGTATACCTAATTACCTAAAGTCTAATTAATTTTATAACTTATATAATGTCATAAATTATTAATATCAATTCAAAAAATAATAATTACACTAAGAATTTCAATTATCGACATTTTTTTTCACAATTAGCCACCAACTAGATTGGTACTTGATGCCTAATTGTGTAAACTGTGGTTTTTTAATTGTTATTTAATCACAAGTGGGATAGTAGATTTTTTATTTTATTGGTTGAGGTGTATTATTCTTTAAAAAAAAAGATTAAAAAAGATCGTGTTCAATTGAGCAAATACATTAAATGTACCTACCTATTGCTTGTTAATTTTATCTTGTACGTGTATAATAAACAAAACTTTTACTCAAATAAGCATAACTTTTGTTTTCTCTATGTCTAAAACTTTAAGTAAATTCACCATTTTGTACACGCGATAAACAAAAAAAGAACCCCTTTTTTACTCTTCGGAAATTTACGCGTATAGAAAAGCTACTTCATTATTCTCGCTAGTCCGCCAGTACCAAAAACTTTCACAATTCGTTTTTACTGTAATAATAAAGTTATTTATTCATTAAAATGCCTACAAGTACTAGTTATGACGATTTACGTACCTATAAATGATGTGATTGATGCGAAGTCCTTAACGTTATGGAATGTTTACTATCTGAAAACTGCATGTATAAATATCTATATTAGTATTATTTTACTCACAAGGAATTGAAAAACGTCGTGTGATACACGTGTGTATTGTTGAGTATACTACTATTACATAATAATTACAATTATTATCTAGAAATTCACTGATTGTTTAAAAGCACTTTTCTATTCCTTCCTAAATGTTGGAAAAGGTAACTCTCTTAGAGTTCGCGGTATGGGATTATGTAAACTTTGACTATCATGTCATTACAATTAACTTTATTAAAAGTGCTTACTGACGGGTATCTGCCAGTTTGGTTACATCTCTTGCGAGGTACTTTTTATTCAAGCATGCTTACTCAAATATTTCTGGGTTATTTTTAACAAAAAGAGCTATCTCGAGTATGTATATGGGAATAATTGTTAATAAATTATTATCTTGGTTTTCTGCTAGAGTCGATGAGCGAGAGAGAGAGAGCGATATGTGAAAGTAGTCCCATATTTTGAACGAATGGCACCAAAGTAGCTTTTTATAGCAAACTTTCTGCATGTCACTGTGCTATACGCAAAATAAACTCTCCACCACCAACGACTATAAAATAACTCAACAGAAAAAAATCGTGTTTCTACACGTAGGTATATTGCATTCGCTTAAGTACCGATATTCTCTTAAGGCGCCCACTCACTAACAGTCCGCCTGCAGTTTCTGATCTGTCCGGCGGCCTGCAGTCCTAAGCCGATAGCGCCCACACACTAAAGAGATTTTGGCCTGCCGGCTATTCCCTGTTGTCAGTTTTGCGACCACACACTAGCGGTTGTGAGTCGTCAGTTTTACGTCGTACGATCGCCTGCCGGTAATGGTCTGATATCAGTTACATAGAGACTACGAAACAGTGCAAGCGATTCGACCTTATTGACATTTTCTTAATTACATGTTTTTTCGCATAAATAAATGCCGCTGATCACGAATATAAGAAAAAAACTATATGTGTTGTGATGTCAATAAGGTTCAAAATAGCTTGCACTACGTTATTCTTATATAAGTACGTGCTAATCATTGTGTGAAATAGGTGTTAGCTATTTTGAACCTTATGGACTATGTGCATAAGAAATATAGACGATTATGTACATAAAATGAATAAAATCTTAGTAAAAACTAGTGATGTAGGTACATGTCATCATAATGTTACTTTAGACACGAGACGTTGGTCGACAGGCCGCCGGCCGACTGCCTGATAATGTGTGCTCGTTCGCCCTGACGGCCTAAGACTGTCCGGCCTAGAACTGCCCGGAATCGTTCGGCGGCCACACACTATCGAATCGTATTAGTCGTCAGTCCAAAATCGTTAACGAAACTGTGAGTGTGTGGGTTATTGCGATTAACTGACAGATTTATATCGTCCGGCCGTCGTCCGGTAAACTGTTAATGAGTGGGCGCCTTTAACATCAGGCCGTCTTTATATTAGTTGTCTGAACTAAAAATATTAAAAGAATATTTGCGAAGCTTGCAAACATTCTAGAGGAAATTGTGTAGAGGTTTATTAGGAGCAAAATCTCGACTTGGTAGACAAGTTGACAGCTAATAACAAGCGTAGCATTAGTTCCGGATTTAGTTCGATATATTGTTAGGAGGTATTACTGTGAAATACTCAAATGTCAAAGGAACAATTGTTAGTAAAGGCAGACAGTATTGAGGATACTTAGTTATTATGACTGTTGTAATGAATTGCAGATAATGAATACCCGTTTATTTTATCACACAGAATTTTTAAGCGTCAAAAGTATCTTGACTATAAAGTCTCAAAATGATCATAAAACTCTCGTGTTTCTTAATACGAGAGTTTTATCTCTTGCAAATATTTGCACTGAACGGGAATCAAACCCACGCCTCCTGCGTAGCAGTTGCTTTCACTATCTTCACGCCACAGAGGCTGTCAATACTTCAATATCTATTGATCCTGTAAGAACGATTATATTAACACATACATCTTCGTTATCTCACCTAAGCTATAATTCTGTCAAGCCGTTAACAAGCTCGGTTTAACAAGATATTACAATACACTATCTTGAGACTTTACCGGTGTAATTATCCGACTAAATTACTGGTGTAAGATATCATTCTCTAATTAGAAAGTCACAAGTTAAGTATTTATAATTTAGGCATTAAGCTCTTTCACATTAACAAAGGAAGACTATTTGTAACCTATGCAGTATCGACAGTATCTTAAATTGAAGGCAGTTTTTGCTCAGCTCTATTTATATTCTGATGTTATTCAGGATATGGGCCAACAACGAATATCTAATTACAATCAAAGATGACACAATAAATATCTAACTACATAACGGTAAGGGTTTTTCTAGGTTTGATATTTTTTAAACCACTTAGGTGGTAGACAAGCACACGGCCTACCTGATGGAGAGTGGCAAGGGCGGCTCACTCATACTGAAGTTACTCAATTTAGCAAATCCAGCCGCGTCAAAACTATAGAAAATTCCATCAAAAATAGCATTATTGCTTGAAATACCTTATAATTTAAAGAGAGCCGAAGACGGTAATCAACAATACACACGTGTGTCATAAGCCGTTTTTCATTTGACTTCTGAATAATATCATAGGAAAATAGATATTTGCAGTTATCACGTAGTGAACATTCCATAACGCTAAGGCCTTCACAACAATCACATCATATATCGGACGTTGTACTGCATATGTGTATATATCGGGCGGTGTGACTCGTCACTTAAATCGTTTTCTTCACAACTAGTACATACTTGTAGACATTTTAATAATAAATAACTATAATTTCACCAGTACAAACGAATTACGAAACTTTTTGATACTAGCGGACTGGCGGGCATAAATAAAAAAACACTGGCCACAGACTAAATGAAAGAGGTATCTTTTTTTATGTGTAAAGTATTGTGAATTTACTTAAAGTTTTAAACAGAGAGGAAACAAAAGTTTTATTTAAGTTGTTTTTATTGTACACGTAGAAGATGAAATTTAATGTATTCAAATACGAAGTTGCATGAAATAAACAGCAATAGGTAGGTATACTAATTTATTTCTTCTATTGTATACGATATTTTTGAATCTATTTTTTTGAAAGAATAATGCAACTCAACCAATTAAATTTAAAAAAAGTCAATATTCCACTCGTGATTTAATAATAATAATAAACCACAGTTTGATAATAGGTATCATTATGTGCCTAATTTCGGTGAGCTAATCTCACTGAAATTAGGTACATAATGATAGCCACATTATGAGGAAATGAAATGAAAAAATATTTATCAGAGTTCCTTACAAAAATGACAATTTATTTATACGCACTCACGAAAGTATTTTATATTACTATAAAAGAAGATAGTGCGCCTGACCTCCCTTTTTATACGATAAGTCCACAGATGCCGTTTTATATGTGCAATAAAATATACATACCGTGGAATTGACAAAAATTAATAAAAAAGAAATGTTGGACAAGTTTGAGGACATTGGTTCCAACTATTTAGGCAATCTGCGGTATTCATGTAGTATATATCAATATGTAATACATGGTATACATATATTATATATTATGCATATACAGTATCGGTACCTCCAATATTTTGATTAGCCTAAGGTGAGTCACTCTTAATGACTATTCAAGTATAGTTTCGTCAATAATACATGCGTAGAAAGAGACTCAGTTTCCATTTCTCAATTCAGATTATTCAGAAACTGACCTTATAAAAAAGTAAATAAATAAATATTCTAGTAAAATGAAAATCTAAAAGATTTTTAGGTCGTTAATTTAAAGAATTTTATACATTATTGAATATTATGATCGTAGACCAGAGCGCACTGGCATATCAGCTAACCAACGTTCGACGATGTCACACGGAATTAAAAATTCGCGCCTTTGTTTATCCCGGCCTGTGAACTGTCCACTGGTCCTACTCGTACTGGTATTTAACGTAAACAAAGATCACATATTTATAAGTGTGGTGCAGTAAAAAAGCATGATTGCCAGCAAAAATGAGTAAGACGATTATATTATGGTACATACTTTGTGTGTGCAAATATAATCGAGTATTATATATATTTATAAAATATGTTATTTCTTGTTTAAAAGCAGACGGGTGTATCGAAAAATCTCAAGCGAGAAATTACACATGTGTCTTAGAGCTAACCTCATAAGTTTATATTTTGATTGTTACAGAAAAACTAAATCATTTGACACGTACATATGGTCTATTTGGCTAAATGGCACAAAGGTCTTAGAGGTTTAGGTCCGCCTCGTACCTGGGACAAAGGTTGGCCCAGGTACGAGTCAGATTGTTTGCTATCCATCGGGGCAATGCCGCTAGCGTCATGGGCACCTTTGCCCCTGGTACGGTGAGGGGCGGAAAAATAATCCATAAAAAATTGTTTATATATATTCAAGAATACGTATAATAATTCTGTGTTAAAGAGTCTTTAATTCTAATTTTCCAGTTGTTTGAAAAATAACATTCGACTATAAATAACAACGGTTAGGTATATTAGTATAATAATAATAACAACGGTTTTCAGGTTCTACAGATGTTGAACAAACACCACTTAGCAGAAATTATGGGCATTTCTTATAACCTGGCCATTATACTGACTACTGATCGTAAACTCATCATTGGATATTTTGAAACTTTGCAGACGACAATAAGAATGTTTTCATTTAAAATGACACGCCAATTATGTAAAATAATTGAGGTTACTTAAAGACTACGAAATATGCAATGATTTTATTTTTAATATTATTATTTAAATTAAAAATAACCGGCTTTTATAAATTACCAGTTTACAGGCCAGTCATTATACAGGAATATTTACTGATGCAAAATGGTCGGCGGTCAGCGGTCCGCATTTAGTACCTATACGGACCGCTGACCGCCGACCACTAGTTTTTTGTTAGATTTTCTCGGCAAATAATAATGTTCGGAAAAATACTAATGCATGTTATTATCAATAGTACCTACTATAAACTATATTATATTCATTTAAAAACATCGTGAATTCAAAAGAAGTTAACCATTTAGCAGTTAAAGGGTTAACCATTCAGAGCTTTACGCTTCAGAATAAAACAAAAACTTAACAAGGGCTCATAATATAATAAATTCGTGTAGAATATGAAATCAGAAGTCAATACACATTTCTATAAACGCAAGCGCTTCCTGCGTCGCTTCACTGGAGTAGGAACCACAACGTTTCATATAAATACCGAAAATTACCTTTGTTTTACATAACAAACCCAACAATAAAGGTTTTCATAATAATATGTTTATTGTTATTTCTACGGGGTTACAATTTGTATACGTGTGCTAAGATTCTTCGAATTTCATATACATTTTGCATGAGGCAGAGGCCGTGGAATCCGGCTTCAGAGGGATCTGAATAGAACTCAGTGGAGGCCTTGCGATATGATTAAATCCTTTGTATCTAAAATTATGGTAATGTTAATGAATAATAATACTAACAGAGTATAATTTTATTATGACAGTATTAAAGCGTCTGCTATTTATTCGAAGTAATTTGTTTATTACCTTCTACATTTTTGCATAAAGTTAAAATTGAGAGCAAGTCAAACTACACTTACCATCGTTGCCTGTAGCAGTCATGTAAAATATTCAGGTTTTATAATATTCTGGCAACAATATTACAGCAAGAATGTTTAAAATGTAGTTACATATTTGTTCAAATTTCATTCGGTACAGTTTATTTGGAGCAAACAACAAATATTCAGAAGTAAAAAGTGTTGAGTCGTACTGGTAAGCAAATTGTAGAGAATGTAAATTAGCTTTAAAGTCACTACGTTATTGGAAAATTAATAATAAAGCCAACTCATTATTTTAATAATACATACTTTCAACCTGGTCACGTTAGTTGGTTAGCTTTCACCGAAGTTGTTGAGTTTTACTTTAAGCATGAAATGAAAAAGAAACTTTTAAATTACTCAAAACTAAAATGCAATTAGTCAGCAAGTAAATAAAAAAATGTTCCAATAATTTATTTTCTAAACTATATCACGACTTAACAATTTATATATGTATATATATATAAATATATAAATTGCCTAAAGATTTGAAGGAGATGAGTTGCAACGCATTTAAAATAATATTCAAAAAATTCTTACTGCAAAAAGCATACTACAATGTTAAAGAATTTCTAGATGACAAGGTTGTGACATGAGATTTTGATATTTTACGTATATCTATGTATTGACATTAGCACTTCATTGTACCATTATGATTATTATTATGACATTTTTTGACATAACATTTAATTGTATATACCTATTTATGTGTATATTGAAATGTTTTAATTAATTACCTTACTTGACATTTTGATTTTGACTCATATGTATTATTTGAATTATTGTTTTTATTTGTATATAAATATAAATAACATTTGTACGTCGCCACACACGCGGCTAAACATGTTGGACATAACTACTAAATTACATCTTGCATGCACATGTATGTATAACACATGTTTTGAAATAAAAATATGATTTGAATTGATTGGATTTGAAAAACTCTTAACCTAAAATCTAATGGGACTAAAATCCCAAACCTTCATTACAGCTGAACACAGTTATAGCATGCTTAGAACATGTACGTAGAACTTAGAACATAACTTCAGTTAAGAATGCTTCCTAAAAAAATAAACCATACAAACAATCGACACTACGATCAATATGAACGTACCGTGAAATTTACTATTTAGAACACGCGTGTATAATGTATAATACATCTTCTTCTTCATCCTTGCGTCAGTCTCCGTCGAATCCGAAGCTATCACCTTGGAGTCTAGGGTCGACTTTTACCAGTCTTCGACATTTTCCGTCAAGCAACTGCCATCTGACCTCCACAGCCCTAAGGCGATATGAAAATGCTCATATCCATGCACACAAATATTTCACTATGTAGTGGTAGTGAAATATTTGTGTGCGTGCCACGGAGTCTGTTAATGTATAATCTCAAGTTTTTCCTTTTGTTACCATTCTTTTCTCGAAGCAAAAATAAAAAAAAAAAGAAAAAGACTGAGGATCTGTGGGGCATTTCAACCAATATAATAAAATCAGTAATGCCCACTATTGCCCCTTATCTTGCATTTATATTTAATCAATGTATAGATGATAAATAGTTTCCCACACTCATGAAGTTTAGTAAAGCAGGGGACAAAAGTGATCCATCCAATTTTCGGCCCATCTCCATACTCCCAGCACTCAGCTAAATTTTTGAAAAAATTATATTTAATCAACTGCTTTCACATTTCACTTCTAATAAATTACTTCATGAGAAACAGTTCGGTTTCACTAAAGACAGAAACACGACGGATGCAGGAGTCGAACTCGTTAAACATATATTTGATGCATGGGACAAGAAGCAGGATGCCATCGGTATTTTTTGCTCTATCAAAAGATTTTGATTGTGTTGATCAAGAGACTTTGTTACTAAAATTAGGTTATTACGGTGTTTCTAACAGCTCACTTAGCTTACTTAAATCTTACTTCACTGGCAGAGTACAAAAAGTTAATATTAATGGCACTAACTCATCTGGCGCCCCATTAGTCATGGGAGTTCCCCAGGGCTCGATATTAGGACCCCTTTTATTCTTGATATATGTAAATGATCTTCCTCACTTCACTAAGTGGTAAACCGTTTTAACTCTACAGGAACTGCAATTAGAAACTATCCGTCACCCTCTGTATTCGCCAGACCTTGCTCCAACAGACTACCATTTTTTTCGTGATTTGGACAATTTTCTATGTGATAAAAAGTTTTCTTCTCAGGAGGCAGTACAAAATGCTTTCACACAGTTTGTCGAATCTAGATCACCAGAGTTCTATCGCAAAGGCATAAATGACCTTCCTACTAGATGGCAGCAATGTATAGATAATAATGGTAATTATTTTGATTAAATAAATACGTTAAAAAAAAAAAAGAAAAAGACTGTGGAAGTCTTTTTCTTTTTTTTTTTTGGTTCGAGAAGAGAATGGTAACAAGAGGAAAAACTTGAGATTATACATTAACAGCCTCCGTGGCATCCACACAAATATTTCACTACCACTACATAGTGAAATATTTGTGTGCATGGATATGAGCATTTTCATATCGCCTTAGGGCTGTGGAGGTCAGATGGCAGTTCCTTGACGGACAATGTCGAAGACTGGTAAAAGTCGACCCTAGACTCCAAGGTGATAGCTTCGGATTCGACGGAGACTGACACAAGGATGAAGAAGAAGATGTATTATACATTATACACGCGTGTTCTAAATAGTAAATTTCACGGTACGTTCATATTGATCGTAGTGTCGATTGTTTGTATGGTTTATTTTTTTAGGAAGCATTCTTAACTGAAGTTATTTTCTAAGTTCTACGTACATGTTCTAAGCATGCTATAACTGTAAGCATGCTGTAACTGAAGAATGGGAGTATTCAGTACCTAGAGTAAATTGCCCGAAATTCCATTTTTACTTACATAGAATAAAATATAATAGAATAGAAATGAGTTTATTCAGTACATCATCATACACTGTTACAACAAGCATTCAGCAAACAAAACTTAAATAAGTATCATAAATATGTGCAGACGGATATACCGAAAGGGTCACCAGCTCAGTATGTGCTGGGTATGTAAATACCACAGCGCTGGTATTCTGCTGGCACCCGCTGACACACGGACGGGGGTACCCGATCAAAGAAAAACAATAAGAAACACATTACTTAGAAGAATATAAATACATGTAAACAGCAATATACATAAATATAGATAGGGTAGTGATATAAATAAAAATTGCAATTTAAAATGCAAATGATTGGATTGTCATTGGAGGAGTACAGCCAACAACCATGGTTTGACCAACCCTGGAATATCTCCATTATGTATGTAACGTGACCTATGGGAAGCGTAAGGTCCAAATCCACGACCAGGAAATCCACCCAAGGATTTCATCGCTCAACAATATGCCGGTAAGTTGTCAAATTTGTGTACAAAGTAAATTATAATTTAACTATTAAAATTTTATTATATTATTGAAGTGAAAACTTCTTTAGCGGCGTTGGATGGGTGCAAAATGTTAAGGAAGCGTCAGGATTAGTTGACCTTTGAACCGTAACCGACGACTGATGTCATACAAGATTAGGTAAAGACTATCTATTTTGCAATTTACCATAGATAGCGTCGTAGCTTAAACGGTAAGCACTTCGACTGTAAGTCCTTATAGTTTCAGATAGTATCGGGTTCAAACCACCTGGCCTTCTGAAACTTTTTGTGATTATTTTTTCTTTTTGTAATTTATTACTTTTTATGATTATTTTTTCTTTCTGTATATTATTACTTTTTGTGTTTATTTTTTCTTTTCATAATTTATTAATTTCTTCTGACAGAAAATTAGCAGAAAATAAGTGATAGGTTTAATGATTAGCGCTATATTATAGGTATGGTATGGTATGTTCTTTTTTATCTTTTTCTATGTATATAACGAAGAAAGAAAAAAAGAAAATGTTTTCACTTCTGCCGGCACTCCCAGAGTGCAACCCGTCTTTTTTATTAAGATATTATCACTAAAATATTGTATATATAATGAAATAATAATTATTACCAACAATATATAACTAAATAAAAGATTTGTCAACATTTATGTTATTAAATTCCCTTTGCCGGGTAAGGATAAATATTTTTAATTTATTTCTAAAAGAATTAATATTTTAACTATTTAAATTTAAATATTTTAAGGATTAACTGAAAGCGAGACATTTGACAAGTGTGTCATTAACTATTACTAACAAATAACTAATGCCCAAACGTACGTGCCTATTCATATATGCATAAAGTTGTAAATAATCAACCGGAAACGAAAAAAGGAAGGTTACCTACAAAAATAAGAAAAGCTCTTAAGACAGAGAGAGGGCTCTAGGAAAATTTGTTGTTGGCATTACCGAGTCAATATATTTATTTAACACGTAGAAGATTTTCCATATTGATATGGTCACTATAAGACGTTGTAAGGTTAGATAATTACGTAACAAATGAAGACAAAGGGTCCCTTCAGCAGGGACTGAATAAATTAATAACATATTTGGTATTACATGGATTTCACAACGTTTTACGTTAGAACAATAGAGGCGAGAGTTGGTATTTTTGACAAGTTTTATTATTTTTATGGAATTAATATTTCAGTACAAAATTAGGAGTCAGAGCTAGAATTTCCATCCTTCAAGATCTAACGAATTACATGCATTCTACTAATGGGAGTAAACTGTGACTATATAAGCTTTTTTAAGATTGGCTTAAAGTCCATCACGGAACGAAAGTACACGAGCATGTTCAGAATATCTATTTAATATAATATTAGATACATGCATAATATATTTTGCATGTGAGGGACGCGATGTAAGAGCGATGAAGTGGCGGTAGCATGTTTAAAACAGAGAGGAAATTATTCATGTGTAGCTGTGCCGAACCACACATGTCTTGTTTTTAACCGTCGATATCATACTTCTATCTCTTTATACATATCTTTTTACCAAAAAATTCATATGAAAAGGTTAACATAATGTAAAATTATTAGCCTTTTCCAAATACATTCAACTGTATGAAGTTCGCCCGTGTTACTCCGCTGCGTGGTTTTAACTAAATTCATTTTCGATCAACAGATTGAATTGATACTTCTATAAGATCAAAGGATCAAGTACACGCCTCAAGAACATGCACATAACCGAAAAACCTGAGGACCTTCCTTTTTTTAAGTTTGTAATTCATACGTTATAAATATACCTAAACCAAATTAAAGGCCACAAGACTTTGGTAAATTAAGCGAAAAAAATGTAAATGGCTATAAATATATTAAATTGTGCACAATAAGGACAATTTCGCACTGGGCTGTTTATTTTTGGGGTGCTAACTGGAGATACGTTCGCTGTTTTTCAGAAGTACCTATTTATGTTTCACCGATGTTAAACTTAACATGGGCACAGATAGTGATACTGTGGCATATAGGTTATTTTACATGGCATACAGAGTAAAAAAAATTAAACTAGTTCAGAGTAAGAAAAGATTTGCATGGCATTCTTGGATCTTGTGATTAGAGTTTTATTAAATTTTAACTCAAAATTCATAACAATTTTAATTTTTAATAAATGCATCTATCATAATATACCAAGAATGTGTTTTCTGATGTAATGATTTGCATGTTTTACAACTTTAAAATTTGAAGACACTGTCTTATAACTTGTACTAGAGCTGAAAAGTTTATTTATTTATATAAAAAATTATTTCATTTATATTTAACCAATAAAACACCTGCACACTATATAAACCCTTGGAAATCCGAATCCGAATCCGAATATACCGTTTTGAGAAACAGACGATCAAATGTAAAATTATGACATTAATTGGTGTCATGTAATAGTATAAGCTTACTGCCCACTAAAACTTAATAAATTGTACCCAAATTACTTATTTGGTTGGTATTAGATAGCATAGAGCAGAATGTTTGCCTAGTTGACACAGACCCAAAGACACGCAGTGGATTAGTTCATTGAAGCATGTTAAATGTTTCGTCAGCAGAGCATAAAAAATGACGTCACATTTGACTGTACACTGATAAATGTTCGTGTGTGCAAATTGCACGCCTGTGCAAAAAAATTAACGTGAGCGGAGACCTGAAATACACTAGTATGATTATTTTACAGATTTACTAGTGCTTCACCGATATAAATTGGTAGCTTTGACCAGTGCCGTATTATTATTATAGACTCAGCATGCAGGAACATTTCGGCACTTGAACACGGCGCAAATGCACACGTCCATAATAGGCCACCGTATCCACTTTCCATCAGGTGGGCCGCGCACTCGTCTACCACATAAGTGATAAAAAAATATATGGTCACATACTTGCGAGAAGAAAGGTATGAGACCATACGGGTTACCTGTTGTCAGAGGGAGATACGACTTTAGTAACGTAATTTTTGAAGTGAAAACTTCTTTAGCGGCGTTGGATGGCTAAAAAATGTTAAACTCGCGTCAGGATTAGTTGACCTTGAACCGTAACCGACGACTGATGTCATACAACATTACAACAGCTACAGATTGATTTTTTTTTGCGAAGAGCATTATTAAGCTTCGCGGCTAAGCGGTAAGGTAAGTCCTTATGGTTTCAGATAGTACCGGGTTCGAACCTGGACTCTTCGGACACTTTATGTCCTTGCTCATACTGTTGATTGATGGCACTTGGTGGAACTTGCTACACATCTTCAATGAAAACACTTGTACTATTCCACATTATTTATTGAATTCCTGACCGGTTTCACCTTACGGCATTATCAAAGGTTTACTGAATGTATGTGGAATAGTACAAGTTTTTTCATTTAAGAAAGCTTTATGTGATTATTTTTTCTTTTTGTAATTTATTACATTTTCTAATTATTATTTGTTTTTGTAATTTTTTACTTTTTGTGATTATTTTTTCTTTTTGTAATTTATTACTTTTTGTGATTATTTTTTCTTATTCTAATTCATTAATTTCTTTTAACAGAAAATTAGTGATATGTTCTATGATTGGCGCTATATTATAGGTATGGTATGGTATGGTAGGTATGGTATGGTGTTTTCTTTTTATCGTATTCTCTGTATATAACGAAGAAAGAAAAAAAAGTTTTCACTTCTGCCGGCACTCCCGGAGTGCAACCCGTCTTTTTTTTTACGTAGTGCACTCGCGCGTCTCGGAAGTGAACGTAAAATCAGAACATGTAGCCAGATTTTTGTTGTCATTTTAGAATACACTTCAACCAACGATTCTGTAAAATGGTCAAAATAGGAACTACGGTTGCCACTGTCAAATACATACTATTATATTGCAAATCAAAGACAATTTAATCCGATTTGACATTCTGGAAAGGAAAGTGGCGGCCTCCTTTAGTTCAGGTTGATTTTACTCTAGGACCAAGAGGTTTTACTATACTGACAACGCAACTATAGTTTATAATTTATGACTGGCTTTGACAGGTGTACCTCCATGTCATAGATGTTATGCCTTGGGACATATATTTTGGACCGAAGTAGAGAGTCAAATGAGGTCCCGTCAAATCTGTGCGCACCCACAGATTGTTTTGTAATAATCTATGCTTAGCGAATTTGTGTTCGTCCACCACCGTAGCACCTCATGCTATCTCAAAAGACATCCACGAAACGCGTACTACGCGTATAGAGCATATTTTAAGTCCAAGATATACACGTATGTCCCGAGGTATACGGTAGCGGTGCTAAGCTCCCACGGCCTGTCAAAAGCAAAGGCCTCACTAGGCCGCGCCAGACCGCGCCGCGCCACGCCGTGGGAACCGATCGGCGCGTGGCGCGAATGGAATCACAGGCCTCGTGCTTACATTTACACTCGACACGCTGCCTTCATGAAATTACCGACTCACGATGGACCGCACGCACCGCCCCAGACTGCGACGGGCCGCGATATGCGCACCAATTCCCACGGTACGTTGGCCTGTCCTGGTGCGGCGTGGCTTATCATTAAAACGGGCTGTGAGACCCAAACTTTATAATGTGCAAAAATCTGACACCCGGTCGGTACGTCCGAAAAGTAACATGCCTCCCTATGTGGTTGGTATTGTCTAAGCCATAAAGTGATTGAGACTTTTGGAATGCTTTTGTTGTCTGAATATTATTTTATCTAAGAATTTATGCATTCATTTCAATAGCAGGAGTGAGAAAATAAATACTTGAATTAAGTGATTGAAATAATAATGCGTACCACTTCGTTATGCATGAATATAACTACCACACTTTTAAAAACAAAAATAATGTTCTTTTACTACCAATAAATGAATAGAAAGCTTGCAGCAGCCATAAAATTATAACTCTACTCTGTATTATTCAATAAATTCAAATTCAAATTAAATTTATTTGCAAGAATTCATATTTCTACATACTCTGCCATATGTGGCGTGCAAATCATTTTATGTTCATCAATATTACAATTTATGTTTATTCAATGATGTAATATTATTATTAACAAATGTCAAATGTAAAAAAAAAGTAAAATTAAATAAAATTATCATAAATGCAAGCAATGTCAACAGAATAGTAATGTCAACAATATCGATAAATCAATTCAGAAAAATTATGTCAATGTAAATAACATAAAATTAAATAGAATTATTATTACAAATGCAAGCAGTTTCAATAGATTAGTAATGTCACCAATATAGATAAATCAATTCAAATAAAAAATTCTATCAATGTAAAATTAAATAAAAATTAAGTCAGAAATCAGATTAATTAAGTGCTTTTTTCATTAAGATACTCCTCTATTGAATAGTATGCTTTATTCAACAAAAATGCTTGTAATTGTTTTTTAAACATTTGTAGGTTTTTACAAGATTTAATAGCTTGAGGCAGTTTGTTATATATCTTAGGTGCCATTACAAATCGCCTCTTTGCTTCAATAACGTGACATATCCGAAAAATCGTTTTTTTTTATTGTTTGATAATTAAAACCGCCGTATCCGATTTTATTTTCTCACAAAACGTCGTATTTTTTACGCGCGAAATAGCTAATCTGTGGGTGAAAAAGACAGCGCCACTGTGATAGATCACAATATCACGTTGTCTCTTACTGCGGAGAGGTTTGATGCGACAACGCAACATAATAGTAGCCACCGCGCGCTTGCAGCGGAAGGTGTTAAAGAATTTCTGCAAAAACGTGACTTATCGACCATATCGCGTTTTAATTGCAAAGGTAAGGTTCATTTTAAATACGATTTTTAATTTTATAATGTGATATGTAACTTTGACACATTGATATTGAAAAATAATACGGAAGGTCGATTGTTATATTATGTTTATGTCACACTGCTGCCGAAAGGCTGTTAGTTTTGCTTTGTCTTAACTTACGATGTAACATTGTAGGTAATAAAACTTTTTCTAATATAAAATTTAAGCAATAGATAATTGTTTATGTCTCGTTTTAGAACAAAAATAAATTTGTTTTCTTGGAATTATTTCCAAATAGTACTTTGTTAATGCTAAAACTAATAGCCATTGGTACTTAATTTTTCAGATGGAACCTAGAAGTAAAAAGCTAGTTAAACTGGCAATGACAATGGAACATGCAAATACTCCTGAAATAAACACAAGTGTAGGTAACTACGTATTTGTGTGTAGGTATAACCATAAATCTTAGTATACCTACTTCGCTGTGCGAGATACCAACGCGCGTCTGACTTAAATACTAGTTCTATCTACTATTTAAATAATGCACAGAAATATGGGTACTATTAATATTTTAGTAATAATGTTTGATTCGTACAAATCCTAATCTATGCCTCATAATAAAACTAATTAATTACGTCTGCGAGTTCGTTAGTTAGTTTGTTACGCTGTCACGCCTACTATAGTAGTTATTCAAGTGATTATTACACGCTATTATTCTCGAACACGTTATCAGGCGTGCATAGTAGGTTAAAAAAGGTACATTATAAATCAAAGAAGGTACCTACTAAAATATTTTAAAGATTTAAAGCAACAGAACGTCTTTTGTTTTACAAAATTACACAATGCTAAGCGTGGAGGATGCAAATATAGAGGATGTAATGGACGTAAATGAAGTTGTAGATACTGTAGCAGAAAAAAAAACTGAGACAACTGTTCTTGAGACTTTACCTTCAGCTTACCATCAGGCGAGGTAAAGTCAAATTGACGTGTCCTATTTATAAAAAAAAATCTAATTGCCATCGTTGTGATTCAACTAGTAGTAGCAGTAGTTCGTCGACTGACTCCTCATCGTCATCAAGCAGATTTTAGCTAAAGATGCTTTAACTTGTCTAGTAAAATGTGATCTCGGCTCCACGTCATAATTTCGAAATAATCTGGCCGACCGTCAAAATTCCGAACGCTCATTTCGCCGATAATTAATTCAACGAATGGTTGTATGGTCGACTGTTAAAACTCCGAATGGTCATTTCGCCGATGATCAGTTTTACGAATGATTGTATGGTCGACTGTTAAAACTTCGAAAGCTTATTACGCCGATGATGAACTTTATCATTATTTGTGGTATTATGTTGTGATGAAGAAATCCGTTTAATCACAGTGTAGAGACAGAGTGCAGCGTTACGCTGATGTGGCACAGTTCAATGGGTCTAGTTCATAATATCAACAGTCACTATATCGATGATCGCTTTATCGAAAATTCCATCGACAGGCTAATGTATCGACAGTACCCCAAATCGATGGTACGCTACATCGACAGTACGCCAAATCGTTGGTACACTACATCGTTAGTACACTAAAACGATGGTATGCTACATCGTCAGTAAACTATATCGTCGTCAGTAAACCAATAAGTACGCTGCATCTACTACCCGACCCAAACAACAGTTAGAAAAAATATTTATTTCTGCATAGTTATAAAAAAAATGCGTAATTTGCATTCGAAGTTTTAATAGTCGACCATACAATAATTAGTAGAACTGATTATCGGCGGAATGTTTTAACAGTTTTAACAGTCGACCATACGACCATTCGTTGAATTCATCATCGGCGAAATGAGCGTTCAGAATTTTGACGGTCGGCCAGATTATTTCGAAATTATGACGTGGACTCTGTAATCTCGGTAAGTAAGCGATACAAATTGTGATTATTTTTGTAGCAGGTATTAAGTTGGTTTTGTCATAATATAAATTACAATAAGTGAGGTATCGGTTCCTCTTTTTTTCAATAAAAATTGATTCTCAAATCCAATAGTTTTTATTTCTTCAATGTTTATTTATGACATAACTCAGTGTCATAACAAAAGTAATATCATCAACACCGTGACTACTTAGGTTGTAACACTTATGTTATTAACCCCTAAAATCTATAATAAAATACCAAATGCACTTAAAGACTTAAGTTACAATTTGTTTAGAAAAGAATTAAAAGACATACTAATTTCAAAATGTTATTATGACATTGATGATTTTTTAAATGATAGTTATAGATGTAAAAAATTAAATGACTGAATTAATTTTTTGCAAGAATAACGTGATATATTTTCCCCCTTTTTGAAATTGAAGTCAATTTCTTGCTAAGCTTTCAAATAGCCAAGATTTTAACAACTTTTCAAATACTATATTTGTTGTATTAAATAATAAATTAATGATCTACGGTAAAAAAGTTCTTTGTTTCGTCACAATTGTGTTTTGTAAGTTAAAAATCAGTCTCCTGTAAAATTGCAGTTCTCAAGATAACACATTATCGAAGCAAAGAGGCGAAATATGCTTTTATGCAGTAGGGCCGTTTTGGATGGGACCAAGCATAGCCTATCAGACCTACTGCTGGTTACAACCGAGAATTTCTCCCTGTTCTGTTTAACAAACATAACTGTCTCAAATATGTAAATGCAAGGCATCGTCAGTATGTTCAGGCTAATAAAATGAGGTTTACATGTATCAGTCGTTCCAATCTTACATATAGCTCTAATGCAGCGCTTTTGAGCTTTAAAAACTAAATCTTTACCAGTTGCATTGCCCCAAAAAATGATTCCATACCTCAAAGTAGAAGCAACCAGTCCAAAGTATGCTGTCATTACTGTATCCCTGTTCACGGTTTTACCAAGCATGTATAGTGCATATGCATATTGGTGTATTTTATTACTCACTATTTCAATCTGTGCATTCCACTGTAGAGTACTTTCTATTTGTAGGCCTAAAAACCTTGTCACTTTAATGTCACTTATCTTTTTATCGTCATATTGTATTTCGAAATTTGTTTTGTTTACCCTTTGATTACAATCCATTATATTTGTTTTGTCTAAATTAATTTTGAGATTGTGCACTTCCAGCCAGTTGATTATAGAAGTAATATTTTTGTTGATTACTGAAACAGTGGTATCAAGATTATCACTATTGAATACCACTGTACTATCGTCGGCATACATAGTCATTGGAAATGGTGTGGCTGAGTCATTAATATAAATAATGAACAGAAGTGGCCCAAGTATACTTCCCTGTGGCACTCCGTAACGTATGGTTCTTGCGTCCGACTCGTACGAAATTTCACTCTTAGTTTTATTACATATTTTATTTATAACTGTTATTTGTTGACGATTGTCAAGATACGACTTGAGTAAACTTGATAAATTCCCACGAATACCGTAGGCATTTAATTTTTCAATTAATATTTTATGTATATAAGTCTTCAGGCTTTCACGGCCGGCGTTGCATGTAGAATATACTGCTTCCAGGCTGATTGGCCGTGGTCCATGTGAAACTTGCGTTCCAGACGTTTCGTCGATCACTGCGGTCGACATCTTCAGTGGCGCAGGGCCGGGCGACGACACTTCGGAGACCTTGCCTCGCCGGCGGCTGACGTGCGACTGGCGCGATGCCTTGAATCACGGCTGTATTTATAGGCACGGTCGGAGCGGGGAATCGACTCACTCGATTCGATTCTGTGGCGCGGACGTACTCGATCCTGATTGGCTCTCAGTGCTGGGTACCAATCTTTTTGGAGCTGAAATCCCTCGTTTTATCGGTTAAAGTTGTTGGGATGCTTGAATATTTCGATGGCTTCTCGAAGTATACGTGGGAAAAAATGTGTTGTGGTAGCTAGAACTTTCGTGTTCTGAAATTCGATGGTATGATTCCCATCCTCTTGGGTGTGTTCTGCAACAGCTGACTTGTCGAAGTGGCAGAGGCGGCAATTACGTTCATGTTCCGACAGGCGGGTCTTGATGCTTCTTTGGGTGGTGCCCACGTATACCGAGCCACATGAGCAGGGGATACTGTAAACTCCAGCTGACGATAGTGGATCACGTGGGTCCTTGACCGAACGGTGAAAAGTCCGTAGCTGCGTCGTGGGCTTGAATATCGGCTTGATGTTATAAGCTTCTAGCAGTCTTCCGATACGATCCGTAATGCCACGAATGTATGGCAAGAAAGCCTTCCCTATCGGAGCAGGTTTTTCCTCATCCTGGTTTGTCTGCGAAGCTTTCTTTGGGTGAAGAGCTCTCCGTATCTCATGTGCAGAGAATCCATTAGCTTGGAAGACCGAGTCCAAGTGGCGTAACTCGTTTTGTAGGTGTTGAGGTTCACAGATGGTCTTAGCTCGGTGGACCAGTGTCTTGATAACTGACATTTTTTGTCTGGGATGGTGGTTGGAGTCCTTGTGTAGGTAACGGTCTGTGTGTGTCGGCTTTTGATAGACTCGGTGACCAAGACTGCCATCTTCTTTCTTGGATACTAGGACATCTAGGCATGGTAGCTCCCCGTTCTTCTCAACTTCCATGGTGAATTGGATGTTCGGATGGATGCTGTTTAGGTGATCCAGAAACTACATAATTTATGATCTACATAATCAAACGCTTTTGTCATGTCCATATATAGCGCCTGGACTGGCAGTCTTTTGTCCATTCTAGAGAGAATTGTATTTAGAAAGTCATATATGGCAACATTGATACTTTTGTTTTTTCTGAATCCTTTTTGGCTATCTGTAAAGAGTTTGTATTTCTCAAAGTAATTACTAATCCTGTCATCAATAAGCTGGCTATTATTATTTATGAGTACAAGTTGTAGGTTTAAAAATACGTGATCATTATAATGAATGTAGTTATATAACAAATACAATATTATAATAAAAAGCAATCCGCTCCGGCTTCGCACAGGTGGTAAAAACGTTCTCGTGGAAATCCAATAGAGCCCATGTTATTTAGGGTGAATGTAGCTTTCCAATGGTGAAAGAATTTTTGAAATCGGTACAGCAGTTTTTGATTTTATTCATTACAAATATAAAAAAATATAGATATTTATATTTATTTATAATAGTAGTGTAGACAAACATACAAAAATACAAATCTTTCCTCTTTATAATAGTAGTGTAGATGTAGATTACTAGAACCCACTATAACAATGTTATTAATGGTAGGTCTCAGTATCGATCATTTCATGCATATTATTCATATTATTAGATTGTCAATTCGATTGCACCCTGCGTGATGGTAGACTAGAGTGCAGTCCTAATGTTTTTTCACGCCGTGCTATTGTATGAAGGGGGGCACGTGTAAGGGTAAAACATTCTAACTCTTTATCGTGAGAGAAATGAATAAATAGCTAATAAAAAAAAATAAAAAAAAAGATTAAGGAAAATTTATGGTTTGCATTATCATCATCAACATCGTCAACTCATCATCATCATCAATTAACCTCATCAACTTATTATCATCATCATCAACAATCATTCCATCTACAGATAAAATATAAAACTGATGGCAAAGCAGCATGCTCATAGCACCTTAGGCTGTTACGAAAGGAACGAAAGAAATAAAAAAAGAATATTTATGCCATTCTATATTCGTTTTTTTTCTACTATGATAATAATATAAATTATACTCCGTTCACTATATTATTTCATTTTAGACAGCTCTCACACAGTAGTCGATATTGTATAGCTAGAGTCATACTTATTATTTATACTTTTTGATATTTGGATTGTCAAATTGACTGCACCCCGCCTGATGGTAAGCTAGGGTGCAGTCCCTTCCGTTCCTGCCTCGACGGCGTCGACAGAAATGCTTTTTCACGCCACACGTTGTATAAAGGGGGACACGTGTAAGATTCCAACGATAGCTATAAATACAAAAAAATAAAGGCCTATTGTAAATATTGAATAATAATAATAATAATTGATCATTATGTAAATACACACTGCCGTGAGGTGAAACCGGTTAGGTTAAAAATAAAAATAAAAATTAAGTATGGAAAAGTACAAGTATTATTATTAATTAATATGTATAGTAGGTACATTTCACCAATCACCAGTAACAGCCTATGGTAAAATTTATGTCATTCTATAATTTGCAATTTATTCGACCATGATATAATTAGATTGACGTTTTTATGAAGATGTGTTAACACCCTTCTAACCTCATACAAATTAGAGACCGCTTGTCGAGACTTCAGTCCCATTTCTTATAGTACACATAAATATATCATGTTTGGAATTTGCATTTTCTCGTAGATAAACTTTTTTGTTTTGTGTTGATTTGTCTAAAAATGGAAAGTACTTCATTGTTAATGTGTTTGTTCTTAAGTTGTTAGGGTTTTAGAAGTACTTAAGGTAAAGAAATACCATCATCCACAACACAATATTAATACTTCCATTTTGTCCTATAATTTTTGTGTTGTTTCATTGCCGAGCTAAGTTTTACTGATGTATTTCAGTAGTATTTAATAATATTACTTGAAGTTTTTGTACAATAATTCATAGTCTAAGATCCAATATAGCAACGACCTTCATCCAAGAAGATGGAAAAAATATTATTTAAAAAATTTAAACGGTTGTTTTTTCTAATTTCACTGAGTTGTCTGCCAATAAATAAACCTTCAATGAAAAATAGTATACAATGTATACTACATGGAACAGCTACATTTTACAGCTCCCTACTACACGGTGGCCGTTTGCAACCAGATAATAAGATTTCATTACGAAGTCAGTAATTTTAGGGTTTGCATATGAAAATCTGGTCAAGAATAATAGTAACTCGTCTTTGAAATTCGATAATCTGAGTGAGTTGACAATATGCGAGAAGCATTGCGCGTACTATATCCTGCGTCATATCAAAAATGTTTAACTGAAGAAGACGAAATTTTTATCAGCGAAATATCAAAAAAAATAATTAATAATACATTTAATTTTTAACCATATAGACCATATTAAGCATCTCTATTGGTGTATGTACAGCAACACATTTTATCCACAATTTTTTATTTATTTATTTTCGGTAAATGGATGGGTGTAGGTAAACGTTAAGCCGGATCTTCTAATATCAAATTAAATATTAGATTTAGAATATAGAACTACTTTGAAATAAATATCATCTATTAGTTGTTTACTAAAGATCATGTGAGTATTTGGAAACTGGAACGTATATTTAGATTAGATAATTAAAATATAATAAATTCAAATTTCTTGATCGCATTTATAAGATCTATAGGCGATCAATAAATTCGCTGTCATAAAATATTAAGAACAAAATGAATTGGGTGTTTGACTGACTAGTCAAATTAGATACTTTTTAGCAAACGTCAAAACGATAGGTAAGCTAAGGAAAAAAATTATAAAAAATTACTTGTGCCGTCATTATTTAAGAGTCTAATCATTTACTAATAAAGGTTGGGTGGATGATAAAAAATATCTAAAACCGATAAAATAGGAACCGACGCAAAAGTTATCACTATTTTACCGTTCATAATTTAATAAGTTCAGCGAGTTTTTTTTAAGAACAGAAAATTACCTACACTTTTTCCTGTTAATTACATTTCATTTAGTTTTAAAATTAGATCGTTTATAAATATATTAGCAACTAGCAAGTCAAAAATCAAAGTCAAAAATTGTCCCCAAATTTTTGACTTGCTAGGTTATATAGATACGGATATGGAAATTAAGAGTAGTTACTAGTAAAGTAAAAACTTTACAAAAGCTTTATAAATGCCAGAATGCCCTTTTAAATACGGGCTTTTCTGTCATTAAATGGCTATCAATTATCTTGCAAAAGCGTTTTTTAACATTAATCCTTGGCGATTTATTGAGCGAAGTGTGCGACAGTCAGAGAAATAAATAAAGTTGGACGGTCCCTAGCTGGCTATATTTAGTTTAAATAATTGTTGGTAATCAGCATTAAATAATACTGGCTTTGAGACTATAATATGTTTTTAAGTAAGTACTTATTTAGGAGTGACGGATATTTTTCTTAGAAAAATTTTGAAATGGTTTCACACCATTGAAATTGCTATAGTGTTAACAACACCTCTTTTGACCTATTTTGACAGGTTATCAATGGTAAAAAATCACATAATACGTTACCTCTGTTTATAAGTATCTACAAATATATTGATAAAGTTTTCATTCCGTCGGTACTCCTAGTGTGCTACTGCTTTTATATCAACTGGTGGAACTTAATTTTTTTAATAAAAGTGAATGAAACTTTTTCTTCATTAACTCAACAAGGCAAAATAATCATTATCCAGCTTATTTGAGTCTTAGTGACCCATTAGAGAGCCCAAAATGTTAAAAGAATACATCGAATCGTAGCTACTCACATACCATATTAAACCTTGAATGTTAAGTTGAAATGAGGGTAAGTAGCTTTCGTAGCGAATACGTATTACTTTTGTTACCGCGCTTTAATATAGTACGTAATTAAGCTAAAAGAAAAATATTATGTGTAAATACAAATGTCACGAAGACTTATTGTTGCCATGTTCGAGTATTTGTACAGCGTCTGTATTATAATATTTGAGCAATTTGTTAATTTTGAGCGTGCTCACGAACATGAGCAAGCTAAGAGATTTGTGAGCATGTGTGGCTTATGGGTAAAAATCTATAATATGTACCAACACTATATTAGTATTTTCGCATCTTAATCAAACATGTAAGATCTCTGCCTACCCCGGAGGGAAATAAATGTGAGTATATGTATGGATATAATATTTTTCAATTCTGAATATTATTGAATGTATTGATTTATAGCTATACATATATAAAAAAATATAAAAAATAAATAAAAAATAAATAGCTGAATTGAAATGCTAAATCTAACATTTTTGTACTACTACAAACCTATGTAGGACACGACGGTATCACCCACCCTAACTGAGCAGTCTGACTGAAGAAGTACCTTCGCCCTACAGAATACCGCGGTTATAATAACCTGGTGTGGTGTTCTCGACGGTGAGTAGGGTAGCTAGAGCTCACTGGAGAGGTTCTGTGTTGTCAGTGGGAAGAACAAAGGCGTAAGATACCACCGCTGACTAGTGCGTATGTGAAATGTTGGCGCGGCGGTCACGGAGACCCAGTGAAACGGTTATCCGCTTGCCGCCCGCAGGCTGTACGGTTCTCGAACCTGGGGATAACATAATCTCCGCTCCAGGAGGCTGAACCAGCAGTCTGTGTGAAGTTCCGGGTGCTGTAGTCGTGCCGGAGGAGGAAACCGGAGTGGACTCGGCTACAGTATTTGGGAGGGGACGCTGCGCTGACGGCACAGAGACTCTCTATACCTTCCCCCCCCCCCCTCCTTCTGTATTATGGCTAAAACAAAAAGAAATAGAGGTTATACAAAGGCACCTTCGTCCACATTGAAAGTGGACTTCTGTAACATCAGGGGCCTCCACTCCAATCTTAACGAGGTCCACCACCGACCCTATTCTTTCTGACGGTGATCCAAATATCATGCTCAGCCGATACAGCCTATCTTATGTACCCCGGGTACAGACTCGAGCATAACTTCCTGAGTAAAACCGGGGTATGCGTGTACTTCCAGGATGACGTTTGTTGTCGCCGTCTAAACGGCCTTGAAGACAGGGACCTGTCCACACTATCAGGTCAGGTCTTATAGCGGTGACATGGGCACGGCTCAACTGTTTGAGCACCTGCAGCGGTCGGCAGACAGAGTAATTGAGCAGTTGTCAACAAGGATCCTAACATAGCTGAAATTAAGCGGAAATTGAATGCCGCCTCGGGGTCCAGTAAAAAAGCTAGGGCGAAGTTTGAGTTCATCGGTGGAATTGGCGAGCGGCTTACTCGTTATCCATCCGGTAGTCGAGCATTTTGGTCACTCGCCAAAGCTGCCGAGGGAATCTTCTGCCATTCGTGCCTTCCGCCGCTGCAAGAACCCGACGGTAGCCTAACCCATGGCGGTAAGGAGAAAGCTTATCTTTTGGGTAATCTCTTTGCGTCAAACTCGACGATGAATGACGTGGATGCCGAGCCACCTATTATCCCCAGCTGTGGTACATTCATGACTGAAATAAAAATCACACAACGTGTGGTCCGGCGGGAACTCAAGTGCCTGAATGTTCGGAAGTCGAGTGCCCCCGAATTGTGCCCAGTATTTACACGGTTTTTCACGCTCTCTTACTCTGCGAGACAAGTCCCAGCCTCGTGACAGACTGCATTCGTGCATCCTGTGCCTAAGAAAGGTGACAGGACAGACCCATCCACTTACAGGCCTATTGCTATAGCCTCCCTTCCCTTGAAGGTGATGGAGCGTGTGATTAATACACAGCTCCTGGGATACCTTGAGAAAAACGACCTACTGAGCGACCGACAGTATGGCTTTCACCACTGTCGCTCCACCGGTGACCTTCTTGTGTATCTCACAAACCGATGCGCAAGCTATCGAGAGTCGGGGCGAGGCACTAGCGGTCAGCCTCGATATAGCAAAGGCCTTTGACCGGGTCTGGCACAGAGGTCTTCTTTCGAAGTTGCCACCCCACCGACACCCCGAGGGAGTTTGCGAATGGATTGCCAGCTTATTGTAAAACAGAAATATCCAAGCCGTCGTCGATGGCAGCTGCTCGAACCGCATGGACATAAACGCTGGTGTCCCACATGGCTTCGTGTTATCCCTGACACTGTTTCTGCTGAATATCAATGAAATGCTGTCTAATAGATACATTCATTGGTATGCGGACGAAACCGGGGACACGTGTTACACGGGTCGTGCAAATATCCCTCAACTCGAGGTGGAGAAGAGACGCGAACAACTTGTGTCTCTCTCGAGAGTATCCGATTGGGGTCGACTTAACCTAGTCCAATTTAACCCCACTAAGACACAAGTATGTGTATTCACCGCTAAGAAAACTCCATTTATTGTAGCGCCGCATTTCCTGGGCACACCACTTTCTATCTCGTCGAGTATTGGGATCCTAGGTGTCGATATCTCAAGCGACGTTCAGTTCCGCGGCCATTTGGAGAACAAGTTCAGGCTGGCCTCAAAGAAACTTGGAGTGCTCAACAGGGCGAAACAGTACTTCATTGCGGGGCAACGATTTCTGCTTTTGAGGCACAAATTCGGCCCCACATGGAGTACTGCTGTCACCTCTTTGCCGGAGCGCTTGCATACCAGCTTGTCCCTTTCGACTCATTGCAAAGACGGGCGTTGAGGTGCGTCGAAAACCCATACTCACAGGCGATGTGGAACCTCTCAGCCTCAGAAGGGACTTTGCCTCGCTGTGTGTATTCTACCGCCTTTACAATGGTCTGTGCTCAGATGAATTGTTTGACATGATGCCCACCGCTGCATTCTATCATCGTACCACTCACCATAGGCAGGGAATTCATCCTGTATCTCATCAAGGAACTTCATCCCACGCACGCTCAGGTTGTGGAATGAACTTCCTGCCGTGGTTTTCCCAAGCAACTACAATATGGGGTTCTTCAAGAAGGGTATTAGAAGGTATCTACAGCGTCGGTAGCACAATTGCTATGAGGTGATGCCCCTGGTGTTGCAAACGTCCATAGGCCACGGTAACCACTTTCCATCAGGTGGGCCGTGTGCTTGTCTGCCACCCAAGGGGTATTAAAAAAAACATCGTATCAATTTATTACCTAAACTGTAAACCCAAGATTGTAGTATGATCGATTGCACGGTTAAAGTGATTACTGATTATATAGCTAAATTTTTAAAGTATTTGAAAGCAGGAGCTACTAACGATTTTTAAAATAATGGCTTAATCACTTGATCTTTGTCAACAGTTACTGTTATCGTTTAAATAAAAGCAACTATAAAGCTTGATCTATATTCTGTGCCATAATCGAATTCTGTGCCCTTATCTAAAGTAAAAAAGTTAAGTAGAATCCTTTTTCTATTAGAGATTGGAACCATATGATGAATAAGTAATCATTGTTTTGGTGCGGAGATTTGGAAAAGTTTATGAGATAAATTATTGATTTTAGTCGAAGTTTAAACATTTACAAAATATCCATATGATAATTATAATTATCTTTATCATATATGTGCAGCAGAGCGGTTAGGTATTTTACATTCAATAGAAAATATTCGGAAAGTCAGATATTTAAGTTGAGATTATCAAGATTCAGTAAGTTCATTATAAACCGAATTGGTTGACAATGCAAAGAAGTGGTTATTTGAAGAGCTTACATTTTACTAACAAAGGCTCATCCTGTAAAGCTTTACCCGTCACGTAACCCATAATAATACTTTTTAATTATTAAATTAGCGATTCTTTTTTATCGAATGAAATAGACGAGAAGTTCAAAATAATGACATTTTTTTTAATTTCCTGCAGTCACCAAATTAGAATTCAAGATTATTCAGTTATCTACCTGTTCCTTAACAGTTGAAGTGACGTAATCTTAATGTTACGACCGCAAGATCTTTCAGTGACATTGAAATGGGACACTAATGTCTTGATACGGGCGTACACCGGACATTTAAGTCTTAATGTTAAGGTCACGAGCCGCAGCCCGGCTTCTGAGAAAGGTACGAAAAGTTTATGCCTTGCACCTTTTTTTGATTTCTTACTGAAGTATGTTAAAGTCTCGAATCGCCTCAATTTGTGTAAGGGTATCATTTCCCCTATCCTTACATTTTGATTTATATTATCATTATATTATGATAATTATTTTTCATCTAGGTAATAGATACACGTATAAGCTTTCTGCTTATAAAGAGGTGAGTATTGTGTATATTGTATATAGTGTATGTTGTGTATATTGTGTGATTACCCTGCGTCAACAAATGTGATCTTGGGTCACCTGAGGTACGAGGTATATGCTTAGGGCAATCTTACACCCCAGCATCTGATGACCTGTTGGGCGTGCCGTTTTAGTCGGTCCAAGTTCGACAGACCCGCTCGCGCCGGGCAGTGGAAAGTTATCAGAGTGGTAATATACTAAAATTCAAGCTATTTCCGCGGCTCCGCCCCCGTGGATGTCGGTTACCGCGACCAAACATAGCGTATGTCCTTTCTCAAGATCTAATCTACCCCTATACCAAGTTCCATCAAAACGGTTCAGTGATTTAGGTGTGAAAGACGGACAAACTGACACAAACACACACACACGCACACACACACACTTTCCCATTTATAATATTAATATAGATTATAGCAACACTATTGAACGAGAATTGTTATGTTTGCCGAATAAGAATTCAAATACTACATTCTTTTTTCTGGTCATATATTCTGTAAAAGAACATTATAAATCACTAGTTGAGGCCAAGCTGTAAATATAGAGAGCTATAAATTTGTGAAGGCCTTGTTGAAAAAAGAAACGTCTGGCAAGGCTAGATTAGATGTTGTATTTTTTCTGAAAGAAGTTGAGTGAGAGCCCATAAATTCATTTATTTATCCAATTGACCTCAACTACTATAAAAGCTCTAAATTATTTATAAAACTTAGGAACAATGCGAAAAAAACTAACAAAATTAGCGTTGCTGCTAAAACTTTAGAAGTACACTGTCACTTTCAAAAATAATAGAACGAATGTATCTTACTAATAAAAAAGTCTTTAATACTTCTTATTGAATACACAACGTGTGTATTCAATAAGAAGATTTTATTAGACTTTGATAGACTTCGTAACAAAAATGTTAAGTTTATGTTTGTTACGAAGTCTAACTTCGTAACAAACAGAAATTAATTATGCTAGTAGAATTATGTTGTAAGGAGTCAAAACAGTACAGTAATAGTGATTTCTCTAGGGCCAAATTAATCATATTCTGTAACATTATATATATTGTAGTGTAAGAATAATTAGTTAACTGAGTTGATGTCAGTAGTATTGTATCAGTAATTCTATTCATTAAACGGGAGATCATACCAATTCTATTATTAAAATCAATCAGCTAATTACACTAGACTAGTGAACAAGTCTCAATCACGATTATAGGTACTTAAATATTCCTGTTAATTCTTAAGTACCTATAATCTTGATCATTAACATTAGAATAATATAAATATGGAGAGGAACCGCTACTCTAGAAAAAGCGATTATAATGATCCCTTTGATAATGTAGCTAATATTATTCTTTTAGTCTGAGAATGACCCACGAGCCAGTAACAGATTGTAGTCCCTCTTAGGTAACAACTTGTAAAATACTACAAACTCAGAGAAACCTATAAAGATTCCGTATATGAATATACATATAATTTTGATTCTTTCTTTGTTGAAGTCGTATTATAAAAGGCAAGCACTCCAAAGTCGAGGCAGATGAAAGATATTACAACGCATTTATTTGAAGAAGCAGCTCAATGTTCATTAAAAGAGTTTATACCTTTTTTAAGGATGGTAACTTTTCAAGATTTACTAACTTCCAATATCCTGTCTGGTTTGTGACTTTAGGATTTTATGCAGGGATTTACTTTTCCTTATATTTTTTTAAATTAATTAATTAATTATTCTTACAGTTTAACAGGTATGTAGCAATTGGCCTGCAAAACTGATTTCACAGTTTGTTTACAAAATCTGAAATCTCAGCTCTTATAAAATTTTTACTTAAGTAGTAAGTAAGTAAGTAGTTGTACATGTCAAGTTTATCTTGCATCGTACTGATGAACCTTCTAAAATCAATATTATTACTTATTAAGTTAATAACCTACTTTTGGTTTAAGGGATAAATCAACATTCCTTTTAGCCGCAGGCATTCTTGCCGTAAAAATGTACGTTTGTACAAATGAAGCTAATGACATATTAACCCGTGTTAAAGTCCTTTGTGAATATTTTATTACGTCCAGTGAAATGATATAAACGATTTACTTCACCAATAACGGTCTTTATTTTTATTCACAAACCTTTTTAAGTACAAATCAGAACAGCCGACCCGCACAATTGCACCTAGAAATCAAATATGGCGCCACCAACAATATGTTTGAGTGAATTACAATTAATTCTTTTTTATGATATATATTTACAATGATTACTGACAAAAATGATAATATAAATATGGAATAATACAATAATAATTATTTACCATAAAATGTATCTCAAATACAATTTCATATGAATACTAACTAATCTCTTCAAAGTTGCCATTAGCTTACATTTGTCTTTCACCAGTTTGTTGCAAAACATGTGAATTCGATAGAGTAGCATTTTTAGAGGTTCTAAATCACAAAAAAATGTGATAAACTTTGTTCTATTGCCATCCAATATCATATAATCGTATTACATCAACAGACAACAATGTGCTACATTTGTAAAATATTGAATAGTAATTAGTAATGTTCGTTACCAATACCTAATCTGTGATATCTGTGGCAAACCTCGGACTAGTCATCTACTGAGTTACTACACTCGTACGATACTCGATAAATATGTCCGCTAGATTTTATCACAATCAGGACATTCAAGTAATATCAGACCTTGCACTTAAGAATGTATATTTTGGATATTTCAAACTAGATTACAAATTATGCTGATTTGAATTCACAGTAAACGCTTAATTTAAACTTCTATAAATAGAATATGGCTGGCTATATTGTAGTCCTGTTATTTCAGTTCACTTAATTTTGCTTTAACAAAATTACTACTAATGAAATATGTTCAAAAGAACTTGTATTTTGTAATTAACCAGCCAGTAGTCGCGCTGGGTCGAAAGATCCAGATTTTGAATGTATTATTTTCAATAATTTAATGAAATCTGGGGATTATTTGTATATAAAATATTTAGGAAGTCAGGTCAAAAAAATTAAAAAATTACATTATATTCATGATTTAGAGAAAAAAGTATCATAAATTACGGGATTCCAGAGACAAGAGTTAATTTTTCCTTTTTATTTATTTATGTGTATATGGCATATATACAAACAAGTGAAATATTATGTATAAAGCCGACCTTAACTGAGATTGAGTTCTCTTCTAGCAAACCTGTGTGCACAAAGGAATCGCAATCCAATGAGAGAGGCAAAGTGTTGTGTACAATGTACATTTGTCAATAATTAAGAATATGAGTAGGAATACAAAAGGTATACCCCTGACAGAAGTCATTACATAAACATACATATGTGGCCATTATAGACCTACATACACATACATAAAATACTCTTTGCCATATTATATCTATAAAATTACTATTTTTTTATTTAATCTAGAAATATTTTAACTATTTTCATTATATTTTTTCTTTATTTCGAAGCCTGTTGATTAGTGTTATCAATAAGCTACAAAATGAAGAAAAAATATTAAACATTTACGTTTTTTTTTCGCTTTACTTCGTACATCTGTCATGGTAGAGAATGCTCTACTATGACACATGTACGAAGCATAGTTAAATGATGAATTTCTGATGAAATGTCACCTTAAATGTGTTCCTTTTTTACAATGAAATGGAACCAAAACAATTTTTTTAATGGTAAAATTCACTTACACATCACGTCACACACGGGTCGAAACGACCCATTCTCACTTTGAATGCCCATAATACCCAAACCCCTACGGAAACTGGCTGGGGGGGAGTTGTGCTTATAGTCTCTGAAGTTACTTGAAGGTATTTAGCGCGACAACACGAATTAACTAATACTAAAGCAGTTATGGCCCCAAAAACTAGAGGTAAGAGAAAGGAATGTGCGCGAAGTCTAAAATAGTTGAGTTTAATTGTCTCTTCTGTCCAAGTTATGGTATTTTAAAGCTAAAATGCCTACAAACTTCAAATTCATACCTAATTATAATTAAACTAGCTGTCGCCCGCGGCTCCGCCCGCGGCTCCGCCCGCGTGGATGTCGGTTATCGCGAATCGGGGTATGAAAAATAGATGTTGGACGATTCTCAGACCTACCCGATATGCCCACAAAATTTCATGAGAATCGGTCGAGCCGTTTCGGAGGAGTTTGGCAACGAAAACTGTGACACGAGAATTTTATATATTAGACTAGCTGTCGCCCGCGGCTCCGCCCGCGTGGATGTCGGTTATCGCGAATCGGGGTATGAAAAATAGATGTTGGCCGATTCTCAGACCTACCCGATATGCCCACAAAATTTCATGAGAATCGGTCGAGCCGTTTCGGAGGAGTTTGGCAACGAAAACTGTGACACGAGAATTTTATATATTAGATAAATGTAGACTAACCGTTTTAATAAGTATTTAAGGATACATAAGTTGACGTTACTTTACATGAAATGTCGTAAAACGACTAAAGAATTTATAGAAATAGTCTTTTAAAAGTTCTAATTAGATCAAAACAGTTGTGTAATTAGAGTAATAAGAGGATTTTTAAAGTTTTAATTGTGACGACGAGGTTTTTTGTGCTGTATAATTTTCACAAATTTTCTAGGTAAGGAGTTTTGAAATGTTAACTTCAAAAATATCAAGGCCAATAATACAATGAAAAAACACACTACATTAGAGACTAGGTAGTACCTCGTTCACATGTGAGGCCATCTGTATATCCAGAGAATGTTTTATAATGTTTAGAACATTTAAAGGTTTTTTTGGACCACCAACTAAATCTTGACCGCCAACTATTTCATTGACGAAAGTATAAAAAATTTTAATAAAGTGATGAATAAATTTTAATGCTGTAACTAAAACCACTAGGTAGGCACATACGGGTCAATTGAGATTACGCGTGTAAAGGTTCAGAAAAAAGTACCTCCAATAAATCCATGTGAAGAGCTCTAAGCACTTAACTCGTTTATTTTATTTATACGTATCGGGTTAAATAGTTAATTTGACCTTTTACGTCTCCTTTAACTAAAAATCACTTAACCCACTTTCAGTTTTATATTTGTAGTTCAATTTCAATTTCAATTCTTACAATAATTTTATACCACTGAAACTAAAATTTCATATTTTTTGTATTCAAAGCAATTACCGTGACCTATGTGTATATGGGTATAATTTGAATTAGTTGGATGTTATGAATATTGTCAGGTGAATTGCCAGGTGAACAACTTTTGTAACTATTATTAAAGGCAAAATGTTCATGACAAGTTGTAGAAAGTTCCAGCAAAGTATAACTGCGTCAGGCTTGCTAGTAGTTATGAGTTTTAAAACTTTATCTGTTATTACAAAAGCCATGTGTGTAATATCACTAAGTAATAGCAAATATTTTAACTGATATTTCAGCTGCTACATATATGCAAGCACAACTTTAAGTAAAGAAAACATAACGTTAACTCAACAAAATGTTTCCAAATATGCATATATTGACAAGTTTCGTCCATTATGTAGGTTTTAGTACTACAACTACTTCTGTATTCTGCCAGTGTTCAGTATAACTACGAAATATGATTACTTATATTTTAACGTTAATATCGCCTAAAGATCTCCACTATACCGCTTTTTCTAATGCCATATTAGTAAGCGTCCCAAAACATACAGAATTTGTCAGTGGCCGACGTGCGCAGCGTGCTTGTCCTATATTCACATTTTTATTAAAACAATCACACAAAATAATCTTCCAAAAAAAAAACGAATGCCGAATACTAATGTACTTCAGATAAGGGAGAGAGGTCTAAAGCATTGCAGATTATATCGAAATTGTCAGAACCATGAGTCCTATCGTCATGCTTCTGACAGTTTGTTGAGACAATACGGGTGGTGCCTGGTTTAGTTTCTTTAAACCAATTCAAATGTAAATCTCGTACTGTTATCTATCTTTGACATACAGCTAAAGAGTATTACAATAATATTAGAGGTGGATGGAAATTACAGAAAGTCTAGGTTATTTAATTGCATGTCTGAATAAATATTCAGACAGGTAATTCCATAAGTCAGTCGCTCAAAGCGACTGATGAATTAATAAATTATAATTGATCTTGTTTTGACATTTTAAATCCTACCAATGAATGTGAAAGTTTGTAAGGATATTGATATGTTTGTTACTCAATTACAATGACTAAAAAGATTTGCTTTTAATAACAGCTGAAGGACAGGGATTGATTATTGTAGGATACAATACATAGGCTTCTTTATTTCCCTGAAGTTGCTTCCCATGGACGACAGGAGCAGGACCAAGTATTCTACGTGAACGAGGCTGCGGGATTAATTCTTTTATACCTATATGCTTGCAGTATTATTATTGTTCATGAATACCTACTTAAAAATGCTTGAGACACATATGTTGTGACGCGAAAGGCACTCGGTAGGTAGATAAAAAGACTAAAAGCTGAAACCTGTGGCATGTGAAGTTGTGAATATAGAATTTTTGAAGTAAAATCTTCTTTAGACGCGCTGGACAGTTTTCATAGATAATTTGGGTGAACAAAAGTCTTGGAACTCGTGCCATTGTCACTCTCATGCATCACGACTATACAACTAGCACTTACAGCACTTCTGGGGTACTCTATGTATTTATGTACTTTTCTCACAATATTTCCATACATAACATAGACTATAGAACTAGAAACTTTGTATATAGACAGTTTTTACTTCTATCGGCAATCCCCAAAGACTGTCCCACATGTTATTATTTTTAGTTTTGTTTACTAGTAGTAACGATTAATTCCCTTTCCATCAATAGTGAGTATATAAAGTTTTACGTTATATTTAAAGAACAATTTAATAAAACACACACGTCACTATCTAGAAATAAGACATCCCATAAATTTGCGACGGGCGGTGACTTACCGCAACCCAAATGAATGTGAAATTTAAATCGTAACATTATACTCCCGTCCCGATGCCGCCGCTTCGAACAGTTGTAACAGTTTCTGAGATCTATTTTACTATCGTCTAAACAGACTGGAAGTAGAAGGCGGAAGATCAGCAGAACTGGCTCACATTGGAAGAGGCCTATATCCGGCAGTGGACAGCAATAAGCTAATTATTATTGATATTTAAATGAAATTTAAATAAAGGGTAGGACCCCCCCTAGACAGATGATGGACCTGAAAAAGATAGCTGGGACGGACTGGATGCCTAAGGCGGAGGATCGTACGAAATGGCGCACATTGGGAGAGGCCTATGTCCAACAGTGGACTGCAGTGGGCTAATTGACTGATACCCCGTGGAGGCGGCTTTGCTCCAATTCAAACGATCCAAGCTCCTGTGAAACAGCATTCGCTGAAACGATCCTATCGGGCATGGAATGCTATATTCCTAACCGCTGGATTGCAATAGGAGCAAGCAAACGGCCGTGGTTTAATAGGCCTTGCAGAGAAGCTAGAGACCGCAAGCAATCTGCATATAAGGCTTGGACCACGGCACTAAGGATCCTAACATAGCTGAAGTGAAGTGGAAATTGAATGCCTCGAGCAAAAAAGCTACTTCCAGGGCGAAGTTTGAGTTCATCGGTGTAATTGGCGAGCGGCTTACTGGTTACCCATCCGGTAGTCGAGTATTTTGGTCACTCGCCAAAGCTGCCGAGGAAAACTTCTGCCATTCCTGCCTTCCGCCGCTGCAAAAACCCGACGGTAGCCTAGCTCATGGCGCTAAGGAGAAAGCCGATCTTTTGGGTAAACTCTTTGCGTCAAACTCGACAATGAACGACGGGAATGCCAAGCCACCTATTATTATTCCAGGCTGTGGTACTTTCATACCTGAAATTAAAATCACACAACGGGTGGTCCGGCGGGAACTCAAGTCCCGGCCGGATGGTATACCAGCGATGGTGCTCAGGCACTGTGCCCCCGAATTGTGCCCAGTACTAACACGGCTTTCCCCAGCCTCGTGACAGACTGCATTCGTGCATCCTGTGCCTAAGAAAGGCAACAAGACAGACCCGTCCAATTACAGACCTATTGCTATAACCTCCCTTCTGTCGAAGGTGATGTAGCGTGTGATTAATGCACAGCTCCTGGGATACCTTGACGGAAACGACCTACTGAGTGACCGACAATATGGCTTACGCCACCGTCGCTCCACCGGTGACCTTCTTGTGTATCTCACAAACCGATGGGCGCAAGCTATCGAGAGTTGGGGCGAGACACTAGCGGCCAGCCTCGAATAGCAAAGGCCTTTGACCGGGTCTGTTCACACCACTTTCACTCAAGCGACGTTCAGTTCCGCGGCCATTTGGAAGACAAGGTCCGGCTGGCCTCAAAGAAACTTGGAGTACTCAACAGCGCGAAACAGTACTTCACTGCGGGGCAAAGACTTCTGCTTTATAAGGCACGAATTCGGCCCCACACGGAGTACTGCTGTCACCGCTTTGCCGGAGCGCCTGCATACCAGCTTGACTCCTTCGACACATTACAAAGACGGGCTCGTCGACAATCCCATACTCACAGGCGAGGTGGAACCTCTCAGCCACAGAAGGAACTTTGCCCCCTGTGTGTGTGTTCTACCACCTATACAATGGTCTGTGCTCAGATGAATTGTTTGACATTATGCCCACTGCTACATTCTATCATCACACTACAAACCATAGGCAGGGAATTGATCCTCACACACTGTGACCGAAAATGGTGAGCACCGTGCGTTTTGATAGGAACTTCATCCCACGCACGCTCAGGTTGTAGAATGAACTTTCTGCCGTGGTTTTCCCAAGCGCCTACAATATGGGGTTTTTCAAGAAGGGCATTAGAAGGTATATAAAGGGTCGGCTGCACGATTGTGATACCCCTGGTGTTACAAACGTCCATAGGCCACGGTAACCACTTCCCATCAGGTGAACCGTGTGCTTGTCTGTCACCAAATGGTATATACAAAAAAAAACAGCCTGTAACTGTGTCCATAGTTAAAGGCTGTTTTTTGTATATACCACTGTCCTTGTGTATTTTGTATATGTCCATGCGGTTCTGAAACTACGTGTCCTATGTGAAGAAATCGATAACTCGATTTTTTGTGAAAGGTTATATTATGCTACGTACCTATCATCACGCTACAACCCCTAGAAAGAGACTTGAGCCTAATACGGCATGTTTGAGGTACTGCAAGTAATAAATAAATGCGCTATGAACCATACTTTAAAGTACAATATCAATAAATAATAATTGAACTATCGAACCCGTTTCCCAATGATCAATTTTTAGTTATTCATGAATAACTCAACAATTCCATAGTCCACTGTCAATAGTGATCTCAATAAACGAATGCGAATGAAACGATATCAGTTTCAATTACTTCGTATGTGTGGCTCCCTGAACCTCTGTTCAATAAAATAATGTATATAAAATATCTGAATAATTTTAAGTATTCATTAATATGCCCTGAAAATTGTCAAACTGTTCGGAAAATATTGTTAGTAGCTTAAAACTATTTCAAGAAATAGGCGCGTGATACTGTCTAACCTATTAAGTGAAATTTGAACAAAGTTATTATTACGATTTGAACTTATGACAGTCTCGTTCCTTGGGATTACCCTGCTCAAAGGAACAACCTGAGTACAATCCAGGTTGAATTTACTTCATACGCCTTAACCTTTAACTATGGACGTGCGGTCTCACAGACTTTCAGTTTTAGTGGTACTACGACAGTTGAGAAAGAAATTTACAACGCTAGCTGTATGTTTCGTAAGTAATTTCGCTTTTAATTTTGAGAGCGGTCTGTGAGACCACACGTTCACGTTTGTGTAATAAACTGGACTGAGTTTTGGGGTCCTGATATGCCGTTCTAAGAACCACCAATTTAAGAAACCATAGTTTCTAAATTTAATACGCGTAAATAATACCCACCAAAGACAAAAAGAAAGAGGACCCACACTTGTGTAGGTGGTCAACAGCCAATATGCCTGCAATATTTCGAACCATAACACGAAAATTGCCGACAAATATGCACAATTTTCATTTAACGAAGTTAATGTTAAGTTTTTTCTATTTACAGAAAAATTCTTTATATTTTATGGTAAAACTAATAAAACTGACTAAAAATTTTTCCTTAGATAATGTTCCTATAAAATGATCTGGAGTAAAAAACGTCTAAAAAGCGCCTTTTATTGTTATAAAGTTAGATTTGATTTGAAAACAAGTACTTCATTTTAATCATATATTTTATATACATTTTATAGCTTGTTAAAGGTATAAAAATAAGAATTGGTACAATACTTTCTAAGCTAGATAGAATACAGCCTTTAAAGATGGCGGTCTGTGAGACCAAATATATGCACTAAAAATTTCACGTCCAAAGTTAAAGGTTAGTTGTTCAGGGACATTATTCTGATTTTTTTAAGATTATTAGCAGTCTTAACGCAAAAAAAGAAATCGTTAACATGGAAGAGAAAAATGGCGTAAAGCTGTGTCTGCTTTTACGAACTAGCGTCGTCACGAAACGGGTTGTCTTTCAGATATTCAGAATAAGGGGCAGTTCATAAGCATCAGACCATACGTAATGGGTCATTTTATACATATGGAATGAACCAATGTGCAAGTGGAACTTCAACTTCTATTTTGATATATAATTTCACAGTGCTCTATTTAAAATATAGGTTACATAGCACAAGGTAAAAGTACTTTAAGAAGTAATTTTGCTTGACTGGAGCAGGTTCATTTAGTACGAGCGCATATGCGGTAGTATTTAAAACGTACACATAATTATTATAGCAGCGCTAGTTTTAAGAATTTTCAGTTCTAATATTTTGTTTTAATGATGCCTCCTTGTTGGTCATAAAGTTTAAGTGCAATTACTGTGGTTGCTATCATATATTTTTAAGCCCACTTCGAAAGTAGACACATATACGCACACGTCTATTTATACATACACAACAGTATAGTTCTTCTCAGTTGGTTTGTGTTTATTTCATTATGATGTAGATATATTGAGTATTTATAAAAACGTTCTTCTTAGTATGTTGTACGTTTTCAAAATCCTGGGCTACCTGCGTAGCTCAGTTCGTCATAGTCCATTTAAAAATAAGAGACCGCGGTTCCAAGTTATAGACTTTTTCTGATCCAAAACTATTAAATAAAAAAAGATTTCTCACAGAATGTATAATATATTATCTTATATAGGTATTTTACTATATCTGAAGTCTATTTATAACTATCTCAAAAAGCAAAAGCAAGTTCCTAAAAATACTGTGGTTGCTTTAAATATTAATTCCCTTTCTTTTTCTGGGTTTAACTATAACTCATTAACATAAAAGATGTATAACTTGACCGAAAAGAAATTAGGTGAATTTATTTCAACATGATTCGAGTCCCAAATCACCGGGTACAATAGAGGCTGGCCTAGCAATTAAGCCAATTACCTCCATTGTACTTAACAGCCGAAAAGAGTTTCCTTTATTACCCGTTTTAGGGTATAATAGTGGACTAATAACAGGTACTCTACTTTCTTTATTTCATGCGAATGAGAAGTATTTCATAAAATGCACTTAACGCGGGAACATTCAGAGCATGGTATTATAAACAAAGTCTTATCATATGAAGAGGTGAGTGGATGAAGGACGTAACTAACAATTTCTAAATATCGAGATAATCGGCTTCAAAGTTTGAACATTTCATTTGCAATTATTATCTTTTCTTATAATTTATGTCGTAATATTATGGGGTCAAATTATAGTAATTGTCCATATTTATTATCGGAGATGCATAAACATACAAATAAGTGGATGGAAATTTATTTATTTGAAAAACTGTGCATATACATTCTTCTTCCATTGACAATGTAATAGAAATTACGAATATTAAGATTGGAAGAAGGGAGTATGTAACATTAAATAATATAAAAACATGCATATATTGCAAATTTATCAACTTAATCTTGGGCAACGAGGTTATGTTATCAATATTGATATTCAGGCTTCCAGATTTTATATGTTTTTTAAATTAGCTTACGTTCTCTCAGAAATAAACTAGTAAGTTGGTACTTTATTTTCTTCCATCTTTAATGTCTACTGCTAAACCTTTTTACCATATCATTACCATCTCAGAGTTGAATACCGGTAACACTACAAACTTTTTACACTTATGAACAGTCAAGACAGTCATTCATCATCATCTTTACATTAGTCCCGGTCGCATCCGAGGCTTTCACCCTTCGTCTTGGGCACCTATGGTGTGAGACTATTGGCCCGCATATCATCCTCCTAAACGTAAAGTCAGCACTTTTTGGGTCTACCCTCTTACCGGGGCTCGGTGCAGGTGGTATGGCTAAACGTAGACAAGCCAACATGACAAGGCTGCCCCGGATGCGTGACTTCCTTACGCTAGGCTTAGGTGTACCCAATCCATCCACCGCAGCATATTCATCTCCGTAACAAGCAGCTCCTGCTTGTGTTGCCCTAGAAAAGGCCATGCTTCGCAGCCGTGTAAGCGGACAGGTTCTTGAGGTCACAAATGCTACTTGTTACCTCACGCAGCTTGACCCATACAGCATGAAGTACGCCATATACTCGGTCGTCGCCACATTTAACTTCGGGCGGGGAGCAAGCGCCACCTTTCATCACTGTCATCAAACTACCTCTGTCCAATCCACCAGTGCGATACAAACAGCATAAATGAGCAGCCGCGGAGTCTCTGATGCTGTTCGACAGAACGTTTAATACCAGGTTTAACAGAATCATACATCCTTTCCTTGGTGAGTACTTCAACAGTCTTTTTTTTTGTACATACTACAACATACACACAGTACAGTACAGTATTATGTCACACGACACCCAAGTGGTTTAATTAGCCAGTTAAGTTAAGGAGCAACTCGGAGGGTTTCCGAGCGGAGTCGATTTCAATTTGGAGTGGAATTGGTTTGGAGTCGGTTCGGAGTTGCAGGTAGTAGAGTGGAGTAGAATGGAGTTGGAATGGGGTTGGAGTGGAGTTTAGAGCCCGAGTGGAGTCGGTTTGGAGTAGGAAGGGAATCGAAGTGAATTCGGTTAGGAGTCGGATCGGAGTTGGATTAAAGCCGGTTTGGAGTTGGTATGAAGTCGGTGTGAAGTCTGAATTTCGAAGCGGTGGGAGTCGGTTTAGAGTTGGTGCGAAGTCGATTTGGAACCTGTGTGGACTCGGATTAGAGCCGGAATGGTGTCCATTTTGAGTCTGTTTGGAGTTGGAGTTGGAATGGAGTAGGAGGGAGGTGGAGTCGAGTCGGTTGAGAGTTGGAATCAGTTTGGTGTTTGAGTGGGAGTGAAGTTGGAAGGAGTCGGAGTAGAGTAGGAGGGAGGTGGATTGAAGTTGGTTTGGAGTCAAAATGGAGTCGCCTTGGACCTGAAGCGGAGTCGGTTTAGAGTCGATTTGGAGTTGGAGGGAGTTCGAGTGGAATTGGGAAGGACTCACAGTGGATTCGGTTCGGAGTCGGTTCGGAGTTGGAGTGAAGTTGGTTTAGAGTTGGAGGGAGTCGGGGTGGAGTCTGAATGGAGTCGGTACGGAGTCAGAGCGAAATCAGATTGGATTCTTTTATATTTGACATGCAATGCGTGAAGTTCGGTAACACATGCGCGATGTTGGCTGCTGATGCGCAACATGACATATCTTCAACGATTGATCATTCGTGGACTTAACAAAATTTTTCCACTGCTGCGCGTCTTCGTTGTGCGAGAATTTCGCACAACATGGTACGTAACAATGTTGCCTAATGGCTATTCGGTTTCAAGGAGGGCAATAAAAGCTGAAACCATATATTGTATAGACACAGCTACGTAAGAAAATTCGTCACAAAAACGGTCTGGAAAATCGGTTTTGCTTGAGTTAGCTAATGTCTATATTGTTCTTTAAACTGACAATGTGTGCACGTCATGGCATGTATGTATGACGCCGTTTTGTCACACTTGTGGCGTCCATAGAGTTTGTATAATAGTCTTAGATTAAAAGATTCCATCTGGTATAAAAACGACATAATGAGCTAATATATTTTGACATTAATCTATACAACATAGTGCGCCTTTTTGTACTGTCATGTATAACGGTAACAAAAAGTTGCTCTTTGTTGTTAGTCAAGTAGTGATTTTTCAGAATAATTACTACGTTTTTGTTATATACAGCCAGTCTAGTAGAATACATAGAAGAGCAGCAAATAAAGCATCGTGGCAGTGCATTTTCCTGCACATAACCCCTTCTTCCATGGAAGAAATACGTTTAATTGACCAATTTCAAATGGAAGAAGGTGTTAAGTCACATACCTCCTTCTTCCATGACACTTTTGCCATTTTTGTTGCAGTTATGTCCTTCATCTTCTGGTATTTTTGAAAGTGAGCTTAAATTGCGGGGTTTTTTGGTCTAATATACACTCGAGAGCAATGAATCCGGGTCACTCAAAGAATCCAAAAAATCTCGGAAAGTAAGAATGCTAGGTTAATGCAATAAATTGTATTCAATAGACAATTTAATACTCCTTAAATGAAAGTATTAAAACTTCTTAGTTATTGTAAAGTTATATCATAAAAAAATCAAATTTGAAAAGGGAACACTGTCGAAGATGGAACTACGAAATTACAGGATTTGTTTTTGCTTTTGTTTGTAATCTGTCATTTATGTTGGTACATAAACCAGGTTGATAGTGCTCAATATTCATTATTCAAGCTGAAATCATGTCGCTTACACTTGAAGAATGCACCAGAATACTTACATTGGTGGAAACCGGCCGGAGTCAGCGCGATACAGCCAGGACTGTCGGTGTGTCGCTGTCAACAGTACAAAGAGTTCTCCGACGTTACGAAGAAACTGGTTCTAACCTACGCAGACCAGGAACGGGCAGAACTAGGTGTACCACAGCACGAGAAGACCGATACTTGGTGAACACCATGCTTCGAAATCGCTTTCTCACAGGAACTGAACTCACAAATCAGTTTCGACGCCTCGGAGGAAGTAACCCAAGTGCATGGACAGTAAGACGTCGGCTTGCTGAATCTAACTTAAAACCCCTTAGACCTGCAAACGGCCCTAAACTGGAGCGTGGCCATCGTATTTCAAGACTAAGATATGCCCAGAACCACGTAAATTGGAGTATTGAAGATTGGTCGAAAGTTATGTTCTCCGACGAATCAAAATTTATGCTCTACAAGCACGATGGAAGACACAGAGTGTATAGAAGACCAGGGGAAAGATTCAAGCAAGCATGCATCGAAGAAAAAGTAGCCTACGGTGGTGGGTCTGTACTTGTGTGGGCCGGAATTTCCTCTGAAAGTCGCACAGAGCTGGTGATCATAGAAAACGGCTCTTTAACTAGCGTAAGATATGTGGAAGAAATCCTCAACGAACACGTTGGTCCATTTATGGTCAATTTGGGTGAGGATGCTATATTTATGCATGACAATGCCCGACCTCATACAGGTAGGATTGTGAATGACTACCTTCAAGAGATGAACATTACTTGTATGGAGTGGCCAGCGCGCAGCCCGGATATCAACCCGATCGAGCATGCTTGGGACGAGCTAGGGAGATGCGTAAAACAACGAAACCCTCCCCCAATCACGCTTCCTGAGCTCAAAATTGCTCTCACAGAGGAATGGGAGAATATTCCCCAAAATCGTATAAGGAACTTGGTGTACAGCATGCCAAACCGCGTAAACGCAGTAATGGAAGCACGAGGAGGTAATACGAAGTATTGAAATTCAAGAAAATCGTCATAAAGTTCAAAAATTTCATGTTTCCTATTTTTGTTTTAAGGAGAGATCAGCAGTTTTTTTTCTTTATGTAATTTTGTGTAAATAAAATGTATGGTGACTCATATTTTTTTAACTTTCATTTAAGGAGTATTAAATTGTCTATTAAATACAATTTATTGAATTAACCTAGCATTCTTACTTTCCGAGATTTTTTGGATTCTTTGAGTGACCCGGATTCATTGCTCTCGAGTGTAGTTTATATACACCTATAACCGCCATTTAATGCAAAAAATCATAAATCTCAAAAATGTTAGTTACGCCCTTCATCCACTCACGTCTTTATATGGTATGAAGGTATCCTATAAGAGTTCTTTTCTCTCTTGACGTACGAAACCCTAGAAAGAAAGAATCTCAAAGTTAAAATAAGACAAAAGTGAAATTTATATTTATGCGCATATATTTATCATTGTCAGTTACACGATGCTGCGATATCGTCAAAAGAGGCGGAAACCTTACTACTGAGTTATGGCTTTTTGTTGGCTGTTTCTATTTAGAATTTATTAACATAATTGAAATATCCATATGCTACGTTATTGCGCGAAATGTGTTTTACGAGGAAAACGGGAACTGAGGAAAATAATAAACTGACAAATACATTTTAGCACACTGTTTTAAATTATCGTACGCTGTGAAAATAATGATTAGGACAGTTAGGAAGAAAAAAATTGAATATTATCATCAGGAAGAAAGAGTAAGTTACTTGACAATCAATTGGCCTGTTATCATTATTTGTTGGACAGAGGCCTTCCTCAAACTCTATGATCTTTTTCATAATTGCACATACTTTGACTTGGTAGAGATAATAAGTATGTAATCATTATTACTAAATATAAAATTAAAATGATAAGAGATGGTCAATGTCTATAAGTCAGATGCTTTCTGACAGTACTTCAAACACCACACTGTACAGTTACGGAGGGGCATCACTGTTTAGGCCTCTCACAATGTGAGCCATAAGCACCTAATCTGCCACCCTGCGCATCAAGTGTATCCCATTTACCTTTTCCAGGTCATTCATCCAGTCTGTTCAAGATCCAATATAAATAAATAAATGCAAACAAGATAAATAAAGAAAAACAATATTATTGTATAAAACTAATATAGGCAATATGTGTAAAGCAAAATAGTTTCTAACGTTAAGCAAATTAATTACCATGTTCGGCCTAGATGGCGTTGGGGTCGAAATGACTCGCACTATGGTTTCGTTACCAACCATTGTATTTAAACTCAATTAGTTTATTCATTAAATGTCTCGCTCTGAGGTACTGCCGTTTTATTGGAGTATCACTGGAATCGGAGGCACTTTGTACCGATATTGTACATGGTCCTTCGAGCCGGATGGAAGAACACAAGTCAAAGCAAGTGTACGACGGCGACGGCAGCTTGGCGCTAGTGGCAACGTGGTGCTGTGGGAGGTTCGAGTTTGAAGTGAAGCTGAATTTGAAGAGTGGAGCTGTGGTACCTACATGTAACCAATTACGTGAGTAGTGAAGTGCAAAAGTGGACTTAACTCTGTGAGTACAATTTGATTGTTCATTAAAATCACGCTAAGTGTTTAGGACTTAGAATAGTTTAGCTAAAAATGAAGAGACGGGGAACCTATGCCCGATTTTGAAGCGGTGTACAAGTTGCAAAAACACTTAGAAAAATTCACACTTTCAAAGACTTAGATAATTTGCATTACTACGGTGAACACACGAACTTCGGTGACACTTAGAACAATCACTTCAGCCCGGACATAGAAAAATTTACTCTCCACGGCACTAATAAAGATTTGGCGATTCTGTTAAAGTTTAATTTTGAAAGATATACTCTTAGACTAAATTTGAATACAACATGGAAAAGGAACTAAGACGGTTGAAAGACATCAAAGGACAGATTGAGAAGGGGCTAGTAAATTTCAAGAAGTCTCCTAAAGAACGTATAGGATACAATTATGTGGATTCGCGCCTGGAACAATTGGAAACTCAATGGCAGAGTTTTAGCACCAAATATGAAGCAATAGTCGGCGAGTGTGCAGGCACAGAATTGAACGACTATTTTAAAGAAGACGTTTACGAAGATGTTAACGAAACCTACCTAACGTACAAAGTTGAACTCAAAAACGCGCTGTCTCAATTAAAAGCTCCTAGTTCCAAAAAAGAAACTCGCGATGTCTCACCTGACTATGTTGGAAGGTTACCAAAAATAGTTTTACCAACTTTTAGCGGAAATTATACAGAATGGTCGTCTTTTCGGGCTTTGTTTATTTCGTTAGTGCACAACAATAAAAAATTAGATGACGTACAACGCCTTCATTATTTAAAGACGCAATTGTCAGGTGAAGCAGAGCAGGTAATTAAACATGTTCCTATAACGGATAGCAATTATGATAAGTGTTGGGAAATGTTGCAACACAGGTTTAATAATAAGAAATTTATGTCTACTTGTATTTTAAAAAGATTGCTAAGCCAACGTAACATAGTTGGCGAATCTTCAAAAGCACTAAAAGAACTCCTTGCGGTAACTAGTGATTGTCTACATGAGCTTAGCAGTCTTGGAATTGATGTAAGTACGTGGGATGTAATAGTCATACATGTAGTTAGTTTGAAGTTGGACGCGGAATCTAGAAAGGGGTGGGAACTTCTGGTTAGTCAGTCATCCGATGAGTTACCCTCATTTAAACAGTTTAGCCAATTTATAGAGACGCGTTATCGAGCATTAGAATCTATTGAACCTACTTCTAAACCGAAAGGCCTTCCTACATCTCACGCCAAAGTAATGCATGGTGTTACCAGTCATACCTGTCCACATTGTTCCGATAGTCACAAATTAGGAAACTGTAAGAAGTTCAGCAAGGAAGACAGTGACAAGCGCCGAGATATTGCCCAATCATTGGGTGTGTGCTTTAATTGTTTGGGTAATAATCACACATCCAAAAATTGCCGTGTTCAGTTCAAATGACGTATATGCCAGCGAAAGCATCATACGTTGTTACATTCCTCCAAAAAGTCCAGTGTAACTAGTGTCGTTGCCACACCAGTGGAACAACCTACAACCTCGAACGAAAGTACCTCAGAAGTTAGTGCCAATATAGCAACCCATCTAGTGAATGGACGAGCACAGGGACAAGTCCTGCTAGCCACGGCCCTGATAAAGGCCGAGTCATTAAATGGGTCTTCTCAGGTTTTGAGAGCATTGCTGGATCAAGGATCACAAGCTTCCTTCATAACGGAGGCTGCAGCTCAATTACTTCGTCTAAAGAAAGTGGTGTCAAAAACCACTATTGCAGGTATAGGAAGCGGTCATGGCAAGATCGTCTCTAGACATGTCGTTAATATTAAAATACAATCATTGCATGACTCATCCTTTACCTTAGAAGTAACTGCGCATGTGTTAAGCTCACTGACATCAGTTATGCCTGATACGAGTTTTACCATTCAGGATTGGCCTGAAATTCACAGTGTAAGCTTAGCTGATCCGAAATTCAACGTACCTAACAAAATCGATATTTTGTTGGGGGCGGAAACCTACTGTCGTATTTTAAAGGTAGGACTAATCAAGAGCCCCATGGGCTCTCCGGTCGCACAAGACACACATTTAGGATGGATTGTGTCGGGTCATGTCGGTAAAACAGACCGTTGTCTCAAGTCCTATAATACAATTATTGCGATGCATGCTCAAATTGAAGAGAATGATATGTTAAAAAGGTTATGGGAACTGGATGCAGAGCCATCTTTAACTAAAAGGTCGTTCACTCCTGAAGAACAGGATTGTGAGGAATTTTATAAGGCTACGACCAAAAGAGATGAAGATGGACGATATATTGTTCAATTACCTTTTCGCTCAGACGATCGGCCACTTAATTCGAAAAATATAGCTGTAAAAAGATTACTAGGCTTGGAAAGGAAGTTGGCTAGGGATCGTGAACTGAAACAACAATATACTGATGTTATAAGGGAATATATATTACTTGGTCATTTAGAAAAAATCACTGATGAATCAGACAAGTGCAAAGGTGAAGCAGTTTACCTGCCCCATCACGCAGTGGTGAGACGAGATAGATTGACCACTAAAGTGAGAGTGGTGTATGATGCATCATGCAAAGGGATCAACGAGATCTCTTTGAATGATACCTTGATGGTAGGACCCACTCTCCAAGCTGATTTACGCCATATCATCATGAGATGGCGACAATACCCAATCTGCCTAGCGGCAGATATAATAAAAATGTATCGTCAAATTAAAGTGGCACGGCCAGATACAGATTGGCAAAGGATTGTTTGGAGAGAGGATCCTAGTGAAGAAATTGAGGACTTCCGACTTCAAACGGTCACTTTCGGGACGTCTTGCGCTCCTTATTTAGCAGTCAAGTCGTTGCATCAAGTTGCTAGCGATGAAGGCGACAGGTATCCATTGGCGGCTAACCGAGTAATAACCGACTTTTACATGGATGATCTTATGACGGGCTGCCAATCTGAAACAGAAGTAATCAACATCTATAAAGAAATGAACGAGTTATTGGAAAAAGGGGGATTCCAGCTACAAAAATGGACAAGTAATCGGATGCACTTACTTGAGATGTTAAAAGAAAATACGGGTAAGGATTTGGAAATAAAAATGGATAAAGTGATAAAGGTTTTAGGACTTACCTGGAATAGACATACCGATGAATTCGATTACTCCGTAAGAATGTCATCTCCTGCTGCACCTGAAACAAAAAGAACAGTAATTTCTGAAATATCACGCCTGTATGACCCATTAGGATGGATAGCGCCGTGTATTATAACTTCGAAGGTGTTCATTCAGAAGTTATGGATTGCTGGTATCGACTGGGATGATGAGCTGCCACCAGCCCTCCTACAAGAATGGATATCTTACCGAACAGAACTGGAGCAATTAGTTGACTTTCACATTCCTAGGTGGATTCGCAAAGAGGAAGGAAGTGTTGTAGTGGAGCTGCATGGATTTAGCGATGCATCCAATATGGCTTATGCAGCTGTAGTATATAGTAGAATTATCGATGTTAATGGGGGAATACATACACACCTTATAACAGCCAAAACAAAGGTAGCTCCGATTAAACAAATATCCATTCCTCGCCTAGAACTGTGTGGCTCTGTTTTAGTGGCAAAATTGCTAACTGAAGTGGCTAAAGTTATGAACATCCCAAAGGCAAATATCCATGCTTGGACAGATTCGTCTGTTGTCTTAGCATGGTTAAGCGATCATCCGAGTCGTTGGAAAACCTACGTAGCCAATCGGACTTCGGAGATACTGAGTTTATTAGATAACACACAATGGGCTCATGTTAAATCCAAAGACAACCCAGCGGATATATCTTCTCGTGGAGCATCATCTTCTGTTCTACTTAGTAGTGATCTGTGGAAACACGGACCACATTGGTTAAGAAATGATCCAGTAGAATACACGAGGCCTAGTGCAATAAGTACTAATGAGGAGAAGAAAGCGGTGAAGGTTCATACCGTTACCATGGTACCGAATTTTGATGAAGTCTGGGGATCTAGATTTTCATCACTGAGAAGGCTAATAAGGGTTGTAACTCTCTGTAAAAGGTTTTCACAATTAGCAATACATCGTAAAAATAATATCAAAATAACATCTTACCTGTCAGTCATGGAACTACGAGAATCCTTGCATCTATGCATTAGGCAAAGTCAGCAGCAATGGTTTCGGGCAGAAATTGTAGCCCTGGAAAACAATACAACATTAGATAAAAGAAGTCCATTGTATAAATTAAACATTTTCATGGATGATAACATTAAGCTATTACGCGTTGGGGGTAGGCTTAGTTGCTCTGAACTACCTGAGGATACAAAGCATCCAATTGTTATACCTCATGACTCAAGCTTGGCTAAATTGATTGTAGCCGACGCCCATGAAAGAACCTTTCATGGAGGCCAACAATTGGTGCTTAACTTTATACGAACCAAGTACTGGATCAGCCGGGTGAAAAATATGGTACGAGCACATATACACGGTTGTATTCCCTGCATACGCTATGCTGCCACTACAAAACATCAATTGATGGGAGAGCTGCCAGCTTGCAGAGTGACTCCAAGTAAGCCGTTTTTTAATACGGGTGTCGACTACGCGGGTCCCATCAACATAAGGTTTGCTAAAGGGCGTGGGCAGCGATCGTATAAAGGATACATCTGCTTGTTTGTGTGCATGGCTACCCGCGCTGTGCATATTGAAGCCGTTTCAGATTTGACCACTGAAGGATTTTTGGCGGCCTTCAGGCGGTTTGTTGCTAGACGTGGTCATTGTCGCCATATTTGGAGTGACAATGGTACCAATTTCGTCGGCGCTGCCAAAGAATTGCGAGTTCTGTTTTCTCATGAAAGCTCCATATTTCAAAACATAGCATCAGCTCTCGCAGATTCTCAAACTGAGTGGCATTTCATCCCTCCCCACGCTCCAAATCATGGTGGACTGTGGGAAGCAGGGATTAAAAGTGTGAAACACCACCTGAAACGCACAATTGGAGACTCAACACTTACTTTTGAGGAAATGTCTACGGTTCTCTCTCAAATAGAAGCCTGTTCAAATTCTCGACCATTGTCCCAAGACAGTAATGATCTCGAGAATCCCGTACCCTTAACACCTGGGCATTTCTTAGTGGGTCAACCACTGGTAGTAACACCCGATTATAATTATGAGGATGCCACGGTAAGCACTTTACGCAGATGGCAGTTAACACAACGTATGGTACAAGGATTCTGGCACCGATGGAAGAATGAATACCTTACACATTTCTTCCAACGGCATAAGTGGGCGGTGAGATCTAAAGATTTTAAACTCGATGATGTAGTTTTAGTAATGGAAGATAACTTACCTCCTGCAAAATGGTTGTATGGAAGAGTCGTTGAAGTACATCCAGGAAAGGACAATATCACTCGCGTTGTCACTGTACGTTGCAAGGGCACGGTTATCAAACGTCCAACTTCGAAGCTCTGTTTACTTCCCACGACACATTAGTCATACTTACCAAAAATTGGTTTATAGCTAAGTTATTGTAACTATCTGATGGTTTTAAAGGATATGTTTGTAATTTTAATTGCTATGAGTCTGTCAAACTTAGTATTTCACTTGTTAAGGAAATTTTATTTGGATCAGATTGTTAGTAAGTTTACGTCCTATAACACCCTCACCTTTAACTTATAGCTAAAAATTGTATACAGTCCATTGTTCGTGTTACCTGAGTTTGTTCATGGTGGGCGGAGTTAAAAGGAAATGATCCTTTTGGTGGGCGGAATGTTCAAGATCCAATATAAATAAATAAATGCAAACAAGATAAATAAAGAAAAACAATATTATTGTATAAAACTAATATAGGCAATATGTGTAAAGCAAAATAGTTTCTAACGTTAAGCAAATTAATTACCATGTTCGGCCTAGATGGCGTTGGGGTCGAAATGACTCGCACTATGGTTTCGTTACCAACCATTGTATTTAAACTCAATTAGTTTATTCATTAAATGTCTCGCTCTGAGGTACTGCCGTTTTATTGGAGTATCACTGGAATCGGAGGCACTTTGTACCGATATTGTACACAGTCAAATAATCAAATGTCTGGTGCACGTTCAAACGACCAAAGATCAGTTAAAATTGAGTTTTCCAAACTAGGCCTTAAACTATCAGAATAGTTTGTTCCTATAGTTAATAGTATTAAGCTACGAATACATGTACTGTACTGAGAGAACAAAATAAACATTCGAAGTTACACAGCTGGCTACTATTTCTGGCCGATGAGTGTGAAGTAAGAACAGATTAGGATTATCGAGTTCGAGAAAGGCACGAACACTACTTTGGATGAGGTTTCTCGCTACCGCATTGCTGAATGTTTTTGCAATAAAGTTTCTTGTTTCTGTAGTTTTGTAGTTTCAAGCTTCTCCAGAGTTCGTGGTTTACGATTCCGTCAGAGAGAAAAAAATTACGTGTTATTTTGTATCTGGTATATCATTATGTGGTTCAGGTGTTCTACTATATCTGGTATATAAAATATTCACATTCAGCAAGTCACATAGCAAGTGGAGAGTTGTATGTATTTATGTACAAATTATGATAAAAAGAGGCCTAAAATTTACGATGTCATGTGGGGTTCTGTAAAAAAACCTTATAATACCATATTATCTCTCCGAGAGAACGGTTGCTTTTCTTTTCGCAAGAATTTCCGGTTATTTGGGAAGTTTATGACGATCCCAGGATCTAATAGGTTCCCCTATTAGATCCTGGGATCGTTACTTAGAACAAAAAATATTAAAAAATGTTAAAACTACAAAGTACAAGAACTTAAAAAGCACGGGGACGCTTCTCACAATGAAAATTTTAATAATTTACCTAACGTAAAGCAATGCCTTGATAGTGCAAACAACATATTTTTGTCAGACTGGTTTAATTTGCGCCTTATACTTCTCTTTATGAATTTGGGCCACCCCTTCTCTTCCCATGTGGTGTTGTACAAGGTGACTAAGGGATAGGGCTGATTAACTTTAACATCAGACAGATATGTACAGCCCAGACTCAGCCTCAGATGCATGACTCGAGTCAACAAGGTCGTCAATAGGCTCACCTCCCCTACGTGGGACCGAATACACATTGGTAAAATGTGGGTGTTAATTCACCTCTGCATAACCCTCCGGGGATAAAGGCGTGATTATATGTGTGTATGTATGAATTTTTCCATCAATTTATTTAGCATTTCATCTAGCAATTTTTTTTACCTAAATTGGCCATTCTTGACTTTGAGGTAATGATTTTATTTACGCAAGACTTAGTAAGTCCAATGTACATGTATATATGTCGCAGCCAACTATCTTCATCAGCCGTTCAATTAACCGCCTAGGCTCTTTACTGAACGGCGGCGTTCAATTAGTGGCCTGAATGGTGTTTAGCAATTTGATAAAACGGCTAGGCAAGTAGCTTGTATCGATGACGTTTAATTAATTGTCTAGCCATTTAATGAAATAGCTATGAAAATGGCATTTTTCTGCATGGTTATAAAAAATAACCACGAAAACTAGCCTTCTAACCAAATTTATCCAACTCGGATTGCTCAGCTTTCTCAATAAATCTATCATTTATTTTCTGTGAATTCACCTCTGCCTACCCCCTCGGGGATTGACAGGCGTGAGTATTTGTATGTATGTAATTTTCTGTCTTAATTGCCCCATCTTACAAATGGCCTAAGCATAAGCCAGCCAGGTTACTAAATGTCGTTATAAACGTTACGGCTGAATAACATTCAGGCCATTCATTGAATGGTGCCGTTTAGTTAATTGAATGGCTGATGAAGCTATTTGGCAGCGACATATATATTATAAAAGAATTCTTCGGTAGTATTTAATAAATGCTTGGCTAACTTAAACTTATAAGAAAAAGTTATAATATGGTGAGAATAATCTTAAGCCGCGTACAGACATCACGACACATGCCTCACGATGTCTGCATGCGGCTTAATAAAATTATTTGGCTTTAGAATAGAGGACTTCACTAATATCTTCGGGGACCAAGCAAATCTCACCTCTTAGCCGGTACATTTGCTAATTAAGGGACGACACTATGATGAAAACTTTCCTTTCAGGGTTAGGGGGTCACACGATAGTTACTTCTGGAAAAAGAAACAAGCAGCCGACATCGAGCAAAAAAAAGTACGACCTTTGGACATTGATGATAATGACAAAAATCATAAGAAGAAGCGAAAGAATTTTCATTACTTTAAGAACAATTTCCCTAATTAAAATTTGCCATTTTGGACGATGTGCTGCTTAATATTTTCTAGAGGCTAACAAACAACATAGTTCATTAAACAATTTTTTTTTCAGAGCACCATAAAATGAATAGCTCTCCCAAAACTCCCAAACCAAGTGACATATCAAAATACCTTACAGTACTACATTGACGGTTGGGTTGAAGACGTACTATGTAAGTCTTCCCCCTATTTTTTTTATACCACTGAGGTGGTAGACAAGCACGCGGTCCACTTGATGAAAGGTTATTACCGTGGCCTATGGACGTGTGCAACACCAGGGGAGTCACACTCTTGCTGCCGACCATGTAAATACAGAGAGTTTCTGTGCCGTCAGTACAGAAGACAAAGCAGAAAAAGCCTTTGGTCTTCCCACTGACAGTACAAAGGTACTTCCCCAGTCGGACTGCTTAATTAGAAGGAAATACCGTCGTGTTCTTCTTCCTAAATACGTTTATACTATGTAATATCAATTACGCCCAAACAATAAAATAAATGAAATAGTATATTTACATACAATATACATACGCTCACGCCTAAATCCCCCCGGGGTAGGCAGAGACAACACTCCGCCATTTGACTCTATCCTTACATACTTCATGAGCCTTACATAAAGGATGCAATTTCATATATTTAATATATCAGAAAACTAAAAACAACAGTGTACGGTCTGTGGGAGATAGTACAGCAATAAATACTGTAGCTTCCGCACTCCACTGCTTCTTAAGTCGAAAGTTTAGCATTGCTGTTTCTACTGCGTTTCTTTTATAAATCAGTGTAGTATGTTACCTCAAGTATTTTGTTTCTAGCTTCGTATAATGTGAGCTCTCCGAATCAACTCTTCTAAATTATTCTGTAAAGTCAGAATATTTTGTACTGAGTTGTAACAATATTTTACCTTATATAATATGTAAAATAAATATAAGCATCCAATGTAATATATATATAACCATAAACTCATTTTATTGATCGAGTTCTGAGACATATGTCATTGATGTCTTATAAATTTTCGCAAAATAAAAATAAAAATAAGTAATAAGCTTCAAATATAAGCACAAAGAACATGGATCAAAATAAGCAACATTAATGTTCTTATATTAATACTAGCTGTTTTGTAGTAGTTGTAGTTGTAGTAGTAGTTGTAGTTTTTACATGAAAGAGTAACAAATATATATCCATCCATCCATACATCCATCCATACATCCATCCATACATCCATCCATACATCCATCGACGAAACATTATTACATACTGGAAAAATTTTTGAATGTTCCACATGATGGCTACTTCAATTCGTCGGCTATAATTCATGATCAACATTACCGTTTCAAAGCATATTTGTTTACTTCAATGGCCATTGTCTAGTGCTTTGGCAAATGTGGTTTCATAATTAGTCATTTTGTACGATGATCAATGAATATATCGATAATATTAGCGTTACTTACCTATATATTAGTTCATTTTATGTAAAATAAATTCAAATGTAAATTTATTTTACAATAGTAGGTATTGTTGTTGTTAATATTGAAAAATTCTCACAACTGGATAATGGTAACTGCTGGGCTATAGAATAATATTAATATTTATTGAAGTCTATCTAACTCTATTAGATAAGCCGTAGATAGTTTGCGGGCTTCATTATCTTCCCTTAATTAAGAAAGGCCTTGTTCTGGTATTCAAAGTATTCGTTTCAATCAAGGATCTTGAGAGTAGACGCATAAATAAAGCAAAACTTTACCAAGTCCGAGTGCTTGGAATGGAGAATAATGCCACAAACATCTCCAAATGTCACTAAATGTAAGCTTTAGAGCATGAAATAGGTATAAATAATTAATCTTCTTTCTGGAGTGCTATCAAACTGGTTTTGGTCTTTTTGGAGTAGGTACTGCTCATAATTAAGTTGAATTTCGAGTTTCTTTTTATATTTTAATTACAACTTTCTCATATTTTTAATTTAATCTTCTCTTATTCCTTGTATGCTCGATAATTATAAACAAATACATCTCGTGTATCTATAACTTTACCACAATATTTGTTATGTTTATCTTCATGTTTGTAAAATTTCATAATCTGGCGAATTCTTGATTTCCTTGAGTTAATTGTAGTTGTAACTAGAAAGTTTATACTTTTGAAGATGTCATTCATAGTTTTACCTCGCTTACACCTCAATGCTGAAATCTGAGCTTAATCACACTAGGTTGTATCAGTAGTTAATAAAATCATGAGTTACATTGCAGAGCAAATTTCTGTCACATACCACATACTTATAAGTTTTAGGGACATATTTACGACAAATTCCTTGGCCTAGTTACTTTAGGCTTGACAGTTTGTGATCGCGAAATAATGCAGAGTCACTGTTGTAAATAACTTTGTAAGCCTTCATAAATACAAGGCCAGCAAAGGGTTTAATCTGTCACTCTGTTGTTCTACAATGAACCAACATAATTTGATAATTATCGTTTTCTACATCATGCATACCGCTAAGAGATAAAATTTTAATTTAGATCGTGTGTGTTTTATAAAATAGAACGTAATTAACTAAAACATGGCCACTAGATTTTATTATTTTAGACTTTAACAACATACATGTCAGGCTGACAATGTCTGTTGAATAATAAAACAATCCTTCTGAACAAAAAATGTTTTACAAGCTGCCACAATCGGAAGCATATAACATAAATACCAATTTCGAAAATTTACCAGAATCTCATGGCAAATAGGAAAATAAAAATTTGTGGTTTCATTCATAGCAGTAGACATAAATGTACTTAGGTATAATTTAGGGGCGTTGACTACTTTATTTATTCTCAAAAAATTATCATTTTATAACAATACAAGGAACTGTTAAAGTTAAATATTCTCACGATACAAAGTTTTTAAGATATTTAATTTCACATATTCATTTTCAAAAGAATCCCAGAATAGTGCAGGATTCTCGTGCTCTCACTGCTGTATTCAACATTATACACACCCGGGTGTTCGAAGGGAAAACTGCCTTGCGTGCGTAGGAATTGTGACAGCTTTTTAGAAGGAGAGAAGATAGTTTTAATGGAAACTTCTTTAAAAATGTTAGCAACCTTTTCTGTTATTCCTTTCACGTATGGTAAGTATGCAGGTTGTCGTTCGAACTTATAGTCCATGGGCCTAGGTGTCGCCGAGCATCTACTTTGGTGGCATGATCCGCTTATGTGGCGTTAGTTAGTTAGTAAGTTTACCTGGGCTGTTCCGCACTTAGCCTCTTGATTGGGCCATTGTGCGTACCATCTTACCTCTTATTCCAACCAACCCAGATCCTCCCAAAAAGCCAGCAGCCTTTTCAGGTTTCCACATGCTTCCCGGAGTGACGCTGGTGACTGGAGGAATTTCGCCCGTTGTGTGGCCACGCCCGTGCACTCTGTAAGCACATGCCGTGGCGTTTCTTCTGCCCCCATGCAGCCTCTGCATAGGGGGCTGTTCGTCACACCTATTGTAAACAGATGCTTGTTTAGGGGACAGTGACCGGTCAAGAAGCCGGTGACTTTGCGGATTTGGTCCCTTTTTAGCCTAATGAGGTTTCGGCTAAACGTTTTTGATGCTACCGGAACTGCATGCTTTGTTTGCCTGCATCCTTCAGTGTTTGTCCATTCTGTTAGATGGGTTTCTTCTGTACTTTTTCGTAGCCAAGTTTTGACCTGTGCTTGAGGTATGGGTAGTATTGGTTCCGGTCCATATACTGTCGACCCTGATCCTCTCTTGGCCAATTCATCGGCTGCGTCGTTGCCGAGGGAGTTGCTGTGTCCTTTGATCCATTGCAGCGTGACCCTGTTTGTGTTTGCAATGGATTGGAGTGTGTTATGACGTTCCAATATGAGGACAGAGGTTATGGTGTTACTTTGGAGAGCTTGGAGTACGGATGCACTGTCTGAGATGATCTTTATATTTAGATCTCTGACATCTCTGGCGGCAATCGTCTCCGCCGCTCTCGTTATGCCAATACATTCGGCTTGAAATATTGTGCTTAGCTTGTCCAAGGTGGTAGTTATTTTGATATTTAAGTCATTCGAGAAGACGCCTGCTCCGGTACCTATCCTAACTTCTTTGACGCCAGAGCTATCTCTTTTTTCTTCAGAAAGTTGGATATGATACTTCCGTTCGAAGACGTGGTGACATGGTATTCTGTCTATGGGAGCCTCAAGAAGTGGTATCTTCTTTAGGATTACCTGTAGAATCTTTGAATGCTTTGTTATTATGTGGCGTTTTAGGCGTTTTAAGGATGAATGGTTACAAAACCAGTCCTCTTTAAGCGTTTTAAGGAGGATTTTTCTTCATTTCGATTTCAGCATCAAAGTGTTCCTGGTCACATTTTCTATATGCGCAGTCAGTAAGGGTCAGTAAGGTCTGCCCAATAGCAACTAGCTCGACAGTCGTCAGTACACGTTGACCATGGCACTTGTAACAGCGTCGAAACATTGGTTACGCAATTGAAACGAAAAGCATAGTAAATATCACGGTGAATGTGATACTATTAGCCTGAATGATATTCAGCTATTTAATCAAACAGTTGAGCAAATGACTTGGATGGATGCCGTTTTATTACTTGCCTAGTCTAATCTACTCCCGCATTAGCCTTCTAACTTAATATATCCATATCGAATTGCGTTGCTTCTCTCAATAAACCTATCACTAACTTACATTATATTAGAAGTTAAAAGTATCAAAATGGTACAATCCAACTTACTTGTCAACTCGCAACATAGGCAAGCAGTTTCCGAACCAATAAAATATTTGACATCGTGATTATCAATGTCAATTTGGTATGGAGAATATACCACTTTCAGACTTGTGTGCATGTGCAAATAATGCCTCCTATAAAGGAGAAGTTTAACCCCTATGTGCTCGTCGAATTTGACTTTCTCTTTTTAAAATTGTGCCAAGAGATTCTGGTAGACCTGTACAATCGCTGCAACATAATGAGTGAGATACAGGAATATTCCTTATTTTCTACATTTCTTTGTAATAAAAACGTTATAGAGAAGTAATATTTATAAAAGAAACCTAAATTAGCATCTTTTAACCTTCCTACCTTTTGTGAAACATTGTTATCCAAAGTTAAATTGAGTTTGACTGGCAGTAGTTTCAGCAAAGGGCCGTTTCCTAATTTGTAATCGTTTTGCGTACAGAAAAACAATATGGTTCGTTAAGGCTTATGCTGACAAACTTAGCAAACCGCAGCTTGCCGATTGAACGGAATATTGTTAATTCAATTTACGTTACAAATCAAATAACTTTGGTTTGGCAATTATGTAGACAGTGGTTACACATCAAACAAACATAACTATTATGCATTATATAATACATTACCACTAAACTATAATCTCGAAACGAAGACTTATTACGCTCTCACGTTTCGTCAAACATATTTTGGGTAGTTTATAAACAAAACCATAGTTAATCATTGATATAATTATATTATTACTAGCTGTTACCCGCGGCTCCGCCCGCGTGGATGTCAGTTATCACGGATCGGGGTATGAAAAATATATATAGTAGCCGATTCTCAGACCTACCCGATATGCACACAAAATTTCATGAAAATAGGTCCAGTAGTTTCGGAGGAGTATGGGAATGAACATTGCGACACGAGAATTTTGTATATTAGATGTTACTTGAGATATCATGTTTAAGGATATCATGCCGTGCTGGTTGCCGGTGGAATAGAATAGGGTCACTGCAGCCCTTCCTTTGGATGTCGTAGAAAGCGCCTAAGGGATGATTTCTCCATCAGACAATAAACACATTGCCCATGACTAAGTGCCCGCTTGATGGGAATAGGCTCGCCCCCTATTACATAGGACCAAAAATCATAGTTGGTGGAATTTGGGTGTTAATACACCTCTACCTACCTTCGGGGATGTACAGGCGTGAGTATTTGTATGTATGTAAAGGTATAATTGGTTTAAAAAGGATGTATGGCATAACATACATTCTCCATATTGAAATAAAATCTAAGTATCAAAAATAATAGTTAAGGAGTTGAAGCTTAGCATACATGTATTTTGTATTTTTTTTAGTTCTTAAATTTCTATTTCTTTTTTCATGCTAACGTCATCGCAAATTTCGACTTCAGAAAAAGGATCGCTCTTTTAGACAATGTGACCCATATCTTGTTAAGGCCGTTTAACTGGAATAAAAGAGGAGGGAACTATTATTGGTGCCATATTTTTGCAACCTCATTATATGTAAATCATATTTAATATTAAAATATTTTTTACTGGGGAAATTTAATGATAATTGGAAGAAAATGATAAAAAAAAACCGTTTATTTATACAGTCGTACAATTCAAACTCGGAGAAGATGAACCCTGAGTCTCGAAAAGGCTTCGGATCGGATGCCACCTGTGGAAATATTCTACACAGCATAAAAATGATTTAAATCCTGCCACCATTGTTTTGCAGCCAATAACTGAAACCTCAATTTTTGTTATGTACATAATTTGAATGTACATTCAACATTAGATCGATCTTAAGAACTCGTATTTTTAATGATTATTCAAGTCTTTGTGATCTGTATCCATTCAGTTAACAGTAAAAGCTTGCTTCAATTCCTTTTTTATATCATTTACGTTAAGCTATTTTGATACAAATATGTTAACTCGATCGTGGGAAAACACCCCTTAAACAGTGAGATTGAAACCAACTTTAAAGTGTAGTAGGCATAACATGGTATTCCTTTATTAGCGATTTTATGCTTTTAACTCGACACAAACAGTTTTTTTTACTTTATTACATTATTATTACGTACACGTTTATATTATTACATACACGTACCATGTTAACAATGGCACTCACTCAGCTTGACGGCCTCATCAAAAGGGGATTGTCGCTGCAGCACCGCGTGACCGCGTGACCACACTCCTCTCTGCCCAGCTATGCACTTGCTGACTCTGAGCGCAATCCAACCGAGATTGGATTACTATGGGGGGCTTTTTGCAATCGTACACGGTGGTACCCACCCGGCCGAAATTTGTGACACATTTGTGCCATCAAATTTCTTCCACCAGTATCGGTATCGGTATTCGTTCAGCGGATAATTAGAAGCTATGTAGCCCTTTCAGAGTACTTACGTGTTTAGGTGCCTGATAAAATAAATAAAATCACTAGTACAATTTTAAAATAGCACGCTTTTTAAGTCTTAAGTTAAGTACTCACATACAGTTTTACTCGATCGAGCTAACATGTCGAGTAAAACTGACGGCACGGGCTTTTATCCACACATTCAGCTGGCATTCATCTATATAGTGACGTGCGCCGTTCACTGAACATTCACGGCTCGCTTAGAGTAGGTGCGAAGGAAATAACTTTGGATACTTCCGTCGAGCTGGCTCGATGCGAGCCTTCGAATTGTAAGTTTTGCGGTCCCACACGTTGATTCTTTAGTCATTTTTTATTAAAACTATCTACTAATACCGAATGCGAGTACTGATCAATAGAATTGAAATTATTAACCTGCTAAATGGCGTAGGTCTATGTCCGGCACTAGATTGCAATAGGCTAATTGATTGATTGAACCTGTTAAATACTATTTCAACTAACATTATTCTTGCTTACTGGACGCTACTGCAAAGGGTTGAATTTAGCATTATATGCGCGATTTTTTCTTTTGTGTTGCCCTCGTAAGATGAAAGAATTGAGTCGATTTTTATGATTGTGAAAGATATACGGGAAACAAAAATATAGATAGTCAGAATGTCAATATGGGTTTCACCCCGGTGGATTCGATTTTTGACCAAAGGATTATCCTATAAAACATTCCCAAGCCAACTTTACTTTTTTATATTTTTTTTTTGCTATGTATAACAATATTTATTAAGGTATTAAGCCATATAACATATTAATTTACAGATGTCATCTTAAGTATTTAAGACAAATGCAAATTTGTCAAAATTAATCAATTAACACACCTCTCACCGTTACCTGGGGCAAAGGTGCTCATGACGCTAGTGGCGTTACCCCGCTGAATAGCAACCAAAACGTTGCTATTCAACGCCAAACGTTTGCCCCAGGTACGAGGCGGAGCGAGAGTCATCGATTTTGTCCCTCAATCGGCGTCCCAATTCGCTAACTAGGTTTTTGGCATCAGCACCCAAACTACCTATCGTCTCGAACGCATAGGGTTTCCACGCTTCTTTTCCGCCGCGTCTTCAGCAGCAGCTAAAGGAGCCAAGACGGTAAAGCCCAGGGGACTTGGAGCAACCGTGCTGACGCACGTGGCATCGTATAAAAGGAATCTACCGATTCGACGACTCAAGAGTCATATCGTCCGGTCTTTTACCGTCGGACTGTAAATCGGATTTAGCTGTCGAAACCTCAGCAGGTCAGGGTAGGCCAGGTGGCTCCAATAGGCACGGGATATCTGCCGATAAAAACGCTCTCCGCAGTTTGTCGTTGAGAGTATGGTGACATGGCAACCTACCCGTGCTTGTACGACACCTTAATGCATGCTGACCGTTGTCCCCTACCATGGAACCGCAGGTGCATCTATGTATTCTCACATCTTGCAGCCCATGGCGGAGGGCGACCGCCACCCGCAAAGAATTTTCTTCCAGTAAAGTGCCCAGGTAAGATGAAGGCAGTGCGTGCATCTTTGCTCCCAATTCCGGTTGCGACATCGCCCTGAGCCTGGCCAGATCGGCTCCCGTTGTACCCTCCACCAACTGCTCTTCAAGTCTTCCAGCATACCCTGGTCCCAAGCGCGCTAGGCTTGAGTCGTGATCGGGCTTGACAAGGGCCGGCTGCCAAGGGCATGGTCACCCTGCCACCATTATAATGGAGGATTACAGTGACAAGATCCGCTGCCCCATGTACCTACACCAAGAAAGCCGACAAACCCCCCATTCCACGCGCATCGCACCCAGTACCCCCGTGATGGATGGGGAGAATCGTTGAGGAGCGACTCACCTGTGGACTTAAGTATGTCGTGAAATGCCACGATTTCTACGGGATAAACCCAGGTTGGTAAAATCCGCAGGAGGTACGTCAACTTAGGGAGGGGAAGTACATGCGCAATAACACCAACGGCATATACATGCGCGGAAAGGTCTTTGAGACATTCTTGAGCAGTCAGGAGAAGCTTGTTACGGGAAAAGATTGCCTCTGGCGCCCCGTCAGTAAAAATGGGAGACCACCTTAATAAGGTGAAAGAGTGGGAAGAAAGTTCTTTGAGGCTTTGAACGTGGAAGGGAACTAGATACCATACATGTAGTTTAAGCTCGGTAACAACTTTGTGGATTACTAGGCTAAAAACGAGGGGCCCCAGCGGGTCCCCTTGCTGAGCTCCTACTTGCGAGGAAATCAAGGTATTATTGAAGAAGAGATAAGAGGGTTGATGGCATACTTGAAATAGAAAAGGGTAGAGAAAAGGAACCTGATAACCTCACACAGAAGAACGACACTCTCCAGCGTGTTAAAGGCGTTTCGTAGGTCGAGTTTAAACAGCACGTAGTTCGAGTAGTCAGTATCCATGACGCTTCGCATCCTTGACGCACCCAAAAACCGCTTTCCTCACCGATCAGCACGACAGCTTGGCCTTTAGTCTGCGGATTACACTCCCGAAAGCTATTGGCCTAAGCCCGCCATTCTTCTACGCGAGCGCACGCAAGGTTGCCCCATATACATAGGGTCAGACGGCAGGGTTTAGCTGTCCACACAATAAAAAATTGGCTAGGCTCACTAAGCACCCCAACAGCTACTGCCCATTCTCCCCCGCCGAACCGGAGTAAATGACCGGGACGAATACCGTCCAAGCCCGCCACAGATTCTCTGTTAAAAGTTCTCAATACAATTATAATAAATATTTTATAGTTACTATTATGCAATAAAGACGCCTAAATCGATTTTAGTACAGGCAGCATCATTAAAATGTTCCTAACTAAAGTAGTCAAAATAATCCAAATACCAAAATTCCAATTTTATATTGGTTATTAGAGTACTCAAATTGTAAGTGTCCAGAGTGCTCCAACTATCTTAACAATCAGTTTCCCAGAATTATGTAAGTTAGTAGTGTATTATACTCTTATAACCAATATAAAATTGGAATTTTGGTATTTGGATTATTTTGAGTAATTTTGTTAGCAACATTTTAATGATGCTGACTGTACCTACAGTAGTGGTCTAATCTCATTTATATTTTGGATACTAAAATGGGAAGCAATATTGTTACCTTACAGAAATTGTTAGAAAAGAATAAAGGCGGCTGCCAAGTGGATATTTCAATATTCATGAATACATTGCGAATAATGACTACTAAATTATTCTGTTTAAAAAGAGAGGGACTAGTATCAATTTCAACTAATGGTTAGGATATTTTGAATAAAGAACAGTACCTATCAGCATACTTTAATTACACAAACATACTTTAATTTTTTTATAATACTTAACCCACTTACTTCTATTGCGCCGTAAAGGTGATTTTCCACCAGAGGGGCGAGACGAGACGAGGCGAGGAGAGAATTCAAATTTGTATGGCTAATTTTCAATCCTCTCCCAGCGTATCTTTGGTGGAAACAGTGTGGATTGACGAGAATATGCGAGGCGTGAATTGAAATATTTGTTTGTGCAAAAATTAACCGTATTGGTTCCCATATAGAGTATAAATCACCTTCAAGGTGATTTTCCACCAGAGTGGCTAGGCGAGGCGAGGCGATGAGAGAATTGAAATTTGTATAACAAATTTTCAATCCTCTCCCAGTGCATCTTTGGTGGAAACAGTGTCGATTGACGAGAATATTGACGCCTAATTTTCGTTCGGAGTTTTCGGCATTGACGCTAGAACAAAGTTATATCGACCATTGTGTGTGAGTTGTCTAAAATACATTTATATATGAAGCATACGGGCGGCGGGGCGCGGCGGTCACGCGCGAGCTCGCGATGGCAATTTTTGGTGGAAAAGGGTCAGTGCGATTTCAATTCTCTTCTCGCCTCGTCTCGTCTCGCCCCTCTGGTGGAAAAGCACCTTCAAAGACACTCCCAACTTTGTAAAAATATTGAACCATACGAAGACTAATTTCAAGAATCTTTATGCTGCGATTAATTATGCATATTTTAGTCAATAGTGGTAACCAACATAGGCCGCACTTACTAGAGCCTATCTTTTATATTGAGGATAGTAAATTAATGTTTGTACTTTTTACTTTGAGAGAAGATGCACTAGTAGTCTCTTTATGAAATATGTATTATCAGACAGAGAGCAGACTCTTGTCTAGCAGACAGGAAACAGCCTGGTCGATAATTACAATGTGGCGCTCGTGTTCAGCCTTCTAGATGGCCACATATTTGTACTATGAACTTTTTGATAAATATGTTATAGCATTGGTGTATAATTTGGTAGGTGACATTATCAGAATAGGTGACATTATCAGCTGCGGTATTATAGAAATAAAAAAAAAACAAAATGTTAAGAATTGAATAGTCAAAAATAACACATTTTTTTAAATGAAATACTACAAGGGTTTCAGATTATTATCCTTTCGAGACCGAGTTAATAATATAATATTCTATGAGTACGTCCCTGTTTTAAATAAATAATGAAATGTATAATTAAACGATAAAAGGATATTTTAACGATTTCAACATTCTTATCACGTTCTAATAATTCATTAAAATAATTTAAAATGGAATACCACATCTTTTATACTTCACACTCGATTCGTTTGCATTATTTAGATAATTTGATCAAATGACCTAAGACAGCTTTACTGACCGAAATGATAAAGTAATTATAATAGACGCTGAAAAAGAAGTGTCATTTCTATTTCAATAAAAAATATGATAACAGTAAGCTGAGACCCTCTCTGTGCAAAGCCTTCAACACTTCAGTTCACCTCGGAAGGTTCACAAAGGATACTAAGTTATTGGCTTGTAGGCAAAGTTCTGAATTAAGCACCTGTCTGAGTCAAAACCCGAGAGCTTAAATATTTCGGACAAAAGTGGTCAGGAAGTGAAACAAAGCACTGAAATTGTAAATCCTACTTTCTATGTTATAAATAAATAATTAAATGTGGTTCTTTCAATTATTTTCTTGTTATTGTTTGTATTTGTGAGATATTGGAAAATGAATGCAAACAAAATACATATCTTCGGCAAAGGTAATACAGTAAGTTTTTTGTTTCTTCCGTTATAAAAGGACATTGACGCGGTTTGGACCGAATTCTGTCCAGATATAGGGGTAACAGGTTCAAATGATTTTCTGGATCAAATTACTTAATAAACAATTATTCAAAAAAATCCCAGGGATAGGTACATACATTGTGTATGTCTTTTAATAAATTAAGCTCAACACTCGTATACCAATTATATTTGAAATTGGATAGGAAAAAATCTGTATCTTTAGGTTTGTACTACGTACTGTAACTAAATCTTTAGTTTTACGTGATATCAGTTAAAATAGATTTCTTATCATTTGTAGTTTTCATCCATCAATTGAAAGTTATATCCTCGTCCAAAACGATCAGTCTATTACAAATAATATTGATGATTTTACTCACGAATTTACGGGTATTCTAGGCTACACACAAGTCAGAGAGCATCATTTTCTATATAAGCACACAATCGGATATTTGCGTTAGTGAACCAGAATAATATATACATATTTACGTCAGTGTTTTACTGTTGCTCAATACCATTATCATGTTACAATGTAGGTGCTATGGTGCATTTCAGTATCACTTAGATGTTAGAATTGTTAACGGCCTCTTAGGTACCTGTGCATTTATAGATACTGTCATGTGCCGTACTAACAAAGTACCTAAGTACTCGTTGTCTTAATCTCGTGAACATAGTAATGTAAGTTACTCCATTGTTCACCTTAATATGTAAAGCGGCTAACACATTTGTCTTAGTGTTGTGATGTGACATGATGCTCTGCGGCTCTTTTACTGCTCGCTTCTGACGCTTCACAACAAACTACATCAAAGAAATGTAAACTCAACCATGTACTTTTCTGATAGGTCATGATACGACACGTTAGACAAATATAAATACGGCTTTGTGGTACTATGTACTTGGACATAGATGCAGATACATAGATAAATACTCTTTATTGCGTACCAAACATAGGATACGAACAAAGGATAATGTATGTAGTTAGTTACGTGTAGTTAGAAAAATACGCGGTCTTATGGCAGTATGCTATTGCTCCCAGACAACCTTTATATCGACGTTATTGCAAGAATTACTATAAAAGTTTATTATAATATAATTAAACTATAATAGTAGTTTATGATACTGTTGCATAATAAGGGTTCTTATAACACGAGTGTGTTTTAAAAAAATCGAGCCGTCATAAGACCAAGTTATGTACAGTGTCATACACTACTTTATCTACTCTCATACTTTAATACATAATCTAATTTATTTTACAAACAAAACCAAACTTTGTTTAATTTAAATGTAAAATGTTGGCGCCAAGGCGCAAATATAGATGGCGCATGCGTGTTTCTTTTTTCTTCTTCCGAATCGGTAGATTATTTTTTAAAGTAGAGGTTCAGTCCAGATGGAGATTGTATAGGTGTATCGTTATGATTAAAAAAGTTATTTAATGATATAGGTGTCCATACAAGACCTGTATCGTAATAAAACTTTTTTTTTGGCCTGTGCGTAATGTTTGTCATAAGAGTTTTGATTTCAATTTTATATTTTTTCTATTATAGTATCAGAGTAGATAAAAGTTTTTAAGGAAAAGTTTAATATATATTGTACTTCAAAAATAATAATAGGCAGCTATATATGACTATGAAACAAAGGGTTTAACAAGACCAAATTAATAATAAACTTTTCAATATAACTAAAAATGATTCGTCTATTTTATGGCCTGATTGAGGTGTATCTTAAGCTATTGAAATATTTGAAGTGATATATAAACACACCATAGACAATGAATGCTTATAAACTGTACCTACCCGCGTGTCGCAGCTGTTAACATATTTTTTACATAACGGTAAAAGGGTAAAAGTACAAAGCCACGTTTTTTTTTTTAATTATAGGACAGCCTTTTGATTTACTATGTTGTTATAATTCAGCAAAGAAAAAAAAGATCAGCTAAATATGTAAGTTTAACATGATAATCCTTTATGTCCACTATTTAGATATTCCACATATTATCTTTCCACGGAAACAAATGGTAACAATTTATACCTTATCGTACCGCGTGTTATGAAAACACTGTGTAAATTGAATAAGTTGTAAATGAACAGTAACATTATGTAATTTTTACCCATCATAAAACTTGAAGATTATTAGACATAGGAAATTTATACAAGAACAAATATTACATAAAATCAGTGATATTGTATGGTAATGAGGATTAATTAATGGTTCAAATATTTAAAAAAGTATCCGGTTTCAATTTACACCCCAATGATATATCAACGTAGTAGTATCAAAGTAAGTTTAAGTATTTGATTGTTTATCCAAGTTGCGAACTACAACTTATGTATAATATATGTTGTTGCCGAGTATACAAGAAATGTTTCGAAATATAAATGTGCCACGTCGGGCATAGATCACAAAACAAGTAACTTCTGACAGAAAATGTAATTAAGTCAAATTTAAATGAAGAATGCCAAACGGGGCTAGTTACTTAAATCTTTGCTACATCGCTGAGTACAAACAAGAATAAACCAACTTTACGGGATATCGGCTTTGTGCTTGTCTCCACGAATTAAACTCTTTTATAGGTCTTATAGTTCGTGTGCTAATGTGCTTGTCTCCACGAATTAAACTCTTTTATAGGTCTTATAGTTCGTGTGCTAATTGAACATGCAATTCTCAGGTTGAAAATTGAACTTAATTACTTGTTCGAAAGTTCTATTTTAAGTACAATTACCAAAGTAAATTTGAAAAGGGTAGTTTCTACTTTAGGAGTTCGCAGTAACAAGGTAACACAGGAAACCTTAATAATATTAATGTAATAAAGTATTTAAATCTCAGGCAAAGAAAAGTGAAGTTATTAACTGTATTCCAAAAATATATTCTTAGCAAATAATGAAATTTGTAGCTATTTGTTATTTTATAATAAGGTATTATCAAAACCTTGTGTGTAAAGCCCTAATACCCTTAGGATTTTTAATTTTACATGCGGTCCGCCAAATTTTTACTTTATGAAATAAATAATGATATTTTATGTTACCTAATTACACAAAATTATAATTATATCACGATAAGTTAGGTATGTACACAAACTGAGATGTCCTTTGCTTTGTAATAACTCTATTATAAGAGGGCAAGACATTACACACTACATTTATATTACGCATTTCTACCTTGGGTCGGCAAAAACAACAGATAGTTTCCGACATAATATGGCCTATTTCATTAAGGGGTTACTTTCTATTCAATACGCACTTTACTTGCGGTGTTAACAACTTCCATTTTTGAAGAGCAATCTAAGAACGGTCAATTTTCCTTTGTCAATGATTAATGAGGTTCAAAGTACTTTGGATCCGGTAAACCTGAGTCGCTGCTTCATTAGCATTCAACGGTGTGTTCTTCCTAAAATGTGCACAAAACAATCATTAACAAAGAGTACGCTGTAGAATTTGAACTCACTGTTTGCATTGTTTGTGCTATCAAATCAATTTCCGTTCTGAGCATATTTATATTTTTTTATGGTGCCCGTAGCTACACTTGTTTCGATAATGATTATGGTGTCTTTGATCATAATATTTCTCCGGTTGTACTCACCGGTTGGACCAACACTTTATGAAAAACCCTTCATTAATTTTTGCGGATAAACATCTAAAAAGACAACGATTAAAAAATATATGTCAGTATCTTTAATATATATATAAGCCAAGTGGTAATTATCAACATCTCATTAACATTTTACAATTACATAAAGAAATTCAGGCAATATAGTACCGGAAATAGTTAAAAAATCTCAATTAATTTGGCATCGGAATTACATCGTTAATTTGGCAATACACTTTTTTAAACTCAAGATTTCATTTAAAATCTTCTGAAATTGTGGTAAAATGCATTTAAAATGTGCTGGAAGATTCGACGTGCAAATTAACGTGATCAGCAGAATTCAATTCGAAAATAATCCGATGTGAACAAGGTGTTATGCGCTTGAAATTCGGAGCAGAAGTTTTGCTAGACTAGAATACAAAGAAAATGACCCGAGCTTACGCTGCGGTTGAGAGAGCAAATTCATTGAATGAGACCAGATATGTGGACAAAAATTCATGATAACAAGGCACTCATTGTAAATGAATTTCTGGTGAAAATCTCGACAAATTTTATGAAATTGCTACAATACTTTGTACTACTTTCAAAGGTCTGATTATAACTTTGAAGCACTAGTTTTCAATTGAAAGTTATAGAAGTAAATTTGCTACAAGCAGCCAGATCCTGCAGTTGATTCCAATCAAATACATACATGTTATTACATATGTATACCTATACATGACATATAACTGTGGTAGGAGCCTACTTCGATGGCAATATTATAAATTTTGATGAGCAATAAATATTGGTATCAAATGTACCATTCCCGATACTTTCTTGATATATTACAGTAGTAGATACTCTCGAGTTTTAAAAATAGACAACCTTATCAATCATCTACTTAAACCTTGGCAATATATATTACGTAGGATATATTAGGTAAGTACATGAAGATCTATAAATAACAGACGCCCTTCCAAATATCCTTACGACAGCGTTCCTCAGTACGAGAAACAAGGTTCGGAAGAATTATTTTTCGCGTTGCCTTTCCTTGACATCCAAGTCATTGGATTATCGTGATCGGTTTTTGTGTATTTTTCTGACAAAATGTCAATTTCTTGAATTCTTTCGCAGGCCGCGCAGTAAGATAAACGGATGGCGGGACAAGAAGTTATCTAACTTGGCCTTTCTTTTAACAAAGCACTAGAAACAATCACAGAGAGAAATAGGAATACTTAATGGCGTTTGACTTTTTATTCTTTATTTATTAGGAAGTATTTAATTACAGGTTTGCAAAGTTTCGAGATTATTGACAATTGAATCATAGACAATCTTGATATTATTGTAATTGTTATTGACGGTACTGTAACCATGTTAAATATTTGTTATTTTCGAGGGTAAGAGCGTTTTCACACTCATCCGATATCGGTGTCGGACGCCGCGCCGATAACCAACAACATACATTGACACATTTATCCGATAAAACCGGCCCGATAGGGCCATTTGCTTGAAAGCACAGACTAGTTAGGGAAGCTGGGAGTGAAAAAAAAGGAAAAAAAAGACGGGTTGCACTCTGGGAGTGCCGGCAGAAGTGAAAACATTTTCTTTTTTTCTTTCTTCGTTATATACATAGAAAAAGATAAAAAAAAGAACATACCATACCATACCTATAATATAGCGCTAATCATAGAACCTATCACTTATTTTCTGCTAATTTTCTGTCAGAAGAAATGGATAAATTATGAAAAGAAAAAAAAATCACAAAAAATAATAAATTACAGAAAGCAAAAAAAATCATAAAAAGTAATAAATTACAAAAAGAAAAAAAATCACCAAAAGTAATAAATTATAATAAGAAAAAACAATCACAAAAAATCCCTGAAGGCCAGGTGGTTTGAACCCGATACTATCTGAATCTATAAGGACTTACAGTCGAAGTGCTTACCGTTTAAGCTACAACGCTATCTATCGTAACGTGCAAAATACATAGTCTGTACCTTATCTTGTATGACGTCAGTCGTCGGTTACGGTTCAAAGGTCAATTAATACTGACGCTTCCTTAACATTTTACACCCATCCAACGCCGCTAAAGAAGTTTTCACTTCAAAAATATGTAAATAATGTGCAATAAAACAAATAAAAGAAAAATATGTAATAAAATATGTTTCGAGTTTTTTTTTGTATTCATGATCAGGGTCATTAATTAACGCGAAAAGACCTGTAAGTCAGAATATCCTTAAGGTCGAAAATTGCTTGCAGTCGCTGTTTTAGTCTCTTTGGAGCAAAACAGTGGTGTTTGGCTCCGATAACCGATATCGGGCCGGACAATGTAAAAGAAAGATACACATCTCACACATTTGACAGCCATGCATCTGAGGCTGAGTCTGGGCTGTATATTATATCTGTTTGATGTTAAACAGCCCTATTCCTTGGTCGCCTTGTACATGTGCGAAACCGCATGTGAAGAGTTGGTTGGCCGAAATTTTTCCCTGTTCTGTATTTTACTCTGGAAAGAACCGTAATTGAATGAATGAATGAATGAAAAACTCTTTATTGTATGGTACACAAAGAAAGAAAGAAGAACATATTACAATATAGTGGTAGGTACAGTTTTGTAGCATACAATTGGCGGCCTTATCGCGCAGGGCAATTTCTTCCAGGCAACCATGGGATGGAGTTCAAAGAGAATAAATAACCACTAAATTTTAGGTGGATCTAGAGACAAAAAGAAGGGGGTAGTTTCCTAATAATTATTTTGAATATTGGTCCATACTAGATATATTATTATATTCAGATAGTTAATAAAGTATTAAGTTAAAGTATGAAATTGCCGATTTGTACTGACAAATTGAAATTAGTTTTTTTTTTTAATTTAACGTATTTATTTAATCAAAATAATTACCATTATTATCTATACATTGCTGCCATCTAGTAGGAAGGTCATTTATGCCTGTGCGATAGAACTCTGGTGATCTAGATTCGACAAACTGTGTGAAAGCATTTTTTACTGCCTCCTGAGAAGAAAACTTTTTATCACATAGAAAATTGTCCAAATCACGAAAAAAATGGTAGTCTGTTGGAGCAAGGTCTGGCGAATACGGAGGGTGACGGATAGTTTCTAATTGCAGTTCCTGTAGAGTTAAAACGGTTTCTCGTGCTGTATGAGGTCTCGCGTTATCATGGAGCAATAATGGTGAAGATCGATTCACGAGTCGGGGCTGTTTCACTGCTAGTTTTGCTATCATTGTTCGGAGTTCGGCACAGTAGACATCTGCCGTTATTGCTTGACCAGATCGTAGAAAGCTATAGTGAATAACACCATGCTGAGACCACCAAACAGTTACCATTACCTTTTTATTGGTAAGCTTTGCTTTAGGACACTGTTGTGGCGTTTCACCTGGGGTCAGCCATTGCATTTTTCGCTTACGGTTATCGTAAAGAATCCACTTTTCATCACATGTCACAATTCGATCCAATATTCCTTCATTTCTGTATCGATTCAACAAGGCAACACAAGTTTCAACACGCATTTCTTTCTGCAGATCAGTCAAATCATAAGGTATTTTTCACATTTTTTTATTTATTTGATTTGACGCAAATGAGTCAATATTGTTGGTAAGGTAACGTTAAACCATGCAGCTAATTCCTGGGTAGTTTGGCTCAGATCGGCTTCCACCATGTCTTTCAATTCATTGTTATTCACCTGTGTGGACGGCCTTACTCGTAGTTCGTTCTTCAAATCAAAGTTTCCATCACGAAAGCGTTTAAACCAAAATCGCACGGTGCGTTCATTAGCAGTCCCCTCTCCAAACGCAACATTGATATTGCGAGCTGTTTCTGCCGCGTTAGTTCCGCGTCGGAACTCGTATTCAAAAATCACTCGAATTTTCGAAGTATCCATCTTTCTTGTCTAAGCTGAATAAAAAAAACAACTGAAAGTCGATAATCGAATGTTGCACATTTTTAAATGAAGAACTACATAGGTACCATGTGGAAAAAGTTTCACTCAAAAATCTCAAACCATGAAGGTTCTATGTCAATTCGAAGTACCTATTACAATGAAACGGCAATTGCATACTTTAACCCCTATTATATTAACATTACTTACTATATACAATATATAATACATAACTAGTGAAACAGTACCTATCATTAGGTACATGAAATAGATATACTTAGATAAAATACTAAAAACAGTAAAGACATAATAGAATAAATTATAAAGATAGAAGGTGTAAGACAGTGACTATCGCTCTTGCAAATACATAGTAGGCCGTAACCATTTTTTTGAAGACAGGCAGATATTGTGCACGTCTAATGGTAATGGGTAAGGCATTCCACAATCGAACAGCCTGGACAGTATAAGATTTGTCCATGAATCTCGTGGAGTGCGCTGGCATCTTCAGCCTCAGATTCCCAGACGACCTCAAGACCCTAAAATGCGAGTCGCATAGGAAGTCAAAGCGATCTTTTAGGTAGAAGGGAGTGAGAGGGTGAAATAGAATACTATACAGTAGATAAAGAAAATGAGCATTCCGGCAAAGGCGTATAGGTAACCACTTGAGCTTAGCGCGATATTTGGAGATGTGATCATATTTGCGAAGTCCAAATATAAATCGTATGCAAAGATATTGGAGTCTCTCAAGTTTATTCAGTTGGTCTTCGGTGAGATCTGGATAACTGGCATCAGCATAATCAAGGATGGGAAAGAGAAGACTTTGTGCAAGCGCAGTTTTCGTGGGAATGGGAAGAAAATTTTGAAGCCTACGCAGGGACCCCGCGCTGGCAAACATTCTGCGGCTGATCTCTTGGAGTTGAGGGTTCCAAGACAAGCAGCTGTCCATATATATCCTTGCTTTACCTGCTTGCTATATTGTATATTGGTCCCATCGCAGGAGACCCAAGGCAGCAGAGACCAGTCAATTTTGGATATATAATTTGAGCTACCAATAATTATGACCTGGGTCTTAGATGGGTTAACCTTCAGACCATACGATTTACTCCAGGTACATATGCGGACCATATCCTTATTTATTATGTTTCTGGCATAGGCAAGTTCATCTGGAGCAGCTTTCGAGTATATCTGGAGATCATCTGCGTATAGGTGGTAGGCGGAAGTGAGGTTGTGAGAAATAGAGTTTATGAAAACAGCGAAAAGTAGAGGAGATAGAACGCCACCCTGAGGGACGCCAGCAGACGTCAAACTCCAAGAGGAGACAGCGTCTTCTACTCGGGTGCGCTGCCGGCGACCATACAGGTAACTTTGAAACCAGTCAATCACTGCTGGAGATATGTTAAGTGAGGACAAAATCCCGAGCAATACGTCGAAATCAACGTTGTTGAATGCATTGGTGAAGTCTAACAGCGTTAGGACTGTTAGCTCGCCGTTCTCCATACCAGGTCTAATGTCTTCCGTAATACGAACAAGAGTAGTCGCGGTGCTGTGACCGGGTCGAAATCCGGATTGATAGTGGTTCAGAAGAGAATTTTTAGAGAGAAAAGAAATCAATTGTGAGTGAATCAGGCGTTTAAGAGCTTTGGAGAGGAAAGTGAGTATAGAGATAGGTCGGTATTCAGAAAAAGATGAAGGATTTCTTTTCTTTGCAATAGGAATTATATGAGCATCTTTCCAAGCAGTAAATAATACACCTTAAAAATGCATAGATGAATTAATTTTCAGTTTTAAGCAAATAAGTTATGTTTAACTTAGTATGGTGACTATTCCTACGCATTTAAATCGAAGTCCTGTCTTTTATGTTCACATTTTCCGATCTAAATTCACAGGAAAAATTGTTCTGTATTAAAAAAAATAAAAATGCTATTGCTCAGGTACGAATTTACACGCAACCTTCAGCGGGTTTTTCATTTACCCGAGATATTTTGGGTACATTAAAAGGTAGGTGTAGGATCAAACGTAATAAAATAAAATAGCCGACGATAATTGAGACTCTGTGGACTAATGGAGTGTAATATCCTTTCATGTGATATTGAAATATTAAATCTCCTTTTTGATAATATTAATATACGCTTGTCATTCAATAATAATAAATTATCTTTTTCATTGTTGAAAATAGAATGGAGTTATATTTTCCTAATATTATAAAACACCTATTTTAATACAACTTACTCAAGTAAAAAAAAAATGGTACACTACTGTGGGTGCTTGTAACTCTAAGAATATTTCTTACTATATTCAACTAGCGTAGTCTGTTGAATACTCTCAGCAGTAATGCAAAATTTCAGTCCCGTGACTGTTGGAAGAATCCCAAGGCTTTGTTATGCGTCAAAGAAAAGGAAAGCAAAAATTGGACCAATTTGATAAATTATCAAAAAGCTATCGAGACCCATGGTAAGCGCATCAACGTACTTTATTGTAATAATACCTGTTTTGTAAATACACATGTTTTACATTTATATATATTATGTATATATATATAAATGTAAAACAACCACAAAACTCGTAAACCTTGGACGTCAATGCTATTACTTCACACGATATTAACAATGAATAATATTTCAAAACATGATCGAACATAAATAATGCACTTTGAGCTAAGGCGGCCATATTATAATATCTAATAAACTCAGCTTTCGAAGTAGCTCAACTTACGCCATATAAACTTCATATCCCCAACTAGTATGTGACAATACAAAGCTGAACTTGGTTTAATAGGCAACCGATTAAGCGTGTTATTAGTTAAAGTTATTACCTATCAATAAAATTACAAGTATAACAAGAAATGCTACACACATACTTTGTATTTACAACCTGACTGAACTACTCATTCATTTCAATCAGTTCAGTATATTGAGGTACTACAGTACCTCTCTTCGAGATAGCTCAAATTTCGACATATATATCCTCATATCCCCAACTAGTATGTGACAATACAAAGCTAAACTTGGTTTAATAGGCAACTGATTAAGCGTGTTATTAGTTAAAGTTATTACCTATCAATAAAATTACAAGTATAACAAGATATGCTACACTACACACATACGATGTATTTACAACCTGACTGAACAACTCATTCATTTCAATCAGTTCAGTATATTAGGAGCTACAGTTGAACATATACGTAAACACAAACATAGACTGCTATTATAGCCATAACTATATTACATACTTATAGAAAACCTTTTTAGCTTCATATAGAAGCTAAAACGGTCTGGTAAAAATATTGGCAGGTATATTTTTATGGCATTTTTTGGTGGTATTACGTTGGTAACGTAATGACTATTTCTTCTGGAGTTTTAAGAGGGTGTATACTGTACCTTATGCACATAAATTAACTTATTGTAACCTTCTTTATTTTTAAAAATACGCCTGCAGTCTTAAGTTGGAATAGATTTAATTGAAGAAAATAAATAATTACTACACAAAAATGATGACGATGATACCTCCGACCGATTTCGGCCATGGCGACCACTTCGACTCCTAGTCGGCTCGGCGCTGATGCGCTCGAAGATGGCTAACATAGCCGATCTTCGCGGTGAACTCTCGTGTACACTGAAGGCACGTGAGAACAGCACCTACGTGAAAAATGTTCGTACTATATAGAATGTTCCTGTATTTAGTTTTCATTTAGTACTCATTTATCAAATGAACGAACTCATGATAGACGTACCGGTAATCGATTTGCTGTTGACCGTTTTTCGACGACTTCGAAAAATGGGTATCACTTCAACACAGGATATTACACTGATGGTTCAATCAACTCGAACCTCCCTCCTTCCAATAACGGAAATCTCCTAACTTCGCTTCCACTCCCTATAAATTCGTTTTTGTTAAACAAACTAGGTTTGCATAAATCTGAATATTCAGTACAGTTGCGAGATTTTCCCTTTGTTTCTGCTAATAAGACATGTGTCAAGTAGCTTTTATGTATTATGTACATGTTGTACAATCTTATCAAGAATTCATGTGACCTAGTTTTATACAAACCAATATTTACGTATTGATGCTTTCTACCTAAATTATGAATTCAATGTCATGTATTAAAATATCTAGATAGAATCGCATGCGATACCTGATACCTGCGTACCTACAAGTTTTCTAGAAATCGTATATTACTTTTAAGCTTTCGTGTTCCAGTATTTTGTTCAACTTGGTTGATTTCGATCGTAATTGAACCTTAGCCCAGACGTTTTTGACACATCAATCAGAAATCTGATATATTAGTACATGATATTAGAAAGGATGGAATCCATGTGTGGTTTTATTTACACGCCTTTATTATAATATCGTAAAGCAGTCTCACCGAAGGCCACAACTTCAACAAAAACAAGTACTCAGTGGCACTTATTCCATTCAATCAAACTTGGCTAATTGCTCAGCGGGCAACGGTCATTTTACTTCGCCAACCCTCCAACGAGCACGCGATCGCATGATTAGAACCTTTGAACAATATATTACTTTAGTGAAAAACCCTGGCTAATGGACCTAATAGATTTAGAACAAAATGTTGTATGATACGGATCTACCAGCACATAAAACCAATTACGTAATTCCTTTAAGAATAGCTTTCTTGTGTAGTGTTGCGGGTTAAATCTTAAGGTTCACCTTCATTTTATTGTAATTCTGAATGAGATTGAGGATAAAGCTCGCCTGAGAGCAAAAGATTTACCGTTATATAAGGCTTTGATTACCGTAGCTTACACATACAAGTAGGCGTGTATAGAATTCAACAATACCGAAGTTGTAAGACAAAGCCTTGTAAGAATAAAGGATACCGTAGGGGTAATTTGCACTGAAGGGGCAGGAAAGCCTGGTAGTACGGACAGCCAGGCAACTATACAGCATAATTTGAAAAGACCTATGGTGAAACTGTTAATTCCTACAAAAAGGCAGATAGATTCGCTTGAATTTATTGAATAAAACCATTTTTTTTTTAACTTAATGGTTAAAGCTTAGACTTGACCATGTTGTCATTTTTTTTTAATAGTTATTTTTTTCTTTTTGAAACAGTCAGTATCAACGATTAAATAAGGCTGCAACGTATAAAAAGCCAGTCAATTGCGAGACAGACTCACGCAGTGAGTTCTGTAGAAAACTGAATTGGGTACAAATTTCATCATTAATTTATTACAGGGTTAATACCGGTCTGTCTCTTCAAAAATTGGTTACAGTTCTCCTGCACAAGTTTGTCTTTCTTTCTCTCTAAATTATGCAGCATAAATAACTGTATCTTAAGAATGCCTTATTTTAGAAATTCTATTTTTCCACAACTTCTTTGATTGGAAATTGAGATACCTAGGTATAAACTTGAAATTAATACCAATAATAGCGTTTCATTTCAACTTTATTTGCCCGCCCAAAAAACTGTCTTGATGATCCCCAGAGGCTGAGTGCTTATCTGCCAAATGAGTGGTATAAAAATTTCCTATAAGGGTTCCTTTTTCCTTTTAATCCTCGAAAACACTGTATTTTTAAATGAACTTAGTCACTCGTTTGATCATAATCGCATGTAGTTTATGTTTTACTAAAATCATGTGAGGTTTTACTATTACAAGCGGTAACAGAACTTAAGGACGCATTAAAAATGTTATTAATGGCACCAAAAAACGGAATAATTAATTTTAATGTAATGAAACCTCAATAAAGGTAACAAACAAACTAGTTGTCATAAAACACAATAGGTAAATTAGGTAGGAGTAGAGATTATTATGAAAACATTTTTGAAGTTCTTTTGTAGTTCTTAGAATATATTACTATTATAGTAAATACTATGTGTGGTGTCGGACAAAAAAAATATAAATTTTGTCATCCATCTCATCGGAAGCGACACCCTTCCGATGAGATGGATGACAAAATTTATAGAGGCCACTAACGGAAAAAATACGCAGACAATATCACTGTGAGAGAAGAAAACTCGAAAAAAAACCCTGTATCAACCCATTTGGCCAGTGTGGAAACAGTAGGCCAAAGCCTAGGCCTATTTCCATCAGTGGATAAGATAAGATAAATCTTTATTGTACACCAATAGTACATATGTACACCAGATGTAAACATGTACGGACAACATTAGGAAAAATGTACAAATGGCGGCCTTATCACTACGAGCGATCTCTTCCAGGCTACCTTTGGATGGACATGTTTTAATTGTCTTAACAAAAATAACTCATGGGCAGTTATTAATGTAGTCACAAATTTAAAAATATAAATACATACACACATATATACATATATAATCCAGTAGTAATTTACATAAACCTAAATACATACTAACATTCAATTTCTATATTTTTTACATAAATATACACATATGTTACTTATACACAAATATTCAATATACACACAGCATACCGACACAAGGCCACATGAGAAAGTCACAAGGAACTCAGGTAATGTTACTTTATCATTTTTTTAAAAGTGGTTACAGGTAGCGCATTTCGCAACCGTACAGCCTGGACAGTAAAGGACTTATCATAATAAGATATATTCGAAAAACCTTTTTAAAAACAATCTTTTTTTTTTTTTTTTTTCTTGCATTGTCATCCGAACTGAACGTGCATACCAAATTTCAGCTCAATCGGTTGAGGGCAAGTGCCTTAAAATTGAGTTGTAAGATTCCACCCGAACAAACATACATTGCAAGTTAAATAAAAGCTTGTAAAAAGTTGTGGAATGAGAGGCCGTGGACAATTGCAATGTTACTGACGACCTCAAGGACTTCGAATGGGTGTCATTGAGAAAGACGAAACGTTCTCTTAAATAAGTAGGCGTACGGGGATTGAAGAGAATACTGCAAAGCAAGGAAAGAAAATGAGCATTCCGTCGAAGACGAAGTGGGAGCCACTTGAGCAAGTTGGGAAACTGTGAAACGTGATCATATTTGCGAAGACCAAATAAGAATCTAATACAGAAATTTTGAAGGCACTCAAGCTTATCAAGTTGCTCCTCCGTGAGATTAAGATAGCTGACATCAGCATAGTCAAGTAATGGACTGCGATAGGCTAATTGATTGATTGATTGTTTGATCCCAGTATATTCATTATTATCCTTCTCAAATAATAATGTTTAAGGAAACCCTTGCAGCTGCATTTAGATATGCATGCAGTGTTACTTCCAGAAGGAGAAACACTAACCTTCACGAAGAATCTCGATTTAGTTTTGAACTTGATAAGTTTGTCCTTTTTAATATCACGTCAAAAAAATTATGCTTGAAAGTTTATATATTTGGTCATAACATATTAAATATAAAACGTACTACAAAAATGTTTCGATATTCCACACTGAAGAGCTGTACAAAAATTGTTCTCAAGGAAACAGTATTTTCGCACTTTGTCTGATGTAATTGTATGTATGTTCATCTTCTCCACTAATAGAAACTGTCGCAAGTATTCAGAACTATTTGAACTGAAAGGGAAACTATTTACTGTCGATATGTCTTTTGTAGTTTGTTTGTTCAGTAGTAAGGATAGAGAGAGAAAGGGTACAACAAACATAATATATAATTGAACCTCGAGCAACTGAACTACTCAAGTATTTGCACCCTATTATGTATTATGTACCGAGATAAGTGAGAAGATTTGAGTATATTGGTTAATGAAAATAGTTTTTGATGGGAAAACTTATTTAGAGGCTTTAAGCACTTCAAGTTCAGCACTTATTGGATGAACAAAAATAATGGAACTTGCATCATCGTTACCGTCTTGCATGTATCTACCATCATGCTCACGATATACATATTATACAACTCTTTAGGCATGTTGAGCACTTTTAGATAAAAAAAGAAAGTTTCATGAAGTGAATACTTTAGAATTTTTTCATAAATTACTTGCGTGCCATAGACGTCCTAGTAGTTAGACCAACAGGCTGGTTCAAATCGTTTTGATCAAACTGGCATAATCTTTCTATTCATTAAAAAAACAAATTTTGCCACAGACATTCATGCCAATTTGATCAAACGGTTTGAACCAGCCTGATTTATCAAATTACTTGAACGACAATGGTGGTAAGCCTTTAATTCCTGCCAAGATGCGACAATTCACATGTGATCCCTCTTTAAGCATTTACATAATTATACTGACCAAGTTTTCTCTTCTATCGGCACTCCTGGAGCGCCACTTTTTTTTAAAATCCATATTTCTTAAGCGCGATTGACCTTACGTTATAGAAATATGGATATTCTATTTCTGACAAAAGCTACCAACACGGTGATCCGCACCGTCACAATGTTTTTCTGCAAATTCATATTTTGAATAGGTTATACCTAGGCATATATGACAGGGGCTGTAAGACTTCTGTTATCGTCAGGTATTTCAAAAGTTTATAATCATATTGAAAACAAATCTATATAAAATTAGCGATAAAAGAAATAAATCCCAAAGATATTGTTTTGGTATCACGTAGTACTGCTCCGGACACGTTACATGAAAAAGATATAATAAAAGTAATGTAAAATGGCAGAAACATAAAAATACGTGACACGAGACACGTGATGTCTTTTAGCCTACATGTATTTATTATGTATTATATTAGATAAGTATAATATTTTTTGTATCAGCTTTTATTGTAATTTTATTAGAAAAAAGCCCGTGTCATGATAGTACTATCAGCGCCACAGGAATAATGTAAATAGCTATACCAGCACTGGATTGAATGTTTAATGCTGAACACGCATTATTGTTTTATTTTGTTTCTGGGAATAAGTACCTACTCATATTTTTTTTATATAAACGACACTTCAATTTGAATTCACGCTTGTTTGACGGTAAGCTGAAGGCAAAGTCTCAGAAAACAGGGTCACCATAACAAACTTGTACTCTGTTAACAATGGTGGCACTCAACTTTACGGCCTCATCAGATGCGTTTTCACACCCCGCTTACAGGACCCGGGGCTGTAGGAAGGAAATACGTGAGCTGGCAAGGAATTTCAGGTCTTGTTGAAAAGGCATTGTAGAGCCTACCTTATTTCTTTCGCATATCTAATTCCTTACTCAAATTCAATTTTCTTTCTTTTAGTTCTTCCACTTAATTAGTTATCTAACAGAAGTGATTGAGTAGAATTATGACAATTCTCGACTTGTTTCTGTGAAATCTTTGTCACTGTCGTGTTACCAATTCAAGCGTGTTTAAAGCACTGGAACAATGTGAACACTACAATCCAGTCCAGCACTGGCCTAATTCACTGGATTACTGAACTGGAATAAAGTAAATGAAGTGAGCATTGTAAAGCGGTGTCAACTGTAATTGTAAATACCCACGCTAATTTTTAGTGTTAATAAATTTCTGGAAGTGTTTCCAGGTAACTCGTTCCACTCAAATCATTAGCTCGATACAATAAAGGAGCTACTGTACAAAATAACTCAGTCGTTTTGAGTATATTTCATGGTATGAAAAGTTAAGTAATCAAATTGTTTGCACGCGATACTGAAAAGCTATTGCTGTTGTTGCTTTGTTGAAATGCATTGTGCTCTTTGAATTCGAAATACAAAGAGAAATATAATGAATTGCTGCAATAAGATATATGAAGTGTATTTATATTTATTTTATACCTACGTAATAGGAACTTAATATTCAGCAGCAGTGTCCAGCTCAATTCGTCACCCACCTACTAGCAAACCCTAATATTAAATTATATCTTGATTAAATAGTCGTAAAAACTACAAGTCATTTAAATAAATATTACACAACAGTTTGATTTCAAATTTCTATTTATGCTGTTGAAATACCTTTTTAAATTGCATGTAGTATACATGCGATTTGATAACTCTAGTTAATAGCGCACGTTTCATGAATAAATAATCAGTTTTATAATAACTATATTAGTACTGTATAATAACTAATGTTCATACTGTTGTAGAATATTCAGAGAAAATGTGCTATTATGAAATGCGAGGATTTTATTCTACAAAGCGATCCCGATTGTTGATTCCTATGTCGACTCATCTACTCTTTCTTCTCATATTTTGGAGTATCATAGCTTTTATATTATTGACTATAATATATTTACGTCTTTCTATGCACAACTGTCGTGTAAAAACGCATATTTACTACCGGTCATGCTTATCAAACCAGAATTTTTTCCATTGCAGATAAAATGTAAGTTGTAATTTTAGTTAATTAGCCATGAAAAATAAACTTATCTCATTTTAATATCTTGCTTAGACTAATAGAAGGTGTGCAGAGAAATCACAATGCGAAAATATTCATAGCTGAGTTCAAAACGAATAATTATGGAAATTTCATAAAATACTGGGAGTTGGAATAACGTGATAAATACTGTTTTTCTAAAAATATTTAATATTATTGATAAGTTCGAGGGTACAGTAAAATTTTAATTGAATGAATACTGAAAAATATATAAATAGAATTATAAATACAAATTATTCACAACATGTACATTAGAATTATTTAGATAAAAATATAAAAAATAATACATAATATATACAAACTGCAGGTTCAGGCGTCCAAGAATTCCTCCCATCGACGTCAACTGGGAGGGTGGCCAGAAGGCTGGCGTCACTGCCACGTTGAATGGCAATACTGATCCTAAATGAATACTTAATAAATAATTATTTTACTGACTTGCCGGAAATCACAGTTACTTTTCACACGGTTTTAAATTTTAATAGCTATAGTTGTAAATTTGCTATTTAATAAATTGTTTGTTGATTAAAACTGTGGGTGTTATTTCTCTATTCATTTTTTTTTACATAGTTAGTTAACACGTAAAAGCTTTTTGAAAACTATTACGTGTTAACTAATGTCACAAAGAAACTATTAAAAAAATCCTTTTATAAATAACACAGTAAAATGTGGAGACTAACTGCAAATCACATATTTTACTCTATTTCACTTGACTACATTAGTTCCTGATCATGATGAACTGAAATTATGCAAGCCATAGTAACAATACCAAAACATCAACATTGTTTATTTATTTATTACACATCATACACTATCATTAGAGGTGAGTCCAATGCAATAATATACAATTAGAAATTAAATTGAAAAATACCTAACAATACATAGCCAAAGTACAACAAAAATCACAATTAATAAAAAAACAAACAATACAATCCACAGAACGAATAACAACACATAATAAATTAGTTAATTAAAAATAATAATAATAATACACAGCTTACACACAATAAATAAGTAATTAGAGTTAATAATAAATCATAACTTTTTACAGTCAATCAAATGCGCCTATATCCCATGTCAGTACCTAATTGTGAACTCAATCAATGTGAACTGGATTGTCATTAACGAATCATAAAGAACGAAAGCCGAAAGCTTTGAAACGCTTCAAGAGGTAAGTACTCGTCTTTGATGTCACAGGTTGACCTTTGTGAGACCTCTCTTCCGTTGGCCAATATGCGCGCACGTAATTATCTATAGCAATCCTTTTTGTACCTACCTACATATATATTTAAAAAAAATGGTTATATGTGTGAAATGTAACAAAATGGTAAACAAAAAAAGTCCGGGTATACAGTGCTCCAAGTGTAACAAGTGGCTTCACTCCTCATGCGCATCCATAACCACGGAACAGCTAAATGCGCTAAACACTACGGAATCTGTGGATTGGAGATGCCGCCCATGTCTGGGAACCGCCAAGCCCAAGCGTCTGTCCTGCATCTTGCCAGACGCCGATGAAGAAGAGGCTACAGACACGGAGACGATGGACAACATGTCCCAGCGCATTCTAAAAGACATCCGACGGGAGGTCCGTGAAGTTATCCGAGAGGAGCTGCAAACTACCCTACAATTCTATTCCGATAAAATAGACGAATACGAAAATAAAATTCAAATCTATGAGTCTAATATAAAAGCAGTGGAAAATCAACAAAAAGAACTTAAAAACAACTACAAAAACATACAACTAAAATACGAAGTTTTAGAACAAAAATTAAATACAATGGAACAACAAATGTTACTTAATCATATCGAAGTCTGTGGCATTGTCGAGGAACAAAATGAAAATTTAGATACTATGGTAAAAAACCTGTGCATTAAACTACAACAAACGCCTAATGACATCGTTAATGTATACAGAAAGAAAAGTACTCGTGCCGACCCTAACGCTGTCAATCATCCCGCTACAATTGTTGTGACCTTGAAAGACGGCCGTCGAGATAAATGGCTGCAAGTAGCCAAGACTCTTACCATCACGGGAAAAGATATAGGATGTAAAGAGGATAGCAAGATCTTCATACGGGAGAGACTATCCCCTAGCACGGCATATCTCCTGTGGGCAACCAAGTCACAACTAAAGGGACCTGATATGTGTAAGTTTGTATGGTGCAGGAACGGGCAAATTCTAGTACGGAGGTCGGAAAAGGGAAAAATCTACCAGGTAAGATCTACCAAAGATTTACATAAATTAAGTACTGAGTTTAAGAACAACAAGTGCACAATTGATTAGGGCATAAAATGTAGTAAATGGTATCTCCCTCCACACCAAACATCCTCCATTAAAAATGGATGACACATACGACAGCATCACCGAAGGTACATATTTTTCTAATGAGATACCCCAGCTTTACAACTCGCTAAGGATATTACATGTAAACATCAGATCGATGCTATTAAACTTCACACAGCTGGAATACCTCATCTCATATTGCCCTAGTATTATTGATATAGTCGTCATCACAGAAGCTAACATATCTGATAAAACGAAATGTTTTTTCGAGCTACCGAACTATGATATGCATACTCAACTTCGAAACCGCAGAAAGGGAGGAGGTGTTATTGTTTACGCTCATAAGAGGGTGTGCTTCACAAGAATAACTACAAGTACACAGTACTTCGAGTGCGTTATAGGTGAAGTGAAAACAAATTACGGTGCTTCTTCGCAACTGTGTGCAATGTATAGACCACCCCACCTCAGTAAGGCCCACTTCGTAGATGAATTAACGAGGCTAATTAAACAGTTTCCACATAAAAATAACTATGTCCTTATAGGCGACATGAATATTGATTTAATTCAACAATCATCCTTGTCTAAACTGTATCAGACTTCACTCTGCGAAATGGGACTGTACCGACTATCACAGCACATGACCACATGTGTCTGCACCAAAGTGGCACCATAACATGTAATTGTCAATCATTACAGATCACTTCAGAACATTCTTACCTGGGCCTAACCATAGATAGTAAGTTCCACTGGGGACCCCATATCAATAATGTTTGTAACAAACTCAGATCCATTATGTCAAAGCTATACGTACTCAAGTATAAAATACCATATAAAACGTTAAGAACTATGTACCTATCACTCGCTGACTCAGTGATTAGCTATGGCTTGAGTAGTTATGGGCGCACATACAAGACATACGTTGGAGACATTTATAACCTACAACTAAGAATGCTAAAAATAATTGTTCCTACAAAAATTAAGCTACAGTATACGAACGACGAAGAAGGCTTGTTTAAATACTGTCAGGTTCTGAGTGTTTTCGATAAGGTGCGAGTGTGTGTGCTCGGCGAGGAATATCATAACATTGTAAACATAAATAGAAACATAAGACATGAATCATTGCGTAAGCTATCATACCTGCCTATGTATAAGTTACCTAAATATACCAATGTCTACGGAACTAGGACGTGGGAATACATGTTGCCAGATATATTAAATGGTCTACCAGCCGAAATCCGTGACGTATTAAATAAAAGAAATTGTAGACGTGTCCTAACAAAATACTACCAGCCTCTTACCTAATTATTACTTCTTTTAGTTACCTATTTTGTAGCAAGATCGGGTGTCAACATGTCACTGTTAAACCCTAGATGGTTTGTGTGGTATGTAATAAAATACAATGTACCTATCTTTGTTATGCTTTGGAAATAAAAACTTAAAAAAAAAAAAAATATAATGTGCTTCTCAATAATCAAAACATGGCTAGAAACAATAGCAATGTTTCTTTTTATGAGGATTTTTAGGTACTAGGTAAGCACAAGAACAGAATAATGAAAAAGGAAGTAGTGTAGTTGCTATAAAAATACTAGGAAATTATACCAAAAATAAAAAGTACCCGTAATTTATGATAGACTATTTAGGCATTTATCTCTAAATTATTTATTATTAGTATGTAAATAATATTAATCTACTAATAATTTAAGGTCGTTACTCAACCACGCTAAAACGATTTAATTAATCTGGCCTTTTATTTTAGGGATAGATATATTTTTTCACTATGTAGTACGTACATAGAGAGAATTTTCAGTTAAGAAAAATGTATTGAAAGTTTTGCAAAATCATTAAACATACTTAACATTTCCAGCCTGATAAAAATATATTCTAATTTTGGCAACAAAATCACCTAATTCTTGCCACAAGCGTCTAACTTAGTTATTTATAATTTTCTTTATGTATTTATTCGTATAGTCAAATCAAGATAAGCCCTTTAAATAAATATAAAGGTTTTGAAGTGAAAACTTCTTTAGCGGTGTTGGATGGGTAAAAGTGTTAAACTCGCGTCAGCATCACTTGACCTTTGAACCGTAACCGACGACTGACGTCATACAACATTAGCAACAGATTGTTTGTTTTGTTAGGTATGCTATGAAGCTCCGTAGCTTAGCTGTAAGCGCTTCGACTGTAAGTCCTTATGGTTTCAGATAATACCGGGTTCGCACCTGGGCTTCTGACATTATTTGGGATTATCTTTTCTTTTTGTAATGTATTACTTTTTAAGATTATTTTTCTTATTATAATTCATTAATTTCTTCTGACAGAAAATTAGTGGTAGGTTCTGTGATTGGCGCTCTATTATAGGTAAGGTATGGTATGTTCTTTTTATCTTTTTCTCTGTATATAACGAATAAAGAAAGAAAGAAAAAGGTTTCACTTCTGCCGGCACTCCCGGAGTGCTACACTTTTTTTAATCTTTAAAGGTTTATATAAGCTTTGAATTAATATCCTATAGCTATGTCAAATGTAAAAGGAAAAATTAACGCGCCAAGGAGTCTCAAAAAGTGTTGTAAAATTGACTTAAGTATTGGGGTAATTAAATAAAACCTCTTATATCTTAGGTAATGGAAGGTAGGGACAGAGTCAACATCTAATTCTATCTTTACTTAGTACCTAGTTATTAAAAATGATATTGACGTTATTTATGCAGAATAGAACCACACTTTTCCAACCTCCATACTGTGTGGTTCCATTATGCTTAAATACATTTTTATTATAAAATACAGCAGATTAACTAATCCATCAAAAATAAATGATCTCGATTTTCCAATGGGTTACTCAGCGTGAGATTCTGACTGCGTCAATATAAATCAATTTGGAATTATTTATGCAGACAGTGCTCGAGACGCTGGAGACACTAAGTCACCATGGCCTGAATTATTAATCAGATTTTTATTTGAAGTGTAGTGTGAGTGAAGTTAATCTGATTACTGATTTTCGTACATAATATATACTGTGCTAGCTGTTGTCTGCAGTTTCAAAGATGTGGAATTTTGATACCGTACCTAGCGAATGCCGCGTGGTTCCTGGCAGAGTAGAATTTGGGCCACCCCTTCTCATCTCATGTGGTGTCGTACAAGGCGACTAAGGGATAGGGCTGATTAACTTTAATATCAGACAGATTTGTACAGCCCAGACTTAGCCTCAGAAGCATGGCTCGAGTCAAAAATAGTGCCCGGAATACGGCAATAGGCTCACCCCCTATTGGGACCGGATACAGATTGGTGAAATGTGGGTGTTAATTCACCTCTGCATAACCCTCCGGGGATAAAGGCATAATGAAAAGTAGCCTGTGTATTATTCTAAATCTATAATCTATCCCTGTACCAAATTACAGCAAGATACGTTTAGTCTTTAAAGCGTGATTGAATAAAAACACGCTTTTACAACTATTGGTACTAACATCATATTAATTCAATTATTCATTTTTCAATCAATCAATTCAATTCAATCATAGATTGTTGAAGTGAAAACTTCTTTAGCGGCGTTGGATGGGTGTAAAATGTTAAGGAAGCGTCAGGATTAGTTGACCTTTGAACCGTAACCGACGACTGACGTCATACAAGATTAGGTACAGACTATGTATTTTGCAACACTTTGCAAAATTCTAAATGTGGATATGAACGACCGAGTCTGGCTTCAGGCATCCATGCCTGTTCGTCTAGGCGGGCTCGGCGTTCGCAAAATTACCGACGTAAGTCTACCAGCTTTTTTATCTTCGGTGCATGGCACGGATGATTTAGTTAGAAAAATCCTAACCCCTAGCCTAACTATTTCAGAAGTGCCAGGCAAGGCCGAAGCTTTAAGAGCTTGGAAAATGTTTTGCCCAAACGCTGATTTGCCAGCCAACCCATCTTCCCAGAGACAATGGGACGTGCCGCTCTGCAACATGGTAAGAAAACATCTCCTTTCTACGTCTTCCAATGTTGCGGAGCGTGCTCGCCTTTTGGCTGTGGGGGAATGGGAATCCGGTGTTTGGCTGCAGGCCCTACCATCGCCCAACATAGGTACCATGTTGGACGATAACACCTTCCGTATCGCTGCTTGCCTTCGTTTAGGTGCTCCTTGCGTTTCTCCGCATCGATGTCGCTGTGGAGAAGAAGTTGGTAGCCTTGGACACCATGGTCTCTCATGCAGTAGGAGCGCGGGACGGCTTTCACGGCACGCGTACATCAATGACATAATCCGTCGGGCTCTTGTCACCGCCGGGGTTCCAGCCGTTTTAGAACCTGCTGGTCTGGTGCGCGATGATGGCAAGAGGCCGGATGGAATGTCTTTGGTGCCTTGGAAGATGGGAAGGCATTTGGTGTGGGATGCAACATGTGCTGACACCCTTGCGCCTTCACATCTTCCAGGGACTGGGGACTGTGCCTGCGCTGCTGCTGCTTCGGCAGAGACCCTCAAACGGCGCAAATATCGTAGTTTAAGTGATAATTACATATTTGAGCCGTTTGGGGTCGAGACGCTGGGATCATGGGGTCCAAGTGCCCGTCTATTATTTAAAGATATTTCCAAACGGTTAATAGACGCTACCCGTGACCAGAGGGCTGGTTTATTCCTTGCGCAAAGGATCAGTATTGCCATTCAACGTGGCAATGCTGCCAGCCTTCTGGCCACCCTCCCAGTTGACATCGATGGTGAGGAATTCTTTGACGCCTGAACCTGCTGGTTTGTATATATTATGTACTTATTGTTTTTATATTTTTTATTTAAATAATTCTAATGTACATATTGTAAATAATTATTGTTAATAAAACCAGTAATAAACTAACATAGATGTAGTCGTAGCTTAAACGGTAAGCACGTCGACTGTAAGTCCTTATAGTTTCAGATAGTATCGGGTTCAAACCACCTGGCCTTCAGGGATTTTTTGTGATTGTTTTTTCTTATTATAATTTATTACTTTTGGTGATTATTTTTTCTTTTTGTAATTTATTACTTTTTATGATAATTTTTTCTTTTTGTAATTTATTATTTTTTGTGATTATTTTTTCTTTTTATAATTTATTAAAGTCTTCTGACAGAAAATTAGCAGAAAATAAGTGATAGGTTCTATGATTAGCGGTATATTATAGGTATGGTATGGTATGTTCCTTTTTATCTTTTTCTATGTATATAACGAAGAAAGAAAAAAGAAAATGTTTTCACTTCTGCCGGCACTCCCAGAGTGCAACCCGTCTTTTTTTTTGTTTGGTCGAATGTACTAATTTCAGGTTTTTTTTTATCTTAGCGTTAACTAGTCGCCGAAGCTTTCAACTTGGAGTCTGGGATCCGCTTTACAAGTCCAACTGCGGATTTGGCTGAAGCTCGATATTTTCCTTGAAGCGACTACCATCGGACCTCTACCAGTTGTTGGATTTTTGAGGGCTCCAACTACCCGTTACGACTGCGACAGATGTTCGCATGGCAACCGATATCGACGGTTTAACGTGCTCTTTTAGGTACGACCAGACCAATGCAAATACCCACATTTTTATACTATACTGCATACATATATTTGCGGCCGCGTTTACTACCGCTTCGCCAGAGGAACAAAATAATTAATAAAAAATTGTGTGTTGTATAGCCCGTTTATCAAGGAAGGAGCTAGACTGGGATATATATTTATATATAAATAAATAAATATTCCACAACATTTCACACAACACTTCTGTACATTTTTAGCATAGCTTAAACTAGCTTGTGCTATGGAATCTAGAATGCTTAGATACTTCTTTTTGTAAAAACATACATATTATATACTAGCTGTCGCCCGCGGCTCCGCCCGCGTGGATGTCGGTTATCGCGAATCGGACTATAATTTGAGATTTAAACTATCCTATCTCTCAAGTTGGATCGAACTGCACATGGTGTGCGAATTTTATTATAATCGGTTAAGTGGTTTAGGAGTCCATTGAGGACAAACATTGTGACACGAGATTTATATATATAAAGATAGAAACACTCAGACCAATACAATATTATATATAGAAACACTCAGACCAATACAAATTTACATATTTCATGCATACAAATATTTGCAGTTATATTGTGAGGTATATATATATATAAATGTATATAAAACAGGCAAAGAGACTGAAATTGTCATGATGATTGATGGGATGTGATGGATGATGACACGATGTCCTAGAGAGTTCTGTGTGAAAAGAATCTAAAGAAGTACTATTTAATATCACAGAAAATATATAATATGTGTGTTGATGCCATTAGCCAATAGACTGGTTTGGCTTGGTGCCAGCCTAGAAGCCTTGTCTGAGTTTGTGGTAGTTTTCAGGCTACATTATAATTTTCAGAAATATTGATTAAACAACTTAAATTAACAAACATCTTGTTATTTAGGACAGAGTGAATTTCATATAAGTATTTTCCTTCCGTCGGAGGACTGATGGCCGTTGGAGCAGATGAATCCTAGAGTGGAGACCGCGAGAAGGCAAACGAAGGCTAGGACGCCTCCTGGCCAGATGGACCGTTGACCTGAAAAGTTGGCTGGGACAGACTGGATGCGGAAGCTGGAGGATCCTACGAAATGACGCACATTGGGAGAGGCCTATGTCCAACAGTGGACTGCAGTGGGCTAATTGATTGATTGATTGATTGATGTTAACTAGCGAATAGTAGCAAATAGTATCAGTTCTATAATTATAGACTATACCTAAATTGATTTGCCTTCTAACTACATTCTTTTTACCTTATGAATGAATGGAAGCTGCTTACACATTTACTCCGAACACACACGCACACGCGCACACACACACACACACACACACAAGCGCGCGCACACACACACACACACACACACACACACACACACACACACACACACACACACACACACACACACACACACACACACACACACACACACATATCCCCCGCCCCTTCTCCTGCTCCTTCTCCTTTCCATTCCTCTACTGAATGCGAAATAATAGAAAATATATTAGTTTTAGAATATGCATTTTTTATTTTTACCCTATTTATCTTACGTCTCTATTTGTATCCTTATATTTGTGTATCTAATTTAACATTCTGTTAATTATTCAATGTTAAATAGTGTAATCCTGTGTTGGCCTTATTTTAAGCTTCATTGTGTGGACTGTATTTTATGTAATACGCTGTTGGATTATCGAAAAAATAAATTTAAGTTATATCCCAATTAGTTGAACTCTTAGCACAATAACGTCTTTTTAGGGTTCCGTAGCCAAATGGCAAAAAACGGAACCCTTATAGATTTGTCATGTCTGTCTGTCCGTCCGTATGTCACAGCCACTTTTCTCCGAAACTATAAGAACTATACAGTTGAAACTTCGTAAGTAGATGTATTCTGTAACCGCATTAAGATTTTCGCACAAAAATAGAAGAAAAAAACAATAAATTTTGGGGGCTTCCCCATACTTAGAACTAAAACTCAAAATTACTTTTTTTTCATCAAACCCATACCTGTGTATAGGTCTTAACGGTCTCGCGGGAAATAGGAGTCCCGCGAAGCGGGACACCTACTATTAAATTGCCTGCGACATGTATATAATAATATATTATAATTGTGAAACTTATACCGAGGTAGTAGCCATTTTTCATGCCGCATTGTAATTTCATTGGCTGCGTCTATAGAGTTGTTTATATAGTCTGAGCCTGTACTTTGCTTATAAGTAGATGATAAAGACGTTCCCAACAGAAAATTTAATAACTCTTTACCCAACCAAGAAATCAAGAGAAGCCACCTGAACAGACCGGGGTAGGACGACGGAGAGACCGAGTTTGCACCATTCCACTCTTCCAACATGCTTATGTAAATAAATTTCATATATTTTTAGGCCCTTATTTGTACAACAAGTTCAATAAGAAATTAACCATCAGTAACTTAAATTATAGAGAATGCAAGGCTTTGGTGACTGATTATCTAAAGAAACTAGATTACGAGGACACGGAAGAGTTGTTGGAGATTGTAAACTAAAAGTTTGACTGTAAGCTTATTGTATCTTGTCTAGACTAATTGTATTATATTATATTAATTAACATTAATTAGTACTATGATATTTAAAATGAGAACTGAGAAGTTCTGAAACACAGGTTTGACATAAACCTAGATCAGGCTGGTCCCAGATATATCAAATTGATCTATATCTAACCTCGTTGTTTAATCTAATTCAAATGTTATTATAGTAGTAAAATGAAAAAAAAAATGTAAAAAAAAACGTTAAGTTAGAATGTAAATTAACTTGTAATGATGTATATCAGGCAGCTAATAATTTTGTACTCTACGTAATGTAATGTAACTGAACTGATTGAAAAAAAAAAACATTTATTTTTTTATTTGTATTTTTATTATTTTAAGAAGCTTCATACATAATATTAATTAGTGGCACTAAGCTAGTGAGCCTACACTGATTGATTTTAATTCTTGAATTTTTAGTAACTGCGTTGAACAGATATCAATACTTTAAAGTGAAATATGAGGTTTTATTTTAATTTATTTACGTTCAAAACATCAATCATCAACTGTTTGTCAAGCGTAAATTAGATAAAAGCTAAAGCTAGAAAACTTCTCCAAAATATATCTTAAAACTTTCAAGATATTAGATCTAGAAAATTCTTACGTAGTAAAGCACAAAGTTTCTCGGACAAGCAATATCAGTTCGTTGGCTGGACAACTATCTATTCATTTTCAGTTAAGTATTTCTCATCAAATTGTCAATGGAAAATAGATCTCCCAAAGTTTGTTACTTAAGCTGGATTCGCATGAAATCAAATTAACGAGCTCTAGAAAGCCGACTTCCAAAGTTTTTGAGGCCAAACTTGGTTAGGCGAACTACGAAAATATCACAGGTATATTTTATACGTACGGAGCGTAAGGACCTTTAGTATAAGTGGAAAAAAAAAATCTTATGCGAGACAAACAGATAAATACTCGAACGTTTCCAATTTGTGGCCAACTTATCATTTTACAAAACTGTTATTATAAAGTTTGTCGCCTTGTTTTACGTGCGGGAACCCCCCCCCCCCCCAGCCCCCATCCGGAGCCGAAGAGGGAGGTTATGTCGGACTCCAACCGACTAAACCGCACGCGTCTGTGAGTCGTAGTGCTAGGTCGATGGTGAGGTTATCATGCGACATATCCCTTGCACCCCGGCTGATCCAGGGCCATCCCTCTCGGTCTGGCCCTCCTCAGGACGCGGGGCCACGTGGTTCCCGACTCACCCCCGGTATGGGGGGCGCGCATCGCCCCGTGATGCGCGCTGCTGCCGTGGCCTGCTTCTGCTAGGGTGACGGGCGGCTCCACCCGTCACCCTCAAGCCCGCGCTCATGGGGGGTGGATGTCAGTCTGTACCCTCCGACGCCCGAGCCGCCTGTGAGTCTGTCTCGCTCATCGCGCCGCGCCCGCTCTAATGTCTCTTTCACGAACATGACCTGCTCGCAGAAGGAGGCGCTGGCCACCCACGCATCCGCGCAGCGGACCATTACCGCGAGCAGGGTGGAGAGCGTGAGCACACTCATCCCCAAGGCCGACACAAGCTCCCGCCTTGGCGTCTCAAACGCCGGACACTCGGTGATGGCACTCGGGCGTTGGCTCTATGCCCATCAGATGCAGATACCGCCCGAAGCTACCGTGTCCGGTATTTATCTGCGTCTGACGGTACGAGAGGCTACCGTGTGGCCACTCCAGCCACTCCCCCATGATGGGTCATACCACCGCAATCACGGCGTGCCCTGCACGTGGTTGCTCACGTGGTGCCGGAATTCCTCGGGCTCGGGATCGAATCCCCGCTCCCGCACCTCCTTTCGGAACTGGTATAGTGCCGAAAGGGTCCTCGCTTCCAGGATCCACGGTGGCGATCCGGCCAGGAGACTTGCTGCTTCGAAGGATATCGTGCGGTATCCCCTGATGGCACTGGCGGCCATCGTTCTCTGCGCCGTACGGAGCAGAGGCAGGAATCTGGCCTCCAGGCTGTCCGCCCACACGGAATACCCGTATAGGGCCATTGACCGCACGATACCCACGTAAAGTCTCCTGCAGGAGACCTCTGGGCCCTTCATGTTGGGCAACAGCCGCCCCAAGGCATTCGCCGTGGTCACCAACTAGGGGCGCAGACTTCGGAAGTGTTCTCCGAAGTCCCATCGACCGTCAAGCACGAGCCCCAGGTATTTCAATCGGGGCTTTATGTCGATGGGACTGCCTCCCACTGTGAGGCTGGCTCCCGGGCCTGGTCTGCGCCGAGGACCATGAAAGAACATGGCCTCGGACTTGTGCAGAGACACCTCGGGACCCAGCCGCCGGATCCGTTCCACGACTTGAGCAACCGCCGTCGTGGCCCTCAGGGTCGCCTCGCGGTGCGTAGCCCCGCTCACCGTCACCAGCATGTCGTCCGCGTAACACGTGACGGTGGCAAAGTACGCGAAGTCACCGCAAAGCACCCAGTCGTAACCGAATACCGCGGGACATCTCACGCCTACCGACTCCGTTCGAACTCGGGTAGATGACGGCTCTCACCGTCAAGTACGCCCCGACTATACGGCGGAGGTAGAGAGGCACGTCGTGGAACACGAGTACCTCCCTAATGCAACTCCAGGGTAAATCAAATCAAATAAAATTAAATCATTTATTTTGCGGAGTATGGGTTTACATGATGGGTAAGGTGTTGAAGGCGTTGGAGGCGTCCAAGGACACCGCCAACATCACCTCGCGTCCAGCGCCAGAGTCCTCACACGCATGATGGCATCCAAGGTGGAACGCGACCGGCGGAACCCAAACTGGGTGTTCGCCAGGTCCGGCCCCACTGTAAAGAGATGCTCGGCGAGGCGCTTGGCAATAACTCTTTTAAAGAGTTTGCCCACCTCGTCGAGCAGCACTATGGGCCGGTACCCGGACGGCTCGTCCGCCGGGCGTCCCTTCTTGCGGATGAGGACCAGTTTCCCCTTCCTCCACATCTTCAGAAACTGGCCCCGCTCCAAGCATGTATAAAGTTTGTGGCTACGTAAAATAACTACTAAAATATAAATAAAAAACATTATCTATCGCTATTTTCTTAGCGGAACTATTCTAAAATAAGCGTTGTAATCAAATCAAAATATTATACGTTACGAGTGTAAGAAAATTTATAATGCATGGAATAAATTATAAAATCAATTTATATCATGTTCAGCTCTAACTTCGATGTATTGGTATTAATTAAAGGGGAATCTTTATTTGCACCTCTAAATAAAATAATGCTAACAAAATTTTGACACCAATAAACCATGCGCATAACTTTTAAATGGTTTCACTTCAAAAAAACCATTTACTACTCATATCAAGCATAACTAAAAATATTAGGGGTTAAAGTATGAAATTGCCGATTTGTACTGACAAATTGAAATTCGTTTTTTTTTAATATAACGTATTTATTTAATCAAAATAATTACCATTATTATCTATACATTGCTGCCATCTAGTAGGAAGGTCATTTATGCCTTTGCGATAGAACTCTGGTGATCTAGATTCGACAAACTGTGTGAAAGCATTTTGTACTGCCTCCTGAGAAGAAAACTTTTTATCACATAGAAAATTATCCAAATCACGAAAAAAATGGTAGTCTGTTAGAGCAAGGTCTGGCGAATACGGAGGGTGACGGATAGTTTCTAATTGCAGTTCCTGTAGAGTTAAAACGGTTTCTCGTGCTGTATGAGGTCTCGCGTTATCATGGAGCAATAATGGTGAAGATCGATTCATGAGTCGGGGCTGTTTCACTGCTAGTTTTGCTATCATTGTTCGGAGTTCGGCACAGTAGACATCTGCCGTTATTGCTTGACCAGATCGTAGAAAGCTATAGTGAATAACACCATGCTGAGACCACCAAACAGTTACCATTACCTTTTTATTGGTAAGCTTTGCTTTAGGACACTGTTGTGGCGTTTCACCTGGGGTCAGCCATTGCATTTTCGCTTACGGTTATCGTAAAGAATCCACTTTTCATCACATGTCACAATTCGATCCAATATTCCTTCATTTCTGTATCGATTCAACAAGGCAACACAAGTTTCAACACGCATTTCTTTCTGCAGATCAGTCAAATCATGAGGTACCCATTTTTCACATTTTTTTATTTTATTGATTTGACGCAAATGAGTCTTTATTGTTGGTAAGGTAACGTTAAACCATGCAGCTAATTCCTGGGTAGTTTGGCTCGGATCGGCTTCCACCATGTCTTTCAATTCATTGTTATTCACCTGTGTGGAAGGTCTTCCTCGTGGTTCGTTCTTCAAATCAAAGTTTCCATCACGAAAGCGTTTAAACCAAAATCGCACGGTACGTTCATTAGCAGTCCCCTCTCCAAACGCAACATTGATATTGCGAGCTGTTTCTGCCGCGTTAGTTCCGCGTCGGAACTCGTATTCAAAAATCACTCGAATTTTCGAAGTATCCATCTTTCTTGTCTAAGCTGAATAAAAAAAACAACTGAAAGTCGATAATCGAATGTTGCACATTTTTAAATGAAGAACTACATAGGTACCATGTGGAAAAAGTTTCACTCAAAAATCTCAAACCATGAAGGTTCTATGTCAATTCGAAGTACCTATTACAATGAAACGGCAATTTCATACTTTAACCCTTATTATATTAACTCTTATCAAAAGTTAATGATCTTTTTAACCACCCCCTAAAATATATCTAACAACACTGAAATACTATATACTCCCGTGACACACCAAAAATACTGATTTGCACTCTAAATTGTGCAATCTTACAACGGAATTTAAATTTAAACGGAGCTAATACGCATTAAGCCTTCGTGGTTATTTTTTTTTTGTTTTATTTATAAAAATAGTTATAATAATAAGTTCATTAGTTGCTTGATTCTAATAGATTAGGGTTACAATTTTTGTGGTAATAAAAATTATTAGTCATACATGTGAATTATAAGTTATGCACGTAGAATAAAAGTTTGCATTCGGAAATAAAAAGTGTGCAAAATTTGTATTTTTTGGTATACAAATTTTATGGCGCATTCAGTATATTTGTTTAAAAAAATGATATTTATTAGTTAAGCGTTTAAATGCCACCCTCTTTTTTTTTTTTTTTTACGTGCGGGAAATCCCCACGGATACCCGCCCCTCCGGAGCCGGAGGGGTGGGTTATGTCGGACTCGAACCAACTAAACCGCGCGCCGTCTGTGGGTCGTGGTGCTAGGCCGAAGGTGAGGTTGTCTTGCGACATATCCCTCGCATAAATGCCACCCTTAATTAAATAGCTTATAATCTACCTATTTCCGCTATCTTTTTTGCCTTTCCGTCTTATACCGACTTCGCACTACATCTCTGCACCCTTAGCATGAAAAACTACCAAAATCATGTCCTATACGAGAGAACGGAGAATTACGATTGGCAGTAAGATTACAGGTTACAGGTTGAGAGTAAGCAGGTGGCCAATAGTAATCCCTCGTTCTATAGATACGTTTACCATACGATTATGATAGTTTTTCATGCTAGGGGTACTGTTATGTTTACCGTGGCTGTTATGTTTACCCAATCTACAAAGAAAGAAGAAAAGAAAGATTTTTTATACATCTTGAATAGCTGCAGCACATAAAAACGGTTAAAATTCGAAAATAAAATAATTAATATTTTTTATTATTTTTATTTTATGCAACGGCAACACTGCCCATTACTACCTAGATGTACACGCATTAAGAGTTATAAGCTTGTGGTGCAACCACAGCCATTACACAATCCCATGACACAGTCGAGATAATCTATACCATTGTTATTGTTATAATCTATTTGCAATCTATGGATCTATCTCTCTATGTTTTCTCTAAATTTGTAAATTTAGATATTTTTTTAATTCAACCTGTGTAACAATTTTAGAGTCCCAACGTCAGTATCTATTTTTATCTCCATAAGTAGTAGTTACGTAGTATTATCGACAAGAACAATGAAACCTCGATAGTTGAAGATACAGAGTGGTTTATTTCCAAATATCAACATAAAAATATTCATAATACCTCATAATACCCTACACATTATACCTATTTATATAATCGTATATTAACTATGCCTGTATATTATATAATTGAAGAAAAGAAGTTGAGCAATTCCACGGCATATTTCTCAACACCACAGCTATTTTTGCCTTATTTAGGTTCAAATACCGGGGTTTTGGAGTCGGATTGCTGTCGGATTATATAGCTGTCGCGGGTTTCCTTCTCATAAAATATGACGGCAGTAATAACAAGCTGCGTTTCAATTACCAAATCTTGACGTCGGACCAGTAATTTTCTTAACAGCTTTTTTAATGGCGGCGGTCACGAAACTATGCATGAAAATAGTTTTAGAATTTAATTTTTTCTTGATAAAATCAAGTTAGAAAACTTACAAGCTTACAAGTACTCACATTTCGCTAAAGGGTTTAATGAATTTTATATTAATGCCCTTTGCTCTAAAAATGTAATAGTACTATATTCGTGAAATCTGTAGGTAAAGAGCAAAAATACCTTCGAGGGAGTAGTTAGATGTTCGAGCATTCGATTTTTTCCGCTGATGTTCTTCGCTTCATGTCAGCTCATTGTGCGCTATAGTGGGGTATGTAATGTTTGGTATAATAACAAATGCTCTAATTTCACTTGAAATAACGTTCATATGATATAATTTTTATAATGCTATAATGTCAAATAACCTAAACTCAAATGACCTAATTTTTTATATTATCTAATATTCCTATAATATAATAACATTGAGTATAACGTTCATTTTATATAATTTTCAATACGTTTAATATTCTTTTTATATAAAATTCATTTAACCTAATGTTCTTTTGACCGATAGCTCGACAGAGCCCCGCTGGGCTCCTACTTCTGGGTAGTTTATAAAAAGTCGGCTAGCACTCGAAAGAAAAAACAATTGTATCAGATTTTCTAAATTATTTTCTATTTTCTAATAATAATAATTAAATAATAATTATTTTCTATTCTATATTAAATGTTAGTTAGAGATTATTAGTATTATAGTAAATGAATAATATTCTGAATTAATGTTATGTCAAATGTGCATTAAAGGAAATGTTCATTACATCATAAGAAATTAGATAAAATGAAATTATATCAACAATTTACTATCTCAATTGATCACTATAGTAAACAAAAGTATTTTAACTGAAAAAAGGTCAAGTGAACGTTAGATTTTTTTTTTTTTTTTTTATACATAGGACACGTCAATTTGACTTTACCTCGCCTGATGGTAAGCTGAAGGTAAAGTCTCAAAAAAGAGGGTCACCATTATATACACGTGCCATGTTAACAATGGTGGCACTCAGCTTGACGGCCTCATCAGATGCTTTTTCACGCCCCGCTTAAAGGACCCGGGACTGTAGGAAGAGGGAAACACGTGAGCTGGCAAGGAATTCCAGGTCTTAATGGTGCGACAAAGGAAAGAGTCACCGAACCGCTTGGTTCTTGAAGGAATGTTCTGCACCGTATAGGGGTGACATCTAAGTCCTGCACGTGTCGTCCTGTATAGGAAGGGGGAGGGTGGGACTAATTGGAATAGCTCTTCAGAACATTCACCATGGTAGAGACGGTAAAAAACTGCCAAAGAAGCAACATCTCTACGCATCTGCAGAGACTCGAGGGTACTCGTGACCTCAGGATTTCCGATAATGCGGATCGCACGTCGCTGCAACCTGTCGAGAGCATCTAATAAGTACTTTGCGGATCCATCCCAGAGATGTGAGCAGTACTCCACGCAGGAACGAATTTGTGTCTTGTAAAGAAGACACCGTTGCTCCGGCGTGAAAAACCGTCTCACTCTGTTCAGGACTCCGAGTTTACGCGAGGCTGCTTTGATGATACTCTCGATGTAGTTTTTGTTGTTCAGTTTGCAGCGAACATCCATACCTAGGATATTGAGGTTGTCCTGCAGTGGCAGTGGCGTGCTCTGAAGAGTGGGAAGGGGAAGGAAAGAAGATACCTTTGCTGTAAACGCACATGCCTGCGTCTTCTTGGCATTGAACTCGACCAAGTTCTCAGAGCCCCATTGGGAAATGTGATTCAGGATCCGGTCAAGCTCAGTGACAAGAAGCTGCCTTTTTTTCCGCGATATGCGTCTGCTTATCCGCAGGACGTCCATGATAACTCTCGTGTAGGGTGCTATCATCCGCATAGCAATGAATGCTGCCGGTCGACAGCATGTCATTGATATGCAGAAGAAAGAGAGTTGGCGATAGGACAGATCCCTGCGGTACGCCGGCATTTACCTGCAAGAACTCCGAGGCTCGTCCATCACAAAGGACGCGAATACGGCGCTCCTGCAAGAAGCCGGCAACCCAGTCGCACAGTCTAGGAGGCAGACCAAAGGCTGGTAACTTGGAAAAAAGCGACTTGTGCCAAACTCTATCGAAAGCTTTGGCGATGTCAAGGCTAATTGCCAATGACTCGCCGTGCTTGTCCATAGCCTCACCCCAAATATGGTTAACATACGCCAGAAGATCACCCGCTGACCGTTTCGGCCTGAAGCCATATTGCCGGTCATTAATTAGGGAGTGATCTTCTAGGTGACGCATGAGCTGTTTGTTAATAATGTGCTCGAACACCTTGCACAGCACTGAGGTGACGGCTATGGGTCGATAGTTGTTTGGGTCTGAGCGATCCCCCTTCTTGGGGATCGGCTGTACATTCGCCTCTTTCCAAGCCGAAGGCACTGTACCAGAGCTGTAGGACAGCCGGTACAGCCGCGCAAGCATTGGAGACAACTCCGCTGCACATTTTTGCAGAACCACCGCTGGAATACCGTCCGGACCACTGGCTTTCCGGACATCGAGTGACTGCAACACCGCTCGGATATCGCGTTGCCTGATACGAATATCAGGCATTGCATGGTCACTGACGGGCAGTGTCGGCGGCTCCATACCACAATCATCGACTCGGGAGTTGGCCGCAAAGAGATTAACCAGCAAATTTGCTTTCTCTTGCGGCTCATGGGCCAGGGATCCATCGGGATTGCGCAGCGGGGGCAGCGAAGGCTGGCAGAAGTTGGCTTGCACGGCTTTGGCCAGTCGCCAGTAGCCACGGCTGCCCGTGGGATGCTCTACTAGCTCCTGACCAAGCCGCGCTATGCGCTGGGCATCCGCTCTGACATAAGCCCTCTTGCAGGCCTTTGTGGCTCTGTTGTACGCCGCCTTGAAGTGGCCCACGTTGGGATCGCACGTAGCGCGCGCCCTGATCCAAGCGCGGTACGCAGACTGTTTATGATTAACAGCCTCCGCGCACTCGCGCCCGAACCAGGGGCGCGCCCTGCGGACACCGGCGACATCAGTGTAGGGGATATAATATTCCATGCCCAGACTGATCTCACCGGCGACAGCAGTTGCGGCCTCAGATGGGTTCTTACCTCCAAAGCAGCGTTCAACCCACGGGATGGACGCAAAATAATCACGCAGTCCATCCCAGTCCGCTGACGAGTAGTGCCAGAGACGCCGCTTCCCCTGCACGGGACGTGGGGGCGCTAAAATGGGCACCTCGGAACGGACCAGACAATGGTCGGATTCACCTAAAGCGGCGCTCACCGAAACACTGTACTGGTCCGGGCGACTCGTCAGCAGAAGGTCTAGCAGAGAGGGCTCATGGTCCGACCTTCTTGGTATCCTAGTGACCTCGTGTACCAATTGGGTCAGGCCATGCGCCAGAGCAAATGCATGGGCGGCTCTTCCCGCGTGGGTTGTTTTGGCGGAGCCCAACCAGATCTCGTGGTGGGCGTTAAAATCCCCCAAAAACACCAGTTCAGCGTTCGGAAACCGCTCTTGCGCATCATCTGCCGCCTGACTAAGGTATTCAAAGAGTCGAGTTGTCTCGGCATCTCCTGTATGGGAGCGGTAGAGGCACACATAGATCTGACTCGTAGAGCCATGGTCTATGTGTACCCAAAGGGTGGAAAAGGATGGGTCCTCTAGGCAGCGCAAACGGCGACAACAAACATCCGCCCTAACAAACACGCACACCCCGGCTTTTGCGCGGAAATTCTCCTCAAGGACATAGCCGGGGTATAGTAAGTAGGTCGTGTCATCAGGGCGGCGTATTTGTGTCTCCGTAAGAAACAGCATTGCTGGTTTCGCCGTCTCCAGGTGTTGGTGGACGGCGTTGAGGTTTGTATGGAGCCCACAGATGTTCGTGGACTCCACCTCAAATAGCGAGCTCGAGGGAGAGTTTCTTGCCGCTGTGTAGACCAATCTACTATTATGCGCTGCCATGAGGATGAAGAGGAGGGAAGGCGTGAAAAAGAGGCGATTGTTGTCGCAGCACAGCGTGACAAAGCGTGGGATATTGGTTTTATCTATGAATGTGAGGTATGGCGAGAGCCGACGCGCCGAACGGAAGGGCCCCCGTACCCCCCCGAGTATGGTCGCCGGGCTCCCTCGTCCGGTCACCAACCTATTTATATATATATATATATAACGGTTGATATAATAACAAATTATTTGTTATTATATCAACCGTTACACACCCGCTATAGTGTGGCATCGCAAAAGTTGGTGAAACATATTGAGGCCACCAGTCGAGCACTTTTTATAGGCGATATGATTATGTATCGTGTTTTATATTGAATCGATAACAGCCATATACCTTATCATAGGCAAGACAGTTTTGAAAAGAAATAGAAATCCTTGCATTCTTCTTCGCCGAGAACTACGTGGCAAAATATTCATTTCTATAAGAACTTTATACGTTTATTTCTGTGATGAAACATAATTTACGTTTTCTTTTTAATTGTAATTGTACATGACGTATTTGATTGGGTATTTGACAAGTTTTGGAAACCTATCTTATAGGCTGTAGAATTTTATTTTGTACCTCTTTCAATGTATCTTTTATGCGAACAAAACATTATAAATAAAGAAAAATGTGTTTTTAATTTGATAGCTTAAAAAGTGCGCAAAAAACGGTCACTCACGACAAATTTGGGTGTGACGTCATCAATAAGATATAATCTCTACGAGTATAAAAGATACTAAAATATCTGATCTAAGACGACTTTTACGACTCGCGAGGACGGAAGAGTAGTTGTTACAGGACATGTTTTATATTGTTAAAGCTTATTTGTTGAATAGGACACTCATATAATGATCTCAAACGTAGAAGTCAGTGGTTACAATTGGCACACTAAAATCTGTTGAAACTAATATTGATGAATCTGCTGTTCTTATGTTTAGAACCACTTTGATGTACCTAGGTAAGTAGAAAATCAATTTAACCTACGACATTGCAGAATAATCAGAATAGTCTAGCTATCGTTTTTGTTAATATATTACTTTGCATTATTTTGGATAAAGACATTTACAGGAAAGTATTGCATTCCAACACTCGGTAGAGCAAAGGTTAATATGTAACTTAAGTAGATAGCTAATTCCTTTGCTGGATGCAAAGGAGTTAGCTATCATTATTGAACCTACATGTAGATTGGTTTGCACTGTCGGTTTTTATAATACACTTGCTAAATTTTACCCACTTTTAAAATAAGAATATTAGTTATTATTATTTATTAGTAAATTTTAATAGCTTTTGATTAACTTTACCCTCTTGAAAGCTGCCAAATGACTCGTGACGTCACATGAACTGTCAACTGATTCGCTCGCGTTTTACTTCGTGTAAAATACAGATTAAAAAGCAACTTTATTTGGTATAAATAAATTATTTACAATTCATATTTGAGTGAAATAAATTTGTATAGTTATTATTTATATATACGCTATCATATCTCCAATACATTTCATATTTTATTGTAAAAGTTGTCAAATACCCAATTATGTTTTCAATAAGAAAAGTTTAAGTTTGAACTTTGATTATTAAGCATTGAATAAGTAAAATATCAAATTACTGTGAAAATTTACAAAGATTGCAGAGTCACGCACGTATTTGGTTTTTTACAAATGATTACGTCTCTAGAATATTTTTGATGTTGAGATTATGATAGGTTATTTGAGAAAGTTTATTTTTTAACTCACTTTTTCTAGTCAGGTGACTTAAAGAGTATGAAATATTGGGTATGAATAATAGGAATATTAAACAGGTTCACGGTTTTATTGATAGTGAATATACATAAATTGTATACAGTAAGCGACAAAAATATCTAATTCTGCTCTAAGTATTATTAGGCCACAGTAAATAGTTAATGTGGTTAAAAACATCTATAGCAGGCGGTACCCATTAATTTTCATCGGATTTGAGATTTGCAAATGGGTACCACTTGCTATGTAGCTTGTTTCGATCTTTTCAGATCAGTCGGTTTATTTTTTAATTTTAATAATTTGTTTTATTTTATTCTTTTTAGGTTTTAACTATACATTTTTGTAATCGTCTTTATTTTCCTTCATTTTGATACCCCACTCGATAAATTTGTGTGTTTATTTTTTTAAACAAAATCTGGCATTTTTATTTTTATTTTGACCGTCGGGTTTTAACCTTCGGGTTCGATCCCCGCTCTGTGCAAATATTTGTATGCATGAATATGGGTATTTGCATTGGTCTGGTCGTGCCTCGGAGAGCACGTTAGGACGTCGGTCCCGGTTGTCATACAAACATCTATGGCAGTCGTTACGGGAAGTTGAAGCTCTCAAAAATCGAACAACTGGTCTAGCTGCAATGCAATGGATTTTAAATTTCAAATTTATATGAGACAAACTTCGGGGTATACTCTTTACAATTAAAAAGAATTATCGAAATCGGACTACTCTGTAAAAAGGTATGCGTGGTCATACATAAAAAAAAATATACGCGTCGACTTGAGAACTACCTCTGTTTTTAGTTTTTTATTGGTTGAAAATGCGTCGTATGCTCCGCATCACATGCCTCTTGTGATAGCATTCCCAGAAGGCTGGCAGCATTGCCACGTTGTACGGCAATGCTGATTCTCTGGCCTAAAAACAGGCTACAAGAAGTCACGAGAAGCGTTGATCATACGCTTCGCAATCTCCCTAAAGAGATTGCGGACGCTTGGGCACTATAAGCCCAACGTTTCGACTCCAAATGACACAAATTCATAATGTTCGATGAGATTGGAGTATTTGAGAGACTCTGTAGAATCTGCAGTAGCACCAGCACAGCCAGCCATGACAGGTATATTGGACATCGATGCGGAGAAACACACGGCGTACCTAATCGGAAGTACGTGGCGATACGGAAGGTAGTGTCATCTAACATAGTCCCTACGTTAGACGACAGAAGAGCTTGTAGCCAAAGACCCCAATCCCACATTCCAACCGCTAGTATACGGGCATACTCAGCAGCATTAGAGCATGTATTTAATAAATTTTGTCTTACTAAGCTGCAGAGCGGAACGTCCCACTGACGCTGTGAGAAAAGATTCTTTGGGAGATCGGTGTTTAGACATGCAATTTTCCAAGCGTTCGCTGCATAACTCATACACAACACTTTAGAATTAAATAGTGTAGGTGCAAGGATTTTCTTACTTAATTCTTCCGTACTGTGGAGCGAAGATAGGAACGCTAGTAAGCTGACATCTGAAATTTTGCGAAAACTGAGCTCACCCAAGCGAATCGGTAGAGACGCTTGTAGTGAAGTTCGGTTATCCAATTATTTCGTCGATTTTTCTAAAATTGATAAATGTTTCCAAAATGGTGTAGATCAGAAGTTGGTGAATTTAGCAACGAAAAGGCAATTACGAAGAATAGTGAAAGCTGAGTGAATATTGATTTTGAGGAAGCGATCCGAAATGTTTCTAATATTTTGAATTTTTTCCTCCATAAATGTCGTGTAGGTTTTTCTAGGATTGGGTACCCGAGAAGGCACAGTGAAACTTTTTCCATAATTCTGATGTTGGGAGCTAATGAATTGAATTTAGAAATAGTAGGAATTCTGTCCGAAACGTTAATTAAAAAAACATTCACATTCATTTAGTTCTAAGCCAATTAATCTAAATTATTTTTTAATAAAGACCAAATCTTGTAAAGCTTCTCCACATCTCCTCCTAGAGTCCCGTCGTCTAGGTTCATTTCAATTATAGTATTACATTTAAAATGGGATATAATTATGACTATTGTATTCTTAATTAACATTAAATAAAAATGGATTTATAAGAACTACAGGGCAAGTAAAAATGTATAACACTAAAAACTCATCTTTAATTTTTAAATAGCTCTAGTTTCGGTAAGAGTTTCAGTGAGAAGAACATGTAGTTAATACACTATCTCCATAAAGTTACATGACAAATACTTACTGTAAGACACACTTACAAGTTCAACAGGAAGTTCTTTCAATCAATTAATTATTTCCAATTCATTGTTTAATTGGTTTTCACTTTGTGTGATTTCAACGTTGTGCACTTATAACTTAAATATCATGAAACAAATTCAATTCATTCTAACAAATTATTTTTGACATAAAAAGGAACTAAAATATTATTTTTACAATATTTTTATACAATATTGATTAAAATTAAAAACATTAGTTTTTAGTTTTTTTTAATATAGTGTTTGGGATGAGACTGGGCTAACACAATGATTATGATGATTTTCTAATATTTTTAAAAGAAAAAAGGATGTGGTGAACTTAATGTTCATGATGCAGAAGAACAAATCTAATTATAACTACATCAGAAGAGCTATATATTGAAAGAATCCACTTTCCCACTAATCCCAATTATCGAAGTGGGATATTACCGAGCAAAATATAACCAAAGAAACGCCAAAGAAGGCACTATGCACTCAAGTCGAAGTGGGCTATATTGGATTCCAATCTGTATCACAAAACGCCTATACACACAACAATTTACCTTCGTTGATATAATATCGTAGTATCCGCATTGTATACCACCCTTAATGTCATCTGCAAACTATTATGAAAGTTTCGTTCCGAATATTCTTGCACCTCAAAGAGAACCATCTGTCAGTACCGGAAAAACTTTGATGTTAATTGAGTTCTATGCTATATATTATATGTTCTATTTATTATTTATATTTAGCTGATTGGGAATCTAGTAAGCCTAAATATGTGTTTTATCCTGTAATTTTTCAAGCAAAGCCATAGTACAGCATCACATCGATCTTAATGAACAAAGTACTCAATATGAACTTAATGCCTTGTTAGTCTTCAGGCTTTCACGGCCGGCGTTGCATGTATACACTGCTTCCGGGCTGTTTGGCCGTGGTCCATTTGAAACTTGCGTTACAGACGTTTCGACGATCACTGCGGTCGACATCTTCAGTGGCGCAGGTCCGGGAAACAGCCCGGGAGCAGTATATTCTACATTAATGCCTTGTTTTTCCTATCATCTGTTGACTTATTGTTCTCATATTTGGTTCACACCTTTAGTTCAGACAATATATTACAATTTGAATCATTAAAAGAATTTGATTTGCTCTTAATACCTTACTCTTAAGATCATTTTGAGACATTGTACTCAAGATATTTCTGACTCTGACTGCACATAATTATCGTACCCCGTTAAGTAGCGTCACATTATAGCTTTTATTGTATTTAAATATGCATTATGTAGTTTACCACATACGTGGCAAACAAGCACACGTCCCATTTGTTGGTAAGTGGTTACTGTGGCCTATGAACGTGTGCAACACACTCGTCACACTCGCGCTGCCGACCCTGTTCAAACAGATAGTTTCTGTGCCGTCAGTGTAGAAGATGAAGCACAAGCCTTAGGTCTTCCTACTGACTGCACAAAAACTACCCTACTCACCGCCAGGAACACAACACGAAGTTATTACGGCCGCGGTACTGACGCGAACTGCTCAATTGGACGGACCGTTCTACCTCCTAACACATCTCTTTCTGTGTTACTTCACTGTTGATTTTCAGCAAATAATAACCTAGCCTCTTAAGTTTAAATAATGAAAAAAAAATGACAGGTTGCACTCCGGGAGTGCCGGCAGAAGTGAAAACGTTTTCTTTCTTTGTTTCTTCGTTATATATAGAGAAAAAGATAAAAAGAACATACCATACCATACCGATAATATAGCGCCAATCATAGAAGCTGTCACTAATTTACTACTAATTTTCTGTCAGAAGAAATTAATAAATTACAAATAGAAAAAATAATCATAAAAAGAAATAAATTACAAAAAGATAAATAATAACAAAAAGTGTCAGAAGGCTAGGTTCCAACCCGGTACTATCTGAAACCATAAGTACCTACTTACAGTCGAAGCGCTCACCGTTAAGATACGGAGTTTCTTACCATATCTTGCAAAATATACAGTCTATAGCTAATGTTGTATCACGTCAGTCGCCGGTTACGGTTCAAAGGTCAAGTGATCCTGACGCGCGAGTTTAACAATTTTTAACCATCCAACCCCGCTAAAGAAGTTTTCACTTCAAAAACTATACCTATACATATTCTTCAAAAATCTAAATTCAATCTCAGTATCTTTGATACGATTTCAATGTGTTATAAGTTATAAAAATGACGGCCATTAGTGTAATTGCCAGTCTCACTTAGAGATATCGATATTCTGTCATTTGACCAGTTTATAGGGGTCGAGTGCTTTTGTGACCTGAGTTAGCTGGATCATATTATATTATTATTATACTCCTACTACGGACAGGTAAAAGTTACAAATAAGAGGATCGTTACGGAAAGAAACAGAGAGAAAGATATTGTGAAAAAAAGTTAGCCTTATCCTACTTCAATTTGCCTATCGAAGCCCACTGGTGGACTTAGGCCTTTCCCAGTGGAAACATTAGGTCCCAGACTTTGACCTAATGTTTCCACGTTGGCCATACGGGTTACTACAGGGCTTTGTTTCAAATTCGAGTTTTCCTTCTCGCGAGGGTAGTATACGATGGTATTTCCGTCCAATTGAGCAGTCCGACTGGGGAAGTACCTCCGCCCTACAGAATACCGCGGCCATAATAACCTCGTGTTGTGTTCCCGGTGGTAAGTAGGGTAGCCAGAGCTATCTGGAGAGTTTTTGTGCTGTCAGTGGGAAGACCAAAGGCTTGTCTTGCTTGATCTTTTACACTGGCGGCACAAAAACTCTCTGTTCTAAAAGGGTTGGTCATTCAAAACATTCTTTCTCCGTCACCACGCGGATAGTGAATATTACTTTACTAACTTACCTACTTAATATTACTTTATTGCGAAACTAGCTGTTGCCCGCTGCTCCACCCGCGTGGATGTCGGTTATCGCTTAGTGTCAAGTCAACGCTATTTTATTAAAATAAAGGTATCCTAACTTACTCTATATTACATCAGCTACCTGGCAATAAAAGTCCCGTCAAAATGGGTTCCTGAAGGAATATTCTGCACCGTATACGGGTGACATCTAAGCCCTGCTCGTGTTGTCCTATGTAGTAAAGGAGATAGTGGGAGCTTTATAATAAATAAATAGTATAACAGCAAAATCTACAATAAAGGCAAAATTTTTCGCAACTGAAGGGAGAACTTCAGCATCGTCTACATTTTTATTGTTCACAGTCTATTTAGTACAACTGTTAAATTCACAATTTGCATACGATGGTAAAAGGCAAGAATTGTATTTTATATTGTTATTTAACGGGCTTTTTATAGGCTGACGTTGACCGTATATAGTTAAACAACCGGAATGGAGGATCATAATGTTAAGTGGGAAGGAAAAGCTGCATACAAAGAGAGAGGAGCGCTAACGAAAATTATCCAGTTTTATATAACCCTTCAACTAACGAGTACGCGTCTTGTTAAGTAAACTTTTACCCTCGGTGAGTGTTCTTTATTTTAAATTGAAATGAACTAAGCTGAGACTTCTTTGTAATACAAACTCCTTTTGCTTTGGCTCTCATTTGAAAGTGTTTAACAAGCTTGATTAATCCGGTTTGTATTATTTTATAAAGTTTAATGTAATTTAGCATTTGGATCAAATGTTTATAGAAGTTGGTAACATTAGAATTGTCAGTTTCTGCCATGGCTGTCATTTCAATATTTTTACTTAATACTTTTTTTGACACAAGTTTTTTTTTTTTAAACTTATTTCCCAAAAAGGTTTAAAAAAGAAATTACAATTATCCTGAAACTAAACGTTAACCCAAAAAACTGTTTCACAAATTAAAGCATTAATGTATAAAGATAAATGTTTTCTCGAAATTCTAATATGCCATTTATTTGAGTATTTTCCTAATTTTTTTGTTACATTAAAATGGAATACTGAACAGCAGATTAAGATGGACTCAACTATTTACTAAGGGGCCCCCCTAAGAAGCCGTATAACACCCGAATCCCCCCCCCCCTCCCCATAGACGCGGGATACCACCCAAACCAAGCCCCTAGGCGAGGCCGCAGTGGTAGCCGTAAGTCTTTTTTTTAAGAATATTAGCTACCGAAATTAATAATATTCCCTCTCTCTAACCCCTTCAACTAAGCTAAATTGCTTGTGCTACGTGAACCCACTGCTCACGTCGGTACAGTAATGGCCAGGATTCGAACCTGGGACCTCTCGATCGTAAGGTCGACCCCTTAACCACTAAGCTACCGACGCTGTTGGTAGTCCTGGGACATCATTCTGAGGGCTTACCCGGGGCTCCTAACAGTAGGCTGTTGGGCGTTACGTGAGGTTTTTTAGTCGGTAGGAGTCCGGCATAGCATCCATGAAGGATATTCCCTCACGTAAAAAAAAAGTAAAAGTTGAGCGTCGGTAGCTTAGTGGTTAAGGAGTCGGCCTTACGATCGAGAGGTCCCGGGTTCGAATCCTGGCCATTACACTACCGACGTGAACCCACTCCTAGCACAAGCAAATTAGCTTAGTTGGAGGGGTTAGAGAATTTCGGTTGCTAACATTCTTTATTCTCGTATATATAAAAAAAGTGGCTGTGAAGTCTCGTATGGGCTATTCGCTGTCTTTTTAATTAATTTACATAAAGGCTTTACAGATTATAATGACGGATTGGGGTAAGTTAGTTGAATATTCTTGACAGACGGATCAATGGATTGATACAGTATCAAGTATTTCAATAACAGTGGTAATTGGTGATACTATATTAAATTATTGATTTGTAGAGGTATAAAATGTACAAAAATAAATTGTTTCATCATTCTTATTCGTTTTTAATATAAATTATTCTTTTTTAAGTGAAAACTTCTTTAGCGGCGTTGGATAAGTAAAAAGTGTTAAACTCGCGTCAGGATTACTTGACCTTTGAACCATAACCGTCATACAACATTAGCTACAGACTGTTTATTTTGTAATATACGCTAAGAAGCTAGCTATACACTTCGACTGTAAGTGCTTATGGTTTCAGTTTAGTTTATTTTAGTTTAGTTTATTTATGAAATGGTATATTTAGCTGAAATTTAAAATTAAAATAGTAAAAAATGGACCATCTGTCGGTATTAGGCCAAATCATTTAGGGGGCCTAAATGATTTTGCTATAATCCGCTATTTTTAAAAATTATTTGCCTTATTAAAGATTATGCTAGACTTAGAATACTAACGCATAGAAACGCAATACGAGCGAGCGAGGTGGAGCCATTTCAACCAAGCCGGCTTACTTATTATCAGGGTTACCAGTGTTATCACATAATAAGCTAAAATATTGGAAACAAATTCATTGGTATTAGTAAGTTTCAAAATACTTCATGGATATATAATTGATTCGTATATTTTACTTACTGCCTTTAGATACGCACAAAAAATAAATAATTATAGATTCTTATTCAAAATCCAGGATTTTGAATAAGAATCTATAATTATTTATTTTTTTATTCATAGCTATAGAACATAAACATATTCGAAGCAAACTGACATAATAAATAAAATATTTACCATTATATAATACGTCGATAGCAAATTCTACATGGACACGATTTATTAATTTAAAGTTTTTACTTCTGCCGGCACTCCCAGAGTGCAGCCCGTCTTTTTTTTTAAGTTATAGCGTTTACGCAAGTTTTGTCTCAGTCCGTTTCAGTAATTTTACATATTTATCAAAATTAATACTAAAGTTTAATTTTGATAAATAACTTTAGTAATAGTTATCGTAAGCTTGAGGCAAGATTGGATTTGTTGCAAGGGTAAACTGTAATAAGTTTAACATAATCAATTGATTCAAGAACATCTTCAATGTTATATAAATCCATATAGGTACATATACTCATGATGTTAAGAACTTCGGAACCCAATTCAATTCATGACAGCCTCCGTGGCGTAGCGGTAGTGAACGCGGCCGCTACGCAGGAGGCGCGGGTTCAATCCCCGCTCAGTGCAAATATTAGGGGTTAAAGTATGGAATTGCCGATTTGTACTGACAAATTGAAATTCGTTTTTTTTTCAATTTAACGTATTTATTTAATCAAAATAATTACCATTATTATCTATACATTGCTGCCATCTAGTAGGAAGGTCATTTATGCCTTTGCGATAGAACTCTGGTGATCTAGATTCGACAAACTGTGTGAAAGCATTTTGTACTGCCTCCTGCGAAGAAAACTTTTTATCACATAGAAAATTGTCCAAATCACGAAAAAAATGGTAGTCTGTTGGAGCAAGGTCTGGCGAATACGGAGGGTGACGGATAGTTTCTAATTGCAGTTCCTGTAGAGTTAAAACGGTTTCTCGTGCTGTATGAGGTCTCGCGTTATCATGGAGCAATAATGGTGAAGATCGATTCATGAGTCGGGGCCGTTTCACTGCTAGTTTTGCTATCATTGTTCGGAGTTCGGCACAGTAGACATCTGCCGTTATTGCTTGACCAGATCGTAGAAAGCTATAGTAAATAACACCATGCTGAGACCACCAAACAGTTACCATTACCTATTTATTGGTAAGCTTTGCTTTAGGACACTATTATGGCGTTTCACCTGGGGTCAGCCATTGCATTTTTCGCTTACGGTTATTGTAAAGAATCCACTTTTCATCACATGTCACAATTCGATCCAATATTCCTTCATTTCTGTATCGATTCAACAAGGCAACACAAGTTTCAACACGCATTTCTTTCTGCAGATCAGTCAAATCATGAGGTACCCATTTTTCACATTTTTTTTATTTTATTGATTTGACGCAAATGAGTCAATATTGTTGGTAAGGTAACGTTAAACCATGCAGCTAATTCCTGGGTAGTTTGGCTCGGATCGGCTTCCACCATGTCTTTCAATTCATTGTTATTCACCTGTGTGGACGGCCTTCCTCGTGGTTCGTTCTTCAAATCAAAGTTTTCATCACGAAAGCGTTTAAACCAAAATCGCACGGTGCGTTCATTAGCAGTCCCCTCTCCAAACGCAACATTGATATTGCGAGCTGTTTCTGCCGCGTTAGTTCCGCGTCGGAACTCGTATTCAAAAATCACTCGAATTTTCGAAGTATCCATCTTTCTTGTCTAAGCTGAATAAAAAAAACAACTGAAAGTCGATAATCGAATGTTGCACATTTTTAAATGAAGGTACCATGTGGAAAAAGTTTCACTCAAAAATCTCAAACCATGAAGGTTCTATGTCAATTCGAAGTACCTATAACAATGAAACGGCAATTTCATACTTTAACCCCTATTATTATATTTGTATGCATAAATATGTATATTTGCATTGGTCTGGGTGTTTCTATTTATAGTATGTATGTATTTACAAAAAAAAAACGTATCTAAGTATGTTTATCCGCATTCTAGATTCCATAACACAAGCTAGTTAAGCTATGCTTACCATGGGTCTAGATAGCGTTGTGTGAAATGTTGTGGAATATTTATTTATTTATTTATAACTCATTTATTTGTAAGCAGATTTACATGTCAGTGTAATATTCTTACAAACCAATTAAAATCACCTGAAAGCCTTTGCAGCTCCTAAATAACGAATAAAACTCAGGCGCAGGCTTTCCTCTCGCGGTTGAGGGTTGGACGGTAGTAGTCGTTCACGAAAAAATCGATACAAACCAATCTTAAGTAATAAGCCAGCCCGGGCACCAAAGTGCAAACTTTGAACTCAACTGGGAACAACCTTTGCTAATGATGATGAAGATAAACAAGTGCCTAACATAATATAATCCCATTTAGGTTCAAATTATCAACCAGTGCTAACTAGTTTTATGAACCATCAAATCTATTGTCTAATAAAAAAAGACGGGTTGCACTCTGGGAGTGCCGGCAGAAGTGAAAACAATTTCTTTCTGTCTTTCTTCGTTATATACATAGAAAAAGATAAAAAGAATATACCAGACCATACCTATAATATAGCGCCAATCATAGAACCTATCACAAATTTTCTGCTAATTTTTTGTCAGAAGAAATTAATAAATTACAAAAAGAAAAAATAATCACAAAAAGTAATCCATTACAAAAAGAAAAAATAATCGCAAAAAGTGTCAGAAGGCCAGGTTTGAACCCGGTACTATCTGAAACCATAAGGACTTAAAGTCAACTACGATGCTATTTATCGTGTCTCGCAAAACAGACAGTCTATAGGTAATGTTGTATGACGTCAGTCGTCGGTTACGGTTCAAAGGTCAAGCGATCCTGACGCAAGTTTAACACTTTTCAACCATCCAACGCCGCTGAAGAAGTTTTCACTTCATAAATCATTTTACAGATCATGTCAATACAATACTTGCTGCCCATTCTGCTACTTTGCGTGATGACGTCATCACGTAGTCTTTCAACTTGCAAACTTCGTGTCTACCTAGCAAGAGCAGAACAGATGGATGACAACGGTCTTCGGTGCTGGGATACTGTGAAGGTACCCGCATGTGGTGGCAGATGTGATTCTAACGAGGTAATCTTAATTTTTTTTTAAAATACTTCTTACATATTCACGATTAATTCTATCTAGCTCACGGGTGACATCAAATTTTTTTTAAGTACCTACTTGAAATGCCAATTGTTAAAGAGTTTAATAAACCTTCAATATTTAAGGAGGTTTACAAAAAGCCTTTTCAAAATTTACACTGTGTGTATGTAAAGTGTAAATTGTGAACATGACGATATTTTAAAGTAAATACCGACTTCATTCAAAGTCTACCCGCTAACTCTGATATCAACCCTTATTTACCTAACATTTCTATAATATTCATTGCAAAACGTTCATAGCTCACAAAATCTGTATTTCAGTACTACTAGATTAATGTTCTCTCAAAAGGCAGTGAGCTGAAAACTACTTAATGATCAAGTTCCTTTTTGTGTAAGTAATATTTAATTGCAACTTCTGCAGGACACCTCATATTTTACTAGTACAATATTGCTATACAGAGTAGTTATATTTACAGATTAGTTAAATACAGATTATATATTATACTTTAGTTTAGATATAGATTTCTTAATCAAGTCAAAGTCAAAAAAAATATTCCATCCAGAACACCATGATTATTTCTTATTGACGTCAATTAATTTAGTAATAAAGGTACTAACACAATTTTAATAGAATTCTTAAAACGTATTTACTGAATATTAACAGGAATATAACAAAAAACTAACTAAAGATTGTGAGATTATGAATAAGCATAGCCCCTATGAGGATAACATATTCACATAATGAACAAACCCTCTTCCATAATAAGGATAAAAACTATATAGCTACATCCCATTTGGTAACAAACCTATGTTCAGTTAAGCAACATCTTCTATTGAAGCTTGCAAAGCTACAACTTTATTCATTTTGGCCAACAAAAGTTAAGATAACCGTCTCACTGTTTGTACAGAATACGTATTATACACTCGAGAGCAACGAATCCGGGTCACTCAAAGAATCCAAAAAATCTCGGAAAGTAAGAAGGTTAATTCAATAAATTGTATTTAATAGACAATTTAATACTCCTTAAATGAAAGTTAAAAGAATATGAGTCACCATACATTTTATTTACACAAAATTACATAAAGAAAAAAAACTGCTGATCTCTCCTTAAAACAAAAATAGGAAACATGAAATTTTTGAACTTTATGACCATTTTCTTGAATTTCAATACTTCGTATTACCTCCTCGTGCTTCCATTACTGCGTTTACGCGGTTTGGCATGCTGTACACCAAGTTCCTTATACGATTTTGGGGAATATTCTCCCATTCCACTGTGAGAGCAATTTTGAGCTCAGGAAGCGTGATTGGGGGAGGGTTTCGTTGTTTTACGCATCTCCCTAGCTCGTCCCAAGCATGCTCGATCGGGTTGATATCCGGGCTGCGCGCTGGCCACTCCATACAAGTAATGTTCATCTCTTGAAGGTAGTCATTCACAATCCTACCTGTATGAGGTCGGGCATTGTCATGCATAAATATAGCATCCTCACCCAAATTGACCATAAATGGACCAACGTGTTCGTTGAGGATTTCTTCCACATATCTTACGCTAGTTAAAGAGCCGTTTTCTATGATCACCAGCTCTGTGCGACTTTCAGAGGAAATTCCGGCCCACACAAGTACAGACCCACCACCGTAGGCTACTTTTTCTTCGATGCATGCTTGCTTGAATCTTTCCCCTGGTCTTCTATACACTCTGTGTCTTCCATCGTGCTTGTAGAGCATAAATTTTGATTCGTCGGAGAACATAACTTTCGACCAATCTTCAATACTCCAATTTACGTGGTTCTGGGCATATCTTAGTCTTGAAATACGATGGCCACGCTCCAGTTTAGGGCCGTTTGCAGGTCTAAGGGGTTTTAAGTTAGATTCAGCAAGCCGACGTCTTACTGTCCATGCACTTGGGTTACTTCCTCCGAGGCGTCGAAACTGATTTGTGAGTTCAGTTCCTGTGAGAAAGCGATTTCGAAGCATGGTGTTCACCAAGTATCGGTCTTCTCGTGCTGTGGTACACCTAGTTCTGCCCGTTCCTGGTCTGCGTAGGTTAGAACTAGTTTCTTCGTAACGTCGGAGAACTCTTTGTACTGTTGACAGCGACACACCGACAGTCCTGGCTGTATCGCGCTGACTCCGGCCGGTTTCCACCAATGTAAGTATTCTGGTGCATTCTTCAAGTGTAAGCGACATGATTTCAGCTTGAATAATGAATATTGAGCACTATCAACCTGGTTTATGTACCAACATAAATGACAGATTACAAACAAAAGCAAAAACAAATCCTGTAATTTCGTAGTTCCATCTTCGACAGTGTTCCCTTTTCAAATTTGATTTTTTTATGATATAACTTTACAATAACTAAGAAGTTTTAATACTTTCATTTAAGGAGTATTAAATTGTCTATTAAATACAATTTATTGCATTAACCTAGCATTCTTACTTTCCGAGATTTTTTGGATTCTTTGAGTGACCCGGATTCATTGCTCTCGAGTGTACTTATAAAGTAATAACAACGCCATGCTATTTAGAGAACAACATTTTACTTAAGTTTTTATTGTGGAAACTGTTCAATATAACTCCCCCGTAAGATATGAAGATTGTACAGAAGGTAATAGAGGTGCCAAAATAAACAAACTCAACAATTCAGTTTCGATCTGTAAAAATTATAATGAAATATACCGTGATCGTTTTTAATATTAGATCGAAGTTTTATCAAAAAAAAGACTGAGTTAAAATTAGCCTCTTTTAATTGCAATCGTTATCGTTTTTGACATTTGGAAGTTTGAGTTTAGGTAGATCGAGGTTTTGAAACACTTTTAGTAGGAGAATTGGATATTTTCCTTGTCGTTATTATACATTATTCAACCGAGCTGAGTAAATTAAGAATGGCAAAAGAGATCTATTCTTATTTTATCATTTTTATTTATTTTTAATCATCCACTTAACTTATAATAGTAAATTATTTGACAATGAAATATTATGATATCACAGCTGTTTATTTCATCCAAATTTCTTTATTGACGTTTGACCGTTTTGAAATTTCGTAAAAAGTAACTAATTTCACTTGTCAGTCAAACACCCATTTGGTATGGTGACTACCATAGGGAAAGAATTTTACCCTTGACACTACCAGTAGTGTCAATGGGTATTGTCACGGGGAGGTCACCATGGCATGATGAATTTTTAACAATACTAGCTAAATTATAAACACACATGCCCTTTGCCGGTGTAGTATTTTCCGGTTAACTTTTTACTTGCTGCCATACATTTTAATTGACAGAATTTTTTAATGTTTTTTCTTTACTGGTGTTGGTAAGTTTTTTATTAATATTGAAAATCACCAATAGTAAACGAATAAACGCTTTTCGTTCATTCACTGCATAGTTTAATGCAAATTCATTTTGAATACAAATATCAACTGAAGCTTTTTACAGTAAAAAAGAGATGAATATAATTTAAAGTTCGAGAGGGTTAAAAGGAGCAAACGTAAATATACAATTCACTCAGCTAGTGGTAAAAAAATGGTCATTGACTGGTAGCAAATCTATTTTTTTATCGATTAAGAATGGAAAAAGTGAATAGTTCAGGCTCACTTGACCATTTTTGCTTTCATCATACTTATTGCTTTCAAATTTCATTCATACATACATACATATAATCACGCCTTTAACCCCGGGGGGTTAGGCAGTGGTGAATTAACACCCACATTTCACCAATCTGTATTCGGTCCCACGTAATAGCGGGTGAGCCTATTGCCGTATTCCGGGCACTATTGCTAACGCGAGCTATGCATCTGAGGCTGAATCTGGCCTGTACGTACTGGGAAGAAAAGGGGTGGCCTAAATTCTACTCTGCCGGGACCCAAGCGCAAGCAAATCTTTATTTTTATCGATTAAGAATGGAAAAAGTGAATAGCTCAGGATCACTTGACCATTTTTGCTTTCATCATACTCATTGCTTTCAAATTTCATTCAACTTAGTTAATCAACTTGTGTAATGGATTCTAGAATGCGTATTAAACATAAGATACAATTTTTGAATACATAATAATGCTTACATAGAAACACCCTGACCAATGCCAATGCAAAAAAAATACGATATAGACAGAACTTCGGCAAGAGCTTTTGATACAAAAATATTTTAATACTGGGACATCGGTCCCGGTTGATCATTCATCAGCCTGATGGAAAGAAAATGTATAATTTTATTACTTGGCGTACAAGGCATTGCCAAACACACTGTTATTAACGAACATTATTGGAAAATGAGTCACCAGAGATTAGCTATGTGTGAAAAAGATAGTAGTAGTAGCTATGGTATAATGAAAAGGGAAATTAGCGGCAACGGTGACCTTTTTCTCCTTTCATTTCCCGGCAACCAAGCGCGTAACTATGATTTAGATGCTACGCTTCAGAAAATGAAAAAGTTTATCATCTGACTTTACTATTGATAGCTATTAAGATACCATATAACAGAAAGAATAATTTTTATTATTAAATGATAAATGAGTAACTATTACTTGTATCATAAGGTACTGAAATGTTTGGCAACCTTATTAATTTGAAATTAAATGGCATGTAATAGTATACTTCGCTCAAAATATTTTTATTTTAATGTCTTTAAAGGTTAAATTCGTTACGATACATCATGACTTAGTACAGGGATTTTTTAACTAATATTATTATTTTACAATTAACAGTATATACATATAATATCCCATAAAAATAATAATACTTGACAAAAATACCAACTCTTGCTTCAGTTGTTAAACTGTACAAAATTGGGAGATCTATCTAATACCAAGTCGGCTATTAATTTATTCAGTCCCTACTTACACTTCGTCCACTATATAATTGTATTTTAGACAGCTCACACATAATGCTCGATATAACTTTGTTCTAGCGTCAATACCGAAAACTCCGAACAAAAATTGAGCGCCAATACGTCTTATGGCATTGACATCGTCACGTCAGCCAGAAAGCAATTTTAGAGATGTAGCTGGTCGACCGATTGTGTTCTTATTGTAATAACTTGAAAATGTTACAAGCCATCGTAATATTTTTTAGTTTAAATTTATTTTACATACATAGCAGTAGACATACTTGTACTTGGGTATTATTTAGGGATGTTGACTACTTTTTAATCCTCGAAGAATTACTACCTTATAATAAAATATAACGAACTGATAAAGTAAAATATCCTTACCACAAATACTTAGTTTTAACGATATTTAATTCAAAAATTCAATTTCTTAGGCCACCGGAAATACCTCCTTACAATATTATCATCATCATTATTATTAAATAAGCCCCTTTATTCATTAAGAAACACATACATAACATTTTTTTTAATATTTACATCTATAAAAAAAATATACTTGTTTAAAATTTAAAACTTAGTGCCCCACCGGCATTTAGGTACAGGGTCCAAGCTACCGGTGGTTAGGACGCCAGGAAAAACCTTTACTTCCTCGCTATGCGTGCCGTGTCTAGCAGAACTGCCTTCTGAATCAAGGCCATTGACCGAGCTGTTTATCAAGAGCTTAGCTTTTAAATGATTGCGACTGACACGAAAAAGAAGAAGACAATATCAGGCTTATAAGGAAAAACACAGTCCTCTGGTTTATGGTAGCAAATCTATGTCAGTAATGCAGGCGTTGTTTTTTTGTCAGTCGCAACGAGACGTCAGTGCTGTCACAAATTTTCTGTTTTCCGAGTGTTTTCATTCTTTTAAATGGAAATGGGCCCCCTAAAATCCAACCACACGTCCTGATCGTCCATCTGAATCTCGTGGGGGGCGGACACACGGAAACAAATTTACTGGCGTGGCTAACGTGGCTCTGGTACACTTGACATTGGCGTCTCGCCATAAAAAACTGTATAATACATTAACGTGATAATCGATTGATAACTTGATATTGGCGGAGTTGCGGCGATTTGCTGCAGAGGCCATTTTGAAAAAGGAAGAAGAAGAAGAAATGGAAATGGAATGCACAGACGTTGATCTAGCTCGATGTAACTTTTTAAGAAAAGCTAAACAAATTAAACGGCGGAAATGTAGTATTTACAGCTGAAACCTGGCTTAATGCAAACCACACTTTTATCAAGGAATTGGACGGATGACACTGCAGCATCAACCTCAAAAGTACCTATGGGAAAAGGGGAAAGACTTATTATTTGTAACGCGGGCACTATGAAAGGATTTATTCATGATGCGTTATTGTCTTTTAAATCGAAAAAAAAAGAAAGATTACCACGAGGAGATGGATTCAGAAGTATTTGAAAGTTGGTTTTACGATTTATTACATAAGTTGGAGGAACCCTCAGTGATTATTATGGATAACGCGCGAATTTTCGAAGACCGACCATATTAAGTATGAACTCGCTTCGTGATCGTGGCGACAACTTAGATGAGTCTATGTTGAAATGTGAGTTGGTCCGTTTATTAAAAGAAAATCGGGAACCCCCAAGATCATGTTGTGAACGAACTAGCAGCTGAACATGGATACACAGTACTAAGACTACCGCTATACCACTGTCAGTACAACGCCATAGAATTGATATGGGCAAATGTGAAAGCGTACGCAGCAAGGCGGAATACAAGTCCACCTTTTACGGCAAATAAGATGCAGGTTTTACTGAATGATGCATGTTGCCACGTCCAAGGACTAAACAAATAATATTGTCTGACTGGAAATGAGATATCGCTGTTGATAATGTGGTAGAGCAATCTCTCATTATTCATGTCGGTGAAGATTCGTCAACAGATGAAGAGGATATGTTTGTAGACGATGATTTTTGTAAAAAAGTTTAAATACATTTATTGTGCTTGTGAAATTTTCATGATTTACAAAACAATAACCTCCAATTTTACTTTAAAAATATTCAGATATTTAGGATAATAATATATTCGTATTTTGTAAATAGTAGATAATAAACAATATTGTAAGGATCTTCGTGTGCTCCGAAAGAGTCTATAAAATTGTAAGCGCATTTCTATAATAGCTAGCTGTAACCACCCTGTCTCTTCCACTCATATCGAAATGTCTACTGCTTTATTATTATGAATAGATAGATAATAAATAATAATTCCACATTAAATCATGATACCTATATTTTCATTAATCGATTAATGATTTTTTTAATCTATCGATTTTAGCAGTCAAAATTTTTATGCAATCACTATTTTCATCTGTCTAAAATACATTCATATAGTGGACGAAGTATAAGAGACCTTGTCTTAAGTTGTTACGTAATTATCTAACCTAACAATATCTTATTGTCACTACCGCTACTCTGATTGACTCGTTGAAATTGTTAAACTACTGGTTAAAATTGCTTGAAGTTTGAAATATACCGCATTTATACAATGCCTGCTTGGTTCCTGAAAATTCAGGCTTCTAGTTACAACGAAGTTATACGGGGCAAAGATGACTTTTTTTACTCGACTTGGCGTGGGCACTACTGTGCGCACAGAAATCTTGATTTTGCTTTTTCTAAAAAATATCTTTAAAAACAGTAATAAAGCAGTCAATATTGTTTCAAAACAAAAGATTTTTTGAATGATTACAAAGAGAAAATATTTGAACAAAACAGGAAATTAACATTCAACCGGAAGATATTTTGATATGATTGTAATTGAAAATTAATCGAAGCGATCATAAAGATTACACAGCCATCTTCGCAATATAAGTTTTGAACGCCATCAAAGTTACAAGACCCTTATTATTTCCACCTGATGGTTCTTTATTGAGAATATATTTTGAAAGGAAATAAACTAATCTTAACACAATGTTCAGAATATTCATCATTTAAGATGAAGCTGCTAGTTTAAATTTAAATGTTTACTGTAAATCAGGAGGGTACGTGTATGAGGAAGAGAAACTGGTGAAAACGCACAGTCACTCTTGTTTAAAAACATATTTGAATCTTATGTCTTCCAAAATATCGCGTTGCATGTGTTCTTGCAACAATGTTAACGGGAATTAACACGATCCTGGTCTGACCACGGCCGGTGTAATCTTGTCGAAACGTCAGGCAAATCAAAGGTATGTACCTATACCATGATCGCGTTAATTTTCATTAAAATTATTGTATTTCTACATCTATTGTAAGTTCACGATTAGTAGGATTTCCCACAAAAGCCCTAACTCTGCAGCATTAGGTCAAGATTAGCATGTCAGAAATACCAGCGATGTAACTGTACACCAAATTTCAAGGTAGTTCTCATAAACTTTTGGAAAAGCTGATGATCCTTGAACGTTTGAATATATCCACAGAGCCACGCCTTCGGGTTCAGTTACTTTATTTTGAAAACACAAAATTAATGTCTACTATCTATTATGTCTAGTGATAGAACTGGCTTTAAATTAAATGTTTCCATCACGTAGTAAGCTCATAAACTTAGAGTGTATAGCGAAAGATCTTTTATCCTATCTCATTATTCATTTATCACGTTTGCAGTGGGTTAACTGGACAAATACTATTTGGTCTGGTCGGGAGATTAATAATAAAGTTGGCTGTAGGGTTGTGCTATTGGTTTTCAACATCAAAATAGTTTTGAGTGGCAATAGAGGATTTGTAACAGAAACAATGTTTACTGTATAGAAAACTAGACGACCCGCCCCAGCTTAGCCCGTGGGGTATTTTGGTAATTTTCAAATAATGTATGGTAATCTACCGGATTTGTTGATATTTATGATAACTGCTTCGCTCCCTCGATGAGTAGCGTGATGATATATAGCCTATAACCTTCCTCCATGAAAGGGCTATTCTAAATAAAAATAATTTTTCACTGCCAGACAGTATTTCACGAGAGAGAAACAAGCCAACAAACTAATCAGCTTTATAATATTGATATACATTCAATGTTTTGATTTCATTGTTCCGCCCATTGTAGGATCTAGATAATTTTTGTCACATGTCAAAAACAGGTTGACAATGTTCAGGACATATTGATTCTATCGCACTGACTGAATATTAATATTAATGAATAACTTAAAAATTTAATCAGATACTTAATATACATTGCTTTATCGAACAGGGGTTCAGGGAGCCACGCAAATGTAGTAATTGAAACTGATATTGTTTCATTCGCATTCGTTAATTTTAGATCACTATTGACAGTGGACTATGGAGTTGTTAAATTATTCATGAATAACTATAAATTCATCATTGGGAAATTCTGTTCAGTGATATGGGTTCGATAATTCAATATTATTATTGTACTTTGAAGTAAGGTTCATAGTGCTTTTATTTATAACTAGCAGTACCTCAAACATGCCGTAGCTGTAGATAGTACGAAGCATAAATATAACCTTTCATCAAAATTCATGCCATGAATTGCAATATTTTTTCATATAGGACGCGTAGTTTCAGACATTAGCGCATTAAATTAGACAAAAAACTCTGTTCTGCTCTAATATTAGTATAGATAGGCACTTTAGTGATATTGAACGCACTGAACAAATTCAATTGAAGACAAGAAGAAACTCCAATATTATATGGGTGATACTATTTTTTTGCGTGTAGACATTTAATACCCTGTAGTGTATCGACTAAGAGTACATCCTTAGCTTCTATCGGACATCGTAAATAAGAACAGAATTTCTGAAGAAAATTACATAATCATTCATACATTTTTATATTGACATATACTATTGAAAAGTTGTATACCATAGCATAGGATAACGCATGGAAGAAGTGGACTCTGAGCTCCGAGTTCACCTTGGTCTCGGTTGCAACCATGAAAATACATCTCCATGAGATGATGATATAGGAATCGAATGCCCACAACATGAGTAAGTATATTCACTTGCTTAAAATTTGTCTTGCAATAGGGTCTGCAGCAATGTAATCAAGCTAAAGGACTTTTCTTCACATAAGTCTTATATATTTCATGAGATACGACGCTAGCAAAACAACCAAAATATTTGATAAAGCCAGTGCCAAAAGTTTTTGGCGAAAAATCATTGGCGCTCTTGCCAACGAGAACACAATGGTGTTATACCCTGCTCATATATTATTCCATGGGCGGCCGATGTTTTCATTTACACTGTGTAAAATTTGTAATCTTTCAGAATGCTCAGATGATGAATGTTTGTTATAAGACAAGTTTATCAAGCTACTTGTTTAGTAATGAATTCTTATACTTGCAATGATGAAAGTGGTTTTAAAGTTGCTGAAATGATATACGAGACGTGTCTTTGAAGATGCCACTTCATTATATTCGTATGGCTTGTGACCAATTCTATTGTATTACGAATCTAGCAGGAAATTTGGTAATCATATACTCCCATGAGCATTCTATATGGGACACGTCAATATAAATTCACCTAACTTGATGGTAAGCTGAAGGCAATGTCTCAAGAAAGAGGGTCACCATTACGGACAGCGACAAAGTTACAATGGTGGCGGTTGATTGTGAATATTTTGTAAATAATAATTAGAATTTGAAAATAGGGTTCGAATTTTGTATAAAATCTAGTGGCAGGCCCACACTATATTCTAAAGTAGTGCCTACGTTCCTTGCTAAAAATATATTTGAAACCGTATATCACTAGGTGGTCCCAAGTTACTACACTGTCTTCGAGACGGGGAAGTGACTGGGGACCGCTTGAATACATAATAATATAATATAGTAAACGGTGTGCCGGAAGTCGAATATTGGTTGTTTATTGTGTAGATAATAATATAATGGAATCAAAATGATCTTCTCACTTCTTGTTAGCTGGTTGACGATAAAACTATTGAAATCAATAAAACAGTTTGACTTTCTCCTAATAACTCGTATTGAGATCGTTTTTATACTTTGATAGTCAAGATCGATCTGAACTGACTAGTCATATAAATACGAATAGGTATTTACAAAAGAGTTAAGATCAAGTCCTTGAGGAGATGGAGGATGAAGAACTTCTTTTCTGAATGAGGAGATAATTGGGCGCAAAGCATGAATTTTAGGAGACCAGTAATGGGTTCGTCGCCGAATTTTCTATTAGGTTGGTTTATATTAAGCTATCACAGCGCATGTGACTTTATAATCACGTAATTGTGTGTTGTTGTCTGTATTCATAATTTATCTTTTAAATAAGATTGATATGATACAGAATTATAACACTAAAAATTGAATTTCTATAGATTGCTTGCAAACGTTATCTCACTCTCACATTCAGTATACATTCACAGTTGCTTTAGCTTATCCTTTAGCTAGTGACGTGGTTTTCTTTTACGTTATCACTGACGTGGAGGCCGGAGAGGCACGTACATTGGGGTACCTTTTTTTGAATTTACAGTGTTATCTGGCGTAAATAAAATCTTAATATATATAAATCTCAATGGACTCCTAAACCACTTAACCGATTATAATAAAATTCGCACACCATGTGCAGTTCGATCCAACTTGAGAGATAGGATAGTTTAAATCTCAAATTATAGTCCGATTCGCGATAACCGACATCCACGCGGGCGGAGCCGCGGTCGACAGCTAGTTGAATTATATATTATAAAATTGAATTGAATATACATACTGTGGACCTGAGCGGCCCCCACGTCACCAGTCAAAGATAAAATGATTCTTGAAAGGTAGTAGAATGATATATGCCAAGATAGTTACACTGTAAATCTTCTCGTTTCTTAATTTTAAAGCCATACTTTCCGCTAGATTTTATAATTTAACAGTAATTATTTTATATACTTGATTCTGTATATCCCAAAAAAATATAAAGCTTATTCATTTCGTCGCCCATATTACGATTCCACTGCTACATCAATGTAACGAGCCAGTAGATATTATGTAAAACCTTCAAGGTTTACCATAAACTCATATACATAAACTCAGGCCTATGTCCCCGAAGGGGTAGGCAGAGGCAAGCACCCACATTTCGCCAGTTTATGTTTAGGTCCCAATGTAACAGGTGGCGAGCCTATTGCCATTAACCGGGCACCAAGGTTTAGCAGCTGTCTTTTTTTAGATTTCAGACTGGGAGTTCCCATTTAAGAAATCGCATCACCCTGTTTGCGCCTATGGTACTCGTCGTCCACTAACTGCGCGCTTACGCCATTGTGACGAGGGGGTGGTTCCAGGTACAGATTTGTTTCGTTTTGTTGCCGCTGAAGATTGCCGTTGTAAGGTAAGACTAACAATATCCCATTACATACTTATAATTACTCTTTCAGTTATGTAGAGGTGAATTAAAAACCAATCATTGTATTCGGACCCACGTAATAGGGAATCAGCTTATTGCCGTATTCTGGACACTATTGTTGACTCGAGCCATGCATCTGAGGCTGGAATTCTTATTACATGCAGTATTTATGAATATACTAGTGCTTTTAGTTAATAGTATTACTTGTAGTACTAGTAGCCGAAATTAATACAACTCTAGTTCAGCGAAAGTGTTTGTCTTAGAGGTAGGTTCATGTCGATACTGTAACGGCCAAATTTGAAACTGGATCTCTTGATCGTAAGGCCGACTCCTTAATCACTAAACTACCGACGATTGAAGTATAACTTTCTTTAGAATATCTCACTTAAGAATCGTTTACGTCAGAGAGCAGTCAGAAGCCTATTTGTATGCAATAAAAAGTGTGCCAGTGAACAAGGTCGTTCAAAGAGACAACGAAGGGTTTTATTAGTGATTTACCGATGTTTCTTTTATAGAATCTAAATATAGACTTTATTTTATTACACAAATTTGCGATTTATGTGCTAATTTCAGTATCTGTTTTGTATAAAATCTTAAGGAAATCGTTGTTGTAATAGGGGTTAAAGTATGAAATTGCCGTTTCATTGTAATAGGTACTTCGAATTGACATAGAACCTTCATGGTTTGAGATTTTTGAGTGAAACTTTTTCCACATGGTACCTATGTAGTTCTTCATTTAAAAATGTGCAACATTCGATTATCGACTTTCGGTTGTTTTTTTTATTCAGCTTAGACAAGAAAGATGGATACTTCGAAAATTCTAGTGATTTTTGAATACGAGTTCCGACGCGGAACTAACGCGGCAGAAACAGCTCGCAATATCAATGTTGCGTTTGGAGAGGGGACTGCTAATGAACGCACCGTGTGATTTTGGTTTAAACGCTTTCGTGATGGAAACTTTGATTTGAAGAACGAACCACGAGGAAGGCCGTCCACACAGGTGAATAACAATGAATTGAAAGACATGGTGGAAGCCGATCCGAGCCAAACTACCCAGGAATTAGCTGCATGGTTTAACGTTACCTTACCAACAATATTGACTCATTTGCGTCAAATCAATAAAATAAAAAATGTGAAAAATGGGTACCTCATGATTTGACTGATCTGCAGAAAGAAATGCGTGTTGAAACTTGTGTTGCCTTGTTGAATCGATACAGAAATGAAGGAATATTGGATCGAATTGTGACATGTGATGAAAAGTGGATTCTTTACGATAACCGTAAGCGAAAAATGCAATGGCTGACCCCAGGTGAAACGCCACAACAGTGTCCTAAAGCAAAGCTTACCAATAAAAAGGTAATGGTAACTGTTTGGTGGTCTCAGCATGGTGTTATTCACTATAGCTTTCTACGATCTGGTCAAGCAATAACGGCAGATGTCTACTGTGCCGAACTCCGAACAATGATAGCAAAACTAGCAGTGAAACAGCCCCGACTCATGAATCGATCTTCACCATTATTGCTCCATGATAACGCGAGACCTCATACAGCACGAGAAACCGTTTTAACTCTACAGGAACTGCAATTAGAAACTATCCTTCACCCTCCGTATTCGCCAGACCTTGCTCCAACAGACTACCATTTTTTTCGTGATTTGGACAATTTTCTATGTGATAAAAAGTTTTCTTCTCAGGAGGCAGTACAAAATGCTTTCACACAGTTTGTCGAATCTAGATCACCAGAGTTCTATCGCAAAGGCATAAATGACCTTCCTACTAGATGGCAGCAATGTATAGATAATAATGGTAATTATTTTGATTAAATAAATACGTTAAATTAAAAAAAAAAACGAATTTCAATTTGTCAGTACAAATCGGCAATATCATACTTTAACCCCTAATATTTTGTTTCTGTATTACAGAGTTAATAAAGATGCTGGATAATTTTAACTAGTGATGCTGTGTATTATATGGTGGATTTACCGTCTTAAAGTAACTGCGTAGTGATGTAAAAGGTTACCCTAAGCAGTTTAAGGAAATTTGTATGAAGCATCAACGCTATACCTAGTAAAAAGCTATTTTGCATTTTACATCCCACTAATATAAAAATAAGAAAGTTTATTGAAATGTTCGAATGTTTGTTATTCAATCACGCTCTAACGGCTGAACAGATATGGCTGAAATATGACACAGTGATAGATTATGGTCTGGAATAAGTCTTAGGATAATTATAGATCTTTACACAACATACTTTTATTCTTGGAATTCCCATCGATGGTGAGAACGAGATCCAAATTCCACACTGGCTGCAGGTAACATTTAATATATTAAGTGTTAAAAACTTCTATTCATTATGAAAAAGAACCATGCCATGACAATTATTATTACTTGGACTCGAATCATGATTAATTTTTAGTCTAATTTCAGAATAACTCAGAAACGGCAAGATTTAATAGAAAATAATTATGATATATAGATAGATCTAGATTTTTAGGGCAACATTGATGTCATCATGTCAAAGTCAACGAGCACATTGGGGAAAGACATAAGGGTACAAATTCTCCCTTATACGAGGCATTATACGCACAAGTCTGAAAACGGTACAAGGTCCATACGAAATTGACATTGATTGTACTATTTTGATACTTTTAACTTCTATTGTAATGTAGGTTAGTGATAGGATCCTTTTTTGTTTTGCGGACCCTGAGCTCCGAGGGCATCTCAGCCTTGGATGCAATCAGGATAACCTCTAAATGTCGATGATGATGAACTGAAATTATAGTTTTAACATTGTAAATCGACAATGCTTCCCGGATGCCTTTACGATTTTTCTAGGGACTAAACTCTGCAAAACGTTTTATACCTTCTCAAAATGACATTATAATATACAGGTAGAGTTACTGAAAACGCTTAAAACACATAACAGCGCTAAAACTGACTGACACAATTATGTGTCGACTTAGCGTAACAAATTATAAACTTGGCTCATAATCTCGATACAACAATTTTATGATACAACTTAACAGTTAAAATTATATGAACCGGTTCAATATGGCTACGTTAGAACCAAATTGCGTAATAAAACCCTAATCCCTATTTATCTACACATAATATTGTTTTAAACGCCATCATCAAATGAAAGACCAATTATATATGTACAGTCAACGACAAAAGTAGCTTTTCAAATTGTAATTATTTAAATTTTTACCTTAGCTTAGCTTAGCTTGCCGAAACGTGGACACTGGCGGTAGGGCCAATCCATAAACTATAAGTCGTGCAGCGGGCAATGGAGCGAGCTCTACTTAGAGTTTCTCTGAAGGATAGAATTCGAAACGAGGTGACCCGACAAAGAACTAAAGTTACCCACATAGCTCGCAGAATAAGCAAGCTGAAGTAGCTATGGGCTGGCCACGTCTGGCGAAGGACCGATGGCCATTGGAGCAGACGAGTCCTAAAGTGGAGACCGCGAGAAGGCAAACGAAGGTTAGGACGCCCCCTAGCCAGATGGACCAATGACCTGAAAAAGGTGGCTGGGACGGACTGGATGCGGAAGGCCGAGGATCGTAGGAAATGGCGCACATTGGGAGAGGCCTATGTCCAGCAGTGGACTGCAGTGGGCTAATTGATTGTCGTCCTTGAGGGATTATAAAACTACTTATTAATTATTAATATAAAGTATCTTCTTCTTCTTCTCCTTAGCCTTTTTCCTATTATCTGGAGTCGGCTTTCCTTGTTATTAATACAAAGTACATATACTAGTTCAAAAAAATAGTATATTTTATTTAAAAATATTTTAGTGTTAACCGACTTTTATTACTGACTGTATTTACTTCACGCATGAATAATTCAGAAGACTGTAAACTTAATTATATTATTATTTACTAAGTGTGTTCAGTATTCAGAGTCGTCAGGGGGTACCGCAAGATATCCTTCGAAGCGGCGAGTCTCCTTGCCGGAACGCTACCATGGATCCTGGATGCAAGAGCCCTCTCGGCACTATATCGTTTCCGAAAGGAGGTGCGGGAGCGCGGACACGATCCAGCGCCGAGAAGTCCCGGCTCCACAGGAACATGGTGGTGGGGTGGGAGCGGCGACTTGAGCGCAGGGCACGCCGTAATACCGGTGGTAAGGCCCATCATGGGGGAGTGGCTAGAGAGGCCACATGGCGGTTGACACAGGTGATCACCGAGCACGGGAGCTTCGGACGGTATCTGTGTCAGAAGAGGAAAGAGCCAACGCCCGAGTGCCATCACTACGACGTGAGCGAGGACTCGGGTCTACCCACGCACTGAGTGTCCAGCGTGGGAGGCGCCGTGGCGGGAGCTAGTGGGAGTGAAAGCTGCTCGTGGCGATGGTCCGCTGCGCGGATGCGTGGGCGGCTCGTGAAGGAGACAGCAGAGCAGGCGCTGCACGATGAGCGCGAGAGACTCGCTGACCTCGCTGCACGCGCTCATAGACGGCTCGGGCGTCGGAGGGCGCAGACCGACCTCCACCCCCCATGAGCGCGGGCCTGAAGGTGACGGGTCACCCTAGCAGAAGCAGGCCACGGCGGCGGCGCGCAAGTCGCATGACAACCTCACCTTCGGCCTAGCACTACGACCCAGACACGGCGTGTGGTTTAGTCGGTTCGAGTCCGACATAACCTCCCCCTCCGGCCCCGGAGGGGTGGGGTATCCGTGGGGATTTCCCGAACGTAAACAAAAAAAACCGTGAAAAAGTTATCAGATCTCGTATAAAGCCAAGCTCTAAAGACTACACGCTCAAAACCTACAAGCTCTACACCTACACCTTAGGTTTAGAGTGTGCAGTCTTTAGAGCTTGGCTTTATACGAGATCTCATAACTTTTTCACAGGGTAAGCTACGTAAACTCGTCTTGGCAACATTTTTACATGAAAATGGTTTTAGTGGGATGTTTACTATTGAAAAACGTCGTATGATACACATGTGTATTGTTGATTACCATCTTCGGCTCTCTTTAGACCTTCGCCTGACGGCTCGGCTCTCAATATCGCCTCAGCGGTAATCGCCAACTTTACACACTTGTACCATAATGTACTATTAAAAATGGAGGTAAGAAGACAGTCCAAATAATTTATGAAGTTAAGGTGAATGGGCAATTCGCTAATGGTCACCAGATTAGAATATTTCGAAGAAAAAGCCTAATCAAGAGCATTCGCACTCCGCGTGCGTGTAAACAATGAAAACAATTATTATAAAGTGGAAAAAGTGATTGGTGGGAAAGGCTATGGTTTCCGTTCACCCTTTTTGAGTGGAAAAGAGGTTTGAGTATATATATGAATGGTTGTTTAATTTTGAAACTTTGTATATGTTACTCTTCAAATCATAAAGAGTTGTTTAACAATTCAAAGTTTTGTAGGCACTGCCTGTCTTTGTTAATTAATTTCATTACTTCCCTAAGTCATGTTAAACCTTAGTCTTAAGCAACGGGTTCATAATTTGATCTCTGGCATTATGAATTACGAGATTCTTCATAATACATTTAAGTTATGATTACCGTAATAAATATATCTTTTAAACCAAAAATTATTATTATTATAGTGATATAAGTATTGATGAGATACGTAATCAAAATAAATACAGACTAATTGAAGCAATCATATTATGGAATAAAATTAATTCAGACGCAATTCATTATACGAATATAATGTAATTAAGCTATAACTAAAACATAACGTTTTAAACATTACATGCAATGTACATCTTAATCATAATCTTTAGTACTAACAAAACCTTTTATTCGAATACAGCTGCTTCAAGACACAAATAATGCACTCTTGCCAGCAACACTGTATATTTAGCACTGAGCAGCGTCGTCAGATCAACAAAAGAACAATGGTATATTCAACGCCGCTCCAAGCTGGCTGCCTTTTCATTAACAAGTTTAATGAAACGATGTTTGTTTTATTTAAATTATTGTTTAGAAAAATACCTTCCTTTATCTAAAATAATATTTGAAATAATAAACATTATCTGACTAGTTCGTTCATCTTCATAGAATTAGCGCGAATGTTTCTCTTTCTATAGACTATTGCTAACCTCACCTGAAAGACTATTCCGATTAAAGGATGAGGGGTTGTAAGGTCAAACAGCAGTCCCTCGCATAATACTAGTGTATAATCGTGGAGTGGGTTAAACTGTTATAAAATCACTTTAACCATACAATTAAAAGGTGTATGTCTGTCGGATGAAGATTTGCCCAAACTTTTAATTACCTTGTAAGCCTTTCGCATAAAGCAGTCATCTCCTCTTCTTGGCCCTTGTATTCTACTTTGCCACTATAATGTTTACACACATTTGCCACTATTTACCCACTACTTCAAACACCCAAAATGCATAGAGCAACTTTTCAACCAATTTGTCTATTCCACGAACGTAGTGCAACCACTGAACGCATTTAAAACTTCAACAACGAGGGATTTCAGCTCCAAAAAGATTGGTACCCAGCACTGAGGCCCACTCGGTATCACAGTGCAAACGACCAATCAGGATCGAGTACGTCGGTGCCACAGCTCTTGACCAATCAGAATCGAGTGAGTTGATTCCCCCTTCCGACCGCGCCTATAAATACGCCAGCGATTCAAGATTTCACATCAGTCGCAACTCAGCCGCCGACGAGGCAAGGTCTCCGAACTTGTCGTCGCCCGGACCTGCGCCACTGAAGATGCCGACCACAGTGACCGACCAAACAGCCCGGAAGCAGTATAATCAACATGCACATACAACTTGTTCACTTCAAACAAGTCTATATTAGCATACAGTCATTATCAGATAAAAGTTCGAAGGAGAAGCTCTATACATCAAACCAAATTGAATATAGTCACATCGAATACTAACTTTTCTATATTCAAACTTTCACTCTTTTAAACTGTTACTTTATGTTTTAAAAGTAGCAAATCTATTCGCCTCCAATAAATTGCAATTGCCGGGAAGATTAAAAGGAAAATATAATCCAGAAATTGAACCTGTGGCTTCAAGTACCACTGTACTGTACACTTACGTAGCCATTAATTTTAATTACTCGATATCGTAACTTTGAGATTTTCTTTATAAAAAATACGGTATTGGATGTGGATGAAAGATGAGGCAAAATGAATTACATGATTTTTTTTCTTTAATTGGTTTATGGTTTAGAACTGATTTACATGGCGCACGTATTATGTATAAATATTTACTTGAAAACTGAACTATAACTGTGGTATTTACCAGAACTATCAGGTATGACTTATCTTCTGTTGTGAATCGATTGTCTGTCGAATAGACCTGTCATCAAGAATACAATCTGTCGTCAGATCTATTCATAAATCTAGATTTAGGACTGAATATCGTTCTGGAATGTTGGGCTTACTGTACTAAACAAACTGATATTTAATTTAGAGCTTTTGTTTTAAAAAGTATAAATTAAGGTGTTGGAATTTTATGAGAGACTGAAAAGCAAGCGAAACGTCGAGTCCAGTGAGAATAATAAAATCGTATGAAGTACATAGCGTCAGCATTCTTTAAAAGTAGTTTATTTCAAGTACAAGTGAGATGTTTTTTTAGTAGTAGTTACTATAACTTACCTTCTTTACGCTAAAATGATCTTAGAAGACTTTTCACAACAGTGAATGGTCATACAATCTTATAGAGTGAATATTGTGACATCAAAGGAATGCAACATTTCTACTGAAGTAATTGATCACAGCTCTCGAAACCTACCTCTGGTACCGTTATTGAATTCCAACGACCGTCAATCCTTTACATTGAGGTAAAATTAAGCCTTCCATAAGGTACCTATTCAATGTTGTGCATCTCTTCAAATACTATATGAGTGTGATCATATACTGCATTTTTATTTTCGCGCGGAGTTTAGATTAAATTATTGTCGTGGGGCTGAGTGGCTGGGTAGTATCCACTGTGCCCAGTACCGAGGGCGTTAAACAACCGATGGCAAATTGAGCATTAAACTCGCATCTCGCAACTCTCTCCACTTACCCCTCTACTCAACTCTCCATTCGCCTCTCTACTCACCTCTCCACCTTCTCCTCTACTTGACTCTCTACTTAACTATGTATTCGACCTTTTCTCGCCTCTAAACTCGCCTCTCTAGTCACATCTCTACTCGCCCCTATACTCGACTCTACTCGACTTTCTATGTGAACTCTACATGCCTATCTACTCGCCTCTCAAGAATGACCTGTAATTGCTTCTCCACTCGCCTCTATATACAACTCTTTACTCACATATGTCCTTCCGCTACCTCTTATCTGTCTATGTACAAAATTTAATCAAGATACCTTTAAAACAGATGAACTTTCATATTGACTTCCATGCCCTGTCCCACTATCCCCTTCGACTCCCTTTTTCATGATAAAAGGTAGCCTATGTGTACTCAAAAACCATCCATGTACCAAATACCATTGGGATATCTTCAAAAATTACAAACTTTCATACTAACTTTCATCCCCTAGCAACACCCCCCCACTTCCCTTAACCCCCTTCTTCTTAATCTAAGTTAGCCTATGTCCGTTCTCAAGCTCTGAACCATATCTGTACCAAATTTCATCAGGATATCTTCAAACATGGTAAACTTTCATACAAACGTTCATACCCTATTTCCCCCTTAAACCCCTCTTTTCGCGATAAAAGGTAGCCTATGTCAGTTTCCACGCTCTAATCCACCTCTATACTAAATTTCAGCAAGATTGGTTCAGTGGTTAAGGCTTAAAACGTAACATACAGACAGACAGACAAACAGACAGAGTTACTTTTGCATTTATAATATTAGTATGGATTTGATCTAGAAAATCATTTGGACTTTTATTCTGATTAAGTTCTTGAAGGACATCCAATGTCCTTTGAGAACATAATTTCTTTTTTGCATGGATTGAAATTCATACATTGTATTAAAAGGGACGTGTAAAATGAAATTCAAATCTCAGCAAGGTGCCTTTCCAAGCCCAACCAAAAGCCATTGCGTGATTAAAAATGAATACACAGTGCTTTTTCAGTTTGTGAACCTAAGCAGAAATACGTCAAAAGTAGGAATGTATGCGGCTTGTTATTACCTTATTTCTTTTTTAGTCAACTTCAAAAAGAAGTCTTTGTTCGGTAGTCTATATTATACGAAACTTTAAAAGTTATAATTAGCTATAGATTCAGTGATATATATGATATGTACTTATATACCTTTAGGCATATTTAACTTGCAGAGGACAGCTACTAAAGGAATTGATAATGATTTACCATCAACAGTAACCACAAAATTCCTTGCATTGAAAGTCATCACGATCGTATTATAGCCCAGAATCCAGTCATAACTACTACAGACCGGAAAAACCTGTCTTAATCACAGCTTTTAGATATTCTAAATTTTGAAACATTTATTACATAAATATTATAATAATAATAGCCGAACATACGATCATAAAAAAATATAATAAATGAGAAGCGCAATATATAAACCGTTTAAATTTAGCGTCTGCAACACATTACACGCCATCGGCAAGGCTTTGGGTAATCAAAGATTATTACATTTATATATTTATGGATTTGAATTATTGCGGGTGTTTTAAGGCGTATCCTAGAAAAGTGCCCTTTATTTGTACTGCATAAATAGCAGTGTTTTTTGAATAAATACAGACCTAAGTATAAATCTTTAAGTTGAATACTGAAGGGTAGGTAGCTTAGTGGCTGAGGAGTCGGTATTACGATCGGGAGGTCTTGGGTTCGAATCCTGGCCATTACACTATCGACTTAAACCCACACTTAGTACAAGCAATGTAGCTTAGTTGGAGGGGTTAAAGGGAATATCAGTAATTTCGATAATTTCGGCCTTATTAAAAAAACAAATTAATTTTTTTTTATTACCTTCACGCGTTCCTATGAAAAAGATTTTAGCAGATAGACAGACTCACAGACAAATATGGATATAAAACCACTTTTTAACGGTTCCTATAACGATTTATTTGGCATTGTTTACGTGGATAGCAGTGATACTTCACAAACAAATAGATAGGTAGACGGACAATGAACGAACCCTTATAAGAGTTCCACATTTTATTTTTTGAAGTACGGCACTCTCAAATGATATTGATTTTATCCTAAAATTTACTCTGAAGTTATGATTGATATATATGAGTCTTTTGTCCATTAATTTTTTCAGGAGAAACTACATTCTGCTAAGGTGCTTAGCGGGAAATTAGTACGTTATTTCTTAATACTCGATCAGCACAATCCTTGCAGGAAATTATTTCCGTTTTAATACATTTTTTTATAATGAATATCTAAGGTTTCTAATTATGTCTATTCTTGCTGGACAACAATATCCTTAGACATACTCATCAACCATTCAATTAACGGTTGACTTCAATAAGCTGATTGGTACAGTGCTCCGAGGACGAAAAACATCCGAATTACTAACGTTAACGTATAGAAAGAACGGAGCTTTGCGATTGGTTCACAGTAGGCAGGTGGCCAATCGCCATGCTTCGGTCTTTCGATACGTTAACGTTACGAATTCGAATATTATTCTATAAGCCTAGATTCCTACGTCTAGACGCAAGCTACTCCCAATTTAGTATGAGTAAGATATTCATGTGCCAGTGGTGATAACTCGAATTCAGGTCCCATTGAAGATCCCGTATAAAGTACAATGTTACTGTTGCTTCACTCGATGGAGCCAAAGACAAAAGATATGAGTAATGTTACATAGAGAATATAATATCTATAGGTACCTACTGTGTTTTCGGTCGCCAAGGCTATGTTTCATCTTTAATAATAATCAAATCGTATCTGTGAGCAACTAGATACAATTTCATTAAGCTGGCTTCAAGATTCAAACGAACTTTATTTAATCTAACTATATTGCTTAGCTTTCGGAGAAACAATTAATCAAAATATGTTTTAATATTTTAGAATGGTAAGGAATAAGGGTACATATATATATTTCTATAGAATTCAACTCTGGTACTTATTAAATTTACAGCACTACATTTCTGCCCCTCTAGACAAGTGGAAATTCTTTGACGAATGTATGGGATTTGATGTTTATGACAAGCGTTAACGACTGTCAGATACGTCAAATCCCATACATTCGTCGTTCTATTCCATCAAACTTGTCTTCTTGTGTGAATCGCTACTTGTCTAGAGGGGCTGTAAACCAATCGAATTTTATTAGCTGCTGCTGCCCACGGCTCAACAATTGGGAACCGGAATGACGTACGTCTTTTTCCTGACTGCAATCTATTCCAGTAGCAATTTCGAACTAGATGCATTTAGTCATTTAAGCGTGATTGAGTGACAAATATCCAAACGTTTTCTCCAATTTTCACTTACTGCAAGAGTGAGTTTGTTTGATAATCGAAAAGACATGAATATTGTAAGATTTAAAAACACGTTAATCGTAGATGGTGGCAGAAAAAAAAATTCAACTTAATTTGGACATTCTGTATAGATTGGTAATTTCTCTATAGGATGGGTCTTAAAATGGCATTCATGCTGGTGCTCTTGCAATGAATCCGATTGCCTCTTTATTAGAAATACATTTAAGAATTTTACTCCTGGCACTAAACAAGGATATTTTCCTTGCGTAGAACGATTTCTGACCATAAAATAATACTGTTATTGATTTAAGAAAAAGATAAGGTAAATTGCTCATACTTTGTTTTGTTTCAGGTTTGTTCGTCTCAGTTCACGAGCTGTGAATGGTTGCCTCCAAACTCGACGCTTTTGAATAACATAGATAGCGAGTTTGAAGATTATGATGAATAATCTGCTAACACTCATATAATATATCGACTAATCTTGGAAAATAATACGAGATCCACAATTCAATTATTTTTTACTATTTTAATTGACATTACTAATTTTAAGGGGTTGCAGTTAGCGCAGATAGCTTTTATTTATATCAATCAATCAATCAATTAGCCCATGATTGATTATTTATATAATAATGTTTAATATATGAAATAAAGGTGAACCCCGGACTTATATCGTTTACAGATTTATTAGACTAAGACACGCTGAACAACATTTAAAAATAGATTAAGAAAATTGTATTTATTGTTATTAATTTATGTTATTTTTCTGTAATGTAATTGTGTAATTTTAGTTTAGATTCAATTGTAAAGAAAAATCAAATTCTGTACCATAATAAAGTTATTAAATGACCCGCCTCGGCTTCACATGTGGCATACTTCAACTCCGTAGCACCCCAAGTCATTATGCGACACTCAATTATTTTGCCTTCCCGGAAACTCTCCACCAACACTTGAACATTCTGATATGGTATTATAGGTCAAATTGAATCGTTTGTATGGGAGTGTAGAAAAGTGTTGTTTTTAGACATTTTTAGGAATTTTTTAAAATTTTTCTCTGCGTAAGAATCATTCTCGTACTGCAAGGGATATTCTAAAAAACGAGATTTAGCAACACATTCAGCGATTCATTTATATAGTATAGATATCACTGGCAAGATATATTATGTTTAGTATAATAAAATTCTTCCTCTTTTTCTTGACATCCCATCCAATCCCAGTCGTATCCCCTTTCACCTCAGAGTCTGGGTCGGGTTTACCAGTTTAACTGCGAATTTGGCTGAACTAAAATATTTCATTAAAATAATATTAATGAAAAACACAATGTACTTAATACTCATGACTGTCAAAAATAATGCTCCTACATTACAGCCAGATACGCAAAGCAAGGGCTTCCCGGAAAGCTTGTAATTACAGTTAATGCGTTTACAAATTACATCGGCAAGTAAGATGCTACGACTAATATACAACCAATAACATTAAGTACGTAATTTAATGTTGGATTAAATCCCATTATCAACGATACTGTTGACAACATAAATAAATAACTAGCTGACTTGCCCCGGCTTCGCTCCTGTTATATATTGAAACCTCGTTATCATCACCCCCTTGAGCCCGTAATAATTATGACTATTCAACACAAAAATATTTTTTCAAATCGTACCAGTAGTTCCTGAGCTTAGCGGGTTCAACCAAACAAACAAACTCTTCAGCATTCACATTGAAATGATACTAATTTCTGCGAATACCTATTATTGAAATTTATTATATGATCCGATTATGATAGCATTGACATTAACGTGTAAAATATATACAATTAATAAATCAAGGTATCATTCGCGGAATTAATATCAGGTCAATTGTATTTGTTTGTCATTTTAGTTTATGAAATGTATATCATCACAAATGATAATGATAACTCAAATATTAATAAAAAATATTCGGCTTTGTCTTATCTTTCTTAATTACCATGCCATTATTATTTCAACTTCAATCGTATTTATTTTTGTCTTTTTATGATACTTAGAGGGTTTTCACATTCATCCGATTTCCGATATCGGTGTTGGACGCCGATAGCCGACAGCAAGTACTAATTTCACATATATCCCATAAAATTGGCTTGATACGGCCATTTGCTCGAAAGCACGGGGTAGTTAAAGAAGCTAGGGGGGGTGAAAAGAAAAATGAAAGCAATTTACGACATAATTGACATGACATACCTAGTATCAGGTTTTTTTCTTATATATGTAATCAGCGTCATCTATTAACGCGAAAAATGTCATTAAGGTCGAAAATTGCTTGCAGTCGCTGTTTTAGTCTCTTTGTGATCCGATATCGGGCCAACACAGAGATGTCGGCTCCTATAACCGATATCAGGCCGGACAATGTGAAAAACAGATACATTTGTCATACATTTGAGTTCCTCCAATATCGGATATCGGATATTGGGTGTCGGATAGTATGAAAACGCTCTTAGAATGAAAATTCCACGTATATTTTTATTTTTACAATAAATAATGAAGAATCTTACAAAAAAAGCTGGAAGATCAAAAAGCATTCACTTCCTTATTATTCAAAATAAATTATTAAAAATAAAAATCCGACTGATGCTGTAAAGATCGAAACAAGCTTTATAGCAGGCGGTAGTGGCGAGGTTTGATATTTGTAAATGGGTACCGCCTGCTATAAAGTTTGTTTCAATCTGTTCGGCGTCAGTCGGGATTTTTATTTTTGACAATTTATTTTATTTTATACTTTTTAGTTATGATTATATACAAATATTTTTGTAATGATCTTCTAATTTCCTTCATTTTGACACTTCACTCGATAAATTTGAGTGAAAAAAAAATTTTACTACCTAGATTTTGGCGTCAAAAAACCAACATATAGCTTTTGTTCATACTTTAAATATTCAAGAACACTTGGACAATATATTATATATATTATATAAATATTTGAGACATGAAGCATTGAAATCCGTACGGTGGTTCAGAAGATATGGGGTAATAAAGAATATTACAAACATGCATTCATACAAGATATGTACGTGCGAAAAACATAAGCCTTCTTGGCAGTTGGGTAATAAGTCAGATAAAAATAGATATAGTTGAACAGCGGACTCCAAGTACCGAGGTGAAGATTTCGGATGCAACCGGGATCATTGCAAAGATGATGTTTATGGTGAGACTGCTGAACGTTTTATATTTCTTATGACCCCTCTACTCCCTTCTGTCCCTTGACATGCAAAAGAAAACTCCTATTGAGTCATGTGGGAGATTTCTACCTAAACAGAATAAAAAAGTTGGCACAGGAAAGGAAGATGTAGATGTATATTACCGTTACGAGCTATAACATGACAGCGCTTAATGTTACAACCCTAGCGACAATCTCGGAAACAATAATGAAAATAACGATATCCCATTTGCACGGATTGGATATCATCTATATTACATTACATTTTTTTAACACAAAATGAAAGCTAAATCTGCGGTCCGATCAATGATAAATTGATTAATAAAATGTCTGTATGCTTCGATAATGTCCAGGGTATCGCTTATCTTTTTACCCAACTGCCAAGAACGGTTATATTTTTCGCGTGTATCTTGTATGTGTGTATGTTTGTTATATTCTTTATTACCTCATATCTTCTGAACCACTATATGAATTTCATTGAAGGATATCTCAAATGAAAGGTATTTGTCTCCCAATGGTTTTTGGATAATTAAAATGTAAACAAAATTATATATTACATTTTAGGGGCCAAAATGTATGTTGTCAAAAAAATATTTTCACTTAAATTTATCCAGTGGAGTATCAAAATGAAGGAAATTAGAAGGCGATTAAAAATAAATAATAAGTATAAAGTAAACCAAATTCAAACTAAATTAGAATTCGACATAATCAAAGTGACCATTAGAGGGAGCATTCAAGAACACACACTAATAAAAGTTTACAGCAGTACATTTCCTAGTCGCATTGCTCCGAGTTTATCCGGGTATACTAGTAACGATGTACTTAATAATGGAATAGTACATTAGTGATGAACATTTAGCTTAATTGAAGCAATGAATACGAATTATATATTCGTTAAGTGTTACTAGCAGTTTTTCATGTAACCACTGTTCTTAACAAATTTTCTTGGCTGCGGTATTGTTGATTTCACATGTAACCACTGTTCCTAACAAATTTTCTTGGCTGCGGTATTGTTGATTTCACATGTTGACTTCACAAAAGTTGCATGTGAAAATCAAAATGCTTTTCAAATCGATTAAAGATAGGAAAAAGTGAATGCCCAGGTGGGACTCGAACCCACGATCTTTCCCTTACAGGGGGAATGCTCTGACCACTGAGCCACCGGGTTAGAGCATTCCCCCTGTAAGGAAAAGATCATGGGTTCGAATCCCACCTGGGCATTCACTTTTTCCTATCTTTAATCGATTTGAAAAGTTAGCATAGTAAATGCTTCAAAATTTCATTCAAAATGCTTTTGTTTAAGTTTTATTTTCATTTTTTTTACTGCCTCGTAAATATGTAATACTGAAACTTTTAAGGAAAAATAATAATTAGTGTCTCCTTGACTTTTACGTTTACTTTATCTAAATTCAAATAAATATAAGTTATTATTTATTTTGCCAATAACATTTTGTATTGACGTGAAGAAAAATATTGACGTATCTCTATTTATGAGAGATGAAATACAAAAAATAAATATAATATTTGAATTCGATCTCCCATAAATATACGTAATATATAATACGTGTAATCAGAAAATCCAAATATAGGTTTACCTAACATTATTGCGCCTCTAATTTAAACATGATCTATTTTCCAAATTAAAAAATAAAATTAAATTAAAACACTTCAGTCAATCCTCATTCAAACAAGTGGCATCAAAAAATACGATGTTATGAAATACGTTGATTCTAATTTTGGAATGAAAATTGTTTGGGTACCACAATATCTTGAAGAAAATGTGAGGAAAAGTTGCGAAAATTCGCCACTTTGATGTTTCAAGAACTTAGAGAAGAACCATATTGACTTCTTTGTTTTTAAGATTTTAAGGTTCCGTAGTTAAAATAAGAAAGATTTTGTTATTTCCAGTATATTCCATAATGTAATGGCATCACATAATATCCCAATAAAAATAACAATACTTATCAAAAATACCAAGTCTAGGCTCATTTGTTCTACCGTTAAAAGTTGTGAGATCCATGTAATACCAAGTTGGTTATTAATTTATTAAGTCTCTACTTAATAGAACTGTCTGAAGTTGTTACGTAATTATTTAACCCAACAACATCTTATAGTGACCATATCAATATGAAAAACCTTTAATGTTTTAAATAAATATTATATTGACTTGGTCATCGCATGAAAACACAATATATCTCACAAGTAATACATATTATATAAATTAGACAGTTTAGAGCAATTGCTTGAATCCAAAAGAAGCCAGGCAATTTGATATTGGTTAATCCAACCGCACTATTATCCCAGTCATATTAGGTGAAAAAAGGGGTCAACCTCGGAATGAAAGATAATAATAAAGCTGTAAATTGGTATAAACCTTTGTTTTGTCGTTTTAAATGTTGTCTCAAAACTCACAAGTGTTATCGTGTCCGCGTCTAAAAAAATTGAAGGTCAAAGGCCGTAAAATGCAGTTTTTCGTGAATATCTCGCTGTATATTGCTTAAATAAGATTTACATCTATTATAAAAGTTATAGAGTTTAAAATTCTTTACAACTTTTGTGTTAGTTTTTTTTTCATACGATCAACCTCTTTTGCAATAGACCGCGACCATATTGGACCTAATGCAAGGGCGTGAGTTACGGTAATCAGTACGTTGTATAAAATTAATGATTACCTACAAAAATATAATTATTAAACAATGTCCATTATTTATGTACATTAAACTTATTAATTATTTAAAAAAATATTTATATTTAATCAAATGTGTAGGTACTGTAATATAACTGTAGTTAAGTGACTTAGTTATTTATATAACGTAAGGTTTTAAGAGTAATGGCTCATTTGTGTTTTATATGTGATAGGTAAGTCACTTTCAGACGGTGTTTCTGTGAATGTCGTACGTGGTTTGCAAGCTTCAATTAACTAAAATAATTAACCTTATACAACGGACTGATAATCGTAACTCACCTTTGACCTTGCATTAGGCCATATATGACTGTACCGCTTGATAAAGAAACAAAATTGAAAAAAAAAAACACGTACCCCCAAAGAAAAAAATAGGTGGAGATTAGATTAAGGGAAAAAATAGCCAGTCATAGGCATAGATACTATCTGCGGTATTATAGTAAGTACGTGGCGAATGTACAGAACCTTGCAATGTGATTTCATTGCCATGACTTTTGAGGTTGAGGCAAAGAAAATATTGATCTTAAAGTCAAGGTTATACTTGGCTTAACCCGCCAGTAGTTGCGCCTCTTGTTAATATAATGAATAGTCGCGCTGGGTCTAAAAGACTCAGATTGTAAAAGCATTATTTTTAATGACTTAATGAAATTAAGAGATTATTTGAAATTAAACACAAATAAGACAGTACGACAAATTAAAAAATAACATTATGCTCATTTATTAGAGAAAGAAGTAACCTAAATCACGTAATTCCAGAGATAACAAAATTCTTACTTTTAGCCTTTTAGCCATCTAGAAAATTACTTTTAACTTATTTTATAAAATCTAATTCTTTTATATATTTTTAGTTTCAAAAATAATCAGCAATTAATAAAGGAAAAATATCAAATATTTACGTATTTTTTTAAAAATCATTCTCTACTATGTTTTCGTACAGATGTACGAAACAAAGTTAAATGATCTTCAATTTCTGATGAAATTTTACATGCAATGTGTTCCTTTTTTAAAATGTTTGCCTTTTTTATTTTATTGATATAATTTGGTGACATATTTACAAAGAAATACAACCATAACAATATTTTTGAAATAGTAAAATTCACTTACACATCACGTCACGCACGGGTCGAAATGACCCATACTCTCTTTAAATGCCCATATTTTCCAAACACCCTATGGGAACTGGCCGAGCTGGGGTGCGTGGATAGTCTATAAAGTTACTTGAAGGTACTTAGTACACGAATGAGTTCTTCAACAAGGGCATTAGAAGGTTTCTTTAGGGTCGGCGGCGCGAGTATGACGCCCCTAGTGTTGCACACGTCCCATCACTTCCCATCAGGGAAATCAGTGGGCCGTGTGCAGCACACTACTACCTAACTACTTTCAATCAGGTGGGCCATATTAGCCGTTATAGCCCAAAAACTAGAGTTCAGGGTCTTGTCATCCCGGCGCGGACATTTGTGGGTTAAGTATCGTTCCCCCAAATAATAAAATAGAGCAGGTGCGATGGTGCTCTTTTAAAGGAAAGATGAGCCATTCCTGGGCACAGATACTATCTGAGTGATATAGTAAGTTCGTGGCGAATGTACAGAACCTTGCAGTGTAATTTTTTTTGCCGTGACTTTTGAGGTCGAGGCGAAGAAAATATTGATCTGAAAGTTAAGGTTATACTTGGCTTAAGTATCGTTCCCCCAACGTATGAAAACCAATTACAAGAGTGGAAGAAGCTAAAGACGTATCGTCACAGTACATAATTTTAATTACATCCATTAAGCCGCTTCAGCGAAATGAGTAGTAAACATCCATTGAATTTAAATAAATATACACTTGGTTTTGATTTATCTGCTAACAATATAAAATACTCAAAACATTGCAAAATTGTCTCCTTAATGGCGTGGGCGTTCGAGTGTGATGTCAATCAATGAAGAACCTGTTTCTTTTATTGAGATTACATCGCATTCAGCCAAGCGACCCACATTTTATATTCCAGTGAATAAAGTTACTGGTCTGTTCAAAGTTCAACTACGAATAAACAATGACAAGTGGCCTTCGGCTGTGTCCGGGAGAAACGGTTGGCTCCCTATACCTGTTGGTAGTCTGTACCTGTATAATATTTCAGTTATTGCCGCTTCTTCGTAATATATACAAGCATAATGAACAAGGCGGTCGTTGTTGGTGGCTTTCGATCGGACTTTATAAATGTCCTCTGGTGTTCATCAGGGATCTCTGATAGGACCACTTTTTTACTGTGCTTATCTATATGACATACAATCATGTTTTAAAAGCGCAGAACACCTTCTATACGCTGATGACATGAAAATATACAAGCGTATTGGATCTAGACTGGACTGTGAACTGATTCAGAAGGACCTTAATTCTTTATACCAGTATTACTCACAAAATAACATCACTGTCAATGTATCTAAATGTCAAATTATCAGCTTTAGTCGATCAAGAAACCCAATCCAATATTCATACAGATTCGATAACAATGTAATTGAAAGGGTGACCCTAGTCAGAGATCTGGTTACAAATTACTTTTCTCTCAGCACATTAATAGTATAATTAACAAAGCATCTCGAAATTAGGTTTTATTAGGCGTACCTGTGTGCCTTTCAGGAATTCTCATTGTTTGAAGATCATTTATTATGCCTATGTTCGAAGCGTCCTGGAGTATTGTAGCCCTATCAGGTCACCCCAATATAAGATTTATACTGATAGAAGTCTACGTCTAAGTCTACAGAAAATAACCGTCAAATTCTTAAAATTTTAAGGTCAAAGACGCCATAACTCCTACTCCCTAGACTGTAATAATAGTATTGGATATGTTACTATTTTTTGACATATTGCGTGGAGGTTTGGATAGTTCTTATCTCCTTTCAACGATAGAATTCTGCACAAATAAGTCCCGTACTAGACACACTCACTTTTTCGGTATACCCTTTCATCGTACCAATTATGGTAAAAATACCTACTGTAATGTCACGACTGCCTCGTATTTATACAGAGAAATTTGGAAATATAGATTTGTTTCATCTGTCGAAGGCATCTTACCGCAGCCAAGTCGTGGAGTTGCTCACCAGTGATTAACCAATGAATTTAATAAGTGAATTAGTTTGTAAGACAACATTAATTTGTGTTTTATGGGGTTTTGTTTTTATTTATCCTGTGTCATTCTTGCTATCTTTTTGGTTGTTTTAATGTATTCTGTAGAGTTAGTTTTGTATTTTTTGTTTTGGTTTTGTATATTTTATATTTTTGTAATCTTCGTCTGACTCACGGAGGACAGAATATGATTATTTCCTTCTCCATGGTCTGACTGCTGCCACTTCTGATTACAATTGCCTATCTACCTATACACATGTCATGAAACTCTGTAATTATCTTAAGAATTAAATGTCATTTGCCATATACTATGCAATCTGTAAATAAGCTGTTGAGTTACTAAATAAATAAATAAAAAAAGATGTGTGGCACTCGGGGACTGCCGCGGTAAAGCGTGCATAGCATTTTGTATCAACTTATGCAATTATGATAATATGCCCTTTGACGTGCATTAGTTTTTTTTTCTTTTTAGCTCTTTACGCTTTTCTTCTCTATAAAACGAAAATATCTAGGTATAAATAATAGGTATAAATAATTAGGTATAAATAGTGTAATGACACACCAAAACAAAATTATTCATTTAAAAAAAATAACGATATTAAGAAGTGATTATCGACAAATTTTACAAGTAGGTACAGCTATTCACTGTTGTACATAAATACCTATACACCTATATAATTTCTCATAAACAGCTGCTTATGTATTCGTCCGATTTCGGAGCAGCTCGTCTCGATTCGTGCGAGCTTCGTAGAGTCGTACAATACGGCTAGTTGCACGCACACGAACACCGTGTCGAAGACTGCCGAAAAGAAACGAGCGTGAGGTTTTTTCGTTACGGAATTTCTGGATTCGGTCCCCGCGCTCAAGGCCCTCGATAGAAGCTATGCAATAGCTTAATAAAGTTCACACTAACCTTGAGACACATGTCTTGGACCAAAATCTTGGCTTGAGCATGTTGCAGGCCCTCCTAAAATGCTGTACTTAGTCACAGCACAATATTGTACTAGGAACGTGTAATTTTTAGGCTTTTATACTTTTTAATTATTTTGACATAAGACAAATGTAGTTTGGTACTTATTTAGTCTCAGGAAATTACTTGATAAAAATAATATTTGTCTCGAAAATGCCGCAGTGGAGTTTGTTGCGCCGTTTCCTCTCCACTAGCGCCTAGGAAGTGGTGGTAAACTTAGTTTTAAGCAGAATTGGACGTCAAAAAGCTGTAATACGTTACATTACACAATTTTGAAAAATAAATAATTTGCTTCGGGAAATTTACATCCGTCGCGAAAAAACAAGGCTATATTACGCCCGAATTATTTTGTACTAATCTATGCTTGGTGATTTGGAGCCCGTCCTGTACCATAGCAGCCTGTGTTATCCTTAAAAGACACCCAAGAAACGTACTACGTGTTTGAAATATATTTTAAGCACATAGTAGATCCAAGATATACTATGTGCCGAGCTATATCAATGAGTTGTCTCCATTATAATGGATATATTAGGTACATATGCCGAATGACACCAAATCGGTACATACATTGTACTTTCACTTAAAATCTGTTATATTGAATAATGATATCACTTGTACTTTTCCACACTTTATTTTGTTTTTATTTTTAACCTAACCGGATTCACCTCTCGGCATTATCAAAGGTTTAGTATGATGAATGATGAATGATGAATGATGAATGATGAATGATGAATGATGAATGATGAATGATGAATGGTGAATGGTGAATGATGAATGATGAATGATGAATGATGAATGATGAATGATGAATGATGAATGATGAATGATGAATGATGAATGATGAATGATGAATGATGAATGATGAATGATGAATGATGAACGATGAACGATGAATGATGAATGATGAATGATGAATGATGAATGATGAATGATGAATGATGAATGATGAATGATGAGTGATGAATGATGAATGATGAATGATGAATAATGAATGATGAATGATTGAATGATATTAGTATGAACCTTTGATAATGCCGTGAGGTGAAACCGGTTAGGTTAAAAATAAAAACAAAATAAAGTGTGGAAAAGTACAAGTGATATCATTATTCAATATGTGTAGTAGATTCCACCAAGTGCCATCAATCTCCAAAAATCTGTTATTTTATCATAATCGGGTCAAGGGTTTATGCGAAAACAGACTAACAGACAGAGTTTGTTATTATTAATCTATGTAAAATAAAAATAAAAACGTACCGACTATTGCAAGAACATATTGTCGCCACACTTTTCCCTTCTCCTTGCAGTGTTGAAGGTTAATTGAAACATCGATGCCATCTACTGAGTGGTACACGTATTTCCTCTCCTCCATTGCAGTGCCTCCACCACCACCACGATCAATTTCTAACACTATTTAAAAAAGTTTATTCACTATTTCACCTTTTTCACACTATTTTACTATTTAAAAAATAAATAGAAACCAATAAACATGTCAAGAAAAGATCAACACGTGTCCACAACTATTATTGTTATTAAATTACTTAATACATGATAATTTTTATTTATATATACATATCTTACTTTAAAGATTAAGACATGATATCGTTACATTTTTTGATGATAATCGTGTCATTTTAGATTGATACTGATGTGAATCATCGCGCTTATGCATTGTCTTAGACTCTTTTGTATGGTTCGCAATTACTAATAACATTAAATTTTACACCAACTTAGCTTATTTGCTACCAGACTTTCTTTTTAGCCCCACAAATATAGACTATTATAAAAGTTATGACCTCACTTCGTCAATAATTCAATTCGTTGAATTGAAAAAGTTACAGAAACCAAGTGAATTCTTCATGTCATATAAAGATAACGTGTGAAACATGTTAGAATTTATTTTTTTGATTGCGTTTAAGTAAACTCCAGATTCAAAGTGAACACAAAAAATGGGGCAGAGTGTAAAGCAAACTCCATCTCATTACGAGTAAAACCGACACACGGTTGGAGCCGGTCGCACGAATGATCACACGCCTCCAATTTAATTTCGTAGGGGTATAATGAGATCCGCTCTAAATTAATATAGGTTTTTGAATAAGGTATCTCGCGTACAAACCTCGTTTATACGCCTTACCGGAGCACTTATTTTCGCACACACAATCACGCATTTTATATTAACTGTTATCGAAGTGTTGGTTGGAAGCTGAAATATCTTGAGGTTCTATTTTCCAAGCGTCTAACTTTACGCAGGGAGGTGCGTAAATTCAAATAAGAAAATAACTTTGCCAATATAAATATGCAAATTATGTATGAAACAATGCGTGTTAAAGTTAAGTGAATGCTTGATTTCTTTTTGAGTGACTTCAGAAATGAAAGGTATGAATTCACACAGTATTTTATATTTTATACGATGACGTTCTTCTATTGCCTCCATAAAATAAGAACTCCTGATTTCGGGATCGATTACGGACTTACAGCTTGGGTATGGAAAGAAATATAAATATGTATGTAATGTCAATTCGATATATCTGATGTGTATAAATATAAAAAAACTAAGAGGAAGCCATGAGACTAGACCATAAATCGGTGAATTAAAAATTACCAAGATGGAGACTGAAACTTTTTTTTAAATAGTTTTTCTCTGAGTGTCAAGTATAAGAACTGCCGTCCAACTTTCATCCCTGAAAGGAACAACCCTGATGAACTTGTGATATATATACGTATATAAATGTACTGGTAGGAGGCAGGACATGACGGTATTTCCGTCCAATTGAGCAGTCCGACTCGGGAAGTACCTCCGCCCTACAGAATACCGCAGCCATAATAACCTCGCGTTGTGTTCCCGGCGGTGAGTTGGGTAGCCAGAGCTCACTGGAGAGTTTATGTGCTGTCAGGCTTGTCCTGCTTTATCTTCTACACTGACGGCACAGAAACTCTGTTCTAACAGAGTCGGCAGCGTGAGTGTGACGCCCCTGGTGTTGCACACGTCCATTAGCCACGGTAACCACTCCATCAGGTGGGCCGTGTGAAAAAATAATAATACTCGGAATTTTTGTCACTATTCAATCGTCATACGCAATCACTGCATCCCTTGATTTAAATCTTCATGACATGCCTTAATCTTCTTCATCCTAGCATTAATCCCAGTCGCATCCGAACCTTTCAACTTGGAGTCTGGGTTCCGCTGAATTTCGATTTTTTCCGTGAAACTACTACTATCTGAAGTCCACAACTCAAAGTCAATCTCTAAGTATTGCAGTTAAACGAGTTACTGAATTCTTGAGGGTTCCAACTATCCGTTACGACTGCCATAGATGTTCACATGGCAAACGTGACCAACGGCTTTACATGCTCTCCGATGCACGACGAGACCAATGCAAACACCCATATTCATGCATACAAATATTTGTACTGAGCGAGGATCAAACCGTGCACTGTGGCTACTCCACGGAGGCAGTGACACGCCATAGGGTAAAGAATTAACAAACATAAACTAAAGACACACTCTCACAAACTCTCACTTCTAACGCACAAAGTAGTCTGATATATAATCTCTACACAAGCTAATTAAAAAAAGCAAACGCACTTCAAAAGGATAATTTTATTACAATTTTGAGGTTGTTTGTTATGCTAGCGGTCGGTGTTGAAAAGTGAGCATATTTTAAGGGATATTTACTGAAGTGAGGTTTTATTACTTTCTAAATACCGGAAGGCCGTAGATAAACGTTGAGTACGTGAAATGCGGTTGGCAAACAAACCGTTTATCTTTTGGACCCTAATGAGTCATGGATTTTTTACTTCATGGACTAATTTGCATACGTAATCCTTCTAATATAAAATGTGGAAGTATGTGAATATGGATGGATATGAATGGACATCCATTCAACCAGATGGATGAAATTTAAAAAAGATTTTATTTATAGCCTGGAATAGAACATAGGATGCTGTTTATGCAAGTTAAGTATTTCAAGTGAGTAGAACTAAAACAATAGACATTTTATGCGCGGGGTTTGCTCAAAAATTATCAAATAAATAATATTATCGTAAAGCAATAGACTTTATTTACTTCCAGTAGAAAAAAAAATCTCGAATAAATTAATAAATCGTTCGGGTAATTTAGCGTTCCCACTTGTAACGTTAAAAACAAAATTTTATTATAAAGGCGCTATATTTGTTGCAAAAATGTTTTCCGTTGACAGCAGTGTCTTTGTGATGTAGGACATTGTTGGGTCTCCAGGGCATCGCTGTCCAGAGTAGGAGTACCGTTAAAAGATATTTTAACTGTGGCATTTGTATAAAAGGCGGTTAGAAAACATGAATTATTGTTATTAATTTCACAATTGTAATCTCACTTCTTTCATTCCTGGCAAATATTGTAAAATAATATATTTCCAAACCATTATGCAACCCAATTTTGTAATTATAAAGATAAATGACTGTTTATACTGGAGATTGATGGCACTTGGTGGAATCTGCTATATATGTATAATTATAACCAGGTCAGGTTAAAATTAAAAATAAAATAAAGTATGGAAAAGTACTAGTGTTATAATCACTACATAGTATAAAACAAAGTCACTTTCTCTGTCCCTATATCCCTTTGTATGCTTAAATCTTTAAAACTACGCAACTGATTTTGATGCGGTTTTTTTAATAGATAGAGTGATTCAAGAGGAAGGTTTATATGTATAATACATGTTTCATATTGTAGAGTGTGCAGTGGGAACGGGATCTGACGCCACGCGGGCGGAAAAATATTGGCGGTACAAAGTTCGCCGGGTCAGCTAGTTATTCAATAAAATAAATATTGAATTTGCTACCTGGATCATATCGATCGTATACGGCTTCTTAGAATCATCGTCATCTTCTACGCGTTGTTCCTAATTGCATCCGAAGTTTTCTCCTTTATCATTATTACCTCCTGTATTTACGTAGTCGTTCTTACCATTCTGAATTATACATTAGTTCTGTACAAAGCTAAAATATTATAAGCATAAACTCGTAATCCTTTATCTTCCCTCGATAAACACTACCGCTAAGTGCCCGTTAATGTGCCAAATTGCTAATTTACCTCTGATAAAACCTCCAAACAGAGTAGTAAAATTATACTGTAATGGGCACTTTGAAAAATTACACCGTTAGTATCAGAATCCTTTATATTAAATGTTTTGTTGTAACTCATTGTTCGTACAACTAATAAAAATTATACCTAAACAAATTAGACAATTTTGACAGTTTGGTTTTCAAGCAAAATTATATTATAAAAGATATACTTTCTTTTTAACGTTCCTACAATTGAAATTTGAAGTGTACAATCAATGATAAAAGTTGCTGAGCACTAAAATATAATGAAAATGATTTTACATTACAGCGCGTTTTGCATTACATAGCTTTTGGACCACAACTCAAAGAATGATGCAGTATTGTGATCAAGTGTTCTTTTGAGTTAACATATTTTATAAATTAAAAAGAATAAACAAGAAACTAGAGAAGCGATTATATGCCTTATTCTTTCCTAATTAGAAACGCTTTAAAGCTGAGGTAAATGAACACGTTTTGTTTGTGAATACAGTAATGAACGTCGCCAACCTTCAGCTGTTTCCGTCACTCTACGTGACGCAAACCTTGAATTATTCCGCTCAACATATCTTCATATTCACCTCTCTATACAAGGGTAAAGGGTTTAACGTTGTCCATGCACGTGTTTGGACCGTTTTTTCTTATGAGATAATATAGAAATGTACCATAAACCGTTCAAGTAGGGCAGTAACCTGGGTCCCGATTTTGATAAATTTAGTGTAGTTTCAGGTAAGACAGTGGCTTTGCAATGAGATAATATTAGCAGAATCGGGGCCTTTGTATTCTACGGGTATAAATCAATCAAACAACTAGCAAATTGAAGTCCAATGTTGGACATAGACCTTTACCAATTTTGGGATTGCAAATTTGCAATCAGTTTATAACAAATATTATGTTTGAAAAGGTCTTCTGAGAAATTTCATTGGCATGTCCATTTTCATTTGTGAAATTACTTTCAATATACATACACAGTCTGTTTTAAAAGTTACCGTTTTATCTATATAATTCTGTATTGTATTGCAATAGGCATCAATGGGATTTCATCAGTGGGAACTAATTTTGTTTTGGAATTGTTAATTTTGTTGAATTAAAAATGTAATGAAATCGACACTCGTATTTCGTGAACCGAAATATAAATACGAATCCAGACAAAATAAATATTTGAGCTTACTTCGCATAGAGCTAAAAATTGGTAACAATTGGCGGAGGTTTTAAATACACCATATTAAAGAAATAACAAAAGTCCCCATCGATTGAAATTCTGCGTTTTTGAAGTGAAAACTTCTTTAGCGGCGTTGGATGGGTAAAAAGTGTTAAACTCGCGTCAGGATCACTTGACCTTTGAACCGTAACCGACGATTAACGTCATACAACATTAGATACAGATTGTTTATTTTGTTAGGTACGCTATGAAGCTTCGTAGCTTAGCGGTAAGCGCTTCAACTGTAATTCCTTATTGTGTGGGTTTCAGATAGTACCGTGTTCGAACCAGGCCTTCTGACACATTTTGTGAGTACTTTTTCTTTTTATAATTCATTAATTTCTTCCGACAGAAAATTAGTGATAGGTTCTATGATTGGCGCTATATTATACGTATGGAATGGTATTTTTTTTACGTGCGGGAAATTCCCACTGATACCCAGCCCCCTCCCCCCCTTGGAGCCGAAGGGGGTGGTTATGTCGGACTCGAACCGACTAAACCACACGCCGTCTGTGGGTCGATGTGCTAGGCCGAAGGTGAGGTTGTCTCGTGACATATCCCTCGCACCCCGGCTGACCCAGGGTCATTCCTCTCGGTCTAGCCCTCGGGAGGGGGGACCACAGGGTCCCCGACTCGCCTCCGGAATGGAGGGGGGGGCACATCGTCCTACGATGCGCGCCGCCGCCGTGGCCTGCTTCTGCTAGGGAAGTATGGTATGGTATAGTATGGTATATTCTTTTATCTTTTTCCGTATATACACTCGAGAGCAATGAATCCGGGTCACTCAAAGAATCCAAAAAATCTCGGAAAGTAAGAATGCTAGGTTAATTCAATAAATTGTATTTAATAGACAATTTAATACTCCTTAAATGAAAGTTAAAAAAATATGAGTCACCATACATTTTATTTACACAAAATTACATAAAGAAAAAAAACTGCTGATCTCTCCTTAAAACAAAAATAGGAAACATGAAATTTTTGAACTTTATGACGATTTTCTTGAATTTCAATACTTCGTATTACCTCCTCGTGCTTCCATTACTGCGTTTACGCGGTTTGGCATGCTGTACACCAAGTTCCTTATACGATTTTGGGGAATATTCTCCCATTCCTCTGTGAGAGCAATTTTGAGCTCAGGAAGCGTGATTGGGGGAGGGTTTCGTTGTTTTACGCATCTCCCTAGCTCGTCCCAAGCATGCTCGATCGGGTTGATATCCGGGCTGCGCGCTGGCCACTCCATACAAGTAATGTTCATCTCTTGAAGGTAGTCATTCACAATCCTACCTGTATGAGGTCGGGCATTGTCATGCATAAATATAGCATCCTCACCCAAATTGACCATAAATGGACCAACGTGTTCGTTGAGGATTTCTTCCACATATCTTACGCTAGTTAAAGAGCCGTTTTCTATGATCACCAGCTCTGTGCGACTTTCAGAGGAAATTCCGGCCCACACAAGTACAGACCCACCACCGTAGGCTACTTTTTCTTCGATGCATGCTTGCTTGAATCTTTCCCCTGGTCTTCTATACACTCTGTGTCTTCCATCGTGCTTGTAGAGCATAAATTTTGATTCGTCGGAGAACATAACTTTCGACCAATCTTCAATACTCCAATTTACGTGGTTCTGGGCATATCTTAGTCTTGAAATACGATGGCCACGCTCCAGTTTAGGGCCGTTTGCAGGTCTAAGGGGTTTTAAGTTAGATTCAGCAAGCCGACGTCTTACTGTCCATGCACTTGGGTTACTTCCTCCGAGGCGTCGAAACTGATTTGTGAGTTCAGTTCCTGTGAGAAAGCGATTTCGAAGCATGGTGTTCACCAAGTATCGGTCTTCTCGTGCTGTGGTACACCTAGTTCTGCCCGTTCCTGGTCTGCGTAGGTTAGAACCAGTTTCTTCGTAACGTCGGAGAACTCTTTGTACTGTTGACAGCGACACACCGACAGTCCTGGCTGTATCGCGCTGACTCCGGCCGGTTTCCACCAATGTAAGTATTCTGGTGCATTCTTCAAGTGTAAGCGACATGATTTCAGCTTGAATAATGAATATTGAGCACTATCAACCTGGTTTATGTACCAACATAAATGACAGATTACAAACAAAAGCAAAAACAAATCCTGTAATTTCGTAGTTCCATCTTCGACAGTGTTCCCTTTTCAAATTTGATTTTTTTATGATATAACTTTACAATAACTAAGAAGTTTTAATACTTTCATTTAAGGAGTATTAAATTGTCTATTAAATACAATTTATTGCATTAACCTAGCATTCTTACTTTCCGAGATTTTTTGGATTCTTTGAGTGACCCGGATTCATTGCTCTCGAGTGTATAACGAAGAAAGAAAGAAAGAAAAAGTTTTCACTTCTGCCGGCACTCCCGGAGTGCAGCCCGTCTTTTTTTTTTATACAAGATCAAATATTGTATTCTTGTATTTTTCTCGTAAACAGCAACTCTTATCGCAAAAATTGGTTAGATAAAGTTGTAGATCATGTAATTACCTTTAAATAGTTCTCTCTTTATTTTGTACGAGCACCATTTCCGAGCTTACGCGATTACAAAATAGGGAGAAGTCATATCTAAAATATCCAAAATTAATTCTTCCCATAGAATGATTCATCAATGCAGGGCCTAAACCGCTGGTCCTGTATATATATATATATATATATATATATATATATATATATATATATATATATATATATATATATATATATATATATATATTTACAACTATATCCAACCTATTTCTGCATTACGATCACGAGAAAAATGCTTTGACCTTGAATAAAAAGAAATGCAGATGTCCAATCTATTAGGGACTTTAGATTTTATTTTCATAATGGTGTATTTAAGACCCCCCATCAATGTCCAACTCTATGCGAATTTATACAAGCTTACTATTTTATTTCGTTTATTTTGACTACATAATACATTCATATATACATATACTCTCGCCTGTAAAGCCCCGAAGGGGTAGGCAAAGGTGTATTAACACCCACATTTCGCCAACCATGATTTTCGGTAGTACGTAATGGGGTGCGAGCCTATTGCCGTCAAAAGGGTACTTAGTCATTCTATCGGGTGGAGTGGACAGTCCGATCTCTTAGTCGCTACGCCTCGCTAGTGTCCTACGACTCCCACAGAAGCGACAATGTGGCTCTATTCTACGACACCGGGAACGAATACGGCTATATAAAAACCAGTTTTTTATACCACCTAGATAACAAACAAGTACACGACTTATCTAATGGGAGTGGTTACCGTGGCCTATGGACAAGTGTTTAGAGCGGGACTCAGTGGTTCCCGGTTAGGAAAAATTTAGAGGCAGATCAGACGTTTTATTTCAACGGTGACAATAGTAAAAGTGAATGTAATTAATTATGAGTTGTCATTTTGATCAATTATTTATCTTGGTGAAGTTTCTACGCGGATTGCTCCTTTAATCATTTCAGGCGTGAACAACAAGTGCAACACCACTATTTTAAAAGTTCAATGAACTGTGTTATACCGCTAAATTTTCTCAGTAATAGTAACAAGATCTATACATAATCTTCAAACCTAACTGCTCTATAATTATAATAATATGATAATGTCATCTAAACTTATAAAAATGTCAGATTGGGACAAAAAAAAAACAAAATGATAGAATGAGATACTTAAATTAAACTATCGCATTACATGAATCAAAATACCATAACATAAGTCATATTAAACTCTTTATCACAAAAGATAGAAGCACAAAAAACAAACATACCGTCCAAATTCTCTAGAAAAGTTGACCAAAAAGTTAACCTACTCCGTCATAAAGTGAATAAAACAAATAGTCGGAGCATTTCCAAGAAAAATATATGATTATCTTGTACCAAGGGATCATAGATCACAAGAACTTTGCTACAGTTGCGAGTAGTGTCGCAGTTTGGATATCACGACTCTCCAGTGACGTACCGTAATGTGTCTTTCAGACGAACTTTTTTAGTTGTTTTTTCTCTAATGCTCATAACATGATGAACATTGAACATAGCATACACTTGTTCTATAGTATGATGGTCAATCAATCAATTAGCCCACTGCAGTCCACTACTGGACTTAGGCCACTGTCAAAGTGTGTCATTTCGTCCGAACCTCCGCCTTCCGCATCCACTCTGTCCCAGCCACCTGTTTCATGTCGTCTGACGGTAAATAGTATAACAATATTTATGAAATGAAATTTTAAACTTTGTGCACCATAAAGCTAATTGGACATTGCGTCCAACATTATAACTAGATAGACTATAATAATAACTTTTAAGGGTTCTGTACCTGAAAACACATACTTCCTGTTGAGCTAAAACTATGAAATTTCACACGAAGCAAGATCGTAAAGTATTTATAAAGTACTGAGAACTGTAGGTATCCGCATCACAAAATTGAGATTAAAAAGTTATTTTAATCAATCGACTGTAGGTCTGACTTTCGGGCCATTCAACGGTCTGGGAGCGACGTATTCGTCAATGAATTCACGATTCACACTATAGGACTCGTTTGCGGTCCATGAGTATATTATGTGGTCAGCCTATTATCATTTTAGTTGGCTTGGTAGTGTGCCATGTAGCGTGCCAAGCAACTTCGGGAGGAGGGGTATCTACAACAATGAATTGGTATCGCTACAACATCAACGCTATAAAAATACTTCTAACTTTCAGAGGACTAATACCTGTTTCAACTTGAGAAATATTCCCTAGAGCTGAAAACCACAAAATGAGCCCTAGAAAATTGAACATTCTAGCGAATGTCTCGTATAGAGGCGAAGCACGTTTTGAAGTTACCAGTTTTTAGCCAGAGGAAGATAGCATATTAGGAGTTTTGTGGTAATATCGTTAGCACAAACTTTAGTTTGAAGAATGTGTGAGCTATTCTTATTAATATTACAGTTTATTATTTTCATGTGAAAATAGTGGGTGATCGTAAGCATTTAGTTTTATTTTTATTGCACTTAAACATTACATTTTATTTTTATTTTACTCATTCTTTTACTTACATTAATTCATTAAATACTATTATACAGATGTATTGGCAAAAATTAAATTAAATTAATAAAGTTACTATATATAAACAATACAAAAAAAAAGACGGGTTGCACTCTGGGAGTGCCGGCAGAAGTGAAAACATTTTCTTTTTTTCTTTCTTCGTTATATACATAGAAAAATATAAAAAAGAACATACCATCCCATACCTATAATATAGCGCTAATCATAGAACCTATCACTTATTTTCTGCTAATTTTCTGTCAGAAGAAATTAATAAATTTTGAAAAGAAAAAACAATCACAAAAATAATAAATTACAGAAAGAAAAAATAATCATAAAAAGTAATAAATTACAAAAAGAAAAAACAATCACCAAAAGTAATAAATTATAATAAGAAAAAACAATCACAAAAAATCCCTGAAGGCCAGGTGGTTTGAACCCGATACTATATGAAACTATAAGGACTTACAGTCGAAGTGCTTACCGTTTAAGCTACGACGCTATCTATCGTAACTTGCAAAATAGATAGTCTGTACCTAATCTTGTATGACGTCAGTCGTCGGTTACTGTTCAAAGGTCAACTAATCCTGACGCTTCCTTAACATTTTACACCCATCTAACGCCGCTAAAGAAGTTTTCACTTCAAAAACTAAAACTAAAAGTTAAAATGCGTCGTGGAATTCATCCGCATCGCATGCCTCTAGTGGTAGCGTTACCAGAAGACTGGCAGCATTGCCACGTTGTATGGCAATGCTTAATCTCTGACCTAAAAAGAGGCTAGCCTTCTGGTCACGAGAGGCGTCGACCATACGATTCGCAATCTCCCTGAAGAGATTGCGGGCGCTCGGACCCCAAGGCCCAAACGTTTCGACTCCAAACGGCACAAATTCATAATCTCCAATGAGATTGGAGTATTTCTTTCGACACTGGTGGATAGTTTAAAAAAAAACAATATTCATTGCGATTTGCCATACTGACAATAGTGACGAAAAAATTCTACGTCATTCTTTAAAAATCAATGTGGGTTGATGAAAGATTCAATATCCTCGTAATGACTTGTTTACGAAGCTCAGTGCGACTTGGCAGAAGTTGCGTCATTATTGCGGTTACGATCCCCGTGGGATGTATACAATGAAATGTCAAGGTAACATATAACTGTTAGTCTATCAATCTTATAGTATTATATAATTATGCTTAGGTTAAGGACTGACTGACTGTTTAGGTTAAAGACGGCCAGTAACTTACAACTCCATGCAATATTTTAACAATTGTAATTAAAAGTAACTGTGCTAAAAAGGTATTTATAAAACTTTTTTTAGATTACTAAAGAGATTATTTATACGATAACCAAGCTTGAAAATGAGCTATTCGCTCAACTACTTCGACTTTTTTTTGTGCTCATAACCTGCAATCAGTCATTCCAGACTATTAACAGATGAGGTGGGTGCTTATTGTCGATTAGGATGCTACTCCCAGTGGAGCCCACCCTTTCTTTAACATTATCTGGATTTAGAACAATTTAATCGTCAAAAATATCTCGCCGCTTTTTAAGCCGACGTATGGTTTCTGGCATAGTAAGCTGCCCCGCTAGCTGGTTTGGGTGCAACTACTTAGACTAAGTAAATGTTTTTAAATAGGACAAAAAATAGCCTGATGAGTTTCCAATACCGGATGATTAAAGAAATCAATAATGTAAATAAATAGTATAGAAATAACTAAAGGGATATTATTAATAGTTTTACGTTTATAACAACAAAAAACTAAAAAAGTAAGCTTTAGTATGTTCGTCTGGGTTCCTTAGGGAATAACTGTACCAACTTTCAAAACTACATAAATTATTTGGTCGGATTATCAATGTTCACGTTAATTTTCCCGTAGTATTCTCAGACCACCCTCTCTAGACAAGTAGCAATTCATTTGCTGGTGTTTGATGGAATAGAATGACGAATGTATGGGATTTGACGTTTTTGACATGCGTTAACGACTGTCATATACGTCAAATCACATACATTCGTCATTTTCTTCCATCAAACGCCGGCAAACGAATTTTGAAACATTTGAACCCATTAGATTAACGTTATCGTGACCTGGTTATATTTTTTCATGATGATGATAACCTACAACTTATATCTACTACTCAGTTGTTACCAAAAATTGGACGACTTTGTAATATGAGAGTAGTTTTGTTATTCAATATATTAAGGTCTATCAAGTGCCTTATACTAGACATATTGAGGTTAATACTTTTTGTTTTTAGAGTTAAGAAGTTCTTCGTTCAAACTAGTCCAAAACTTGTGCGAAGGAACCATTTACTTCGTCAAAGTTTCTTCCATCACAGTCTAGTTTCAAAACATGTCGGTATATGTAAATAGCGTATGCCTTCCATGTACAGTTAAGAAAGAGCTATTCCACTAATCGGGGTAAAGCAACGTATTTTCAGTCACAATTTTTTGTGTGACTACATCTTAGGTAACATACCTAAGTACCTACCTTAACAAGGCGCCCGCGGCATAGGTACACCTGCTCCTTTTATTTGTTATCAAAGGATAACTTTTGGCTTACTCAAGAATATTGCGACCTAAATTCTAGCAACTCAGGTGTTTTTTATAGTTAAATATCAAAATCATTAAAATTCTTATAAGGTTCTTTGTATACCGTATAACGAATTTTGTGTGTATTTAAATTTTTTATTTATAAATTATATTTCTATAAGAAATTGTTATTAACGTCAATGTAAAGAATTCGAAATAATTAATTATTTTCTTTGAAAACTTTACCATGACATCTTAATTTGGTTAATGATTTTGTTAAATTATAATAATAAAATTAAATATTTTCAATTTTATTAACCTTCAAAATATTTGAAAATACAATTCGAAAAAATATACTGTATTTCAGCTTATATTGCTTTCTATTTAACCACGTTAAGAGCTAAACTTTTCAATGGCTGAACTTTATGTTATAAAGAACAAAATGCTCTTTTAATACAATGTAATTAGCTGAATTAAGGGGCAAAAATAGAAAGAATTCCTAGGTGTAATTCGTTCGAGTAGGTCACTGACAGCCTAAATTTAATTTTCCGTGGTATTCGTTTCATTGCGTTTGCCGCCATCTTAAATTTAAGGTTGAATTTTTATTTGCTAAATAAGTTATTTACTGTTAATTTGACACGAAAAATGGCAATACAAAAGTTAACGGCGGATAACGCAACGAACCACGTAAAACTAAATTAAGACTGCCAGTGACTTCCCACAACGATTTCCGAAAGAAAACTACTACTAGGATTGTTTTATATTAAATCCTATCTTTCTTGGAGCATTTATAATATATACTCAACTAAGGGTTGGGTGGGGTGGAGCCAGTCTGGGGACCTTGCGCCTAGACTGGCGAAGCCTTATTCTCAGCATCTCTCCAGTGCTGAGGATAGTAAGGTCATGGGAGGAGCGCAACAGTCGTGTAGAACTCCTATGACAAGACCAGAGGTAATCCTGCACGTGGTACCGCCTGCTTTTTGGTCTGGTTCCCTAAGAAACAGACGTAACTGAAACCTCGGTCGAAGCCCCCCCACCCTTTTTTTTTTTTTCCACTGCCCCCACTCCCACCACGCCCAGTCCAATAATCCCATCTATTTCCCACTCCACCACCCACCTCCATCTCAAACCGGCAATCCCGGTCAAACCTAATATAATGACAAGCGCTTATGAAAAAGATCAAATACCCCAGGAGGGTACCGGCCATGCCGGAGAATCCCTCCTTGCACCACGTAGTGGTGCAAGCTGTCCCACGTATTCTGGGGGGGACACATCAGCGCAACGAAACACCAGAAAGATCAAAAAGGATCCATGCCCAGAGGTAAGAACCGGGAGATCCGTATCGGAATCTCTAGGGGACGGCCTCACCCACATGAGCATAGGGGAGAGCACAACAGAAGCAGGCGAGTGGACCACCGTCAAATATAGACGGAAAAGGACCCGCCGTAAGAAGACCTCAGCGGGCCCCCCCGGCCAGATTCAACTCGGCGCGTCGACCAGTTCGGGAGCGACGACCGCGGGTGAGTCAGGTAAGAGAGCCAACAAGATTAAAAGACAGGGCACCGACCCGGAGGAGCAAGCGCAGCGTCGTCCCACAAAGCGACCGAAGATCGAGGGACCACCGAAGCCCACTGCGGGTCAAGGTGAGCTCTCGATCATCATCGAGCGGGGAGATGGGGCGACAGTAGACGACGCCACTGCTGCGGTGATTAGAACAAGGTTAGTGGACCTGATTGAGATTGCTGCACTGAGCGGAGTAAGCGGCCGGAGTCTGCAGTTCGTCGCCTCGGGCCTAGTGGCGGAGGGATACTTCCTGGTAAGTCCTAGAACCGAGGAGGCGATGACGTGGCTCCTGGGATGTGACTTCGGAAAGCTCGACGGCGTGTCTCTCAGGCCAAAGAAGCTGGATCTCCACAAGGTGGCCATATGGCTCCCTGGCAACGCAGGTGGGATCCGTATAGAGCCCCTGGATCTGATAAAGATCCAGAACGGAGACCGGGAAGAAGACCTTAAGATATCAGAATGGAACCTCATCCGCAAGGAAGTACTCCCTTTAGGAGTCCGACTTGTGGTGGGAGTTCCCAAGATAGCTGCACAAGATACATGGCTTATGTACCAGGCTACGGTCGTCTACGTCCGCGTGCTAGGTAAGCCTCCCCAGACAACACAAGCACCGGACAGGTGCATCTGCCCTGTCCACAACAAAAAAGCACCGGGTTCGGAGCCAAGCGGCAGTACCGATCAGCCTGCTGCCCCGAAGGTGGGCACAGCTGAAACAGGTACGCCGCACCTAAAGCGCCCCAACCCAAACAGCACACAACAGGCGCCGCACACACAGGTGGCGTTGGTTGAAGGTGGGGGGACAGACCCCCGGCCGGGTCCCTCGAAGGAGGCACCGTCCGGGTCTATGGCGTCCCGCCAACAACCACGCCCAGACGTCAAGGCACACCCCCTCCCTGCAAAGCGCAGTGATCGGACTCCTCCTCCAAGCGTTGCAATACTGCAACCGCCTTGGATGGAGAAGAGCCCTCCTGCGTAATGCAGTCTAAGGAGGGAACAGTAACACACACTTTCAGACACACACAACACACACACAAACATGCACACTAACAGCAACACATCAAAAACACACACACAAAAAATAAGAATAGTTCAAGTTAATCTCCACCACTGCCGCGATGCAATGATTGAATTCTGCAGACACGTGGTAGATGAGAAGATAGACATGGCCCTACTGCAAGAGCCATACGTCGTCAATGGACGTATCTCCGGGCTGAGCTCCCTGGGAGGTGAAATCATATACCACGAAAATGGTGAGTCAACACCCAGGGCATGCATATACGCCAGCAGCAGGGTAAGATCATTAGGACTAATAAAGGCAGATTGTTACAGTGACCTAGCTAGCGCCACAGCAACAATGCAGTTCAACACAGGTGACAAAGTAAGGGTGCTCATAGTCTCCGCTTACCTACCCAGCGAAGTAGACTATAAACCACCATCGCCAGAACTGGAAGAAATTACAAGGAAATACCACGGTAAGAATATTCCCATTATTCTAGGTTGCGACGCCAACGCCCACCACGTGGTATGGGGCAGCACCAACTGCAATACAAAAGGTGAATTACTCCTAGATTTCTTTAGTTCAGTAGGTTTTGACGTACTGAACGAGGGTAACACTCCGACATTCGTTACGAAAAACCGGAAAGAGGTGCTGGATATCACAATCGCCACCGACTGGATCAGCCAACACATCTCAGAATGGAAAGTGGACGAAAGAGACTCGAAGTCGGATCACAGACGGATAATCTTCAGTGTGGGAACCGAAATCGAGAAAACCATGACAAGAAACGCGAGGAAAACTGACTGGACGACATTTGAACAGCATATGAAGAAGTGGAATCCAGCAAACCGCAACTCGATAAAAGATATCATAGATATAGAAAAAGAAGCCAGCCGACTGGATAATGCCCTCAGGGAGGCGTACCACAGGGCATGCCCACTCAGGGAGATAAAACCAGGAAAAGCCCAACCATGGTGGACAAGAGCACTAGAGAAGAAAAGGAAAAAGACCAGGCGAGCCCTCAGAACAGCACTTAGAAGGGGCGACGAGGAAAGCTGGCTGACATACAGGAGAGAAAGAAACCTTTTCAAAAAAGAATGCAGAAGGGAGAACAGAAATGGCTGGAAAGCGTTTTGCGAGGGTATCGAGAAATACCCTGACGCAGCGAGACTTGCCAAAATGTTCCCAAAAACCAGCAACTGCAAATTAGGTAGCATTAAGCAAGGGGACGAACTCATATCTGACCCAGAAAGAATACTGGAAATAATGTTGGAAACACATTTTCCAGAAAGTGAGGAGTACGTAGGCAACGAAACAAGTGCCTACACAGAGAACCCGGAGGAAACCGAGGTAAAGACAATAATCACGAAAGAGCATCTGCTATGGAGCATTCGATCGTTCCAGCCATACAAGGCAGCCGGGCCAGATGAAATCTTCCCGGGAATGCTCCAAAATGCAATCAAGTACATAGAAGATGATCTTCTGGAGCTATATAACTGCAGCATCAGAATGAAACACATTCCTAGGAAATGGAGGGAAGTGCGGGCGGTATTCATACCAAAACCCGGTAAAGAGACGTATCAAGAGGCCAAAGCCTTTAGATGCATAAGCCTATCCTCATTTCTACTCAAAACCCTAGAGAAGATACTGGATAGACTAATAAGAGAACAAGTCGCCGCAAGCGGATCTCCGCTCCACCAGAACCAACATGCGTACATGGAAGGCAAGTCCACCGAGACCGCCCTGCATAACTTGGTCAACAGGATACAGAGATCTATAAGCAACACAGAATATGCACTAGGATGCTTCTTCGACGTAGAGGGAGCCTTTGACAAGGCGACCCCAGTCTCAATTGAGGAGACACTAAACCGCGAAGGCATAAACAAAGATATATCAGGTTGGATAAGAAACATGCTGAACCAACGACTGATACAGGCTGAGTTAGCGGGAAAAACACGCATAGTGACAGCAAGGAGAGGCTTCCCCCAAGGAGGATGCCTATCACCCCTACTATGGTGCCTGCTAATAGACGAATTAGTAAACAAGATAAACAGAATGCATATATACACACAGGTATACTCTGATGATGGTGTGCTTCTGATAACAGGAAAGGTCCTCAGTGTCATATGTAATATCATGAACAGGGGGATCAACAAAGCACTAGAATGGTGCAGGAGTAAAGGCCTAGACCTAAACCCGGATAAAACCAAACTAGTACTCTTCACGAGGAAAAGAAAACAAGGACGAGCTGAACCAGTAAGACTTGACGGTCACGATCTCGAAAAGGTAAAAGAGGTCAAATACCTGGGTGTGACACTGGACAGCAAACTGACATTCCAGACTCACATAAGCAACGCATGCTCGAAGGCCAAAATGGCCATGATGCAGTGCAAAAGAGCTGTAGGAAGAACCTGGGGAATAAAACCGGCCATAGTACTGTGGATCTATAAGGCCATAATTATGCCCAGAATCATGCATGGTGCCCTGGTATGGTGGCACAGAGCCAACATTGGGGGCAATAAAAAAGAATTAGACAAGACCCAAAGAATGGCAGCACTAATGACCACGGGTGCAATGAGAACAACACCCACTGCCGCGCTAGAGATAATACTAGGACTAAACCCACTAGACCTAGAGGCAAAAAAGAGAGCAGCTGAACAATGGTTCAAACTAAGAAGCATTGGCCTCTGGACAGCAAACTCATTCGACGAAGGCCATGCCAAGATTAGTCAGGGCTATGAAGACAAACTGTCAATGATTCTCTCAAACAATGACCTAATCAAGAAAGAGAGAACCTTTGACAAGAAATACAGAGTACATATAGGACAGAGAGACGACTGGAAGATAGACACAGATGGCATTGTCTGTTACACAGACGGCTCCAGAAAGGCCACAACGAAGCTCTCTGGCTCCGGAGTGCACATTAAATGCGAGGACGGAACAGAGATAAACAGCTCAACAACATTGGGCAAGTATGCAAGTGTATTCCAAGCAGAAATCTTTGCCATCAAGGAGTGCGCGGAAATAACAAAAGACCTGAAAGCCGAAAAGGTCACACTTTACAGTGATAGCCAAGCGGCGCTGAAAGCCCTAGGCAAGATAGAGACCACCTTGGCAATAGTAAAGGAGTGCAAAAAGGCGCTGGAAAGTCTGGCTAGAGCAACCGACGTGACGATTGCCTGGGTACCCGGACACGAAGGCAATATGGGCAACGAGGTGGCCGATGAGTTGGCCAGGAAATTAGCTGATAAAAACCAAGTGGGCCCTGAACCCAGGCTGCCAATAGCACACAAAATCACCAAGGGAGTCATCAGCAGAAGCATAGTGGCAGAAACCAATAGAAGATGGAAAACATCGCCTGTCATGAGACAGTCGAAGGTGTTCATAAAAAGCTTAGACACAAAAAGAACAAGCCAATTGATGAAACTATCCAGGAAAAACATGAGGCTTGTCGTAGAAGTGATAACGGGTCACTGCCGACTGAACAGGCACCTGACACTAATAGGAGTGAAGACCGATCCCAAATGCCCGGAGTGCATGGATGCCGAGGAAACCAGCATCCACCTGCTGGCCGAATGTCCCATGTACGCGCTGAAAAGATGGGAAATCATGGGAACGGATGAACTAGATCTCGAAGACATTCCCAATCTGAGGGTGGAACAGATTGTAAGCTTTTGTAAGGAAACAGGTAGGTTTGACGAAACGCCGTGATTGCCGGGCACCCCTATCCGTTACAGGATAAATAGGGGAAATGGGTGAAATGGCCCACACCGAAGGGCAGATCACCCGTCCGGAAGCGGCGTCCCCTGCTGGCAGTAAGTAAGTAAGTAAGTAAGGGTTGAGTTTCAGTAGAAAATACTATAACATTTCTTCGGATTTGAAAATATATATCTATATTTAGAAGGGTTGGGCAGTTCTAACTCATTGATAAACAATTGCAAATGACGACAAATGGAATTGAAATCACGAATCCAAGTCATAAATCAATCAAATTCAATTGCTCATTTCAGTGAGAGCCACTTAGCAGAACCGACAATTTGGAGTACGGTACCATCTAGACAGCAAAATAATTACATCAACGAACATCGATACTTTATTGATCGGGTGTCAATAAACTGACACAAAATTCATATTATTATTTTATTAAGATTAAAGAAAAGGACATTATAAAATAAACAATGATTATGTATGCAATAGAGCCTTGAGTAGTTCTTACGTCTTTAGACATGACATATGGCAACTTCAGCGTAATATATGTAAATTACAGGACCGCATTGGGGAACTTTGGGAAAAATCTTTCAAATTCCGAAGATCAAAACCAGTGAAAAAAATTTACTTTTATAGTTTTTCCGCTATTTTGCCTTTACCTCCAATTTTTTTAACTAAACGGATTTTTTTTCGTATTTCTGGGCATGAAACGTACTAGATCGGATTAAAAAACCCAAAACCAGCTTATTCATTCTTAATTTAAAATTCTTCATGAATAATTCAATACGCTAGACTGACTGTCATGGTATAAGCTCGGATTCTAAGACGGGCCTGTTAATTTTGACAGGCGCTCGTTCGACACACGACATCGACTGCACACGCGAGATTAGGCGCATGCGAAATCACTTTGTCATGTCAAATGGAACAATGAGAAGTCAGGAAATTTGCTCATACGTTCTACATGGACCAATCAGATTTACGAACACATCTTGAAATACTTTGATAAGGTTGTAAAAACTCATGGGAAAGCTAAGCGCGGGCTTGCACAACAAGTTCGGCAACAGTGCGCAACAAGCGTCGTGTTGCCATCCGACGTGCGGCTTGTTATTTGTTCGACGACTGTTCATATTGTACCGCATTGTACAATTTTATGCAACAATGTTGCCGTGGATACTTGACTTTAGATACGTAACTAGGTACATATGGGAGTACAAATTACGATAACTCCCTACTTTACACTACCTTCTTTTCTATCCAGTGTACAATTAATCCAGTCAAAGTAGACAAATAAAATGGTAAGCGTGCATAAATTAGCACAGAGCTGAAAATTGCTCAGGGTCTTAAATATACTATAATAAAAGCAATATCAAAAGTCTGAAATCCTTTTTAGTGGATGTTAACAACATGTTTATAGGACCAGCGCAACAAGTAATTTTGTTATAATAGATATGACTTCTTCCAATTTTGAAATCCCGATAGGATCTCTGAAATGGTGATTAGTATAAATATAAATTTTACACTAATTTTGTAGGTAATTACATGGTCTACATTTTGTTCTACCTATTTCTGCGATAACACTTCCCATTTACGAGAAAAATGCGAGAATCCTTTTAATTTGACCTCTGACCTAGAATTTAAAAAAATACAGAAGACCAATAGATGTAGAAATTTGATCATTCTTTTATTATAATGTATTTAAGACCCCAACCAATTTTCAGCTCTATGCGAATTTATGCAATCTCAAATGTTTATAGTGTCTTGATTAAACATCGTTTGCCGTTTTAAACACACAGCACGTAGTGGCTTATAATCACTAACTTAAAACATGAGTTGTTGTTCTACACTGCGCTAATAAGTCTAGCCCAAAGTAAATATAGCTTAACTAGCTTGAGTTATAGGATCTAGACTGTTGGTTAACATTAGATAGATAGGTAGTCTTTTTTGTAAATACATATATATTATACATGGAAACATTCAGAATAATGCAAATAAACATATTCATGCACACAAAGAGACCGATACTCTTAGCAATCCATAGATTCTCCGTGCGAGTGCCGGATTCATTGCGTTGCTGAGTTGGGAACTCGGGACAGTGCCTGGGACGAGCAACCCAGGTGTAGGCTTAGGGGCCCGTTTTGTTGATGTATATCAACACTCATCTTCACTACCCAAGTTCCCCTCCCTGCCTACCTAAATTTGATGCGAACCTACTAGTGCCGCTTTAGACATTCGTCCTAGTAATGAGCTTATTGTAGCTCTTGAAAGGCCTAATTCTTTAAGTAGGTTAAAGAGAGATTTTGTTGGTATACCTCACACTCTCATTTCTACTGCATACAAATTAACACCGTAACCGTTTGTGATTAATTCGTTTGTGAAATCATAGCCCTTATCTAGAATGAAAATTTAATGTATTTAGCATGCTAACTATTCAAATCGATTAAGATAGGAAAACCAGTTTGTCGGTAGGTAGCTCCACCGTCGCCTCAAAGACGGATATACATATAAAGGAAAAATTTGGATTTATTCAGATACGGTTCCGTAGCTTAGTGACAAGAGCGTTTTCACGTTCAGCCGATATGCGATATCCGATACCGGTGTCGGACGCCGTAAGCCGACATCCGATAGCCGACAACGTGTGCTGTTTTCACATTTATCCGATAAAATCGGTCCCAATACGGCCATTTGCTCGAAAGCACAGACTAGTTAGGGATGCTAAAGATGAAAAAAAGTGCAAGCAATTTTCGAGCTTCGTATTCGTGATCAGCGTCATCAATTAACAAAGAAAAGACACGTAACTAAGAAAATTTCATTATTGTTGTAGTCTCTTTGTGATCCGGTATCAGGCCAAAACAGTAGCGTTGGCTCCAATAAGCGATATCGGGCCGAACAATGTGAAAGAGAAATACATATGTCATTTATTTGACTTCCTCTGATATCGGATGTCGGATATCGGATATCGGATATCGGACAATGTGGAAACGCACTAACAGCGTTCTTCCTATAAGAGAAGGATCGATCCGAACCCCGTTTAAACTAATTCAAAAATTTACCTATTTTAAACGATTCAAATATATATTTGAATCGTTTAAAATAGGTAAATTTTTACACCGAGCGGAATTGAAACCGCGCCCTCTGGGTAACAGTCAAAATATCTACCACTGCCACAAAGGCCATTTATGCTGTACCTAAATATTTCTGTTGAAAGACAATATTAATATATCATAGCCATATAATTACATAGGTATTCATTCTCTCTTTCATATATATTCTCTCTCTCTTTCAGCTCGTAGACGTCCACTGCTGGACATAGGCCTTCCCCCAATGATCTCCACAACGTCTGGCCCTGCGCTTTATTCATCCACAGATGGCCCGCAATCTAAACCAGATCGTCGGTACATCTTGAGGGAGGCCTGCCTACTCCGCGTTTGGTGGTTCTTGGTCGCCATTCGAGAACTTTCACCCCCAGCGACCATCAGCTCTACGTGCGATGCCTGCCCATTGCCACTTCAGTTTGGTAATTCTACAAGCTATGTCGGTGACTTTGGTTCTTCTGCGGATCTCATCATTTCTGATTCGATCACGCAGTGAAACTCCAAGCATAGCTCTGTTCATTGCCCTCTTAGTGACTCTGAGCTTTCTGATGAGACCCATCGTAAGCGACCAAGTCTCTACTCCGTAAGTCATCACTGGCAACACACATTGGTCATAAACCTTCGTCTTAAGGCTCTGCGGTATTTGGGACGAGAATATGTGTCGTAACTTCCCGAACGCTGCCCATCCGAGTTGTATTCGTCGATTGACCTCTTTCTTGAAGTTGGACCTACCTAACTGGATTTTTGTCCAAGGTATACGTATTCGTCGACAACTTCGAGTACAGAGCCTCCGACTGTGATGGAAGTGGGAACTACAAGGGCATTCGACATTATCTTTGTCTTGTCCTTGTTCATTTTAAGTCCCACTTTAGCGGACTCTCTGCTGAGGTCATTGAGCATCGTGCTTAGGTCTTCCATGGTCTCAGCCATGATCACAATATCATCGGCAAACCGAAGGTGGTTCATATACACACCATTGATGTTGATGCGTCGTCTGCTCCAGTCCAAAAGCTTGAAGATATCCTCCAGCGCTGTGGTGAACAGTCTCGGGGAGATAACACGTCACGCTGAAGGTGTATCGGATTTGAGCTTTGGTCCTGGAGCTTGACGGACATAGTGGCGTTATCGATAATCAATTTGGCACCGCTGCAAAGACCTCAGCACCGCCCATGTTTCGATCGAATCGAAGGCCTTCTCATAATCCACAAACGCTAAGCAAAGTGACTGGTTATACTCTTCGGTGTTTTCTGTATAACCTGCCGCAGCGTGTGTATGTGGTCCATGGTATAGCCTTTTCGGAAACCGGCTTGTTCGGGAGGTTGGAAGTCGTCAAACCTGCTTACGAGACAGTTCGTGATGACCCTCGAAAACAACTTATACACGTGGCTCAAAATCGTGATGGGTCAGAGGGTTTTATCACCTTTCTTGAAGAACAGCGCCACCGCACCTCTTTGCCACGATTGCGGCGTTTTACCCTCGAAGTTAATGTCATTGAAGCGCTGATGTAGCGCTCTTAGTAAAGGTTTACCATCTGCTTTCAGCAGCTCCGCGGTGCTTCGTTGTTTTTAGCTGTTTGAGGGCCATCCTAATCTCGTAGAGACTGACGTCAATCTTCGGTGTAGTGTCAGGTCAGTTTTGCTCTTGGGTCTCTAGCCATACTGCAAACTGGTTGTTGGGTTGATGTGTACAACTGTCCGTAGAACTTTTTGATCTCCTGCAAAAGCTCAGGTTTCGAGGTAACGATTCCGCTATCATCCGTCCTCAACCTCGTCAACTGACTTTCCCCAATAGACAGATCTTTTGCGAACACTCTCACAACACAGTCTGTGTCAAATTGTTGGAGTTCGCGTCTAAGAGATTTCTTAAACTGTCTATTGAGTAGTCTTCAGTTAAAAGCGGTATCAGGAGACTGCAGAATAAGATTCCGTCTCTGTTCTATGAGCTTTGCGCTTTGGTCAAAGATTTTTTTGTTCTCTTTGCACGGCAGGTCATAATATACTTGGACCCAACCGTGTATACAGTATCCACAACCCTGTTGCTGTATTCATCCACGTTAACGCATTCACCTAGGCTTTCGAATCAATTTTGGAGTTCGAGTTAAAAGGGCTCGGGGTTTTGGAAGTGTATAGGTGCTGGCCGGAGCGTAGACCTCACCAATCGCGATCGTTCGGCTTTCGTTTTGATATTCAATGTGCCTCTTACAATGCGGTGATCACTGGACTTAACCTTATAATAATGATATAGCCCTTGTCGTCGATATGATGAAGTCGATCGCAATTTTTGTAGCACCATTAGGACTAATCCAGGTCCATTTGCGATGTTGTAGCTTGACCACGGTGATTCCGTCTACCCGTTCCAAAATCCCCCACTCTCAACTCAGAATCTCTTCGTTGGCTTAGTTTCGCATTGAAGTCTCCCATGACAACTGTGAACTGAGTCTTGGAACTATGTATCGCTTTAGCGATATCCTCGTACATAGACTCCACCTCTTTGTCGGGGTGCATCGAAGTCGGTGCGTAAACCTGGATAACTTTCAGCGCATAACGTTTGTTTATTCTAAGTACCAGGCACGCAACCATGTTCGACACATCACGTTGTTTACGAGAGACTTGTGGCCGATAAACCGGACACCACCCTGGGACTGTTATATATAATCGTGTCCTTGCCTGCCCACGGGGTTCAGGTTGGTTGTTTCGATCATTTTACGGTAATGCCATAATCGCCACGCTTGGCTCGCGGGTTGGCGATCGCAGTTGATGTCGGATCCACAGAAGGACGCTGCTCCCCATCCTCTGGTATTGATTCTCTTAGTCGTCTCTTACGACACCCACGAGACGAGAGGGGGTGGTGAGATTATTTTTTACTATACGCCACCACACGGCAAAGTATGTTTGAACAGAATATGTAACTGAATGCTGATTTCTGAAAAAAACATGGTGCTGGTCGTTGTTTGTACATTCAGTTTATGTATTTGCTATCAATTCATTGTAATAAAACAAAATTAATTAAATACACCAGCTTTTATAGTGATTAAATGCAGGATATTGGACTCTGTGGCGTGGCTGTAGTGAACGTGACTGCTACACAGGAGGCGCGGATTCGATCTCGCTCAGTGCAAATATTTGTATGCATAACTATGGCTATTTACTTTGGTCTGGTCGGAGAGCACGTTAAGCCGTCGCTCTCGGTTGGCATATAAAAATCTATGGCAGACATTACGAGTAGCCCTGAAAAGTCCATTGACTGGTCTAACTGCAATATTTCCATATCGCCAATGAGTTGTGGAAATTTGATGGCAATCGCTTTACAGAAAATGTGAAGGATAAGTCAAACTCGCAATGAGTCTGAAAAATACGGACCCCGGCAGACCTCAAGTAGCAGTATGCCGCGTTTTCCCAGTACTGATACCGTATTTCCTTCTTACCCTCTTTAGGATGATATCGACTCACTGCCATGAGTTAAGTTAACACTATTAATTTATGTATACTCCATATAATAATATATTGTCAATAGATATGCCTAGATGTTATTCCTGATCCCACACTCAAACCTATGGTTGACCGTGTTAATCAACTTGTTAAGGTGGTTAACAGCGTAAACTATTGAAATAAAACCACTTTTTAACGGATTCTACCATGATTTATTTGTTATTATTTACTTTTATACCAATTATGTATGGTTTGTAAATAATACACTACACTACGAACTTGACGATGTAATGAGAATCACTAAATTAACATTGCTCTTTTTTAGAAATAAAACAATCAGAGTTAGAAATTTCAACAAGTCAAATTATTTTACACTATTACTGTCTACAAAAAGAAAGAAAAAGTTGTAAGAAGTTGTTATGGGTCCCACAAGTCCACTTGTATTCAAGTCGGTTCTTAGTCACACCTGCTTTCAGGATTTACGCACAATGTTGATCGCTGGGAAGTTTTTGGGTCCTTGTATTAATGGTTGAAATAGACTGCTTGCCTCAAGTATCATTTTCTAGAAAATATTTATCACTGTTATTTTGTTTTGTATTTTACTTCTTAGGTAGTAAACAAGTTCATAGTTCATTTGATGATAATTAGCTCCCGTGTACTTGTTAAACCAAAATTGTCACTCGTATTTTTTATTTTTTTTATTTTTTTATAATAAGTACATATACAGCTTATGAACTAATACATTGTCCCACAAAACCGTACAAATTATCTGTAACACTAACATAAATATAATACGCAAATTTGAATCTGAAATAACTCAAATTACGGTCGGCCCCGATTTCATTTATATATGATGTTCAAAGACCTTACCTGTCTGGACCCAATACTTCAAGACCACTTACATTTACAAATAGCCGCCTTTGTCAATCTCTTTACAATGTGATTTTTCTTCAAAGAATCGGTTACCAATATTATTCACTACTTTTCTTGGTCAATAAATCACGAATGAATATACCTTCACTATTTCAAAGCAATATTTCATTCACGATTAATTTATTTTATTGTTTATTAACAGCTAGTTGTGTCCGTGTCAGTGTGTAGGTATGCAAAATATACCTAATTTAGAAATTCTGGAAATAATGTATTTGTTAATTTGCAGTAATTGACCAAAAGAGTAAGGAAAGGCTGTTTTTATATAGGACACGTCAGAGAATTAGAATTCACCTCGCCTGATGACAAGCTGAAGGCAAGACAATTGAATACTTTGTACGTTTTCAGGTTTATTTTTTTAATCAACCTTATCGGCAAACCTTACATCGAGCCCGCATGACAGCAATAGGCTCAGCCCCTATTACGTGTAGGTAACCGAAAATCAATGTGGGTATTAAAAATACTCTGGCTACCCTTTCGGGAATTTACAGGCGCGAATATAATATGTAGGTATGTATTTACGTATCTAAAAACTATCTTAACTCAAATTATCGTTTGCCCGATATTATTAAATCCCATAGTAATATTTCACGTAATATATAATACAATATTACTTACTAACCTAGTTTATTTTCTATTTTTAAAACAGTATAATTTCACGCTTAATCTGATTGATTTGAACAATGAACATGACACAGATAATTGGCACACAAGTACCTACTACGCAATTTGTCGCAGATTACTACTAACATCGACTGTCTATGTATACACAGGTCATGTCCTAAAAATCACATTCCCTGTTGAACATACCTACTTGTTTATTATACATACGCTAGCTCTACAAACTAGTACTAATTTATTATTAACTGTACTTCAGAAAGTTTTTGTCTAGTAGTTTACTGACTAGTCATAGGGCAACTGGTTGCTGACCCAGTCACCTTTAGTGACTAATACGTACCTAAGAATAAGGTTAAGCCTGCCTGGCCTCTGAAGTGGAGTGGAGTGGAGCGGAGCTGTGCCAAAATTAACCTATCGAATTGCATAAAATCTCCACTCCGCTTCAGTGGACAGGGATTTGCACCCTAGTTTTAAAACAAATAAATTTTTAAAACGTGGAGTGTGGAAGCGGAACGTGGAACCTGAGCGGGGAAGCAAAACAGGGAAGCGGAGTGAAGAAATGAACGCTTATAATTAAATCAATCGCTCACTGCTGGCAGCTCAAAAAACTGGTTATGAGCTCGCGACCTAACTCTGCTTATGGAAAACTCCGCAATGTTTTCTCGCTCTGCCCCGCTGCCTAGCTCCACATAAATGTACAGGTACAGACCGCAACTCCGCTCCACATTACTATCTGGCTCCGCTCTGCTACGTAGCTCCGCTCCAATAGACAGGCAGCCTAAAGCACGATGAATTTAGAGTTATTTGACAGTTACCTAACGTCTCATCATCATCATCAGGCCTTACCTCGGAGATCAGGATTTACTGTGAAGATTTCTGTGAAGCGACTGCCATCTGACCTCCACAACCTTTTGATGATATCGAAGTATTGCAGTTAGACCAGTGGTTGGACTTTTTGAGGCTTAAAACTACACACAAAGTCTGCTATAGATGTTCATATGACAACCGGGACTGACGGCTTGTCATGGTCTCTGGAACACGGAAATACCTAGACTAATACAAAAAAACATATTCTTGCAAACAAATATTCAGTCTAAGCGAGAATCAAACGTACGTTTGTAGGTAAAAGAATGAAGCTCAAGAATTAGAACGTTCAGTTGTTAGTACTCGTGATTGATTGTTCAAAATGTCGTAAGTTTCATTCTCCCTAAACGTTAAACTTTTTAAAAATTTAAATACATTCTTGAAAAGCTCTTAGTCAGAACACAAAGACCTCCAAGACAGTACTTATTAATAATTCAAAGAATTTTAAGTTATTTGATATTACTTTTAAACACGCGACAGTCAGAGGTGCTTGTGGTTTAAACCCGAGGCTTCAGCTTATTACAATATTTTAAACCACCTTTGACATGATGTTGTCGTTTCTTCTTCATCCGAAACTTTTGAACCCTGACTGCGCTATCGTGCTCTATTTTTCTCTTGGTTTTAACTTTAAGGGATCAACTATCATCTGCCGGTTGCACCTCAGCTACGTCTGGCAATCAAGAGCTGCACTGCAAGTGGAGCTTACTTGTGAGGCCGTAATACGTAATATTTTTATGTCTGAACACATGTTTCTGCGGTTATCGTGTTTCCCGTAGACCACCACAGGCAATAAAGGTCGTTTCACGAGTATCTAAATTTTATCAATCATTTGCGATATAAATCCTGCAAAATTTTTGTTTCCGTAAAATATATGTAGTACCACACATGAAAGAAAAAAGAAAAAAGAAAAATATGAAAGTATTCGATCTGGCCAGTCGAATCTAACCAGCTGAACTCATTATTCATTCACTACATTACATACACATGAAATAACCAGAATACTCTTTAAATTTATTTTATTGCGAAGCACTAAAAGGCTTGGTACTATTATTTATTCTGTGCTAGAAGTTTCAATTCGTTAGTAACAGGAAAAAAAGCTTTAGTAACGGTAGCACAGGATAAACAGGAGAACAAAGTTGCCTCCTCGTGTATCAGAGTCCTAGTATTAGAGCGTTTTCACATTAGTCCGATATCCGATATCGGTGTGGGACGCCGATTGCCGACATCCGATAGCCGACACGTTGTTCTGTTTTCACATTTATCCGATAATATCGGCCCGATACGGCCATTTGCTCGAAAGCACAGACTAGTTAGGGATGCTACGGATGAAAAAAAATGAAAAAAAGGTGCAAGCAATTTTCGAAAATTGCTTGCAGTCGCTGTTTTAGTCTCTTTGTGATCCGATATCGGGCCAAAACTGTGGTGTTGGCTCTTATAACTAACCGATATCGGGCCGGACAATGTGAAAGAGAGATACATATCTCACACATTTGACTTCCTCCGACATCGGATGTTGGATATCGGATATCGGATGAGTATGAAAACACTTTTAGGATGCTTTAGGATGCTATTAATGATGCTATTAATATACGGTTTTGGAACTCTATAGATTATAGGATTGTAATACACATCAGTGGGCCAACTCTCGTAATAAAAAACTATTCAAAACTAGCCCGAAAAAAAACTGAATCCATAATCAAAGACCTGTGCGAAATGGTTTCACACTATACAAGGTTTAATAGACTTTGTGTTTTGTTTGTTAACGGTAAAAAGTTTCTGATTTTATATACCAGTAACGTAAATAAATTATTATGAAAGGTGTCTAATTCCACCAACCTTCCATAACCAAGACCAAATGAAACACATAAACAAGAAGAAAATCAATTTGTACGCCTTTACGAGCCTATTTGAACGTTTTTTTACTACTTCACAGATTTCTGTTGCCTTATATAAATCGTAAATGTATTTACATAACGATGTCGTTTGCTTTACGAAGTCCTGGATTATTCAATTTAACTTTGATGTTTTGATACGTAGTGCGTTGAAGCGAGATTTAAAATGACGATCTTAAATAAAATTAACGGTTGAGTACCTACTTCGTTTTCATTTGGAGGAGTTATTTTGAGGCTTTGATGGAGAGGAGAAACGAAGTTAATTATTATTTGAGAGTGCGTTATGTCATTGGTGACGTCATGAATTATATTCATGAAAGTCTATTTTTATTTGTTTGTTATTGATCAGTCAATTACACGGTATCCGCCTCATGCTTAGGAGAGGTGAAATCCAAGAAATAATGATCACCATTCCCGTCGACAACCCTAGAATTAAAGGTCCATACCTTGAAGGCCTGAACAGATGATTTTTCACGCCCGGCAACTCGACATTTAAGAATGAAGTGAAGACGTGTGTGATTATAGCATTCTAACTCTTTAGCTTATGACAAAAAATCGAGTAACAGATAGAAATACTACTGAAAATAATGTTTTTTTTTCTATTTAGCCGTGGGTATTAACTGTCCAATAGTGAATAAAATACTTATTTTGCACGAGTTTCGTATGATATTCAGTTAATTAACTCGGGGTATTATAAAATCCACGCGAATGCCCATATTATATAACTTTTTAGACATGCCAAGTGAGAGTTAAACATTACATACATACACGATTAGGATATTTTTCTTTGACTGACTCAACATTTTTTACCAAATCAAGTTTTTGTTGATTTATAATCTGTGTTGCTATTAAAATTATTAATAATATAATCTATAATCTATACTATTATTATATAACGGTAAAGTTGGTTAGTTCTTGACGTTGTATGGTATATTTTATCATTTAAAGCTATGGGTACAGAAGTCATATCGTGGCGAGAAGGTGACTCTCCAGATTTCCTTGGAGAGGCCCTTTGTTTGTGCAAATATCATTGCCCTATTCATTTTCCAATATCAAAATTTGGTCCGCTAATTAATATTTAGTTATTCCACCATTTACCTAGTCTATAAATTAGTAGAGAGTCTTAATTTAATCCACCACACAAACTTTGATAATCTATTAATTAGATTATTAATTTTATTTTGTAAAAATACAGTGGCAGTGAAAAGAATTCCTTACGAAAATATCTTCTAAACTGTACCGCCAACTGGCGGTTATCCACCATCACTGATAAAGTTCGCGGCATATATCTTGATCCCAAATTGGAAGAGAAACGTAGATCTGGTGCGCTCCGAATGGTATAATATATGATTGGTGAATTTGAGCTCCTTTGCTACCGTATATTTCGCACGGGGCCGAAGGAGCTCAACTTTAAAAAAAAATGTGGTCTATTTTTAAAAATCTGTAGGTATAAATTGTATTAATATTCACAACACATCGTTATGCACGAAAATTGATACGAAATAAACTTTATTTTCAAAAGTTCTGAAGCTATAACAAATACAAAATTATAATCCAGCCAGTCAGGATGCTCAGTGAATATTTATTTAGTTTTTCTTTGTTTGCAGGTTATTTCTCCGTACCGTTGTCTGGATACTGATAGTTTTATTTATAAATTGTACTGTACGTCTCACGCCATACGTAAGAAATAGATTTATTGATCGTAGATGTTCGGTAGCCTAGGTTAAGGAGTTGGCCTTACGATCAAGAGGTTCCGGGTTCGAATTCTTGCCACTACACCACTGACCTAAACCCATTCCTAAAAGCTTAACTGGTATGGTTAGTGGAAATATTAAAATTCCGGTTACTAATATACATGTTTAAACTACAGGCAATAGCTACTGTGCCTATGGTACCCAAAAATTCTCATTATGGTCAATAACAATAGATAAAAAAAGCGGCCTAGTTCGAGTCGGACTCGTCCATGAAGGATTCCGTAGCAGCAAGTAACATAATATAAAAGTTCTTGTAGTTCTTTGTTACTTTGATCGATGTTTTAATAATAGTGTACGGTTTACGGTTCATGACGTATTAAAAAAAAACTACTTACTAGATCACGTTCAAACCTATTTTCGGTGGAAGTTTGCATGGATTGCCATAAATCATATATTTTTTTAGTTTTATCATCCTTTTATTTTAGAAGTTACAGAGCGGGAGGGGTGGGGGCACATTTTACCACTTTGGAAGTGTCTCTCGCGCAAACTATTCAGTTTAGAAATCAATATCATTTTTGAAGACCTATCCATAGATAACTCACATGTATGGGTTTGAGGAAAAAAATATCTTTGAGTTTCAGTTCTAAGTATGGGGAAACCCCTAAAATTTATTGTCTTTTTTTTCTATTTTGTGTGAAAATCTTAATGCGGTTCACAGAATACACCTACTTACTAAGTTTCAACAATATCGTTCTTATACTTTCGGAAAAAAAAGTGGCTGTGACATACGGACGGACAGATAGACAGACATGACGAATCCGTAAATAAGGGTTCCGTTTTTTGCCGAAGTAGATCTTGATTTTTGTTTATACTGGTGATTGGTGGCGCTTGCAGACCTTTGAGAAACCACCGTTGCCGTGAGGTGAAACCGGTTGGGTTCAAAAATAAATATAACTCTGTAAAATTAAAAATGCATTATTCAAAAAATACATATCTTTCTTTTAATAATGCCAATATTTCTTCAGTTTACATATTGATTTGTTTTGTGCTGTCAGTGGGAAGACCAAAGACTATTCCTGCTTAGTCTTCTAAACTGACGGTACAGAAACTCTCTATGTTTACAGGGTTGGCAGCACGAGCGTGACTCCCCTGGTGTTGCACACGTCCATGGGCCACGGTAGCTACTTGCCATCAGGTGGGCCGTGTCTGCCACCTCAGTTGTATTAAAAGACATCATATTTTCAGTTTACTAAACGCTAAAATATTACACAAATACCTGAATTGCGTGATTAGGTAAGTAGAACTACTGCTCATATATCGGCCGTATCAGTTCAGGCTTGGGGCCGACCGCAATGTGAGTAAAAAGCTTTTAAGAGAAATACCGCACTCAAAGCAAGGTTTTCGAAGGCCTGCAAAAATCTGATTAGTTTTTCTGTAACAAAAAGTTAATGCGGTATTGGGATTTTGGATACTAATCATGTTAGTGCCGTACAAAGCTTGATTACATACTTCAAATAGACATTTTATAGGTTACTAGCTGTCGCCCGCGGCTCCGCCCGCGTGGATGTCGGTTATCGCGAATCAGGGTATGAAAAATAGATGTTGGCCGATTCTCAGACTTACCCGATATGCCCACAAAATTTCATGAGAATCGGTCGAGCCGTTTCGGAGGAGTTTGGCAACGAAAACTGTGACAAGAGAATTTTATATATTAGATATAGCGTAAAACGGGATGAATGAAGATCGATGGATGAACACAAATAAACGAACGTTAATTATTTTTTTTTAAATTTTCTTTTACTCAATTTTAAGTATAGATATTTAGTATTTCTATCCATTATAATATTGAAGTGGTCCATAGATTCGCTTGAAAGAAAATTAATACAGAATGAAGCAGACTATTTTATTTCCTAACTTAACCATATCACTACATACAGTGTGTTTCAAATAGCATGGGTACGGTGACGTTTGGGATTTGAAGTTACTAGAGATGTAGTCAAGATACAATCGCATGAAATAAAATCGATTATATATCTTATCGAGATCATTTATTAATGAAGAAGAAATCGATTCTATTAACTCATTATTTTGAAGAAAAAAAGTAAAACAAAATTGATAACCTGTTTAATTATTTATTAAAAATCAAACATGTTCATCATCTTCATCATCATCATCATCATCATCATCGTCATCTGACTCGTCGACGTGAATAATTATTTGGGAATCAATTATGCAGTCTATTCTAATGTCTCGCTCCCAGTCATGTAAGATTAGATTTTTGGTTTTCTCCACTACTTTCTTCCAGTCATCGCCAGTGACATTTTTGCATCCCTCTTTCAATAACCCCATCATTTTTGTGGCTGTAAAAGGCGGAGCTGTATTTTTTCGTGCAGCGTATCCTGAAACAAGATAAAAAACAAATTGAGTCATAGAATTCAAGTAATAAACATAATCATATTTTTGTCAGTATGTAAATAGACTATGGTTAAACAAGTTACCTTTGATTTGGGCCCAAATTAATTCAATGGCATTGTACTGACAGTGGTACGGTGGAAGCCTCAGCACTTCGTGACCATATTCGTTTGCCATCATATCTAATTTGTATGTCGTTTGGGGCTTGTGCATTTTTACGAGCTTCACTAGCTCCACCTTTAATTTCGTCTCATCGGCTTCCACATTATTGGCTTGGAGCCACTCGATCAACTCGCTCTTCTTAATGGAAGAAGTCGGCGGTTTGTTCAATTGCACGGAGTGATATGGGGCATTGTCCATAATAATTGTGCTGGGTTCTTCTAAATTGCTAAGCATATTTTGAAACCACTCCGTGAATACTTCCGCATTCATATCTTCGTGATATTCGCCCGTCTTTTTCGATTTAAAAGCAAGTAGCCCATTTTCTACAAATCGTTTCGATGTGCCTGCGTGACAAATAATCAATCTCTCCCCTTTTCCTTCTGGCACTTTGGTCGAGGCATGAGGTGTATCGTCAGTCCACATTTTACCGACCGTATGATTGGCATTCAGCCAAGTTTCATCCAGGAAGACTTTTTATTGCTACAATCGGTAATCGCTTTAGCCTTTTTCAAAAAGGTAACCCGCGCAAGTGCTATATCGCCCCTCTCCATGACAATTTTTCTTTTGTTTACTTTTTTGAATTGGAAACCAATGTCCTTCAATACGCGCCACAAGGATGTAGGACTTCCAGTAAACAAATCAGCATCTTTTAAAGACTTGACCAGCTTTAGAAGCGTCGGTAATTCTTTATTCTGGTAATAGTTATAAATGTGGCTCCGTATAGCATCGGTCGCAGAACTGTCTACATCTGTTACAGATGCCTGTTTGGTTCGCTTTTTATTAGGGGTGGACAACTTATTTTCTTCTGTATCGTGAGCACCATATTTTTCTCGAGTGATTCGAGAAACCGTGTTCCGCCCAATGTCTAACGCATCTGCCACTCGATCCAAAACGTTGGACACAGGCAATAGCGTTCCGCCATTCTCACGTTCCCGCTCAAAGTAATCCCGCAATCGAACTACAAATTCACGGGCTTGACTACCAAGCACAGTCTTTTTCGTTCTTTTTGGCATTTTGCCAAAAAAAAAACAACAAAACAAAAGTCAATAACAAAAAACGGTAACGAAAACAACAAAGCACAACGATAGTCAATAACAAAAACAAGTAACAAAAACACCACGCAAGCTCAAAACAAAGAAAACAGACCGCATACAAGGCAGACGCACTCGTACTGAGTTGATATAACAAGATGGCTGCCAGCTCATGCTTAAGCAGTGTTGCTATATTATAATAAAGCTCCACAAAGACAAAAATGCTTTGTTTAAAGTTTATTATTACATAATTATGTTTTATAATCGTATTTTAGTTAAAAATACAACTAACGATTTATGATACTTTATTCGACAATTTATCGATTATAACGATTTTACTATGTCAATCTCTAACGCAACCTGTTCCGATTCACGCATCAAGAATTATGTATTTGGAATGTTTATATTTAAAGTTTAAATAATTACGGAGAAATAAAAATAGTTCTAAGTTAAAAATGCAAAATAAAACAGTTTTCTTTTTATCTTCGTATTAAGTGTTGTTTCCTGTATTCCGCGTTAGGTAAATTGTTTCGAAATGAATCATGCATGAAATGGAATTAGTCAAATGTCACCGTACCCATGCTATTTGAAACACACTTTAGTATAAAACAAAGTCGCTTTCTCTGTCCCTATATCCCTTTGTATGCTTAAATCTTTATAAATACGCAACGGATTTTGATGCGGTTTTGTTTAATAGATAGAGTGATTCAAGAGGAAGGTTTATATGTATAATATATGTTTAATATAGTAGTGGGGTGCAGCGGTAACGGGATCTGACGCCACGCGGGTAGAAAAATATTGGCGGTACGAAGTTCGCCGGGTCAGCTAGTATACAATAAATACTAGATCATTAAAATCGGTTGTGTCAGGAATGCATACATACATATACTCACGCCTGTAAATCCCCGAAGGGGTAGGCAGAGTTGTATCAACACTCAGATTTTCAACTATGATTTTCGGTCTCACGTAATAGGCGAACTTATTGCCGTCAAGCCGGCACTTAGTCATTAGCTGTATGTTCACAATCTGATAGAGAAGAGCCCTGTCCCTTAGTTTCCTTCTACGACACCAACAGGAACAAATGGGGCGGCCCTATACTGCTTTACCAGGAACCAACACGGCAGGCACCGGGAACCAACACAGCCTGAGGAATGCGACAAAGAAAAATCGTTTTGCATATCCATTTCATTATGAAAGAGCTATGCCCGAACATGCTTAAAAAGAATATGAACATACGATTTGAAAGAATAACACTTTTTTTATGTCGCTTAAAAATGCAATAAACGCTTATTTACAACATAACTACTTAAAGCTGACAGCTTTAACTCGCGGCCTAAGTTTAATTTTTCTTTTCTTAAAAAGTTTAAACAAGTGTAAATAAAGTTTATGTGATATGTTAGTAAAATCTTTACATACCTTTGGAATAATAACCAAGATATTGAAAGGAGGATAAAAAGGGAAAGGCGATAACCGTCGCTATTGGTAGCCTAACGAACAGCCATATCATGTCGATAAAGGTACGGATGACTATCCATAACTGTGCCTATAATGTCTGATACTAATGTGTTTTGGCCGCTTACGAGTCGCTCCAAAAGCTCGATTTTTTTAAACGTGGGGCTGGATCTCTATCTCCCGTTTTTCGATTTATTTTGACATTTATGGGAGCGCTGTAATACCTTCAAACCTCATAATAAAACACTACACCAAAGCTTGTCTGTTAATTAACAGGGTCACTGTCCAAAGATTTTAATGGGATCCCATATACACATCTAATCTATTTATGCAGAAGCCATGCAGAAGACAATACTGAATAGATACAATTTGTGATCATCTCTTCAGTATAACTATTACTATACTGTATATATATATATAACTTTTTTAATACTTTAGGATACGTCAATTTGACTTCACCTCGCCTGATGGTAAGCTAAAAGCGAAGTCTCAGGAAAAAGGAGCCACCATTAAAAACACATACCTTGTTAACATTGACGGAACTCAGCTTGCCGGCATCGTCAGATGTTTTTCACGCTCCGCTTAAAGAACCCGGGACTATAGGATAATAGTACTGTAATAATAGTAACAATAGACTTAAATTTAAACAAGTTTAATAAGTACTACGTGTTTTATTAGGAAAGGAACTAGATCATAGAATATGTAATGACCCCAGAGCCCGTGAACGTTAAACCTACGTCAAAGAGGGTTGACGGATGGTTGCCCACAGCATAAAGGCTAAAATTTTTAGGTAAAAATACTTTGAATAGTTATGAGGTAGAATCGTGGATTATACTATAACATAGATCTGGCATTCATGGGCTCTTACTCTATAAGGAAGTATTTCGTAAATGGTGGTGAGTAGGGTAACCAGAGTTCACTGGAGAGCTTTTGTGCTGTCAGTGAGAAGACCATAGGCTATTCCTGCTTTGTCTTCTACACTGACGGCACAGAAACTCTTTGTGTTTACAGAGTCGGCAGCACGAGTGTGTTTCCCCCAGTTTTGCACACGTCTATTTACCCACGGTAACTACTTTCCACCAGGTAGACCGTGTGCTTGTCTGCCACCTCAGTGGTATAAAAAAATTTGAATTGATTCAATTTAGGGATTGTTCATTATTTCAGGAGGTGCCAAAATAAATAATATGGTATATACTATAGGTATATTACTTCTCTACAAACCTACCGCGACCGGTATACCATGCCCTAGGTATGCGCAGTGTGGCAGGGGACGAGATAAAGAAATAGAAAGAAAGCTAGTGAGATACCGCCGTAATTATTAGCGGTAGACGGACCAAGTCTAACGTCGAAGCCTGTTGTTAGAAGAAAATGGGCAAAAGAGCTCATTTGAAAAAAGAAATCAAAGAAGAATTAAATTAAAGAAGAGTATTCTAACTACTACATTCAGACATACAAGTCCTTACAAGATCATAGTAATTTCTTGAAAGATTTGTGCATGCAGATGCAAACTTGTTAAAAAATTGATTCCAATATGCATGTCAATTTCCTTTCTTGAATTTATTTTAAGATTGTTTTTGTAAATCAAGATATTTGAAACCTTTAAGTCCAGCGACTTCTGAACCTTTTACGAAATTCCTTGACTAGTTGTTTAGGGTAAAGTCCTTTGTAAACAATTCGGGGTGGGTTGCGTGCAAACTTTGGTCTCATTGAAGTTATAGATTCTATAAAACATATAATATATATGTAGGTATATATTAAACAAGATGTTTATGTTTCCCAAGAGTATATGAAGTTGGGCTTTGTTATATTAGGTAAATGTGGGTATACTCATTCTCATGAACCGTATTGGGGTCAGCAGACTTTCATACTGATATTATAAACGGGAAAACAACTCTGTCTGCTTTCTATCTGTCTGTCTGTTACGCTTTCATGCCTAACCCACTGAACCGATTTCGATGAAATTTGCTATAGGAGTAGATTAGACCTTAGGAAAGTACATAAGCTATGTTTTGTCGCTATAGCGGACATTCAAGCAGGAGGAGCCGCGGGCAACAGCTAGTAAAATAAAAAATGGTATTATTTAACATCGTTTTACTGCAGAGCGATACATTATGTATTTTGTAGGCATTGAATTCACCTCGCCTGATGGTAAGCTGAAGGCAAAGTCTCAGGAAAGAGCCATTACAAACACGTACCATATTAAAATAAGAAATTATGGGAGTCTATAAGAGAGGCCTATGATTAACAGTGGACTATGTGTGGGGCTGATATGATGATGATGATAAAGAAGTGCGAGTGAATGGACAATGGACCTAGACATACGTATGTCAATCAGTTGGAAATATTTTAATTGTCAAGAGTACTCGAAATCAGCGAGCATGTATGAAAATAATTTATGAAAGTAGAAGAAGCGAAAGATATTATATGCCAGGATCGAGCAAGTGGAATACTGTAGTCTCTGCCTACCCACTGGAAAAAAGCGACTATATGTATGTATGTATAAAAAAGTAAAATAATTATTAATTAATTAATTAATTTAATGTCTTAATAAATAAAATTGTTATAACCTTATCGACGTTAATTATACTTAACCAAGGATTATCAATACTACCGCTTACTATGCGCTTATGGAGAAAAGGGGGGCGTAACAAAGGCCACTGTGGTATTAATACAACAGGTCAAAATAACATTCAATCACTATCAAAGTTTCAAAATGATCTTACATTAAGAGCAAGTCGTACCATTTTATTGATTTGAATTGTATTAATAGCCATAAACCTCATTAAAAAACTCAAAGTTGCTCAACGAGCTATGGAGAGGGCTATGCTTGGCATTTGTCTACACGATCGCGTCAGAAATGATGATATCCGTAACAAAACAAAAGTAGCCCAGCAGATTAGCTCGTTGAAGTGGCAGAGGGCGGAACACATAGCGCACCGAGCAGATACCCGATTAAGCAAATGGAAAATGGAATGGAAACCGCGTACGGTCAAATGTGGTGTGGGATACCCAACGGCCAGGTGGTGGGACGACCACCGGGAAGCGCTGCATGCGGGCTGCTTTAGATCGGTCGTTCTGGAAGTCTATAGGAGAGGCCTATGTTCAACAGTAGACAATGTATGGCTGATATGATGATGATGATGTATGATGATTGTCCGAACTAAAGATATGTACCAAATATTTGAACAATCAGTCAACAGGAAAGGGGTATCAAGATCATTTTAAGTACTTTGCCAGTCAAGATCGACCTGATGCTGACTATACCTTAGAAATTGAAGTGAAGTCAATTAAGCGTGTTAAAAAGTGTCATTTATGCCTCATCCCTCTATAGAGGTTAAATATTGAACAGACTTTCTCATCGATGTTATCTGTTTTGTATCTGCTTCATCTCTTCCATTATCTTGATGGAATCTTATTCGGAGCACGCCCCTGGGGTTCTTATATCCTGATTCTGTTATTTTTCTTGCAAATGAGGTGAATCTTAAAAGTTTTAAGTCTCTAATGACGTTTATATTTGTGTAGAGTTCTTTTGTCTGTTGTTCGAAAGTGTATTTACTTTTTACTCAGCTACTATGCACTAAATTGAATATATTCTGGATTCTGTATTTCGGGTTTTTTACCTTTACCTCTTACATTATACAGAATAAAAAATTCTAAAACGTTCAGTGGCCCGTATTTAGTCGGATAAGTTTTCTACTTTTTGGTATTCCGTTTCCATTGATATAAATTAGATCTCAATAGCCATATTTTGTATTTAAAATATTGTTACCATACAGTGCTGGCCTAAAAGTACCAAAAAGGCAGTCTGTTCTGAATGACAGAGCGGTTGCTTAAATATTTTGAATTTTCGAGCATTTTAATCACGCCAGTGATAAAATAACTCTTTTTTAAACTTAAATTTGACTAAAATAAATTAAAACAGAAACATCAGATAAGTTCCATTACATTTTGCCCGAGCTGGGATTTGAACTAAAATCTCATGCATATTGCACTTGCTGCCAATATAATATAATATAAAGAATAGATTCTAGAAAAATAATGGTAGCACACTTACGGAGTGTGCTGCCAGTATTTTTCTAGAATTTATTCTTATTTTCAAGTCATTTAAAAAATGAAAACATCAGATAAGTTCCATTACATTTTGCCCGAGCTGGGATTTGAACTAAAATCTCATGCATATTGCACTTGCTGCCAATATAATATAATATAAAGAATAGATTCTAGAAAAATAATGGTAGCACACTTATGGAGTGTGCTGCCATTATTTTTCTAGAATTTATTCTTATTTTCAAGTCATTTAAAACAAGAGACTTAACTCCTTATTACGAAAGGATCTGTTCTTACAACAAAAGAAGTTTCAAATAGAAGAATGTAATGAATTAAAAGTTGTAGTCGGGTTGGGTACAACTTTCTCGTCAAGGGTCTTCAGTTAGTGTTCGGTTCAAAGTTTAAAAGTCCCTTGTTAAAAGACGGATGATGTAAAAATACTTCAGTCTAATTTACGGTACATAGTGAGTGTCTTATTATTATTACAATCACACATTTTTAATATGGCATTTAATGCTTCGTCTTTGAATCCGCTCTCTATTTCCTTCTCTTTAGACTTATCTTAAATTGGTTTTTGCCATTTGACCTCCCAATCTCGAGAAGGAAGCCTACGCTATAGCCTCGTCAGTGGGTTGTACACTTATGTCTTATAGTGCCATGAAATTATCTTTAATTAATATTGGAAGGATTTAATAGCATCATTACCGTTTAGGGCCGGCAGCGCGAGTGTGACGCCCCTGGTGTTGCACACGTCCATAGGCCACGGTAACCACGTTCCATCAAATGGGCCGTGTGCTTATCTGCCACCTAAGTGGTACAATAAAAAACAATATTATTCGACAGCTGTGTCTACCCACATTTTGAGGTAACGATTGCTTTACAGCCCTTTTGCAGATGTCTTCAGGTTCCGATCTAAAGATATTATTTTAGTATACGTACCTTCCTGACCCGTTTGGTAAGTTTTAACTTTGATTATGACGTTTGCCATAAATTGTAGTTATTGGACAACAACCATAAATACACTGTAGTCAAGTTCTTTCTATCATTATCTATACCATTTGGCTGACTTATTTGATTCCCTAACCATACGAAGTAGATATATTGTGCTTAAAAACTGCACTAAAACGATATCAAGCTTAAATACGCTTTGCGACAAGGAGAACGCTTTAATACGATACTATACAATTCAAAAAGGTTCCAGGTATACATAGCAAAGAAATAAAACATCCCAAACAATATAATGTAAAATTCGCTGTATCGAATTTAATTTAGGTCAATACTGTCGTTGGTGAAAAGTACGGTTAACTGTATATCTTCGCCTTCCATTTCCGGTATCCGGGGTTACACAGGGGATGACACTTTTAAGGGTTTGGCTCTATTATTGTTGTCAATCTCCACTTTGTACGTTTAAATGGTATTTTAAAGTACCTGAAGGAGATGAATTTCGGTTGTATAAATGTTATAATATCAGATAATGACGAGCTGTTCAAGTTAAAAATAAGTTCTTTAAATCCTTGGGTATTGTTTCACTTTTTACGAAATGTTAGATTTGATCTGACACAGAGTTGATACAGAATGCCAATTATGAATGTGGCAAAGTAAGAAAAGCAAAAAGTAAAATAATCAGTAATTATGATCGGACTGTCTTTATATCCTCGATTTATGGCACGGTACAGAAGCTGCACCTGGGTAAGATGGAGAATTTGGTCGGACATATACCACTATCTAGTTACTGTATGATAAAAGTAAATGAAATTATTTTCATCGACGAGCAGAATAGCTCTAATGATAAGGTAAGGTAAAATGGCACACTTGGTTTACCCAGAGAAGAAGAGGTAATTAGTGATGAAAGTAACCAATGGCTAGTGGGTACTGGCCTACTGTAATGCATGAGTAAATTGCCTCCCAAAAACACAGTGTTCTTTAGTCGACTTGGTTCCAACACAATCATTGGTACTAAAATATGTTTAGAATGCCCAAACTGTGTTGTCTGTGGTTGTTTTTCAAGCCACTAAGTACCAACCCAAATATAAAATAATTATTTTCAAGACATACTAGATGTAGCCGTATTTTGCATTTTAATGAATCTTTTCATCCATGTCGGATTACTTTGAGTCCACAACACAACAATTTTGACTAGTTATATTATATGAAATATTCTGTTGAATTAGGGTATAAATATTTCTTTGAAATTTCACGTAATGATGTATTACGTAATATTAGCGATGTATGTTACATACGTACATCACATCTAATTAAAATAAACAGAATTTTGTTATAAGATCAGATACATATCTGTTGTTAATACACGATTTTGCATGTTTGATTAATTACGTATTTGACAACATTTTAATTTTAATTACGTATTTGAGTACATACTCGTGATTATAATCACGAGTATGTACTCAAATACGTATATAAAATTGAAATGTTGCCAGTAGCTAAATATTCAAGTTGGATATTAAGAAAAACAATAATAAATGAATGAATTGTGTCTTATTCTTATTGTTGTTGTTATAAACGAATTTTAAGTACTTATACTTTATAGCAAAAGTTGTTTTGACGAACTAAACAAAATTTTTGTGATTTCAGTCTATTTTGTAACTATTTTCTTTACTTATTCTGTGCGTGAATAATTATTACAATCTCTTACTAAACTAATAGTTACTATTTAAAAAACCTCGAAAATATATTTTGTTTTACTCATTTTATTTTATTTTAACAACTGGTATAAACAATCCCCTTCAGCTAAACTAAATTGTATTCACAACAGATTTCACGTTGGTAGCGTAGACACCCAGCAGGATTCGAATCCTAAACCTTTCTGTCGTAAGGTCGTAAGGTCTGACCCTTAATCACTAAGCTGAGATATTTGATATTTCTCTTTTATATTCACTCATACAATAAAATCAGTGGGCGTGATTTATCACAGCAACGTCAGTGAAGATGTGAATAGTGTGATAGATCCAACGAAGTATTGATTTATTCTTCTATTCTAACGTTAATTCCAGTTGCATCCGAAGCTATCAACTTAAAGTCTGGGGTCCGCTTCACCAGTGTAATTGCGGATTTGGCTGAATTTCGACATTTTCCGTGAAGCTGCCATTTGACCACCACAACCCAAAATCGATATCGAAGCGTTGCAGTTAGACTAGTTATTGGACTTTTGAGGGCTCCAACTATAACTATATAGCTATAACTTAATGACTGCCATAGATGATTGTTTGGCAACTGGGATAACGGCTTAACGTGCTCTCCGAGGCACGACCAGACTAATGCAAATACCCATATTCATGCATACAAATATTTGCACTGAGCGGAGATCGAACCCGTGCCTCCTGCCAAAGTACCGATTTATTTTATTTAAAAGAAACCAAAGCGTAAACGAAAACAATAGATACTATAAAAATATCAAAATATTGAGACTCATAATTCTTTCTTCTTCTATCAAATATTTATTTACACTCAAAAGTTTTCTTTTATCAGTATAATCATATCGTAAACTCTCAGAACCTCTCATACTCTCTTATTTTTATACTTTTAACTTTGCCGAAAATGTTCACAAAACTATAATCTCGGTCTATAATAATTTTATTTTACTATATACCATGAAGATTTCCCCAAAAAGTTATCCCCAATGCATGCAGGAGATAAAAATAAACAGAGAAATCCATTATATACAGAGCTTTCTCAAAGTTCCGTGAGATTCATTTTCGCGTTCTGCGTTGTTAGTTTCGAGTGATAGTAGGGGTCAAATTTTGTTGGTTTGGGGTGACGTTGGGCATTCTTGCATTGGAAGCAGTCGCCTAGACGGCGCCATGCGGTGACTCAATGTACAAGCCAGCTGCTTTTCTGCTGACTCACGTTGCTTTATTATTGATTAAGTTTAACATAACATGAATTACAAAGTTTGGATATGTGTTTCATGATACGATTAAGATGGAATTTAATTATAATTGCTTTCTACCTAAAGCCTAAGTCAAAATTACAATGTTGATCCTTAACTACGAGAATTAGATTTCAGAAACTTTCTCTCCGAAATAATGTGTGCTTTGCAGCCTTCGTTTCTCGCTATGGCAGGAAAAATATTTTAATGGCGTGCAATCAACTTCAGAACAATGCAAAACCACTGACATAATTGTTTTAAAGATAACAAGTCCAATAAAAGTAGGTATCACTTTCAAACTTATCTTTGTCGTTAAATGCCATTAATGATAATCACAAAAATGCGGGTACAAGCGCTGAGACGCTGCCTAAACTCATTTTTAGATATTTGATACTACAGCATTTTAGTGTAATGCTCTAAGTTTTCCCCTAACAAGTGTACCCTACGTCGCACTGCGGGCAACACGAGGGTAACACTTATAAATTGCTTTAATTTAATACATTGCGTCTCTGACGGGGGAATCCGCATTTAGACTTTTTTGCTCAAGACGAACTTTGGCAATGAACAATCAATAATATTCTTGAAGAAACACATAAGCGTGTTGGTGATTCAAACTGCCACATGAGTTCTTATTGTAAATTCTAGGATTCGTTTGTGTAAACGTAGCTGCTAACTTTCCTTATTGCACTTTAGTTTGAAATTGGCTTTTGTGTAATATTAAGTTTTGACGCCATACTGAGTACGAAACAATAATAAAATAGCTGTAGAAAGGTCTACAGATAAGGGGTATACTTAATTGAACAATGATACTGTGATGCTTAGTTGTGATCATGTGTAGTCGATGTTTCTTCGTTTTGAGGAACACTAAAAACAATTCTAGAAACGGCGAACCAACTACCTTCTTGTGTTTTCTTCACTTTACTCACAAAGTGACATGAAATTACCACCTAATAAAATTATAATTCTTATATTGTGTACGTCGTATAAATAATTAAAACTTCAGTACTATTAAGGTTCATTAAAAATAATGTTGAATACAAGCAACATTTTATCTATAGAGACGAAGTGCTGTTTACTTTTCTCTTGATTTCTCCAGAGGACTGTAAATCCATCTTGATTCCAGAAAATCTGGAGAAAACAAACCTGTAGCTGTAATTACTACGTATTGGTTACTTACCTATATATTCAGTATTGTGAATAGCATACATTTCAAAAGATGGGGTTAAATTTTCTTAGATTGGGTTGCATTGTACATACTTATATTGTAAACCTAAACAACATTACACACAATTATACAGCAATACAAATAGTGTAAAATGTACCTACGAGACTAAGGAAGTGGCTTGATTTGAAGAATATGTAATATATGTTCTATTATGTCGTCATCAGTTGTGAGAATATTAAAAATCAATAAAAGAGTTGGTTTATTATGACGCCGCTTAAATTGACTAACCGCTTATTATGACGTAATCGCATAGAAAGTTTGGTTTCATATAAAATTCTTTATAACTAAGTCATTAAGTTGTTAAGGTCCCTTTTTAATAAATTTCGTCCGGGTATAGTACCCAACATGATTCCTGACATGTCCAGTAGTGTTCGAATTACTTCCTACTTACTTCTGCTTCTCTCCTTTTTACTAGAAAGAAGTTTTTTAAAAGAATTAATGTGACGGGTTTGTCATTTCCGTTGAATATCATTATAAGCGGATTCTACTGAAATGTATAGTTGTACTTATATTAAATGCAATTTATGTATTTCGATATTTTTATAATTGGATGTTACTCAAGCCCGTCAAATTTGACTAAAATTCGAGATGCAAATTCGAGACGCAAATTCAAATCGCAAATTCGAGACGCAAATTACGTACATAAATTTGGAAACTATTATATTAATTTTATTATTAGAATTTGAGTATATTTTGAGCATGACGTAATAATGATTAAACCATCAATTTCACCACTAAATTATTTTTTACTATTTCATTTGCATATTATTATTAGTCATTGACTCAAGTACGGCAGAGTAAGAAGGAAGGTAGCTTAAAATACTAGCGAATCTATATCTTATTTTAGCACCTCAATAACCTTTCATAAACTCAGTTCGAATATCAATAGAATACCTCACATGTTATTTTCCGTCGAAAATTTTGCAATTTTACCTTTAATTGGGATCAATGCTACCTTTTGAACTTCAACGACAAGGGATACAAATTAATTTTTGTGCTTTCAATATTATTTTCGTTAAAATCTGATTTCAAATTAACTTTAGGATTTCAGTGAATCAGAGAAGTAAAATATTAAATAACTTCTAGATTTATTTCATATTATTATTTTGTATTTTCATGTGATTGTAAATCGCTAAGTACAGTCAGCATCAGATCGAATTTGATGAAAAAAATACTCAAAATGATCTCTAATTAATTGATTTTAGCCCCTTTCTGTTGACTGACTGTTCTGTTACCTTCAGTTGTGAGAATATTAAAAATCAATAAAAGAGTTGGTTTTGCTCTTAAACTTGGTTTTAAGATCGTTTTGAGAATTTCTAGTCTAACATACTGGTGCTGGCGCGGAATGCATATATATCGCCATTTAAAAAGTACGGAATTCAATCTATTCGTTTGAATCTCTTTCATGAACAGGTATGGCACGGCACATATAGAGTGCAGACTACTTCAATCGAAAATTGCATACGTTGACAAGACTTTATATAATAAATAGAGGCAATGAAGTGATCACATTTATTGTAAAGGCATCTTCTTCTTCATCCTAGTATTCTCCAGACTCCATAGCATCCGAAGCTATGGAGTCTGGAGTCCGCTTTTACCAGTCCAACTGCGGATTTGGCTAATTTTCGACATTTTCTGTGGAGCGACTACTATCTGACCTCCACAACCCAAAAGTGAAATCGAAGCATTGCAGTTAGACCAGTTGTTGGACTTTTGAAGCCTCCAAACGAACGTAACCCGTAACGACTGCCATAAATGTTTGTATGGCCACCTGGACCGACGGCTTAACGTGCTCTCCGAGGCACGACTAGACCAATACAAATACCCATATTCGTGCATATAAATATTTGCACTGAACGGGAATCGAACCCGTGGCTCCTGCGCAGCGGCCGCGTTCACTACCGCTACGCCACGGAGGCTGACATTTATTTATTGTAAAGGCATAAATGATAAAAATAAGTTGCTGCAAGTTAATTTGTCAACCGTATTTATAGAATCCCTAGTACTACAACTGCAATTAAGTTATATTGATCTCGTTGTTTGAGGACATCCATTTTGACCTGATTTTACTGTTTAGGGGAGTAACGTGCTCTTAAATACCACTAAGCGGTCACAGATTTAAATGGCCACTGCAAGTAGGTAACTCAACACTGATTGTTTACGGAACAGTGATTGCTCCTGGCTTTATTCTATAGAAAATCTGAAATAATAATTTACTAGTATAGTTGGTCTAGTTTACGACGTTGACAAGCGAATCACGATTTTCACATTCAACCTTCAGTTATTGCCAATATGATATATGACTAAAACTATTGCCATAAAAGGAAAAGCAGTGTGAAATTGACCTGCCATACATAGATCACAGCATAAAATAATGCGACCTTTGGGACTACTAAACGTTTTCAAATCGCTACCCAAACTACTGACATTAATTTGGCCTATATAGGTAGCTCGTCGTATCTTGTTATGAAATAAAACTTGTCCTTCTAACTATTTAATGGAAAAAAATATGTTAGGAAGTTAATAAAGAATAACTTCTTGTTAACAATATTTACTTGTTTGATAAATTCTCAATTAGACTGTGTTAAAATGATGAAAGGGAGGATTTAAGGCACTCCAATACGTTGCACGCAATTCAGCAAGCAAGGCTATAGAATTCTTTAACAACATACGTATTTCTTCCTACAGTCCCGTGTATTTTAAACGGGGTGTGAAAAGCATTTGATGAGGCCGTCAAGCTGAGGGACACCATTATAATATTGTTAGTGTCTAAAATGGTGACCTTTCTTCCTGAGACTTGGCAGCGTTGATGAATCAGTCAGTCATTTAGGAAAAGTAATTTTACATGCATTCTGTATAAACTTCCAAAGAAAAATAAGTTAAATAGTCAGCATCATCCTATGCGTGTGCCTTGGAGAGCACGTTAAGCCGTCGGTCTGTTTAAGTTACCATACGAACATCTATGGCAGTCGTTACGGGTAGTCGGTGGGGGGCAAAAACAGTTCGACTAGTATAACTGCTGACCTTCAAAAGCGTCAATTTATTGTGGAGACCAGATGGTACACGATTGATAGCAGATGCTTCAAGGTAAATAGTTCCGTTCAGCCGAGTCACGGTTAGACTCTAAAGACGACCCCAACAGAGTTGGGAAAGGCTCACAGGATGATGAATATTGATTATGCTAATTCCAAAAAGTTAAGAAAAATTATTATATACTCAGCATTGTACCTGCACCTGAAAAAATATATTGTAATATCTCTATGCAGTCTCGAGGTATCATCTTCATCATCATCACATCAGCCATACATAGTCCACTATTGAACACAGGCCTCTCCTATAGACTTCCAGTGTGACCGATCTAAAGCAGCCCGCATCCAGCGCTTCCCGGCGACCTTAATGAGGTCGTTCTTCCACCTGGACATTGGGCGTCCCACGTTTACCAGTCTTGACGTATATTGGAAAACAAATACATTTTACTATACACTCGAAAATATAACATAAATTTCTGGAGGGAAGCCATATTATGTACTGCTTCTATTTTGGGCATTACCATCTTGATTTATAAGAAAGGTAAATATGAATTCATTCTATTGTCACCAATATTGAATTGAACATAAGAGACAATTTTTGGTTACATTTTTAGTTATGTTGACAATAAGTTTTTTTAAATGTCACTGTCCGTCGGTGAAAGCGAAAAAAAAATAATACCCGCCCACGAATATCAGCAATTATTTTTGATTATTATTACATATATAGAGCTAAAAGTAATTCATGCAAAACCTAGAAATTGGTGAATGTTCTGCAAAGTCAGCTCTGAAGGATACAAGACTTAAGAATTTTTTGTTTAATTATCATAAGTTAATGTGCTTGTTAGGCTCAAGAAAATGTCTGAAATACTTCAAAACATCCACACCAACACCTCTAAAAAAATTAGCCCACACTCACAGTCTAAGTGGGGTTTGAACCCGCGATCTTAAAGATATATAGTATGAAAAATGCTTAAAGATTTAATTCAATGTTTTTTCAAAATCGCGTAGACCGATTAAATTTTTTCTCTTTATTCGATTTCAATTAGCCCACACTTGCGAAAGAGAATATGATAATTTCTTATAATCTTAAATGATGTCATATTTAATAATATCTTTACTGAAGTAGACGTATCTGTGAAACCGGTAGCTGAATATGTAGTGGCGTCAAATGTTGCCATGACGACGCTCAGCGATTCCAAACTTTAGCCATAAACAACACCTGCCATTCAATGCGCGATTAAATGTTGCTTAATCTTCCAAGTTGGAAACATATTGATCAAAGGTGAGGGCCTTAAGTAAGAAGTTGATCAAATTTGAACAAATTACTTTCAATGTTTACGTAATTTAATTATTTACGAATTCATACTTGTACTTCTTTGTGTTTAACTGAATTTAAATCCATTACTTTCTGCGTTACTCGTTGATCTTTAAGATCTTTATCAGAAAGGATCTATCACGTACATAATACAAAGCTTAAGTACTACGATGATACTTAAGTTTTTCATTATGATATACCTGCATATCGTGAACATATTTCAGTACTTACGAAGTTTTTGTTGCTAAACTATTAACTAAATTATTACTTCTATTCACGTCGTCTAAGCTTCGATATTCAGACTCTGATTCTACAAATGACCAGTTGACGGTACACACACATAGAAACCAGCAAATTCATCTCTACGACTCACATTTTCACTTTCACTTGCTAACTTTTACAAAATGCACAATACATGAACTGTAAAACTAGATATTTTTTGCATACCGGCAAATAAGTTCAAAATGTATTTGCATGGAAAATGCAAAAAAAAGTTGAACAACGCCATGTAAATATTTACAGAGTTTTTAACACAAAGCTATTCATAAACAAATGCATTAGACATGCAATATTTTAATCATGAAATTTGGCGTAACATTACTTTAATGCAAGAACATTTAGAGTTTAAAAGTTATAAAACAGGAATAAAAAACTTCAGCTGTATTTATTTGTTCATCAACTTCAACTGCTTTTTGTTAGTATATCTTTGTGGAGGTTATTTTATATTTAGCTTTGAATGCAGTATAGATTTATGCAGGGGGTTTTTTAAATTACTTAAAAGTAGGCAAAGCGTATTGCAAATTGCCGCCTATTGTGTATATAAATACGTCTTAAGTGGACTAAGCTTTCGAAACATGTTGAAATATACATCTATATATCGATAGAAAAGAAAAGGTGGGTCCATATCATAGTATATATATTGCACGCCACAGTTTTGGGTCTGGAAATAAAAGAGTTTTTACATTATTTTGGCCCACTACTTATTTTATTAAAGGTACAAGAACTAAAACCTGGGTTACCGAATTGCTTGGCTAGCGTACGGTGACCGAGATTATTTTAGGTAGGGTGCCTTACTTAATACATATTATATGACGAGGATTAAACAATTTCGCTATACAAGGAAACATTTTCGCCACTTTGTTACCAATATTTAATGGAGACGCTGGAGCGGGACCCATGGGGGCGGCCTTACCTTATGGTAAGACAAAAGCTGCGCCCCCGGGCCCCTCCGCTGACCCAGGTGCTCGAGCCGGCTCTGCTCGGGGGAGTGGTCGAATCCCTGTTCCCAGCGCGAGCGGAACATGTTCCGCCGCAGATGGCTCCGCCGCCTCGGTCGCCTATGGCGCCCGGTGCGGTGATTGACGACGATGTGCCCGAGGTCACTCGGGTAGAACTAGAGCTGGCGGTGCGAAGGCTTGGAGCCAAAAAGAACACCGCCCCGGGACCCGACGGCATTCCAGGCCGCGCGTGGGTCCTAGCTCTAGGGGAAGACGGTCTCGAACCCCGACTGAGAGGGTTCCTCAGCGCATGTTTGGAGCGGGGCCAGTTTCCGAAGATGTGGAGGACGGGGAAACTGGTCCTCATCCGCAAGATGGGCGGACGAGCCGTCCGGGTACCGGCCCATAGTGCTGCTCGACGAGGTGGGCAAACTCTTTGAAAGAATCATTGCCAAGCGCCTCGTCGAGCATCTCTCTAGAGTGGGGCCGGACCTGGCGAATACCCAGTTCGGGTTCCGCCGGTGGCGTTCCACTGTGGATGCCATCATGCGTGTGAGGACTCTGGCGGAGGATGCGGTCGCTCGGGGCGAGGTGATGTTGGCGGTGTCCTTGGACATCTCCAAAGCGTTTAACACCTTGCCCTGGAGTTGCATCAGAGAGGCGCTCGTATATCACGATGTGCCTCTCTACCTCCGCCGCAAAGTCGGGGCGTACCTGACGGGGAGAGCCGTCGTCTACCCGAGTTCGACCGGAGTCGGAAGGCGTGAAATGTCGTGCGGTGTTCCACAGGGATCGGTCCTGGGACCGCTGCTGTGGAACATCGGTTACGACTGGGTGCTTCGCGGTGACTTCGCGTACGGTGCCACCGTCACGTGTTACGCGGACGACACGCTGGTGACGGTGGGCGGGGCTACACACCGCGAAGTGACCCTGAGGGCCACGACCGCGGTTGCTCAAGTCGTGGAACGGATCCGGCGGCTGGGTCTCGAGGTGGCTCTGCACAAGTCCGAGGCCATGTTCTTTCATGGCCCTCGGCGCAGGCCAGACCCGGGAGCCAGCCTTACAGTGGGAGGCACTCCCATCGACATCAAGCCCCGGTTGAAATACCTGGGGCTGGTGCTTGACGGTCGATGGGACTTCGGAGAACATTTCCGAAGTCTGCACCCCAAGTTGGTGGCAACGGCGAATGCCTTGGGCAGGCTGTTGCCCAACTTGAGGGGCCCAGAGGACTCCTGCAGGAGACTCTACGCGGGTGTCGTGCGGTCCATGGCCCTATATGGGTGCCCCGTATGGGCGGACACCCTGGGGGCCAGATTCCTGCCTCTGCTCCACGCGGCGCAGAGGACGACGGCCTCCAGGACCATCAGGGGGTACCGCACGATATCCTTTGAAGCGGCGAGTCTCCTGGCCGGATCGTCACCGTGGATCCTGGAAGCGAGGACCCTTTCGGCACTCTATCGGTTCCGAAAGGAGGCGCGGGGGCGGGGATTCGATCCCGAGCCCGAAGAAATTCGGGCCGAGAAATCCCGGCTCCACAGGGCCATGGTGACCGAGTGGGAGCTACGACTTGAGCAACCACGCGCAGGGCACGCCGTGATTGCGGCGGTAAGGCCCATCATGGGGGAGTGGCTAGAGAGGCCGCACGGTGGCCTCTCGTACCGTCAGACGCAGGTCATTACCGGACACGGTAATTTCGGGCGGTACCTGCATCTGATGGGTATAGAGCCAACGCCCGAATGCCATCACTGCGACGCGAGCGTGGACTCAGGGCTGCAAACGCTCACCGAGTGTCCGGCGTTTGAGACGCCGAGGCGGGAGCTTGTGACGGCCCTGGGGGTGAGAGTGCTCACGCTCTCCACCCTGCTCGCGGCGATAGTCCGCTGCGCGGATGCGTGGGCGGCCAGCGCCTCCTTCTGCGAGCAGGTCATGCTCGTGAAGGAGACAGCAGAGCGGGCGCGGCGCAGCGAGCGAGAAAGACTCGCGGACATCGCTCGCCGCGTTCGAAGGCGGCTCGGGCGTCGGAGGGTGCAAACCGACCTCCGTCCCCCATGAGCGCGGGCCTGAGGGTGACGGGTGGAGCCGCTCGTCACCCTAGCAGAAGTAGGCCACGGCGGCGGCGCGCATCGTAGGACGATGCGCGCCCCCCCCATACCGGGGGCGAGTTGGGGACCGCGTGGTCCCCCCTCCCGAGGAGGGCCAGACCGAGAGGAATGGCCCTGGGTCAGCCGGGGTGCGAGGGATATGTCAAAAGACAACCTCACCTCCGGCCTAGCACATCGACCCACAGACGGCGTGCGGTTTAGTAAACGAAGTCATTAGTCAATCAAAATCGTATGTGGTTTCAAAAATTCAGTAATGTACGAAAAGAACAAATATATTATGTTTAGGAATCATTCATAGTTCATAACTAAATCACCAAAAGTTCAGGTTCAAAATTATTCAGTATTTAATTGCAATTCCACTAATTGTTATTCCTATAAATCAATTGTGAATCAGTTTAAGTTACATGATCCGTACGAGTATGTACTTTCAACAAAACAAAATTTTACCTAGTGCACGCATCAAGTCGTATTCATTTCATCAACCCAAAAGACCATCTCAGCGTGTTCCATCTATTCCGGAGTCAAGAAGAGTATGGAATACACAACCAACCAATCTAACCAGAATCTTCTTTTAATTTACTTGCAATTTGAGTTAATGTGTGGGTATATTTATCAGGACTATTCGCTATTTCTACGATATATATAATGCAGTGCCAGCTAAAATCCAAATTAAATATTAAAGTTTGAATTATGGGTAGTGGAATTAGAACAAACGTACTTTATAAATATGTTTGGTTATAAATATGAATGGTCCAGCTAGATCGAGTACCTAAAACAATCTTATTTTTAGCTAGTTCAATGAAATTAAAGTTGCTAATTAGACGATAGTCCGATATACTTTGAGGGGCCTTCAAAGGATAGAGTGTACAGGACAAGCTAAACAAATGTAATTGGACCTCCGGATTTCGACAGGCTATGAAGTCTATCGACTTGTGTTCTTACCGGATAAAGCCTGCCAGTTTCCAGCTACACCTATGCCTTCTTAATTAAACATATCTTTTATATCGATCGCGAGGTCCCGGGTTCGAATCCTGGCCATTACACTACCGATGTGAACCCACTCCTAGCACAAGCAATTTAGCTTAGTTGGAGGGGTTAGAGGGAATATTAGTAATTTCGATAATTTCGGTTGCTAATATTCTTTTTTAAAAAAAAAAATCTAATCTAATCTAATATATATATACCCGCCAACTAGCGTAATCAGTTGCCCAATAAACTACCTAGGCAGTTAACTAAACGGCGTCGTTAAATTAGCAGCCGGACTGCGCCTCTAGACAAGTGGTAATTCGCTAGCCGGCGTTAAATGGAATAGAATGACGAATGTATGGGATTTGACGTATTTGACAAGCGTTAACGTCTGTCATATACATCAAATCCCATATATTCGTCATTCTATTCCACCAAACGCCGGCTAGCGAATTGCTACTTGTCTAGAGGGGCTGGTGTTCAATCATTTCATTAAACGGTTAGGCAAATAGCTTGGATCGATGACGTTCAATTACTTATCTAGCCATTTAATCAAACAGCTATAAAAATGACTTAATTCTGCATGGTTGCAAAATAAATAACCACGAAGGCTCGCCTTAGCGGGAGCGAAGCGGAGCGGAGCAGAGAGCGGAGCGGAGACCCTCGAACTTAACAAGTCGGATTGCGTAATTTTCACAATGAACCTATCACTAATTTTCTGTGAATACATCTCCGCCTACCCTCTCAGAGATGTACAGGTGTGAGTATATGTATATATGTATGTATTTTTCTGTCTTATTTCGGGGTGGAGCCCCATCTTACGAATGGCCTAAGCAATAACCAGCCAAGTTATTAAATGTCGTAACAAACGTTACGGCTGAATATCATTCAGGCCGTTCATTGAAAGGCGCCGTTTAGTTAACAGCCTAGGCAGTTAATTGAACGGTTGATTATGCTAGTTGGCGGGGACATATACACACTAAACTTTATACAAACTTCATAGACAGAGCAAGTGACACTACAACGTGGCTTATAAAAGTTCTATTACTTGGGTACAAATTAAAAATACATACAGCCTATAACATTCTTCTTTACTTTGTTCTTTTCAATATTGTTCTTCAAACTGTGAATATGTAAGTTTAAAGAGCATTTACACACATAACGAACACATTCTATGTCTACACAGTATATGGTCAAAGTAACTACCTACCAAATCTTCTATTTCAGAAATAATCCACTAGGTGTAATTGAATTAAAAAGGCGTATTAAAAGCTTTAGATAATGTTATTACGAGAACTGTACGTAGTACTGTTACTTTTAAAACATTTTGTTCATTTTGTGGTTTACTTTGAAGATTAATTTCGAAATGTAAAAATTGTATGATTCAATTTTGACTGCCTCGCTGATAGCATAGTATAAGTTTACGTTTAGGGCGAAAGGTCTCAGTTCGATTTGTGGTGCATTTTAAATGTTATTGAATGTACATAATACATATACTCACGCCTGTAAACCCCGCAGGCGTATGTAGAGCTGTTATACCATCCACATTTCACTAGGATTTTTGGTCCAACGTAATAGGGGGCGAGCCAATTGCCGTCTAGCATGCACTTAGTCCTGGGCTGTATTTATTTATTTATTTATTCTTTATGCACGATGTACATTGGCGGACTTAATGCCGTAGGCATTCTCTACCAGTCTACCATTGGGTGATGCAGAGCTAATACGAGGTAGGCGCATGTTAAAGAAGAACAATATCTACGTTTGCTTCTATATAAATAACAAAGTTGACAGGTCGCAGCTATCCCGACTGCGATTGTAGTTCAATAACATATACTTACATAAACAGTACATATACCTACATACCATAATATATATCTTATATATATATCACATAAAATATACACACATACATAACATAAATATATATACCTAAATATACATATATCCCTATGAGTAGGGATGTCATTATCGTTGAGACGATGATTCTGTCATTTCAGTGGTGATCAATTGCCGTACCCTAGACCTAAATACATTGCAACTCGTGCTCTTCCTGATCTCTAGAGGAAGTGCGTTCCATAGACGAACAGCCTCAACAAAGAAAGAAGAGCCTAAAAAGTTCGTTCTATGAGAAGGAAATGCGAGGAGCCGGTTGTCAGTAGAACGAAGATTTCGATTATTGTTGGAACATAAAAGCTGAAAATAAGAAGTTAAGTAAGGAGGAATACTAGGAGAGTTGAGGATATTGTAGAGAGTAGTAAGTGCGCGCAACTTACGGCGAGGACGGATGGGTAACCAATTAAGCTGCGAACGGAATGAAGACACGTGGTCATATTTGCGAAGATTGAAGATGAATCGAATGCAGTTATTGAGAAGACGGTCAAGTTTATCGAGAAGTTCTGCATTCTGGTCAAAATAGCACACATCACCATAGTCTATCAGAGGAAGGATTAAAGTCTATTCTTAGTCGCCTTCTAACGATACTCACAGGAAGATATGGGGAGGCCCTATTCTGTTCCACCGGCAACCAAAACGGCATTAATTGAATGTGTTTGCTGGATAAATCTCAGACATGTAATTAAGTAGTAAATATTAGTACCAATCAATCAATTAGCCATCACAGTCTACTGCTGGATATAAGAACTCTCCCAATATGCGCTATTTCTCCCGATTCGCCACTTTTCGCATACAGTCTATGCATCAGTTGTATACATCATCTCATAAACTCACGCCTTTATCCCCGAATAGGTAGGCAGAGGTGCTAGCACCCACATTTCGTCATTTTATGTTTAGGTCCCAATATAATAGGTGGCGAGCCTATTGCCATTAACCAGGCACTTATAAACCTGCGATAAATACACACATAACTTCGAAAAGCATCGAAAAATCAATGGTGTGTGCCATGGAAAACCCTGGGATCGAACCCGAGACCCCGTCTCAGCAGTCCATTACTCATACCACTAGGCTACCGCGGTTATAATAGTGTAATACATAAATAGTAAGTTGTATACATAAATATAAATATTTAAATTGATCTGAGTGTTTCTATGTATGAAAATTTGCAAATATTCACAAATATGTTTCGAAGTAAATATATAAACACGCTTCTTGAACCAATCTAGTAAGTTTAGTTTTGGCCTTGATAGAGCCATTTAGAATGCCCTAGAATATTTATTTACGCTAAAGGCGTAACTTATTACAATAGATAATATCACTTTATTACCCTTGTAACTAACTAGTGTTAGTAGTACAATTTAACGACCTATATGGGTCAACCCACATAATCAAGACAGACACATATAATAAAATATATCTATCTTATTATTCTTGGCCGAGATTATAGGCATAAGACTTGATCACACAGCGTAAACCATCCTAAGTCAATACAGCCAGTTCATCGAACCGTTTTGAGAGGTATTGCGGACCCTCTTAGATCGGCGATTTTTATGACTAACGTGTACATACATAGTTATATTATAGTTGTGTAGTATATTGTTTACACCATACGAGCATATTACTGATTGTACGGAAATTTTCCGCACTGTTATAGCTCAATCACAAAGCCGCGTTATAATCAGGGGATAATACCGCACATGTTATTACGATAAAGCCTTAAACACACTGACACTGATATTATTGGTCTATAATACCGAACGATTACCAATAATGTATTATAAACTGTAGATACGTTTTCTGCACTCTAAAATGGCGATGATGACTTTTAACATGGTTTTATGCTCCAACCAGAGACGCGACAGCGCGCTAAGGAAGAAAATAATACGTCTCTAATTATAAATTCGTAATAATAATAATAATAATATTGTTGTGCCAATAAGCCTGATAGAGTGATAATAGAGCGCCGTGCAGTAATAGTTGATATCACTATCCCTCATGACGAGAATCTCTTGAAGGCAGAAAAAGAAAAACAAATTAAGTATTTGGACTTAGCCCATGAGATTGTCGACATGTTGGATGTGGACTCAGCTAATTGTACCGATAGTCATCTCGGTTCACGGACTTATCGCCAAGAGCCTCGATCAATACCTTATGAGGCTCTCGTTAGATAGCTGGCTCAAGGGCTTGATGCAGAAGGCGGTTCTGCTAGGCACGGCACGTATAGTGAGGAAGTTCCTCTCCCTGGAGACCTAACCACCGGTAGCTTGGTCCCTGTACCCGATGCCGGTGGGACACTATTTTTTATATTTTTAAATATGTTTATTTTTTTTGTAGATGTATTTAAAAATGTAATTTATATGTTTGTTAAAATAAATAAAGGAAATAATAATATTATTATTGCATGTTCATTTCTCTCAAATAAACAGTACACCGATCGACAGAATAAAGTAACCAAACAAATACATTCATTATTGGCTCATTAATATAAATTATTAGATAAAATGGAACCATATTCCATATATGAAACAAAGAATGTCTTGAATAGCGAAACCACAAAGCTCTTCTGGGACTGAGCTTTAATAACAGATAAAACGCTTACAAATAATAGACAGATATAACACTAACCCTAAAAGCTGAAAAAATCATGTATTTAATAGACATTTTGATTCGTAACTCTGAAAACGTAAAAACAGAAAAATACAAAAAACATACCACTCGCTGATGAAATACGGCAAATGTGGCATCAACGCACAGTCAAAATCATACCTATCATTCTTTCTTCCACAGGTCTCATCCCAAAATCATAACACATGACTCAAAGAATTAGGCCTTTTTTTTACCGCGAGGGAAAATCCTTCACGGATAGGTACTATGCCGGACTCCTACCGACTAAAAACCGTAACGTACCGCCTAATAGCCTGCAGTTAGGAGCCCCGGGTAAGCCCTCAGAAAGATATCCCAGGACTGCCAACAGACCTACGGCTGCGGCCTCGCCTAGGGGGTGGTTCGGGTGCTATCCCGCGTCTATTAGGGGGTTTACGGGTGCCATCCCGCTTCAGGGGGGCGTGTGTGAATCCCTCACGTCACATCGTGAGCAGCCCACTCGCCGTCCTCAGGCCCCCGGTCATTGAGGCCGATAGTCTATATCATTACAGAGATCAGTTGTTATAGATACAAGTTCCATAGTTAGGCGATTCTTCACATCCACCACCCAAACACCCACCTCAATTCTAAATGAAGCAACCCACTTGGCTTAAGCCCGTGATATGTTCACACATATCAGCCTAAGAAGCTGTGATATTCAAGACAAATAATAATACAATTCATTCATGTATGTATTCCTAGTATATTAAATTGTCTTGCAAAGGCCTCTATGTCTTCGGCCCGACACACGCCTCCCAAAGGCTCGGGACGCCATAGTCCCAAGAGTTATGGCATAGAGAAATATAATTCATATAAATTAATAGTAGTTCTCTGCTGTCTCCTTCACGAGCATGACCTGCTCGCAGAAGGAGGTGCTGGCCGCCCACGAATCCGCGCAGCGGACCATCGCCGCGAGCAGGGTGGAGAGCGTGAGCACTCTCAGCCCCAGGGCCGTCACAAGCCCCTGCCTTGGCGTTTCGAACGCCGGACACTCGGTGAGCGTGTGCAGCCCCGAGTCCACGCTCACGTCGCAGTGATGGCACTCGGGCGTTGGGTCTATGCCAATCAGATGCAGGTACCGCCCGAAATTAATAGTAGTTTATGATACTGTTGCATAATAAGGGTTCTTATAACATGAGTGTGTTTTAAAAAAACGAGCCGTAGGCGAGTTTTTGAAGTGAAAACTTCTTTAGCGGCGTTGGATGGGTGTAAAATGTTAAGGAAGCGTCAGGATTAGTTGACCTTTGAACCGTAACCGACGACTGACGTCATACAAGATTAGGTACAGACTATCTATTTTGCAAGTTACGATAGATAGCGTCGTAGCTTAAACGGTAAGCACTTCGACTGTAAGTCCTTATAGTTTCAGATAGTATCGGGTTCAAACCACCTGGCCTTCAGGGATTTTTTGTGATTGTTTTTTCTTATAATTTATTACTTTTGGTGATTATTTTTTCTTTTTGTAATTTATTAATTTCTTCTGACAAAAAATCACAGAAAATTAGTGATAGGTTCTATGATTGGCGCTACACTATAGGTATGGTATGGTATGGTATGTTCTTTTTATCTTTTTCTATGTATATAACGAAGAAAGAAAGAAAGAAAAAGTTTTCACTTCTGCCGGCACTCCCAGAGTGCAACCCGTCTTTTTTTATAGTATCACACGAGTGTTATAAGACCAAGTTATGTACAGTGTCATACACTACTTTATCTACTCTCATACTATAATACATAAACTAATTTATTTTACAAACAAAACCAAACTTTGTTTAATTGAAATGTAAAATGTTGGCGCCAAGGCGCATACATCGATTGCGCATGCGTGTTTCTTTTTTTTTCTGAATCGGCGGATTCTTTTTTTAAAGTAGAGGTTCAGTCCAGATGGAGATTGTATAGGTGTATCGTTATGATTAAAAAGTTATTTTTGATTTAGGTGTCCACCTGTATCGTAATAAAACTTTTTTTTGGCCTGTACGTAATGTTTGTCATAAGAGTTTTGATTTCAATTTTATAATCTTTGTATTATAGTATCAGAGTAGATAAAAATATTAACGTGTTATCAGTTAGTAGCTATAGCTTTTTAGGGTTCCGTACCCAAAGGGTAAAAACGGAACCCTATTACTAAGACTTCGCTGTCCGTCCCTCAGTCCGTCTGTCACCAGGCTGTATCTGAAGAACCGTAAAAGCTAGACAGTGGAAATTTTCACAGATGTTGCCGCTATAACAACAAATACTGAAAACAAAATAATAATGATAATTAAGGGTGGCTTCCATACAAAAATGTGATATTTTAGCCTAAATAAATAAAATAAAGTTTTTTTTTATATAGGACACGTCAATTTGACTTTACCTTGCCTGATGGTAAACTGAAGGCAAAGTTTCAGGAGAGAGGGCCACCATTATATACACGTGCCATGTTAACAATGGTGGCACTCAGCTTGACGGCCTCATCAGATGCTTTTTCACGCCCCGCTTAAAGGACCTGGGACTGTAGGAAGAGGGAAACGCGTGAGCTGGCAAGGAATTCCAGGTCTAAATGGTGCGACAAAGGAAAGAGTCACTGAACCGCTTGGTTCTTGAAGGAATGTTCTGCACCGTATGCGGGTGACATCTAAATCCTGCACGTGTCGTCCTGTATAGGAAAGGAGAGGGTGGGACTAATTGGGATAGCTCTTCAGAACATTCACCATGGTAAAGACGGTAAAATACTGCCAAGGAAGCTAGAACAGCTGCAAGTCGCTGCAACTTGTCGAGAGCATCTAATAAGTACTTTGTAATAATATTTAAAGGGGGGCTTCCATATAACAAAAGTTTTTTTTTACCGTTTTTTGCTTGATATTAATAATGGCTACACGTAGACGCCAGAAATATTTACAAATTATTAAGGTTATATTTTTTTCTGGTACGGAAGCCTTCGTGCGTGAGTTCGACTCGCACTTGGCTGGTTTTTTATATTCAGTGCTTAAGACATTTTTGAAAGACGCCATGTTCCTACATGACGTATCTGTTAATAAGTATATCATTGTACGCCACACACAAATTCACACAATGCCATTGGAACATCCTATGGTAGTCGTTATGGATAGTTGGAACCATCTAAATAGTCTAAATAGTCTAACTACAGAATAATTGTAGGAGTCATTATGGCAGATAGCTGTACACCAAACAAAGAATACAACGTAAATTGATTTAGCTAAATTAACGCTTTATTGTATTATAGGTAGTCCACAAAGGGAAGTGCTGCTTCCAAAGAATATTCTGTCAAGGCGGGACTGACCCATGTTTTGGGACCCGTGTTGCGTATCTATTTGATTAGCATAGGGCTTTGTAGAGAAACAGTGAAAGGGCGGGCGCGTTCGCCGTCTCTGTGTTCTACGGAGTGTTGGATACGGTCTGATTCATAATACCATTCGGTCAAGCCGTAATCCTGGCGGCAACAGGAAGAAACAGTGAACTCAATTTAATAGCAAGATTATTACAACGAGTGCTATTCATATGGCCGCAGCCGTTGTAAAGATTGCTTGGTACCAAAATATTTACAAACTTTATAATATTTTGGAATATACCTATTGGAGTAGTTTGATAATCACCAGAGTTAAAAATAATATACCCTTCTCATACACACATACATAAAATCTCGCCTGTATTATCCCCGAAGTGGTAGGCAGACCCAGATATCGCCAACTATGATTTTTGATTTCACGTAACTGTTTATTTACTGTCGAATACAGAAAAGCTTTATTCCTTATCACATTCTAGGACACCCACGAGGAGAAGTGGGAATAAAATAGGTTATTTTATCCACTGGGAACTAACGTTTTGATTATTTCAGTTTAAAAACAAAGGTAATCGATAAATAAGAATTTATAATTAGGAGAACGGGAATTAACGCGGTCATGGTATAGGTACTTTCATACCTTTGATTTCCTGATGTTTCGACCAGGTTACGCTGGTCGTGGTCACAGGCTGACTGACTGACTAACTGATCATGGAACGCGAGATCTTTTAAGCTAATATTTATTTTAATTTAAGTAAATAAGAATTTGTTAAGTTACTTATTTTAAGTTTCTCTTTGTTCTCTTAACGGCATAAAATTAATTATCTTTATCCGAAATAATACATTTTATTTAAAAAAACCTACACTGTAGTAATTGCCTACTGTTTTTCTTCGAATAACTCGCTAACCTGTCTACCTGTATTTGCCCAAAATTTTATTAATTAAATTCATTTTTTGTTGGCCAAATTTTTTTGTGGTTTTAAGCCATACTTAAAACTGTAATACCTTCATTATAACTGAAAAATCACATTGAGGAAGCTCTTTTCTTAATAAATTTATTGTTCAATTTCAGTGTTCTATTTGTTGTTGTATCAAAAAATAATCAGTCAAGTTATTGTATTAGACATTTTGTTATCAAACGAAATTATAAAGTAAGGATTATATTTTCAACAGTCATTTCGTACCTAATGATATAATTTTCTGAAGCTTAGGTGAAAATAAAATAAAACTTTAGTACTATTACGTATTATATTCATGCAACATTCATGCCCAACATTACCAACGCAAAAAATATTGTATGAAAATTATATTCCGTATCAGTTTATATCACAAAATTTCGCTTTATATATTTTTACATATCCAACCGATATTTTTATATAATACTCCAATCAGATATTATTTTATATCATTCCTTTAATAGAAATTTAAGCTTATTACTGTATGAGTGAATTTTATTTCAGGTTTAGAGGGACTTGTCATCTGTTCCAAGCAAAACATTTAACTTAATAAGAAATGTTTGTATAGATCTTACCTATTCATTCCTTACTTACCTGTCAAATCATTCCTTACTTACCTATTCATTCCTTACTTACCTGTCAAATCATTCACAGAGTTCGTTGCGTTAGTTATTGCAACGTAGTTGCACCATGAAGACTTGAGAACTGCTCGAAGAATGCTGAGCGGCAACGCAGACGCTGTTCAATACTGTGCAGTCACGGTACTGATTTCAATGAGTTTGATTAAAAGGGAACGCCGCAGTCACATTACTTTTCCTTTTAAGAATCAATTCAACTAAGTTTCAGCATTTTATAGAGAAGTGCGACTTTGTTGATAATTTTATTACACAATACTTTTCTCTTCAAATTTCTAATCTCTTTTTGACTCATTTTTTTTTCATCATACTTGCTCAGAACTGGCTTATTTCACCGCAATTAGGCAGATAATGACACTTATAATCAAATTGTGGCTGTTTTATTGTTTTAATTCACAAGTGAGTTATAGATCCTTTTTAAAACTTAAATGGTTCGGTTGCTTTTTCTTATTCTTAAAAAAAAAGTCTCGATACAAAAAAGGTCGTGTTCAATTGTACAAATAAATTAATATACTTATCACTTGCTGATTTCATGCAACTTAGTATTTAAGTTGATTATTTTAAATTGTCTGTGTTTAATAAACAACACTTTCACTCAATTAACTAATAACTTTTGTTTTGTGTGTAATAACTTTAAATTCCCCATTTATTCCGCGACGAATATAGAAAGTAACCCAAAGAAATTCACAATACATTTTCACTTTTGAAATTATAGTTCTTAATTAATTAAAATGTCTACATGTAGGCTCTAATTATAGAGAAAATTATTTATGTTGTACCACGTCCGATGATATGATGTGATTGATGTGAAGCCCATAACGTTATGGAATGTTTACTACCTGAAAACTGCAAGGGTAAATATCTATTTAAGTATTACTTTACTCACAAGGATGTTAAAAAACATAGTAATACCCGTGTATATTGATGATTACCGTTCTTGGCTCTCTTAAGACGCTCACCTTACGGCTCGGTTCTCAATGGCGCCAAAGCGGTAATCATCATAATGTACTATTAATCCTTTTTGCATGTACCCGATAGTGTTATATGTGATGTTGCAAGTGTTTATAGCCATGCAGACCCTGTTGATATGAACCACCGATACGAAACGTGGCTTAGTCCTGAGAAGACTCCAACCAGAAAGTTAGCGGGCTTTTTTATCAAAATACGGGACCCAAGCCAACCTCAACCGCAAGACACTAAACATTGTTTGATTGAAGAATGAGTCTAGAGGATACGACAAAGTTCTAGGGCAGGTATTTTTCTCGGGATTAGAGGTCAGATGGTAGTTCAGCAAAAACCAAAATAAAGCATCATCATTCTCACGCTCCAACTATTTTCCTAGTAAAATCATGAACGGCTTTCAGCCTATGAAGGGCCTAATCTTCGAAATTTTACGTAAATTGACTGTCATCAAACTACTTCAGAAACTGAAATAAACCATATTATGGAAAGAAAAAGTGCTGACCCTGGGTTCTAAAGTATACGCTGAGCAGCTAACTGGGATTTGCGCTCGTATGAAGAAGAATTATTGCTTACTGCCACGTGGGCTCAGGTGGGCGCTGTATGCTTGTTTACGACATTAAGGGTATAAATAATAAAAAGTCAACATTTCATCATAGCTAAGGATCGTTTTATCCTATGAAATACTGAATTTCGGCTGACTTCCAATTTGGATAATACGCCATCAATTTTCAGAACCTGTCAAAATTTATATTCTTTTCATTAATATTTTTAAGGCATCGCAAAACGTCTTCATTAACAGCCAGCGCAGATTGTATAATAATCCTTTTTCATCTTTTACTTTTTTTGTCATTGCCAACATCAATTTAGTCGTTCGTCCCAAATTACACTAAAAGCGATGTTGCAAGCTTTTAAAATATTGGATGGTTTTAAGTGCGTAGTACTGCGATATATAGAAGGTATATTACGTATTATAAAACACCATATTATTAAAATATTTAACACAATTGCTATACTTTATTCGTAGTATTTTAGCGCATATTTACATATATACATACCTAAGTATATACAGAATAGGTCTTCGTGCCAGGTTCATGAACATCTTACAATAGTAAACGAATATAAAGCAAATGATTATTATATTTTAGAACGTTATTTGCCTTTTTAGATGAAAGAATTATGATAGCCTTGATATAATCTTTAAAGGGAATTAATTAAATTAGAATCAAATATTGTGTATTCCATTTAATGAAATACATAAATTCGGGTTGGCACAACTACAAGGTAGGTATCAACGGTGAACATATATAGAGAAGAATTTATCAGTCGTAGAAATATTAAAGGTTTAGTTCTATACATTTGTATCAATAGGCGTTTATAAATTGTTACTAACTAATGAAGACATAACAAATTATCTTATAACGTTTGGAAGAAGGTATGCTAACAGAAGAATAATTTTCGCTGTAGCTGAAGCACTCCTCGATATGCAGCAGCCATCTGTGAAAGAAGTAAGTTAAATTAGTTCTTGGTACCTATAATAAACAAAACCTTTATTTAAAACACAGCATAAGTTTTTTATTTATATTATAACTAGTCGTGACAATGCTTGGATGCGTGTTATCTACCACAAGGAATGGTTAGCCTAGTGGTCTGGGTAATGGACTGCTGAGACGAGGTCTCGGGTTCGATCCCAGGTTTTCCATGGCACACACCAATGACTTTTCGATGTTTTTCGAAGTTATGTGTGTATTTATCGCAGGTTTATAAGTGCCCAGTTAATGGCAATAGGCTCGCCAGCTATTACATTGGGACCTAAACATAAACCGGCGAAATGTGGGTGCTAGCACCTCTGCCTACCCCTTCGGGGATAAAGGCGTGAGTTTATGTTATGTTATGGAATGGTTATAGTCGGTAATACATATAAACTACTTACACTTCTACACTTTCAAACACTATCAAAGGTATGTAAGTACCTATACCATGATCGCGATAATTCCCGTTTCGTAAATTATATACACTAATCGGTTTCCCATAACAGTTGCTAATGCCAACATTGCATGTACAATGGTTGTTGTTACAACCTTTTAACACATTTTCCGTAATCAGTTAAGCAATCTGTAGATTTTAAGCAAATTTCCCAAAGGAGCAACATAAAATTTACAAAGGAGACCTTTTAGCTGAAAGCTTTGACACTTTAGAGTTAATACTATCAATCTACCTTCTTCATCTCAATTCTGCATGTTTATCGTTCAGAATATGTATCATCATAATATCAATTTACTGCGAGATACATCATCAAGATTTAATAAACAAATTATAACTAATGCCTGTCTTGAACATGTTAGTTTCAAACAATAATAAATTCATTGAAATCGTTTCATCCATTTGTGAGTTAGTTGATATATAAAAACACAAACAACCAGGTCAAATTTATAAGACTTCTTGTTTTACGTCAGAGGTTAAAAAGCACGTAACAAGTGAACATAGTGAATCGACTACGGTATTAGACAAAGGTATAGTTAAATATTCACTAAGTTTTCGTCGATGGTATAACGTATTTGATGAGGGTCTTAATAGCTCGGCCATTAAACGCCAATTTATTTAACATTACTGACCGATAAGTGGAACTGGGTTAATTTTAAGTGAACGTGTGCTAGTTTTAAAGTATAATTCGTTTATATGTACAGTCTGTCAGAAGTGGTCATTTTAAACGTAGGCACAGAATTGGGTATTTGACTGTCCTGTCTAATCATATTAGTGACTTTTTAATAAACGTCAAAAAAGTAATTTAGAAAAGAACTTGTATGAAATAAACAATTGTGACGTCATATAGTGGGTGATTAAAAATAAATAAGTAAATCTCTAGTTAATTTATGAATTTTCTCTTAACTCAAAATAGTTTAAGGATATTCTTAAGGATGTCTTACGCCACAAAATTGTTTGAACATTGTTTATTTTCTAGTAATTGCTATAAAATAAAAATTGCCTTTTGAATGTTCTAACTACAACTAGCCACAGGGCTAAGTGGCGTAGAATGTTAAAAACATTGCATTTACAGACACAAAGAAGGTACCCTGACTTGTAATAATACCTTGACCTGGAGCTTAACCTGTATTAGCATGCTGTTATCTTTGATAAGTCTTGTAAATTTGCAGCGTAGAGGTTAATCATTACAATTTTCATTTGTACAACTTTTACTTTTAGCTCTACAATTATAAATTTCACTTCAAAGACATGATAATTATATACTAAATTAGTCTAATATTAGCTTCCTATACATTTTTTAAAGTACATACAAAACATGAAAAATTGTCATGGAGCTTTCTTAGAAGTCTAAATCATGCGGGGTTAGGGCAAAGTAACTAGCGCAGGGAAGTTATAAGATAACGCACTATTTGACATAAATCAATACATCCTGTATTGGATTAATGTCAAATAGTGCACAGCATTACTGGTGAAGGTTATTACGACTCTGATGAATAGGTAATTTGGTAGCGGGTAAACTCACGACGAGAAGATCGATGGTTGGCTCTAAACTGCGATCACAGAATATATTATTAATATCAGGCGGGTTGATCTCATATATGGATATGATTTACGGATATTTGAAGACCGCTTTAGGATCAGAAGGTTTATCGCTATCTTTTATCTAAATTAACTGTCGTGATCTGTATTTAAAAATCAGGATCACGTTGAGGGATGTGAAAAATATGTTTATATATTTTTAAGTCAGATTATAACGGACTTTATAAAAAAAAATGAAGGACAAAAGACTAACCGGAGCGTATATTATTATTGTAGGAATACGGATCTTGCCTCGAAAATGGAGTATCCAATTTCCATGCTAAAATCTAGCTATCCTTTGTGTGATAGATACTTTTTGGCTGTGTCAGGATTTTTTAATTAAAATCTGACATCATTGGAATATTTTCAAATCTACGTACTTAAATTATCGTTAAGAGAAAAATACTTAGCACAATATGTAAACAAATACGATGCCGAACCGTATCCTTTGATATATATTTTTTTCTAAAATGTTTTAAAAACAGGATACAGATGAATTCATCTACCTAATGATAGGAAAATAATTACAAAATTACTAGCAGTAATAAGACTGAGTACTAACTGTCAAATTATGTGTTATCTTACTGCTTTGTATGGTAGGATAGTAAATACTAGGCCCAAAAATTTACTAGATTCACTATAAATCATCCTAGTAGTAAACGTAATTTTCGAATATTTTAAATTCCACGCAGTATCTCATATTGTTATTACAAAATATTCATGACATTTTTCTGCATTAAAAAGACTATTTTCATTTAATTTAATGTATGTAACTACCTACCAGTATAACCATTCACTGGAACGTTCTTACCGCTGGTGACACATAAAGGAATTTAAAATTCTAATCCAATTTTCAAAACACTAAAAATAACGCCAAAGGAACCCCGAGATAAACGAAAAGGAAATTGAAAACAGTTGCCGATAAGTTGGTATCAGCGATAGACCTATAACTGCCTCTTTGCTATTTTGCTCTCACATCAGGACTTCTATATCGTCCGTCTTTTTTCATCTGATCACAAAGATCTTCATATACAGAATTATGAATACCTACATATGCATTCACTGACACAATGGAAGTACGGAAATTATAGATATTTCTCGCCATTATTACTTGTTATGGTCTTGGTATGTAGTGCGTTATAAAAGAAACTTCATGAGCAAAGGAGTAAATACATACATACATAACGCTATAAACCTTTACATATGTAAAACATTTACCCACTAAGTACCATTACACCTAACCGCAGTTTAAATGATAAATCATAATGTTCCAAGCCCCAATTACTTTACAGTACACTAAGCTTTATTGTTACTGTGAATAACTAATTTATTTTGAACTAGCTGTTGCTCGTAGCTCTGCCTACACGAAATTCAGACCCCGTTCATGCCGTACCTTTGGATTTACATTTACGATTACTGCTCCGCTCCCTTGGATAGTAGCGTGATGGTAATATATGTTACTCATAAATAATGTGTTTTACTATTGGTAAATTATTTTTGAAGTGAAAACTTCTTTAGCGGCGTTGGATGGGTAAAAATTGTTAAACTCGCGCGTCAGGATCGCTTGACATTTGGACCGTAACCGACGACTGACGTCATACAATATCACCTATAGAGTGTCCATTTTGCAATATAAGATAAATAGCTTCGCAGCATAGGTAGGTAAACTTCGCAGGTAAACGCTTTGACTGTAAGTCCTAATGGTTTCAGATAGTATCGGGTTCAAACCTGGCCTTCTGACACTTTTTGTGATTATTTTTTCTTTTTGTAATTTATTACCTTTTGTAATCATTTTATCTTTTTGTAATTTATTAATTTCTTCTGATAGAAAATTAGCAGAGAATTAGGGATAAGGTCTATGATTGGCGCTGTATTATAGGTATGTATATGGTATGGTATGTTTTTTTTACATCGCTCACTTTGCTTTGTTCTCTGACCCATTCGTTTCTTTTACGGTCTCTCAGCGTAACTCCTACCAGTTTTCTCTCGATTGCTCTTTGAGCCACCTGTAGTTTGTGGATGATCTCCTTAGTAAAAACCCAGGTCTCAGCCCCATACGTAAGCACAGGCAAGATGCACTGGTCGTGAATACGAGCTTTTTGTTCGGCACTGAGTTTCATGTTGAACGCAAATTTGAGTTTGGAGTAAGCTGCCCAAGCCAGTCTTATGCATCTGTCAATTTCGTTAGCCTGGTTGTCCTTTCCCATTACAATCTCTTGACCAAGATACACATACTTATCTACTTTTTCGATGACAGTGCCACTTACGCGGATGTTTGCGGTATCATTTAGCATGTTGGTCATTATCTTGGTTTTGTCGAGGTTCATTTCCAAACCACACTGTTCAGATACTTGGTTGAGTTCCTGTATCATAGCTTGAAGGTCAGTCGAGGTGTCCGCGAACAATACTATATCATCCGCAAATCGTAGGTTATTCAGTCTCTTGCCCTCCACACTAATGCCACGCTCTTCCCAATCCAACTTCTTGAAAATGTCCTCCAATACTAGGGTGAACAGTTTTGGAGAGAGTGTATCTCCCTGTCTAACTCCTCTCCGAATCTTGACAGGTTGAGTCTCTGGTGGTAGGTTAACCTTTAAAGTTGCATTGTTGTAGATATTTTTTATGAGGTTAGTGTAACGGTGATCAATACGGGCATTCTGAAGGGACTGAACCACTGCCCAAGTTTCGATGCTATCAAAGGCCTTCTTGTAGTCTATAAATGCGACCCACAGTGGTAATTGATATTCGGTGACTTTTTCAATAATGACTCTCATAGTTAATATGTGGGCCATAGTGCCAAAACCACCTCTGAAACCAGCTTGCTCAACTGGTTGGTAGTAATCAAGTTTTTTAGTCAAACGAATGGTGATTATTTTCGTAAACAATTTGTACAGCTGTGATAATAGACTGATGGGGCGGTAGTTATTAAGGTCTAATTTGTTCCCCTTTTTGAACAGTAGGATGATCATAGCGCTCTCCCATTTTTCTGGTATTCGGCATTCTTCCAGACACTTATTAAAAAGTTTAATGAGGAACTGCAAAACCACGTCCCCACCTTCTTTGACCATTTCTACGATGATATCATCTTCACCAGGGGCCTTGCCGTTTGACATCTTGGATAGGGCAGCCCGTATTTCAGCTTTTGTTATCTCCGGTACATCTTCAGATCCAACATTGGTAACCTTTCGGGTCGCTATATTTAGTGGTTTAGGATTCCTAGAACTATAGAGTAGCTGATAGTACTCCTCTACAACTTTCAGTATTTTATTTTGTTCAGTAACTAGGTTTCCGTCTTTGTCACATAGCTTTGTTATCTGTTGAGTACCAGGCTTCAGAGCTCTCATAAATACTTTTGGACCTCTATACTTCTTTATGATGTTTTGCACGGTTCTTTCACGGTATGCATCAATATCCCTCTCAACATGCTGTCGTGCTTCCCCACAAATCAGTTTAAACTCGACCGTGTGGCTTTTCCCTTGATTGATTAGGGTTCTCCTTTCTTCCAGTAATGCCTTAGTTTCTCTTTGTAGCTTGTGTATTCGACCGGTCGTGTTCTTAGATGCAACATTTTTAGCTGCCTTACAGAGTGAACTACTTAGATGGTCGAGAAGTTCATTTATATCAGATGTATCAGCGTCGATGAAATTGATGTGATCTTTTACTTCGTTCTGATATGACTCCCTGTTTATCATTAGACATTCAGGGTTAACCTTGGTCTTTCTTCTTCTAATTGACGTGTACCTTTCCAATCTGGCATTGATCTGTACCACAGCACGGATGAGACGATGGTCGCTTCCTGTATAAAAGTTGTTTAGGACGGAAACATCTTTTACTATACATTTGTGACTGCTAAACATATAGTCTATTTCGTTTCTGAATCTTGCTCCCGGGGATAACCACGTCCACTTTCTCTCAGGTCTTTTCTTGAAGAATGAATTCATGTGAAACATTTTTTGCTGTTCTAGAAAGTTAATTAACATGGCTCCCCTAGAATTTCTACTGCCGTATCCAAAATTACCCATCACGGATTCAGAGTCATCCTGCTTTACACCGATCTTGGCGTTGAAGTATTGTGTACGTGGTTTTCTGGTCTCTTAGACAGGAACTAATGTCTTCATAAACTCGTTCGACTTCTATATCGGCGCTTGTGGTGGTGGGAGCATATACTTGGACAACCTTCAGAGTGATTTTCTTGGACACTTGCAGTATCACGTACAAGACTCTGTCTGAAACTGAGTTGATGGTCTTTATGCTGTTACTAAGGCGTTTATTAATGAGTAAAGCCACACCGTGTTCGTGCTCATTTGTATCGGATCCCCTATAATAGAAACTGTGCCCGTTTTGAAGCTTAAGACTCTCCTCACCCTGACGTCTCACTTCGGACAATCCGACTATATCCCAATTGATTTTATCCAGCTCGTAGAACAATTCCTCCATTCTGTCTTCCGTTCTCAAGGTTTTTGCGTTGTAAGAAAAAAATTGAAGTGGGAGTGGGCTGGCCATGTCGCCCGCAAGCATGGCTCGTGGTGCAGGGCAGTGGTAGAATGGAGACCATGGGGCGAGAAACGCCCGAGAGGAAGACCGCAGATGCGTTGGTACGACGACATCAAAAGACTGGCGGGAGCAAAGTGGTTGGAAACTGCCCAAGACCGGAACAGATGGCATAATCTGAAGGAGACCTACACCTTAGAGGTTGAGAATGGCTAAAGAAGAAGAAGAAGAAGATGTTTTTTTATATTTTTCTATGTATATAACGAAGAAAGAAAGAAAGAAAAAGTTTTCACTTCTGTCGGCACTCCCGGAGTGCAACCCGTCTTTTTTTTAGGTCAGTAGTAGTTTCGATACTTTTAAAATTTTATATTTTCATGCAATCCACTATAACCTATAAAACGTAAATTATAATTAAATAACTACATGTACTTTAGTTCCCGAAGTGTAATTACAATTTTTCTTCAAGATTGATTCTGTCTACGTAATTCTACTTCAAAAGAATAGTTTGTTATAGTTGAAATAATTTAATAGATGCATTATGACATTGTACTCTAGGGTTGGGGTGTCTTAAATCGGTCGTGGGAATAATCGATTGAAGTTACAAACGAGTAATCGCATCGTTGCCAGAATATAACTTTTGTTACATTTTTTGTTACTATTGAACCGTATTGTATTTGGTAATTATTATCCAATTCACCAGTCGTATCATCGATGATAACAACTATTGTTAGGGAAATCGTTTGAATTGTAGAGGTATAGCCGGTGATAAAAGAGATCACAATTTTCAGCCTTTTCTTTACAACAACAACGTTTACTCTTATTTAAAATTCAAATTCAAATTTAAAAAAAAACGCATTATTATAATGCTTTCAGTTTAGTAGTGTGGTAATTTTTTTTTTGTCTTTGTTACTTAAAATTTTATTAAAATGTAACAAAAAGTACCGAATAGATAAACTTCATACGCTAAATTTGAAAGCATTTTTCATGCTAAATTTACAAATCGATATAAATTGAAAAAGTTGAATTGGTCTAGGCTAATAGTTAAATGTCTCGTTCCAATCGTGCCAAATTATCTTCGATGACTTGGGGGATTATTTCAACTATAATACTCACTGAAACCATTATCATCTGTTCACGATTCTGTGAAACGTTAATTACAGTGTTATTGAAAACTTAAAGAAATTTTTTTAACCATGGTCCAATTAGGTTACCTTAGACAAATAGTAAAACATTTGTAGAATTGAATAAAATAGATTGATCTAAGACGTAAGTTGACATAAGTTGACGACTATCATAACAACACCGGTCAATGAATTGCCACTTGTCTAAGGGGGCTATGCAGGTGGATGGTGAGGAATCCTATATAACTGCTGTGTTTTCTCGAATGAAGAAGATTATATTAATATTGAACATATACATCAAATTTCAAAATCACGATAAGCTGTAGCCCTAAAGGGTGAACTCCGGTTAGTATTATACGAAAGAGCATCTCATCGATACACGAATACATCTCATCTCATCGAAATAGATACGATTTACAAAAACATCTCACATCGAATTACACAATGTGGAATGTATACTAACAGGATGAACGTTAGTGCAAAAGTTATTGGGCCACTTGTACAAAATATAACACCAAACAAAGCCATAAATACTTTTACGAAATGGTACATTTTCATCCAATATAATAATATCCCAAGACAATGTAAGCATTGTAAAGTAACGAAATAATGCACAAACTTTGGCAAAAGGGTTTGCACTATTCAAACTCTTCGAACGCTTTTTGCATGTACCATAATTTCATATTTAGTCCTTTTATTTTCTTGAAGAGAAAATTCTGTAAAAGTTTCTGTGCTCCGTCATTTTCTGTTTCTCAAATTCTTCCTTATTGACTTTGTTCTACCTAACAATGTTACTCTGCAAATGAACAGCGTATTTGCCTTTGCTTATTATTTTCATTTTTATATTTCTCTTTTTTCATTTCCCCTTTCATTACCCTTTCATTTTATATCTAATTATTGCTCGGACTTTAAAAGTTTTTATTTGACTTCTGTAAAGTCCTCATCAGATTTTTTGCTCCTATACAATTTTAAACAACCCAGCCATTTTTATTATAAGGTAAAGAGAGTTTAACAAAGCCATATTATTTGAGATGCTTTTTAAAAAACAGTATTGTTCTCGTTTGTGACAATGATGTACAATGAGAATAGTAGCTATTAATATTTTCATGCTAGTTTATTATGTGATACAATAGCTGAAAAATATGTGATAAATATGAGTTAGAGAATAAGTTTATCTCCTCCACCTATATCCTATATCTCCATGGTTTTGAATACCGCGCACGTAGCATGCGTCTCATACTACGTGTCGCAGAATGCATTTCGTAGCATGCGTTTCGTAGCTTACAGCCCGTAGCATGAGTCTCGTAGCATGATTGAAATTTTTATTGCAAAGGTATTTTTATAACCCGACTGCCAAAAAGGGTTATGTTTTTCGCGCATATCTTGTATGTTTCTATGTATATATGTTTGTAATATTCTTCACCTCATATCTGCTGAACCATTGTACGGATTTCAATGATTCATGTTGCAAATGAAAGGTATATATTGTCCAAGTGTTCTTGGGTACATAACATTTGAACAAAAGTTATATGTTGGTTTTTGGTGCCAAAATGTACCTATGTGGTAAAAAAAATCACTCAAATTTATCGAGGGGTATCAAAATAAAGGCAATTAGAAGACGATTACGAAAATATATACGTCATAACTAAAAAGTATAAAATAAAATATTTTTTTAAAAATAAAAACTCGACTACTAAATGAACGAAACAAGCTTTAAAGCAGGTGGTACCCATTTGCAAATCTCAAGTCCAATGAAAATTAATGGGTACCGCCTGCTATAAAGCTTGTTTTGATCTTTTCAGCGTCAGTCAGGGTTTTCATTTTTAATTTATTATTTCAAAGAGATTTCTTTCGAAAGTCACTTAAATTTCTTGAAGATAAAGACTACGAGTTTCGGAGACAGACATCGGAACTCTTCAATGCTTGACTGCCTGCTATCGCTTATCTCTTGAAAATTACACAATTCAACATTACGCATGTAGATTCAGTTTATATATTCGTGTATGCATTGTTTTTTTTATAGGCTTTATTTTAACTACATACTAATAAATAGTACTATCTGTAGGCATTAGACTTAGAATTTGTAAAATAATTGGTTTGTTAGGAATATTACTGCGGTAAAAGTTATGCTGGAATTATGGAGACTAAGACCACAAAGGCAAACAACAGAGCTTCTTAACAATTATGTATATATTATTATTATTATTATTATTTTCCTTTATTCATTTTAACAAAACATATAAATTACATTTTTAAATACATCTACAAAAAAAATTAAACATATTTAAAAATATAAAAAATAGTGTCCCACCGGCATCGGGTACAGGGACCAAGCTACCGGTGGTTAGGGCTCCAGGGAGAGGAACTTCCTCACTATACGTGCCGTGCCTAGCAGAACCGCCTTCTGCATCAAGGCCTTGAGCCAGCTATCTAACGAGAGCCTCATAAGGTATTGATCGAGGCTCTTGGCGATAAGTCCGTGAACTGAGATGACTATCGGTACAATAATAGCTGAGTCCACATCCCACATGTCGACAATCTCATGGGCTAAGTCCAAATACTATATTATTATTATTATTATTATTATTTACAATAGTATGAATGTCTCGTTTAGTTAATTGTGAGAGCTTGCGCGGTGCCTAACGTAAAACTCTAATATAATGAATATCAAATTATAAACAGTGTTAATTTCATGAACTGTTATTTTCAAATCGAATTAATACCGATTTTGAAAGTACTTGTGAAATTCAAAATTTTGTTAACAACGCGGTTTGTGGTTTGATTACTACTGAGATATTAAAATAATTTACCATAGAAAATGCAATTAAATAAGACAGGTCGGTGGTTGACTTTGGGTTAATTGATGCATATATGCACCTGCTTACATAAGTGTGTGCTATTATAATATAAGAACACCTTTTATTAGATTATATATATCAATACAGAATCCTGTAACCTTCCTCTATAAAAGTGATGTTAAAATTTTTCACTTTTCACCCAGATTGAAATAAAAAATCGTGGTGAATCGAATTATCGCTTACACGAGAGCAAATTTCTACATTGTCTGTGCTCACAGTAAAAATAACTCTGCACACCTTTTGCTCGTTTTTATTTCCATAGTTAAATGATGAACTACTATATAGACTTTAACTTCAATGTTTCATACTTAATGCGTTCCTAGCTGAAAAAATAGTAGATTGTTCAACAAGTTACTAAAACAAGCCATAATGACACGAGTCATTATGGCTGTTTAGTCCCATGTTAAACACTACTTTTCACTTTGAATGCGAGGAAAAAAACGACGTTCTATACAAAATTATAATATTTACAATAACAAAGTGTCTTAAAATTACATTTTAGGTAATCGTTAATCTAACCTACGTTCTATTCAAAATTCAAACTGCAAAGAATTTTGTACTGCGGTTTTTTTTTTGTTAAGTGATATACGCTTTAAATGCTTGCATACTTAGCCAACAAATAGTAGTATAATTAGTAGTAAGTATAATTTAATACTATTTGGAAATGCATATAAAAATGAATTAATCCTTAATACTTACATAATGACTAGCTGTCGCCCGCGGCTCCGCCCGCGTGGATGTCGGTTATCGCGAATCGGACTATAATTTGAGATTTAAACTATCCTATCTCTCAAGTTGGATCGAACTGCACATGGTGTGCGAATTTTATTATAATCGGTTAAGTGGTTTAGGAGTCCATTGAGGACAAACATTGTAACACGAGATTTATACAGGGTGTATTTTTGAAACGGGGCAGTAAGGGCAATTACCTTAACCGTTGCAGTTACAGCAAAACGTTCTTAGAAGACCTTCCCTAACTTTTTGACATATTTTGAACTGCATTCACAGATTTTGTAAAAAACTTACAGTTGGCAAAAAAAAAATGCAAAAAGTCCAAAAATTTTTTTTTATGCCGATCGATTCTATTTCATGTGGGGATCAAAAAACTCTATGAGACCATTTTAGCTTTCAGTACTAGGAAAGACAGAAATCGCCAAAAACGTTTCCCATACATTTCGGCAACAGAAACAAATTTCTACGATGGTCTAACTTTTTGTTATGGCCAGGAAGTGGGTAGAATTGACTGTAAAGTAAATAAAAAGAATTTTTACCCTCAAATTTCGAATTTGATTCGAAAATCTGTGTGTTATTCTTAGTTTCAGCTGAGAAACTTCGTATGAGTTATTAATTAAGGATTTTCGCTAAAATGTCTTCTAATCGTGAAAAAATTGACTTATTAGAAGCGTATTTTGTCAATAATCGAAATGCGGGAGCTGCATTAGTGTGGTACCGCAATAAGTATCCGTTGCGGCATGTGCCAACAAGAAAGGTTATTACAAATCTTTTGAAAAACCTGGAATTGCAGGGTTCTTTCAAAAGAAAGCGGCAGCCTCGTGTGGACATGGACACGGAGATTGCGGTTCTAACTTATGTCGAAGCATATCCAGAGGTATCGTCCAGGCAAGTCGCCCTTGAAGTAGGTGTATCCCACTCCCTTGTGATAAAGATATGGAAGAAATACGGCTACAAGTGCTATCGATATGGGCGCATAGTTCAAGTGTTACATCCGGGTGATGATGTTCGAAGGCTTACTTTTTGCAGATGGCTAAGAGGAAAAATAAGCAGAGATCATGAATTTTTAAATTACATACTGTGGTCAGACGAAACGAATTTTTCCAATAACGGTATGTACAACAGAAAAAATCACCACTATTGGTCCAAAGAAAATCCACTAAGAGTTACGGCAAGTCATAATCAGGTTCGCTTCTCATTCAACTGTCGGTGTGGTATAATGTCCAATCGAGTCATAATGGTGGAATTTTATGAAGGGAAACTGAATTCTGCCATGTATAATGAAGTCATTTTACACCATCTTGAAAACGAGATGGACGAATGGCCCCTGTCGGAATTGCGAAAAGTTCATTTTCAACAAGATGGTGCTCCGCCACATAACGGTCACCTTTCACGTTCCAATTTGAGCCGCTAGTACTGAAAGCTAATGGTCCCATTGAGTTTTTTGATCCCCACATGAAATAGAATCGATTGGCATAAAAAAAAAATTTGAACTTTTTGCATTTTTTTTGCTAACTGTAAGTTTTTACAAAATCTGTGAATGCAGTTCAAAATGTCCCAAAAAGTTAGGGAAGGTCTTTTAAGAACGTTTTGCTGTAACTGCAACGGTTAAGGTACTTGCCCTTACTGCCCCGTTTCAAAAATACACCCTGTATACATATATTAAGATTAATTAAATTAATATCATTAATCATGTTTCATGAAATTAAATGTTTTTTTAGAATTTTTCAAATGTCATTTTGAGGTTATTTCTAAACACAATAACTAAAAAGATGATAATCCTCTCATTCACAAACACCGTGATTGGCTATTTAGGAGATATCAAAGTAAATTAAGGAAAAAATACTGTAGTCCCTAGGGATTAATAAGGAACTTTAGTCCCGATATGCAGAGACTAAAGTAACATTTTAAGAGCATGAGAAGTGAAAAACATATAAAGATTTTAACTTAATTTGCTACACAAAATGCAATTAGAAAGAACTGGCCAGTTGTTGAATTTAGGTTTATTGATGGATATCACCTACTTACTTAAGTATACCTATATATATCCTTCTACATGTAAAAATGTTAATTTTTGTAATAAATTTGATAATATAAGAAAATCTTTTATTAGATTATGTATATACAATCCTGTTACGTACAAATATGAACATGACGCAGACTTTTTCACTTTTCACCCAAATTGAATTAAAATAAAATTCTGCTCGTTTGTATTTCCATAGTTCAATGATGAACTACTATATAGACTTTAACTTCAATATTTCATACTTATTACATTCCTGGCTGAAAAAATAAGTCTTTTTGCATCCATCTGCAGCCACTGGTCCTCTAGGCACATACAACAGCTAAGTTACTTTCAAAGTATGGTGTAAAGGAATGTAACGTTGTGAATTTTTATAAATCTATTTTAAATAAATTCTTTAAATAGTCGATATTTTAGTATTTTTCGATACTAAATATACTAATTTGTCTATGGTTGTGCGAGCGAGATTGGACAACATTACCTAAGTGTCTATTCACGGCGCTGAAGTGGTCCCTTTCTTCGGCTACCCTTTGCCGTGGAAGGTCACTCTTGACCCCGGCGGCCAACTGCTGTCGGCACCGGGTAAGTTTTGAGATCAACATTTCCTACTTCTTCTACAGGTGTAGACCTTCTCAGCGGCGCAGCTTTATGCCTGCTAATATGCATGGCTTATCTATGTTTTATTTTAATAATTGTATTTTGTGCTATTTCAGCCTAATATTTACTGCCACGAGACCGATGACCTCTACGGTCGGAGGTCACATCACCAGCTTGCGCTGCTAAATTAATTCTTCCTTTTTTATAGCTTCTAGCTACGCTGTTCTGCCGCTGGGGAGAATATCTTCACCTGCTATTATTTTTAGCGGGTCACTGGACGTAGTTCCCATGTGACATACTGACCCGCACTCTTTCTTTTTCCAGGGTCTTCGCACCGGAATTCACACCATCATTCGGTCGTGAGGCACACCAGCGAGGACCCTGGCACGCCGGCAACATCAGCAGCCGGGAGTGAACGAGCTAAGTGCATACTACCATCACTGCACAACGGATCAAACAACGCCTCGGCAGAATATTTATTGCGAATCCACCCTGAGATTCATTTCTATAATACCTATCTAAACATAAATTCATGTAACGCTTTTTTTATATCGATTACAATTATGTTCTAAATTGTTAATCTATCTTATTATTTATGTCTCAACCGCTAGCCGTTAGACACCTTTATATTATTAATTTTACAGTGCTCTCATAGCTCATTTAGTTAAGTCACTTTATTTAACTTTCATTAAAACCCAAGCATAAAATTATTTTCGTTACAAGAATATGACGTTTTGCGAATATCGTTTTTTGCAAATGGGGTTTGGTGTTTTAAGGATGTTGTAGATATTTTGAGAGTATGATATTCAGGAATGAAACTTTTCATTGTTTTGTAATCTGTTAGCATATAGTTGTTCTCAAATTAATCTCTATTAGCTCGGTTATATGGTATGGCTTTACTGACATCGCTCATCCTAATCGCTATAGTTAATAACTATTGTCAGCATAATTGCGGATACGGGGCTTAATTTATCGTATGTTGCAGACGGTGGCAAGAGCATAAATAAGTAATTTCATGTAATAGCGACGGGCCATATTCATGAAATTCACAATAATATAATTAAGAGTCTGAGTGAAATTTTAAAGTATTTTGCATGCTTAATATTCAAATCGATTAAGATATGAAAAATACTGAAGCTGTCCAGGCGGGTTTCGAACCCGCGATCTTTACCTAACAGGGACAATGCTCTGACCACTAAGCTATCACTAAGCTATCGGAAACAATGAACGATTTTTCAATCAAGCTTAGTGTCGCTAGTCGAACAGGGACAATGTTTGACATTGCCCCTGTTTGACTAGCAACTAAAGCGACTAGCGGTTAGGTTAGGTTACATCAGGTGTTATAAACTATGTGTGAGGTGTTCAGTGTAAAAGTTGATATTGAACACCAGACGTGATTCCGAACGCGACTCGCGACACTTCTTTAACAACTACAACAAGAATTAATTAGTATACTAACAGCGGTCATCGCGAACACAATTGCATCGGTGTCGATTCCATCGCGACCGGGTGCATTCACATTAACATTTTATCATTAATAATAAATTATAATTCAACATTCAACATGTATATGTTATTATATTTGTGACATGTCTAAATATAACCAAACATACCAATTTTCACTTACTAATTCTCGAACCCTGGTCGAACTTTCGTCGTATCGATTAAGATAGGAAAATTTAATCGGTTCAGGTAGCATTCGAATCCGGGATCTTTAACTTACAGGTGCAATTCCGATCCGAAAACCGATTCAATTTTTCCAATCTTAATTGGTTTAACTAGTTAGCATACTTAGGACCAATTTCACCAATTTTTAAATAACCAGGCATTAAATAATCAGGCATCTAAATTAACACCAGTGTTAAATTAGCGAACGACCCACAGATGAATAGTAACAGACCATAGGTAAATCAATCATTAAGGGAATGATTTCCAAAACATTCGCTCTTAATTTAAAACGACGGAAACAAAATGTTATTACCTGTCGTATAAGTGGTTCAAGCCATGCCGCTTTTTTCATGGAAGCATAATAGTGTACATGTGATAATAATTATAACCAACTAAATTAAAGTGACGTTTATTATGCGAAAACAAAGTAATCTGTGTATTTCATTTAGTCGGTCGAAACGTCAATCAAATGAAATATCTATTTATTGAAAAGGAAATTCTTAGACACTGAATTCGAGGTCATCGTATACATCAAAATAATTTAAAATCCTGGGATGACGAAATATGATGTCGATATTATCAATATTTTGTAAAATATCTTCTTCAAAAATAGTGACGTTCATTTTGACAATTGTGACATTAATAATCATCTGTTAAGTGATTTAACGAACCTCTAACGTAGGAATTAAATTTAACGCCACATTAAGGAAGATAATCATCTGTTAGGGCATGATGGAACAATTAAAAACGATAACAGCCCATTAAGACACTTAATGAGGTGTGGAAATAACTAACAGAGTATAGTGAAATTAGGCCTAAATGCTTTAAAAATTCATTCATCTTTCGCCGTTCCAATCTTGAGATGGGAGGTGTTGAATAATAAAGATGGTGTGTGTATACAAACTCAATAAAAACATTGAAATAAATACTGATTTTTTTTAACTTGTATGAGATCTTTTCTACAAAAAAATTCGCACTTAAAAACAATCCATTACTTATCCACCGTCATTTTGTGACAAGAGTATTGTGGTCAGACTTAAAATATTACATTTGTTTGATCACAATCGGTTGAGTAGAACCGAAGTCGTGACCAAAAGTCTAATTCAATAGTTTTTCTATCTTAATTGATAATCAAAAGTCATTTAATGTAATCAGTAATTCACCACAGACCCTCTTATTAGCTATCAGTAATTATAAAAATGATAGAGAGTGGCGTAGGGACGTATTTAAAGTTTATGTTTAATTACAATATTAATTGCTCAAATTGAATGTTCTAGTAATTTATTTCAGTACTATTATTTTGCTATTAAAATTCACAGTCATAAATTTCTTTGTTAGAATCGATTATGTAATTAATATTTGAGGTAAAATTTTTATAAGAGCGTTGGTTGTTTGTATCAAATATTGTCACAATTGGGCATATGACTGTAAGCCTTAGCAATAAATAAAATATAATATGCCTCTCCACTTCCTCTTTGGCCTTCCGCGCTTTTGTTTCTCATTGAGTGTTGAGTGGTATCCACATTGTTACCTTTGTCAATATATCACTTTCCAATCCGTAGATGCACCTAAGTATTTTTATTTTGTTAAAACACAATTCAAACACATTATTTTCTTTTGGTGTTTTTGCCGTTATGCACTCAGCATCTAATGTTAGTAGTGCTCTAAAAGTCCACTCTGTTATTATCGTATACAAACATACGAGCCCGTACGTAGCATACTTTATACATCACAGATATTCCCTATTTACACATACTTATTGGTCAAAAGCATTACTAACAGTAAAAGAGAAATTAACTGTGTTGTCTAATTTGTGTACAACAAGAATGTCGTATTATTTTTGCTCTATTTATTACGAAGACAATTACCTCATTAGTTTGAAATGCGTATAAAACCTATATTTTACCAATATCTCAGGTAACTAATCTAGAATCTAAATATTTCCGAGATATTTCAGGATAAAAAATAGCAAAAGCAATAAATTATGATACGCGTTTCTATTTTATTATGAAACCAAAGCTCGCTGTAAAGATTAGAAGTTTTGAACAACGAATGCATATCGTAATTTGTGAGTAAAATATTCAACGATTTTATTTCATATTATGAGACAAATTCGTTAACCTTACCTACTTTATTAGTTTTATTATAGTACGAACTAAGTTTCACACTAAGCTAAGAGTAATACATTTTCAGTTTATATTTTCGTATGTCTCAATAGTGTTGTTACATCATAATTCTGCGCTTAGAATAATTATACGAGGCGAATGGTGTACAGTGCTGACCACGTGCAGCTTAACACACACTGTAAATACATGGTGATAAATAATGAACATAATATAACCAAAATGAGGAAGTTTCACAGTTATTTAGGTAAACAACTAAATATATTCTCACTGCAGTGAATATTCTGAACATTTCATGAGGCGTGAACCTGCATTGCATTACTTTTTTAACTGTATAAGATGCGAATATTACTTCTATCAGTGGTGAAGGCTGAACCAATAACTTAAATGAACGGTACTGACATTCAGTGAAGGGACCCAGTAATTATAATTTAATTACATGCAAAATTAAACAAAAGGAAAATCTACTTTCTTAAATTTTAAGTTGTTTACAAGATTGTAAAAACATGAATCCAAACCAAATGAAACTTAAACTACTTAGCAATAACACTTAAGCCCAGCATTTTATCCACTCAAATTCCATTTTATTATAAATGGAAAATGTTCCAACGTTATATCACAATGTCCACTATAATGGAATCTGATATTTCAAGATGCAGTGTACACGACGACAAAGATTTTATATAGGCGACGTGGGTCACCAAAGCGCTATCAAAGGGCATGTGAGTGTTCACTTCAGACGTCTTTTGTACCGTTCCTATAGAGGTATCATTTCTCCAACAGCGGATGCAGGTTCATATTTCTACTAAATGAAGCACAGAATGGTCTGAGGCGTATTATCACTTTGTATAGACACGATGTTTTATTTGCAACATTATTGTTAATTACGTAAGTCGATATAAATAATCTCTTACTATATAAAAATCAAACTCTTTCAGCTCTTGATAAACTTCATAATATATATGTCGCCACCAACTAGCTTAATCGGCGCCATTCAATTAACGACCCGAATGGCGTTCAGCCATTTAATTAAACGGCTAGGCAAATATCTAGGATCGATGACGTTTAACTACTTGCCTATTCATTTAATTAAACAGTTAGAAAAATGACTTATTTCTGCATGATTATAAAAAATAACCATGAAGGCTTAATGCGAGAGCTACGCTCCGCTCCGCTCCCGCATTAGCCTTCTTACCTAACCTAACCAAATCGGATTGTGCAGCTATCACAATAAACCTATCACTACTGTGAATACATCTCTATCTATACCTTCGGGGATTTACAGGTGTAAGTATATGTATGTATATATGTCAATTTCTATCTTATTTCGAGGTAGTGCCCCATCTTACGATTGGCCTAAGCATTAGCCAGCCAGGTTATTAAATGATGTAATAAACGAGACGGCTGAATATCATTCAGGCCGCGTTAATTGAATGGCACCGTTTTGTTAACTGCCTAGGCAGTTAATTGGACGGCTGATTAAGCTAGTTGGCGGTAACATATATATGCATATAGCCACCTAGTGCATACGCCTGTATCTATACTAATATAAGGTATAAAGCTGATGATTTTTTTTGCTTAGTTGCTTGGACGGGCTAATTTTAGGAGGAACTACTGGTTCGAGTTGAATATTTTTTTTTGTGTTGAATTATCCGTTTACTGCGTAAGGTTATAAGTTATATATCATATCACTCTACTACTCAAGAGAGCGGAGCAGTAATCATAAATTTCATCGACTCCAGCATATTCCCATACACTATTTGAAAAGTACGGGCATGCATTGCTTAAAGGTGATGCAGGGTTTCGAAGGTACATTATATTATATACTTTACATAATTAAATTTTTGCGTTAGCAAATGTAAATACCGAACGCTGTACTAGGAGGAAAGCAACGAACAACTAGAAGGGTGTGTAAGGGTGTGTATACTAATTTAATCTTGAGGTCGAAAGTATTTTTATGAATATTTTCTGTTAAAAAAATTGGACTGACAATAATTGATTACCAGTATGACAAAATTAACAATTAAAATCAATGGAGCCACTCCCAAGTTTTAAATTTATCATTCAATTTAGTGATTCGCCTATTTATGATACACCTATATTGATGTTATATTACCTTATAAAAAATGAGCTTGATATTATTCCTATCATGCTATTTGTAATATCAGAATTGACACCACTGTCTATTAAATTTACATGTCAAACACACATCAAATTAATAATTTTTTGTAGTAATTTAAGCCACCACATACATCGGCTTTCTTTACCATTATAGTAAAATTTAATTAAAATTATCACTACATATAAATTTACAATTATTGATACCAATAAATGTAAGAAGATATTAATCATATTGACTTAAGGGTATTTTTAGCTTTAGATAGTGCGTTGTACGTTATCGTGTCTGGCAAGGAAACTCAGTTCCGCAGCTTATGCGGTAAGTAAGAAAAGTGGTCCAAGCGGGTTTACTTTAGTAATTTTCCTAGTGTTATAGAAGTTGTGTAAGTGTTATGAATACAGATGTGGTGCAATGCTACTGATATTAAAACTATTTATATCACGCAAAAGCTGTTCACAATGCTTCAAATTTTTACAATGATTCGTGGTTCCAGATTATTCATAGTATAATATTATGAATCTATTAATTTTTGTTTACATCTTCTATTGTAATTTAACGTGATCTTTAAAAAAAATGAAAAAGTGATCTTTGAAAAGATGATTTTACAAGATCTATACAAGATCAGAGGTTAGTTACTTGCTTTTGTAAATAGTGTTTTCTTTTTTTTTATTATTTAAGTCCAATAATGATCAGCTGCTGTGTAGTCCAAATGAATTGACTCTCACATAATAACTGCACAACATCAACATATCATGATAATATGATAATAGCTTTACCTATCAAATTTCTAACAAAACGAAAACACCAATTTCAGATTAATACCTCAAATTGAGGCAGCTTTTATTGCGATGTGAGTAGATTTACCACAATAGCTAGCAATATAAATTCGGTACGCCGGCCGTATATCCACTCCGCAACATTAAGACTATTAACCTAATGCTATGGACACGGCATACTAATGATCAAAACCAAACCATTTTTACCAATCGTGAGAAGCTCTAGAAAGCTACTAGATTAGGAATAGTACCTACATATTTTGTAAGTCGTGATTATTTTTTAAAGCATCAATTTATAGAGATGTAATAAAGATGTTTAATTTTGTCGGGTAAGGATAATTTTGGCAGTAAGCATTTAGTTGATTTTTTTATTAATATGTATGTCTATCTTCTTTCGAATTATGTAGCTTTGTTGTAAAATTACTTTAAGATGTACTGTGTAGTTGTTCAAAAGGTAGAATTTCAAAAGAGATTTTGCTTAATCTCCAAAGTCAATTTAATCATTTCTATACATATCACAAACAGCTAGAAGAAAACTTATAGTATTAACAATCAATACCGGCATATTTATAACAATCACTAGACTCTCCTGCCATATTATTGTCATCCTTCTATATAATAACATAATTTATATCTATCAAAAATATCGATGATATATTTAGAGTTATGGTTTAAAAGAAAACGCCATACGTGGATTGCTCAGCTAGATGAACATAACTATCTTTTCACTGCTCTTAAAATGTTACTTTAGTCTCTGCATATCGGGACTAAAGTTCCTTATTAATCTCTAGTGAACTCCTAAACAGCCAATCACGGTGTTTGTGAATCGGAGGACTATCAGTCCCATGTTGAACAATCTACTATTCGTCGCAATCTACCTCGCCTGATGGTAGGCAGAAGGCAATGTCTCAGGAAATAGGATCACTATTACATACATGTAACATATTAACAATGGCACTCAGCTTGTCGGCTTCATCAGATGCTTTTTCACGCCCCGTTTAAAGGACCCGGGACTGTAGGAAGAAGGAAATACGAGAGCTAGCAAGGAGTGCCAGGTCTTAATGGTGCGACAAAGAAAAGAGTCACAGAACCGCTTGGTTCTTGAAGGAATATTCTGCATCGTATACGGGTGAAATCTAAGCCCTGCTCGTGTTGTCCTGTGCAGGAAAGGAGAGGTTGGGACTAATTGGTAGAGCTCATTAGAACGTTCACCATGATAGAGACGGTAAAATACTGCCAAGGAAGCAACACCTCTACGCATCTGCAGAGGCTCGAGGATGGTCGTGACCTCGGGATTCCCAATAATGCGGACGGCACGTTGCTGCAACCTATCGAGAGCATTCTACTAGCTTTAGCTACTGGTCTTATTACTAATTACATACTTCTAACATAGGGTATCAAAGAAAGAATCACAAATTTTCATAGTGAGGTCAATAATCGTGTTGATATTTTTCACAATGGTTTGTTGGAATTTAAAAGGAATTTGCGAGGCGAGGACTTTCAGCTGGAATAGCGTTTCTTGCTTTTTTTATTTTTATTTTTTAGATATGGTTAAATTCTTCGTTCGTTGTAACTGATTGTAATTTATTTCTATCTAAGTGATGGTTACTGTGTAGACTGGCACTGCAGTCTGCTAAGTATTTTGTATAGAGGTAAGTGGACGTCAAATCAAAAAAATAAACCAATCAAATTTTATTTCCATAGATCATGGTTACATTTAGGGTGTTGTAATATTTTTTGGTAGGACGGGCGAGTTGGGGACCGCGTGGTCCCCCTTCCCGAGGAGGGCCAGACCGAGAGGAATGGCCGGGGTGCGAGGGATATGTCACGAAACAACCTCACCTTCGGCCTAGCACATCGACCCACAGACGGCGTGCGGTTTAGTCGGTTCGAGTCCGACATAACCTCCCCCTTCGGCTCCGAAGGGGGTGGGGGGAGGTATCCGTGGGGATTTCCCGCACGTAAAAAAAAATCTCTATCACTGTATAGTAACCCTTTTCGTTTAACATTCTAAACAACGTCATACGGAATCGAGAACCTTCTAATTCTTTTAAGTACCCAAGGCAGATTGAAAGTGTGGTGTGGATTGTTGAATCTTAATCTTAAGAGTTTAATGTCTGTTTCTGTACCTTTTAAATAAATAAGTAAATAAAAAATAACATTAAATACCACCTATGCGAACCCTTTACTATAGGTAAATTATTTAAGCATGAAATCACTTATTCGGTTCGAATATTGGATCCAACCAAGAGCTAGCCTTTGTGTTAGCGATACGTGGTAATACTTGAATGGCAACGTCCTCCGCTTGCATGCGTTGAGCTTTTCAATAAATTTCATACGTACGAATAAATAGTTTGATGATATCTAAATACCTTTAATGCTAATATTATATTACACTAACTGTTGCCCGGGGCTCCACCCGCGTGGATGTCGGTTATTGCGACCAGACATAGCCTATGTCCTTTCTCACGGTCCAATCTTACTTTATACAAAATTTTATCTAACTCGGATCGTAGTAGTGAATGCGTAACAGACAGACAGAGCTACTTTCTAATTTATAATATAATATTAGGTATGGATTTACCAAATGTAACTTCATAGAACTATTCCGTAAGTTCTAAATCAACGATCGCAGTCGTGTCGCTAGAAAATCCATATAAAAACGTGAAAAAAAAAACTTTTTCAATCATAACATTTCGTGATTAAAATTTCCCTTAATCCACAAAGCAACCTCTGATGAGGGTCTCAGAATCCGAACAATGTTACCGGGTCAATTAAAAGTATAAAATAGCAAGTTTTAAACAAAACTGGAATGAGTAAGTCGAGATAACTCGCCTCTTAACGGAACGTTAAACCACCCGTTGTCTGTCTTTGTTAAGAAGCATGAACCATTTGTTAACTACCCCGAGGTAATAAAGTGTGGCCTTAAAACCTGATTAATGGAACCATGTAAACGAAATTTTAGAATATTTAAACCGGCGTTAAATAAAGTTGAAGTTGGTATTTCTAGACCACGTCGTTGCATAGTGTATATTTGATGCCTTTCATATTAATTAAATGTGTCATAACATCAAACACATCTGCCGTTGAGAATAATATTTGGTTGGGTAAAGAGATATATTAATATTAGTATTAGACAGAGATATCAACACTACTAAATATTGGTAAGACGTCTGAGAAGTTATTTATGACTATTCGGTCTAACTACCGAACTTCGATATTGCCATTGGTGGTTGAGGTTAGATGGCAGTCGCTTCATAGTAAATATGAGTCGCACCAGAGTCAGACTGGAAAGCCGACTTTAACTATGTTGGAAAAAGTTTCAGAGAAAGATGACTAAAAAACTCGAATATTGTGAATTCGAGTACAACTAGAAAACTCGAGTAATCAATTTTACCCTTATCCATTATAATTTTAATTCACATTCTATATTAATTCATTTGCGAAACATGCCTGTCAATCTACTTAATAGGACAAAAGAGCGCTTCGGCACATGATTCAACAGACCTTTAATTCTCTGTTAATTAAAGAGGCATTAACATAAACACATGGACTCTGAAAATCCGCTTTTGCAGCGCTAAATACAGTCTGAATTCACAAAACCTATTCAATGACGTTGACCTAATCTGTTCTACGAACCAACTGAAAGCAGTTTATAGTACTAAATTGTTTGTGTATTTTGCTAACGCACCGGTTCATTCGAAATATGTAGGTATTTAAAGCATTTACCTGACTACGACCGTTTGAGAAATTATTTAAGCAATATAGAACATGATAAATAACAGCAATATCAAGACACCAAGACGTAACATTTGTTGGGTCCATATTGGCTCACATAAATTTTTTAATCCTTTTCTTTTTCTTACTACCCATTTGTGTTCATAATCATCACTATTCATAATTTTATTTTTCATACTTTTTTATGCAAACATTGTTATTACTATCATCGGAACTCATAACAGTTAGTGATTATATTTTTGAAGTGAAAACTTCTTTAGCGGCGTTGTATGGGTGTAAAATGTTAAGGAAGCGTCAGGATTAGTTGACCTTTGAACCGTAACCGACGACTGACGTCATACAAGATTAGGTAAATACTATCTATTTTGCAATTTACCATAGATAGCGTCGTAGCTTAAACGGTAAGCACTTCGACTGTAAGTCCTTATAGTTTCAGATAGTCGGGTTCAAACCACCTGGCTTTCTAAAACTTTTTGTGATTATTTTTTCTTTTTGTAATTTATTACTTTTTATGATTATTTTTTCTTTCTGTAATTTATTACTTTTTGTGTTTATTTTTTCTTTTCATAATTTATTAATTTCTTCTGACAGAAAATTAGCAGAAAATAAGTGATAGGTTCTATGATTAGCGCTATATTATAGGTATGGTATGGTATGTTCTTTTTTATCTTTTTCTATGTATATAACGAAGAAAGAAAAAAAGAAAATGTTTTCACTTCTGCCGGCACTCCCAGAGTGCAACCCGTCTTTTTTTTAATAATATTGTTACTACCAAGAACCAGTTTAAATATATTTTTTTTCCAGATCTTTTTTTCTTCATAACATTCTATTATCATATTGCTTTAATTAATAATGTTGTTACTACGAACATGCTTCAACTCATAACGTCGTTATTCAGAATAGCTTACTTTATAACAGATAATTATCATATTGCGTTCTATCAATTACTTGGGTCCATCTGTTACACGTGTTTCTTAATAACGGCTGCACCAATTTAAAAAAATCTTTTTGCATAAATTCTGTTTACTATTCAAAAAAAAATAGTTTCTGGCGCTTCGCCGGCCGCTGCCGCGGCACGCTCACTTCGCTCGCTCGGCTCGCGCGTTGTCTTGGTCACAGTTCTAACCGAACCTAACATACTTGTCAGGTAGCCTCTCGTTTCTGGTAGCAAGTATGATTTATTCTAACATTCGTTTTTATAAATTTCTTATTTATTAAAACGAATGTTACAATAAAACACATTTATGAATATTATATTTTCGATCATTAGTATAAACAATTATATTAAAACAAATATTAGTAAAAACTAAGTAAAAAAACTAACTATAATTTGTGATATTATGAATTTAAATGATTATGTTTTTTTTATATTTAGTTTTTTTTTATGAATAACGATCATTATAATTTTAAATGGTATGAGAAACATTTTTGTACCTCCGAAGTTGAAAAGTTATGTACGACAATGCGCACCCATATTTGTTACCACATAAATTGTTAATAAGTGTCATTCCCGGCTCTAAAGTGTTCTATAACACTAATACCGTTTTGAAGTATTTACGATAATTTAAAACACAGAAGACAAATGACAGCTATATTTTTTACAGGTCGTTACAACAAGATTTATAAGATTAATACCGTAATATAAAATTGCTGAGAACAAGCAACATAAAGTTGACGGTTTTGTTGAATGTGTGAAACGTGTACGCCATTCTTTTTGATTTTACGCTCCTGTGCTCAACAAAGATATCCGATAGAACAAACAAACATGGTATAAATTCCTTGATCATCGTGAAGTTCGTATTATCCATTATCAACTAAAACAGACTCAGCTTGCTATTAGGCGAGCACAGCACAAGAAATAAAAAAATAGACTAATAAAAGTCAAAATTCGCTGCAAACTAAGTCATTTCAATTTAAACTTAGATAAGCCAAACTGAACCCAATTATTTTTAAAGCTAAGCCAACTTCACTCACACACACACAAAGAACAAAATTGGAAACTGTATACCGGGAAGAAGTGATTTTCACAAATAAATTACTGTAAATAAAAGCTTGAACGTCATCGATTCCATTCGATTTAATTGAAATTCCTGGGCGCATAGACAAGAGATGATTTAAGGTTAAGTTTCCTATTTAGCTAGGCAACGGAAGTATAAACGTGACACTTCTTCATTTAGGGAAGTCTTTATTATCAGTATCTCATTCAGTTGTAAGAATAAAATTTAGCATTAATTAGCAGTGACCAAAAAATGTGACGAGGCAAGGTGGTTCATAGTAAGTATTTTATTCTCTGAGACACCAGCGATGTGCATAGCATTTTAGACAGGGTAGGCAGAAAGTAGTGCTGTATCAAAACCAGTTTACATATATGCGAATATTAGAAACCTTTCGGCTGGTTTGTTTCTTAAAATATGGTGTTGTGAATAATTGTTTAGTTTTAGTACCATATTTATTTTACGATATTTCTGTACAAATAGTTACAATATGGCATATCAAAAGTTTTGAAGCTTTAAACGGTCTTTCACGATGACTTGCTCTTCTCCACAAAAAGAAAGTTTAAAAAACGTATCACTCCAGCTCTATGGGCCCGATTTAATACCACCATGACCTTTTAAAAAGATTATCTGATAAGTTTAAAAAGTTAAAGTTTTGATTTTTACGACTACTCTCTAACCTAATTTTGTCAAGCTAGGACTATGGACCATGGATAAAATGGCAACATAGCTCCGTGCATGGATGCATTTTTGATAAATTATAATAAATAAATGAAAAAAAAATTAGAACTAGAAACACAGTTCTAGGATGCTAACATGACACTTTATGTGTGTTTAGTCACTAATCTTTTTACACAGATAAGTGACGAAACACGGTGAGCCGCCAAGCGCGATGCAGTTCACATATTTCATTATATTATCATTATGTGGCTACGAGATCACACCGTATTCCTATAGATTTTGGTATATTCGCGTTAACTTTAGACAGTATCATGTTATGTTTATATTTCATTAGCTGACCCGGCGAATTTCGTACCACCAAATTTATTTATACCCGCATGGAATTCAGATACCGTTCCCAAGGCACCTTCTAGTACAGGAAAATAAAGTGAAAATTGATGATCAAACCTAATAATTCGTGTAGTTTTGAAAGATAGTACAATTAATCCCTAAAGTGCTCAGTTGAACATACTAAAATTCTTCAAGTGTGGGACACGAGCCAGTGGTGGAGGAAGGGGTCAACGTCCCTTTTTTCAGTTCTTTGCTTGTATATTGAAAACTATTAATAATATCTCTTTAGCTATTTCTACATTATTTATCTATATTAAATTTCCTATAGATTATGTCTCGACATTATTACTGTAGTATCAATATTTTAATAAATACAAGAGGTCAAATGTTATATAGCTTATAATTTACGGTAAAATCGGCTTGGTTTTTTTTTTTTGGAGAAAACATGATTCTTCAAGTATGCCTGGCACCCAGTACCCAGTCTGAGTTCAACAAATATCGATTCACTAACTTTACTTTTACCAAGTCCAAACCGAATCACAGAGTCGGTGAAATATCACGCTTATAGAGTATTCCATCAAATACAGAAGTGGCTTAGGAATTAACTGCCTCCTACAATATGGAAGCGAAGAGTCGATGGAAACTTGGAGCCAATTACGACTTTATATATATACTGCCGATTTAATAGTGATTCCACTGAAAAATGTAGAGTCAGTCCTCTAGAGATCAGGAAGAGCATGAGCTGCAATGTGTTCAAGTCCAGGGTACGGCAAATTGATCACCACTGAAATGGCAGAATCATCGTCTCAACGATAATGATATTACTATTCAGATGGATATATACGTACATATTTATATATATTTATATTATAAGCTAGCTGTTGCCTGCGGCTCTGCCCGCGTGGATGTCGGTTTTCGCTTAGTGTTGAGTCAACGCTATTGAGCATAAAATTTTTCTAAAATAAAAGTAGCCTTAGTTACTCCTTATTACATCAGCTACCTGCCAATAAAAGTCCCATCGAAATCGGTCCAGCTACTTCAGAGATGCCAGAATAAACAGACAGACAGATAGACAAAAAATTTAAAACATGTGTTATTTTGGTGTATGTACCGTATTAAATTCATATTATATGCATGTAGTAAAAAACGGTTATTTCAATATTACGAACAGACACTCCAATTTAATTTATGTTTAGATGTATATTAGTTAGATACATATGGTATTTGGGTATATGAACTGTTTATGTAAGTTTATCTAATTAATCTCTAATAATTCGATCTGTCGACAGTCAAAATGTACCTTATAGAACCAAACGTAGCCTTCATTTATATGCGCCTACCTCGTAATAGCTCTGCACGATCCAATGGTAGTCTGCTAATGTACATCGTGTATCAATGTACATCGTGTATAAATTGAAATTTAATCGAATTTGAAATTTAATTAGATGTCAAAAACGAATACATGCAAACATAATAACGTTACTATTAGATAGGTACTACTACAGTAATTACGTTACAGGCCGCAGATATATACTGTATTTACACAGCATTTACGGTTGCATTTATTGAGTTTCGAAGGCGGTCCAAAAAAGAATGTGCCCTCCAACTAAAGAGTCATCAACCCTGTTCACAGCAAGCATACTAGACGCACTGCACTGCCATGGAAGTCATAACATAGCTGTAAAAGTAATGTTGTATTGCACACGTAATGCGTGGTAACTACTACGTTAAGCGTATTTTTTTCACAGTTGACAGAGTGATTATTACCTAGCTAGCATGTTATGACTATATTATGCCCCAGGTACTTAAATTTACTGACATAATTGAGTTATAGCATAGTGTATTGATAAAACTAGAAAGAATTTTTGGAAATTTCACTGCTAATGGGGTAAAATAGGGGATGGAAGTTTGTCTGGAAGTCTCTCATTTTTAAAGTAAGCAGCACGAAATTTCGTATATTGATTAGAAATAAAGGAACAAGTGTATCAGCGTTTTTCGAGATTCTGTTACTAAGGAGGGAAAAAAGTCTATGAACGGCGAACGAATAGGCCTCAAACGCCTGCCCAGAAATATCTACCAGTTTTCTTTCTAAACCGCGTGCTCGGTATACCTGAAGAATCATCTTTTATCCAAAAAAAAAATGGATTTTGTCAGGAATTAAAAATCTGTCACATTTGAAGCCTCTCGCCTTTATTGAAGTATTGATCCTACAGTAATATTGTGTAGACATCATTTATAGGAAACAAGCTGTTGCTTACGGCTCCACCTGCGTGAATGTCGGATATCGTGACCAAACATAAAGTATGTCCTTTCTCAAGGTCTAATCTACCCCTATACCATATTTCATCAAAATCGATTCAATGGTTTAGACGTGAAAGCCCGATATACAGACATACAGAAAGAGTTACTTACGCATTTATAATATTAGTATGGATTATAATGTACAGGAATAATGTAAAAGTGTAAGTGTAAGTGATAATTTTTGATAGTTTTCAATATACAAGCAAAAATAAGCGCCGTTCAATTAACTCCCTGAATGATGTTCAGCCATTGGGTTAAACGGCTAGGCAAATGGCTTTGGTTGAATAAGTTCAATAACTTGCGTAGTCATTTTATTAAACAGTTAGGCAAATGGCTTATTTTTGCATGGTTATAAAAAGCTTCTCAATAAACCCATCACCAATTACCGTGCACTTTTGCGAAAAATCCTCCATAGTAATCCAATCTCGGTTGGATTGCGTTCAGGGGTCAGCAAGTGCATAGCCGGGCAGGGGGGATTGAGGTCGCAGCACGAGTGGGACCGGTGGGTCTTGGCGTAGTCTAGTGGGGGGTGGCGCGGGGCGACGCGCCGAACAGGGAGACCTGTAGAAACGGTGGTGCCGCTGGCCGCCCGCGGCATAGTACAGGGGCCCAACCGGGTCTAACCACCCTGGGAGGCTGCCCCACCAGGTCGCGCATAATCCCGATATGGCTCGTCGTGCCGGTTGGTGACCGGACGAGGGAGCCCGGCGACCATACTCGGGGGGGTACGGGGGCCCTTCCGTTCAGCGCGTCGGCTCTCGCCATACCTCACATTCATAGATAAAACCAATATCCCACGCTTTGTCACGCTGTGCTGCGACAACAATCGCCTCTTTTTTCACGCCTTGCCTCCTCTTCATTCTCATGGCAGCGCATAATAACAGTAGATTGGTCTACACAGCGGCAAAAAACTCTCCCTCGAGCTCGCTATTTGAGGTGGAGTCCACGAACATCTGTGGGCTCCATACAAACCTCAACGCCGTCCACCAACACCTGGAGACGGCGAAACCAGCAATGCTGTTTCTTACGGAGACACAAATACGCCGCCCTGATGACACGACCTACTTACTCTACCCCGGCTATGTCCTTTAGGAGAATTTCCGCGCAAAAGCCGGGGTGTGCGTGTTTGTTAGGGCGGATGTTTGTTGTCGCCGTTTGCGCTGCCTAGAGGACCCATCCTTTTCCACCCTTTGGGTACACATAGACCATGGCTCTACGAGTCAGATCTATGTGTGCCTCTACCGCTCCCATACAGGAGATGCCGAGACAACTCGACTCTTTGAATACCTGAGTCAGGCGGCAGATGATGCGCAGGAGCGGTTTCCGAACGCTGAACTGGTGTTTTTGGGGGATTTTAACGCCCACCACGAGATCTGGTTGGGCTCCGCCAAAACAACCCACGCGGGAAGAGCCGCCCATGCATTTGCTCTGGCGCATGGCCTGACCCAATTGGTACACGAGGTCACTAGTATACCAAAAAGGTCGGACCATGAGCCCTCTCTGCTAGACCTTCTGCTGACGAGTCGCCCGGACCAGTACAGTGTTTCGGTGAGCGCCGCTTTAGGTGAATCCGACCATTGTCTGGTCCGTTCCGAGGTGCCCATTTTAGCGCCCCCACGTCCCATGCAGGAGAAGCGGCGTCTCTGGCACTACTCGTCAGCGGACTGGGATGGACTGCGTGATTATTTTGCGTCCATCCCGTGGGTTGAACGCTGCTTTGAAGGTAAGAACCCATCTGAGGCCGCAACTGCTGTCGCCGGTGAGATCAGTCTGGGCATGGAATATTATATCCCCTACACTGATGTCGCCGGTGTCCGCAGGGCGCGCCCCTGGTTCGGGCGCGAGTGCGCGGAGGCTGTTAATCATAAACAGTCTGCGTACCGCGCTTGGATCAGGGCGCGCGCTACCTGCGATCCCAACGTGGGCCACTTCAAGGCGGCGTACAACAGAGCCACAAAGGCCTGCAAGAGGGCTTATGTCAGAGCGGATGCCCAGCGCATAGCGCGGCTTGGTCAGGAGCTAGTAGAGCATCCCACGGGCAGCCGTGGCTACTGGCGACTGGCCAAAGCCGTGCAAGCCAACTTCTGCCAGCCTTCGCTGCCCCCGCTGCGCAATCCCGATGGATCCCTGGCCCATGAGCCGCAAGAGAAAGCAAATTTGCTGGTTAATCTCTTTGCGGCCAACTCCCGAGTCGATGATTGTGGTATGGAGCCGCCGACACTGCCCGTCAGTGACCATGCAATGCCTGATATTCGTATCAGGCAACGCGATATCCGAGCAGTGTTGCAGTCACTCGATGTCCGGAAAGCCAGTGGTCCGGACGGTATTCCAGCGGTGGTTCTGCAAAAATGTGCAGCGGAGTTGTCTCCAATGCTTGCGCGGCCTACAGCTCTGGTACAGTGCCTTCGGCTTGGAAAGAGGCGAATGTACAGCCGATCCCCAAGAAGGGGGATCGCTCAGACCCAAACAACTATCGACCCATAGCCGTCACCTCAGTGCTGTGCAAGGTGTTCGAGCACATTATTAACAAACAGCTCATGCGTCACCTTGAAGATCACTCCCTAATTAATGACCGGCAATATGGCTTCAGGCCGAAACGGTCAGCGGGTGATCTTCTGGCGTATGTTAACCATATTTGGGGTGAGGCTATGGACAAGCACGGCGAGTCATTGGCAATTAGCCTTGACATCGACATGGCTCTGAGAACTTGGTCGAGTTCAATGCCAAGAAGACGCAGGCATGTGCGTTTACAGCAAAGGTATCTTCTTTCCTTCCCCTTCCCACTCTTCAGAGCACGCCACTGCCACTGCAGGACAACCTCAATATCCTCGGTATGGATGTTCGCTGCAAACTGAACAACAAAAACTACATCGAGAGTATCATCAAAGCAGCCTCGCGTAAACTCGGAGTCCTGAACAGAGTGAGACGGTTTTTCACGCCGGAGCAACGGTGTCTTCTTTACAAGACACAAATTCGTTCCTGCGTGGAGTACTGCTCACATCTCTGGGATGGATCCGCAAAGTACTTATTAGATGCTCTCGACAGGTTGCAGCGACGTGCGGTCCGCATTATCGGAAATCCTGAGGTCACGAGTACCCTCGAGTCTCTGCAGATGCGTAGAGATGTTGCTTCCTTGGCAGTTTTTTACCGTCTCTACCATGGTGAATGTTCTGAAGAGCTATTCCAATTAGTCCCACCCTCCCCCTTCCTGTACAGGACGACACGTGCAGGACTTAGATGTCACCCCTATACGGTGCAGAACAATCCTTCAAGAACCAAGCGGTTCGGTGACTCCTTCCTTTGTCGCACCATTAAGACCTGGAATTCCTTGCCAGCTCACGTGTTTCCCTCTTCCTACAGTCCCGGGTCCTTTAAGCGGGGCGTGAAAAAGCATCTGATGAGGCCGTCAAGCTGAGTGCCACCATTGTTAACATGGCACGTGTATATAATGGTGGCCCTCTTTCTTGAGACTTTACCTTCAGCTTACCATCAGGCGAGGTAAATTCAAATTGACGTGTCCTATTTATAAAAAAAAAAAAAAAACGTAAGTATATAATTTTCTGTCTTAGTACGAGATGTCTGTCTTATATCGTACGAATAGTATATGCATTAGCCAGCCAATTTATTAAATGTTGTAATAAACGGTACGGCTGAATATGATTCACACCGTTAATTGAATGGCGCCATTTAGTAAATAGCCTAGGCAGTTAATTGAATGGCTGATTAAGCTAGTTGGCTGCGACATATATATATATATCATTGGTGGGCATTTCGTTTAATAACTTCACCAAATCCAATTACTTACTGTTTTCTGGCAAGCGATGTATTGAATATACTACTGCCTCGTGCACCTCCGGGAGGCTGATGGGAGTAGTTCGTATCCTCTCCTCTTCGGCACTTTTTTCTAAGCTTTGCAGATATATTGAGTATATGCTGGCTGTACACCGTATCTGTGAAAAAGTAAGCAATACTTTATGTTACTGAGACGGGACAGTCTATATTGGGATATACGCCTGTCCTAAGTATTTAGAATGTTGCTATTACTATTTTATTCATATAAAAACTAGAGGAATTTAAAAGTTCACATTTAGAATCACAAAGAGACGACAAGTTCGGAGTACCGTGCCACATCTGGCAGTAATGTTTTGTGTTGGTTCATAGTGCAAAAAAAATAGCCAACGACTTTAAAACTATTTAAGAACAAAAGAAATGATAAAAAAAAAGGTTCTTTAGGACAAAGCGAAGATTTTGGGGTGCAGGCACGATACTTTATTGTAAGCACATGGTATTTTAAAAATATTCCGATATTATAATACTTCTAAATTTATCTTGCTTGAACGAATGCAAATATGAAACAATGATATTCATTATTGTTGGAATATATTATTAAGATGACTAAGTGGGTGGATTTGATTTAAATGCCATGATTAGGCACCATATAACTGTAGGTGTATGCGAGTTTGATCCATGGAAAAAGGCCGAAAATGCAATTAAAAAAAAATACATGAAATAGAATTCTATCAAAAAAAATAATAATCAGAGCTCTCGCCGAGATAAGCGCATAGTACTATAATACTTATGTAATTATATCATTAAGATGCATGACCAGCTGGTTAAATTGGTTAAATTGGTTAAATACTGTTGGTATATTATTTATATTATTATACAGTATCAATTTGCATGGTTTGATATTCTGTAGAAAGAAATTAATTACATTGCACGAAGGCATGTTATCATTTAAATATAGTTATAAGCTGCACGACAACAAAATACATTGTCCATTAAATTACACACAAAGGATTTAGCGAGCTCCCGGCGCAAGCGACTACCTGAAAGGGGCGCGCAGGGCGCGGGACGCTCAAACCCTGCGTCTTTGATAAAAAGTGATTCCTAACGTTTCGTGAGGCCAGTTGGGCTCTGACATTGCTTCGAAACGCTGGTTACTGGCATTCACACGTTTTGGACGCTGCCGTTTTAAGCAAGTGCAAATATTGTGGATGTGATAAGACAGTGTTTTGAGTCGTGTTTTGAAAACAACGCGCTTCTGAATTGATATTTAGAAGTTCCTAATTACTTTATCATACCTTTTCTATCTATACCAAAATTCCATAGATTTGCTACATTGTTAAGTACTGGTAGGTCAATTATTGTTTAAATCTGGAAGTTGAGACTGGCTTCTGGGGGCAAATCGAATACCTTTATCCCGATCATCTAGGATTCCGTGATCTAGTTGTAGGAAAGTCTAAAAACTAGAGCACTCCCTATTCCACGTAGCTAGTTTCAAGTTTGTTTTCCTTTACACAATTCGCAATACACACACATTTAAAATCACACACATCCATGTTCTTCTTGGTACGAGCTCATGGTCTACAGGTTACACTAGGTTTCTAGCTAGAATGCAGGTATAGACGTTCTATTGCGATAGAACCTAGGAATTCTTACGAGAATTATAGTGGTAATTGAGACATTACGTTTGGTGAAAAGTTAATTTGTGCGTTTATTTTGTGTTAATATAATAATTGAAATTGGGGTAATTATACGTTATAATAACGTATTATATTTTGTTATAAATAAATAAGCAGATTATTGTGCTTTTACAGTCGGGATTTATTCATAATAATAGTGACAAGTGTAACTATAATTATAATTTGATTGAAGTTACTATATGAACTATATACCTAAATCATATACATTGATTAACTCTATTTTACTTCACAAAGTCAGTACATTGAATAAACAAAAGGCTTTATTTATTGAGATCATTAAATTCAGCACACAGTTGCTAATGCGAGACTAATTGACATCTCCGACATATACCAGATCTCACTCATTACATCATATCAGCCAAAGCTATACTCATTGAAACATCTGTAGGTAAATTCACTTAGCTCCTAGGTCATTTGGACCAGTATTTGAGCCCAAGTTTGTAATGTGTAGTGACACTAGTTTTCCTGCTGAAGTCTATTTGAGAAATTAAATATCCCATTAATAACTGACAGCCAACCATTGCTGTGAAAGTTTACGATACTGTTGTTGGAATAATAAGACTCATAATCATTATCATGTTACTTTCATAATTGCTTCAGTTGAATCATTAATGTCACGAGGTCTAAGGGTCTATCATTTTGTACTGGAGCTGAACGCTAACACGGAAACCTACAGTACACAGTGAAGTCAGCGGAGGTATTACAAGCTAAATTAAATTCATTGTGACGAGATGAAGGAGAGCTTGATCTGTTGATCAGAGCTATCGATTCTTCGGAATTGATCTAAATCTCGCTTTTCGGAGCTTGAGATAATCTCGCTCTTCGGAGCTTGAGATAATATTGTATGGCAATACACAACAACAAAAAAATATATAATTGATCCGGATCACATATTATAAATCATATATGATATCTACGACAATTAAAGGCCTATAAAAATATAAATACAGCTGAAAAAGATGCCCAAAGAGGCCAAACACATAAAATCAAACTATCACAGACCTATATTTTGAATTTAATACTAATTCATTTGATTCCAAATAAATCCACAGTCTTGTCATCATAATATATATTCCATACATCCAGTAAAGTTAAATATACCACTGAGGTGGCAAACAAGCACACAGCTCACCTGAACTGTGAAATCATAATATATATTCCATACATCCAGTAAAGTTAAATATACCACTGAGGTGGCAAACAAGCACACAGCTCACCTGAACTGTGAAATCATAATATATATTCCATACATCCAGTAAAGTTAAATATACCACTGAGGTGGCAAACAAGCACACAGCTCACCTGAACTGTGAAATCATAATATATATTCCATACAGACAGTAAAGTTAAATATACCACTAAGGTGGCAAACAAGCACACAGCTCACCTGATCTGTGAAACTATATAATATATTCCATATATACATTTAAAGTTAAAAGTTGGGATAGAGCATCATACTTTATATACCACTGAGGTGGCGAACAATCGATTCAAATAGACGCTCTTAGCATTTGTTATACGAATAGATACATACGGTCAGGAGTCAATATTGAATGTAAATAGATTAGTGTAGTAGGTTTCAAAGACGATCACAGCTACGTGTAGCGTAGGGCCGTAGGCCCTAAGTTCCGTTACAGTTTTGGCGCCGCGTGACCAGAATTTCGTTTAATGTATTAAAAATTATTAATACCACGGAAAGAATTAGGCGTTACTATTTATACATCTGTCTTAGACACAGTTAAAAATTTCACATTTAAAACACAACGTAGAAAATAGATAAAAGAAATCTTCGACACCCATAACCATTGCTAGACAATAAGTACATTCAACATTCAAAATTGCATTGTTATATCATCAATTGTTCTTCAGGAAAAGGTACAGTCGTTAAAGTTTGGGATCTTTTGTTGTAAAGGGTCGGCCTTTATCTTAAAAATTGTAAGAAACTATTCTTAAGAGTATTTTTTTTCCCTTACACAACTATAGTTCCAAGAGTTATTTTTTGGCTTATGCAGAAAATACAAAATTCACACGTGCAGCGCCCACAAGCAACAAAAAAAAGGGTCGAACTTTCGAAAGTCAGATAAAATAAACACATTAATTTGATATTTTAAAAGCTAGTATTCCACTTGAAGATTACTTAAACATTTTAGATTAGAATAACATACTTGACACACTCACTAAAGTTTTATTTTAAACCCACTTGGGAAAGAGTCGTTAATTTTGGTCAATTGGGTATTAGTGGATTTTAGATAACAAAATATTTAAGTTGAATACTTGACAGACAAAGTCCAATAGTTGATAAATAGCGATAAGCATTAGTTATTTTAAAGGTTACCTAACCTCACACTTAAAATTAAGTACCATTGAATTAGAGATTTGTTAGTTAATTTGAATTACATAGTAAGTAGTTAAAAGTTAGAATGTCGGGACAGAATAATGGACGTCGCACGCGTAAGTCAGTGGGCCACAGTAATACAGATCAAACAAATAAATTACTGACGGAGATTTTGAACAGGCTGACGAGATTGGAGAATGAACGCGACAGTTTTAGAAGTTCTTCCGTAACACCAAATATAAATGGGTCAGAAATTGCTACTGTTAGCGAAATAGCGAAACAAACCGTTGTTGTTCAAGTGAAGCAAAAGCTTCCTACTTTTGATGGCAATAAGATTAATAATCCCATGACTTTTTTTAAGAGATTTAAAGAATTTTCTGATAGGACAAAATATTAATGAGGACCTTTCACTATTGTATGCGATTGAGTCATTGACGGGAGAAGCTAAGACGCGTATGAATATTTATAGAGATTATTGGAAGTGTTTTAAAGACTTTGAAAAGGACTTTCAGAATGTGTTTTGGAGTTCGTCAGAACAGGAAGTAGTAAAAGCTAGGTTTATGACGTCTCAATACGATAAACAGACTGGTAGTATGGAGAAATATTTTAGTGAACAGTTAGATAGAATTTATGCATTATCATTACCGTTTACAGATGCGGAAAAAGTCAATACGATTTTTAGACAATTGCCGGACCACGTGCAGGTTGCATATTTTAGTAAACAACAGCAAATGACGGTTCTCGAAGCGGTGGAATTTCTAAGACATATGGAAAGAAGTGTAAACAGTGGACAACCTGGCAGTTCACGATCGCAATATCCAATCGCTAACATACATGAAAAACCTCGAGGCACTCACGTTAATTCGAGATATAGTTCGGTACGTGTAAATACGATAAGATATAACCCAACAAATCAAAGCAGAGGTTATCATCATCAAAGTCAGTCCTATAGAGGCTTTAGTAGGCGCGGTCGAGGAGAAACACAAGGTAGATCGTCTCATAATATACGGGGAGGCGTTAGACCTATTGAATTCAAACCTGCGACTGAAACACAGAGTACAAGTAATGAAATTAGTATTCCACAAACCAGTAATGATAACATATCAAAAACTAACTAGAGCAGGATAGAGTAATAATATAAACACGGCATAATTGATTTAACTGGAATTGTTAATAGAAATTTTAAAATTACATGTAGTATCTTATAAGACTGGATGTCCAATAAAACTAGGTGGTATATAGGACATATATACAGTACGCGGCATAAGAAATTAAATACACTGTTTAATAAATAGGTTGTAATCTAGATAAACATTTCGAGAGATAAACTTAGCATAGGAGGCGTAGGAACAGGTTATTAGAGGCAAGTAGTGAGGGCAATTAGTGAGTGGTTCAAGGGATATAATTAACTTATATATATAAATATTAAATTAAGGAAAAAAAAAAAAGACAAAAAAAAAAAAATATAGGTTAAAGTACAATTCTACTCGGCTAGTGATGTTGATAACGGAGAGAAGATAATAATGACGTAAATAGAGTTTTCCCTATTGGCAGATCTTCGAAAGAAGACTGTTTTAAGCAAAAACAGCTTATTTCAAAGTCTGAGGAGGCGACTGAGACGGGACAGTCTATATTGGGATATACGCCTGTCCTAAGTATTTAGAATGTTGCTATTACTATTTTATTCATATAAAAACTAGAGGAATTTAAAAGTTCACATTTAGAATCACAAAGAGACGACAAGTTCGGAGTACCGTGCCACATCTGGCAGTAATGTTTTGTGTTGGTTCATAGTGCAAAAAAATAGCCAACGACTTTAAAACTATTTAAGAACAAAAGAAATGATAAAAAAAAAGGTTCTTTAGGACAAAGCGAAGATTTTGGGGTGCAGGCACGATACTTTATTGTAAGCACATGGTATTTTAAAAATATTCCGATATTATAATACTTCTAAATTTATCTTGCTTGAACGAATGCAAATATGAAACAATGATATTCATTATTGTTGGAATATATTATTAAGATGACTAAGTGGGTGGATTTGATTTAAATGCCATGATTAGGCACCATATAACTGTAGGTGTATGCGAGTTTGATCCATGGAAATTGGCCGAAAGTGCAATTAAAAAAAAATACATGAAATAGAATTCTATCAAAAAAAATAATAATCAGAGCTCTCGCCGAGATAAGCGCATAGTACTATAATACTTATGTAATTATATCATTAAGATGCATGACCAGCTGGTTAAATTGGTTAAATTGGTTAAATACTGTTGGTATATTATTTATATTATTATACAGTATCAATTTGCATGGTTTGATATTCTGTAGAAAGAAATTAATTACATTGCACGAAGGCATGTTATCATTTAAATATAGTTATAAGCTGCACGACAACAAAATACATTGTCCATTAAATTACACACAAAGGATTTAGCGAGCTCCCGGCGCAAGCGACTACCTGAAAGGGGCGCGCAGGGCGCGGGACGCTCAAACCCTGCGTCTTTGATAAAAAGTGATTCCTAACGTTTCGTGAGGCCAGTTGGGCTCTGACATTGCTTCGAAACGCTGGTTACTGGCATTCACACGTTTTGGACGCTGCCGTTTTAAGCAAGTGCAAATATTGTGGATGTGATAAGACAGTGTTTTGAGTCGTGTTTTGAAAACAACGCGCTTCTGAATTGATATTTAGAAGTTCCTAATTACTTTATCATACCTTTTCTATCTATACCAAAATTCCATAGATTTGCTACATTGTTAAGTACTGGTAGGTCAATTATTGTTTAAATCTGGAAGTTGAGACTGGCTTCTGGGGGCAAATCGAATACCTTTATCCCGATCATCTAGGATTCCGTGATCTAGTTGTAGGAAAGTCTAAAAACTAGAGCACTCCCTATTCCACGTAGCTAGTTTCAAGTTTGTTTTCCTTTACACAATTCGCAATACACACACATTTAAAATCACACACATCCATGTTCTTCTTGGTACGAGCTCATGGTCTACAGGTTACACTAGGTTTCTAGCTCGAATGCAGGTATAGACGTTCTATTGCGATAGAACCTAGGAATTCTTACGAGAATTATAGTGGTAATTGAGACATTACGTTTGGTGAAAAGTTAATTTGTGCGTTTATTTTGTGTTAATATAATAATTGAAATTGGGGTAATTATACGTTATAATAACGTATTATATTTTGTTATAAATAAATAAGCAGATTATTGTGCTTTTACAGTCGGGATTTATTCATAATAATAGTGACAAGTGTAACTATAATTATAATTTGATTGAAGTTACTATATGAACTATATACCTAAATCATATACATTGATTAACTCTATTTTACTTCACAAAGTCAGTACATTGAATAAACAAAAGGCTTTATTTATTGAGATCATTAAATTCAGCACACAGTTGCTAATGCGAGACTAATTGACATCTCCGACATATACCAGATCTCACTCATTACATCATATCAGCCAAAGCTATACTCATTGAAACATCTGTAGGTAAATTCACTTAGCTCCTAGGTCATTTGGACCAGTATTTGAGCCCAAGTTTGTAATGTGTAGTGACACTAGTTTTCCTGCTGAAGTCTATTTGAGAAATTAAATATCCCATTAATAACTGACAGCCAACCATTGCTGTGAAAGTTTACGATACTGTTGTTGGAATAATAAGACTCATAATCATTATCATGTTACTTTCATAATTGCTTCAGTTGAATCATTAATGTCACGAGGTCTAAGGGTCTATCATTTTGTACTGGAGCTGAACGCTAACACGGAAACCTACAGTACACAGTGAAGTCAGCGGAGGTATTACAAGCTAAATTAAATTCATTGTGACGAGATGAAGGAGAGCTTGATCTGTTGATCAGAGCTATCGATTCTTCGGAATTGATCTAAATCTCGCTTTTCGGAGCTTGAGATAATCTCGCTCTTCGGAGCTTGAGATAATATTGTATGGCAATACACAACAACAAAAAAATATATAATTGATCCGGATCACATATTATAAATCATATATGATATCTACGACAATTAAAGGCCTATAAAAATATAAATACAGCTGAAAAAGACGCCCAAAGAGGCCAAACACATAAAATCAAACTATCACAGACCTATATTTTGAATTTAATACTAATTCATTTGATTCCAAATAAATCCACAGTCTTGTCATCATAATATATATTCCATACATCCAGTAAAGTTAAATATACCACTGAGGTGGCAAACAAGCACACAGCTCACCTGAACTGTGAAATCATAATATATATTCCATACATCCAGTAAAGTTAAATATACCACTGAGGTGGCAAACAAGCACACAGCTCACCTGAACTGTGAAATCATAATATATATTCCGTACAGACAGTAAAGTTAAATATACCACTAAGGTGGCAAACAAGCACACAGCTCACCTGATCTGTGAAACTATATAATATATTCCATATATACATTTAAAGTTAAAAGTTGGGATAGAGCATCATACTTTATATACCACTGAGGTGGCGAACAATCGATTCAAATAGACGCTCTTAGCATTTGTTATACGAATAGATACATACGGTCAGGAGTCAATATTGAATGTAAATAGATTAGTGTAGTAGGTTTCAAAGACGATCACAGCTACGTGTAGCGTAGGGCCGTAGGCCCTAAGTTCCGTTACATTACGAATAAAAATAGAATTACCCTAACGACCGCTAATTTTTTTTTTTGCAGTTATACGGACATGTACACCGTGGCCTAGCATTAAAGGGATCAACCTATTGAGAACTTTGCATGAGGATATATTAATTTAAAAAAACGACCATTTGAGCTAAAACTGTAAATTAATGTTAAAAAGGTTAGTTTTAACTAAATTGGAATTGAATTTATTTTATTGTTTTTATGATTGTTAAATTTTTTATTTTATGAGGTGCATGAATGATATAAAATTCGAAGAAAAGATGGATAGATTGCGTGAGAGAGGATATGACACAGGAGGGAGTTACTGAGGGAATGACATTTGACATAAAAGTATGGAGGAAAATGACAGAAGGGCAGGTAGATGATAATATCTTTGTATGAATGTATGATAATGCCAGGGGTGGAAACAAGTCAGTAAAGTCAGTAAAGTCAGTTTTTTTAAGGCAGTCAGTAAAAGTCAGTTTTTTCAAAATTTTGTCTGTAAAGTCAGTATTTTCAGGATCTCAGCGCTGAATTCTTGTACAGAAATGTTGTTCATTCTACTTCCAAGCGATTTCGTGTTTCATTAAATTATACATTTCGATATATTTCTTTGTATTTTTACTTCATCCAGGGGGTACTCTTGTTCAATTTGCTTGTCCGGCAAATTGACTTTTGAGTGCAATAATACTAATACTAAATAACATTAAATAACAATAACATTAGTTAATACTAAATAACAATATAAGGGTGAGGCAAGTTGGCTATGGGGAATATTTCCCATTAAGATTGTTGTTGCCGGTACTCATTGGCGCCAAAGGTTTTTAATTTATTTTAAGCAAACTACTATGGGTACGTTATATTTGCTTTATTTGCCGCAAATTATGTTAAATTATCATTGCTTGAATAACTCCCTTATTCAGGCAATGATAATTTCTTCTGAAACATTCGAATTGTAGTTATATTTGATTAATTTTCTAAAAGTAGCCACTTAGCAGAACTAAAGCTAAATCTACCAAATATTACTAAACTACGAACATTTCAGATGAATATTCATCGCCTAAATACTTCGCTATGGTATTATTTGCGTTAAATAAAGGAAATCTAACATACCTGCTCTAGTTTGATAAAATTACTGAAAAACAGTGGAGCCCTAGTGAATTCCGGGATGTACCCCTAAATATAAACTTACACAGGTAGTATGTATCCTTGTATCAATCATTTTGAACAAGCACATAATATGCACCTCGCACACATTGAATGTTAGAACAGTTCGGCGGAAGGTTGAATTTGGTCAGTAAAACATTCAGTAAAAGTCAGTATTTGGTCAGTATGTCATTACGTTTTGGTCAGTAAAGTCAGTAATTTTAGGCCTTAATAGCGCTTCCACCCCTGTAATGCATTACCTCTAATTTATTAATGTTTGCCTTCCATGACATAAATTGGTTTAGATCGGTAGGTGGTTTACCTAGCCACTTTGAGGCCCATAGAATGTCACTCAGCTGAACCGTGATTTATCTGTGAAAAAATTAGACAATTTGCCAGACAACCTGTCAAATTTGTCAATATGTACACAATCTTTTCCCACGTAAATAAAGGTTCAGCTGAGTGGAGCAATATTTTTGTTGCATGTATTATGTGGCGTGGGAAGTAACCGGGGAATGTGGCATGTTCTTCCCATCTAATTAAAATATAACTTAAAAATGTGCGCCCGTGTATTTTATTGCACATTGTAACGACTGAAATATATTATATTAAAATAACTTCAAGAATTAAGACGGGCCAAAGGACAAAGACCAAGAGAGTCTAGTAAACTATCGATGGCTACATATCGATATTAAAGAAGCACCGTCTCAAAATGGTTGTGGAAGTGTACCTGGGTATTTCTTTCAGAAATACGTATGTAGTGATAGCCAAGTTTCGGATAATTTCCTCCAACCATTGAGAGTCCGATGAGTCGTCACCGCTCAGTTGTCATGGAGATCTGTGTCAATTATCTTTTAATTATAATAAAATAAAATTGGAACAGCGACATAGTCCTTCGAACAGCAATGCCTATCACTATATATTATATCTCCGAGCGTTTCAGGATTTCAATAGTATGCACAAAAGTCGCTTTCCAAAATGACAACAGTACACTACCTCCTGAGGGGCTATAGTTTAGATATGTTGGGCGAGACCACGGAGGACAGAAATGATTAAGTAGCGGAGATGCCACAGTCAAATTTCTCTTAAGAAAAACGCGTGACCAAATGCGGGTGGGAAGGGAGACGCGGGGGGCATGACGTCATACCTCGTCCACGTCTCCATCTAGTGCGTCATAGCGAAACCGAACAGAAACAGACCTTGTCATTTTTGTTATATAGTTTGACTATTCGCCACTAAGCGCTACACAGAATTCTAGAATAATCTATTTTAAGGAAATAATTTTCAAAAATAAGGCCATCTTTTGGATTATAGCAAAATCATTTAGGGGGCTAAATGATTTATTTATTTATTTATTTTTTATTTATTTATTTATTTTCATACATTACACCATCATCACAGTCGAGACCAATACAATAGTGCAGGATATATAAACTAAATTTTAAAAAATACAATTCGAATTCTAAAAAACGTTGGCAATAAAATACTAATCAAAATAAAACAATAATAACAATACAACAATCAATTTCTAAAATCAAATAATCCATCAATAAACCAGATAAAATGTCAACAAAAAATAGTCAAATAATCCGCCAATGTACCAGATAATATGTCAATCAATAATATTCAAATTTTAAATCAAATAATATGTCAATCAATAATATTCAAATACTCAAATAATATGTCAATCAATAATATTGAAATAATCAAATAATATGTCAATAAATAATAGTCAAATAATTCACCGATACAATGTCAATCCATAATAATCAAATAATCGATCTATAAGTCAAATAATCAAAAATTTACAACAAATAGGCAATAACAATATTGATATAAACAAAAAATAGGTAATAGTATAATCAAATAATAACATTCATATCTAACGTCATTAGGCAATAAGTGGCCTTTGTGAACTCATTCAGCGTGCACGAAAACAAATCGATGCGGTCCGCCACCATATTGAGCGCCCTTGTCGCGCGGACGAGCGGCGCCTGCTGTAGCAGGTTGGTACGCGCGCTCGCTACCGCCAGCAGGCGCGGGCGCCGCCGCCGCCACACGCACTCGTTCGGCGCGCACAGGCCGATCCCTTCCAGGATGGCTGGGTTATGGATGTTGCCACGGAGCACCTTGAATACGTACGTGGCTAGAGCTACCTCCCTTCTCACTTCCAACTTGTAGTATCCCACCATGCCCAAAATAAACAGTGTTGGATACAACAGTGGATATCCTGGATATACACCGAACAATTTACTATATAAAAATCTAATAAATTTATTTTGTATCCGTTCTAACATCAGTTTATATTTCGCCTCGTATGGAGACCAGATGCCAGCGCTGCATTCCAGGTGACTTTTTACTATTGCCTCGTATAACGCTCTCAAAGCTGCGATATTTGTGAACCTGTTTGCGTGTCTCAAAAGAAAACCTAGATTACGGTATGCTTTTTTACATACCTCAAGAATATGTTCACTAAACCTTAAATCAGCGCAGAAGCGAACACCCAAATCTCTGATCCCAGTTATCCGTTGTAAAGGCGCCCCCTCCATTTGGTACTGGTAGTGGCCAGGGTTGCGCGATCGGCTGAATGATAGAACAGAGCACTTAGATACATTGAAGTAAAGTTTATTGTCCTGGCTCCACTTTACTACACTATTTATATCATCCTGGAGCATGCTATAATCATCACTCTGCGAAATTTCCCTAACCAATTTAAGGTCGTCTGCAAACAGTAACGGCGTCGAGTTAGCAACTACTTCCGGTAAGCTGTTAATCATTAAGATGAAGAGAAGAGGACCTAAATTGCTCCCTTGACTTACACCCGACCTCGTGAAGTAGGGTTCGGAGAGGCATCCCCCACAGTCCACGTATTGACATCTGTCCCGCAGATAACCCGCGAAGAACTCCAGCGCATGCGGTGTGCAGCCCACTGCAGCCAAACGCTTTAGAAGGATGTCATTATCGACCATATCGAAAGCTTTCCTGAAATCGAAGTAGGCTACATCCACCTGTAGCCCAGCGTCCACCGCAGGCACCAAACACGTCATCAGATGAAGAAGATTTCCTGTCGTTCCCCGTCCAGCGCGAAAGCCGTGCTGTGCGTCCGATAGTTTGCTCATTTTTTGCTCAAACTGTACAATTCATTCCAATCCATAGTAGCAAGTAAATAATATAAGTAACTAAAGTCAGCTTTGTTAAAGTTCCAATGTTTACATGTTATCGAGCCTTGAGAGCGCTGTACGGGAGGAGTGGAGGTGGGGTGCGTGAGGGACGGCGGCGCCCCCGCCCGCTCAAGGCGCACGGCCAGCGGCGGGTGGTGACGGTCCACGGGCAGCAAGCCCTCGTCCGCCTCGCTCACGCACACACCGCTGCGCGCGCTCAATACGAGATCCAGCTGCCTGCCGTTAGAGTTAGGTACCGCGTTGTACTGAATGAATTCACAGAAGGCCATAAAATATTCAAAATAATTAACAACATTTTCACTACTTGAATATAGGTTAAAATCTCCAACTATGACTAAGTTATTTTTGTATTTAAGACATAATTTTTCTAATAAACTAAACATTAACATATATTCGCTGTCATCTGTACTCGGTGGAATATATACTACGCAGCAGGCTACTAAAAAATGATTGTGTGTATTATAAACTGCGCCACAAATAAATTCAAACCTGCGACTGTCTATGTCCGTACCGTCTGGAACTGGCACTCGACGCAGCTCGTATCGTGGTGTGGTCATTAAAAGCACACCACCCTGCTTACGCCCATCCGCTCGGTCACAGCGCAGTATGTGGTATCCTGGGAGCACTAATTCGGCGTTTTGAATTGATTCATTCAAGCTTGTTTCTGCGATGGCGAATATATCGGCCTCTGAAGATTCTACGAATGATAAGAATCGCGTAGTCTTTGTTCTGAGTCCACTCACGTTTTGATACAGCATGCTAAGGTTCCTACTGGGTTTGCAGTTGGATTGGTTTGCTTGCTCGACGAAAAAAGACCCATTCACTGAACTCAACATTTAAGGGCCATACCGCCGGATCGCATAGCTTCTCGTAGTTAACTTCTGTAACCCCGATCTTAAACGACGAGTAGTCTCGTTCAGTTTTGGGTTTTAATTTTTCAATAATAATTTCTGAGTCATTTTTCAACACATTATGTATGTATTTCCTCAACATATCTTCGGTTGTGCTTTTCTCTAATCTCCACACATGTAAAAACTTCTTCCTTTCCACTGCTTTCAGAAGATCGGACGACGCACTACCCCCTTTCCTTACAGGGTTCACCCTCCTGGTTTTTTTAACTTCTATCCAAGTATTTTCATTCTGTGTAGTTTCTGCTGGTTTACTGGCCACAGCCGCGTAGCTATTTGAGGGTTTCGGTGTCTGTGTCTGTCTCAGCGGCCCCCGGTTCTCTTGCTGGTGGTCACCATTACTCCCGGCCGCTGCTGGTTGGGCACTAGTAGTAGTGAACCGTGAACTGGGTGTGGTTGGTTGTCGGTGACTACCAGACTTGGCATGAATGTTAGTGTATTATTACTTAAAATTTTCTCCTTGCTTGCTAGGTTCTCCGACTTCAGAATTTTAATTTCCTGCTCATATGAGACGCATTTTTTATTCGCTTCCTTTAGCTCTTGTGTCAGTTTACTATTTTCCAATGCCAAAACCTTAACTGTGTCTTTTATTTCCTCTATAATTTTTGTCTCAAGAGCACTTAATTTTTCAATTACCGATGGAAAATTAAGTGCTGAAGGAAATCGATGAGTTCTGTTCGTGGACAAATGGACTGAGAACGAAGCCCAGTAAGTGTCACTGTCTGTGTCTGGGTAGACGGGACACCAAATTTACCTCCTACGACCCGGGACTCTTCATAGGGGGTAAACCAGTTTCCATAGTCGCTGAATCGGTCCCATTTAAATTTCTTGGGAGAAAGATAGACCATCAAGGACGCACACCATCCTTAGATGAAGTTGTCAATATGTTTATAAACGACCTAAATAAGATAGATCAGCTACAACTGAATAATATCAAAAAAGCTTGGATATATGACAACTACCTAACATCACGTCTGACTTGGCCCTTTCTGGTATACGATTTCGGCAAAACCTTACTCGCGAAAATAGATGCAACTGTCATAAAATCACTTAAATCGTGGCTTGGACTAGCGCACTCTGCTGATCCCTCTGCTTTATTTAGGGATCAGAATAATTTTGGGATGAAATTAAAGAAACCATCGGAGCTCTATAAACACCTTAGAGTTACCAAAGCCCACATCTTAGGTAAATCCCAAGATGACACAGTCAGGGCACTCCCGAAAGATAATAACGCGTCCGAGCTTGAATCTAGACTTATATTCCATAAACGATTTATGATAGGAGCCCAGTCGAACAAAGTGGGGTTGGGAGTACGAGAGCCAAAAAGGGACCAGGATATACTTAGGTCCTTTCTGAAGCAAGACGAAAATGATAAATATCGAGTGCACGCGATGAATTTGGAAATCCAAAACGAATGGTTGACAATGGGAGAGTTCTGCATACCGATGGCTTTAAAGTGGCGCACCTTGATCTATGAGTGGTCGCCGGCCCTGTTAAAATTCTATCTTAACGCCTTTCAGATGACCCTTCCAGACCAGAGTAATCTGGTAAGGTGGGGGAAAGCCACAGAAAAACAATGTTATACGTGTGGTGAGGCAATAGGGACGGCTAGGCACATATTAGTAGGATGTAGGGTGCTTCTTGATAGAGGCCAATACTCACGCCGCCACGATAAAGTGCTTTTCATCATACGCGAAGCAATGAGTCTGGCAGTAGCTAGAGCCCAAAAAGGATTGACTACTAACAGACGTCATATCAACTTTGTGTCTGAAGGTTCATCCATAAAATCCAGGACCAAACCTTATTCAATCTTAGATATTGCCCCAGATTGGACTCTCCTAATCGACACGTATGAAAAGCACTATAAAATTCCGGAGGATGTTGGGGTTTCGTCATCTAGACCGGACATATTTCTCTACTCAAAAACGAATAAATATGTGGTCCTTGTGGAACTTACTGTACCGTGGGAAACAAATATACCGAAGGACCACACACTTAAGAAAAATAAATACTATGATCTCACAAACGAATTAATCAAAAACGGTTACGTGGTTAATTTGTATGCAGTAGAAGTGGGAGCGAGAGGTATACCAGCTAAATCTCTCTATAACCTACTTAAAGATCTAGGCCTATCGAGAGCTACAATAAGCTCATTACTAGGACGAATGTCTAAAGCGACACTAGTAGGTTCGTATCAAATTTGGTTAGGCATGGAAGGGGAACTTGGGTAGTGAAGGTGAGTGTTGATGTACATCAACAAAAGGGGCCCCTTCTAAACCTACACTTGGGTCGCAAGTCCCAGGCACTGTCCTGAGTTCCCAACTCAGCAACGCGATGGACCCGGCACCCGCACGGAGAATCCATGGATTGCTAAGAATATCGTCTCTCTTAACTTTTTCCATTATACCTACCAAATCATTTGCATCATCAGCTGTTAATGACTTTGTGCTCTCTTTAGAACTACTGTCTTCAAATGATTGGTTCCTTTCCATTTGATTTATTTCAATCATCCCCTTCGCACTTCGTACGGGAGTGTCATCAGTTACCCGAATACGGTGGGTTATATTGGCACAAGAATCGCATTTAAAATTGCGTTTAATTTGTACCTGTCCTTCTTTGAAAGCCGACGCGGTGATATTCACACATCTGTAATGGTATACAGTCTTGCATCCATTGCATTTCAGCAGGTCGCCTACTTCAATTTTTTTACAGCAAATAGCACATATCATTTTTCTGTTATTTATTTCAAACCGAATTAATTACAGCCGTGTGACAGAGACAAAGATAGACGATCCTCAGGAGTGCGAAAGAGCGCGGCGCGCGGCTCGCACTTCGCGCCACCCACAAGCTTATTATTATCTATCACTGATTGTTCACACTATTTAATTTAGCTGAAATACTGCCGAAACTAAATAAATAACATTGTTCTCCACTTTGTAGCCGTAAAATAACAACCAGAGTCCACTTTAATCACATATTCACAACTATACAGTTCTTTTTTCCAGTTTTGCAAATTAAATAACCGGGAGCGTTAGGTAGGTACCGCGCAAGCACAGTGACGAGATTGATGAGAAGAAGTGATTTGGCCTTATACCGACAGATGGCCCAATTTTTTTTAATTTAATTTTCAATTTTAGCAAAATATTCCATTTAATAAATAATATAACATTTTTGAAATTGCTAATGAAGTCGGGCGAGATTATTGTGATCATTTTCATAAAATGAATTGAGTTATTATTACAACTAGTATACATGCCAGACTAGGTTACTTATTTCTTCTCTACGCTAGATGGTTCTGTTAAGACATTTTTTTCGGAAAAATTAAAATTTAAATATAGTGGACTTACTGATGAAATGTTATACCCTTAAAATGTTGAAAGTGTTTATTTTTACACTTTGTACATCCTTGTACTGTACACTTCATTCTTAAACCAGGTTAAAGCTATTTTTATCCTTGAACTTTTGACCAAAAATGACAACCGAACGCAAGGACGTTTCACTAGAACTGGATGGTGACGTCACAGACCAATTGAGTCGTTTTGACATATGGAAGGCTCGCGACTCGATTCCCTTGTAACATCTCCGCTATCATTTCCTTCTCCATGGGCGAGACGAATGTCTTAAAAACCGTAGTAAACAAACCTCTTTTGACGTAGTATGTGCGAACTTGCGAGAGAAAAATGTAGCTTGATCGTTGTACATACATATACGAGTAATGTAACATACTGTATTTATCCCATGTCCATATAATTATATTTCCTTATCAGAGACTAATTATGTTATCAATGCAAGATGCGGATAATTGTTAATGTTACCTTTTTAGATTTTTACCCAATAATTGTATAGTGGATATTAATAATTTGTACCTCAATACGTAAATAATTTCATACATCAACAAAAGGGGCCCCTTCTAAACCTACACTTGGGTCGCAAGCCCCAGGCACTGTCCCGAGTTCCCAACTCAGCAACGCGATGGACCCGGCACCCGCACGGAGAATCTCATTTATTAGCGAGTTTTAAATCATAACTTAACCTATGTGAAACAACATGTAAAGAAATCTTTACAATCATTATTAGGCAGGTTCTACCTTTAGGCAACAAAATAAAAGCACGTTAAAAAGTACCTATTGTATTTTGTCAATATGACTTCATGTCAAGCTAGCTAGCTAAGGTAGTCTCAGGAAATAGGGTCACCATTACAGCCACCAACATTGTTACAATGATGGCTCTCAGTTCGACTTTTATTGAATCTCGCTTAGTATCTGGAACGTATCAATAGATTCCATTTCAGTTTTATTTAGAGTTCATTTCTGATTTATTTTATAATTAAATTACATTTTGTGGATAAAATTTACAATAAAGAAATACCACACTGTCGGGTTGCTTATCATAATAAAGCCTCGAGCATTTTGTTTCATTTTTACCGTGTTTTACCACAAAGTGAAAACAAAAATAAGGCATTTTATAAATGTTATTAAATTTAGAAGCAAAGGGTTACGGTCAAGTGAGATATGGATACGCAAATCATTTAAGTTTGATACTCTATCACACGATAAAGAGCTGGGAACGCTTCAACCCTCTCACGTGTTCACCCCTTCATACTCGTACAATCCCAGGTTGAAGGACCCGGCGCAGGGCGTGAGAAAACATATGTTGAGGCCGTCAAGATGCTCTCCCTGGAATTGCTATTCCTAAAGCAGCCATTACAGGCACGGCATCTGAAATGGCGGCCACTATTCTTTGGTCTGCACCTAGCTTACTATCAAGCGGGGTGCAGTTAACTAGACTATCTATATTCTTATTAAAAAAGTTAAAATGGCGTAGGTATAATTCGTAAAAAAGTTCTTCGAAGACATAAAAACATTACCTACGCAAGTACCCACAAAAGTTTTTGCTATCAGAAATGTTTTCGCCATAAAAATATATGGGTATAAGAACGAAAATTTTTAAAACAGAAATCATGTCGGTCTCGGGCTAAAAAGCCACTTACCTTAATCTTCCCTCTGACAAAATGATGTTTTTGTACGACAAACTGTATGGTGCTGTAGGCGGTCATTGGACCAAACGCGCTCTCTCCGTCCACACGATGCAAAACATGCTGACTCAGCGCCTACGAAAATAACATTAAGACTTGTTAAAATCTTGCGTGTCATAATAGATAAGATTAAAAACTTTGCTTATCCTTAAAACCAATTTAGGCCGTTAAAGGTATTACTTCTGTCGCATATAAATAAGTTTAAAAATAGTCAAAATAATGTTATGAGACTACGCTTTTTTAGTTAATGTTATCACAGTTTTAATATCTTAGAAGAAGTAAGGATATAGCGCCAAGATGAATTACGACTTCCGAGTTCGCGAAGAAACCTGTTAAGTCTGTTTTATTAGTTCTAAAAATATTAGCGTGAATACAAGATTATGAATTTCCCGAGAAATTATGTTATAATCTTGAGTTTATTTCTAGCTACTTAATGCTAAAGCGAAGCAACACTATAAACGTCACTTGGGTAGATCAAATAAGATGTGCTGTAGTTGTGTGCCTTAAATTTTCATAAAATGTGGTCTGCATATTTTTTTATTTTATACCAATTAGGTGGCAGACAAGCACACGGCCCACCTGATATAAAGTGGTTACCGTAGCCTATGGACGTGTGCAACACCAGAGTCGCCACACACGCGCTGCCAACCCTGATAGATCCAAAAAAGTATGATGAAATTTAATGGGTGATGTTCATGTGATTAGATAAGCATAACGCTAATAACATCCGGTGCTTAAGACCCAAATTGTCTAGTATTTTAATGAACTGTGCTTAATTAGTTCATCAATCAGAGCTGGAATAAGTAACAGCAGTTTTAAACTATTTTAAAAAGTATAAATTCTTTTGTGATCTATTAGCACAACTTATTCATAACATAACATAAACTCACGCCTGTATCCCCGAAGGGGTAGGCATAGGTACTAGCACCCACATTACGCCAGTTTATGTTTAGGTCCCAATGTAATAGGTGGCAAGCCTATTGCCATTAACAGGGCACTTATAAACCTGCGATAAATACACACAGAACTTCGAAAAGCATCGAAAAGTCATTGTCGTGTGCCATGGTAAAATCTGGGATCGAACCCGAGACCTCGTCTCAGCAGTCCATTGCCCATACCACTAGGCTACCGCGGTTATTAGACATTTATATATAATTAGCTATGAAGGCTTGTTGTTAGCAGTATTGCAACACACATTGCGGTTAGTAAAATTTGTTATTAGTCTGTAAGCCTTCTTCAAGAGTAAATAAATAAATAAAACACTAATTTTATATCACTATCTCCTGAGAGTCTTTATTATAAACTAAGAAAGTATTTGACATCCCGGATATTCTTTATTTCTATTCCTACCTCTGTCTCTCTAGATTTTTGTAGATTATTTTTCTATCGAAGAAACCTTTTAACATACAGTTGTTAACGGCCGAGATTGATCCTTTTATTGAACATTTAGACACCAATCGACCAATCTAAATAATACAGTCCCTTATCGAAACACTGTATTTAGAGGTTAAATAGCCTCCGGTAAATAAGTAACGGAAAAATAAAACGCATTTTATTCTCTTTCAAACAACTAGTCGGCAATTTATTCATGAGACATTGTAGACTGGAAGTTGAATGCTAGGTTACGCCAAAGAATAAGGTTAATACCAGTAATAAAGTATTTAAACTGACATGGTCACTCATATATTATCATGGTATTTGCAACAGCGACGACATATCGTAAACAATAGAACATGATAAATATATACCTCTTATTAATACCATTAAGTTAAGCATGTGACCTTCCTTATTTTTCTTAAGTTAAAGTGTCATGTTGCTCCTGTATGATGATATGCTTAAAATTAATTTTCACTTATAGAATCAAAATGCAATAAACTACATTTGTTCTTGTCGTAAGTAGTCACGGGGTGTGAGAAAATCCCTATGGGTTCCATATACCCCGGCATCTGAAGCCCGATATGGCGTGGGGTTTTGGTCGGTTTTTGTCCGACACAACCACCCCAACCGACCGGGTTGGGAGATATCCGTGGGGATTTCCACACGAAAAAAGACATTCTGATATGTAATGGTGTATTGTTCTTTTTGGTATTTTCAGTACCTTTTTTTGAAGATAGAATTATTAAACAATCAGTCAAAAATCACATTACAATTCATCGCTTCAATTTATCGTATCAACTGCTGAGTTCATCGATCATATGTTATTAGCACACAGTTCATATTAATGCCACTGCCTATTTTGATGGATCGATCGTCGTGGGACGTAATTAAACCCGGAACATTAATTAAGAGAGTACCCTTACGCTTGCTGAGCTATATTTTTGCTATATAAACGTTGGATTTTATTAGAAACAACAGTGGAATGTCGAAGGTTCAGAATGGCCAAATTAGAGAGGTATTCTGAATTTCTGACATAACAGAAATCTTGTATGTAATCTAATTACATAAATTTAAATATAACAGATATTAAATCTGTTATAATTTGTGTTTTAACATTAAAAATATAAAATAAATGAAAGAAATATCTCATTGATATAATCCAGAGGGCCCTATTTTCCGCAGACGTTTGAGCCGCCTGGTCTTAGCAGATCGGATGGCAGGAGACTGGATGGTATGACGTTTGGTGCCTTGGAGGAACCGTAAGTGCCTGTTATGCAATATACCAAGTAAATCGCAAAAGAATGCGATACAAAGTTGATTTATTTAAATAAGATATTAATATAAATGATCATACTATATATTATCACCTATGTCGAGAAAGAAGGATAGGTAATGTTTACCTACCTAGTTATTACTACCAATACTTACTTTTTTATCAAGCAACGAAGAAAAGAACAAATACAACACATAAACGTTTTATACTCCGTAATCGGTATCTACGATGCGTGTTCAAAATGTGCCCAACGATAACATCCCATCTATCACTAATGCTATACAAAAAAACTGGCTGAAACGGCGTATATCGAATATTAAACACTGACTAGGACGACGGCTGAGGCTGAATCACCTTTTTCAGGGATAATACCGAGAATTATAGCAGTATTTATTGACCGATTATGTTAAAATCAACTGAGCGTTACTATTTATTGTTTGTCGTATGGTTTCTATGGCAGTTATGGTCTCAACGAAATCGTCTTTACAGAATAAAATATCACGGCACACGAAATGTTCAGGAAGAATTTAAATTCTTGTTTAGTTTGAGTGAAAACTAAAACATAATACTTAAGTTTTTATATACCCACACATTTGTTTAGCTAGAATATTATTATACGTGTTTAACACGACTAGATAACTATTGGTTTTGTGATGATTACCAGAAATTTAACGTATGGAAAACTTAAGTTGTAACCTAAACGTATCGAAATTCGTAAGAATTGTTCTCTAACGAGCTAATAAAAGCTTATTCATCATTAAGATACTTTCATTGAAGAAATGAATACTCTGATTGTTGATAAAAGGTATACCTAAGATTTTTTAATATCATTTCTTTTCAAGATCACAACCATTTATGTCTAAGAAAAGTAGTTTACAACAGTCTACGTGATCATTTTAAAACCTGTTTTTTTTTAAGCTAAATCGTAACTATTACAGCGAAGGAATAAACTTGTGTTTACATTTAAAGCAAGTAAATTGTGGAAATTAGTTGAATACGTTTGAAAATTAACCTGAGAGCGACCACGAAGATAATTAAACTAAGTTGAAGAGAAAATAGATTTAAGCAAAGGACGTTACAGTGATATAACATAGCGTTTGAGGGATAAATCCTTGCTGCTTAATTAATATTATAGGTTCACATAAATTTTAAAGGATAATGCCTGCCCTGTTTTCTATATGATTTCACATAGTGCACTATAATTTGTAAATTTAAAATCACGGTATTTTACAGATACCTAAAAATTTAGACAGTCCTCATAAGATATTCTTTTTATATCTATCACATAGGTTATAGTTATCTATAGACATGTGCAACACCAGAGACGTCACACTCGCGCTCCCGATATTGTAAAAACCATCTAATGCTCTTCTTAGAGAACCACACATTATAGTTGCTTAGGAAAACCACAAAATATCCCACAGCTTAATAAGTGTCATATATCCTGTGAAAGTAGTTGAATATAAATGGGTATATTTAATTAAACTTAAGACACTAAATATCAATCCAGTCAAGTAAGAGCGCTTTCTTGCTCGAATGCTGTCTTGTCGTCGGATACCCCGTCAAATTTCCATTACCCAAGCATTCCTTCCAATTTCATGAGCTCATCAAAATACTGAGCACACCAGTCATTAATTATTTAAGTGACTCTTCAGCAAAGTCCGTAAAATATAATTTTAATAGAAGTTAGATTTCAACTTTCAGTTTCAAGGTGTCCTTTAAAAGACTTGCGTATAATTAAAATTCGTTCATTCGACTTTGGTCTAGTTGTTTCGTCAAATTATTAAGTGAGGCATACTAGACATTTGAATAAATAATAATATTGTGTTTCAGTGAGACATAATAAAGTTATCGTTTAGGATGAAGAGTATATTCAGAGCCGGATTTAGAATAGTCTACCCATTTTTTTAAACCACTTAGGCGGCAGACAAACACACGGCCCATCTGATGTAAAGTGGTTACCGTGGCCTATGGACGTGTGCAACACCAGGGAAGTCACACTCGCACTGCTGACCCTGTGAGCACAGAAAGTTTCTGTGCTGTCATTGTAGAAGGTGAAGCAGGACAAGCCAGAGAGCTCTGGCTACCCTACTCACCGCTGGGATCACAACACGAGGGCGGAGGTACATCCCCAGTCTGAATGCTCAATTGGACGTCAATGTCCACATCATCATTATTAGTCTTGCACTCACTACAAGAGATGTGATAGCCAGTGTATTTTATTTGCTTTACCAGTAATAATGTGATATCAAATACTACTTTGCAATATCAGCACAAAATTATAAATTCAAATACAATATTTTTATATCGTTCGTATGAGCTGTGTTATTTTGTGCGCTGCAGTTTTCTTAATAAATGTTTTTTTTTTCCTTTTTTCATTCAGTTTTTGTAGACGCCTATGTCATTTGGGCTTTATTGGCTTTGTTATGATCTTTGGAGCTCGGGCCAACCTAACCTTCAAGTCGATAGACCTACTATTTGACGAACGAAGCTCTGGCTTAGGCAATACTCTGGAAATTGGGGGTCAGACGGCAGTTGCTGCCTTAAAATTGAGAGAAGATCATACACCGTGTATGATCATACACTCACTGAATTTCAAAGTTCAAAATCGGGATGAACGGTAGTCCTAAAGTACGGAAACGGGTATACAATCTGTTAGGGCCCTCGGATAATGGGAATGTTTTAGATGCCTCTTATATTCATTTGGAAATCTAAAACAGTGTGTCTTATCACTATTATTTTGAACGTCTATAAAATAAACAGTCTACATAAATTAATGTAGAATTGACGTTATCGTGTCTAGTAAAAAGATTAATTTAGCAATCTTATCAAAAAAAAACTAACTAACAAAATTATACTGCACTGGTTCTAAATTATTACCCTGAGTTAAACTATATTATATTTCCAAGCCCGTATGTACAGTGTACAATATAACGACCAGAGAAAACAGTTGTGGGAACTATGCTCACAGCATCAGGCCTCATATCTAATGCAATTGATATTTGCACATTGCCGCAATATTCCAGCAAATATAGCTTTTGTATAACCTTATATGTATTGAGTCTCTATTTATTTGCTAGCCTTACATATTCTGTAATATTTTAGTGCAGATACTTTGCGAACTATACTGTTCATTTGTTATTATTTTCTTAATTTTAGATGTTGATTACCAACTGTTTTTCTTCCTATCTTATTACTGTAGATTCTAAATAATGTATATATTTCTCTATTTTTCAATGGCCTACAAATCCTCGAGGTTAGTCCGTTTCTATTCCCTCGCAGCAGTTTCTTTTATTACTGCCTCGTATATTTTTTCTATGAGGCATCATAACCCTTGTTTACCGTACTAACACACATGTTTCTCTTCTACAAACTTAAGTTCTATAAGTTGTATCTGAAAAAATATTATTATCTCAAGATGTTTTTATAGATGCCATAATAACATTCTTGACTTTTATAATGATAATCATCATTCATTAGATTTAACTTATAGCTGACCATCGGGCAGGCTGAACACCATTTAAAAGTGCTGTAATTGAAAAGCTCATTTTTTAAATCGGATTATTTCAATATAATATAATATGTCGCCGCCAACTAGCTTAACAGCCGTCCAATTAACTGCCTAGACAGTTAACTATACGGCGCCATTCAATTAACGGCCTGAATGATATTCAGACGTCTCATTTATTACATCATTTAAAAACCTGTCTGGCTAATGCTTAGGCCAATCGTAAGATGGGGACTACATCGAAATAAAATATAAAATTACATACATACATACATATACTTACACCTGTAAATCCCCAAGGGGTAAACAGAGGTGTATTCACAGAAAATTAGTGGTAGGTTTATTGTGATAGCTGCGCAATCCGACTTGGTTAGGTTAGGTTAGAAGGCTAATGGAAAGAAAAAGAAAATGAAGGCAGCGGAGCGGAGCGTAGCACCCGCATTAAGCCTACGTGGTTAGTTTTTTTATAACCATGCATAAATAAGTCATTTTTCTAACTGTTTAATTAAATGGCTAGCCAAGTAGTAAAGAGTCATAGAACCAAAGCTATTTGCCTAGCCGTTAAATTAAATGGCTGAACACCATTCAGGCCATTAATTGAATGGCACTGTTTAGTTAACTACCTAGGCACTAAATACAACGGCTGATTAAATTAGTTGGCGGCGACTTATATTGATCAATTGATTGACAATAGTGCTAAAATTGCATCAGGACAAGACATTGCAGAAATATTTAATAACTATTTTATTGACATTGTTAAAAATAATTTTATTTCACCTGACATTCAAAATTGTAATTTTAATATTAAAACTGTCGACAATACCATATTCCTGGAACCTACTAATCCAAATGAAATATTTAGTATAATTAAAGCTTTAAGTAATTCTAAGTCATCGGGATACGATAATATCAATTCTATCCTCCTGAAGCAAATCGCACAACCTATAGCAACTCCCTTGGCCTATATTATTAATTTGTCCTTGGAGAATGGATGTTTTCCGGATAGACTCAGATTATCTATTATAAAACCTCTGCATAAAAAAGGCTCTAAAATGGATAAAAACAATTACCGACCGATTTCATTGACTCCAACTTTATCCAAAGTCTTTGAAAAAGTTATGTACAGGAGAATGGAGAGTTTTCTGGACAGGTTTGAGGTTTTTGCTGGAGAACAGTTTGGGTTTAGAAAAAACAAGTCGTGCTCAATGGCAGCATATAATTTAGTTAAATCAATAGTGTGTAACATTAATGCTAAAATACCAACTACAGCGTTGTTCCTAGACTTGAGCAAGGCATTTGATTTTGTTCATCACCCTACCTTAATGGTCAAACTTGAAAGATATGGTATCAGAGGTCCAGCCATTGAATGGATCAAATCTTTCCTGACAGATAGAATGCAAATCACGAGGGTTGTACAATTCGATAAAGAAACAAATAGTGTTGTTACTTTTGATTCTGAGCCTAAATGTAATCACTTTGGTGTCCCACAGGGAAGTATACTAGGACCAATATTATTCCTTCTATACATAAATGACCTTCCCCAGGTTGTTAAATATGATTGTGTGCTGTTTGCTGATGACACAACAATAGTAATGGACTGTGAAAAAAAAGAATCGTATGAAACAGATATAAATAACACTTTGGACGACATAGCCACCTGGTTGAATCAAAATTCACTAAAAATAAACATTGACAAAACTAAAATTATTAATTTTAAAACTCACCAGAGTAAGCCTTTAGACCTCAACATAATATATAAGGATGAACAGGTTGAACAAGTACATAGCACTAAGTTTCTTGGCATATTAATAGATGAGCATCTAACTTGGAAAGATCACATTGATACCTTAAGCATGAAAATACATAGATTTGTCTTTGCTTTGAGAAAAGTTAAAGAAATAATATCCAAATCTACAGCCATAATGGTATATCATGCCTATGTCTGTTCCATTATCAGGTACGGCATTGTTGTCTGGGGTAACTCTTCAGAAATTTCACGGGTCTTTATAGCGCAAAAAAGGTGCATTAGAGCTATCTTTGGTATGGCTTGGACTGACTCTTGTTTACCTGTATTCAAAGCCAATAAACTATTAACTGTCCCATGTATTTATATTTATGAAAGTGCCATATTTGTGAAAAATAATCTGTCACTGTTCAATAAAAAGGACAACTTAAATAAAAGGAAGGTTACACACATGCCACTTGAGATGCCGGTACCTAGGTTAGAAATTTTTAGACGTAGTTGTGTTTACATGGCTCCACTAATTTACAACTCATTGCCAGCGCCGATTCTAGACCTGCCTTATAAAAAATTTTGTGTTGCATTACATAAATGGTTGGTGGACGAAACCTTTTATACTGTGGAAGACTTTTTAAAGAAATATGCATGTCGTTCGTACCACTGCAGAAATGCGCTGTAGCCGCCGCTGTGCTCTTATTGTGACTGCTATATTATTAGATTTTAAGTAGTTATTGATGTATAATTATCTGTGTTTGCATGCCAACATTATGGCGAAATGTGCTTGGACTAGATATAGTTACTATATTTTATGTTACCATCTCTCATTGTACCACATTACACGCAAACGAATAAATGAATTTGAATTTGAATTTGAATTTATTTCCTAACCTAGGCTCATCCAAAAAGCTGAAATTACCAAACCTTAACTAAAGTGCCACCGTTTTGGCTCAACGTTGATGAATGAGACAATCAATTGCCTCTGACTTTTATAGGTACGGATTAATTAATATCGCCGTATACATCGTACGTCTCCATTAAAATAGCGAGAAACAGCGACTGAAACTGTTTTGATTCAATTAATTAAGTCATCAATCAATTAATTGAAAAGTAATTTTCTTTATTACTACTTAGGTCCTTGATTTCCGCAGTTGCTTTTACAAAGCAATTCTCAAATCAGTTCGTTAATAAAATGGAATAGAATAATCATACGGGATTGATATATTGTTTACGACTGTCCTAGACTTCAAAATACCTGTCAATCCCATATATTGATTATTCTATTCTACCAACGACAATCGATAGTCATCATAATTATATATATATGTCGCCTAGTCGATTACATTAATTACCACATTTAGTAAGCTGACTGGCTAATGCTTAGACCATTCGTACGATAGGGCATCACCCCAAAATAAGGCAGAAAGTTAGTGATAGGTTTATTGAGAAAACTACGCAATTTGATTTGGAAAGATTAGGTTTAATTAATTAATTGACTTGGATTTTTATAACCATACAGTCGCAAGTCATTTGCCTAGCTGTTATAGACTAAATGGATAGGCAAGTATTTTTTTTTTTTCATTTATTCAAGTCGTTGGCCTAGAGGTTTTGATCAAATGACTGAATATCATTAAGGCCTTTAATTGAATGGCGCGGTTAATTGCACATCTGTTGAAGCTAATTGGCTGCGACATTTATAAAACATAGTCCCTATACATATGTGTAGGTTCGGTATTATAAATATCATGGCTATTTATCTACAGGTGTGATAATGTAAAATTCTGAGAAAACTACAAACTTTTGTGTATAGAAAACAACGATAGAAGAAATAGTTCAGTGTTAACGAATATTATTTTGTCCGCCTCAACCATTTATTCTATCAAAATCTTGGTCCTTGTATATGAAATAGAAGGGTTGGAAATAAATAATATTCGGCCGCCTTTATGCCTCCAGATATTATCATATCTCATAAAAAACTAAACAGTTCCGTGCTGCATAACAAGTTTGCGCCATTCCTTCATTCTGTCGGAACATCCTTCTCGTATGAAATGAGGGTAAAAGTAATTACAAGCCCTTGGTCATAATTTCACCCTGAATCAGCTCTTTTCGATCTAACTTCGCTATTTAGATCGGTCAAAAGATGAGGACAACACTAAATAACAGGACTTTTTGGAAATTCTGGACTGAAGTCCCCGTATTTTAGACTACAATTCTTGCTGATCAAAATTGAGGTATAGGAAGATAGACTTGATTTCTTTAAATAATACCCTTTACATAATATATTTTTATACCACCTTAGATGGTAGACAAGCAAAAAGCCCACCTGATGGGAAGTGATTACCATGGCCTATGGACGTGTGCAACACCTGGGGCATCACATACGTGCTAACGACCCTGTACGGACCTTCTAATGCTCTTCTTGAAGAACTCCTTATTCTAGTCACTTAGGAAACCACAGCAGGGAAATCATTTCATAATCCAAGCCTACATGGAGTGAAGTGCCTTTCATACTTGACTATGGGCACCGTTGCGCGTCGCAACGTGTGAGGATGAATTCCCTGCTGCCTGTTGCAAGCGGTGCAATGATAAAATGTATAGGGTAACCGTGGGTTGTTACTTACAGTTACAAAACAGCTTATTAAGTACACATAATGGTAAAGACATCTTTCAAATTGAAAATCGGTCGACCGAAAATGAAAAGCCTTGACACAAATATTGAAGGCACCTAGGGGACTTTATCGTTATCATCGAGTTTTTTTTTTTTTAAATTCGCTACTGAGGAAGTTTCCTAGAACAGAGCTTTATATGCGGCTAGTAAGGCTACGTAAGGAAGTAAGTAAGGCTAATAATAGACTCTCGTCATAAATAGTCATGTAGCTTCAATAAAACTTTGATGTCTTATTGTCACTACTCTGGAACGGGTACATAGGACTGCCTATGTATTATGTACCCGCACACAAACAGTTGCTAGACTATCAAACTCCAAATTTAAGCGAATCAATCGATTACTTTCCACTTCTATTCAATGAAGGTTAATCACCCAAGGCCACGCGACTATTCAATATTAAATAAAAAATATCAAACTCTGATATCATCAAATAAAATTTTACAGGTCGAAAGCATTATTTTCTCATTACGTGGCTATATAAAGGATCGGTATTTTAAATTGACCCGACAATAACATGAACTTCGTTGAACGGTGATGAAAATGCACCTATTAATGTACCTAATGCGCTATTGCTGACAAACATACCTATGTTTGTTAGCAATATGAAAAAGCTTTTAAACTATATTACCAAGAATATTGAATTAGGAAATCTTTGTTTCATGGCAATACCGTAATTTTCTAACTTCAAAAACATAGTAGTGTACTAACATTAGATTTGTTGTCTACATACTTGAAGGTCAAGGTTATTTGATTATTCGATACCCGTGGCAAGTAAGCGACAGACTTACCCCTTTTATAGTAAGGGGTAAAATGCTAATATTAACGACAGTTCTTTGCAGCATAAAATCCCAAACAGCCCGAAATAGACATCACAAGAAAAGAAAATATCGTGACACAAGACACTTAGATTTTATCATCAAAAGAGTGTAACCATAAAACTTAACACCCTTGCAGTTCCATTGTATAATTCTTTTTTTTGTTAGCTCATACCTGTTTGTATAGCCGAAGGTATATGTTAAAGCTAACATCACCTGCAACCCGATGCATCTGCAGATAGACGGAATGGGCTTTGGTCCAGGTTTACGTCTCAGTATTGATGGGAGGTACTTAGTTGCTTCTGGCAAAGCAAAAAACGGCAAAAAGTATGGTACGCACAAGGCAGGATTCTACGAGAGATAGGGGACCGCCCAAGGAGTGCTTGGTCCGGAACCTCCACGCGGTTTAGCTTGGGTAACGAAAGCGTATCTCTTCCGCAGGTGAAAGGCTACGGCAAAATCCGGCCGAGGTAGCAGCGGAACTGCTCGAAGGGTTTCACGCTGTCCCTCTGACGGTTTCTATATGTATAAAAGGACGCCACCACAAATCAACGTGTACAGGATTCTTAACACAAGTGGTCCAAGACTTCTGTGGCCTCCGGTTAGCAAAGTGGAGACAAAACACGGGATAAAACACGTATAACGGGATGTGGTAACTCATTTGTGTTGGTGGAGTACTCGTAGTACTATTAAACTACGTGAAGTACAAGTGAAATGAAGTACTCTGAACATTTTACTTTTATCGATAAAAGGTCAAATGCAGAACCTCATTATCTAAATTGTAAATGGTTATTTTGTAAAGGTATATTACAAGTATCTTGTAATATATTTTAGTGCTAATTTCAACGACTTCGATACCTTTTCGTGGGCAATAAAACAAATTTATTGCTTTCGAAATGGGCAGTGCCACCTGCGACATTAAGATCTATTTTATCGACTTCTAAGTAAGTAAAAGAGAGTTCAATTTATAAAATAAATTGGCAAAAATTTCGATATCCTGTAAGTAAGTAGTCCCTAATACATAAAAAAGCACTCATCATTTTTGACAATATCAATATTTTTTGTTATATAAATACATATAAATTTAATTTTATCTCTATGAGTTACTCATCATTCACACTTATATTTATATCACTATATTTTTTGTACTTAGGTGAATTGAATTGAATGAGAATTCCAAAAACTAAGGCCTCCATTTCAATGTGCCCGAGTTCGAGAATGCGAGTAAACTCATCATTAAAGTTAGTTAACGAATATCCTAGAATACGAAAATACTTTTACTCGCATTCTCGAACTCAGGCACATTGAAATGGAAGCCTTAGTTTTTGCGATTCAGGTTTACAGGAAAAGAGGTTGTTTGTATAAGAAACTAATTAGAATTTTAATTCTTTCAACCATCCAACCAACAAACCGTCACCACTCTTAATCGTTTAAGATAACATATCAATAGCGCTCCATTACCTATGCCATTACATTTTTTTTATTGTCATCTACATTCATATTACACACATGTTGAACATTTGATAAACTCGTTAGCCTATTGTTAAATACAGTTTCAAGAGGCTTTCTTTTTTAATCTGCTCGTGCTTGGCATTTAATATGAATACTATATTTCATTTTACTGCCCAAATGATGAATTTAAAAAGGTCTTGATTTTTTTTACAATCCGTTTACCTAGTCTATTAAGAATGACATTGAGTTTAACCTTTAAACCCACGTAGATTAAAATAAATTCAAAAAGATAAGCCCGACTACTGAAAAATCAAAGTTTAAAAAGTATTTAAACTTGAAAACATTAAGGATAGCAGTGGTCATATGCCACTTATTTGGGGAAAAGTCGTAGGTATATTCTATGAAATATACTTCTTAATACCCATTTGATTATATAATATGTGTACAAATGCATCTATGTAACACAATAATCCAAACTTGTTACTTCAATAGCAGCCGTTAAGAAAAACTTAACATTCACACGTACATTTAACTGTGTCTCACATTATAACCCTTTCATTCTAAACTCCAGGGTAATGGTGTTACGGTTGCAATTTAAACGGGGCGGTAATGACAGCTTGTTCCCCTGGTATTCCTTTTACCTTGGCGTTTCTCATGTTCACGCTCGCATCTTAGCACCGTCGGCTATCACAGTTACCCTGGCACAAGTTTTCTCGCAATAATGATCTTGACCTCGTTTGTGCCTATGAATTATGTGGCAAAGTTCGCTCTGAAGGTAACAGCTTTTCAGAAGTCATTTTGATAATCGCATTTGTTCAAGTTTAATGTTTGTACTTGATCAGATTAACGAACGTAAATCATCCCATTTTTGTTACCATCTTAACATTTCCAAAAATCTAGAGGCTTTACTGATAGTCTACTATTATTCACTGATATAAATGTTAACATATATTTATCAGGAATATGATTGCTAGAAATTCAATAAAATCTGGGCAACATATCATTTTGAAGTCTGTCATTCACAGCCCTGTTTTCAGATATGTAGCAATTCAAATATGTGACCAATATATTGTACCAAATATGTGACCATTTTTGGTAATCATTTTTATACGTAACTCAGATGACATTTCTCCCACGCGGGTTTTTTTTTATCAAAGCTTGCTTCAATTAAATTTCAAACTAGTAAAACCTAACACGACTGTGAAAAGTGATAACTGTTATCCGAAACTTTGCAGACGGCCATTTTTTATGCTGAGATATTTTTGTTGACGTGTGTCGTTGCGGTCAATTCAAATCTGTCGGCAAATTACTAAAGCACTTTCTAAGTATTAATTAAATATATCAATCTTGTTGCATAAAGACGAGGCTGAAAATAAGAGTTAGTCACGATTCCCTCCATTCTCACATTTTACGTTATAAAATAACGCTTCATCACGCTACTTCTTCATCGTAGCGTTAATCCCTGTCGCATCCGAAGCTATCACCTCGGAGTCTGGGGTCCGCTTTAACAATCTTAATGCGAATTTGGCTGAACTTCGATATTTTCTGTGAAGCGACTACCATCTGACTTCCACGACCCACAGGCGATATCGAAGCATTGCAGTTATACCAGTCATTGAACTTTTTAGGGTCAGACCGAGAGGGATGGCCCTGGGTCAGCCGGGGTGCGAGGGATTATCGCATGACAACCTCACCTTCGGCCTAGCACTACGACCCAGAGACGGCGTGCGGTTTAGTCGGTTCGAGTCCGACATAACCTACCCCTCCGGCTCCGGAGGGGTGGGTATCCGTGGGGATTTCCCGCACGTAAAAAAAAAGCCATAGATGTTCGTATGTCATCTATCAACTGGGATAAATGTGCGCTCCGAGACTCTACCAGACCATTGATAATACCTAAATTCATGTATACAAATATTTGCACTTAGCGGGGATCAATCCCGCGCCTCCTGCATAGCCGGCCGCGCTTACTACCGCCACGGCACATAGGCTATCTCACGCTACTATTAGGCAAAAAAATCGGAGGTAACCGAGAACGGGGCGAATCGCGACTAATCTAAAAATGGAAGGATTATTAGATCCTATCTGGTAAGAGGTCTGTTTATCTTTACTATTTTAAGCTTTGTCTTATGGAATAATGTTAATATTTAATTGCTGCTTGAGTATGTAGGTGTTTTCCGCCTGTTTTAAACTGATTCTTATGAAATGAATGTAGAACTGTAACATGTTTTTTTTTATGTAACCACAAAATTATTAATTAATTTAATCACTATTGAAATTTTAATCAAGATTAACATCTACTCGTATAAAACTACATTTTAATAGTTTTTCATTAAAGAACATTTCTGTTTAAAGTGTTTTTTCTCGTACTTTTATTTTCTGAAATAATGCATCAATTTACAGTAAGTGCTTGTGGCACCTTTTAGTTCAAGCTTCATACTTTTATTCAATTTTTTCTTATTTGGCATTTTATGTCTAAAGTGAAATAGATAAACCATTAAATAACTAAATCTTGACTTGATTGAGAGTCTTTCTTATGATGATGATACCTTAGTTAACCTTTTTTATCGTGCGGATACTTTCCTCCCCCCGTCCCTTCCTCCCGCCGTATCTGGCGACGGTGGTTATATGAGACTGAAACCAACTATACCCGAACACCATTTTTGGTCATCAGTGTTCCAAGGTAAGATTGCCACTGACTTCATTACATCCTGACTGTCCCAGGACCTTCTCGAGATGCTCCCCTCGGGTTGCATTGTCTTCATAGTTACATTATACTTAAAATATAAGCTATAAACCAACGAGTTGTACATAATACAGTAGCTATGGAAAGTATTATAAACCCTTCTTTCTAAAAATTCCAGACCCTTTCCGCTCAGTCAAATTTAACGACAAACGCCGCTTGATAAGCAGCTGACATGTTTTATCTCTTTTTTCTTGAGCTGAAAAGTATTGGGTTCAGAGCAAGTTTGTTTCAAATACAGAAGCGGCAACCAAGTGGTGGCATGACTGGCTCGTTGCCAATAAAAATAGACAATCATTGGGTCTTTTCGAGTTACTCTGAACAACTTATACGTTTTAGGCGGTTATAAGTTAACTCGGTGATGTAAATTTTGCTGAAATTCTGCTTTGGTGACCTATTACTCTTTTGTATCAATAATAAAAATATTAATGATAAAAGAGTCAAAATGTGCCACGAAATTTGTAGTATACTTATTGTATTGTACTTTGCTTAATTTATATATATACAGTAAAACACTATCTAACGTATATGTAAATTTAAAGGGATCTGTCCAAAAATAAGTACTTACCTATGTAAAGTACGCACAGTTAATTGAAAAAAAAAAGTTTTTTTTTAAATACAAAAATCTCCATAACCTTTACTTTACTTTTTAGGTACCCGCCTGTTAAGTAATTATAAGTTTGACGTGCACATTACCTCTTAAACAGCACGCAATATCAATGACCTGTATAAACGGAACATTGCTCACGAACCAACGGTGTGTTATTGATTCGATCGCCATCGTTTTGGTAAATGTGACCTTATAAATAAAGAATGTAGACGCTAGAGAAGCTATATGAAGCAAACTTATTTATAGAAAAACGGTACGCTAAAAAAGTGTGACAAATAGTAAATAAAACATGACAATACAACAAGAGACCGCGTCTAACTTTGCTTTATTTTCATTTCGCTGACACGCCTTGGAAATACGGGTTGTTTTATTGAAACTGTTACATTTGATGTTCTTTTTTGTTGTCATTGTTACATTTAGTGTAACATACAATTAAATTCAAGTGAAATCTACATCAAAACTTCTAGTAAATTGCTGTAACAGTGATCTTTTTTCATCTAATCAAAGCTAATGGTGAGTACGTCGGGTTCGATCGAACCAACTAAAATTGCATGGTACAAAGTTTCACACCCGATTTCAAACACAATTTTCAGTGCAAATTTGACATTGCGACAGGAGACGCGCGTGATCAAATGGCAGTGCGAATGTGTCGAGCGATTCACTTTGACAGGTGCCTTGGTAATGGAAAATGGTGAAACTCTCCCTTAGGGGAGGGTCGGGATGAAATGGCCCGCAGAAGCCGCGGATGGATTGTCCGTCCGGCCGTCCGGCGTCCCCAAATAAATAATAAAATAATAATGGAAAATGGTGAAACTTTTGAATGATACGTGTTTTTCGTGAGAAATACGTAATACTTTAATAATGTATTTATGATAAATAATATTATGATCTACTAAATGAGTTTTTTTTTTACTTCAGTTCTTACTTATAATTTTACAGTAGGAAACTACATTTTAGTAAAATTATGGTCGAGTGATCTAGATTTTGAATTTAGATTTCAGCCGACTTACACGAGAGCGAAAATAGCACAGAGGTGAAATAATATATTCAACATTGCATCTCTACAGTATTTTGTTTCTATGCTCAGCACCAACAACTTTGTTTGCTGACTCGAACAACAACTCGAACTAAACTCATTATAGGCGCTTTACAATGCTTATAGAAGTCTGAGTAATAAAGTTTATCTCGTAATGTATTTAAAGTTTATCTGGATTCATTGCAGGCTGAGGCCCTCAAAATGAAACCAAGCACACGTGCAAGCCAGTCCACCTGCTGACTAACGGACGCCTGACTACCTATCTCTGCAGGTTAGATGGTAGTCGCTTCAGCATAAACTGCGTATGCCAAGTATGGCGCTACGTTGATGATAATTTAAACAAAAGTTCCACCTTTTTTAATTATTCACTGGCAAAAACATTTTAAAAATTGTAAATCTATGCGAGTAATAGAACTATCACTGTTTATCTTTTGCTGTTAAACGTAAAAATTTTATTAATAAAAATAAGGTCATTTCGTCGCTAAATCTCCTATTCATATAATGTTTCTAAGCAAACACAGATTCTTTTTTATTTTTATTCGCAATATTCCTGGGTGAGACAGGTTAATTTCCAGCGGAAAATCTCAACGGTATAAGGTGGACAAGTGTCAAGTAAAAAGGTGAAAATACGACGAACGAGTTGTCCGAGATGAAATTAGGTTGGCTTTGACACAGAAAAGAATTTAATCAAAGCAACAGATGAGAGAATCTCAGATGTTCCTAGAACTCAAGAGATAAGAAATTAATGTTACGGTTCTATGTAAACTGATAATAGTGTTAAACTTGTTTTCTTTTTAAATGAAAAAGATCTGCTTGTTTAGTTAGATAAACCAATAACTGGTGAAATGTGTTCTGTAAATAATATTCTTAGAGATTTCATAAGTTAACATTAGCTTTTGCAAAAGTGACTATGGATTCTTTTTTATCCTTTTAAAGACCTTCCATCAATAATAAATAGACGTGAATATGAATTTGACAGTTTAATACAGGTAATTTAACTATCGTAGTCACTTACATATTATATTATTGTTTCGAGTTTCCGATATTTCAACACTGTTGCACTTTGTTTTAATGGATTTTGTACAGGCATAAGCGTATATTAATGGTATTGTATTGGACAACTGTGTTTATATTTGATACATGAGCAAAAACCGAGCATTGTCGGGTTCATATAGATTCAGTTATTAGTATTCCTCTGAATAATTATCGAGGAAAGTTATAGACTATTATAATACCACGTTACTACAAATAGGTAGCGGAGCAGTAATTATAAATTTAAACAAATCCGGCCGATATCAGACAGCCTCCGTGGCGTAGCAGTGGTGAACGTGGCCGCTGTGTGGGAGGCGCGGGTTCGATCCCTGCACAGTGCAAATATTTGTATGCATGAATATGTATATTTGCATTGGTCAGGGTGTTTCTATATATTTACAAAAAAAAAAATCTAAGTATGTATATCCGCATTCTAGATTCCTTAACATAAGCTAGTTAAGCTAAGCTTACCATGGATCTAGATAGCGTTGTGTGAAATTTAGTGAAAAAAAAACCTTCGCAGTTTGAAAAGAAATTGCAGGCATTATGGGTTTTGAAGTATGGCACGAGCAAGGCAGGGGTGGGTTGGCTAGTCATTAAACATGTTACAATGTAGCATAGAATAATATGATTAAATTTGCGACACGACCACAGTATGCGTCTCTAGAGCTTTGACCATTCAGCAAGTTTTGAACTAATAGTTTTGTACCCGGATAGTTTTAAAATTTCAGACAGACCAAATGATAGTACAACATTATTAAATTGCAAGTACGAAATTTAATTACCGAGTGTGTTGTGCACTTTTGAATTATATTTTTAAAAAGATTATTTCGAAAAATAATAAATAATTAGTTAGCATGATAATTGCAAAGGATTCATTTATTTTATCTGTTTTGAAATACATAAAAAAATATTATTATTTCTACTTATGTATTTAATTAAGATAGTGACGTCAATGTAATTTCTATAACATGGTCTTTAGGGACTCTGTAGATAGAATCTATGCTAATATTATAAATATGAAAGCAACTCTCACTCTCGTACGAGGGCCCTTGGAACAGTTGGAACTAGTAAGTTAATAATAATTACTTGGTGTTGCCCACTGTTTAATATAATTTTAATTATAATTAAAAGTAATATAAAATATACGACGTTTTGTTATATTAATTTATATATCCTTTCTCGCAATTTGTGCAGTGTCAAGAATGTTCTCGAATGTCGACCTCGAGCTGAAAGTGCTAAAGTGCGAATAAGTGTCCTTGTATTAAATTTAGCGACTACAACTACCACAAAATGGCAGGTAAGCACCGCGAATGCGCGCATTCGTTATGAACATTTTTAGAAGCGGCCCTTATTCAACGGAAAATGCTTTTTTTGAGTGCTCATCATCATCATCATCATCAATTAGCCCACTGCAGTCCACTGCTAGACATAGGCCATAGACAGTGCTCAATAGTTTTATATTTACATATTTAAAACCAACTGTTTTAGTTATGCCACCCACATATAATTGTGATACTGGGATAAAAAGTAACATAATATTATATTTCAGCCAGATATATTCAAGTGTTTAGAGTGATTGAGTAACAATCATGAAAATATCCTCACAAGCTTTCATATTGCAATATTAGTATGATATTAATCTTACCATACCGCTTATTACCTTGTTTCTATATCTGATAGTATCATAGTTGTAAAATAGTCAATACTGTGATATACACGCTTCGTAAAACATATCTTAACAAAAATACATTCACCATAAATAAACCTTTGACCCTTATTTTATATACTTCAAACATTAAAAGGCTCTGTGAATTGGGCAACTCGCTACAAATAATGAAGCAAGAGACAACAAAAAGAGTTTAATATTATCCGTCACGAGATTTTATTTTTCTATCGTAATGCTTGTCAACTTATTGTCCTGTCGCCAAATCCGCTTACTGCAATTTATCTTGCCATTTTCTCCGTCTGTCTCGCAAATACTTTGATGCATTGTAATTTTTCTTGAAAATATTGTCAAATATGTATTTGTAAAAAAAGATTTTACGAGAATTCGCAAAGCTAGATAGTAGTAGGTTAATAAAAGAATCTTTGATATTCATTTTCAATTTTAATTCTACGAGTGACGTGTGTCTGTGTATCTTCTTAGATTTATTTTAGGATTTTTAGATTGTGTGGGTCGCTATAGACTGTTTATTTAATCAACCTATTTAGGCCTTAAAACTAACAACTGGTTGGTATCGATGAAAATCTCTTTCCAACTTTGTAGTGACAAGAATTTCATGAGCTTCAATTTATACTTGGAAATTAGTTCTAAGCCTATTATAGTTCTGTTCTTAAAATGTAAACAATTTTTTCGTTTTTTTAAAGAAATAACCATAAAATCTATACTAATATATATATACAGCTGATGAGAATGTTAGTTTGTTTGTTTGGTCTCAGGAACTACTGGTTCGAATTAATCTCAGGAACTAATGACTCGAATTCGAAAATTACTTTTGTATTGAATAGTCCATTTCTCAAGGAAGATTATATGTTGTATATCATCGCGCTACTACTTAAGGTGTGCTCATTGTTTGATAAACGATCGGTGGGTTAAGTAACCTCGCCGAGGGTTACCATTGGGTTGGGTAACCGCTTAATGGTGTTACATCTGAGCGCTTCCGTACTTCGAAGGGCACGTTAAAAGCCGATCCCGGCTATCATCAGTCGTCAGGTCAAGATGGAGGCCTATAGGGCAACCTGAACAACTCTGAAACCACACGAAAAGAAGAAGACTACTTAAGAGAGCGGCGCAGTAAGCATAAATGTCAACAAATCCAGAAGATTTTCAGATATTATTTAAAATCTAAATAAATACGGGCATAATATACTCATTTGCAAATCTCAAACCCGATGAAAATTAAGGGGCCTGCTATAAAGCTTGTTTCGATCTTTTCAACATTCGGGTTTTCCATTTTTATTATTATTTTCTTCATCTCTGTCTTAATTTCCGTGAAATTTGAATTTCCCATGAAGTATTTGATCAGAAATGTTTTTTTTTTTACCTTTACTGTACTTATAATCTGCAGAAATATGATCTTATTAGTTCCTTGAGCTTAGTGCATCTTCACAAAAATATGAAACATCTTCGGTAAAAATATTTGCATAGATTTAATTCTTTCTTCGAAATTTCTACCTTCTAGACCAGAAGCAAAAATTTCAAAAATTTGAACTTGTTAGATTCGATTTTACATTTTATTAGGAAACTAACGCTGAAACTCAATGATTTAAGAAAAAGCTCCAAGTCCAGGTGTACTCATAATCAAGAGCTGTTATAAACGAAGTGATGCTATATTTAGAATCAGCGACGTTGAATTAGTAAACATTATGTGATAAAAGTAAATCATCAAACAAAAGTTGCGATTTTGTTGAATACCTAGATATTAATATTATTTAAATATTATATTGCAAGCAGCAGTTAACCCACCTCAACTCGATGTCATAATCTCGGCGCATAGCAAAGTTTAAACCTAATTAAGTTTCTAAAGTACAAGCTGGAGTTCTAAATCATTTACATGTCTGCAGCCGTGAATTTGAATTTAACATTGTGGTGTTCAAGTTTAAGCTTTTTATCGAGTGTAGATTATTTTAGTCTTAGCACCTGTAATTCCAACAATAAAGGAGAAACATAATTTCTTATAATCTAGTTAACTAAATGGTTATTCTTTTTCTGGCATTTATATTTTTCCAAAATCCGTTACCGTTCAGGTAAATAGTAGTTTATGCAACTGTCATAATAATAATAGGGGTTAAAGTATGAAATTGCCGTTTCATTGTAATAGGTACTTCGAATTGACATAGAACCTTCATGGTTTGAGATTTTTGAGTGAAACTTTTTCCACATGGTACCTATGTAGTTCTTCATTTAAAAATGTGCAACATTCGATTATAGACTTTCAGTTGTTTTTTTTATTCAGCTTAGACAAGAAAGATGGATACTTCGAAAATTCGAGTGATTTTTGAATACGAGTTCCGACGCGGAACTAACGCGGCAGAAACAGCTCGCAATATCAATGTTGCGTTTGGAGAGGGGACTGCTAATGAACGCACCGTGCGATTTTGGTTTAAACGCTTTCGTGATGGAAACTTTGATTTGAAGAACGAACCACGAGGAAGGCCGTCCACACAGGTGAATAACAATGAATTGAAAGACATGGTGGAAGCCGATCCGAGCCAAACTACCCAGGAATTAGCTGCATGGTTTAACGTTACCTTACCAACAATATTGACTCATTTGCGTCAAATCAATAAAATAAAAAAATGTGAAAAATGGGTACCTCATGATTTGACTGATCTGCAGAAAGAAATGCGTGTTGAAACTTGTGTTGCCTTGTTGAATCGATACAGAAATGAAGGAATATTGGATCGAATTGTGACATGTGATGAAAAGTGGATTCTTTACGATAACCGTAAGCGAAAAATGCAATGGCTGACCCCAGGTGAAACGCCACAACAGTGTCCTAAAGCAAAGCTTACCAATAAAAAGGTAATGGTAACTGTTTGGTGGTCTCAGCATGGTGTTATTCACTATAGCTTTCTACGATCTGGTCAAGCAATAACGGCAGATGTCTACTGTGCCGAACTCCGAACAATGATAGCAAAACTAGCAGTGAAACAGCCCCGGCTCATGAATCGATCTTCACCATTATTGCTCCATGATAACGCGAGACCTCATACAACACGAGAAACCGTTTTAACTCTACAGGAACTGCAATTAGAAACTATCCGTCACCCTCCGTATTCGCCAGACCTTGCTCCAACAGACTACCATTTTTTTCGTGATTTGGACAATTTTCTATGTGATAAAAAGTTTTCTTCTCAGGAGGTAGTACAAAATGCTTTCACACAGTTTGTCGAATCTAGATCACCAGAGTTCTATCGCAAAGGCATAAATGACCTTCCTACTAGATGGCAGCAATGTATAGATAATAATGGTAATTATGTAGATTAAATAAATACGTTAAATTAAAAAAAAAAACGAATTTCAATTTGTCAGCACAAATCGGCAATTTCATACTTATACTCGTATTAAAACACGAGAGTCTGTTTATATATGCGATAATAGGTTGACTCGAGTGTTTTAATACCTAAGTTATATGCAGTTTCATACACTACTTTATCTTCACTCATAATTCTTGTTATACAGGGTGTATTTTTGAAACGGGGCAGTAAGGGCAAGTACCTTAACCGTTGCAGTTACAGCAAAACGTTCTTAGAGGACCTTCCCTAACTTTTTGACATATTTTGAACTGCATTCACAGATTTTGTAAAAAACTTACAGTTGGCAAAAAAAAATGCAAAAAGTTCAAAAATTTTTTTTATGCCAATCGATTCTATTTCATGTGGGGATCAAAAAACTCTATGAGACCATTTTAGCTTTCAGTACTAGGAAAGACAGAAATCGCCAAAAACGTTTCCCATACATTTCGGCAACAGAAACAAATTTCTACGATGGTCTAACTTTTTGTTATGGCCAGGAAGTGGGTAAATTCTTTTTATTTACTTTACAGTCAATGTAAAGTAAATAAAAAGAATTTTTACCCTCAAATTTCGAATTTGATTCGAAAATCTGTGTGTTATTCTTAGTTTCAGCTGAGAAACTTCGTATAAGTTCTTAATTAAGGATTTTCGCTAAAATGTCTTCTAATCGTGAAAAAAATGACTTATTAGAAGCGTATTTTGTCAATAATCGAAATGCGGGAGCTGCATTAGTGTGGTAAGTATCCGTTGCGGCATGTGCCAACAAGAAAGGTTATTACAAATCTTTTGAAAAACCTGGAATTGCAGGGTTATTTCAAAAGAAAGCGGCAGCCTCGTGTGGACATGGACACGGAGATTGCGGTTCTAACTTATGTCGAAGCATATCCAGAGGTATCGTCCAGGCAAGTCGCCCTTGAAGTAGGTGTATCCCACTCCCTTGTGATAAAGATATGGAAGAAATACGGCTACAAGTGCTATCGATATGGGCGCATAGTTCAAGTGTTACATCCGGGTGATGATGTTCGAAGGCTAACTTTTTGCAGATGGCTAAGAGGAAAAATAAGCAGAGATCATGAATTTTTAAATTACATACTGTGGTCAGACGAAACGAATTTTTCCAATAACGGTATGTACAACAGAAAAAATCACCACTATTAGTCCAAAGAAAATCCACTAAGAGTTACGGCAAGTCATAATCAGGTTCGCTTCTCATTCAACTGTTGGTGTGGTATAATGTCCAATCGAGTCATAATGGTGGAATTTTATGAAGGGAAACTGAATTCTGCCATGTATAATGAAGTCATTTTACACCATCTTGAAAACGAGATGGACGAATGGCCCCTGTCGGAATTGCGAAAAGTTCATTTTCAACAAGATGGTGCTCCGCCACATAACAGTCACCTTTCACGTTCCAATTTGAGCCGCCTATTCGGTACACAGTGGATAGGTACACATGGTCCAACACAGTGGCCACCTCGTAGCCCCGATCTAACACCACTTAATTTTTGTTTTTATGGGGCTTCGTGAAAAACGAGGTGTATAAGACGACGTACGCCAGTGTTCAAGAGCTCAAGGATGCATTAATGACCATTTTACGTAATATTCATCCCAGAACATTAGTAGCCGCCATTCGTTCAGTGCAAAAAAGGATAGACTTATGTATTCGTGAAAATGGAAATCATTTTGAGCAATTTATTTCATAAACCAATTTCTTAAATGTTTAAATGATTTTTTTTATTTAAAAAAGTTCAAAATTTTACCTGACCTATGAGTTTCGAGTTGATTTATCATATTTCCGTACGAAATGTATGGGAAAGGTCTTTGGCGATTTCTGTCTTTTCTAGTACTGAAAGCTAAAATGGTCCCATAGAGTTTTTTGATCCCCACATGAAATAGAATCGATTGGCATAAAAAAAAAAAATTGAACTTTTTGCATTTTTTTTGCTAACTGTAAGTTTTTTACAAAATCTGTGAATGCAGTTCAAAATGTTCCAAAAAGTTAGGGAAGGTCTTTTAAGAACGTTTTGCTGTAACTGCAACGGTTAAGGTACTTGCCCTTACTGCCCCGTTTCAAAAATACACCCTGTATATTGTTGTTAAATTTTTTGACTTTTCTGGCAAGAGACTTTCAGTTAACGCCTATGCCGCGTCTAGAATATCTGGCGGAGTGAAAATCTCGCCGTCACTACTTTCTTCTCCAATCATATTTTAATCACTTACAGGATTTTAGTAAACTTTTTTGGAATCCCGAATACAAAAACACGAACGGCAAAAAAAAATGTTTGGGAAGCGCGGGAAATTAAGTTCGGACTACGCATGTGTACGTTTTTTTCACAGTTCGAACTGCGCATGCGTGAAAAGATACCAGTACTATAATGAGTTTTATGATACAGTTAACAGTTACTATAATAAGTTTTATTTTTAATTTTATGTATATGCGTTTATAAAGTGCGTATGTATAGAATCGTCTTTGAATTCGTAATTCGAATTTTTCGATTTGAGTGTAGATAAATAATTTTAACACCAACTTTTGAATGTACCTATATTGTAATCAAAGCTACGAAAAACATTACAAACAAACCTCAGTTTGTCTGTACCTGTTACGGTTTATATGGTATATTTTTTAGGTTTAGTTTCTCCGTACTTATATCCTCTGTTAATTGTCTTGCCCGACTTTTTTTAGTAGTGAATACCTATCCGATTTGATCGAGTTCGAGTAAGCAGTAAAATACTACACACACATATGTGAACCCCTGGGAATAAGCCCTAAGAATTAGTAATGTAACAAATAGATAAGTAATAAATGTAGCAATGTCCGGTTAATGAACGGACTACTACTAATACTAAGTATTTGATCTGCAGAGATATGCGGCCCTCCAACCTGAGTGTTCCTTCCATTATCAATTATGGAAGGGAAGTAACTTGTGTAAGCGACTTCAATAAAGGAGGAAGCGAGTGCTCCTTTCGTATCTTTTTCAGCGATATCTTTGCCAAATATCAATGATGATTTTCAAATCCATGCCGATCCTTGTCAACACCATTATCTACACTACTTTTATAAAGAGTAAAGATTTGTCTGTTTGTAATAAATAAAATCAAAAACTACTGTGTTTGCACTGTGTGCCGATTTCAAAAATTCTTTCGACATCGAAAAGCTACGTTCACCCTGAGTAACAGTAACTGCGAGAGCGAGTGCGCGCGTAGTGCGGTTACTACTAGCGGGCGGTCATTGACCTTTACGAGGCGACAATGTCTAACTTAGTGAAGTGTAATAACTGTAATTTAGTAATTAATGAATTGCTAGCTTTTATCCAAAACAAGGCAGCAATAATGGACGAGGATAGCTTGGTTAGGCTGTGTGTCACAGCCTTTACTGAAGAGGAAATAGTGAAGTCAAAACAGCTTTTGTATGAGTCTGTTGATTCGTCTCGTCGTAAAGTGAATCGCAGAAAGGAGGGAAGGAATAAAAGGGATATAGAGGATATCATTACACTTGTAAAGGAGACAGATCCGGAGTTACTGCCCATATTTGTGGCGAGACACCTTCACAAGCTTCCCCCCGTGACTTTTGATCACCTAGATGCTACCAGAATACTGCGGGATCTTATCAAACTACAAGACGATGTGGCTGTAATCAAAGAAAAATATGTTACAAAGGATGAAATTGGTGATTTGAAAATGGCGGGTAGCAGCAACAGTTGTTATAGAAGTATCAATGTCAATAGAAACAGAGGGGCGTGTCTAATGAATAACAATTTTGAGTTCGAGAGTGGGCCAGTTGGACTGCTTACATCTTTTGTACCAGAAGTGCAAGAAAGGAATGATCTACATAACGAGACAATCGTTAGCAATAATGTCATTTTAAATGAGTCGGCGCTTGCGCATGACATTGAAAAAACCGGTTGCGACAGGCCTGGCCACGTCGGGCGCGTGGAGGCCGCTACCACGGTTTCGACAAAGCAGAGCGGAGTGGGAGTCGGCGAGACAAGGACGGGGTTGTCATCGGCATTCAGGGACGAATGCGATAGAACTACGAGGCCTACCGCGGTGACTAGTGAAAGTGATAGCAAAGAGGCGCGGGTAACAATTCCAAGGTCATTATCCCCGAACAGAAATGAGCGCAAACAAATGTCAGCTGTTTTGCGCGAAGGCTTAGAAGGAGGTAGATGGCAAAAAGAAATACATAATGAGGGATGGATTGAAGTACAGAGAAAAAGACTGCGTAACCGTTTCGTCGGGAGGATGGGAAGGGCTAGTGTGGGGCCTCAATCTACATTTAAAGCGGCGGATGTAAACACGTCATTTTACATTTACAATGTAAACAGTGAGACAAAATCGGACGATATAGTTACGTATATTAAAGCTAAAACTAATGTACAGGTCACGTTACATAAAATAAACATGAAACGTAACAAAGGTTACGATGCGTATAAGTTTATAATTCCGAGGCATATGTTAGGTGTATTTATGAACGAAGAGCTGTGGCCTGCAGGTGTGTCATTCAGAAGGTTTGTTGACTATAATAGTGTAACCGCAGAGCGGCCAGGGATTCTGCAAGAGGGTACAATTGAAAATGAAGTGTTACAATAATCTGTTTTAATGGAAAGTAATAAGGTTATACTTACTAAACTTGTTAGTTATAATTGTAAATCTTTTAAGAGATCACTTGTATGCATAAGGGACCTGTGTAAGAGTACGGATATCGTTGCGTTGCAGGAAACCTGGCTGCTGCCACATGAGCTTACAATGTTAGGTAACCTAGATCTAGACTTTGGTTATTATGGTAAATCTGCTGTCGATACATCGATAGGAATACTTAAGGGAAGACCATACGGTGGTGTGGCACTATTGTGGAGGAAATCGTTGTTTGCCTCAGTTACAGTTATCTCATGTGTGAGTAGTCGGATAGCAGCGATTAAAGCCACTGCACAGGACGGGCGTGTTATGTTATTTTTTAGCGCCTACATGCCTACTGATAGCCGAGATAATTTAAGTGAGTTCTGTGAATGCTTGAGTGAAATTGTGGCTATAGTGGAAAGTGAGAATATAGAATATGTTTATATACTGGGTGATTTTAATGCTCATCCAGGTGAATTATTCAGTCAAGAGCTTATGTCTTTTTGTGATGAGCAGAGGTTGTTTTGTGCTGACTATAAGAAATTAGGAACTGATTCTGGGACTTTTACTTTTATTAGTGATACCTGCAATAGTAGACGTTGGCTTGACCATTGCCTTGTATCGGAAGCGGCGTGGAGGTCAGTAAAGAAGGTGGAAATTCACCACAATGTCTATTGGTCTGATCACTTTCCGCTCTGCGTACAGGTTGACTTGGGAATGGTCAGGCGAACGGATACGGTGGTAAAGCCCAGTTGTGGGCTGATTGACAGGGTGAGATGGGGGCAAAGAAACACAGCACAAATTAATTGTTATCATAGGTTATGTATGGATAAGCTTAAGGTGATTGATTTTCCATCTGAACTGCGGAGTTGTTGTGATGATATATGTAGTAATAAGAATCACAGAATAATAATTGACACATTGTATAATAAGTTCGTAGCATCGCTGTGCGAGGCGGCTGAAACTAGTGCTGAGGTGAGAACTATTAAGGGGCGGCGTGCAGTGATGGGATGGAATAGGTATGTCAGGGGCGCACACCGGCGCGCCCGGACGGCGTTTATGAACTGGGTATGGCAGGGGAAACCACAGTGTGGCCCTTTGTTTGAGGAGATGCGCGAAACTAGACGTGTTTTCAAGCAAAAATTGAGGACTTGCCAGAATAATGAGGAGCAGGTCAAGTTAGACTTAATAGCATCGGAACACGAGACCAAACAATTCCACAAATTCTGGAAGTCAACCCAGCGACTGAATGCCAAGCCTGCGGCGCCGGTGAGCGTCAATGGCATATCTGAGCCTGGGGAGATAGCGGAGATGTTTAAAAGGCAGTTCACGGTGGCATCTAGATTGCCTGTACAGGAGGCTGCGATTTATGGTATCGATAAGAGCCTGACCAATCCTATCAATGTTACACCTAAAGAAATAGGGGAGGTTATTAAAACCATGACAAGGGGTAAGTCTCCTGGGTATGATGGCTTAAGCATAGAACATTTTCAAAATGCGGGCCCACATCTGCCAAGGATTCTGTCCATGCTATATAATCTTTGTTTGAGGCACTCGTACTTACCTGTCGGATTAATGAGGACTGTAGTTGTACCTATAATAAAAAACAAGACAGGAGATGTCTCGGACAAAGATAACTATAGGCCAATTTCGTTGGCGACGGTAACCGCTAAGGTGCTTGACGGTGTACTGGAGCGAAGAATCTCGGGTAAGCTCAGTCTACATGATGCGCAATTCGGTTTTAGGTCCGGGCTTTCTACTGAATCGGCTATTTTGGCGCTTAAGTACACGGTCAACTACTACACTAGCAGAAACACCCCAGTGTATGCCGTGTTCTTGGACCTGTCGAGGGCATTTGACCTGGTTAATTACAACATCTTATGGTCCAAATTAAGAGAGCAGAATATACCTGATGAGATGATTGCACTTTTAGAGTACTGGTATAACCATCAAATTAACCAGGTCAAATGGTCTGGGGTTTTCTCGGAGGAGTATGGGTTGCGGTGCGGTGTTAGGCAGGGTGGGTTGTCCTCGCCCTCGCTTTTCAGCCTATACATCAATCGATTGGTCGAGGAGCTCAGCAGCACAGGTGTCGGATGCTCTATAGATGGAATGACAATTAATAGCATCAGTTATGCGGACGACATGGTGCTGCTGAGCCCTTCGATTGACGCACTAAGGCAACTCCTTGAGGTTTGCGAGAGATACGCGTTATCACACGGTCTCCTGTATAACATAAGGAAAAGTGAGCTCATGGTGTTTGGGGGAAGGTTGAAAAGGGACAGGGCTATACCGCCTGTATACTTGTATGGTAGGGCATTAAAGAGAGTGTCGTGTTTCAAGTACCTTGGTCATGTTGTGACTGAGGATCTAAATGATGACCAGGAGCTGGAAAGGGAACGAAGAGCGTTGTCGGTACGATGCAATATGCTGGCTCGCAGATTCGCAAGATGCACGAAGCCGGTAAAGATAACTCTTTTTAAGGCTTACTGCCAGACCTTCTATACGTGTAGTCTGTGGGTCAGACATACGCAGAAGGCCTACAATGCTCTTCGGATCCAGTACAACAACGCGTTCAGGATGTTGTTGGGGCTGCCGCGGTTCTGTAGTGCCTCGGCAATGTTCGCTACAGCGGCTACGGATGGCTTTGAGGCAATAATGCGTAAGAGAACGGCATCGCTACTGAGCAGAATACGTGGGAGTACCAACGGCATCCTGAAAATAATAGCGGGTAGTGCTGATGGTGTCTTTCTGGAGCATTGGTGCCGTATACATAATGGCGGCCCTGATGCTTCAGGAAGATACATGAACTGATTTATTTATTTTAATTAGTTTTTAATTTTTTTGGTTAATTAGTGGGTAAGATGTACTAACATAGTTTATTAAGTTGTGATACTAACAATCATTGTATGGATTTTTAATCTGAAAATAAATGATATAATAAATAAAATATATTGGATTTCAACGGGAACGTTTTCACCACACAGCCGGGGCGTAACGCTAGTTTATAATAATTTTGAATGCCAATAGTTTTTGTCCATACTAATATTATGAATACGAAAGTAAAGCCTTTAGCAGCAGTAATCTGGTTGCCGGTCTGTCTTTCCATCTGCCTTTTATACTGTTGAACCGATTTTAATTAAATAGATTAGAACTTATGGGTTCAAATAGTGAATGAAAGTTTTTAAATAGTTCGTATTTTAGGTATTTCACAATATGTTTAAGTGGGTTCTCACGCCGTACTGTAAGACAGTACATGTGTGTAGAACATGTGCATCAAACTGAATAAGGTTTCCAGTCAAATAAGAGGACCGCAGAAGTAAACCTCACACAAAGGCAATCGCGCCTGGTTGGGTACAGATTCAACGCAAGCAACTATGCAAGATTAACTATTGTATTACATAATCCGGCGGTTCCCGTATAAAAATAATATATCCTTTACGTAAAATTATATCTAAATAAAGTAATTAATTGTACGAGAATACACAAGGGACACCTACAACGTTATTTCAGTGTAATAGTCTGATTAGTTCGTAACATAGAGCTTGCATCGAATTTCTTTAAAGGGTGTGCCTTGTCTTTGATGCTTTGATTAACTAAAATAAGCTAGCGCTGAAGCTCAGAGCAGTTTCGCAACAGTATTAAGAGTAAATATTATGCTTGTAAAGATCATCAAGCTGGCAAAATTATAACCATTAGGATATTACATAATACCACAAGATTTGCCCGAAAGATAAAGTTACTAGCAAAGTTCATATCGCTATGGAGGTCAGAGCTAAAACCGACTCGGAAAAGTCATTAAAAATGACCGGGCGAAAACCTTCAAAATGATTTATTTTTAATTTCACTCGACTTCCGCTTATACCTTGTGACTTCAGTTTAAAAGCACTTTTTACTTTTGGTCGTCTCGTAATACTTATCATTATACGTGTCTTTTCGGTTTGTAAATAGTATAATATCTTATTAGTACTGACGAGCAGGTGCTGTTCGTGGATAAGGCTAGGTGTTATTCAGCTGCGTGCTCTCAGTGGACTACACCGTGTTCCATGTGCGACAGTTGTTTTGACAAATTCAGTCATTCTATTTTAGCGTTTTCAGAATGTTTTTGATTGAGTAGTTTTTTATCTGTCTCACTAAATATAAATGGATTGGATCCTGACGGTATCACCATACTAGTATCACGAACCGGGCTGCCCAAAATATACTTTTTGATTAAATTTGCACCTCCGCCGTTTGAGAGTCTTCGCAGATGCAGCGGCGTATATAGAGTTCGCTGTTCTGACCCGCTATAAATATTATAAGCACTTTTCATCTAATAAGTACCCAAATCAGATAAATATATGTTCATTGTTATAAATCACAATAACTCTGAATGGAGACGAGTTATAAGAGAGGGTAGACTAAGGAGTTGGTATTACCACTACCTGTACCATTATACCTATTAACAGGGTTAATTTAAAAAAAAGACGGGTTGCTGTCCGGGAGTGCCGGCAGAAGTGAAAACTTTTTCTTTCTTTATTTCTTCGTTATATACAGAGAAAAAGATAAAAAGAATACACCATACCATACCATACCTATAATATAGCACCAATCATAGAACCTATCACAAATTTTCTGTCAGAAGAAATTAATGAATATTAAAGAAAAAATAATCACAAAAAGCAATAAATCACAAAAAGTGTCAGATGCTCAGGTTCGAACCCGGTAGTATCTGAAACCATAAGGACTTATAGTCAGCGTTTACCGCGAAGCTACGAAGCTTTTTAACTCATCTAACAAAATAAACAATATGTAGCTGTTGTAATATTGTATGACGTCAGTCGTCGGTTACGGTTCAAAGGTCAAGTAATCCTGACGCGAGTTTAACACTATTTACCTATCCAACGCCGCTAAAAAAGTATTCACTTCAAAAACAATATTGAAAGTCTTGAAAAAGTTCGAAGCCTTATTTAATAAATTACGAAATATCCATCAAAGGGTTAAATGCGCGGCAATCAAGATCAAGATTAAAAATCAGCATTTACTTGGCAAATGCGTAGTTCTTTGAGGTCATCAATTTAGATCGCGGTAGTTTACCTGTGTCGGACCATTGGGCCGATCGATCGTTGTCACGACTCAAATATACCTTCATCCCTTTTTTTACCAACGGCTAGTGATACATTTTTGTCCAACACTTTTCTTAAGTTAACGTAATAACAAAATAGGTATCACTTGGACCTTCCCTTAAATCATCTTATTCAAGCAATAAATAATTATTTTAGTTAAATTATTGTAATCTAGTTTCTTCTAGCAGATCAGTTCATTACACACGTGATGTAAATGCAAAGAGAGTTGAGAAAATTAAAAGTATTAATTTTATAAACATACTTTGAGCCCTAAGGTATCACTCCTTCCAACCTCAAGCTGAAGCTTTACAGTATTTCCAGGCGGCAAAAAATTACAATAGAAATGGTGACTTTGAATTTGTCCTGAAAACGCAAGAACCGTCCAACCAAGTTGATTTAAACGACGAATTGATAGAGATCTGAGGCAGTCAATGCCTGCTACCAAGTTCAAATTACTATGCTTCTGGTCTAGAAGGAAGAAACTTTGTAAGAAAAGAAACTTATAAAAAATATTACCTCCTTAAAAAAAGAAAATCTTAGCAAATATTTTTATCGAAGAAGATCCTACTAATATTATAAATGCGAAAGTTTGTGAGTATGAATGGATGTATGTATGGATGTTTGTTACTCTTTCACGTAATAACTAATGAATGGATTTTAATGAAACTTTTGAATAATATAGCTTATACATCAGAATAACACATAGGTTATTTATCATCACGCTACTACTCAAGAGAGCGGAGTAGTGATCATTAATGTTAACAAATCCGACATCCACGCGGGCGTAGCCATGGGCAACAGCTAGTGTTTCACATTTTTGCAAGGATGATCTAAGTTCAAGGAACTACAAAATCATATTTCTAACGATTGAGAAATAAAAAAAGAAAAATGTTTTATTTATGTTTCTCACAATGCGTCGCTTATAGGTACAATATTATATTAAACTAGCTGACCCGGCAAACTTCGTACCACCTCAGAATCAATAAAAAAAGTTGCAATTTCCCATATTTTCTCACCGTTTAAACCTTCCCTGGACATTCACAAATATTTCAAGACTAAAATTAGCCAAATCGGTAATAATAATAATTCATTAATAATTCATTTTTATATATTAAATTAAAAAAATATTAAATTAATCTATGGTGGGTTTACAATTCACACTGTGCGAACCTAAACAGAGCCCCATCTCAGCATTAAAAGCTGCGCACACCATTGATTTGAGTAAATAACAGCGCTGATTTTTAGATGGAGCCGCTAGATTTTCAGATAAAGCCGCTGTTAGATTTGAGTTTACAATTTATGGCGTTTAAAAAGGCCCTTACAAAATAGGAATTGTTTACGTTTTCTTCCAAGAAAGCTTCGACCTGAATACAAAAAAATTAAAAAGTATTACATTTCTGACAGGCCAGAGATAAAATCATTCATAAAAGATTCAAATATCATGGACTAAATAAATGTGCTTGTTTGGTTTGGTCATTTTTTTTGGGAAATGAGTAAAGTTCAAATCTATTTTGGACACATCAAACAACTAAGGAATCACTTTAAAAGGTCAATTGTAACATAATCATTACCATCAACCTATACCAACCTACACCAAACTATATTGGAGAACTAAGTGACACAAATTCTGCCAGCAATGAAGAAACACTATCTGGAAGACACTTTGTAATGGCTTACTAATGTTGAAGTATGGTAGGAGCATTCAGATTAGTTCAGGCTTGAGCTTCAGCAGAAAATTTAAGTTAAAAGAAGGATTTTCAACATAAAAACCCTATAACATAGATTATCTTCCAAAAATTAGTATTTTATAGCAAAACGACTAATGAGCCATATTTTTGAAGTGAAAACTTCTTTAGCACCGTTGGATGGGTAAAAAGTGTTAAACTCACGTCAGGATCACGTGACCTTTGACCCGTAACCGACGACTGACGTCATATAACACTCTGTAGCTAACAGAGTGTTTATTTTGTAAGGTACGCTAAGAAGCTTCGTAGCTTAGCGGTAAGCACTTCAACTGTAAGTCCTTATGGTTTCAGATAGTACCGGGTACGAACCCGGGCTTCTGACACTTTTTGTGATTATTTTTTCTTTTTGTAATTCATTACTTTTTGTGATTATTTTTCTATTTGTAATTTATTAATTTCTTCTGACAGAAAAGTAGCAGAAAATTAGTGATAGGTTCTATGATTGGCGCTATATTATAGGTATGGTATGGTATGGTAAGTTATTTTTATCTTTTTCTCTGTATATAACTAAGAAAGAAAGAAAGAAAAAGTTTGAATTTTCGTCATATATGGAAATTTTTGGTGATTATCTGTATAATGTTTGGTAAAATTACCGCACGCGAACGTGTTAAAATATCTAAGAAAAATAAATAGATACCGATAATATTTTGGTTGTTTTAATAATAAATAAAATAAGTACAAGGATGTACAAAGTGTAAGTAAGTCTACTTAATTACATTTTTTTTTTTGGAAAAAATATCTTTACAGTACCATCTAGCTTGAAGAATAAATAAGTAACCCTGTCTTACATGTATAATATGTAGTTGTAATAATAACTCAACCCATTTAATGAAAATCCATCTGTCGGTATTAGGCCAAATCATATAGGGGGCCTAAATGATTTTGCTATAAATCGAAAGATGGCCTGATTATTCTAGACTTAGAATAATAACGCATAGAAACGCAATACGCGCGAGCGAAGTGAAGCCTTTTCAACCAAGCCGGTTTACCTATTATCAGGGTTACCAGTGCAGTGTTATCACATAATTAGGTAAAATATTGAAAACAAATTCATTGGTATTCGTAAGTTTCAAAATACTCCATAGATATATAATTGATTCGTATACTTTTACTTACTGCTTTTAGATACGTACCAAAAGCTGTATTTTGAATAAAAATCTATAATTATGTAATTTTTCATTCATAGCTATAGAATATAAACATATTCGAAGCAAAATGAAATAATAAATAAAATATTTACAATTATATAATGCGTCGGTAACAAATTCTACATGTACACAATTTATTAATTTAAACTTTTCACTTCTACCGGCACTCCCGGAGTGCAACCCGTCTTTTTTTTAAATTGGACCATACTCATATAACTTAACTTAATCATCCAAAATGCTATTGTAATATAATTGATGCACGTAGAGTACGGTAGAAATAATAAATAACCGAATTACATTGACAGTTTACAATCAACAACACACTTCAATGTAATTTTAAAAAGTTATCAGAGCCCCTCCAAACTGTTATATGTGACACTTCGAACTTCTGTTTGTCCATGTTTTCGGTCAATTGACGTCCCGTACTCTCGACTCATTCGACATACTAATCTACATTTCTAAATTTCTTCACAGTACAAATATTAAAATGTTACTGAATATATTAATTCGTATGTGATAGCTTTATCAAGTTAGGATTTTTTAACGCGCTTTTATTTGGTGGCTTTGTGTGTTATATTTGTATGTAATCTTTGAAGCCGACTTTGAACTTTAAACTGCGAAAACAATCAGTTCTTCTTCATCTTAGCGTTATTCCAAATCGCATTCGACGCTTTCACCTCTAAAACATTAACATGCACCTATTTGCAATGCGGAATGATACCCAATAATCCTTCGAAAAACAAACAATTTCATTACTAGGTGGTCGATTGATGCCTTGTCAAGAGGTCTATTAAACATTTCAATGAATACATAACAGCTACAAAGTGCGCTATGCAAAACCACTTACCGCATCATTATTGATGAAGAAGGATAGATTGGCCGCCGGCACGGACTGGCGGCTAATGCATTCTACTTTTAGCTTCATGCCAGGCCTGTATCGGCGTTTGAGCCCGTGCATCATCGGCCCAGACTTTGGCAGAACTGAAACAAATATTTTCATTAGTCTTCTATTGATAATATTTTGATTATATAACGTGTAACAAAATTAACTCTCGGAGCTTTGTGAGACTGCTTGGTATCGGAAAATGTGTAGCAAAAAAAACATCGGGTGACCCATTTCTTTAAAATTCTGTTACAAAGGTGACCGTATCACTTCGATTCAGGCTTTTGGAAGTTATTGAGCGGTGGGTACTTCGTAGGGAAGTTTCATGCGCGGACCCGCGCGTATCATGACTCGAGAGGCCCCCAATTCACAATTGTGGCCTCGTGATGAATATTAAAAAATAAATGGAAAATTAAAATATAATATATTTAAGTTGTGAAAGTCAGATGGCAGTCATTTCACAAGAAATATTGAAGTTGGGCCGCTTCGTACTAAATCTGTAAAAGGTTGACCCCAACTGTATTGGGGGATAAAAGGGGTTGAAAAGAGGGTACATTGTATCTAACCGTGTACTCGATACGTTTCGCTTTAAGTAAAGCTTTTTACAAAATGTAAAAATGTATTTTCATAAGAAAATTTTCATCTTATTGTCGTAAACTTTGACAATATGAAAACACGATTTGCTTAATTTGAGCCTATGGACCAAGTTTGCAACTTAACTTTTTACTTTAACTTCACCCACCATTTTTTTTCTCTACCTCAAGTTTTTTGTGACTTTACCATTTGGACCACAATGTATCGCGTGCAGTTATTGTTTCAGAACATAAGTATGGCCATACAGTAATATATAGTATCGGTATATACGTACCTTTAATTTCATGACGTTTCACGTTCGCGTTTATTCCCATTTAAATTATTACTAGCTTTTGCCCGCGGCTCCGCCCGCGTTGATGTCAGTTATTGCGACCAAACATAACATATCTCAAGGTCTAATCTACCCCTGTACCATACATTGTATATATTATTTCAATAAAATTGATTCAGTGGCTTAGGCGTGAAAGACGGACAAACAGACATACACACACATACCTATTTTCCTATTTATAATATTAGTATGGATTAAAACGCGGGAGTTTGAAAGTTAGTTTATGGCCAATTAATAATACATATTTTAATTTAAGTGCAATCAATGTCATACAAATCTTTATTGTTACAACTCAATGACTATAGTATTGATGAGTTGAATCTAATATTAGGATTATTTTTCGATTACTACATAGATACCAATTCTAACAACAGTGTGCAATAGACTTGCTGTTTAAGATTCGAAACAGCTTAGACATAGTTACACGTATAGATTTAGGAATCAAAACCTTTAAACCTGGGCATTGATTTATTTATTGCAGCTCATGGTTATGACGAGTTACTCTAGGTATGAATCCTTGTAAGGTTAGCGTAGGATAAAAGAACTTTTCAGGAACTTGCTCAAAAGAAATTGGGCTTTAAAAATAATCTAAACCGATTTTAACTTGACATATATAGTGTGTATGTGTAAATTGTACTAGTAATAAGGGATCTTACCTAATGTGTGCACCTTTCATATTATGCACGTTCTTTTTAACTGTGTATATAAATCTAAACGAGTACCCCCGTCTTCTATTATAGTACCTTATCGTTACCTCGCATCTTTCTGCTCATTTACATAATAAAGGGATCGATATGGGCACCTATCAACGATGAACAATAACCATTTTGCATACATGCTTCATTTCAAACCTTTGTTCATGATAGTAACGAAAATATTTGCGTATTTGAAAATAACAAATGGATAAGTGAAATTAATTGTAAATAACGTATTACTTATTTGTTCAGGAAATCTCTTGGTGTACAATAAAGCCTTATCTACCTATCTATTATTCAATTAACGTTGAATGTCTGGTAGCAAGAGACTAAATAACAAGAATCCTGTGATGTCTCTCAAGCTGAATAAACGTTAAGCGCGTGCTACGCGGCATTCTCGTTAGAATCACAGTCGCCATAGGTCCGATTAATCGTCTACTTCGGGGCTAAGGTTCCCATTCTACTGCTTTTCGCATTGTTCTATAGCTTGCCGGAGTGCTTTCAATTTGCCATAACTAGCGCTAGGAAACTCCAGGCTGAATAATCACGATGATTTCGATTGCCGAAGTCAAGTTATCGTCTAATATAGCTGATTATTTTCCGTTTTAACAGACATTTGGATATTTAGAATTTTCTTTGTTGTAAGGTCATAATCAAGTCATATTATTATAGTATCTTACTATTTTGAAAGAATTACCTTTGACGATAACATTTTCAAATATCTGACTATCACCATTTATTATATTAGAGCTTTACATATTTTATTCTGTAAGTGTATTGATGGCAACAAAGAGACCATTTGTAAACACAAATATTACTTGAAATCTTACTTGTCATAACTCTCTGTATCAGAAAAGTGATGATCGGTAAAGAAGATTTAGGGTGGATCAGTTGGGTTCAATATTTCGCTCGGGTAAAGCGTTAAGGTATTACACACACCTGAAATACACAATGGATTAGGAAAACTTCAACGTAATGCTAGACTTTTTATGCCAGATATGGTTTCTATTGATCATACACAGACTAACCAATTTGTCTCGTTATTACTAAGTTCTGCTCAAACCGCGTGATATAACTAGACATATTTTAATACCAAACGAATTACTTTTTCATATTTTTGCTGTAAAATAAGATTCTATCAATAATACAGTCCAATGCTGGACAAATGTTTCTTCCAATATACGCGATAGCACGCCTCTTTCATCCTTTGATAAATAAGAAAACAGTATATAGAAGTTAATGAGCAGTTAAGCTTAAAACATTTCGATGCCAATTTTTGGAAGCGACGAAGACTCCCTACTTCTGAAGTAATGATTCACGTATATTGGTTTTCATTAAATAACGCATTTTTTTTTTCTTAGAAAGATATGTTTCGTTCTCATAATTACAGTACTAAATTGGTTCTGTAATACTTAATTGAGCTTCGGGACTGAACTAAGAACCTCCGTCTTATTTATTCATCATTAATTATATTTAAGTACCGTAGAATACATTCATGTTACTGTCGTACGGAACATTAGATCATTGGTCGACTAGCAATAAAAAGGAGCTACGAATAATAGTACATTGAATTTTATATTTTTTACCGGATTATAAGTAATAGATATTTACTGCAATTTTGTTTTCAATGACATACGTTAATTTACTTGAATGTATACAAGAATTATTTATTGGTCTTTGAAGCACACGTCTTCCGACGTAGGTATTATGAATAGTCACTCATCCTAAGACTAGCCTGGCTATTATTACCTAACATTGGAATGACTTAATCACCTCAATTTCTAGTTAGCCACAAACTTCAACGTAGTGTCCAAAAATGAGATCTATTTAAAGATTTTTTTGTAGTCTTATAAATATTTGTCGCTCTGTAATATAAGGCCTACACGTTCCAAACCCAGTACTCGCATAAAACAATGTCACCTTTAAGGTTTTTTACTACTCTATAAGGCCTTTATATTGTGTAGTCTATAAAGTCTGTCGCTTTTGGAAGGGTCGATTGGGACCCTGTTTTATCGCTGAAAACTGTATAAGGTTTCAAACAAAATATATAAAGGTATAAAGCAGGTTATCATCCTTACTTGTAATTTGGCATAAGGATGAAAGTAAAACTGTGGATTTGTTTAGATCAGAATTTAAGAGGATATTTTCGCTCGAAATTGGGGCCCGATAGGTAATTACAAAATATATATATTGATGTCTTTATCGGCTCGTAAATGTGCGTGGTAATATTATGTTATATATCGTGCGATTTGTTTCTTCAATGTACTAGATTATTATATTATAGTACTAAATTATTATATTATAGTACTAGATTATTATATTATAATACTAAATTATTATATTATAGTAAATGGCCTGATACAAGTATTATGCCATATAGGCTTAGCGATCGATTCGGATGATTCGCACAAACCAGCTGCTATAAAGGTATGTTAGTAGTGCGCTGTTGACGTGATTTCTCAAATTCACTATTCAAATCTCGTTTATATCTTCCCTCCCTAGGTTTGTAAACTTAATGTCTAGACATTAAGTTTACAAACTTTAAAAAGTTTTAAAGTGCGTTAGTATAAGTAATTCATAATGCATTCTTATTTTATAACAAGTAGCGTTGGAAAGAAGTTCAAATACGTTTCATGCACACACATTAGTCGAGCGTCTATAGGTTGTAGTTCATCACGTAGATTTAATTATTTTATGTGCAAAGGTTTCTGTGTGTTGGCATGTTTTGTAACTTCTCTTAACTAGTCTCTTGTCTAGTACGTACTTAAATCATATTATTACACCTCATTGACCGAAGCGTTCAAAAATGTGTTAACAAATTGCTTCCTCTTTTAATACGATTTGAAAGACCACAGAAAATGCGCGGACGCTAAAGCCTTACTAGGCTTTAGCGTCCCGAGATGATTGATTAATTTCTATTATAAACATGACTTGAGAAAAGTTAGTCATGCTTTTGAATATATCCAAACAAAAACATTCTGTGTAAAGTTGCTACGACTCAAAACAGATTTGCTCCTAAACATTGTGATGGTAATACCCTGTGTAAGATTAATTTAAATACCAATAGCGTCTTTGCTTCACACACAGGAGAAAATCACATAGAGATGGCCGCTGTAATCTAACAGTGGAGTATAATAATTCTTGGTACTAATGTAGGGAACTTGTTTTTGTGTGTTATGATGTGTGTGTGTGTGTGTGTGTATGAGGGGGGGGGGGGGGGGGGGAGTTTGACGGTTACAATGTAAAAGTATAATAATATTCAAGTGCCAAAGTCACTCACCAACGACATACATATGCGTGTGCACCTGCGCTGTCTGAAAAGATGGTGAGTCGGCAGACACTTCACAGGTATACCTGCCACCGGCAGTCATCGTAGCCGCGTCGATTGTGAGCCGCTCAGCATCACTAGCTTCCCGCTGTGAAACAAAACATATTATAAAATTACACTATCCTTGCTTTGCTCGAGAAAGAATTATAGTACCCACACCCCATTACATCCGAAGGGTGTCGTAAGAAAGATAGGAAAAAGTGAATGCAACATCATTCATTGTTTCCGATATTTCGTATGAATGTCGGTAGATGTCTCCCACCGTCGCCCTAAGACGGTAGTATAGGAGAATTTGGATGGCTTCAGGTGTGGCCCGGTGGCTCAGTGGTCAGAGCATTCCCCCTGTAAGGGAAAGATCGTGGGTTCGAGTCCCACCTGGGCATTCACTTTTTCCTATCTTAATCGATTTAAAAAGTTAGCATAGTAAATGCTTCAAAATTTCATTCCATGGAGAAGGAAATGATAGCGGAGATGTTACAAGGGAATCGAGTCGCGAGCCTTCCATATGTCAAAACGACTCAATTGGTCTGTGACGTCACCATCCAGTTCTAGTGAAACGTTCTTGCGTTCGGTTGTCATTTTTGGTCAAAAGTTCAAGGATAAAAATAGCTTTAACCTGGTTTAAGAATGAAGTGTACAGTACAAGGACGTACAAAGTGTAAAAATAAACAATTTCAACATTTTAAGGGTATAACATTTCATCAGTAAGTCCACTATATTTAAATTTTAATTTTTCCGAAAAAAATGTCTTAACAGAACCATCTAGCGTAGAGAAGAAATAAGTAACCTAGTCTGGCATGTATACTAGTTGTAATAATAACTCAATTCATTTTATGAAAATGATCACAATAATCTCGCCCGACTTCATTAGCAATTTCAAAAATGTTATATTATTTATTAAATGGAATATTTTGCTAAAATTGAAAATTAAAGTAAAAAAAATTGGGCCATCTGTCGGTATAAGGCCATATCATTTAGCCCCCTAAATGATTTTGCTATAATCCAAAAGATGGCCTTATTTTTGAAAATTATTTCCTTAAAATAGATTATTCTAGAAATCTGTGTAGCGCTTAGTGGCGAATAGTCAAACTATATAACAAAAATGACAAGGTCTGTTTCTGTTCGGTTTCGCTATTACGCACTAGATGGAGACGTGGACGAGGTATGACGTCATGCCCCCCGCGTCTCCCTTCCCACCCGCATTTGGTCACGCGTTTTTCTTAAGAGAAATTTGACTGTGGCATCTCCGCTACTTAATCATATTCTGTCCTCCGTGTTTCATTCAAACCCTGTACTAACCCATCCAGCCAGATCGAGAGAGATGGCCCTGGGTCAGCCAGGGTATGAGGGATATGCTCTATAGCTACCTTCTGCTTCGGCCTTGCACTGCGACCCACAGATGGCGCCGCATAATTAAAAAAACCCTGGTCAGAGTGGAAACAGTAGGCCAAAGCCTCCCAACATTGGGAGAGGTCTATGTCCAGCAGTGAAGTGCGACAGGCTAATTAATTGATATAAATTTACATAATTATATGTAACACTCGGTCACACCTTGGAAGTAAGTCAAAAGATGGAAGACGGAAGCGTAGTCGGTCGCGGCAACGCTGGTGGGTTAATATAGACTCCGTTGTCCCAGATTGATAGTGGTGGAAAGATAGGTCGGAAATATTTGAGAGAGATCTTGGCCTAGCAGAGGGACGAGATAGGCTTAGAAAAAAAAATAACATCATTGCTGTTACCAATATGATTTGATGTGATATTTAAAACGTATTTAAAAAGATAATTGTATTCGTCTCATCAATTTTTATTCTGTCTCTCTCTAAACTCTTGGTGGAGTAATCGCCACTTTTCTTTCTCTTCCGCCAATCTTTTGACCTCCAGGTATGACAACACTTGTATCTTCTCCTTTATCTGTGCCATAAACGTTCCTCTTGGTCTACCTCTTCCTCTCTTTCCTTCTACCTTCCCTTCTACGATATTTTTAAAAAATAAGTCTTGTCTTATCAGGTGGCCAATCATATATTTCCTCTGTGTCATAATTCACGTCTCAGATCCATATAGTGCAAAGCTTAAATATATTGCATAAGCATAAGCATAAGTTTAAATAAATCTTTTCCTAATTAATAATTAGATATTTTTAGTCTTTAATAAATGCTTCGTTTTATTGAACACTTGCTTAGCCATTGCAATTCTGGTCACTATATCCGGTGTGCATCTTGAGCTACTGTTAATGATACTGCCGAGATACCTAAAACTATCAACTTGCTCGAAGTTGTTATTATTTAATACAATAGGCCTATGTCTCCTTGTATGTTTCGATGTTAACATAGTTTAAGTCTTCTCACTGTTTACCTTTAGCCGGTATTTTAGAAAAACATTGCTCATGATGTTAACCAGGTCTTGCAACTCCTTTTCGTTTTTTGCGATCGCAGCAAATCTAATAAATTTAATAATTTTTCTATTGATTTTAACCCCCCACCAGAACTCTCTTTAATTTCCTTAATGGCACTCTCAATGAACAGGTTAAATATCAATGGTGACAGGACAGGACATCCCTGTCGAACGGCCTGTCGGATTCCTGCTGTTTCCTTTTCTCCATTCACCTCAATAATTGTTTCCTGTTCCCTATACAATTCCATAATTACCCTTCTCTCTCTATAGTCCACTCCCGCATCTTGAAGTGCCTTCATCATTACCTTCCAGTCCACTCTGTCGATTGCTTTCTCCAGGTCAATAAATGCCAGATGTGTCTCCAGCCCCAATTCCATTCTCCTATCCACAACTAGCCTTAGGGCCAGTATAGCCTCCCTTGTCCCTTTCTTTTACCTCAAGCCGTACTGACCATCTTCAATCAAGTTTTGACACTGTTTAAAGCTATATCAAATTCTCTTCTCAATATAGGTGGTCCCAGTTTATCACTTTCTACCTCACTCTCCCTTTCTATATCCTTCTCCTTCAATTCTTTCCTATCATAAAGTTTCTCAATGTACCTCCTCCATCGTTTCACGATATTTTTATTTTCTATCTCTAAATGTCCTGATTCATTAATAATGGCGGTGCCCTTAGGTTTGTGTACTTTGCCTAGTTTATTAATTATGTTATATGCTTTGTCAGTCTTTCCTTCCCTCATGTATTTATCTATATTATCACAGTTATTTTTCAAGTCTTTCTCCTTGCATTCAGTACATTTTAAAGTTATTCTATTTGTCAGTCTCTTATATTCCTTCTTACTATTGTCATCATTCTTATTTCTTAACTTTCTTCTCTCCAGCATCATATCCAAAATTGCCCCATTTAACCGCTTTTTCTTTGATACTATTTTCTGCCTCTGCAAGCATTTTTCTGCAGAAGTATTAGTTATATTTTTAAACGTGTTCCATCTACTATCCATATCTATCTTTGTGCATGTTGCATTTTTGCTTAATGCTAACTTATCTCCTATCATATTACTATATTGCACTTAAGTTTGTTTAGATCTATTGCCTTTGGTTTATTTTTTCTCTTCTCTATTCGCGTATTGAAACTGAGATGAGTAGGTTATGATCTGTGTGTAAGTCTGCACCTGGTAAAGTTTTACACACTTTCACCTTTTTCTTATTCCTTGTTCTCATGAATATATAGTCAATCTGGTATCTGCCAATGTCTCCAGGCATCTTACAATTTTTATTAATCAGCTAAATAAATGTCAATCATCAGTCAAAAATGGTCTCAGATTTTACCATTATTTTGCAGCTACCCGGTAAAGCCATTTATTTACTCAATTACCTATTGTTAGCCTCAACTTAAATGTGAATGTACATACTTATGTACTGTATACATAAACAATTATCTATTAACACAATCACTCGGCAAAGGGCAAGAGGCTCTTGGCTAAATACAAACTTGATTATTGAAGATAATTGCATGTGTTATTTATGAAGAGCCTTTTTATGCTTAGTTATTCAGGGCTGGATACGTGAACAGATTAATGAGTTTCTATAATCATATTCTTTGTCTACCTCAATTTAAAATATTACTAGATATTATTATTATGCTGTAGTTTATGTAATTACTGGTACTTGTTGATATAAAAATTGCTTCTAATAATGTTTATTTCTTCCTGTGAATATGTATATTTTTCTTTTTAATAGGTGATACAAGTGAATAAAAAATCGAAAAGAAAGCAACTAAGAAGAACCGAAAGTCATGTTGTAAACAAGGTTCAAAGTATGAATGTAGAGGGCTTTGGGAGCAAAGCAAGATCCATAAAACGATGAATGGTTTTTTTTCACGTGAAAGCAGCCGTGACAAAAAAGGGAGTGACGGAGGAGAAATGATGTCTGACGGGAATGCATAGAGGAAAATGTCGTACTACGCCGACCCCAAATTATTAGGACGCGAGAAGGCAGATGATGACATATTTATAATAATATGTAATTTTGATAATATATTATTAATAGATAGGCAATCCAGAAAATTGGATGGTAATAAAATCGACGAATATAGGTTGGTGTTGCATAAATACATCTATCAGGTAAGTATTTCCAAAAAAAAACTATCTTCCTTGCTTCTAACAAGTGAAGAGAGCACTGCCATTCTGGGATAATTTCGCGTAGAAAATGTTAGGCGTTATGTTCACGTAAAACATACGGCCGTGTTCATGATACGGTACGCCACGATGTTTTATTTATTTATTCAATACATGGCAGACTTACACCTGAAAAATTTAAATATGTATTACACAACAAGATAAGGTATTCCGATATTTATCTAAGAGTCAATTACAAGACTTAGCTTTTAATTAATAAAGTCTATTAGAACAACCCCGAAGGGGTAGGCACAGATATATAAACACCCATATTTTGCCAACCATGATTTTCGGTCTCAATATGGGGTGAGCCTATTGCCATCAAGCGGGTACTTTGTCAAGGGCTGTTTGTTTACGATACTAAGTATCCGATAGGATAGGGAACAACCCTATCCCTAAGAGCGTTTTCACATTCATCCAATATCAGTGTCAGACGCCGATAGCCGACCTACGTTTTCACATAAATCCGATAAAATCGGCCCGATACAGCCACTTGCTCAAAAACACAGACTAGTCATAGGATGCTAGGAATGAAAAAAAATATGCAAGCAATTTTCGAACGTATTGACATAACATAGTATCGAGTTTTTTTCTTATATTCGTGATCTGCTTCATCAATTAACGCGAATAGACACGTAACTAAGAAAATGTCATTAAGGTCGAAAATTGCTTGTAATCACTGTTTTAGTCTTCTTGTGATCCAATATCGGGCCAACACAGTGGTATTGGCTCCGATAAACGTAATCGAGTGAAAGACAGATACATAAGTCATACATTTGACTTCCTCCTATATCGTATATCGGATATTGGACAATGTGAAAACGCTCTTAGTCGCCTTTTACGACACCGACGGGAAGAGATGGAGTGAACTTATTCTACTCCACCGTAAATCAAGGTAAAATATCCATAAAAAATTGATCTTTGTATTTCACAAAGGCATGCATTTACCGAAAATAGAAGTAAATATGCTATGCTATTAGCTTTAATCAACATAATATGGTATGTAACAATATCCTTGACGAATTCAATTAAGCGCTCGTGGCATAATGGGCAAGGGCCGGACATGCTACAAAGAGGTTGCACACATTAGTGAACACAAGCATTCACCTTAGTAGGTTAACCACAATCCTACTTCCTACAATACGAGTTTGTTATTATTAATGTGGAAGTTTTTGAAAATGTTTGAAGTTTTGTTATTCAATCATGGCGTCTTACGGCTGAACGAATGTGGCGGAAATTTTGAAAATTGTAGTCTGGAATAACACATTTCTGCTAACCCGGGATTAGGTGCCCATGAGTTGCGGTAATGTGATCAAAATTACAAGCGGGAGGAGCCGCGGACATCTGCTAATTCATACTAATATTATAAATGCGAAAGTAACACTGTCTGTCTGCTTGTCTGTATGTTACGCTTTCACGCCTAAGCCACTTAACCGATTTTGATGAAATTTGGTATATAGGTAGATGAGACCCTGAGAAAGGACAAAGGCTATGTTTAGTTGCGATAACCGATATCCCTACGGGCGGAGCCGCGGGCAAAAGCTAGTGTGATATAATTCTTTCTCTCCTCCTCTACTCCCTTGTGGCATTTTACTCGTTTATCAACCAAACTAGTAGAAATCTATTTTATGATGTATCACTTGTCAATCAAATAATTGTAAATCTATATCGGCATCACAATCTTATTCATTGCGAATTATTTGCAGGTTTCACTACTTTTGTAGCAGAATTAAGCCGCTTGTTATAATCTTATTTATGTTTCATATACATATTCTTTCCGTCGGGATAAGCTGAAATGTGATTTGCTTTGTTTCTAGGTTATTCTTCATTTTTAAGTTATGTAATTTGAATTTATTGAAAGTCTCTTGTCTAGACTTGTCGCGTACATCACAGACATCACCAGACGTTAGGTGTGCAGATTTTTGATTGTTAAGAATTTAGAAATTCACTAAATTATGAATATTTATTGCAGTACCTAATTTTCTACATATTCATGTTAATTTTGCACTTTTAATTGTGAAATACAAAATATTAGTTTGTCCTATAAACTACTCATTCAAAATGAAAACCCAAAAGGCCACCATTATAAAACAAGGTCATGTTCCGATCGGACTGTTAGAGTTATGCGATAATAAAACTACCCAAATCACAATTCTACAATAAGTAGTCACATTTACGACTGTACTAGTTTTACAAGCTTTTACATAGTTACCTGCTACCTTCAGGCGTTTGTTTATGTATTTTCAATTATTGGATTTTTATAACACTTCGGTGGTAGACACGCACTTGGTCTCCATGATGGAAAAGTGGTGACCGTCGCCTATGGTCATATACAATACCAGTGGCGACACACTTGTGCTGCCAAACCTTCTGATGCCCTTCTGGAAGAATCTCATATTGTACAAATCTTCTGATGCCCTTCTGGAAGAATCTCCTATTGTAGTCGCTCACGAATTCTGTCCAAACATCGGTTAATGTCGGTCACACAGTAAAAAAGATCACAAACGTACTCGTACGATTTCCAAAAAGGAGGAGGTTCTCAATTCGATCGGTATTTTTTAGTTCATTGTGGAATAGTTGCCATTTGGTCCAATATTTTTTTATGTCGTTTGTTTCAGTAGTTTTCATTTCATGAATATTTTTATATTATTTGAATTCAAACTTTTAACAGACTTATTATTTATGTTGCCCCATATTTCCGACGTTTATGAACCGATTTCAAAACTTATTTTTGCATTGGATTTATTATAACTCACAAGTTGTCCCACATCGATTTCATGAGTGCTGAACCTTGGACTCCGGAGACACACCAGAGAACTCCTCAAAATCAAATAGGAAATGATTGCTTTTAGGCTAGTTTTAGGACGTTCCTCTGCTAATGTAAGCTACATTATGATTCTCAAGGACGTGCTGGAATTACTTAGTCTTGTACTATGGGGAAAGACAACAGAATTCCTTAATTATATATAGCACTAATGTCTTGTTTATGGTATTGAGTGCATTATGTCAATCTCATGGTATAAAACTCGAAAACTATGGTCGAAGGCATGCTGGACGTGATTAAATCACTAAATGGGGGAGAAAATTAATGTGAATGTAAAAACAACCGATTACAAGCACTGAAAAGTAAAAAAAATTAAAAAAAAACTACGTTTAATAAAACCGACTTCAAAAACTGAAAAGTACAAAATAACTTAGAGAAAAACCACTGGATTTTCATATTTACCGTTTTGTTAGAAGTCGTTGCCAACTTCGTTTGTGGTGCCTGAACTACTATGCTGAAATCAATTGAAATATGACCTCTCGGGCTAGGCACTGACTTCTAATAGAACAGTAAATATGTAAATCCAGTTATTTTTTCTCTACGACTTTCAGTTTCTGAAGTAGGTTTTTTTAAACGTAGTTTCTTTTTTATAAGACTCATTAGATTTTCAAAATACAATAATCAATACCTCTGTAACTACTTTTTATGTCCTTTTTTAAACTCATAACTAAAACTACTTACTAAAAATAATAATTCACAAAGTTTCAAAATAGAAAAAAAATATGCAATTCGTTCAGTGTGTGTGTGTGATGACCTATCTATGACACTGAACTAAAAGTTGACTGATGAATACAATAGTCGTTCAATGCTTGCACCAACACAGCAAAAACGCTAGTTGAAATATTTTACAACATTTTAAGCAGCGCTTTTGATTCTAAATAACTCATTTTACTAGTGTAATACTAGTAGGAAGCTTTTTTATCTCAAAGGAAGTTAAAACTGTTTGTATAAAAAAGATGCATAAAATGTTTCATTCTTGTCATGCTTAAAAGGCCGTTAAGGGATGAATCCACCTATAAATGGAAGTCTTGTAAGGGATTCAATTATTTCCTGTAAATGCTAAAATACTGTGCTACAAGGCGTTTTATGAATACTTTGCCCCCGTTATTTGATCTTACTTCCTACTAATATCATAAATGGCAAAGTTTGTGAAGGCGTTTAGATGTTTGGGCGTTGGTGACATAATCACGCCCAAACGATTGAAAAGATCTGGCTGAAATTTGGTACAGAGATAGATTATGGCCTGGAATTATTAACGTGTGTATATGGCGTGACTTTTTCTGGTTTGAACTGGAAGCTTTTAATGTTATCTCATATGTTTTGTTTTACGACATATAAGCATTTGTGTTCATTGTGCATCTCATAGAAGCAGTTTCGCTGAGAATTTATCAATTGTTTTATGCCATTATCAGAGTGATTATTAATCTTGTAAAACTAATATGTGGTAACAATCTATGTACACTTAGAGCGTTTTCACACTAATCCAATATCCGATATCCGATATCCGACATCCGATATCCGACATCCGATATCCGACATCCGATATCCGACATCCGATATCCGATATCCGACATCCGATATCGGAGGAAGTCAAATGTATGGGATATGTATCTTTCTTTCACATTGTCCGGCCCGATATCGGTTAGTTATCGGAACCAAAACAGTGGTGTTGGCTCCGATAACCGATATCGGGTGTCGGATATCGGATGTCGGATATCGGATATCGGATGAGTGTGAAAACGCTCTTACGATGTATATGTCGCAGACAACTAGCTTAATCAGCCGTTCATTTAACCGCCTAGGCTCAGCGCCGTTCAAGTAACGGCCTGAATTATGTTCAGCCATTTCCGGGGTGATGTCCTATCGAACGAATGGCCTAAGCATTAACCAGCCAGTTTCGTAAATATTACGGCTACATATCATTAAGGCCGTTAATTGATGGCCAAATAGCCTAGGCGGTTAATTAAACGGTTGATTAAGCTAGTTGACGGTGACATATATTATACAAAAAAAAAACGGGTAAAAACTTGTCAATTGATTTCTCTACCAGTATATTAGTTGAGGAAAGTACCATTTGTGTTCGTGTAAACGTGACCAATAACATCCCTGAGCCAGACAACAAAACCGCAGCGGATTAAGCTTCTATCTGCCCCTGGAGATAAAAGCTTAATCCACAATATGACAGATGTGTCCTCTTTTATCACGGAATCGTCTAATTATGACCCTGACCTATATAATGACCCCGTGAATTTAAATTAACCTGTCATAACGGTCATGATCTATTCAGGGATGCTATATTCATTGCATAAATTAAATGAATCATTAGGCAGTTGAAAGTTATGTAAATGTTTAAAAGACTTTAAATATAAGCTGATTTTCATTAAGAATATTTCTGGGTAACTTCAGTAATTGGCTTTTTGTACAATGGTTATGTTAGACTCCTACGTACACTGGTATCTCTAACATTAGAATTATTGCTGGTAAAGGTGTTTTCTCACAGAATAGGGTGCATTTCGTCAGATTTGGTCCTCTATTATAAGTGTTCCTGTATTTTCAAAGCAAAATAAACTGCGTGCGTTTCTCGTAAGGGTCGACGAGGAACACAAAGTTCTTGAAAAGTACCCGCGGGACACGAATGAAACGCCTATTCCAAATCTCTAGGCGAATCTAACTTTTAATTTCTACGTTTCTAAATAAGTTCTAGTAACTCCCTTATCCATACTTAAGTGAGATTGTAAGTATGCTTGTGAAGGTATGAATGTGAACACGATGTAGATACATTAATGTAAGTGACGGATGCGTGTGCATGATATGCAAGTGTAAGAGTATTTGAGTGTATAATTTGAATTGTGCGAGCTTGCAATGAATTAATCCTATTTTTATCATTTGTAAAACAAATACAATTTTGATTTAAAAATTAGCTTTCAGCTTCTAATTCACCAATATATATAGGTGTGCATATTTTACTTTCCAGAAATAACTGTATGAAATTATTTTATATTTGGAAAATTAAGGGATTCCTCAATAGGTTCATGGCTCAATTCAGCGTCACGTTTCTTTCCATTCTTTAGCATACAAACGTAGAGTATAAGGAAAAATAATAAAACATACGCTAGGCTAAATATAATACAATAGGTAACAAGAGGATTGGTTTACTCCTTGCGCAAAGGATTTGGCATCCAACGTGGCAATGCCGCCAGAATTCTGGCCACCGTCCCGGTTGACATCGATGGGGAGGAATTCTTTGACGCCTGATCCTGTAGGTTTGTATATTATGTTTTGTTTTATATTTTTATTTAGATAATTCTTATGTATTTACATACTTATATTATGTAAATTATATACAATTTATTACAATAGGTTACATAATAGTGGGTAATATTTTTACGCTTATATAATATACAATCCTATTTCAACGAAATTATTTGTCCGATACACAATAAATTGTATTGTTGATATTACCTAAGATTTGATACAAGTCCAACTCGATATTATATTGGTTTAGCTGTCCTCCGACAAATATAATATTTTACTTTGACTAGTCGTCGAACTCGAGGGCAGACTGGCTCTACGATTTTTTATAATAGTTAGTATCATAATCATCATCATATCAGCCACACACAATCCACTGCTGAACATAGGCCTCTCCCATAGACTTCAGAACGACCGATCTAAAGTTAGTTAGTATACAAATATTAAATCCTTTATGACAGTGTTTGAATGTTTGTTATTCAATCACGCTTTAAAAGCTGACCAAATCTGGCTAAACACTCTAACAGCTGAACAAATCTGGCTGTTGGTACATTGTAAACTGGAATAACAGATAAGCTTCTTTTTATCCCGGGAACAGGTTCCCATGGATGGCGGGAACGAGATCAATATTTCACGCCAGCGAAGCCGCATCCTTCAGATAGTAAATAATAAATATTCTATAAATAGTTCCAAACATACCGTGCGTCTAGCTACATCATTAATAAATTGATTTTCAATCGCAAGATAAATTCTATGTTGAATGTTGAGATGAGACAAATTCTATGTTGAGAAACTGAGATTTCTTTATTAAAGAAATCTCAGTTTCTCAGTCGGAATTTTCAGTATGTTTCTTTTTCTTCTTACAAGCTTAGCGTTATCAGCGTACTCTACGTTTGTATGCTAAAGAATGGAAAGATATATAAATCCTTGGAAATAAATCTTTGTTCTATCGCCCTAGGGCTTTCTCGTTTGTCTTACGGTTACCCAGAACTCATTATACAAAGTTCAATATTGATTGTAGGTGTAAACTTCCTTTTATGTTCTCATAATTATAGGCAGTGACAAACCTAGGTCTGTTACGTGGGGCAACAAATCATAGTTGATGAAAAGCGGATGTTAATGCACCTCTGCTTACCCCTACGGGGACTTGCAGGTGTCAATATAATTGTATAATATAGTATATCATAATATTATCATGCATCTCAAGTGATCGTTCCCAGCAGAGTAGAATTTGGGCCACCCCTTCTCTTCCCATGTGGTGTCGTACAAGGCGACTAAGGGATAGGGCTGATTAACTTGAACATCAGACAGATAAATATGTACAGCCCAGACTCGGCTTCAAATGCATGGCTCGAGTCAACAATAGTGCCCGGAATACGGCAATAGGCTCACCCCCTATTACGTGGGACCGAATACAAATTGGTGAAATATGGATGTTAATTCACCTCTGCCTAACCCTCCGGGGATAAAGGCGTGATTATATGTATGTATCAATATATTTCTTATTAACTAACGAACAGAACGTGATAAATGTATTTTTTTAAACCACTGCGATGGCATTTAACCGCTTGGCCCACCTGATGGAAAGGGGTTACGGTGGCCCATCGACGTGTGCAACGACAGGAGAGTCACACTCGTGCTGCCGACCTTGTAAGCGAGAGTTTCTGTGCCGTCAGTATAGAAGACAAAGCGGGAATAGCCTTTGGTCTTCCCACTGACAGCACAAAAACTCTCCGCTGAGCTCTGGCTACCCTACTCACCACCGGGAACACACCACGCGGTAATTATGGCCGCGGTATTCTGTAGGGCGGAGGTACTTCCCTAGTCGGACTGCTCAGTTAGACGGGAATACCGTCGTATTCTATCTCTCCTAGTACATATTATATTTATAAGTGAAATCAATACTAAGAAGTTCTTAACTCAAACATGGGACTGGATGCGGAAGGCGGAGGATCGTACGAAATGGCGCACATTGGGAGAGGCCTATGTCCAGCAGTGGACTGTAGTGGGCTTATTGATGACATGGGATCAGTTTACACGGTCAATATCTAGTGAACCAACAAACGGGACCTGTAACGCCACAGTTGATTAGCGAAAACAGAGAGAATATTAATTCAGCGTGAGCAGTCAGCTAACCATATTTAAGTGTTTCCATATGACCTGATAGATTCTCCGATAAAACGCAATATCATAATATCCATAATCATATTGTTCCCGCATCAAACACTCTGGAATATTTGCGGTTTGCAAAATCATAAAGCAAATTAGAATTTGGTAACGATTAGGTATCGGACAAATTTATAATATTAGTATAATTTTGGTGTAATGTTCGGCATATTATGTTGAAATTTATATACAGAGACAAACTTACTAGTTGGCTGTTGCCAAGCCAAATCGCTTGTTAAGTTACATTTTTTTTATGAAAAAAATATTATACGAGGAAGATGGAAGTTTGGTCAATCGGTGCCAACTTTGTTTGTGCTATGCTGGAATCAATTGACATTATGACCTCTTGGGTTAGGCACCGACTTTTAACAGATCAGTAAATCTGTCAATTCAGTTATTTTTCTCTAAGTTATTTTATAGTTTTGAGTTTTTGAAGTCAGTGTTTTCAAACGTAGTTTTCTTTTTGGATTTTCTGGAACGTTTTTCTCGATCAAGGCCTTGGAAAGATTAGTAACTGCCATTCCAACAGTGGATCAATACTTTTGCTCGTGTTAAGTTAGAAGCAGATGGTGGGTTGTACTCCTAAGGCAAAAGGCGTAAGTATATTCATGTAATAGTAACATTACAACATCTATTTATAGCATTGAAGATGTTCGGGACCGCGCGCCAGGAAATTTATGAATCGCACCAATCCAATTAACACTTAGGTGTATAATGAGAAGTTCCGTTAGTATATAGGTTGACTTCTGTCCTCTGGCTCGCTTTCGTACATGTTGTATCAAATCGTTTTGAAGCACAGGCGTCTATGCCACGCCTTAAGCTAGCCCTAAACTTGCCTAATATTTCCTGCCATTTCTAAGTAATTCACGAAAAAAGAATGTAAAATTTAAGATCAACTCGTCTGAAAATAAATCAACAATTTTTTATCGCGGCTTTTGTAGCCAAAAGCTCAAGTAGTCTTGTGAAATATTTTACTAGCCTTGCTAATAGATGATCACCTCCGCCACCGTTCCAGTCATGCTTCAAGAGTTTCTTATTTACAAAACTTATGATTACATTTTCTTCGAGCGCCTTTCTGCTTCTTTTATTTTATTCGACTGAATTTGAGAAATGTAAACTGAAAATGTATGCTTAAATCAGTTACTGAATTCATACAAGATAATAACTAGCTTGTTTTTACAAAGGTATTTTAAAAAGTTTTATTAACAGTATTTAAAAATGAAAATAAATTAGTGTTTTATTTTTTGTCTCCGAAACGTACTAACTTTGGAGTAGGTATCATCATGGCGTAAAGCGATATCTCTACACATCCCAAGAAATCGTTAAAATTCATACAAAAATCAAATCAATCATTAGGCTTATGACCAGTTCAAAATATTATATCCTCCATTTGAATAGAACACGCAAGGGATGCCACACCATTTCTGCTGTGTACCTAATACTGATGATCAAAACTGGTGTAACTACCCAGTTACCTTAATGGTATGCTAAAGAAATTAAAGTAATAAATTTCATTTATGGAACCTCTCTAAGTTACTTAGATAACTTTTTATCAAAATAATACACAATGAACCTACCCATTTGCGCTTTCCCTAAGTGGGTACAAAGTACTTAATCTTTAGTTACGTTTTTATCAGGGGACACCGTAACGTCGCATCGTGTCGTAGATCTTTAGGCAAGTACCTAATTAGGCTTCACAAGTTACTTTGCTTAAAAGTCTCTTGAAATATTCAGGTAAAAACGTTTGAGTAATAAGTGCCCTTTTAGCATGTACGGTAATGTCTGACATGGTGGGTTGGTAGGCTGTGTCATGTTTACTTTACGCTTATAAAGAGATTATGTTTAGGAGTAGTGTTATTTCCCGGTGGAGTAGAATAGGGACTAAAGGATAGGGCTCTTCTCCATCCGACCGTAACTATAACTAAGTGCCTTCTTGACGGCAACCGGCTCGCCCCTTATTACATGGGACCGAAAATCGTAGTTGGTGTTATGTGGATTTTAATACATCTCTGCCTACTCCATTTGGGATTTACAGGCGTGAGTATACGTATGTATGTACCTATATATGTGTATACATACGTCGGTTATACCTAATATTTAATTTCGTTTGGGCTCTAAAACGAGGCCTAGATGGAAACAAAATTCCATTTGCTTTCCAATTTAAATAAACGTCGTAGTTTTTGATGATACTTATATGAAATATGATAATATATGAACGTACTATGTCCAGCAGTGGACTGCAGTGGGCTAGTTGATTGATTGATTGATAAACGTGCTTAATTCGTGTATTGGAAAATTACCTATTTCTTCATACTACTCTAACCCCGATTGCATTCAAAGCCCATTCCTTTGGATCAATTCTCCTAGTCCACTTATTCATCATTTAGTGACACAAGATATGTTGTTATCATAATGAAATTGAAGGCGAATATATGTGTCTGTTGCGAATAAGAGACATTCTTCGATTCAATATCGCCCTCACTGAATCACGTTCACAATTTCTGGAATATTATTGTTGCACATAAACCGAACCAGATTTATATTCACCAAGCTCTTGACACTGCGTAGCATATCACTGTATCCAAGAAAATCAATTCCGCTGTCCAATGAAATACCCGTCTGCGTAATGGTGGCACATCACATGGCTGTTTATATTTGCATATTTGACGTGTGTGGACGTTATATTTGACAAAGTATTGGTAATGGCCATATTTGTCAAATATGTCTATTTTACAAATATGGCCATTACCAAAGTAATTTAGTTTGTTTTTTTATTCTATACGGCCATTATTACCTTTTAACCGGGACACCGGAAAAATAAACTTCACTCTACAAAATTATATATATTTTTATAGAATGGTCATGATGTCCTTTTAAAACTGTTACAGCAATATTTAGATAATAACTTTTGCTGATAAAATCTTTAAAATACTATTACAATTATTTGTCGTACTTTGTCGTAGTTTGTTGTTTGAAAATCTAGCCAAAAAAATCTACAGTGGTCTAAGTAGGTGGTTAACATATTACATATTTATAACATCCTTAATAAAATTTGTAATAATTATTATTAATAAACAAATAAATCACACCTATTAAAAATCACAAAAGTCTATAGAAACATCTGTCTCTAATACAAAATTTACTTGCGAAAGTGTTCTGAATTTTTGATCATGTCTCAAATATTATATGCCATTAGGCGTAATTTAAGTAAATAGGTTTGTAAGCAAAATAGTTACTTTCCTAAAAATAAGCGTTTGTTTCGAAAGTGTCTACTATCGGGTCAGTGTCCACCATTGGTGTATTTACCTTATTTGCATATTTACTTTTACGTCAAATAGTTTGCCAAATACAACAAACGCCCAATAGCAAACACAAATAGCCATCTGAAGTGCCACCACACTGAAACTACTCACTGATACGTTGTTGTTACAGGGCTCGATGGCTGTTTATTTTGCAGCATTGACTATTTATTTGTATACAGATTGATACTCTGGTGATACTATTTCTGAACTAAATGTGAAATCACAAAAAAGGATTCTCCGAATATTTCTTAACTTTTTGGATTGAAATCGATCAATGAATTATGACTATAATCTCATTAATTATTATCTTTCTGAAAAAATTAATTAGGTAAGTTCTCCAATAGTTTTTGTGTATACTGGCTAAACTTAATTGCAAAACATGCCGTGCAAAATTTTTCTCTTATTTTTAGGGCTCTACTCCAAAGGATTCTTCACAACATAGTAATTATTATATCATGGTTTTGCACTAAACTCTCGCATGCCATATCAATCACCACAGATACTAAATCTATTTTCATTAACGTTTAGTTCTTGATTCATTCCGTAATAAAATCCTGTACATAAAATCGTTCAGCTTTTATTGTCTTAACTTAAATAAATTCGTATCCGACTTTACGATTTTTAAACTAAATGAGTTTTGGGAAGGGTAAAGTTTTAAATTATTTGCCATAAAAACTTTGGATACGGTTGCGTAATCCCCTGAACAGTTTTGCTCTCAGATGAAGTAGGTCCCAGAATAATGGTTATGACATCACAGTATGTACAACTCTGGGAAAAACTCTAAAGTCAGTTTTTCTCGTAGCTCTCAAAATACATAATTTGAGTACAAATAACAATTATTATTTTAGCAGTAATTAATTCAAAATTCGACTGTTCCATGAGTTCGTTCCACTGTGGTTATATATACTGTCAAATCTAAAAACTCATACTAGATTTTCACCACTATCCAGGAACTGAAAACAAAAATATATTTCGTATGGTACCCATTTAAATGTCGGTAACTTTGGTTCTTTGTCGGATCACCTCGTTTCGAATTCTATCCTTCAGAGAAACTCCAAGCATAGCTCGCTCCATAGCCCGCTGCGCGACTTTTAGTTTATGGACTAGCGCTACCGTTAGTGTCCACGTTTCGGCACCGTAAGTCATAACAGGTAGGACGCACTGGTCAAAGACCTTTGTTTTCAGGCATTGCGGAAGAGAAGACTCGACGTAGTTTGCGAAATGCTGCCCAGCCCAGCTGAATCCTTCTGGCTAGTTCTTTCTCGAAGTTGTTTTTACTGAGCTGGATAACCTGGCCCAGGTATACATATTTTTGGACAACTTCGAGCGTCGCCCCTTCGATGGCAATCGGTCTCGGTGCAACATGTTCGTTGAACATGATCTTGGTTTTATCCAAGTTTACACCGAGGCCGACGCGTCGAGAAGCTCTATTTAGGCTGTGCAGCATCTCGCCCAGTTTTTCCAGCGACTCCGCCACAACGACGATGTCATCGGCGAACCGAAGGTGTGAGATGTACTCTCCGTTAAAGTTGATACCCCGCCCAGTCCAATCCAGAGTCTTAAAGACGTCCTCCAATGCATTGGTGAATAGTTTGGGGGATATAACATCCCCCTGCCTAACTCCACGCTGGAGGCTTATCGGTTTCGTCTTCTGGTCTTGGAGCTGGACGAACATTGTGGCAGTGTCATATAGGCATCTCAGCACCTCAATGTATCGCCAATCAACACGACACCGCTGCAGGGCATCCAGAACTGCCCAGGTTTCGATGGAGTCGAAGGCTTTTTCGTAGTCCACAAACGCCATACACAGCGGCTGATTGTATTCTTGACTTTTTTCTACAATCTGCCGAACAGTATGGATGTGGTCCACGGTGCTATAGCCTTTTTGAAACCCGGCTTGCTCCGGTGGCTGGAACTCGTCAAGTTTACCCGCGAGGCGATTTGTGACGACTCTCGAGAACAACTTGTAGACGTGGCTCAGGAGCGAGATGGGCCTGTAGTTCTTCAGCAAGGTCTTGTCGCCTTTTTTGAAGAACAGTATCACCGCACTCTCGCTCCACGCCCTAGGTGTTAGACCCTGTTGGATGACGGAATTAAAAAGACTTGCTAGCTCTTTGAGGATTGGAATCCCGCCTGCTTTCAGGAGCTCAGTAGTAATTCCGTCATCACCAGGACACTTGTTGTTCTTCAGTTGCCTGAGAGCCGTCTCTATCTCGCACTGCTCGACATCGGGTATCTCCTCGGTGTAATGGCGCGTGAGCGGGGCTCTGTGGTCTTCTTCTTCACTGTGTCCCGTCGGTTTACTCATCCGTGATGCATACAGCTGTCCATAGTATTTCTCGATCTCTTCAAGCATCCCGAACTTTGAGGCAATAATTTTGCCATCCACAGTTTTAAGTTTCGTCAGATGAGGCCTCCCAAACTGCTGAGTGAACACTTTCGACCCCCTATTTTGCTCAATCGCCTCCTGGACGGTGCGAGTGTTAAAGCGTCGGAGGTCGCGTCGTATCAGCTTTTTAATTCGTTTGTTTAAGGCCCTCTCATCTGACGAAGACGACTGTGTGGATGGTTGTTCACGCCTCTTTCTCATTAGTTCGAGAGTCTCAGGAGAGATTTTGGACTCTTACTGTTTGCGTTTTCCGGGAAACAACTTTCGAGACACTTCTTGTAATGTTTTGACCACTGTGTCGGTTCTCTCGTCAATGCCGCTGGTGGTTTCCAGACTTGCGAAGCGATTTTGAAGTTCCAGGTGAAACTTTTCGGACCCTAGAGCTACTTGGAGCAGCGTAGGTCGGAGAGTAGACCGTATCATTCGGAGTCTTTCAGCTCTAATGTTGATATTTAGAGAGCCTCGGATAAGTCTGTGATCGCTTCCGGTATTAAACCTGTTGATCACAGAGACGTCTCTAAATATGTGCCTACTGTCCGTTATGAAAAAGTATATCTCGTTCCTTATCACAGAGTCCCGGCGTTGCCAAGTCCACTTCCTGTGGGGTTTCTTCTTAAAGAAGCTATTCATTAAGAAGAGCCCCTGTGATTCGAGGAAGTTGACTAGCATTTGCCCTCTGTGATTTCTGCGCCCCACCCCATAAGGTCCGGTTTTCGTTTCGCCACGTTCCTGTACTCCCACTTTGGCATTGAAGTCCCCCATAACAACGTTGTAAGTGGCCTTGGCGGTGTGATTTATTGCCTTGGCAATATCTTCCTAAACAGCCTCGGCGGTTTCGTCGGCGTAGCGCGAGGTGGGCGCATATACCTGTATCACCTTCAGCGAACGACTGTTCGTGATTTTTAGGATCAGGTACGCTACCCGGTTCGACACGCTGCCGACTTCAACAACGCTGCCAATGAGGTCCTTTTTTACCAGAAAACCGACACCTCCCAGGGAGAGCAGATCACCTTCTCTGAAGTAGAAGAGGTCGCCTGACTCAAGGGTTATCGTGTCCTCCCCCTGTCTTCGGATCTCGGACAACCCCAATATGTGCCAGTTTATGCGACCTAGTTCTACCTCGGGTTCTGCGAGGTGATGGTCCAGCCTTAGTGTACTACAGTTGTAAGCTGCCAGTAGTAGTTTTTTACGGTAGCCTCCCGTAGCCCGGAGATTCTTAGCACCCCCCGCCCCGCCGTTACCCGAACCGCTACCATGGCTGGGAATAGCGGGACCACCGGGTACTGGGGGCCTTTTGTTGTGGCGTCTTTCCATTTGAGCGGTTTTAGCCTACTCTTGCCACTGCAAGCTGAAGTGGCAATGGGCTGGCCACGTCTGTCGAAGGACCGATGGCCGTTGAAGCAGACGAGTCCTAGAGTGTAGACCGCGAGAAGGCAAACGAAGGGTAGGACGCCCCCTAGCCAGATGGACCGATGACCTGAAAAAGGTGGCTGGGACGGACTGGATGCGGAAGGCGGAGGATCGTACAAAATGGCGCACATTGGGGGAGGCCTATGTCCAGCAGTGGACTGCAGTGGGCTAATTGATTGAAATTGATTGACCCATTTAAATAAGCAAAAGGCTTGCTTTAAAAATAACATATGTTAATTGAACCCCTCCAGCTACGCCAAATTGCTTATTTTCACGACAGTAGTGTAATGGCCAGGACTCGCAGCCGGGACCTTTCGATCGTAAGGCCGACTCCTCAACCACTAAGCCACCGACGCTTTAAGACATTATTTAGTTACTGACTAACTCTATAATCAAAACATTCTCTCTCACTTTTTGAAATTTGAAATTAAACGGTAATATCTCTGGCTAATCTGCTGGCTGTACTGATGATGAGTGATCATCAGTACCTACAGCCAGTGTAATTTGATATCCAAATGGAGTAAACAATACAGTCTGATACTAAAATAAGCAGACAAGGACGGATATCACGTTTCAATGGAGCCTTGTTAGACTATAGATTTTACCGCGATCAACAAATAATTGTTTATTGAATGGGGCAGCTGTTTTGTTTTATAAAATATATATGAACAAACCTATTTGCAGCAAATGCGTACACCTTTAAAATTGTCATTATTGTAAATATGTAGGTACTTACGCCAATTCAGAACAAGTGCAATTATTGAGCAAAATTAACTATTTCCTCTCAATCATTTCATACATTTTGTGAATAAATATAATTTAAACAACAGTTTTATAGCATTCAGTAAGCATTATAATCAAGAACGTTTTTGCTTTTATAATTGATTTTATTTATATATTATTCAAATGTTAAATGATTATATACCTTACACCTAAATATAAGTAAAAGTATTTTGCTTACCAGCAGGTGGGGTGTAGTGAACTTAACGGTCTGAATATAAAAAAAATATATATATAATATTCTTGCAGGCTCAAATAACGTAGTGGATAAAATTAATTTACGATGAAGTTGATTGAAATTCATAATTCATAATTTTAATCAAGCAAGCTAAAATAGGCACGCTTGGAATTTTAATATTTTTTAGTATTGCGTTTTAGAATACATGTACGCTTATATTTTAATTAAAAAAATCGCTCATTTAAATACAATTAATAAAGACTGTTTATACTGGAGATTGACGGCGCTTGGTGGAACTTACTACATATATTATATTGAATAATAAATTCATTAATTCATATTATTTTAGACTCTGAAAATAGACTCTGTGGAAGAGTGCAAATGTATTATCCATAAAATTATTTGCAATCTTCCACAGAGTCTATTTTCTAGTCTAAAATTTTCTGAGTCTACTATAATATGAATGAATCAATAAAAAATTTACAATCAATAAAAGAAACATGACTTTTGTAAAAAAAAAATCGGTGCAAGTTATTTTAATATGTTTTGTTTCAGTAATTAAGTGATTTAATAACTAAAGCACTTATATATAATATTAATAGATTTTAAATCTAGAAGTGCTATAGTACTCGTATCGTACATTAACGTATCGATAATACGCACTAAGTAGTAATCACTAACTAATATCATTAACAGACACATAACAATATTAATGAAGTTCTAAAAATATGATATATTATAACTATAATTATAACTTCATTCAAAGTATATTGCAGAAATTGTTCTAAAAATAGAAATATATAAATACACAACGTAAGCACGCGATTAATTTGTAATATGCAAACAAAATAGCTATAGCGAAATAAAATTATTTTACAGATAAAATTAAATTTTTATTGATCTATTTTTTATATTAATTAAGCTTGTAGGTACGTACATGTTTTTCGGACATGTTAATTTAACTTCACCTCGCCTGATGGTAAGCTGAAGGTAAAGTCTCAGGAAAGAGGACCACCAATAAATACACGTGCCATGTTAACAATGGTGGTACTCAGCTTGACGGCCTCATCAGATGCTTTTTGACGCCCCGCTTAAAGAACCCGGGACTGTAGGAAGAGGGAAACACGTGAGTTGACAAGGAATTCCAGGTCTTAATGGTGCGACAAAGGAAAGAGTTACCAAACCGCTTGGTTCTTAAAGGAATGCTCTGCACCATATGCGGGTGACATCTAAGCCCTGCACGTGTTGTCCTGTATACCTTTCATATGGTAACAGAGCGTGACATATTTAAAAAAATCTAATCGCGACCAGAAATTACCTGTTGAAAACATACTCTATTGAATGATAGTATGTTATTAATTTATTATACATTGTCTATTTATTTCTTAGAATTTTGAAAAATACCTACTGATTGAAAGTAATTTTCTTATCAAGAGCATTTTAATATTTTGGGATAACACGAGAAAGAAAACTTTTTAAAATGAAAAATGGAATAATTATTCCGGATCTAACCATAGCTTAGGTCGTGGAACACGTGCATCTTTTAAGAAATATAAATTCCAGTCAACGACAAAAGTAGTTAAACAAATTCGAATTTATTGATCACTGTCACCCCTAAACCTCTCATAGAATAATGGACAAAACATTGAGTATATTAACTTTATCGTATCACCATAAAACAACAACATCATAAAACTACTTATACATCTATATAATTGATACCTACATGTATTCCAGTTTTAAGAAAGGTTTGTAAATATTTTAGTGTTAATCAACTTATGTCGTGGTCTGTAATAAATGGATAGGTGCATTGTTCAATCAGCCACAGGTAAAGTAGAGTGCCGCGTTTATTGATTCTTCGGTAATGGACTCTTGTTAAGGGTTTTACCCTTAAACCTACCATCTCGAAGACATTGTTATCATTTGCTCCTGAATAATTCTTTTTACAAATACTGATACTGAAATCCATGCCTGCTGCGAAGGGGTAGGTATATTTCACCAACTATTTTTTACAACTATTTTAGTGCAACTCGCTCCATGAGATATTGTAACGAATATATATAATAATATATAATATAATCCTGTCTAAACAATAATAATATTATAATAAATATTAAAAATAAATATTATAACACTTTTACTTGGTTTGCTGACATTACCTTTAAGGACTGAGGTGAGTTAACTAGAATGTTTGATTGAGGCGCATTTTCGTTTCAGTGAGTTTACCCTTCCTAGCAACTACTTTAATTTAAGCTTACGTGTATAGAAAGTGGGTGAGAAAGAGAAAAAGGAAAGGTTCACTTAAAGGTGCTTAGCTGAAATTTCTAGTCGTAAACCGTACTGCCGTACCATTTTAAATCTACGTTTTAAAAATGCACCTACCTGTTTGCAGTTCATGGTATCGCTAAAGTTGAAATGACCAATAACTTCCAATAATTATACCTGTACGTTTGAGCATTTCGACGCAGTTTATTAAGCGTAACTAGCCACATGAAAGAACACTGGTAATATACTTTTGCAGACCACACCCTTGCAAGCCAAGATAGTCCATCTATTTGTCATGAAAATAATTAGAACGGTTGATGGTTTTATTATTGCTAAAATTTTCATTGTATTTTTTTATATTGCAATAATATATTTTCAAATGAAGCTATCCACTACAATAGCTAGTAATACTAATCAAGCAAGCTACTGCTATTAACCTATTGCAGTCCACTGCTGGACATTTTGCAATGTTCCCGATCCTCCGCCTTGCGTATCCAGTCCATCTCTGCCATCTTTTCCAGGTCATCCGTCCATCTGGCTAGTGGCTAGAGGGTGCCTCATCTTCCCTTTGCCTATTCGTAGCCTTTACTCTAAAACTCGTTTGCTCTAACAGCATGACAGCCGATGACAGATGTGGTCAGCCTAACATTCAAAATTACTTCATGAAAAGCAAAATAAACGTTTTTGTTGAAGTGAAAACTTCTTTAGCGGTGTTGGATGGGTAAAGTTGTTAAACTCGCGCGTCAGGATCACTTGACCCGTAACCGACGACTTTGCAGGACGACGTGACGTTATACAACATTCCTAGCAACAGAGTGTTTATTTTGCTAGGTACGCTAAGAAGCTTCGTAGCTTAGCGGTAAGCGCTTCGACTGTAAGTCCATATGTTTTCAGATAGTACCGGGTTCGAACGTGGGCTTTTGACACTTTTTGTAATTATTTTTTTTGTTTGTAATTTATTAATTTCTTCTGACAGATAATTAAATTAGTGATAGGTTCTATGATTGGCGCTATATTATAGGTATGGTAGGTATGGTATATTATAGGTATGGTAGTTCTTTTTATCTTTTTCTTTGTATATAACGAAGAAAGAAAGAAAGAAAAAGATTTCACTTCGGCCGGCACCCCCAGAGTGCAACACGTCTTTTTTTTTAATGGAGTACCTTAGTAGCTTACGTTGAGAAACAAGTTACGTATATAACATACTACCGTAGGGTGAAATTATGTCACAAACGAAGTCACACAATGAAATAGTAACTTAATTGCAAACAAGCTCTTTTTTTCGCATCAGTTCACTGGAGAATAGAAAAATTGCTCGCATGCCTTCACATTCTGTCTTGTTTAGTTAGATATAAATATACTTAAGGATCCAGAAGTTTGACGGAAGGGGGTCAAAGTGATTCCTGGTGAAATAGAATAAGTACGAGGGCCATCCGAACCGTCCGTGGGTGACATAGAAGGTATATAAGGTATTGATTGTTTATTATCTAACTGTATCACTGCTAATTATTCTATTAAAAAGAGACCGATTAGTTGGATTATTGTCAAGACTAGTTAAGTAATAGTTATTATTGTTAAAACTATTAGAACATAATATCTTACTTAGTAGAAACGTAGACCTAATAGAAACTAGAACGAGAAAAATTGCTCAATTAAGGGGCGAACCTAGAAAAAATTCCAGGTTGCAATTTTCAGAATTTCTTGAGAGAGGTCACTGGTAGTCTTATTTCAGATTTGCGTGGCATTCGATTCGTTGCGTTTTCCGACATTAAGAATTTAAGGGTACATTTTTATTCGTTTAATAATTAATTACTTTATTTTTAATCTCACACGAAAATTACATATTTCGCGAAATTCAGAATAACTATCAAGTTATTCAGAATTAAATTTCTTACGATTTTAACTCATCATTTTGTCCAAGGATCGATACGTCGTTTCGTTCATTTACATCCCAAAAGGTGGTGAAAATTTATTCGATTTTTCTGACATAGAAATCTTAAGTCGCTATTTTCTTAGCGAATTCGTTAAAGGAAGACAATGGCACCAATATTCCATGAAGGAAGTCTCTCACATGATGTTGTTCCTAATTGAAAATACGTAGAAATAAAACAACTCGTTTTATTTTGAGGTAAAATTGGAAGCACAGTTGATAATATCCATACGTGTAGGCGACGGAAAGGGAACGAGGGAAAGACACTAGCCGGGAAATTAGTCCGGAAAATTCTGCAGGCAGTTCTCCTAAACGGTGATTACATTCTGTCAGGTTCCTTCTTAGGTTATAACGGTATTACGTATCATGTTGTGGATTCCAACAAAATCGTGCTGCGCCCAAGATGATCAACATATAAAATTAAAGGAATTGAAGTATGTATTTAGTTTACTTTTAAGGGTTAAAGAGATTGTTTACAATGTATGGTGTACGCTATTAAAAGAATATTTAGAAAAAAACTACTATTTGCCCCAATTGCTAGAACAGTACTAAATGTTCAGGTAGTTTTATTAGCAGAAATAAAATCGGTTGTAATTTTAGTCTTGATGACTTAGGTATATAAAACTAACTAAACTTAATAAGGTCGAGGTTGTAAGTATATGAGGAAGCTTTTATTACTTTACTCTTACATTAAATATTTTTATAGCCAAATAAGACCCAAATTTTAACTACCACATAGGTCGGTAAGTCAGGTAGGTATATTAGGTATTCAATATTCTCAAACAAAGAACAAAGCCACAAATCAGTTGGTCTGATAGAATCATGTAAAATGGAAAACCTTACTTCATGGACCTACACGAAACACGGCGTCAGATGAATAGAAAGCAACGTCAACTTTTCTCATTTTTGTTCGTAACAAGGTATTCAGATATCGAAGTAAATGGAAAAATGCAAGTGCTATGGGAACCCCCATTCTCGTATATTATAATATTCTGACAAAAGGTAAATATGGAAATATTTTAGAATTATGAAAAAGAAAACAAGCGTAACGTTCACTTTATCTGACATGCATACGTGAGCTGAGATAGCGTGCCAAACTTGATACTCGAGGAAACATGGAATGTATAATAAACTTCAGAAAATATAACAATAGGCAAACAGAATTTGATAATAATCCATCTGACGTCTAAAATTCACGCAAATTACGCATCAAAGGACTCTTATAGGCCAAATATATAATAAGATCCAGATGCTTGCACATTGTTCTAGGTCTTCCAGTATTATCAGACCGTTATTATAAGGTTGATTTCTGTACAGTATAAATATTGATATGCATGAATATGTTGTTTGGGGTTATTTTTCGTACCATAATTCACCTGGATGTTCCACGGTAACATTCTCAGACCCGTAGTTCATCTGGGTAATTTTGATTTAGTTTAGGTATTTGTACAAAATAATAATTTTTTATTGCAAATGTATTTACAATAAAAAAATATTTAAGTTAGTTAAGTATGTATTGCGCATTCTAAAAGTGTTGCAAACTACTTGAGTTACTTTGAGGCTTAATTAGCGCTGTATTTATTATCATAGTTGTAAGTTGCAATTATTATTAACTTATAAACTTTTGCGTTCCATGATAATTATGCAATAATGTAAAGGGAATAAACGCATTTTTTTATTAGTACACGTCAATTAGACTTCACCTCGCCTGATGGTAAGCTGAAGGTAAAGTCTCAGGAAAGAGGGTCACCATCACAGACACATAACATGTTAATAATGGTGGCACTCAGCTTGACGGCCTCATCACATGCTTTTTCACGCCCTGCTTAAAGGATCCGGGACTGTAGGAAGAAGGAATCACGTGAACTGGCAAGGAGTTTCTACACTATCTACTTAGTATACTATCATTATTCTTTGAGCCATTTCCCAACTCACTTAGGAGGGTTACCATCCGTCCGGATTAATCCGGACATGTCCGGACTTTTAGACATTTGTCCGGACTTTGTCCGGCTACTTAATTTGTCCGAATTTCTGTTTTTTTAGATGGAATATGAGGTATATGAGTAATAAAACTACATACATATTATGTAATATCATAAATGAAGTCGCGCACGGATTGTTTTGTAATAATCTACGTTTGGTGAATTACAGCTCGTCCATCGCAGTAGCACCCCTTGCCATCCCCAATATACACCTAAGAAACGTGTAATGCGCCTTTAGAGCACATTAGGTCCAAGATATATATTATGTCCCGAGCAATACCATGCCGTTGCAACTAAGTGTCCGGACTTTTATCAAAATGTCCGGCTTTTTGTCAGGACTTTTCAAAATCCTAAATGGTAACCCTACTTAGGATTGGCTTTATAGTCAAACTAGATGCCGTTGAACGCCGAAATTTTCCGCGAAGCGACTGCCACCTGACCTTCACCACCAATTGGCGATATCGAAGTTCTTTAGATAGACTAGTCGGACTATTAGAACTTCGATATCGTGGCAACCGGGACCGATGGCTTAACGTACTCTCCGAGGCAGAACCAGACCAATGCAAGTACCTATCCATAATTATTCATACATACAATTATTTGTATTGAGCGAGAAACCAACTCGCGCCTCCTGAGTAGCGATTAACATTATTGTAGATACATTTAATGTATGTAAATGTAATAATTTTAGGTATTTGTGTCCTATTTGAACTACAAAAGGGTAATGTACGGTTGCCGACACCTGAATCCTACAATGTGACCTGAGCCTCCGTGACCTTTCCAAATATTCCAAAACTGATGATGTTAAAATAGTGAAAGAGGTGTAATTAATAAATTTCATATGTGTTTCATTATTTTACAACATTCAAATAACAAAACAACAAATTGGCCCTGACTAAAATATTCAGAGTTGGGTCCAAACCATGGAGAAGGAAATACTTAATCATATTCTGTCCTCCGTGGTCCAAACTCACCTACAAGCCTGTACACCTACTTATTGATAGATATCACACTCGAAGATAAGATAAGATAAGATATTCTTTATTGTACACCATAAAAGTATTATACGATAACAATTTTATAGGTACATAATGCACAATGGGCGGCTTTATCGCTAACAGCGATTTCTTCCAGGCAACCTTTGGTTGGATAGAAACAAAAGAGATGATAGGGTAGCATACAAATATTTTTTAAGGAAGGAACAATGATAAATTGATTATATATATAACAAGTTATATATCAGTCAGAATGTCAATAACACAGTACACCTATACAATACATAATATTTACAATAAAATTATATTACTCCGTATAGTAGATATGGGTTATAATAGGAAGGATCTGGAAGAGGCTTTCCCTTTCAGATTAGTGGGTGAAGCGGCAATAGCTCCCATATGAAGTAAAAAAATAAACTTTAGATCCAAATGAAAAGAAAAAACAAAACAAGCTTAAATGATGTTGATATGTTTATACTATTCAAAACCTGAAAAACATTGTTATGATATTTTTGCCAAAAGAAAACAGTATGCTACAATATCGATGTCAAATTATTTTAAGCCATGCTATTGAGAGTTATGCCAAAGTATATTACGACAAAAAATATATCTAAAGGAGACCCGTTGCTAAATCCTGTTTAGCGCACACTTTAGTAAACCCTCTGAAAATTTAATGTTGTTTCCTGTTAAAACACTCGCAAGTAACTCACTGCTGCTCATTTAAGTGCCACAGCGTTGAATTTGCTATTCCTCTTTTCGGTTAAATAATTAAGTTAAATTATTTATATTATGTACCGTAAGCTAGGAATACTCTGTGACAATACTTAGTACTGTGGGACAACCCCACTTTTTCGTCACTATTTATAACAATAATAATAATCATCAAAATTTATCGTCAATTTCCTCAGAAGTGGAAATACTATTAAAGTCATTTTTCTGTTCCTTACATTTGCATGTTGCTATTGAGAAGAAAAAAAAACAAATTTTAATTAGTCCCAAAGTAACTGATTTATAGCATACCTGGAAGCCCCAGTTTTCGGCATAAAATGGATTAAAATCACATTCCCTTTCATCAAACGTTAATTAATAACGGAGGACTATTTTAGCTAACTCTCATATTAAGGAAAACATTTTTTTAAACCACTTAGGGTGGCAGAGATGCACACGGATCACCTGGTTTTTCTCCACCACTGTCACTCCAGGGGTGTTACACTCGCTCTGCCGACCCTGAAGAAACCTCCTAATGCCCTTTTTGAAGAACCCCATATTGTAGTCGCTTGGGAAAAGCACAGCAGGAAGTTCATTCCATAACCTGAGCGTGCGTAGGATGAAATTCCTTTCAAACTGTACAGTGCGCACCGTTTCCGGTCGCCATATGTGAAGATGAATTCCCCAGTTATGGCGAGTGGTGCGATGATAGAATGTTGTTGTGGGCATCATGTCAAACAATTCATTTGAGCACAGGCTCTTGTATAGGGGGTAGAACACACACAGAGAGGCAAAGTCCCACCTGAGGCTGAGAGATTCCACGTCGCCTTTGAGCATGGGATTGTCGACGAGCCTCAACGCCCTTCTTTGCACAAGCTGCTATGTAGGCGCTCCGACAAAAAGGTGACAACAGTACTCCATATGGGGCCAAACCTGTGCCTTATAAAGAAGGAGTCGTTGCCCCACAGTGAAGTACTCCTTCGCCCTGTTAAGCACTCCCAGTTTCTTAGATGCCAGCTTGGCCTTGTCTTCTAAATGACTACGGTACTGGTCATCACTCGAGATATCGACACCCAGGATCCCGATACTCGAGGAGATGGTAAGCGGTGTGCCCAGGAACTGCGGCACTACAATAAATGGGATTTCCTTAGCGTTGAATACACATACTTGTGTCTTAGTGGAGTTGAATTGAACTATGTGTAGTCTACCCCACTTGGATACTCGCGAGAGAGTAGTCTCGATTTCGGACACAAGTTGTTCGCGACTCTCCTCCACCTCGGACTGAGGGATGTTTACAAGTCCCGTGTAACATGCGTCTCCAGTACTGTCGTCCGCATAACAATGAATGGAGTCGTCCAACAGCATGTCATTGATATGCAGCAGAAACAGGGTCGGAGACAGCACGGAACCTTGTGGGACACCAGCGTTTATGTCCATGCGGTCCGAGCGGCTGCCGTCCACGACGGCTTGGATACTTCTGTTAGTCAAAAAGCTGGCAATCCAACCACACAATTCCTCAGGGAGTCCATAGAATGGTAGCTTCACGAAAAGACCTCTGTGCCAAACCCTGCCTCACCTCGAGTCTCGATGGTTCGCGCCCACCGGTTTGTGAGATACACATGAAGGTCACCGGTTCAGTGACGGTGGCGGAAGTCGTAATGTCGGTCGCTCAGTAGATCGTTACCTTCAAGGTATCCCAGGAGCTGTGTATTAATAATACACTCCATAATCCACATTCGACAGGAGGAAGGTGATAGCGATAGGCCTGTAATTGGACGGGTCTCTATCACCTTTCTTAGGCACAGGATGCACGTGTGCGGTCTTCCACGAAGCCGGAACTCGTCCCGTGGAGAATGAAAGTGCGAAAAGTCGTGTAAGTACAGGACACAACTCTGGAGCGCAGTGCTTAAGCACCATCGCCCGTATGCCATCAGGCTCACTCGGCTTTCGAACATCTAGGGACTTCAGTTCCCGCCGAACCATCCGCTGGGTGAATTTTACTTCATGCATTGAAGTTCCACACCAGGGTATAATAGGTGGCTCGACATTCTTATCGTTCATTGTCGAGTTTGATGCAAAGATATTACCTAAAAGAAGGCCTTCGGCCTTCTCCTTTGCTCCATGGGTCAGACTATCGTCGGGTTTTTGCAGCAGTGCAAGGCAAGATTTGCAGAAGTTCCCCTACCGCTCCACCGATTCTGCCGATGAACTCAAACTTAGCCTTGCTTTCGCTTCACCTCAGTGATATTCGGATTCTTGTTGGCAAGAGCTGTGGTCCAAGCCTTATAGGCAGATTGCTTGCAAGTTCTCGCTTCTTTGCAAGACCTATTAAACCACGGGCGCTTGCTCGCTCCTGTGGCGACCCAGCGATTGGGAATATAGCACTCCATGACCGCTAGAATCACGTCAGCTACTGCTGTTGCACAGATGGATCATCTATGGTGAAACAGAGCTGCCTCCATGGGTACGACGCTAAGAATTCTCGCAACCTGTCCCAGTCTGCCGACTTATAATGCCATACATGCCGCCACTGAGGAGGCCGTGGTGGTTCAGGAAGCGCGAGAGTCACTTGCGCCCAGACGAGACTGTAGTCCAAAGTACCGAAGGCTGCTTCAACCCTTATGGAGTACTCATCCGGGCGTGTAGTCAGCAAAAGGTCCAATATTGAGCTTCTGTGGGTCTCGATATCTGCAGGGCTAACAATCTCGAGTCTTCTCGAGCGAAGTAACGTCGACATATTTTGTCGCGTCAAACTTTTCCAATTATTGTCTATGGCATACACATTTTTAAACGTGTTAGTTTCTGTTTTCACATTTATCCGATAAAATCGGCCCGATACGGCCATTTGCTCGAAAGCACAGAATAGTTAGGGATGCTAGGTATGAAAAAAAGAGAAAAAAATAGTGCAAACAATTTTCGACCTTATTGACATGACATGCTATTGAATTTTTTTTCATATATTCGTGATCAGCGTCATCAATTAATGCGAAAAGACACGTAACAAAGAAAATGTCATTAAGGCGAAAACGGCTTGTCGCTGTTTTAGTCCAAAGTGAACCGAGCTCAAGAAAAGAATACACGAGATAACTTCTCGTCGACCAAATGAACGACGGGAGACAAAACATTTTAAATGTCAAAATTCGAGTAAATAAGGGCACGTATGTTATAATTTGCAGACACCAAGTAGAGATGATTTCTCGAAGTCGAGTTATGTCGACATCTGACAGATCGCCATGAAATTTGCCATGTTACCAACAGTCGATATCGACATAAAACGGCAAAATGCCTCGAGATAGCTATCTCGTGGCGCGCATGCTTCCCTTGAATTATAAAATAATTATATATAAATAAATATAAATATAATTATAATTGCATAAGTTGATACAAAATGCTATGCAATAGCTTTACCGCGGCAGTCCCCGAGTGCCACACGTCTTTTTTTAAATTTGTTGTTACATTTATCCTCTTAATTTAAATAAAATGAAACTACAAAAACTACCAAAAATATTCCACCAATGTTACGCAATCATAAATGAAACACAGAACAGTTTTTTGCATATTAATCGCCATTTGTTAAACTGATCCCGAAGGAAACCTTAAAAAACTTTATTAATGACACACAGAACGTATGTACAATAGTCATTAATGAGGATACCAGACAGTTTTCAGTAATGAAGCCATGTTGGGTCCCAGCCGCGATAAAATTTAAGTGGCCCATGCGGACACAAAATGAGTATCGCATACAGTTGTTATAACAATTGGTTGTTTGAAATGCCCCCACATACAGCAGCGGTGAGAGATAAAGATTAAAATGGTGTATATTGGACTGAAACCCGATAGGCAGCTATAAAAACCATCGAGTTCGTAATTGTATAATATAAGTTTTCTTGACGCAAAATGTGGCGATAAAATAAAATAAATGTTCACATTGTTATCACACTGGCGTATTACGTTCACGCAATTATGCGCACATGATATATTCAAAAGCTGACTACAGCGCTCTCGTTATGCTGAATTCATAGCTCACTCACGTAACCGACTCAACAAATGTATCCATTTTTATTTTAATTATTGCGTTAAATATGAAAGAGTATATGTTTTTTTGTTACTCAGTTATGCGAAACTACGAGTGTCTGCACTGATTTGCCAACACCAATTTTTTATTACGACAATAGGTTTCAATGACTCTTGAGAACGGGATCAATTTAGACGCGGACAGTTTCGCCCAAAAAGTAAAAAAATAGCAAGCAATAACCAATCAATAATCAATCAATAATAGCAATTTATTTCTTTATTTTTATTCTTCTGTCCTGTCTTATCGTTCAGGCTTAGGTATACGATGTAGAAACTGTGAATTTCTAAGATGGCCGTTAGATTTAGTTATATATAGCAACACCTACATTTCATAGGATAGTTACCATTATAGGTAGTTAAAATTACCCGCCCATACGAACGTGTTAATGTATTGTGTTATAATAATTGAAAATATAATGTAGGTATGGCTTTAATACAATAAAGTACGTCTCACGATTGTTTGTAAACTCGGCAACATCCAAGAAAGAAGTCGGAAAACTGAATTTCGGGCTTGTTATAATTTATCTACGAGAGAAATGACTAGGGAAATTCCATTTTCATGGCAAATGAATTGTATGTGTCAGTCTGATTGTGGCCTCGTGTTGCAAATATAACTTGCTTTATTGCGGACTCGCCTAAATATACGCAGTACATCTATAACTCGGTTAGACGCTTTTATCCGGTGCGGGCTGCGACAGCACAAAAAGGGCTACATTATTTTTAATCTTACGATCAAAACAAAACAGCTTCACTTTTCTTTAATTTCAGTAATACAATTTATGGACTTTTCATTTATTCGGTGACTAAGCGCAATTGCTTTGAAAGCAAAGAATTACTTAACCTGAAGACTTACAGACTGGCAGATTCATCACAAAGAGCTTAAACCAGTTTTACAAGCTTGAAATTTTGACAGTTGAAGTTTTTATGTTCTAAGAACACAGCCAGGAAATATGTTAGGGCAACACCCATAATTATGTACTTTGGAAGTCAAAATCATGAAAACAAATACATATAGCAATTTTTTAAACTTTTTATAGTTTACATTCACAACTGAATCTGCTGGAAATGTGTGGATTTCTAAATTCAGCTAGGACGGGTCACGTAGTAGGTAACAAATAACCTTTTGTTGTAACATATTGTTTCAACTGAAATCAGGTAACAAATATCGCCATTTAATCATAGGAGACCACACGAGCTGGTGTTGACAAACACCAGGTCGTGTGGTCGCCGAGGTTGACGTTTATGGTTCGTGCAACAAAATCATGGTGCGACACAAACTTGGAATATTTACAACCAAAATATATAATAGATGACTATACTGTGGCATAACACGTGAGAAATTTTTTATTTACTTTTCGATACAATTGATTTTTTAATTGTTCTTTTTTCTTATAAAAATATAACGATGTGAGTTAACAGCTCTTGTCATAGTGTAGACATTTACGTAACAATGATTTAATGGCAATGTTCTCCAAACTTTGCGCCAAATTGTCTAGACTGCTGATAATTTGGCAATCGCTACGTAGCTGAATCATAAAATGTCTCGATTAAGATAGAAAAAAGTGAATCGCTCAGGTGGGACTCGAACCCACGATCTTTCCCTCACAGGGGGAATGCTCTGACCACTGAGCCACCGAGCCACATCTGAAGCCATCCAAATTCTCCTATACTACCGTCTAAATGCTTAAAAATTTCATTCATAAAATGTACTTCTATTCTTATATGAATCACTGCCATAAACCACATAGGTATCATTTTTAAAAATTAAAAATATTGTACCTACTCCCAACCATTAAAAACTTCGATACGGCTTAGAGCGTTTTCACATTGTCCGATATCCGACATCCGATACCGGAGGAAGTCAAAGGTATGACATATGTAACTCTTTCACATTATCCGGCCTGATATCGGTAATCGGAATTGGATCACTGAGGGACTACAACAGTGACTGCAAGCAGTTTTCGACCTTAATGACATTTTTTTAGTTACGTATCGTTTCGCGTTAATTGATGACGCTGACCACGAATAGAAGAAAAAAAACTCGACACCATGTAATGTCAATAAGGTCAAAAAAAATATCTTTTTTTTTATCCCTAGCATCCCTAACTAGTCTATGCTTTCGAGCAAATGGTCGTATCAGGCCGATTTTATCGGATCAATGTGAGAACAGCACAAGGCTATCGGATGTCGGCTATCGGCGTCCGACACCGATATCGGATATCGTGATTGAATCGTCGATTAGAGCATCGTGTATTTGAAAAAATAAAAGTTTGTAGTTATGGACCAATGAGTGGATCGCGGTGCGGGACTGATACTCTTTTTTTTCCATTGACCATCTGTGCGGTTGGATGACGTGTAAAACACTATTTATTGAACTTCGATACAGGTAAACAACACAACTGAGATATCGCAATATAAATTCCATTCAAGTCTATGTCACGGTACACAGTAACAGCTGCTGCTGTATGCGGTTGGCTTCGGAATCATACCGTAACTTAGAGTGTTTCTAATCGTTGCGTTACATTTCATGTGGATTATATCACAACTTACTTTGAGAAGATATTACAAATTCCATCAAAGTCCGGTGAGGAAACGCAGCTTATCAGAACAAGTTAGATCGGTATCTAAGTGTGGAACTTTAATTGCGACTAGAAGTTTAAAGTTTGACGGAGAAGGTACGCAGCTCGGTAAAGGTGGTTTGAAACTATTACGCCAGCCTTACCGCACCACTTCCGCTGCGTGTTAAAATAGTTTCTGGAATTCCCCAATTCATAATTAATTCCTATGAATACAGTTTGTTCTTAAAGTTATCCTATAACGGTTGACATTTAACGTTATATTAGCTAGCTCAAACCATGTTCTTTCTTGACAACCGCTGATGAACGCCAAAACAAGGCCAGGTAGGGATGATTAATTGGTGCTTTATAGAAATTTGGTACATCTTTTTTTACGTGCGGGAAATCCCCACGGATAACCCCCCCCCCCCTCCCTCTCCGAAGTCGAAGGTTACGTCGGACTCGAACCGACTAAACCGTACATCGTCTGTGAGTCGTTGTGCTAAGCCGAAGGTGAGGTTGTCAACGACATATCCCTCGCACTCCGGCTGAGCCAGGACCATTCCTCCTCGGTCTGGCCCTCGGGAGGAGGGACCACGTCCCCATACGGGAGGCGCGCATTTAGCAATGCGCGCCACTGCCGTTTGTTGGTAGGGTTGGTAGTAATTTAAGATGCTAGATTGGAAACCTTCCCTGTACCCTGGGCAACGGGCATGGCGAGAGAAATTTCACCCGACGCTTTCACCTCGGAAACTGGGATTCACTTTACTATTGTAATTGTCGGTTTGGCTTAGCGCCGATATTTTCCGTAAAGCGACTGCCATCTAAGCTCAACAACCCAAAGGTGATATCGAAGCATTACAGTTAGACCAGTTGTTAAACTTTTTAGGACTCCAACTACCAGTAACGACTGCCATTGATATTCGTTTGGCAACCGAGACCGACGGCTTAGCGTGTTCTCCGAGGCACAGCCATACCAATGCAAATACCCATATTCATGCGTAGCGGCCGCGCGTTCACTACTGCCACACTACAGAAGATGTTAATTGAGCCCTGAGACTGCGTGCAGTTTTAGTCGATTTGAGTTCAATGTAAATCCCCTACTGACCAGTGGTGGTATCCGCCAGAATAAAAAGTAATTTTATTTAAAAATCGAATTTCATTGTTAGTATGATATCAGATGAGGCTTTGGGTTGAAGTGCTTTTGTCAAATTTAATTTATAAGTTTAGATTTCAACGATTTCTTTTCATTTAATTTACCATATTTGTTAGAGAAATTAGATCCTTATGATTGACCCTGTCGATGAATGACATAAAAATAGAAATTGTTATTTTTTCAGATTTTAGTCAGTTTGATGTATTAATATATATAAGCGAATTTTCGAAACATTTGGATGCTTTTTCATTTCACTTTAAAAAAAAAGGAATGTTTCCTTTGAGCGAAATTAGCTATCTCTAGTATTTAGAGTACTTCTCCTCCAGGTAAGGTTAAAATCTTCCATACTTTATATAGGTACGTAGACACGCGTATACGCTAGTATTAAATACTACTTACCGACCAAATTTTTTCATTGGAATGTTCTGACAAGCAGCCCACTGATTCGAGCAAACCTGCTGGTGCATATAAGCGTGTTGCGGTCATTCAGCTTATTAAAGCGGAAAATATAACTAACCCACCTAGCGCATATGTTTATACGCGTGTAAAAATGCGAAAGCACATAGAAATCAAATAAGTAGTTCGATAGATTAAATATTAATGTACTAAATGACGTGTTAGTGTTTATTACGAGAATGTTTAAAAAGACAAGAGAATATTTGATGCACCGAGCAGGAAACGAACCATCGGAATCAAAGTGCCCTGAATGACGCAAGAGTCAAATGCCGAGAGGTCGTATGGGCTGTTTTACTCCTATCGACTGTCGAATGTAGACCAACCCTATCCCTTAATCGCCTTTAATGAAACCAACGGAACGAGATAGGTTACCCCTCATATTTTTCACTAGTATCATCTCATCATATTTTTTAATCACATCATATTTTAATATCGGTCAGGTGGCAAATAAGCACACGGCCCACCTGATAAATAGTGCCTATAGACATATGCAACACCAGGGGAGTCGCACTCGTGCTGCCAACCCTAAAGAACAGAGCGCTTCTGTGCCGTCAGTACAGAAGACAAAGCAGGACTAGCCTTTGGTATTATGAATGAAATTTTATAAAATTATGTAGGCTAACTATTTAACATTGCTATTCGCTTTTTCCTACCTTAATAGAAGCTTTTGATCTTCCCACTGACAGCACAATAACATTTCAGTGAACACTAGCTACCCTACTCACCGCCGGGAACAGAACAAAACGTTATTATGGCCGCGGTATTCTGTAGCACAGTGGTACTACTGCAATAGCATCGCCTCTAAAATATTGAATATATAACATTCGATAAAAATAAACTTACGTCCACTTCTATACCAGGTATTGGGAAGATTTTCAATGGCGGTACATCACGTGGTGAGTACCGACAGAATTCGCGGTCGCCGCGGTACCACTTCACGGAGTAAAGCACCTCCTGTTCGAGGTCGTAGAGGCATTTCATCTCTACTCTGGAGCCTCGTTCTACTGCCTCTGGTACCATCATGTTCACGTTGCGTAGACATAATGAACCTGCGGAAGAAGATTTCCAATTTTAAAAAAACTTAACAAAGGCCTATGGACAAAAGACCACAAAATCCCGAAATTCAAAATACGAAAAAGTTTAAAATACCGAAAGTTCAAAATCCCGAAGGTTGAAAAAGTAGGTTTTAGAAGCTTCTAAAAATAAATATATCACTTCTGTTTATAGCAATTTGTATAAGCAAACTCATATATTACACTAAATTAATATTTATGCTTTGCTGACCATAAAACAATGTCGGACTTTTAAGCTTTATTCATTTCATAAACGTTGTTATTTCTTCAGTATATATTATTGTATTAACTACCAAACGTTAATAAAACTACCACTGTGTTTGAAGCAAAAAACCGCAAATCTAATTAAAAATGTGTAGTCACATAAGTTGATTTTTAACAATAAATAAAATAAATATTCGTAGGTATCCTACTAATCCTTTTCTACGTCCTACTAATATTATTGTTATAAATATGAAAGTTAGTAATGATAACTAATACTCATTTTAGTACATAAATGAACGACACACGACATACATAAAACGACAAACAATACGTTTGTAATTTTGGTTGACAGTGATCTTACATTAGTATTGAAATAAACACAGGTGTGTATGAGAATATGATCTCAAAACCAAAGTACTTACGGAGGTCAACTTCGTCTTACCTGGTAAATATAATACCTACATACACAGACATGACTGAGGAAGATGCCGAACGCAACTTCCTCAGTCATGAATTTCTAAAAGCTTATTTCGTTAAGCTGACGCTACTAATTGAGGTATATTGAATATACTAACACATTTCTTCTTATGAAGATTGCATAATTCGATAATTACATTTTGCTTAACAAAAAGGGTATGCTAAATGAGTACGAAGCGAATGAGATACTAGGTACCTATGTAAGGCAACGGTGAATGGGCAGACCAGCTGGGATCGACCGCGCAGTTCAGAACATTGATCAAATTGATAAAATTTCGAAAAAAGGGCAGGGCATGTACTCGAAACCGGCAGGCTTGCACGTAAGGACTAATGCCAGTTAAGGAAGCTCGTGAAGTATGTAAGGATAGAGTCAAATGGCTGGCTGTGTCGCTGCCTACCCTGGGGGGAAAATAGGCGTGAGCGTATGTATGCATGTACTAATCAATTTGTTGAGATATCCATAGAGATAATGTTAAACATTATCTCTATAGATATCTCAATAATAGCGTCAATAATATACGAAAATTCAATAATAGCATATATTTAGAGTATTACGCTCCAACCAAATACAATTATTACAAACGGAAACACAACCAGTCATTGGTAGTATTTAAACAGGTGGGTCGCGTTGATAATTAAACAAAACTGATATGTTTAAACAGTATTGCGTGTTCATAATTGTGTGGTTCAATACATTATATCCTCGCTTTCTGTGATTTTAAGCATATCAACTAGCATCCAATATGGCTTAACAGTGTGCGGTAACCCAATAGTATGGTGGACACCGTATTGTTGTACTGTTAACGACAAAATTTGCTTAACAATAAAATATTTACCTTTTTACATTGAAATGCTCGTAGATAGGTATATCATTCATTCTGTGACCCTTTTTCTAACTCAGTTGGGGTCAGCTATCTAGTCTAACTGTGATGAGGTTAAACCACAACCCTCTGGCGAAATAGAAATTCTGTAGTTTTTATTACGTGCGGGAAACACCCACGGATATCCGGAGTCGGAGGGGGGAGGTTATGTCGTATTCGAACCGACTAAGCCGCACGCCGTCTGAAGGTCGTGGTGCTAGGCCGAAGGTGAGGTTGTCTTGCGACATATCCCTTGCACCCCGGCTGACCTAGGGTCATTCCTCTCTGTCTGGCCCTCCTCGTCGAAATTCTGTAGTTAGGCTAATCGAACTATTTAAAGTTTCAATATAGATATAGATGCTCGTATCGGGACCGATGGCTTAACGAAAATACTAAGACAAACAATTCAAGGTAAACAGGCATTTACATATACAAATCTTTTCATTGAGTGGGGATCAAACCCACACGCGATGTGTAGCAGTCGAAAGCACTTAACCGATGTTATTATAATTATATTTATGTATTGTACCATACCGATTGATAGCCCACTACGAAGAAAACTGAAGGTGTTTTCGGCGTTTTCGTAAATTAAATTGAATCCGATCACTATTCATTTTCTTGATTAATTAGTAGGTTATTTTTGTAATCATTGAATTCAAAGGTTAACGTAGGTGTTTTAGTCGATTATTCAATTCATTGTAATACATTTTAATGAAACTTATGGGCACATTTCATTTTTCATTTACTTAGTAAGTTGATTGGTAGTTATTGAAATTTGAAATTAAGTTTATGCTAATTAGGTACTTTAAGAATTTCATTGAATGGATTCGAGAAACTAACTATCGGTAGAAGGCTCCTGAGGGTTTCGAATGCTCAAGCCGCAACACGGTAGCTTAGTAGTCGGAGCATTCCCCCTTGTAAGAGCGTTTTCACACCGTCCGATATCGGAAGAACTCAAAAGTATGACATATGTACCTATCTCCCTTTCACATTGTCCCGCCCGATATCGGATCACAAAGAGACTAGAACAGCGACTGCAAGCAATTTTCGACCTTAATGACCTTTTCTTAGTAACATGTCTTTTCGCGTTATTTGATGACGCTGATCTCGAATATAAGAAAAAAACTCGATACCATGTCATGTCAACTTCACTTTTCTCTTTTTTTGTCATCCCTCGCATTCCTAAATAGTCTGTGCTTTCGAGCAAATGGCCGTATCGGACCAATTTTATCGGATAAATGTGAAACAGCACTAGGCGTCAGCTATCGGCGTCTAAAGGTGCTTTTCCACCAGAGGAGCGAGACGAGACGAGGCGAGAAGAGAATTGAAATCGCACTGACCCTTTTCCACTAAAAATTGCCATCGCGAGCTCGCGCGTGAACGCCGCGCCCCGCCGCCCGTATGCTTCATATATAAATGTATTTTAGACAGCTCACACACAATGCTCGATATAACTTTATTCTAGCGTCAATGCCGAAAACTCCGAATAAAAATAAGCGGTCAATATTCACGTCAATCCACACTGTTTCCACCAAAGATGCACTGGCAGAGGATTGAAAATTTGTTATACAAATTTCAATTCTCTCCTCGCCTCGCCCCGCCTAGCCACACTGGCGGAAAATCACCTTGAAGGTGATTTATACTCTATATCGGAACCAATACGGTTCATTTTTGCACAAACAAATATTTCAATTCACGCCTCGCATATTCTCGTCAATCTACACTGTTTCCACCAAAGATACGCTGGGAGAGGATTGAAAATTTACCATACAAATTTCAATTCTCTCCTCTCCTCGTCTCGTCTCGCCCCTCTGGTGGAAAATCACCTTAACACCGATATCGGATATCGGACGAATGTGAAAACGCTCTAAGGGACTGATCGCGGATTCAAGTCCTGCCTGAGCTATGGCTGACTTAAAACAAAAACACACCTATTATTATTTAAATATTAGCAGAATAAACATTAAAGAAAATCAAAAATGTTATTAATCCATACTAATATTATAAATGGTGAAGTGTGTGTGTGTGTGTGTGTGTGTGTGTGTGTGTGTGTGTGTGTGTGTGTGTGTGTGTGTGTGTGCTTATGTGTGTGTTTCCGTCTTTTACGCCTAAGCCACTGAACCGATTTTGATGGAATTTGGCATGGACATGGCTATTTTTGATCGAGATAACTGACATTCACGTGAGCGGAACCGCGGGCAAAAGCTAGTAATGTTTAAAGGTAACAATATTATGCAAATTTATTATTATTATTATGAAAATACTGAAACTTTCAGAATATAACAAATTTTAATAAGACCCGGTACAAATCGTTTGTGTACATAATGGAAGCGCCTTTTTCATTAAAAATTTAGGACAGCAAACTGTCTTTCTTCTACGGGTTTTTAAGCCTGCCGGCAACGTAATTTTAACGTAAATTTTCTATTTGGTCAATATTTATATTTCCTCAAAAGCATAGCGATATTATTAAAACTTTTCCGACATTGAGTCTGCACCTTTATTATTACAGTAAATATTTGCTGAATTTTCGTTAATTTACCGATTCACGTTTAATGTTTTTTTTTAAATGACCTTTCAATTTATATATAATAATTTTAATAGATTCATTAAAATTCTGAAAGACATCCTCCATAGCAGTTCGGCCCTGAATAATGTTTAAACACGTCATTTCTATTATTATACTGTTTAAAAATTAGAGCTTTTCCAATTTTCAACATATTGTTTTAGCTGTGTGCACATGTGGTTATATTACGATCCAGAACGGAACTGTATTTTAGTATTTTTGTTTTTCAATGATTGTAATGTGTTTTGTGCGACTAAATAAATAAATAAAAATAAAATAAAAATCGCATGATATTATCATATAAAAATAAGAATTCAGTTTTAATGACCAAATCTAGCAGCTTTTATTTCGGCACACATAACGTTTGACAACATCACTTTGAAAAATGTACTTAGTCTTTTTTTACCCCTCAATATCGGTACATGTATATTTAATGAAAAGCAGAGTCCTTACAACATTTAAGTGACTAGTTCATTTATTTTTTTCTCATTCTGTTGGTCCATATGGAATAGCCAAAAACATTCTTCAAAGAGACTTTTGGTGTGTTGCCCTTAATAAATAATGAGACCGGAATATGAAAGTATTCGACATAGAGGTTATTTGTTTATTGAGTACTCTTGCGAACATATATATAAAGCGCGTTAGTTTTAAGTACTTAGTTAAGTACAAATGTTTTCATAAATGCAAAAATATACATACATTTAAGATATATATCATCTTCCCTAACATCATCTGGTTTCAAGAAAATGATGAAGACAGTCGTATATTGGAACACACCGTTGTAGACTAATAGAAAAAAATATAACCATTTTTCATGAAGTTATCGTGCTTATAGGCGCAACAAAAGATGGACCTGAATAGAGTATGATCAAGAAAAAGCAAAGCAAAAAATGAAATGAGACAAGACTATGTATATGAAGCAGATATTATATGGCATTCAACGTGGCAATGCCGCCAGCCTTCTGGTCACCCTCCCAGTTGACATCGATGGTGAGGAATTCTTTGACGCCTGAACCTGCTGGTTTGTATATATTATGTACTTATACTTTTTATATTTTTTATTTAAATAATTCTAATGTAAATATTGTAAATAATTATTCTTTTAAAGTGTTTTAATAAAATTGGAGTGTCTGTTGGTATATTAAGTACACATTTAAATTAGTTAAATAGCTAGCAGCTTCCATTTCGACACACATAACTTTCGACAACATGACTTAGAAAAATGCACTAAACTTGTTGTTCGTATTTAGTCTTTTTTTCGACCCCTGAATATCGGTATATGTGGACCGTGTGCTTGTCTGTCACCTCAGTGGTAGAAAAAAAGACGGGTTGCACTCTGGGAGTGCCGGCAGAAGTGAAAACATTTTCTTTTTTTCTTTCTTCGTTATATACATGGAAAAAGATAAAAAAGAACATACCATACCATACCTATAATATAGCGCTAATCATAGAACCTATCACTTATTTTCTGCCAATTTTCTGTCAGAAGAAATTAATAAATTATGAAAATAAAAAATAATCACAAAAAGTAATAAATTACAGAAAGAAAAAATAATCATAAAAAGTAATAAATTACAAAAAGGAAAAATAATCACAAAAAGTTTCAGAAGGCCAGGTGGTTTGAACCCGATACTATCTGAAACTAAAGGACTTACAGTCGAAGTGCTTACCGTTTAAGCTACGGCGTTATGGATTTTCACTTGCAAAATAGATAGTCTGTACCTAATCTTGTATGACGTCAGTCGTCGGTTACGGTTCAAAGGTCAACTAATCCTGACGCTTCCTTAACATTTTACACCCATCCAACGCCGCTAAAGAAGTTTTCACTTCAAAAATATAATCAAAAATGTCATATCTGAAAACAAGAAAGAAAACGTATCGCCTTTATCTTACTAATATTATAATCGCGTAAGCTTGTGAATATGGATGGATAGATGTTTGTTACTCTTTCACGTAAAAACTACGGAATCCATTTTAATGAAACAATACAATAATACAGCTTATACATCAGAATAAAACATAGCCTACAATTAAAATGATAGCAATTATATTCACGCCGAGTCCTCTAGATTATTCTTGAAAATATATATAACTACATGTAGTATCGCCTAGTTATAACCACTCTTGCACTAAGTTTAGAGAAAATAAATTCTTTTTTTTTTTTTTTTTGGGTAGACATGTATTGTTACCTTTGCCTTGCGACATTCGTTCAAGCTCATTCGCATTCTAGTGCTCAACCACTCAACACGTTATCTGTTCTCGCACGGTTTATTTAAAAAATGTTAAAACGTAAGACGACTTATGAAGAGATATTGACCGTTATAAAAATAAAATACAAAGATTGGAGAAGAAACTTAGTAAACGACGAGTTAGTGCATCAGTACTGACTGATTGTCTTCATCATCTGATGAGGCCGTCATGCCCGAAGAGGATCTGGGTGCAGGTATTTACTTTTTGAATTTTTTAGTAATATAATGAGTGATAAGTGTAAAAAAAAAAAATGCAACCGGAGCAGTCGCTAGGGCTGTTCCACCGCATTATTAAACTTCTATAAAATGAGCTTGTACTTACGTAATTAAAACGTTTGCAACCGGAGCAGTCGCTGGGGCTGTTTCAACGCATTAAAATACGTCGGCACTTCTGCCGATATTATAGTTGATAGACACGTATCGACGTGTTCAATATATTGTTTTATGCAACCGGAACAATCGTTGGGGTTGTTTCAACGCATCAAAATAAGTAAAATTGGTCTTTTCTAAGAAAATATTTCAAAACAAGTAGCTACCCACAATGTGGTAACACAAATTATTTTATGCAATCGGAATAGTCATTGGGGCTATTTCAACGCATTTAAATAAGCTATCAAAATTATCATACACGTGATAATCTTCAGATACTCCAGCTCTACGACCTGATGACTGGTTATTAGACTGGCCTGAAGATAACATGCATAACTCCAATGAATCAATTGAAACTTTGCCAGGGCCAAGTACGGTTTCTGAACAAAATGTTATTGTCCAAGATACCGATCCAAACACTCCTGTTTTGAATACAGAAATTTTGGGAGATGACCCTAGCATTACTAACAAATATGGCCCAGAAATTCGTACTGAACTTGCTAACCGCTTATTGCATATAATTAAAGAAGGCCTTACTAAGGAAAACAGAAAAAACCTATTGGCTCAGTGGTCAGAGCATTCCCCCTGTAAGGGAAAGATCGCGGGTTCGAGTCCCACCTGGGCATTCACTTTTTCCTATCTTTAATCGATTTGAAAAGTTAGCATAGTAAATGCTTCAAAATTTCATTCAAGAAAAAACCTAGTTTCAAAGTACCTCCCACCGTCAAATTGCATCGAAATGGATTCCCCTAAGTTAAATCTAGAAATCAAAGCAGTAATCACTGAAGCCGCGTAAAACGCGATAAAGGCATTTTAATAAAACAAAAACAAATGTACAGTGCTATTTTGGGTCTCACGGACATAATTAATTTTCAATTAAATGCTAAAACTAAAGATATTAATATGCTGCAAAAGTTGATGGACGTAAACAAGATTTCATGCGATTTGCAATATGCAGATTCTATCACAAGAATAAGAGATATGAAAGAGCATCTTAAAAATACCAAAATTGATACATATCGTTTCGGTAAAAACTTAGCAGAAAAATTAAAATCGGCCAGAGCCGTCAATAAATCTGGCATTGAGCTGAAAGATTCTAATAACAAACTGTTGAAAACATTAAAAGAGGCCCTGCGAGACCTTTAAACCGCAAGGCTCCTCTCCAGGCGCGCAGGCCACCTGCGGGGACGGCGCTTGCGCCGATGACGAGCCACGAGCCTGCAGCAGCGCGCAGTCGGTATGCTACGCCAGCGACTCAACACCAGCCGTCGCATGCACTCTCATCGAAGAAGTCATCACGGGGCCAACAGTATCCCAACCGCCGCTACTAGACTCAGTTAAGTATGCAGGCCTTTTATCTCAGTTCCATCATAGGTGGACTCTTATCACTGATGATCAGATGGTGTTATCATGGATTAAAGGGTATAGAATACAATTTGATTCGCCTGTTGTGCAACATGTACTGCCTCATAAAGCCAACTTATACATACAACGAAAAGTTACACTATTTAGAAATTATTAAAGACCTAATCAGAATAGATGCTATATCGCAGTGCTCCCCGTGTAAGGGTCAATTTATATCGAGCACCTTCTTATTGCCAAAACCATACGGCAAAATGCGATTTATATTAAATTTTAAAATCTCAATAAATCATTAGAACTGAATATTTTAAATTATGAGATTTAAGAACTGCATTAAAAATTATAAGATATAACTGCCAAATGGCATCTATTGATCTCAAAGACGCTTAATTTTGAATTAAAATACACAAAGACTCTCGAAAGTATTTGAGGTTTATTTTTGAGGATCAAATGTTTGAATTTAACGTTTTACCGTACCGAACCCGAACGGTTCAGGGGCCGTTACAATGTAAATTTTTGGGTTTGATTTTGGATTCACACAAGTTCCAGGTTAGTTTACCATTAGATAAAAAATCGAAGATTAAGACTCAGCTCCAAATCTTCAAAATTAAATCGTTGTTGAATTAGAGATTTTGCTCAATTGCTAGGGTTATTAGTATCTTCATGCCCAGCTATAGAATACGGTTGGCTGCACACGAAAGAAATGGAACGCTGTAAATATCTCAATTTGATAAACTGTAATGACTATAACAAATTTATGACATTACCCACATCACTCCAAGCTGTTTTCATTGGTGGTTAAATAAAATAGAACATTCAGTCCATCGAATTAGAGTTGACGTTTATCATGTTGAAATATTCTCTGACGCCTCAACGACGGGGTGGGGGGGCTGCCTGTGAAGGATTAACTGCAAGCGGCCAGTGATCTACCGTGGAAAAAGGAAAACATATTAACTATTTAGAGCTCCTCGCAGCCTTCATAGCATTAAATTTTTTTTTTGCAAATCCATATTTTAATTGTCAAATACTGCTGCGCATTGACAATTCAACAGCAGTTGCGTATATTAATAAAATGGGGGGCATCCAATATCCACATCTAACGCAAATAACTCGTGATATCTGGAACTGGTGTGAGACCAAGAATCTCTTTATTCTTGCTTCATATATTAAGTCAAGTGATAATACTATTGCAGATTACGAATCACGTCAAAATCATCCAGATATCGAATGGGAATTATCTGGTTGGGCTTTTAATACTCTCACAAATTACTTTGGAGTCCCAAACATAGATCTTTTTGCAAGTCGCATTAATCACAAATGTGATACATATATTTCGTGGCATCGCGATCCAGAGGCTTTTGCGATAGACTCATTTACAGAATCATGATCTGACTTAAATTTTTACGCATTTCCACCTATTTCAATTATCTTAAAACATTGACACAGATTATTACAGATAAAGCCAGAGGCATCATGGTCGTGCCTTTTTGACCGACTCAACCATGGTACCCTTTGTATAGATCTCTTCTCACAACAAAAACTGTAATTTTTTCACCTAAAAGCAATGCGTTGTTATCTCATTCTAGCTCGCGTTGGATACACGACTCGATTATCCTGGTGGCAGGAATATCTTTAGCGCCAAATTCCATGAAACAGTATAATGTATATTTGAAAAAATGGTGGGTTTTTGCTAAACGAATTCTGCAAATGTTTACGAGGCATCTGTACCAACTGTTATTTATTTTTTAACGAAGCTCCTTAATAAGGGGTTTCAATATGGCTCTCTTAATTCATATAAGTCAGCTCTGTCATTAATTCCGGGACCAAGTATAAGTCAGGATGATAGGTTAAAAAGATTCCTCAAGGGTGTTTATCGACTAAAGCCACCAAAACCTAAATACAGCTTTACATGGGACACCAACCTAGTCCTAAACGAGCTATCTTTATGGCATCCTAACGATGAACTTAGTCTAGAAAAACTAACAAATAAAACAGTTACTTTATTAGCTCTTTCAACCGCACAAAGGGTTCAAACTATTTCAAGACAAAGCTCAAAAATAAAATTAATAAAAATTTATTCCCAGCGCATCGTTATTAAAATTCCCGATATTTTAAAGACTTCTAGACCAGGTTCATATCAACCTATTATCAACTTGCCCTTCTTTACAAACAGGCTTGAAATTTGTCCGGCAACAACATTCCAATGTTACATAGAACGCACTACATCTTTGAGGAAATCTGAAGGACTATTTATTGGTATTAGACAACCCCATAAACCAGTAGGTACACAGACACTTAGCCGCTGGATAAAGCATACGCTCGGTGAATGCGGGGTCGACACGAGCGTGTTCAATGCACATAGCACGAGTCACGCCGCCTCGTCGTGCGTGCACTCACTTGGCGTAAATTTGGACACAATCAGAAAAACCGCTGGCTGGAGTAAGAACTCTTCGATTTTTGCCAAGTTTTATCATAGACCCATCCTTGATAATGATGATACTATTCTGGCAGAATCAGTGATAAACGGTTAAATCATTAGTTAAAATCTTGATTTCTGTCGTCACAGAATAGGCATTATGTTTTCTTTACTATTGAAGAAGCTTATTATCAATATTTTGTATTTTACATCTAATTATTGTAAGAATAATTATATTAAATATAGTCAGTGAAGTAGTCCAGTACTGCGTATAAAATTACTAAATACTTTTTCGTTACGTGATTATAAATATTACAGAGATAAATACAAATTACATAATAATAAACAAAACGTTTATTGATTTATATTCTCATTGATGATATTCCCGAAATACCCAATGTAAAATGACTCTCAAAGTCTACATGTAGTTATATATATTTTCAAGAATAATCTAGAGGACTCGGCGTGAATATAATTAAATGATTAAACGAACTTACCTGTATGTGAAGTTCTATCATAATTATGTTCACGCCGAGTCCGAATAGATTATAAACCCACCCGCCCTATGCGGCCCATATTTATTTTACCTAATATTTCGGCGATACATCAATGATTTCTATAACTCTGGAAGAACTCTAAACTAAATGAGCTTGAACGAATGTCGCAAGGCAAAGGTAACAATACATGTCTACCCACAAAAAAAAAAAAAAAAGAATTTATTTTCTCTAAACTTAGTGCAAGAGTGGTTATAACTAGGCGATACTACATGTAGTTATATATATTTTCAAGAATAATCTATTCGGACTCGGCGTGAACATAATTATGATAGAACTTCACATACAGGTAAGTTCGTTTAATCATTAATTATAATGATAGCGATATTACAGCGATAACCGAAATCCACGCGGGCGGACCCGCAGAAAAGGCTAGTAACCTATCCTCCTGCTACACATCGGTAGATAAATAAACCTTTCAGACATTTATAACTAGTATCATAACCTCCTCAGTATTATTGGATATGGAAATAGGTCACGCGTAAATGATTGGCTCGTTTACATTATGCGTTAAAGCGGCCATTACCTCATGCGGATATACGACCAATTGCCTCGTTTCGCTTACAAAGTCACAAGAAATTTGATGCCAACCATATACCGGTAGGTATTCACTTGAGTCTTTCGTGTGTGACATTAAAAGTATAGTGGAGTATAATTTTGACTTAATAGTTGAGTATCCTTGAGTATAGACACAGTTATTCTAATGAAATGCATCGCGAAAGGTGGTTCAAAATCGCATTATGTGTGAGTAACATTGACTCTGAGTAAACTAATGTCAATATTGCCTTTTAATTATCAATATATCAAAGAAGTAGGTACTTTTACGTCACATTGTAGCGGTTATTACTGTCTCTATAGACATTGTATATAGTTTAAGGGTATAATATTGCATATATATAACATATAAACGATAACCTTTATTACCCAAAATAATCATCAAATTCTCGCTCTATCTTTTGTGGGCTCTATCTAAATTGGTTACGCTTTTAGATCCAATATAGATCTAAAACCTTATCATACAATTCGTACATAAAATTTAACGTGTTTTAACGTACGATGTAAATGTGGTAGATGCCATAAAGGCTGTCAGATGCGGGTGTCGTTCTAATATCGTGAAATGATGTGAACAATATTCGCGAAGTAATTTCTCTGGTCATAAAATCTCCGACGAACATAATATCTGATGGTATGGCTATGCAGCAACTTGGTTGAACGTATAAAGAAATTCCCCAAGTAACTTTAGCAATCTTGAAGTTATTATCATTTTTATTTCTGCATATATTTTGTCTTTATTGCACATTACTATATTTTTAGTCACTATAAATTCCAAATTCATAAAAATGTTGTCTAAATGTTCAGACATTAGTAATGGTAATTCGGTAGCACAGCCTATAGTAGACTCAAGCATGTTTGTCTACACTCTACTGCTATGGATCTCTGGTAGTGACCTCGCCAACCAATACGAAGCCAGACGTTTTACCCTGCTTATAACTTTGTTACGGTACTTTCTTAAGGTCAGTACCTACTCACATACAGTTTTATTTGATCGATCAAAACTCACAGCACAGCTTTCGTCTACACATGCAACATTACTCTATCGAGTGTCGTGACCCGTTCAGCATTCACCGAACATTCACGGTTCACCTCGAGTAGGTGCAAAGGATTTTACTTTCGTTTAATTTCGTCGAGCCGGCTCGATGAGTGCCTTCGAGTTGTGAATTTTACGGTCCACACAATGATTTTTACTCGTTTCAGTAAAATTACCGAGTATACTGCATGTGAGTACGGACCACTAGACGGGTGGCTCCAAGATATATTGTTTTGTTTTCATCTAAGTACTGCATACCTACCATACATTCCTTCCAAAACAGACCCAGACAACAGCCCGCCATCTACTTCCGTCTATACAAATCACAAGCTTCCTCTACTTTCATTAAACATTTAATGCTAGCCCGCCGGTTTCGAGAACTACTGCAGAAATAATTAAATAGTGATAAATGTATTAAATATGTAAACAAAGGCACGGCACATTTGAACGACTAACATTTACGTATTTTTTGGAGAGTTTTTGTGATGTCAGTGAGAAGACCAAAGGCTATTCCTGCTTTGTCTTCTATACTGATGGCACAGAAGCTCTCTATGTTTACAGGGTTGGCAGCACGAGTGTGATTCCCCTGGTGTTGCACACGCCAATAGGCAACGGTAACCACTTTACATCAGGTGGACCGTGTGCTTGTCAGAATTGTTGGTGTTGCTAGGTTTAGGCACCTACTAAACAGCAAAATACAGCAAGACTAACGACACAATGAGCTCAGTCTGCGTAAATAGTCACACCAACAATTCATCATGATTCGGGTACTTCGAGATAACTTGCACTTCAAATTATATGACAACTACCATCCTTAGTCAAACCGCGAACATGGCTGCTGAAAAGTAGCCGGAACGTAAGTCTAAAAATAAATAATAATAAATAAATCGAGATAGGATCCGTTAAAAAGTGGTTTTCTTGCAATGAGTGATATTCGCGTAAACTTTAGAAAATATCAAAAAGTTACTGTACACTCCTATTGGACGAAAGGTACAGGAAAAGAGGTGAATGCGAATGGGATAATGGAGAGGAAGGGTGATAAGACACAAACCGTACGAAAGTTACTTAAAGTCGTAATTAAGTGAGAACGTGCTAGTTCCTTGATTAAACGGGTATTTTCATTCACGCTGAATAAGGCAAGGTTCAGGCGGTTGTATAATTGTTTTGGCAAAGGTTAAAAAAATTATGATAGAGTCTTATTGCTTTAAAAATAAAGTCTATTTCAGAATGTATTTCCAAGTATCTGTTTTGCCATCTAAACTGTGTATTCATGTGTTCCATTATCATTTAACTAAATATTCCATAACAGCTGTTGCCGCGACTTCGCTGCATCCAGACATCTTAACAAACTTTCCCATTTATAAAAATTACTAAGTTTAGTTACCTATATTACTAGTACTTAAACATAAAATTCACACGCAGATAGAATGGAAGTAATATACAAATATAAGTACCTGACGTAATGTAATAGAAAAAGCCGAGATTTTGATAATAATGTTATCTATTTCATTTTTATTGCATTTATTCATTTAACAAACGTATAGATGATATTTTTAATTATTTTTTATACCACTTAGGTGGGCAGACAAGCACACGGCCCACATGATGGAAAGTGGTTACTATGGACGTGTGCCTTCAGTGTAGTAGATAAAGCAGGACAAGCCTTAGGTCTTCCCAGTGACAGCAGACAGAAATATATCCTAAAAATATTCATTATTCTTATTATTACTATTTTCTACACATTTGCGAGTAAGATTTTTTAATACTTCAAACATTTATTAACACACCAAACAAAAATACTCAATAAGTATTTAACATTAACGTACTTATTTTAATCATTTCTTTGTTTCGTTACATATTATTTGAGAAAATGTAGACTTACTTATTCCTTATTATAATAATGTTTCTTTTTGTACAGCCTAAATGTATAACTATAGGTTAGTAATAATAATAATAACATTTATTCTTCATAAATTTTTACAAATTATTACAGTTCCTGAGGTCTCCTTTAAAGTATCAATGGATACTTGTGCCAGGAGACCTCCCTCCTACATAATTACAATACGTTATACATTTAACATAAAATGTTAGCAATAAACAGAACAAAGATAAAAGAAAAATAAAAATAAGGTAAGCTATTTATTGAAGCGCGCGCGTACCTATGGTTATACATTTAGGCTGTACAAAAGTTAAATTACAAAAATTAAATGAAGTACCTAGTGGTACTTCATTTAAACTTTACCGGCGCACAGAGCCCGTAAGAATAAATAAATAAATTTAACTAAAAAAAAATACTTGTCAAAAAGCCAAGTCTCGCCTCAGTTTTTCTTCAGTAAAGAGATGTAAGGCTCCGGTAGAGAGGAGTCTCTTTTTCCTCTGTGTCTTTTTTTATCAGATACATCTTTTCGGACAGAAAAAAGTACAGCATAGACCAAATATGAATCACATGAATGTAAAACTGAATCTAAACATGTAACAACATTATTCACAATACCACTCAGTTTCCACGAAATAAAAATAGGCAAAGAATATACATTTTCAATCTCACTAAAACATATGAAGTGGGATGAAAACAGAAAACGCAAATTGAATCTCGAAAAGGAATTGTGGGCTGCAGAAGTCCGTATACAATTTGAAACTAAATGACGCCGCAGGCCATCTAGAAAACTAACTACTGACCGCATTTTTTTTATTCACTCACCTCGAAAACAAGTTACATAGTTATCGCTTTATGCATTGAAATAACATTATGGTAGGTATAGTACTTAAATAAAATTTAATTTTATATAAAGTACTCTTTTTTACGTGCGCAGAATCCCCACAGAGACAGAGGTTATGTCGAATTTGAAACGACTAAAACGCACGCCGTCTGTGGGTCATAGTGCAATGCCGAAGGTGAGGTTGGCAACGCTATCATTCGCTTCATCCTATTCTTTGTATTACGACATCGACGTCGACGGGGCCCGCTCCGCGGGACTCTTAATCCTTTGTGCATTATGACAAGGAAACCAACGAAAGATACGGTGGATCTCCACCAGACCTCTCTGTGAGCCCTCCCCCTAACCTTTTGAGTTACAGAATTCTCCTTTGGGGTATTTCTGCGGATTTAAACACAATATTTATCTTACAAAAGCGGGCTAAACAAGCTATTTACCTATAATAGACATTCTAACCGCAGTCTCACAATCAATACATATTCGAGAACCTATATGGAAAAATATTTAAAAAAATTCAAGAGTTTGCGTCAGGCATAATATGACTACCAGAAATAAAAACAATCTTATAGTTTGTGATAGTAGACTCCATAGAATAAGTAAGTCTTTCTGGGGCAAACGTAGGTATACGCTTTTTTAAAACTAAAAAAAGTACTCACTTCTAACGCGTTAGAACACGCGTTAGAAGTTATACTTCTTTTAAAAACTAAAATGTTGACTATAGTTAACTTCAGGGTGTATGTTGACTAAGTAGAATAATGTTTGTAAATAGACCAAAAAGACAAAAACCCCTCAAGTTTCTTGCCGGAGTTTTCTCAAATCGGGGCTGCGTTTCGAACCGGAGCTCCATTTAATTTAATTTTATGGTTTTTTTTTTAATTTGACGTTTTCTAGATACCGTTTAAATGGGGGATTCCATCTTTTGTCATAATAGTTGTTTTCCTAATTTAAATTGCCATAACAAATTAGGCATAATTTTCTTTGTCATAATAATAGTGTGCCATAATTGGTTTTTAGCATACTGTGTTATTAAGCATAAATATTGTAAATCCTAATGTTTTTATTCATAACATTGATACGCATAAAGTTGTAAAGCATATTGTTTATTTGTCTAATAGTTATTTGGTATACTGATAAACGCCTGCTAACATGGTGCTAGCAAGCTGGCAAGGATCTGGATGCAATCTGGACTTTAGGGCACCCCGACTCGGATAGGTTAGGTTAGTTAGGCCTTCGTGGTTATTTTTTATAAACCACCCAGAAGTAGGAGCCCCGCGTAGCGGTGCTCCGTCGACCAATTAGGTCAAAAGAAAATTAAGATAAATGAACTTTGATGCGCCTACAAGTTTGACAAGAGCAATGTATAAAATAGTGTAATATTGTTAATAAAAAAATCGTAGTGATTTTTTCGGAATAGTTATGGTTTGGCGTCGTTATGCTTAAGTAAACTTATGCTTTGGGATATTATGCTTCTTAAATATTATGCTTATAGTAAATAGGAGTAAAAAAATTATGCTTAAAAAGTTATGGCAAATGAGTATTATGCGTAAATAATGTTATGACAAGTAACATTATGCAATGTTAAATTATGACATAAAATTTTAGGAATAAAAATAGAGAACCTTTAAATGGTCTATGTAGAATGTTGCACGCATCCATAGGCCACGGCAAACACTTTCCATAATGTGTAACTTTATTTTGAAAGTTAAATGTTTTAATTTATGGTCACTGTATGGAGGGGATTAATTTTATATGTAGGTAATTCATTTTGCAGAAATTTTTAATTGTAAAATTCCATTCATAATCTGTAGCAGTACATTAGTATTCTATCCAATTATGTGCGGGTACGTGAATAACGTCATTACACCAGTTAGTACAATTATTGCGTGTTACAAATATTAAATATTGCATTCATGGAACTCCCCAATTGAAATTTAGTTTCGTATGTAATATATTTCTAATTATAAGCGATTTTTTTCCGAGTAAATGGAGAATTTAATGAAAATTGTTTTGCTTATGGACTTTTTATGTCCAAAGCGGTGTATAGGGTCTTAGTAAGATCTTCGGAGCGGATCAACAGATAGAGCTCAGGCATTAGCTTTCCTCTCGTAGTTTGGAGATCAGATGATTGATCAAATGACAAAATTAGTCAAAAAAATTGTTCAAATATTAGTCAGTTTCGCGCATTGACGGTTCCGTATACAACTGGCTTGTATTACTCGTGTAAGCTGAAGTGAACAAAAACAGAGACATATCCTAGGTTTTGATTTCCTTGTTTTTGTCTAAATATACTGTTGCATAAATGTTTTTCTTTACATTGACTTTGAAGTTCAGTTTTTTCACAGTTGCTAAAGGGTGCAGACCTGGTTAGTTATTTCATATTAATTTAGAGAAAAGTTCTTGATACACAGACAGGTGAATAACGAAGAAATCCTAAGGATAAAGCTTGCATCTTACCTGATTGGAAGCATCATCTAAAAAGCACCTTAAAAGCAAGTTACAGGCAATACATATTACTATAACCAACCGGATATGGTAAAATTCAACGTTTAATTTAGCAGTGCCTGGTACATGTTGCACTGGTATTTCCACGTACCAACAGAATTGGCTAAACAAAGAGGCAATTAGGCTGTGCATGTCTGTCAAGCTTGAAACACATTTGAAGTAGGAGTGTTGGCAAGTCGAGCGGAAAAATTACATTTTCGATTCGGGAACTAGAAACTGTTACTATACAAAATAATTTAGAAACACATCGCACTGAGTAAAAATCATTTTAAAATAAAATGAAAGTAGAAAAATTCCAATTTTAAAATTACACTCTACAGTGTAGAGATTACTTAAGTAATCCCTACACTGTATACAAAATGCGATTAAATGACAATGTCTAGATTTTTTGAAATTATACTTGTCTGGATACCATCGACCGGCGTGATTGTGTATATGAATATGAATACTCTACTAACTTACATAATTCTGGAAGACCGATTGTTAAGATAGTTGGACCACTCTGGACACTTACAACTATTTGAGTACTCTAATAACCAATATAAAATTGGAATTTTGGTTTTTGGATTATTTTGACTACTTTTGTTAGCAACATTTTAATGATGCTGACTGTACGTGCGGGCAATAGCTAAATCATAATTGTAATATCGACTAGTAGCACTGGGATTAAGGGCTCTTTCATTCTGCAGCGTGTCACCAGTTGGCAGCGCTGCCAGTTCAGCTGAACATCTCTCGAACTTAGTATCATCTTTTGGCAGGGGTTTCACTATGACGGCCGGCCAGTCACGTTTTTCAGCACGTTCGACCGGTGCCCGCGCGCCGCGCGTGTCTTTTGGGGCACCGTTCCACCGGCACACGCGCTTCTAAGTAGGAAGATACAAAATATAGGTAAAACGAACGCTACACGCGACCATTTGAGATTGCTATCTGAAAGATTTACCGTTTAGAAATGAGCGTTTATTGCTTCTTTTTTTTTGGACAAATTATCATTTAGTATTTAGGGTTTATGTACTACTATTAATATAAAAGTTTAGATGGATGTTTATTACTCAATCCTGACAACAGCTGAACGTTTTATTCACTAACATCCCGCATCACTAACATTTCACTAGAGTATTCACTAACATCAAACAGGTGCTAGACTTTTGTTGTGGATGACTTTCTTTTCAACCCATTTATTGCTAGCCGACTGAATGTATATGCTCACTCAGCTGTTGTACGGGTTGTACAACTGGTCTAAACTAACGCAGATGCAGGTAACGCAGAACTAATAAAATGGTGGCAGGTACTTGAAATTTTACAGTAGAATAACATCCACATGAGCAAAATGACCTACATTGTAGTCGCTATTATGAATAAATAGAAGCACAGAAAAATATTGACCTCTTCCAACTAGTCCTGATACCTCCCCTAGGGGGGATACCAGGGGAAACACGAGACCAAAACCTGCTTACCTACACAGGATAACACGTACAGTACTTAAATATCACCCGCATACGGTGCATAATAAAACCAAGCGGTTAGGTGACTTTCCTTTGCCGTGGTACGTCAAGACCTGGAACACCTTGCCTTTTAATCGGGGCGTGAAAATGCATCTGATAAGGCTGTCAAGCTGAGTACCACTAACATAACACACTAACTATTTGTAATAGTGACCCTCTTTCCTGAGACTAAATAATAATAAATAATTGTTTATTGTCACAAAAGCAATCTACATAGGTTGTGCTTAAATCTAGGGCTATAATAATAATTTATTAAATTTTAAATGTTACTGGTTCCCAAACTAGGCAGGAGCCTGTATTATGGAAGTCAGTGCTCTAACGATAGACAGTAAATTATTATCCCCGAGCGAGTCATGTGCTTACAGGTTCGGTAAGTGACATACAATTAGTTTTTTTTTTCGAAGCGATAATGTTATGTGTGTTTGTGTGTGTGTGTGTGTGTGTGTGTGTGTGTGTGTGTGTGTGTGTGTGTGTGTGTGGGTGTGTGTGTGTGTGTGTGTGTGTGTAAAACAGAGATAGTGTGTGCTGTGTGTGTTTGTCTTTTTTGTACCTATATTGTATTTACGAGAGTGCAGGAGACTGTTGTATCTTTATTTATTCGATGAATTTGAGTAATGTTTCGGTGCCTGCATAATCTAGTTGGAGCAGCCAGTTTGTTACCTTCCTTTTTATCTCATTCCTATTCGATCTAACTAGGTTCAGCTTTTTGTTTAAAGTGTTATAAATTTTGCAGCCCAAACTCAGGCACTGGCCTCTGGCAAAGGATGTTCTGTAACGCACTATGGGACAGGCAAGTTGTCTACTGCGTTTATTAGGGTTAGGTGGAGGAACATTTCGATGTGTTCTGAGTACCGATCTGAGGATGAAGAGTTTCCGCACCGATAAAAGTTTATTATCCTCGTAGAGCTTAGCAGACTGCCTTCAGCTTACCTACCATCAGGCGCGGTGAAGTCAAATAGATGTATGTTTTTTTTTTTTTTAAATAGAGCCGTTATTCTTTCTTAACACGTTTAGTAGCTAATGTGCCAGATAGTAAAATATATTTTTTCTAATCATAAAAAACGTTAACCAAATAAAATACAGTTCAAATATTATTAATATTCCGCCCAAACGATTCGCTTAGTGGTTCTGTTTTATCTGTCTATTGGAAAACTACTGAACCGTTTGAGCTGTTTCAATTGTATTCCAATTTCTTCCCGAAATTCTCTGTATAAAATAACACAGGTAAAGAAGGAAAATAAGATGCTTTTGACGACATCATTGTTTACAAAGGTAGCTATCGGTGCTTGACGTAATTTTCTTTTCATTTGAACTTGCTAGGTACCTATATATTTCTTTCATATATATTTTGTCCAGTATATCTTAATCATTTGCAATTCTTGTTTCATTTACGCTCGTATTTAAAAGCATTATAGGTATTGCTAATAAACGAATTATGGTTTTTTATTACCTATTTTAGCTATTACATTTATCTGTAACCAGAAGTAAGTATTATGAAATTTAAAATTGATTGTCATTATGGTGGTAAAATGTGGTTAAAATAAAGGTTTAACTCCCACAGCTCAGTGGTATATTTTCCAATCCCTACAGACACAAAAGTCTGAAGGTGCAACGAAAGTTTATGCAATGCACACCGTAGAAAATAGTAACAAAGGCGGAACTATTCCATCACAATATTAAAATTACAGACATTTAAAATTAATTCAAACAGAACAACGTCTCTCTGATCACTCAAAAATCTTGACAGAGACTATAAATGCGCGGCTGCGCGCGCCGTCCACTCTGCCGGCAAGACCAGTGCGTGGAAGTTGTCTAGAATCGCATATCGACAGTCCATTCAACTGTGTAAATGTAGGAAAGTAGCCTACAGTCATTGTTTGCTAAATAGCAGTTACAAAGTTTATAAAGGAAAGCTAAATCCAGTAAAGTTTTTCTGAAGTACTGTTACGAACACTGCCTTAGAACGCTTTACGCTAAAAATTAAGCCATTACTGGGTCATCCCCACGAGTCAAAACGACCTTAGAGATAAAACTAACTCTTAGGTACTGATTACGTCCTTAAACACAGTTGAACAAAGCGCTTTTTAGTTTTTCCGCTGTCGGGTATTTTATACAAAATTAGACAAATACTTTTTTTTAATTTACTTTTAAAGGAACCATATGTATGTGATCAGTATTCATGAGGGCTTAGACGGAGCAAATACTGCCCATCCAAATAGCGCCCGGCACTAGGCTCGGACAATATTCGTGTTATTGAAACTATAAAAATGTACCTGTGCATTTTCACATTGACAGAAACCACTTTATATTTTGCATTGGTGTGAATTGTATTTACAATTAGTTTACCGACCCAGCTTACTGAAAAATCTCTTTTTTATATATATGATTTACCTATTATTTTCTAAAACAGATGCGTATAATATATTGACTTACAAATAACAGAGCTATTACATTTTTAACTAAGAGAGAAGAGAATCAATAAAGGCGATTTTGAAAAAAAAAATGTTACAATAATTTCATTTCCATGTTTTGTTTCTGAAAAAGAAAACATATACGGTTTTGATTTTCAGTTGCTTCACATTAGCCCGTCTCCCAGTGACGACTTTTTAAAATATTTAATTGAATTATTTTATTTATAAAATGTATCACATTAGATAGAACAGAATACGAGGCCAACTTTTAAGAGGCATAGGTCTCCTTTATCTACTATCGAATAATCAAAACGATTCAATTTCAGGCCGCGTTTTATCTAATGTAATAAACTTGAACAAATTACAATTACGAGGTATAGTCAGCATCAGATGGATCTTGACGAACAAAGTACTCAAAATTATCTTAATGGCTTAGTTTTCCCAACTATCTGTTGAATGATTGTTCTGATGGTTTGGTACACAAATTTAGTCCCGACAATCATACAATTTAAATCAATAAAAGAGTTTAGTTTGCTCTTAATACTTTAGTATTAAGATCATTTCGAGACTTTTAAAGTTCGTTGTGACGCTGACTGTACAATATAGTGCAACTTTGCAAGTTAAAATAAAAGCTTTTGAAACAGAATTATACATCTAAGCTGTGAGAGATTACAGGAACATAAATACGTGAAGAGTCATCCGGTCCCATATTAATAAAGCTTATTAAAATAGTCTTGGACTCCTTTACTTATTCGTTCACTGAAACAATTCACTTCAAAGAGCCTTTGAATGACAACATCAAACGAAAACTTACTATAATAATGTTAGCGAGAATTAAAGCGAGCATAATATAGGTGTATGTATAAAATTTAAATTGTTTTACACTGACCGCGGTTACAGGTTCACTCGCCTCGCTTTTGCCATGGTTGCGTTCATTCTCGTAAACATAATTTAATATTATAGTAAGTAGACTAGACGCGGAAGGTGGAGGATAGAGAGAAATGGTGCCCATCGGGAGAGGCATTATGTCCAACAGTAGACTGCAATAAGTTGATTATAGAATACAAAAGTTTTAAAGGTAACCCTTATAGCCCTACCTATACTTGCCTGTTTATTTTTTATTATTATATATTAATATAAAATATATTATTAGAAATCCCTACGTATACCACCCCCACCAGAGCCAGAGGGGGAGGTTATGACGTACTCGAACCGACTAAACCACGCGCCGTCGTTGGGTCGCAGTGCAAGGCCGAAGGTGAGGTAGCTATACAGCATATCCCTCGCACCCCAGCTGACCCAGGGCCATCCGGGTCTCCAACTGGTCCCCGGTATCCCCAATACCAGGGTCGAGTAGACCCCCAGGCACGCGCTCATGGGGACGGAGGTCATTCATCGACCTCCGACGCTCGAGTTGCCTCAGTTGGCGAGCAGCTAGGGCCCGCTCTCGCCCCGCCGCCTCCTTGGACTAGGAGGCGCTGGTTGTCCACGCATCCGCGCAGAAGATGAAGAGCGTGAACACTCTCACCCCCAGGGCCGCCACAAGCTCCCGCCTCGGCGTCTCCCACGCTGGGCACTCGGTGAGCGTGTGCACTGTGCAGCCTCGAGTCCTCGCTCGCGTCACAGTGATGCTACTCAGGCGTGGGCTCTGACACAGATACCGCCCGAAGCTCCCGTGCTCGGTGATCATCTGTGTCAGCCGGTACGGGAAGCCGCCGTGTGGCCTTTATAGCCACTCCCCCATGATGGGTCTTACCGCCGCTATTACGGCGTGTCCTGCTTACCTGTTTATTTGTGATGAACGTATGCGATTATTATTAGAAATGTCTCCGCCGTATTTAAAATCTGCTGTATGTTTAATTACAATTAGCAATTGGTTCTACTTAGACGAAAAAAGAAAACAAAAGTGATGATAGCTCATACGAGTGGAGCCGTGAGCTAGTATTAGGAAACTGAAGAGTTTGTTAGTTTGAACAAGCTAATCTCAGAAACTGGCTAGAATTAAAAATTTATATAAAAGCAACCTGTAGGTATTGGCGACAAAATAGATACGGTTGCACTTTTTCATATTAAGTTGCATGTAAAATTGCAACCATATCTCCTTCGCGGCTGTTCATACAATCGCAAAATAAGTAATATATTTTGTATCCTTACATTTTTGTACGCTGACCATTGTCAATAAACTTCCTACTTTATTCCTCTAGTCATTGCATCTCAGAGGTGGTATTATTTCTGGGAGCATACTCCTTTTCTTTGTAACCTATAAATTTTTTGCGCACCAAGCAATTTTAAATCAGTTTTATCGATCATATAAAGTAAAACCGAATATGCCGTGCTGAGTTTCAGGCAATCGTAACCCTACCGAAAGGTATCTGAAGTAATTTCGTTACGTCGATAATTACGAGACGTACTTATATAGGTACGCCGGTTCATGGAAACCACTCAGTTTTTTCGCAATACCAATGACATTTAGGTTAGAAATTTGTATTGTTACTCGTGTATACCGATTTAGAATCATATCTATTCTTTGTTTCTCTTCTCTTTCTGTATTTGAGAAATCGTAAAAAATATATGTAAAATTAGGTTCGTGTCGAATACAAAAAAGCAGCCGTCATGGCTTGATATACGTACTACTCTTACTTGAAGTAAAGGTTCGTTCAAGATCTATATACATACATTAAAATCTTTCCTCAAGGTTGACCCAAGTACGGTTACTTTATTTCATTTTTTCAGTCTTGACATTACTTATCCTCAGGTATACCTACGAGTATGTTTAATTAAAAAACTAAAATAGCTTTAAAAAGTATTTAATTATGTTCAAACTTAGTGAAATTGAGCCATACCCACAGTTAGACTGAGAAAAGCGGATCCCAGCCTCCTAGGTAAAAACTTCGGCTACGACTGGGATTAATGCAATGATGATGAAGATTAAATGGAACTTAATCTTCGATCACGAGCAAAATTAAATATTAGTAAGATGATTATAATGTAAACTGGAGTTTGAATATATCACTATTATGGACTACACACACACTGAATACAGAGTACTATTACCTTTACAGTAGGTATTAAATGCAAAACTCAGTAAGGTATCACTCAGTACGATACAAACGAATTCGATTGAACTAAACTATCCAGTACAACCTTTTTTCATCTTTTTTACTGTAGGTATCCCGGTTTCTATGAACGGAGCTGTAAAAAAATTAAAACAACATATTTGCCTTATGTGCCCAAACCAACATAAAAATTAAAATTTCATATTATGTTCGAATTGCTAGAGAAAATGGACTCACAGTTGGCAGAATGCCAGTTAAATGTGGGCACAAACCTTTGGAAACGGGTCTTAGCGTATAGATACGAGGCGACTAGCACAATTCTATTCTCCGCCGCTGCTACCACAAGTTATATGAGGCATGGCGAAGCGGTGCGTGAAATGAGACAAAATGCGTCACAAAATGAGTTTAAAGTGCTGCACATACAGTAAAATACCAAGAAAAGTAGTTCTGAAAAATTTTCAGCGTGTATGTAGGGCATCAAAGAAGCATTTACTGTGTGCGCAGCAAATCCTGATTTGGCTCTTACACATAAATCGATCAAAGTTACTAAAAAGTGTTATTACATCTTTGTGTTCATAGTAATTTTATTTTAAGTAATTTTTAAATAAGGTGTACCTATAATACTGTGGCACTTAACATGGCTTTTTCTATTTGTATTTCTGGCATATTTGACAAACAATTGCCATGTGTGGACAGTGTATTTAACGAAGCATTGACCTTTGGCCAATTTAAAAAATACAGCTATTACTACTAAAAAAGTACAATTGACTGTTCAGTCAAGCGTTGCTATAACTTGCAAAGCCGGATTTAGGGAAGACTTTGAAAAACTTTAAAAAAAGACTTGCAAAATTTTAACGAGCAAACACTAGTAACCAACTTGAACATTGCTGCTGTTTTTCCTTTGGATATTTAAAAAATCATCTCTACTTTTGGACATGAAAATCAATAACATAAGAACAACTAATAGCCCAAAAGTTACAGAAGCTCTCTGGGATTTCTTTTAAAGATCTATCCATACTAATATTATAAATGTGAAATTGAGTGTGTGTCTGTTTATCCGTCTTTCACGCCTAAAACACTGAACCGATTTTGATGAAATTTGGTATGAGGGTAGATTAGACCTTCAGAAAGGACATAGGCTATGTTTGCTCGCGATATGTTATCCACGTGGGTGAAACCGCGGGTAAAAGCTAGTAATACTATAAAAACATATAAGAAATAGTAAGCTTTGTAATCAGGTGCTGCTTTTTGTATTGAAAAATTACAAAAATATGCATAACTTACATACTCAATTACGCCAATAAATTGAAACTTTCTTATTATTTTAAATAGAAAGAATCTTTATCAAGCCTTTGATATACGAAATCTAATGTATCTATACTACGTGGAAAATTTAAAAGACAAATTATAACTGTTTGATAGAACAAAGTGTAAAGCTTAGAATACATCCGCTCCTTATTACGTGTCTTAATTGGTCATATGAGAAAGATTCAGTTTACTTTTAATGTATTCCAAACGTTATACTTCAAGATGTATTTTCAAAAAGTGAAATAAAGAGTTGCAACATTAATTATAACTTTCACTTTTGTACTGTACTATAAAATTTAATTAATAGTATTTAAATAATATTTAATATATTATTTATGTACAAAATAGTATTATATATATATATATTATAGTATTAAATTTTATAGTATTTTTTAATTTTTAATAAGGTACACCTTATTTAAAAATTACTTAAAATAAAATTACTATGAACACAAAGACGTAATAACACTTTTTAGTAACTTTGATCGATATATGTGTGTAAATAATATAGTATTTAAATAATAGTATAATTTTTAAAGCTTGCACAATATTGTTACGTTTTTTTTTCTTTATTATTGAGGATTAAAAGAAATTGCACATGTCGGAAAATAACTGTAGAAATAAATTAATAATATATAAATATTCTAGGACATTCCACGTAACGCTTTCTAGACCCAAGGTAAGCATATATATACTAGCTTGTGTAATACTATTTATAATACCTGCGGCTTTGCCTATGCCTATGTATTATTCCTGACTATAATCTATTCTTGTGACTTTCAGCCAGATCCATTCAGTTGATTGAAGTCTAGTTCAGCGTGATTGAATAACAAACATCCCAACATTTACACAAACTTTTACATTTGTAATATTAGTACGTCTAGCTTTAGGTCAGCCAGACCTACTAATTTTGCAAACGTTGTTTTGCCAAATAATTATTAAAAACTAGCTGACCCGGCGAATTTCGTACCGCCAATATTTTTCCGCCCGCGTGGCGTCAGATCCCGTTCCCGCTGCACCCTCTACTATGTTAAACATGTATTATACATATAAACCTTCCTCTTGAATCACTCTATCTATTAAAAAACCGCATTAAAATCCGTTGCGTAGTTTTAAAGATTTAGGCATACAAAGGGATATAGGGACAGAGAAAGCGACTTTGTTTTATACTATGTAGTGATGTTGAATGTATTTTTCTTAACAATGACGAAATTGAGGTCCTGCTTTAGAAACCATTTATAAAGAAAGGATGAAAACGTTTTTAAAAACCGAACGGTAAGACCCGGTCGCAAGACTCGCAGATTATGCATTATCACGAGTCTAAACTTTGAAAAGTAAATTAAATTATGGTAAGCAAAAGCGAATAAAAAGGCCATAATTTACAAATAGAAAGGCATTATTGGCACTTCATTATTTATGTGTTACACCTGATTATTTTAAAAAACGATTCCACTAAATCGTAAAAAGAAAAAGATAGATTTGCTCAAAGAAACACAGTTGTACACTCTCGTAAATTTCTACCAACTTTTATATGATTATAATCACGCTTTACAACCTGAATTACTTGTATAAATGCTTAGAGTGGTAGTATGATGTCGTAGAAACGTACAGCATAGTAATATAAGGTTCGTATTCGAAGAAATAAAATAAAATTTAAAATGCTTTAGAAACTCGTGACTTATAGGAGCAGAATTTATTTTTTATTGTTGTATATTTTACAACACAATATTTAACACAGGGTGTCCAGGCGAGGTAGGGTGGGTGGAGTCAGAAACTACTATTAAATATTTTTCAAAAGTAAATATTATATTTCAAAAAAGTAATAAATGGATAGTATTTTCTTAAAAATTATCTCATCTAGACGACTTCCCTCGTGTTGCACGCACTCCGTGCCCGATAACGCCTTGACACGTGGATATTAAGATTGCCGCAATTTCTATGGTGATATTTTGTTTCAATGGGTCAAAGTTGTTGGTTTACTCTCATAAACAATACTTTTTAGGTAGCATCAGAAGTAATCGTCCATAGGACTCAAATTTGAACTCCAGGGAGGCCCATTCAATGGTTGACTATCTTAAAGACAAAAACGTCTACCTTGAGCATGGTGCAGGCACCTCCTAAAATGCTGTAGTTTCGGCATAATACTGAACTTAAGTCATATTTTCACTTAGGTTAATTATTTGATTATAAAGTTTTTATTTTATTTATACTTCGTTCATTAGACACGAAACAAATGTAGATTCGTCCACATTTAGCATTAAGAATATAAATATTGCAAATTGACGTGTGAAAAAATGCTGCAGTGGAGTTTGTTGCGCCGTTTATTCTCCACCAGCGCCTTGGAAGCGGTGGTAAACTTAGGTTAAGTAGAATTTATTTACGTCGATAAGAAACAATAACGTTATTCTACATTGAAAAATAATCTTTGACTTTGACCCCTTCGAGAAATGACTTAATGGGGAATAATTTAGCCACAGCTTCTGTTGACTGGTTAGATGTGTGGCTAGTAAACCAAGTCCTAGAATTAATTAACCCATAACCCATATCAGTTATATTGTAACTGCCTGCAGGCCAAAAAGTTCCTTATTAAAAAAAACTATCACTGCTTACAATTACCACAAGTTCTCTCTCATCTTCGAAAAAAGTAAGGTCCAATGATGCCTTGATCAAACATGGCAGACTTTGAGGCTATGTAGTGGCCTTTAATGTTTTAATTTAGGGTTATTTCGAGCCCAATATCGGCAGTTTTGTTTGTTGACGTGACCGTTCAAGTAGAAATTGGCCACGTCAAGATAAAGATTTGCGGACATGGTTTGAGGAGTGCCTGTGTCGCCAGGAAAGACATCTACATAGATAACAGATTTATTTCAGTTACTGAATAAAAAGGTCTACAATAAACTACCGATAATTTACCTTAATAAATACCTATTAATAACACAATTACCTACATTGTGTTATCAGTAGGCATCGGATAGATCTTGACCAGCAAGTATTCAAAATGATCTTATTCTCATATATCAACACCACAGCAAGACAAAACAAATGAGCCCAAACTCGATATTTATCGAGTTTATCTTGTTAAGAGTTCTTTTGCCACCTTCCGACTTCATCTTCAGCCTTAAATAATACGTTTAACCAGATAAATTAAAAAAAGGACAAAACAAATGAACCCAAACTTGCTATGTTTAGTTTAGAAATTTCTATGGCCACTTCAGACCATGAATACCAAGTAATACCAGAGAGTTTTTTAAGATAAAACAAATGAGTCCAAACTTGATTTGTTTATCTTGTTTAGTTAAGGAGTTGCTATGGCCACCTTCTGACGCCATCATCAGGCCCTGAATACCACATAATACTAAAGAGTTCGTAAAGACAAAGCAAATGAACTCAAACTTGAAAAAATTATCTTGTTTAGTTTAGGAGTTGCTATGGCCACCTTCTGACTCTATCTTCAGACCCTAAATACCATGTAATACCAGAAAGTTTATTAAGATAAATGAAATGAGCCCAAAGTCTATAACTTTATCTTATTTAATTTAGGAATTGCTATGTCCACAATCCTACGCCATCTTCAGAACAGCTCCATGGTACCATGGTTAATGCATTGTCATCCAAACTAACCGTGTACGCAAAACTCATCAAAATCGGTTGAGGACATCGGCTACAAAATCGAGTTGCAAGATTTGCCCCGAACAAATTATATACAGAGCAAGTTAAAAAACATGCGGTATAGTCTTTGGGGACTACCGATAGAAAAACAGTCTGAATAAAACGCGTCGTTCCTTGAGAACTATGTATAATTAGCTGCCTAGGCAGTTAACTAAACGGCGCCATTCAATTAACGGCCTGAATGATATTCAGCCGTTTCGTTTATTACATCATTTAATAACCTGGCTGGCTAATGCTTAGGCCAATCGTAATATGGGGCACTACCTCGAAATAAGATAAAAAATGAGATTCATACATACATATACTTACACCTTTAAATCCCCGAGGGGGGTAGACAGAGGTATATTCACAGAAAATTAGTGATAGGTTTATTTTGATAGCTGCGCAATCCAACTTGGTTAGGTTAGGTTAGAAGGCTAATGAGGGAGCGGAGCAGAGCGAAGCGGAGCGGAGCGTAGCTTCCGCATTAAGCCTTCGTGGTCATTTTTTTTTATAACCTTGCAGAAATAAGTCCTTTTTCTAACTGTTTAATTAAATGGCTGGGCAAGTAGTTAAACGTCATCGGTCCAAGCTATTTGCCTAGCCGTTTAATTAAATGGCTGAACACCATTCAGGCCGTTAATTGAATGGCGGTGTTTAGTTAACTGCCTAGGCAGTTAATTGAACGGCTGTTTTAGCTAGTTGGCGGCGACATGTATACAGTGAAAAAAGTACATAACTAGGTAGAGTCAGCTTTAGATCGATTTAACGCACAAAGTACTCAAATAATCTCAACACCTTTGTTTTCCCTCGCTACCTGTTATTTTAATATTCTGTACTGCCCTATAGTTCGGACAATATAAAGGTGTTCATTCAGATTATCTATTCTGTGATTCAGGTCATCATTATGTGACTTTGTAGTCAAAATTTTTCTGACGCTGACAGTACATGCATAGAGTTTAGAACTACAAACCTTTTGTACACCCAAAAAGAGGTGTATTGTCGTGACGTCGGAATGAGGTTCGGACGTCACTCAAATGTTCGGTAAGGTGACAATGACACAAGTTCTATGATTTTTGTTCATACAAAAATCGCTCATCGCACCTAATGAAGTTTTAACTTCAAAAATCGCTTATCTCATGTTAACTGTACTGTTTTAAGGAATAAATGCAACTTCAGTATTGACTTTAATCTAGTTCAGGCATTTATAAATTACTTAAAGTTTGAACGATAAAGTTGGTATCTATCATCGCTAAACTATGTTGTAATGAAGTTTTCGAACAAACTGTAGCCTTACATTGGAAAAAGTATTTCACTTTTAAGTTTGGTGTCAGTGAAGTTGGAGAATGACTGAATGCGATACTCATTTTTTGCGCAATCAAATGAAGAAAATGAATAACTCCAATAATTTGGAGTAATATATAGAACTTAATTGCTATTTTACTTTTGTTTACAAACTGTGTCTTCCTTTATTCAATTAGGAAGTGATATTTTTAATGGAAAGTCTTATTCTGTCTAATCTGATCTTCATTATAAGAGTTTTTATTGGACGAAAGGCTGCCTCTGTGGCGTGGCGATAGTGAATGCTATCGCTGAGCAGAAGGCGCGGGTTCGACCCCTTGTATTGATCTGGTCGTGCCTCTTAGAACACCCGGTTGCCATATGGACATCTATGGCAGTCGTTCCGGGTAGTTAGCTCCCAAAAAGTCCAACATCTGGTCTAACTGCAATCGCCAATAGGTTGTGAAAGCCAGTTGGTAGTCGCTTCACGAAAAATATCGAAGTTCAGCCAAACCTACAGTTAGTCTGAAAAAAGCGGACCGCAGACGTTGATGTGGAAGCTTCGGATGCAACTGGGATAAAACTAGGATGAAGAAGAAGAAGAAGAAGAAGGCAGGCCTTACGCTTCAGATAATGTATAATGAATTAATTTATAAAAACATTGAAAGTTTAAAAAACAGCAAAATAATGTTGATTTAGATTTCATTGTTAAAAAGAGGCACCAGTGGAATTTACTTATGTTCGTTAACTACTTCAATAAAATATAGTCTTAGCATTCCCATGTGGGCAATTAAAAGTAATTGTATTACTCTTTCACTTAGGCGAGAAGCACCTGGCACTTAAAATAAATAAAATGAAATACCAACACAATCGTTCCTTCTCCAGTTCAAATAAAGTCCTTCATAAAGATTTATGTTGGTCCCAATTTTCAAAGGGACTAGGGACTAAAAAGGGATAAGCAACAGTAGAAACGAATGAGAAATTTCTTACTTAGACAATTAAGTTATCTTTTCGTTATATCCCTTATCCGATTCTGTAATAGTAATTGGAATTTGTCCCTTATTACTAACAAGGAATCCAATCGATATAATCACCAAGCTAACGCAGGATTACTAGATACAGAGGACTACACAGTAGAGTAGGCTTAAACTACTTCACTAAAGGATTATTTTTTACAGGGAGCTTAGTAGATTAATATCTCTCTGTATTAAATATATAGGGTCGACAGCGCAAGTGTGATCAGGTGAACCATTTGCTTGTCTGACACCTAAGTGGCATCAAGCTAAAATCATTTTTACAAGTTACAAGCTTTTATTTAACTTGCAATGTATGTTTGTTCGGGTGGAATCTTACAACTCAATTTTAAGGCACTTGCCCTCAACCGATTGAGCTGAAATTTGGTATGCACGTTCAGTTCGGATGACAATGCAAGAAAAAAAAAAAGATTGTTTTTAGAAAGGTTTTTATATAATAAGATTTTATATTATAGCCGCTCCGCCAGCGTAGAATTCCGAGCCACTTGTCGTAAAAATATTCTCTTAACAAACCTTATCTTGACAATAATAAACATAAGATAAGAGAATTATCCAATTTATTGTAGTCGTTCGGAAGTTATGCGCCTACCTGAATACATTTTGGTGATTTATTTTTATTTTTACAGATTTCCAGTATTTTTTTCTTAACTCGCCTTGACTTTCAGCTTAACGTAAAATCTATTGTAGGTAGTTCTTGCAAAAAATCTAGAGATTTAAACATATTATAAAGTAGTGTAATTACAACGAATTATTACAAAATTTTAAAAACAATTTCTGCACAATTTACGCACAAACAAATTTAAGTTGACAACTCAACTAATGATAAATTATTACATACTGGGTTGTTAATTGTATTTTATACATATTTGTAAAAAAAATGATCTCTTGTCAATTTTAAACAATGAGAAATTGTATTCCTACAGTATAAGAGTATTCCTCAGTGGCTTACTTGACTCTTACTTATTTTCCATAGATATAACTGGCCCAGTCGTAAAATACATTTGGGTAAATGTAGCCTTAACATCTGATTAAAGAATACAACTCGTCAGTAGCCGAGATTGAAAAGACCCTTTGAATATGAGCCCAGTACTACAAAAAGGTATTATTTTAGTAAAAAAGGTCATTGAAATTACTTCATTTGATTTTGAAATCCATTTTTTGAATGTCACAGAATATTATCTTGATGAAACACACTGGTTTTTTTTTAACCCAGCCTATTTTAATTATTTTTTAATTTAGTTGCTAGTAGTAGAGACTAGAAACAATCCTATCGGGGTGTTTCGGGGTCCCACCAAGATCTTCACGACCCAAGCCAACCTCACCTGTAAGTCGGTGCACCTGCTAAATAACGTACGAGGCTCTGGCGGACGGCTTGGCAAAGGCCAAATCATATTTATGCAAGAAAAAGTACGGAACAACGGCAAATGGGCAACGGCAACGGCAACGGCAACGGGGAATTTGAATTTGAGTAAGAGCGCCGCCTTAAAGCGGCGCGCAAGAGAGTACCAGCTTATGCCAAGTGGGCGAGGGTTACCGTGTCTGTACCGGGCACGGCTAAAGCGGTTAGGCCAAAATCGTAATTCCGTGAAACTTCGCAACGTGGAACATCGGCACGTTGACCTGTCGCGCCAAGGATTTGGCTGCCTGCTCTCAGGGCGAATGGCGGCCGTGGCGTTACTGCAGAAGATTCAACACACATAGGTGCACGTGATGGGATTGTTACCCACCGGATAAGTGCCTACGCTCCACAGGCCTTGTTCAGCACAGCCGAAAAAATCTCGTTCTGGAACCAACTCGGGGAAGTGTTTAGTGGCATTCCGCTGTCGCAAGGAATTGTTCTGGGTTGTTGTCCTAAACGGTTATGTGGGTGATAGGTGTGAGGAGTTTGGGTATGTTGTCGGCAGTTTTGGTTACGGTAGCCGTAACCCAGATGGTGAGCACATCCTCAGAACGTGTGCAGCTGCCGACCTTGCCATCATAAACACGTATTTCCAAAAGATATCCTAACACTTATCACCTACAAGTACGGGAGGCACGCTACCAAGATCGATGTCCTACTCACTAGGAGGCACAGCATCAGCAAGTTAGCAAACTGCAAGTTTATACCCGAGGAGAAACTCACTGCGGAACACAGTCTCCTTGTCATGGACCTTTGTGTGAAACCTAAAGGCAAGCGTATTGAGTGCGGCCAACGCTGAATCAATGGCTGTTAGATGAAGCCTGAAGCCAAGTCCCAGAGTTTCGTCTCAGCCAACAGTAGCAAGTGCGCCAATGTGTGTGGTAGATGAACCAGTACAAGATTGCTGAGATAAGATTCAGGCAGCTATTCTTGAAGTGGGGAAGGCCGTGCTCGGTATGTCAAAGGGTGGACGAAAGGTGCTCGGTATGTCAAAAGGACACTTGATGGTGGAATGGCACAGTCACACATCGTTGGTCACACAGAACGACCACTTGCAACCGCTGTATTACAAGTTGTAATCGTCTGAGAGGCAAAAACTCCTCTATAAATTGGCGCGTTCCAGGGCCAAAGAAGCACAGTGGAAACACAAAGAAGTCGCGATGAAGGAGAGATGGCCCTTATACTTCCACGAGCTGCTAAATAAGCAGCATAAAGAGTGGCAGCGACCAGACCTCCCTCCAAAGCAAGGACTAGTGACACCGATAACGCCTGCAGAAGTGCAGTCTGTCGTCCGACGCATTTTTTTTTTTTTTTTATAAATAGGACACGTCAATTTGACTTTACCTCGCCTGATGGTAAGCTGAAGGTAAAGTCTCAAGAAAGAGGGCCACCATTATATACACGTGCCATGAGTAGCTTGACGGCCTCATCAGATGCTTTTTCACGCCCCGCTTAAAGGACCCGGGACTGTAGGAAGAGGGAAACACGTGAGCTGGCAACGAATTCCAGGTCTTAATGGTGCGACAAAGGAAAGAGTCACCGAACCGCTTGGTTCTTGAAGGAATGTTCTGCACCGTATAGGGGTGACATCTAAGTCCTGCACGTCTCGTCCTGTATAGGAAGGGGGAGGGTGGGACTAATTGGAATAGCTCTTCAGAACATTCACCATGGTAGAGACGGTAAAAAACTGCCAAGGAAGCAACATCTCTACGCATCTGCAGAGACTCGAGGGTACTCGTGACCTCAGGATTTCCGATAATGCGCGCAGAAGAACCGGGAGCTGTCGGACCCGACGATGTCCTCATCGAGGCTTGGAAGGTAATGGGTGCCCGTGGTGTGAGCATCCTCACAAGATTTTATAACCGCGTGCTGCTCACCGGTAAGATCCCGAACCAGTGGAGGCTGAGTATCCTTACGCCAATCTTCAAAGGCAAGGGATCGGTGAAGGAGTGAGGCAGTTATCGTGGTATAAATATACTGTCACATACTATGAAGCTCTACGAGAGAATAATCGACACCCGGATCTGCCAGGAGAGTGCTTTCTCTCGGAGTGTCACTATGGGTTTTGTCCCAGGCACGGGACCATGGATCTGGTTTTCGCCCTAACGATTGTCGCGGGGCAATGTAGGACGAAGAGCACGCCCCTGCACTGCCTATATCTAAACATGCAGAAGGCTTCCGTACGACTGTGCTCCTCGCACGGTGATCTGGTGGGCACTGCGGTCCAAGGTTATTCCAGAGACTCACATTGACACCATCCGAGATATGTACCACGATTTCGGTTCCATAGGTCGGTCCTCTGTTGGCGACACGAAAACCTTTACCATCACCGTCAGGGTACACCAAGGTTCCGTACTTAGTCCTTAACAGGTACAGCTTGGTATTGGACGCTTTGTCGGACAGCATCAGAAACTCACATGTCCAGCCTCCATGGTTGCTCATGTATGCTGATGACAATGTTGATGGACACGGTCAGGAGCAGATGCGACGTATGAAAGTGTGGCAGGAGTCGCTTAAGAACGGCGGTCTGAAGTTAAATATGGCGAAGACAGAATACTAGGCGTTAAACTCTACAGATCCCACACCCTTCCGCATAGGCGATGACTTGGTTGGGCGCACAGACCAGGTTAAGTACCAGGGATCTATATTTCACGTGACTGGTGACATCGACTACGACGTATTTACGGTATTGCTGCCAAAAAGGCCAAGTAACGGGAAATGACAGGTATCACATGCGACCCTAAAATGCTATTCAGGTTAAAGGAACAGGTCTACAAGACGGTCATTAGGCCTATCCTTTTACACGATTGTGAGGCGTGGCCGCCGTTGGAGAGGCACAAGCAGGAGCTGCATGTCACGGCGATAAAAATGCTGCGGTGGATGTGTCACGTGTTAAGATTACGTGAGGAACTCTCGCATCCGAGGCAGCCTTCATGTCCGTGACATCGCAGATAAAATGCAAGAGAATCGGCTTCACTGGTGCGGCCACGTTTTGCGACACCTGGCAATGGCACCCCAGAAGGAGTAGGCCCAAGACGTCTTGGCTTGACATCGTGGGGGGTGATATGCGTGCAAATTGTCTCACTACTGCGGACGCCCAAGATCGTGTTAAGTGGAGGAAGGTAGATCCTGAGCTCCGCGGGCGATACAATCAGGATAACGGCTAAATGCCGATGATCATGATGATGATGATGACTAACAAAAATCCTTTGTCTGGTGTTAATAGTATTAACAATAAATGAGTTAAAAAAATACAACATCATCTTATTTTGATCATAGCCTTTGAAGTGATTTAACACTTTTATCTTTGTACTTACTCACTTAAATAACACCACCGGTCGATTAAAGGTGCATTTTTTCCAATTAAATTTCTAAATTTGACGAACGTCTTAATTACCTTAAAGGAGGCATGGAGTGTGACGCTCCTACAAAGCAAAGGGTTATTCAACTAGGCATAATAATTATGCGGATTCTGTATAATATTACTCAGTCAAGCATTTCCAACAGGCTTATCGTCAAGAATATTTATAGTGCAATGCAGGATCTGTAGATCCAAAGTATAAGACCGTTTAAATTTTCACAGATAATTATTTCTGTTGTTACTACTACCACCCATATTACAAACGTCATTTTAATTGAGGTTAGATAATAGTATCTACGGATCTCATCATGCACGATTCCAACTCACTACAATGAACGATTGTTCTGATTCAATGATTCACATCATCACCATGCATTTCACAACTTATAATGAAATACATTAGTATCTTTCATTACATTTTAGAATATAATGTATGATATTACCATTTATATTAATTAATTACGGATTTTGCGCTGTACAATTTAATTTCACCAGGTATTTAACACTGATATGTCACAGAAATAATTACAATTAATGGATTACGTTAGATATTAGTAATTTGTATTAATACTCCTGTTATATTCATTAATTTAAGTATTATAAGTAGTATTACAAATTATTTAATAGAAATGTACTTGGTGTTATTCTTATTATTGATAGCGGAATCGTTTCTAGTTTCGTCGTTTATTGAAGTATATGCTTAACGGCCCAAGAGAACGTGAGGTTTTAATTAGTCCAAGTCCGATATAACTACACTCGCAGCGCACTATGACTATGACTATGAAATAAACGTACCTGAAAAGAAACCATATTGAAGATCATCCATATCAATAGCTCAATGGTCAAATAAATCGTTGACCGAGCTTCAGCCACAGCTCTCCAATTAAGAATAAGCACTAAACCTCTGATTGAAAAGAATCCACTTGTCAAGCTCAAACCAATACCTACATATGTTCGTAGAATTCGTTACTAATGATTTAATAGAAAAAATACATACATACATACATATAATCACGCCTTTATCCCCGGAGGGTTAGGCAGAGGTGAATTAACACCCACATTTCACCAATCTGTATTCGGTCCCACGTAATAGGGGGTGAGCCTATTGCCGTATTCCGGGCACTATTGTTGACTCGAGCCATGCATCTGAGGCTGATTCTATAGGCTGTACATATCTAGCTGATGTTAAAATTAATCAGCCCTATCCCTTAGTCGCCTTGTACGACACCACATGGGAAGAGACGGGGTGGCCCAAATTCTACTCTGCCGGGAACCACGCGGCTAATAGAAAAAATTAATGAAGAATAAATTAAATACATCTATTAGAAGAGTCTTTGACGCCTGAACTTGTAGATTTGTATATTATTGTGTTTTGTTTTATAATTTACTCTTACTTCTCCAGAGATTAGAAGACAATATATTTTGGAATTGGGTCCGATATAAATTTGGATAAGCTCATTATTGGTTAATGGCTTTTATTCGATTAAGGAGGTAGAAACTAACGAATAATGATATGGAGGCAATATGTGCACTATTTATATAGACTTAGAGGTCTTTCTGATTTTGGCGATATATTTTATCATATGAACATTTACCCATATATGTAATGGGAAGCAATAAATCTCTTATATTCATATCTCATGCTTTGTTACAGGGGATTTTCCTACTAAATTACTATGTATTATTTCAGATAAGTATTACATATTTTGTGGTGGTATTTTTAGTTTTGTATTTTGAAATAATCTAGTAAGTGTGAGGTACTAAAATGTAGATACATAGGTACGTTCATTTGAGATCTTTCAAATGAACTTCTTTTCAATTTCTAATCAAAATTCGCTTAATCTTTATGCTTATTTTATATACCGGTATTCATATAAACCGTCAAAGAAAAGTGTACCTAAATATCACTCATTGAAAAATAGTCAATTTGAGCGGATTCTAACGCGATATATTTGGTATTATGTTTTTACACAACCTTTGACCAAAGAGTCTGTGTTCGTAGCTCTATTTTCTGACCTAGCAATAATATACTCTTACCGGAAATTATTTCTAATATTACACTTGGTATCTTCAAAAAAATAAAGATAAAACAGGATATAACATTTCACTGGGTATGTCAAATAATGTCACCAATAATATGCCGGCGGGCTACGTTCTCTTCATGTCATGTTTGTACGAGTATGTAAGATGTTTTTGTAAGCTACGCCTTGAGCGATAAGACTGACTTCCTCCTTTTTCAGAGTGCGTACAATAAAAAAATTGTTCTTTTTTGTCGACTTCTCAACATCTATAATTGATACATTGAATTGTTTGATAAATTGCAAGAGGTTCACGTTCCGATTTTAGGGAACCTGTCGCGTTCATGTCAGTGTTCAGCACTCCCTTGACAAGTGGAAAATCGTTTACCGGCCGGCGTATTGTAGAATGGAATGATAAATGTAAGTAAATAGAATAATAAAAGAATAATAAAAAAAAAATAAGAAGAAGAATTAAAGTAACAATGTAATGTCTATGAAACTATTAAACAATTCATAACTTTGTTTACTAATAAGAGTTCATTCATTAAAATGAACGATTCCGAACCCAAATATTGATAAGTAATATTATGAGGTTATGTCGGACTCGAACCGACTAAACCGCACGCCGTCTGTGGGTCGTTGGTTGTGCTAGGCCGAAAGTGAGGTTGTCTCGCGATATATCGCACCCAGGCTGACCCAGGACCATTCCTCTCGGTCTGGCCATCCTCGGGAGGGTGAACCACGCGGTCCCCGACTCGCCCCCGGTATGGGAGGGGCGCGCATCATCCTGCAATGCGCACCGCCGCCGTGGCCTGCTTCTGCTAGGGTGACGAGTGGCTCCACCCGTCACCCTCAGGCCCGTGCTCATGGGGTCCGGAAGTCGGTCTGCGCTCATCGCACCGCGCTCGCCCTGCAGTCTCTTTCACGAGCATGACATGCTCGCAGAAGGAGGCGCTGGCCGCCCACGCATCTGCGCAGCGGACCATCGCCGCGAGCAGGGTGGAGAGCGTGGACACTCTTATCCCAAGCGCCGCCACAAGCTCCCGTTTCAGAGTCTCAAACGCCGGACACTCGGTGAGCGTGTGCAGTCCAGAATCTACGCTCACGTCGCAGTGATGGCACTCGGGCGTTGGCTCTATGCCCATCAGATGCAGATACCGCCCGAAGTTACCGTGTTCGGTAGTGACCTGTGTCTGATGGTATGCGAGGCCACCGTGTGGCCTCTCTAGCCACTCCCCCATGATGGTTTTTACCGCCGCAGTCACGGCGTGCCCTGCGCGTGGTTGCTCAAGTTGTCGCTCCCAATCGGCCACCATGTCCCTGTGGAGCCGGGATTTCTCGGCCCGAATTCTTCGGGCTCGGAATCGAATCCCCGCTCCTGCGCCTCCCTTCGGAACCGATACAGTGCCGAAAGGGTCCTCGCTACCAGGATCCACGGTGGTGATCCGGCCAGGAGACTCACCGCTATTCGCCATTCGCGGTATTCGCCAGGTCCGGCCCCACTCTAGAGAGATGCTCGGCGAGACGCTTGGCAAAAACTCTTTCAAAGAGCTTGCCCACCTCGTCGAGCAACACTATGGGCCGCTACCCGGACGGCTCGTCCGCCGGGCGTCCCTTCTTGCGGATGAGGACCAGTTTCCACGTCCTCCACATCTTCGGAAACTGGCCCCGCTCCAAGCATGCGCTGAGGAACCTTCTCAGTCGAGGTTCGAGACCGTCTTCCCCTAGAGCTAGGACCCACGCGCAGCCTGGAATGCCGGTGGGTCCCGGGGCTATTTGATGGAGGTATTATATATATAATCGTGAAGAAAATAGACAATGTATTGAGACACTTTAGTGCACATACAGACAACATAAAGACAACAACGACCCACAACAAACATCAGAAAGATGGCGCATTACTATGTTACGGACCAAAATACCAATAAAATTACTGATCGAACCAATGAAGCCAGTGCGCCCATGATGTGCAATTTAATCTATGATTAGTTATTTATACTGTTGATTGATGGCACTTGGTGGAACTTGTTGTTACACATATTGAGAGCACTTGTTCTTTTTCCACAGTATTTATAATTGAACCTAACCAGTTTCGCCTTACGGCATCTTCAAAGATTTACATTGATGTTTATGAACATTTCTAGCCACATTCTTCTTGTGTGGGTAGGTGAAATTTTTTAATATAGTGTACCATAATGATTAGTTGATTGGTCGCATAATTTAGGGTAGATCCACAGTCATTATAACATCACGATCACATTAAGATGTACCATCGTGTCCTACCTCCTCTCTCCTCTTAGACAATCTTCCATATTGACATGACCCGATAATGCGTGCGGTGTTCGTTGTCTCGTGTTTGACATAGCAATATCCGAAGTACAGTAACCGAGAAGTATTCCGCATGAAAAAAAAGAAAAGTAGTTATGCAATATGGCATACATCCATATCGAATTGAGATTCTATTACTTTTTGGAAGTCGACTAATAAATTAATACTTAATGGTACACGAGGTAGAACCACTTACTTATCTACACTGTGGCGCAAGAAATATAATCGAGGACGGTCAGAGCATCGCTGCGGTGTACAGTGGTAACTTTGCCATGCCTAAAATACCAAAGTCCTTGGAGACCCCAGCTTTAAAACTAACTTCAAAACTTTCCTGGGTCACCCCTGACACTTTACAAGTAACAAATTAGCTTACTTATGTTACTTGTGTTAGTTCGCCAATTTTATCATGCCCATCAGAAGTGTTTCAAGGCATCTACCTATAGGCTTTGAAATACTCCCAATGAAGTAATGATGCGAATCTAGAATGTACTATGCAATGCTGTCCCAGAAATGAGAACAGTATTCCACGTTTCCGCGTGGAACGTGTTTCTTATGCATAAGCCATCGTTGCACTGGGGCGGTGTGAAAAACCGTCTCACGTTTCAGAACTTCGAGTTTACGTGACGATCTTGAGTTTCTGTGTTGTTCAATTGGAGAGAGAGTTTTTTTTTTAATTTGTTTATTTATTCTCTTCCACAAAGGTATTAAGATACATTTCAGCACTTCGTATTATAACATTCCTATCCTTTGTGGGAGACTGGTATCTGAACTAGGAAACCCGGTCACACAGATTACCAGGCCCCCTGATACCCTGCCCACCAGACCACCACTACCCAGATCACCGTGTACAACATACCATCCTTAAAAATAGTCTATTCCAGAGGATTTGGTGAGCCTAGCAACTATATCCAGTTATTTGCCCGAATACGGTGAAGCCAAAAGAGGGTTACGTATATAACGACCTCTAGCGGTCATAAATAAAAATATATTGTGTCAAAAATAAATTTGTGATAAATATGCCGTGTTTGGTAACAAACGAAAGGGCTTAATTGGTTTTTTAAGTATGTATTATTATTATAGCTTGCCCCAATATAAATAAAAAATTGATTTAAAAACTAAACCTCGATCACTGAAAAATCACGCAGTAGTCGGGTTTTCGTTCTTATTTTTCGTAAGCAATATCATTTTACGTAAGTGATTTAGTTCAGTACACGTCAACAAGGAAACTAAGTTAAAATGTGTGAATGCTTACTAAGAAACTCCAGTAAAAGTAGTTTATTGATAGAAGTGTACCTACCTGTCACACAGTCGGAACTACATCGGACAACTAACAAATTGATTTGCTTCACTTTGCTTTGTTTCACTTTCGAAGTTTGGATAGGAGTCTAAAATTCTAAATTGAATCATTCAAGGAGTACATCGTTTTCGAAGCTTCGTTGGATAGTTTATGTTAATAAAACAATGTAGGTACCTATGTAAAGGACTTGGGCAATAATTCATAAGTATCCCAACAAAAAATTACGGGCAGCGTAAATTGAATCTACTTGCCTGAAATCCTCATAGTGAATATGATTTCATTCACAAAATTTAAGAAAAGAAATTATTTCTATGTTTACAAAATCAAACCTATTATATACAAATTAAATTAAATTAAATTAATAAAGTTACTATATATACATAATACTAAATAAAAAATAAAAACTAAAACTAAAAGTTAAAATGCGTCGTGGAATTCATCCGCATCGCATGCCTCTTGTGGTAGCGTTCCCAGAAGACTGGCAGCATTGCCACGTTGTATGGCAATGCTTAATCTCTGACCTAAAAAGAGGCCAGCCTTCTGGTCACGAGAAGCGTCGACCATACGCTTCGCAATCTCCCTGAAGAGATTGCGGGCGCTCGGACCCCAAGGCCCAAACGTTTCGACTCCAAACGGCACAAATTCATAATCTCCAATGAGATTGGAGTATTTGCGCCGCTTAAGAGCCTCTGCAGAAGCTGCAGCAGCACCGGCACAACCAGCCGTGCCAGGTATATGGGTAGGGGCAATGGTGTCAATGCATGTTGCGTCCCACACCAGAGTCCTACCCATTTTCCAAGGCATTAATGACATACCATCCGGTCTCTTGCCATCGTCGCGCGCCAAACCGTTTGGTTCAAGCACAGCAGGCACACCAGCGGTGACAAGAGCACGGCGGATTATGTCGTTGAGGCTGGCGTGCCGTGGAATTCGCCCAGCGCTCCTGCAGCACGACAGGCCATGGTGTCCGAGTCGGTCAACTGCTTCTCCACAACGGCATTGATGCGGAGAGACACACGGCGCACCTAGGCGGAGGCACGTCGCGATGCGGAAAGTAATGTCATCTAACATAGTCCCTACGTTAGGTGACGGAAGAGCTTGTAACCAAAGACCCGATTCCCACACTCCAACTGCCAGTAAGCGGGCACGCTCAGCAGCATTAGTGCAAGTATTTAATAAATTTTGTCTTAATAAGTTACAGAGCGGCCCGTCCCACTGACGCTGTGAGAAAAGGTTCCTTGGGAGATCAGTGTTTGGACAAGCAATTTTCCAAGCGTTCACTGCTTCAGTCTTACACAATACTTCAGAATTAACTAGTGTAGGTGCAAGGATTTTCCTAGTTAATTCTTCTGTACTGTGGACCGAAGACAGAAACGCTGGTAAGCTGACATCCGAAATTTTGCGAATACCGAGCCCACCCAAGCGAATCGGTAGAGACGCTTGTAGTGACGCACGATCATTCAAGGCCACATTTAAAATTTTAGTGAGTGTAATTTCTATAATTTTGTCCATTTTTTCCAAAATTGTTAAATGTTTCCAAAAGGGTGTAGACCTGAGAGCATGGGTGAATTTCGGAACGAAAAGACAATACCGGAGAATAGTGAAAGCCGAATGGATATTAATTTTGAGTAGGCGGTCCGAAATGATATTAAAATTTTGAATTTTTTCCTCTATAAATGGGGTGTAGGCTTCTTCTAAGATTGGGGACCCGAGGAGACGTAGAGACTCTTTTTCTATAATTTTGATATTAGGAGCCAAAGAATTAAATTTAGAAAAAGTAATTTTTTTGTCCGAAGCATCATTTAAAAATATCTCGCATTTGCTATCATTTAGATCTAAACCAATTAAACTAAATTCGTTTTTGATAAAGGCCAAATCTTGTAAAACAGTCTCCACATCTCCTCCTAGGGTCCCGTCGTCTAGATACCATACATTGAATTTAGAATTTAACTGCCGAATAATAGGTTGAATAGCTAAACTGAAAATTACCGGTCCAAGTGGGTCTCCTTGTTGACAACCAACAGCAGATTCCAAAAGGTTGTCCTTATATAATAATTTAGAGGGGTACCTGTAACATTGCCAAAGGAAATTATAGATTTTGGGGGTTTCTAATTTAGCTTGGGTCAACAAGGTATCCCTGTTCACTGAGTTGAAAGCATTCTTCACGTCAACCTTGAGAATTACCTCGCTTCTCCCGGAGTCAAGGTAGGTTGACAAAGCATGTATGGCAGCCTCACAGCCCCCCTTTGAACCAAAACCAAGTTGGAGGGGCTGGAATTTTGTGGCTAGGTCGTTTTTGTAATGCTGGCAGCAAAGTTTGGCTGCCATACGTCGATATGTGCATCCCACGGCAATGGGACGAATGCCACCATCTCCCTTGCGCAGGGCACACAAATTAGCCCCATACAGAATGTCTATGATGGCTTCGTCCACACTGCCGGAGAGCATCATATTCATGAGGGCCGTAAGCTCCTTCAGAAGGACTTCGCCAGCCTCCCCAGCACTCGACCCCAGAAGATCTTTTAAATGCTGTGGGGTCAGTGCATCGAGGCCACCAGCAGAGCCACTTCGAAAGGAGGTTACGGCTGTCAACACTTCCTTGGCCGTTACGCGCAGGCAATCAGGGTCAGGCTCAGGCGTCTCAGGAAAAGAAAGGCCATCCGCAGGCGCCGGATGCTTACTCCGCAGACCAGCGAGGGTTTCTGGAGAGCAGGGCGCCACTACATCGTTACTAAAAAGTAATCTCGATGCACCACTTATGTCACCATCCCTTAATTTTGATTCCACCAAATTGTAAATATTATTTTTGCGAAAAATTGTAAATTTTGGATCTAAATTATCTAAAGAATCATTGCAATTATTTTTAATTTGTGATGTTAATGAATTTGTTCGATTCGTTGATCGATTTTCTGTCCTGACATGTAAAATTTTGTACGGGAAGGTGAGTAGCTGCTCCCAAGTTGTTTTGGAGTTCTCTCGAACTACAAGACCTATACATTTGGATAAACTTTGAGCAACGATAGGTCTTGCACCACGAGGAATCCTTTTTAAGATCTGAACGGAATTTTTTAATTGAGACAATTTTTGCCAAAAGGGAATTTCAAAATGATTGGGGTCGGAGACTATAGCAGTGACAGCAGGCTGAGATGGGTTTGAAAATACATGTCGGGGCTTGTGTACTTTCCCAACATGTATTTTCAAGCCTCTCTCACCGATTCCTGAATTTGGAAGCTACGGCGTGAAATATTTACAATCACGCACTATGGTGTTGCTATGTGGATATTTTATTGATGTAATGAGCAATATTCAGGCTTCCATACTCCACAAAATTTTATTAAAGTTACGAATTTTATATCGAGTCTTACTCTGGCTAGAGAATTCACTTCGGGAAACCATGAGGTCAAAGACAAGGTCAAACATTTTAATTCAATGTAGAACAACATGGTTGCAAATATTTGCAGAACTTACTATACCGGTTGTGCCAATATGTATGCGTTTGAGTAAACCAATTAAAAATTACAAGATCACTACGTAAGGAGAAGAGTCCGCGTGGTCACCGATAGGAAAGCTATCATGGATTTGTTGGTCACCATATTGTGGCTCTAATATCTTTAAAATGTGTTAGGACTCCTTACCATAAGGGTTAAAGCAGAATCCCATAATTAAGACTTCACTATCTGTCTGTCTATCACCAGGCTGAATCTCATAAACTGCGACATCTAGGCAATTGAAATTTACACTGATGATGTGTTTTTTGGCCGCTATTGATACAAACCCTTCGTGCACGAGTCCATTTCGCACTTGACCGATTTTTTATTTTCATGCAAAGTGACTAAGCGCTAGTTGTTTCAGCATCACTTAACGCACGCGTCAACGTTAATTCAAACAGAATTTAACGCCAGGTATAGTCGACAAAAGAAATACGGTGGCACCTTTAAGGCACCCACTCACTAACAGTCTATCGGACGACGGCCCGACGATATGAATCTGTCAATTAATTGCAATAACCCACACACTCACAGGTTCGTTAACGATTTTCGTCTGACGACTAAAACGATCCGATAGTGTGTGGCAGCCGAACGATTCCGGACAGTTCTAGGCCGGGCAGTCCTAGGCCGTCAGGGCGAACGAGCACTCATTAGACCGACTAACGTCTTGTGTCAATATTTTTTACGTAATAACCTCAAAATAACATAGTAGAATAAAATTATTCTTTCTTTCTATTTTTACTAAGATTTTATTTATTTTATGTACATAATCGTCTATATTTCTTATGCACATAGTCCATAAGGTCCGAAATAACACCTATATCTCACGATGATTTTCACGCACTTATACAAGACTAACGTAGTGCAAGCTATTTTCAACCGTATTGATATCACAACGCATCTAGTTTTTTTCTCATATTCATGATCAGCCGCATTTATTTATGCTAAAAAACATGTAATTAAGAAAATATCAATAAGGTTGAAAATCGCTTGCACTGTTTCGTAGTCTCTGTGTAACTGATACCAGCCCATTACCGGCAGGCGATCATACGACAGAAAACTGACGACTCACAACTGCTAGTGTGTGGGTCGTAAAACTGACAACAGGTAATTGCCGGCAGGCCAAAATCGCTTTAGTGTGTGGACGCTATTGGCTTAGGACTGCAGGCCGCCGGACGGATCAGAAACTGCGGGTGGACTGCAGGCGGACTTCTACTTAACCTAAGTTTACCAATCCTATGAAACAACATTTAAGTACATACAAACATAAGTACTTTACACCATAAACTAGGTATATATACCTACCTACAACGCTGTAATTAAATGTTTGAGATTTCGTGCGCGTTAATAACCGTGACCTGAGAACTGTCAAACACCAGACGGCACGCGAAATCCACGGCATTTTACTTAAAATACCATTTTCTTGTGTACAAAACCTTGGAAACCGCTTTCCTGGTACAAACGATCCAACCATAATGAACTGGTTATACTTATACTTACATCATATAGTTGTTTTGTTACATTAATGGCAATCTAATTATTCATTTCTCTAACCTTTAGTTGAACTGCAACTCAGGGGATTTGAAGCTTTAGTTTAGTAGTAATATTGTAATCACGCTTATCCAGACAATATCTATTACCGCCGTATACATGTACAGTTTTTAACCACCGCGCCGGTTCGGTCTTTCGGTTTGAAATGTGGTGATATATTGAGACCAAATTATGACCACAGTTTGGCACGGCAGATCTTGCACATTTCTGTGTTGTTCAAAAATGGAATCCCATGTGGTAGTAGCGTTGGCTGGGTTCTTGGTCAGTTTGGACAGCACCAGAAGACATCGAATATGGGAAAAGAAATATAGGCGAAGATATAGGCACATACCAACGATAAAAGAATTACGAGACAATTTGCCAGAACTGTGTAATGGCCTCCGCGCACAAAGCCGACATTTTGCGAAAATATCTTTCATACCTACTTGAGCACGGTTGAAACTGTGATGCGATGCGCGCGCGACAACCGTCATGTCAGATCCAACTGTTATTTCCGGTGCGTGGCTAACATTTACACGCTCGTCCCAAACTCACGGTTTTGGACTGGCACGTGATAAATCCTTCATTCCGATCCTATACGTGTAAACGCATCTATTCACTTAGAACTTTAATGCAACTACATTATTGGAGGACACTTATTTTATGCTTGTTAAACATAATGCAATTTGCTAACACTGACTGCTTCTAAGTGTTGAAGTTTGGTAGAAGTTCTGAACTTGATCAAACGGCAAACCGCCACTTATAGCCAAGTTTACAAGTACAAAACAACAATGTTGGTTTTATTGTAGTCATGTTTATTTAATTTATTGGCAAATGGAGTACGATATTCATTGGATACGATATTAACATCGGTGGAACACACCGATATTGAAATTAAAATATCTACCATTTAATACCTTTTTTTTACGTGCGGGAAATCCCCATGGATACCCACCCCTCCGGAGCCGGAGGGGGAGGTTATGTCGGACTCGCTGACTGACCTCCACAACCCAAAGGCGATATCGAAGCAGTGCAATTGCAGTTAAGCGGCTACAAATGTTCCTTGAAACGAAATATAATCATTTGCGTGCCCTTACCCCAATTATTTGGGTCAGCGCAACATGTAATTTTCCGCCATACATTTCTGTCAGATGACATCTCTTCAGTCACTCTCTTCCTTGCCATATCGTCTTTCATGCATTCCATCCATCTTTTTTAGATATCTTTCTAAAAACAAAATATAAACCGCAAATAGAACAAACTTTATATAGAAACTGTTAATACGGCAATGCATATAGTACAACCAAGTTGATGGTAAATAGTTACTACGGTAACTACTTATCTATCATCAGACGGGTAATAGTGCATATCCATTATATTGCAATTATCCGTTGGCAACGACCAATCGAGGATTGGAATCGTGGAATAATAGGCACAGCGGTAAGAAGGTACACTTATGCCTCTTTAGTGCACGATGAATAACTAATCGCGTCATCTACACTATTATTGAGAAGTTTATGCGTTTGGTAGTTTGTGATGTTGTAGGGGGTAGTCACTGTAGTATTATTATCTATTCTGTGACTGGATCTACTGAACCGATTCTAAAAATTCTTTTACCAATACAAAGCCACATTATATTATTTCACCATGCTTTCGGGAGGGATTAGAATTCCACGCAGGTGGAGCCGCGGCCCACAGCTCGTCTACACTACTATTATAAGGAAGAAAAATTTGTATGTTTGTAATGAATAAACTCAAAGACTGCGGTGCCGATTTCAAAAATTCTTTCACCATTGGAAATCTACCCTGAGTAACTTAGGCTATATTGGATTTCCACGGGAACGTTTTTACCATCCGTGCGAATACGGGGTGGATCGCTGGTTATTTATAATTTTGAAGAATGAACAAGTATGCAAGTCGCTAGATTGTAAGACTTCATTTTGAATTCTTAATTAAAGGTGCTAAATATTCAAACCCTGTTTAAAATTCAAAATAACTACATACCATCAAGTTATTACGTGCCAAGATCTTGGCGTAGGGAGGCATGCCTATGATTTTCACTTCTAATGTAGTATGTTATTATGCAAATATTCCTACACGCTGTTTACATAACACATTTAAATTAATGGTGGTACACCTATAAGTGTTTTATGAAAAATAAATGTGAATACTGATAACATTCTAGACATTTTCAAAGCCTTTTTAGTAACATTAATAGTAGGCACTTCAATTTATTAGTTCCCTGGACGCTGCAGCTGCGTACCGTTTTACTTCCTACTAACATTATCAAATAAATATGAAAGATTGTGTGGGTCACCCACACAGGCTATTGTTACTGTTTCACGCAAAAATATTTAGCGGATATACATGCAATTTGGCATAGAGATATAACAACAAACAAAACGGGAAAAGGTTCTTGCATGTCATGGGAACTAAATCAGTACCGGAGTAGAATTAAATAGAATAAGAATTTGTTACTCTGTCAGAGAATTCATTACTCTGCCAATATTTCACGCAGATGGACAACGTGTTTGTGTTTTTCTCACAATCTCCATTACATTCTTTTACATAAATCAATGTAATGTAGATGACAATACTCTTTTCATGAGGCCGGCAAGCTAAGTGCCACCATTGTTAAAATGTTACGTGTATGTAATGGTGACCCTCTTTCCTAAGACTTTTCTTTCAGCTTATCATCAGGTGAGGTGAATTCAAATTAACGTGTCCTGTATATAAAAAAACAGTATAGATGACGTAAAAAACTTTTTGACTTAAGATGACAAGTTGCAAACAAAACAACAAAACAAGTAAATCCATACATGCAAAATATGAGAACGTATTTTATTTATGGCGCAAGGAAAGCCTTACCGAGATGCGGTGGCTGAGCCTCAGCGCTGATTTATATTTCGAGAAAAACATTCGCGAAGCTGGATAACAAATTAAGATGCCGCAAATCTAAAGATTTTTTGTTTGTTTGTGGAACCGCGTAACTGAAGTTCCCAATTAAATTTGTGTTCAGCAGTTTATTTATGTTCTACACGGCCAGGTATTTCACTCAGTGATTGCGTAATCTGCATTTCGTGAACGACACAAATTAGATTTTTACGTTTAATTCGATATAGTTGCTTCTTATTCTTAATTTTTTGTTTTACTTTAGAATACTCGGGCTGCCTGACAATAACCAATTTGAGTATATTATAACTTACTCGAGACATAAAAATATAACTAGGTACGAGTACATCAAAGCTAAACGGTCAACCATATATTACTTTGTGTCTGGTGCGATGTTAACTCGCTATGCGTGTGGATTTTGAAATTCTTTGAGAGTTATCTCCTTTGAAAGAATAATTTATCGGTGAATTAGTAAGTTTACGTGGGGACACAGATCTAATACGTGCAATATATTCAATTTGTAGTGTACACTTCGTATTACTATGTAGACTCAATATATCTTAGTCGAACGTGTATAAACAGCTGCACTGTAGATCTGTAAAGTAAAGTTTAGTTGTGGGAAATGGCTGTTTGAAGCAATATCCTACAACTATACTTTACGAATTCTGCCAAGTATGGCTAACTTTTCATTTATACTACTGTTTTTAGATACGTATCTAAAACAGTCTTCCTAGGAGCATGGAGTTATAGGAAATTTGAAATATAAGTTACTTACATACAGAGACACACACATGCACATACACAGCCACACACACCATCTACTCATTAATATATCTAGGATATACAGTGTACAGGTACATGTACAGTGTTTATACATGTATATAACACGCATAATGTGTATTCGCACAAATGTTAATGTATTACAGATAATGTATTAATACAGTACCTGTAATTATGTATTTATTTATTATCACAGAACAGTAAGGAAAATATTGGTACTACTGTGAATATTAGTGTAACAATATTTGAATAATTGAAGACAGTCCTCTGTGAAGGATCATTCTGTAGAGCAGAGTTGAGTTTTAACGAGTGGAATCTATTATAGGGTTTACAAACGGTTTTCCTTTATTAAAATCTGTAGTAAAGAGTGACTAGCTGACTAACTGAATAAGCATTCGCAAACAGACCATAAAAGTATGAATAAGCCAAACTAAAAAGTGGCTGGTGGAAACATGGAAAAGAAAAGAAATATAGTTGAACTTTTGTCGTTTATCACTTTGTGATTTAATTAATAAAGATCAATCATTCTCAAATTGATCATTATTGATATGATCATTATTCAAATTCTAAATTAAATTAAAAATCCCTAAATTTCTCTCTTTAAATCATCTCTATAATATGCCTATAACCTTATAAGTTTAAACATTCAAAACCCTTTTTCATTAGAATGCGGATATCCCCTCAAAATAAATGCCCTGCGTCTATGAGTGTATTAGACTCGAACCAACTAAATCCGCACGCCGTCCGGGGTGTGTGATTGTCTAAGACATATCCCTCGCAACCCCGGCTAAAGTCCCCATCCCCTCTTCACCCCCCTCGGGCAGCTGTGTAATACCGGTCAATACGCATTTGACTGCTCACATTAACTATTACCATTCTCAATCAACCAACATTAATAAATCAATAGACAACTTAATTTGTTCGATAACATTGCCTGACTCAGTATATCATCAGCTTTGAAAAAAAACATGACTTTACACCTAAGTGTCAACAATCTGATAGCGGTCGTAGTCTAACATAAAATCAATACGTAATTATACCTTACTCACACCCACATGCAGGCTAGTGAACACGCGATAGTATGACCAAAAATTAGTAACTGACAAGTCTTCAAGGTAAGATACTAACTTTAGAAAAAGACAATATTTTCAATATTGCTTTTGTTTACCCGTTTCCTCGTGCGGTTTACCCCTCGATTACACTATTCGAACTGATGAAAACCATACGGCGTTTCTGGTCTTCAGATGTCGGAGTCTAACATTTTTTTTTTAAGAATATTAGCAACCGAAATTATCGAAATTACTAATATTCCCTCTAACACCTCCAACTAAGCTAAATTGCTTGTGCTAGGAGTGGGTTCACGTCGGTAGTGTAATGGCATATTACTCACACCACAGTTGACCTAAGCCCATCTGTGGTTTTGATATGACCCCGTCAGGAGATCATCCCCCGGTCCTTGGTTTAGACTAGAGCGATACACGATTCGTTCTTAAATCACGGACTTACTTGCATTTGGGCACGTATATTAGCCATATTAAGACGTATCAGCAGTTGTAACCGCAACAGCAGAAGATGCCGTAGCCGACATCGGCTTGTAATGATGAATGATGCTGATCATCAATTAGTTATTAGTAAACAAAAGAAATCACACCTGTTCATTCCCAAAAGGTTAGGCAAAGGTGTATGAAACACCCACTTTCGCCAATTATTATTTTCGGATACCTGTAATGTCGTCCACGAGCCTATTGATAAAATTATTTTCAAACAGCTTCTAGCGCGAAGTAATACCAAAGTATTATTTTATAATTTACGAAGGCAACAGAAACGTGGGACAATGTGTAAAAATAACACCGCATCTATAATAATGAATCAATAATCAAATGATCAATAATAAAATAAATCGTTTTATTGCAATATGTCATATTCGTGGATAGTGGTGACAGAAAACAGTAAATTCGCATAAAGTTGTCCACATACAGTTTTGCATCCCTGTATGTCATCCCGAATCCAATGAAGAGCAATTTTCCATTGTTCGTTAAAAATAGATTATTGCTGTAGCTGCTCTTTATTCGGAATTTAGCTTCTTTCATTTTTTATACTAACTACTTTATGCAGTTTATTTCTCTACTTACGCAGTTTATGCGAATGTTGAGATATAACAGAGAATATATTTTTGTAATGAAATTTGTAGTAGATTTGTTAGTCAGTCACATGTCAATTATTATCATCCGTTAGAATACAAAACCACGCGAACTGACAGTGATATGAGGAAGATATAGATTAAGTTACTTGTGATAATGCACGAAAATAATGTACGAAAATAGATAACTCGTGACGTCATACAATAATTAAGGTAAATATTTTGGCCACAGATCTACTATTTTGCTGACAAGTCCTAATATTTCGATAGCTTAAATCACGTATAAATAAAACTACAACTTCTCTACGACACCACATCTATTGGAAGGACTCTGAAACATTGGAATTAATGTAAATAATGAAATAACACTAAAGGAATGGCGATAGCAGCATTAATCCTTAAGTCAAATAGTTTTACTTCAATGAGTTATGTTCACGTAAACTTCCAAGTATCAAAGTATCAGCAAGAAAGTACATTAAATTTTCATAAAATGTATCATAAAGATCAAAAATATACACATAATCGAATTTCTTATTACAAAAATCCCTTGTTTTGCTATAATGGAGCGCAAAAAATATATTCTAAATATGTATGCCACTATTTGTCTACGGAGTGACGCCTAGCTGGCTAAACCCAATAAGGAAACAATATTCAAGAGGGTAAGATAAGTCTCGAGGAAATATTTTTCGTCTCAAGTGGTACATAGGTGGAATATGCTTTGTTGTATACCACTGTCATACAAAATAAGGTAGGAAACTCAAGTAGGCAGACGGAATATTATTTTGTTTTATTCAAGTAATTATTCTTATAAATGACTGAGTATACAACGTGGACACCGTTATTTGATTTGAATGTTATAGATATAAAGCAGAGTGTGGTGAAGTATTTGACTGACTAACAACGATAATCTACTAATCCACAATCTCTACACCAAGACATTCGACACTTGAGACTATTTTTATAAAACGTGAGACAACTTAAAACTAGGTAGTCATCGTAGATTAACTTGACTGAATTACTCCTACACTTTAACATGACCAGTTTTGGAATAAATTACAACTATAAGACTATTAGACCCAAAAGAATGCTCGGTATGATAAAATAATTTTATGCCGCAGAGTCCACAAGCCTCTGGCGAAGTGAAGCAATTATCCTTATTAAAAATTCAGCCATTTTGCATAATCTTCGACTCTATGATGTGAAAAAATTGGGCAGTATATAACATAATTGAGGACCGCTATAAAATTTGGAAGCGATAATCTTTAATTGCGAGTTACGAGCACTTCATGAGCTTGCCTGTTTTGTTTGAATAATTTTTAGACGAATTTTGAACTTTTGTGAAATAACTCGTTTCAAAAAATAAAGAAATTTAAAAATTTTAAGTGATATTTTACTAAGTATTTTATTTTCTGCTATTGAATATCTCAGACTTGAATTTTTTATCACATTATAATACATTAATAGTACACATTTTAATCACTACTGAATTATACAAGTCCTAAACATTAGAACAACTACAAAAACGGTTGTCACTTTACGGCCGAGTCAAAAGAATCTAATTACCAATTCCGACCACATTCGAAGCTTGCACTCTGAAAGGGTCTGCTCCCACACCTCGTTACTATAATTTGGTCAAGTTCGCTTTTACGGGGTCACACTCGTCTGACCATCTGTACTGGCTTATCTTATTATAGATCCCGAAGCCTGGAAACCTTTATCTTAGTAGTGCAATACACACTCGAGTCTAGTCACAGAATATTAAAAATTATTTGTTAGAGCGTTTTCACACTCATCCGATATCCGATATCCGACATCCGATATCCGACATCCGATATCCGATATCCGACATCCGATATCGGAGGAAGTCAAATGTATGAGATATGTATCTTTCTCGGTATGTATATATATCGGATGTTGGATATCGGATATCGGATGAGTGTGAAAACGCTCTTGTTTCGAGTAGTTTTTAAACACATTATTGTTGTAATTATTATAAATTTGTAAAAAAATGTTGTAAAATTACACAGAAAAGTGGATATGCCAGTGGTAATCTAATGGTTAGACGGCGTGCGGGTTGAGTCCGGTCTAGCCCGACTTAACCACCCCTGCTGGCTCCGGCAGGATGGGAGTACTTACTCTATATTAAGCTGTCATAAACCAGTTGCTGAAATTTTGATGTAGGATTGCGAAAAGTGTTAATTGTAATACCACAGCACGGTTATTATTTTTAGGTAATCACACGTTCACACGTCAAAAGGCTTACTATTGACGTCAGCTTTGATAAATACGTAATTAACTTTATTTCAGGTACGTTTTGACCAAATATAGGCAACATTATATATTTTACATATTGAATAATAATAACACTTGTACTTTTCCACGCTTTATTTTTATTTGTAACCTGTCCGGTTTCACCTCACAAATTAGAATACTGAGAAATAATATACTTTAAAACCATAAGTACATTGTAAAACCTTTGACAATGCCGTGAGGTGAAACCGGTCAGGTTTAAAATTAAAAAAACGTGTGGAAAGGTACAAGTGTTATTAGTATTCAATGTGTGTAGTAGATTCCACCAGTTGCCATCAATCCCCAGTATAAACAGTCTTATATATTTTAAATGTTGTACGAATTACCCAGTTTGCGAGGACCAAAAGGTAACCACACGCATAGTGTCATTATTGTAACCCATAAGAATACATTTTTTTTAAATTTTATTTTAACATTTTGTGATTTGATGCGTAACACAATCCGCTATCAGCGTCATTGTGGTAACCAATCGGTTACGGAGACTTCCACTTTAGCTTACCCTCAGGCGAGGTAAAGTCACATTGACCTAAATTAAAACGCTCACCAAAAATAGTCAGTGTAAAATTCGAATAAGTAATTTGCCTTTTAACAAGCCAATGCAGACAAAAGTTAGACAGAATCTCAAATCGGTCTTCCATATGGAGATTACCCTTCACCACTTGATTGAACGAGGTAACTTCCGACTTAAATCTTTTAAAGCCATCTCACCACCTACTACTCTAATTCGGTTTCGTGATTTTTCATGGTAATGAAAACATTGGTTTTTATGGTATCAACAACAGCCCACACAGGTTGTGTGGGCCGTAATGTGTTTCTCTATATTAAGGCCCGTATTCTAACTAAATACCATAATAGAAAACAGGCCTAAGTAATTTATCTAAATTAAGTTAAGTCTTTAGTTCTCCAAAGAGTCCAACAACACCATGTGGTCACTCGTTTTCGACCGGAGACATTACTAGTACTCTCGTTTGCACTGATAGATTTTTGCATTTACTTGTTACTAAACATCGAGCATTCGCTATTTTGAAATTTATCGAACCATGGCTAAACTTGGCTCGGTTTGAAAAATTAATCAATGGTGAAATGGATCAATGAAAATGTTTCTGACCCTACATATAGTCAAACATCGCGACATACATTCATCTTTATAGCGAAACCTCTAGAACTCGTACTGTCGTTTCGCAAGAATGCTCTTCAGAACGTTCTGGTTTATTTTTCTATAATTTGTAAAGCAAAAGCTCAAGTTTATCAGCACCGTAACGAGATTGAATGATTTTATCAAGAAAAGAAAACTTTCCATATAAAATGCAGTCTTCCTTTTCATTACTAAAACTCCTGCCATTAAAGAAAGTTATACGACTAGAAACATTTATCTGTAAAAGTGCAATAAATGTAGTAACTGTTATTACAGATAAATAGCCAGTAAAGTTACTTAACAGCGTAGCAAACTTCCAGTCTATTGTTAAGTCAGTCTTGAGAAATATATCGTAAAGCGCAGACGAAGAAATTCCAGTTATGATCAGTATTAAAACCAGGTTCATCATTGATATGTATAAACTGTCTCAAGTGACACTACATTATTCAATTTCACCAAAACGGACAAAGAAGGCAGAATCGTTACCGAAAGATAATAGCATTAATTTAATGTGTACTAAATTATGCACAAAGAAACTTATGTTCTTCACACAAACTATAAGTAGATACAGAAATAAAGCTCCATATAATGCACGTTAGACTTCTCTCAAGGATGCGATGTCGGAGCACAGAGTCGAGTGCTATCCGTTAATGGATGTTTAAATTACGCTTCAAATAGTAAATCACCCTTTTGAAGCTACCAGTAGTTTCAATCCATTCACTTTACTACACTTCACATTGAATGCGAGCTTTGCTCTTGTTGGTGGAGTAATCGCCACTCTCTTCTCTCCTCTGCTAATCCTTTGACCTCCTGATACGACACGATTTATTCATATATTTTCCTCTATCTGTGCCGTAAAGGTTCTTTATTGTCTACTTCTAAGAAGAAGTAGACAATAAAGAACCTTTTTCTTCTTAGGTCAGTCAGCTTTCCTCGTCTTATTTTCTAGGCTTGAAATATAAAATTTCATGGAGTCATTGTCTTAATGTTTTCATGAAACGCTCATATATTATTATATTAATGAACTTAACTACGTTTTTGACTTTTCGTAGACGGTCATCGATTAAACCGATCAGTTAATCATGAAGCTATTTGAACCAGCATCTATATCGGGAAAGAGCATTGGGGCAAGCATATACGAAAACCATAGATATTCATCACATTACATATATTTATTATACACTAGCGATCCATATCGTCTAAAGGTATTCTCAACAGCAAACTTCAACAACAAAACAAAAAGATCTAGGCCTATCGAGAGCTACAATAAGCTTGCTAGGACGAATGTCTAAAAGCAGCACTAGTGGGTTCGCATCAAATTTGGTTAGCCAGGGAGGGAAACTTGGGTGGTGAAGGTGAGTGTTTATGTACATCAACAAAAGGGGCTCCTTCTAGGTCGCAAGTCCCAGGCACTGTCCCGAGTTTCCCAACTCAGCAACGCGATGTACCATCCATGGATTGCTAAGAATATCGGTCTCAATAATAATGTTAATAAAATGACTTGAATTTGTTTTTGGTTTTTATTTCATCGATTAAACAGAAGGAATTACACATGATAATCTAGTTATTCTAATAATCTAATCAACGCTAGTTGTTCTATATTTCTAAGTATAGTATAACATTGATAAAATCTTATTGACGTGATTTTTACTTAACCTGTTTATCACTGCAAAAAAGTCATCTACTTTTTTTTAAGTGAAAACTTCTTTAGCAGCTTTGGATGGGTGAAAAGTGTTAAACTCGCGTCAGGATTGCTTGACCTTTGAACCGTAACCGACGACTGACGTCATACAATATAAGCTATAGACTGTCTATTTTGCAAGATACGATATAGCATCGTAGTCGACTTTTAAGTCCTTATGATTTCAGATAGTACCGAGTTCGAACCTAGGCTTCTGACACTTTTTGTGATTTATTACTTTTTGTGATTATTTTTTCTTTTTGTAATTCATTAATTTCTTTTGACAGAAAATTAGTGATAGGTTCTATGATTGGTGCTATATTATAGGTATGGTATGGTAGGGTATGTTCTTTTTATCTTTTTCTTTGTATATAACGAAGAAAGAAAGAAAGAAAAAGTTATCACTTCTGCCGGCACTCCCGGAGTGCAACCCGTCTTTTTTATGTTACTGCAAGCCTCCTACTTATGTCTATTTCTCTTCCTTTGGGTGTCGTAGGAAGCGACTAAGGGATAGGGCTGTGCCCGCTTGACGGCGATAGGCTCGCCCCCTATTACGTGGCACCGAAAATCACATTTTGCGAAAGGTGGGTGGGAACACCTCTGCCTGCCCCTTCTGGGATTTACAAGCGTGAGTATTTGTTAGAGTATATGTATGCCCTAGCCGTTTTGGATATTAAGTAAGAAATAACCTCAATACTATTTTTTATTACAGAATATCTTAACAATTTTAATACCTTTAATATAAATTACCTCAATATAATTATTATATTATTAGGTAATATTTTGCTTGATGTGGAAAGGTTTAATTACAGTTGAAAAGTTCGAGACGGCAAGGACTGAAGCTTGTTTCCACCAAATTGATTGATGGCTTACGCTGTCTCAAAAACATCATTTTTATACATTCTTAGCCTATTTCAAACGACGAAACCTCTTATTCAAACATTTTTAAAAGTGCTTGCAATAACCTAGATTTAAACTGTGTCAGAATATATTCCTGGGGTCTCCCTTGGGGTTATTGTGGTAAATTTGTTATGGCTCAAAGCACTTAATCATTTTCCTTCATCTGTTTATTTTCCTTGCCGGCAAACCGTAACCCGCGATCCTTCTCTTACAAAGAGAATACTCTAACTACTGAGCTACCGAACCCCGCCCGAAGTAATCGATATTTTACAAGCTTTTATTTAACTTGCAATGTATGTTTGTTCGGGTGGAATCTTACAACTCAATTTTAAGGCACTTGCCCTCAACCGATTGAGCTGAAATTTGGTAGGCACGTTCAGTTCGGATGACAATGCAAGAAAAAAAAAAGATTGTTTTTAAAAAGGTTTTTCGAATATATATCTTATTTCCTTTATATCCGTCTTCAAGGCGAAGGTGGAGCCGTCTACCGATAATCTCACGAACTATCGGAAACAATGAATAATTTAAACAATGATTTTTGTCTCAAACAATTGAATGATCTCAGTCAACATCTTTTAACACTAACGAATGCTCGTCTTAGAAAAATCGCTCAGTGAAGACTATGGTACCGGTGCTGTACTTACTTTGTTAGTATTAGGTACCTAGTAAAAAAATATATTTCCCTCACTTTCCTCAAACATCTTATTATGTATATGTCGCGGTCAACCAGCTTAATCAACCATTTAATTAACTGCCTAGGCGTTTTACTGAACGGCGCCGTTCAATTAGCGGCCTGAATGATGTTCAGCCATTTGATTAAACGGCTATGAAAATGACATTTTTCTGCGTGGTTATATAAAAATAAACACGAAGGCTAATGCGAGAGTTTAGCTTCACTCCCGCAATAGCCTTCTAACCTAACCTATCCAAGTTGGATTGTGCAGCTTTCTCAACTAACTTATCACCCCCCCCCCCCCACCATACCGGGGGCGAGTCGGGGACCGCGTGGTCCCCCCTCCCGAGGAGGGCCAGACCGAGAGGAATGGCCCTGGGTCAGCCGGGGTGCGAGGGATATGTTAAAAGACAACCTCACCTCCGGCCTAGCACATCGACCCACAGACGGCGTGCGGTTTAGTCGGTTCGATTCCGACAGAACCTACCCCTTCGGCTCCGGAGGGGTGGGTATGCGTGGGGATTTCCCACACGTAAAAAAAAAAAAACTAACTTATCATAAATTTTCTGTGAATACACCTTTGCCTACGCCCTCGGGGATTAACAGACATGTATGTGTGTGTGTAATTTTTTTGTCCTATCTTACAAATGGGCTAAACATTAGCAACCCCGGTTATAAAATTTAGTAATAAACGTTACGACTGATTATCATTCATGCCGTTCATTTAATGGTGCCGTTTAGTAAACAGGCACTTAATTGGCACTAGGCAGTTAATTGAACGGCTGATAAAGCTAGTTGGCGGCGACTTATATGCCTTCATAAGAAGCAGATTACATACAGTCTTATCCAAGAGCGACAAGTTTAACTGACAGATAAATCGTTGGTGAACTTTGTAACCACAAGTTAAATTTACAAACAATATAAGATCTCACTCCTAAAACTTTTGACCCTGGGTACGAACCGAACAACTTGCTAGCACCTTATCGCTATGTGTACATCGTCAGTTATAAAGCTTTGATAATCGTTTTGATACTTTAGGCAAATTATGATTATGACCAGTACAGTTAGCATCAGATGGATGTTGACGAAAAAGGTACTCAAAATGATCTTGACGCCTTGGTTTCGCCCCCTTCCTGTTGACTGATTGTTCAGATATTTGGTACACACCTTTAATTCGGACAATGTACAATTTACCTCAATAAAATAGTTTGATTTGCTCTATGCTCTTCTTGGTATTAAGATCCTTTTGTGACTTTGTTGTCAAGATAAGTCTGCCGCTGACTGTACACTATCACTACCTAGTAACGTTTTTTTTACGTGCGGGAAATCCCCCCCACCCCCTTCGGTGCCGAAGGGGGAGGTTATGTCGACTCGAACCGACTAAACCGCACGCCGTCTGTGGGTCGATGTGCTAGGCCGAAGGTGAGGTTGTCTCGTGACAATACATATCCCTCGCACCCCGGTTGACCCAGGGCCATTCCTCTCGGTCTAGCCCTCCTCGGGGAGTAACGCCTAAGTACTCAGTTATCATCAGTGCATTTTAGTGTTAACTTTAACCAATTAGTAGTAGCATTGAAATCTGTTAACCAATTTATGTAATTATTCTCATTCTATCTTTATTATTAGGACACATAAGGTGCTAATATATTTAAAAAGCATTCAAATGTAACAGAACATAGAGCTTTCACCGTTTTTTAGTTTGTCGAACTGTGTAACGAACCGAGCCAAGCATGTAGCTAAGATAAGCATCACTACGAATATTTTTATGCTCTTTCTAGCAAGCGCTCTAGCCTATGCCAATTTACTGACCTTTCGCGAGAATGCTCGCCACAACGCTCGATAGAATGCTCGCTAAAACGCTCTTACATATTTGTCTTTGTCTAGAATGCTCATTACAAGTGAAAGTTCAAATTTACCTATACTTAATATCTTCAACTGCTCTGCTTCTACGTAGATACAAAGGAACAACTGAGTGCTATAGTTATATTTGAGAAATCATTATCTGGTTGCATCCAAAACTTATACTATGGTCCTTGATTTTTGCCCTCTTATTTCCTCTTTTTCTGTGAATTTGTTTATCTTAGTTACCACGGGAGCGATTAAGCGATTGTCATTTGACCCCTATACCCGAGAGAATAGTCCATTTATCAGTTGTTTACTGCTGAAATTGACCTGGGCCAAAAAACGTGATTGACCCCGCATACACGCAATAGTTTAAAATAAGTAATTATTTTTATCTATAGTAATGTAATTATAAAGTAGTCTTTTTACATTCGAAATATTAAAAAGCTGTGGCTTATGTTACGTTAACGATTCTGTACAAAAATGTATATTTTTGGAATATTGATATTGTCCGCGATGGAAGCAAAACTCACAATAATCTTCCACGAGGAATCACATGCATCAGCTAGTAACACATTTTAGCTGCATATAATGTTATTTATGTTCACTTTATAAGTGCTTTTACAAATTCATCAAAACGTCTAAAAAAGCTTCAAGACCAATGAGTACTCGTACAATGCTAAGCAATTTATAAAGAAATTGTTAAATACATTATTTTGTATTTACCAATTTAGTCTCAACTTAGTATATACTTAGTTCATTGCAATAACGCTAGCAGAAAATACAAGACGTTCACGTAACATTTTGATATAACCTCCGTCATAACTCATATTTCAGGCCAGGTATTACCAAATAGACGGGCAGACCTGCTTGCCCAAAGTGCCCCAAACTAATGATGACGTATGACAAAATATTACATGTAACGTACCATCTATATACTCAATTTACATGTATCGTACTATCCATATGCGTTTCTTGTTGATAATATCACGTCCTAAAACAAAATATATCGTTGAGGCCCTTGCCTAACGTACCAAATCCTGAATAACTATTTATTACCCTCTCACAAATATCGAAATATATTTTCCGTAAATTGAGACTGGAGTGTTTATAGAATTTTCATCGGCAAACGATTTAATTGGGCTATTTTCACACAAAACAATTGAATGGCTACCGAGGTATTCTATTGGGGTAATTATTTTGGTTTTTAATGTGTTATTTGATTTTATTCATCTTTTTAAGTATTTTTTTATATAGGACACGACAATTTGACTTCACCTCGCCTGATGTTAAGCTGAAGGCAAAGTCTCAGAAAAGTGGGTCACCATTACAAACACGTACCATGTTAACAATAGTAGCACTAAGCTTAGACGGCCTCATCAAAAGAGTATTGTCGCCGCAGCACCTCGTAACAACCACCGGTCCCACTAGTGCTGCGACCACAATCCCACTCCTGAACGTAATCCAACCGTGATCGGATAACTATGGAGGGCTTTTCGCATTCATGCACGGTGGTACCCACCCGGCCGAACTTTGTGATAAATTTATGCTATCAAATTTTACCCCCAGTAATTTTTTTTTAATAAGTCATTACAAGTACTACATTTACTGCATAAGTAAATAGTGAATGCATACAATAGTAAAAGAACTACAACAACTATTACACAAAAAAAACTAAACCTAAATTGCATCTTAGAATTCCTCCGTATCGCATGCATGCATTCCCAAAAGAATGGCAAACGTGAATGCCAATGTTTAATATTTTTCAATTCAAAATTTGATTTAAAATTTAAATTTGCAAGAAAATGCCAACTAACCTGACTGTGTGTCCAATCTTAACACTTAATAGTATTAAGTTTGAATAGTGGTTGCTTTCTATCCTGTAGCATCCTTATATTGATTAATATTTTATTATACTATACAAAATTATAAGTATCACTTCAAGTAAAATGTAATAAAAACAAATCCTGCATTATGATATAAACTATTTCCACACGAAACACTCAATTTAGGTAGTTAAGTATAATGTTCTTCCAGTTAATTGAATGTAGAAACGCTACCTCACTACTTTTTTTTTTCAATAAAGCTGTGATATGTATTGGTGTATAACCTTTCTATTATTAATATGTATTTCTGTTAATAATTCCCATCTAAAATAAATATATTCAAAATATGCGTAAATTCATAATTAACGTGACACGTGATCCAACTCCTTCTTCGTCCAATAAATAAATTATGATTATTGGGAATAAATTTTCTTTCCATGTTTTCAAGTGATAAATGTACAAAATATTAGACTTACCTTGTGCTATTAGAAGAAATATGAATATTATAAACGCGTTCCTTAAATTATAGTACATTTTTTACAGTAAATTAATTATTTTTTATAACAACAATATAATGAACAATCACTTTATTTTAACACTGTAAATTTTTTCCACATTTATATTTTTTTATTTATTTTGGAGCACTGCACTGTTCGTAGCGTAATTATTCATTTCGTTTGTCGTAGCGCGAGTGGTTCGTAGAGGAGCGCGTAGCAAGCGTGCGCCAGCGAGCGGTCTACGTCGAGACTGGCGGCTCGAGCGTGGCGGTACAAGCGCTGTAGCTCTCACGGGTTGACGAACGAGGTTACTCATCTGTTTGTTCTTTTCAAATGGAATCTCTAAAGGGGTTCTTTTCACTACCACCCAAGAGGGAAGCATGTTCCATTTCCAGAGTATTCTTCAGGAAATAGCCAGTGATTACTGTTTTAAACTCCTTTGTATTCCGCTCAATTAGTTCTGTTATAAGCATTTATTGTATAAAGACTTATATTAAGTTCGTAATAAACTGAAGTTTGTGTGAGAAATAAATTATTCAGTACCTAAAACATGCACAATAATTATCATGCACGTTTTTTTTTCGCTATATCGCGTGATTTTTATTTATTTTGCATACTTATTGCACATATAATATATCCACATATTACAAGCTTTTTATAGGCTTTTATTTAGTTTCACCTGTCCCGTTGTCTGTGATCAATTCTTGCAACTCCGTAATTAAACGACGCATGCCCATCAAGTTTGGGCTCTTTTAATTCGTCTTGACTAGTAGTTCGTCTTTTAATGGTAATCAGGGTCTCATGATGAAGCTGAAATGTGGGCAAAGGCCAGCTCGTTTCTTTTGTCTTAAAGAGTGCTTTCTTTTGAAATGGTTACCAGCATCTGATCTGATGGTGGAGCTGGAAGGTGGCCATAGGTTCACACAACCGCGTGGAGTTTATGGAAACAGTAGATGATCATGGGTTTCTCTGAACAGCAAGACAGGCGAATTAGTAGCGTTTTGGTTTGTGTTCATAATGTTAATATAACTAAAAAGTGGAAAATAACATAATGTAGAAAAAAAACTTTAAAATACAAGCTTTTCTTTAAAAATATATGTAAATAACTTTCTCAAATTGCAATTAAAAAATAAGAAAAGTCGCAATTTTTACCGCTCTTTAACCATTCTTCAATGAATGAGCTCAGTTAACTAATTTATTTTAACAACAGAAAAATACCCAGTTGGAGTCGGCTGTAAGTCAATACGAAACGACTGAACTTCGATATTTTCTACCAAGCAACTGCCTTGTCACCTCCACAACCCACTGGTGATTTCCAAGTTATGTAATATGACCACGTTATATGACTTTTAGTGTTCCAACTGCCTAATATCGCGGGCGTCGGAGGGCGCAGCCCCGGGTCAGCCGGGGTGCGAGGGATATGTCGCGAGACAAACTCACCTTCGGCCTAGCACATCGACCCGCAGACGGCGTGCGGTTTAGTCGGTTCGAGTCCGACATAACCTCCCCCTCCCGCTCCGGAGGGGTGGGGGGTATCCGTGGGGATTTCCCGCACGTAAAAAAAACTGCCTGATATCGTAAACGTACGCTATGTCGTTATTTATTGTTTAAAATAGGACTTTGGACCAATTGCTATAAAATGTGATTAAAATATTGTAGCCACTGAGCAACATTTGACGCCTTGTGTTGCTAAACAAGTTCGGCTAACCTTGCACACTGCGCGATGTTGCCAGCTGACGCGCAACCGTTGTTTAATCGATGATTACGCTGTGCATGCAGACAATATTGTTGCGCAACGTCGCACAACAAAGACATAAGGCGCTCAAAAACGTTGTCTAATGGATACCTACATAAGTTTAACATGACATCGCTTAAGCTCATTTCCCATCCCTTTACATTTATAAACAAGTGAAAGGTATACATTATATTTTACACAACTTCTAACAAAATCTAATAATTAACATCCTCCTATTCATTTTTCGGGAAAAGTTAAAAATTAATACTGTTACTGTTTAAGCTTATATTTTGCTAATGAATTTTGCAAAGTTTATAAAAACGTACCTAAACATTGATTGCTTGTTGTACTTTTATCTTTATCCTGGGATGAAAAAAAAAACAGCTATTTTCCTTTTCAGAAATAGGGAAAAGTTTTACTTCTTTATTGAGGTTCTCATGATGTTAAAGCACCTTGAGTGTTTCAGTAACCAAAGTAAATACAATACTTAATTAAATTTTCAGAATTTGAACATATGTACATATTTTATAAATGGCATGTTAATATACCAACTACATGTGTTGGTAGTATATCAACATAATATTGTCATGGTTAACGAAATTAAAAATGACTATATTTACATACAAGCTAACATATTGATTCACTAAACTTATAATTTTACCTACAGGAAGCAAATAAGGGCAGAAATAAGCAAGCAATTTCACTATCACAGTCCACTGCTGCTATCTCTTCCGCATCTAGTCTGTCCCGTGTCCCAATGTTTAAAGAATGTGTAATGTAAAATATATATACAAAATATTTGTAATTCAATATTGCTTTATTATTGTTATAATCACATCTTTGAAACAAGATGTTGTTTTATTTACCATAGTTTTCATACTTTTTAGGATAACAGACTGAAACATTTTATAAAAGTCAACATTAAGAATTGGTGGTCATTTGAACTTCACCCTAGTTTCTCACTAGCAGTCAATAGAAGAACTGAATCATATAAATATAAATAATATTATCTCTCTTTCTTTTCGTATATTTATATAATATTTTATGCTTTCTGTATAGCTGAAAAAGGGACTAAAGTCCAGTTATGCATTGAAAAAAAAAATAGTTAACGCTTATTGACATCATTACCCATCATACCCATCAACGATCAAGAAGGTTCGTTATCAGGAAAATTACGATGCGAAACCCCAGATAATTTTTTGTAAATAACTTCTCTGTCTGGAGTACAGTCATTAAAAAACGCCTAAATTCAAATAGTAAAGTAAACCGGCGGATTAAAACGGATCATCTGCTCTTAATACAGTATCCTATACAGCTTTTAGCTGAAGATGAATAAAAGATGTTTGTTTTTGTGCCTCCTTATAAACATACATAAAATAAACACCTTGCTTATTCTTAAATCACTTGATTTGTAATGATTAAGAATTATAATCAAGAAGATTTATTTATTAAAAATCTAATGTACAATAATATGAATGGAAATAAACGCTAAATTTAAGCACCGAGCATTCTGGTGGAAGTACGGCGGGGAGCAATTTAAGACATCAATTTAATATAACACTTAACAAACTACTATTACAATAATTTTAATGTAGCCCGCGGCTCGACCGCTTGAATTTCGGTTATCGCGGATTAGGGTATGAAAAATATAAAGTAGCCGATTTTCAGACCTACCCGATATACACACAAAATTTCTTGAAAATAGGTCTGGTAGTTTCGGAGGAGTATGGAAACGAACACAAGAATTATTATATGTATGTATAGTTTGTAAATTTGTTGGCAAGTTCTGAGGGTGACTGTACACAACTTTGAACAACTCGATATTAGAAAGATAGAAGTCATGGAACGCGAAAGTTGAAAGGTCATTTATATGTTATAAACAAAATCACCACGAGGTCAATGCCCTCATCGATGGATGGTCAGGATGATAAAATCAATGCAGCTATGTTAAGGGGGCGAGATTGATACAAGCAAACAGAGGGTGGAATTATTTCTAACTGGACAATGTTTGTGCATTTATATATTTTGTCGTTATATTTGTTTATCCTCTTTGGAGATGTGACGATATAATAAATTATTTTTAGAAGTGGATTCGACACTTAAGTACTTAGTTACTTAGGATCGTCATTATTGACTGTATTAGACAGTCAATAATGACGATCCGTTCCTAAAAAAACGCTACAGCAAACTTTCCCCCTTTTTCTCATCTGTTTTTTTTTAAAGAAATTCTCCTTTACATGGTGTCATTTTTTTGTTCAACAATCTGTGAGAAATAATGTCCTAAATGTTTCAGCCAAAAATCATTTATATCTGTTCATAAATAACACGACAGTAAATATCCATTTCTCTCATTTTCCCTCTTATCAAAAAAGCTTTCGATAAAACTTGTGTTTTAAATCACAAGTTTTATCGATGCATAAACGTGCATGATGCCAAGTTTTATGAAAATCGGTTAAGAAATACGTCCTCCTCGAACTGACAAACAAACATAGATACGGGTAAAAGCAAAATCGGTTACCGTGTCGAAACGGAGACTTTCTAATCATCTCTCATCTCAATTTTTTCGGAAATTGAGTAGCCTAAATACATAATGAGTATGGTTAATTGCTTTACCTGCTTCGGACAATGAGTAAAAACTCAGTAAATAAGTTGAATTTTAATCAGTTCCATATAGGTCGTTTCTTTCTCATAAATACAATAAAACATAAATGATACTAAATTAAATTTAAAACTAGAAACTAAAATAAGCTAAACTAAATAAATGAAATATTTACAGACATAATGCGACGAGAAAATTCTTCGTTATCTTTAGATGCTATAATAATCACTCATAGAGAAAAAACCATGAAACATTTTTAGAGACCACTTTTCATAATAAATTAATGGAACATGTACTGTGTTCCATAATTCGAACATAAAAGATTCAATTCAATCTTATAAACAAACTTGCAAAGTCAGGTCTTGAACAAAAAAAAAGACGGGTTGCACTCCGGGAGTGCAGGCAGAAGTGAAAACTTTTTCTTTCTTTCTTTCTTCGTTATATACAAAGAAAAAGATAAAAAGAACACACCATGCCATACCATATCTATAATAAAGCGCCAATCATGGAACCTATCACTAATTTTCTGTCAGAAGAAATTAATGAATTACAACAAGAAAAAATAATCACAAAAAGAAATAAATTACAAAAAGAAAAAATAACCAGAAAAAGTAATAAATTACAAAAAAAAACGTAATAAATTACAAAAAGAAAAAAATAATCACTAAAAATTTCAGAAGCTTAGTTCCGAACCCGGTACTATCTGAACCCATATGGACTTACAGTCGAAGCGCTAACAGCTCAGCCGAGAAGCTTCTTGACGCACCCAAAAAAATGAACAATCTGTAGCTGTTGTAATGTTGTATGACGTCAGTCTTCGGTTACGGTTCAAAGGTCAACTAATCCTGACGCTTTTACACCCATCCAACGCCGCTAAAGAAGTTTTCACTTCAAAAATATTGTCTTTTTTAACATCTTTTTTAACATTTTTAACCCATCCAACGCCGCTAAAGAAGGTTTCACTTCAAAAAACACATATATATTCTTCTTTATCCCTCCGGGATTGGCAGCAGTCTGCTATCTACTTCTGTATTTACACACTTCAACTTCTTCCAAATATATTTTTACCAAAAACGGCACGGAAGCGACCACAGAAAAAAAAGACCTTCCGAACCACCTGCCACAAAGAGAGTTCGGCCGCAGCTCAAACTAGCAGATCTTCGTGCAACAGGTGTAGATGGTGATGCAGGGACAACAGTAGTCTCCACAGCATCCGCCGCAACACATTTCGTCTAATTGGTATTGAAAGTACTAGAAAAGTCGAAAATAATTCTAGAGGATTCTAGAGGTTGTGGAAAATAAAGTAGATGACTTACGATAAGGTTTTGTAAAAAACAATTTAGATGTTTTAGCTTTCATGCAAGCCTTCCGTTTCTAGTACTTTAAAACGTAAAATATTACTCATTGTATCAAAAACACTTTATAGATATATAATTGGAATCTCGGAAACGGCTCCAACGACTTTCATGAAATTTAGTATATAGGGGATTTCGGGAGCGATAAATCGATCTGGCTAGGATTCATTTTTAGAAAATGACATTTTATTAAAACAAAGGAAAAATGACTCTTCTTGACATCTATTGACGATGTGAGCAACTAACTGCTTTAACGACACAACAACACTAAAGCTTGCAACAGATGGCGTTGTTACAAAAAAAAATAAGGACCGAAGCTCGGTCATCCAGGTACTAAATACTAAAGAAAGCTTAGAAAACGATAGAACAGAAAAGTAATCATCATTAGCAGAAAATGTGGTGATTATAAATAACAATGTAGCAGAATTGGATTCGACTAATACGCAATAGACACAGAATCGATTCCTTCTCAAGGCGGCTATTTGTAAGCATGAATACCTATGTCTACTTGCATTGGTATTTCTATGGCTTGAACAGCACGTCATGCTGTCCTCCCTGTTATCATACGAACATATTCTGTGGTAGTCGTTACAGGTAGTTGGTGCCCTAGAAAGTCCGACAACTAATCTAACTGCAATGTTTCAATATCGCCGATGGGTCGTGGAGGATGGCAGTCGCTTTACAGAAAATACAAAAATTCATCAGCCGCGTCTCAGTTAGACGGGTAAAAGCTGGCACCTGACTCCGACTCCGAGGTGAAGGCCTTGGATTTGACCAGGTTCAACGCAAAGACGATGATAAATGCATATATTCAGTATTCGCTTCAATTAATAAACAATGGGTCTACCGTGATAGCATCATTAGCAACCTGTCTAAAATTTGACGTCATTACGAGAAGACAACAGCTGCATCACATGGGTCTATTCTTACATTGGTTTTCCTCAAGGCTGTTTGTTGAAGGTTGCGACCTAGTTACTTGTTTGTTTCTATTATGCTGATTCTAAAGGCTTAGTAAATGAGAAACTAAGTTCTAATTAAGCTTTATAGGGCGATGCTGTCATTTTCTAAACTTTGTCAGCCTTTTCTTCCTCTTTTAGGTTTTATTTGTTTAAGGACGGATTCAAATAACTTATAGTTTTCCAATAGTCTAAGTATACCTATGTGTATTACATCTCCGAAGGGGTAGATAGAGGTATTTTAACACCCACATTTCAGTCCCACGTGATTGGGGGCGAGCCCAAAGCCGTCAAGCGGACACCTTGCTATGGGATATATGTATATTTACTGACGGATGAACAACAGCCATATTCTTTAGTGGCTCTTTACGACAACCACGTTAAGAGATGGTCTGGCATTATTCTACTCCACTATATAAAGAGACATAAAATATATCTAAGTACTTTTATCTGCATAATCCCCTAGTCCTATTCCATATTCTACATGTCAACAACCTTGTGTGCCAAATCCTAATACATTGTTTGAGAATATCATGAAAGCCGAAAAAGACAGCGGAAACTTATTGCGAGGCACTTTAATTGATTTGTGCAGAGGCTGGCCATCGCCATTCAGCGTGGAAACGCAGCATGTGAGATGGGCATCTTTGCACCAGGAGTTATCAGGAACGGGTTATTTGATTATTATCAAATTGATATTATATTATTATTGAATTAATTTATAATTATTATTTGTGAAATTAGTGATTTCAATTTATTTTCAACTAGGTGACACGCCTCGGCTTCGCCCGTGGCATACTTCAACCCCGTAGCACCCCTAAGCCATGCGTTACAGAATTGTTTTGCCTTCCCGGAACCTCTCCACTAACGCTTGAACTTTATGATATGGTATTAAGGTTCAAATTGACGTTTAAGTATTATGACGAATCGTTTGTAATGTTTGTAAAGTGTTGTTTTTAGACTTTTTCAAACCATTTTTTATTTTATTTTTTGCGTAAGAACCGCACCTTCATACTGCAAGGAATATTCTAAAAAAAGAATTAGCGAAATCGGTTCAGCTGTTCTCGAGATTTACGCTTAGCAATACATTCAGCGATTCATTTTTATATTATAGATTGAATCCATACTAATACTAATACTAATAATATTATAAATGCGAAAGTAACTCTGTCTGTCTGTCTGTCTGTCTGTCTGTCTGTCTGTCTGTCTGTATGTTACGCTTTCACGCCTAAACCGCTGAACCGATCTTGATGAAATTTGGAACAGAGGTATATTAGAACTTGAGAACGGACATAGGCTACCTTTTATCACGAGAAAGGGGGTTTAAGGGGGGGAAATAGGGGATGAAAGTTTTTATGAAAGTTTGTCATTTCTGAAGATATCTTAATGGAATTTGGTAAAGAGGTAGATTAGAGCTTAGGAACGGACATAGGCTACCTTTTATCGCGAAAAGGGGGGTGGAAGGGGGGAGGACTAGGGCCTTGGGAGAAAAGTTTGTAATTTTTGAAGATTTCTTGATGAAATTTGGTACAGAGATAGTTTAGAGCTTGGGAACGAACATAAGCTACCTTCTATCGCGAAAAGGGGGGAAGAAGGGGGGGAACCAGGGCCTTGGGATAAAAGTTTATCGTTTTAGAAGATTTCCTGATGAAATTTGGTACAGAGATAGTTTAGAGCTTGGGAACGAACATAAGCTACCTTCTATCGCGAAAAGGGGGGAAGAAGGGGGGGGAGAGACGAGGGCCTTGGGATAAAAGTTTATCGTTTTAGAAGATTTCCTGATGAAATTTGGTACAGAGATAGTTTAGAGCTTGGGAACGGACATAGACTACCTTTTATCACACAAAAAGGGGGGTAGTAGGGGGGGGGGGGGCAGGGCCTTGGGATACAAGTTTATCGTTTTAGAAGATTTCCCGATGAAATTTGGAACAGAGATAGTTTAGAGCTTAGGAACGGACATAGACTACCTTTTATTGCGAAAAGGGGGGTAGAAGGGGGGGGACTAGGGCCTTGGGAGGAAAGTTTGTCATTTTTGAAGATTTCTTGATGGAATTTGGTACAGAGATAGTTTAGAGCTTGGAAACAGATATAGGCTACCTTTTATCGCGAAAAGGGGGGTAGAAGGGGGGTGGACTAGGGCCTTGGGAGGAAAGTTTCTCATTTTTGAAGATTTCTTGCTGAAATTTGGTACAGAGATAGTTTAGAGCTTGGTAACAGATATAGGCTACCTTTTATCGTGAAAAGGGGGGTAGAAGGGGGGCGGACTAGGGCCTTGGTATGAAAGTTTGTCATTTTTGAAGATTTCTTGATGAAATTTGGTACACAGATAGTTTAGAGCTTGGGAACGAACATAAGCTACATTTTATCGCGAAAAGGGGGGAAGAAGGGGCGTACCAGGGCCTTGGGATAAAAGTTTATCGTTTTAGAAGATTTCCTGATGAAATTTGGTACAGAGATAGTTTAGAGCTTGGGAACGGACATAGACTACCTTTTATCACACAAAAAGGGGGGTAATAGGGGGGGGGGCAGAGCCTTGGGATACAAGTTTATCGTTTTAGAAGATTTCCCGATGAAATTTGGTACAGAGATAGTTTAGAGCTTAGGAACGGACATAAACTACCTTTTATTGCGAAAAGGGGGGTAGAAGGGGGCCTAGGGCCTTGGGAGGAAAGTTTGTCATTTTTGAAGATTTCTTGATGAAATTTGGTACAGAGATAGTTTAGAGCTTGGAAACAGATATAGGCTACCTTTTATCGCGAAAAGGGGGGTAGAAGGGGGGCGGACTAGGGCCTTGGTATGAAAGTTTGTCATTTTTGAAGATTTCGTGATGAAATTTGGTACACAGATAGTTTAGAACTTGGGAACGAACATAGCTACCTTTTATCGCGAAAAGGGGGGAAGAAGGGGGGTACCAGGGCCTTGGGATGAATGTTTGTCGTTTTAGAAGATTTCCTGAAGAAATTTGGTACAGAGATAGTTTAGAGCTTGGGAACGGACAAAGACTACCTTTTATCACAAAAAGGTGGGTAGAAGGGGGGAACTAAGGCCTTAGGATGGAAGTTTGTCATTTTTGAAGATTTCCTGATGAAATTTGGTACAATGATAGTTTAGAGCTTGGGAACTGGGAACGAACAACGGGCATTGAAGCTTGGGAACGAACATAGGCTACCTATTGACGCGATAATGGAGGCATAGGAGGGGGGGGGGGGGGGGTAATAAGGGATTAAAGTTTGACAGTTTTGAAGATGATGAGATTTTGGTAAAGGGATTAATTAGAGCCTGGTAACGGACATATGCTACCTTTGATCGCGAATAATGTGGTACAAGGGGGGGGGGGATAAGGACTAGATAGTAAATATGAAAGTTTGTTTTGATGATATGCTGTAAAGGCGAATAGTGAGGCGAGTGGAAAGATGAATGTAGTGGCGAGTAGAGATCGAATAAAGAGTTGAGTTGAGGTGCGAGTACCTATCTACTCGCACCTCTACTCAAGTGTGGAGAGTCAAGTAGACAGGCGAAAAGAAAATCGAATGGATGGGCAAGTAGAGAGGCCAATGGCAAGGCGAGTATAGAGAAAAGTACAAAGTCGACTAGAGAGGGGAACAGAGAAGTCAGTAGAGATTCAAGTATAAATTCAAATACAGAGGCGAGTAGAAAGTCGAGTAGAGAGTCGAATATAGAGGCGAGTAGAAAGTCAAGAACAGAGGTGAGTACATAGTCGAGGACAAAGTTGAGTAGAGAGGCGAATTTAATGCTCAATAGCGTCAGCTCAAAACTAAGATAACCGACATCCACGCGGGCGGAGCCGCGGGCAACAGCTAGTTATAAATAAAATTAATTGTAAACTCCGATATGCCAATTAGTTGTGGAGATCAAATAGCAGTCACTTCAAGGAATTTATTGAAAATCAGCCGCGTCCCGACCCCGGGCTGTAGACCCCGGACCCCGGGGTACAGGCCTCGGATGCGACCGGGATTAACGCAAGTATAAAAAAGGTAAAAAAAACATCATGTAATATCTCTGGTAAGTAATTTTATATTAAGTAGTTTAGCAAGTAATGCCAATTGGCGTAAAATGCATTAATTTTAGATTATTTGTACATATACATCCATACTAATATTATAAATGCGAAAGTAACTCTGTCTGTCTGTCTGTCTGTCTGTCTGTATGTTACGCTTTCACGCCTAAACCGCTGAACCGATCTTGATGAAATTTGGAACAGAGGTATATTAGAGCTTGAGAACGGACATAGGCTATCTTTTATCACGAGAAAGGGGGTTTAAGGGGGGGAAATAGGGGATGAAAGTTTTTATGAAAGTTTGTCATTTCTGAAGATATTTTAACGAAATTTGGTAAAGAGGTAGATTAGAGCTTAGGAACGGACATAGGCTACCTTTTATCGCGAAAAGGGGGGTGGAAGGGGGGGACTAGGGCCTTTGGAGAAAAGTTTGTCATTTTTGAAGATTTCTTGATGAAATTTGGTACAGAGATAGTTTAGAGCTTGGAAACGGAAGTAGGCTACCTTTTATCGCGAAAAGGGGGGTAGAAGGGGGGGGGGACTAGGGCCTTGGTACGAACGTTTGTCATATTTAAAGATTTCTTGATGAAATTTAGTACAGAGATAGTTTATAGCTTGGGAACGAACATAAGCTACTTTCTATCGCGAAAAGGGGGTAAGAAGGGGGGGGGGACCAGGGCCTTGGGATTAAAGTTAATCGTTTTAGAAGATTTCCTGATGAAATTTGGTACAGAGATAGTTTAGAGCTTGGGAACGAACATAAGCTACCTTCTATCGCGAAAAGGGGGGAAGAAGGGGGGGGGGGAGGGACCAGGGCCTTGGGATAAAAGTTTATCGTTTTAGAAGATTTCCTGATGAAATTTGGTACAGAGATAGTTGTAACGTTGTGGATTTTTTATAAATCTATTTTTAAATAATTTGTCTAAAATAGTCGATAAATTAGTATTTTCGATACGATATACTAATTTGTCTATGCTGTGCGAGCGAGATTGGACAACATTACTTAAGTGTCTATTCACGGCGCTAAAGTGGGCCCTTTCTTCGGCTACTCTTGGCCGAGGGAGGTCGCTTTGACCCCGGCGGCCAACTGCTGTCGGCACCGGGTAAGTTTTGAGATCAACATTTCCTACTTCTTTCAACAGGTGAAGACTTCTCAGCGGCGCAGCTTTATGCCTGCTAATATGCATGGCTTATTTATGTTTTATTTTAATATGTATATTTTGTGCTATTTCAGCCTACCCATTAGTGCCAAGAGACCGATGACCTCTACGGTCGGAGGTCACGTCACCAGCTTGCACTACTTATAAATATCTTTTCTTATAGCTTCTAGCTACGCTGTTCTGCCGCTGGGGAGATTATCTTCACCTGCTATTATTTTAGCGGGTCACTGGACGTAGTTCCCTTGTGACAAACTGACCCGCACTCTTTCTTTTTCCAGGGTCTTCGCACCGGGCTTCACGCCATCATTCGGTCGTGAGGCACACCAGCGAGGACCCTGGCACGCCGGCAACATCAGCAGCCGGGAGTGAACTAGCTAAGTGCATACCACCATCTCTGCACAACGGATCAAACAACGCCTCGGCAGAATATTTATTGCGAATCCACCCTGAGATTCATTTCTATATTACCTATACCCATTTATAAATTTATGTAACGTCTTCCTTTACTTCGATTATAATTGTCATCAATTGTTAATCAATCTTTTCTTTACTGCTCATACCCTAGCCGGTATAGACTTTATATTATTAATTTTACAGTGCTCCCATAGCCACATTTAATTCACTTTTATTTACATTATTTAACTTGCACATTAAAATCCTAGCATAAACATATCCTCCGTTACATTGGCGCCCAACGTGGGTATTATTCTGCCGCAGGTATTGTGTGTTTGTTCCGTAATATTATATTTATTCTTATTTCTTCTTTACTTTACCAGTGTGGTGATTTTTTCACTAATTTTTAGTGATTTTTTATATTTTTTCCATATGTGGGTAGAAAAAAATAAATTATTATTTTTCTCAATTTCATGTTTAACCGAATAATGAACATTTATTTTCATTATATAAGTGTCATTACATACATAATTTACATTCATACCTCTGTTTAATTTAACAACAAGGTAATTATCAATACTTTTACATTTCTTTGCATTAACACTATATTGTTGATGAAACCTTTGTTCTAGTTAAACTAGACAGGTTTATTATCTCTTACAGTTGTTTGAACTGTATATTACCTCTATTATACCCACTGGTAAAGTAAAGTTCTATTTTCTTTTACTTCTTATGGACTTGTTGATCTCAATTTCATATCATCTCGCTACTTACTTTTTATTAATTTTTGTTCTGGTGTGTCTATTGTACACACACTGAGTACCCCGTCAGTGAATTCATTATATTTTTACATTTACTTACCTTATGTGCATATATTATGCATAATAATAACATATAATATGTTATTATATCAACCTATTGCTGGTTGAATTTTGTTTACATTTTAATTTTTCAACTATTTTGTTGTTTTAAACACAAGTAGTCTACTATTCACTGACAGGTTACCTATATTTTACTTTGTTTCAGTAAATTACTTACTTTATTGAAGTAAATTACTTACTTCACCTTCTGTCAATCTCGCTCATCGCACCATAGTTTTTACTTATTACTAACTTTGGGTTACTTTACCATTTAAATTTTATACTGAACTGTTTTGTAGTCATGTTGCTCGTTGTCGGATTTCTGTATCCAAATTAGCTTGATTATAAAAAAAAAAAAGAAATATATATTATATTATATTCCTTGAAAAGAAATACAAGGAAAAACAAAAGATCTCCATAAAATTATTATATATCTTTGAAAAGAACAACAAAGATAATATACTTAAATTGATAGTCCTCCATCTTGTTCTGCATATTGGATTGTTGAGTCTGTAATTGAAGTCTTTAAAATAATTACCTTTAATTTAAATTGACCGTACAAAGTATACATTACCCATATTCCCTATAGGATGCCTGGTGTATCAATGGACATATTCATGACAAAATGTGTGTTCCTTTCATGTTATTTTTAGCAAATATATAGCAGTCATTCAAATAATCAAATAATTCGACATAAAACATTTTAATTACACAAAATAAACAAAACATAAAGTTAACCTAACATAATCAATTAATTTAAAGTAACAACTTAACTTCTTACAATGAATTCTTGTGTTCTAATAATCACTATTGTTTTTCAATCATAATTTTCAATTCTAATAAACTTTGCATAGCACTTAAATAATATTACACCACTGTTGTGGCAAACAAGTATATACCAACACATACTTGTAATTTAAAATATAATTAAAACTTGTATTTTACAAACTTCTTCTTGTTATTGTACTTTGCTGGTACACTGCCTGCAACCTTTTAATCACTTCATGGTCGTAATGATATACACTTTTACCTATAAAAGGGTCAACAGTTATAACTTTAATTTCATGTACCCAACTATGAACACTTTTTACAAAAACTTTTAATAACTTGAAATACACATCCGTCCTGTTGATAGTCTTCTTGCGTACAAGTGTACTGCTTTTCAATTGTTTACTTGTATCTTTGATTCTTATAATTATTGAACATCAAATTAATTTCATCAAAACTTTGTTTTGAATTGTTCTGAAAGAAAAATGTAACTAAACCGTCAAACGTCATATAACTTTGACAATCAAAAAGTGTTGCCAGTGGTAGAATTTAAAATTACTACTATCTATTGTTTCAAAATTGCCTTGTTTTTTTAAAACAAAATAAAATTATTCTTTTAAGAATAACAATTTTTGGTCTTTTGTGCTAAATATTATACAATATCTTTTAACCCTATGGTTGCCTCCGTATTTTGTTGTCTGATTTTTCCTGGGATGGCTATTTCATTTTTATGTTCCTGTTGTTTTATTATCAACATTTATTCACTACGATTATATTATGGTGAATAATAATATCAAAAATAAAATATAAAATTATTAAAAATAAATCAATTAAAAATATAAAATATTTTTAAAATCTTTGTTCTTTGGAACTGGAACTTAAACATTTTTCATTAATTTTAACATTTTGCAAAAAATATTTTTTCTTGACTTGTAAAAAAAAATTTTTGGATCTTTTTGTCACAAGACAAACGCAAACGACTACAAAACATTAAATTAATTTTTTTGTTGAACCTTGGGTTCTGATTTTTTGAACTTTTTAAACTTTGGTAAGTTTTTAAAACTTTTAAATTTTTTGAACAGTCGTTGTTCCTTTTGCAACTGATGTTTGCATAAATAATACTCACTGTATGTGGGTGAAATAATAAGCCACTATCCTTTCAAAATAACTCTTTTAATAATAATTTGACTTGGTCATAACTTTTAAAAGTAGTTAATTATACTTTTGCATTGTTCATATTTGACAATGACACTTATATGGCTAGACTAAATTTAACTTAAACTTTTTAAATCTATATACCCTACCACTGCTATATATTTTCTTCTTCTTTTCTCCTCTCTTTGAGATGGAACTTAGAACTTCGTGTTCGTTTTTCTTTATTATTAGGCTTTGCCTAGTAATGGTTGTTGTGGGTCGGTTGGCGTTTTAAACCAACCGATGTTGTTTTTGGGTCCGTTGGCGTTTTAAACCAACGGATACCGTATCTTGGTGCTGGGATACTAAACCAGTCACCGGGAATTTTTATGGCTTTATACCATTTGTTGGATCTGTTGGCGTTTTAAACCAACAGATACCTTTTTCTTCGAGCTGGGAATTCAACCAGTATCGGGGTACTGTTTTATGGTTTTATACCATTATGCTGAGCGGTCGTGCAAACTCAGTTTAAAAACAAGCCTCATTGCATCCCTTTTTGTTATGTCTTCTTCCGAGCGGTTTGCAAACTCGTGAAATAAGCCTTATTGCAGATGCGGTAATGTATACATCTAAAATAAGCCCTATACTAAAAACATAACACTTTCCCTTTTTAAAGTTGAAAATATTTAGTGGTTCGATTGCTTCTTTTCTTCCCATTGAAATTGTTGTCTGTGACATTTCAATGTTTTCCATCTTGTTTGATTTACGTCTGAGTCTCCAGTGCCTATTAACCTGGAAACTCTCTTCGCAAGGAACGCGTGTGCTACATTTTTGAAGTGGCAACCGCTAAGTATGGATGAACATGATAGGGGAGGTATGTAAAGAAGTATGTATGTGTAAGCGTAAGTCAGGCATTTTATTGAGCAGTCCAGTATCGGGTTTTTGGGTAACAAAAACCCAGAACTAATTGGGGGGGTATTGTAACGTTGTGGATTTTTTATAAATCTATTTTTAAATAATTTGTCTAAAATAGTCGATAAATTAGTATTTTCGATACGATATACTAATTTGTCTATGCTGTGCGAGCGAGATTGGACAACATTACTTAAGTGTCTATTCACGGCGCTAAAGTGGGCCCTTTCTTCGGCTACTCTTGGCCGAGGGAGGTCGCTTTGACCCCGGCGGCCAACTGCTGTCGGCACCGGGTAAGTTTTGAGATCAACATTTCCTACTTCTTTCAACAGGTGAAGACTTCTCAGCGGCGCAGCTTTATGCCTGCTAATATGCATGGCTTATTTATGTTTTATTTTAATATGTATATTTTGTGCTATTTCAGCCTACCCATTAGTGCCAAGAGACCGATGACCTCTACGGTCGGAGGTCACGTCACCAGCTTGCACTACTTATAAATATCTTTTCTTATAGCTTCTAGCTACGCTGTTCTGCCGCTGGGGAGATTATCTTCACCTGCTATTATTTTAGCGGGTCACTGGACGTAGTTCCCTTGTGACAAACTGACCCGCACTCTTTCTTTTTCCAGGGTCTTCGCACCGGGCTTCACGCCATCATTCGGTCGTGAGGCACACCAGCGAGGACCCTGGCACGCCGGCAACATCAGCAGCCGGGAGTGAACTAGCTAAGTGCATACCACCATCTCTGCACAACGGATCAAACAACGCCTCGGCAGAATATTTATTGCGAATCCACCCTGAGATTCATTTCTATATTACCTATACCCATTTATAAATTTATGTAACGTCTTCCTTTACTTCGATTATAATTGTCATCAATTGTTAATCAATCTTTTCTTTACTGCTCATACCCTAGCCGGTATAGACTTTATATTATTAATTTTACAGTGCTCCCATAGCCACATTTAATTCACTTTTATTTACATTATTTAACTTGCACATTAAAATCCTAGCATAAACATATCCTCCGTTACATAGTTTAGAGCTTGGGAACGGACATAGACTACCTTTTATCACACAAAAAGGGGGGTAGTAGGGGGGACCAGGGCCTTGGGATACAAGTTTATCGTTTTAGAAGATTTCCCGATGAAATTTGGTACAGAGATAGTTTAGAGCTTGGGAACGGACATAGACTACCTTTCATTGCGAAAAGGGGGGCAGAAGGGGGGGACTAGGGCCTTGGGAGGCAAGTTTGTCATTTTTGAAGATTTCTTGATGAAATTTGGTACAGAGATAGTTTAGAGCTTGGAAACAGATATAGGCTACCATTTATCGCGAAAAGGGGGGTAGAAGGGGGGCGGACTAGGGCCCTGGGAGAAAAGTTTCTCATTTTTGAAGATTTCTTGATGAAATTTGGTACAGAGATAGTTTAGAGCTTGGAAACGGAAGTAGGCTACCTTTTATCGCGAAAAGGGGGGTTGAAGGGGGGCGGACTAGGGCCTTGGTATGAAAGTTTGTCATTTTTGAAGATTTCTTGATGAAATTTGGTACAGAGATACTTTAGAGCTTGGGAACGAACATAAGCTACCTTTTTACGCGAAAAGGGGGGAAGAAGGGGGGTACCAGGGCCTTGGGATAAAAGTTTATCGTTTTAGAAGATTTCCTGATGAAATTTGGTACAGAGATAATTTAGAGCTTGGGAACGGACAAAGACTACCTTTTATCACAAAAAGGTGGGTAGAAGGGGGGGACTAAGGCCTTAGGATGAAAGTTTGTAATTTTTGAAGATTTCCTGATGAAATTTGGTGCAACGATAGTTTAGAGCTTGGGACCGAACATAGGCATGGAAGCTTGGGAACGAACATAGGCTACCTATTGACGCGATAATGGAGGCATGGGGGGGCGGGGTAATAAGGGATTAAAGTTTGACAGTTTTGCAGATGATGAAATTTTGGTACAGGGATTAATTAGAGCCTGGTAACGGACATATGCTACCTTTGATCGCGAATAATTTGGTAAAAGGGGGGGAGGGGGGGATAAGGACTAGATAGTTAATATGAAAGTTTGTCATTTTTGATGATATGCTGTAAAGGCGAATAGGGAGGCGAGTGGAAAGATGAAAGTAGTGGCGAGTAGAGATCAAATAGAGAGTTGAGTTGAGGTGCGCTCTACTCAAGTGTGGAGAGTCAAGTAGACAGGCGAAAAGAAAATCGAATGGATGGGCAAGTAGAGAGGCCAATGGAAAGGCGAGTATAGAGAAAAGTACAAAGCCGAGTAGAGAGGGGAACAGAGAAGTCAGTAGAGATTCAAGTATAAATTCAAATACAGAGGCGAGTAGAAAGCCGAGTAGAGAGTCGAATATAGAGGCGAGTAGAAAGTCGAGAACAGAGGTGAGTACATCGTCGAGGACAAAGTTGAGTAGAGAGGCGAATTTAATGCTCAATAGCGTCAGCTCAACACTAAGCGATAACCGACATCCACGCGGGCGGAGCCGCGGGCATCAGCTAGTATATATATATATAACATATAGGACACGTCAATTTGACTTTACCTCGCCTGATGGTAAGCTGAAGGCAAAGTCTCAGGAAAGAGGGCCACTATTATATAAATGTACTGATGATTGATGGCTAGTACACATATTGATAATGCACTTGTACTTTTTTCATTATTATCTCTTAATTAATATCGTGGAAAAGTACGAATGCATTATCAATATGTGCAATAATTTTAGTTTAGTTTGCATGCAACTCAAACTGTACTAACATTAAATTCTCCTGGGATTATCAAATATGGCAGCCAAAGTCTAAGAAAATATTCTTGACTCCTGCTATCTTTATTATATACGCTATAATACTGAATTACTGAATTGAGTAACAAATTTAATATGTCGCTTAAGGTTATTAACATTTTATGGGCTATAAAAGTTAGGTCGGGCAAATCTGCAGGCATGAGCTAGTTTTCTTAATAATTTTCTCAGCAATTTACATAACCAAGAAACTGTTTTTGGAAATTTGCCCATAGCTGCTGAGACTAGATTCTTCCTTGTGCCAATATAGGTCAATAAACTTAAGTAACAGTATAAGTGAAAATGACCGTGATGTGGAGTGTTGTAATGGAAGAGAGCATTAGAAGGTACTTACAGGGCCAGCTGCATGAATATGAGTGTCCCACACGTGTATAGGCCACGGTAACCAGTTTCTATCAGGTGGACCGTGTGCTTGTCTGCCACCCAAGTGTCACAAACAAAACCTCTAAGATGAAACTCAATGCCGTTTTAAACTAAAACGCAAAGCTTGTACTTCGGAGAACATGTTCTTATCTTGACATTTATGAAGCGATGACTGTTGGGGACGACAGAAACAGGATAGACGGCCAAGAGGTATATGGTGGCCTAATATTTTGTACCGCTGGCGCTTCTGTCGTGCGGCGAGTGGACTGTATGTAGATCTTGATGCTGGCGGGTGGACGAAGGTGCCGATGGGAGCGTGGATTCTGAACTGCTTGCGGCTTGATGAATGATGATCTGCAGAAGGGTACTTCAACTTCCAGGGTCTTTCCAGTGAAACAGCGATTTCTTTCTTCTTGTTTATTAGAGGTTTTTTCTCTAAGGCTGCTGGTTCCGCACTGAATTCGGGAGGAAAAATGACCGGCTTATATAGGGTACTCTGACCAATCAGAGCCCTTTGGATTCTACCTACAAACTGCTTTAGCCAATCAGCGGCTTTGTTTACATTGCCTATTTTATTTTTCCTCACGGATTCTATATTTTACAATTTTATCTTATAGATAATACCTTATATTTACTTAATAACATAAATTTAACAATAAAAACATTAGTTTAGACCTTAAAAACTATAAAAATAGCTAACGGCTCTCGTTACGGTAAAGTTCTACAGTAGCTAAGCTTCGTGGCGCGTTCTGCGTAGGTGGCGCCGCCAAGCGGAAATGATTGGAGACTCATTTGGGAATTTTTATTCACATAAATCTAATTACAAAACTTATAACTTATCCTTATGAACTATTTACAAATTACAAGTACGTCGTCGCTAATATTCTCCCCCACGGTGCGTGGCACTGCATCCTCGGGCAGCGACGATGTGGCAGGTACCAGCGTGATGACTCGACGTGTCGGCCGTCGGAGTACTCCACCCGAAGTCCGCACGTCCAATATCCTAGTTCTTCCGTCTGGTCCTGGATACACCTTGATGACCTCGCCTCGGGGCCACGAATTTCTCGGCAGCGTCGCGTCGACTATGAGCACGATGTCGCCTATCTTCGGATCGTTAGTTTCCTTACCCTCTATCTTTCTAGGCATCAAGAGGGGTAAGTACTCTTTGATCCATCTCTTCCAGAAGTGGTCCGCTAGCCTTTGCGTAGTTTTCCAGCTGGGTCTTCCTATCAACTCGGTGTCGTTGAACTCGCCGGGTGCTGACATGCCGCATGACCTACCCAACAAGAAGTGGTTGGGGGTCAAACTTTCCTCTTCAGTGGGGTCCATGCTGACGGGGGTGAGGGGCCTTGAATTGACGGTGTGCTCCACCTCGGTTAGGAGCGTGTGAAGCACTTCTTCTGGCGGTGACTTCTCTTCGAGGACCGCTGCTAACGCCGTTTTGACTGATCTTACGAGTCTCTCCCAGGCACCTCCCATGTTCGGACAACCAGGAGGGATGAACTTCCAGGTGATCCCTCTCTCTTGTGCGGCTTGCTGCAGCTCTTTGTTCGCCCCGACGAAGTTCGTACCGTTGTCGCTGAAGATTGTCTTCGGAGTTCCTCTTCTTGCTGCCATCCGTCGGAGTGCCATAATCATAGAGCTAGTGCTTAGAGATGGCACTAACTCCAGATGTACAGCTCTGGTGGTGAGGCAAGTGAACAGTGCCCCCCAACGCTTCTCTCTTCTTCTCCCCACGGTGACGTGCATTGGCCCGAAGTAATCCACAGCGGCGTTGGTGAACGGGAACTGGTGATGCTGAAGACGTTCTCTTGGTAAGTCTCCCGCTGGTGGTATCCCCGGCGTACCTTTCCTTGTCTTGCACCACTGACAGCCGTGAGATATAGCTTTCAGTGTTGTTCTTAAGCCGAGGACCCAATACTTTTGACGGATTTCGTTCATGACCGTCGCGTTGTTTGCATGTAGGAACTTCTTGTGGTAATGCTCGATGAGGAGGCGTGTGATTTTGTGCCTTCCATCTAGCACAACAGGATTCATTTTTCTTTCGCCTTCATCTTGAAACTTGTTCGTTCTACTTCTTAATTTGATGATGTCGTCTTCACCCATGTAGACGTCAATCTTCTTTATTCGACTTGCATTTTCTAATGGTTTCTTATCCTTCAATTTTCTTAAGTCAGCCGAGAAGCTGTCGGCTTGACTCATCTTCAATAATAACTTTTCAGCCTTCTTCAAGTGTTCTTCGTGTAGAGGTACGTATAGCCGCTTGTCTGCGCTGGCGGAGATTTGTAGCTTACCGGGCTGGGTCTTCTTTTGTGGCTTCCAGGGCTCGTCCTTCTCTCGGGCGGCGACGGTGGTTGCCTTGCGGGTTCTCAGGCGGCTGACGAAGGCGATGACTCTCGCAGTAGTGCGCAGCAATCGCTCCCAGCTCGAGAAACGTTCCAGGTCCAGTAGAGTCTTGTCTGTTGCTTTCGTTGCCATCGCTTTCAGTTGATTCTTTTCTTCTAGCAGCGCACCTCCTTGCTTGAAGTCTCGATGTGGCCACTCTTCTTCTGGCTGGCGGAGAAATGACGGCCCCTGGAACCACCTGGCGTTGCTGTCGAACTCGGCTGGGACACCCCTTGTGGCGTCATCTGCCGGGTTTTGCTTAGTAGGCACCCATCTCCATTCTTTAGTTTTCGTTTTCTCTTCTATTTCTGCCAGTCGGTTTGCCACGAACGTCTTGAATTTTCTAGGTTCTGAGTTGATCCATTGTAGTACAGTGCTGGAGTCGGTCCAGTATACTGTCTTTGATGCTTCGAGCTCCATCTCTCCTTTGATCGACGCCGCCATCCTACTACCAAGCAAGGCCGCTTGTAATTCAAGCCTTGGGATAGACACTGGCTTCGTAGGCGCGACTCTGGCTCTGCCGGCGATCATAGAGACGTGGACTCGTCCACTGGGCTCGGTTGTCCTCCAATAGACGACTGCTGCATAGGCTTCTTCGCTTGCATCGGTAAATGTATGCAGCTGTCCGCTTCGACTGCACGGTGAGATGCACCTCGGGATCTTCAAACTTGATAATGTTGATACATCTTCTAGGTATCTTCGCCAGGCTGCTTCTTGTTTTTCACTTATAGCTTCGTCCCAGTCCGTCTTAGTACGCCAGATTTCTTGAATCAATTTCTTCCCTTGTATTAATACTGGCGCGGCGAATCCCAATGGGTCGAATGTAGACATAACGGCGCTCGTGACTTCTCTCTTGGTCGGAGTCCGTTGCCCATTCAGCAGCTCTTCTGGCGTGTTGCGTAGCCCAATGTTGAAGGCTAATGCGTCTTCTTTAACCAGCCATCTTAGACCGAGAGTCTTCTCTTCTTTCGCGAGTGGCAGTGAATCTTCTTTATTTGCTTCTTCTATGTCAGGCAACGCAGTCGCGTAGTTACTGGCCCAGCCCTTGAGATGAAAACTTGCTCTTGCATGGATTTCTTTAACTTGCTCGGCTATCTTCTTTGCTTCTTGGGTCGACTCGAAGCTCTGGAGATAGTCGTCCATGTAATGATTTCGGCTGATGGCTTTCACTGCTTCGGGTCGAGTCTCTTTGAAGTCTTCTGCGTTCTTGTTCATGACGTATATCGCCGTCGCCGGTGATGACGCTGCTCCAAAGATGACTGACGTCATACGATATTCTTCTGGCTTGCCTGTCCTCTTCTCACCTCGCCACAGGAACCGTAGGCTGTCCCGATCCTCTTCTCTAATCTTGATACGAAGAAACATGTCTTGAATGTCAGCCATGATTGCCACTGGACCTTCTCTGAAGCGCAGCAACACCCCAAACAACGACTGCAGTAGGTCTGGGCCTGGTAGCAGCACGTCGTTGAGGCTCTTTCCGTCGTACTTGGCGGCTGCATCGAAGACTATTCTTGGCTTCTTCTTGATCGGGTGTATCACGGCGAAGTGAGGTAGGTAGAAGGTTCTACCTTCACTGACGACGTTTGAGATCTTCTCTGCATAACCTTTTTCAATGAGGTTCTTGATCTGCTTCTCGTAGGACTGCTTGACCTCGCTGTCTCGATCTAACTTCTTTTCTACGTTCACCAAGCGTCGTAGAGCTTGATTGTAGTTGTTAGGTAGGGACTCATCTTCGCTCCTCCACAGTAGGCCTGTCTCGAACTGACCGCTGGGAAGTTGTTTCGTTGTCTTCTCGAGGATTTCCAGGGCTCTTCTGTCGCTGTCGTTCGTTGGCAGCTTGTTCTGAATTCCAAGTGATTCTAGTTGGAAATGCTCTCGGATGACGTCTTCCATGGCTTCATCTGCTGTCTTGGCTCTGCCGTAGTGGATGAAGTGTACCGCAGCGCTGGAACCCGTTTCACACCCATGTAGCACCCACCCTAGACTAGTGAGTGAGGCTACGGGCTCGGATGGTTTTCCTTTCTTCAGTCTTCTTGTGACGATAAGGCCCCAGTTATCTTGACCTATCAACATCTTCGGTTTCTCGGTTGTGTAGAGAAGTTGATCTTCAATCTTCTTTAAATGCTGGCAGCTGGTAATAGTGTCCTTCTTTATTCTTTGTTCTGACAGGTTGAGATCGTCGATGGTTCTTGCGGTGATATTCTTCTTGTCTCTTCTGAAGGCACCTTTAATCTTCAGTTGTATCTTCTGGGAATCCTTGATGATCTTTGTACCGACTGTTTCAATAGTTAGCGTTTCTGTCTTGCCCACAGCTCCGATCGTCTCTGCCACCGCCTGGTCTAGAAGCGTGATGGTTGAGCCTTCATCCAGCAGCGCCAGCACCCGAGCTTGCCCTTTCGGCCCGTAGATGTCGACTGGCACGATCTTCAGGTATGCTTTTTCTCCACTGATGGTGTTGTGGATGGAGGCGACCTTCCCTTCTGATGAGCTTCCTTCTTCTTTCTTCTCAAATGGTTTCGGCGGCTTGTCGGAGTGTAAGATAGTGTGATGCCATCTTCCACATTTCTTGCAGTTTGGAGCTCTACAGTTGGTTCTTGAATGCTGGAACCGTAGACACTTGAAGCACGTTCTAGCTTTCTTCACTATTTCCCATTTTTCATCAATGTTTGCTTCTTTCAGCTTCTTGCATTCTATCAGGAAATGCTCTTCTTGACATATGGGACAACTCTTCTTGAACTTCTCTCGTTCAGTTTCATGTGAAGACTCTCCTTGAATCGTATGCACGGGTCTTCTTGTACCCCTCTTCTGGTCTGAAGGCTCTTCAATTGGGGCAAAGTCACCGCACATGTCTGCTTCTACTTCTAAAAATTCTTCAATGAGCAGTAGCTCTTGTAAGTCTTCCTCCCTTCGGCTTCTATGGTAGGCGAACCATCTGAATTTCATAGCTGGAGGCATCTTCTCAATGATAGCTTTCAATGTTTCAGGAGAGCTGAGATACTGCGGCTTCTTCAAGGCTTTGATTGTTTGAACAGCGTTCTTGACTTTGCTTGCAAACTTACAGATGTCGCTTGGGTTTTCAGCGACTTTAGGTAGGCTCTTGATCTTCTCTAATTCCGCCAGTGCTAGTGCCCCAGGTCTTCCAAATCTTGATTCCAGCGCCTTGAGTACTTCGTAGGGATCTTCAGCGGTGAACAGTAGGCTCTGGACAGCTTCCTTTGCTCTTCCCTGGATCGCTCTTCTGAAGCGTGCCATGTTCTGTATGTTAGAAAACGAGGCAGCTGTGTCTTCGAAGGTCCTCTTGAACGCCAACCATTCTTCACAGGAACCGTTGAAGTGAGGAAGTTCAACCATCTTTGATGACATTGTTTCATGCGACTTCTGAGCGATCTCTTTAATAGCTTGAGCTAACTCCTGGATGTCGCTCTTCTTTTCTTCACGTTCAGAAGACTTTCTTTCTTCGGTGGGCCCGACCCCTGTCTCGACGACCCATTTTTCAACTTGGGTTATTTCGTACGACTCTTCTCCAGCATCTTCTTCTTCTGATTCTGCGGCGATGAGTTCCAGCTTAGCCCGAGCTACCTTGGATCGCGCCTCGGCTAGCTCGAGCTCCCGTAGTGCCAACGCCATCTTCGCTTGCACTTCTGCTCTCTTCCTATGCGACGAGCGGGACGGTGTGTCCGTGTTGCGGGTCGACTTCTTAGGGTGAGGCCGCTGCAGACTGTCTTCATACTTCGATGTCGGTGTGCTTGCTTCGTCCCGACGTGAAGTGACACTTCGCTGACTGTCTTGCAACGTTGTATGGCTGGCTGTGATGGTACTCTGCTCCTCAGAATCTTCAAATTCCTCTTCAATGATGCTGGGCGGAGGCGCCGTGCGAGTCGGCTCCCCTTGCGCAGACTCCAATCTTGACCCATCGAATGATTGTAGTCTTGCTTGCTTCTGAATCAGCGGAACTGGCTTTTTTCTGCTTACTGTACTTGCGGACCCCGTAGTACCCGTGGTCGATGAACCGGTGCTCGCTTCACTCGGCGTATTCATGCTCCAGTCCGACGAGGTGGTTTCTTCTGAAGTCTTCGATTGTTCTGATCCTGCTCTTGTGGTTGGCATCTTCTATTCTTCAAATCTTGACCCAATCCGGCTATCGATGGACCAAAAAATGTTGGGGACGACAGAAACAGGATAGACGGCCAAGAGGTATATGGTGGCCTAATATTTTGTACCGCTGGCGCTTCTGTCGTGCGGCGAGTGGACTGTATGTAGATCTTGATGCTGGCGGGTGGACGAAGGTGCCGATGGGAGCGTGGATTCTGAACTGCTTGCGGCTTGATGAATGATGATCTGCAGAAGGGTACTTCAACTTCCAGGGTCTTTCCAGTGAAACAGCGATTTCTTTCTTCTTGTTTATTAGAGGTTTTTTCTCTAAGGCTGCTGGTTCCGCACTGAATTCGGGAGGAAAAATGACCGGCTTATATAGGGTACTCTGACCAATCAGAGCCCTTTGGATTCTACCTACAAACTGCTTTAGCCAATCAGCGGCTTTGTTTACATTGCCTATTTTATTTTTCCTCACGGATTCTATATTTTACAATTTTATCTTATAGATAATACCTTATATTTACTTAATAACATAAATTTAACAATAAAAACATTAGTTTAGACCTTAAAAACTATAAAAATAGCTAACGGCTCTCGTTACGGTAAAGTTCTACAGTAGCTAAGCTTCGTGGCGCGTTCTGCGTAGGTGGCGCCGCCAAGCGGAAATGATTGGAGACTCATTTGGGAATTTTTATTCACATAAATCTAATTACAAAACTTATAACTTATCCTTATGAACTATTTACAAATTACAAGTACGTCGTCGCTAATAATGACTGTCCGATACCCGAGAGGAATACTGCGTCAGAGTTTTATTTATCAATTAGCAACGATATCGACATCCAGGTAAGGTTGGCTTGATGTCCAAACAGATTGGAGAGGTGCCATACACCCCCGCTATGTGTCATTTTTTAAAGTCAGGGAAGTACCAACCCATTAAATATTTGTATATTTTTTTACTTTTGCCCATGGCGTTTTGACCCCATTTTCGCAACCAGCGGGAATCTTTTCCTGGGTTAAAAAGTCTATATGTTATTCAGGACTATAATCTGTCCCTGAAGCAAATTTCAGCCAGATCTTTTCAGCCGTTAGAGCGTGATTATATCTATATATATCATTCATACATCGTCACAAATTTTCACATTTTTAACATAAACAGGATCGGACAGGAAGAAAGCATTTATTTTTAAGTTGAGAATTAAAACTCGAAATAAAACCCTGTGCCAATCCATCTTACTAGCGTTTAAACAGTAGCCTGAAGCCTCCTAACATTGGAAGAGGCCTATGTCCCGCAGTCGACTGCTATAGGTTGATTGGTTAATTGATTGATTGGCATGTTAAAGGACTATGATAGTAAAACAACGTTACCACTACAATACATTTCAACACAGAACCTTCAAATGTGGCCTCATGCAGCCTGTGACGTAATGAATATTTAATATCACTTAATTGCTGTCCAAAATCATGTAGATCCTTGGTCGGTGTTTACGGAAGTAAATGGATTAAATAGTGAAATAATTAACAGTGTTTCACATTCTGTTAATTCTCTACAATATCTTGAAACAATATTGAGCCTTTAAAAATTATCTGACGTTTTACAGCAGAATAGTGAACAGTCGACCAGTGATTTATTTTATTGCAAAATTCTGATTTGTGAATCTCGCTCTATTGCCAACAGAACTCGGCTTTGCATACAAATATGTCGATTGTTTGAGCTGCTTTCTGTTTGTGGAAGGAAATCAAACTGAAAATAACCTTTACTGCAAAAATAGTTCTTCGTTATCTCACAAATATAGCACTTCATAATATGCTATGTGAGCACGTGTGTGAAAAAATGCACCCCGTCACTTTACAAATTAATTTATCTAATCACTGCACCAAAATAGCCCTGTACCAACCCATCTGGCCAGCGTGGAAACAGTAAGCAAACGCTTCGAACTTTAGCAGAGGCAGTGTTCTGCAATAGACTAAATTGATTGAATCACAGTACAGTAAAATTATATTAATTACAGCACCTTTCACTACTGAACCGTGTCTGATCCAGGTAGAGCCTTTCTCACAATAAATGAGTTGACTCAACCGAGTACTAGATATCTCTCAGAATTAGAAACAGACTATAAAATATCGGTGAAAACAATAATATTATCCACAAAATAGTAAGCAATTGTAGGTATAAACCTCCCTCTTGTTTCAAGTCAGTTAAAAAATACAATAACGAAGACTTGGAACTAATAAGTACATCTGAAATAGACGCCACATAACTAACATAGGTAAAATATTACAAAATTATTACTAAGAATTGTCAAACATGAAACCCAAATGGTCAAATGTTAAACAATTTGTAATTTACAACCCTTCCCAAATAAATGAGAATTAAAGACCAGTTTGAATGAGTTTAAATTTTGTTAGTATAGTTCGCATGGTTTTATATATATTTTATAACCAGTTGTATACATTTTATCTGCTTTGAATAATAACTAAATTATTTAGGCTTGTTTATACTAGCATTTATTTTACGGAAAATATTGTCATTAATATGAATTAAGTATGTTGGTTCTCGATTGTTGGTGACGGCCTGTTAATATTCGGAAGGTGGGGAATAAATGAGAGAAATTTTCTAAGAGCATTTACACTTCTATGTGCAGTCATCATCAAATATATTTAGACTAGCACTTTTTCCAACACTACCGTGCTTGCATAGCCAGCATCCGTCTGTCTGGAAGAGATCGCAGACCGCGATAAGGCCGCCCATTGTACAACTTTTTGTCATGTACATTCTCTGTATATTTTTTATGTTTGGTGTGCAATAAAGAGTATTTATCTTATCTTATCTTATCCTATCGATGTAACTAAACTAAATAGCAAAGCATTATTCTTCTTCTTCATCCTAACGTTAATCCCAGTCGCATCCGAAGCTTTTCAACTTGGAGTCTGGGGTCCGCTTTTTACCAGTCTAACTGCGGATTTGGTTAAACTTGGATATTTTCCGTGAAGCGACTGCCATCTGACATCATCATCCACAACCCAAAGGCGATATCGAAGCATTGCAGCTAGATCAGTTGTTGGATTTTTGAGGGCTCCAACTACCCGTAACGACTGCCATAGATGTTTGTATGACAACAGGGACCGACGGCTTAACGTGCTATCCGACGCACGACCAGACCAATGCAAATACCCACATTCATGCGTACAAATATTTGCACTGAGCGGGGACCGAACCCACGCCTCTTGCGTAGCGGACGCGTTCATTACCGCTACGCCACGGAGGCTGTACTGTAGTATTAATAATACCAAAGCATTATTGATACTATTTATTTCTAATACTAGACAAGCTACTTAAACTAAAATGCTCCACGATGACTGGGGAGACGGGAATAACATGATATGACACATGTTTTACATATTTTCTCACAATTAACTAAAAAGAAATCCTAGAAATACGACTTTATGTTGACATAGCTATAGGTGAAAATATATCTATATAAAAAAATCTCTATTGACTATGTCGAGCACCTGCACCGATATTTTTATTCGTATTTTTAGTTGGAACTGGACTGACTGGACTATATGAGTATTTCTATCGTGTATTCGTCGACAAAATTGAAGTCTGGGATTAATAACTTTGTTATTTACGACTAAAAGTTACGGAATCAGAGTTGTAGAGAATTTAATTTGCAAAAAAGCGGCCAAGTGCGAGTCGGACTCGCCCATGAAGGGTTCCGTAGCAACAAGTAGGTAATTTGGGGTTTACGATTTATGACGTATTAAAAAAAACTACTTACTAGATCACCTTCAAACCAATTTTCGGTGCAATTTTTGAGTTTCAGTTCTAAGTATGGGGAAACCCCCAAAACTTATTGTTTTTTTTTTTTCTATTTTTGTGTGAAAATCTTAATGCGGTTCACAGAATACATCTACTTATCAAGTTTCAACAGTATAGTTCTTACAGTTTCGGAAAAAAGTGGCTGTGGCATACGGACGGACCGACAGACAGACATGACGAATCTATAAGGGTTCCGTTTTTTGTCATTTGGCTACGGGGTTTTTGTGTTACGAATAGTTTGGAAAACAAATAATATCATCTATGCTAACTATTCAAGTTCTGACTCGACATTCACTTTTTACCCGACTGACAAGAAGCGGTACGTTTTTCGCGCGTATCTTGTATGTATATACGTATGTTTGTGATATTATTTATCATCTTATATGGATTTCAAAGATTCATTGCTCAAATGAAAGGTATTTACTGCCCAAGTGTTCTTGGGTACATAAAATATGAAGAAAAGCTATATGTTGGATGTTTGGAACAAAAATGTATGTGGTAAAAAAACACAAAAATTCATGAAGGAAATTATATATAAATTATATATCATTAATAAAAAGTACTGATGCTGCAAAGATCAAAACAAGCTTTATAGAAGGCGGTACCCATTTGCAAATCTTAAACCAGATTAAAATTAGTGGATAACGCCTGCAATCAAACTTATTTCTATATTTTCAGTATCATTCGGGTTTATATTTAAAAAATATATATATTTTACCAATGTAAATGAATTACAATTGATTTCAATTGAATAAATCAATGAAAGAGGCTGACACGTATTTTGACGTATTTGAAGTTTATGTCATTTGTAAATATACAAGTCGTATACATAACTTCATTAATTTTACACACTGTTGAGGATTTAATTAGCCTGTCATCGGTTAATGTATTTAATTTTCCTGTTGCTGTATTATTGGAAATATTGCGGCTTATTGTGAACAAAATAACTGATAACTGACAGAATTGACAATGATATGAAAGTTTTAATTATTTACATTCATTATTACAATACAATATATTTACTACAAGCTGATGCCCGCGGCTCAACCTGCATGAAATTTTGATGCCGTTTTCCAAGACTAAAAGTACTTACTCGTTATTCTGGACTATAATCTATCTCTGTACTATTTTATATATATAGGACACGTCAATTTGACTTCAACTCGCCTGACGGTAAATTAAAGGCAAAGTCTCAGTAAAGAGAGTCACCATTGCACCATGTTAACAATTGTGGCTCAGCTTGATGGCATCATCAAAAGAGGATTTTCGTCGCAGCATCGCGTGTCACTCACCGGTCCCACTAGTGCTGCGACCACAATCCCCTCTGCCCGGCTATGCACTTGCTGACCCCTTAACGCAATCCAACCGAGATTCGCAATTCTGCACGGTAGTACCCACCCGTGCGAAATTTGTGACAAATTTATGCCATCAAATTTCTACCACCAGCCACGTCCGTTCAGCCATTTGAGCGTGATTGAATTACAAACATCCAAACATACATAACTCCAAATATTTTCAGTATCTTTCACATCTATTATATTAGTATTAGTAGGAAAAAAAAAGAATATTCGTAGGTTGAAAACGAAAACACCATCATGTATAATTTAGTGGACAGACGTAAAAATTTCTGTCTTCATTTAATTCGAATCACCAATTCTAGAGCATAAAATAAAATCACCAAAATAAATCGTGGAACATTTGTGTCCACTCAGCAGACTCCCTCTGATATTCTTTACTGACAATAAATTCAATTGTGTCTTTATCGTATTGTGTAGGTACAGGGAGGGCCAATGCCACGTGACTAACGATCCCTTCCTACAAATAATTTTGCGTTCCCTCTAACAATAGCCTGGCTTCAAAAGAACAGATTAATTTTCTATTCTCGATATTTTAGATTTCCTGTCAGAAAGTTACTAAAAGGATAAGTTTTTGCATTCTTCATATTTAATCGTATTGATAGCTTATAAATATTTATACTTCAATTTAGACTTGGTTTTAATTTACACCTATGGTAATTTTCAAAATTGAATCATATCCGCTTAACTTCAGTCAATGTTTATACCTTTAGATATTTCAGTACTCAAATTCGAAATAATATAACCTCCTTGCCTCCTTCCTGCTTATCTGTAAGAGACTTTTTCGCAAGTTTCTACTCCCATTTAAAAAATAATGATAAACGGCACCAGCAGCGCATTCAGCAATATTGTCAGCCTACACTCATCGTGAATACACCTACGTATTAGATGATATTGCATCGTCAATATTTTCCTCTTCTAACATGGCCGAGTGGTCGGTAGACAGTACCTTAATGAATTTATCTCCTTTCTTCTACGAGGCTCCAAGTTTTCTGAGATATTCAATCATCGTGGGTGCGGTTTTAGGGGCAAGAAACCTATACGCTAAAAGAAATACCAAATTATGATTTCCGGCTACTACAGCTAGAATTTTTAACACAGCGCGTCATGTGGGTCATTTACTACATCCACATAAAACTGAGAAAAATATTTGACGCTCAATATTAATCTCGTTTTACTATTCTTTGAGACTGCACCGCTACTGCGCGGGGCGATTGCAAAAGATTTATGCGTGATTTATGTTAACTGTTCGTTTTGTAACATAATTTAGATCTGATTTCTAGTAGTTGGAAATTCCGTTTTGTCGCCACAATAAAGTTCTAAGGTAATATTTTCGCAAAAGCTAATATTCTAAGGTAATAATTTCGTATTAACTTATCATCAATTTCCCGACACATATCTTCTCGGTATAGAATTTACAACACGTATTGGTGTTAATATTGTACCCGCGGGGGTTCCACTTCGCCAAAAAGGAAAGCTTTTGATAACGCCTAATTTTTGTTTATTTAGGTTGGATTGGATAATTGGGTATTTGACTGAGGTGAACTTATTAAATTAAGAATAGTAAAAGAGTGAAAACAGTTGCGTTGGTTCTTATTTTATCGTTCTTATTTATTTTTAATCATCCACCATACCTTTAATAGTAAATGATTTGACTATAAAATATTATGACGTCATAAATCCATTTTTCACACAATTTTCCTTATAAGTAACTTACCGTTTTGATGTTTAGTAAAAAGTAGCGAATTTGATTAGTCCGTCAAATAACCCATTATTTAAATAGAATCTTCGCATTCTTGACATTACCACTAACTCACTACTTACTTAGTGTAGCGAGGGTAACAGTGTACCTGATACAATATTGACGTTGAACCTAAGCTTCATGCTGAACAATAAAATGTATCTTCGTACAACGACTTTGGAATACAAATATCGTAAGTTAAAAGTTTACAACGTTGCACTCCGCTGAAATGAATCGATCTTCTAGTAGTTACTGCTTTTACGACATAACGTGCCTTCTTCGTTCGAGAAAAGTTTAAAGAAATTAACATTTATGTTTAATATATACTAGGTGTTGCCCGCGGCTCCGCCCGCGTGGATGTCGGTTATCGCGACCAAATATATCCTATGTCCTTTTTCAAGATCTAATCTACCACTATACCAAATTTCATCAAAATCGGTTCAGTGGTTTAGGCGTAAAAACGTAACATACAGACAGGCAGACAGACAGAGTTACTTTCGCATTTATAATATTAGTATGGATTAAAGCAGTCTATACATCGCTATTGGATGTACGATCGATAAAGGAGGTACGGAGAACTGTATCTCCTTTATCGACTGTACAAGGCACTACCAACACCATGGACGGGGCTCTGGCATAGGCTAACCTTTTAGGGTTGGGACGCAGAAGATGGCAGCTTTATTATATAGAACATGTCAATTTGACTTCTCCTCGCCTGATGGTAAGCTGAAGGCAAAGTCTCAGGAAAGAGGGTCACCATAACATACACGTACCATACTCATCAGGTGCTTTTTCACGCCCCGCTTTAGAACTTTGATAATGCCGTGAGGTGAAACCGGTCAGGTTAAAAATAAAGTGAGAAAAAATACAAGTGTCATTATTATTCAATCTGCAATTCGATTTCTCCTTCAATTCATATTTCATTGCATGTCATAGAACTATCAAAAATGTCATGAAAATATTACGTTATCATTATAATTACCCTGCCTGTTCATTTTAAGAGCCCAAGATTTATTTATTTTATTTATTTTTTCACAAACTTGCAACCATCATTACAAGATACAATGGCAGAAGAAAACTATATACTGAATAACAGCTTACAATAACAGTAAAACTTAAATTAAACTAATTAGATACACACAACTGTGTGAATTCACTACGCGAACAGAAAAACAAATCTACCCTTTAAGATATCGTGTTGAGTACCTACACCCGCAGACGGCACCAAGAATAGTGGCGGTCGCCTCCGACTCGGGGCTTAAAGAGAGGTGGTCTGCAGTATCTATTAGCCCCCTAAAGACTTTCACCATATATGTGGCTAGCGTCACTTATTGTCTCAGCTACAGGCTACAGTAACCTACCATACCCAGAACAAACAAGTGGGGATACAATAACGGAATGCCCCGAAGATACCCCATATATTTTTAGGTACAGGAATCTAATAAAGGGGGATGCCGGAGTTTGTATGGACCCCGTCCCCACCCTCCAACAGACATGGAGTGCATGTCAGGTTGTTCGCTCCTATCCAAAAAAAGACAAAACACTTGTTTTAGTTGGAAAATATATGGGGTTTATTTAAAAAAAGCTTTTCCAAAAAATGGGTTTATTTTCATACAAAAGTATGTTTTTATTGATCAAAGTTATATTTAATGTAAAAAAAAATGAAAAATTTACTAAATTGAGGTGAATTAGATCGGTCATCATCATCAGTCATCACGTATTTTTTTGTTTAATAAGCAATGTAAACAGACGTCCGGCCATCGCTCTTGACGGTCCGATTCCACAGACTACAAGAGGATGCTTCCAGTCGTTTTCAAACGTTAGTAAGCTTATCTATGGGGTTAGTATATTAGGTACTTACTCTGTGGTGAAACGGTGATTGTTTTTGGTAATATCTTTGGAAGCATTTGGAAGTATAGTAATCGGCATATATCTTGACCCACAAAATGTATTAAGCGCAGTTGTGTTGACCTATGCACTCATAAAATATATCAAACCAATATGCACGCGCCAGGGGCTCGTTTCTCTCGGAACTTGAGGTCAAGATACATTATCGAACCATCAAAACCGTTCGGAGGTCGCCCACACGTTCGTGCTGCATCGGAGTAGACTATAGCAGACCAACTGTTTTAGTGCCTTTTGTGAAACCTGTGGAGTCAAGATATACCAGTAACTAGACTTCCAGTTGGCTCCTCATGTGAGCTTCAAACAGAGCTTTCAACGCACCAATGTTTGTAAACTGATTTGCCTGTCGCAACACGAATCCTAGGTTGCGGTAAACTTTTTACAAACATTGGTAACGTAATCTCGGAAGTTGAGAGCAGCCGCAAACTGAACGCCCAGATCTTTTGGCGCTGCTACTGGATCACCTCCATGGGGTACTGATGTTGAGGCGGAGTACGAGCACGAGTGAACAAGAAAATCGAGCACTTCGCTTCGCTTATCTTATGCGATCCCTATATTGTTCGAGGACCCAGGAAGTGTGTTTAATGTAACAAAACGACCGCCGCTGACCGTTGTCCACAAAACAATATTCACTGCCCCTCAAAGCTAGGCAAATATGTGTAAGTTAAATATTTTCACAACGCAAAACTGACAAACCAAATAATAAATAGAAGCAGTAAACCCTTCACTCGCGCCCTACATTGAGAGAATGCATCATAATCACTCTGTAACTTACTTTTTATGTAGATTGTATTTCAAGTTTATTTATTTAACAACTAGCTGTTGCCCGCGGCTCCGCCCGCGTGGATGTCGGTTATCGTTTAGTGTTGATCCGACGCTATTGAGCATTAAATTCGCCTCTCTACTCAACTTGTCCTCGACTATGTACTCACCTCTGTTCTCGACTTTCTACTCGCCTCTATATTCGACTCTCTACTCGACTTTCTACTCGCCTCTGTATTTGAATTTATACTTGACTCTCTACTGACTTCTCTGTTTCCCTCTCTACTCGACTTTGTACTTTTCTCTATACTCGCCTTTCCATTGGCCTCTCTACTTGCCCATCCATTCGATTTTCTTTTCGCCTGTCTACTTGACTCTTCACACTTGCCTATCTACTCGCACCTCTACTCAACTCTCTATTCGATCTCTACTCGCCACTACATTCATCTTTCCACTCGCCTCGCTATTCGCCTTTACAGCATTCTATTTGATTCTATACTCGCCTCTCCACTGGCTCTCTAGTCGCATGTCTACTCGCCCCTGTAGTCGACTCTACTCGACTTCCTCCTCTGTCTCAATCTTTACACGCCTATGCACTCGTCCCTATAACAATCTCTACTCGCCTCTCCACTCGCTTCTATATTTGGTTCGCTACTCGACTATATCCGTTCCGAAGCTCTAATCCACCTTTGTACCATATTCATGAGGACATCTTAAAAGAAATTCTTATTATTTATGCCATATTCACCCCCTTTTTTGTGCCATTGAATATCCCCCCCTCCCCCTGCTATAACTTTTTTCGCGATAAGGGGTAGCCTATGTCCATTTCCAATCTATTATCCATCTCTATACCGATTTCATCAAGATATCTTCAAAATTGTCAAACTTACATACCCTTGCCCTATTCCACCCCTTCAACTCCCTTTTTCGCAATAAAAGGTAGCCTATGTCCATTTTCGAGCTCTAATCCATCTCTGTACCAAATTTCACCAGGATATCATCAAAAATTACAAACTTTCATTTTTACTATCTAGTCCTTATCCCCCCCCTTTTACAACATTGTTCGCGATTAAAGGTAGCATATGTCCGTTACCAAGCTCTAATTAATCCCTGTACCAAAATTTCATCATCTTCAAAACTGTCAAACTTTAATCCCTTATAACCCCCCCCCCCCCCATGCCTCCATTTTCGCGTCAATAGGTAGCCTATGTTCGTTCCCAAGCTCTGAACTATCGTTGTACCAAATTTCATCAGGAAATCTTCAAAAATGACAAACTTTCATCCCAAGGCCTTAGTCCCCCCCTTCTACCCACCTTTTTGTGATAAAAGGTAGTCTATGTCCGTTCCAAGCTCTAAACTATCTCTGTACCAAATTTCATCAGGAAATCTTCTAAAACGATAAACTTTTATCGCAAGGTCCTGGTCCCCCCCTTCTTCCCCCCTTTTCGCGATAAAAGGTAGCTTATGTTCGTTCCCAAGCTCTAAACTATCTCTGTACTAAATTTCATCAAGAAATCTTCAAAAAGACAAACTTTCATACCAAGGCCCTAGTCCGCCCCCCTTCTACCCCCCTTTTCGCGATAAAAGCTAGCCTATATCTGTTTCCAAGCTCTAAACTATCTCTGTACCAAATTTCATCAAGAAATCTTCAAAAATGATAAACTTTCCTCCCAAGGCCCTGGTCCCCCCCTACTACCCCCCTTTTTGTGATAAAAGGTAGTCTATGTCCGTTCCCAAGCTCTAAACTATCTCTGTACCAAATGTCATCGGGAAATCTTCTAAAACGATAAACTTTTATCCCAAGGCCCTGGTCCCCCCCCTACTACCCCCCTTTTTGTGATAAAAGGTAGTCTATGTCCGTTCCCAAGCTCTAAACTATCTCTGTACCAAATTTCATCAAGAAATCTTCAAATATGACAAACTTTCATACCAAGGCCCTAGTCCGCCCCCCTTCTACCCCCCTTTTCGCGATAAAAGGTAGCCTACTTCCGTTTCCAAGCTCTAAACTATCTCTGTACCAAATTTCATCAAGAAATCTTCAAAAATGCCAAACTTTCCTCCCAAGGCCCTAGTCCCCCCCCCCTTCCACCCCCCTTTTCGCGATAAAAGGTAGCCTATGTACGTTCCTAAGCTCTAATCTATCTCTGTACCAAATTTCATTAAGATATCTTCAGAAATGACAAACTTTCATAAAAACTTTCATCCCCTATCTCCCCCCCTTAAACCCCCTTTCTCGTGATAAAAGGTAGCCTATGTCCGTTCTCAAGCTCTAATATACCTCTGTTCCAAATTTCATTAAGATCGGTTCAGCGGTTTAGGCGTGAAAGCGTAACATACAGACAGACAGACAGACAGACAGACAGACAGAGTTACTTTCGCATTTATAATATTAGTATGGATACCATCAGTATATACCAAGGAGGGTAAATGTACTTATTATTGATAGAAGCTGTTTATTAAGGTTGAACACAAGCATCAAATAGGCCATAAACTTCATTGTAGAATGTTTTTAACTTTGTGTTAGGATCCTAAATAGAAAGCATATTTGTGTAGTCTATGTTAGCTATCATGTCATATGATTTGAAAAAATCCACTGTCTACTATTTGTATTCGGTACCCAAGTTTGTGAGTAAGATGGATCAAGTCCTTTAAAATTTTAATTAAAACGAAACTACCAGAAGATCTGGTATAAAATTCGAAAATATTTGCGACAAACAAGCTTGGAATATAACTATTTACTGTACTGCTCAAATAAGATTAAGTAAACTACTTTGTAAACCACAAAAGCCTTCTGAGTTTCTAGCCGCAGTTTTTCAGCATGGGAACTCGATGTGAACTTATTAATTAGTCCGCTTAGACTAATTAATCAGTTATGACAGTAATTAATTAGTTCAGTTCTTTTTATTTATATTTCTGTTTAAATTTTGCCTTTCAGTTTATTTTATAAAATTTAATGTCTAGTGCCCTCATTTATCTAAAATGGTGCTTCTCTACTTACACAGTGTAGCCAGGAGGGAGGCACTTTTCACAAATCATAGACCGAATACGTTTTTATTAGTGGGTGGTGAATTATTTTTATAGACTGTATCCACGTAAATATTCTCAGACATTATTAATGGACAGTTATCACGGACATATAATTATACAAACACGCGTCATAAGTAGGTAGAGATCTACATGAGGCTCCTTTCAGGAATCCCATCATGGCACTTCGAGGCAAAAGCCCTTGCTTTATCAGTAAAGGTGGCGCTGAAGAAGGTACAGGAACCCAAGCTTGAAAAATCAGGGCCGTGAGGTCCCAGCTCCGACTGTAAATGGTGGAGTGCGAGGACACGCTGTGATAGTGACGGTAAGAGCCATTATGGAGGACTAGCTAGAGAGGCCTCAAGGGCATCTCATACCGGCTGACGCAGTTGATCACCCGGGGTGTTTCGGGAGTTACCTACGTCGGATCCAGAAGGACCTAACATCTGAGTGTTAAGCGAGGACAAGGGGCTGCACACACTGACCGAATAACCAACGTGTCATATGCCGAGGCGGGTCCTTTTTTTGGAGCAAAAGTTCTCTCGCTCAGTACGTTGCTCACAGTGTTGGTACAGGGTGGAGTGCGTGGACTAACGCCACCTCCTTCTGCGACCAAGTATTGCTCAAGAAAAAAGAATAGGGTCGGCAGAGATAACATGTGCCCTTTCAGTTGCAAAGGGTGAAAATTCAAAAGAGAAAATGGTGGAATAAATTGTTACCTCCTATAGTACGACCATAGTATAAATTTAAACATCTCTACCTTGGCTTCCCTTATTAGAGCAAGCCGGCAGAAATCTTTTTATAAGGACTCTTCGCGACTGCGCCCTTCACTTTTTTCCTTACATAGTTCACCCACTCCCTCTCAATTTCATTACAAATATGTAAAGATTTATTACCGCTTTGTTAGTCTTTTCAGTTCATATTAATTATATGAAAAAGTGTTGAAATAATCTTGAACAAAGTTATCTATTTTAATGTTATTTAGTATGGGTTCTATTTTACTTTTAAGGTGCGGAATCCGAAAAAGATTCTTGAGGGGTTAATCAAATTATAAAGAAAATTACGAGTCTAAAAGAAGTGATTACTTTCCACAAAGAGCAATCTGTTTTTTATTAAAAAAGAAACCAAGTAATATTTAAATATATTATAATCATTTTTAGCGTGGCACATAACTGGATTAAGACACGTTTAGTGGTAAAATATTAGATTTTTGTTTGTAAATTTGTTTGTAACTCAAGTAATGACAAGTCGTGATTTATCTCTAGGTGAGATAGATATATGAAGCAATAGATGAAGCACATGTTTCATTTATTGGCAATACCTAGAAAATCTAATTCAGAATGAATGCAAAATTAAATGATTATGAAATACATAATATAATATGTATAAAGCAAACAATCAATCAATTATGGCAATCCTATGGCAGTCCACTGCTGGGCATAGACACTATACTAAAAACGCCATTTTCTAAGATTTCTTTTCTAATCTTCGTATAAAACTCTACATTAATGTCCAAAATATGCATCGCTGCTACATTACTTACATACATCTGCAATCCGTTTTTTCTTTCTAAAACGAATATTAGCAACCGAAATTATCGAAATTCCTAATTATTCCCTTGGACCTATCCAACTAGGTTCACTAATGTTTGACCAAAAAATAATTGACAAATGGTCATTTGACAAACAACGTTTCACCAAATTTTAATTTGGCAACTAGACATTTGACAAAAGTATCATCCTACAAAAACTCACTTAGCAAATGATCTGTGGCAGTACTATTACATAATTATATTTTAATCAATACTGATAATTACAGAATATAAACACGTAAGTATGCCACAGATCCATTAACAAACACTACTCTTGGCAAATGTATTAAATATTAAAATGTCAATTGACCTTTCTTCATTTAACCAAATAATAGGTTTCGCAAATTGAGCATTGATCCAAATGTCATTTAACAAAATGTTATTTCATAAAAGTACATCTTTTTTTCAAACAAAAAGTATAAATAAAATCCTATATCTATGTGGTTTAAATTAAATAACCACGAAGGAAATTATAGAGTTTTAGTACTTTTCTTGCTGACTGTACGATTTTTTTTATGCCACTTAGGTGGCAGACAAGCACACGGCCCACCTGATGGAAAGTGGTTACCGTAGCCTATGGACATTTGCAACACCAGAGGCATCACAATCATGCTACCGACCCTGTAGATTTTAGTACTGTTCTTGAAGAACCCCATAGTTTAGTCGCTTGGGAAAACCACGGCAGGAAGTTCATTCCACAACCTGAGCGTCCGTGGGATGAAGTTCCTTTCAAAACGCACGGTGCGCACCATTTCCGGTCGCAATGTATGAGAATGAATTCCCTGCCTGTGGCGAGTGGTGCGATGATAGAATGCAGCGGTGGGCATCATGTCAAACAATTCATCTGAGCACAGACTATTGTATAGGCGGTAGAACACACACAGCGAGGCAAAGTCCCTTCTGAGGCTGAGAGGTTCCACATCGCCTGTGAGTATGGGATTGTCGACGAGCCTCAACGCCCGACTTTGCAACGAGTGGAAGGGGTCAAGCTCCCTCACGCCTCTGGGGCATCCGCACCACAGGCGCCTTCATGCCCCGTAAGTTTGGTGTCATCTCGTTCCTCCGCCACGATTATGGCCAGACGGTTGGCCGCGGAGGCGCAGCACGCGCGCCGCGTCGCCGATCTGGAGCGATACGCCGTCGAAGTGGAGCGACGCACCGCCGAGCTGGAGCACCGCGCAGAACTCGCGGCCATCGAGGCTGGCGCGAGTCAGCGTAGTTCTAGAAGCAGCCAGCGCATAGACCCGTGGTTAAGTAAGTCGGAAGCAGACCGCAACCGTGACAAGTTAATTTGTGATGATGCTTTCAGGCGTACAAACCCAGACCCTGAAGCGCACGTTGCGCCCCTCGCGCCGTCGGCGACAGCGCGCTTTGCGCCGTCGGCGACAGCACCCCAAGACCGTGGTGATGTCCCCGCAGCTGATAACAGCTACAAGAAGAGTGCGGAGGTCCCACAACTTATTAATTCTCTTCAAATATTGATTGATACCGTTAATAAAGGCAATAACCACACAGTAAATAACATCCCTTTACTTCGTTTCGACGGACGGTCGCATTTGGATTGGCTGAGCCTTAAAAAAGCTTTTCTAGATACAAAAGGCTCATATAATGCGGCGAATAACCTAGCGAGACTGAACACGGCCCTCGCTGGTGCAGCGCGCGAGGCCGTGGCGGCGCTGCTGGTGTCGGCGCGCGACCCAGGCGTGGTGCTGCGCGCGCTCGACACTCGTTTCGGCCGCCCCGAGCTCGTCGTGGCACAAGAGGTGGTCGTAGTGCGCGCGCTGCCGCGCATCAGTGGAGAAGGTAAAGGTCTTGCCGTATTCGCCAATCGCGTTCGTAATTGTGTTGAAGTGATTCGGTTGTTAGATCATACAGAATATCTCACATCGCCCGAACTCTTTCAGGCGATTATAACAAAAATTTCACCACTATTGCGATCGAAATGGCTAGATTATGCTGCTCGGTACGAAGCTAGCGGTCAAGCTAAGCTAGAAATCCTAGCCGATTTCCTAGCGCACGAAATTGACCTACAGGCTCGTTTCGGCATAATCCCTGAGCCGACTGCTACGTCATACGTGGCAGAGAGTAGACGAGCCAGAGATCATGTGCATGTTGTCGCTGAAAATAGACCCGCGAAATTTAATTCAGCGCCGCATAATAAGATGCATTCATCAACAACTGTACCTAAAATAATTTCATGCATTGTTTGTTCGCAATCGCATGACTTATTGCATTGTGACAAGTTCGTGTCACTTTCCATCGATGACGAAACTAATAAAAAAGAAAAGTCTGTCATCGATGTCTAAAAGTAGGTTGGCATAGGTTGAGTGTGTGTAAAGCGAAAAATGTATGCGACATTGACGGTTGTACGTTCCGTCATCACGCATTACTGCACAATCCAAACTATGAGCGTGCCGCTGCTTCGCACGTAGAGGTGGAGGATGACGAGCCTGCCGCGGGGCTGTCCAGCGCCGCGCCGTGCGCGACCGCGCCCGCCGCAGCTCCTACTGCCGCGCTTGACCCACCCTCATATGACGTTCTAACTCATGCGTCTACTTCTGCTGCGTCGGAAAACCCTGCGATGTTTCCGTCGCCTCGCCCGTTGCTGAAGGTCGTCGCTGTGACCGTGTCTGGCCCTTTAGGTAGCGCGGATTGTCATGCTTTGTTGGACGACGGGGCTTCTGCCAGTTTCATCGACGCGGAGATAGCGAAGAAGTTAGGTATTTGTGGACCTGAGAGGCAAATACGCTTAGATTGTGTAGGCGGTTTGAGCAAGAGCACGACGGTTCAATACGTAGATTTTAGTATCAAAGGCCGTCACGCTTCAGAGACGCACGTCATTCGTAGAGCTCGCGCAATTGAAGGGTTAGGTGTCGCGCGACAAAGTGTTGATAGACTACGCGTGTCACAATATTCGTATCTTTCAGACATTACGGAACAATTCTGTTACGACGACGTAAAGCCAAAGATTATAATCGGAATTGATAATTGGCATTTGAGCATGTCTAGAGCTACGCGTAAGGGTTCTAGGAATCAGCCAGTGGCAAGTTTTACCCCCCTAGGTTGGGTTTGTTCGGCTTTGGCTGCGGCACCACCGCGCCGGTCACAGTCGTCAACCACGCAACTGTCAGCGAGTCCCTGATTGCGGATATTAGCGATCGCGCTGTGTTAGAGCAATTAGTTCGAGAGCAGTATAGTCTAGACTCGATCGGTATTTCGAAGCGCGAAACACGCAGCGCCGACGACGAACGCGCTGTCCAAATTCTTGAGCGCACAGTACGACGTCTGCCCAGCGGTCGGTACGAGGCCGGACTAATTTGGAAAAGCGACAATTTGTTAGTACCCGATAGCCAAAAGCTAGCGTTGTCTAGGTTTCTAGGTCTCGAAAAGAAAATGTCTAGGGATCCCATTTATGCGGAGCGGTACCGTCAGAATATTCACGACATGATTCGGAAGGGTTACGCTGAACTGTGCTCGGAAGTGCACAGAGCCAAGTCACGAGTTTGGATTCTGCCACATTTCGGGGTAATCAATCCGAACAAACCGAACAAATTAAGAGTCGTCCATGACGCAGCCGCTAAGAGTCAGGGTGTTTCGCTAAATTCGCTCAGGTCCCGACTTACTTCAGTCGTTGTTAGGCATTCTCATTCTCTTTCGCTTTCGTGAAGGCAAAGTAGCTTTGACTGGAGACATACGCGAGATGTTTCCACAGGTTAAAATTCGTGTAGAGGATCGCGATGCGCAAAGATTTTTGTGGCGCGACAGCCCTAAAGAATCGATTAAGACCTATCGTATGTCCTCAATGATTTTCGGTGCTGCGTCAAGCCCTTTCACTGCCATTTATGTCAAAAACAAGAACGCAGTGGAATGGCAAGATCGCTATCCAGACGCGGCTCAAGCCATCATTAACGATCATTACATGGATGACTGCATCGTGAGCGTAGATTCTGTCGATGAGGCCGCTAAGCTTGCGGTCCAGATCCATAACATTCATCGACATGCTGTCTTCGAAATGCGTGCGTGGGCCTCGAACAATCCCTCTGCACTTTGTCTACTACCAAAAGAAAGCTTGCTCGAGTTGCCTGTAGCTAGAAAAGAAGTAGATATTGACTTGGGCCATCTCAGCACGCCTTTGCGTACGCTTGGGCTTATTTGGCAACCCATCGCGGATACGATTGGTTTCGATACAGGCATAAGACAAAAATCGTTGCCAGATAGGCTCACTAAAAGAGACGTGTTGGCTCATGTTATGCGCGTCTTCGACCCTCTCGGGGTTCTCGCGACAATTGTGGTTACAGGACGTATAATGTTTCAGAACGCGTGGCGCAAGGGTCTCGACTGGGACGAGGAGCTCTCGCAGAGTGACAGCGCAGCGTGGAGACTTTGGTTCGAAGATTTACTCACTGTCTCACAATTGCAGATCCACCGCTGCTACTGTCTAAGGGAGTTCCATATATATAAGCGCGAACTTCACATTTTTTCGGACGCAAGCGAAGCTGCCTTTGCCGCGGTCGCATATTGGCGATTTATTTCGGAGAATGGTGATGTGAAGCTTGCGTTTATATGTAGTAGTATGTAGTAAAGTACGCGTAGCCCCCCTTAAACCAAATTCAATAAATCGTTTAGAACTTCAGGGAGCTCTTATTGCAGCTCGTCTCGCTGCGACTATTTGTGAAGCCCACAGACAAAAACCTGTCAAACGTATATTTTGGTGCGACTCCATGACAGTGTTGGGATGGCTTCGCAGCGAGACGCGTTTGTACAAGCCATTTGTCTCGCATAGAGTAGGCGAGATTATAGAGATAACGGATGTGAAAGAATGGCGCTGGGTACCGAGTCATCTAAATGTTGCAGACGATGCAACTCGCGTCAAACGAGTCGCGTTATCTCCAGAATCACGCTGGATATCAGGACCTGAATTTTTGCTTTCTTCTGAGTGGCCCAGTGAGCCCTGTACACCTGATCACTCTGAAATGGTAAAGGAGAGCAAACTTTCGGTGCGTTCCGTTTTAGTTCACTTCATTAGTGACATAGAGAAGCATGAGCCACTTTCAGCCGAGCCCAATCGATTCAGTTCTTGGCTGAGATTAGTGCGTGCGACAGCAAAAGCGCATAAGTATCTCACATTATTGCGAATGCGTAGTCTAAATCAACGGGGCTTACATGTAGACAATTTAGTTCGTTGCGAGGGAGGGATCTTAACCTTTGTTTCAGCCCGCGGGTCAGTTGCACTCCTTCGCTGACCCGCGCTCTGCTCGTGCGCCAGCCGCAGACTTATCTGCCATCGACATGCGCCTTGCAGAGACGCATATTTTGCGTCAATCCCAACTCGACACGTTCCCCGGTGAGACGATGCACCTCCGAGATCATCCTGCACAACCCCTGCCACGCACCAGCCGTTTGGCTAAATTGTCTGTGTTTATTGACGATGATGGACTGATGCGTTTATCTGGCCGCATTTCGGCAGCGTTCGAGGTACGCGACGAAACCAAAAGTCCCATTGTCCTTGACGGTAGACACCCAGCTGTACGACTACTTGTACTACATTACCACCGGAAGGCCGCCCATGCGAACACAGAGACAGTTGTGAACGAACTACGACAAGACTATTACTTGCTGAGTTTACGAAGTACCGTCCGCACAGTCGCCTTCCACTGCCAATTTTGTCGAATTCGCCGAGTAATGCTATTCCAACCGCCCACCGGAGATCTACCAGAGGCACGATTGGCGCATCACAAGCGTGCATTTACGTACACTGGGCTAGACTATTTTGGACCAGTTCAAGTCTCCGTTGGTCCAAGACGAGAAAAGAGATACGTCGCCCTGTACACGTGTCTCGTTGTTCGCGCCGTACATTTAGAAGTGGTGCACAGTTTGTCGGCTGACTCCGCCATCATGAGCCTGCGCCGTTTTATAGCACGGCGAGGGACACCAGCAGAGCTTTGGAGCGACAACGGAACCTCATTTGTTGGGGCGAACAGAGAACTTAAAGCCCTTTATGCTGAAGATACGTCCCAGTATGCGGTGACAGAAAAGATAAACTGGCGGTTCATACCCCCCGGAGCTCCGTTTATGGGCGGGGCTTGGGAACGACTTGTGAAGACCGTCAAAGTAGCACTAAGAGTGACGTTAAACGAACGTGCCCCCACAGACGAGGTGCTACTTACCCTACTAGCCGAAGCAGAAGCGCTTGTTAATTCTCACCCTCTGATGCACGTTTCTGTTGAGCCCGGCAGTGAAGAAGCGCTAACACCAAATCATTTCCTGCTCAGTTCTTCTTCGGGCCGCCCGATCCCAGCGTCCCTCTCAGACTCTGACCTAGTTTCACGAAGCAGCTGGCGCAAAGCCGTCAGATTAGCCGATCACTTTTGGCGGCTTTGGATGCTGGAATCCAAGGCGTGGTCGAGGAGAAGTGCCCAATATTTCAGTTGGAGATTTAGTGCTCGTAGCGGACGGTAATATGCCAAGAGGCACCTGGCCCAGAGGTCGAATTACGGCCATATTTCCAGGCCGTGATGGCGTTGTTCGGGTAGCTGATGTCGCCACCACGGCGGGCGTATTGCGGCGGCCTCTCCGGAAGCTGATAAAGCTGGTGGTTTAATTGAAAAAGGGAGGAAATGTGCCTGACGCACCTCTTTTATAGTATTCTATTTTTATACTTTTTTATGATTTGAATCTTTTGTTTTTAAACTTGACTTTTCAATGTCATTAAAAAATCTTACCATTCTCACAGAACCAGCGCTTTTTAATTTCTATTTAAAATAGCATGAACAACCTCTGTGCCAGACCCGGTCAAAGGCCTTTGCTATATCGAGACTGACCGCTAGTGCCTCGCCCCGACTCTCGATAGCTTGCGCCCATCGCTTTGTGAGATACACAAGAAGGTCACCGATGGAGCGACGGTGGCGAAAGCCATACTGTCGGTCGCTCAGTAGGTCGTTTTCCTCAAGGTATCCCAGGAGCTGTGCATTAATCACACGCTCCATCACCTTTGAGAGAAGGGAGGTTATAGCAATAGGCCTGTAATTGGACGGGTCTGTCCTGTCTTAGGTACAGGATTCACGAATGCAGTCTTCCAGGAAGCTGGGAATTGTCCCGCCGAGTAAGAGAGCGCGAAAAGCCGTGTAAGTACTAGGCACAATTCGGGGGCACAGTGCCTGAGCACCATCGCCGGTATACCATCCGGCCCACTTGACTTCCGAACATCCAGAGACTTGAGGTCCACAGTTGGGTATAGTAGGTGGCTCGGCATTCCCGTCGTTCATCGTCGAGTTTGACGCAAAGAGATTACCCAAAAGATCGGCTTTCTCCTTAGCGCCATGGGCTAGGCTACCGTCGGGTTTTTACAGCGGCGAAGGCAGGAATGGCAGAAGTTTCCCTCGGCAGCTTTGGCGAGTGACTAAAATGGTCAACTATCAGATGGGTAACGAGTAAGCCGCTGACCAATTCCACCGATGAACTCAAAGTTTGCCCTGGCAGTAGCGTTTTTACTGGACCTCGAGGCGGCATTCAATTTCCGCTTCATTTCAGCCATATTAGGATCCTTCTTGGCAAGTGCCGTGGTCCAAGCCTTATATGCAGATTGCTTGCGGTCTCTAGCTTCTCTCCAAGGCCTATTAACCCACGGCCGTTTACTCGCTCCTGTTGCGATCCAGCAGTTGGGAATACAGCATTCCATGAGCGATAGGACCGTTTGTCTGTTGCTTGGATCGTTTAAAGTGAAGCAAAGCCGCCTCCACGGGTACGACGAGAAGAATTCTCGCAGTCCGTCCCAGTCTGCCGACTTGTAGTGCCAGACATGCCACCACTGAGGTGGCCCGGATGACGCTGTGGTCCGAAGTACCGAGAGATGCTTCCACAGTTACGGAGTACGCATCCGGGCGCGAAGTCAGCAGAAGGTCCAATAAAGACTCTCTGTGGGTCCCGACATCTGGTTTTCTGGTGATAGAATGCATCAGTTGCGAGAACCCATAGGTCAGGGCAAAGTCGTGAGCAGCCCTTCCCGCAAAATCAGTCCTGTGAGACCCTAGCCACTCCACGTGGTGAGCATTGAAGTCCCCCAAGAATACTAAGTCCGCAGCAGGGTACTTCTCAATTACTCTGTACGCCGACCGCTGCAGGTGCTCAAACAGTTGAGCCGTGCCCAGGTCACGGCTATGAGACCTGTAGACGCACGCATAGATACGGGTGTGACCATAGTGTGAACAGGTCCCTGTCTTCAAGGCCGTTTAGACGGCGACAACAAACGTCATCCCGGACGTACATGCATACCCCGACTTTACTCAGGAAGTTATGATCGAGTCTGTACCCGGGGTACATAAGGTAAGCTGTATCGGCCGGGCATGATATTTGGGTCTCCGTCAGAAAGAATAGGGTCGGCTTTGCTGTCTCAAGATGGTGGTGGACCTCGTTAAGATTGGAGTGGAGGCCCCTGATGTTACAGAAATCCACTTTCAATGTGGACGAAGGTGCCGTATAAACTCTATTTCTTTTTGTTATTGCTATAATGAGGGGGTATGTATTGAGGGGGGAGGTATAGAGAGTATCTGTGCCGTCAGCGCAGAAGACAAAGCAAGCCTCTCCACTACCGTAGACGAGCTAGGGTTGTGTGACTCGCTGGCGCGGCGGGCGGAAGGGCCCCCGCTCCCCTCCCAGATACTTTAGCCGAGTCCACTCCGGTTTCCTCCTCCGACTCTGCTGTCACCGGGAACTTTACACAGGCTGCTGGTTCAGCCTCCTGGGGTGGAGATTATGTGATCCCCAGGTTCGGGAACCGTAAAGCCTGCGGGCGGCAAGCGGATAACCGTTTCACCGGCTCTCCCTGACCGCCGCGCCAACATTTCACATTCGCACTAGTCAGCGGTGGTATCTTAAGTCTTTGGTCTTCCCACTGACAACACAGAACCTCTCCAGTGAGCTCCGGCTACCCTACTCACCGTCGGGAACACAACACAAGGTTATTATACCCGCAGTATTCTGTAGGGCGAAGGTACTTTACCGAACTGTAAGAACATTTCAAAATATTTCAAAAGTAACGGTTGAGGAACTTGCCCTTGCTTCCCCGTTTGAAAAATACTCCCTATAAAATCGACAGAATATACACAGGGAAGTCTTTGCTAAGAATCATAAGTTTGATATAGTTTGTGTTTGGGGTCGTCAACAATCCTCAAGGCCCATCTTTATAGTGAGTATAAAAGGATCTATCCGATGTCCATTAATGGCCGGAATTGCGACTTATAAATAAACAATGTTTTGCGCCACAGTGAAGCAATGTTTCGCTTTCGATGGTTTGTACTAATGAGAAAATGTTAATGATGCGATTATTTATTCTGTGAATCTGCGACATAATTTTAAAAGCTCCAAATCAATGAAAAATCTTATGTTTTGACTGTAAGCGTGGTGGGGTGTAGTTAATAATTTCACCCGTCGTATGATGCGATGCCTCGTAGTGATTTCCTAGTTACGTCCAAACTTGCACTTTGGAGTTTTGATCGGTATGTCGATTAGATGCACAATCAGGAACAAAAAATGGTTACACTCGTAACTTCGAAAAGCAGGCAGGCAGCTTTTTAGCTCAGGAGTTATAACTAGATGGCGACATTGTTTTGGCAAACTTTGGCAAACAAAAATAAAACATACACTAAACACATTATTGAGTACGAATGATTAAAACTTTAAATATTTTAATCTATATTGCTCGCCAAATTCTGCAGTAATTGTAAAAGTGACAGACATAATGCAGCATACCGCTAGATGGCACAAAAAGAAAATAACACGATTGTCACGAAACCTTTATTTATTACATTACCAACGAGTTTTATATGCTTACATGCTCACATTATCATGTGAATAAGTTCTGAAATAATTTACGTGATTCTCAGTCAGCAAATGAGGGTTTTAACTTTTTTATTTCTTTGAATGAGTTTACTAGTACCATCTTTGAGTATTACTAAAGATATTTTCTTAGTATCGGTACCCTATGATACTAATATTATAAATGCGAAAGTAATATATGTCTGTCTGCATTTTACGCATTCACGCCTAAACCACTAAACTGATCGTGATGAAATTTGGCACAGAGGTGCATTAAAGCTTGGAAACAGAAATAGGCTTTTATCCTACCTTTTACCGCGAGAAAGGGGTTTAAGGGGGGGAAATAGGGGATGAAAGTTTGTATGGAAGTTTGTTATTAAGTTATAGAATCCGTAATGAGGAAATCCGTAGAAGAACCAAGGTTACCGACATAGCTCTTAAAATAAGCAAGTTGAAGTGGCAGTGGGCAGGCCATATAGCTCGCAAAACCGATAACCGCTGGGGAGTAAAGGTTCTCGAATGGCGACCGTGAACTGGAAAACGAAGTGTAGGACGGCCCCCCACTCGATGGACCTATGACATTAAAGCGGTCGCAGGAAGTGGGTGGATGGTGAAGGCTCAAGATCGGTCGTCATGGCACTCTTTGGGAGAGGTCTATGTCCAGCAGTGGACGTTTATTGGCTGATAGATAGATAGATAGATAGATAGATTGTTATTTTTGAAGATATCCTGATGAAATTTGGTAATTTTCTATCTTATTTCGAGGTAGTGCCCCATCTACCGATTGGCCTAAGCATTAGCCAGCCAGTTATTAAATGATGCAATAAACGAGACGGCTGAATACCATTCAGGCCGTTAGCTGAATGGCGCCGTTTAGTTAACAGAACTGCCTAGGCAGTTAATTCGACGGGTGATTAAGCTAGTTGGCGGCGACATACACACAGTCTGGCCATAAATACTGTTACAATTAAAAATAAAAAAGATATTACATTTGAATTTGGAATCTGTCATTTTTATACGATTGTTCATTGGGTTTTCTAATTTTGGCGCCAAAACATTGTACAATATTTTGCGATATTAAAATGGAATGGGGTGATAAAGAGAACCGAATCGCTGTGATTGCAAAGTTGGTATGGAGCCAAATGCAATTTTTAAAACTCTCCATACGCTTGGTATTAGTCAAATGTTTGTGTACCGGGTCATTAATAGGTACAATGAGACCTCTTCTATTTGTGACAGAAAAAGATCATCCAGTTGGTTATAGTGTTCGTACGAAAAAGGTGGATAGAGCAGAAAGGGAAAGAAATTAAAGAAATCCTGTCCGAAAGCAAAAGATTTTATCTCGGGAGATGAAATAGCACCCAGAACCATGTCGCGCATTAGAGACGCACTGGCCATTTTTTACTGATAATTTAAAAAAGAATAGGGCGGTAAAATCGAAACAACTACTGAAGCGGTTCGCAAAGGCATGTCACTGAAAAATGTTGTTTACGTATCTTTACAACTGAGCAACATTTCAACAAACAAAATGACCATATTTATGCTCAAAGCTCTGAGGAAGCTTCCCAATTAGTCGACAGAGTGCAACGTGGGCATTATCCGACTTCAGTTCTCGGTGATGGTTTGGTGGGGTGTTAGCTATGAAGGAGTAACTGAGCCATATTTTTGTGAAAAAGGTATCAAAACATCGGCACAAGTGTATCAAGATACCATTCTTGAGAAGATAGCCCCTTAACAACACCATGTTCAATAACCAAGTATGGTCCTTCCAACAAGACTCTTCGCCGGGTCATAAAGCTCGGTCCACGCAGTCTTGGTTGGAAGTGAACGTTTCGGACTTTATCAGAACTGAAGACTGGCCGTCGTCTAGTCCAGATCTTAATCCGCTGGATTATGATTTATGGTCAGTTTTAGAGAGTACGGCTTGCTCTGAACGCTATGATAATTTAGAGTCCCTAAAACAATCCATACGATTGGCAGCTGGTGAAGAATTTTCCCATGGACAGAGTGCGTGCTTCTATTGATAACTGGCCTCAACGTTCAAAGGACTTACAGCCAATGGAGCCAATGGAGACTACTTGGAATAAGCTTTTTATATTTTAAATTGTTTTATATTTATGTTTTAAACGAACACACTGTAGAAGTAATAAATATTATTTTCTTCGTGACAATATTTATGGCAAGACTAAGTATAAATCCGTCTGATAATACCTATAATAATAGAACAGCGCCATATCCTATGTATGTTCAGTTTCCAATTAACTCTTCGTGGAAATACAAAACATAAGAGTATTAATTATCTAGCAGGAAGGCGGCACAAAAGTTTCATAAAAACCTATATGAAATGAATATTCAGTGCCTTGTTCTCGCTTAATGACGTATATAAAATGTTTATGTGTTCCCGTAAGCCTGTTTTCTAATTAATAGAAGGAATTCACCCTAGAATACAAGGTCAAAAGGATTTTCAACAATAATATTTCGTAAATTTGCATATTCTTTTGTCTTTTCAAATAGTTTCACGAAGTTAGGCTTGCGGTAGTTCCGCAAACCATACAAATTACGGCATTTGCTACTAAAGTGACAAAGTAATACAGTCGACATCTCACCAAATTTTATCATGGCGCTGTTTTTCCAGACAGGGCGAGGTCTCCTGGATCCGTGGCGGGCTCGTTTTCTGCATGTGGTCCCTTCGTAGTCTTTTTGCGTGATGGTGTGGTATGCGTACCCACTGCCCTACTGCAACCACCCAAGCTCCTTCCAAATAGCGGCCAGGCTGCCGGGTCTGCTGCAGGCCTCTCGGAGTGTGCTTGGTGTTCCCAGATGTTGCACCCGTTGTTCCGTGACCTCACTGCAGTTCATGACTACGTGGGCCGGTGTTTCGTCAGTCCTCATGCACGTTCGGCATAATGGACTGTCCGTTAAACCTATAACATACAAATGTTTGTTAAGATTACTGTGCCCTGTTATGGTCCCTACTACAATCCGTAGGTCTGCCCTATTTAAGCGCAGCAGTTTTTTAGAGAGCCGTATGTCTAGAGATAGCATTGCCTCTCTCGATTGACGACATTCCGTCGTCTTCGCCCACAGTTCCACGTGTAGTTTCCTTGTTCTATGTCGCAGCCAGTACCTTTGCTGGTTTGCCGATATTGGTATTACGGGTTCCACCCTGTAGGTCTCTATTTCAGATCCCCTTCTGGCCAGTTCATCAGTCGTTGCCTAGGGATCCGCTGTGTCCTTTGATCCATAGGAGTGTAATCGCGTTTGACTCACATATACCCTCTAATTTCTTGTGGCACTCTAGGACTAGTCCTGATTTTATTGTGTTGCTGTAGTACTGCAGTGCTGTCCGTTAGAATTCGAATAACTTGATGCTCTATCTTTCTAGCAGCCAATGCGTCTGCGGCCTGGATTATACCAACGCATTCCGCCTGGAATATTGTGTTGTGCATGCCCAGTGCTGTTGATATATTAATATTTAAGTCAGCGGAGTAGGTGCCCGCACCTGTCCCTGTTTTCATTTTGGATCCGTCCGTGTATATCCTCACCTTCTTTGTACCGTATGAATCTGTTCTCTTTTCCTTAAGTTATCTCCTGTACCGTTTATCAAAAACGTACTGTTTTGGTATGATCTCGCAAGGGGCTATTAGGAATGGTTGGTCGGTTTTGGCCTCTTCCACCGCGTTGGCTTGCGACACCCTCGTGTCGTGTGTCCATAGGAAGAGTTTATTCAATTTAATGGCTGCGGTGTGGCTGCCTCTTGTTGTATGAATAAGTGGAGTGGTGAGAGGTCCAGCATCGTTTCAAGGGCGGCTGTAAGCGTTGTGAACATGCAGCCTGTGATGGCTAGGCATGCCATTCTTTGTAGACATTGTAATTGGTTTTGTGTGGTCATCAAATTTTTTCTTTGCCACCCTGCTATGCAACCATATGTTATTGTTGGTCTGATTACCGTTTTATAAATCCAGAGCATAATTCTAGATTGTATGCCCCATCTTTTCCCCAGCATGCGTTTGCATTGCCACATGGTAATGCAGGCTTTGTTTATCTTTTGTTCCATGTGTCTGTTCCAGTTTAGTTTGCTGTCGAGTGTCACTCCTAGATACTTGACCTCCGTTGCGAACTGTAGTGTTGTGACAAATAGGTTTGGTGGTCTCAGGTAGTTTACTTAATCAAACCTGTATATTTCTGAAAAGGTGCCCATGCCACTTTTAGTTCCGTTCCCACCAAACACTTTTTTACAGAAGTACTGCTACTAGGAATTTTGTAACAGAAAACCTCTATAAGGCTTTTGCTTAACCAGGACATCAAACCCTAGATCTCATATGCTACAAATCTAAGAAATGATTAATAGATCGTATGAACCTTTAGTATTGCAAAGCCGCTTAAATAGTTCAATCATCTAGTGCATATGATTAAAATGAAGTATTAATAGATATAGATATATAAAAGTATTAATGGATAAATTATTAAGTATGTTTCGTAATAAAGTTAATACGTGCAGCCCCTGGAATAAATTCTGCCATTGACCCGGTACAAAATACTAAATGGTACCACAGATTACCTAATAGTTGAAACAGGTTAAGTCACTCTCTGGGAAATTGGTAGTCGTACAACGGTTAATTCGTAAACCCATCTCTTGGTAAGCTATGTAGAAAGTACTTGCAATACTAATGGAATTTGTATTAAGTAGGTGCTTGTGCTTTGATATCCATGACTAACGTTCGTACAAATAAAAAAAAACACACTAAAATGTGAACGATTTTTCCAATTAATTGCATGAAGTTCTCATAGCATTAGTGTCTTTAATTTTAATATTTCTGTAGTATATTTACTTCACCATTTTGGAATTCACCTATGTTTAAGATTAAGGGTGTACGAACCAAACTTTAAAAAAAGCTTACTGTTTCACAAACCCTATGATTTGAAGTTTTGATTTAGTCACTCGAAGAATTACCCATGAGGCAGGTTTGGCACTGAGGTGATTAAAGATAAATTAAAAGGAATAGTGGAAGCCGACCCTTTTCAAACATCTAAGGACTTAGCGTTAAATGACGTTAATTTACACACAATATTGACTTTAATTCACCAAAGTGATAATTTAATTATTTGATTATATAAAGGCATACTTTTAGATTTCCCTGTTTAATAAATTGGTATCATATGGAAGGGATGAGGTTGAAAAGTTAATTCCATGTTATGCCTACTGATAAACTAAAAGAATAGTGGCAGATCCTTGGACTAAAACCAGGAGATCTTGAGAGAAGATCTTTCATACAAATAGTATAAGTAACTCTATATGGCTTTATTGATCCTGTAAATCAATAAATACGGAGAAATAATAAAATAAAGAGATAAAGAATCTGTTAAAAATAGTTTTTGAAGTGAAAACTTCTTTAGCGGCGTTGGATGGGTAAAAAGTGTTAAAATCGCATCAGGATTACTTGACCATTGAACCGTAACCGACGACTGACGTCATACAACATTACAACAGCTACAGATTGTTTATTTTGTTAGGTGCGTTAAGAATCTTCGTAGCCTAGCGGTAAGCGCTTCGACTGTAAGTCCTTATAGTTTCAGATAGTACCGGGTTCGAACCTGGGCTTCTGACACTTTTTTGATTATTTTATCTTTTTGTAATTTATTAGTTTTTGTGATTATTTTTTCTTTTTGTAATTCATTAATTTCTTCTGACAGAATATTAGTGATAGGTTTTATAATTGGCGCTATATTATAGTTATGGTATGGTATGGTATGGTGTGTTCTTTTTATCTTTTTCTCTGTATATAAAAAAGAAAGAAAGAAAGAAAAAGTTTTCACTTCGGCCGGCACTCCCGGAGTGCAACCCGTCTTTTTTTGCATACCATCGACCAGTGTCAAGCAATTGTATATGTTAAACCCTAATAGTTACATAATAAAAAATAACTCTACTAAATAAAGGAAATAAAGGAATCATACGGCGTGTAAGAATGTTTCAAGCTATGAGTATCTAAAAGTGTTCTTACCAAAAAGAAATATTCCTTTAAAATTAGCTTATTTAAATGTACAAAAAAGATAACAGAATGCCGCAGATACAATTTAATACCAATCATTTTAATCAATTTTCACGAATGGCCTTATTGTATTTTCATCCTTTTCATGATTTGCATGCAGCATGAATTTATAATAATAAATCTGAGAGATTTCAACGACTCACGATATCAATTTGACAAAATGTGCTAAATATCATTTACTGCGTAGGTGTACCAGAGATTCCGTGAAATTGCTAAAACCGGTACCTGCTACGGTTGTCACTGTCAAGTACCTTAATTGGACGTTTTCCCAGGCGCAAGTATAGATTATTAAAATACTGTGCTTCTATTGCCAATCAAAGACAAATTTAGCACGATTTGACAATATTGAAGTGACGAGTTCATAGAAATGGTTCAATTTCACAGAAGTTTATTTTCGGTCGGTAGTAGTACGATAAACATTACCTACTAGCGTAGTAGTGTTATATCAAATAATATGTCTAACGTACGTACTTAATTGTATTAAATAAATCCAGTGAAAATAAGATTAAGAGAAGGAGAATGAAGGAGATCAGTGACACATTCGACGTAAAATAGGTTTTTCAATTTATTAGCTCATAACATGGCTCTAATCTCACAGCAATTAGGCACATAATGATAACTATTATCAAACTGTGCTTTTTTGAATTGTTATTAAATCACGAGTGGGATAATGTTTCTTTTTTTATTAGTTGACTCGCATTTATCCCAAAAAAATAGATACAAAAAGATCGTGTTTAATAGAACAAATAAATTAAAATGCTGTGTACTAAAATGCCTGTTCATTTCATGCAACTTCGTATTTAAATAGAAAATTTCATCTTGTACGTCTATAATAAACAAAACTTTTACATAAATATAACTTTTTTTTTCTACTTTCTCTGTTTAAAAGTAAGTAAATTCACCATTTTGTACACTGATAAAAAACCTCATTCTTTTAGTCTGTGGCTAGTGTTCCAATAGAAAGTGCATAATTGTTCCCACCAGTTTTACAGGTAAATTATCGTTATTTAATCATTAAAATGTCTACAAATACTACTTATGAAGAAAACGAATGTTGTACCTAGTACACCACCCGATATATGCACATATATTGCACAACGTTCGATATATGATGTGATTGATGTGAAGTCCTTAACGTTATGGAATTTTTACTATCTGTAAACTGCAAGGATAAATATCTGTTTTAGTATTATATTATTCACAAATGAATTGAAAAACGACCTATGATTCACGTGTGTATTGTTGATTGATTACCGTCTTCGGCTCACGTGACGGCTCGGGTCTCAAAATTGCCTCAACGCGTTAATCACCAACTTTACACACTTGTACTAAATCCACTATTCTTGTCGCTAAACGTAATAAAGGATTCTACAAAAGTGTAGTCACTTAATCGCTAAATTGTTTGTTTTACACCTTCAGATTGATTATATTTCGGTTTATTATTGTTCCTTAATTTTTAAGATAGCTAAAAATAATTTGTTTTTGCTAAGGCCTTCTGGTATTGTAACGGTACCGCCTCTCTTCCTATTTCTATCCTTTGTGACTTCGTGCTCAAGCATTGATCAGTTGGCCCGTGTTAAGGCTACTCTATTATCCGCGTCAATAAGCAAATGCCACAGTCAAAAAACCCTTTTTCCATTAGCGGTTCGTAAGCTTTAGATTCTGTTAATCTAACAATGATATTTTATTTTTAAATCAATTACAGTTATACGTTTAAATATATATCCTCGACTTGTTCTTTAGTCTAGGTCTACAAAAATAATCTAAAAATAAGATATTTAATTTAGAAGGAATAAATACTTAATCCTAACGTAACCATTTTAAATAAGCCGCTTTCAACACAGTCATCCATTATGATACGCGTTCCTAAAGAAAACGGACCGTATACAATACAATAACATTGTCTGTTTACCCTTCTTCCGGAGGGTTTGTGCAGACTTAACTATTGTTTCAAAGTATATGGTTTCCTCGTAGCCGGCAAGATTCCTTTTTCAATTTAACCCACTTGTTACTACCGTCCTTTATAACGCCACTTATCAAGTGTTAGATCTACCCGCCAAATTTATATGTTTATTTTTGTACTATCAAAGATCATCTTACATTACCGTAATCAGAAGTAGTCCTTCTATAGTGTGGAAGTACTATATGTTGCAGTGCGTGCATTCTTTAGAAATTCTGACGTCTTTTAAAGAACAGTGAATTTGCTTTGCGTCATGGCTTCAAATAACTAAGTTTTAAAGTACATGAATTATGTAAGAAATACTATAACGTAGAATATCGTAAAGTGTTGTTGTTGTAATATAAATTAGAGATGAAATAAGTTCAGATATCACAGGTTTTCATTAAAATTTTCGTTTGTAAAAACTGATGGCGTTAAAACACCCGGTAGTAAAATTTACGTCTATTTACTATTACTATAATATTTTAGATCACTCATGAAAAAACCTTTGAATCTCAACGAAATAGTTGAAGAAGTTTTATTATACCACTTAGGTGGCAGACAAGCACACGACCCACCTGATGGAAAGTGTTTACCGTGGCCTATGGACGTGTTTAACACCAGGGGAGTCACACTCATGCTGCCGACCCTGGTACACGTAGAGTGTTTCTGTGCTGTCAGTGTAGAAGACATAGCAGAACAAGCTTTTGGTCATCCCACTGACAGCACATAACCCTCCAGTGAGCTCTGGCTACCCCACTCACTGCCGGGAACACAATACGGAGCGGAGGCACTTCCTCAGTCATACTGTTCAAGTGGATGGAAATACCATCGTGTCCTACATCTATTACAAAATTTAGATTCTGATGACGACCTGCCCCGTGGGATTACCATTTTTCCACCGGAAAATCCAAATACGGAAATAACAGACGAGGATTCCGGCGATGAAGAATTTGTAACATTACAAACGTAATCTTCCAGGTTTGATATTGCTTTTGAGCATATTACGTATTTCATTACAATCACTGTAATAACTACAATGTATTGCAATGACCTTAGGTACTCCTTTTCAGGTTCCCAACTAAGAGCTCCAGCAGAGATTGTATTATGAAGGTACATTTTCAAAAAGTGAGGAGTCCGAAAATGATTTACCTTTGTCTGTGAACTACTTGTAAAAAAAGAACCAAATTCATGTATCATAAATGTCAGTATATTTACTTTACACCCAAAAATATGTTTTGTTTCCTATCATATATGTTGAGTTTTTGGATAAATAAAATTGTAAGCGTTACATAATACATTCAACGAGCATTCGGTGTTTCGTTGCATTCCAAAAATGTCTGCGATTAAGACTTTGGTTATTTGGTTTTGGTAGCCGATTTTACTACCGGGCGTTATAACGCCACCTGTTTTCCGGCTTTTCCAGACCAAAGATTTTTTTTCAAATATTTTTCCAATAATACTATATTAGTAAAGTAAAACATACTCAAAAATCATTGCAATCGCAAACAAAAAATAGTTTCAGTAATATCTGGGTTAAACCAAGGGCACCTAATAGATAATATTAAGTACTGTTGAACCATTCTGATACTGATCATAAAAACTAAAATATATCTTCTGATACTCAACTTTGATAAAAATAATAATGTAGAAAAATCACATAATCTATGCACGCTTCTAGCAGCAAGAGATGGATTGGATATGGATTCATCTCTTGCTGCTAGAGGAGATGGATAAGAGTACTTCTACTACGTACTGCTACGATTTATACGTGGCCTACTCGAAAGTAGGCTTACATAGTAAACGGATCGAATTAGCACTTGAAGATAGAACCTCTAATATGATAAGTAGATTCATACTAACATCTCAATCAGAGTAACTTCGAATTTCGTTGGATTGTTCTTACTTAGTTTTAAGTAACTCTATCCTTCTATTATATTTTTATATTTAGATCAAAACGGCTTTTGTTAAAATGTGTCATAAAAATAGCTTATAACCCAGAAAGAACATTGGACATATTTTATCTTATAATTATCTGCGAAAAGAGATCCATGCGGCCGCCGACATTAAAAGTGTTAATTTCAAAACAGAATCAATAAGCCCTTCAGGTGCCGTGGAATGTTTTCAAGATTTTTTTTATTTTTATCCGTTCTGGATCTTGTTGTTTTTATCAAATAAGACAGCGATGACATACTTGTTAAAAGGGAGACTTATGTCATTTTAAGTGACTATACACGTAGAAATGAGAAAGAATTTAATGTTCGTCTGTATTTAGATTTTTTTTTAAATAAACATTTTCTTTTATATTGGAGAGATATAAAGGAGTAAATGAATATTAAATGCCGCATATTATACATTTTATATTTGTACATTAGATATACAATACATGTTTAAGAAACCAATCTATACCTAATCACTTTGGAAAGCATTCCACGGCCACAAACATACATTATTCCATTCGCGGTGAATATTTTACGCCTATAAAACGTTCGCATACCACGTCAGGGATGGTCCATTTAACTTTAGCTTTTGTTGATTCGGCAGAGGGCGCTTACAAATTATACCTATTGTTTATGTGCCCTCACGTAGGGTTACCAGTAGACAGATTATATTTGCAAGGCTATTAATTATAAATATTCTGTGGAATGTGGATTCGTTTCTTTTTTGGTGGGTTTTTAATGCTGATTGTGAATAAAATTATCAGAAAATATATTATATTTTTTTAATATTAGATTAATTAAAACGTAATCGTTATGAAGTTTCGTGCATATTTACATGAATTTTTGAAATCAGGTTTGCAGTCGAAGCTTTTTAAGAAAAAATGGAAAAGGTACAAGATTATTTTACACACTATAGAATTATGTTAATATTATAAAACCCAAATTGAATGTAGGTTTGAAACTAGACCTTCTTTCTAGATCTTTCTTTCTAAATCTTACAGCTTATAATATTACCGTAGGAACTGACAGTACTTGAAAATCTAAAGCTGTAAGAGATAGAACATGTATTTTGTGGAATCATTTCAAGAACTATAGAAATTTTAATGGATGTTTTTATATGTATAAAATATGTACGTGCCTGTTTACAAAAAGTTAATAAGTTAACTCATATAGTTTTACTCTAAATTATACGATCTAAAATGTCCTATCGTTAAAATTCATTATTATTATTATTTTGCTACTGATAAATAAACAAGATAACTTAATTTGAGAAGTTAGCTAATCATGGTTTCAAAGAAACCTTTCCACCGAGTTTGATAAATTAGTTAGGACAAAAATACACCGCTAACGTGTTTTTCCTGTAGTATACATTTTTCTGTCACTATATAGTTTATCTAAGTATGTGCCTTTTCATTTAGTAACGAATAGTATTTTAGTTAGATGAGTTGCTACTAAAAATATCCACAAATTCTATTGTAACTACATCCAGTGGGTGAAATAACATTAGTCATCCAATTCTTTTTATTAGTTTCCTGTCTGTAATTTGTCAAAATCAATTGAACGTCATCTAATCCGAACTTAAGATCTTTCATAAATATTGAGTCAACCCTCGAAATGTCTACAGATCCCCTTTGAATATAAAGTGTTGCACAATTCTTAGGGGGAGGGTGCACTGTGCACTCAAGTGCAACCAGCCATGGCTCAAAATTCTTGGTATCGTAAATCAACTGTCGTAAGATCATTTTAAGAAATTCTACTTTTCTACATAATCATTTTAACTTTACATAGAACATTACAATAAAGAACATTACAATAAACAACGAAATCACAATAGGCCATTCAATTTCCTTTCATAAATACTAAGAATATATTACTAGGTGATTGTTCCCTTGTACATGAATATATGTTTAAGTACAATTCAAGCCATAAAAACTCACAGCCACGTTTTACATTTATACCCCGACCAGTCGATTATTTAGATTTCTTTTATAAATAGGGTCGATGGGGCCTCACACGTGAACTGCGAGGAAATAAGTATTTTGTAGTAACGTTCAATGATTCAAGCCAGATAAGTGCAAAGGTAACACCAGGTTAGTACAAGTAAACTTCTCTGAAATACATACATACATACATATAATCATGCCTTTATCCCCGAAGGGTTAGGCAGAGGTGAATTAACACCCACATTTCACCAATTGGTATTCGGTCCCACGTAATAGGGGGTTAGCCTATTGCCGTGTTCCGGGCACTATTGTTGACTCGAGCCATGCGTCTGAGGCTGAGTCTGGGCTGTACATATCTGTCTGATGTTAAAATTAATCAGCCCTATCCCTTAGAGCGTTTTCACCCTCATCCGATATCCGATATCCGACATCCGATATCCGACATCCGATATCCGACATCCGATATCCGACATCCGATATCCGATATCCGATATCCGACATCCGACATCCGATATCGGAGGAAATCAAATGTATGAGATATGTATCTTTCTTTCACACTGTCCGGCCCGATATCGGCTATCGGAGCCAACACCACTGTTTTGGTTCCGATAACCGATATCGGGCCGGATATCGGATGTCGGATATCGGATATCGGATGTCGGATATCGGATGTCGGATATCGGATGAGTGTGAAAACGCTTTTAGTCGCCTTGTACGACACCACATGGGAAGAGAAGGGGTGGCCCAAATTCTACTCTGCCAGGAACCACACAAATCAATTAATGTCAATGAACTTCAATATCACGGCATCGAATGATAGGGGAGTTCGTCAATGTAACAAAAGATTTTTACTTGGGTATATTATATTTAAGTACTTATAGTATTGTTATGTCCATCCTGTGCACGAGTTTCGTTCTTCTTTCAATGCCAATTTCTTTAAGCGGGGATGAAAAAGCATCTATCAAGGTCGTCAAGGTAGGAAGCCGCCAATTGTATGCTACAAAACTGTACCTACCACTATATTGTAATGTGTTCTTTCATTCTTTGTGTACCATACAATAAAGAGATTTTCATTCATTCATTCATTTAACATTTGAGCTTTCATTGACCATAACGACGGGATATAAAAAAAAGAAAAGTAATAAATCATTGCCCCAGGTTTTTCTTTTTGGAAATACAGCAAAATAAAATTAAATAAATCAATTCTAGAAATTACAAATATGAACTTTTGAAAAATATTTAACAATATAAATAATATATTACTCTTATTTTTTTACTCTATTGGTATTTAACATCATATTCAAAGTTAGCAACAAATGAATGTAACTTGTGAAGTCGATTGCTGCGGGGCCTATTCTCAGCATGCAGTCTAACGAAGCTACCTTTTTCATGTCGTCTGTCCAAATACTATGTATTATAATTTAATTTTGATATTGTAATCTTCGATATTTTCCGTAAAGCTACTGCCACATGACCCGCAATTACCTTACTTGTTACCACCACGTGGCGAACAATAGATCAAATTAAACTCATGTTGTTTTAGGAAGAATTTTTATTTGTTAGATTCATAGAGAAGCAAGAGCACTTTGCAGAACGTGTGATAAATAAAAACAGGGCTGTACACTTTTGTTACCGGTATCAAGCACAATATTGTTGAAAAAACTATAAGCTACAACTTTTTATTGCACTTGTGAAATGTCCTCAACAGCCTCCAAATCCCGAAGGACTCACATAATCTTCTTCCTGCAAGGTGTAGTACGTACTTCTTAACTTTGTTCAATATGAGAAAAGTTCGAAGTTCAGGTAGTATGATTGAGATGGATTATATGGGAATTTACCTTTATAATATCAAACAAATGAAATTAAGCTATTCATTAGTTGCGGTAAATCTCATCAAAGTGAAACAATAATTTTAGACTCCATTAAAAATTTAGTGGAGTCTAAAATTAAAAATTCTGAACGAAATTAAAACGATTCTTCAAACACAGCCCTAATGAGATGCCTACAAGTTATAATTATATATTAGCATACACTCATTGTTCAATTTCTAATGTATACGTACGTGAGCAATTACACATTACGACTATTATACGAGTATAACAACGTTATACACTTGCTTCAACCTCTGTACATAAAGTTTAATTAGACTAAAACGTTGTATCTGAGAATATACAAAGCGTTAAATCATAATTGTGGAAAGTATATTTTGAGGGTATTGTTTTATCTAAGTTAAAGCAACAAACTTTTAATAAAGTGTGTTGTTTCAAATACTTAGTCTAATTTTGAAGTAATTTGACTGTCATGTTTGAACAGATTTACATCAAGATACTTAAAATTAATAGGGACTTTTATAACTGACAGTGCCCATAGTTTTAGTACATGAGATAACTTTGGTTTTATAAATATGTAGATACATACCGAACACGCTTCGCTCAGAAACACATTCGTTAAAAATCTAATAACTCGACACACTATACCGATGCGAAAAATCTAACAAAGTATAATGCGAGTTGTACCTATATCGTATTCAATTTTGAGCTCAAACTTTGAACATTTTGACTTTTTGAAGCATACCTATCTACACAAACACAAATGAACGTAACGTTTTATAGAATTATATGAAGATTTAGAAACAGACCACTTAAAAATGACGTAATTTTTTATACATACAAATTTTTGCACAAAGGGAGAAGTCAGGCATTGCATTCAAACGCTCATTCACCCTGCCAAATAATTCCGAAATAAATCGCTTCATGGTGATATCTATTAAGGAGCTTATAGTTCAGAAGGTAGAAGGCCCGGGGATGCTAGGAATGGCATTCATATTCGTATTGCAAAGAAAACACCACGGCGCGCGGCGGCGGTGCGTTTCAACATCGCTTGTTCATCTTTCTCGAAAGGGTAGGAGGATATTCTCTCCGAATACTTAGATGGACTTACAAAAATGGTAGTCAGAATTTAACATGAATTAAATTTTACTTCACACTACGACAATATACTAAGTATAATACATTTTAAAAAGAGGCAGACAGAAGCACACTTAACTGGCGGATTTGCATAAAAAATTGTTTTATTATACTACTTAGGTGGCAGACAAGCAAACGGCCCACCTGATGGAGAGTGGTTATCGTGGCCTATGGAGGTTTGCAACACCAGGAGCGTCTCACTCGAATGATAAATAGAGAGACAAAAGAAGTAGAATTACAGTCTGGACTGTAATCAGCAGAGTAAAATAAGCTGTGTACCTATGTTTCTTAGGATGATAAACGGAAAATATTGAATGAAATAGATAATTTGATCTAATTTACCGCTGAATTATTAATAAAAATACGTTAATTCTCCATAAGACGGAATCAGGGGATTAAAAATACATAGTTTTAGAAGACTATTAAAATACGCAGAAGGTAACAACTATATCGCGTAAAAATTACTGGATTTTTTATAAATTAACTAACACTACTTTTAAGTTACATTGTTATTAACTCTGATACGGATATGTTATCTGAAATAAATGATTTTAATTGGAATATTATATTTTCATCCACGCGGACGGAGCTGCGGGCATCAGATAGTTACAGAATGGCTACAGATAATTTATCTAATGGACTATTACAGACTCGAGTATAGTTAACGGTAATTAAGTATTCAAGAAAGTAAACCATAATGGAAGAGCTAGACAAGGGCGTTATACAGCAAACACTCATTATAATTGCGTAGGTACGTACCAACTAATAAATATTTGATTTATTAATAATGTTATTTTCCGATTCAAATTAAAATTAATTACATTTTACATATAAAATTACATTATAAATAATAGAAAAAAAATCACCTTCATCTCAGTTCACGTTGCGTTTACGCGTGTACAATGCATAATAAAATTGATAAGATTAATTTAATAAGTAATCTAAAAAGTTATTAATTTTGTCTTACGTGGGTAACTAGGAAAGTTTTGAGTTAGAAAAAAAACAAATAAAGATAGAACTTTTAATTTTTTTACATTTTCTCAAAGTACTCTCCATTGGTTTGTGTACAACGATTCATTCGCCTATACCAAGAATTAAAGCCTTGGCGATAATCTTCTTTAGGAAGGTTCTCCACCGCTGCTATGAAAGCAATCTCGAGCATTCTCGGGACTGTCGAAATGAATTCCACGAAGTCCAAGTTTCACTTTCGGGAAGAGAAAAAAGTCGCAAGGCGCTAAATCGGGGCTATAAGGTTCAATAGTTGGATCTCTGTACTCTTCAAAAACTCTTGCGTCGATTTAGCTTTGTGAGGTGATGGGTTGTCATGATGCAAAAAAAGTCCTCGCAAACCTGTATTTGGACGTTTTTGGCATAAAACATTAAACACAGTCGGTAAACACACATCACTGTACCACTGAGCATTAACAGTTTTCTGGGGCTCCATAGAAATTGTTGCCACATGACCACTCGAACCAAAAAAAAGTTGCCACCATTTTCTTGCCCACGCTGCGCTCGCGTTTGACCTATCGAGGTTTTTCGTCCGGAAACACCCAAACCGTGGATTGCCGCTTGTGCAAACAGTGAGTGGGTCATACTGATACACCCAAGTTTCATCTCTGGTGATTATATTAAATATGCCAAGTCCATCTCCATTTTCAAATTTTACAATCATTTCTGCTGGGTACCCAGCGCGAACAAAGCTTTCTCACTTGCAGATGACGATGTAAAATCTCATTCAGTGACGGCGATGAAATCTTCAGGGTCTCCTCTATCTGCTTGTAAGTAGCTTTTGGGTCTTCGAGTAGTATTTTTTCACGGCTTCGATGTTTTCCGCTGTAGCAGAAGTCGCAGGACAACCACTTCTATCGTCATCTTTGAGGGACAGTTTTTCTTGTTTTTGGGCAAACCACCTAAAAGTTATAGCACGAGACGGTGCAAGGTCTCCGAATGCAGATATGAGCCTATTTTGACACCGTAATTCACTCAAATTGACTTTAAAATCGTACAGAATCATGACGTGAAAATGTTCTCGTTCCAATTCCATTGTTGCGAGGAAAAGTGCGCGAAACGGATTAATGAAATGAATGTAACATTTTTGTTTTATTTAATTACGTCAAATGGCTAAAAGCATTCGAATTGCAAATAGTTCGAGATTTTAAAAAGGTTTAATTTTAATGCAATTTCTTTTTTTAAATTGTTATATCTCAAAACTTTTATAGTCACCTAAGGTATTGTAATTGTTTATAATTTGACTTATTTTGGGAATTAAAAACAATTTAAAGTCATAGTTTCACTTTAGTCAGGCAACATCTTAGTTAGCTACGCATATTTGTTGAGAAAAACTATGACATTAAGCAGTATTGGTGACTCAAGACACTACAATATTGTAAACGCTAAGATTGTATTGATTGCAAATATCAGTTAACGTATTTTGATATTTTACAAAAATGCAAATAGGTATGCTACAAATTTTTACATTCAGGTTACAATTTCACAAATGTATACAAAATTATGCATAGAGTTATTCACTTTATTTTTACATTTTTAAACTTTTTGAAGTGAAAACTTCTTTAGCGGCGTTGGATGGGTGTAAAATGTTAAGGAAGCGTCAGGATTAGTTGACCTTTGAACCGTAACCGACGACTGACGTCATACAAGATTAGGTACAGATATTACGATAGATAGCGTCGTAGCTTAGACGGTAAGCGCTTCGACTGTAAGTCCTTATAGTTTCAGATAGTATCGGGTTCAAACCACCTGGCCTTCAGGGATTTTTTGTGATTGTTTTTTCTTATTATAATTTATTACTTTTGGTGATTATTTTTTCTTTTTGTAATTTATTACTTTTTATGATTATTTTTTCTTTCTGTAATTTATTATTTTTTGTAATTATCTTTTCTTTTCATAATTTATTAATTTCTTCTGACAGAAAATTAGCAGAAAATGAGTGATAGGTTCTATGATTAGCGCTATATTATAGGTATGGTATGGTATGTTCTTTTTTATCTTTTTCTATGTATATAACGAAGAAAGAAAAAAAGAAAATGTTTTCACTTCTGCCGGCACTCCCAGAGTGCAAACCCGTCTTTTTTTTAATGCATTCGCATACCACATGTCTTTGGTGTGCGTATAGCCGTGAAAAATCGTCTAAAATCTTACGTAATATTCAAGTTGACAGCTAAAGGAAATAAGAATACAGATGAAGTGGCCCTATTTTTTTATTTGGAATCAGGAATCAGGTGAAAAATATTTCAGTTAGAAAATCCCAGAACCATACTTTTTTATTAGATGTAATGCTTTGAGGTGAGGTAAGATTTTGGAGCAGAAGCATTGGTCTTTGTGGCCAGCACAATCGTTACAAAATACACATCAGGCTTTTACACATCATACGTAAATCATGTGGTTTGAAAAAGTTAAAGCAACCTAAGTGTCTTATTTTACTTAAAAAACATAACCTATTTCTATACGCGACTGTACATGTTTACCGATCGACAATAACCTAGTAGTACTCAAACACTCATATAAGTATATTTTTACTATTGGAGCCGACTGTACACGCCGCTTGTTATACTTGGTGTGCTGAATAAGTTATGTAAAATTATGAAACGATGGTGCACCATGCCTATAATTACGAATACGTGTATAAATAAGTTATAGTTAAGAATGGTCGTGGGAGGAATGCGAAATAGTTATGCGAAGTTCTTATTAACGCCCACACACTTTAATAGAACCCCTTTAGTAGCGGTGGCCCAGTTGCTGGTTCTTTGTGAGTATGTGTATTTTTAACAATATCTTTGAATATTCGGAAGGTGCGACCTGAACACAGTATAAGATACCATTACCGTCTGAATTCGGGTTTTGCACGTTACGTATAAACAAGATTACTTTGGCATTTAGTAGGTTCAATCATTACTTGCATTTTACTTTAAAAGAAAAGTACTTGCCATACCCCAATGTTTTGTATTGTGGGTATATGTGGGCAGATGTTAGAGAAAAACTAGCGTATGTATACATTGGGATACGAAACCATTCAAAATTGTTTCAAAAAATCAGGAGAAATAGCGAGGTTGACGTCGTGTTGGAAGAATATGAACAACGCGCCATATAATGTTTTCCATGATATTCTTCCATTGATGACAATGTGGCACTGTATGCAATTCAATCAATTGAAGATCTTATTGAGAATGAGAATGACACACAAAAAGATGCCTTTAGTAATGATCACGAAGATGTGTCTACTCCGGTTATGTCTAATGCTCAGGCATTTATTTATTTATTTATTAAGATTTACCAACATTTGTTTACACTGTTACAAGTTACAGAAATTACATTAAGTTAGATATTATTCTAGTGTGACAAATAATTATAGGTAAATACTGCATGCTATACAAAATTATAGGTACTGAATTTTTTTTTCTTTTACATTTTTATCACAAAAATATGTAGACCACACATTATCAGTAATTAACAATATAAGACGCAATGTAGTTTCTTTACGTAAAGATGAAGACGTATTACAGAACTTAAATTACGTAGAAACCTTATAATTACGTATGCATCAAAATCTTAGTCATCATCATCATCATCGACATTTAGACGTTATCCTGATTGCATCCGAGGCCGAGATGCCCTAGGAGCTCAGGGTCCGCCTTCCGGCTGGTCCTCCTCCACTTCGCACGATCCTGGGCGTCCATAGTAATGAGACTATTTGCACGCATGTCATCCTGCTCGACGTCGAATCGCATCGAAATCTTAATGTCAAACATAAATAAATGATGATTTTAAATAAAGTATCATGATTACACCTTATATATGATTAATAATACGTAATATGTCGTATGCTGCTGATCCCTCTGCTTTATATAGGGATCAAAATAATTTTGGGATGAAATTAAAGAATCCATCGGAGCTCTATCAACACCTTAGAGTTACCAAAGCCCACATCTTTAGAAAGTCCCATACTTGCAGTCGCTTGAGAGTTTGCAGGATTGTATTATCAAGTAATCTTTGTGGTAAAATAGTCGTACAATAAATCGGTGAACCGACAGCGTATCGAGGAAACGACGATCTCTTTGCAGACTGTTCAAATATACGAACCTTATACGTTGCCAAATGTTCCACATTTAGTACCGTACAATAACTGTGTGTACCATACATCACTAGATTAAAGACAACTTCGGTAAAAATTCATAAAATAAAATTGTGCTTGAAATATCTCCACAGAATTGAATTATATTTTTTCTGGTAACAATTAGGAGATGTTAAATTGTTTAACAAGTGCGGAAACTCAATACTCTTTTTATTTATTTTTAAAAGTTAAATAAAAAGCAACTTTTATTAATAACTGGAATTCAACTGGCTCAAAATCTTAGAATAGATTTCGTGGTATTTTTAGCCACAATGTGCCTTACCTACTTTGCCTTTGGATGGTTTTAGCAATCTCGCTAAATATTTAGTATAGCACGTACACCTTAACCCAAGACATGCGTTGTAAATCCCACGTACCTATCACGATCCCGTCCTTTAGTCCACTGTTGGATACTTCAGATTACATACTTGACTTTCAGTTCAACAGTGACTGACCAAAATCTGGAAGTGTTGGTTAGAATGGAATTAGATTACATGTATAGGATATTTTAGTTTTAAGAAATGCAGAAATATTTCTTTTGTGTGGGTTAATGCTTCGCTTTGATCTGATTGGAACGTGTCATGCATATTGTATTGTACCACTAATATTATAAAGGAGTGTGTGGGTGTATGTGTGTGTGTGTGTGTATGTGTGTGTGTTTATGTTTGTGTTTGTGTGTTACTCGTTCACATGAAACAGCTGAACGGATCCGAATGACATTTGACACAGAGATAGATTATTTGTATGGAATAGCATATACTTCTTTTCCTGTAGATCATGGTGACAGGATCAGTATTTCACGTAGGCATCGCCGTAGGCCACAGATAATGTTATGTTAATCACGCACACATTGAAAATGAAGGCATTAAAAATAAAAAAATAAAAAATTAACGTTGGAAGTAAAAGGATGATATAATACAACCGCTGAAAATGGCGTTTTGCTGTCTGATAAACTGAAATTTAAATGTACCATGTTTTCTTAAAAACATCTCAGCCAATAAATGGCTTCGTTTTCCTAAATTGGAATTGAATACTCCCTCAAAGTAATAAATGTATAAATATTGGTTTTTATGTCATCCTAAAAAGCCATATAAAAGGACATTCTCACACATAAATTTCGGCATGAGGCATTTTTACATACCCATAAGTATAGGGATCCCGACAGTACAGGGGGCCGAGATCTCTTAGGATCAAAAATTCTAAATTATGATGAAGTTATACCTACTTTATGATAAAGTAAATAAGACGCTATTATATCAATTATATTCTATAATAACATAGAATAGACCCACCGTCAAATATTATTTATATTCCGCTCATATTAATATTAATATTATTTTATAATTATACAATAATATTAATATAAATATGAGCGGAATATAAATGATATTTTAGCGTCTTGTTGTGCAATACAAGCCAGTTAACTTGATTATTATGAACAGTGCGCGGCATTATCGCTTGAAGCCATCTCTTGCAGACACACTTGGAATATTTTGAGTATAATAGAATCATTTAATTTTTTATACCTGTCTGAGAGTGTTGTATACTTCAAATATTTTACTTTAAAAAATAATAATATTGTTTTATATTTAGAACCACACCATATTGTCCATACTGACTGCCTCCGTGGCTCAGTGGGCGTAGTATGAGCCGGCTGTGCACGAGGTTATGTTTGTAAAGTCCCCCGCGATACAGGGCTTGTACCCTAACACAGGAGTTTTCTTTAAAAAAATGGAATAGTGTGTGTGTGTGTGTGTGTGTGTGTGTGTGTGTGTGTGTGTGTGTGTGTGTGTGTGTGTGTTTGTCCGTCTTTCACGGCTCAACCACAAAACCGATTTTAACGAAATTTGATATTATCGATTAGACCTTGAGAAAAGACATAGGCTATGTTTGGTCTCGATAACCGACATCCAGGCGGACGAAGCCGCGGGCAAAACCTAGCATTATTGTGAAAATTAGTTAGAACCGCACGCCAAATGAATGAACAGTATAGACTTTCATACATAATATAATGTAGTGAATTATGATAATTGGGCTTGTTCTGTGCGCATCGATCATCGATTCGTCTTTCAACGAGATGGATCCCCCAATTTTCTCCCTCGCAGTAATCAATCATTTCGACAACATATATCTATTATATGACGAATCATGTATATACCTACCCACTTTAAAATATAATATACTCAAAGCCCGCAAAGTATCAAGTCAATCGCTATGTATTCAAATCCATCGATGTTTTGACAGTTTCGAAAAGAAATTGACCGATTTGGATGATCGTTCTTCATTTGAATATCCATTATTATATTTCAATTTATATAAAGTATGTCGTGTTAAATCTCATGATCAAAACACGACTTTTACTGAGTTTCAGAATATTTGTTGGAATTTTAGATCATTCTATAAAGTTTCCATAATCTAAATTATTTTCTAAATTATAATTAGTACAAACGATTTTCGCAATTTTGTGCAGCGTAGGTATTTTTGCGCACATTTTCAAAATCAAATATCACATTATATTAAAATATAGAGAACGTGTCAAGAGTGTACCCACGTACTTATGATAATACGTGGAAATGCACTTATACATCAAATATCTAGATAATGTACTATGCCGCATCTATTATTTCACTGCAGCAACAATGTATTGCACACACATACAAGTATCCGTAGCTGAATGTATTTGCACACACATACGAGTATCCCTAGGTGAATGTATTGCACACACATACGAGTATCACCAGCTATATTTTATGTGTTACCAGCTTTATTAAATATTTGGTATCATAATATAATACTGCGCCTAAATAAATATCAAAATTCGACCTAATCCGCATTATAGACTGGTATAGCGGACCACAGACTGAAAATGAAAGCTTCCGAAGCAATTGGAATTAACGCTAGAATGTAGAAGAAGAATATAATACTATGCCAAACTACTCAATGTGTCAGAGACTCCTGTCTTAATATGACTAAATCCCATAGCACACATTATTAATCCACAACCTCAAAAAACGTGACGCCTGTGTACTGTTCCTCTTATAAATACATCTATAAGATAAAATGTATTCTTATTTCTTTGTAAAACAAAACTTTTCCTTCGCAGTTTAATTTGCTCATACAGCTACAAAGGCATTCTTCGAGTAGATAAAAGTTTGTTTTGTTCGGTTCCTTTTTTAATTACACACGTACCTATGTGCATGCAATTCCAATTGAGAAAATGTAATTCGGAACGAAGTTGGCTGGTACAAAGGCACTGAAACTATATTATTGAGATTGTTATTGCCTAGTACCTGATTCAGCTGCATGTTGTGCCATAGCATTCGAAACTTTTATTTAATAAGAATACGAACATATGTTTTTAAGAGCAGCCACCCATGATGATTTTCATAAAACGCTCGTACCGCGGACGTGAATATAGCAAAGCAGTAATCTTGTTTACTTTTAAAAAAAATTGAGTAATAGGTACTACCTGATATTTTCTAAAGTTAACGCGAATATCACTAAATGAAACAAAACCACTTTTTAACGGTTTGACTAAAGATGGTAGTTGTCAAATAGTTTGAAGTATAAGTTATCTCAAAGTACCCGAATCATGATGAATTGTCGGTGTTACTATCTACGCAGACTGAGCTCACTGTGTCATTATATCTTGCTGTATTTTGCTGTTCCTCGATTTTACAAGCGGTACGTAAATCACACTTTTACAATATTACCAACATATAGTGTAAATGCATTCCAAAACCACCTGAAATCCATTAATGACAATATAGAATTTACTATAGAATTACACCGGCCGTGGTCACAGGCTAACTGGCTTAGCGGTGCACGCCCGCCGTCTTCAAGTCCGTGAGGTAGTAGGTTTATCATCTACCCGCACATTTTCAATATTTTCTTTTCGCCATGTCCCGTTATATTCCACACTCACAGTGTCTCTATTCTGTAAGCAAACTGTCCGGTGTCTATCCGACTGCGCAGAAAAGCGAGGTTGCATGTTTTTTATCACTGGATTCCATATTGCAGATAATTTAAACCCATCTTCCCGATTGAAAATCTTGTGTTTCTTGATTTCAATCGCTTCACGTAAAGCTCTTGAATAAAAGTGACGTTATTATTATCATTTTATGATTATATATCTTGGAACGCGAGAGTTTAAAAGTTAGTTTAGTTGAGGCAAACAATTTATTACCTTTCCTAGATGTTCTTGTTACCAGAAATCCTAAAAATACTTTGAGCCACATTATGTATAGGAAAAAGACTCATACAGATAGGTACTTAAACGGTGAATCTCACCACCATCCTAAACAGTTAGCTACCGTTGGAATGTCTATTTTTCAAAGAGCCCGTGAGATCTGTGACAAGAAACACCTGAACGCTGAGCTTCAGCATGTCAAGCAAGTACTGCAAGACAACAAGCTCAAACAACCGCGCCTCAGTCACAGATCCCGAGAAAAATCAGCCACGGTCGAACGCTAGCCTGCTGTACTACATAGCATACGTATGAAGGGTCACTGAAAAGATTGGCTATATCTTGAAGCGAGCTTCAATCAACACATGCTACAAGCCGCTAACGAAGATAAGTCGGTTCTTACCATATGTCAAGTGCCAACTACGTCTACAAGATACAGGAGTCTATAAAATAGATTGTGACTGTGGGCTCTCACATATTGGTCAAACCAAGCGAAGCATTAACACTCGCGTCTAAGAACAAATAGCTGACATGAAACACCAACTCACAACAAAGCCAGCTGTATATGAATACGCGTAAAAAGGTACCAATCATTATTTATGGTTTGATAAACTACAGATACTCGCTAAAGAGCATAGATATATACCAATAATGATCCACGAGGCTATTGAAATTAAAAAACACCCAAATTTTAATAGAGAAGATAGTTGGAGCGTACCAGCATCCTGGGACCCAGTCATCCATTTAATCAAACCTAGTAAACAGCAAAATACAGCAAAACTTAACGACACAGTGAGCTCAGTCTGCGTAAATAGTAACACTAACAATTCTTCATGATTCGGGTACTTTGACATAACTTATACTTCAAATATAATATGATAATTGATAACTACCAACCTTACTCAAATAAATAAATCGCGGTAGAATCCGTTAAAAAGTGGTTTTATGTCAATAATAGGTACGTATCTTGTGCACTACATTTTAGAAATCAAAATGAAAACTTAAACTAATAACTATGCTTATATACATTTAATAACTATTCAAATCTATTTAATTTGGAAAAAGTGTATGCTCAAGGAGAATGCAAATGCTAGTTCAAGTTTCTTCTGGAGCATTCACTTTTTCCAATCTATATAAAAATGGTTTTTCAACCACTTTTATTAATACATATATTTGTCAAACTATCAATTATTTGAAAGAAATATGAACTAATGACTGATGCATGTAGACAAATAGTTCTCAGTTTTCTGTTATTTGTATACAACATGTTTAGGATAGTGCGACAGTTTTGTTTCAATATAGGCTTTTTAATTCAGGGTTTTGGTTTATTCATAGCGAATATTGTTAGCAAAAAAACCGAATGAAAAATAGACTGAAAACGCTGTTTATGATGCAGCGGTATGCACAGCATTTTCTAACATTTGGTAGTTTGCACAACTTGCGGATTTGATTCCAAAAACAACACAGAAAGGGTAAAATGAAATAAAAGGCAAAGAAATATATATATGAAATCGTAATACCTACACACTGTTGCCGGTAATATTGCTCATCATCTACAATACAAAACATTGTGATCTGCCAAATGTAATTAATATTTGTAAAATTGCTATTACACTTCTTCATGAAATAAGAAAACTTCAAAAAAATACTGAACCAAGGGTTCTTCACCATAAGAATAATTTTAACGAATAATAAACTCACTATTTGGCAAATAGTCAATACTAGATAATTTATGATAAAAACCTCGCATAGAAACAATCTCAGAAGAAGCAAGGCACTTAATTTTATTAATATCATTTCATATTCAAGTAATGCCTGTGCCAAATGTGAGCCCTTCACATAGGTCGTTAAAGGCTTCGAAAGTATAATCACATTGCGTAACAAAAATGTGACCACAATATCATCTTAGTTTGCAGACATGGGCATAAAATCAATGTTTTATATCTACTTCCTACAACAAAACAAATAGTCCATTGAAAAGTTACATTGGGGTTGCATTTGTCAGAGGATGCAATCTTATTTTTTAGATATCAAAGGTTTAAAGTCAAATTCAAGTTTATGAGGCTCTACCCTTGTGCAAAGGCTGCCATTTAAAAAAAGGGGTTCAAATGGGTTTTATGGTTATTCTGAGGATTTTTTTTTAGATCTACGCATACAAAAAGCATGTGAATATTTTGTGTTGCAAATAAGATGATTTACAACTTTTGTCATGCCAGAGGAAGCAATTTTCTTTTTTAGGTATCAACTAAAAAAGAAAATTGCATACATGACAAATCCACGCTAAGCCTTAAAAATAATAATGTAGCATTTCAATGGACTAAAACTGTGAACAATACCTGATCATAATTTAAAACACCCATTGCTGTAAAGTAATCATTAAAGATTCTGAAAAAATTTAGAGTCTATTGGTACCAAAACCTTCGCGAGCCAAGCCACCTCACCAGCGATGCCGACAGCTGGTGATTGACTGACGAGGCTCTATCGCTGGCTTGCCTTTAAGGGTTAGAGGGTCAGATGGTAGTCGCTACCCCAAAGGCCAATATAAACCAAATCATAGAAAATTGCAAGTTTTAATGTTTTTTTTATACCACTGAGGTGGCAGACTAGCACACGGTCCACCTGATGGAAAGTGGACCTATGGACGCGTGCCACACGAGGGGAGTCACACTCGTGCTGCCGACCCTGTAAACACAGAGTTTCTGTGATTTGATTATGACATACAAAGTTATCTTTTTATTCGAAAGAAACTTGGCTTGTCCTTAAATGTCATTTGATAACAGCGGCCGGCGAAGCGTTGTTGTTGCTTAACATTACGTACGTTGAGGTTCACAATCTTTCGACAGTTTACAATCTCGCGAGATAGATTATAATCTAACTACTTTTTATGAAGTAAAACGTGCGAACTCAGTTTAGTACTATTCAGTAACGTCATTGATACCAATTCAATAAAAGCAAAAATCACAAAGTCCATTTGAGTCGGCGTTATCTTAAGCACATTCCGTTAGTGATCCCTCCCTAAATCCTTGTCGAAGACATCTTGATCCTTTGAATCTTTCATGTATATGTGAAAATGTATGGAAAAACGTAATGTTAGCTAGTGTTTAAGGTAATTTTACAAAGAACAAATCAAATTGTACTAGTAAAGGTCACTTGATAACTTTTTGGACATGAAAAGTAACCTCATTTCAAAACTAATGGTACGAAAATAATTATGTATAAATTGTCGATATATCATCACGTTTCTTCATTCTGAGTTATTTCAATATCCTCGCAGTTGAATAAACTTGTTATTTGATTATTATAAGAAGAAAACTGTAAGTCACATAACAGCTAAATCAAAACTTAAATTCTTACGACCACAAGAGTTCAAATTCTGAACAACAAAGAGAATGCGAGACGGCTAGAGGGAAACCAAGTGCAATTGACAGCTTTAATTTGCAATATTATGATCCCGGCATAAAATATATTACTTTCTCAAAAATATGAAGCATAATATGAGGAAGTGAATAGCTAATTATACTGGCTGCCATTATTCGAGTAAGCTGACGATCTCTTCCTATATTACGGCGTAGCGTTTCAACAAGATAATTTATTATAGCGATGACTGTGTAGTTGCCCTCACAAATTCAAGATCCACGAGGGTGTTTCTACGAAGCTTCATGCTGCGTCATAACTCCACTCCATTTGTACAATCGCACTTAATGATACCATCTGAGAATATCGTGTAAGCGACTCACGTCTCTATTGCATTTGTAAAACGGCGTATAAATACATAATGGCCTGGAGAACGGTTGGCACGTTGGATAATACTGGTGGTGAGGCTATCGTTTCAGATGGGAAGATGGTTCAATTGTACGTAACCATTAGCACTTACACGTGACTCTTTGGACAAAGGGGGCGATTCTGTGGTGTATGGTTTACTATAAATTTAACTTAACCCCACTCTTGTAACTATTTGTGAACAGTAAAATTTCAGAATCTCAACAATTTTATTAATGAACAACTTTTAAACCAGTCATTGGTCAAGGTGTATGGAAAAGACAATTATTTCATGGTTTACTATGCGTTAGCAGAGTCACTGATAGGCTAAGAATTGAGTTAGAAAAGCTCCAAATAAGATTTCTAAAAAATCATCGCTAGTAACAAATTACTAAACAGATGTAAAGATGACAATAGTAAATTATTTTCAGAATTTAAATTAATTCCAATCCATGTAAAGGTTAAATATCTAATTGCTGTAGAAATATATTTCAAAGATAAAGGTAAAGAAGATATACAAGTACAGTGTCAGGTCAAGTAAAATAGGTAAATTGATTTTAAATAGAGGGAAAAGAGTTTATAACAACTATATGTTATTAAGAAGTGATTTAGAGAAAAAAAAAGGTGCATTCAAAAGAAAATAAAAAGTGTTTATAAATTGATATAATAAGACTATATAATAAAAAACAATTAATAAGTTGCCTGTACTAATTATTATTTTATTGCAAATAATAAATTATTAACGTAACAATGTATTCAAGATAATCATGTAAATGTAAGAAAATAATAAATAAATATGAATGTATCATGATAATTATTAAAATATATTTAAATATATTTTTATATAAATTGATTGGATGGGTAGACTTATAGTAGATATAATATGTTTAAAAATGTATGAGCGAAAGCCTACAAACTGTCCCATATTTTTTATGAAGACGTATCTATTATTATTAAATAAAAAAATAATTAAAAGAAAACATTCTCACATTAAAACCCATTTTATTAATATAACTAGAAACTTGATGTACCTACATTCTTAGCTGGTATTCCTTGCCAGCTCACGTGTTTCCCTCTTCCTACAGTCCCGGGTCCTTTAAGCGGAGCGTGAAAAAGCATCTGATGAGGCCGTCAAGCTGAGTGCCACCATTGTTAACATGGCACGTGTATATAATGGTGGCCCTCTTTCTTGAGACTTTACCTTCAGCTTACCATCAGGCGAGGTAAAGTCAAATTGACGTGACCAATTTATAAAAAAAAAAAATCCAACCAATCCAATGTAAAAGAAAATGTAAAGTTTATAAAAAAATTACAACAAATGTGTTTTACTACTTTGAAATCGAACAAACCGAATCACATTCAGCAAAATCTGAAAAATTCTCAAAATACTCCTAAAAATGTTTCTAACTATATAATAATTATCAAACTAATATAATAACTAATAATCATCTAATAGATAGTCTTAATCGTAATCTTTTTATAGAAATTAATAAAAGCTGGAGAAAAACACAAAATTTGAACAATCATAGCATCACTCAGAGGGCTCCTGAATCAAATGTCAAATTGTCTGAAAGGAATCAAGAATATTCGTAATGAGGTTTACACTGAAGACAAATCGCCCGTCTCTGCCACTGCTTTGTGAGCACCATCTGATAAAGTGCCAAAAATCTGAGAATAATTAGGATTGTATATCACAGGAATCACTAAGTAAGAATTTCAAAGTTAACACTACTTATAACACTATTGTACACAGAGTACTCTTGCAATTGTTACAATTTATCATGTAGATTATTGCAGTCTTTATTATATAAACAATGCTAATATTAACATTAAGAATTTCGAATAGGTGCATCTAAGTACAATCCATTTGAAGACTGTTTAAAAATATCCACTTATTAAAGGATGTAGAGAATAGGACTAAAACTTAAATATCAAAACATCATAAATAAATTTCAAGTTTGACATCCTGAGTCTTGTCGATTTCTAAAAAGCAAAGCATGCCGTTTTAACGAAATCAATTCGATGAAAACCGCATGATGCTATTTGCGCAAGCTAACATTTACCTTTACTTATCTGAGTGTCCCAAAATTATACAGCACCGCTCGTAACCTACTGTCCATTAATCTACACGAGAAATGCAATAGGTGACTATCGAACTATATGCATTTAACCCAATCCGAAACAACTAATTAATGGCACAAGACAACGTATGTAAATTGATATAAATATATATCGCAACACTAATAGGGTAGGGAACCATGGCAGAAACCTTTATGTTACAGTGCCTACATACATTTATGTGATACAGTCTACAGCTAAACTGTAAAAAAAGAAATGCATACAAAAGCTTCTCTTGGTACTGTCAGTGAAGCAACGCTGAAATGCACGTAATAAACCTACGATTTTACGCTTTAGCAATTTTGTTCTTCGTTTTACACTTCATTTACTCTTATAATTAGTGCAAAAGAGGAGCTGAAAAGGATCAAGAAAAGGGTTAGATTAATTTCTAGCTAAAGTTTTCGAGGCAGGCAGCCATTTGGCCCGAAAGCAGGTTTAAAATTTCAAAAAAAGGATGCAAATTTGAAATGTAGTCTCATTCAAAACAATGCTCAAACCCAACATTGTTAGTCCACGGCTTCTTTAGTTAGATTAAAACGCGTCCGTATTCAAGCCTAATTGTGTTTTGTAGTCGCTCGGCGCTCATAATTTCAGAATATAACGTAACTGTTTCAAACGCTAACTTTTGAATGTAGCAAACGCAAATGCTTGACTATTACCTACAATACAAAACATACTTTCAACTGATTTTATTTTTATGTTTAGGCTCATAACACCGCTATAACAATTGTCAATCAATCAATTAGCCCACTGCAGTCCACTGCTGAATCTCCCAATGCGCGACATTTCGTCCGATCCTCCGCCTTCCGCGTCCAGTCTTTCCCAGTCACCTTTTTCAGATCTTCTGTCTATCAGGCTAGGGGGCGTCCTACCTTCCGACTGACTTCTTGCGATTTCTTTGAAAATTCATTTTTTTCCTATTCTTCAAGAGAAACTTTCAAATTAAGTACAGTTCTTCCAACGTCTTCATTTAATGAAAAGTCATTATAACTGTCACAAGTTCTGGAAGTTTATATTAACACAGAAAAAAAATACAAAGTATCTGAATTCAATCATCAGTGATTCATTAAAAACTTACTTAGATTTGAGTTCAGAATCTGTTTGCCAGGGTTTGAGTGTGTTATTTAGAAACCACCTTATTTTGAAAGAGGTTGTACAAACTTTGTGTGACATTGCCAAAGAAGCTTCATTTTAATTACAAATAAGAAGTCGAATGTGCTGACAGCCACTTGCTTGAGTACATAATCAGAGCGTAATGAATAAAACACATACAGTCGTACACAGAAATGCATACAACTGCTACTACATATCTGAGATGTAAACATAACAGCCGGGTGAGGTGAATTAACTACGGGCATGCATTATACTTATCAACTATTAAGCGCACTCTCGAAAAGCAGACCCATTACCCTGTACCACAGTATCACTATATATAGCTTGCTAATAAACATTCTAAGTATCTATACAATAAGACTGTGACTGTACTACTCTACCCTCACTGATTCAGTTAATACCCAAACTGATTTCCCAGTTTCATAAATTAATTTCATTGTTTTGAAAATGTCTTATCATTCTTCGTAAACCGGTTTTTGATACTGCCAGAAGAGATGACATTAAATTATTTCTTTATCGCTTAAAAGTCTAATAATAGCAGCGACCCAATTTTTATGCAGTAACATTACCTGTTTTTATCCCAGATCCAATATAAACCTCTCTCATTCAACGTGTAAACGACAATGAATCTGATCGAATTCTATTCCAGTTGTGAGCCAATTACCACCTCAGTTGAACCTTAATTAGATTATGTATTAAAGTCATAAAGTAGGTAACTGTAGTTGGATATTTTTATAACTGGTGTGATCATAAAATATAGCTTTAAGTTCAAAAGCTTTTGTAAAAATAAATCGGTTGTATGAACCGACGAAACGAGAGGAAACTAAACGTTAGGGCCAGGTGCGATCACTGTTCAATAAACGATCAGTGGGTTAAGTTACCTAGGCGAAGATTACCATTGGGATGGGTAATCGCTTAGTGGTGTTCGAAGTTCGGAGGGCACGTTTAAGGTTGATCCCGGCTGTCAACGGTCGTTAGGTCAAGACGGAGGCCTATATGGGCGGACCTGAACAACTCTGTCACAGATTGGCACACGATAAGAAATGGAAAAAAGAAGACTAGAATTTACTGGTCATTGTAACATTTTTGAAATGAAACTTCATAATGTGCAATAGGCATTTTTCGTAGAATATTAATTTCTGAGATGAGAAAAAAACTATTGTACTCGCAACACCGTTACCGACACCCTAAGTTATAGATCGTGACATTTCACATGTGGCACCTCTGCATCTCCTTCTTCTTCTTCATCATTTTAGCGTTAATCCCAGTCGCATCCGAAGCTATCAGCTCGAAGTCTGGGGTATGCTTTACCATTCTAACAGCGGATTTGGCTGAAATTCGATATTTTCTGTGAAGCGACTGCCACCTGACCTCCACAAGCCAAAGGTGATATCGAATAATTGCAGCTAGACCAGTTGTTGGACTTTTAGGGCTCTAACTACCCGTAACAACTACCGTAGATGTTCGTATGGCAACTGGGACCGACGGCTTAACGTGCTCTCCGAGGCACGACCAGACCAATGCAAATACCCATATTCATGCATACAAATGTTTGCACTGAGCGGGGATCGAACTCGCACCTCCTGCGTAGCGGCCGCGTTCACTACCGCTACGCCACTGAGGCTGTCGTAACCAACTATGCATATACGTACCTATCTACAAAATCTCAGCCAAGTTATCACTTCTGTCGGCACTTTCCGAATACCACTGGTATTTTTTTCACTTTTTTCGGCATTTTTATCTAAAATACCTACTCAAAAACTTTTCTTCTATGTAAATGGCACTATTTTAAATAATAATTTAATAATAATAATAATTTCATTTATTTCAGAATTTCTTCCATAGATTTGTTAGTAAATAACTTATAACTAATGTTAGTATGTAGCACAATCAAAATTTAATCAGTCCGGGTGTGCCACCCTGAACCTGGAGCGGTGTCAGACTTTATTGCGTGTAATTGTGTCCACCGCACCAGGAACGGGGAGTCCCACCGATCAGTCAACGCTCTAAGGATGGCGTTGGGACTGCCGCGGGTACGGCGTAAAAGTGAGGCGCTTCTTTTGCGCATGATCGCCGAAAAACTATCCACGTTTGCCTCGGCAAACATGGCAGATGCGCTACAAAAACGCGGCAGTCCCATTATTTAAATGCCGTGGTGATCACTCGGCAGTGTGAAGTCTAAATGACTTCACACTGCCGAGTGATACTATACCGAAGTTTTCGAACGTAACAACCGCTTTTACGATAATTGAAAAGAAACAAATTTTAAAGTAGGTCAGAAGACATATCCAGAGGTCACATCGAGTTTATGTTGTTGATTAATTAATTTATATACTTCATTCTTTAAAACAGTGGCGTTTTTCCGATACTGATGGTAAATTACTTTTACCGAACCAAATTTATTACTAAACATCGTAAAATTCTTGGTACCAATTAAAGTAATAAGCACATAATATAGCGATGAAATACGGAATGTACTTACCCACCTAGGAATCAGCGAGGAATTCTTAAAGGGAATTTCATTAAATTCTCTCAGCTCTTATTGATATGGGCGCCTGGCGCTCGAGGCTGGGTCGCACTTTATGAAGAAATCATATGAATGTCGACGGGAATGGGCGTACGTGACGATACGCAATATTGCCGATGCCAACTATTGTCAATGTACAGCCGAATACAGAGTTCATTATTAAAATTGCATATTAACGCATCTGTTGTCACAAGTGCTCTTGAGTTACAATTGGTACAGAGTAGGTGGCGACCCTAGTGTTAGTCCGAAGCCGCCAGTTCTTTTCGGTCTTCAAATTAAATGCACATATTTAATTCCTTTGCTATCAGTTTCAGTAGACGCAACAGAAACTCACGTCTGATTAAATAAATTAGTGTTTTGAGAATTAAATTAATTATTTGTATGTAATGAAGATTGGTAACACCCGTCTGGCCATCTTGAAAACTGTAGGCCAAACTTCCCAACATTGGGAGAAGCCTATACACAGTAGTGAATTGCTAGGCTAATTGATTGATTTATTGAATGAAGATTGTCTGATTACAAAAGATCTTAATCTCGTACACTTACTAAAATTTACAGTGTCAAGGCTTTACTGACTTTCCTGATCCAATTTGATATCGTTTTTCAGGGAAGGACCTCAACCTTCAACCTACAGAATATTTGTTAATTTTTGTATTTAACCCGGTGAGAGGGGTAGCAGAGAGGCTATGCTATGCTATGAGCCTGAGTTGGTCTGTTGGTGCCAGCGTTTTGCCAAAAAGCAGCTCGTGAGTCTTGTGCATGTTTGTAATCTTAGTATAATAATTTAGGCGCAATTATGACTCATTAAGTATTCATACTAACAATATAAATATGAAAGAGTGTATGTATGTGGGTGTGTGTGTGTATGTTTGTCCGTCTTTCACGCCTAAACCACTGAACCGATTTTGATGAAATTTTTTATAGCGGTAGATTAGACCTTGATAAAGGACATAGACTATGTTTGGTCGCGATAACCGACATCCACGCAGGAAGAGACGCGGGCAAAAGCTAGTAAGATACATAAAGTAAATCGTCAAAAGGTCTTATAACTTACTGAACTCTTCATCTTTTCAAAGTGAAGTTAAAGTGTCCTGAATTATTACTTAGACCGTAGCAGATGAAATTTCATTCCTCTTTAAAAGATCCTTACACTTTCATTTAAAAGCCAATGTCTTAATCTTTAGTTTTGTTTTTGAATATACTTTTGAAATTTGGTCTTTATTTTAACAAAATAAGTAATTTACCGAATTTTATTATTGATGTTCGCACATAATAAAGTTTTCTTCGCGTAGCTAGTCAAACTAATTAACAGCCTCCTTGGCGTAGCGGTAGTGAACGCACGAACGGCCGCTGCGCAGTAGGCGCGGGTTCGATCCCCGCTCAGTGCAAATATTTGAATGCATGATTATGGGTATTTGCATTGGCCTGGTCGTGCCTCGGAGAGAACATTAAGCCGTCGGTCCCGGTTGTCATACAAACATCTATGGCAGTCGTTACGGGTAGTTGGAGCCCTCAAAAATCCAACAACTGGTCTAGCTACAATACTTCGATATCGCCTTTGGGTTGTGGAGGTCAGGTGGCAGTCGCTTCACAGAAAATATCGAAGTTTAACCAAAATTCGCAGTTAGGTTGGTAGAAAGCAGACCCCAGACTTCGATTTGAAAAGCTTCGGATGCGACTGGGATTAACGCTAGGATGAAGAAGGTAGTCAAACTAATTAATTCCATATTATGAAACTGAATTAGCCATGAAGTAGACCACAGACTAAGCGAAGAGGTAGAAGCCAATCATCATCAAATGCTACTTGCACGTGGCATTGGTAACACTAATTAAAACTTACTTGGATGGTAGTTTTGACCGGAATACCAAGATGGATGCATCGCGGTATTGTTTTATTTTCCGAATTAAATATAGTTAAATATTATTGTTACGAATTACAGATTTTATGTGTAAAAAGGGTGGATTTTTAGACATAACGCCTTGAACAACTCACAGAAGTGTAGGAAAGTGGAATATTAGAGTGAATTGTGTCATTTCGTGTTCGTTTTAAATCTGCCTAGAGAGTCAATAAAGTCCCCACAACGTTACTGAGGCAACAATCATCATTCATCGTCATCGGCATCATCATTATCATCATCTACATCTATATCATCAACTCATTATCATCATCAACAAAATGAAGATACATATAAATCAAAACATGACTAAAAGGTCTTGGAACCAAGCCAAAAAAAAGTCATAGACAAGAAACATAGATAGATAGATAGATAGATAATTCTTTATTGTACACCAATAAATTAACATACTTGCATGGCAAGATCTAATTAAACTAAAATTGCACTCTAGTAATATTAGGTTTCTACTGTCTGTCTTTAACGATCTCATTACGACGGTATACAATTAGTACGAGATATACGAGTATGTTTGTAGCTCTGGATGTTAGAGGTAGTGATTTATGGTTCTGTACCTGAAAAATAAAAATAAATAACTCTTATTCTGTCACCATTTTCTCTGAAAAGCATCCAACCTCTTACAGTTGTGAAAGTCGAAGTTCTGTTAAGATAAAACATGAAAAAAAAGGTCTAAGAGCGTTTTCACATTCATCCGGTGTCGGTGTCGGAAGCCGATAGCCGACATCCGATATCCGATGGCTGTTTTCACATATATCCGATAAAATTCTACACAGCCATTTGCTCGAAAGCACAGGCCTGTTATGGATACTAGGGATGAAAAAAAAACGATGATATACTATCGACTTTGTTTTTATATGCATGATCAGCGTCATCAATTAACGTGAAAATATATGTAACTGAGAAAATGTCATTAAGGTCGAAAATTGCTAATTTCGTAATTGCATTCGCTGTTTTAGTCTCTTTGTGATCCGTTATCGGGCCAACACAGCGGTGTTGGCTCCGAGAACCGAAATCGGGCCGGACAATGTGAAAGACAATAAAGACAATACATTATGTCATACATTTCACTTCCTCCAATATCGGATTTCGGATATCGGATATCGGGCAATGTGAAAACGCCCTTATAGCCCAGTACAGAGAACAATTCAACAACCGTAAATATATAAAGTATGTTGATCAAAAACAAAATTTAATAAGTTTACTTCACCGGCTTTTCTCCCCTTTTGAATGAGGTGTGGTTTACTCTCTGCTTACAATAAAGCCTTCCACGAAAAGGTCCGAGTGTGGTAGAGCTGAAATACATCCCCTAAAAATACCACTTTTGCAGATAAGCGCCATGTGGAGCACTTAGCCCAGCTAAAAATCTGCCTTATGCCTATAAGAGAGGATTCTTTTTGTTGAATATTTATATTTAACAGTCGATATACCTACATAAAGACCACTCGGAGAATGTGCATTGCGGTATTACAGCTGCATTTGAAAAGAGGATGTTGCGTCATCGTAAGGAATTGTGGCGAATCCTCTAGTGCATAATAGCACATTGAAAGCAACCCAATTTAACGGAGATATAGTTGACTGATGGTAACAGATAGTGGCAATTTCAACTGACCGTATACGGCAGAAAGGTCTGAGGGTTTTAACGAGTTTTTGGAAGCATGACGACGTAATATGAGTTTTTGTAAATTGCTATCCATCAAGAAATTGACATTTACATTAACGCTAATCGCCAAACTACGCCGATTGGGCTTTTAGAACTCACACGTTCATTTATTTTTGCCTGCTTGCCCATTGCAAGATTTAGGATTGAAATTTTCGACAACTTTATTTAAATTTGTTGTTGGTTGTTTTAAAAATCTCTAAATTCAGTTATATTAAACTTTTTTTTACCAATTCGGTTTTGAAGTCGGTTTTTTTTAAATTAATTATTTTTCCCCTTTTTAGAGGGCCAAGATTTGCCTTCGTAGTCCAAGTTTAATCCAGTTCTGCAAGCTACACTGAGAAAAACGGGCTACTTACGGTGGGCAAATTTGTAATGTACTGGCAGCCAGATACGTATCATGTGCTTTTTACACGTAAATTATAAGAGCCATACTTATAATGAAACGACACCATGTTAAGTAAGTATGCCGCATAATGCTCTGTAAAGACAATGTAAACAAGTTACTTGTAATGAGGCCGCATCCTTATTACGTAAGCCGCATCATTAAATGACTGTGCCCGCACTGTTAACATATACGTATGCGGTTTAATGATGCCGCATATGTATTAACAGAGCAGCATACGTAATTACGTAACCCGCAACAGGAAATATGTATGCGCTATACGTACGAAGTTATACAGCCGCATTATTTCAGTATCCAGGCTCTTTATAACAGTAACTAGTTGCCAAATCATTGTACTGACCCCGTCTCATTAAATAATGTACCCGGTTACGTACATAATGTACGAGCAGGGTCAGACATATGCCGATGCATTTTACGCACACGGGATAATTAATAATGTCTCCGCCTACATAATCATTTACGTATCCTGGCTCATTTTACGAACTCCGTTTACTTACTGACTGTGTTCGGTACCCAGCATCTTTATAACGTAAGCCGCATCATGAAATTACTGTGGCACACTCTTAACATTTACGTATGCGGCTTATTGATGTCGCACAGATCAGCATGACGTAATTTACTGAACCCGCAACAGAAAATATGTATGTGCTATGCGTACGAAGTTGTACAGCCGCATTATTTCAGTATCCAGGCTCTTTATAACAGTAACCCGACAGGCTTGGTTGCCAAATCATTGTACTGACTCAGTCTCATTAAATAATGTACCCGGTTACGTACATAAGGTACGAGCAGTCGCCTACATCATCAGTTATACGTTTCCTCGCTCATTTCACGAACTCCGTTTACTTACTGACTACGTTCCGTACATACCTGGCTACTTTATTACTTAATTTAAGTAATCGGAATGTTTATCGTTTGTAACACGGTTCATCATCCTTCGTAACACTAAAATAGTGTTGTTGCCACATCATTTCACACGCATTGTAATACAACGGAATTGTCATAATACACAATCTGCAAAACGTTAAAACTTATATCGTCCTGTCAAATCAAATCAATGAACTGAAGTCATTTCTCTATTTCATTGCTTACGTTTCATTACTTACGCCATCTATATGATTCTATTCGCAATGACGTTATCGATGTTCCAACGATATTGCTGAAGTGTTTAATTTATCTGATAGATGGCGTTTTATTGTGATAATATTGGGACAATACAATACATGTATTAATTATAGCGGGATTATATTTGTTATCTACTTCCCGACTGCTGACAGACGAAACGGTTCTGTTTTACGGTTTCTGTATAGCCAGATAGATTTTGACATCGTGTCGACGTGTCGTAAATTGAATAATTGTGAATGTAATTAATAATTATGTAGTAATTAATAGTAGATACAGTATTAATGTAGTATGTAATTATGTACTACATAATTATTAATTACATTCACAATTATTCAATTTACGACACGTCGACACGATGTCAAAATCTATCTGGCTATACAGAAACCGTAAAACAGAACCGTTTCGTCTGTCAGCAGTCGGGAAGTAGATAACAAATATAATCCCGCCAAAAACATTTTCCTGAAAAATGTTGCCAAGACGTAGCTTACCCTGTGAAAAAGGTATTAGATCCCGTATAAAGCCAAGGTCTAAAGACTACATTTTAGTCAAAATGCGTGGCTTGGCCGTTTTGCTACCTTCACGAAGATTTCATAGGCATTCGTTCATTGGGTGTGAAACAAAACGGCCAAGCCACACGTTTTGACTATGATGTAAGTAGTCTTTAGACCTTGGCTTTATACGGGATCTGATACCTTTTTCACAGGGTAAGCTACGTAGACTCGTCTTGGCAGCATTTTTCATGAAAATGTTTTTGGTGGGATTTCATTTATTTTTGTAAGTTGGTTAATGGATTTTTTTGGATTGGCAACATTTAAATTAATTTTCCCTTATGTAGTATCAACTGTAGTGCAAATCTCATATACAAATTTCCACCGTAGTAGGTACTATTATCTAATCTGTGCTTCCACCTCCTATTCCCAGAGGATAGGTTGGGTTCGGTTTTTTAATTTTTTTGTTGTCTGTGTATTAATATTAGCTTAAATACCAAATTTCAGCTTTCTAGGACTTCAGGAAGTACCTTAACAATTTTGATGATCAATGAGTGAGTCAGTGACGAAATTAAGGGTTTTGAGACATTAATTAAATCTAAAGTATAATAGCTACGACATTCAAACTTTGTATGTTTAATGGCATTCTATCTTGAAAATTTTAACTATTTAGCGTCATCTAAAGCAAAGTTATGAGAGTTCAAAAAAAAGACGAAGCGTTTCGAGAAAAGGTAGGTACCCTTGCGCTTCGCTTGGCTCGTCTTGGCGGGGGTACTGCCGTGCCCCCAGATAAAACAATAAACTCTTTTTCTTTGGGCAGTCGTGTAATAATAAGATTATAAATCTTGTTCGTCGAGTAATAATATAGTATACAATAACATAAAAAAGAAATTCTTTCGCCATTACGCTGTTAAAACGATGAATAGTCATGCGAAATTATCAATTACCTACTTTCAAATACTTACATTCCAAATCTGCTTAAGTACGAAAATTCGGAAAAATCTACTTTCTCCAGAAGATCTAGCTAGATCGATATTATACCTATTGCAAACTTCATTAAAATCTTTATTATGATTACAAAAAAAAAACAATAAATTTAATAAACAGTTGTTCGGATAATAGTAGGTATACAGAACCCGGTAAATCACAATATGCTTAGTAGGTAGGTACCTCGACGTATACATATATAAAAGATACCCTGGAACCGGAAAAAAACAGCCACTATACACGAATATTTTTTAATTACCAGAGAAATTTTGGCGACGTGATAGGTATTCGATACTGAACACATCCATGCTATAAAAAAACAATAAAGTATGTATGTCAATTTCTTCCTCAAAACCACCTAAATTATGTTCACGACGTACAAAATTTTACGCAATGAATATGACTAACGCGCTCTCTCTTTCTACTAAAGTTCGCTCTGCGTCCTTGAGCGGGGTGCAGTGCCGGGCGGCGCGTGCGAAGGTCCCTGCCCCGCACATACCTACCACACCGCGCTACACGTGCCGGCGGCATCTCTTTGATGTTAAAAAATTTAAATCTAAATTTAAATCACTACGTACTAAAGTCTAAACCATGCCAGCTCACATTTAGAAATGTAATGAAACCATTGCATTACAAAGTAGGTAATTACTTCAGATAAAAATTAATTGGGATTTCCCCGCAAATAAAATTGCACAATCGCTCAATGCGCTCTACTTACGGGGCCTTACCCGACTACAGAGTACATTTTTATAGGTAGATAGTTAGATACCCGACTACAAAATGTAAACAGATTTTTAAACAAGACTAAATGGAGGTACTAATGGTACCTACCTATTTTCTGAATTTAGCTACCACGCAAATAATAATAAATAAATAATTCGTAGGTAAGTTATTTCTAAAGTACAGGTTCTATTAAAAGGTTCTTTTGATATGCTTGTGAACTTACGAGTATGTAAAAAGCAAAGAAAAAAGTATGTAACTATAATGCGGGCCTAATAAGAGTTGCAATTTCTACTGGTACCTATATTTCGTTCTACACTATTTAGTGAGAGATACCACAAAGGACAAAATGACAGGTCGTATTTGTTAGACATAAATACTGATACTCACTCCTACGAGATAAGTCTATAACAGTTAATATACGTTGAGTCTAGTTTTCCTTTAGATCGATAAAAATAGGTATTCAAATTAAGTGGTATAGTTGAGCTGGCGCGCGCGGCGCCCTAAAGTACCTATCTGGCGCCCCGGGCTGTCGCCCCGGTGCCCCCCCCCCCCCCCCCCTAAAGCCGATACTGAGGGGAACGCTCCCGAAGCCGAAGGCCCGTGGTAGTACTCCGGGTATACGTATACTACATATTGGCATAATTTTGTTTTCGACTTGGAGATTTTTTTTTTTGAAATTTTACAATTACAACCGCTTATAAGTAAGCGGCTGCAATGCAACGATGACGAAGTAAGCTTCGTCATCGTTCAGCCGAAATACGTCCACTGCTGGACATAGGCCTCCCCCAATTATGGGGGTAAGTGCCATTGGCGATCGCAATAATTCCACCGTACTCCAAGGATGCTACTCCCCATCCCCCTGTGGTCTTGGTCGTAGTTTTAGGACATATCCGGGTCCTTACTTCGTATTGCAGCACAATTAACGCTATACTTAAAATAAGGAAGCGCGTACATTATACTGCAGCCGCTTACTCACTTCGGTTTGCTGCGCAAGCGCAATTAACGCTATACGTAAAATAAGGAAGCGCGTACATTATACTGCAGCCGCTTACTTACGTCTGTACGTCGTACTGCGCATTTAACGCATTTGGGGCTGCCATCACATTAAAGTTATGTTGTTTGGTGGTAGCTAAGATCTGCGGCAGACACTAAAATATTAAAACTTGTTTATTTTGCTCTTGTGCAATCTATAATTGCTTACTGCATCCCCGTATGGGGTAATGCACTTCCCAATTATTTGATCCAGGCTGAACGAGCGCAAAGGGCTGTCATTAAGGTTCTGCTACATAAACCATTCAGATATTCAACATTAACATTATATAAAGAATTTTCAGTCCTCTCCGTCACACAGCTCTTTTTGCTCCAAGCGGCACTATGTAAGCGTGCTGAGGTCCCTTTTATTACAAGTAAAAAACGTAGAAATGACCGCATTTGCGAGTAGGTACATACCTCACAGAACGTCTTTTGCCAGACGCAGCTATTACTTTTTTAGTCCCGTGATATACAACCGTATCTCAACAAAGAGATTTTCATTCATCCTCTGACTAAAAAGAAATTTAAGCTAAGACTGACGGAGTGGCTAAAGGAGTTTGATTATGACCAAACAGAAAACTTTTTAAAAACGCCATCTTAGTACACACTTGCATGCACACATTCAATCACACATCCACTTACACAGAAACAATACAATACACCTACACCTAACATAACAATCATCACCACATACACACATCCCTTTCTCGCACATAATACTCAGCTACACAACATACTCTCACATACTCACACTCAAAAGTTTTTGTTGCTTATTTATTTGGTTGCTTAGTTCTTTATATCAAACGTAGATTGTAATTACATAGAATCATGCTCTCGTGTGCTTACTGCCTTGCTAGTGTGGTATGCGTTGGCACCTGTAACGCAGTGAAACTTCTCTGGTACAGGTATCAGTGGCCTAAAACCAGTTTTGTTACGATTAAAACTATTGCGGCATTCAATAAATGATTATTATTATATTGCAATATTGTATCAACCTCATGTCAAAAACGCTGCTCCCCAAGATACAGGCAATAGCCTAGTTTGGGTAACAGCAGTCATTCATAATCGAATAACAATATGTCTCCATTCAAATAGCTATTGAACCTCTCTGTATACAACTCGTAGCATTTCTTGTGTATAACCTGTACAATTCTACGTGACAATAAATGTTTTTTTTTTTTCATTAGGTACTTCATAAATTTATTAAGCGTGTTTGTGTTTGCTCGTTTTTAGGGTTCCGGACCAAAAAGGTAAAATCGGAACCCTTACGACTGCGTCCGTCTGTCTGTCTATCACGAAGTTAAATATCCCAGGAACTACTAATGCTATCAATTTGAAATTTGGAATAGATGTAAACAAAGCTAATCCACGTGTATAGAAAATGAAAAATGTAAAGATATAATTGTTAATTTCTATAAAAAAGGACGGATATATTGTGCAAAAATTTAAAGTCTAGTTATTAGGCCACGTGGGGTATCATATGAAAGGACTTGAATTGCACATTCTAAAGCAGTTTTGAATTAATTTCTATAGTGGTAAAATTTTAATTTACAAAGGAAAATGTAGAAAAAAAATACCATTTATATGGAAGTATTCTGAAAGTAACTTCTAATAAAATAAGAATTATTGAAATTGGTTCACTTGGTAGAGAAAGATATTTATCTCTGAAAAACAAACATAGACCATTTCTTAAATTACGTTGGTCCAAGTTTGTACGGAACCCTCGGTGCGCGAGACAGACTCACACTTGACTGCTTTTTACAATCAAGGTTGAGTAAAAATATAAGCGAAGCAAAAAATATAAGAAAAACAATAAATAAGTCGGTAAGATACAGATTGCGACCACCTGGCTGCTTTCTAAAATTTTATTTTCTACTATACTTACTTTTTGTTTAGTCATCTTTTACAACACGACTCTTATAAACTCAAGCACGATGGGATTATCTTGTGTAATTTAAAATTGCCTTTGGGTTCTGATTCCGTCATCAAATCAGCTCGGCAACATATTAACATAAGTACGAGTACATTAACATACTGAATTTTAGTTCAATAAGACATCGGGAAATATATCTAACATATTTTTGTAATTTAAAAAAATATTGTATGTACTAAGAGTATCTATTATGATTGTGTATAATTCAAAACATGGTAAATGAAATTCGGAGTTGGCAACACTGCTTATAACCTATTTCGCCAAGCGCGTGAGCGCCGAGCGCGAGCGTGCCTCTGCCTATTCGCCGGCAGCCACTCAGAGAGAACACAACGTCTGCGAACGATTGGATCAGTTTGCATAATTTATTGTCATCATGGCTATTTCGGAAATTTTAAACGCCGAAGGATTAAGTGATTTAGTCCCATTTCTTGAAGGTAAGCCATTGTTTGTCTGTCAGTTTTATGTAGATTGTGTGTAAACGTAAGAAAAGGGGGGTTCTGTTGGAGTTCCAAGATGGACGGACTCCTTCAAGTTGTTTTTTTTTGTTAATGGGTAATTTTGGTTGTTTAACGTACAGTATTAATAGCTTATTGTGCAGTGAACTATCGATTGAGTGGGCAGCTAGTGAAGAATTACCCTTGGGACAATACCTACTCGGCAGTCTTCCACGTGGTTTTTTATAAAATTCTGCTATTCTTTTACAAAAAGCCAACCTCACTGAACAACGGCATGCTCTACGAGCAACTTTGACATTGGCGAACTCATCATAATTTTGATGGCCAAGCCATATTTTAAAATTAGAATTAGAATTTGAAACGTAAGTATTATTTGGGGACTTCCGGCGTAGGTATCTAGCGAAAATGGCCGTCGTGTTCTAGAATAATCCTTTATTTTTTGCTCATTTTGTTGTTTAATGTGTAATATTGCTAGCTTAATCTCTAGCCGCCCACCGTACAAGAAACATACATACATACAATACAACTAATAAAGAATTCATCTTGAAACGCGCATAATCAGTCTTTAGACACCATAGTCCCCAGGGCTTGGCTTTGTATTGGGCTAACTGTTGCGTCATAATTTAGTTCATTTATAAACTGGGTATTGGGTTTTTTTCAGACAACCTTATATACTCAGTGGAAACTGCCATTCTGTTAACCGATGAAGAATTAAAGGAAATGTTTCCAAAGGTTGGCCCCAGAATACAATTTAGAAATTGGCTACAGCAACGACAAAGAGCTGCCGGTGTTAATGTAAGTACTAGTTTTTGTACCTCTTGTATTTAGGTAATAGACCGGCAAACATTTTTTTTTCTCATGGACCGCAGCAAAGTAATATAAGTAACGCCAGAGACTAGTATATAATATAGACTGACAATGTCCATACATTGTCCTGTTCCTTTAAAATAATGAACCTGCTGTAGCTAATTTAACTGTGGAGAGCTCTCTGTATATTAAGTACAAAGTATTTTTCAATATAGTATTGAAAAAATACTTTGTAATAAATCTTTTAAATTATTTTTCTAGAACCTTGAAAATCCTGAAATTACTGAGCCAAACGACTCAACTCAAAAGTCTCAAAACGGTGTACGGGACACTGATGTCGGAGACGGTGATCATGCAAAAATCTCCACAGATTCTACTGCAGCTAATAACACTGTGAGTTACTCTTAATCATAACATTACTCAGTTTGATAACAAAACATAACTAATTTCATTGTACTGACAGGCTACCTATGAATATAGAATTATTTTATACCACTTTCGCAGATCGGAGTGAACCAAATCTGTTGTCCAGCCCGTACCAATTTCAATTGTCTGTTACTGCTTTTACAATATACAATTTGTAATTAATATAACATAAACTCTAAACTTAATAGGGTACTATTATTTAAATGTGTGAGAATCGCGGAAACCAAAGACAATATTAATAAATTTCGCTGTTTGTTGTAATATAAATTTGAAGTCGGTTTGTGACAACGCTATTTGTTGGTACAGCACTATAAAAAAGTAAAGCTGTCAGCTGTCCTCTCTCTCTCGATAGTTTCAATACTTTCAACACTTAAACTTTAGTTAGAGCACTGTAAGATCACTCTTTTTTTTGTTTCAGGTATCGAAACTATTAAATGTAATGTTACTTTCTTTTAGTAGATTGTATGAGTATTTAGACGAGGCACTAGTCAAAGTTAGTGTGCTAGTAGAACGTACATAATGTAGTTAATTGTTGCACCAGCAAAAATGTAAGTACATCCATATAATATAGTATTTATTTGGTAAGTGTTTGATGGTAGCATACATTAATATGAATGTTGCAAGATGGCCCGATCTGCTTATTCTTAGAGCTCAACTGTTGAACAAAGCCATTGTATGCTATTGTATTCTCAACAACATAATCCTCAGTTTGAAATAAACAGAAATATGAGCCTAAATAGTTCATCGAAATAATGGCTTTATTGTTTAGACTAGAAAGTTCATTTCAAATTGTTTGAAAGTTTTACATTTACTAATTAATTTATTAATTTGTTTAATAACAATAAAAAGTTGGTATTAATAGTGTTTGTTTTACATACAGGAAAGTTTAGATGGCAGAGCAATACTCAAAGAGGGAAAAGAAGGCTTACTGTCGGAGGGTTCCCGAAGGAAATTGAGCCAGCTGCTAATACACCAAAAGCTAGAAAACAATTGTGCGAAGAAAATTTCCAGTGAAGAATTTTATAAACTAGCTACCGAAATTGTAGAAATATTCCACAAAGAAAGCGTTGTGGTGTATTATTCTGCGTATGTATCAGCTACAAATAAATTAGCTAAAAAAAATGCTAGTGGCAAGTTATACGAGAGTTACATAGCACGAAGGAGAAAGTTGCGAGAAGGTGGACAGTTGCCGGGAACTAGCCGTTCATCCTCAAAGTCGTCGGGATCATCACTCAGATCCACACCAACTATCACAGATGAGGACATTCACTGCCTGGAATCTGTCGAAAGTGGTAAGCAAATAATTACTAATCAAAAAAAAATATATATATAATTAAATGAGCCCTTTTAATAGAATCTAGAATGTCTTTTACTATAACTTAACTGGCCACTTCACCTTGATAAATCAAATGATTAATCATAATGACATTTATGACAAACAACTAGTGACAAGATAGAGTGTTAAACATTTTCTATTCTAAGTGGATTGCACAGGTGATTATTTTTAGACAGAATTATAATTTATTTTACACATATAAATAATTACAGGTATTGTCTATGAAGAAACATTACTGTGGCTGAAAAACAATGTTGATCCATGGAAATCTGTTGAAGAAAAGTGGGCAGAAACTGCAGATCACCGCCTAAACCGCATCCAATGTGGAAAAGGTGAAATAGTGGATTACTTCAAGGATTTCCCAGCTTTGAAACAATCACAAGGCTATACCTTGGTAAGCATATATATACTGCAGCCTTATTTTTTTTACACAATCCTTTGTTGGTTTTTGTATATATGACATATAAATGACAGAATTTTGTTTATTTTTATAAGCTTTTATTTAACTTGCAATGTATGTAACTATGTTAGTTGATCACAATAGATCAGCAATGGTCGCAGTGACATAAGGGCTCTCACAGCCCGGAAGCCACTAGCAGAATAAGAACTATGTTTGTTCGGGTGGAATCTTGCAGGTTAAATTTGACCAACTTCTCCGGGAAGTTCAATCAAGTTGAAATTTTGTATAATTAGTCCAGGCAATGAACTGACAAGTTGTATGAAAAAAATTTAAAATTTGGAAATAATTTATAATAGTAGATTTTTTTTACCTAACGACAAAATCCAACAAAATTTCAGACATCAAAAAAATGATAACTAGCTTCTGAAAAGTCAGAAAAATATTAATAAATGTTTTTTTCTTTATTTTGGTTCATTTACATGCTCTATAATATTCAAGATAAATAATTAAAACAATTCATGCTTTATTTAAATCTATATAAATAGTTCCGGATGGAAAGTTTGTTGGATTCTTTAATAAAGCATCTTAGAATAATGTTTTCACACTCACACTCCTACAATATGGGTATCAAATGAAAGGGCTTGCTGAGAATAACTAGAAAAATAAAGTGACGTCACTCTAAATCCAATATGGCGGACAATATACTGAGAAACCTGTATATTCTATTCTTAACATCCCAATAAGCTAAGTGGTAGCGATCCGGGCGGACCTTGCACAAGGTCCTGCCACCCTTTCTCACCAGTGGAACGTACATTTATTGTATTCTTTTTTTCAGTTAATGAACGATTTCAATCATCTGTATCCGGGAAAGGAAAACAAATTATTTTCTTCTATCACCCTCAAAAATGAAGATATTATAAAATATCCTTCATTAAAATTGCGAAAAATTAGAGACCAAGACACGAGAACAAAAATAGCAAATATAATTGCACTGATTGACGGTAAGTTTTTTTTTCAAATATTAGTTCTTATTAAAAAAAATGAAGAAAAATGAGAATGATGTTAAAATGAAGTCTCAAAAATTAACCGAAACCTTTTTTCTTCGAATACAGAAGCTGAACCAGAGACATCAAGCAATGTTGCTTTGATGCTGCTGGCTTATGTCATCAACATTTCACCTGCACGGAAAATAAAAGGAAAGCAAGCGTGGAAGCCATCCAGAGCAGAGGTATGTGACGGCTATATATCGCAAGCTGCTTCTGAAGCCGACGTAACCAACAAGATCATTCAAAAAAAGGAGAACCTGCAGAGGCTAGGCCGCACAGTTCAACCCTTCGTTATTTTTGTTGGCCCTACCGTTATTGAGGTAAAAGTAGCTTATGTAGTTATAAACGACACATTGTATAGTTTTAACAAGTTAGTAACAGCGGTAGACTGCATTTAAAATATTTCAGTCGACAGGAGCTTGTTACCCGGAGGAAGCTGGAGACATTTGGCTTTTTATTCAATTGGGTTTCTACGATATTAAAACTAAATTTGACAGGCCCACGCAGTCTGTGAATACTCTTTTAACTGATCTAGAGTTAATACTTTAAAAATGTTTACGTGTTACTATTGTAAAAAAGCCAGTGCGTCTCCGAATTTACTTATAACTCATGTGCGAACTTTCTGTAAATTAACGGTAGGATTCTCCGGATTTCGGTGTGGGGAACAAGGGTGTTATCGTCATTATATTTCCTCTGCATCTTTCAAAAAGCACTTAGTTAGAGACCACCAGTCATCATTGTCAGTCTTGCCTCATCCAAATAGTAACAATGCGATTGATGAACCCAATATCTCAAATTTACCTTCAACGTCAAGCAAAGAAACTTACGAAACAGCAAATGCAATGGAATCTCCACCAACTCAAAGAGACGAAAACTCTCTTAGTCACCATGCTGCAAGTCTCGTCTCCACTCTATATGCTAACCCAATAATCCCGCGTAAAGCCGTACAGGTTCTTGTAGAAAATCTTCGATTATTTCATTCTAAATCACAATGCATTATAGAGCGACAGTTTAATGATATGGTACCACCAGACCAAAATAATTTTCATGTTAAAAATGCTGTTCAAAAAATATTTAGCGCGTTCAGCGATGCTTTTGAGAATTTAGATTCTGAACACAAACGTTTAAAATATTTTAATGATATAGGAACTTATTCTGAGCCCCTTGAAGTGGTTGTGGGTCAACGTAACGAGGTTAAAAAAACAACAGCTGGTTCGTTATTAGTACAGGTAAATTGTACAATGCAGGTGATTCCGTTAAAAGAAAATTTAAAACTAATTTTTTCATCAAAAAGTTTCATGAAGGATACTCTTGAATATTTGGACATTGTACAAAATGACTCTTTCGGTATTGAGAATATTGTTCAGGGTTCAGTATGGAAAAAAATGACTGAAAATTCTGTAGAGCATGATGCAATGATTTTACCGTTAATAATCTACTTCGACGATTTTGAAATAGGCAATCCCTTAGGAAGCCACGCTGGGATTCATAAACTTGGAGCTATTTATGTCTCATTACCATGTCTTCCACCTCACTACGTGTCGCTTTTGCAAAATATTTTATTATTGGCTCTTTTTCACTCATCAGATAGAACAAGCTTTGGAAACAACATAATTTTTCAAAAAGTTTTTGATGTTCTTAATGATTTAAAGATCAATGGTATTCATGTTGAAACTGATGTGTATAACGGCAAAATTAAGTTTTATGTTGCAGCTGTGACGGGAGATAATTTAGGATTGAATGCTATGTTAGGTTTTGTTGAAAGTTTTTCTGCAAATCGGCCATGTAGAATTTGTACTGCTAATAAAGAACAAATTAAAACACTGCTTTATGAAGATGACACGTTGTTGAGAAACAATGTCAATTATGAAAATGATTTACATTTAAATGACATTTATATGACTGGTCTTAAAGAAAAATGCTCGTGGCTTGCTTTAGATGGGTTTGACTTATTTCAAAACGTCGCCGTAGATGTTTTACATGACTATCTCGAGGGTGCTTGTCGATATGTGATGTCATTTGTAATACAGAATCTAGTGAGCACACAGATGCTAATTTCTTTTGACAATTTGAAATCAAGAATACGGTATTTTGATTATGGACCTGATTCAACATCGGCACCATGCAATTCTGTAGCAAAAGAAGGCTCAACATTAAAGTTGAAATGTTCGGCTTCTGAAATGCTTACTCTTGTTCGATATTTTGGGCTAATTGTCGGATATAATGTCCCAGATGAAAACGAAGTTTGGTTCCTATACATCAAATTAAGACAATTGTTGGATAAACTTTTGAGTCATAGAGTCCATGAAAATACTATCGATCAAGTAAAATTTTCAGTAGCTGAATTAAACGAGCTCTATCGTCAATTAGCTGAAACAGACTTAAAGCCAAAGTTTCATTTTCTCACACATTATCCAGAAATGTTAAAAAAATTTGGCCCACTTACCCAAATCTGGACGATGAGGTTTGAAGCCAAGCATCGTATTTCTAAATTTGTGGCCAGAGCATCGCACAACAGAGTAAATGTTTGTAAAACAATAGCTATTAAACATCAATTAATTTTAAACGATACTTTTATTAAAAATGAAACTTTAAAGACGATCTCTTATGGTAAAAAGGCAAATATGACAGAGGCGCAAATTGAAAATGTAAAGCTAAACTTGCAGTCTCGAGGTATAATCGATAATAATTGTTGGTACTCGATATCATGGGTGAAACTACATGGTGTCCGATTTGGGCTGTCGTCAATTGTCATTCTGGATATTTCAGAATCTTCAGGCTTACCAAAGTTTGGTGAAATAAAAAATATTTATTTACTGGACAATAATGACGTAACATTTGAGTGTGTTTCATTAGAGTGTGTAGATTTTAATCAGCATTACTATGCGTATGAAGTGCAGAGAACCAACGATTACCTATTAAATAATTATAATACCCTTGTTTCGCCTGTACCGGCCACAATTACCATAATGTCAAATTTAAAACTTTATGTGACTGTTCGATGGACTTTAGAATAACTTTTCGCTTTCGTCCGTCGTTTCCTCGTAGTTAGCCCGACCTTCTTCGTTTATTTTTCTCTCATCACACACTTACATGCATGAAACACGTGCAGAAATTCAGAAACACACCCACCTGTGCGGATCTGTTGCCCGCAGGTGATACAGTTTACACATCTTACTTACTCCATACCTTACCATTTTGCAAAAGCGTGAATGCGGGCCCACCACCAATTTGTTTCTTTAACTTAACTTTAGGTTAAACATCAGTACTGAGTTTCATTTGTTGTTTGTATTCTTTCATCGTATTGTGTCATTTAAGCTTTTAAAATCAGTCAAATATGGAAACTCGGCACTGATGTTTAATCTTCACCTAGGCCCTGGGGTAGGGGAGCACCGCCCCTACTGCCAAAAGGTGGCTCTCGGATCGCTACCAAAACGGAGCGATCCCCACATTTTGTATTTTTTTTTTTTTTTTTGTAGAATACCGGTTTTATCAGTTTAAAGTCAGATCTTGCGACATAGGTTCCGCAACTAGTTAGGTTTATGCGTATGTTAGCGTTCGTATGCGAACGAGCTTTAAGTTAAGTTTACCGTAGGTCTAGACGCATTGGTTTTCAGCGACGACCACGCGGACTCCAGTGATGCCAAGGTACCCTTACTAGTGATTCTTTGGTCGGGAATCCTAGGTTGCTCTTACTTACCCGCCTCCGGCTCGTGCAACAAATACCTGAGATTTTCGCACAATTGTTTTCTAGTTTCTGGTGCATTAGCAGCTGGCTCAATTTTCTTCGGGAACCCTCCGTCAGTAAATTGAAGCTTTTATTATGTTTCACGGGTACGCCAAGTTGACGAACATGTAATTCTAGAATAGTATGATTAATTGATTGATTTGTGTGGTTTTTTTTGTAACTAGATGTCCAGAGATGGGCATTATTCGAATAATTATTTATCTAGAAATATTACCTATTCGAATAAAGAATAATTTGCGCTATTTTTATTCGCGGATGATTCATTCGCGGATTGTTTATTCGCGAATAATTTATTCGTGGAAAGAATGCTACGAATAATTTGCTATTGGAATACTTTATTAACTTTTCTTAGAAAATAAAATTTTATTTGTCGAATGAATGCCGCGAATAATTTGAATTTTTATGTGATACTTTATGTGACTGTTCGATGGACTTTAGAATAACTTTTCGCTTCCGTCCGTCGTTTCCTCGTAGTTAGCCTGACCTTCTTCGTTTATTTTTCTCTCATCACACACTTACATGCATAAAACACGTGCAGAAATTCAGAAACACACCCACCTGTGCGGATCTGTTGCCCGCAGGTGAGACAGTTTACACATCTTACTTACCCCATACCTTACCATTTTGCAAAAGCGTGAATGCGGGCCCACCACCAATTTGTTTCTTTAACTTAACTTTAGGTTAAACATCAGTACTGAGTTTCATTTGTTGTTTGTATTCTTTCATCGTATTGTGTCATTTAAGCTTTTAAAATCAGTCAAATATGGAAACTCGGCACTGATGTTTAATCTTCACCTAGGCCCTGGGGTAGGGGAGCACCGCCCCTACTGCCAAAAGGTGGCTCTCGGATCGCTACCAAAACGGAGCGATCCCCACATTTTGTATTTTTTTTTTTTTTTGTAGAATACCGGTTTTATCAGTTTAAAGTCGGATCTTGCGACATAGGTTCCGCAACTAGTTAGGTTTATGCGTATGTTAGCGTTCGTATGCGAACGAGCTTTAAGTTAAGTTTACCGTAGGTCTAGACGCATTGGTTTTCAGCGACGACCACGCGGACTCCAGTGATGCCAAGGTACCCTTACTAGTGATTCTTTGGTCGGGAATCCTAGGTTGCTCTTACTTACCCGCCTCCGGCTCGTGCAACAAATACCTGAGATTTACGCACAATTGTATTCTAGAAATATTACCTATTCGAATAAAGAATAATTTGCGCTATTTTTATTCGCGGATGATTCATTCGCGGATTGTTTATTCGCGAATAATTTATTCGTGGAATGAATGCTACGAATAATTTGCTATTGGAATACTTTTTTAACTTTTCCTAGAAAATAAAAATTTATTCGTCGAATGAATGCCGCGAATAATTTGCTATTGGAATACTTTATTAACTTTTCATAGAAAATCAACAGACAAATCCTGGATATGTTTCACGGGCAGGTACGCCAAGGTGACGGCCATGTAATTCCAGAATAGTCTGATTAATTAAGGTTGTTGTGTTTTTTGTGTCTCAATTTTACGATTGAAAATAAATAATATGAAGCTTTTATGTCTATATACTTTTAACCACGTAAGGTCCGTACAAATGTAAATAGCCCGACGTTGGGCGTAGCCCCATTTGTCCCCACCTTTTTGTTTTCTGTGGGGACAAATGGAAAAAGATATCACTTGTTCCCACTGGGGACAAAACTTGGATATGTTTCACGGGCATGTTATGTTATGTTATGTTATGCTCAATTTTACGATTGAAAATAAATAATATGAAGCTTTTATGTCTATATACTTTTAACCATGTAAGGTCCGTACAAATGTAAATAGCCCGACGTTGGGCGTAGCCCCATTTGTCCCCACCTTTTTGTTTTCTGTGGGGACAAATGGAAAAAGATATCACTTGTTCCCACTGGGGACAAATCCTGGATATGTTTCACGGGCAGGTACGCCAAGTTGACGGCCATGTAATTCCAGAATAGTCTGATTAATTAAGCTTGTTGTGTTTTTTTGTATGTCTCAATTTTACGATTGAAAATAAATAATATGAAGCTTTTATGTTTATATACTTTTAACCACGTAAGCCTATAAAACTTGTACGGGGTTTGAGAACAGAACTTCTTCAGAATTTCTTCTGTTATTAACCTTGTAAAAGTTTAAAAAATGTTGTATCATTGCTGTTTTCACTGAATGTATATGTATCGTGAAGTATTATTTTATCTAAATTACCAATTTTGTATGCTTCTCACTTACAGGTCCGGACTTTGGTGCTATATTGGTGCAGCTGTTCAGTTTGCTATAAAATTGTTTTGCTTAATGATAATAATATAGCCGCACTAATATCGCAACAAGTTCAACAACAGTAGATAAAGCTTGACCAGAGTTTTAAAAAAAACCTTGCAATGAGCACGCGACTTTTGCGATTCATATGACAACCAATACCATGTCATGTCAACATCAAATTCAACAGCCTCGATATGTCATTATAAACTGTAATCATTCCGATTTTGTACAATTTAAATTCTTTATGTTCGTGAAATTTCTGCAGCATTTTGTTGAATATTTATCACAATTATTTCGACTCTAATAATGACATATTTGTACTCTGTTGACATAGAACTGTCATAATAGCAATGACGTAACTATTGCCAGTAAAATAAATTAAATCTGAAAAATACCACACGCGTTTGAAAACATCTGGTCACCTTTATAATGATACATCATTCTTTACCGTACCCGCAACATTATTTATAAGTAGATATATGTTACCAGTGCAGGTTGTACTACTTATACTATAAAGCATAATGTGTATAAAACGTATTAACTGTTATAGTTGAGGTATGAACGGGAAGTGGAAGCGGGGGCAGACCACCATTCCTAAGATGGCAGGATTGACCTCGACCAGATACGCCACATCGAGGACGACATAGAAAAACCATGGGAGAGGCATATGTCCAGTAGTGGACAAATATATATGCTAAAAAGAAAAATAAGAGGTATGATACTAGTGCGCGACAATAAGGCACCATATCATTCACCATACGTACATAGGTGGATAGCTATTAGACATACTTGATTTTTAGGGTTCCGTACCTCAAAAAAGGAAAAACGGGAATCTAAAAATCAAGTATGTCTAAATAGACACACGCCCGAGTACATGCAATACTGCTGCAGGTATAAGGCATGGTGCACTAAACGTGTTACGTATTGCACACCATGCCTTACGATACCCGCACCTGTATTTTCCTTCTGCTGGCATGGTACAGTCAGTGTCATTAATATATATACAGCCATCGAGTCAAAATATGTAAACACCAATCTTTTTGTCAGTGACAGGTGTGTAGATATTTTTGAGCTCTTGTATATATATTAATGACGCTGGCCGTACATACAAAGGTGTTCAGATAATTATTTCGAATACAAACCAATCAAACTCAATTTAATTTTGTAGACATAGTCTAGAAACTAATACCTAGGTAAGTGGTTTATTACATTTTCATAAAAATGTATAGTTTAAATATTGCAGGGGGTTTTATTATTTTCATTCAAAACTCCCTGCAATGCAACATTTAAAAATGTAACAAACTACAGACCTATATAGATATTAGTTTCTCGATCGTGTCTACAAAATTTTATTGACTGGTTAATATTCATATTAATTATCTGAACACCTTTGTATGTACCATGGCATAAGGAAAATACAGGTGCGAGTATCGTAAGGCATGGTGTGCCATACGTTACACGTATAGTGCACCATGCCTTACTATACCCGCAGCAGTATAGTACGTACGCTGGCGTGGTACATAAGTATGGTTCACCGTGCTTTACTGTTCCCGCACCAGTATCGTACATACGCTGCCGTCTTAAATACGCACGGTTCATCATGCCTTACTGTACCGGCAACGGTACCTTACCTCTACTACGACAGTTAATACGTCTGACACATCATGCTTTACTGTGCCTGTCACAGTATCCTACGTATGCCGCCATAGTGCACACGTATGGCTCACCATTATTTACTGTGCCCGCTACAGTATCGTAAGTATTCCGCCGCGGTGCACACGTATGGCTCACCATCATTTACTGTGCCCGCTACAGTATAGTAAGTATGCCGCCGCGGTGCACACGTATGGCTCACCATTATTTACTGTACCCGCTACAGTATCGTAAGTATGCCGCCACGGTGCACACGTATGGCGCACCATTATTTACTGTGCCCGCTACAGTATCGTAAGTATTCCGCCGCAGTGCACACGTATGGCTCACCATTATTTACCGTGCCCGCTACAGTATCGTAATTATGCCGACGCGGTGCACACGTATGGCTCACCATTATTTACTGTGCCCGCTACAGTATCGTAAGTATGCTGCCACGGTGCACACGTATGGCTCACCATTATTTACTGTGCCCGCTACAGTATCGTAAGTATTCCGCCGCGGTGCACACGTATGGCTCACCATTATTTACTGTGCCCGCTACAGTATCGTAAGTATGCTGCCACGGTGCACACGTATGGCTCACCATTATTTACCGTGCCCGCTACAGTATCGTAAGTATGCTGCCACGGTGCACACGTATGGCTCACCATTATTTACTGTGCCCGCTACAGTATCGTAAGTATTCCGCCGCGGTGCACACGTATGGCTCACCATTATTTACTGTGCCCGCTACAGTATCGTAAGTATGCTGCCACGGTGCACACGTATGGCTCACCATTATTTACCGTGCCCGCTACAGTATCGTAAGTATGCTGCCACGGTGCACACGTATGGCTCACCATTATTTACTGTGCCCGCTACAGTATCGTAAGTATTCCGCCGCGGTGCACACGTATGGCTCACCATTATTTACTGTGCCCGCTACAGTATCGTAAGTATGCTGCCACGGTGCACACGTATGGCTCACCATTATTTACTGTGCCCGCTACAGTATCGTAAGTATTCCGCCGCGGTGCACACGTATGGCTCACCATTATTTACTGTGCCCGCTACAGTATCGTAAGTATGCTGCCACGGTGCACACGTATGGCTCACCATTATTTACCGTGCCCGCTACAGTATCGTAAGTATGCTGCCACGGTGCACACGTATGGCTCACCATTATTTACTGTGCCCGCTACAGTATCGTAAGTATTCCGCCGCGGTGCACACGTATGGCTCACCATTATTTACTGTGCCCGCTACAGTATCGTAAGTATGCTGCCACAGTGCACACGTATGGCTCACCATTATTTACTGTGCCCGCTACAGTATCGTAAGTATTCCGCCGCGGTGCACACGTATGGCTCACCATTATTTACTGTGCCCGCTACAGTATCGTAAGTATGCTGCCACGGTGCACACGTATGGCTCACCATTATTTACTGTGCCCGCTACAGTATCGTAAGTATTCCGCCGCGGTACACACGTATGGCTCACCATTATTTACTGTCCCTGCTACAGTATCGTACGTAAGCCGCCATGGTACATACGTATGGTTCACCGTGTTCTACTGTGCCCGCAACAATAGCATACGGGTGTTACAGTCGTAGTTTAAGGAGTATTCAGTGCGACTTGCGCACTACGTATACGTAGCCGGACGTCGGGCTACGTACGTACGTAGAAAAATCGACCACGATGAAATTACGTAACCCGCTGCATGTTGAGCGTCAGTATGCCGACTACGTATGACCGACTACGTACGCGTAATGGAGCGGGTTACACACGTCATTGTGGTCGATTTTTGTCCTTATTTTACGTAGCGCGGCAGAGGAAATTTTTCTCAGTGTATCAACCACAGATTTCATCTTTTAGGACCATAATACACCCAATATGTTAAACGGAACTAATAACTCGCTCCATCACCTTCGAGAGAAAGGAGGTTACAACAATAAGCCTGTAATTTATCGGGTCTGTTCTATCACCTTTTTAGGCACAGGATGAACGAACGCAGTCCTCCACGAGGCTGGGACTTGTCTCGCAGAATAAAAGAGCGCGGAAAGGCGTGTAAGTTCTGGGCACAGCTCGGGTATACAGTGCCTGAGCACCATCGCTGGTATACCGTCCGGCCTACTCGCCTTCCGAACATCTAGGGATTTAAATTCCCGCCGGATCACCAGTTGCGTGATTTTTACTTCAGGCATAGAAGCACCACAGCTGGGAAGAATAGATGGCTCGGCATTCCCATCGTTCATGATCGAGTTTGACGCAAAGAGCTGTCTCCTATGCGCCATGGGCTAGACCACCGTCGGGTTTTTGCAGCAGCAGGAGGCAAGACTGAAAGAAATTTCCCTCGGCAGCCAAAACGCACAGCTGCCAGATGGGAACCGTGCAAACCGCTCGCCAATCTACCAATAAACTCGAACTTAACCCTGGCCGTTGCTTTTTTACAGGATCTCAAGGCGGCATTCAATTTCTGCTTCACTTCAACGATGTTCGGATCCTAATTGGCAAGTGCCATGGTCCAAGCCGATTGCTTGCGGTCTCTAGCTTCTCTGCACGGCTTATTAAACCACGGGTGTTTGCTTGCTCTTGTCGCGATCCAGCGGTTGAGAATATAACATTCCATGCCCGCTAGGCGAAGAATTCTCGCAGTCCGTCCTAGTCTGCCGACTTGTAATACCAAACATACCGCCACTGAGGTGGCCTTAAACACCGCGTATTAGTAGCACAACATATATTGATTAATACGTATGTGCTATAAATAAAATATATTTTAGAAATTTTCATACTGAAATTTTAATAGAAAGTGCCTAGGCATTTGTTACAAATGCCCAGCAACCGACATTATACATTGATTTGCTGATTGCTAACAAAAACTAAGTAGGTGCATTTTTATGTCATTTTGAGGTTTTCCCTCAATTTATCTAGGATCTCAGCATCAGATCCGTACTACTGGGATATGGGAAAACTCTGACAGTATACCCTTTCCAACGCAGGAAATAAAAATAAAAAACAAAAAAAAAAAGTTCCATAGGCGACGAACTTAGAACCTCCTTTTTGAAGTCGGTTAATGAAAATGCTATTAAAATGTGGCGCTCCGGAAGATGTTATTGTTTTGGTATCCAATCATTTAACAAAAAACAAGGGTTTATGCTTTCTCGTTTGACTGTTCGTTAACTGACTTTATTTAGTCAATGATTGTCAATGTTTTCAATACAAAATTGTAATAATTGAAATATTTCCTAAGTAAAACGTTTGCAAAACCTGTGTTATTTCAAATCATAACTTTTAAAATGATATGTTTACGAAATGAAAGTTGTCAAATGATTAGTTCTTCGAAAGTTGTTTGTAAAATGATCATTGGTCTAATGTTTTTTGTCAAACAATAGGAAAACTATTTTTTCATCACCGCCTTCCGATTGAATGATGATTGATCGCGTTAATTATAAAGAAACTTATAGGACCTCTTATTATGTTAGAAAACGCTTTGAACTTATACAATAATCTAAGCCTATTGTGGTGCCTAATTGCTTTGCGACTTAAAATGTAGCCTAGTTGATTGCGGTGTTTGTAACATTTAATTTCAGGTTTGTAAGAAGTTAAGTTTTATAATTTCCTAATAATTATGTATAAAAAAGAAAAAACTAAGAGATTTTGTTATTGAATTACCTTAGCTCATTTATCGAACGTCTGGGTGGAAATTCGAAAAAATATACGTGCGTTGAAAACGTTGGTTTAAAAGGGAAACAATCCCTTGAATAAAACTTTAGAATATTTCATTGAATAATAGGTCTGTTAACTAAGAAACTAGGAATTTCACAATACATTTGTCTATCTGAATTTATGAGCTATTTATTTACTTAAATGTCTGCCACTAAGTACTGGTATAAATGTCACAGTACAGTGATTCATTAATAATGCAAGTTCTACGTGAAATACTCGCAGTAACTAACAGCACTCTGTCGTAGAACAACTACGTGTATATTGTATCATAACCTTCCTCTATAAATACGTTACTAATGCCTTTATTGAACGTGCGCAAAATCCCCACCGATACCCCCCGCTGGAGTCGATGGGGGAAGTTATATCGGACTCGAACCGACTAAAACGGACGCCGTCCGTGGGTCGTAGGTTGCCGGAGGTGAAATCGTCTGAAACATATCTCTCGCACCCCAGCCGACGTTAATACCTGGAGTTTCCTACAATTACATATGTTTTTTATACCACTTAGGTGGCAGACAAGCACATGGCCCACCTGATGGAAGGTGGAAAATATGGCCTACGGACGTGTGCAACAGGGAGTCACTCTCGTGTTGCCGACCCTTTGTACTTAACAAAGAGAGAATACTGACAGTACAAAAACTCTACAGTGAACTCTGGCTACTCTACTTACCGCCGTAATACAACATGAGGATATTATAGCCGCGATATTCTGTAGAGCGGAGACACTTCCCCAGTCGGACTGCTCAATTAGGACGGAAATACCGTCGAATCCTACCTCTGTCATATTACAATAGTAAGGTTTTTCACAAGAAACTATGTAAGATGCCCATTGCAGTCAGTCAGTTTTTTTATATACATATGGTGGTGGTATGGTATAATAGAATGAAGAATTTTTGGCATTTGACGATTATGACAAGCTTTAACGACTGTCACTTATGTCAAATCCCATACATTCGTCATTCTATTTTACCAACCGCCGGCCAACGAATTGCCATTTGTCTAGACTCTAGAGGGGCTGGAGTCTCTGAAGTCGGTAAGGTCATGGTCATAGTAATATTATAATAATGATAATAATAGTCTTTATAATACACTAAGGATATAACAATTTTACAACTTAAAACAATTTGGTAGGTACGTAAAATTGGCTGCCTTATCGCTCTGCGGCAATCCCATCCAGGTAACCATAGGATGGAGAGAAAAAATATGAGAAAATAATTTCAGGGCAGTTTGGCGTACATCGATATACATAGTCGTATTCTGTCTGTCCGACTTACAGAAGCATTATTTTCAATGAGTGTTTTTTCCGTACTTATTTAAACTGGAATAAATTATTCTTCTAAAATCTTTTTTTTTGCATTTTCTAGTGATGTAATGTTAGTTAGTTCAGTTTAGTAATTGTGATGATTAAAAATGGTAGCCTTGATTATAAATTATTCAGACTATTGCTGTTGAAATATTATAAAATTTAAATGTACCTATTTAAGCTAACGAAATTTTGAAGCGAATTTACAACGAACGAAGATTTTAATTACCTTTAACCATGAAGAAAACTTCAGACATTTTCTTAGAAAGAAATATTAGAGCAGTGTTAAACTCTCAACTCATAATGTACTTACCTACTTTTCCTGACTTTTATATCAGTTTTGCTTTAAACCTCTCTCAGTACTCGCAAAATTCGCCTCTAGCTGCGGTAAACTTCGAAAACAACCCACATCTGACACAGAATATAAAAACAGATACCTATTTCATGTTAAACGAAGGGCATAAATTTGAATATAAACTTGGTCAATCATTTTTAACCTTAGGGATCGAAGAACAAAAGTTCATACTTTGTTAACCCCTTAAGACCTCAAGAAATATTTCACTTAAATTACGTGGTAATAATACGATATCGAAAACACCGTGAACATTATTTGTGTCAAGTAAAGTTACATTTACTCTAAAATACACCTAATATAATATGGTTTAGTTTCCGCAAACAACGGTCTTAACTTCATAGTATCTTTAGAGTATAATTTAGACGGTCACCAGAAATATTTTTAAAACCCTAACCAAATAAAATAAATAACTCTAAAAAAATTACATTGACTTTACAAAAAATATTTTTATTATTTTTCCTAAAGTAAATCATATTAATATCCAAAATAAATAAACAAATATTAGAATAATTGCACGCATTGTACAAATATTCATTTTGATTCTCAAAATAGATAACTGGTCACCAAATAATGTCTTACACAAACATTAATATTACTACCAAATTTACGATGTCCTGGACGTAGACGCTGCTGCGGCTCAGCTACGAGGATCGTTGACCGAGGTATGCAAATCAAGTATGCCTCGCTCTCGTGGCCCGCCTCCCAAACGCGCCGTCCATTGGTGGTCGGCGGAGTTGGCGGGGTTTCGGGCCGCTTGTGTGGCGGCTCGGCGGGAGTACGCCAGGTACTCTACAACCTATACGTAGAGGCAAAGGAGGTCCTCAGGTCCGCGATGTTCACCGCGCAGGACTCGGCGCAAGCCGAGCTGTTGGAGGGTCTCGACAGAGACCCCTTCGGGAGACGAAAATGTTAGGTTAGAAGGCTAAGGCAGGAGCAAAGCGGAGCCGTTGTGGTTATTTTTTTTAAGCCACCCAGAAATAGGAGCCCAGCGAAGCGGTGCACCGTCGACCTATCTTAGCGCAGGTGGTGATCAGTTACTAGTTATGTTTAATATCTACTTAGTACTTTTACCTATAACTACGATAGAATTTAGAAAGAATAAAACAAAAATAGTTTGATATTAAAATAGGTGCATTTCTGGCATGCGCTTAAACACAAGCCATAAAGACCTATGTTTGGGAACCCCAGTATATTAATTGGTATTTTAAAAATGTTCTAGCGATCGTTAGCTTGCAAAAATTGCCTAGCAAAAATTACCAAACTGAAACTCGTGACGTAAAATATTGGTAACACGTATTTAGTGACAATATAATATAATATTTAGTCTGAAGTGAATTTTAAAGGCGCCCATATACCTACGTACTTTTATAGCAATCAATAATAAGAAAAAATTCATTTATTTGATAATATTTTAGGAAACGTAATTTAGTGACCATTTATCCATTTTGGTAAATGTTTCGAATTTTATTGGTAGTTAAATAGGTACATTTTTGGCCGGCGTTTAAACACAAACCGTATCTTTAGACTCAGTACGCTTAAGCTACACTCGGCAGGTATGTTACCGGCACGAAACTCAATATACCTAGATAAAATAAGAAAGTATGTTACAAAATAAAAGCAAAACCAGAATTAACAATCAAAAGTAAAAATAAACCTCTGAAATAAAATTGTGATAATAAAACGATTATAAAGACTTTATTGAAATGTATTTGCCTGCGAAAGCGATGTGATTTATTGACAAGTAGAATTCCCAACGACATTGATTGGCAGCTAAATATTGATTAAGTATCTAAGGTAGAGAATCTGTCTTTGTTTAGAAAAAGTGTCCCTCAAAATTTATTAAATTAAGGTAGTGAAAAAATAGCTTTCATTGCTAATTCCCGTGAGTTCGAAATCTAATGTTCTCCAAAATATTTCATTCCATACATTCATTAGCAGACGCTGCAAGGATTTTGCATATTATAATAATGAATTTATTTCATACCATCCATCCACGTGGTGACGGAAATAGAATACAAGTATCATCACCCCATCTCAACCCAAGGGTGTCGTTAGAGACAACTAACAGAAAATATTAAATATTCAATAAGTCTTTTTAGTATTCTGACTTCACTAAAACATTAATGACATAAAAAAGATTCTGTATTTATACCTTTATTCTCTTGAACAAAAATAAAATCACTAAGATTAAATCGCCTTAACGCTTTTTCAATCTCCTGGCGATAAATAATAATGATGATTGGAGTAGAATGAGCTTCTTGAAAAAGACAGATTCATATTGCGTACGACCCGAGTATATACGAAACAAGATAACTTAATAAAATCAGCTTAATCAAAAATTTTAGATTGCTTGAGGAACTCTCGCATCCGTGGCAGCATTTATGTCAATCCAAGTAAGTCACTTTCGCTGGTGCGGCCACGTCCTACGGCAACAGCCAGGCTACGTGCCCCGGCAGGGTCCCGGTAAAAAGGTTAGGCCCAAGAAGAGAAGAGTATCCGTGGTGACATGCGTGCAAATGCTCTCACTACCATGGAGGCCCAAGATCGTGCGAAGTGAAGGAGCAAGAGCCGGGAGGTAGACCCTGAGCTCCGATGGCATCTCGGCCTCGATGCAATCAGGATAACGTCTAAATTTTTTTTTTTTTTTTTTTTTAAAACGAATATTAGCAACCGAAATTATCGAAATTACTAATATTCCCTCTAACCCCTCCAACTAAGCTAAATTGCTTGTGCTAGGAGTGGGTTCACGTCGGTAGTGTAATGGCCAGGATTCGAACCCGGGACCTCTCGATCGTAAGGCCGACTCCTTAACCACTAAGCTACCGACGCTATTTAAATATAGAGGATGACTTAATAAAATCAGCCTAGTCAGTTTCTTTACCGTTTTTTTCTATTCTGCCTAAGCAGCAAATAAATACATAGATTGCCTACTAGATGGGGAGCTATTCCCGCAGACTAATAGACGTATGCAACACCGAATCTGTAAGGAAATTTCAGAACCCTTCTTAAAGAAACCCTTATTGTAGTGACTGGTGCAGACCGATCGAGGAAAATGGAAATTCGGGTACTAAGGCGCAAATTGGAAGAAGCCTATGCCGAACAGTAGGCTAAATTCACTGATGACCAAATGATATGTAAATATTACATACATATACTCACGCCTATAAATCCCCGAAGGGGTAGGCAGAGGTGTATTAATACCCACGTTTCGCTAACGATCATTTTCGGACTACGGAATAGGAGACAAGCCCATTGCCGTCTAGCATGCACTTTGTCTGGGGCTGTATGTTTACTTTCGAATGGGGAATAGCCCTATTCCCTAGTGGCTTTTCACGACACCCATATAAAAAGCTAGAATGGTCCTATTCTACTCCAAAAAAACTTAAAATAAAAATGTATTTCTTACTTTTACTACACACTGCAAATAAATAATACAATCTTGAAGAAACACCTCTAGCTATATACTACCACAGATAACATAATACTAACTACGTTTGCTTCGTATATTATGGAACTAAACCAATATTAATAAAAGATCGAGACTCAAATAGCAATTTCACCGCGATGGGTAATTTATTTTCTCCTTTTACAGCGCTTGATTAATCCTTTCTGATTGCAACACCATTTACCTTAAAGAACATTTTCATTTACTTCAAAGAATATAGGTACAAGTTTCTAAAGATCAATAGTCAACTTTAAACTGAAGACTAAGTAATCATCAAAGTTTTTACACGGTAGTTCTTCCACATTTAACCCAACAACACAAATAAACTGATACAGAATCGGAAAATTATGGCCATGGATTTTTCCCATTTAAATAATAACTGATAGTAATCAAAGAAAATATACAGATACAGATATGAGAATGGCGTTTTCCTTTCCGTCAATTGAATTTGACCACATTGACGATGAACACCTTGATAGTGATGTATTGATGACGATGATTGACGAGAACGGGCTAAAACTATTGATTATTGTTTCGCTACACTCCAGAAAATTTATTCACACGATAAACATTATTGGAGTTTGTTATCAATCTGTTTCATTTTTGGGCGGCGGGGGTAAGTTTAATTACCAATCCTACAGATTAATTAAATCCCTGTCAAGTCTTCTGACAGGTACAGACAACGCGTCAATCAAATTGATTGCAAAACTCTACTGATCAGTTAAGATATGTTTAATTCTATTAAGCCTAGCTATAATTGAATTTAAAGCGTCTTAACCGCAGGTATTTTTAACATAATACTGTAATTTCATTACTTGTATTATAGTAGAATTAATTTGAGATTGGAATAAATTGAATCGAATTAATGCAATTAGGATTACGCTGCTAAATAATGACACCTTGTACCTACGGGGCAAATCTTATAATTATAAAGGCATAATGCCATACATCTGATGAGTCGGGTAGTATTATTTGGTTATTCTCAATAGCTGTGCGAAGCCGACTTTTCTGAGAAAAATAGTCAGCTGGCTACAATGGCTGCGCATGCATGTGCATTATTTTAGTTACTGTATTTATAATATAATTAATTTTGTGCTGTTAATATGAGCAATGATCAATCAGTAATAAAAATAGTCAATAGAAATGACTTAGCAAAATAAATGTTTCGTCCATCGAGGTAGATTATGATTTCCGCTTACACAGAGAAAACGTTTAAATCTACACTAATTATTTTTATGACACTGCAGTCTACAAGAGGAGTTCTTACAATTATAGTGAAGTGAACTTCACTGACGTCCCTAATATATAGAGTATTCAAAACTGGGCAAATACCCGACTGTGGCATCTATACCGGTTTTACCCTATATACTTCTTTTTTCAAATCTTGGTTTAAAGCTCCAACTAATATTAGCACCGCGAATACTTGTGTACTAGTTATAATAAAACAAATTTTACCAACTGATAGTTCTGCAAACAATCCGAACAGTCACTACAAGTGACAGAAAGCTTGTTGAATATTATAAGCAAATACAACAACAGTGACAAACTGTATCCACAGAGGCATTTAGCTGCCTACGTATATATTTAATTTAACTAAATTTGACTTGTTGAGTGGAGATTATAAGTAAATCTTCTCCCTTATACAGTTAAGTAGGTACTCGAGTACCTGTACTAGGAAGCACTTTACGTTTTAGAATTATTTAACGTAGGTATATCAAAGATTCAGATATTTTCATGTTAAGCCAATAGACTAGATAATGTATGAATTTATTTGAATACCGTATCGTGATCCAATTCATATCACTTGGATAAATAAAGATAGGTTACTCTGTAATTCAAAATGTATTTGATAAGATACCATCTACCGGTGTGTTTTCTATGAATATTATACACTCTACTAACTTACATAATAATAGAAAACTGATAGCCATGATGGTTTGGTCAACCTTAGAGCGTTTTCACATTGTCCGATATCCGACATCCGATATCGGAGGAAGTCAAATGTATGACACATGTATCTCTCTTTCACATTGTCCGGCCCGATATCCGTTATCGAGCCAACACCACTGTTTTGGCCGGATATCGTATCACAAAGAGACTAAAAAAGCGACTGCAAGCAATTTTCGACCTTAATGACATTTTCTTAAATACGAGTCTTTTCATTTTAATTGATGACACTGATCACGAGTATAAGAAAAAAAACTCGATACCATGTCATGTCAATAAGATCCAAAATTTCTTTTTTTTTTTCATCCCTAGCATCCCTAACTAGTCTGTGCTTTAGCGCAAATGGCCGTATCGGGCTGATTATATCGGATAAATGTGAAAACAGAACAAGGTGTCGGGTATCGGCGTCCTACACCGATATCGGATATCGGATGAATGTGAAAACGCTCTTAAAGTATAAGTACATTAGCTTACTACTATTTGAGCACTGTAATAGCTTATATATGAAATTGGAGTTTAGTATTCAGATCAATTTCAGTATTTTTTGTCAATATCAATCTGATGGTGACTATACCAGCAATACTCGTACTTCAACGGCTATCAAGCAGATTCAATAAATTTCCAGTCCTGTACATTATCAATTTAATCTCATTTTAGTTTCCAACTAAGATAAAAAATGTTCTAACTCGTTAGTGAAAGGTAAGATACGAATGAAGTAAAAAATAAAGGTTCTCTGTGCTTGTCGCGAATTACCATTCCAGCTTACCTTTCTTTATCTTTTCGTTTTTACGACTCGGTATTCTACATTCAAGTGCTCTGTAGGTATCTAGCGTACCTGTTCCGGTACACTTCACTTTTTCGATAAATCTATGTTGCCTGATGAATTGAACCATACCTGTAACATTTTAAAAATAAACGCGCATGTGTACCTATATTTTCTTTTGTACCCCCTTACTTCATTGTTCTGTTCATACTTGTTCGTCGATTTCAGTTGCCTCTGAATATCTGTGTACTTACAATTTTATACCTAAGTACCGTGAACTTAATAGGGATTCTATAGAATATTGACATATCCCATATCCGCTATTATAGTTTTCTCTACAGTACTGAATTCTTTCGTGAAAACTAACTAAGAGTGCACTAACGTTTGGGCCAAAAACAAAGTGTATCATGTTACTGTTAGAGTCCGGTATTCGTTAATGTGCAAGTGAAATAGGTAATCTGCAGATTAATTGATACAATCTGGTAAAGTGCGAAATCTTAGTTGAAAATTGTTATATTTGCACTTTATCTAGCTAGTTTCCAGAATGACGGATGGTACATCGTTAAAGTGCAGAAGACGATGAGCGATATACTTTTTCCCACTCACGTCGCTTCGCTACGGGAACACATTTCCCGAAGTAAAGCGACGTGAATGGAGCCCTGCCCGCGGGGTCCTATTTTTTATGCATTATCACAAGGAAACCTCCGAATGGTACAGCTACTCTTCTAACTTAATCTATCCCAATCGAAGCGCCCGGTATGCACGAACTCGCTTAGCTCGCTCCCGCGCGGATGTAGGATCATTTATGACTAAAAAAATGATATAAATATTTTATTAAAAAAAGAATCTGTATTAATTATCTGGGTAGTCTGCAGATTACCTAGTTAATGTAAGAACTCAAATAATTTTTGAAGTGAAAACTTCTTTAACGGCGTTGGGTAAAAATTGTTAAACTCGCGCGTCAGGATCACTTGACTTTTGAACCGTAACCGACGACTGACGTCATACAACATTAGCAGACTGTTTATTTTGCAAGATACGATAAGAAGCTTCGTAGTTAAGCAGTGAACGCTTCGTCTGTAAGTACTTATGGTTTCAGATAGTACCGGGTTCGAACCTAGGCTTCTAACTTTTTTTGTGATTATTTTTCTTTTTGTAATTTATTACTTTTTGTGATAATTTTTTCTGTTTGTAATTTATTAATTTCTTCTGACAGAAAATGAGCAGAACATTATTGATAGGTTCTATGATTGGTGCTATATTGTAGGTATGGTATGGTATGGTATATATATGGTTCTTTTTATCTTCTTCTCTGCATATAACGAAGAAAGAAAGAAAGAAAAAGTTTTCACTTTTGCCGGCACTCCCAGAGTGCAACCCGTGTTTTTTTTCTCGTTAATTGACGCAGCCAGGTTGTTAAATCTGCAGTCCTCACTGATTTTCGCACTTTACCGGCAACATATGCACAATTTCTAAGACGTAGAGCTTCTATAGAATACCTACTAGTATTGAACTGACTATTGTTCTCATAAAGGCTAGATATGGAGTACATGGACACAACTGTCTATATTTAGAATTCATTGCGACATTTCAATAGGTGTTCTAGTGCTACATTTCAGTATCTATTAGTATTAATCAGTACATTAATGAGTCATACGTGTCTGTTTGTCGTCAAAGCTTTGTGGCTGTCTGGGCGGCAAGGGCAACGACCTATTCAACCAGAACAAACAACCCCAAAAACGAATAAAGCCTTTACATTGCTATATGTTGTGAGGCTCCTTTTTCTATTCTATTCTTTGTTTGGGACTTTTAACTACGAATGTGATTTCATTTTAGTTTCAATTACCAGATATGTTTGACTTTATTTGACGTTCAGTAAAATATTAGTTTAATTACAAAAAAATCTTAAATATAATGAATCTACATCATTACAATCAAGATTACAGTTCCCCCATGTCATTATTACTTTTCTTGTTTTATTAGATAATGATCTTAGGAAAATGATTCACAATATCGGTAATACCCAATTTTAAACAGCATTCTATTTAATATTCACATTAAAGTTTCTAATGGTACTAAAAGTACCATTGCCGCATTCTTTGATGCAGCACAAAGTTTTGGAATACTGTACCAGCACAAGTGTTTCCTTCTTCCTACAGTCCTGGATACTTTGAGCGGAGTGTGGGAAAGCATCTGATGAGGCTGACAAGCTGAGGACCACCATGGTTTTCCTAAAATTTTACCTTTAGCTTACAGTTAGGCCAGGTGAATTCATATTGACATGTACTATTTAGAAAATCACACAATGAAATCACAAGAAGAAGACATGAAACAAAGCTATTTGTCGCTGCAGCGGCTAAATGGTAGAAATGTGAATAGAGGGTAGTTGGCGCCACTCAGTCGGGCGCACCGCGATCCTGTCGTTGGCACAGATCTACGTCACTAGACGCAGTGTACGACTAGTCCGTGGGTTAACTTTGATACAGTGAAGCACTACTTCGAAAAACATATCCAAATTTTTTAATTGAGAGTTGAGTGAGTTGAACTCACTAGCCTTTACCTCGCTCGAAGAATTAGTATCGCGAGGTCGATGGCGTGGAATTTTTCGAGGTCTAATGTTGCAGTCTCTCCCCCTTTTTATTTCATTTTTGTATGTATTATATAGTTTCATAAACATAGTTAGCATGGTTTTTATTATTTGTTAATTCCCTTGGACATAATTTGTTATTATTGTTAATATTTAAAAGATTAATCGGACTTCAAAAAAGTAACACTCTGTTACTTCCGCGACGATTTTTTAAAAGAAATATTCTCACGAACCCCTCCAGTTAAGGTTGGGTTCAGTGTGGCAATCCGTTAGTGTAGTTATAATGACCAAGATTCGAACCCGGAAACTCTTAATTGTAAGGTTGACAACTAAACTACTAAGCTACCGACGATTGCGATTTAGAAACTACAATTGTGATTTTTGTTGGTCTTTCTCTGGGTTTTAGTATACCATTTTAAGTTATTTATATCTTTCAAAAGAAGGTTCTGATATCTCTGAAGCTCTTTAAGTTTTAAACCCGAAATCTTGTACCGAGGTTCAAACATTAAATATGGACACGCCTTCTAAGAGCCTTTGACCTGCCCATTTTCAATCGTTGTCCTACGAGGTAAACCTAGGCTTCATTTGTTACCTACAGTACTCATTGGTGCTATATTCCCGTTTCATCTTAGCATACTCTTTACAGTGCTGGTAACATAATTCTCTTTCAGGGCAGAAAAGTAGGGCCTGAGGCTCGGGAGTCTCGATGTGATTAATTAAAAAGGAAAGATAATCTTGGAAACCACGACGCTCTCCCCAGATTGGCAAACTGTAGAAGCACTTGATATAATATTGTACATATTATAATAATAGGTTTATTAATAGGTTTAATAATAGGTTTAATAAGTTTATTTATTTACAAAACCAAAAATTTGTCAATGTAGTACATCTGAGTGAACTTTGTCGTAACATATAAATTTAAATAATTCACAAAAATTGTACATAATTGACTATAAAGGAGTGAGATCCTGTTCTCCTAGCTAGGCTATGAAATAGCCTGTGTTAAGGATGAACAGTTTGCGCACCCCCATAGGTTGACAAACATCAAAATAATATGAAATGAACAACAAATTCAACATCAATTTAAATCTAACATTAATCTTGATTAACCATTACGGTTTCTCAATACGTTTCTTATTTGCATAAAAACACGCGCGCGCGCGGTTATGTATAATATAGATGGATAAGAACCGTTCTAATAAATGTTAACATGGTACGTGTTTGTAATGGTGACCCTCTTTTCTGAGACTTTGCCTTCAGCTTACCATCAGGCGAGGTGAAGTCAAATTGACGTGTCCTACATAAAAAAAAAAACAGTGTTCCAAACACCACACTCTCTACTATATGTAGGTGTAGACAACGAAAAACCAAAGATATGAGACAAAATGAATGACAAGTAAATGGTTTAAAGCACACTCCTTTCATTATTTTGCATAATTCTCTTAATCTTAATTAGGAATAAGTAGAAGGAACCCGAGAGAGTTGATTAGATTATTCAAAGTTAAGCCGTGGGCGCATGGCTTGCCAAACTCCATAAAAGCGGTAGCATGGAGAAGTTTTTGGATACAAATGAGCATGGCATGACTACACGCAGCTGATATTAACTTGTATAAACATGCATTTTACATAAAAGGGACAAAATATGGATTGCTTTTTTATTAATATTTATGATACTAAAATAATAATCAGCAAAATTGTACGGGTAAACGAGTATAATAACATCATTCTATTAAGTATTTTACTATTTCTCTTGCCGAGGAGGGCCAGACCGAGAGGAATGGCCCTGGGTCAGCCGGGGTGCGAGGGATATGTCACGAGACAACCTCACCTTCGGCCTAGCACATCGACCCTCAGACGGCGTGCGGTTTAGTCGGTTCGAGTCCGACATAACCTCCCCCTTAGGCTCCGAAGGGGGGGGGGGGGGGGGGGGTATCCGTGGGGATTTCCCGCATGTAAAAAAAACTATCTCTCTTGTATATTTGATGATTAAAATAGAATTAGGTAGTATAAGTACCTACTCGTTCACATTTCTTATCAATTTCAGATGATGATCAAGATGAAGATCAAGATCACTTGTGCCGCTCTACCTCATCCAAAGTTTTCATTTTTAGGCCCGGAGTCTGTTTAGTTGCTCCTCTTTTCCTGAATTGTTTTATCTTGACTTTCCGGGAGCGACTCTCGTCTGACTCGCGACCTCAAGAATAAAACATTAAAATTAGTTATGAATCATTCCAATTATATTATGTATATTATATATGATATATATCCAACTTTTCGTTACGTACAATTTACCAGAAAATTATATTGAAAATCAGTGTCCCAAGTCTTTAAATAGATACAGTTCGACTTGGCATACTGTTCTACGTGTTCTACTCTAGATGCCGATGCGTGCACTGGGATTGCGCCGACTATTGATTGAGTTAAATGCAAACAATCCACACATACATATCTAGACGTGCAACTCTAACCACGTGCAAATTATCTCTAGGTTCTAGATTCTAGGCTATCTGACTCAATGTTTGCAAACTTATTCAAAGACGATTGCATTTCATCTGTTTATCGACAAACAACTCTGTGTAAACTGCAAATTTTAAATACAGAAAAGGATAGGTTTTTGTCTGTACTAAGCGCTCGTGAAAGGAGTAACATGTTGGTCATTTAAACAGTTTTTATAAATTCTAGTTGAAATTCAGATACCTATCGTACCAACGAAATTGATAAACAACTTTTGAAAAGCTTTTTTAGAAGCTTTGTGCAGATTTCATAGAACATTTTGTTAACAGAAAATTTTGGATGAGAACTCGCGTCATCACTGCGATACAATTCACAAGTTGCTTGTTTTTTTTAATTCTATAGGGTCCCTCGTACCTGTTTGACATATTGTTTCAATTCACATGTAACACCTCTTTGAATTGAAAACTTTTTAGGTGCGAGCATTTTTGTGAAGTAAATAATTTTTATGCAGACTGTTTCCTTTCTGTCGGCATTGCCGGAGTGCCATGTTTTTTCATAATACAAGCAGTATGCAATTGCCGTTATTTACATATACATACATATACTCAGCCTATGATTCCCCGAAGAGGTAGGCAAAGGTGTATTAGTACTCTCATTTCGCTAACTATGATTATACGTCAATATATTTCAAGAACCATATTGTTACTTGATTAAGATAGGAAAATTTTGAATAGGCTCAGGCGGGATTCGAATGCGCGATCGCCGACCACTGAACCTTAACGAATTCAAAATTATGCCTATTTTAATCGATTTGAATAGTTAGCATGCTAAATGCTTTAAAATTTGATTCAAACATACTTTAAGGTTAAACAGAAGATACATTTTCTTCAGGAAAAAGTTCTACACAGAGACGTGACAGCCATGGTGACGTGATCACGTAACAGACTGCCACTTCTCAGAGAAATCTCAATATTTTATGGAATCACCTCGGTTCCGCTTATACAACATTACGGTTCAACGTGTGAAAATGCTTTTCGCATTCTATGTGTGGAGCATTTTTTCCACATTTTACTTATTGATATAGTCTTAAACGCGAGCGAGTTTAACACTGTAGAGGAAGGCCAATTTGCTAGCCAGCGATAAATGGGCTATCGACGTCATATCAAAGTGCAGCCTTACGTGATTCACTCATCGAAGTTATAGAGTAGTTATTGTAGTTCGGTATGAATCTGGGCAGATGAGGTAAGGATTTCTTTTATACCACTGATATGATAGACAGGCAAACTGTCCACCTGATGGAAAGTGGTTACCGTGGCCTATGGACGTGCGTAAACACAGACAAGCTGCTGACCCTGTAAACACAGAGAAGTTTCTGTGCCGGCAGTATAGAAGACGTAGCAAGAATAGCCTTTGGTCTTCCCACTGACAGCACAAAACTCTCCAGTGAACTCTTCTCACCGCCGGGAACACAACACGACGTTTTTATGGCCGCGGTATTCTATAGGGCGGCGGTACTTCCCCAGTCGGACTGCTCAATTGGACTCTCCTAGGTAAGGATGATGACTGTTTCCACAAAATACCTGTGGTTCATAGGTATAAACCACAGCATTTGTGTCTAGGTCTGGGTAGGTACCTAGACACAAATGCTGTAGGTATCCCATAATAAACTTTATTTCCTTATCTTGAACATGCTGATCTCTGTTATGCTTACTTTACTGCAGCCTAACTTAATTTTCATAAATGTATATGCTCAATTAAGTTTTCTGCGGCCAATGCCTGTAATGCTATGTATATCTCATTCTTTAATCAATTAAAAGCAGTGGTCATTAAAGTCTGAAACATTATTTAGGTACATTAAATACTGAGGTATATTCTTAAAACTCTCTTGTACGTCATTCGGCACGGATTCTCTTTGAAATTCTTCCATAATCGAAACCGCAGCGAGTCATCTGTTGCCCTTAAAACATGATGATCGGTCCATACCCTACTGGTCTGTGTCAGACAAAAGCGCTTTCAAAATACAGGCTTTGGTAAATATGATATTTTAATGAAAGTATTTTTCATCGTATCCGTGTATGTAAAAAACAGATAATAAGCTGGGTAGTTCTTAAAATTAAGTCCAGCGCAGTAACTGAGTAGGTAGGTATGTAATAAATTCCTTATGCTATGACGAAGATTAACGTTATTGGGACGCCGGGCACTGAAGATGTCGACCGCAGTGATCGACGAAACGTCTGGAACGCAAGTTTCAAATGGAACACGGCCAAACAGCCCGGAAGCAGTATATTCTACAAACAACAGTTCCTTCACAAAATAACGATTTATAGCATCCAGTAATTAAAATTATACTTAATAGGCATGCAATAAAAATTACCTCAGTTTTTTATTTTGTAAGATTATTTATTTATCTATATATTCACTTTAACACTAATTCATTCTTTATATTCGAGATACTCGAAACTTTTCGGGTTAGCCCTAAGCCCCAAAGTAGTTCAGTTGCATTATATCGTTTTATCACGCTATTATAAAACCGAAATATTTCGTGCGGAATCGCGAATAATCCAACTTTTCTACGTTTTTAATGTTAACAAAAGTACCTACATGTACATACAAATATACGTGAACCTGTAAATCCTTGATGGGGACGGCAGAAGTGTATTAACATCCACATTTCGCTAACTATATATAATTTCCGGACCCACATAACGTGGGGCCTATTGCCATGAACCCTATTGTCGATAATACAAACAATTCCAGTTGACATAAGCTGGGTAGTTCTTAAAATGAAGACCAGCGCAGTAACTTAATAGGTAGGTATGCAATAAATTTCTTATGCTATGACGAAGATTAACGTTATTGGGACGCCGGGCATACTCGAAGTACTTAGTGAGATCTTTCTTGAACATTTCTCATCAAATACCAGGTTGTATATCGCCGTTCTTTTCGTAATAAATACTGCAATTAATATCGTGATAGTACAACTGAGAGTACCTATGTTATCGTAACATACGTTTCAAAGCGGAAACAGAGTCATTTACATAAGAAATATTCAAATATCCTTATATAATCCCTTTAGACCCTTCTAATTTCGAAATGTTCAACCGTCTGTCAACTACACAGTAATTTCGTGCTTCTATTACAAGATTATATTATTATGTTCCCGTTCGCTGGTCTTTCACTCGCCTAAAAAAAGTCTTTCCTGAGACTTTGCCTTCAGCTTACCATCAGGCGAGGTAAATTCAAATTGACGTGTCCTATATAAAAAAAAAATCGGATAATAATGTTAGGGTTTTGTTTGACTCTCCGTTATTATTTCCTCGGAGTTTCTGGTGCAAAATTTAAAATTATTTCAATATTCTCTCGTTTTAGATCATTTCATCATCATATTTAAGACGTACCTATCTATTTATTTTATTAAACTTACATATATATAATCACGCCTTTATCCCCGGAGGGTTAGTCAGAGGTGAATTAACACCCACATTTCACCAATCTCTATTCGGTCCCACGTAATAGGGGGTGAGCCTATTGCCGTATTCCGGGCACTATTGTTGACTCGAGCCATGCGTCTGAGGCTGAGTCTGGGCTGTACATATCTGTCTGATGTTGAAGTCAATCAGCCCTATCCCTTAATCACCTTTTACGACACCACATGGGAAGAGAAGGGGTGGCCTAAATTCTACTCTGCCGGGAACCACGCGGCTAATTTATTTTATTTTATTAAACTTTAATTCAAATATTAGTAGCAGTAGTATAGGGCTCCTCCATCTCTTCCTGAGGGTGTCGGAGAAGGCGACTAAGAGATAGTCTCTCTCCATCCGACAGTAAACAAACAGGCCCACTATCATACCTCTGTCATTGCATTAAATGTCATTAAATTTTAGACTCTATACCTGAGTGTTAAAATCCAAAATGAAAAGAAGAAGAGTTTATAACTCTTTTCATTCACTCCACAATATTGTCATTTAATTTTAGACTTTATAAACGTATAAACGTAAAGTCTAAAATTAAATGGCATTGGTAACAGTGTCTGTGGTACCGCAGTGGTTTTACCATGTAAAAAATATTAGCAGAATCAGGGCCCAGGCCGTGGAAAAGTGCCCGCTTGATGTCAATGCTCTCGCCCCCTATTAAATGGAACCAAAAATCATATCATCATATCGAAAGGCGTGAGTATATATGTCATTAATATATCACGATACCGTAGTAAGACTACATACATGCCTGTGTATTCCAGTTCGATATCTATGAATAGCGCACTGGTAGTGCCGACGATAGAGCTAGCTTTGGTAGTGATAAGCGCTTATCTTAAAAGCACAGTGCGGGCTTAAGATATGATTCCGAGGCCGACCGCAGACCGCATCTGCAGCAAAAGCATGCAGCAGATACAACGTACCGTGAAATAGACTTGAGTATGATAATTTTGTTCTTCTCAATGGTTGCATTTATTCGAGTATCGAAGTTGTACAATGTATGCGAGAAGACGTCATCCAACCGCACATAAATGGTCCATAGAAATAAAAGAAAATCAGTCGCATAGTCCGCTCATTTGTCTATTATATAATTATGCATTTACATCTTTTCACATACATTTAAACTTCGATACAGATAAACGACACCATTGAAAAACCGCAATGAATTAAAACAATAACCAAATTATCATATTCAAGTTTATTTTCACAGTACCTTCTACGTCTGCAGTTATCGTATGCGGTTTCTTTCGGAATTATATCTTTACCTTTATGTAGGTAGTTGAAAGTTAACACTATTTATACTTTGTAATCTCACATCGTTTTTTAGACAGGACTGAAATACATGCCATATATTGAGGGACTAGGTCGTAACTATACTAACCACATTTTTTATAATCCTTTATAACTAATATATTATCCAATCCTGTGCGAAAGCAAGTAGTTTACTTATAGCAAACAAATGGCTATTCGGTATGTAAGTCAAAAGTTCAAATTCGAACGCGCGTGCAGACCGTGTACGTGCACAGAATTCTATCACCGTATTCAAGCTTGGGGAAAAATGACGTGATGAAAACCAGAGCACCAACCTAAGGTGAAACACACAAACCTATATTAAAATGTCAAATTAAGTGGTGTACGGAAAATGCAATGGACATACTACCTTGTATTTTTCAAAGATGAAAAATATTCAGGTCATTTATACCACACCTCTTAGGAAAACAATAAGCAACTTCTCTAAAAGGAGTTACTGGAGAACGTATACTTATTTAAAGCGTGGACTATAGAGGGTTTATTTTAGAGTGTAGGCATCTTAACCGTTATAGTAACAGCACAAAATTTTTAAGGCCCTAGAGGCCATCTACGAAATTGACATATGAGATGTAGAAACTCCTATATTACTGCGTGTATGTCTTCGTGTGATTTAAATATGTCGATTTTACATTTCTCAAAGTCATAATTTATAAAAGTGTACAATATATATAAATAACTTATATATGTAGTCTAAACTAATTGAATAGCCCGTCCCTGACCGTGCCCGGTGGAAAACTGTCCATCACCCTCGCTGCGTCTCCACAATTGACTTTGAATACATAAATATGAAAGATCATTTCAAATATTACTAAATGTAATGAGATATTTACATATTTTTATTACGAAATTTTAATTAATCGACCTCTAATCCGCGCCTATTTTTTATGATTTTTTCTAAAAAGGTTTAGAAGGTGACGCGACGCGAAGCGTCAGCCCGTGAGCCGCCGCCGCCTCCTTCTACAACCAAGGTGATGATCGAGAAACGTCGATGACCTACTACCTCCATGAGCCTGGGGCCTGGGAGTGACAGACGGAGCCGCCTGTCACTCTAGAACAAGCAGGTTGAGGTGGTGGCCCAATACTCCGGGATAAGATGAGGACACTGGGCTGTGAAGGATATACCAGTGACAATCTCACCCTCTGCAAATAACGACCCAAGACGGCGTGCGATTTTAGTCGCTTCGAGTCTGACATAACCCACCAGAAGGGCTGGGTTTCCTGAAGGTATTTCCGTAAGTAAACCTCCTTCAAAATGTAACGCGCTATAACCCGCTGATTCGTTCCATGTAGCTTGTTGTAAGTTTGATCAGTTTGTTGTTAGCTTGTATCGAGTGAAACTCAACATACCTATATGTAATATCTACTCCATGCATACGTTTAACATAAATACTCTTTTATTTTACCTATTGTATCTGTAGGTATTATTTGTGCTTTGTTTTTGCCGCCAAAAAAAGGTATACATACAGCCACCGGCTATTGTTTTTTTACGTTGAGTAAATATAATATTATGAATATTATTTAATTGAATATAATATATAAGAGGATAACGCATAGTAATATAATAATGAATATATTATATAATAATTCTTTGTCGTGAGCATGTAAGTATCGATCGTTATTCGTAATACGTACTAAGTAGATTGACTAGAACAAGGAAAGGAATAAAAGCATTAATTTGTTGTATGATAAAAGGAATCTTATTGATTAAACTCTTTACTGAGGTGTGGATAATATTGTTTGCGAGTTTGCTATTTATATATCTTTATATGGCATCCAACCGATGTATTCCATTTTAAAACAAAAAACCCATTAATTTTCATTCGGTTAAAATATGATTTGCAAATGGGTACCGCTTAGTATCAACCTTGTTTTCATGTGTTCAGCAGGCGTCGGGGTGTTTATTTGTAATAATTTATTTTATTTCATACTTTTTTTAGTTATGATCACTCTCACAGTGAATACGAACCTAACGACATTTCTCAAACTAAAACCAGAGCGTTCGAAATAATTATACATATAACATATATACATACACACTCTCTACTCTTCCTGGCGCATTTGGGTAAAAACAAAAAATCTCTTTCTGATGCAATCGGGTAAAACAATAAAGGGCAAAGTCATGTCGATACCTAATTAATATCAAAATCGTTAAGACGATCAAATTTTTTTATGTAGACCCAAAGCAAACATAACATAACTATTAGTAGTATTAAAATTAACTAATTTCAGTTCTTTTACCTAAATATAGCAAGGCAACCAGCCATTCTGATTTTACCAATTGTTAATTATAATACAACATTTTGAGTAAGCTAGTAAAATACGTAATTTCGTTAGCGGGCGAAAGTTTGAGTAGGACATTTTAGTAGTAAGCATATGGATTAGTAAACTTAGGTGATAATTAACTTCATTTAACATGCCTTTGTTGTTCGAAACTGTGTATCTTGGGATCTAACTTAAAGTTTAACCACAAGGTTTGGAAACACCCCTGCAGAAGTTTACGTTATCAACAAAAGACAGATGCTTAAAAATAAAGGCATAGTTATCATTTAATAAAACATCGTTTCTCCTTTCTTCAGACCAATAATAATCACCAAATTACTAACTAATCTATGAAAAACTCATTGAAATAGAACCACCTTTTATCGAATTCTATCGTGATTTATTTGGTGTTATGTATTTACATTTAACCCGTGGTTTCAGCTACAACTTCAGACAATATCACTATTAAGAACTGCTGAATCACAACTTACAAAAGCTGAAACTAATAGCTAATAAATCTATAAATTAATACGCAGTAGGTTGTCATTTCGTACGTATTATACTCCTATGATGTAGTTGTTATGATGCGATAATATATTATACTCCTAAAATGTAGTTGTTATGATTTGTCAGATTTACTGAAGGAATGTTTCATCCCGATACTTGCAGTGGAACCTGTGAAACTCAAGTGAGAGTCCTTAGAGGGAAAAGATAAAAGTGATCAAGTTGAGCAGAGATCCTAGTTAACTCCAAAAGCGCGCCGATACAATGCAAGTACTGCGTAACATGTAATAATTATAGCCCCTTAAACAATGGTATATTACAAGGTCCAGCAGGGGAAAAATTACTTTCATCCCGAGTTTCGTACTGCCTTTGTTCCGGAGATATAAAATAAATCACAATAGAAGGTATGTAGATTCATTTTGCTATGAATACAGCCGTAACAAATGAAATTGGCCAAAGGTTTACCATCCCTACTATTCCTATGACAAAGGACTGCTGTTTGATGTTGCTTTTGTTGTTTAACAATATGCAATTTTGAACATGTTTGAATGACATAATTATGGCCACGGTTATGTTAATAATATAATTGGAACGATTTTTATTTTTCTTACCTCTTAATTTTACCTAACATCATTATAGTAAGTTCACTACACTAGAAAGACGTTAAAGCTAATCTAATTCTCTTCTCAATATGGAGCCTTCCAGGCATTTATTTGGGCCAAATTGTCGGTTGGAATCTTTACCCGTACCTTCGATTATAAAATCAAGGTCCCGTACATACTCACTGTAACGATGCGTATTTAGTTAATGTAGTAAAAACAATAAGTGAAAAATCTCGTACCGAGCAGAGGTACACTTAACCATTAAAGGCAGCTGGCAGTAGGTAGGAATATCGCATCTCAGAGCCGATTACAGTCTGTAATGTGTTTTTATGTTTAGTACCTAACATTTCCGTAGCTCCTTAAGGACATTCTTACGCGGCAGTTGTATTAGCAGCAGGGTTATCTTGTGCTAAGATAAGAACAATGCTCGAGTGCTTCTGGTATTACAAATAGGTATCCGTAAGTTGCCTAACTAGCACCATCAGGCATATTATGGCTGTTCATTAGACAACATGTGAGATTCGTTGAGAGTTTCTTTTCATACTTAGATAATATGTACATTCCCGCCGGAAATCCCCGAAGGGGTAGGCAGAAGTGTGTGTGAAGCCGGACGTAATGGAGGCTAGCCTATTACCGTCAAGCGGACATCTTGTCATAGGCTGTCTGTTTACTATCGAATCAAGAACAGCCCTATCCCTTAATTGCCATCTACGATACCCGCGGGAAATAATGGGAGACACTAAATTTTTAATAATAAACATTTCACAAGTATGTCTTTATACACGGTTATATAACAAACTAAGTTTGTATAAGCCCTTAGGCTGCATGTTTCAATCAACTCAAATATCTAAGAACAAAATATCAAATATCTTTATCATTAAACAAAACATAGAAAGGCACATCATTACACAAAGAAACTGAATAAAAATGTATTTATATTCTACACGGGTTATTAAAACTGAGAAAAGCTATTTCAATGGGACGAGATGAGTTTCTTGAGCCGCCATTTATGCTAGCCGTGATTCATTCTCTGTAAAGATCTTAGGAGAATACTCTTGACTTTTATATCGTAATGTCTACATTTAAGTACGTATTCACACAGATTTTACAAATTTGCATTTGTGTTTTTAGGGTTCGTAACACAAAATGATAAAACGTAACCTTTATGGGATGATTACTTGGCTTTGTAGATGATGGAGATAGATGTAGATCTATCAAGATTAGTTTCCCAGGAACCTGTGATGGTGTTAAGCAATTATTGCAACGCAATTGAAGGATACAGCTGCTTATGCAGCCTATTTAGATAATCACAAGGGAATCCATACTTAAGGCACCCACTCAATTGTTCGCCTGCAGTGTGCCTGCAGTTTCTCATCAGTCCGGCGGCCTGCAGTCCTAAGCCAATTGCGCCTACACACTAAAGTGATTTTGGCCTGCCGTCAATTCCCTGTTGTCAGTTTTTCAACCACTGACTAACAGTAGAGAGTGAGGGCTGACGATCGCCTCCAGGTGTGTTCTCGTTCGCCCTGATGGCCTAGGACTGCCCGGCCTAGGACTATCCGGAAACGATTCCGGACACACACTATCGGATCGTATTAGTCGTCAGTTCAAAATTGGTAACGTAACTGAGTGTGTGGATTATTGCGATTAACTGACAGATTTATATCGTCCGGCCGTCGTCCGGTAAACTGATAGTGAGTGGGCGCTTTTATAATACCTAGTTTCCTTTGAAATATAATACTGAAATGAAGCAGGAAGCAAGGTCTTACAGCTAATATATGTACATATTCATACCAAAAAAAATGGTGTTAAAAACTAATATAAATCTTGTGAACTCGATCCTCCACCTTTCACAGACAATCTACCAGCTACGATTTTCAGAACTTCAATTAATATAGAGCGTCCCACTATTCGTTTACCAGTTTACTTTTTCTGCAAACTACTCACATAGAAACTACATAACTCCAGTTTTATACCAACAAAGTTAACGTCATACCTACTAGGTTTAAAAATAAAGACCGTTAAAAATTCAAAGACAAGAAAATTAAAGCTCTGGTTTGAGATAGGGCTACAGTTCTACAGTCTATTGTAACAATAAAGCCGTCAAGTTTCACATGAAAAGCAATAAATCTGTACAAGCCTTAACATTTACCTTCCACTACGGCAGAGAGAATGTTACGAATGAAAATAAATCGCTTCTAATTCAGAGCCAAATCGGCGAGATGAAATTGAAATTGAGATTGGTCTATGTAATGTTACTATATAGTGATCCGAACAAGCTCCTTGGTCTCGGCACCCCGTAGTGCAGCGTTTCCCAATTGCCGGGACGCGACCCGGTACCGGGCCATCACCATAAAATGCCGGGTCGCACCATTCCTGCCCTTTCTTTTTTCAATCATACCTGCTATCGATCGACGTATCGTATATTAATTTAAATGAAGCTGGGTTTTCAACAATAGTTTACCTTAAATATAAATATAGAAACTGACTTGAAGTGGAACCAGACCTTAGGATAAAACTTTAATAATTTTCTGCAAAGTTGGATTGTTTAGTAAGAAGTAAGCAACAGTTCCATACTTTGTACTTAAATTTAGTGACTAAATAGGTCATCATCATCATCTACTTGCCCTGGTCCCAATTATTTGGTGTCGGGTCATTCTCCTCCATAAATTCCTGTCAGTTGTCATTACCTCAGTTACTCTTTGCCATATCATCTTTCAAGTAATCCATCCATCTTTTACTGGACTTATCTCTTCTAAAGCCCTTTAAATTCATATTTTGAACCTCACAACATTACTTTCTTCTCTTCTCATAATATTTCCATACCACGACAGTCGCTCGCTTCTCAATTTTTCATTCATTGGTGCCACTTTCAAATCTAATCCAATGAAACAGTTCCACTGATTCTCAAGCCTACACTCTCCAGTGTACACTGCCATTCCTCCCATCTGCTCTGTACATCAAGCCTATCTTCACTAACGAGGACAATATCTTTAGCAAATAATATACACCAGGGGCTCTCCTCATGTATCTCCAATATCAAGGCATCCATTATAGACAGGAAGAGATAGGGTCTTAGCGCCAAGCCCTGATGCAAGCCCACAGCCACATTGGACTCGTTGGTGTTGCCAGCAGCGGATCGTACATAGGTTCATACATCGCACAGATCAACTCTATGTCCTTCCCAGGCCCACTTTCTCTTTCAGGGCCCACCACAAAACCGTTCTGGGTACCCGGTCACATGCGAGGTCGACAAACACCATGTACAACTTTTGTGCGCACGTCAAGTTTTCGCACAGTTGGCGAAGAGCAAAAATGGCGTCTGTGATCCCACGGCCAGGAATAAACCCGAACTGGTTTTGGGTAATCACGCTTTCCTTTCGTACACGTTTCTCTATCACTTTCTCCCAAACTTACCATACTGCAGCTCAACAGCTTTATTCCCCGATAGTTGTCGCACGTCACTCTTATTTTTAAAGATGGAGATTAGTGACCAAATAGGTGATACCAAAATATTGTATGTATCTAAAATTATTAATGGAACCAACTTGGGTTAAAAGTATTCAGTGGGTCACGACGGGGCAGTGTGAAAATTACCAGGCCATGGTAGAACAATGTTTGGGAAACGCTGCCGTAGTGTAATTAATGCCCCGCCGAGAGAAAATTGCCACAAATCTAGACTTTCAATTTGTGCCGTTGCTTAATGTCGATAGGGGTTTTATATATCTATGTCTAACAAGGGTTAATATTAATAAACGTAAGTAATGTGTATACATACAGACAATTATTTATTATGTTAATCACATTAGATGTTAATACAAGTGATTGATTAATTATATGACTTCTTTCAAGTTATGATCACTTTTATATATTACTAGCTGTCGCCCGCGGCTCCGCCCGCGTGGATGTCGGTTATCGCGAATCGGGGTATGAAAAATAGATGTTGGCCGATTCTCAGACCTACCCGATATGCCCACAAAATTTCATGAGAATCGGTCGAGCCGTTTCGGAGGAGTTTGGCAACGAAAACTGTGACACGAGAATTTTATATATTAGATAAGTAAACATGATACATTGTAAATATAGCAATTATACATTATAAGTATACATTAACAATATTTTTAAAAAGGAGAGAATCTTTGTTTATATAAGATGATTTCTCAATAGCTCAATCTTATTGCCTCTATAAGATTGGACCATCGGGAAGATATTGTCCCTATCTGTCATGTCCTTGACATGGGTTCAACACTTAAGATCCTTAGAGAATTTTAATGTCACACGAATTCTACTAACAACAACCTACTCGTAAGTTACAGATGCACAAAATATGCAGGAAACAAGACTACAGCAGAAGTTGATGCTGAAACCCATTTGGAAATTCGATGACATTGCAAAAGAACAATAGGCTTTCATGGCAACGAATTTTTAATTTTTCATGTTAACTTTCAGTGGGATTTCAGAAAAGAAAAGATACGGAGCACAACTAATTAATAGTGTATATCATACTAAGGGAGAGGGAGGGATGGGGAAATGGATGAAATGGCTCGCATAAGCCGCCGATGGACCATCCTTCCGGCCATCCGGCGTCCTAAATAATAAATAATAATCATACTAACATATCATACTATACTTATTCAATGGTGTATATCTAATCACGTTGACATTTTTTTTTATACTAATATAATAATAAACATGATACATATTACGAGAGACGTTGATGTTGAATATCAACGATTCTCGTAATGAGAGGCGTTCTGCCAAATAATTAAAAAAAATTGAAAACCCATTATTAGAGAGACGATACTCTTAGCAATCCATGGGTACCTGGTCCATCGCGTTGCTGAGTTGGGAACTCGGGACAGTGCCTGGGACTCGCGACCCAAGTATAGTGTAGGTTAAGAAAGGGCCCCTTTGGTTGATGTACATCAACACTCATCTTCACTACCCAAGTTACCCCTGTTCCCTGCCTAACCAAATTTGATACGAACCTACTAGTGCCTCTTTAGACATTCGTCCTAGTAATGAGCTTATTGTAACTCTCGATAGGCCTAGATCTTTAAGTAGATTATAGAGAGATTTTGCTGGTATACCTATCGCTCGGGGACCGCGTGGTCCTCGGGGACCACGTGGTCCCTCCCTCCCTAGGAGGGCCAGACCGAGAGGGATGGCCCTGGGTCAGCCGGGGTGCGAGGGATATGTCGCATGACAACCTCACCTTCGGCCTAGCACTACGACCCAGAGACGGCGTGCGGTTTAGTGGGTTCGAATCCGACATAACTTTCCCCTCCGGCTCCGGAGGGGTGGGTATACGTGGGGATCTCCCGCACGTAAAAAAAAAAGAAAAAGGTATACCTATCGCTCCCACTTCTACTGCATACACATTAACCGCGTAACCGTATTGATTAATTCGTTTGTGAGATCATAGTATTTATTTTTCTTTATTGTGTGGTCCTACGGTATATTTATTTCCCAAGGTACAGTAAGATCCACAAGGACCACATATTTAATCGTTTTTACAGTGCTTTGGGGCAGTATCTAAGATTGAATAAGGTTTGTTCCTGGATTTTATGGATGAACCTTCAGACACAAAGTTGATATGACGTCTGAGTAGTCAAGGCTCTAGCTACTGCCAGACTCATTGTTTCGCGTATGATGAAAAGCACCTAATCGTGGCGGCGTGAGTATTGGCCTCTATCGAGAAGCACCCTACATCCTACTAATATGTGCCTAGCCGTCCCTATTGCCTCACCATACGTATAACATTGTTTTTCTGTGGCCTTCCCCCACCTTACCAGGTTACTCTGGTCTGGAAGGGACATCTGAAAGGCGTTAAGATAGAATTTTAACAGGGCCGGAGACCACTCATAGATCAAGGTGCGCCACTTTAAGGCCATCGGTAAACAGAACTCTCCCATTGTCAACCATTCGTTTTGGATTTCCAAATTCATCGCGTGCACTCGGTATTTATAATTTTCGTCTTGCTTCAGAAAGGAGCTAAGTATACCCTGGTCCCTTTTTGACGCTCGTACTCCCAACCCCACTCTGTTTGACTGGGCTCCTATCATAATTTTTTTTTTTGTTTATGAAATATTGAGTCATGATTCAAGCTCGGACGCATTATTATCTTTCGGGAGTGCCCTGACTGTGTCATCTTGGGATTTACCTAAGATGTGGGTTTTGATAACTCAAGTGTAAGTGTGTAAGTGTTTATAGTGCTCCGATGGTTTCTTTAATTTCATCCCAAAATTATTTTGATCCCTAAATAAAGCAGAGGGATCAGCAGAGGGCGCTAGTCCAAGCCACGATTTTAGTGATTTTATGACAGTTGCATCTATTTTCGCGAGTAAGGTTTTGCCGAAATCATATACCAGTAAAGGCCAAGTCAGACGTAATGTTAAGTAGTTGTCGTATATCCAAGCTTTTTTTGATATTGTTCAGTGGTAGCTGATCTATCTTATTTAGGTCATTTATAAACATATTGACAACTTCATCTAAGGATGGTGTGCGTCCTTGATGGTCTATATTTCTCCCAAGAAATTTAAATGGCACCGATTCAGCGACTATGGAAACTGGTTTACCCCCTATGAAGAGTCCCGGGTCGTAGGACGTAAATTTGGTGTCCCGTCTACCCAGACACAGACAGTGACACTTACTGGACTTCGTTCTCAGTCCATTTGACATACTAACATACAAAATATGTAAGTACCGTAAGTATTCTAAACCTTTACTTAACACTATTTATGTATTGAATGACTATCCAGCTACATCTGCAATCCTCCTACATCTTCGCAACACCCTTCTTAACGTCAAAGTTATTATTTCACTAAACTTTAATGTAATTAACAAGTAGAGGCTTAGATAACTCACGGCACCTACGAATTATCATGCCTCGCCAACTTCTAAGCAGTTGAAGAGGTGCCCGCTAAGTATTTATTATTATAAGTTTGCAAACCATTACACTTGAAACTTCGTCCACAAGGACGAAATTAACTTGCTGTGTGTATGGTCATAGATATAATAAAAGTGCAGATATTATCACAAGCTAAAACTTGTTGACAGCTTAGGAAAGTTTTACCGTGATAGGTACCGTTTTTGTAGTATTGATTACGTGAACGCTGACGAAACAAAATACTGTATACTTATTTATACTGTGAAGACAAGAGACAAAGATGAACGGCAGGTCTCTTATATGGGTCAGTCTGAACAATAACCCCGAGGGATCGTGGGACAGGGCCATATCAGTAACAATGACCGCGACGCTACTAATCTCGATGGGGACAGGGTATGTTTTTTTATTTTCCCGTGAGTTATTAAAAAAGAAAATATGAGGATTTAATAACAACTGTACCATCTGGTCGAACAAAACAAATAAAAGGACAGTAAAACATATCCGTTGTGATACTAATTAGTTGTAACTAAAGGTAAACAATCTGATAGCGACTTTTTATAAAACAAATCATTAAAAATAAAAAAAACCGACTGATGCTGAAAAGATTGAAACAAGCTTCAGGTATAGCAGGCGGTACTTACCCATTAATGTTCAACGGGATTAAGATTTGCAAATTGTTTTATTTTATACTTTTTAGTTAAGACATATATTTTTTTGTAATCGTCTTCTAATTTCCTTCATTTTGATAACCCACTCGATGAAATTGAGTGATTTTTTTTTACCACATACGTGTTGGCACCAATAAACCAACATATAGCTTTTGTTCATATTTTATGTACCCAAAAACACTTGGGCAAAAAATACCTTTCATTTAAGACATAAATCATTGAAATCCCTACGGTCTTTCAGAAGATATGAGGTAATACATACAAACATACATACAAGATACGCGTGAAAAACATAACCTTTCTTGGCATTCGGGTAACACATAGGTATTAAAGTAATAATTTAGGCTAAGTAACTGACTAACTAGCGGTTCCATTTCGATTTTTAGTCTTTAAAATGAGGTTCTAAACTGAAAACGATTATTCAACTGAGTTTTTAAATAAAATATTAAAAAGACACATCAAGTATGTTTATGTTTAGTTATGTACTTGACCGAATGGAGGATATGATTGTCAGGTTCAGAAACATGGTAAAAATAATGTGGAAAGATTATTTACGGCTTTTGTAACCCACATGGCAACAAAGTTTTTACAGCTTGCGGGTCGGAGTGAACCCACGAACCCAACACAGGGCGACCATTACGTGTCGGTAAAACAAATATCCATAGCGTAACGTAACTACTAACCCGACTCGGCACACAGGACTACCTACCTATTTCGTAGTAAAAAGGTACTTTGTTTAGAGAATATTTTACTTCGTGATTCCGAGAATCCATACTAATATTATAAATGCGAAAGTAACTCGGTCTCTCTGTATGTTACGCTTTCACGCCTAAACCGTTGAACCGATTTTCACTGAAATTTTGTATAGATGTAGATTAGACCTTGAGAAAGGACATAGGCTATGTTTGGTCGCGATAGCCGACATCCACGCGGGCGGAGCCGCGGGCAAAAGCTAGTTTTAAATATTACAGTAGAGTTCAAGTTCAGGATAGAGCAATAGCTGTTCGGTTAGAACCCAACAGGGCTTTCGACAGATTTACTGCTATCATTTTTACAAACCAGTAACCGAGCAGCTAGCTGCCTCGGCTTCGCCCATCTTACCTGTGCTTTGAAGACCCGTATCAGTATTTTAAGCCATTAGAGGCAACCCACAATTCATTAATATTTAAATAACATTATAATATATGGAAATCTGCCGTATTTTTTACCCGACTGTCAAGAAGGTATGTTTGAATGTATGTTTGTAATAATCTCCTGAACCACCGTACGGATTTCAATGATTCATATCTGAAATGAATCATTTTCTTGGAATATTCAGTTACAGGAAACCAGTCGAAAACTTTTCGCATCGGCAGGTGCTTTACGAAGGCTCCGTAACTTCCTTCCAATTGCTACTAAAATTGCGCTTGCACAATCGCTTCTTCTTCCTGTCCTTGATAACGCCGATGTCAGCTATCCCGATCTCACAGAGAAGCAACTAGGTGCACTTGAGCGACTTCAAAATTTTTGCATAAGATTCATATTTGGTCTACGCAAGTATGATGACGTTTCAGATTTTCCAACTCAAGTGGCTCCCAATTCGGCTTCGCAGGAATGCTCATATTCTAACAGTGTTATATAATGTATTGTTTAATCCCATCACTCCCTCTTATCTCAAAGAACGTTTTCAGTTCCTTTATGACACACATTTGAAATGCCTGAGGTCATCCGAGAATTTGAGGTTGAAAATGCCAATGCATTCCACTGATTTTGTAGACAAGTCATTCACTGTCAAGGCTGTGCGCCTATGGAATGCACTGCCACTGAACATCAGGCGGGCAAAAACCCTTAATAATTTTAAAAGAATGGTAAAGTACCACTACTTAGCATCGTGTACGTGTGTTTGATAGCTCACTATTTATATGCTCACTTATTATTATCCCTTCATACTAGTATGTACGTACTATTTTATACCCATTTCTCTTTTCTTCTTCCTTTTTGTTTCAGAACACTTTATATCGAGTTTATATGATAACTAGGTACGCCATAATTTTGGTTTATCACACTACTGTCCATTCCAGGGTTGCCTGGAAGAAAGCGATAAGGCCGCCCATTGTACATTCAATGTATACATGCTTCCTAATTGTCTTTACTGTAACTCAAATGGTGTACAATAAAGTATTATCTATCTATGAAAAAATGTTTGCCCAAGTGTTCTTGGGTACATAAAATTTGAACAAAAGCTATAATATATGTTGGTTTTTTGGCGCCAAAATATATGTGGTAAAAATGGGGTGTCAAAATGAAGGAAATTAGAAGACGATCACAAAAATAAATATAATATCATATCTAAAAAAAAAAGAAAAAGAATAATATTAAAAATAAAAACCTATCTGATTCTGAAAAGATCGAAACAAGCGTATAGCAGGCGGACCCATTTGCAAATCTTAAACCAGATGAAAATTAATGGGTACCGCCTGCTATAAAGCTTGTTTCGATCTTTTCAAAATCAGTCGGGTTTTTTATTTTTAGTAGGTAATTATTGACATTTATAATTACTTTTAATAGCATGATGTTATATAGGCAGTCCTATAACCTTTCTTAAGAAACGGCCAAAACAAACAAACAAAAGGCGCTTCAGTCTTACACTATTTGTACCTATATGCATGCATTTGTTAATAGTAGGTTGTTGTCCGATGGGGCCCAAAGGTTTAAGATTTTGGGCCAAGTCAACATTGCCAGCAAGCCAGTGCACCTCCTTATTGGTAAGGAAACTAGAACGCAGGCTTTCCTCACAGAAGCAGGATTTTAACGTAACCAATAATAAATTGTAGAAATTTCTACTAGTCTGTTGTTCAGACAGCTGCCACTACAATCTTTCATCGCTTATTTGCTCGTTCTCGTTACAAACAAAATCCCGCTGCCCTATAGAGAGGCGAATGTGGAAACACGACGCGCCACCACCTTAAGCCTACTTCTGCTGAGTTGCCTGCCAGCTATGACCGTCACCCCAAGGCGCGAGCGCATGGAAGATGGAGATCGTTCTGCAATTTTCGCCGCCCGCTGCACCGTCTATCATACCTTTTACAGCCGCCTATACTGCCCGCGTCACTGCCTCGTAAAAAACACTCTAGCTGCCGACCATGGTCAGCACCAGGATCTGCAACGCGAGGCTTCCCGCTTCGACGGCTGTTTCAAATACCTATATTACATAAATGGTTAAAAAGAAGTTTAACTAAACATTATAATTTTACTTTTTAACTTGTGTTATGTTCATGTCATCTCTCTGTAAATCTATAAGATGTTGATAATGTCTTGATAAACATCGATAGCAGAATAACGAATCCCATAAAAATTACAAAAGATACTTGTCAAAATTTCAAGTCTCGCATCAGTTGTTCTACCGTAAAAAGTTGTGAGATTCATGTGATACCATACTAAGTCGGTTATTAATTTATTCAGTCCCTTCATAAGGGACCTTCTGTTCTGTCTAAAGTTGTTAGGTACGTAATTTTCTAACCTAACAACATCTTATAGAGACCATATCAATTATGAAAAATCTTTAACGTTTTAAATAGATTATTGACTTGTCAATGGATCTCATTTCTTTTTGTAGAATCTCCATTCTTATTTCTTTGCAGTACCTTCTACTTCCTGAAGCATATACTAACAACGAATTTTCTTAGTCTTAAGTGGTCTTAAGAGCTTTTCTTATTTTTATAGGTAACGTTCCTTTTTTTCCGGTCGATTTACAATCTTACGCACATATGAATACACACGTACGTTTGTGCATTAGTTATTAGTTAGTAATATTTAAATTACGCACTCGTCAAACGTCTCGGCTCAAGTTAATCCAGTAAGTAAATCCCACCAAAAACATTTTCATGTAAAAATGTTGCCACGACGAGTTTACGTAGAAAAAGTTTTCAGATCTCGTATAAATCGATACTGCACGCTCTAAACCTACAAGCTCTACACTACACCTTAGTTTTAGATAGAGGGTCGCAAATGGCCTGGATAATACAACCGGACTAATAGTTATATTCTTAGAAAAGAGTAGATTATCTAAGGGTATATTATATTTTACCATCCCAATTCAATTCTTGATTAATGGCTCTGTGCTTTCAGCATCAATTCCGCCAATGTCCCGTAGTAGAGCTATTAACGAAGGAGATAAAGTGGACCAGAATATGACCGGTTGATCCGAGTTAGTAGCTACTTCCCGCAGAATCTAAACAAAAGGACAACACACATATCATTACTTATCATATAAATAGTTTTTTTTTTTTTTTTTTATAAATAAGACACGTCAATTTGACTTTACCTCGCCTGATGGTAAGCTGAAGGTAAAGTCTCAAGAAAGAGGGTCACCATTATGTACACGTGCCATGTTAACAATGGTGGCACTCAGCTTGACGGCCTCATCAGATGCTTTTTCACGCCCCGCTTAAAGGACCCGGGACTGTAGGAAGAGGGAAACACGTGAGCTGGCAAGGAATTCCAGGTCTTAATGGTGCGACAAAGGAAAGAGTCACCGAACCGCTTGGTTCTTGAAGGAATGTTCTGCACCGTATAGGGGTGACATCTAAGTCCTGCACGTGTCGTCCTGTATAGGAAGGGGGAGGGTGGGACTAATTGGAATAGCTCTTCAGAACATTCACCATGGTAGAGACGGTAAAAAACTGCCAAAGAAGCAACATCTCTACGCATCTGCAGAGACTCGAGGGTACTCGTGACCTCAGGATTTCCGATAATGCGGATCGCACGTCGCTGCAACCTGTCGAGAGCATCTAATAAGTACTTTGCGGATCCATCCCAGAGATGTGAGCAGTACTCCACGCAGGAACGAATTTGTGTCTTGTAAAGAAGACACCGTTGCTCCGGCGTGAAAAACCGTCTCACTCTGTTCAGGACTCCGAGTTTACGCGAGGCTGCTTTGATGATACTCTCGATGTAGTTTTTGTTGTTCAGTTTGCAGCGAACATCCATACCTAGGATATTGAGGTTGTCCTGCAGTGGCAGTGGCGTGCTCTGAAGAGTGGGAAGGGGAAGGAAAGAAGATACCTTTGCTGTAAACGCACATGCCTGCGTCTTCTTGGCATTGAACTCGACCAGGTTCTCAGAGCCCCATTGGGAAATGTGATTCAGGATCCGGTCAAGCTCAGTGACAAGAAGCTGCCTTTTTTCCGCGATATGCGTCTGCTTATCCGCAGGACGTCCATGATAACTCTCGTGTAGGGTGCTATCATCCGCATAGCAATGAATGCTGCCGGTCGACAGCATGTCATTGATATGCAGAAGAAAGAGAGTTGGCGATAGGACAGATCCCTGCGGTACGCCGGCATTTACCTGCAAGAACTCCGAGGCTCGTCCATCACAAAGGACGCGAATACGGCGCTCCTGCAAGAAGCCGGCAACGCAGTCGCACAGTCTAGGAGGCAGACCAAAGGCTGGTAACTTGGAAAGAAGCGACTTGTGCCAAACTCTATCGAAAGCTTTGGCGATGTCAAGGCTAATTGCCAATGACTCGCCGTGCTTGTCCATAGCCTCACCCCAAATATGGCTAACATACGCCAGAAGATCACCCGCTGACCGTTTCGCCCTGAAGCCATATTGCCGGTCATTAATTAGGGAGTGATCTTCAAGGTGACGCATGAGCTGTTTGTTGATAATGTGCTCGAACACCTTGCACAGCACTGAGGTGACGGCTATGGGTCGATAGTTGTTTGGGTCTGAGCGATCCCCCTTCTTGGGGATCGGCTGTACATTCGCCTCTTTCCAAGCCGAAGGCACTGTACCAGAGCTGTAGGACAGCCGGTACAGCCGCGCAAGCATTGGAGACAACTCCGCTGCACATTTTTGCAGAACCACCGCTGGAATACCGTCCGGACCACTGGCTTTCCGGACATCGAGTGATTGCAACACCGCTCGGATATCGCGTTGCCTGATACGAATATCAGGCATTGCATGGTCACTGACGGGCAGTGTCGGCGGCTCCATACCACAATCATCGACTCGGGAGTTGGCCGCAAAGAGATTAACCAGCAAATTTGCTTTCTCTTGCGGCTCATGGGCCAGGGATCCATCGGGATTGCGCAGCGGGGGCAGCGAAGGCTGGCAGAAGTTGGCTTGCACGGCTTTGGCCAGTCGCCAATAGCCACGGCTACCCGTGGGATGCTCTACTAGCTCCTGACCAAGCCGCGCTATGCGCTGGGCATCCGCTCTGACATAAGCCCTCTTGCAGGCCTTTGTGGCTCTGTTGTACGCCGCCTTGAAGTAGCCCACGTTGGGATCGCACGTAGCGCGCACCCTGATCCAAGCGCGGTACGCAGACTGTTTATGATTAACAGCCTCCGCGCACTCGCGCCCGAACCAGGGGCGTGCCCTGCGGACACCGGCGACATCAGTGTAGGGGATATAATATTCCATGCCTAGACTGATCTCACCGGCGACAGCAGTTGCGGCCTCAGATGGGTTCTTACCTCCAAAGCAGCGTTCAACCCACGGGATGGACGCAAAATAATCACGCAGTCCATCCCAGTCCGCTGACGAGTAGTGCCAGAGACGCCGCTTCCCCTGCACGGGACGTGGGGGCGCTAAAATGGGCACCTCGGAACGGACCAGACAATGGTCGGATTCACCTAAAGCGGCGCTCACCGAAACACTGTACTGGTCCGGGCGACTCGTCAGCAGAAGGTCTAGCAGAGAGGGCTCATGGTCCGACCTTTTTGGTATCCTAGTGACCTCGTGTACCAATTGGGTCAGGCCATGCGCCAGAGCAAATGCATGGGCGGCTCTTCCCGCGTGGGTTGTTTTGGCGGAGCCCAACCAGATCTCGTGGTGGGCGTTAAAATCCCCCAAAAACACCAGTTCAGCGTTCGGAAACCGCTCCTGCGCATCATCTGCCGCCTGACTAAGGTATTCAAAGAGTCGAGTTGTCTCGGCATCTCCTGTATGGGAGCGGTAGAGGCACACATAGATCTGACTCGTAGAGCCATGGTCTATGTGTACCCAAAGGGTGGAAAAGGATGGGTCCTCTAGGCAGCGCAAACGGCGACAACAAACATCCGCCCTAACAAACACGCACACCCCGGCTTTTGCGCGGAAATTCTCCTCAAGGACATAGCCGGGGTAGAGTAAGTAGGTCGTGTCATCAGGGCGGCGTATTTGTGTCTCCGTAAGAAACAGCATTGCTGGTTTCGCCGTCTCCAGGTGTTGGTGGACGGCGTTGAGGTTTGTATGGAGCCCACAGATGTTCGTGGACTCCACCTCAAATAGCGAGCTCGAGGGAGAGTTTCTTGCCGCTGTGTAGACCAATCTACTGTTACTATGCGCTGCCATGAGGATGAAGAGGAGGGAAGGCGTGAAAAAGAGGCGATTGTTGTCGCAGCACAGCGTGACAAAGCGTGGGATATTGGTTTTATCTATGAATGTGAGGTATGGCGAGAGCCGACGCGCCGAACGAGTAACGAGTAAAATTAAAATATGACCATAGAGAGGAGGATATATTTATACGTCAGAATGAATTTACAATTTTAGTGAGTTAAGTTCTATAAATTTGGCCAAGATTTTAACGAAGGGAGTATATACTAGAGTTAGGAGGGACTTGACAGATATAGGACGAGGGATATGAGAAGGCAGAATGTCGTACAGTGAGATACGTTGGTTGGGACAGCAGAAGAAGATATGATCAACATCTCCCTCATCTAAACCGCATTCGCAAAGGGAGTGGTCCCTTATCCTAATTTTAGCCAGATGGACAGGTGTGCAAGCATGGCCCAGTCGGAGGCGAGAAATAATAGATGTCGTACGTTTACTAAGGAATCGATACCTCTAAAACCAGGGATTGCTCGGGATGTCAGGTTGAATATCCGCGTAATATTTGCCCTTAACCTTTTTAGATTCCTGCCAAACCACACTCCACGAACGAGACAAGCTAGCCTTCAGTACTGGGACTATTCTATTTCTATTTCAATTTGGGGACGCCGGATGGCCGGACGGACGATCCATCCGCGGCTTCTGCGGGCCATTTCGTCCATTTCCCCGACCCTCCCCTGAGGGAGAGTTTGGTTTTCCCAGCTCCTACGGCGCCCCTTCAAACCTCTTTGTTTCCTTGCAGAAGCTCGCGATCCGTTCCACCTTCAGATCTCGTAGCTTCTCTGTGTCCAGTGTGTCCGTTCCCAGGAGATTCCATCTGATCAGGGAGTACATGGGGCACTCTGCCAGTAGGTGGAGGCTGGTCTCCTCGCTCTCCATGCACTCCGGGCAGATGGGGTCGGTCTTCACACCTATAACTGTTAAGTGTCTGTTTAGTCTGCTGTGCCCTGTTATTATCTCTATGACAAGCCTCATATCTCCTCTTAAAAGTTTGGTGAGTTGGCTTGTCTTTTTCTTGTCGATGCCTTTTATGAAGATCTTGGACTGTCTCATTCCGGTCTTGGATCTCCATCTTCTGTTAGTTTCGGCTGTGATACTACAGCTGATTACTCCCTTGGTGATCTTATGCGATATTGGCAGCCCGGGTTCGGGTCCCACCAAGTTTTCTTCTGCTCCTTCTCTGGCTAGTTCGTCCGCCTTCTCATTACCTGTGATTCCCTTATGTCCGGGAACCCACGCGATGGTCAGTTCAGCTTTGTTAGCCAGATTCTCTAGGGACTCCTTACATTCCTTCACGATTGCTGATGTTGTCTCTACTTTGCTTAGAGCCTTGAGCGCCGCCTGGCTGTCGCTGTAGATTGTCACTCTTCCTGTAATGTTCAGGTGGTTGACCATCTCGGCGCAACTTTTAATGGCGTATACTTCCGTTTGGAATACGCTGGCAAATTTTCCTAGAGGTATAGCTCTGTTTAGCTCCGATCCGTCTTCGCACTTTATGTGTATTCCGGATCCGGAGAGTCTCGTGGATTCTTTCCTGGAGCCGTCTGTGTAGCATACGGTGCCACCAGTGTCTGTTTTCCAGTCGTCTCTTGAACCTATGTGTATTCTGTATTTTTTGTCGAAGATTCTCTCCTTTCTTATCAGATCGTTATTGCAGATGATCATCGACATTTTCTCTTCGTAGTTTTTACTAATGCTGGTGTGGCCTTTGTCCATAAAGGTTCCGATCCACTGGCCAGTGCTTCTAAGTTTGAACCATTGTTCAATTGCTTTCTTCTTTATTTCTAGGTCCAAGGGGTTAAGTCCCAGTATGATTTCGAGCGCGGTTGTGGGTGTTGTCCTCATCGCGCCCGTAGTCATTATGGTTGCTAGTCTTTGGACTTTCTCTAGTTCCGATTTATTGGTCTTTATTATGGCTTTGTGCCACCATACTAAAGCACCATGTAAGATTCTGGGTAGGATTATTGTTTTGTAAATCCAGAGCACTATCGCTGGTTTCATTCCCCAGGTTCTTCCTATTGCACTTTTACATTGCATCATAGCCATTTTAGCTTTGGCGCATGTGTTACTTATATGGGTCTTGAAGGCGAGTTTGTTGTCCAGTGTTACACCCAGGTATCTAACCTCTTTCACTGTTTCCAGGATTTGGTTTTCTAGGTGCACTGGTGCAGTTCTGCCTATCTTTCTTTTCTTGGTGAATAGGACTATTTTGGTTTTGTCAGGGTTGAGGTTCAGGCCTTTACTCCTGCACCATTCTAGTGTCTCCTTCAGGCCTCTGTTCATGATATTGCACATGACGCTGAGGACTTTGCCTGTGATCAGGAGCACCCCGTCGTCCGAGTACACCTGAGTGTATATATGCATCCTATTTATTTTATTTACTAATTCATCTATTAGTAGACACCACAATAGAGGCGAGAGACATCCTCCCTGAGGGAATCCCCTTCTTGCTACCACCGTGTGGGTCGTTCCTGCTAATTCTGCCTTTATCAGTCGGTGTTTGAGCATATTTTTCACCCATACTGATAGATCTGAGTCTATTCCTTCACGATCCAGGGCGTCTTCTATTGAGTCCGGGGTGGCTCTGTCAAAAGCACCCTCTACATCGAAGAAGCATCCCAGTGCGTATCCTCTGTCATCTATGGACCTCTGGACTCTTGTTACAAGATTGTGGAGGGCCGTTTCAGTGGATTTCCCCTCCATGTAGGCATGTTGGTTTTTGTGGAGGTGGATTCCATTTTTATCTATCTGTTCTCTTATTATTCTGTCGATTATTTTCTCTAGTGTCTTAAGAAGGAAGGATGAGAGACTTATGCATCTGAATGCCTTGGCCTCTTGGTATGTTGTTTTCCCTGGTTTCGGGATAAAGACTGACCTTACCTCCTTCCATTTGCTTGGGATATAGCCGGCCCTTATGCTACTGTTGTAGAGAGTCACAATATCGTTACCCATATACTTGCTTGCTACTTGTAACATTTTCGGGAAGATTTCGTCCGGTCCAGCCGCCTTGTATGGCTGAAACGAGTGTATACTCCACAGTAAATGATCCTCTGTGATGACTGCCTTTGAATCCAGGCACTCGATGGGTGTTGGGTCCATTGGCGTGTCGTTCTCTTTGTATTCTTCGCATTCGGGGAAGTGTGTTTCCAACATTACCTTAAGGATATCCTTTGGGTTTGTTAGTAGCTCTTCTCCTTTCTTTATACTGCCTAGTTTGCTTGTATTCACTTTGGAGAATGTTTTCACTAGTCGCGCTGCTTCGGGTTGCTTTTCAACCCCTACGCAGAACGCCTTCCAGCTTATTCTGTTCTCCCTTCTACATTCATTCTTATATATATTTCTCTGCGCTCTGTACTCACGCCAGCTCTCATCATCGTTTTTGTTTAGAGCGTTTCTGAGTGCCTTTCGTGTTTTTTTCCTTTGTTTCCCCAGTGCTTTCGTCCACCAGGGTTGTCCTTTGCCTGGTTTTATCTCTTTGAGTGGGCATGCCTTATGATATGCTTCTCTGAGAGCTTTATCCAGTCTGTTAGCTTCTTTTTCTATTTCTATCGTGTCTTTTAATGAGGTTCCGTCGCCTGGGCTCCATTGCTTTATGTTTTGCTCGTATGTTGCCCAGTTTGTTTTCCTCGCGTTTCTTATTAGTATCTTTTCTGTTCTTGCTTCGATAGCGAAGGTGACCCGTCGGTGGTCTGACATCGAATCACTTTCGTCTATCTTCCAATCTTTGATGTACCGGCTTATCTCATTCGTTGCGATGGTGATATCCAGTACTTCCCTTCTTGCTTTGGTGACAAACGTAGGTGTGTTGCCCACGTTTAGTATCTCCATTCCTGTGCTGCTGATGAAATCTAAAAGTAAGTCACCTTTTTTATTACAGTTTGTGCTGCCCCATACCACATTATGGGCGTTGGCGTCACAACCTAAAATAATTGGAATATTCTTACCTTGATATTTTCTTATTATGTCCTCCATTTCCTGGGATGGTGGCTCGAAGTCTCTCTCGCTGGGCAGATACGCGGAGACTATAAGCACCCTTACTTTGTTGCCAGATTCTGCATGTAGTGTCACCGCAATGCTGGCTAAATCTCTGTAACAGTCTGCTTTTATTAGTTCTAATGTCCTTGCTCTGCTGCTGGCGTATATGCATGCCCTTGGTGTCGACTCACCATCTTCGTGGTAGATGATGTCTCCTCCGAGGGAGCTCAACCCTGTCACACGTCCGTTATAGACGTGTGGTTCTTGCAGCAGAGCGATGTCGATTTTCTTCTCCACCACATATCTACACAGCTCATTCATAGCATCGTGGCAGTGATGGAGATTTACTTGGACTATTTTTATTTTTGTGTGTTTTTGTGGTGTGTTGCTGTTTGTGTTCATTTGTTTGTGTTTGTGTGTGTGTGTGTGTGTGTGTTAGTGTTTGTGTTCCCTCCCTATTGCTTTTCCGCTTCAGGCACCCCTTTCCAGCGCGGTTGCAGTGATGCAACGCTTGGTGGGGGTGTTAAGTCCTTCCGCGTTATAGGGGGGGGGGGGGGGTGTTGTGTTGTGGTGTTGCGGGTTGTTGGCCTGTTGGCGGGGACTGCGACATTCAGTGGGGACACCCTGCGGTGTACCCGCCTGCGCTCCGGCTCCCCCGCCATCGGGCCTTGACCCTTTTGTGTTTTGCGCCTGTTGTGTGCTGTTGGGAGTTGTGCTCTGCCGACTTGGTCCGCTTTCTACGGCGGGATGGTCGGTCGGCACCGCTCCTGGTGTTTTAGTGGTATGGTGCTGTGGGCATATGTCCTGGCATATACATCTGTTGGCCTCCGGCTCAACAGATGTTTTTCCTTGCAACCTGGCATAGATTCTGGTTGCTTGGTAGTGCAACCAGATAACCTCTTGGGTTGCGTCTTCCTGAGGGACTCCCATCACAAGTCGTACCCCCAGGGGGAGTACTTCCCTGCGTATGAGGGTCCACTCGCGAAACCGCACCCCTTCCCTGTAGCGATTCTGGAATCTCAGGTATTTCAGCTCGTCCGTTTCTTCGGGGCTGCCTGGGATCCAGATCGTCGCACGGTACTTTGCCAGTCTTCTGGGTCGTAGGGCCACTCCATTGAGAACTCCGAAGTCGCAGCCGAGCAGCCAGTTCATCGCCTCCTCGGTTGTTGGTGTCACAAGGAAGTATCCTTCCGACACCAACCCCGAGGCATCAAATGCCAGGCTGCGGCCTTGATCCTCGGAGTCGTCGTCCGGGGCCTCGTCTATGGCCTTTCCTATGTGGACTATGAGCCTCTTCCTGATTTCGGCTGCGGCAGCCTCGTCCACCGCAACCCCGTCCTCCCGCTGGATTATGACCGAGAATTCGCTTTGACCCGGTTTGGGTCTCTGCGTCTCCTCGTTCCTCGCGGTCCTGGGCCTTTTCGGTGGACGTTGCTGCGTCCGCTCGTCAGGGTAAGTGCTCTGCCTTTTTACTTTAGGGGCCCTCGAGCCGGTTCCTCCCTGGGGCGCAGTCGTTGCCACTGCGGCTGACGGTCCCTGGGGTTGGGTCTGGCTCGGTTCCCCTTGCCTTTTCCTACGGGCCTTTAACCTCTTCCATTTGGATTTGGTCATTGGCCCTTCGGTTATGGTGCTGAGGGTAGGGTTCTGAGCATTGGCCTCTGCAATGCTTAATTGCGTTAGGTCATCCCCGAGAGTCTCTGAGAGAGACCTACCGGGACGAAACCGTCCGCTGGTGTTGGTTCTGTGGATTGAGGTTGATGGCGCTAAGGTGTCCCCCCCAGAATACGTGGGACAGCCTGAACCCGAGGGTTCAGGGGGGGATTCTCCGGTTTTCCCGGTACCCCCCTGGGGTATTTCTTTGGTATTTTTTTCCATCGCGCATAAAAAAAGAAAATTTGTCCGGGGCTGCCGGAAGGGTTGGGTAGAATGGGATTTGGGTAGGGACGGTGGGTAAGGAGAGGGTGTTTGGAGGTTGGGTGTTGGAGAGGAACCCTGAGTAGGGCTTGGAGGGATTCCCTTGAGAACCCTCCGCGCGGGCCTTGCAGGCCCGCCATCCTGCGACCCCCCCGTGCAATGGGGTCATCTGTTGCTCGTTTGGCACCACCCGGGGAGAACGTGTAGGGTAAGCCTAAAAAGGTGGTAATCCTACGGACGCGAGCAACTTCCCCCCCCCCCCCCCCCCATACTGGGACTAAGTCGTGAGTGAACAATTGAAAGTGCTCCAATGTACCAGTTGTAATTGCACTTTTGGCGCAAGAATCAGCTGTCTCGTTTCCTGGAATATTGGAATGGCCGGGAATCCATGCTACCGCAATTTCCAATCCTCGCTGATGGCAGAGGTATAGCGCCTCTCTGATTTGGAGTATAATAGGGAATTTGGACTTGGACCGGAAGGGATGAGAAAGGATGGCCTGCAGACAGCTTTTGCAGTCGGAAAGGATGATGGACTTATTAAGGTTATGGGATAGAACGTATCGAATGGCTTCAAGGACAGCAATAGATTCTCCAGTGAATACTGAGGTCATAGAGGGGCACTTGTAACTTAAAATTACTTTAAAAGCAGGGATCCATACCGCTACACCGATAGGCTCATTGGAGCTCAATTTGGAGGAGTCTGTGAACATTTTGAGCCATCCCTCATAATTGTTATCCATGCTATTATTGAAACATAGGTTAGCGTCTCCAGCACCTTTTTGTACTCCTAAATCGATCACAACTGGTGGACGGAATGTGATGGCTTTGAAAGGAAGAGAATAAAGAGGGTTTATCCGATTCTGAATGACAGGGTTAGGAAGGCGGAGGAATTTGATGAAGCTATTAACGAGACAAGGTAGAATGCTGGGGCAAGAATCAGAGTTTATGTCATATAGATCACAAAGATTTTGGAGTTTATCCAGTAGAATATGTTGAGAATTCTGAAAACGCTTAAAAAGAAAACTGTCGCAAAGATACTGTCTTCGCAGAAAAAGAGGAGGATCAACGGCTTCCAACTGCAAAGCATTAGTTGGGGATGATTTCATTGCGCCCAAAATAAGGCGTAAACATTTATATTGAATTTTGTCTAATTTTATCAAAGCAATTTTATTACAAGGCTCTAGAAGGCAGGAACCAAAGTCCAGATGACTACGAACAATAGCGTTGTACAGGAGCTTTTGTGTGAGAGGGTGACTACCCCACCATACACCAGATAAAGAGCGAAGGATGTTAATATTTTTCTCACACTTACCCAAAACATACTCTACATGAGGGCTCCCGGTCATTCTAGAGTCAAGCCAGATACCAAGAAACTTTGCACTAGAACACTGAGGTATATTTTCATGGTCTATCTGAAGATTAACAAGGGGAATACTCTTTTTCCTTGTAAATACTACTGCACTACTTTTGGCTGCAGATAGGGATAAGCCATGTTCTAGCAGCCACTTATTTAGGTAATTTAAAGCACTATTCAAATTAACAGAGATCTCGTCAATTGAGCTAGCTGACATGTAGAGAGCCAGGTCATCAGCGTATTGTAAAATCTGGCAAAAGGGTTGGACAACCAATTCCAAATCGTGTGTGTAAAGACTGTAAAGGAGTGGGCTTAACACAGAACCCTGAGGAAGACCCCTCCAAATGGTCCTAGGGGGTAGGTGGTTATGCTGATTCCTGATAACTATAGATCTCTCCATTAAGAGTTTGGCGCAGAATTGAACTAGCCTCTCAGGGACGCTCAGCTGAAGAAGTTTATTCCTGAGTACCGGAAGCAGAACATTATCATACGCCGACTGCACATCCAGAAACACAGTTACCAAATAGTGCTTCCGAAGGAAAGTTGTACGGATATCAGTGGTCAGGATGCCAAGACTATCCAAAGTGCTCATATTCTTCCTGAATCCAAATTGAGATTTAGCCAGCATTCCCTGGCTCTCTACATACCATTCCAGCCGATGTTTTATCAGGTGCTCTGTCACCTTGCACAGCACTGCTGAGAGAGCTATTGGGCGTCTACTGTTGGGGGAAGTGGGGTCTGAGCCCGGTTTCGGAATGGGAATTATAATTTGGGTCTTCCAATCAGACGGAATTGCACCACTGTTAAAAATTCCGTTAATAATGCAACTTTGTTCTGTCTGATGCTTTAGTGATGAAGGAATATGGTATGTGATCAATTCCAGGTGCTGAGTCTTTCAGCCCATCCACAGCTAACTGAAATTCATCATAAGTAAAATCCTCATTAAGTGTACTATGTGATTGGATAGGGCAGGGGTATGCAAGAAGACTGGGGATAGAATCCCTAGTAGGCACCCAGGGAGGAGCCAGCTTGTCTGCAAAGGCATCAACCCATGACGACAGGTCATTATTGCAGACATCTTTGCTGTTATAGACCCTCTAAACCTCTTGATCTGCTTCCATACAATTGTAGAAGGTGTTTTAGGTGACAGATTTTCACAGAAACTCAACCATCCCTTCCTTTTCTTCGCAGTCAGAGTTCTTCGCGCTAGAGCTGCTTTCTGTCGGTAAGCTATCAAGTTGCTTTCTGTCATTAACCTGTCATATACAGTCTGATACTCGCGTCTGACTCTAACTGCCTCAGTGCATTCAGCATCCCACCAAGTTGTAGAGAGGACAAACTTAGCCTTCCCTGTCTTGATCGGGATATTGTCATTGGCAGAGGAAATGATGGCGTCGCGAAATTCATCATATGACTGCAGGATATTATCCATGTCAGGCTCGGGGAATGATGTAATTTTATTCTCCAGGGACATTTTGTATTCAGTCCAGTCTGCCCCAGATAACCTATACCTGAATATTGGAGAAGTATCTACAGGAGGTGATACTGCTGTAGGCATGGATATTATAATGGGAAAATGATCGCTGCCATATGAGTCAGAAAGAATCTCCCAGTTTAATAAGGAGGCAAGGGTGTGTGAACAGACAGTAAGGTCCACAGCACTAGGGTTTTCAGATGGTCTGGTTCTCCGTGTTCTTGTACCATCATTAAGGATGCAAAGGTCAGACTCATCAAAGATCTCAATCAAGGCGTGACCAAATGAATCACACTCCACTGATCCCCAAGAAGTATGGTGAGCATTGAAGTCTCCCATTATGATCTTAGGAGAGGGTACCGAGTTGAAGATCAAAGCTAAGTCAGGGATAAGAGTGGAATTGTGGTGAGGAATATATAAAGAAATAAAAGATATATTACATCGAATAGAGGTGAGTGCGGAGGGAGGTTAATTTGAGAGAAGGATAGGTTACGACTGACAATCAGGGCACAACCATCATAACCATTTGGTCTGTCATCACGGATACAGGAGTAACCAGGGATGCGAAATGCACTCCCGGGCTTCAACCATGTTTCCGAGATAGCTAGGGCCGTTGGGTTATACATATTGATTATGTTATATAGTTCTGCTCTTTTTGTCCTAATGCTTAAACAGTTCCATTGAACCACCTTGGGTGGAGCCATTGTGGGTATTAAATAATGTTATTTGAGAATTGTATGGGCAACGTTGGACGGTAGTGATAAATTGTTTTCTACTATAATGGTCAATAATGCATGCAAAAGAGAGGTGAAAGAAAGAGGGGATTCAGAAGGAGGAGATTGGGAATTAGTAAAGGATTGGGAATTGGGTAAAGCACAACCATTACGAAGAGAGGGCGCGTTCTGTGATATGATTGCCTGATGGGCAACCCTATCATATGATTTAATGAGAGGGGCTTTGGGGCGAGGATTCCTAAGTACAGCCTTCCTGTATTATGTAGGTGAGCAGAAGCTGACCTCCGGTGAGGGCTGGGCAACCTGAGGAGAAGGAGCCCTAGCAACCTCTGAAAATGTTTTCCTTACATTCGGGAATGCTTCTGAGGCTTCTATGTAAGATATACCTTTTTGAGACATGAAGGCTTTAATTGATTTCTGCATCTGTTGTTCAGGACAATTCTTGCTGATGGCGAAATGATGTTCCAAGCAATAAAGGCAGGTAGCTTGAGACTCAGCCACTTCGCATGATTGACCAACATGTGGTTGTGCGCAACGGTAGCAACGTGGTTTAGACCTGCATTGCGAGGCAATGTGGCCAAACCTGCAACAGCTCATACATTGTATGGTGGGGAATTGGTAGTGCTCGACAGGCAAGGATATGTGGAAGGAGTAAATATGCGAGGGTAGGATCTGGCCTTTAAAGGTGATGACAACCGTCTGTGTGGGCACCCATGTCACCAGGTTGCTTTCACTAACAGTTTTCCTATTTAATCGGCGTGCCTTAAGCACAAACCCACAGGATGGAGGAAGGTCCAGTGATTCCACAAATTCTTCCATAGACAAATCTACTGGGATTGATCGAACTACCCCCATTCTAGAGATATTATAAGAAGGAATGAACACTTCATATTTATTTTGGGCCATTATTGGGTTGTCAAAAAAGTTATTTGCATCCCTTGTAGTCTTAAATTCGACAGACATCTTGTTCCTGCCTACCTGTTTAATGCCCGCAGGTCAGATGTTCTGTATTTTGCTTCGCGACAAAAATTGACCGAACTTTAGGGGCTTGAGTGTATGACCAGTTGTCATATCTTCTTCTTTTTTGGACACTAAAACAATGAAGGGACCCTTGTCTCCCTCACTGTACGACTTTATGCCGAGAATTAAGGTCAGATGGTTATAAACGGTTTGTATAGAGGCAGAGGCTACTTGTGGATCTGCTATATGTTTTTTGGAATTAAGCCGTTCCTGCTCTTCCATGTGCCGTTTTTTCCCGGGTGTACGACTCGAATATTCCGGCATATCCACATCCAAAGGAGGATCTGGGGGCTCCGGAGAGTCCCCCATACTTACCGCTAGTACTTAAATGGATGTACACAAAACACTTAGTTAGTAATTATTAGTACACTGCACCACACCACTACGATTCTGACAGGAATTTATGTGTAGAAACTTTCAATTTTGATTAAATTTCCACTAAAATCCCTCTTACACGTTATTAACCCACAAACGTCAAAAACCTATTTTACCATCCCGTCACTACCCTTGCTAAAATAGAAATGGCACATGTCAAATGTCAGTGTCACAGTGAAGTGACAGAAGTCAAAAGAAGGAAATCAGATGGCATTTGATTTATTTAAGGTTATGATTACAAATTACAAAAATTATAAAATCTGAATATCATCAGTTCATTTGTAAGCCTATTAAACTGCAAGCCTCTGAAATACCATAAGTATGACAACCGCACTAATAAGTGCAATTAAAAAGCTTCACATTGCCATTACTCCTCAACTTAGACTATGTTCCTCGAATACCGCTGTTGCAAAGGCAAATACAAATTTAGCCATTACCAAGAAAGAATGGACTATCCAACCCCAATATACTAAACCCCGGGAAGTTTGGATTGAGAATTTGGACACAATAGAAGAACAGAAACTTGGATTATGTGAACTACATCCTTTGGTTTATGCAGCGTCTCCGCGACTTGATCTAATTCATCAAAATGTTATTTGGCAGAGGAAAATTAGATGGGTGTCATGGGCACATACAAAGACTAGAGCCGAAGTGCGAGGTGGTGGCAAGAAGCCATGGCCACAAAAGGGTTTGGGTCGTGCGCGTCATGGCTCACTGCGATCGCCGTTGTTCCGAGGAGGGGGTGTAGTTCATGGCCCGCGTTCAGGAAAACCTCACTTTTTCATGTTACCTTTCTATGTTAGAATTCATGGACTAACAAATACCTTATCAGCTAAACTAGCTCAAGATGACCTACATATTGTCAAAGACCTGGAACTTCCTTCAGAAGAGCCTGAATATCTAGACGAGCTAATTGAAAAGAGGAATTGGGGCCCATCAGTATTGATTGTTGATGAGTAAGTATTTTATGATTGTTTTATGTTCATGTAATTCAGAGTTACTTTCATACATTATAGACTGCATACTTTAACCATAAACCACATCAGAATTACAACTTGATTTATAGAACAGGTACCCCAATTTTGAATATAATGTGATGTATGTCCTGTTTATGTGATGTTTGTTTAGAGAAAATGTTGCCTCAATCCTATTTGTTATGTCAAGCCTAGCTACTAGTATTTTTTGCCTGTAGTATTCTTTTACTCTAAACCAACCACCATACAACATTGTATAGTTGTTGCTCTTAACACATACATACAATAATCATTTGAATGTAAAATTATTTGTCAATAACATCTGCCCTCTAAATTGTATTTATTCTTTTCCAGCACCGATTATGCTCCGAAAAACATCACAGTAGCATCAGATAGCCTAGCACATGTTAACATAATGCCTGTCTATGGACTTAATGTTTACTCCATGTTGAAACATGACACTCTTGTGTTAACAATGGCTGCTGCTGAAAGAATAGAAGAAAGGATATTACGTCTGCTTCACTCAGACAATAAGTTGCAAGAACAAGAATTCAAGGTGGATCAAGTGTAATGGAAATGATGCATTTGCACCGTTTTGAATTGAAATAACTCTTAAGTACTTTAACCTATATGAATGAAAGTCATAGAATATAATTTCTAAGTCAATCATTCTTTTTTAGACCGGTTGGAAGTGTAAACTGGTCTAATATCTAATTTTTATATAATGACAGTATAATGAAATTAGATGTCATTCCTGTTAAACATTTAGAAGATTAACATGCCAACACAACTAGTAAATGGTAATTTAGATAATAAAAAAACAGATACTGGAAAATAATTGTTATTTTATTTAACTACAGTACTACAGCCCTTAGAATTTATAAATGTAACTGAAGACATATCTCTACAATATTCTTAAGACATGACATAACAGGAACTAATAAACATTTACACCAAGTATACTTATAAATAATAAGAACTGTAATATTTTAATTACAATTAAAATTATGTCAGGATTTCAACATCATCATCAGAACATTAGATCTTCAATGAACTGTAATTGTTGGTGAGTGTCAGGATTTCGGGGCTTGGTCCTTACTTCTCTGAGAATCAGGCACCTGAAAAATGAGATGATTTTGGAAATATTTTACTATGTTAAGACTTTTATAATAATTTGGATTGAGAACAATCAACATCCAGTGTGAATTATTTTTAGAGTGAGTACTAGTAAGTGTAATTTAAAAAAAAAAACTAATTAATCCGCCTTGCTTAACTAAATTTGGAGTGGGTTCACGCTAGTGTTACGGGCCAGGATTTGAACCCAATTCTTCTCAATACCGAGATGAGGTGCTAGAGCCTATTATCTTGCCCCACAGACAGCAAATGGGACAAAATTTCCAGCTAATGCACGACAATGCCTGTCCACATACGGTGCGTATCATTATAAGTTGGTTACAACAGCATGTTATCAAAGCTTTAGACTGGCCTGCACAATCCCCTGACTTATTGAGCATGCCTGGGATATGCTTCAGAGAAGAGCTCTTAGAAATTTCCCTGAAGATATTGTGCATATTTTGTTTAGGTTTTGGTGTTTCAAAAATAAAGTTAAGTTTGAAATTTTGTCTGAGTTTTTCCTCTTCTTCTTAGGATTTTTTAAATTTAGCTTTATCTAAATTTATTATCAGATTAGATAGGCTATTAAACAAGGTTTATTTTAATGTGTAGGTGTCTTAACAAAAAGTTAATAGAATCTTACTTATTTAGGTTTAATTGAAATATCCCTAGACCATGTTGATGTGTGTATTAGTATTAGATGTGAGGTTGAACTGGACTGGTTTCGCCATACAGCATCTTCAAAGGTTTATATTGATGTTTATAAACATTTCTAGTCTTAAATACTGAAACCTTTGAAAATTGGCTGTATGGTTGCGATACCCGATATCCATTTGGGCAGAGCCGTGGACAAAAGCTAGTTATATTTCAAAATTACAGAATATTAGAATAACTCTCCTCCTACTAGGTGAGCCCTAGTAGGAGGAGAGTTATTCTATTATTTGAAACATGGATAATATTTTTTAACTTTAAAGAGCTCACCTTATTTATTACAGGCACAGAAATATTTCCTGCCATTTTTTGCCGAATATGCCAACGTAGATCTGACCAATCATTCTCTCCTGGGAAATTTGACTTATACTTATTCCATAATGAAGAGTAGTAATGATACAATGTTACTGGATCACATTTCTTCTGTGCTGGTGGCCTGACAACTTTTATCACTGTGGAAATATGAAAAATGGGTTTTTAATTATGTATATTAACCCTTTCCCTCCTTACGGTACTTAGAAGTACCTCCACATTTTTCGTCTAATAACTTAAGTACGAAATCACCTTAAGCTAACTACAACTGACGATCCTTTAGAGTACCGTTTCCGTAAGCCAATCACAGCGCGTTATTTGAATTACCGCGTGACGTTTTCAAAAAATTTGAACAGCGAGTTACAACCGGTCGGACAATTTAACACTCTCCTGTGCGGTGTAATTGAAAAAGTTTTATAAATAGAATATTATAGGTAAGTGCTATTTTTTTTACTAATTACGTTGTTTATACCACGGACCACATTTATAAAAGCTGTTATAACGTATTATCACTTTATTTTATATGAATATTTGATAAAAACTGATATGGACTTAAAAGTACCGTCAGGTGATATTAGTCAAAAATTATAAGCTATTATTATACACATACTCGATGAAGTGGGTATTTTGTTTTATCATAAATGAATGTTTTTTTATTTATTTTATAATTGTTCTGAGCTATTTTTTTATTGTTTTAGCCATTGAGATGGATATTACAAACAATACTGCTCTAATTGAAGCCCTGTTATTAGAATAGATTCCTGACTGTGACGAAGAGTCTGAAGCAGGTGTGTCCGATGATGAAGTGGAAAATATTCAACTACCTTCACCAAGAGGCTTTGATGAGGTTTTTGGAAGAGCTCTAGAAGCTCTAGAAGCTCTAGAACACCAACACCAACCAACATCTCCAATACCTGGATCTAGTGTTCAGATTGATCTACCGTCTGCAAATACGTCTCCACACAAAACAAATCAGCGATTACCCGAACCAAACCGTAAATGGAAAAAGAGGGACCTAAATACATATTTACAGGAATACGTTCTAGATACTGGAGTAGTAGAAGACTGTTTTGCTCACTGTAGCAACCCGACTGATATATTTTTAGTATTGATTGGAGATGTTGTTGATAATATTGTGTACCAAAGTAACCTTTATGCTACTCAGAGAGGCAAAGTATTGAACCTAAAAAAGGAGGAACTTCTAACATTTATAGGTATGAATTTTTTTATGGGTTACAATACTCGTCCGGCGTGGAGAGACCATTACTCTTCGGCACCTGATCTCAACAATGCACTTATTTGCAAAACAATGCCAAGAGATATATCAGTCGGGTTGCTACAGTGAGCAAAACAGTCTTCTACTTCTCCAGTACCTAGAACGTATTCCTGTAAATCTGTATCTAGGTCCCTCTTTTTCCATTTACGGTTTGGTTCGGGTAATCGCTGATTCGTTTTGTGTGAAGACGTATTTGCAGACGGTAGATCAATCTGAACACTAGATCCAGGTATTGGAGATGTTGGTTGGTGTTGGTGTTCTAGAGCTTCTAGATCTTCAAGAGCTCTTCCAAAAACCTCATCAAAGCCTCTTGGTGAAGGTAGTTGAATATTTTCCACTTCATCATCGGACACACCTGCTTCAGACTCTTCGTCACAGTCAGGAATCTCTTCTAATAACAGGGCTTCAATTAGAGCAGTATTGTTTGTAATATCCATCTCAATGGTTAAAACAATAAAAAAATAGCTCAGAACAATAAAAAAAAAAAAAAACATTCATTTATGATAAAACAAAATACCCACTTCATCGAGTATGTGTATTATAAAAGCTTATAATTTTTTACTAAAATCACCTGACGGTACTTTTAAGTCTAGGTCTTCGAAATAGTACTTCTAGGTATAATAAAAATCTGAAAATAATCTGAGCGTTTCTTTTTACCTACCTTATTATGATAATGAAGTTAAAAAGCGGAAATTCGTTGATAATTACTACCCCGGGTGGAAAGGGTTAACAGAGAGCATTAAATGCGATTTTATTGTATTGAATATTATGTAGTACCAAAAATGTTTGTTGGGGAAATATATTTTTACTCTGCATTTAGGCATTAAAATAAATTTTAATTTTCAATGAAAAATTTTATAATAGCCCTGAAATTCAAATTATTGTCTACAAAACAACCTTCTGCGATTTATCATATAAATTTACCAATAAATTGTTATGTACCTAAAATACAACTATCACATTTTTTTATTTTTTTATTTATAGCTTTATTTATCTACAGAACAGTAAATATATAATAGTAAAACAAAATATTTAAGTTGTTATCATTTTGTTTATAGTTGCCACTATGTAGCCCCCATAGGTAAAAGCCTCCTCCATCTCTTTCTTCTTCCCTATCCTTACCAATCTGCAACCAATCTTTTCCTGCTTTGCTTTGCTATATAGGTACAATACTTACAATTATTATTTACATTTGATGTGCTCTTTTCCTTAGCTAAATCAGGCTTTTTCTCAACACGAACACATGAGCATGCTCTTCTAAGCGGTTTCTTGTCTGTCTTGCCTGTCCCTAAATTTGGTGCAGACCTTATATTTCTTATGCGTGCAGCCATACATGTTTTCTGACATTCCCTAGTACATCGCAATGGTACTCCGTCTTGAGCCTTGGATCTGACTCGAGATGAAAATGTACTAGCACTATGTAATCTTTCCGGACCTTGCATGTTACATTTCTCATGATCGCTTAGTGTCTTCTGTTGTAGATCGTACTTTATCAACTTTTTTAAATCTGAAAATTTTAATAAGAAATTGTTAATTCATCACTTCTATATAACCTGATTTTCAATTAACTATATATACATTCATCATCGTCTTTGGAATAGTCCTGATCATATCTGAGCCCCTCACTTCTGGAGTCTCATGGGTGGTTAGAAGAACTCTCTCGCCCACACTAACTATTCACACACAACAGGAGGCAAGCCTATTACCATAAATTGGTCAATTTTCCATATTATGCATGTTTACTTTTATATATCACTATTTGTTTGATAAGTAAAATAGTTTTAAACAGCTATAAGGCCTACATTTGTTCTTTTCTTTGAGGCTTTTATAGTAGGTATATAAAAAGAATGAAAGAAGCTACTCAACTCACTACAAAGATCACGTGTGGAATAGAAAAGAATTAGTATATAAAATACAAACCTGTAATAAAATACTTAAGAACTTCTCCGCTAATGTTGTGAATGCCTAGATTGTTTAGGTATCTCAATACCTCTCTGGGGTCTAATTGTGACGTTACATCATAGTAATTGATTTCCATTTCTTAACTTTCGACTTTCAGAAATACTATTCCCAATTATATTTCTTTAGAACGTTTTCTTTCAACATAAATGCAACTGACAAATTCAATTGATTTTGACAATTGTTTTGTTTTTTTGTTTGACAATTGGTACCAAGGGTGTAAATAAAAATACTATATCCATACATATAATCTATGCTATATCTATGGTGTAAATCAGTGTAAATACCTCCATGAAAAATGTTTTTATTATTTATTATATAATATTCTATTTAAAAATATGTTGAAAACTAAACATCGCACTGTTGTTTATCTGCAAAGAGTATAAAGAGTTTATTTATCTGGTTTACATATGTGTTTCTTAATTTTTATAGTATTTATAGTCTGTGAGGTGTGAGGGTGAGGTGATGAAGGGACTTGATTATCCTTTATCAATATTATCATCCAATGCAATTCAACACAATTACTGTAAATAATACTGATTAACACAGGTAGGTACATAAAAATCGTTACAATATTCTTTTGTTATAAGTTCTTCTTCTTCAACCAATAATGTATATCTGTAACAACTAACAAGTAATAATGCACACCTTATTGCTACGTAGAGTACGTAGGTGGTAAAGTACATAACTAAACAGGTGTGCCGCTAAGAAATGGTAATGTTATTATTTATTAAATCAAAACAAATCAACTCCTAAGTACATACATTGTGCTTTCTGTTCATAATAAAGGTTATTAGTATAAAGATGATGTGGATGTGAGATTTAATTTTGACATTGTTTTTATTTTTAACTTTATCATGTGATATTCGGGATAATAGGGCCTAATTTGACAGACGAAGCTTTGACGCAGGGCTGAGTATTCTAACGGTAGCCATCTCCGTAAAAGCCATTATACGCTAATTTTAAGAGAAAGAATAGGGCAGCGCACCCTGGCTATACTGTACAAGTGTGTTCTGTGATAATGTCAAAGCAAGCAATTGAGAATTTTTTTTGAATAGGTACGCATGATGGCAGGATGTGTGATACCTACGTAAAAATGCAGCATTCGATATTATAATTAGTAGGATATATCCAGGTCGCATCCCATGCCGATAATGCCACTTGATTTTAATCTAAATCAATGATTTTAATTATATTATTGACAATTTTGACAGGTCACTGTAGTGTAGTAATAAAGATTAGCGTTGTCTCTAATGAATCTATTCGAATGATACTATTCATATAGAACTTAGAATCGATATGTAGTTGAAATGAAGTATTTATTGTTATTATTTAAGGTACATTATACGAAGCAACTGAATTCACGCGGGTTTAGATCCTTGGCTATAACACTATCGACTTGATATGAGCAATTTAACGGATTCACGGGAACTCTTAAATTCCGACGTAACTCTTTAGACTTCACCATAGTTTACCATCAGGCGAGGAGCAGTCAATTTGATGAACCAACTTTAAAAAAACGATAGTTCTCAAAGTGCTCGATGGAACAGTTACGTCACATCGATATAAATTTCAAAAAGTTGAATTGGTCTAGGCGAGAATCGAACCCGCGATCTTTGCCTACAGGGGCAATGCTTTGACCACTAAGCTACCAGATCCTCGCCCTAACCAATACAAATTTCTCTTTCTATATCTGTCTTGAGGCGACAGTGGAGTGTGTCTTTCAATATTCTTACGAACTACCGAAACCGAAACCCTTTATGGCAAAGATTGCGGGTTCAATTCCCGCCAGAATGGTGGTAACGACCTTAACGTCTTCGACAGATGCTTTTTCATGCTATATTTAAAGAACCCAGAATTATTGTGAGATCAGTGCGCAGTAAAATACATAATCGGTCATTTTGAAAATTCAACTGTAATGTTACAAGGGCACTACATCGTTTATCAAGTAATAATAAATGATGTCTATTTCGGTTGCTAACGCGAGTCATATAAAATGTACGAAGCAATTCTAGTAATCACATCAGATTACATGTCACACTCAGTACCTACTCACCGAAGTTTTGATTGATATCTCGGGCTCGCTGCTCGCTCTACGCAATACGTAACGAAGTCATTACCTTTGCAGTGCTTGTGCGAGACGTGTGTACTATGGCAGCTAACTACGAGAATAATCCGGCCATCGCCAATTTCATCGAATATTTAAGAATACCAAGTGTTCAACCAAATGTTAACTATGGTAAGTTGTTACCTACTGCTATTATGGGCTATTTCTTACCTTTTTTTCTTTTAAATTATTCTTATATTATATAATTTATAGAGTAATAATATGTTTAAATTTTGAGTGCTTGTCTCATTCTTCTGAAAAAAGACAATAGGTCACCGCAAACAACTTCAAGGTCAAAGCTGATTTCATATGCTAGCTGGTATCTACCTGATGGATGAGACGGAGAAGATACTGACACAGGTTATTCTTTCGTGGTTGTGTCATCTGATCGCAGTCGCTCCCGTAAAAACCAAATTAAAAAGGGGGGGATTCAAAGCAGGTACTGGGCTTTATATGTAACCGCAATTGGCGTTTGCATGATAAATGATGGCTTGCCGTAATATTGAGTAGAACTGACTTAATTAAAACATCCTATGTGTGTGCCTTCGAGGTACTTTTTTTAATCAGACATGGGGCAGTTATGTTCATAAAGCGGTCAACATAAGAGTGTTCCATCTCAGGTGCAGATCTTGCTGTATTGATGAAACTGACTTCTGAAAGAACCAGTTCTTATTGTATTTATTGTCGATCTGTCACTAGTTTTGTATAAATAATATTTCGTTTCTCCAAGCATTAATAAATAAGGTCAATCTAAAATTACCAAAAAATAACTATACCTTGAATAAGTAATTTTAGCGTATGGGACTGATATTTTACAGTCATTTAGTGAAAACAATACTTCGTTACGCCATTCCGTTATGAGATAATTTATTCACCTAAACTTAATAACTACATCTCCAAGGCCACTTGTCGCAGTCGTATGAGTATCCTAGCACTGCCAATACAAATAACTCAACACAGTATAGTACGGTTAGGTACCTAACAAACATATCTCAATTCACAATCAGGATACAGCAATTTTGTCACTCGCAGTTACAGAGCTCAATTGAATAATGTTACAAATCGTAGCCAATGATAATTGGTATAAATATAAAATGCTAGTGAGAAATATCACCTTCGCAATGCATATCGACTTCGAATAGCAGTATTTCGTGCGATTTGTAAAAATATCATAGGAAAAAATACTTTCCTCCATTTCCTCTTTAAGTAATATTATATTTTCTCCTTTCTTTCCACTGCAGGTGGAGATGCTCAAGCACAAATTAGATAATTTAGCCCTTTGAGGCTGTAAGCTTTCATTGGCCATAAACCATAATAACCGCTTGCTATCTATGGCTCCCTTGTCGATTTTATCACCTTAATAAGATGCCGCGTGGTCTCCGGCAGAGTAGAATTTGGGCCACCCTATTTCTTCCCATGCTGTGTCTTAGAAAGCGACTAAGGAATCGGGCTGTTTAACATCATATACATAATACAGCCCAGACTCTGCCTCATGCCTGCATGTCTCGAGTCACCAATAGCGTCCAGAATACGGTAATAGGGTCAACCCCTATTACGTGGGACCTAATACAATGATTGGTGAAATGTGGGTGTTAATTCACCTCTGCTTAACCTTTCGGGGCAAAGACGTGATTATAATGTATGTAAGTAGAAAAAAGAATGCTTAACCAGAATATGACCATTTACCGACGGAAATCGGGAATTGCAAATTTTCTCGAGTAATATCTACACAGGTAGTGAATACTTATGGTAGTAAATAATGTAAAGAATATAACTTTGTACTTAAGTCGAACTAGCAGGGAGTAATGGATTCTCATACAACTTTACCATCATAATAAATCCACGTAACTATTTTACATCTAATCTACGTTTCTTGATGTTGCAGATGAGTGTGTGGCATTCTTAAAAAAACAAGCTAAAGAGCTGGGACTCACCGTGAAAGTAGTTGAATTGGTACCACTCAAACCTATAGTGATATTGACATGGCTTGGAAAAGACCCGTCCTTGTCATCGATCTTATTGAATTCGCACATGGACGTCGTGCCCGTTTTTGTGGTAAAGTATCTACGTACCTAGTTATACCTACCTTATTCTTGCAATTAGTAAGTTTATTACACGATTAGTAATTATATCTATGCATCTATGGTAAGGGTTTGCAATTCCGGAACTAAGGAGGGTACAGATTTCCCGGAAATTCGGTACCAAACACAAATAAATTAAATGGGCATTACCGGGTCGGATATAGGAAATGCTTTATTGGGCCCCCATACACTTCGGCATTGAGACCCAAAAAAGTGTGCGGGTTTAGTGGGTCGGTTGGAGTCCGATATAGCCAACTAATCTATGGTAGATATAGGTATGTGCGTATTCTCTTATGTTAGATAACTTATCATGATAGGTAAGTATGTAGATATGTTTATTTTCATTGTTACCTATATAAAACAGATATAATAGTGAAAATAATTATCTTATCAAAATAAATATAAGTCTTGCGGGTATAGTCGTACCAACAAAATTTCGATTAAATTATGTGTGTAACTAAGTACTTACCATTTATAGTCGTTATGTATGTTACCAGTCGGTCATCCCCACATACGGGCACAAGATGGCAATCCGTGTGGGGATTACTTGTGGTACATGCACGGATCTTGGGCACTCCACAAAGGGTTCACGCTTCACGTTGGCATCTTATCCAAGCGACTTGAAATATTCCACATCCAACGCCAACACAGACTATCTATACACTTACGGATAAACGACGAACTTTGGAAACCGATACACTAACGCAATATGCTGGCCCAATGGGTACTAACCCGCTGTTACTTCACTGATTGGTAGGTCTAGAAGAAGTCATAATAGGTTTTTGTGCTAATCTCTTTGCAGAACAGTTGGACTTACCCGCCGTTTAGTGGCCACATTGATAAAGACGGAAAGATATTTGCCCGGGGTTCGCAAGATATGAAATGTGTTGGCATCCAATACCTCGAGGCTATAAGGAAACTTCAGCAGGCTGGGGTGCAATTAAAACGGACCGTGCATGTCTCCTTCGTACCCGGTAAGTATAAAAAAAAGTGTTGGTTTAATTAAATTATGAATTTTGGTTGTATTTTAGTTATGGCTTTTGGTAAAATTTGTAACAAAAAGAAAGAATGTAAAGGAATTTCTAATTTACTAATTTTATGAAACCTGCTGATGAATGAAAGTAAAAGTACTTATGTGTATGTACTTACGTATTTAGTTAAGTACTTATCATAATCAGAATGTTATCAGCTGGTAGATATACTAATAATTACATAATCTATGATGTTTACTAACCTAGACGATGCATTTTATTCCATTATGATAAAAAAAACACGGCCGATTTGATAGTTAGCGGCATTCATCCACATTGTGTCACTGGTTGATAAATAATACCTATATAATAATTCTCTAGTAAGTATATCTTAGTATAGCACTAACGATAAAGAAGATAAGGCCTTCACTGTGCTAAATCTGAAACAAAATTAGATATTCCGGCATTATTATAATTATAATTCTTTTTTTAAATGTTAGATAGATTAGACCGCGGCCGCTACACAGGAGTCGCGAGTTCGATCTCCGCTCATTGCAAATATTTTTATACATGAATATAAGTACATATTTGTATTGGTCTGATCGTGCCTCGGGAAGCATGCTAAGTCATCGGTCCCGGCTCATAGTACCTAGATTCCTATTCATAATGTAATCATGGAAACACTGTTTATATTTTTACTTTTAGATGAGGAAATTGGTGGTCACGATGGTATGATGAAGTTCGTTCACACTCAAGAGTTCAAGGATCTTAACGTGGAGTTTGCTTTGGATGAAGGATTGGCCAGCCCAAATGAGGAGTTTGTCCTGTTCAACGGTGAAAGAAGCATTTGGCGTTAGTATTTGCTGAATAATGTTCATTAGGGTTCCGTAGCCAAATGGCAAAAAATGGAACCTTTATAGATTCGTCATGTCTGTCTGTCTGTCCATCCGTATGTCACAGCCACTTTTTTCTGAAACTATAAGAACTATAGGTAGGTACTGTTGAAACTTGGTGAGTAGATGTATTCTGTGAACCGCATTAAGAACCGCACACAAAAATAGAGAAAAATTAAATTTTGGGGGTTTCCCCATACTTAGAACTGAAACTCAATTTCTTTTTTCATCAAATCTATACGTGTGGGTTATCTATGGATAGGTCTTCAAAAATGATATTGAGGTTTCTAACAATCATTTTTTTGTAAACTGAATAGTTTGCGCGAGAGACACTTCCAAAGTGGTAAAATGTGTCCCTGCCCCTGTAACTTATAAAATATGAGAATAATAAAACTAAAAAAAATATAAAACGTACATTACCATGCAAACTTCCACCGAAAATTGGTTTGAACGTGATCTTTAAGAAGTTTTTTTTAATACGTCATAAATCGTAAACCGTACACTGTTATTAAAACATCAATCTAAGTAACAACGAACTACAAGAACTTTTATATTATATTACTTACTGCTGCGGAACCCTGCATGAGCGAGTCCGACTCGCACTTGGCCGCTTTTATTTATTTATAACTGAGATCGCTGAATATGTTACTAAGCGCCAATCTCGAGAACAGCTGAACTCGCTATTACTTTTTTTAGAATATTCCTTGCAGTTCGACGATAATTTCACGCAGAGAAATTTTTTAAAAATTCCCTGAAAACGTCTAATATCAGTATTTCTCTATACTCCCATACAAACGATTCGAAATAATACCTAAAAGTTAATTTTAATTTTAACACCATATCATTTAGTTCAAGTGTTAGTGGTGAGGTACCGGGAAGGTAAAACAATCTGTTTGTACCGAATCAAACTCCTCTGAACCGGCCTGATCGCTTACCTAAGCAGGATGGAACCACACTGTTCCACTCTACGGTATGTTTCCAATCTGCTTAAATAGGCTACTGTTGATCGCAATAAACAACACCTCCTCGACCACCACCTATCACCTGATAGATAAAAAAAACTAACACACACTTGAATTTTATTTTATTTGTATTTGTAAGTAAAGATTTATATTTATCTATTTCTCCAATTCAGAAATACACGTGCACTGTACCGGCCAGCCTGGACATGGTTCACTACTGCTTCCCAATAACGCTGGTGAAAAAGTAGGTGTACCGTTTATATTTTCATTGTACAGGGTGTTAGGGAAACGATCCTACAAAAAAAAACAGTCAATACTGCTGCAAATAAAAAAAATGAGTTATTTTTTAATGAAACATATTTTTGGTTTAAATATTATAGCATATATTTTTTGTAACTACTTAAATGCGATTTCTTTTAATTTTAGATAAGATACATGATTGATAAGTTCATGGATTTAAGGACTGAGCAGAAAACCTTATTGGAGAGCGACCCAAAATTGACTATTGGTGACGTTACTACGATCAATTTAACCCAAATTTATGTAAGTGTATGATGGTAGTCATAGTTTAAGTAACACACATTGTTTAAAATTCATTGGTGTTTATTTATCCTTGCTTTGTTTCAAGCTATCCAACTAATAAAAATGTGGTAAGTGGCTAAACTAAACGTAATTGGTAGCTTAATTAATTAGGTTAATTTAAGAAGTACGTAACTTGTAATAAAACTTTACCTAAACGATATCAATATAATATACCTATTTTAGTTATATTTAGTATTTTTAATTATTCAGGGTGGAGTGCAATCTAATGTTGTTCCGGAAAAGTTAACAGCAGTTTTTGACTGTCGCCTGGCTGTTACCTTGAATTTTGACGAATTTGAGGAAAAGGTAAAGTGTGATTTTTTAATCGACCAGAGTACTGACTTTCTTCTTCTAGTTCTTCTAGTCTATTTTTTGACGTGACAACGTCTTATAAATTGGTTTGCCGGGTGACACTTCAAGAAACTGCGTTACGCTCCGCGCGTTACGCTCCGCGTTATGCGCTTACAATGAGAGCGAGTGAGAGGCACGCGTCCCTTCCAGCCCGCCTAAGAGCGAGAGAGAGACATAACATCCTTCTTCCTACTATACGAATGAATATTCACATTAAAATTATTTTACCACTCAAAGTCGTTGTCACGTAAAACTTTCGCCTGTATACCGACTTTACAGGCAACCAATTTTTTTTTAGCGCCCTTGGCCCTGTAAAGATTATAAATTAATAAATAACTACCATCCTATTTATAGAACTGCCCTGATTGCTTAGTTCTAATTTTTCGTAATACATTTACTTATAAGCTTAACTGGAAATATTTATTGGCTATCTAATAACTATTCGCTCAGCCAAAATAAGTTGCTGATCCTATGTACATATTTAACATACAAATATAGTAATAACATTCAATCAAATAGATCAATAGATGGTGCAAAGAAGCAGGCGAAGGTGTTACATTAGAATTCGAGCAAAGAAACCCTCGCGTTGAGGCTACCAAACTGGATGCAAGCAACCCTTATTGGGTAGCATTCAAAAAAGCAGCTGATGAATTGTAAGTTATTCGTTATTATTAACTACAAGGATTTTACTTTCTTTACTTTTTAAATAGATATTATCGACTAGTTGGTAACTGACAAGCTGGTGAAGCCGCGAAGGTTCGAATGGTAGAGGATTGTTTTGAGCACCGGTTTTGAGGGTATATACCTAGTCAGCCTACCTAATCATCCATTTTCTGCTGCCATATGACATATATTTATCCGCATGTGCGCGCCTCGCTTATGACAACAAAGGATATTGTACATTGTTCATAACCTTTTAAATAATAATAATCTACATATATAAAAATGAATCCCTATTTCCCTTGGTCACGCCATAATGCGTGAACGGCTAGACCGATTTCGCTAATTCTTTTTTTAGAATATTCTTTGCTGTACGGGGCTGGTTCTTACGCAAAGAAAAATTTAAAAACGGTTAAACCGTCACGGGGCCGGAAACAGAATTCCACGCGGGAGAAGCGGCGGGCATCAACTAGTGATAAATAGTTAACAGTTAGATTACAACTGTATTTTTTATACTTAGAAATATCAAGCTGGACTGCAGAATTTTCCCAGCGGCCACTGACAGCAGATACATACGTCGAGTTGGTATTCCAGCGCTGGGCTTCTCTCCAATGAATAATACGCCAGTACTTCTTCATGACCATGACGAGTTTCTTCAAGCTGAAGTATTCTTGAAGGGTATCGATATATTTGTCAAAGTTATTGCATCTGTTGCTAACGTTTAAAACTACTGTGTTTTGTCTGAATTTCCTATAATAAAATATATATACAATATAATGTTATATTTTCGCTTTATCTTGGTGCCATGACTGCTGATTTGTCAATTAAGTATATCTGTGCCTTTTAGAAAGTCTCGAATGTAATATTATAAAGCGTATTTATTTAACGTTAAAACGTTGCAATACTGATGTACCTACCGACATATTTCATTATATTTTAAAATATTATTATTTACCTATAATAAAGTATGAAACAAGTTATTTTCTTAAATAAATTAAGTTACATAAATATTTGTTTTGATTCTACTTTATTCCCCATACATGCATAGTACCTATGTTGTCGCGAAAAGAAAAGGCTCTCAAAGAGTAAGTTGGTACCCCTTCGTGTATCTTATAGCACACATGTGCTTAACAGTCCATAACACACAACACGCCTCACACTTTAAAGGTGAGAGGCGTCTACATTGGAGTCTCCTCCGTGGGACAACAATGGATCTCGGATTGGTACATCACACCGCAAGTTGGTCCCAACTCTATGAATTGCGGGTAATGATCATCGGGCACTGCTGGGCGAAAACTGCTTTCATCGCCCAGCCCGAGCCAGCATGGAGACAGCAGGCGAGCAATGAAACGCATATCTAGTACAGGACAAAATTGATACGATGCAAACTAAATTCACAAAAGGTTACCAATCTTTGAATCCTTCGTACAGACGCGCTATCTCCTAGACCCGTAAAATCGCACCGATTGCCTTCGATTTCCTCTTTGACATACGTATTTATACTTGACAGTAAATAAAATAGAATTATATAGATTGAGCTGCCAGTGAAACCAACCAAAGAGTACGAATCCTAAAAAGTTTGTATTTCGTGAAGGAACTTCGCGACATACGTATTCTCTCGCTAAACAGGCGATAGAAAGGACCAGCACTCAACAGAGGACACTCCAGGCGCGCTATACAATCTTCGATGACCATGTGCGTAGGCCTGAAGGGTAAAAGGTCCTAAGACGGTAAGAGTAGGACTGCCCCCATCGCTTTCATAGCCAAGATGGCACTGCGACATGTTACACGTGCACGTCTAAATGAAGGGAGTGGAATGTCTCTTGATAGAATATTGCAATGTTTTAATTACCTGGCTAGGATAACTAAACCTTACAACCCTGCTTAAGTATTTACAAGGAATAAAAATTAATAATTGTTAATTGTTTTTATAATATTCGTTTTTTTCTATCCGATTATCGATGGATTGGTTTTTCTCAGTTGGTTTCACAACACTAAGTGGGCGGTACCCGACCCGTCAATGAAGTATGACATTATCTGTAGTCAATTTTTGCTAAAAAAATACACCTTCATAGGATACTCTTTGTTCATAGGCGTACCGTACTTTGTCAAAGATAATAAATTAACAGAAATAATAATACCAAAGAATCCTTTGATTTGATAGCTACTTTTACCTATAGCTCTCATAGAAAATATATATAATTACAATACCAACTCAAGTGGTAAATTTACTGTAGTTTCAGTGTATGTACAATAGGTATGGGTATATAGTCCAAAACATAGAATAATATGGTCCAAAATAGTATATAGTCCAAAACATAGAATAATATGGTCCATAATAAAAAATCTAAATACAATCAAAAATATTTTTGCTTCCACAGACCTACAATGTAACTTGTAACTCTTGATTTGTTGTAGGCATAATGTTTTATGAAATATGAATAATTAAAATGTGTAAACAAATGCAATAAAAGTAAATGCGTGAACAGAAGAAAACTAAAACATGAATAAAATTTGTAGAATATGTTTAGAAGAAGGTGTTCTTTCATCAGTTTTTACTAAAAACTTTACTATATCATTATGCGATATGATAGAATATTGCTGTAATATTAAGGTGATGATTATAGCATCTTTTATTAAGTAGTATTTTTTTTTTCAAGTAGGTATTATTGATCTCTAAATATTTACAACAGCAAGTTTTTATTTTTCAGATAAGCAAAGACGACGGTTTGCCTGAACAAGTATGTAGTAACTGTATTTATAAGTTGGGCATTGCATATCACTTCAAACAAACATGTGAGAGTGCTGACATAAGACTGCGACAATATTTAGGTTTACGGATTCCTAGCAAGTAAGTTATTTTTGACGATGTAGGTGGTATATTCCTGCAGTATAACTATAATGGTATATTTGGTTCCTATTGGTACCCAGCTCTGGGAGTAAAGTGAGACTCGATAAACAAGTTAAATAATTTATAAAAGGGAAAGATTCAATAAGTTATGCATGGCTGGTCAGTAGCTGGATGTGAGACCAATTTCTTGTTCTGTACAGCCTGTCTGGTAGTATCAAGTCAAATCAAATTAAATTTATTCCATAATCAATACTTATCTATTAAATACATACTTATGTATGAAAGTCATTACTTACTATATTCAGTTTATAAATTTTATTCTACAGATATAATGATGCGAGTGTTGCTACAGATCCAATAGTAAGTGCCTGTAATCTTAATACCTTTAGCCATAGCCATTACTGGACTGGAATAATGTGAACTGGGCATGACTCCTTATGGATATTTTATTTAAGTTGTATTTTAAATATCTGAGTATAAATAAACATGAGTTAGTATAATATTTTGTAGTCATTATTCCATAGTTGTTTCAAATGATAAGGTACCTAAGTATAATTACATTTATTGTTCATTTCAGGTGCCTACACATGCTACAATAATAAAGAAGTGGTAAGATACTTTAGTATTATAATACTTTTTGGGCATTTTAATAATATGCTATGCTTTACAGTTTGCTTGTAGCGGACTCTAATTATTTGAAGCTTGTCTCTTTAGTCTGTATATTGTATGTTGATGAGTGCAATAAGGTTGTTTTTATCTTGCTACAGAAAATGCAGTAAAAGAGACGTGTGGTAGCTTCAATGGATTTATTTACACTACTTAAGTAAACCAACATCTAAATGACATGCATACTTATAAGAATGTATAGATGTATCTAATCATCCGAACATACCGCCCACCAAAGAACGGCTAGTTCTTTAAAAACATCATGCAAACTCACAACATAACATTCAACTATACAAATTACTCGCTTAGCTTGATACAAAATTGTGTAATAGTCAAAACTATATAATTATTAAGCATTATACATGCATTTGAAACTTGGAACTTAGACTACTACCTATTTTAATTAAACTTTGGTATCTACAGGCAAAAGACATAATTTACTAATAGATCGCTTAACTATACTACTACCGCTCTTCACACTGTAGACTCTGGTAACTGCATCAGGGCCAGGGTGTTTCCCTGGTGGAGCATTATCACTCTTTATGAGCACTATCTGTCCAATCTCATATTCTTCCGTTTTTTTCAACCACTTCGGTCGTTGTTGAAGTCTAGATAAGTACTCATCCTGCCAGCGCCTCCAAAAATCGTTCAATATCTTTTGAGTATGACGCCATCTTGCTAAATTGCTTACTGGAACGTTTTGCAAGCTGGGTGAAGGTAGAGTAATAGGCGCTTCTCCGATTAAAAAGTGCCCTGGAGTTAGTACATCCAGGTTCTCCATATCTGAACTATCTATCGGACATAAAGGACGTGAATTCAGACACGCTTCAATCTGGCACAAAAGTGTACTGAATTCTTCAAAGGTCATGTGACCGTTTAAAACGCGTTTCAAATGATATTTTGTGGATTTTATGCCGGCCTCCTAAAGGCCTCCAAAATTCGGACTATACGCTGGTATAAAATGCCACTGTGTGCCGTCCTTAGCCAGAGAGTCTATGATGTCACCTTCGAATTCTAATCTGGCGGCCCTCCAGGCTTCTTGAAGCTCTTTATTGGCTCCAATGAAATTCCGACCTTGGTCACTCCACATGTGACCGCATCTTCCTCGACGTGCAACGAAACGCCGAAAGGCTCCAATAAAGGCTTCTGATGTCAAGTCTCCAACCAGCTCCAGATGTACGGCCTTTGTTGACATACATATAAATAAAGCGATATAACCTTTCATAGTTTTAGCACCTCTTCCTCTGGACAAGAGAATGTTGTACGGGCCAGCAAAATCGACACCACAATTTAAAAAAGGACGAGCAGGTGTTACTCTTTCCTTAGGTAAGTCTCCCATCAACTGGGTTCTGACACTTGCACGCTGCTTAGCACAGATTAAACATTTGTGTAATTCAGTTTTTACTAGTAGCTTACATTTTAATATCCAATATTTAGATCGAATGTAATTAATCATTAATTGTACACCTCCATGTAATGTTGCGATATGTGCATCAGCAACAATTAATTTCGTCAAGTATCCTTTATCACTTAGAATTATAGGGTGTTTTCTATCATCACTTAAACAAGAATGTTGAATTCTTCCGCCCACCCTGAGTATATAATTTCGATCTAAATATGGGTTGAGAGACTTCAGTCGACTTATATTCTTAACCCTTCCTTTATTTCTTAAGTCTTCTAAGTCCTCTTCAAAACACTCTCTTTGTGCTATCTGTATACATTTATGTAATGAAAGTTGTAGCTCTTCTGTTGTCAAATTAATTTGTGTTGTCTCTTTTTTCAGGTTTAAGTATTGTCTGCAGTATGTCACAGCTCCCATCAACTCAATCAGCGTGTCACAGACCTCAAAGCGGGTAGACCACGGTTTCTCTTCTATAATCTGATTCGTTACGACGTTCACACTTATATTCCGTTTTATTTCCAAATCTGTTGTTGTATTTATATTTTTAAATTCTATATCTTCTTGTTTCAGCCATTCTGGTCCTTCCCACCATAATTGACACTTCTGTAACTCTGGTAGCAGCATACCTCGTGATACAACATCAGCAGGGTTATTCTTTGAATCCACGTGAAACCAATTACTGCCGATATTATCGATAATTGTAATGACTCTGTTCCTCACAAAGGTCTGCCATCTAGAAGGATCTCCTTGCAACCAGGATAGAACTATTGTGGAATCTGTCCACGAGTATATTTGACTTGTAGGAATTCGCATTGCTTCGCTTATCTGTTTCAATAACTTTGAAAGGAGTACAGCACCACACAGTTCAAGTCGTGGTAGTGATATCGGTTTTACAGGTGCTACTCTTGATTTTGCAGCAATTATGGACGTTTTGTATCGAAGATCATCTCCCAGTACTCTCAGGTAAGCAACTGCTCCATATGCTTTGTTAGAAGCGTCACAGTAACCATGAACAGAAACGCTTTTAATGTCCTTGCTTGAACATTGCAGCCATCTTGGTATTTCTATATCTTTCAAATGTGTAAAGCTTTGTCGTATACTAATCCACTCCTTTTCTGTTTCAGGATCTATTTCATCATCCCAAGCACTATGATTTAACCACAACTTCTGAATCAACATCTTTGCAGGTACAATGGCAGGAGCCAGCCATCCCAGTGGGTCAAATAGGCGATGTATGTCAGCCAATATCTTCCTCTTAGTGGTCGCTTTCGTTTTCAGTGTATAATCTAGATGGTAATGTATAGTATCTTTTCCCATGTTCCAGAATAAACCAAGTGTTCGAACTGTACCGTGTAACTTCATATCTATTGCAACTTGTTTACTGCGTTGTGATGAATCGAATTGTTTCAGAAATTCTGCGCTGTTTGACGACCACTTCTGCAGTATGAAACCTCCTTTTTGTAAAATATCGCTGACATTTTTGGCTAACTCTACAGCCTTCTCCACCGTATCTTCACCAGAAAGCATATCATCCATGAAAAAGTCTTCTTTGATTGTTGCAGATGGGTAATCTGAGCCTTCGTCTTCTGCTAACTGGTGGAGAGTCTTAACGGCTAGATACGGTGCCGGAGCACTACCAAAGGTGACTCTTAATAGGCGGTAGTCTTTAATTGGTTCCTTGACATCATGTCGCCAGAGTACACGCTGATAATCTGTATCCATCCTTGTTACTAATATCATTCGATACATCTTTTCGATGTCTGCTCCGAAACAAATAGGCTTCATTCTCCATCTCATTACTAAATATCTCATATCTTCCTGCAATTGGGGTCCTATAAGTAATTCTTCATTCAGAGATATATTATTACAACCTTTAGACGATGCGTTGAACACCACCCTCACCTTCGTGGTTTCACTACTCTCCTTAAGGACTGGATGATGAGGTAAGTATACTGCTGAATTTTCTATTTCATGTGGTGGAACTTCTTCCATGTGATTCAGATCAATATACTCCTTCATTACTCTCGTGTATTCTGTCCTTAAGTTTTGGTCATTTTCTAAACGTCGTTCAAGTTGCATGTATTTTCTTAGTGCTATATCTCTTGTATACCCTTCAGGTGATTTAGGATTTTCAGCCTTAAATGGTAATTTTACCACATATCTTCCTTCTGAATTTCTTGTATATGTTTCTTTATATATTTTCTCACATAATTCTTCATCTTTTGTTAGTTTATTCTTACTGTCTTCTTCTACTTCCCAAAAGGATTTCAACATGTCTTCTATATTCATATGATGATGCATAACAGTAATGTCTTCTGTGGAAGTGCCTTCTTCCACCTTTCCAAAAAGAATCCATCCTAGGCTTGTGTTTTGAGCAGTTGGAGAGCCTAGGGGACCTTTAACCAGACCATCTCTTAATATTGTGTCATATACCTTGACACCTAACAAAAGATCTACTCGCCCTGGTGTATTGTAACTTGGATCGGCCAGGGTGAGCCCTTGTAAATGTGGCCAGGCTTCGATATTGTAGGTGAAATGTCTTGGAGGCAAGTTGGAGGTTATCTTGGTGGGTATTACATATGCCTTCATGAATATGTTGAAATCTTCATCACATCTTGAAAAAAGATCAAACTCAATAACGTGATTTATCTGTGTTTGTATTCCTCCAACTGCTGTAACTGTACCCTTGCTTGACTTTCGTTTCACCTTTAACTTCTGTGCTGCTCTGTCACTAATGAAACTTTCATGAGATCCTTGATCAATTAAGGCGCGCAATACTGTGGGCAATCCATTACTATCTCTTACATAAACCAATGCAGTTGCCAGCAAGGCTGTGGACTTCTTTGCTACAAAGTGTGAGGATATTGCGACGTCTGAGACCTCATCTTTCTTCTCCTTCTCTTTACCTTCGACATGGCTGTCTTGAGTTTGTGAATTGTCTAATTGCTTGGTACTTCTAGACTCGTGTAGCAACGAGTGGTGACGTCGTTTACATACGCGGCAATGAACAGGTACTCGACATTTCCAGGTGGTGTGCCCGGGTATCAGACAATTGTAGCATAGGCGATTATTTCGTACAAACTCACTTCTCTCTGTAGGTTGAAGCTTTACAAAATCTTTACAATGGCAAAGCTTGTGATCTCCCTTGCACATCATACACGTCTTCACAGGTGCGGTCGCAGAAACATGACAGAGCTTCTCCCTGGTAGCTTTTTCCCTTGTGGCGGCTGTGGAACTAGTAGGTGTAGTCGACTCCAATGTACGAAACTTGCACTCCAAAAATATAACGAATTCATTCCAAGTAGGCAGTTTATCAGACTCCTGAGTGTATGAATGCTCCTCCCAATCTTTATGGGTCTCAGAATCTAATTTTTGAACTACCAAAAATATAATGATGGGGTCCCAAGTCTCGGTAGATATGTCCAGATTTTGTAGACTGTGTAAACATTCTGTGGTAGTGTCTAGTAAGGATTTTATCTGGCTTGCAGTCGGTGTCTTAATAGCTTTCTGTTCGGTAAGCCGTTTGAAAAGGGTTTTTACAATCACTCGCTTATTCCCAAAGCGGTGTTTCAATATGTTCCATGCTTGCTCATAATTATTTTCAGTAATTTTCACATTTTTTAACAAAGTTTCCGCTTCACCAGTGATACTTGATTTCAAATATTGTAATTTCTGTACCATACTCAACGACGTATTCGTATGGACTAGTGATATAAACAAATCATGATAAGTAGGCCAATCTTCGTATTTACCATTAAACACGGGAAGATGAATTTTAGGTAGTATAACTTCAGTCGGGATTGTGCTCACGGTATCTTTAGTTCTTAATGTCAATGCAGATAACATATCCTTTAAATCACCGAGTAAACAAATGTACAAATCTTCAATCACGTAATAATCTTCGTTTACAAAATATGGAATGTTCGTACGTTGTTCTTTCTGTGTACACTTCACAAGTTCCTGATGCGTTCTTTTAAAGGACTGCCAGTACTCTTCTATGCATTGCAACCTAGTTTCAATGTAACCCTTTGTTAATCTTGCTTTAGGGCATTTTTTCAAGTTTACTTGCGCTTTTTGCACTTTCCCAGCAATTTCTTCCAGAACATCCAGTAACTGGGTACTCGTGGTACTCATTTTCGTGAAAAGTAACCTTTAAACTGTATATTTTGACCCAAAAATCACGTAGTTCATCTAATAATATCGTAGTCGTTAAGTTGTGATTTTATAAAACTTTTCAATCTCGGCTATTATGCGCCCGCTTCTTATCGCGCAGGAATGCAGTTCTTTTGTCTTCGAGCGGCCGACGTATTTTTGCAACAATTTACTAATCCGGTTCGTTTGGACCATATGATGAGTGCAATAAGGTTGTTTTTATCTTGCTACAGAAAATGCAGTAAAAGAGACGTGTGGTAGCTTCAATGGATTTATTTACACTACTTAAGTAAACCAACATCTAAATGACATGCATACTTATAAGAATGTATAGATGTATCTAATCATCCGAACAATGTTTATTTTTTATGTGATGTTATGATAAATAGGTTTCAATATAATTAAAACTGCAGAAAAAATAGATGTTTCTACTGAATTATTTATTTTCATTAATAATTGTATTTCTTCAAAGCAAATGTAAACGTCCTGAGTCGAAGAGGAACACAAATTACAAAAGGAAAGCTGAGGCTGAGAAACTAAAGCGTGGTCCTAAGCCAAAGCCGAAACAAATTCACTCATGCTACCAGTGTGATAAACAATTCAGATGTCAAGCACAGCTGGAAATGCATGTTCGGTAAGCTTACCATTTTAACTTATACATTTTTATTATACAACTTAGGTGGCAGACAAGCACATGGCCCACCTGATGTAAAGTGGTTAACGTGGCCAATGGACGTATGCAACACCAGGGGGTGTTACACTTGTTCTGCCGACCCTGAAGAAACCTTGAAGAACCCTATATTCTAGCCACTTGGGAAAACAACAGCGGCTGTTTGAGGCAAAATATTAGGGGTTAAAGTATGAAATTGCCGATTTGTACTGACAAATTGAAATTCGTTTTTTTTTTAATTTAACGTATTTATTTAATCAAAATAATTACCATTATTATCTATACATTGCTGCCATTTAGTAGGAAGGTCATTTATGCCTTTGCGATAGAACTCTGGTGATCTAGATTCGACAAACTGTGTGAAAGCATTTTGTACTGCCTCCTGAGAAGAAAACTTTTTATCACATAGAAAATTGTCCAAATCACGAAAAAAATGGTAGTCTGTTGGAGCAAGGTCTGGCGAATACGGAGGGTGAAGGATAGTTTCTAATTGCAGTTCCTGTAGAGTTAAAACGGTTTCTCGTGCTGTATGAGGTCTCGCGTTATCATGGAGCAATAATGGTGAAGATCGATTCATGAGTCGGGGCTGTTTCACTGCTAGTTTTGCTATCATTGTTCGGAGTTCGGCACAGTAGACATCTGCCGTTATTGCTTGACCAGATCGTAGAAAGTTATAGTGAATAACACCATGCTGAGACCACCAAACAGTTACCATTACCTTTTTATTGGTAAGCTTTGCTTTAGGACACTGTTGTGGCGTTTCACCTGGGGTCAGCCATTGCATTTTTCGCTTACGGTTATCGTAAAGAATCCACTTTTCATCACATGTCACAATTCGATCCACTATTCCTTCATTTCTGTATCGATTCAACAAGGCAACACAAGTTTCAACACGCATTTCTTTCTGCAGATCAGTCAAATCATGAGGTACCCATTTTTCACATTTTTTTATTTTATTGATTTGACGCAAATGAGTCAATATTGTTGGTAAGGTAACGTTAAACCATGCAGCTAATTCCTGGGTAGTTTGGCTCGGATCGGCTTCCACCATGTCTTTCAATTCATTGTTATTCACCTGTGTGGACGGCCTTCCTCGTGGTTCGTTCTTCAAATCAAAGTTTCCATCACGATAGCGTTTAAACCAAAATCGCACGGTGCGTTCATTAGCAGTCCCCTCTCCAAACGCAACATTGATATTGCGAGCTGTTTCTGCCGCGTTAGTTCCGCGTCGGAACTCGTATTCAAAAATCACTCGAATTTTCGAAGTATCCATCTTTCTTGTCTAAGCTGAATAAAAAAAACAACTGAAAGTCGATAATCGAATGTTGCACATTTTTAAATGAAGAACTACATAGGTACCATGTGGAAAAAGTTTCACTCAAAAATCTCAAACCATGAAGGTTCTATGTCAATTCGAAGTACCTATTACAATGAAACAGCAATTTCATACTTTAACCCCTATTATAACAAACCATTTTGAATCTTATCTACGCGAGAAAAAGATCATACCTATGAAGAAGAAGCCGCACGCGCCTGCTCGCGGTGGTTTTTAATACAAAAGTTGAGCCGCCGCTGCTCTGTCAGTGGAAATTGATTGACCCGTAAACGTTTAAAAGTAAATTATTCAAAAGAAAATGAAATGTCAGTGTAAAATAAATGAAATAATATGTTACTTTGTTTTACTTTTGTTTGTATATATAAATATGAATATGTATATTTGAATTTGTCTGGATGTCTCTATGTCTACTTTTTATGCTTTGTGTCTAGATAGCGCTGTATAGACTCTTGTAAAATATTTATAAATAAAATGTGTAATTCCTTTGCTTTCTAGGACCCACACTGGTGATAAGCCATATGTATGCATGTATTGTCCGCGACGTTTTGTACAAAAGCATAATCTTACAATACATATGCGAGTCCACACTGGGGAGAAACCTTTTCAGTGTGAAGTTTGCAGGTAATATAATTATAATTGATCCCTTAAAGTCAAACTTCTACGAGACAATTTCATCAGGCCCAGCCCTGAAGAAAAATTGTCGCATTGCCACTCATGGGCCTAATATGGCAAAAATTAATTAATTTCATTTGATCTCCTTACAGTAAAAGATTCTCTGCTCAAGGAAATCTTCATGCACATCTCAAAATACATACAGGACAGAAGGATCATGTAAGTAACTATCATTAGAATGAAGCAGCCACTCTGGCATAGAAGCATATTATGGTCCATCCACCTATTGGTAAAATTCCCTTAAAAAGCCATTCAAATTGGGTCTGGCGATTTCGTAAGCTTCACACACTGACAAAGTGCCCTGCGTGGATAGACGCGGTGCCGTGTCCTCGGCACAGCCTTAGAACGACGATCTTCAATCTCCATGAGCGCTGTAGTGGAGGGATTTTAATCCCCAACAACACATCGTGGTTCAGGTCACTATGTTGGTAGCCAAGACCGATTCGGGATTTTCCACAATGGCCGTGGTGGTGACGAAACAAAATTAAGGTTTTAGTCTGTTCAAGTCCGAAATACTCAATCTCAATATACGGTGAAGCCTAGGGACAAAAATGTAAATAAATTAATGATTTATGATTCTGAAGGCATTGCTTTTCTTTCTTTCTGATACGGAAAGAGATTGTTTCTCCCTACTTCTTCAATGGGAAAGAGCGATGACTGTAGGGATGTATATATACTGAAGTATGCTTTATTTATTTTTATACCACTGATGTGGCACATAAGCACACAATGTCCACCTGTTGGAAAGTGGTTACCAAGGCCTACAGATGTGTGCAACATTTAGGGAGTCACACTCATGCTGCTGACCCTGTAAACACAGACAGTTTCTGTGCCGTCAGTGTTGAAGACAAAGTAGGAATAGCCTTTTGTCTTCCCACTGACAGCACAGTGCTTTACCCATTTTATGAAATAGACTTACTTTTTATGATTACATTGACTAGAAGTCTTGCTGATAATTATAGATAAAATCATTAACTAAACTGGCTTTAATTTACAGTTATGTACCCTATGCAACAAGTCCTTCATAACTTCAAGTGAGCTTACTCGGCACATGAGCAAACATAGGGGCATTAAAAACTTTAAGTGTGATTTGTGTGGAGCTGCATATATTCACGCTAGGGACCTCGTAAGTATTATCGTAACTGCTGTTAAAATATTATACTAATTATCAATTTTATTTATATTTGCTAAGTTAATTATTAAATAATAAAATCAATTCACCACTGCCTACCCGTTCGGAGCATTACAGGCGTGAGTATTATGTATGTAATGGACTAAGAGCCTGTGAACGCCAGACCTTCGTCATTTTATAAAAGCTGAAAATATGTCAGTACATGCTCACAACACAAGTAAGACTGATGGCCCATTATGAAGTTTCTGCCTGTCTGTCAGTAAACACAGAGAGTTTCTGTGATGTACATCTGGATTGAGTGATCTTTTCTTATATTTCAACGAAACCAAAGCGTACATTTAGTCAAAAATTGTCAAAACTTATAACCGATATCCAAAAATTTGTCACTCACAAGATAATGAAGATATTGACCAATATGTCGATCACTCAATACAGACATTTTGCAAAATGGCTTCAAGCTGAATCTTAGCCAATACTTACTCTGTGGACAAAATTTTCGTATCAAAAATTTGTACCTAATTCGTCACATTGTTTTACAAAAAATCTAGGAACTAAAAGGTAAATCCAATAATCTATGACAGTTTCATTGGATCACTCAATTCAGACAAATTTAGATTGAGTGATTCTAGAAATAGGGTATTATGTAGACATAATAAGTATTTTTTAGTTTCGCCATAAATTTTAGACTCGAAAACATTTTTACAAATTGCAATCACAACACCAATATTTATAGTTAAATAGTTATGAGAAATTAAACCTTTTTGAATTTGCTGAACTGAGTGATCGTTAGAAACGCATGCAGGTAACTATTCCTTTTGTTTAAATGTACACTAACTGCGTTGAAAATTTGTACTACTTTGTGACTAAAATTTGGCATAAAATTCATTTGTCTATGTCATTTCATTTACGAGATTTAATTTTTTATTTTTATTAAAGAATAGAGTGTTTTAGGGTAGATATAAATTTTCACTGTTGATGGACTATTTTATCATCTACTATCTATTGTATTCCTGCCATTGAATCTAAATATAATAACCGTATTTGGTATTCACGCCCTAGAAGATGCAATTTTTTTAGCGACGAAAAGGGAACTTGTTCTTTTTATAATGGTACTGCTGCCTATAATTACGAACTTTCAAATGTTATTTCGATGGAGTTAAATGGAACAGAAAAAGTCAATTCACATGATGGGCCCGAAATGATGTTAATAAAAAAGAAGTCCTACAGATTACTGGGAGGTATAGAATTCATCGCTTCTATGCATCCTGGTGGAATGGGTCATTATAGAGCACACGGGTATATAAATGGACGCATGGTTTGCTATGATGATAATATGCAAAAAATGTATGATAGTAGAAATGAATCACTTATTTTTTTGCATGTACTTCCTTACGTAATTTGCGATTTAAAAGAGTAGTTTGCTTTTTAAATAAAAATTGACAAACATTTATAGTCTTTAATTCTCTTATGATCTCATATTATTATGGTCACCCTACTGCACTTTTCTCTGAAAATTAATGTGAAACGAAGATCTCGTAAATGAAATGACATAGACTAATGAATTTTATGCCAAATTTTAGTCACAAAGTAGTACAAATTTTCAACGCAGTTAGTGTACATTAAAACAAAAGGGATAGTTACCTGCATGCGTTTCTAACGATCACTCAGTTCAGCAAATTCAAAAAGGTTTAATTTCTCATAACTATTTAACTGTAAATATTGGCGTTGTGATTGCAATTTGTAAAAATGTTTTCGAGTCTTAAATTTATGGCGAAAATAAAAAATACTTATTATGTCTACATAATACCCTATTTCTAGAATCACTCAATCTAAATTTGTCTGAATTGAGTGATCCAATGAAACTGTCATAGATTCCTGGATTTACCTTTTAGTTTCTAGATTTTTCGTAAAACAATGTGACAAATTAGGTACAAATTTTTGATACGAAAATGAGGGAAAATGAGGCTGAGGTTCAGCTTGAAGCCATTTTGCAAAATGTCTGTATTGAGTGATCGACATATTGGTCAATATCTTCATTATCTTGTGAGTGACAAATTTTTGGATATCGGTTATAAGTTTTGACAATTTTTGACTAAATGTACGCTTTGGTTTCGTTGAAATATAAGAAAAGATCACTCAATCCAGATGCACATGTTTCTGTGCCCTCAGTGTAGAAGACAAACCAGGAATAGGCTTTGGTCTGCCCACTTACAGCACAAAAACACGAGGTTTTTATGGCCGCGGTATTCTGTTGTTTACTTCCTCAGTCGGACAGCTCAATTGGACGGAAATACCGTCGTGTCTTGTACCTCCTATTGGACCTTCCTATGAAGTCAACTTGTAACATATGTCTACATTACCATATGAACTGACACTGAATTAATATAGGTAACAAGGTCGAATTCTTATTATATTTTATCATTTCAGAGACGACATAAATTAAAAAAGCATCAAGTAGGTCCACAGAATCTCAAGCTGCAAAATGATGAGTTTAAAAAGAGCAGTAACATTGACATTATAGATATAGATGTAGGGAAAGGACCACCTTTGCCAATGAAAGACGTAAATGAACTTATGCCTCATCTAAGCAATGAAAAACCACAACCAACATTATCAATAATGCCTGAGAATAATCCATCACTGATGACCTACGATCATAAAAGTGTTAAAGAAATTTTCAATCAGTATCCTGTTAAAGTGTTTGATGCTCATAACTGTGCAATATGTGGTGAAGGATTTGACTATGTGACCGCCCTAGCTCAACACTATCTGCACAGGCATAATGACCATGATTATACTAAAAGTTATGGGTTGCCGCAATAAAAGAAGTATTGTAATAGTTAGCAACTATCTTTATTGCCATTTTGTAATATAACATTACAAATATGTATACATGTGTAATAATGTTGCATGTAAATTAACAGTTGAACTCAATTGTAAAGAGTAGAAACCATTTATCTGAAACAACACTAATCTGCAATAAATTAATTAAAACCAACATTTGGGAATTTGCTTTAGCCTTTTCTACTGGTTCATGTGTACTATTTTAACGAACTGGGATCCATGGTTCCAGGATGTCACCAATCTTCTTGCGTTCTGAAAAATATAAGCATATTTTATGGTGATTGGTACATTCAATGTCAAAAGTGGTTTAACAATTTCTGAACAAAAACATGAAAGATAATAATTTCATAATTCGCTTTAAAATTTTTGAAACATGTACTTCTATGTATGCTGATAAATGAGCAGTGTTAGGGTTACTGAAACACTTTTACCTGGAAACCCATTAATATAGTTAGGCAGGATTTCCATTTGGATGGTCAGGTAACATTTAAAATGAAACCAAATAAAAAGGAGAAGGAGCAATAAACACCAGACCCTGCACAGAGTCTCTGATGCAGCCAGGAACAACACAAATATGAAGATAATGCAAAAAACAAATATTTCAGAAACAATAGTTCCAAAATATAGGAATAATTTTAGGTTAGTTCAATTGGTGAAATGTGGGTCTTAATTTACCTCTGCTTAATCCTCTGGGGATGAAGGCCAATTATATCTTCAATGACAAACACTTGTACTATTCCAGATCCAGATAGATCAGATGTCAAACAGAACAGAACAGAAACAGATGACATCTGATACCCCAAAAAACATGTATCAACCTTTGATAATGCCGTAAGGCAAAACCGGTCAGGAATTTAATAAATAATTCCGGAGGATGTTGGGGTTTCGTCATCTAGACCGGACATATTTCTATACTCGAAAACGACAAAATATGTGGTCCTTGTGGAACTTACTGTACCGTGGGAAACAAATATACCGAAGGACCACACACTTAAGAAAAATAAATACTATGATCTCACAAACGAATTAATCAAAAACGGTTACGTGGTTAATTTGTATGCAGTAGAAGTGGGAGCTAGAGGTATACCAGCTAAATCTCTCTATAACCTACTTAAAGATCTAGGCCTATCGAGAGCTACAATAAGCTCATTACTAGGACGAATGTCTAAAGCGGCACTAGTAGGTTCGTATCAAATTTGGTTAGGCAGGGAGGGGAACTTGGGTAGTGAAGGTGAGTGTTGATGTACATCAACAAAAGGGGCCCCTTCTAAACCTACACTTGGGTCGCAAGTCCCAGGCACTGTTCCGAGTTCCCAACTCAGCAACGCGATGGACCCGGCACCCGCACGGAGAATCCATGGATTGCTAAGAATATCGTCTCTCTGGAATAGTACAAGTGTTTTTCATTGAAGATGTGTAGCAAGTTCCACCAAGTGCCATTGATCAATAGTATAAGCCTAATTATATGTAAGTATGTATGTAATTCTATTTTAGTCATGAGTGTATCTTCTCATATGAAGTTCTGATAGCTAGACGGTAATACAAGCGGGCACACAATATATATTTTAAAAAAAAGCCATTACTAACCAGGCTCACAAAAGTCTTCAGGATGTAATTGAACGTAGTGCCTCAGCACAGCATCTTTTTCAGCTAAATATTCGTCTCTCTGTTTTTGTGCATACTTCAGAATCGCTGTAATGCCACCGACAGCAAGAACATGTTTTTGAAGCCCTGGAAGAATATTTTATTATTATTAACATGCTTTGATATTAATCATATTTCTTACATTGATGGTTGACCCGTAAATTTACAACAAACAGACGTTCAGATATCTGAAGAGTTTCTATGGTAATTTTATGGATTTTATGGATCCCAAGAAAATATTAACAATTATTACAGCAACACACCAGTAGCAAAGAGTAAGTTTATGCTAATACTGTTTAATGTTATTGTTATGTAATTATACTCGCCACTAAACACCGGACGTCTTGTTTGGAAATTTACAAAACATGCCAGTCCTATTCCTAAGGTGACACCTAAACATTCTGGCCAGTATTCATTGAGTTTTGGTTTTATTCTTCCTTCATCTCCTAAATTAAGAAGTTCAACCGCTGATAACTGAGAGGACATTTTTCATGTGAACTACGCAGAATCGCACAAAAATACAATTTGCAATAGTATGTAAAGCAATTCCTTGATGTCAACTGTCAGTTGACTTGACAGCTGACAGACAATGACAACTGTATTTTTTTTGTTTATTTTGGGACTTAATGACACGATAACTAAGACCTTTAAGTCAAATCTTATTTTGTTTAGTTGGAATGATTGTTGATGATGATGACGACGATGGGCACACTACATTAATACGAAAAACTTTATCCTGAAAGTCACAATCACGAATTTCAAAATTCCGAATTTCGTAATTCCGAATGATTCGAATTCCGAAAGTCAGAAATCCGATGTATCAACCCGAATTTCAAAATTCCTTATGTTCATAACTACGAATGTGTCAGATTTTCGCATTTCAAGATACCGAACCATTACAATTCCAAATGAATAATAATCCGAAATATCAAAAATACGAATTCTGATTATCAAAATTCTGAAACAACAAACCCGATAATCAAACGCCTTGGAAACTTTTTGTTGTTTTGAAAAAGGATTGTTAAATGGGCAGACAAATACCACAGCAGTAGAAATGTCGCAGCCAACGAGCTTAAGCAGTCGTTCAATTAACGGCCTAGGCTCTCTACTGAACGGCACCGTTCAATTAGTGGCCTGAATGGTCTTCAGCCATTTGGTTAAACGGTTAGGCTAGTAGCTTGGATCGATGACGTTTAATTACTTGCCTCGCTGTTTAATAAAATAGGTACCTACGAAATGGATTTATTCTGCATGGTTATAAAAAAATAACCACGAAGGCTAATGCGCATTAGCCTTCTAACCTAACCTATCCAAATCGGATTGTACAGCTTTCTCAATAAACCTATCACTAATTTTCTATCAATACACCTCACCCTACCCCATCGGGGATTTACAGGCGTAAGTATATGTATAGTATGTATGCAATTTTCTGTCTTAATTCGAGGTGGTGCCCATCTTACTCATGGCCTGAGCATTACCCAGCCAGGGTATTAAATGTTGTAATAAACATTACGGCTGTATTTCATGCCGGCCGTTCATTGAATGGCGCCGTTTAGTTAGCAGACTAGGCAGTTAATTGAACGCTAGTTGGCGGCGACAGAAACACGGCAAGTCGCCTTTAGCTCAAATTTTATATGAAGTAATTGGAGAGTTATTAATTATTTAATTTAAAAATTCATTGATTACCTGCTTCTTCATGCCTGACATGGCAAATCAAACTTTTATCTAATTTTGATACTAATTTAAAATGAGCAATGAATTTTCGGAAACTTGAAATTATAGTCCATCAAATCTAAGAGGTACCGTTTGACGTTTCATATTTTTCAAACCGAAACAACTTTGTTCATACGTACATTATTCAGTTTCGATAACCTTTTTCATAAAACCATGAATTTAGAAAGATTTCATTATTGTATCTAAAAATGTACAATTCTTAATATCTAAATGTAATTGAAAACTTTCAAACAAAGCAAAATAACACATATTTACACAGTAAATAATTTCTAATAGTTATATTCTTGACCGCATTACAAAGTTACGTAGTTAGGTCACTGCACGTAGTGTTGCGACTCTTCGGATACACTTGTATGCAAAAAAATCGTTTACATATACGAAAAATCGAATGTATTATTTACAAATTACACTTGACAACCAAACAAATATTTTTTCATGTGAATGGGATTTATCTCACATATTACGATTACATAACTAAATAGTTATGTAATCGTAAAATATGAGATAAAACCCATTCACCAAAAATACGTATTTATAAATCAAATATATTTGCTTCTTTAAAAAGTTGTCATAAGCGATTTGTCGATTTTTGATTTTCGCGCCCAAATAAGTCGGGGTTTCTCGCGCTAACGCTGTCGAAATAGTAAATGGAGTCAGGGATAGTGTTTTTTACATTTATTTTTGTGTATGATAGTATGGGTTTGCATATTACAGAGAAATAAACAAATTTTTAACAAGCACATCCATTGATTTTACAATTACAATTTTTTCTTCTAAGTCTTATTTCTACGTCTAAAACTAATAAAAATAAGGTATGTAGAACTCATTCACAAAAATGTTGTTGCCTGATGTTATAAATTAACGACGTTACTGCGCGACCGCATAATGCACTGAATACACAGATACCCTAAAATAAATTAATTTAATTATTTTTAGGTCAATAGGCAAAATCGCAGGTGTCCAAGTCTCTACAATTTTTTTTTTCTGGCAACACTGCCAACTACAAGCGCACGCGGTCCGCTCGGTCGGTTCGGCGTCAGCAGTCTCTCGCCATCTTGGAAGCTGACTGTGCGCGTACTTGCTTTCTCGTTTGTGTTTTACAATTTGTGACTTGGCTATTACTTTTCTGGACTGATCATTCTTTATCCGTTTACCTTGGCAATATTTATACTGGACTCCGAACTAAGCAAGTGTTTATTAATAATGTCGAAAAGAGGACGTACTTTGAACAGCCAGGCTCGTGAATTGGTGGTGAAATTACACGAGTATTTTGAGCGTGAATCTCAAAATGGTGGACTTCTACTGCCAGTTACACAAGTTCGGGATCGCGTCGGTGAAGCTCTCGGTATTGGTAGCCGCACCGTTGGCAAAATATTAAGTGAAAAATATGGGCCTTCGGGGAGTGACAGTAACGTACTTCACACACCGAAAAAACGAAAAAGAAATAAACCTGTGACAGGCATCGATGAATTCGATAGTCATGCTATTAGAAACCATATATACGGGTATTTTACAAGAGGCGAATTTCCAACATTGGCAAAGTTATGTGCAACTTTAAAAGATGCCGGGCTGTATAAGGGAAGCATAGAGTCGTTGAGAACGGTAATAACAGGAATTGGCTTCAGATACAAAAAAGTTGACAAACGAAAAATTGTTATGGAGCGACATGACATAATTATGCAGCGACTAACATTCCTGCGCGAAGTTAAACAAATTATAAACTGGGATAATGTTATATTTTTGGACGAAACTTGGCTAAATTCCAACCATTCTGTGCCGAAAACATGGACTGATGATTCTGAAGCTTCGTGCTCGAAGGTGCCGATAGGAAAAGGTGGACGCCTCATAATATGCCATGCTGGGTCAGCGTCTACAGGCTTCGTGGAAAACTCTTTATTAGCTTTCCAATCCAAAAGCACTAAAGAGTATCATGAAGAAATGGACGCAGTAAGGTTCCGAGAGTGGTTCTTAAATTTATTACAGAATATCCCTCCTAACAGCACAATTATAATGGATAATGCCCCATACCACTCTGTGCAAATTGATAAAGCACCTACGTCAGCCAATAAGAAAGCAGATTTGGTGGCATGGCTGCAAAGAAAAGGAGTGGATGCCGACATGTCACTATTAAAAGCTGAATTATTACAGTTAGTGAAATTGCATAAACCACCAAAACCGACATATGTAATTGACCAATTGGCCGAAGAGCACGGGCACAAAGTCATACGACTTCCTCCGTACCATTGCCAATATAATGCCATTGAACTGATTTGGGCCCAAGTTAAAGGTAATATTAATATAAATATAAATATTTTATAATATTATAATAATAACACGAGTACTTCTAACATTTATAATTTAAACAATGGTTTTCGTCTGCTATCAAATAGTTACATTATTGTTTTACAGGTTATGCAGCAAGACACAACACAAAACCACCCTTCAGTGTCAAGAAAATGGAAGGTTTATTAAAGGAAGCATGTGCCCAAGTTACACAGGAAGATTGGAGTAAAGTAGTACAAAAAACAAAGAAAATAATAATGGACGACTTCGAAAGAGACGTACACTTTGATAATGTAATGGACAATCAACTGGTCATTAATTTAAATGACGATGATGACGAAGACGACGATACTAGTACTAGTAGTGAATAAAAAAATATCCTAAACATTTCTTTTATTTAATTATAACAATTGATTTCTTAAAATTCGGATATTATAGTAATCGATCTCTTAAAGTTCGGATATTATAGTAATCGATTTTTTCATCCCATCCCTATAATTCAATTGTCAGAACTGTCAAACGGTACTTCTTAGATTTGACGGACTGTAGGAATAATGTTTTTCGGGCTAATAACACTATGGATTTTTAATTAAGTTTGAAAATCGGTACAGATTTCGATTCAGTCGACGACATACATTGTGACGACACGACAACCAAAACACAACAAACAAATCTTTTCAAGACGGTTTACCGAATAATAATAGGACTACTCTCGGCTACCGCATCAATGGGAGGCGCAGTTTTTTTCCACTAGCCATTCTGTAACAGGACGCCCGACGCGGTTCTAAAATCAGTCATCAAAAACACCGTCAGTGCGGCCGCTTTCATTAATTTCGTTTACTCAGAAAATCAGGCGTCTAAAATCCGCGTTCGAACATTCCTATGACAGCCTGACGGGCGCACCTAGGGTTACCAGATCTCCGGATTTGTCCTGAGATCTCCGGATTTTTGGACTCTTCTCAGGATTGCGGCCGGATTTTGCAAGTCTCAAGGAATTTCAGGATTTTTTAGGAATAATACAACATATTACATAGTACATTTAAAAAAATATTTTTTTTTTTAATATCGGCAGCTCCCTTGTACTTAATTGAAAAATAATTGTTTCATATTGAACAAAAGACTTCGGTAGGTTCTCTCTCCTCCTTCATATTCGGATTTTTTCTTTTAAACTATCAGTGATTGTACAGCTATACCGTGGTCGAGGGCGGTAGTTATATGGCGTGCAATGCGCCAACAGTATTTGACAAAAATGATAATACAACCACACATAACAACTAATAGATAATCACGACTTTTGAAAAAAAAAGTAGCTTTTTTGCACAATTTCTGAATCTTTGAGAAATCTCAGGATTTTTGCAATGGAACTCTGGCTTTTTCTCCGCACTTTTGATTTTTCCATATGGTAAACCTAGGCGCACCAGCCAGGGACAAGGCATTAAGGACTTGTATCCAGTTGCCAATAAAATCTTTAAAAAAAAAAATCTTTTCTCAGCCAGGGACAGTGACTAGTCGTGGGTCGTAACGTCTTTTGGGCGTAATCGGTTATACGTAGTTTCATAGATATGAGTAACTAGTTTCAAAACCGATTATTTTTGTAACTAGTTACTTTTGTATACAGTAGAGTGTCGGTTAGTTTTGCACCGATTATTTTTGTAACTAGTTACTTCTGTATACATTAGAGTGTTGGTTAGTTTTGTACCGATTATTTTTGTAACTAGTTACTTCTGTATACAGTAGTGTTGGTTAGTTTTGCACCGATTATTTTTGTAACTAGTTACTTCTGTATACATACAGTCGTGTTGGTTAGTTTTGCACCGATTATTTTTGTAACTAGTTACTTCTGTATACAGTAGAGTTTTGGTTAGTTTTGCACCGATTATTTTTGTAACTAGTTACTTCTGTATACAGGAGAGTGTTGGTTAGTTTTTAATTATATATTTGCATGGACATATGAAAATAAAAAAAGACGCAACGATTATTATATTGCCTTCTCTTTTTATCTTGCGTGTAAGCCATACCTATCCTTTACTCTCGTTGTCCGAGTCGTCTAACGTTATTTGGTTATAACGTGTAACCATAATCATACTAATATTATTCTGTTGAACGAAACGCTAACAGTGACAGTGACTTATATACTCTTTGAGTGACGCTGACGTTTGTTATATTTACCAAATAAATACAGGCCACAGGCACGTTATAACCTCAATCAATATATTATCAACGTGATTCTGGTTTATTTATTGGAAATAATCTGTGAATTTCTAAAGTGTGAAACTTCAATTCAAGTCATAAAAATGGTAATTAATAATTATTTCACAATAATTTAAGTTTTCCCGTTTAGTTTTCAGTTTATACTTAATGATAACATTTATTTTCAGGGAAAACAGAGAAAGACCCGGAAAATAGTTGAGAGGAAATTTGCCAAAATGAAAAAGCTTATCAGCCTTAGCGACAACAGAATTAAACCTAAAGACAGAATTGAACCAAAAAAGAAAAAGATAAATCCACACGAGCTAAAAATAAGAGAGGCTCCACAAGCTAGTTCAGCTTTGTTCTTCCAATATAATACACAGTTGGGTCCACCTTACCATATATTAGTTGATACAAATTTTATCAACTTTTCAGTTAAAAATAAATTGGATATAGTGCAAAGTATGATGGATTGTTTGTATGCTAAATGTATTCCATACATAACAGACTGTGTGTTGGCTGAATTGGAGAAACTCGGGCGGAAATATCGTGTAGCCTTAAGAATAATAAAAGACCCACGTTTTGAAAGGATCACTTGTCTTCACAAGGGAACCTATGCCGATGACTGCATTGTTCAAAGAGTGACACAACACAAATGTTATATAGTTGCTACAAATGATAAAGATTTAAAAAGAAGAATAAGAAAAATACCTGGTGTGCCAATTATGTTTGTAGCTGAACATAAGTACACCATTGAGAGAATGCCAGATGCTTATGGTGCACCGAAAGGAGCTATTTAAGGTTAATTATATATTAGTGATTACAATAATATTGTTTTATTTTAAAGATACATATAACCTTATCATTTTTGTGATTGCCAAATTTAGCAGCTTTAAATGTGTGTATAGCCTGGTGAGAAAATTACAACTAATTGCATTTTATTAGGATAAATAAAGTCCGCATGTTCAATATTCCCATCAAAAGAAAAGATATAACGGTTGTTAGAACCATCACTGTCAAGCTATATCTACCAGAACTCCAATTTCGGCTTGTTGCCAATTAGCCGTTTAATTAACTGCCTAGGCTGTTAACTAAACCACAAACTAAACAGCGCCGTTCAATTAGCGGCCTCAATGATGTTCAGCCAGTTCATTAAACAGGTAGGCAAATGGCTTGGATCGATGATGTTTAATTACTTGCGTAGCCATTTAATCAAACAGCTTAATTAGCCGTTCAATTAACTGCATAGGCTGTTAACTAAACAGCGCCATTAAATGAACACCCTGAATGACCTTTAATAACCTTTACTGAACGGTGCCGTTTAGTTAAGCGCCTAGGCAGTTAATTGAACGGCTGATTAAGCTAGTTGGCTGTGACATACATACATATACTGCTCTTTCCCATTAGTTACTTACTTACTGCCAGCAGGGGACGCCGCGACCGGACGGGTGATCTGCCCTTCGATGTGGGCCATTTCACCCATTTCCCCTATTTATCCTGTAGCGGATAGGGGTGCCCAGCAATCACGGCATTTCGTCAAACCTACCTGTTTCCTTGCAAAAACTTACAATCTGTTCCACCCTCAGATTAGGAATGTCTTCGAGATCTAGTTCATCCGTTCCCATGATTTCCCATCTTTTCAGCGCGTACATGGGACATTCGGCCAGCAGGTGGATGCTGGTTTCCTCGGCATCCATGCACTCCAGGTATTTGGGATTGGTCTTCACTCCTATTAGCGTCAGGTGCCTGTTCAGTCGGCAGTGACCTGTTATCACTTCTATGACAAGCCTTATGTCCCCCATTAGTTGCAGCTTATGTCAAATAATTTGGTAATGTATACCAACTGGATCATTAACACTTACGTGGTGCATAGCATAGTTTAGTCAATCATTTTTAAATAAGATATGCAGTTCTATTTAAGATTTATCTACTATGACAAACAACTCTAGTAAGTACCTACAGCCTAATAGAAGTTACAATTCATTCAATTTGATTCAACTATGCGGCTTCTAGTGATTTTTTAATACAACTGAGGTGGCAGACATGCACATGGCCCACCTGCTGGAAAGTAGTTACCATGGCCACAGATAAGATAATATAATATAATTCTTATACAGATACACAATTAGGAACAAAAAATGGTTACACTCGTAACTTCAAGAAGCAGGCAGTTAGCGTTTTATTTCAGGAGTTATCAACTATAGTCCATCAAATCTAAGAGGTACCGTTTGACGTTTCATATTTTTCAAACCGAAACAACTTTGTTCATACGTACATTATTCAGTTTCGATAACCTTTTTCATAAAACCATGAATTTAGAAAGATTTCATTATTGTATCTAAAAATGTACAATTCTTAATATCTAAATGTAATTGAAAACTTTCAAACAAAGCAAAATAACACATATTTACACAGTAAATAATTTCTAATAGTTATATTCTTGACCGCATTACAAAGTTACGTAGTTAGGTCACTGCACGTAGTGTTGCGACTCTTCGGATACACTTGTATGCAAAAAAATCGTTTACATATACGAAAAATCGAATGTATTATTTACAAATTACACTTGACAACCAAACAAATATTTTTTCATGTGAATGGGATTTATCTCACATATTACGATTACATAACTAAATAGTTATGTAATCGTAAAATATGAGATAAAACCCATTCACCAAAAATACGTATTTATAAATCAAATATATTTGCTTCTTTAAAAAGTTGTCCAAAGCGATTTGTCGATTTTTGATTTTCGCGCCCAAATAAGTCGGGGTTTCTCGCGCTAACGCTGTCGAAATAGTAAATGGAGTCAGGGATAGTGTTTTTTACATTTATTTTTGTGTATGATAGTATGGGTTTGCATATTACAGAGAAATAAACAAATTTTTAACAAGCACATCCATTGATTTTACAATTACAATTTTTTCTTCTAAGTCTTATTTCTACGTCTAAAACTAATAAAAATAAGGTATGTAGAACCCATTCACAAAAATGTTGTTGCCTGATGTTATAAATTAACGACGTTACTGCGCGACCGCATAATGCACTGAATACACAGATACCCTAAAATAAATTAATTTAATTATTTTTAGGTCAATAGGCAAAATCGCAGGTGTCCAAGTCTCTACAATTTTTTTTTTCTGGCAACACTGCCAACTACAAGCGCACGCGGTCCGCTCGGTCGGTTCGGCGTCAGCAGTCTCTCGCCATCTTGGAAGCTGACTGTGCGCGTACTTGCTTTCTCGTTTGTGTTTTACAATTTGTGACTTGGCTATTACTTTTCTGGACTGATCATTCTTTATCCGTTTACCTTGGCAATATTTATACTGGACTCCGAAATAAGCAAGTGTTTATTAATAATGTCGAAAAGAGGACGTACTTTGAATAGCCAGGCTCGTGAATTGGTGGTGAAATTACACGAGTATTTTGAGCGTGAATCTCAAAATGGTGGACTTCTACTGCCAGTTACACAAGTTCGGGATCGCGTCGGTGAAGCTCTCGGTATTGGTAGCCGCACCGTTGGCAAAATATTAAGTGAAAAATATGGGCCTTCGGGGAGTGACAGTAACGTACTTCACACACCGAAAAAACGAAAAAGAAATAAACCTGTGACAGGCATCGATGAATTCGATAGTCATGCTATTAGAAACCATATATACGGGTATTTTACAAGAGGCGAATTTCCAACATTGGCAAAGTTATGTGCAACTTTAAAAGATGCCGGGCTGTATAAGGGAAGCATAGAGTCGTTGAGAACGGTAATAACAGGAATTGGCTTCAGATACAAAAAAGTTGACAAACGAAAAATTGTTATGGAGCGACATGACATAATTATGCAGCGACTAACATTCCTGCGCGAAGTTAAACAAATTATAAACTGGGATAATGTAATATTTTTGGATGAAACTTGGCTAAATTCCAACCATTCTGTGCCGAAAACATGGACTGATGATTCTGAAGCTTCGTGCTCGAAGGTGCCGATAGGAAAAGGTGGACGCCTCATAATATGCCATGCTGGGTCAGCGTCTACAGGCTTCGTGGAAAACTCTTTATTAGCTTTCCAATCCAAAAGCACTAAAGAGTATCATGAAGAAATGGACGCAGTAAGGTTCCGAGAGTGGTTCTTAAATTTATTACAGAATATCCCTCCTAACAGCACAATTATAATGGATAATGCCCCATACCACTCTGTGCAAATTGATAAAGCACCTACGTCAGCCAATAAGAAAGCAGATTTGGTGGCATGGCTGCAAAGAAAAGGAGTGGATGCCGACATGTCACTATTAAAAGCTGAATTATTACAGTTAGTGAAATTGCATAAACCACCAAAACCGACATATGTAATTGGCCGAAGAGCACGGGCACAAAGTCATACGACTTCCTCCGTACCATTGCCAATATAATGCCATTGAACTGATTTGGGCCCAAGTTAAAGGTAATATTTTATAATATTATAATAATAACACGAGTACTTCTAACATTTATAATTTAAACAATGGTTTTCGTCTGCTATCAAATAGTTACATTATTGTTTTACAGGTTATGCAGCAAGACACAACACAAAACCACCCTTCAGTGTCAAGAAAATGGAAGGTTTATTAAAGGAAGCATGTGCCCAAGTTACACAGGAAGATTGGAGTAAAGTAGTACAAAAAACAAAGAAAATAATAATGGACGACTTCGAGAGAGACGTACACTTTGATAATGTAATGGACAATCAACTGGTCATTAATTTAAATGACGATGATGACGAAGACGACGATACTAGTACTAGTAGTGAATAAAAAAATATCCTAAACATTTCTTTTATTTAATTATAACAATTGATTTCTTAAAATTCGGATATTATAGTAATCGATCTCTTAAAGTTCGGATATTATAGTAATCGATTTTTTCATCCCATCCCTATAATTCAATTGTCAGAACTGTCAAACGGTACTTCTTAGATTTGACGGACTGTAAATGGCAACATTGTTTTGGCAAACGTTATAATTTTTAATATTAAAATTAACTTATCAAAATTAAAACATACACTAAACACGTTATTGAGCTTGACTAAATAAAACTATAAATATTCTAATCTATATTGATTCTGCCAGATTTCTGTTGTAATTGTAAAAGTTACAGACATAATGGCTTGCTGCTAGATGGTACAAAAATAAATCGATTGTCACGAAATCTTTATTTATTAAAGTTTTATGTCTTACATGCTTATTTTATCATGTGTTTAAGTTCTGAATTTATTTACGTGATTTTATGTCAGTAATTAAGCGTTTTAATATGGTTATAACTTTTTTATTTCTTTAAATGAGTCTACTAGTGCCATCTATTCATTTTTGAATATAACTAAAGATATTTTCTTAGTATCGGTACCCCATGCCGTGGCCTATGGTCGTGTGCAACACCAAGGGCGGCACACTCGTGCTGCCGACCCTGTAAAGACAGAGAGTTTCTGTGCCGTCAGTGTAGAAGACAAAACAGGAGTAGCCTTTGATCTTTCCACTGACAGCACAAAACGTTTCCAGTGAGCTATGGCTACCCTACTCACCAACGCGAGGTTATTATGGCCGCAGTATTCTTGCAACAAATTTCATCACAAGTGTTAATTTTTTTTATGTTCTATCTACTACAATGTAGAGGCGACATTCTTTAGATCCATAGTTTTCAACTGTACCCACCCACAACTGGTAAGCATGTACAAAAACAAAACCATGAAATAAAGTGTAGAAGTTAAAGGTTCATAGGGTATCGGCTGATTGCAAGTGTTAGCCTGTGATTTCTGCCTACCCAACGGGTAAGGGGCATTTCACTTATACTGGATGAGTTTATAGTCGTTTCTGAAGGAAAGATTGAGGGCACAGTTTCGATACCAAAATAGACAAGACTGGAAATTTAGAGATTTTTTTTTTCATTTTTATTCCCCCAATATAATATTTTCAGACGATTTTTCCATAGAAACTGTGCCCAAAATCTTCCGCTACGAAACGAGTATAAATCAGGGTGTATAAGGAGGTACCATCATCATCATTCTCCTGCCCTTATCCCAAGTTTATTTGGGATCGGCGCAACATGTATGATTTATCCACTCATCTCTAGTTGCAGTCATACTCGTACATTCACTCCGATATCTTTTATTATATCGAAGCTTGATATCTATAAATAAAAACAAAAAAAATATTGTTATACTTTACTAAAAATTATAATTTTATTATAGATATAGTAGTGTTTTGTCACATTAAATAACATTATCTCATGGTCACTATTGCAAGTAATTGTTCAGTTATTTATTTCTTGACTAGGATGTAATACTAGATGGTGGTATTTAATGTACCAGGAGACCCAACCACGTCGATGATCTCGCCAACTGGTTTGGATTCATTTTCAGCCATAGAGTTGCAAATAGATGCTGGTATGGTGAGAGTCTGAAACAATACTTCACTTCAGTATAGGCGCTGACAATAATCTGCAATTGTTATATAACAAAACTAGCTTTTGCCCGCGGCTCCGCCCGCGTGGATGTAACCGCTCGACCGATTTTGTGCAAACTTCACACATACACTAAATAGTCCGAACAAAGCCTAAACATTTGGTTTGGATAGGAGAGCCCGTTCTTGAGTTATAAAATTACAACGAAAACTGGTATTGATTTTCATATATATAAATGTGATTGTATTTTATAGGTTTTCTTAATTTGATCACGCATTAAAGCCTGCTGCGGTCAGTGAACAGTATTTACCGATTACATTTTTGTATTGCATTATCCATTGCAATATATAGAAAAAGTGTTTAACAGTATTATTTTTTGGTAATTTCCTTAGTTATTTCGTGTGAAACGATTTTTTTTAATCCAACTTAAAAGAATCTTTTATTCCCAATTGCTGTACCATTTTTTTTAATTCTGAAATTAATCTTCTACACACAACTAATAATCATATTGCACACCAACCTTCCCTGGATTTAGAGCTTCATACTGATGTCTAAGAGCTTGTAGCTCAAACTCGCAAGATGCTAGCGCATTCTTCAAGTCAAGAGCGAGCGCGAGATCAGAACGTAGCTCGTTGAAATGTTTGCAAATAGCCTCAGTTGGGGTTGGAGCAACATCTGAAACCAAATAAATCACAATAGGCTATTAGACTAGGGCGCCGATACCTTCCATTACTGCTTAATATATTAGCTTGTTCTGAAAGAATATGCCTTGCAAAATAAAATATTTATTGCTTAACTAAACTGAAAAGTCTTTTCATTATTTTTTATTCCCCAAAAAAGTCAAAATATAAACAAATTCAGTTCAAATATATAACTGCTTAGATTGCTCATTAAATTTCAAATACTATATACGTGTAAACGAAACGTAGACTGAGATAAATGCGAATTTCTCTTTTCTACTAACATTCTCCATACATTTTTGTACTACGCACAACCGGCATGTGACGTCACAAGCCTCGATGATTTTGTATGGCATGGAGCAATTTGGGCCGGCCGCGAGAAATTGAATTTTCAATATCAAATATCTTTAGAACTATTTTTCGTGACAATATTTCACTTTGACTGTTCATTACATTATTACAAATTGGTAATTTTTCAAAAGTAAAAAAAATATTGTCATATGGCCTATTTTTGATATTTATAACATTTCGTTTTAGTACAACTTAGGGCATAAATTATGCGGTTCATTTTTGATTTTGATCATATTGAAATATTATAGCTATGTACCTCATTTTAATATAAGATCAATCAATTAACCCACTGCAGTCCACTGCTGGATATAGGCCTCTCCCAATGTGCGCCATTTCGTACGATCATCGGCCTTCCGCATCCAGTCCGTCCCAGCCACCTTTTTAGGTCATCGGTCCATCTGGCTAAGGGGCGTACTACCCTTTCGTTTGCCTTTTCGCGGTTTCCACTCTAGGACTCAATGAGATCATTTGGTTTTATCTTAGAGAACTTTGGATTGTCGATAGCTTAGTGGTCAGCCTCACGATCGAGAGATCTCAGTTTCGAATCCTGGCCATTACACAACTGACCCCTAACACAAGCAATTTATCTTAACCGGGAGTGAGGGGTAGTTAACGAGAATACTAGTAATGTCACTTATCACTACTCCTTTAAAAAGCAAAAAAAAAATAGACTAACCTATATTCATAAGCCTCAGCTCTTGTTCAATGGCCTTAGTCTTCCTCTGTCCCACTCCAGGAGGTAGTTTCATACGTTGAGACCGCAACCAGACGCCCGTGCCTCGTGCCTCCGGGAATTTAATACCAGACCATTCTACCGTCTGCAAAAAAAGGAAATATATTTGTGGATTATAGTTTTAAAGTGAAAAACCTAATAAAACACTTTTAGTGTTCAACTGCCAAGTCAGAGGTCGTAGGTTTGTAACCTGTTCAGTACAAATATATGTGTGCATAAAGATGTATAACTACTTGCATTTGTCGGAGTATTTTTATGTTTAGTAGAAATGTATATGCATACTAACACCCAGAACATAAGCTAGTTAAGCTGTCTAGATTTATATAGCGTTATGTATTCTACATGGAATATTTATTAAATAAATTAGTACTTACAACAGTCTCAATAGTGCGGATGGGCCGTTGTTGAGCCGTGAGTTTCTTCTTATGCAGTTTTCTGTCATGACGTCTAGCAATACTTGATGCATTATTAGAAGGAGTACTGGTTCCTTCATTGTTGTTGTTGACTTGGTTCGTAGTTGGTAAGTTGCCACTGTCAGCTCGAGAAATCAATTTCTGTAAGTCTTGAGTTTTTCTTTCTCTTTCGCGTTTTCTTGCTTCAATCTTCTTAAGTTCAGCAAGAAGCATTTGTTCTTCGTCTATCTGAAGGATTGAAAATGTATGATCTTTATAATATTTTATCTTAACAAATTCTTTTTTTTTACTATTTGTAAAAAAAAGAATTTGTTTAGATGCCATTATCAATCAATCAATTATTTAGCTCATCATGGTCCATTGGTGGACATAGGCCTCTCCCAATATGCGCCATTCCGTCCGATCCGCAGCCTTATGCATCCAGATACCATAACCTACTAATAAAATAGATACACTAACTTGGGGTGCTTCATTGCAACCTGCAAATGGTGCAACCGGGGCAACATAGATAGTAGTGCCTCTCCTAGGATAGGAGACTGCTGCTTACAGCCAATTGCAGACCATAACCCCTCGTCCAGACTATGCTCCTCGCATTGCTTATCGTGTTGCGGAAATATTCGCGCGAGTAATGCCCTAGTATCCAGACACTTGCGTCATTTCCGCATTACATATTTGCATTGTAATGGAGATGGACGTAAACGCTGTAGCATTACTTATGTTTTTCAGAATAGCGAATTATTTTAATAAATGATTATAAAGTACAATATATTTATAACAATGAAATATGTTATATATTTTTAAATTATATGGATTTTTATAACATTGTTTATAATAAAAAATAAAGAAATATACAATATCATATAAATAATAAAATATAATTATATAAATAAATTATTGTAATGTTTTCAGTCAATTTTCATATTTTTTCATTAGACCATTTATTGTCTGTGACGTCATGTTAATGGAATATGTGCTATCCCCACGAGCGCTCGATGCAAAATGTGTTTGTCGCGAGTATGTGAATGGTTCTTCGCGCTCGTATTGCCGCTCTTTTGACTCGCGCCGTGAAGCCGACACTCGCGGCATGACGAATATACCATCCACACCACGTCTGTCAACTTTCCTCGCTCGTCGACATGTCATCTGGACGCAGCATTAGATAGATATCAGCAGATAAATTGCTTACCTGTTCTTGTGTCCTATCAAAGAGCCTTCGAAGTTGTTCCTTCCTCTTCCTTTCATGTTCTGCGTCGTAATGATAAATTCGCTTTTCACCATTTACCATTGTTACTGTATTTGACCATGGATTTGTTTTTACCTGTTAAATAGTTTAGAATTTATTAGGTATCCATTACACATATCAGCAAGGTCTCACCTTATAAAATGCCTAAAGTTTTGTAACTTTAAATGATACGGCGGTGCAGTTATTAAGTGACCATATATCACCAAAAGGATTAGATGTTGTTTTAGAGGTCTCATCGCATAATGTCCCTTTCTCGAAATGTCCTTTCTCATAATATCTTTTTCTCAAAATATGTGCTCTACAGGATTATAGTCTTAATATTGTGATAGCTGCGCAATCCAACATAGTTAGGTTAGGTTCGCATTAAGCCTTCGGTTATTTTTTTTTATAAGCATGCAGAAAAGGACATTATGAGAAAGGGCATTTTGAGAAAAGGACATTATGCTATGAGGCGGTTTTAGACAGTGTACTTCTGAATACAAAATTTACTAAAGTTGTTGTTTTGGGGTGTCACATCTAGACTAACAATATAAATACCTAATTTTAATAGACATATTAACCACCAAGTTGTGGCGAATTTTTTCAGCTATTAAGTGAAACCAAGCAAAAATAAGGTATTTAAATAAGAAATATTTGACATACCTTGCTCAACGTAGCACAAATGCCATAATATCTTTCTTTCAAGTCCTCGACACTCCTATCTCTAAAAGCTGCTCGGTCCCATCTGTCATGTATCACAATGAATCGCAGATCAAATCGTTGACATAAGTCCATCAGATGGTCTGTCTCAGCTTGACTCCAATCTTCTGATTTCAGGTACTGGTTGTATTCAGACTCGGAGTATGAGGGGATTGTTACATGCTACATTAAAAACATTATCATCATCAGATGTCAGACTTACTTGGCTCATGTAATGATTATGGTTGATTTGCAGGTTTCAAACAACCATCATATCATCAGGCAGTTTTTAGGCTTGTTTGCTCGATGGTAAAATTGATTTTATAAACCAGTGGCAAGGGGTGAAAATTTTTAAAAGGGAAGCTGGAGTCAATTTTTCGAATGTAAATGTAAAAATCTCTACTACAGCTTTCTTTAGCCAGGCAAGCTGGTAAGAATCGTGTTGCAGGGAAACCTCACCACTGCTATAAAATATTTGGCACAGAAGTTTAAACTGAACTTGAACTTTGAAAACAATAATACTAGTGACTTGAATATTAATTCTTTTTATATACACAAAAAAATTGACTGCACCCTACTGGATTCATATCAATAATTATATCCATTACCACCAGAATACATACCTTATTAAATTGAGCAAATGGGTATTCTTTGGCTTCATCAGCAACTCGTTTCCAGTGGTGAAATACAGCATTATCTTTCCGTGCTGGGTTAGTGAACGGTGCCCATGTCCATTTTCTAACTTTTCTCATACCAAGTTTGGCTTTTGTTTGTTTATAAGCTTTTCCTGGAGGTAAATAACACAATGATTGAAGAAGAAATCTTACACTTGTCACCAGAATTAATGCATCAATTAATTTTAGTACAATTGTAATGTTGTGTATTAGTATTAATTATTTGTTTTGTATTTTATTCATGTGTTTTTGTTTCGATTGTGTAATTGTTTAATTAAAAACATAATAGAATAATATTAAATGATTATATTTTAATGATATAAAGGGTTATATTCTCTTGTAGTTTTAAAACAGCATAATCATTCTCCCTTTTTGAGAAAAGCTTATAAGTCTTTACAGACAGACAGACAGACAGACAGTTGCCTAATCTCTCAACCTAAAAAAAACCTGCGCCAGAGTCCTTTCTGTCAATCAACAGTCACACTGGCTTGCTGGTATGGTTGGCTTAGGCCCCAAATAGCTAAGTGGGGCCTTATAAACACTTTCTTCTATCGTCATATTTACTTACTTATTTACAATTCAGTTTTTAACAAAGTTTACCTGTATCAGTGGGTAACAGCGGTGGCAGATCCTTATTGTCATTGTAAAGTAGCGCAAAGACTTCCCTGTGCATGCCCTCGGGGCGTTTTACTGCTTTTGTTGTCACATATTTTTTCTTCGCCTTATCTCCATGTAGAATACTATCCCTGCTTATTTCAGCAGTGGGCTGTTCGATATCTAATATATCGAGGATATCAGCCATTGTATCACCTTCAATAAACTATAAATATTATATTTTCCAGACGTGGCGATTGAATGAATCAACTTCACTTCAATTATTGCTTTTCTTTGCTACTAACAATTTTATTCATTAAACAACATTGATTTGATTACATCGTACACATTTTATTCTTCTTCTTCTTTCTTTTCAAAATGGCCTCTGCAGCAAATCGCCGCAACTCCGCCAATATCAAGTTATCAATCGATTATCACGTAAATGTATTATACAGTTATTTAATGGCGAGACGCCAATGTCAAGTGTACCAGAGCCACGTTAGCCACGCCAGTAAATTTGTTTCCGTGTGTCCGCCCCCCACGAGATTCAGATGGACGATCAGGACGTGTGGTTGGATTTTAGGGGGCTACACATTTTATTATATATGTATTCGTCAATTTTACAATGTTTGACAATAAATGACAATGACTGGTATAGATTGCCAGATTGCTATTTGCCATAGATTATATATTTTTATTTATTTTTTCTAGTTGGTCTAGGAAAGGGACAAGGGACTGGCCTATTGTAAGAAATGTGTCAACTTGAGTTAAACCGAGTTTATGACAAATTGGATTTTTCGATGGTAAGTATTTTACTTTTGGGATCGCCATAGAACAAAAAAACAAGTATTTTACTTAAGTATATTTGTTTTATTATCTAAATACATTATTCTCAATGTTGATTTGAAGACCCAAAATAATCCAACCTTTGTTTCACTGTGTGTAAACTGATAAATGACTTAAACGGACTACCTTCAGCAACAACAATTTCTATTCAAGTTTGTCCAGGTTAGCACATCACTTTTACTTGATTATGCGGATCATATGGATATGGATCTACAAAGGGTCTTTATGACAATCATGCAGATAATAGGAAAATTATACTCTGTGGTTGTTCGTGGTGAATAATTCACTTAATTTTAAAAGGGCAATATTTTGTTAATAATGTTGCCAATACAAAATAATAAATAAAATTGACTTTTTTTTTCTTGGCGATTCTGCTGTTTCCGTTTTTAACCCGGCACGGGATTTAAATTTTAGGCTTTGGCGAAATTGCGGTAGCTCTCGCAGAAGCCATAAACCAAAAGTTGAAGTTGAAATTTTAGGCTTGAGGAGTTGAAAATGGTACAGACCTAGTGCAATAGTTGTGTGCAATTAATGGTTTAACTATAAGCAGAGCAACTTCTCAGCATCTAATGAATTGGGTACAGTCAGCATCACATGTACCATTTACAGATTTTGATAAAATAGTGTTTGAGCAAGGAAAAATGCTGTTCAAATGTAAGAGGAAAAAGGCAGTACATCTGAAGTCAGGAAAAGTAATTTTATAAGTCAAAATAAAGTTACTAATTATTTATTTTAGTTAATTATTTTTATTCTTGTAAACCTCATTTGCTTAATAATAAGAACTTCATGCTTTTTACAAGCTTTTATTTAACTTGCAATGTATGTTTGTTCGGGTGGAATCTTACAACTCAATTTTAAGGCACTTGCCCTCAACCGATTGAGCTGAAATTTGGTATGCACGTTCAGTTCGGATGACAATGCAAGAAAAAATAAATAGATTGTTTTTAAAAAGGTTTTTCGAATATATCTTATTATATTTAGAATACATAGTTGTTCTGTTTTATTCTATTCCAATCATCATCGGTAATAATCTAAGCATGGCATCTGGACTGTCGAGTGGTGCCTGCAATCATAAAATATCACATTAGCAGTTATGATACCAAAGTTTAAAAGGTTTTTAGTTAATATAAAGTGACGATTCCATGGACTAGATAAGGTACCTATAGCATAACTTCTTAGGTTGTTATCAAAAACCTTTGTTATCAAAAGCCTAGAAAGACAATTAAAAGCATATAGGTATTATTTACTCCGTTACTCATACCTAAATCTTTTAAAATATTGCTCACCGATTGTCCAGCAGCGTTTACCCAGTAAAATGTCAGTCTCTCAGTTCTACGGAAATAGCCTTGCACTAATCTGTTTACAACTAACGTTTGTCTTCTGCTGTTATTGAAATCTGTCTGCCCATACCAGCGAAGATTGTCGACCCAATCTAGTTGCCCTGAAAGAGGAGATCACTGTGAGCTTAAAAGTTATATAAGTCACATTCCTGTTTTTTTTTAAAGTCGGTAAAAATGTTAATTTATAGTAGGTATGTGTTCCGCTTCTGAATACATACAGGAAATGCTAATCATTATTAAGTATCATATTACTATCATTATTAAGTTCCGCTTAGTTACCTGGTGTGTTTGAAATTGCGTCCAGGTTACCATTATAGATGGCGATGGTGAGATTCGTATTTTGAAGAATGTTTTCAACTGCAAACAGAAAAACGAAAAAGTACAGGGAATGAAAGAAGGCAATGGTAAGTTATGCTTAGGTATTTCGCTGACGTATTTCTTTCAAGTCATTGAAAAAATAAATGTTTAGAAAAAGTGGGTACAGTCAGCTGGTCAGATCGATATTGACAAGCAAGTACCTATTTGGAGTAGGTTTCGCACATCAACACCACCGTACATCCAGCATGGTCAATGCGAAGATGCAAAGTATCATTTTGAGTAAGTCTCAAAATGATACTTTGCTAGTCATGATCGATTGTATGCTAACTGTAGGTTCACTGATTAGAAAAATAATAATATTTCAAAAAGATGAAATTTTCAAGGCGCATCATTTTGTTAGCAAGTACCTAAGTAGATATAAGGAAAGGTGAAGTAGTGTAGGTACATTTATCTAGTACCTACAAATATGTCAAGCAAAGAACTGCTTAGGTTAAGTTAGAGTTTGTGAAACGAGTCTTACTTTGGTTAGTGAACGGTGCCATAAATGAACTCTTGACAGCATCAACGACGGCATCTCGATGAGTATCATAAGTTACATTCGAATTTATGCCTAAAGCTGGAGCTACTATGTTATTCATGAAGTCGATACCATCACTACCAAATATTTTTTTGATGTAACTGCGATGGCCGAAGTAATCTGAAAATTGATTATTACAAATTGTCAGAAAGAACTATGAGTGGATACTCATAATACTCACGATGAAACCCGGCACCGGGATCGGTGCCGGGTTTCATCGTGGTGCCTTCTGTACCTAGCCTAATTCCCTAAAAGGTAATTTTACATTATTACTAAGAAGTAGTAAATTGAAGGAGTCTGAGATATATAATCCGTTAGCCGATTATGATTATAGCCGCGTGGTTCCTGGCAGAGTAGAATTTGGGCCACCCCTTCTCTTCCCAGCCTAGGTGGTGTCGTACAAGGCGACTAAGGGATAGGGCTGATTAACTTTAACATCAGACAGATATGTACAGCCCAGACACAGCCTTAGATGCATGGCTCGAGTCTACAATAGTGCCCGGAATACGGCAATAGGCTCACTCCCTATTAAGTGGGACCGAATACAGATTGATGAAATCTGGGTGTTAATTCACCTTTGCTTAACCCTCCGGGGATAAAGGCGTGATTATATGTATGTAGCCGATTATGAAAAGGTACGATTATTCGTGTCTCGGAGCGCACATAAATAATTTACAAAACATTTAAGTTCCATAATATATCTACTGCTCTCGGTCGTTGTTATACTGGCAACTTAATTATTTATGTCTAAGGTAATAAGGTAGGTACTAGCAGAGTTATTAAAATATTAATTAGGTACGGCCTCAAAATGAAACAAACGATAAATATAGGCACGTACTTATTTTAAGTATCTACTGTATGTCATATTGGATTCCGACCCTATGCTCCCCTGAGTTACAATTTAGACAAACCAATCTAGGTACTTAGCAGAAGTGCAATAGTCTGAAGACTGCCCAATCCACGAATATGTCCAGCTAAGAATCTGCCTAACCCCAAATCTGTTCCATACTATACTGGTTCTTAGCATTATTAACACAATTGGTGAAAACTTCTCAAAATAGATATGACTATTAGAAATAAATAGTGGGTAAGTACCTACCTTTACTTTGTGTAGATTCTTGAGTCAGCCTTTCAACAATGTGCTTCAGATTGACAGCTACAGCACCTGCATTGTCGTTGACGAAACTACCAAGTGTAATGAAGTTATCGAAAGCTCTTTCTAAGTTTCCATTGATGACAAAAGAGTTAGTTTCTTGGGCTAAGCTTTCTATATCGCTTCGTCCGTTATCATCTATATAACCAAGTTCCTCGAGGTAAAAGCCGAGTTTAGACATGGCTACAGCAGGAGATATTATGCCATTCCCTATTGCAATACCATTCACGTTGATATTCAATGAATCAGAACTCTCCCTCTAAAATCAAATATTAATACCCAATTGGTATAAGAAAATAAAATACCATAACATCCGATCCTAACTGGACTCTCTGGACATGGACCACCCTTGAAATATTCTTTTTCTAAAAAAATAAGGATCACAATAATCCATTTGTATGAATTTTAATCATTTACATGCTACACACATGAAAACAGCGATTTCATTGAGAACATCCTCCTTTATTGAAGTTGGTTAAAAAGTGCAATATAGGCATAGGTACCTAAATAAAGTATGCCTTACGAATAAAGTAGAACAGAAGACGATTTTAGAGACTCTTTTCTAGCGTATGGAAGTCATTATGCATTTTTATCTAGATATTTCGTAGGTACGCGAATAATTTAAATTATCTATATGTGCATTACTTATGCACATTCCCCGTTCATTTATTATACTTACATACACATCTGTGCTATATGTATACATCTGACAACAGGATAAAATTAATGAGGTCGAAACTAAAATCTCTTTGTAGTTTTTATGTAACAAAAAAGCTTTGGAGGTTGAACACATAAACAAATGATGTATGGCAGGCTACACCTGTTAATGGATAATTTGTTTTGATTACCTACACAGGATTAGTCATTGTGGTTTTGTTACTTAGGTAGGTACCTGATTAAGCTCGTTGAGCCTGGTCGCAAGTGCTACAGCAGTTTTTGCTCCATCTCCTTGCCCAAAAATATACAATGGTGCGTTTCTATACGCGACGTGTATTGAATAAAAAGATTCCAATACGGTAACTAAATGTTCAACTGTGAAAGAAAGAGTTTTTAAAATATCTCATGATATAGAATGTATATCTTATAATGTAACCTTTTTCTTCTGCCTACTCTGTCTTCTGGTAAACTGAACATAAATCTAGCGGTATCAGGTCCAGAAGGTGCCTATTTATTTAGAGCGTATACCTACCTGGATTAAAAATTCCTTCCTTCCCATGCCAATTGGTATCCAGATCCATTCATCCATTTTTTTTGCTTTAAAACTATCATATAAAATTGTAAATAATGTTTATCGGTTTCGGGTCCTCAATAAGGTCTTGAAGGCTTAAACCAAATTCCCCTGCGAACTGGTAGCCTTACTGATTGATAGACGAGGCAGGCAGAATTTGCATGTATGATTATATCAAATAGAAGAGTTGAAGGCGAGCGGACTCTAGCCCCTCTAGACAAGTGGTAATTCGCTAGCCGGCGTTTGGTGGAATAGAATGACGAATATATGGGATTTGAAGTATATGACTGTCGTTAACACATGTCAAATACGTCAAATCTCATACATTCGTCGTTCTATTCCATTAAGCGCCGGCTAGCGAATTGCCACTTGTCTAGAGGGGCAGGCTCCGAAGTTCTGATCGACATACGTAGGTATACTCTTGCCTCATAAATCTGTTTCATCAATCTTCTTTTGTATATCCACTCTCCAAGGTCTACACAAACAAAGCATAACATTCTTGATTAAAGCATTTACTTCATATATACTGCACAATGATTGCAATTGAAATGAGTTCATTCTACTTTCATGATTTTGCTGCCATATACAACTTTCACTTTTATGCATGAATTATATTAATTACTATATGATTATGAATTGCCTGGAATGTCTTACCGTTTTCATCTACATTCCTAGGAATCTTACTATCATCCAATGGTTTACTAAATCCTACACCTACCGGGGCGTCTATGAACAGTAAATTGCAGACGTTAATCTGAAAAGATACATTTTTGGTAAACTTTACCTTACCGCACAGCCAATTTTAAGTTTTATGCATTTTAGGGAATAGTATTCTCGTCACCGCAAGCAACGGGAACCTATTCACAGAATAATATGCTATGAGCTAGTTCAGACTATATCCTAGATGAACCAAGTTCCATCCAAATCTGTTCAACCGTTCCAGCATGGTTGATTAACCATCCAGTCTATTATATCATAGTAAGGAATAATCCCAATAAAGTATTACTTTTAACAGTTAATTTGAAACTTATTTCAGGTTGTAATGGAAGAAGCCAAAATAAGCCTGTAGATCCTAATAAAATATAGAGTGGATGGGCTTGTGGAGAGGCGGTGACTAATTGACTAGTCTAAAAATAATACTCACCCAAGAGCTATTTCTTTCTTCGAGATTAAAATCATATGGTCCAATCATACCCAGGTTGGCTAGAAGACTAGGCGGGACACCTGTAACTCCGTCTAACCATAGTACTATAGGACGAGTTAAGGGTGCAGACGCCACCGTAGGGAAGAACCACCAAAATATATCTCCAACATCACTTATCCTTGTGAATGCAGCAGTATTCGACAATAAACCGATACCTTCTCCTTCTAATTCTAAGAGGAGAAAAGAAATTTAAATATCCTTTTATAATTGAATACACGCTAACTTTGTTATTGTATTTATGTTCGATATGAATAAAAAAAAGACAAAAGAAAGAAACTAGATTTGTGATTTAATTAAAATTGTGTCATTTATAGTTTCTGTCCACTCTCACGATTTTCAAAATACGAGTCTCGATTTAGCTTACTAAGTCGACGATACGTAAAATGACTTACGTATCGTCGACCGGTAATACAATGTCCATTGTAAATGTATCGCAAGATATTTTAGTTCATTTTTAATATTTAATAATATAATTATAACTATAATAATAGGCTTGTAACTTGGGTAATGAGAGTAATGACGTCATTAACGATAACAACCTTAGGTTCACACGAAGACATGACAGGCATTTTATTAAATTAGTCCCCAGCACACCATACTTTGAGGAAGCGTTGTTTTATTATAATTGCCATTTCATTGCACTTGCTTCAGATATAACTATATTTCCCACACATTTATCTTGTATTTTCAATTTTAAGATGCACAAATCTTTACATGAATTCAACACATTTATTTTCTTGTATCTACATTTTTAAGGTGAACGTATACTTACATGTACCATGTACATGTACTCATGATATAATTATTTACTTACCAATAACAGAAAAGGGTTCCTCTTCTGTGCTATCTCTGGTTACTAACCACCAAATAAGAACAGCCAACCCTGCTGCGGCAAGTATTGCGCAAATAACACTTGCTAGTATTATTGTTGTTTTTCGTTGCATTTTACTTTATATTGTATACTTTATGACAATATGTGTCTATACATTTTCCGTTGAAAGCACTATGATTCCCTAAATATGTATGTGACTCTGAGTAAATAATATCTATAAGATATCTGAAGCCCTATATTTCACTGATAATTTTCATCATGATTTGATATGAGGATAAACATAGTTTTATTATCTTGGAATTATATTGTACTTGGTCTGATAAGAAACAGTATAGGTATAGATTAATTGTTAATAAATAAAAGTATTGGCTAATATTATCTACTTATTACTTGATCTTAAACATGCACATTCTAATGATAAGATTACCGAAGCTTGAAAGACATTTTGTTATCATCAATTGACATAAATTATTACTTGTGAAATATGCCCAGATACTAATTAGTGGATATGTATTAGTTTAATCTGCTTCTCAAGAATTTCTCGAAGTTTTATAATGTAGTTTTTGTTTGTGTTTAAGTATGAGTTTATTTTGAACTCCCTAAATATAAATGACGATATCAATTTGCCAGTAAAATCTTCAAAATGTACAATCACATAGAATTTTTATATATAAATGTCAACATCTTTAAAAAATATATTTTTATTTGTAAAATCCTAGATAGGTATTATTAAATTTTAGACTGCCTCAGTCCATTATTCATTCATTTTTCTTCTTGTAAACCGTTATTCGATGAAGTGGCTGTTATTTATGTATTCCTTAAGAATGAATTATTTATTATAAAGTACTACTATTGACAAGCTTTGCAGTGCTATCAATCACACATATTAGATCATGCACTTCGGAATTGTCATATCGTTATCATTATCTTCTTAATATTTTATATATATAAAATTTCGTGTCACGATGTATGTTCTTGATAAACTCCGAAACTACTGAACGGATTTTGATAAAATATTGTAACCATTTATAATATGGTCCAACTTAAAAGATAGAATAGTCTTTTTCTTAATCACGGAAACGGGAACTGAATTCCAATCGGGCGAGGCCGCGGTCATCAGCTAGTAGGAGATATATTTTTTGTAGAATAAACACTGTGTGGCCTTGAGGTTTTGCTTCTGTTGTTCGTTGCTTCTATCTTAGCCAGATTTTAAAAAGCAAGGGCAATACAGAAATGAATATAAATTTGTATAGGTACAATGTATTATTCACATACAGATTGCATGAGCGCTCGCCATGTAATATGGTAAATTATTTTGTTTTGTGGTATGTTAGTCTGTCACATCAAACGAAACGTTTTTAGGTAATATAATAGTGCCCAAAAATGCATTGGAAAATAACATACTGTACAATGTGGTCTATAGTTTGGTATCTACTAATTATTTATTATTGTTTTATATAAATACAAACCAGTGCTAAGACTAGTGTATCGGTAGAGCATTCAACTGATAAGTCAGTAAATAGCAATGTTTCCATTTTCCCTCAATGCAAATACATGTATATGAATATGTTATTTGTTTTTATAATATGCCTGAGTTGTTTATTACCCTTTAGGACCCACATTAGAAGCTCGTTAAACCATAATAGCACTTTGTAGTGTGTAGCCCTTGAATATTATCAAGAAAACCTAGAAATAAATCCACAGATCGTGTTAAGAAATATATTTAATTCGTAAGAGTACAAAAATTTTAATTGCTAATGTTAATTTTAATTTTCAAAGTTAACCAAAAGAAGTCATATCTCTAAGAAACGCATTCGATCCAAATGGGTTGTCTCGGGGTACCTGTAATAATAGATAGGTAACTTTCAAAATCAGGTAATAGGATACATGTTATAGATGTTCAAGAAAACGTGAGGTTTTCTCATCTTTAGGTTTTTTCTTCATCATACTTTGGTTAAATGATTTGTATCTTGATCATTTCAGTACAATTTTAGGGTAATGATAAAGTAGTGATAAAGGATAATGTCGACCCATACGTATGTAAAAATATGAAGGGGAGCTGTTATATACTGCGATGATGAATCAGGTTGTCTGCAAACAGGGTGACTACCAGGAAACCTACTACCGAAAAATATATTCCACCAAAAACATTTTTATGTAAAAATGTTGCCAAGACGAGTCTACGTTGCTTAACTTGTGAAAAAGTTATCAGATCTCGTAGAAAGCCAAGCTCTAAAGACTGCACGCTCTAAACCTACAAGCTATACACTACACCTTACTCGTACTGTAATGAGTCAGTGACGAAATTAAGAGTTTTGAGACATTAATAAAATCTAAAGTATAATAGCTACGACATTCAAACTTTGTATGTTTAATGATTGTACTGATGGCATTCTATCTTGAAAAATTTAACTGTTATCATCATCCAAAGCAAAGTTATGAGAGTTCAAAAAACGACGAAGCGTTTCGAGAAAAGGTATAGGTAGTGCCAGTGCGCTTCGCTTGGCTCGTCTTGGCCGTAAATCCCATAAAGTTACTCCAGATTCATTTCTGCAGACTTTAGGCTACATGAAGTACCGTTTCCGATTGCGGAATAAATGCGTTTCATGATATAGATTACCTGAAATTTATGTCAGCAACTTCGAATACAGGTACGTTTCATGGTAACCCAACAGGTAAGAAAATCATACTTACACTATGTCCAGCAACATTTATCCAAAAGAATCTAAGAGGACCGTAAGACTTGTAGTAACCCTCAAGTCTATTGTTTTCCCATATCGGCTTGCGAGGTGAATTTTTGTATTCTTCTGCCCCGTGCCATTTTAAGCGATTCACCCACATAATCTGACCTGAAATTTTAAGGTACGGTGCGAGGTAATGTTCAGTATCAAACTATATTGGATAACGTTATGAATATTGTAAAGACATTCAAGGACAGTACAAGTTATCAATAAGATACTATATATTATATCAAATTGAATTGAAATGTATTAATTGAAAAATATGAATGAAGTATAGATATATCGAAACATAAAAATGAAGTTAAAGGTAGGTACTTCAAACATTATTATGGTACTAATAACAGCTGCTACAGGCTGAGAGTTTTTGTTCAATACTTAAGAAAATACGTACCCGGTGTAGCACATATCAAATCTAGATTTCCGTTGTATTTCGTGACGATAATAGGATCCTCTTGATCCAATAGTTTTTCAACTGAAACATTGAACATAATAAATTATGATGAACTTCAAATTCAAATATCACACAAAGAAATTTTTTTGAACCACGAATATTTTTATGGTTAATAAGGACTTAGCTTCAAATCTTAATGATTAGGTATTGTTTGTAATTTTATACTAACTGCCATCAGTAACAGGTTTCATGAAGTCCACACGTAAATAGTCGAATACAGGACCCGACTGTCCGCCCCAGGTCACGTGCTCAGGGATTCGTAAGGCTCGTTTCACGTCGTTATTCATTATATAGTCGAGATTTATTTCTTCTTGTCTTGCCCAGCTCGCGTCCGACATGTAAGGTACATTCCGGATCAACATATCTCTTGACAATTCTGAAAGTATAGAATTTCATTATCAGTGATAATTTTGTAATAAATATTAAATAATATAAAAAATAACCAGGTTGTATCTATTCTATGTTAATCACCAATTTCGATAGAATATAGGCAAGAGGTTTTACATAAGTACACCTCTATGCACACAAAAGTTTAGGCAGATAAATATTTTACATTCATATTTCGCGGACAAGACCCCACGAACTCCAACCTCCGCCCCCCATGAGCGCGGGCCTGAGGGTGACGGGTGGAGCCGCTCGTCACGCTAGCAGAACCAGGCCACGGCGGCGGCGCGCATCGTATGCGCGCCCCCCCCATACCGGGGGCGAGTCGGGGACCGCGTGGTCCCCCCTCCCGAGGTGGGCCAGACCAAGAGGAATGGCCCTGGGTCAGCCAGGGTTCGAGGGATATGTCACGAGACAACCTCACCTTCGGCCTAGCACATCGACCCAAAGACGGCGTGCGGTTAAGTCGGTTCGAGTCCGACTTCGGAGCCGAAGGGAGAGGCCCTTCGGCTCCGAAGGGGGGGAGGTATCCGTGGGGATTTCCGTGCCGGGTATAGCCCGCGCTCATGGGGGGCGGAGGTCGGTTTGCGCCCTCCGACGCCCGAGCCGCCTTCGAACGCGGCCAGCGATGTCCGTGAGTCTTTCTCGCTCGCCGCGCCCGCTCTGCTGTCTCCTTCACGAGCATGACCTGCTCGCAGAAGGAGGCGCTGGCCGCCCACGCATCCGTGCAGCGGACCATCGCCGCGAGCAGGGTGGAGAGCGTGAGCACTCTCACCCCCAGGGCCGTCACATGCTCCCGCTTCGGCGATTCAAACGCCGGACATTCGGTGAGCGTGTGCAGCCCCGAGTCCACGCTCGCGTCGTAGTGATGGCACTCGGGCGTTGGCTCTATGCAGGTACCGCCTGAAGTTACCGTGCCCTGTAATGATCTGCGTCTGACGGTACGAGAGGCCACCGTGTTGCCTCTCTAGCCACTCCCCCATGATGGGTCTTACCGCCGCAATCACGGCGTGCCCTGCGCGTGGTTACTCAAGTCGTAGCTCCCACTCGGTCACCATGGCCCTGTGGAGCCGGGAATTTCTTCGGGCTTGGGATCGAATCCCCGCTCCGCGGCACTCTATCGGTTCCGAAAGGGTCCTCGCTTCCAGGATCCACGGTGGCGATCCGGCCAGGAGACTCGCCGCTTCAAAGGATATCGTGCGGTACTCCCTGATGGTCCTGGAGGTCGTCGTCCTCTGAGCGCCGTGGAGCAGAGGCAGGAATCTGGCCCCCAGGGCCTCCCACTGTACTTTAAATATACTAACCACCTATTGACATTCAAATATTAAAGTTGCTTTTAGTGACTGAAAGGGCTACCTATCCTATTCGCTGAAGCATAGCGAGCAAGAGACAAGTCTAATTTGCAAAATGCAATGGTGAATTAAAACCATTTCCTACAATAGTTATATCAATTTGTTCATCTGACTATCGGCATACACCTAAGTTGTATGTTCTTACCGTAATTACTCCTCGTGTCAGGCATCACATTGGATACTGTCATTTTTGTCAGTATATTGTAGAAATCGACTCTAGTGAGAGCATTTTGAACTGCTCGTTGTGTATTTGACCACTGTGCAGTAGAATTGAAGTACTGGCCTTCGTTGAATAAACGTTCTGCCTCTCTGGCTGCTGTCTGGATGCTTTCATATCCCGCCTGATCTACGAGACCAGCTGCTAATAGCAACGGTCCCCAACTGAGAGTGAGGTCGACTGGGTGTATCCATGCATTGCCCATCGCAATTCCCCTTAGGTTAGATTGAATTGTGCCAGCTTTTTCTGCCTAGGATATAACGTTTGATAAAATTTAATTGGTAGTGAACACAGAGTACAAAAGGTATCGACATTACATTGGCAGGTCAATACCCACAGAATAACGGGTTTGTCCTAGGTCCTCGATCGTTGTAGGTTTGATCAATTATGGCGATAAAGTGAAAAGAATATAGGAAGGGAGTATTTATGTAGTGGATTGTAACTATTGTTTATATCTGCCTTAGTCGAAAAGGCGTGAATATATTATTTATGTATTACTATTTAGAGAATATCAAAAGATGACCCCGATAATTAGGTGCCTGCTAAGGATTTGATTAGCATTTAGTCAGGGCCGTCTTAAGGCTATATAGCGCCAGGGTGCGAAGCTCAGACTGCGCCCTCTCCCCCCGGTCAACAAAAAAAACGCAGTAAATTTTTGATGTTTCATTTATTTTTCTCTAAGATCTGTAATCCATACTTTTAATATTATAAATGCGAAAGTAACTCTGTCTGTCTGTCTGTATGTTACGCTTTCACGCCTAAACCACTGAACCGATCTTGATGAAATTTGGTACAGAGGTATAGAGCTCGAGAACGGACATAGGCTACCTTTTGTTGCGAGAAAGGGGTTTATAGGGGGGAAATAGGGGATGACAGTTTGTCATTTTTGTAGATTTCCTAATGAAATTTGGTACAGAGGTGGATTAGAGCTTGGTAACGGACATAAGCTACCTTTCATAGCGAAAAGGGGGGTAGAAGAGGGGAGTAGGGCCATGAGATGAAAGTTAGTCATTTTTGAAGATATCCTGATGAAATTTAATACAGAGATAGATTAAAGCTTGGAAACGAACATAGGCTACCGTTAATCGCGAAAAAGGGGGTTTAAGGGGAGAGGGGGGATAGGGGATGAAAGTTTGTCAGATTTGAAGATATCCTGATGAAATTTGGTAAAAGGATGAATTGGAGTTTGAGAGCGGACATATGCTACCGTTTATCGCGAAAATGGTCCCCCTTTTCACGATAAAAGGGGGGAGTAGGGCCATGAATGTCTTCTATTGTGAAATTTGGTACAGAGATAATTTAAAGCTTGGGAACAAACATAGGCTACCTTTGATCACGAAAAAGGGGGTAGAGGGGGGGGATAGGGCCAGGGGATGTTAGTTTGTCAATTTCGAAGATATCTTGATAAAATTGATATAATATAGAGTTCGGCCTGCGCCCCCTCGGGCTACGCGCCCGGGTGCGGCCGCACCCTTGAACCCCCGGTTAAGACGGCCCTGCATTTAGTTATTTATTTTTCACTGACCTCGCTGGAGTGCTTCAAGGTACTGAAATGTTGCAAACTTTTGAAGGCCATGCAGTCATATTACTTCATTTTAAACCTATTCTAAATCTAAATTGCGTGCACGTGCACCTAATATTTTCAAACTTTCGAACATGCCTTTTAAAAGTGATATCTAACTTGATATATTTTAATCTTTGGTCATACGTACCTCACGCATACGTAAAGCCATATCCACTGCCATCTTACCACCATAAGATTGTCCATAGATGTAAAGTGGCACACCTCTAAATTCCGGATGATCATTATAAAATCCACGCATAAGGTTTACAAAATCAAGAGCTGTAAATATCAATGGTTTTGATAAAATTTTTAACAAAAGTAAGCAAGTATATGTTTATGTTAATAAAATCAAATGAAACTTACCGATTTCGTCATTAGTTGTAGTTAGGAACCTGAGTTCATCAACATAACTGTATCCTGTGCCTACAGGATTGTCTACGAAGAGGACGTTGAAGTTATTGACCTGTAAAAAAATAATGTTTAATATACAAGATCACAGTTAAAAGTATTTATATATTCTAAAAAGTATTAAAATTGTTTAGAGGCCAGAAGAAAGGCTGCAATTTCGCTACAACTTTTGTTCTGAATGAATTCAATAACTAATATTGTAAATTCTTTAGGTACCTACCCTTATTTCTTATTTCCTAGAATGCATTGGCTGTTCCGACTTGGGAAGTACCAGCCCTCATACTTATATACATAAATGACTCACCCAAGTGTAATTTCTTTCTTGTAGTGTTAGGTTCAGAGGTCCTAATATATCAAAATTACCGATCCCAGTAGAGGATCCACCTGGTCCACCTTGTAGCCATACTATCAAAGGCCTTTCCGTATAAGTATTGACATCAGCAGTCGTATAAAATAACCAGTAGAACATGTGCGCCCCTTCTCTTACATCCACATAAGCGAAGTCCTGCTTAAAGGGCCCGAATTGACCTATAGCAATCAAGTTTTGATTAGGATTTTTAAGTTATAGTCGACACTCTCAAGTTGCTTTCCCGAGAGGGAAGCGTACTACTAGGTTTTTTTTCAATATATAAAACAATTGTTAAGTAGATCAAGTACCAATTCAGACCAGTAACAATTTTGATATTCAAGCGATACTGGACGGTGAAGACCGCTTTCGCTTTGGTGAGCCGTATACTTAGAAAAATGAAACAAGCAGGAGACTGCCGTCTCTTATTTTGGTACATCCTGACGACTTGACTATTTATGGTTGGTATGGCTACATTATTAGAATAATGAAATTAAACTCAAAACTAAAAGGTATCTAAATTTCCTTTTCTCTCGTATTTGTAACTAGTTCTAGTTTTAAAGATTCACATCTTTAGACTTTGCACTTTGCTGCAAGCCTGCCAATAGCAAACAAGCAATCACACAAGTATTCACAGTAAATACCAGTGAATACTAACAATAAATTACGGATATTACTTAAAAAAATATGTTAAGTAAGGAAATCTGAATATATTAATTTACAATGCAATTGTATTACTTACCTGTTACATATTGACTTGATAAAGTTAATATTAAAATCGAATAAAACCACATTTTTGTGTTAAAGATATACACAAGATACACTAAAAGTGAACAAATGTTTTATCGACTATAAAATAAAATTAGTGATACACTATCTCCGTGAATACGAAATAATATATCTGCTACTTGACATATATGTTTGACTGGGATCTCTATTGATAGCTAAATGTTGATAGTGAAAATTTATTACTTCACTAATTTTGGTAGGTGGGACAATGGGTTCATATAAGTACCAACCACTCATTCAAGGTCGTATTATCTGAACGTTCTAGTCTAGGGTATGTTATGTATATGTATTCTTTTCGTGACATAACTTCTTTAACTTCCTTATGGCAAGGCTTTCTTCCCTCAACAATACAGATTTACACACTGACGCTGTACCACCTCTCCCGCGACAAGAGTGGTTTATGAATTTCATTTATGGTATTTCCGCTTTCTATCTGATTAAGAGAGGACGTAGGGTGCAGCGAAGACCAGAGGACATGACGTTGAGGAATTCAAGTAACAAATTGCACCAAGACTTCTTGAAGAGGAAGTCAGCTTGCAAACAAAATATATAAAGCAGTACCTAATATAGTTTATTTAGGAATAGTATTTGTGAGCAACTTAGCAGTTTGTTATTAAATATATCTAACACATATGTTGTGCTCTAATAACTCACCTGAAACCAACAAGTACCAAGGACTGTGCAAATAAAACATTAATATCGTACGTACGAGAGCTCTAAAACCAAAGTTTTTTGACCTAAGGGATTATTGAAAAGTACCTAAATGTAACCGAAAATGTATTAGTGTTAATTTGCGGTTTTTCGTTGTAAAATGATGCATTTTCGAATGCTTCGAATAAATTGAATGTTTATTTTTTTAATAGTTCACTTTCAAAGGGAGTACCTAATGTTACTTTTTTAAGGATATTACCTGTTATGTCTCACCAGCATCCAACACCTACGTAGATACCTTTATTTCACATAGTTTGGTTACAATGTACATTCATACTTCCGCCAGCCTCTTTGCTACAGCCACTGCAATATCTTCATGAATAGCAGTCAAAAGAAAGCAAGCCACTTGACCTTCGAACAACGGTTCGGTTCGGTACGGTATTTGTTCCACCCCAGTGAAGATAGAATTCCCGTCTGTTTTACGGGTTTAGTGCCTTGTTTACTTGTAAAATTTAAGAAATGTTTGTCACGTAAAGTCACGTAAAGTAAAATAAATTGCTGTGATTATTTTTGTAGGTGCGCGTTTTTATTTAATGACACTATTATAATTCTGCTTTTCTAAGAATACGAAGTGGACTTAGATAAAAAAATGTAAGTAAACAATATAAAGAAAATAAAAGACTTAAAAAGCCCCTAATGAAAAATCCCAAAACAGATTTTTAGACATATTTGTTCCTTCAAATTGTCTGTAATATACGGTATTTGTAACCACATTATTGAGTGCTTAATAGGTAATATAGTTAATTTTTATACTTATAGTAGGTAATTTTACTTATAGCAAAATAATTAAATATATTACTTTACAAATCTGTTACTTTGTAAAACTGAGCATTGAAAAATCGGCTCATATGTCAAATAGTAGGTACAGGTATAAACATTTGTGGTTTTTTGTGTTCTTATTATTGTTTTTGTATTGTTTTGTTTTAATGACAAAAAATATAAAAAAAATACATGAACTTACTTTACAAGTGTCTTCAGTGCTTTACGTGTTGACTTTGTTGTGATATGTGACATGAATAATGATTAAATACCTAGGAAATAAAATATAGCCTTATTGATGAAAACATTAGTTAGAATTAAAAAAAATCTAGGTATGCCTATAGCGTCATTTTAGCTCTACGTAATATGACGTAGGAGGGGAGGGGTCTGAGAGGAGGTGAAGCTTTTTTTAAAACCAGTATAAGTTCATACCTAAAAACTGTATTTTAAGTACAATCCCTTAACGGGTAGAATAGCCCTTCTGTAATATATACATAAACATAGATATACCTAAGTGTGTAATATTTAGATAGTAGGTACTTACCTATAATTTAATAGAGACTCTTTCCTGCAGTCAAACAGTTAGAACAGTTTTGCAGGCTTTTTGTCAACATCATAGATATTTTATTGTATGATACATAAATTTAAAAAAATAATAGATTTCAAATACGCTTTATTTTGTGAATAAACGCATGTTGCAACGTCCACCGTTGGTGGCTATTTTGTCGTAGTCTGCTGGAATAAGAAAAGCGTTGGTAAATAGGTATTGCAATTTATACAATATTATACATTTTCCTAAAAATCTATTTGTTGTTTAGATAACTGCGACGTCTTATAGAAATCATATATCCTAAAGAAATGTTATTTGAGTCCACAGAAAAGTTACACTGACACATAAATGTCGTCAACATGAATATGTAGGTAATTTGTGGCAGTCTAGATGTGCATCATTAGTAACATTGTAAAATACTAACAAAATAAACCTAATCTTTAGTTTTATTTTTTACATTTGAATAAAGATAATAGCTAGAATCAATTGTTCTTTAATATTGTGAATTACTTACAATACAATTAATTAATTGAAACGTAGAAGTTTGTTTTAATAGATTAATTGCAATATATTTACTTTAATTTAATTACTCGAGTTTACATTAGGTAGATGAGATGAAAAAAATGTTCTTAGGCCGACTATTCCGGCTAGGGTATGAGCAGAGAGATAAATGAAAGTTTTACCATGAAATGTTTAACAATATTGTAATCCAAGGTGTTACATAAAATTTATGGGGCATTTAACTGGCAATGCATCCCAGGGCCAGGAGTATACAACCTCCAGTCGATAGAAAAAGAATTAATAATTGGACAGTAACTGGAACAGCCCGCGGCGGTGAAGGTGGTGGGCACTTAGCTTGCTTCGCCGGGTCCGGACTAGCACGTGCCGCGCTGACGCCTGTACAGTCGCGTGGCCTGCTCTATCACACCCAAGCCTTAGCAGTAGGAAGCTGATGTCAAGAGAAAGGCTATAACTAAGGCTAATAACTATATTAAGGAGACGATAGAGCGAAACAAAGGCTCCAAAGTGTGTGCGAGGAATGTGTCCGTTGGACAAAGCCGGTTGACGGAGCTGAAGACGGAGGATGGCGGCATGGCAACGACAACGGCAGAGGTACTTAGGGGGTCGAAAGGTTTTATGGACAGCTATATACATATGTAACACAGCCCGTTGGCATCGCTAAAGATCCAAGAGCCAAGCTTACCCGACATTATACCGAAGACATCCCAGACATCAGCCTGTACGAGATTAGGATGGCCCTCAAACAGCTAAAGAATAACAAAGCGGCGGGTGAGGACGGAATTACAGCAGAGCTTTTGAAAGCGGGCGAAACGCCGGTACTGAAGGTCCTTCAGAAGCTCTTCAATTCCGTCCTACACGAAGGCATAACGCCGGAAGCGTGGAACGGGGGTAAGGTGGTAAGAAAGGTGATAATACTTTGTTCAAGAATTATAGGCCCATCACGCTCCTCAGCCACATTTACAAGTTGTTTTCGAGGGTTATTACGAACTGTCCCGCCAACAGGCTCGATGACTTCCACCCTTCCGAACAAGCCGGATTCCGAAAAGGCTACAGTACCATAGACCACATCCACACGCTGCGGCAGGTTATACAGAAGACCAAAGAATATAACCGGCCTCTCTGCTTAGGATTCGTGGACTATGAGAAAGCCTTCGATTCGATCGAAATATGGGCAGTGCTACAGTCTCTCCAGCGTTGCCGGATAGATCATCGGTATATCGAAGTGTTGAAGTGTTTATACCAGAACGCCACTATGTCGGTCCGAGTACAGGAACAGAGCACGAAACCAATTCCACTGAAAAGGGGCGTTAGACAGGGAGACGTGATCTCTCCGAAACTGTTTACTGCTGCCTTGGAAGATGTCTTCATGCTGAACTGGAAAGGACGTGGCATCAACATAAACGGCGAGTGTATATCTCACCTTCGGTTTGCCGACGATATTGTCATTATGGCAGAATCGCTGGAAGACTTTTGAACCCTATGCTCGAAGACCTCAACAGAGTATCCCAACAGGTGGGCCTTAAGATGAACATGGACAAGACAAAGGTTATGTCAAATATCCATTTTGCACCTCTACCGGTTCATGTTGGGGACTCAGTCTTCTAAGTCTAAGTCAGACTACTTGGGTCAACTGATCCAGGTAGGCAATTCCAGCTTCGAAGACGAGGTAAATCGACGAATCCGACTCGGCTTGGCAGCGTTCGGGAAACTACGAGATATCTTCTCGTCCGACATACCTCAGTGCCTGAAGACGAAAGTCTTTAACCAATGTGTGTTACCAGTGATGACTTACGGATCTGAAACGTGGTCCCTCACTATGGGTCTTTTAAACAAACTCAAAGAACAAAAGTAACCGACGTAGCCCAGCGGATTAACTCGTTGAAGTGGCAGTGAGCGGGACACATAGCGCGCAGAACAGATGGCCGATGGAGCAAAAGAGTTCTGGAATGGCGACCGCGTACGGGCAAACGTAGTGTAGGACGCCCAACGGCCAGGTGGAAGGACGACCTCATTAAGGTCGCCGGGAAGCACTGGATGCGGGCTGCTTTAGATCGGCCATTCTGGAAGTCTATGGGAGAGGCCTATGTTCAGCAGTGGACTGTGTATGGCTGATATGATGATGATGATGATTATGAAGAGGAAAGATTTAGTTGTAGTCGATGAACTCAAGAACTAATTCACTGCAAATTAAATATGGTATCGCATGGTAAAGATGCACGTGAAAAATATTATGGTAAAATACGATAAACCTATAGCCATAGTTCTTAGGTCACGTAAATAGTAGATCAGTCGCATCCTCGCATTATTATCTGTAAAGATTGCAAATGCACGTACGAAACCTACGACCTTAACGTCTCGACCCCCTGAGAGTACTAATCATTGTGCCTACTATGATTACAATAGTGAAATATAGTTAGTTATTTTTATTATGAGTCATGGTTCTAGGCCCACTAGGGTGTATGGCGTCAAATTCTATAAGTCAGCAACCCCCCCTCGTCCCGATTTGCATCGAGCTCCTCCTTCCTTCTCCTCTCAAACTCAGACACCTTGGTGTGCACGGTGTTCCTCCACCTTGATCGGCATGCCACTATTGCCTCCCACCGTGACGCATTGAGCTCGCAACGTTTCATATGTCACTTAAGTACATCTTTATACCGCAGGAATTGGCCGCCTTGTTTGCGCTTGCTTTCTTGCAGTTCGGTGTAAAAGATGCGCATCATTCGAGCTGTCATCTGACTTTCGGGAGACATGACCGCACTACTGAAGCTGCAGTCTTATTAAATAGGCCTTGATTTAGTGTCACCAGCTCTAAAAGGATCATAATCATTACTTGTAGTTGCAAACTATATTCTACAGAGGCATGACAATCATGCCTTTGTAGGATATTTCTAAATATTTTCATTTTAATTTCGTACCCAAGAGAGTATTGTCAATGTTACGATTCATAACAAAATGAATATACTTACATAATTATATCGCCTTAATTTATCGACACACAAGTGTGTTACTTTGATAAATTTTCGCAAATAAACACTTCAAAATGCCTATGTCAAATACATCTTATATACTCTGAGAGCCTGAAAGAAAGAAGAAAAAACTGACACAGGAGGAGCATCAGCTAAAAAAGTTAATTCTTTTGAGACCGGTCTAAACTGTTCCGGTTTTGAGGTTAAATATTTGTAGAAAGTAACCTGATAGGTAGTAAAACATTGACGCGAGGAAGTTTTTTTTAAAGCACTCAGATGGCAGACAAGCACAACTGATGAAAAGTAGTTACCGTCGCCTAATGGACGTGGGCATGATAAGGGGCGTCACACTTGTGTTGCCGAAACTGTAAGAACCAAATAATGCCTTTCTTCGAGAACCCCATATTGTACCTACTCACTTGGAAAAAGCAGGGAGTTTCTTTCATACCGCACTGTATGCAGTGTACGCACCGTTTTCGGTCTCAATGTGCGAGGATAAATTGCTGTGGCAACTGGTGCGATGATAGAATGTAGCTGTGGGCACATGCACAGAGAGACAAAGTCCCTCCTGAGCCTGAGAGGTTTCACACAGCCTGTGAGTTGAGGATCCTCAGTACCCGTCTTTGCACCGAGTCGACTGGGTTAAACTGGCAATATGCAGGTGCCCATTTAATATTATACTTTTGAACGAATTTTAAAAAGGTTCTTCTTTCATGCAGTTTCTTGTTTTTATGGGTATTATTAGCAATTATGACGCTTAAAAGACAATATTAGTAATTTACAGAACTGTATCATTACGTACAGTTACAGACGTTTTAATAATAACAATCTAAGAAACCATTTGGCACACAATTTATCTTTGTGTGCATGTCTTGATGTATACCTATATAGATATAATGTATTATAAATACTATTTGTCCAATTATCCTTAACTTATCTGAGTAAAAGAGTGCATAATAAGTGAGCATAATATAAAATACAGTTTGTGTTGTTCTATGTAACAATACCTATATCTTTCACAGGGTTTTTACGTGCGGGCAACCCCCACGGATACCCCTCCCCCTACGAAGCCGGAGGGAGAGGTTATGTCGGACTCGAACCGACTAAACCGCACGCCGTCTATGGGCCGAAGTGCTAGGCCGAAGGTGAGGTTGTCGTGCGACATATCCCACGCACCCCGGCTGACCCAGGGCCATCCCTCTCGGTCTGGCCGCCACAAGATCCCGCCTCGGCGTCTCAAACGCCGGTAGGGTTAATTCATCAAGAAATCATTCTCATTTTTTTTTATTTTTAAGTGTGGCTATCTCCACATTTTAAATTCAAACAACTATCACAATGATTAGAAAAAAAAACCTAAATCCTGCTCAATGGTAAGGACCAGGCTTCAAGTATGAACTAGAAACTTGCATCTCTTTTATATGCTGCGTTTTGGTATGCCATCTAAATCGGGTGCAGGTATAAAAAAAAACATTGGCAAAGGCAAAGAGTTTTGTCTATTTTTTGGCCCAGTACACTTGCTACACTTAGAATGATAGGAGTACGGATGAAGCCATGGTTCACAAGCACGAATATTTGTGTTCATAAGCCTAAAAGAATAATAAAAGTCCTCAATCGCTCAATCAGTTAGCCCACTGTAGTCCGCTGCTGGACATAGGCCTCTCCAAATATGTACAATTTCGTACGATCGTCCGCCTTACGCATCCAGTCCGTTCCACCCAAAAGTCCTCAATCATGATTTATTCCCAACTAACACGGGCGAACTCGCAGGCAACAGTTAGGTATCTTAATTAGTTATATCTACGTCAATGTCCAAACGACAACCGTTTAAATTCGGCATTTTAATGGGTTCAGTTACTTCAGCAGTAACGCTTTAATTAGGTACTTGTAGGTATAGTTGAAGAACTTCAATTTAGTCAATGTCATTACCATACAACTTGTGGATATGGGCGTAAGACGTTATATAACCATTAAAAAATAGGTTAAAAGGTAGCCTAGTGGTATGGGTAATGGACTGCTGAGACGAGGTCTCAGGTTCGATCCCAGGTTTTACCATGGCACACACCAATGACTTTTCGATGCTTTTCGAGGTTATGTGTGTATTTATCGCAGGTATATAAGTACCCGGTTAAACTGGCGAAATGTGGGTGCTAGCACCACTGCCTACCCCTTCGGGGATATAGGTGTGAGTTTATGTTATGTATGTTATGTTAAAAAAATAGGTATGGAGCCTCAGGGCCCCACCTAGTTCTTTATAGTACTGTACCACAAAGATCTCATATCATTGATGCAACCAACCTAACTTGGTAACTGGTGTACTACCTGCTGATCAGGGCCGGCCTTAGCCATCTAGGCGCCCCGGGCGAGTCATGCCTTTGGCGCCCTTTTATGTATAGGCCGTACCTATAGGTACTTATTTCATTACAATTAAAAAAACTTATTTAGGATTTGTACCATATTTTTTATTGAATTAATAGAAATCTACAACATGACATGTATTTATTTTTAATAACAATAACATTATTTTAACAAAAAAAATCTATATTGTCTGTCAGTCACGTCACGAACCATTAAAAAAAATTAAAATCTTATTTTCCTAGCTTTTTTGTCAGCCAATTCTCTGATAAGACTGGCAAAATCTAGATTTTCTGCAACTTGATTTTCAATAGATAGCGCGGCCAAACTAGTCAATCTTGTTTGAGACATTGTAGACCGCAAATAAGTTTTTATTAATTTTAGTTTAGAGAAACTTCGTTCGCCACTTACAACAGTCACTGGTATTGTTAACAGAATACGCAACGATATCCAAATGTTGGGGTATAACTCTTGAAGATTGTGTTTTTTAATAAGGTTTAAAATTTCGATTGGTGTTGCCTGACATTCTTTGCAAACCTAAAATTTCATCACACAATAAATCTCCATCAATATCAGATTTAAAATTGATTGTTAATTTTTCTAAAGCAGAGAAAAAAGTATGTACCTATAATGCGGGCCTAATAAGAGTTGCAATTTCTAGGCCTGGTACCTATATTTTGTTCTATACTATTTAGTGAGAGATACCACAAAGGACAAAATGACAGGTCGTATTTGTTAGACATAGAATACTGATACTCACTCCTATGAGATAAGTCTATAAAAGTTAATATGCGTTGAGTCTAGTTTTCCTTTAGATCGATAAAAATAGGTATTCAAATTAAGTGGTATAGTTGAGCTGGCGCGCGCGGCGCCCTAAAGTACCTGGCGCCCCGGGCTGTCGCCCCGGTCGCCCCCCCCCCCCCTAAAGCCGGTACTGCTGCTGATAAACGGAAGGTAAGAAGCTGTCGCTCCCGTAAAAGTCAAGGCAATCGAAATCGGTTTCATGCGGATTTTGGTCAGTTTGAGTTTGGCATACCTCCTGTGGTCGTCACGGATGGTATCTGTGGGAATATTTGCACGAAAAAGGTACTCTTGACCATAATATCTAAATACCGTCTTTTCATGATTTTTTATTTACATATAGTAGGTACCTAAGAAGGTAATATTGCCATTGGTAATTTGCCTACATAATATTGCCTTAAATTCATTTCAAGTATTTTGACAGCTATAGCAATAAACACGAATCCTTCATTTTAAGAATGTGTATTGAATTGATTTGAAATACATACCTACCTAATAATATAATATAATAATAATATAATATAATATTAATAATATAATAATAATAATATAATAATATTATAATATAATATTCATATTAGCAAATATGAATGAAAAGCGTTGTCTCAAAGATATCTAAGGATTTTACAATGCAATGTCAATGCCGATTTGAATTACATTTATCATTTATCCAATGTGATAAATATATCCAACTTGCTAAGTGGGTCCTTTTGCGAGTTAGCGTAATTTGGCAAGGCCCCTGATCCTGGATCATCTCACATGACCGACGCGGTGATCCGATGCGATTATAATCAAAACAGGTGGTTGACGGCCGGTGTCGGTGCAGTCATTCTTGACAGCCAAGAGGAGTCGGTCGTCGGTAAACCGAATCCTTCTCTGATACTGTAGACACGACGTGTTTGTATAATTGCATGTTTAACAGTGCCGACATTCTTCTTGTATTCATCCGTATTTACTAATCGGATCAACAACATCGGTGCATCATGTTGAAAATACCGCCGGCTCTTCTGAAACAGGTAAATTAGTATAATATTATTGATCTTTATATCTTTGATAAGTATAGAATTATTGATCTTTGAGAATGTGTAATTACTTAATGAAATGTAAATTCAAGTTACAGTTCGAATTATTTCAGTTCGTTTGTTGTGATTTTTATTTTTTTAATATTTTTTGATCTGAAATGTAGATTGTGTACGTCAATTATAAAATATATATTTTTATATTATTCATAATTATAATAAAAGATTAATTGAATATTTATGAATAACAAAGCAAAATATCTACAATTAGTTTAAAATTTATATGTAGAGGTTATTTTTTTTTAATTAGAAATACAATATTAAAAATTGATTTTGAACTTCAAAATCGATTTATCCTAATACGAGGTGAGATATCAAATTGGTGTAAACTCAATAACTGAGCAATTAGTTAATTGCCCATGTATGTCTTGCTACGAGATTTTTATTCTAGTAAGATTCGTTGATTTGATGACATCTAAGTATTCAATGCGACTAGTTATAGCAAATGCGAATATTTTAATTATAAACATTAAAAAAAAGACGGGTTGCACTCTGGGAGTGCCGGCAGAAGTGAAAACATTTCCTTTTTTTCTTTCTTCGTTATATACATAGAAAAATATAAAAAAGAACATTCCATACCATACCTATAATATAGCGCTAATCATAGAACCTATCACTTATTTTCTGCCAATTTTCTGTCAGAAGAAATTAATAAATTATGAAATAAAAAATAATTACAAAAAATAATAAATTACACAAAGAAAAAATAATCATAAAAAGTAATAAATTACAAAAAGAAAAAAGAATCACCAAAAGTAATAAATTATAATAAGAAAAATCACAAAAAATCCCTGAAGGCCAGGTGGTTTGAACCCGATACTATCTGAAACTATAAGGACTTACAGTCGACGTGCTTACCGTTTAAGCTACGACGCTATCTATCGTAAAGTGCAAAATAGATAGTCTGTACCTAATCTTGTATGACGTCAGTCGTCAGTTACGGTTCAAAGGTCAACTAATCCTGACGCTTCCTTAACATTTTACACCCATCCAACGCCGCTGAAGAAGTTTTCACTTCAAAAATGCTTAAATTTCAGCCCTTAAGGACTGAAATTTATTTTTAATGAAATTCATATTTTGCAGGGTGTCCTCTCACAATCTTTATAAATTAGCATGAAATAAATGACACATATCAAGGTTGAAACTGAAGTTTAGTGGCTAAACTAAATATTATTAGGTACTTGCTAGTTCAAAGTGCTTGAGGCAATACTAGCATCGTATATTTAAACTAAACTTTATAGTATTTTTTTTTTTACTTTATCTACTTTATACTTTCGTTTCTTCACCTCCACTACCATCGTTAGTCACCCAGCGACCATGGCCACTGAAAAGTAGCCGAGACATCGGGGCCGAATGTAAATAATACCAAATAAATCACGATGGAATCGGTTTAAAAGTGAAGGTACTTTATATACTTAGACACTTTATAGTTTAGATGTGTTATGGCTTACACTTATAGGAAAACATGTTAAAGCAACAATGAAATCTGCATCGCAAAATAGGATATGTGAGTACCCATTTACAATAAAAAAATAACAGGCGACTGGTGGAACACTCCTAAAAAATATACTTGACTTCTAATTCATTATCTGCATACATTCTTTGTTAGATCATAATTTCAGATGTCAGCAACTGTAGTTTAGACCCGGCGGTCGCTGTCAACCTTTTCCAATAAGTTTTGTATTTTTAGCCATCGAGTTGAGGCTCTGCCCTTCTAGAGAAGTGGCAATTCGCTAGCAGGCGTTTGATGGAATAGAATGACGAATGTAGGGGATTTGACGCATTTGACAAGCGTTAACGACTGTCATATACGTCAAATCCCATATATTCGTCATTCTATTCCACCAAATGCCGGCTACCGAATTGTCACTTGTCTAGAGGAGAGGATTTGACGTATTTGACGTTAACGACTGTCATATACGTCAAATTCCATTCATTCCTCATTCTATTCCACCAAAAAAATTTTAAATGAAATAAAATGAGATCGTAGTCGTTACCGTTTAATTCCTTATTTTTTTAAGAGACTTATTATGCTTGTGTGGTTCTACAAGTTTAATAAACTTTAAGTTAACATTTTTCGCGATTGTTAACTACCTAATAGCTACTTTGCAGCTTGTTAGCTCTGATTGATTTAAAAACCGTGACAATATTTAAAACACATTTACCTATGTGCATTATAAATTTTACATTATCATCATCATCATATCAGCCGTACATAGTCCACTGTTGAACATAGGCCTCTTCCATAGACTTCCAGAACGACCGATCCAAAGCAGCCCGCATCTAACGCTTCCCGGCGACCTTGATGAGGTCGTCCTTCAACCTGGCCGTTATATATACAATAAATAAATAATATTAATATAATCTGGATGACATGAACAACAACGAATGAAAATGATAACCTTGAGAAGATTTTAAAGAATTTCCAGTACGCAAAAAGTAAACAAAAAATTATGTTATTAACCTTTAGCATGCAACTGGTTTGAAAGGATTTAAACCGGTTATTAGAATAATTTCATCTCTAACATAATTGCTAGTATTATTATAATAAAATGGGGTATTTTAATGTTGTTAATTTTTTAAGCTGAGCTTATTAAATTAAGAATGTTAAAAGAGCGGTAAAAGTTGTGTCGCTTCTTATTTTATCGTTGTTTTTTATTTTTAATCACCCCTGCCAACCTATACCTAATAGTATTAAAAAAGATTGGACCTCTTAAATATTATGTGGTCACAATAATTTATTTCATACAAGTTTATATAATTTAGTCAATACATTTATCAAATAACAGCCTTAACCGTTCTGACTTGAATGCCCATTAGACATTATCGTTATTATAATACGTATATCACGTTTGCATATTTTAAAATCGTATTCACACGGACACATTGGTGCATCCAGCATCACCTACAACAATTAATATTATTGGCATAAAGTATTTTAGAAAACCATTACTGTATCCTGTTTTCGCAATATTTTATTTTATTTTCCATAATAACATAGGTAAATTGTTAAAAACACTTAGCCTTTGAGACGGTTAGCGATGAACATTACAATAGAATTCGAGGCTTTTAAATCTTTAAACAATAATTAAAGTTTTGACGGATTATAACTAAATTAAGTTCTTAATATGTTCAACACTTACGGAGCACGACACCAGGTTTAATCTTAAGACTTCCGTTTAATAAGACCTTTATATTTTTGTTAAAATCTTTTGAAAATCCACTCGGTTCGTGGTGCGAATCATTAGTTTGTGTGTATGTTAAATTTTCGTAAAAATAAAATCCACAACAATTGGAAATTTTGATATCAGAAACCGATAACGCAGTTGGAAGTACTTACGTAACATTTGTAGGTATTTTCTTCCATTTATAAACAGAAGAGTATAAATAACTTCTCAATACAAAACACAACATTATCTATACTCGCAGATTGAAACAGGATAGATACAGATAATGTCACCGATAACTTGGTGTTGAAACTGAAGAAAAGATTCGCAACTTCTGACACAAGTAGGTAGTGTTTGATGTTTTGCCTATTCTGGGGATAGCGTTACAAGCGAGTAATTTACAACAGTAGGCAACCTGATCACTACTAATAAAAAATATTCGCGCAAAAGAAACGGAGCATGACGATGTTATACGGAAATGGATCAACATGGAAACTCTTTACTGGACCTTAACATTTCGATTTGATAAAAACATAATTAGGGCATTTCATGTGAAATAGAATAACGATCTTTTTAGATGACTGATCATAATTTAACTGACTGGAAATAACGACGTGGTGTTTGGATATGCGGGTCTAAAAACGAACAACTGGCCTACATTGAGCGATTCCGTTAAAACGAGTAACTTTATGAATTTCCTGTATATAAAATTCGTGAAATGGTCACTCATATATGAGTGACCATTTCACGAATACTTATGAGTAGAATCACAACAATTTAATTTACTAAGCTGATTTTAATTTTGTGTAAATATCGCCGCATGATAAAATATTTTCCTAATACGATTCGAATAAACTGGCTTTTTTAGACCCCTAATTCCCGAAAATTGTAGCGAGATCGATCTGTCATCACTGACAGGACCTTTGTCACCAATAAGCCTGAGATAGTAGTGATAGATTGATTAGATTGGATTTCAATGATTGTTGACTCATGACTCTTGACGAGATCCTGAAGAAATCAGAAGACGACAAACAAAGTATTTGGATTTAGTTCATGTTGACACACGTTGCGTACCGCACCAAAATCCCACCCATTATTGTTGCATACACGTAAATTATAGTTTTATGTCTAATTTGAGAATATACGTCTAATTCGAGAATTTACTTTATTTTTCATATAAAGTAATTTTGGAACAGATAGTGCAAACAAGCACCTAAAGTACCTGAAGAGATACTTGCGAGAAAATCTTATGTCTACACATTTATCATTTATCTACGTGAACTAGGTAAGTGGCCGAAATCACTCATTGGCGAGATTAAAAAAATATTGAGAAACCCATCATAAGCATCCATACTTGATAAATAGATATACATCATAAATTACAGATAAAAACTTCGAGAATTTCCTAGACGAGGCACTTTTGAATATCATTACATTTACATTGATCAATTTGGGATTTTATCTAATACCTGTCAATTTTATATAATAGTGTCTAGTTTGATTCAATCAATCAATAAATATGTGTTTTACGCATTGTTTTGATGTAATTAAATTTCACTGTGGGGACACCGGAGGCCGGACGTATATTCCATACGCGATTTCTACGGGCCATTTCATCTATTTCCCCATCCCTCCCCTTGGAGTGTTTGGTTCATCCAGCTTTCACCATTTTGTTTCCTTGCAGAAGCTTACGATCCATGGGAGATGGCCTTTAGATCCAGTGGCTCCTCTGTGTTCAGTGTGTCCGATCCCAGAAGATTCTGTCTGATCAAAGAGTATATGGGGCACTCTGCCAGAAGGTAACCTCCACCTCCTCACTCTCCTAGCTCTCCATACACTCCGGGCAAATCGAGTCGGTCTTCATTCCTATCACTGTAAGGTGACCATTGTGATCTTTATGACTAGCCTCATATCTCTTCTTGAGAGTTTGGTTAGTTGGCTCATCCTTTTTGTTATCGACAAATTTGTTTTGTTTTGATATTTAAAAATTTTGGACTTCGGATAAATCTCATTTTTTTAAAATCAAAGAGTCTGTTATGGATGTAACTATACTACTTATACATAAAAATATAAGCATGAAAGTCAGATAGTGTAACGGATTCCGTTAAAGGACGATTAGGTAATGCCCTCTGGCATTACCTAATCGTCCTTTAACGGAATCCGTTGACATTTAGGCAATTCAGCCCGGTTTCTTGTCAGGAAATTTACACCCGCAGCATTGTTTATGGTTTCTGCTCCTATACTAGGCTAGGTTGCTAACTTGGTATTTTGAAAAAAGAATTTTGGTATACTAAAAATACTTTTACCCACCACGAAATGTTTTTTCTTTCTGTTTTTTTTTCTTGCTGCTGCTTTCTTTCTGCTTTATGAAAGTGTTCAAGAAACTCGTTCTCAAAATCCTGATTTGACTACGGTAGGTAGGTACATTGACCTGTGATGCATCACATGTGATGATGTCATATAGATATCCATAACAATACCTAGCCAACAGATTCTGTTGACTAGGTATTGTTCCCATAACTTGAGTACGTATTAAAAATAATGTTAATAATATTGTCTTAGTCAAATTAGGTATTTAGGTCGTTTTACAGAGTTGTGTTTTCTTCTGACTTACAAATTCTTGTAACCATTGTTTCAAGAATTTGCAACTATATTTTTTTTAACTTATTCTCAAAATAATAAGTCGATCACAAAAAATTTAAATATGTAGGTACATTGTATTATCATAAGTAATGGCATGCAAATATTATAATTCGTTTATAATAAAAATAACATGAAATTCATCGTTAAAAATATAAATTTATTCGGTATTAAATTAGTCCATAAGAAATTACTAATAATACTCATGTAATAATATAATATAAAAAACAAATTAGGTATTATAATTTATATTGTCATATATTATATTACATTACAAGTGTCATTATATGCCTAATTGCGGTGAAATTGAAGCCAGTTTATGAGCAAGTGTATTGAAAAAGACGTTTATATTATTCTTATTTGAAGTTATGTTAATTTGTATTTTTAAAGGGATTACGATGATGCCTATTGATCCAGTTTCACAAAATTCGTTATTTGCCAATTAATGTATTTGTAATAATTAGGTATATAGGTACGTTCGTTAAGACACCGAGGAATAGATAATGTTGAATTGTAGTTAACTTGTCTTCATATAATTGCTAAGCCGACGCCAATACAGTCAAGTGATTAATTGTTTTAAAAGGTTATTGACATTTGATTGCACTTCCTTTGTGTTTGAAATACGTAGATGAGTACGCATGATGGTCTTATCTTATTTAATTTCACAATATGGAGATAAAAATAAGGAGTAAGAAGACTTAATCGGTCTTACCCACTCATTTTTCATATCCTCATTACGACAATAAATACTATTCCTAGGTAGGTACTTAATCTATACATATGAATAAATTTGGAGTGTCTGTTTGTAATATTGTAATAACCGTTTTTTACAACATGCATATGAGTATAATATGGTACATACACCAATATAATTTTTTTTTTCTATTTTTGTCTGTCTGTCTGTTTGTTCTGGCTAATCTCTGCAATGGCTGGACCGATTTTGACGGGACTTTTATTAGCAGGTAACTGATGTAATAAGGAGTAACTAAGGCTACTATTTATTTTAGAAAAACTTAATTCTTAATAGTGATGACTCAACACTAAGCGATAACCGACATCCACGCGGACGAAGCCGCGACCAACTGCTAGTATAATTTAAATGTAAAGTTTGTGAAGATGTTTGTATGTTTTTTATTCAATCACTCTCTAATGGCTGAACTAATCTGATTGAAATTTGGTACAGGGTCTGGAAGTCAGGAATAACACATAGGCTCCTTTTTTATTGTGGGGATATGTTCCCATGGGTGGCAGGATCGGGTTTAAAATTCCAAGCGGGTGTAGCCGCAGGCTGAGCCAGTAGACTTTGCCTTCAGCTTACCATCAGGCTAGGTGAAATCAAATTGATATGACCTATATAAAAAAAAAAACAATAATTTTATCTATGAACTAAACCGAACATACAGAAGTGTCGAAGTTCTTGTTTTTATACCCGGTTCACAATGTTCCAGTCTAATAAATAATATTCCAAATGACATGTTATCTTTGTATGAAAGCCGTTCATAGCCATGTGCTTGGATTAACCACACGATTCTATACTGAACGAGCCCGAAGTAGAGATTAGGTAATAATTACAATGTAAGCCGAACTATGATTGCATATCTTGCTTGTAACGTTGTAATTGGTGTTGATGTACAATTAAGAACTATTTATCTATCTATCTGAAGTTTTGGCTCCCATTGAGTTACTTCACAGTCAGTAGGTGTAAGGAATACAGGGCATGGGTGTCATGGGACTTCACTCGGGTGGACATGAGATTTCGCGTCCCATAAAGATGTTAATTTTCTGCAATTTAGTCACGATTTTCAATACTCATTATTCATGTTTATATTTATAGGTATATGCAAGCCTATGAGTCAGAAAAGTAATAAAGAATTACCTAAAATAAAATTATTGTAATCATAATTAATCGGAAGTAAATTTACTTAACTTTGTTTAAAATGAAAATGTTTTGTATCGAGTTATGACAATTTTGTAACGACTGCCCCTCTATACAAGTGGCAATTCGTTGGCCGGCGTTTGGTGGAATAGAATGACGTATGTATGGGATTTGACGTTTGTGACATGCGTTAACGACTGTCAGATACGTCAAATCCAATACATTCGTCATTCTATTCCGCCAAACGCCGGCCAACGAATTGCCACTTGTGTGTTGCCACGTATGTATGGGATTTGACGTTTGTGACATGCGTTAACGACTGTCAGATACGTCAAATCCAATACATTCGTCATTCTATTCCGCCAAACGCCGGCCAACGAATTGCCACTTGTGTGTTGCCACGTATGTATGGGATTTGACGTTTGTGACATGCGTTAACGACTGTCAGATACGTCAAATCCAATACATTCGTCATTCTATTCCGCCAAACGCTGGCCAACGAATTGCCACTTGTGTGTTGCCACGTATGTATGGGATTTGACGTTTGTGACATGCGTTAACGACTGTCAGATACGTCAAATCCAATACATTCGTCATTCTATTCCGCCAACGCCGGCCAACGAATTGCCACTTGTCTAGAGGGGCAGGAAATGTTGATGAGGTGATGGTGACTGTCTGTTGATAGATTATCATTAATGCTTTTATGTAATAATGAATGTAAAAAATAATGTATTTTGATCTGTATTATAAAGGAGACCGTTCATGAAGAACAGAGTAAGCAGGTCCACTATGGTTTTGTCAGGGCAAATTCGTCGGGAATTTAAGTTGTGCATTATTCTACGGAACATTAGGACCAATTTTATGGAATGCATGGGACGAATTCCTCATGACGTGTGTTAAGGCTATGATACCTTTATGGCAACACGACGCGCTCGTGTAAAGAACATTAGAATTTTTTGTATTACAAAGGAATACAACTCAGTAATAAAAAAACACTTTTGTAACATAAATCCGCAAGTTATTCATCGTTAATGGTTCTATTTCCGTAAAATGTAAATTAATGTAGCTAACTACTACGGGTTTTAATGTATTTGGAGTATGAAGAACAATACCTATTTAGGTACTATTTTGTACATGTTGGTATTAGATCTTTATGGACACTATATTAAGTATGCTACATGCATACTTAGTATGAGTGTCCATAAAAGAGAATTTAAGCTAATTTAGTCTATTTTGTAAATCGTCGTACCAACAATCAACCATAAAATCTATCTATATATTACATTAAAACAAGACAAGAAAGGAAGACAGAAAAAAAAACATTTATTTAAAAGACGAACAATGTTCAAAAGTAACAACAAAAATAATTTTAACATTGTAATCTATTTATGTATGTAATTATTTATAATATATTTTCTGTTGAATGAAACGAATAAAATTTCTAGCGTAGGTTCTTCTGCGTACTGAACAAACATTTTTCCTGTGAATGTCATGTGTGGAAGTCAGCTGGGTTGTAATAAAAAGTTATTGATTTGTTCCGAAAAATCGATTATAATAAAATCTGTAATCAGTTTGAGTTTAAATTGTTTTTTTTTCTTATATAATCTGTTTGTTTGTACCTAAGTCCGGTATGCTAATAAAATCTTAAGTACTACCAATCGGTGTCCCCCACTCAAGGAACTCTAGTGAAGGGTCAATAGGGGCAGTAGGGACTCACCGCCAGAAACATAACAATATTATTATTATCAAGCAGACTTATTTTAGAGTGGGTTAGCTGATCAAGATCCTTAACCGGCTTAGATGGCACAACTAAACATTTGTTTTACCTTAACCCCTTTTTTTATTATTTTACCGTCTCCACCATGTTGAATATTCTGATGAGCTCTTCCAATTAGTCCCACCCTCTCCTTTCCTACACAGGACAACATGTGCAGGGCTTAGATGTCACCTGCATACGATGCAAATATTCCTTCGAGAACCAAACGGTTGATGACTCAAGCGGGGCATGAAAAAGCATCTGATGAGGCCGTCAAGCTGAGTGTCACTGTTCGGAGCTTCGGGTGATGTTGGAATAAAAATGTGGACTGAATGTAGTCTTGATGTTATAATAATTAAAGTATCCTCCGGATCAAATATTGTTGATATTATGGATTGATAATAGTGAAATAATTAAATAAAAGTTCCGAATTATGTCAAGAAATATTAATTAAATAAAGATTAAATCTAAAAAAAAGACGGATTGCACTGCCGACAGAAGTGAAAACGTTTTCTTTCTTTCTTTCTTCGTTATATACGTAGAAAAAGATAAAAAACATACCATCCCATACCATACCTATAATACAGCGCCAATCATAGACCCTATCACTAATTTTCTGCTAATTTGCTATCTGAAGAAATTAATAAATTACAAAAAGTTAAAATAATCACAAAAAGTAATAAATTACAAAAAGAAAAAATAATCACAAAAAGTGTCAGAAGGCCAGGTTTGAACCCGGTACTATCTGAAACCATAAGGACTTACAGTCGAAGCGTTTACCGCTATGCTGCGAAGCTATTTATCGTATATAGCAAAATGGACAGTCTATAGCTAACATTGTATGACGTCAGTCGTCGGTTACGGTCCAAAGGTCAAGCGATCCTGACGCGCGAGTTTAACAATTTTTACCCATCCAACGCGAAAAGTATACATCCACTTTATTTGTCGGATGGAACGCGATTGTCGTGCGCGCCGCACGGTAGTCAAGTGGTGAAAATGTTCGTAATGATGACCCTCTTTCCTGCGACTTTGCCTCCAGGTTACCATCAGGCGAGGTGAAGTCAAATTGACGTGTCCTACAGAAAATATATAGGAGTATACTCTTACTTATCATACCATTTAGGTGCGGACAACCATACGGCCCACCTAATGGAAAGTGGTTACCGTAGCCTATGGACGTATGCGAGACCAGGGGGGTTAAACTCGTGCTACCAACTCTGAGGAAATCTGCTAACACCCGAATGTGCTGTTCTTGAAGTGAAATATGGGGTCATTTTATAGTCGCTTGGGAAAACCACATCAGGAGATTCATTCCACAGCTTGCTTGAGCGGACTTGGGAGGAAGTGCCATTCATATAGCACAGTGCGCACCGTTTACAATTGCATTGTGTGAGGATGAACTCATTGACTCCCTGCTTATGGCAAGCGGTGCAATGACAGACTGTAAGTACTTACCGGAGATATACACATATCGTATCCATGTGTTGACCTCTATATTAAGCTAAATGCCTATGTGATGTGAAGAATGCTCACAGTGTAGGTATAATTTGTTCCGCACGTAACAATTAATTTCATTGTGATTTATATATGCATACCAGCATACCATACCCGAGGAGGGCCAGACCGAGAGAAATGGACCTAGGTTAGCCGGGGTGCGAGGAATATGTCGCGAGACAACTTCACCTTCGGCCTAGCACAACGACCCACAGACGGCGGTTTAGTCGGTTTGAGTCCGACATGACCTCCCCCTCCGGCTCCGGAGGGGGGGGGGGGTATCCGTGGGGATTACCTGCACGTAAAAAAAAAAGCAGCATACCATAATTACCATACGTTATAGATTTAATCTAAGATTTAATATTATTTGCTAATCACTCGTGGTTAGTACTCGATCATATATTAAGTGTGTACTTTATTCTCGAACAAGTTTGTCTGCTAAGTGTTCCGTGTTATTAAATGATTAAGATGCAAATAGAATCTACAAAATTGGCTTATACCTATTTGCTTCAGATTTTTCTACGTTATTGTGAACTCTGTCACATACCTATAGTCAATAATTACTAAGCGGTTGGGGTGATACGGTGACACTATTACCATAGATTATATTATTTAGTAGTTCGGACATGGAATGTTTCCTGGCTAAGGCTTTTCATCTTTTTTTTAGCTAGGATAACCCCCACCTCCGTTGGAGCCGGCGGGGCTGGTGATGTTGGACTCGAGTCGCAGACGTAACTCTCGCACTCCCGCACCCCGGCCGACCCATCTTCGGGTGTGGGGACTACGGTATCACCAGCTAAAGCATTGCATCTTGAAGAAATTGAATCCCACCGTTTTGAGTAGCGCCAATCCTGATTGCACATGTAGTCATATGGAGGAGGCCACTGGCTGTATGCGTGGTCCGGAGCGTAATGTGCCAATTTGTAATATTAGGTCCTTACATATGAAATTGGCGTTTTACGAACTGGCTATTTTGATCTATCAAATCCAGCGTTTGGTTAGGAATTCCAAATTCAAATTTATTTCAATTTTAAGCTTGTAAATAGACAAGCTTAAAGCAGGAAAGTGTTTCGAATTTATTAATTTTGCTTTGACATCGTTCTGTGCACAATATGGAAAACTTAAAATATCGCATTATTTTCGAATAATTCTAACGCATTATTTTCATCGCGGCACTATCGCTGCATATCAGCTCGAAGGATTAATTATGTTTACGGAGAAGCCACTGTTACAGAAAACACAGTACGTTTTTGGTTCCAATATTCGCGTTTTGTAAAATGTATACCTCAAAAATAAACCTCGTGGATCGTGGACGGCCAGAAACCCTAGTTGCTAATAAGGATTTTTAAAGTAATCGATTCATCTCGAACCACGTCAGAGTTAGCTGCAGGTTTCGGTGTGACTGATAAAACCATTTTGAATCATTTGAAAGAAATTAGAAAAAAGAAAAAGCTTGAAAAATGGGTACCGCTTGAACTACGTCAAGCAAACCAACAAACACGCGTCGACTGCTGCGGTGCGAAAATATACTCTCGTTATTCTATACGATAATCGTAAACGCAAATCACAGTAGTTAAAACCTGGAGAATAGGCCAAATCCTGCCCTAAACGAAAGTTGACACAAAAAAAGGTATTGGTAAATATCTGGTGGACCAGCGTATGAGTCATTTACTACACCTTCATAAGATCTGGTCAGACGATTACGGCTGATCTGTATTGCCAACAATTGGAAACCATGATGGAAAAGCTAGCCGTAAAACAGCCAAGATTGATCAACTGCTCTAGCCCATTGCTGCTTCAGGACAATTCTAGACCGCACAATGCACAGCAGACGGTGACGAAACTAGAGGATTTAGGATTGGAATGTCTGCATCACCCACCAAACTTCCCGGACCTTGCTCCAGCCTATTACCACTTTTAATGGAATTTCTTTTTTAGAAAAAAAATATCAATTTAGATGCGGCAGTCCAAATCGCCTTCAAAGATTTTATTGATTCTCGCTTCTTACAAAGGAATCAATGCCTGTAGAAACTTCTTGCAAACGTGCATAGATAACAACTGCCCCTCTAGACAAGTGGCAATTCGTTGGCCGGCGTTTGATGGAATAGAAAGACAAATGTATGGGATTTGACGTATTTGACACTCGTTAACGCACGTCATTAACGTCAAATCCTATACATTCGTCATTCTATTCTATCAAACGCCGAACAACGAATTGCCACTTGTCTAGAGGGGCTGTACATACTATGATTGATTAAAAAAAAACTTTAGAAAATAATTGTTTTGCTTTTTATATATAAAACGCCATTTTCATATTTAAGGACCTAATATTATGTTTTTCAATAGATAGATATCTCCCGGGATTTGGCATCAAGTCATCCTTCAGTGTCCTGTTAAAAGTATTGATTTCAGTTTAATATTTGCTAGTTGTTTACGCTAAATATTTATTATTGTTAATTTTTGCAATAGTTTTTCGTTTTTCGTACGTCTACGTCAAAATGAACAACAAATGGGTTTAAAAATGTTCATTTTCACGTGTGCCATGACTCATTAGGCTTACAGAATTGACAGGTGAAATATTACTTATATAGAACATTTTTTTCTATTTGTATCAGTATGATAAATATAACGAATTTTGTAAATAACACCCATGTGTGATTATTTCACACATGAGTGTTATTTACATAATTCGTTATATATAACTGGTTATAATCATTCTTATTATCGTCTATTTGTAAATTAGAACAGCATATTTTTTTACTTTCATCGAACTTTGATAGTTATTCGATCAAAGTAGGTAGGTATGTTGGACTTCCTAACTTCATAGTTCGTAACTGACATTATCAGTATTAGTTCTGACATTTGACGCATATTATCATATTTTTGATTATCTAACATTTACATAACAAAAACTTTTTGTAATAAGTATCTAACAGGTAGACGTCAATTACTCTTGGCAATAAAGCACAGTAATGTGCTACTTTTTGCAATCGCCAAAAAGATTGCACGTTCATTCTTTTATCACTTTTACCCAAATAATATTTTACAAAATTATTAGATACGAATCTTGTGAATAGCAATCGGATTATATTAATTGTATATTCAATTTCTTTCTTTCTAACATAAGCCACTTGAAGACAAAAGAATAAATACAAAAACAAATAAAATATATAAAAATAATTATTTTGATGTGAGTTTGTTAATTTAAGTTGTATTAGAATGGCAATCTATCATCCCCTATCTGAGCACGCACTTCACAGTCTCTTTTGTAAGAATACGAGAAAACAGACTATTGGGTAGAGCAGCGGAGCGCAGTTTTTTGTTTAACTTTGAGTGGCTTGACTCTCCCCAATGTCTTTCGTAGTGTTTTCTGTTCAACTTATCCGCATTGTTCTACGTTACATGTGAAGAACATAATATTTCCTATGAAAACAACAACTTGACGAAAAACAAACAACATGAATATTTAACCTTCGGCTACTTTCAGTTACTTTGTGTACCTATAAGCTACATTGTTAAACTGCAATTCTACGAGGGCTTCAGAAAAATTCGTTAGTGATGCCATGAGTATACAGGTACTACCAACTAGGGGAAAACATATTGCGCAATAAGAAGTGCAAAACCTCACGCTCACGTTTGGAACCAACCACAATTATAATCATTTAAATTACGACTGTGATTACTATGACTCCAGGAATGTGTGATAATATCTGTTCAACGATTAAACTTACATTAAAGATAATAAACACATGGTATGATTGTCTCTAGAGCTACCATCTGACACGCCTCTTGCTTCTTCTGCTTACATATGACGCACTCCGTTTGACCGTTGGTTTGGTCTTCCCTTGAAATGTCTTCGATTCGAATTGATTAGGATACATTCGCCTATAGCGGGTTGCCGATTCACCCTCGCCTCATAAATCTGTATCGTCAATCTTCTTTCATTCCTCCTCTCTACGTGCCCGAACCATCTAACCATCCCTTTCTCTTATGCCCAGACGCTCTTATCATACCTTTCCTCACTTGATCTACTTGATAACTATACTTCTCAGACTTTTCTATTCTATTAATCCAGTCAAAATAAACCAAATTATAGGAGTGCGGATTATAGGAGTACAATAATTCGCACACTGCTGAAAGTTTGTAGGATTGTTCAAAACACCCTCATAAATGCACTGTAGGAAGTCCTCATCAATGCGATGCCTGTATTTTTTTATTCGAAGCCAAACGTCACTGCAATGGGTATTGCGCGGTTTTCAGCCAAACGGTAAGTTTAGCATAAAAATATGATAAAGAAAATTAAAGATCAGTTCTATGAAAAATAATAAATACTTTGTTTCCTAAGAGCCGTCGTAAAGAAGAAAGAGTTGTACTGGCAAGGGTTGAAAAATGATCTTGACAGAATGCGCGGAGGTATCAAGTTGAAATTCATATTAATAACTGAGGTCTGAAGCTGTGAAAAAATCTTCTACGTCAATGCAATAAAAAGATATCTCGAATATTTTAATCAAGGTCAATGAAAACGAGTTTTTCGCAATTGCCACCAAAACAGCAATTTTTGTTATAATTCTATTCGTTTTCATTAGTTTTCAAATATGGAATTATGACTTAAGACACATTCCAGAGAAAATCTTCTGTTATCATTTTCAAACCTTGCCAGTACAACTTTTCCAACATTTTCGAATTATAACAATTCGAATCTCTGAAACGGTGGCTCTTAGGAAAAAAATATTAGACATTTATTATATATATATTAGATAATTATCCGATCTTTATTTTTGTCTAAGATATTTTTATGGCGAATCGTACCGTTTGGCTGAAAATCGGGAAAACATAAAAAAAACCTAGACATCTTATTTATGAGGACTTTTTATAGTTCGTTTATGATGGTATTTTGAACAATCGTACCAACTTTTTAGCCGGGTGCGAATTATCGAATTAGCGAATTATATTATGTAATCTCGAATATTTATCTTGACTTGGGTATATAGCATTCAGTTTAATTCTCCTTCATACCTAACATCCAATTAAAGAAAGTGAGAACGAGCACTATATAAAACCATGTGAGTTTACTGTTTATTTGACAAATGCCTAATTTAAATTAGATACAAAGGACATCAAAGTAGGTAGGTAAATCCATACACCTAAAATTTTACCTTTAAATTAGGTAATGAAAGAGACCTACTACAATCTGGCCCCAAAAGGTTTTACTCGTACCTCAGAAAGCAAGTAACATCTAAAGTCGATATTCCAACGATTTTGCACGATAAACAGGGACAAGTCGTGACCGATTCCTCACAAATTGCAAAGATTTTTGCAGATCAATTTGTGAGTGTTTTCCAAATGGAGCCACCTACACCTTTGCCAACACTGGAACCGACGATGAGAGTTGAGGATTCCATTGAAGAAATACTGTTTACGCCAGATAAAATTGAACTAGCATTCCGTGAGATGAAACCAGATTCCTCACCTGGTCCAGACAACATACCTGTTGTGATATACAAAACACGTGATCTTAATAATTACCTAGCAAATATAATGCAAACTTCATATGAGACTGGAATTCTACCGGACATGTGGAAGACAGCTCTGGTGACTTCTATATTCAAGAAAGGCAGCAAGTTGGAAGCGGCAAACTACAGACCTATAAGCCTAACTAGTGTGGCGTGTAAGGCTATGGAGAAAATAGTAGTTAAACATATCCGGAATTTCATCGCAAACCACCAAATTATTGCCGATCATCAACATGGCTTCTGCCCACGTCGGTCCACAGTTTCTAATCTGTTGTCCTGCCTGTCAGCATGGACGGGCAACTTCAATAGGGGAGAACCAACGGATGTCATATACCTAGACTACGAAAAGGCATTTGACCGGGTACCAACAAGGAGATTACTGCAGAAACTAGAATTCGTGGGAATTCGGGGAAGGCTGCTTGTCTGGATTGAAGCCTTTCTGCGGCAGCGAACTTTGAGAGTACGAGAGACAGCATTTCGGACCAGCGAGAGATACACAGTGGGGTACCCCAAGGCTCAGTATTGGGCCCAGTACTGTACATAATTTACACGTTCGATCTTCCTCATGACCTACAATGCAATGTCAGCACCTTTGCTGAAAAAGCCAAGATATTTGCGAATCCCCTTATCGACTATGATCGCCTCCAAAATGACCTAAATACAATTGCAAACTGGTCTAAGAAGTGGTTAATCAACTTAAATGAAACAAAGTGTACAGTATTACATATAGGAAGCAGAAACCCCCGTAAGACTTACACACTTGAAGGTACTCAGCTAACTGAAACAAAGGTGCAAACTGACTTAGGTGTAAAAATATTGGGAAACCTTAAGTGGGAAGAACACATAACAATGATTACCAAGAAAGCCAAAAGTCTTATTTACTTAATTCGGAAGGCCTTTGGGGTTATAACACCGGAAATGATGCTAAAAATTCACAAAACTTACATCAGACCAATTCTTGAGTACGCGTTCCAAATCTGGAGCCCATATTTTGTAAAGGACATTGAGATGCTAGAGAAAGTGCAGCGGAGTTTCACTAAAGTACCACATGTGCTAAAACGACGTCCTTATGAACAGCGCTTAGAAATTCTGGGGCTCACGACACTCAGAGAGCGCAGGGAACGTGGGGATATAATCGAGACATTCAAGATCTTAAATGGCCACTATGATATAGAAGGCTTTGGCAATTTATTTCTGCGAAACCAAAATACTCATCTCAGAGGTCACCACTTGAAACTGAGTACCAGCTTTTCACATAACAATCCACATAGACATTTCTTAAGCAATAGAGTTGTCAAAACATGGAACAAACTGCCAGAAGACGTAATATCTTCACAAAGTGTGAATCAATTCAAGAACAGACTTGACAAATATTTGTCAACTTAAGATAAGCTGGTGAAGAATAGCAGGATATAGGCATTATCAGTTGAATCAACTGCTGCCTGATTAATAATAATAATAATAATAATAGGTTGTCGACTTGTGGAATGTAGATTCGGCAATCATTGTACCGATAGTCATATTAGCCCATGGGCTGATTGCTAAGAGCCTCGATCAACACCTTAAGAGGCTCTCGTTAGGCAGCTGGCTCAAGGGCCCGATGCAGAAGGCGGTACTCCTCGACACGGCACGTATTGTGAGGAGGTTCCTTTCTCTGGAGCCCTAGCCACCGGTAGCTTGGTCCCTGTGCCCGATGCCGGTGGGACTCTATTTCTTATATTTTTAAATATATGTTTTTATATGAGTATATGTATTTAAAAATATAATTTATAAGAATAAAAATGTTAATAAAGAGGAATAATAATAATAATAATAATAATAATAATAATAATAATAATAATAAACATCCCAGTCGACATATTCATACAAGTTATCAAACGCACACACAACTGGAAGGCACCGGGCACCGATAATATTCATAATTACTGGTACAAAAAATTCTCTTGCACACACCCATTCATTCACAATCACATTTGTCGTTTCATACAGTCACCACATACATTGCCGAATTTCATAACACAAGGTATCACTTATATGCTGCCAAAAGGTTCCGATCCAAAAGAGCCGGCAAATTACAGACCGATCACATGCTTACAAACTATATATAAGATAATCACAGGATGTATTAGTGAATTAATTTACGAACACCTTGAACAACATAATATTCTTGCAGAACAACAAAAAGGGTGTAAGAAGAATAGCCAGGGATGTAAAGAACAACTAACAATAGATGCAATAGTTATGAAACAAGCTCTCATCAAAAATAGAAATATCCACACAATGTACATTGATTATAAAAAGGCCTTTGACTCCGTCCCTCATAGTTGGTTAATTTACATTTTAGAACACTATAAAATCCATCACAGTCTGATCTCGTTTTTAAGTGCAACCATGCTTGAATGGAAAACTAAACTGAAATTGATTAATAACAATTCCATAACTACTGAACCGATTAAAATTCAAAGAGGAATATTTCAAGGAGATGCTCTCAGTCCACTCTGGTTCTGTTTAGCTCTTAACCCGTTATCTGAACTTCTTAATAGCACTAATGTAGGATTTAAACTCAAGCATAATAACTCACAGTATATTATCTCACATTTACTATACATGGACGATATTAAAGTATATGCAACTAACAACACAGAACTGACAAAACTAGCAGACATAACGCAATCATTCTCAACAGATATAAAAATGCAATTTGGAGTAGATAAATGCAAAATTCACTCTATTATCCGCGGTAAGACACAAAACAACACTTATACTCTTGACACAGGTGAACACATAGAACCGATGGATGAATACAGTACATACAAATACTTAGGGTTCCATCAATCTAAACAGATCCACCAAAAGCAAGCAAAATTAGAACTAACCAAAAAATTCAAAGTTAGAATAAATCAAATTCTAAGAAGTCAACTGAATGCACGCAATAGTATTAAAGCCATAAACACATTTGCAATACCAGTCCTTACTTATTCCTTTGGGATTATAAACTGGTCCCAAAGTGATTTAATCCGACTACAACGCACAATTAACACACATATGACAGCTAACAGAAAACACCATCCTAGATCATGCACTCAACGCCTCACGCTATTACGCCAAGATGGAGGAAGAGGACTTATTGATATACAAAACTTACACAACAGCCTCGTAGACAAATTACGCAAATATTTCCATACTAAAGCCGAACAATCGCAACTCCATAAATTTGTTACAGATATTGATAAAAAACTAACCCCCCTTAACCTAGATAACAAAAATATTGAACCAAAAATCCTTAGCAAACAACAAAAAATAGATGCATGGTCACAAAAGTCTCTGCATGGGAGGCACCTCGCCGACCTCAGTCAATCACACGTCGACAAAGAAGCATCGAACGAGTGGCTGCGACGAGGTGAGCTGTTTCCTGAAACGGAGGCTTTTGTGATTGCTATTCAGGATCAAGTCATAGATACCCGCAACTACCAAAAACACATCATCCGGATTCCAAACTTACCCACTGATCTATGTAGAAAATGTCAAAGTAATACAGAAACGATCCAACACATTACCGGTGCGTGTAAATCAATAGTCCAAACCGATTACAAACATAGACACGACCAAATTGCGGCAATAATTCACCAAAACTTAGCATATAGACATTCATTCATTCCACAAAAGACAGCTTATTACAAATATAAACCCAGCAGTGTTTTAGAGAACTCATCACATAAAATATACTGGGATCGAACTATCATTACAGACAAAACCATACACTATAATAGACCAGACATAACAGTACTAGATAAAATTAATAAATCCGTATTCATCATCGACATAGCAGTTTGTAACACACACAACCTTAACACTACACACTCAGAAAAAATGGCTAAATACATAGATTTAGCTACTGAGATCAGAAGACAATGGCAGGTGGAAATAGTCAAAATTGTGCCCATCATCATATCTACTACTGGGGTAGTCCCTAAGACCCTCCAAACAAACCTCAACACACTACAAATGCCTAAATTCACCCTTACTCTTATACAGAAAGCCGTTCTACTCAACACATGCCGTCTGACTCGTAAATTTCTTGCTTCACCCACATCATGTTAATTTTCTTTTGTTTTCTTTTCCTAACTGACACACTTGGTTAAGACCCGTGTGTCTGTTACTATACCCCTATTAACAAAAAGGGAGATGTTCTATACAAACAAAAATATAATAATAATAATAAGCCCCCTAAAATCCTACCTTACGCCCGAGTCGACCATCAGACCTCGTGGGGGCGGGCAACGTGTACAATAGAAACTTACACGGCTAACAAGGTTCAGGTGACCCATTAATATGGAGACAAGAAGAAGTAAATTACGTATAGGGCCGCTGCCCGAGGGTGATCGTCGGGGCACGTCTGTAGCTGGCCACGGGCGTGACAGCATGCTAGCCAGTGACTCCCAGTTCTGCGGCTGGGCGGGAGTCGGGGACGCGGGGGGTAGGGGAATGTCCTCAAGGACTACAGCCGCAAGTAGAAATAGCAGGAGTAGAAGTAGCAACAGTTTAGTATCCCCGACTGAGGATGTTTTGCAGACGACAAGTGTCACCCAGTCTGCAACCACCAAAGCTGGGAAACCCAGAGTGCGCATGAAATGGAATGATCAAATCAATATATTCATCATGCGCACATATTTCTATGTAACGAATTTAGAAACAGACAAGACCATGTACTGTACCAAACTTTATGATAAATTTAAATTAGAATACCCACACCTTAATGTATCATCACAGAGAATTGCAGATCAAAGTAGAGTCATTATAAGGAATAAACTTTTATCAGATGCAGTAATGAATAAGATTAAAACAGAAGTAGCTCAACAATTAACACAGGAAGAAAACAATATAATAGCAAACACATCAGCAGAAAATCTTCAGAATGATATATTATTAGATCTTTCCCATACCTTATTATCGCAGCCTTCACATGAGCCAACTAGTCAACCAACATCATCCCTTTCACTCACATCTCAACCCTTTATCACTCACAATACAATTACACTCTCTCACGCAGCAACACAAACTGTATCACTATCACTACCAACACCTTCTTCCCTACTGAATGAGGTTAACACACAAAGCACAACAAATCACACACAGAGAAACCCTCACATATTACACTTAATAGAGCAGTTTGAAACTACACTCGCTATGTATACAGGAACTGATCCATCAGCTAGGCCAAAACTACCTCGGCTTAGAGAAGGCAAAAAATTATACGATCTGGTGAACGTATTCAATATACAGATTCTAAGGCAGTATTACTCTATAGACTCAGACTTAACTCATGTACACACATTGATATACTGTACGGCTATGGTAATTTGCTCACAATTAAATTATAAAATTTATACCAACACTTTAAATCCAAAAAGAACATCTATAAAGCCAGCTTGGCAACTGAGATTAGAAAATGACATCAAAAATTTACGAACGGATATTGGCAGGTTAACACAATACATTAATAATAACAGAGGTAAGAAATTAGTCAGTAGAGTTAATAAAATATTTGAAAAAGCAAAAGTACACTCTACGCATGAGAAGAACAATATTAGACCCGAAGAGTACTTAGATACATTAAAACAGAAGCTATGTTTAAAAGCACAAAGATTAGCTCGGTACAAAAAATAATTACAGAGGAAGGCTGACAACAAGCTATTTACAACTAACGAAAAATCATTTTACAGATCACTAAATGATAAATCAAACACTAACCTATCGGGCCTACCTACAGAAACTGAACTCAAAGACTACTGGACTGATCTATGGAAGAAACAGACTCCTCATAATGAGAACGCTCACTGGATAAAAAAAGAAATAGAAAAATCAAAAACTATTGAACCGATGGAATTTGATGACATTAATGGAAATGATATTGAAGAAGTTACAAAAAAGATGAAAAACTGGAAAGCAGCAGGCATTGATGGTGTGCACAATTTCTGGTACAAAAAACTAACAGTTTTCCATGACATACTTTTTTTTTTTTTTTTTTTTTTTTAACGTGTGGAAACCCCCACGGGCTTCACTCCATCGGTGCCGACGATGGGGTGGGCGTGTCGGAATCGGACCGACTAAAACCACACGGTGTCCTTCCCAAGTATCCATTGCCGGGCACCCCGGGTAAGCCCTCGAAAGGATAACCCCAGGGTTGCCGGCGGATATTGGCCGCCATCGCGGCCTCGCCTGGTGGGTTCGGGTTATGTCCCGCGTCGGTGAGTTGGCAAGCGTGTGTAGGACACACACGACACGCTTCCGCCACGGCCTGCTTCTGTAAGGACGGCGAGTCGGTCAACTGCCGTCCTCAGGCCCCGATCATGGAGGTCGGTAGTCCCGGGCGTAGACCAGTCTGCGGCGCCCACGCCGCAGACTGCGGAACTCAGGGGGCAGGGTTCTCTCCCGCTCCCTCTCTGCCGCCTCTTTCGCGCGCATTACCTGCTCGCAGAAAGAGGCGGCGGCGTGCCATTTGCTCCCGTCGGAGACCACGGCCCTCACCATGGTCTCCAAAGAAAGAACGTCCACGCCCAGGACCGCAACGAGATCCCGGCGTTGACTCGCCCACGCAGGGCACTCCACTAACGTGTGGAGCGCCGTGTCTTCGCCAGGATCCTCGCAGTGCTGGCACTGCGGTGTTGTCTCCCGGTGGATGCGCCATAGATACCTACCGAAGCACCCGTGCCCGGTAAGTATCTGGCACATCCGGTAGGAGAGGTCACCGTGGTGCCTCTCCAACCACTCCTTCATGATCGGTCTCACCGCCGCAATGGTGGATTCCCCCCACCTTGGATGCTCAAGTCGCACCCGCCATGTCTCCATGAGTTCCCGGCGGAGCTGGGACCGCTGAGCCCTGATTTCTCGGGGCTCCGGCCTATGGCCCCGCTCCAGTGCCTCCTTGCGCCACTGATACAGCAACGCAAGGGCTCTCGCTTCCAGGTCCCATGGAGGGGTCCCGGCTAGGAGACATGCCACCTCGACAGAGATCGTGCGATATCCCCTGATCACTCTGACGGCCATCGCTTTTAATGGGCTGTTTAATACAGCCACGTTGCGGGCCGCCAGAGTCTCCGCCCATACGGGAGCCCCGTACAGGGCCATGCTTCGCACGATCCCCAGGTACAGTCTCCTAGTGGGGGCGTTGGGTCCCTTAACGTTGGGCATTAGCCGCGATAGCGCGGCCGCAGCCCCCCTCAGTTTTGGGACCAGACTTCGGAGATGAGGTCCGAAGTCCCATCGGCTATCGAGTACGAGCCCAAGGTACTTCATCGTGGGCTCGATGCCGATGTTTACGCCCCCTATGGAGATACTGGTTCCCGCAGGTGGCCCCCTCCGAGGCCCGTGAAAACACATAGCCTCGGATTTGTGGAGAGCCACCTCGAGTCCCAGCCGCCGTATTCGACCCACGACTTGAGCAGCCCCTGCCGTGGCCTTTAGTGCCGCGCTTTGGTACGTTGCTCCCCGCGCCATAACGAGGGTGTCGTCAGCATAACAAGTTATGCTGACACCATCGAGCAGCGGTCCGCGCAGCACCCAGTCGTATCCGATGTTCCACAGGAGTGGCCCTAGGACCGACCCCTGCGGAACACCGCACGACACTTCTCGCCGCCCTGGCCCTAGCCAGCTCGGGTAAACTATGGCCCTCTCGGATAGGTATGCCTCGACAATGCGGCGGAGGTAAGGAGGCACTCCGTGATACGCGAGAGCCACCCTAACGCAGCTCCAAGGTAGGGTGTTGAAGGCGTTGGCAATGTCGAGAGACACCGCCACCACCACCCCACCTCGCGAGACTACTTCCTCCGCCAGGCGCCTAACGCGCATGATCGCTTCCACGGTGGAGCGCCCCCGGCGGAAACCGAACTGGTTGTCCGCCAGATCTGGCCCCACGTTCGTGAGATGCTCGACGAGGCGCTCTGCAATAATCCGCTCAAAGAGCTTGCACACCTCATCGAGCAACACGATCGGCCGGTAACCGGATGGCTGATCCGCCGGCCGCCCCGCCTTCCGGATAAGGACCAGTTTCCCCGTCTTCCACGCAATTGGAAACTGGCCCCTTTCGAGGCATGCGCTAAAAAACGCCACCAGTCGAGGCCCTAGTTCCTCAAGGGCCAGGACCCATGCTCGGCCTGGGATACCGTCGGGTCCGGGGGCAGTGCATTTACGGGCTTTAAGCCGGAGCACTGCTACCCCCAGTTCACTCTCCCTGACTTCGGGTACATCGCTCTCGCTATTATTAGCGTCAGGCGCCTGAGGCGGAGCCATTTGCGGAGGAACATGCTCCTCCACTCTCGATGGGAACAGAGAGCCCAGGATTCCCTCCAGTTGCCCTGGCTGGAGGCTCTGGGTCAGTAGGGGCGCCCTTGGGCGGATTTTGCCCCTAACCGCAAGGTAAGGGCGCCCCCATGGGTTCTGCTCCAGAGACTCCAGCAGCTCTTCGCGGGCCCGCCGTTTGGCCTGTTTTATGGCTTTCTGGAGGGTCCTCTTGGCCCCCTTGTACGCCTCGTATATCTCCGCCTCTCGGGCTGCCGCATCATCTGGGCGGCTACGCCTCCAGCGAAACCTGGTATACTGGCGGCGAGCGGTCACGCACGCTGCTCTCTGCTGTGCAATCTCCGCAGACCACCAGTACACCTGCTTCTTTGCCGGGCTGGGCTTAACCCTAGGCATCGCCGCATCGCAGATATGCGACATGGCTCTCCTGAACCATTCCGCCTCTGCGTCGACATCGGCAGGCCTGGCCGGAGACGGAATCCAGGCCTGCACAATGGATGCCTCCAGGAGAGCCTCCCGATTCAGGCGCCTGAGCGCCCAACGTGGATCCGGGGGGTTCACGATAGTCGGTGGCAGGTTAGGTGGAGGGGAGACGTTGAACCGAATGTACTTATGGTCGGAAACCGTCTCCTCCTCCTCCACCACGCGCCATCCCTGGACGCGGCGGGCGAGAGCAGGGGTCGCGAACGTGACATCCACGACCGAACTGAGTCCCCGCCGCTCCCAGGTGGCGATACTCCCCCGATTGAGGACCTCTAGACCACGGGTGTTGGCCCAGTCCTCTAGTACTCGTCCCTTGTCGTTGGTTTCCCTGGAGCCCCAGGCCAGAGACCAGGCGTTGAAGTCTCCCAGGACCAAGACAGGACGAGGACGGCACGCGGCGAGAACGATGTCCAGTTCAGCGAGCCGTAGCTCAAGCTGATACTGGTCAAGGCTTGGTCCATGACATACTTGGGAAAAATATCTGCAACATCATAAAAGGATCAGAAGACCTGCCAAAGTTTATAACAAAAGGTATAACATACATGCTTCCTAAAAACAGTAACACCTCCGACCCTTCTCAGTACCGGCCCATTACTTGCTTGCCTACACTTTATAAATTAATAACATCCTGTATAACTCATAAAATCAACAGACACATAGAACTCAATAACATACTGGCAGAAGAACAAAAAGGGTGCAGGCAAAGACATATGGGATGCAAGGAACAATTAATTATTGATTCTACTATTCTCAAACATGCAACTTCTCATAATAGAAACTTACATTTAACTTACATAGACTACAAAAAAGCCTTTGACAGCGTACCCCACACATGGCTCATACATATCTTACAAATCTACAAAATAGACACAAACATAATAAATTTTCTGAAAGGTGTTATGTCTGATTGGAGAACTTCGCTATCACTAACTATTAACTCAGCATCGATCACAACAGAAGAAATTCCAATCCAGAATGGCATCTTCCAAGGCGATTCACTAAGTCCCATATGGTTCTGCTTGGCACTCAACCCGCTATCTAACATTTTAAATACCACAAATCACGGATATAAACTTACACCATACACTACAATTAATCACCTTATGTACATGGATGACATAAAAATTTTCGCTAAATCTGAAAAAGAAATGAATGAGCTCATAAGAATCACATCTCAGTTCAGCATTGATATCAATATGACGTTTGGCTTAGATAAATGTAAAACACTTCATTTGCACAGAGGTAAAGTAAGTTACAGCAACCAAAGTAATAGCAATGAAAACTCGCCTGAACACATTAGATTCACAACAATGGAGGAAAATGACACATATAAATATTTAGGGTTACATCAAGGAAAAACAATAAACCATACAGAAATTAAAAAAGATTTAAGTCAAGAATACATACGTAGACTAAACCAAATTTGCAAGAAATCCCTTTACTCTAAAAATTTATTTAAAGCAATCAATACATATGCAATACCTGTACTAACTTACTCCTTTGGAATTGTTAAATGGACCTTTACAGATATAAATCAATTAGAAATAAAATCTCGGACAGCACTCACAAAACACCTTTACCTACACCCTAAATCCGCAATAGAGCGGATGACAATAAAAAGACAGAATGGTGGCAGAGGGATGATAGATTTGAAAATACTTTGGGAAGGCCAGGTACAAAAATTAAGAAATTTCTTTTACGAAAAATCTAACTGCAGTAATATCCATAAAGCAACGGTAGAATGCGACACAAATTACACACCATTAAATCTGACCGACAGAAACATAGACTTTACTACTGCACAACATACAGAAAACCTGAAATTGACCAAATGGCGCAGCAAACAATTACATGGACGACACATTCATGATTTAGAACAACCTCACATAGATTTCCAAGCATCAAATAAATGGTTAAAACTAGGCTCATTATTTCCCGAAACTGAGGGTTTCATGATAAGTATTCAAGATCAAATAGTAAATACGAAAAATTACAGGAAGTTCATAATTAAAGACCCTAGTACCTTAGATGACAAATGTAGAAAATGCCATCGTCACTCTGAAACTATTCAGCATATTACTGGAGCCTGCCCTAGCTTAGCCCAGTCAGACTACACACACCGACACAATCAAATAGCACAAATCATCCATCAGAAACTTGCCATCAATCATAAACTCATACCTAACAAATCTATGCCATACTACCAATACAATCCAAAACCTGTACTGGAGAGCACCAACCATAAATTATACTTTGATAGAGCAATATTAACAGACAAAACCATTCACAACAATAGACCCGACATTACTTTAATTGACAAACAAAATAGAACAGTATTTCTCATTGACATTGCAGTCCCCAACACTCACAATCTTAATAAAACCATTACCGAAAAAATAAACAAGTACACAGAACTGAAAGAAGAAATAATTAGAATTTGGAAAATGAATAGAGTCTACATAGTGCCTTTGGTGCTATCTAGTACGGGAGTGATACCTAAGCATTTAATACAAGCCCTCAAAACAGTAGACATAACTGAAAGTGTATATATGACGATGCAAAAGGCGGCCATTTTAAATACATGCCGCATAGTTCGTAAATTTCTTCAAGACGATTTAAATAACCAACCCGTACTACCAGAACATGAAACTCACTTGGTTTAGGCCCGTGGTTTCATTAAATTAACCGAAGTGTCCTAAACACATCGAGAATAAAAACAATATCAATGTAAATAATAATAATATTCCAACTGGTTTCGAATTATGGATGCAATTAGTTATTGTTTGCGAGTTATGTTTATGATCTTTCCAGTCGTAGATTGACAAATGCCTAATTTTTAATTAGATACAAAGGACATCAAAGTAGGTAGGTAAATCCATACACCTAAAATTTTACCTTTAAATTAGGTAGGACATGAGGGTAATAATATTCCAACTGGTTTCGAATTATGGATGCAATTAGTTATTGTTTGCGAGTTATGTTTATGATCTTTCCAGTCGTAGAACAAATTCTATCAGATTTAAAAAATGACATGATGTTGAGAAATATGTTTGGATAAAGGACGCTTGTCACGTGTATGATACAATTGTTAACACACACGTGACTCACTTTAAACTTGTAATATCGCGACCGCGACGGTTTGATCGTTTTCATCCGTCGATCATACCGCTGTAGGTGCATCCAATTGTATACTAACTAAACCAACACTTAATAAATTGATCAATTTGTTAAGCAAGTAATTTGTCGGCAGTAATATATTGTGTCAATCGAAAGGAAGTTGGGTAAAGTTCCAGGTGATCCAAATGAAATATTGTACTAGATTCTTTTTCAGAGGGAATTTCAAAATGTTTTGAAAATTTGAGTTGTAGATCTAAGTAATTTTGTTTTTGAATTGAAGGTTTTGTTCCTAAGTAGATATTTTGTTGAATGGACCACTCAATTTTCGTTGTTTGATACAACACACTATCACGATGACCAATGATGTATGTAGTTAAAATAAATCATTTAGCTGAACTTATTAAATTAGGAATAGTTAAAGAGTGAAAACAGTTGTGTCGCTCTTATTTATTTTTAATCATCCACTCAACCTTTAATAGTAAATGATTTGACTATTAAATATAATGACGTCATAAATAAATTTTGCATACGATTTTCCTTATAACTTAGCATTTTGACATTTAGTAAAAAGTCACTAATTTGACTAGTCAGTCAAATACCCAATTCTTGAAATAATGATCTGTTAAAACTATTAGAAACGATCACAATGTTAATGTTCGATCTTGAAACTTTGACAATTGGGAGATTGATATTAGATCAACATATTGGACAGATTACCATTACCTGAACTGGGCCTCAGAGGCTTTCTTGCGAATAAATTGTGCACCTAATTCCTTGGGTACCCGATAGTTTTTCTATCATCATGCATTATTATTTATGTGATATTTTATAAATGGGAAAACAAGACAGGATATTTCAAACCGTAGCAGAGTAATAATATTTTAACACACAAACTCCTCACTAAAGGCATGTAAGGTATAATGCAACAGCGTAATAATTTCTATGAATCTATTGTTATCAGCTGTAGTAAAACTTAAGATTACCTATAAAATATTAATCTATTCTTATGTGACTTACCTATACAAAGAAGTCACATTACCGTTAGGTATTTCCCCGTAGTTAAAATATTTTTTTATTATTAAATCAACATTCACCTCAACTCTCAATTCAAATTCAACAATAAAAGTTAAAAATTGCATCTGATCCTCTTATTTTATCGGTTTTGTATGTTTATAATAATCCACCAAACTTATAATATTTAGTGAATTATTTGACAAAGAAATTAGGATGTTACAATTGTATAAGTTTATTATAACTAAACGTTTTTTTGACGTTACGTACAAAGTTATTTATTTGACTAGACAGTCAGATATAGAGTAAAAACTGACTCTTTACCATCTTCAATCAAACGCCAATCTTTATTGTGTCCAAAGCCAGGCCTCGGTCACCCCGGTTGCATTATGCTGCTTTGACCTTGGAGCCCGAACTCCTTTTTTTGAAACGTACATATACCTACAAACGAATGAGTGGGCCTAGTAATCTTTATTTACAAAAGAATATTAATAACCGAAATTACTAATCTCTCTAATCCCTCTGAAGCTAAATAGCCTGTTTTAAAAGTAACTGTAATATCCAGGTTTCGAACCCGGGGCCTCTCTATCGTAAGCCCAACTTCATTTGAAACTGACCATTCATCTTATTTACAGTTATGGCTGACGTTTGGAGCATCGCTTTCCTTCCTAATCATCGGACTTGTAAGAGGCTATTCTGCGTCAGCAATTCCATCAATCGAAGATATCGATCCTGAAATCATCAAAAGCAGTGAACAAAAATCATGGATAGGTAATAAAAAAAATTGAAGTTTTATATATGTTAGTGTTAAATTCAGAGCGCCTGTAATGATATATCGCCTCTTTGCTTCGATAATGTGTTATCTTGAAAACTGCAATTTTACAGGAGACTGATTTTTAACTTACAAAACACAATTGTGACGAAACAAAGAACTTTTTTACTGTAGATCATTAATTTATTATTTAATACAACAAATATAGTATGTGAAAAGTTGTTAAAATCTTGGCTATTTGAAAGCTTAGCAAGAAATTGACTTCAATTTCAAAAAGGGGGAAAATATATCACGTTATTCTTGCAAAAAATTAATAACATAAGTGTTACAACCTAAGTAGTCACGGTGTTGATGATATTACTTTTGTTATGACACTGAGTTATGTCATAAATAAACATTGAAGAAATAAAAACTATTGGATTTGAGAATCAATTTTTATTGAAAAAAAGAGGAACCGATACCTCACTTATTGTAATTTATATTATGACAAAACCAACTTAATACCTGCTACAAAAATAATCACAATTTGTATCGCTTACTTACTGAGATTACAGAGTCCACGTCATAATTTCGAAATAATCTGGCCGACCGTCAAAATTCTGAACGCTCATTTCGCCGATGATGAATTCAACGAATGGTTGTATGGTCGACTGTTAAAACTCCGAATGGTCATTCTGCCGATAATCAGTTCTACTAATTATTGTATGGTCGACTATTAAAACTTCGAATGCACATTACGCATTTTTTTTATAACTATGCAGAAATAAATATTTTTTCTAACTGTTGTTTGGGTCGGGTAGTAGATGCAGCGTACTATTGGTTTACTGACGACGATATAGTTTACTGACGATGTAGCATATCATCGTTTTAGTGTACTAACGATGTAGTGTACCAACGATTTGGCGTACTGTCGATGTAGCGTACCATCGATTTGGGGTACTGTCGATACATTAGCCTGTCGATGGAATTTTCGATACAGCGATCATCGATATAGTGACTGTTGATATTATGAACTAGACCCATTGAACTGTGCCACATCAGCGTAACGCTGCACTCTGTCTCTACACTGTGATTAAACGGATTTCTTCATCACAACATAATACCACAAATAATGATAAAGTTCATCATCGGCGTAATAGGCTTTCGAAGTTTTAACAGTCGACCATACAATCATTCGTAAAACTGATCATCGGCGAAATGACCATTCGGAGTTTTAACAGTCGACCATACAACCATTCGTTGAATTAATTATCGGCGAAATGAGCGTTCGAAATTTTGACGGTCGGCCAGATTATTTCGAAATTATGACGTGGAGCCGAGATCACATTTTACTAGACAAGTTAAAGCATCTTTAGCTAAAATCTGCTTGATGACGATGAGGAGTCAGTCGACGAACTACTGCTACTACTAGTTGAATCACAACGATGGCAATTAGATTTTTTTTTTATAAATAGGACACGTCAATTTTACTTTACCTCGCCTGATGGTAAGCTGAAGGTAAAGTCTCAAGAACAGTTGTCTCAGTTTTTTTTCTGCTACAGTATCTACAACTTCATTTACGTCCATTACATCCTCTATATTTGCATCCTCCACGCTTAGCATTGTGTAATTTTGTAAAACAAAAGACGTTCTCTTGTTTTAAATCTTTAAAATATTTTAGTAGGTACCTTCTTTGATTTATAATGTACCTTTTTTAACCTACTATGCACGCCTGATACAGGTGTTCGAGAATATTAGCGTGTAATAATCACTTGAATAACTACTATAGTAGGCGTGACAGCGTAACAAACTAACTAACGAACTCGCAGACGTAATTAATTAGTTTTATTATGAGGCATAGATTAGGATTTGTACGAATCAAACATTATTACTAAAATATTAATAGTACCCATATTTCTGTGCATTATTTAAATAGTAGATAGAACTAGTATTTAAGTCAGACGCGCGTTGGTATCTCGCACAGCGAAGTAGGTATACTAAGATTTATGGTTATACCTACACACAAATACGTAGTTACCTACACTTGTGTTTATTTCAGGAGTATTTGCATGTTCCATTGTCATTGCCAGTTTAACTAGTTTTTTACTTCTAGGTTCCATCTGAAAAATTAAGTACCAATGGCTATTAGTTTTAGCATTAACAAAGTACTATTTGGAAATAATTCCAAGAAAACAAATTTATTTTTGTTCTAAAACGAGACATAAACAATTATCTATTGCTTAAATTTTATATTAGAAAAAGTTTTATTACCTACAATGTTACATCGTAAGTTAAGACAAAGCAAAACTAACAGCCTTTCGGCAGCAGTGTGACATAAACATAATATAACAATCGACCTTCCGTATTATTTTTCAATATCAATGTGTCAAAGTTACATATCACATTATAAAATTAAAAATCGTATTTAAAATGAACCTTACCTTTGCAATTAAAACGCGATATGGTCGATAAGTCACGTTTTTGCAGAAATTCTTTAACACCTTCCGCTGCAAGCGCGCGGTGGCTACTATTATGTTGCGTTGTCGCATCAAACCTCTCCGCAGTAAGAGACAACGTGATATTGTGATCTATCACAGTGGCGCTGTCTTTTTCACCCACAGATTAGCTATTTCGCGCGTAAAAAATACCACGTTTTGTGAGAAAATAAAATCGGATACGGCGGTTTTAATTATCAAACAATAAAAAAAACGATTTTTCGGATATGTCACGTTATTGAAGCAAAGAGGCGATATGCGGAAGTATAGCGGTACAGAGGCGTGGATTTCTAACACTGAACGTCGTCGTCGCCGATTACATTGCAGTGGGCGGACACTTTAATTTAGAAAATAATTTGAACGAAACTGTTTATATCCATGACTAGACATATGTGGGTTTAATACCTGGACGATATAGTTTCCAGATCAATTTGCTCATGATCTTTACTTTAAAAAGGCTTTACCAAATATATGTATTCTATTAGACTGGCAATGACCGAATAACTGAAAATCGATTATCCTTCAAATATTTAGGTGTGTTGTGTTAATTATATAAAGTTTGCTTTTGGGATTGCCATATTTGTCCGCTGAGATTGGCTCCTATTTCAAGATTTTTTTTAATTATACAATTAGAATAGCAATATAATAGCATAGGTCAGACATATAACTTGATTCATGAATTAAAACAAAGGTATAATAGATAATATAGATAATTTTAATAATCATATCAAAACTATCCATAATCTATGTGATGATCCCGATTTCGTCTAAGGCTTTCACCCCTGGGCCCGAATTCACTTACTCCTTTCAACTCCCTTTTTTTTCGTGCGGGGTTATGTCAGACTCGAACCTACTAAACCGCACGCCGTCTCTCTGGGTTGTTGTACTAGGCCGAAGGGGGATTGTCAGACGACATATCCCTCGCAACCCGGCTGACCCAGGGCCATCCCTCTCGGTCTGTCTGTCTGGCCCTCGGGAGGGGGGACCACGCTGTCCCCACTCCTTTCAACCCCTAAAGGAAAGCCTGCACTAGAGGCTCGTCCTTCAATCAGCACTTGTACCGGCTTAGTTGTCAAGATAGCTTGGCCCCTAAGAGTCTTGAAAAGGTCCCATATAAGCACGTGAATTAAAATCATGCTTTTGTATTAAATTTTCAGGTGCGATCCCACCTTTGGGTGCATTTTTGGGCAGTATGCTGTCCGGTACAGTGATGGAACGCGTGGGTCGTAAGCGCACTTTACAGCTGACAACACCGATATGGGTAGCAGCGTGGCTAATTCTTGGCTTTGCAAAATACTACCCACTACTGCTAGTTGGCAGGTTTACTACTGGTGTTGGAGTTGGCTTCGTGTTAGCCCCTGCGCAAGTATATGTAAGTATCTTTGGGTTATAGTTCTACTCTTCTTAATTGTGAATAGACAAGAAATAAAATTGATGTACCTTGATAAATTATGAAACTCCATATTCCAATTCCATTCCAAAGTTTTCAATTGAAGCGCGTTCTCCTTTTCTTATCTGTCCCTCTAGATAAGTGGCAATTCGTTTTTTTTTTCAATTTGGTAGAATAGAATGACGAATGTATGGGATTTGATGTATTTTACAGTCGTTAACGCATGTCATAAACGCCAAATCCTATACATTAGTCATTTTTATTTTACCAAACGCCCGCCAAAGAATTGCCACTTGCCTAGATGGGCTGGAATTTATGGAAGTGACACGACCGTCTAACATACCGAATCAAGAGAAAAGCCTGTGATATAACATCACCATTCAATTAGCTGGTGTACACGGGCTTGCAGGTGAATTTGGCTTGTGCCCTAATGAAATAAGTACCTATAAACAAATTAACATTACAAAATGATGTGGATTCATGTATCCGTGAAATGAACAAACACAAAACGTACACATTTCTGTAATTAGTGACGCACCGACATATTGATGATTTGCAAAGCGCTTTTGCGATGCAACAACAATACAACTAGTCATTATGATTGTCCAGTCAACCGATCTAACTCTTTGCCCTCAGATAAAGACACGTTATTCAAAATACAAAATGGTCTTGTTCTAAAATTATAACTGTTTCTATTTATCTACTACTTATTTGTACACAAAACAGTGGTAGCTTCATCGATTGCTATCTATCCGTTGATCTAATTATTAATGGATTAAAAGATATACGATGATCTATGATCTCAAATTATTTATCGGTGTTGAAACTTACACCTAATTGATAATTAAATATTACAGGCCAACCTTCCTGTTATCTAGTTTTTTGTGTTTCTGATTTTATTAAAAACCTTATTATCCTCAGTTTAGACCCAGTCGGTTTCGATGTTTAATAAATGCTAAAAATAGTTGTTGATATAAGATGTTCAAGTAAGTAATCACTACAATTCATCAGTTCACGTTGCTATACTTTCCTTTTCGTTGGATGTTCTTTAGGTACTTCCATAAGGATAATTGTTATGATACCTACGCCTCGTCGTACTTTTGTTATTATATGCACTTCCTTCTATGCGGATGGCAAGAGCATCTGTCACGCCAGTGTTAGGTGTTCAATGGTCATTTAACACTTAATTCTCGGTGCCTCTTTTGAGAAAATATGTTTTTTTCTCAAAAGTTGTTTTATACTACAGTTTATGATTTTTGCTTTTAAGTATATCTAGATGCCGAATCTAATTAAACATTTGAGTGTATGAAATACCAGTTAAAGTTGAAAATACATTGACTCTTAATCAATCAGGCAGCCCTCTTTATGATCGAATAAGAACGATTGCTTTATTTATTTTTTGCTGTGTTAATTACTCAATTGAAGTTTTTGTATTCAGTAATGTTTACAAAAAAAGGGTCCTTACCTACATGCGAATCTTATGAGAAAATTAAACACCTTTTGAGGAATATGTGTAAGGTTTTAGCTAACAGTTAATGTTGTTGCAAGGATTTTTCTTTCTATTGTGGTTCCAAACACACGAAGTTTTGGCCGTTGACGTTTAGAAACAAAAATTTTCGTGAGAAATCGAGAACTGGGGGAATCACAACTAACCTAAAAATTATTATTACAGTGTGTGAGATTATTTGTAGTCATTATCAAAATTATCTATTTTAGGTGAGTGAGTGTTGTGACCCAGAGATCCGTGGACGTCTCGGCTCTCTACCAACGCTGTCCATGAGTTTGGGCATCATAATATCATATGTTGCTGGCAGCGTGCTCTACTGGAGGTACCTGGCATTTTTATCAGCCGTATTTTGTGGTAAGTAAAGAAACATGCTGATCTTTCATAAGTCTTTGAGGTCAGCCACTGCAGTTTCTGCTGAAGGTATGCAGAATTATAAAACAGTTAATACTAATGTTATAAATACAAAAGCAGCTCTGCCTGTCTGTTACGCTTTCCCGCCTGAACCACTGAACCGATCTTAATGAATTTTGGGATAGATGGACTGCAGCTTGGAAGAGAATATATGTTATAGATTATTAAATGGAGTTAAAAGAGCTTAAAAGGGTTCAAATAGGGGATGAAATGTATGTCATTTTTGAAGATAATCTGATGAAATTTGGTACACAGATAGATTAGAGTATGGGAAAGGACATAGGATATGTTTGATCGCGATAACCGACATCAACGCAGATGGAGCCGCGGGCAACAACTAGTTTTCAATATATGATATTTTTCCAGTGGCCTTGTTTGTCGTACTACTGCCTCTCCCTGAATCTCCTATATGGCTAAAAAAGAAAGGATTAGACGCATCTGAATCTATTAAATGGCTACATCTGTCGGCGCGAGCGACTGCCATTGTCAAGGATGACAACAATGAGTAAGTAGTTAGTTATTATGTTTTCCAATTTGTTAAGCCATCCGTGAATGATTAGATACATTAACATTGAGTAAAAAATTGTAGAGCACGTTTTTGACTCATCAATGTGAGCGTGTCATTGTCATTATACGGGCGCCGTTGCTCGTTGATTGAAGGAAATTGAAACTTGGAGTCCAAGTTCCAACTTCTCCTTTCCATAATAATTAGGTCGTTCTATGGCGCGCAGGCGCAATGTTTCATTTTCATTTTCAACTGGCAATGTGAGCGTGTCATTGTCATTATACGGGCGCTGTTGCTCGTTGATTGAAGGAAATTGAAACTTGGGGTCCAAGTTCAAACTTTTCCTTTCCATAATAAGCCGCGTGGCCGCGCCTTCTCTTCCCATGTGGTGTCGTACAAGGCGACTAAGGGATAGGGCTGATTAACTTTAACATCAGACAGATATGTACAGCCCAGAATCAGCCTCAGACGCATGGCTCGAGTCAACAATAGTGCCCGGAATACGGAAATAGGCTCACCCCCTATTACGTGGGACCTAATACAGATTGGTGAAATGTAGGTATTAATTCACCTCTGCCTAACCCTCCGGAGATAAAGGCGTGATTATATGTATGTATGTATGTAATAATTATGTGGTTCTATGGCGCGCAGGCGCAATGTCTCATTCAATCATCATCATCATCATCTTCAACTGGCAATATTCCTGCTATATTGTTTATATTGCTGAATATGAGCGGTAGAGATAGACTATATTTAAACACCCTGATTATATAGTCGTTTCGGAATAAAAGAGTTTGGCGCAAAAATAAATAAATGCATAGCTACAATACATCAGGGTAAAATTCGGAATGAACTTTTGCAGTGGGTAAAAATAGTACATTACTGCCGCGGCTACCAATTGTAGTGTTGCCGGACGATCGTGAAGTATGCGGGCCGAGGCGCAGCCGAGGCACGCATTACGGAGTCCGGCAACGCTCAGTTATAAGTAGTAGTAAATTACACGACAGATATGAGTTTACATAGTAATTTATTTGGCCGCTAAAACACGACAGATATGGATTTTCATACAACTTTTGCTGGCCGCTGCTCGCATGTACAGCAATTTCGATTTATCTCGAAGAAGGTTGTCAAAATAATGTTCACATTTCCAAGCATGTTTGAGAAAATGTAATTATTATTATTCTTTTAGCTTGTGGGTAGAGTTTCATGGGTAAGAAACGGACGACCTCAAAATTATCTGGAAGTATCAATTTGGCGAATCATTTTTTTTTAATTATGGTAAGAATGTATGATGAGATGCATTATTACTTCCAGACGACTTTGCTATCGAAACAGTGTCAAAATAATATTTTCCGAAACGACTATAAAATAATTCAGTATATTTGTAACGTACGAAGCTACACCTAGCCTTTAGTCGCCTTGTACAGTACCGATAAATGGGAAGAAATGGGTTGAATTTTTATTCTATTTCATATCAGGATTTATACAAATACATTCATGCAATCTGGGGTTTAGAGAAAGATTTCAATTGTATTGTATTTTTTCAAGTTCAACCAGTACAAATACACATTTTAATGATTGTTAGACAAGAAACCTTGATACTTCTTTTGTAGATAGGTTCTCTGTTTTTATTTGCTATCGTTACACTATTCTTCCGCGAATTAAAGTTAAAATGAAGAACTTTTTTAAATATTTTCTAAATGATTACGCTAACTTGACATTAATTAGGGTAATAAATGAATCTAACATAAGGTCAAATTGTAAAAGGAAATCTCCTGTCTAAACGGACGCGACAACATTAGAGGTAAATAATTCTAAATATGTGATGTTTGTAACAAGAACTGAATATACTGCAATGCTAGCTACTTCATAATTCAGTGGTAGAGTAAATAAATAAAGGTTTATCCGCACACATCCGTGGTGTATCAGGGCCGGAGCAGGAACGTGTTCTGCCAGGAGTCTAAAGAAATATCGTTGCATAAATTATATTTGAACTCGATCACACACGTCCGTGCCTATATCAGCAGCGGAGCTTCATTGTCAGGGCTGAGACTAGGATGTGGTGCGAAGTGCTCCGATTTCAAAGATTTGAATAGAAAGGCCCTCCATGGCACTGATCCCTCCTGCTACGACCCTGACACGGCACGGATGTACGATGGATATACGTTCACACTGTGTAAGATGTGTAAGTCATATGGGAATGAAATGGCATCGGAGTGATATTTCTGTAGCTTGTAACAAAACAAATGTTGTAATGGATCTTCGATTATCTTTACATTGAGCACGAAAAATGATCGAATTCGTAACATAAATGTATCGAAAAAGCAGATTGGCAGGCTTCACATACATACAGGTTCACAGTAGACAGGTGGACATAGATGTAAGTCTAGATTATATGCCATTAGGACCAATTTGTTCAAGTCCCTGTGTCACACTCTCGATTTTACACAAATTATGAAGTTCCAATAGATGGATGAGCATAGCCTTTGTGGCGTAGCAGTAAAACGTTCGTCTGCCACGTAGGGGGCGTAGGTTTGATTCCCGCTTGGTGCATATATTTTTATGCATGAATATGTATATTTGCCCTGATATGGGTGTTTCTATATATGACGTATCCAAGATAAGAATTACAAATGAGAAGTATCCAAGTTCTATCCCAGGTTTTCCCATGGCACACACCAATAACTTGTCGATGCTTTTCGAAGTTATGTGTGTATTTATCGCAGGTTTATAAGTGCCCGGTTAATGGCAATAGGCTCGCCACCTATTACATTGGGACCTAAACATAAACTGGCGAAATGTAGGTGCTAGCACCTCTGCCTATCCTGAATAGAATGTAGTAGAATATTTATTTCATTTCTTAATAAGGCCTAGTTTGTATCGCGACGGTCTAAGATGCGTGTCCCGAGCTATAATAAGAAAAGTTAAAACTCTCGGTTGTAACGAATAATCCAATAACGGCATTATTGTAACAGATGATTAGTGTGTGAAAATACAGGATGTTTGTTATATGTTCTAAAATTTCAGGAAATCCGAAACCCCGGACGCTCCCCCAAGCCTGTTCACTCGGCAGGTGTTCTTCTCGCCGGTGGTGTACAAGCCTTTGATCATCGGGTTCGCGCTGTTATTATTCCAACAGTACAGCGGTATCGACAGCGTGATCTTCTTTACAGTTGAAATCTTCAGGAGCGCAGGTGAGGGAAGAGATTTTTAGACATCGCTCTGTAGATATAGATACTTAAGGAAGGCCTTCGCTATACTCTTCGTGTTGGGTAACTAAAATTGTATCAATATTTGAAAAAATAGGACATATTTTGCGAGATGGCGACGACATTTACAAAATAAAGAACAATTGATTTTCACTATTCGTAATCACACCTCGTTCCTCCGCACTCTTGTGGTTTCAACCTTCTTATAAATTTGCCCTCCGTATTTTAATTCTTTTATTTAGAGTTTTATATATAAAAAAAATAGGTTTTTTTTTTCCGGGCGGGAAATCTCCACGGATACCCCCCCTCCAGAGCCGGCGGGGGAGGTTATGTCGGACTCGAACCGAGTAAACCGCACGCCCTCTCTGGGTCGTAGTGCTAGGCCGAAGGTGAGGTTGTCATGCGACATATCCCTCGCACCCCGGCTGACCCAGGGCCATCCCTCTCGGTCTGGCCCTCCTCGGGAGGGGGGACCAACCGGTGCCCAACTCGTCCCCGGTGTGGGATGGCGCGCATCGTCCGATGATGCGCGCCGCAACCGCGGCCTGCTTCTGCTAGGGTGACGGGCGGCACCACCCGTCACCCTCAGGCCCGCGCTCCTGGGGGGGCGGAGGACGGTCTGCGCTCTCCGACGCCCGAGCCGCCTACGAGCGCGTGCAGAGATGTCAGCGAGTCTCTCTCGCTCATCGCGTCGCGCCCGGCAATATTATGGGATAATGATAATGGAAGATGATCATTATAATTGCATTTTGACTTTTGCAATCTTTTTTTTCTGGGACTTTTCAATTCAGTTTAAAGCGTTCTTTTGTTATTTCCAGGAAGTAGCTTAGACGCCATGACAGCTACGATAGTAATAGGCGTAGTCCAGTTGCTGAGCAACGCAGTTAGCACAATGTTAGTAGACCGTGCTGGCCGAAGACCTTTGCTTCTCATTTCTGCAGCCATCATGAGTCTTTCGATGTTTTCTATGGGAGCCGCTTTCTACTTCCAACTCAAACAGGCAGCGTGGCTAGGGTAAGATATGTATTTGTTAAGCAACTCAACAGCTTATTTGCATTTATTTGACATCGTATTATGATAATGAAATTAGATTTTTAAGCTTATTACAGAGTTTAATGGTAAGATATAATGTATTAGATCGGAATCTGATAATATTCATTTACCATTTTTCATTCTGATTATTTGAAAAATAAGTGAAGAAATGAGTAATGTAAACTGATACAATAAAGTTAAAAATTTATCAGGCAAAACAACATATCAAGATGAATAATGTAATAAATGAAAAGAGTACTAAAAACAACAACACCATTGTGAACTTGACATCACATGATTGTCATGAGCAAAAGTATAATAATATAATTATTATAATAGCAAAGAAATATCATCATCGACTGATTCAATGGCTTACCACAGTAACGCATAGGTAATTCTGTCATGAAAAACTATCACAATTAAATAATAATAATAATAAAAAACCTTCTTCTTGTCATTAAAGAAAACAGCTCAAAGTTATTTATGAAGGTACTTATATGCGTTTATTTATATTATGTGCATATAAGTCTTCTTCTTGAATTTATGTAGCTTTAAGGTATAATTCCGAACAAACAGACGCAGCACTTACATTACATACATTGCTTGTCAAACTTCGATACGGATCATCCGATCGCACGGAAGCATCTGATGAGGCCGTCAAGCTGAGTGCCACCATTGTTAACATGGTACGTGTATGTAATGATGACCCTCTTTTCTGAGACTTTGCCTTCAGCTTACCATCAGGCGAGGTGAAGTCAATTGACGGGAGCCATAAAAAAACGGATAAAGGGGATCATTGAGAAGCCGCTATGAATAACGCGTATCTGCTGCGTGCGTCGGCAGTTGTCGTATGTGGTCATTTTCAGAATCATACCTTTATACTTTTATATGAACACTAAACTTACTTCCTTTAGTTATAACATTAGGTGTCATTTATTTTATATGAAAAGTGGTCATACATGTTCACGGCCATATTTGCCTGTAAATAATAGTTTATGCGACACATCTCACACAGCATACAAGGATATTATGATTTATTTTATTTACTGTAGGATAAAGTTTATTTTTATTCTTTACTAGCTGAACCGCCACGGCTTCGCCCGTGGTATATTTTGAAGACTAATATCATCCCTTTGACCCCGTAATTTTTTATTCTTCAAAGTAATGTATGGAAATCTGCCGGATTTGTTGACATTTATGATCACTGCACCGCTCCCTTGAGTAGTAGCGTGATCATATGTTCCCTAAAACTTTTGTCGATACACGGATTATTAAACACAAAAAGAATTTTACAATTTGAACTAGTCGTTCCTGGGATTAGCGCGTCAACTAACAAACAAACTGTTCAGTATTCATTCATCTCCATATTACATACATACTTTTACTCACGCCTGTGAATCCCCAAAGGGGTAGGCAAAATTGAATTAACACCCACATTTCGCCAACTATGATGTTCGGTCCCATATAATAGAGGGCAAGCCTATTACCGCTAAGCGGACACTTAGTAATGTGCTGTGTGTTTATTGTCGGATGGGGAACATCTCTATCCCTTAGGCACCTTCTACGACATCTACAGGAGTTCAAACTACTTCATCTACTTTTCAGGTACCTGCCCATTATCAGTTTGGTGGTGTTCATGTGGGGCTTCTCCCTCGGGTTCGGTGGACTGCCCTTCCTGTTGCTTGGTGAGCTATTCCCAGCACATTACCGCTCGCAGCTATCGGCCATGGCCAGTGCGGTCAACCTCTTGGCTATGTTCTCCGTCATCAAATCTTATCACGCGCTCGATGTAAGTATTAAATGCGTTTTACTTTATTATAATTATATAATCAGGTTGCAAAACCATTCAATCTTTATGAACATAATGTACTTTATTATTTGTTTTTATAGTCCTTCATGGTATACGATAAGGATGACAGGCGTAAAGTGTTCATAGTAGTTAAGTCGTTGTTAAATTGAAAACAATCGTGTGATTATCATCCGTTTCTGATCTGTCCCTCTAGACAAGTGACACTTCTTCGGCCGGCGTTTGATGGAATAGAATGACGAATGTTGGGATTTGACGTTTATGACAGTCGTAAACGCTTATCATAAACGTCAAATCCCATACACTTGTCATTCTATTCCATCTCGGACGTAATGCCACTTGCCTAGAGGGGCTGTTCTATCTCTTACCACCATCCTACTCAGCTATTGTTTTTTAGGGAAGTGGATTTATTATATTTTTAACTCCTCCATTTACTTCTGATTAATATGTTTTGGTGTCCGGGATAGTTAAATTTTCACTGGAACTTCCCAGGTGTCATTATTTGGCGTTATGTGGGACACCACTGTTGGTTAAATTTTTTTTTTACGCATCTTAGGAACTGAAATTACTAATATTGATTAAATAGGAGTGGGTTCACATTGGTAGTGTAATGACCAGGATTCGAACCCGGGACCTCTTGATCGTAAGGCCGACTCCTTAATCAATAAGCTTCCGCCGCTGATTACGATAGGAGGATGGCACTGTAAAGTGTAGGAAGTACGGATAACACTAGCCCTAAAGAAAATTAATCAATAAATTCTGGTGAGCTAAAGTCGAAAATTAACGATATCTATATTGTACTGACTCAGTAATTTTATTATTGGAACACACTTGAAGCCTAGCAAGTTCGGGTAAAAAATCTCCTAGAAAACCCACAATAACACACGGTGCACAAATAACAGATACAGTTCCTAACGGTGAAAAGGATGCTATATCTATTCTATAACATCCTGTATTGCCAGAGTTGCGTCATTCTCACGATGTTAATGACCTGTGAGTAACATTTTTGACATTACATGCATTTGTGACATTCATAAAAACAAAGACACTATCGCATAATATTGCATGCTAATATGTTTCTATTTACGTAGCAATGAAGTCGTTGTTCTGTGTTGCCAAACCCTATTAGTAGTGCATGGTTGCAGTAACACAATTAGCAGGTATATGCTATATTAATAACATTTTCATTTTCTTATTCTATTGCAGTTGGCTACTTGTAATGGAATAATAATAAGGTAGCAAGTGACAATTCGTTTGGAAGTCTTAGGGCCATTACCTGTATTCAGTTCAGCATACAAACACATATTAGCCGGGAATAGGACTCCATGGGTTCTCGGTATGGGATCAAATAAATCACGTGGTTGGAACCGCGGGCATTAATAGTAATAGATATTTTTCAGTTAGTTTCACAGGAGTGAAATGAATTTGAATGAAATTTTGAAGCATTTACTATGCTAACTTTTCAAATCGATTCAGATATGAAAAAGCGAATCGCTCAGGCGGGACTCGAACCCGCGATCTTTCCCTTACAGGGGGAATGCTCTGATCACTGAGCCACCGAGTCAAAATTTCATTCAATTATTTGGGCGGAGTCATCGAAAAACAATGTTTAAAAATGATTGCAACATCACTCATTATTTCCGATAGTTCGTACGAGTGTCGGTAGATGGCTCCTCACCGTCACCCCAAGACGGTTGTATTGTATAGGAGAATTTTGATTGCTGCAGGCGAAGCTTGGGTCGGGTAATCGATGCAGCGTACTATCGATTTGGCTTACTGTCGATGTAGCATAACGACGTTTTAGTTGACGACGATGTAGCGTACCAACGGTTCGGGGTAATCGGGGTACAGTCGATGTAGCGTACCACCGATTTGGTGTACTGTCGATACATTAGTCCATCGATGGAACTTTTTCGATACAGCAACCATCGATGTAGTACCTGTCGATATAATGAACTCTAGTTCTTATTACTCTACATACATATACTTACACCTGTAAATCCCCGAGGGGGTAGACAGAGGTGTATTCACAGAAAATTAGTGATAGGTTTATTGTTTTATAACCATGCAAAAATAAGTCATTTTTCTAACTGTTTAATTAAATGGCTAGGCAAGTAGTTAAACGTCATCGATCCAAGCTATTTGCCTAGCCGTTTATTTCAATGGCTGAACATCATTCAGGCCGTTAGTTGAATGGCGCCGTTCAGTAAAGAGCCTAGGCAGTTAATTGAACGGCTGCTTAATCTAGTTGGCGGCGACATATACAATCTTATCCCAGCTAAATCGAGATTCGACTTCTAGAATACGGGCCATAACTATAAAAGTTATTAGATTCAGCAAAAATATATGATTTGTCTCACATACTGACAAAAAAACTTATGATGAGCATATTAAGCGATCAGATGGTCAAACTTTCACTTCATTTAGAGTGGAGTATCTAGTTAAGTGTGTTTCTCCAGTGGAGCCGCATTAATTTGTGTGAAGTGGATCTTTATTGCTTTATAGTGCCATACTATAAAATTGCTCTTTAGGAAAACTGCAACAGGTTTGAATGGGGACTACCTAGTTAACCATTCCTATACCATGGTCACGTCATCTACCTTATTAAGCGGGGGGTAGGGGTAGGCCCAAAAAGTTCTGGCTTGACGTCGTGCAGGGTAACATGCGTGCAAATGGTCTCACTACCATGGACGCCCGAGATCGTGCGAAGTGGAGAAGGAAGAGCCAGAAGGGGGACCCTGAGCTTCGAGGGCATCTCGGCCTCGGATGCAATCAGGATAATGTCTAAATATCGATTATGATGATGAACCTCGTGAGGAATTCTATCCTGGTGTCATCCAAGTTTGTACTTTGATCCCTGAGGTTCATTCGATTTCTCCTGTCTTCGTGGACCGGTTTATCTCCTTATGCTAATTGGCTAGTGTCTTATTTATATAATTTACCATTGTTTTTTTTTCAGGCCGCACTTACTCCTGCCGGCACATTTTGGATGTATGGTTGCTTTAGTGCTGTCGCCTTTTTCTTTGTCATGTTCTTTGTTCCTGAGACTAAGGGTAAGTCGCTCGCTGAAATAGAGCAGCACTTTCGAGGTATAAAGAAAGACAAGGTGGAGAAGGTAAATATGCAAACAGTATTGTAGATATGGTTGTTTAAGTAGATACTATATAGTTGAATGCAGTGTGAAGACATGATTACTTTAATAGCAAATGTAGAGATATTTAGAAAACGTATATTGTATCGCCGCTATGGCTGATAGATAATTGTGATTGTAAAAGCCTCCATTGTTTTACTGAAGGCAATTATTTGTGCCATGTTATATCTACCTAACACAGCTGTTACTAAAAAATAGTGCAAAATAGTTAGATTATATTTAGTTTATGATCGTGGTATAATTTTTATGGTAATATAATGCCGCCTCTATAAAAATATTAGCAATCTGTATGATGATGTTTTCATGATATATATTGTCCTGTTGTATATTTGCAACGTACTTTTTGACCAAAAATGTAATCTGTACATTTTTGAAAATGCCTTTTAGGCACTCCGCCAACTCTTTCCAGTTCCTACGATATTATTGTTTTTAGTTCTATGAAATTTAACTTACTTTTGTTATTCCTTTACATTTAAAATAGACGTTTGCATGTGTGATAAAATTATGAATTTTATAGTGACAATTTTTATCCAAAATAAACTGAGACATAGTAATTACTTACTTATTTGACGCACGTTTAGGAATGTAATAAATTAACGAAATGAATTATTGTTAGTGTCTGAAATTAAAACTTGTTATATTATTATAGTATAAATATTATAGTACCTACCTTTTGTTTGTAGCGGCGAATAGTTGCACTACCTACTAGACTCGAACTCTAAAAGACGAAAGTTTGGGTTAGTTGCGATTTCAATTTTTTTTCGGTTTTAAATTAGCGGATTATTTTTTAAAATTGGGTAAAACGATTACCGGAGGGAATCGCGATTAACCCGAAATTTTATCGTATATAATAATAATTTCTAACTGATCACAAACAATGATGAAACTTGATTTTATAAATATTATAATTCGACTAAGACCGAATGAACTTAATTACCTACCTTATTATGTTTATTGTATGAATGTGATTCGATATTTTATTTATTTAATTTATTCAATAACTGTATATAATGTAAATATTAATTATAATTTTAGTGTTGTAGATGTCTTTTTAGCTGTGATCTTTAGGTTAGGTGAATAAAATAATTGTACCTACATTATAATAATAATTTCAACTTATGTCACTGTACATTTTTCGTAGTAAATCTTTTTTAAGAATATTTATAATAATTAACAAAAAAACGGATATCATAGTTATATATTTTTGCTGTATCTTTTGTTCTGCAGAATTTTTCTTGTTGTATTTTATTGTGCTCATTCTAAGTATAAATTAAATTATTTCATTATACAATGGTGTTTAATTTTCTTATTGTGTGACTGGTGCATGTGGAGGGCGGAAGACAGTACCTATCTCTTAAAAGTTTTGGAGGGCAAACAGAAAATGTACAGGAGTTTTCGCGGTAAAATTGAAGGGATCAGAGAAAGTAGAGGAGGAGAGTTGAGTTCCTCACAAGTGTCATAAGTAATAGAGAAAATGCACCTCTGCAATTAAATTCGTGACAGCTGGCATTTTGTTTAATCCAAAAACCTGTCAGTCACCATAGCAAAATAAACACATTTTTCTTTATTTTATGTACCAGATAACTATATAAACTATTACACTAGTTCTTTCCACATAGTCGGGGCATACCTGACGGGGAGAGCCGTCGTCTACCCGAGTTCGACCGGAGTCGGTAGGCGCGAGATGTCGTGCGGTGTTCCACAGGGATCGGTCCTGGGGCCGCTGCTGTGGAACATCGGTTACGACTGGGTGCTTCGCGGTGACTTCGCGTACGGTGCCACCGTCACGTGTTACGCGGACGACACGCTGGTGACGGTGGGCGGGGCTACACACCGCGAGGCGACCCTGAGGGCCACGACCGCGGTTGCTCAAGTCGTGGAACGGATCCGGCGGCTGGGTCTCGAGGTGGCTCTGCACAAATCCGAGGCCATGTTCTTTCATGGCCCTCGGCGCAGGCCAGACCCGGGAGCCAGCCTTACAGTGGGAGGCACTCCCATCGACATCAAGCCCCGGTTGAAATACCTGGGGCTGGTGCTTGACGGTCGATGGGACTTCGGAGAACATTTCCGAAGTCTGCGCCCCAAGTTGGTGGCAACGGCGAATGCCTTGGGCAGGCTGTTGCCCAACTTGAGGGGCCCAGAGGACTCCTGCAGGAGACTCTACGCGGGTGTCGTGCGGTCCATGGCCCTATATGGGTGCCCCGTATGGGCGGACACCCTGGGGGCCAGATTCCTGCCTCTGCTCCACGCGGCGCAGAGGACGACGGCCTCCAGGACCATCAGAGGGTACCGCACGATATCCTTTGAAGCGGCGAGTCTCCTGGCCGGATCGCCACCGTGGATCCTGGAAGCGAGGACCCTTTCGGCACTCTATCGGTTCCGAAAGGAGGCGCGGGAGCGGGGACTCGATCCCGAGCCCGAAGAAATTCGGGCCGAGAAGTCCCGGCTCCACAGGGCCATGGTGACCGAGTGGGAGCTACGACTTGAGCAACCACGCGCAGGGCACGCCGTGATTGCGGCGGTAAGACCCATCATGGGGGAGTGGCTAGAGAGGCCACACGGTGGCCTCTCGTACCGTCAGACGCAGGTCATTACCGGACACGGTAACTTCGGGCGGTACCTGCATCTGATGGGCATAGAGCCAACGCCCGAGTGCCATCACTGCGACGCGAGCGTGGACTCGGGGCTGCACACGCTCACCGAGTGTCCGGCGTTTGAAGCGCCGAGGCGGGAGCTTGTGACGGCCCTGGGGGTGAGAGTGCTCACGCTCTCCACCCTGCTCGCGGCGATGGTCCGCTGCGCGGATGCGTGGGCGGCCAGCGCCTCCTTCTGCGAGCAGGTCATGCTCGTGAAGGAGACAGCAGAGCGGGCGCGGCGCAGCGAGCGAGAAAGACTCGCGGACATCGCTCGCCGCGTTCGAAGGCGGCTCGGGCGTCGGAGGGCGCAAACCGACCTCCGCCCCCCATGAGCGCGGGCCTGAGGGTGACGAGTGGAGCCGCTCGTCACCCTAGCAGAAGCAGGCCACGGCGGCGGCGCGCATCGTAGGACGATGCGCGCCCCCCCCATACCGGAGGCGAGTCGGGGACCGCGTGGTCCCCCCTCCCGAGGAGGGCCAGACCGAGAGGAATGGCCCTGGGTCAGCCGGGGTGCGAGGGATATGTCAAAAGACAACCTCACCTCCGGCCTAGCACATCGACCCACAGACGGCGTGCGGTTTAGTCGGTTCGAGTCCGACATAACCTACCCCTCCGGTTCCGGAGGGGTGGGTATCCGTGGGGATTTCCCGCACGTAAAAAAAAAAAAAAAAAAAAAAAAAAAAAAAAAACTAGTTCTTTCCACTGAGAAACAAGGAAAGTTTTCTAGAGCTATTGATAGAAGATTTTCGGATAATATTGTTAATTCTTGTAGAAACTAAAACGAGCTTAATTCAGGTATGTTTACTGATAGGTGATTTTCTTTTTAGGTGATTTTTGGCGACTTTACAGCTGCTGTCTTGGTGATGGCAATGAAATAAGTAGTGTATTACACAGGGCATGATAAATGGAATTCAATGTTTTTTACTTAGAGCTATGTTCTAAATAAAGTTTGAGTGAAAGGATTTTTTTATCTCGTTAGAAGTATCGACGAAGTTTGTTTCATTGACAGGATAGATGCAACAGGATTTGCCTTGACGGAATATAAGCTGCTTAAGAGTAACCATATACGTCGCTGACACTTTGTAATCGATTATGTGACGAATTGGACGCGCAAGAGACACAAAAATGCACAAATATGACTAAATCAGTCTAACCACTTTTCCAGATTGGCAAAGCAAACTACGGTAACACTTAAAATGAATTATGGTTATGAAAAATTAAACAAAAGAGCTCTAATTGAATGAAATAACTGTAATAATTCCTAACTGTTCAAATCGATTAGGTAAGGAACTCTTAATATATAGATAGACCTCTTCAGCTCTAGTAGCTGAGTGCTCTGAGCATTCCCCCTGTTAGGGAAAGATCGCGGGTTCGAACCCCACCTGGACCGATTCAAATTTTTTCCAATCCTAATCGATAAAAAAAGACGGGTTGCACTCCGGGAGTGCCGGCAGAAGTGAAAACTTTTTCTTTCTTTCTTTCTTCGTTATATACAGAGAAAAAGATAAAAAGAATATATACCATACCATACCATACCCTACCATACCTATAATATAGCGCCAATTATAGAACCTATCACTAATTTTCTTTCAGAAGAAATTAATGAATTAACAAAAGAAAAAATAATCACAAAAGTAATAAATTAAAAAAAGAAAAATAATAACAACAAAAAAGTGTCAGAAGCCCAGGTTCGAACTCGGTACTATCTGAAACCATAAGGACTTACAGTCGAAGCGCTTACCATTTCATTTACCTTCCTCATATGTGCATATGGCAATTAGAAAGTTTTGCACTATATTTTATCTACCTACCGTATTAAACGATTTGACACTTCTATTTACCCGACTGTTAAGAAGAGTTATGTTTTCGCGCGTATCTTGTATATTGTTTGCACAATTTCTTTTTGAAAAACTGGTATTATTCAGACATTTTAACGATCATTCAATTTATACACCCTGATCTATAGTCGTTTCGGAGCTAAATAATTTAAGGACAGTTTTAATAGCGTTGTGATCATTTAGAATTAATTTAGCGATTTTTTTAAATAAATTATGAGTATAATGTACTGGTGAGCGTAATAATGTATGGGTCTTCACGACAATGTTGCTATCGAAACATGTTAACGAAAATGTATAACGCAGGAGGATTACATATTGTGCATATAGCTGACAAAGGGTCGATGAGTTGAAGCAATGTGCCAGCATACGTCATCAATCTGTCTCGCTGACCCAGTTTCCACGTTGACACAAAGTGGAGTACAATTGTACCAAAGCTGGCTGTAATGGACCTACCACACGCACAAGCTTCACCACAGTCTTTACCTGTGTGGGCCAGTTTGTACACGGAACACCGCATATAAGTATTAGTTTTATCAAGCACACGCACGGTGTTTCGTGTACGAAAGAATCATTTTCAAATAATTTATTTACTTTATTTAAAATTATTTTAACTATTTCTTGACATAATTGTAAAATTTTGACGTTCATATGTGCCTAAACTGAATAAACGAAATTGACTCTTTGACAAAGTAGTCTGTACAAAACTGTGGTGAAGTGTGTACGTGTGATAGGCCATTAAGCATATAGGTACAGGTACGATAGGCACATTACGAATAGATACATCCTAATGATGAGTAATGAGCTCCATCGATTCTCGCTAAGTTCTAAATGCACTTTCGTATCACACTATTTATTGGGTAATACGTAAACCATATTGCGATAGCCATGATTCATGGAAACTAACACGCTCATATTTCCCGCGAACATCTATTGTTAGCGACCGAAAGGAATCGACTGTAATGATGCCTTCATTAGGCTTGGAGTATAATTGTTATTCATAGTAATTTCGTCAGTGCTGGTAAAGATATTTCAAAGGTATTCATAGGTACTATATTCATGAGTAGTTAGAGTAATATACTCATTAAAGAAATGATACTTCACTGTAAGAACTGCGTTTTGGCTCGGTTGCAGGCTTTGGACGTAGTACTATTATTTATTATATGGCTTTGGGTTGCGAAGGTTTTCGCTCGTATAAAACCCGCATAACCCAAATCTTAAGCAGAAGGTGGAACGAACCCCGTCCATCATATTATGTGACATTACTTATTATAATAATTGTATAATCCAAACTAGCTGATGCCCCCGGCTCCGCCCGCATTTATCGAATTGGCATATTTTAAGTCTGAGCAAGACCTTTCTACTAAAATAGTAGCATCGAAGTTTGTAATCAATTCGTAAGTTCCATCCTTTGAGAGTATAAAACTATAAAAGGATCTATGTATTTACGACTTTCGTCATAACCATTTTTGAGATGGTAAATACTGTTTGGTCCCATACGCGTCGCCTGGTGGCAGAAAAGGTGTCGAAATTCATTCAGTCATTTGCAATTTTATAATAGAACAGATACTTAATAAATAATTACATTGCACGGTGTGCACTTTTGCGGTAGATATCACCTACGATGTCTTATTTACAATGCGACGTTCTTCACAAATCTAAGCAATTAACTATGACTGAAATATTATAACGAGGCTAAAAATCGTGAAGTCATAAGTCTCATTAGGTCGTATATAGGTTTCATAGTGAGTGATCAACCGGTCGCGAAGGGGCCTACTACCGATAGGATTGCACCACTCGATCACGACTCACTAACTAGCGAGGATGACACAGATCACTGCACGGCCCGTGATCACGGATACAGTGTTCTCTGCAATGGTTTATGTCAGAGCCTGTGTCTGCCTGATGCGTGATGTTGAATTGTGTAGGCTAATTAGTTTATCTGAAGATCCTGTTAGTTTAGATTACAAAAGTTTATGTTAGAGTACCTCATAGGTAATATCCTTCACTTTTTTAAACTTGAGACAGTTCCTAATTAAGACATCTGATAGCTATCAGTCAACCAATTTACCTAGTAACTGCTTCAAGCAATAAATTAGCCTATTGCAGTTCACTGCCAGACATAGGCCTCTTTCAATTTGTGCCATTGCTCCTGATTCTCCATCTTACGCATCCGATCTATAGAGCTGTGAAAAAAGGTGACTGGTATACAATCTTTTTTTACAGTTCGCCTTTTCAGCGACTGTTTAAATATATAAAACAATACCAATACATTTTAGACTCACAATTTAGAATTCTTTTATCTAGACTCTGTCCATCAAATCTAAGAGGTACCGTTTGACGTTTCATATTTTTCAAACCGAAACAACTTTGTTCATACGTACATTATTCAGTTTCGATAACCTTTTTCATAAAACCATGAATTTAGAAAGATTTCATTATTGTATCTAAAAATGTACAATTCTTAATATCTAAATGTAATTGAAAACTTTCAAACAAAGCAAAATAACACATATTTACACAGTAAATAATTTCTAATAGTTATATTCTTGACCGCATTACAAAGTTACGTAGTTAGGTCACTGCACGTAGTGTTGCGACTCTTCGGATACACTTGTATGCAAAAAAATCGTTTACATATACGAAAAATCGAATGTATTATTTACAAATTACACTTGACAACCAAACAAATATTTTTTCATGTGAATGGGATTTATCTCACATATTACGATTACATACCTAACTAAATAGTTATGTAATCGTAAAATATGAGATAAAACCCATTCACCAAAAATACGTATTTATAAATCAAATATATTTGCTTCTTTAAAAAGTTGTCGAAAGCGATTTGTCGATTTTTGATTTTCGCGCCCAAATAAGTCGGGGTTTCTCGCGCTAACGCTGTCGAAATAGTAAATGGAGTCAGGGATAGTGTTTTTTACATTTATTTTTGTGTATGATAGTATGGGTTTGCATATTACAGAGAAATAAACAAATTTTTAACAAGCACATCCATTGATTTTACAATTACAATTTTTTCTTCTAAGTCTTATTTCTACGTCTAAAACTAATAAAAATAAGGTATGTAGAACCCATTCACAAAAATGTTGTTGCCTGATGTTATAAATTAACGACGTTACTGCGCGACCGCATAATGCACTGAATACACAGATACCCTAAAATAAATTAATTTAATTATTTTTAGGTCAATAGGCAAAATCGCAGGTGTCCAAGTCTCTACAATTTTTTTTTCTGGCAACACTGCCAACTACAAGCGCACGCGGTCCGCTCGGTCGGTTCGGTGTCAGCAGTCTCTCGCCATCTTGTAAGCTGACTGTGCGCTTACTTGCTTTCTCGTTTGTGTTTTACAATTTGTGACTTGGCTATTACTTTTCTGGACTGATCATTCTTTATCCGTTTACCTTGGCAATATTTATACTGGACTCCGAACTAAGCAAGTGTTTATTAATAATGTCGAAAAGAGGACGTACTTTGAACAGCCAGGCTCGTGAATTGGTGGTGAAATTACACGAGTATTTTGAGCGTGAATCTCAAAATGGTGGACTTCTACTGCCAGTTACACAAGTTCGGGATCGCGTCGGTGAAGCTCTCGGTATTGGTAGCCGCACCGTTGGCAAAATATTAAGTGAAAAATATGGGCCTTCGGGGAGTGACAGTAACGTACTTCACACACCGAAAAAACGAAAAAGAAATAAACCTGTGACAGGCATCGATGAATTCGATAGTCATGCTATTAGAAACCATATATACGGGTATTTTACAAGAGGCGAATTTCCAACATTGGCAAAGTTATGTGTAACTTTAAAAGATGCCGGGCTGTATAAGGGAAGCATAGAGTCGTTGAGAACGGTAATAACAGGAATTGGCTTCAGATACAAAAAAGTTGACAAACGAAAAATTGTTATGGAGCGACATGACATAATTATGCAGCGACTAACATTCCTGCGCGAAGTTAAACAAATTATAAACTGGGATAATGTAATATTTTTGGACGAAACTTGGCTAAATTCCAACCATTCTGTGCCGAAAACATGGACTGATGATTCTGAAGCTTCGTGCTCGAAGGTGCCGATAGGAAAAGGTGGACGCCTCATAATATGCCATGCTGGGTCAGCGTCTACAGGCTTCGTGGAAAACTCTTTATTAGCTTTCCAATCCAAAAGCACTAAAGAGTATCATGAAGAAATGGACGCAGTAAGGTTCCGAGAGTGGTTCTTAAATTTATTACAGAATATCCCTCCTAACAGCACAATTATAATGGATAATGCCCCATACCACTCTGTGCAAATTGATAAAGCACCTACGTCAGCCAATAAGAAAGCAGATTTGGTGGCATGGCTGCAAAGAAAAGGAGTGGATGCCGACATGTCACTATTAAAAGCTGAATTATTACAGTTAGTGAAATTGCATAAACCACCAAAACCGACATATGTAATTGACCAATTGGTCGAAGAGCACGGGCACAAAGTCATACGACTTCCTCCGTACCATTGCCAATATAATGCCATTGAACTGATTTGGGCCCAAGTTAAAGGTAATATTTTATAATATTATAATAATAACACGAGTACTTCTAACATTTATAATTTAAACAATGGTTTTCGTCTGCTATCAAATAGTTACATTATTGTTTTACAGGTTATGCAGCAAGACACAACACAAAACCACCCTTCAGTGTCAAGAAAATGGAAGGTTTATTAAAGGAAGCATGTGCCCAAGTTACACAGGAAGATTGGAGTAAAGTAGTACAAAAAACAAAGAAAATAATAATGGACGACTTCGAAAGAGACGTACACTTTGATAATGTAATGGACAATCAACTGGTCATTAATTTAAATGACGATGATGACGAAGACGACGATACTAGTACTAGTAGTGAATAAAAAAATATCCTAAACATTTCTTTTATTTAATTATAACAATTGATTTCTTAAAATTCGGATATTATAGTAATCGATCTCTTAAAGTTCGGATATTATAGTAATCGATTTTTTCATCCCATCCCTATAATTCAATTGTCAGAACTGTCAAACGGTACTTCTTAGATTTGACGGACTGTAGCTTCTTACCATTAGGGTGTGGTCTATTAACAGGCTGTAAAAAAAGAACTGTTTGTTGCGTTTGTTTCTTATGCCAAAAAGTTAAATAAAACTCCAACACAGTTTTATTTTCCTTTTAATAAACAAACAACACGCAGCTTGTTTTTTTTAACTCATTTTAGTAGATAGGTTGTTTTAATATGTAGCTCTCCTCTTGAAGTCAGTTATCAAGGTACCTTCATAAAGGCACTTACGGTGTTTGCAAGCACGGTCCGTTCTCATGGGCCTTGATAACGTTTAAGCTAGTGTTGCAAACAGGGTATAACTTGTGATAAGTATTTTACTTTCATAATTATGTTTTGAGTGTCATTTTAACTAACACAGTAGCTTTCTTCGATTTTCTAGTTATGCCTAATACAAATTTAATGTACGAATTTATAAGGTACATGACCACGAAAGACAAAATATTGTACATGACCAATTACATTCACCCCCCCCCCCCATACCGGGGGCGAGTCGGGGACCACATGGTCCCCCCTTCCGAGGAGGGCCAGACCGAGAGGAAGGGCCCTGGGTCAGCCGGGGTGCGAGGGATATGTCTATACATTAATTACATCATCTATTCTAAGCCCAAACAAAGCACATATGTGTGGGTTACACCGGTTATAGAATGGGGATGAATATTGTTTTTAAATTTAGTATGTGCTTGACAATTAGGTAAAGTACGATGTCTGTATTATTGTAAAGTCCAATTACAGATTTTATACGCCATTTTCTAAGAAAACGTAAGTAATTTAAAAAAGTGGTTGGAAAGTATTGAGAGAGAAGCTGATCCTTCGTTTCATTCCAGTATCTTCTAGCTACTTTATTTAAACCACTTTTACCTGTACTCATACTCATAAACTCACGCCTATATCCCCGAAGGGGTAGGCAGAGGTGCTAGCACCCACATTTCGCCAATTATGTTTAGGTCCCAATGTAATAGTTGGCGAGCCTATTGCCATTAACCGGGCACATATAAACCTGCGATAAATACACACATAACTTCAAAAACATTGAAAAGTCATTGGCGTGTGCTATGATAAAACCTGGGATCGAACCCAAGACATCGTCTCAGCAGTCTATTACCCAAACCACTAGGCTACCGCGGTTAGGTATATATATATTATGTTTGTTTACGTATCACTCCTTTGTTTATGACTTGATTTTCATGAATCTTTTAGCCTTTTTTCTTGTTTATAACAAAAAAGAAATGTTTTTCCTCTATTTATTATTCCTCTTTTTTTTAATTCATATCTTTTTTACGTGCTTTAGCACGTCAACGACTTCACCACATCTGCAGGCCTAAAAAGGCCACATTGAATAATTCTGCTAAAAATGAGTACCTTTATGAATTTTCAGTAGATTCCAATATATTCCTATTAAATTCGTTAATGGTCACTCATATGAGCAGCATCACTACAATTCATGTACTAATCAGATTCTAATTTTGTGTAAACATTGCCGCATGACAAAATATTATCCTAATACGATTCAAATAGAATGGCCTTTTTAGACCTGATGATAGTAAACTAAAGAGGAACTGTCAGGAACGTGGATCACCCATAGAGAAGGAAAAATCATATTCTTTCCTCCGCGGGATCACCATTATTTCTTTGTGTTATTTCACTTATCTACACTAGGTACTTTAAAATTCTACTATATAATTTCACGCGTGTATTTGAATAGGTCCCTGGATAATTTTAAAGGGTCAGTAGCTTAGTGGCTTAGTGCTCTGCCTTAATAAACTACTCATTAGACAAAATATTTATTTGGAAAAATTTCATTATGCCTTAACATCATTTTACAAATTGAATACTTTTTAAACATGTTAGTTGGCAAAACAATTTTTACCCTTCAATTATTGGCTTGAATAGTTCAAAGTTAGTGACAGAAATTAATCTCTGCAAATCCGACTTCACGTGGTCTTATTTGCCCTACCTCTAGAGTGTTATTTAAGCCCGCGCAGGTGCGGAGGGGTGAGGCGGCCCACGAGCTGAGGAGCAGGTGGTTATAAAGCCCGCCGCTGCAGCTAAGGCTGGCCGGCAAAGCAGGCCAGCAAGCCGCAACTGCGTTGGTTTAAAGTACCAAGGAGCCCTGCAGCGCCGGAGCTGTGACAGAAACGATGTTTGCTACATGCTACTTGCCTACTGTATGCTACACGCGTGGTTTATGCTTGTTTGTTTGACTGTCTGTTAACTGACTTTATTTGGTCAAATGAACATTTTTAAAATAAAATTTTAACAATCGAAATATTTTCTATGTGATACATTTGCAAAACTTTTATTTATCAAACGATTTTTTTGAAGTAATATGTTTGACAAAAATCGTATGACAAATGATCATTTTACAAACAACGTTTGCCTTTGGTCTTCCCACTGACAGCACAAAACCTCTCCAGTGAGCTACTTACCTCAAATAGATTTGCCTACTAAGATTTAAGTTACAGCAGCGTATAACTTTTTTTATAGTCTGGCACACTCTAAATGTGTACATTTAGAGTGCGCCAGAATGTAAAAAAACCTACGCTTGCCTACCTCATAAGACTCGTAAAAGCGTTAGTATTTATAAAAATACTCAATACGTTGAAGAATTTTATTACAGTCATGGGATGTGAGGTAGAATCAACCAAATCGATCGCGTTTGTATCATCTTCTGTTGTGTTCGTAATTTTATTGGCAATGTAAGGTTCATATTTATATCAGAAAGAATTTATTTCTATATTTAAAGTATAAATATAAATCAAAAATTCAGTGCACATCAGTCAGTCAGTTACAAACATTTATTCATATAAATCCATCACATTGCTATAGTTAATTGTGTTTATTCGACATGTAACTAAGTCATTATTTCGTACCCGCGCCGAGACGGGAATCACACGATGAACGGTGACGCGTCGCGGGTGTTTGTGTACCAGCAGATGCACGAAACTAGACGCGAAGCCACGACACGCGTGAGGTCCTCTTACATTGCTATTGATATCACGCTCACCACTGACAATTTTCCTATATAAATACCGAGTATTCAAATTTAATGCATTCAAAATCGAAAGCTTTGTGGAGTAACACAACAAATTTCTTGGTTACGAAGTGTTTCATGATATTTTTCCAGTGATGATTTTAGTAAGTATTTTATGCAGTATTTAATTAATTTCCCGAACCATTTTGTACGTTACCACGTAATAACACGTTCTTTTTAAAACTTTCCAGTATATAATTCTATTGGGCGCACTTGCCTGGCCCGCTAGCAAATGCGAGCCTCCAGTTAACAGCTATCTACCTCCATCCGGAACTGGGTCTTCTGGTGCTAGTCCATCTTCACAGTATGGACCACCTGGACGTGGCGGAGTAGGTAATGGCCAAAGGGGCAATCAGCCTGGTCAGGGACTAGGCCAGAATCAACCCCAGGATTCGTATTCAAACGGACAAACTGGCCCATCGATTGATACTCAATACGGTCCCCCATCTAGAGATAATGGACAAGGCAATCAAGGTTCCCGGTCTCCTTCAGGACCTGGTGGTTTTAATCAAGGCAGGAACAATGCACCCAGCTCACAATATAGTGCACCGGGTCAAGGTAATGGATTTGGATCTCAAGGATCAGGTGGTCAATCATCCGGTAACAACAGGAGACCCCAATCTTCCTATGGACCACCAAATCAGGGTTCTGGTAGTGGCAGTGAATCCTTTGGGCAGGATGGTTCAGGATTTGGACAACGGCCGCAGAGTTCGTATGGACCCCCACCAACCGGTGATTTTAGAGGACAATCAGGGCAATCAGGAAGTCAACGTTTGACGTCTCAAGGGACTCCAGACTCTGGTCGACAAAATGGATTTGGAAGTACTGCCGGTGGTAGGCAGCCTGGTGGTTCCCCTTCATCAAGCTATGGTGTTCCTGATTTTGAGGGTGCACATAATGGAGGTTCAAATGGTGGACAGGGGAATAGTTTTGGAGGTGGTTCGGGTGGTGGTTTTGGTGGCAGGGATTCTGGCCGCGGACAGAACTACGATGATGGAGAATCGAATGTAAGTCCTTATGAAATAATACTTTACTCCATAATCCATGGTTTATTTTAATGTTAATAATGTTAGTAAGACGATTATAGTTACACTTATAAAGTTCCATAGGATGAGTTCACCATTTATTAACAACATTGAAATATTAGTTCAAAATATCCCGAAATACCTTAATACCTTTAAACCATCAGTATACAACATTTTGATATGCTTACGCTTGTGTGGGTATTCCTGAAAAAGGATGCAGAGCTGTTAATATATAAACACCTAGATTATATTAACATACAAGTAATTGTCGAAACTATATCCCTGATACAACGAGGCCTATTGCCTATTGTTTTATAGACTCTGTATTCCCAGTAACATCTTCACTGACGCGTAACGTTGTTATAATAACCATTATTATTATTTATTATTATTCCCGGTTGCTTCCTGGACTTTGTTTGATCTTGAAGATCGATATCATTTGAGTAATTTCCTCTGTTTATTTGGCGTATGCGACTTTTATACTTATACTGCTTCTAAGTACTAAAGGTATTTAATTACTGTTGATCTATAAATCCTTTCAGGAGCCCGCTAAATACGAGTTTAGTTATGACGTGGACGACTCGCAGACAGGTACTAAATTTGGTCATTCTGAGAAGCGGGATGGTGACCTGGCCACTGGGGAATATAACGTAGTGCTGCCCGATGGCAGGAAGCAAGTAGTCGAGTACGAGGCCGGCACGCAGGGATATAAGCCCCAGATACGCTACGAGGGTTTGTTCATTATCTTGGTTGGCCACACCTGCGTCACACTTGATAAAAAATGGAAAAATTCTTAGTACTTCCTTATTTTTTATTATTAAAAATTGTTGGTTAACAAGCTTACGAATACGCTTTACCTACATGGATGGATGTGGTGGTACACACTTGCAACACCGAGAGTACCGTACCCGCCATCATAATGAAGTATAAAATTAAAATCACTAAGGTACAAATGTGAGAATAAAAAATAGTTCATTCCTTGAGAACAGATTAGTTCTATTACTGATAATAACACTATAAACATATATTGACTGCGATTTTCTGTTAGTATAGTTTCTTGTTTCGCGTTAAGGAAAAATCGTGAGAGTAAATTTTTACGATGCGCGCACACACCGTCACGCAAAACCGACACGCTGAAGTTAGCTATAGTCAACATACACCCTGAAGTTAGCTATAGTCAATATTTTAGTTTTTCAAAGGAAGTATAACTTCTAACGCGTGTACATAAGTAGATACACACTTTTTAATTTTTCTATAAAAAGGATTCCGTTGTGTCACCTGTGAGTAATACTTCTGAGAGCCCTATCTATCCTTATTTATCATCGATATCGATTAATGATCTTACCGTTGTTGTTTGCTCTCGTAGTGCACATGCTTGCGAAGGTTTCACACTAAAACAAAGAATATAGAAAAAAGAAAGACATCGCAACTTGAATTAGATGGTACATTTTGTAAAATGCTTGTATCTTTATTATGCCTAATTTTTACGTTTTTTATTTTAGGTGGTAATAATGGTGGATCAGGCTCCGGTTTTGGTTCAGGTATGTAATGAAAGTATTTATTTACAATAAATACAAAATAATAATAAAAAAACTAAGACTATAACTAAACGTTAAACTGCGTCGTGGAATTCCTCCGCATCGCATGCATCTTGTGGTAGCGGTCCCTGAAGATTGCCACGTTGTATGGCAATGCTTAATCTCTGATCTAAAAAGCGGCCAGCCTCCTTTCTGGTCACGAAAAGTGTCGACCATACGCTTCGCAATCTTCCTGAAGAGATTGCGGGCGCTTGGACCCCATGGTCCAAACGTTTCTTTATTTACTATACACTTACCTATAATATTTTCAGGTGCTGGAGGACCTGGAGGTCAAAATCAGGGTGGAAGCCAGGGTTATCCTAGAGGCGGACCTGGTGGTAGTTATCCAGGAAGTGATTCTGAATTCCAAGGTCCGGGACAAGACCAAGATCAAAATTCTCAGCGCTACCAAAATGCTGGTGGATTTGGACAAGACAACGGATTCATGGGTTATTCTAGTGATAGGCCCGGTGGGAGAAATGGAGGTGGCTCTCAACGCGGATCTGGGCAAGGTCAATCAGAAGCTCAGTTTTCCTCTGGTACTGAAGATCTAAACGGAGGTCCAGGAAACGGCTATCCAAGTGGTAACCCACAATCCGGCTCAAACGGTGGTTATCAAAATGGAAGCCCACAACGTGGGTCTGATGGTGGTTATTCAAGTGGCCCTGGAAAAAATGGAGGAAACGGTGAAGGGTATCCAAGAGGTGGACCTGGAGGTCCGAGCGGTTTTCAAGGAGGTACACAAAACGGTGGCAGAGGACGACCACGATCTCAAAGTGGGGGTAATGACGGTTATCCCAGCGGTGGCCCACCAGGTCCACGTGGCTCTGGCTACTGATTACCACGACCACAGCGCGTCACACTTAAAATATGTATTTGCTTTAGCTTAAATAAACCTAATAATGCTGCAATTTGTAAATAAAATATAAAAAGCTTATATTTTTTGTAACTTATTGTATTTCGAATTCATACAAAGTAATTTTCAAACAAAAGCAATCTTCAAAGTGCAAGATAATTATGTCTCTAATTGATATTTATAAAGCAATAATATTGCAATATAATAAACTATAAAGTGAAATATAAAATATTTTAACCATTGTATCACAAAATTAGAAAAAAACAACCTTTTGAGTGACAAGGATGAGAGCATGAGTTTTGGAGTTTTCTATATAGTTAGTTAAATATTTTTCAGTTTGGTTCACATGGCATGAGTGTTTCACATGTTTCAAGATTGTTTTCTGGGCTAGGTTGGTTTACTCTAGTATTCGATAAATGCGCATTTCATAAAAATAGCAATACCTATCTCTTGCGACACAAATGATAATTTCCTAGATTAAGAGTTCGTTGCATATTTCTTCGTTGAATTTATCTTCAAGTCGTAACCAAGACATTTTTATATATATAAATATTATTGTTAAAAATTGCATCCTACCCTTCCTAGGAAAAATTATCATTTGATCGCGGAAGACTTACATTGACTTACAAATAGGTATAGACACCACTGAGGTAAATTTAGGTTCCACATAAATAGTATGACTGCAATTGTTTTGTCCCTGCTTGTAAAATGACCCCCAACACAACGAATTTACGATTTTATCACGGGTACCATTTCTAAACTAATGAAATGTAGTTAATTGTTTCAAAACGCCCGTAGCGGTCCCTCAAATATCCGTATCATATTTTTGAATTCCAAGAACTAATAAAGTTTGTAGTGGAATCAGAAAACAACTAAATATTTCAAAGGCTCTGTCAACAACAGCCGAAGTTTCTGCGAAATCAACTTAGAAAGCACGCCGACAACTAGTAAGTAGGTCTAGCTAAATTAGGCAACTATACTACTTAAATATTAATTTTACGTAGTTACATTTTGGTCGATGAATCTACATAATGAATATAAATAAAACCTGTAATATAAAAATCAATATAATTTAATGTGAGTACTTTGTAACTAAAATGTGAATTCTTAAAATCTATATTAAAATAGCTTAACTACGTTTTTATTGGATAACATTTCTCTGGTAGGGTGAATTGCAATCACAAAGATAATTTATCGTTTTCAATTATAATAGAAAAAATACACAAAGATTAGATATTATATGAATCTCTGATACAATGTATGCACTAAGGTTATAAATAAAACGAAATGTATGAGATCGTGCATTTAATCTGCATTAGCTCTTAACGTCTGCACGAATATTACTAACTTACCTTATGTAAGTTTGCACTTAATTTTAAATCTAAAAGTGGTTAAACTATGTACGAAAACTTAACGTTAGGTAGGTACTATTGTGATACGCCTGTCATTTAATATTCGATTCAAATTGCGAGAGCAGTAGCATGGGAGAGACAAGACAATGTTTATGAAGCCTGGAGTCGACTAGGTACTGTCGGTATAAGATCGATCTCAATGAACAAAGTACTATAAATGATCTTACATTGCCCCAAGACGGATAGGAATAGAAGGATTTGGTTGGAATTAGGCATGGTTTGGTAGCTCAGTGGTCAGAGCATTCTCCCTGTAAGGGATAGATCGCGGGTTCGAATCCCGCCTGAAACAATAAATTCTTTTCTATCGTAATCAATTTGAATAGTTAACATATTAAATTCTTTAAAATTTCATTCAATGGTACCTATCTTCAATGAAAAAACTTTTACTATTCCACATTATTTATTATTATGCTGACCGGTTTCGCCTTACGGCATTATCAAAGGTTGTATAAATAATGTGGAATAGTCAAAGTGTTTTCATTGAAGATGTGTAACAAGTTCCACTACGTGCCATCAATCAACAGTAAAAGCAATGGTACCTACATTTTAAGTACTTGATAGTTCTCTGATCTAATGATGAATGTACACCCGAACCGTTGGGAGTCGAGACGTATTGAATGCATTTCATAGCAGGTTGCAGGTTACGCCAGTAATAGTTCTTAGGAAGACTTTTGCCTTATGAACTCTTCATTTAAATCGACAACAACTATTACTTCTGGTATTCGTAGCAAAAATATCAAGCTATATCAGATGCAGAAGGTGCGTCTGAGTATTTACGTACTTCGTTATGACGCTAATTATACTGTTGTACGATTAACAGGTACTTATATATTTTATGAATAATAGGGATTGCATGCAATAAGTCTAGTCGACGACAGGCTTTAGTTACCTTCAGGTAAAATCGATCTTTACCAACACGTGTACTGTTAGTACTCTCTCAGAAAGACAATAGATACATTACTTCTTCGCATAAGATCAATTTATTATAATTAGATTTTAGATGCCTTCAACGGCTTAAAGGCTTTAAGTATTATTTTGAAACTACAAACATACAAAACTGGCTTAAAATTACGTATCCTAAATTTTTAGATGGATCCGATCTCAAAAAGTGCAACGAATTATAAGGAATGCTAAGAATGCTGCTTTCGAAGTAAGCTTAAACATTTTTAATATTTCACGGTTTTTATACATTATTAAATATCAAACTGAACTTGCTCCTGACACACGCACGACACTTCTTGTTGCCCTAAGTTGGGCTTACTCTCATCATATTTGGTAATAGATATTATTATGATTATAATTAACAACATATGGAGTGCAGATGCACTCCATATGTTGTTAATTATAATCACGACATTTCCATAATTATTATCAATCATGTTCTATAACTTTACACAATGCACCTGTAATTTTATGATTATGAGATATAAAACGGTTGCATTCGTAAATGACGCAATATTCAAGCGAGCGCTTTGCTGTGTCGTAGGTAGCAGGACCAAGTTCCCTAGTTAGTTGCTTACACATATGTACAACTAACCTGCTCGTACATTTCCTGATGTTCAAGTTTCGTGAACTTCCAAAGAATTGTTTAACCGTAGCTAAAACGTTCTGCAATGTGTTTGCCACGTTTTACTACACAACTGTTGAAATCTGAACCGTGTTAAATTCTTTAAACAAATTAATTCTTTACAATTTTAAGCTTTGTTCATATAAACAATATCACGTAGTTATTTTATACTAATATTAAGTAAATTAGTGGTATGATTAAATTTGCTGCTGTACTTTCCACTGATTCTGCGTCATCTAAAAATATTATAATCGATTATTATGACAAATTTTATCATTGTTTTACTTGAATTGAAATGAGAATATATGTCACAAGAGAGACTCATGGCGGTATGACACTTGTCACCGATTTTTCTCTATAGCCAGCCAGTAAATATTTCCCACCAAATCTTCTGGTTAGCCCACTTTCATCAATATTACATTAATTAACATGCTCCAAAGGATTGGGTCGCCAAAAGTGGTTAAGTAAGTATAGATAAGTTAAGTAGGCCCACAACCTTTTTATCGTGGCTCTAGGGCTTTTCCACAGAAATAAAGAGGATAATGTGCTAAGGGCGACAGCGACTGAACAAAGTTCACGTATTGAGTAAGTATTTAGCTAGGGGAAGGTAAAAGGAAAATACTATTTGAGTATACACTACTTACGTTTACTTTAAGGGCTCCAAATGAAGCAATTTAGACGGAAGCCATGCTTATGCCTTACCTGTCCCTACGGATGCCACTTTAACATTAGGTGGATCCGTAACTTCTGTAAAAGGCAGAGCTATGAAATGAGTAGACTCTGTTTCTCTTTGATAAAGTGGTGCTATTGTTGCCTGGCACTGAAATAATCAAACAATTGTAAATATTAGGATCATTTCATCGGTAAAGGTGTATTTATTTTATTTTAGAAGAGGTCAGCCAACTAGGGAAGCACTGTGTATAATCTAATATCGACTTTTAGCCGGTAAGATTCTATATTTGATACACATTGTGGAGTGCTCAATACTTCACATCCTTTATTTGGCTTTGTGCTATTTTCTATTTTTCATTCTGAGGGCAAAAATTAGGTTGATAAAGATCTTCAGTGTTCATGAGCACGCGTGACACATTTATGTGTCTTACATTTAATGGAAAATTTCGATCAGACAAGTTGTTCCACATTGTAAGTTTGTCAACTAACATCAGAAGATTTTCGTCAAAAACAATATCAGTAGATTTTAATCATTTTCCACTTACTTTAAGTTTAATAGCTCCATTTATAAAATAGGAGGCGGTCGCTCGGAAGCTTAGTTGAAGTATCGTTTCTGCTGCTTCAGGTCGTTCTGCTGATACCCTGTACCAAGGTCCAAGCACGTGTTCTGCTGCAGCAGGCTGGCCATTTATCAGCCATTTGAGTTGAGCCTTGGGATGAGCAGGAGGTAGTGTGCAGTTAGCCACCACAAGGTCATCAACCTTGTACTGTTCCTGTAGGCCAATTATGCGAGGTCCTGTCTTTGGCAGTACTGAGGAAAAAGAGTTTCAATTAATATTCGATTTCATCAAACCCTCTCCAGTTAAGCTACTGGTTTATTGGTTGAGTTAGGAATGGGTTTACATCTTTAATCAAGATTCAAGCCCGAAAATTCTCGATCATAAGGCTTTTAGTTGATGATACTGTGTATATAAGGCAGACTTTCTTAAAAAATTTGCTAGTTTCAGACTGAAGGTTACTTACAATGAATTTCAATATATTTCTGTCTATTGATAGTCTCGAAGAGCGGCGCCTCACCAGATACCTCGCACCTGTAGTGCCCCGCCGACTCCTGCGTTAGATTTAATAACGCGACGACTGTGTTCGATGAACGAGTAATCTGCAACATCAATAATAATTATAGGTAAATTATTATTATTATTTTCCTTCACATTTATTATTCTCTTCCTGAATTTACGGGGCTTTTTTTTACTTGCGGGAAATCCCCACGTATACCCACCCCTCCGGAGCCGGAGGGGGAGGTTATGTCGGACTCGAACCGACTAAACCGCACGCCGTCTCTGGGTCGTAGTGCTAGGCCGAGGGTGAGGTTGTCATGCGACATATCCCTCGCACCCCGGCTGACCCAGGGCCATCCCTCTCGGTCTGGCCCTCCTCGGGGAATTTCCGGGGCTTATTAAGCCTAACCTGACCTGTAAGTCGGTACGGACATCTGTTGATTAATGGATGAGGTTCTGATGCAGGATTTCTTCTCAGGGTTGCTAATTGCTCTCGTAAAAGCCCTGTAATTCATATCAAAAGGAGGAGGAAACGGTCCCTGAGCTCCAATGCGAAGGCTTTGGATGCAGAAAGGAAATCATGCTAAATACCCTGATATATACAACAACTATGTTAATTGTTAGATAAAACAATATTGGGACACTAACCTAATAGCACTGACAATTTCCAGTAATATCCACAATATCTACGTTATTCTAAGAATCATTTAATGCGGGATAATTAACTGCTCTCGAGATGTGGATTTTTTAATAGTTGTATCATAACGGCACATAAATTTCTAAAAATATTCGTAATTTGCAGTGATATTGTCTAGAAGCGTTTCCACGTGTTATTATTTCTATAGCAATATAACTTCTACGTAATTGGTGACATTGAAATGATTTCATTTAGATCTTACAGTATTATAATAACGTAAACGTATTGTGTGTGGGTGGTTATTTCGGACTTCAACCAACTATAACCGCATCAATTACTGGAGACGAGATTATTATTTAGACACCACGGCCGATCCAGGGCAGTCTCTGGTTTCGAGATGGGCCCCTTGAATATGGGAACTACGGTGGGACACGTGATTCCTCTATGAGCAAGGCGCCGAACAAGAGGATTTCCACTCCTAGGGCTGCCACAAGGACCGGCCTCGGCAGTTCCGATGCCGGTCTCAACGTGTGCTGCCCTGAGTCCTTACTCGCATCACAGAAAGTGAGAGGTTTTTATGCTCTATACACTTTGTTTAAAAGATCAGGAGATGCAGATGGACGAAAATAGGTACGTGTGTTAGTAAAGAATTCCATGTCTTTGTGGAGCAAAGTGAACAAAAGCCTGAAGAATAACAGGTGCTCTGGCGATGACGGAATTATTACCGGAATCACTAATCCCAAGTCGCTGTGCACATCCATATCATATCGAGATTGCACGATCGATAACAAATTGTTTTAACATAGATTAAAGATGCAGCGCAGTGGAAGCCCTATTGAAATTCCCAAGTCTTTGTTATATTCTGCCTACATTCTGCAGGTGGGACATTGCAGATATCTTAACATTTGCCTGCTCATATCATATCATGGCAGTATGCCTTGCAGAATGTCTTTTATCTTTCTTTTAAAGTATCTTCTGTTCATTTTAATTTACTTGGTCGGTAGTCTATACATATAATAAGATTGTCATCGATCGATGTCTGTACATCGAAAGGATACCAGAAAATCTTTTAAATGGGGTACTTTATAAACGTAATAAAAGCGTTAAATACATAAAATAACGTTTGTTGCAATTTTTGTCTGTTCGTCTGTGCGTTTGTGCACGTTCATCTCGAAATCGGCTGAACCAATTTGGTTGCGGTTTTCACTTATTGATTGTGACAGGGTTCACTTAACATTTAATGTTTATTTAATTGAAATCGGTTTATAAATAAAAAGTTATGTAAATAAATAGTTAATCACGCCTAACAATTGTGATGTGTGAATAGATCGAACCAATAAAAGCAGCAAAAATGCTTAAAAGAAGAGATTATTTCGATCATATGAATCTGAACGACTTCGAGAGGCAAGAGTTTCTGCATCTCAGCAAAGTCAGGTCAGGTTCATACCTACTCCAGAATCTTCAGCTCAGCAAGAGTCTCGACAGAGTTATCATCGTTCTCTAAAGATTTTCTCTCGAATCCAACAGAATAGAGAAAAGCCAGTTTGGTAAAAGACTCTCAAATCTTTCATAATTAATATCCTCACGCTATTGCAATAAGGAATGAGGCAGAATGTATTTTGTTGAAATATAAAATATGAACGTCTCTTTTGCACGATATATCCATAGTGATTGTGGCTCAGTAGGACTGCGGAGGCCTTCTAATCTTGCTGATTCACGTTCCAGCCCATTTAAGATGTAATTTATCTTTTTACTTTTTGTTCAACTTACTTATTTTTATTGCAGTTTTGTATCAATCAATCAATCAATTAACCCATTTTTATATAAATTATCACAAATTATACAAAAGTAGGTACACAAATTAATGAATTAAAATTTAATACATACATACATTAATTTTTTGTTACATGTCAAGTAGCCAATCAAGCTTTTGTCATGTAAATAACCCGCCTCGGGTCATGTCCAGGGCGTGTCGTGGCTAGGGTTCTGGGCAAAGGTCACTTATACGTCGACCTATATCAGCCACCAGTTTCTTTGCTTCTATACCCTAAATGTCCATTGTCTCGACCACGACTAGCACCAACATATAGCTCGAAGGCTGCGTACTTCGTAATTTTTTTCTGGCCGGGTCTTCAGCCGTGACCGCAGGCTAAAGAAAGGGCCGTGCGGCCCAGGTAACTCGCAGTCATAGTTATGACACAGGTTGCAACCCACACCAAACACCTACCCCTTTTCCAAGTTACGAGAGTTTACCCGTCTGGGCTTTTGCCATCCGAACTGGATAGGCCTGGCGGCTTTAGAGCGCAAGGTAGAAACGCCGAAACCAAGGACCTTCGTAGCAGATCATTGGTGACATGGTGACGAGGAAACCCACCTGCGTCACGACGACACTCCAAAGCGATCGTTAGCCTCCACATTGGAACCACAGGTGCATCTATAGGGTTCACACATTCAATTCAGCTCAAGCGAAGGACCACCGACACACGTATAGAGTCATTGTAAAATAAATTGCCCAGATGAGGTGATGACAGTGCCAGCAGCCATGCCCCAGTCTCCGGCTGTGATACATCGAACAGTCTATCCCAATTTACCTGGTTTAGTGTCAATGAAGTATAAATTTTGTCCTCATTATCGATAGGTAAATGAAAAAGAGGCTTTGACGTTTCCATTGCCCAGGCTGCACCACTTAATCACAATTGGTCGGTCGTTAGCCTTTCAGAAGTTGAGGCTATATTGACCAGTCGCAAATACCCTGTGACTGCCGGGCCCTATCCCAGTGAACACCACATTTGCTTCCTTGCTCACTGTGCCCTTCCACCTGTGTGAAAGGCAACGAACAAAGATGAGCCATCGACTCGAAAAGAAGATGAGGACCAGTGATTTAGCGTAGAAAAAACGTCTTTATACAGGGCTCCTGGTTTTCGTGAAGTTAGTTTCGTGGCGCTCTCGATGTAGTTTTATTTGTTCAGTTCATAAGTAGTAGTAATGTGTTTTAAGGAGTTGGAAAGAAGAAAAAATATTTATGCCATCATAACTGATGAACATTGGTAAATGAGGCTACATAATTGTTTTGATCAACAAAAAATGAACTTCCAAAACCCTTTGACAGCTTTTGCCTTGAAAAGCTTGGTTAATTTCGTAGTTTTCGATAGTATAGCCATTAATCAGTCACTTGAAAAAGACTTTCTGCGTAATAAATAATAGAAAATATTACGAAGAATAAATAAATTAATACGTCGGTTCGAGCAATTCAATACTTAACGCTGACGAAGTCGCGGTGAAAAGCCAGTGTTGAAATAAAAAAAAGTTTAAATAACCTAGATTACTGGATAAATATTTTAATTTTATATTTTGTGCGTAGCAGTGTTTACAGTGAATTATTATAGGAAGTTAGAAAGTTCACATATATAATGCTTAGATCGTAAATACATTCAGGTTTTAAGTTCATTACACTTACATCAACATTAACTCCAGGAGTAGTGAAATAGTACACAGGGGGTTCATTCTTGGGAACGAAGCGGTAGAATTCTCGAGAGTCCTTGTACCATTTCAATGAGTACAGGGTATCGCCTTCCATGTCATACTGGCAGCCAAGGAGAGCCATACCACCTTCTCGCTCATGTGTGGGAACCCGCATCTCCACTATACGGACGCAGTTTACTGCATCTGTAATGTTACGATATTTTTTAGATGTCTACATCTCGTGCCATCTTCATGTTAGTGTCATCCATTTACGGACATGCATTGGCCAGCTTAACCTGTTCGGAAGATACAAGTACGTGAATAACTGTCGATTATGAAGCAACACGGTGCATTAAGTACATAATTATAGTTTTGTGTACTGAAAGGAGCTATTTTTGTACTTGGCTAGGGCCTAGTCAAGTGTCCGAGCAAGTAACGTTCGAGAAAAAGGCGGAAGAGTGGGTACAGCAGAGGTTCAGGTCCGCTCGAAAATAAAGGACCTGGTCAGGCGGACGGTTGCCAAGAGAGCGACCTCCTAGAAAGTGCACTTAACAAATGAAAAGCTAGTAAAATATAGTATGAACTGAGTATAATATGTATATGCAGAAAGCATGGATATTATTGACAATTTAACTTTGGAAAAGTCAAAAGAATAACTAACAGTCGCAGCTAGACCGAAGTCATAGTAAAAGTACTACTTTCATGAAATATCGACGTTGTCTTAGGAAATAAGCACTTATTAGAGAAAAACGGAAAAATTAAATATTGCTAGACATGCTTACAGGGGTAAGGTTTTCCCTCGGGTGATAAGTGTAATATCTTTATTCCTGGCGTTGAGAGCGTTCATAAAAAAATCTTATCTGTACTTGACATTTAATCCGCCTGTGTCGTTTGTTTACAAAATAACGCGTGACTAATGAACTCTCTGACATGATGATAATGAACTGACACTGACTTCATTACCACAAGACACTAGGGAGCGTATGGTCTTAGCTATCGGCCGTATACGTAGAGGCCATATACATCTAAACGCCGTTTTTACGTAACAGGATGTGATTAGGATTTATATTGTTTTTGTAGCAGTTTATCTTGGAGTTCATATGCGTTTAAATAATATTATATGGAATAAAAATGAGAAAATAGCAGTCATTAAATGTTCAGTGGCGACAATAGGTGGTATCGCTCTAGTAGTTCCTATATCGCCAAAGCGGTACTTAACTGTAGGGTTATTGCCATATATATTTCACTAACTACACTATTAAAGTATAGGAAGAATAGAATCCAGTATCTATCTAAAAAAAGTAACATTATAATAGTAGAACCATTACACATGTATAAAAATGCTTAATAAAAATGAAGATCGTGCGAAGTGAAGGGGGAAGAGTCGGAAGGCGGACCCCAAGCTCCGAGAGCATTTTGGCCTCGGATGCAATCGGGACAACGTCAAAATGTCGATAATGATGATGATGCTTCATAAAAATGAAGGTATAAATGATTTGTTTACAGCTCAAAAAAAAAACGGTTTCCAAAAAAACTTACTAGTGTCCACTAATTTTGTCATCGATTAAAATAACGTGCGCATAACATAACCTTTATGGTTATGTGTTTTGTAACTGGGTGACTGTCAGCGTGAGAGTTGACCGTGACTCATTGGTTACTGAATTAGTAACAAAGGATGTATAACTATAACTGAACACACTTTACTATTGAATACTACCAGGTGGCCACACTCGCACCGGTTGCTTTAAGCTGATAAAGTACGTTCTAAATAATACTAAAGTGCTTTACCTTGTTTCCACAATAACAATAGCACTACGATCACTCTCCCAAACATTTTGATGTATTATTCGCACTAGTTTGTCCACATAACCACGCGCGCACTCACAGTACTCTGACAGCTTTCATTTCACTTCACATCACACTGAACCATCTCCAATAAATCACTGACTCGAATAATTTAGACGATGATCAATAACAATCACACCTTTGAATTCTGTTAAAATATACCGTATCAGACGGTGGAAATAGGCCAGCAAAATTCCGGCGACACAAATCTAAATTTAAAACTGCCACTGAACTGTCTAGCGCATGCGCTCACACAACATGAGTACTGCCAATATCAAAAAGATTGCGTGTCAACGATTATTATTTGCGATTTATGTAGAAAAAAATATGCGTATGCTTCTGTCGCGGGTGTTCACGCTAAGTTAGGGAGGTAGCGTGTGCTGTTGACGAATTATTTTAATTAATTTGCCGAAGTGTGACTCAGTGGCAACGGTTGAAACTGAATGTGCATCGTGCTTTATACAGGGTGAATTACTAATTAACCAATTTCCAGATAACAGAAACTTTTGCAAGGCTAATTATTGTTTAAAAAATCTTATTACAAGTTTTATATTTGTTAACATAACTAGGTTCAGATATACCTTATCTACTAACTTTTTAACGGAACCATTTAAATGTATTTTCGTCATATCTAGATTATAGCAATTTTCTTGCTGATATGGTTTCAAACGAAGTACCTACTTAATATATATACATGTTACAATTAAAACATTATTTTCGTTAGAACTTGTTTTCCATAGTTAAAATTAGTTTTACGAAATGTCTTTGTTAAAAGATTATTTCATCAATTATAGCTTAATCCAGTCTACTACTGGATATAGGTCTCTTCGAATGTGCACAATGGGATCTAATCCTTTAACTTCTGCAGCCAGTTCATCCTCGCCACCCTTTTCAGCTTATCAGTTCTTCTGGCTGGACGGCGTCCCTTATTATTTAATTATCGACTGCAGTCTTAAGTTTAGGACTCCACAAGACTATTTAATTCTTAGGCACATGTGATCCGCTCACTGTATGGGTTACAATAGGTCTTTTTCGGATTACCTCGTGTCAAATTCATCTTCCAAACTATTATCAAGCATAGAAAGCCCAATTGTCTGTTGTGCGACTATTTTTGAAAACCTGAAAACCAAATACACTTATTTTAGAAGTGAATACTTCTTTAGCGGCGTTGGATGGGTAAAAAAAATTGTTAAACTTGCGTCAGGATCGTTTGACCTTTGAACCGTAACCGGCGACTGACGTCATACAACATTAGCTAAAGAGAAAGACTGTCTATTTTGTAAGATACGATAAATAGCATCGTGGCTTAACGGTTAGCGGTTCGACTGTAAGTCCTTATGGTTTCAGATATTACCAGGTTCAAACATGGGCTTCTGGCACTTTTTGTGATTATTTTTCTTTTTGTATTTATTACTTTTTATGATTAATTATTTTTTCTTTTTGTAATTTATTAATTTTTTCTGACAGAAAATTTGCAGAAAATTAGTGATACGTTCTATGATTGGCGCTATATTATAGGTATGGTATGGAATGGTATGGTATGGTATGTTCTTTTTATCTTTTAATATGAATATAACGAAGAAAGAAAGAAAGAAAAAGTTTTCACTTCTGCCGGCACTCCCAGAGTGCAACCCGTCTTTTTTTATACAGACATCACTTCAATCCACGTAATGTTCGTTACCATTACACCACCAAAACAGTTCAAATGTTAATTATATAAGCTGAATAAAAAAGTAAATAAATGACTGTTCATGTTCTTTCTGATAAAGCTAATATATCTAGAGATCACAGATCATTTACTAAATATAAAGTAGAAATACTTTTCGAAGGTATAAAAAATATATAATATATGTAAAAAAAATACACACTTATACAGACAAAATCAAATGATGCGAATTATCTTGTTTTGTATACATTGACTTATCATCGCGTCGGGTCAACTTATCTAGCTGTAACTTAATTGTTGGCGTAATGAGTTATCTAAGAAAAACATTCGGGTTGTTACCTAATATGTTATAAAGTTCACAAATTTAAATGATAGCAGTTCATTTCTTAATTACTGACGAGGACAACGGACAACAACCCCTCTAGAGAAGTCGCAATTCGTTTGCCGGCGTTTGATGGATTAGAATGACAAATGTACGAGATTTGACATCTATGACAGTCGTTAACGCATGTCATAAACGTCAAATCCCATACATTCGTCATTCTATTGACACAGACAGATTTGACAGATTTGACAGATTCGACAGATTTGACAGATTTGACAGATTTGACAGATTTGACAGATTTGACAGATTTGACAGATTTGACATCTATGACAGTCGTTAACGCATGTCATAAACCTCAAATCCCATACATTCGTCATTTTATTCCATCAAGCGCCGGCCAACGAATTGCCACTTCTCTAGAGAGGCAGGACAATTTAGGATATTGGGGTCCTTGCTAAACAGCTCGGGTAGCTATATTCAATATTAGAATTTCTGCTTAGCAGGGCGAAGCAGTACTTCACTGCTAGGTAACGATTCCTTCTTTATAAGGTACAGTTTCGGCCCCACATGAGTACTGCTGTCACCCTATTGCTGGAGCGCCTGCATACCATTTTGACCCCTTCGACTCGGTGCAAAGACAGACGTTGAGGCTCTTCGACAATCCCATACTCGCAGGCAATGTGGAACCTCTCAGCCTCAAAAGCGATTTTGCCTCTGTGTGTGTGTTCCTATACCTATACAATTGTCTATGCTCAGATGAACTGTTTGATATGATGTCCACAGCAACATTCTATCATCGCACCGCTCGCCATAGGCAGGGAATGCGACCGGAAATGGTGAGCACTGTTCAGTTTGAAAGGAACTTCATCCCACGCACGTTCAGGTTGTGAAATGAACTTCCTGATGTGGGTTTTCCCAAACAGCTACAATATGGGGTTCCTCAAGAAGGGCATTAGAAGGTTTCTTCAGGGTCGGCAGCGCGAGTGTAACTCCCCTGGTGTTGCATACGTCCATAGGTCACGGTAACCACTTTCCATCAGGTGGTCCGTGAGCTTGTCTACCACTTAAGTGATATAAAAAAAAATATAAAGCCAGAAATCACTCTAATCAATTACTGTTGTCGGAATTGGTTTATATAAAGGTTAAAAACAATTAAATTGTTGTTATTACAATTATAATAATACACAATTGGAATCGAATTCCTATGATTTGCAGTCTGATACAAAGATGACCTCAAAAATGTATCTGAGTTAGACTAGGTAGTGAATTGGGTGTTGCGGCTTTTTAAATTATATAAAGTAGCATTCGTAGTGTCTACAATGAACAAAAAAATCTATGTCACAAGTGAATCACTACATTCGGTGGATTTCAACAATTATGGCTCATTTAGACGAGGAGACTTTGTAGCTGGCAAGATAAGATTATCGAAAGGATTCGCAAAAACGAATTGCCGCTCGCTCGTTCACAGTTGGGTATTTTCATAACATAACATAACATAAACTCACGCCTTTATCCCCGAAGGGGTAGGCAGAGGGGCTAGCACCCACATTTCGCCGGTTTATGTTTTGGTCGCAATGTAATGAAAAAAAATGGCGAGCCTATTGCCATTAACTGGGCACTTATAAACCTGCGATAAATACACACATAACTTCGAGAAGCATCGAAAAGTCATTGGTGTGTGCCATGGAAAACCTGGGATCGAACAAGGAGGATACTCTCCTCACCGCCAATGGTTCTTACCTGGACGCGAAGGGTTCGGTCGAGTTGCTCGCCCGAACCTTCTACCCACAAGATCGGGTGGGGGAGGACAACGGAGGGCATCGCGAAATTAGAAAAAAGGCGGCGGAATCAGATGAGGATAGGGGCCATCATAATGATGACCCCCCCTTCACTCTCAGTGAACTTTATGATGCCCTCCGAAGGTTCAACCCCAAAAAAGCTCCGGGAGCGGATGGCTTCACGGCCGATATCTGCACCCACGCCATTGGGGCCGACCCCTTACTGTTCCTGAAGCTACTGAATCGGTGCCTCCACCACGGCTACTTTCCTAAGATATGGAAGGAAGCCGTGGTGGTGGCACTGAGGAAGTCGGGAAAGGACTCGTACACCGTCCCCAAGTCGTACAGACCGATTGGTCTACTGCCCGTCTTGGGGAAGGTGTACGAGAGGATGCTGGTAGCTCGTCTCAATTTCTATATTATGCCTAAGATTAGCCCCCGCCAGTACGGCTTTATGCCACAGAAAAGCACCGAAGACGCCCTCTATGACCTGATGGGTCACATAAGGGCTAGGCTCGATGAGAAGAGGATAGTCCTTATGGTGTCCCTGGACATAGAGGGCGCCTTCGATAGCGCATGGTGGCCAGCCATAAAGGTAAGACTGGCGGAGGAGAAATGTCCTTTGAATTTGAGACGAGTTATTAGTAGCTACCTTAGCGACAGGACGGTACGGGTAAGGTATGCGGGCGAGGAGTGCAGACGCTCCACGGAGAAGGGATGCGTCCAGGGCTCTATTGGCGGTCCCTTACTGTGGAACCTATTGCTGGATCCCTTATTGCACCAACTGGATGGCGGGACGGTTCACGTACAAGCGTTCGCGGACGATGTTGTGCTGGTGTTCGATGGGGACAGCGCTCTGGAAATTGAGAGACAGGCCAATGCCTCTCTCGAGCATGTGCGGGAGTGGGGCATCCGAAATAAGCTGAAATTCGCACCGCACAAAACTTGTGCGATGGTAATCACGCGGAGGCGGAAGTACGATGACCCACGCCTCAACATGGGCGGGATAGACATTGGACTGTCCAAAGAAATCAAAATCCTGGGGCTCACCATCGACCACAAGCTCACCTTTAACACCCACGTCAGTAACGTATGCAGGAAGGCGATCGGGATTTACCACAAGTTGGCGCGGATGGCCCGGATCAGTTGGGGATTGCATCCCGAGGTGATCCGGACCATTTACAACGCCGCTGTGGAGCCGACGGTGTTGTATGCCGCCAGTAGCTGGTGTCTTGCGGTGGAGAAGCTTGGTGTTCAGAAGCAGCTGAATGTGGTACAGCGCGGTTTCGCGCAAAAGCTTTGTAAAAGCTACCGCACGGTCTCTCTACACTCGGGGTTAATCTTGGCTGGGATGCTCCCTCTGGACGTCAGAGTTCGCGAGGTGGCCTCGTTATACGAGGCCAAGAGAGGAGTGCCCCAGTCATGGTTGAGAGATAGGGAGATCGAGCGGATGACTTCAGCTATTGAGGCTCCTCACCCCGCGGAGCATATGAACCTGGAGTTCGTAAGTCTGGTAGACGAGGAACACTTTCAACGCGTCAAATCGCAGACGCAGGTACAGATTTACACGGACGGGAGCAAGATTGAGGGTCGTGTCGGCGCCGCGTTATCCATATGGGATAACGGGGCCGAAACAAAGGCCCTCAAACTTGCTCTCTCCCCGTACTGCACCGTCTACCAAGCAGAGCTCCTGGCCATATGCAAAGCGGCCAGTGAGGCCCTCAAGCGCGGCGCGGCCACATTCGGCGTTTTTAGCGACAGCAGAGCCGCACTCATGACGGTTACCAACCGTCACGCCCTCCACCCCCTGGCAGTTGAGGCCAGAGCCACCATCAAGCGGGGATTGACCCAGGGCAAGGAAATATCCTTGTTCTGGGTCAAGGCCCACGCTGGGTTGGAGGGCAATGAGCAAGCCGACCAGCTCGCCAAAGAGGCGGCTCTGCGGTCGAAAATTGCGCCGCATTACAGTCTGTGCCCCGTCTCCTTCGTGAAGCGAGGTCTGCGTCAGACCTCTCTTCACGAATGGAACGAAAGGTACAGGCTGGGCCATACGGCTTCTGTCACCAAGCTTTTCTTCCCTTGCGCTCTGGAGGCATATAGCATCGTCTGCAAGCTGGAGCTTTCCGGCACTACCACCCAGCTCCTAACGGGGCATGGTGGGTTCGCCGAATACTTGACTCGCTTCAAGTGTAGGGAGGACCCATCATGCGCCTGCGGACTGGGGGTGGACGAGACAGTCGTCCACTTATTGGTGGACTGTCCGATCCATTTAAGGGCACGGTACGACCTGGAGCAGAAGATAAATTTGGCCATTACTATTCAAAATTTACCTACGCTGATGACCAAAAACTATGTAATACATTGCCTCGATTACTGGGACAAAATTGTGAAAATAGTTAATAAGAGAAATAGAAATTAAATATCTCTAGCATTTATTATAAGAATAAACTGTATGATGATAACATGATTGATTAAGGGAATATGTATTGTATTTGTATAATTTAGAATTAAGAAATTTAAAGTAATAAAATATAGCACCAAGTAATATCCCTCCCCCCTTATCCCATGGTATGAAAGGAACAGAATGAATGTGCGAGAAGAATATGTGCGAGAACTAGAATGACAAAGAGGCCAGAATGAAAGCGTGATTCATTTAGTAAATATTTTTGTGCGTAGACAACAAACCCTGTGCGGGTCTTACAAAAATTAGAACAGAAAGACTAGTTAGTTAACACCCAAGAAAAGAATAGGCTTCCACGAAGTGCCCCAGCACGCAGTGGAAGGTGCTAGATTAAAAAAAAAAAAAAAGACCTCGTATCAGCAGTCCATTACCCATACCACTAAAAATAAAAATAAATTATGTAGTAAAAATAAATTATGTAGCCGAACTCAGTAAATTAACAATAACAAAAGAGTAACAACAGATGCGCCGGATCTTATTTTATCGCTTTTAGTAAATGATTTGACTATTATATATCTTTGAGATTTGTGTTTTCGTACGCAGTCATATGCATCTATTTTGTAAGCACAATGACGCCGTAGTTAGAGCGAGTAGGCATATTCATAAGCTATTAATTCCTAAACAAAGAGTGAATGTATTTAGTCAAAATGTATATTGTATGGCAATACATATTTATAATAAGGCTATTTGCCTCAAAGAAATTATTACGATCAATGCATTTAAAAGAAAACTCTTTACATTACTAATGGATAAATGTTGTTATTCTATTGACGAATTTTTAAATAATGTTAAATTGTGATATTTGTCATGATTTTTTGCATGATAATATTTACAATAATTTTAACTATTGAATAATTTAATTTTAATTTTAAGACATATTTTTGTACGCCACACATTGGTAGAGTATGGCTTGCACCTAGAATGTAAAACATCCAAAAACTCTGTACCCACTCACCCATATTCTGACAAATAAACCATCATTTCATTTCATTTCATTTATAACGCCATAAAAAATATTTCATACAAGTTTCCTTTTAACTTACTTTTTTGACATTAAGTAAAAAATACCTAATTTGACTAGTCAGTCACTTGCGAATCTCGTATGATATAAACGTAGGCGAGAATTTAGATTTTGTCTGTGTGTAAACATTTTGATACGATAATGGTAGGGTGATTATTGCTAGCGATAGTAGCGTACGATTTCTGGAACTGAAACGTGCGAGAAACTCTCCCCGTCTAAATGAGGCCTTTAGTCAAAAGAGTATCACCTCACCTTCAACTTCTTTAAAATGGCCTCTGCAGCAAATCCCCGCAATTTTGCTAATATCAAGTAAAATATATTATAAAATGTCAAATGTACCTGAGCCACATTAGCCACGCCAGTAAATTTGTTTCCGTGTTTCTGCCACCTACTAGATTCAGGTGGTAGCAGTATCACAAGCGCAATAGTTTTTCCCACCTCAAAAAATGTCTAACACCCCTGAAAAAGTTTTCACTGCAAAGATATTTACTTTTTTAATGTAAAATAAAATTCTGTTCAAGACATCATGATTCACGGTTACATAGTTACACCATACAACTTACAATATTCAGTACACATTTTAAACTTGTTGAGACTTGAGACACTTCTATTTCATGGAAGTTTAATAGATAATTTTGGAATCATCATTTCCAATTCGCCTTCGTACAAAGTTTACAACAAGATGTTCCGTACCACATCCTGGTGACAGAAGCTTAAGTTATTTCCGTTGCCAACTCGCACAAGATAGCTGTAGTTCCAAGACTGTTCGCTAGATGTCACTAGTTGTTTCAAACCTCACATTACAGTTTGAGTAGACTAAGACAACAAGTTTGTAAGTGATTTGGATTTTTATGCATATTATCACAGTAGCATAGTAGGATAAATCTTTTTTATTTTGTCTTTCAGTCTTTCTGACTTTTAGTCATATTGCTTGATGCCTAAGGGCCATAGCGTGATGTTAAGTTAAAAAGATGCAGGTGTAGGTATGAAATTTCATACTTCTAACTTTGAAAATTACATACATTTATCCCCCCTTTTGAACCCCTTCAAATCCCAATTTATGTGATAAAGAATAGCATAATATATGTCCTTTCCCAAGTATAACAGTGTAACAGACAGACAGAGTTACATACTAGTAGTATGGATAAAATAATAGAAATACCTAATAGTTCGATTAGTAGAGTACCTAGGCAAACAAAAGTAAAATAAACCCCCATTGTGGGATAGTAGTTATGATACCTACATATTTATTCTAATTTCATGCATACCTTATGGCAGTGATTTCGGATTGTAATGTTATTGTAATTTTCGAAAATTAGTTTTAAGTATCTTGAACTTTGACCATTTAAGCATGTAGCAGATTTTTAATACTTAGGGCACTTTGGTATTCAAGATGTTAAGTTTTTATTTATATTCAGGTATATTCAATAACACTTATTAACAACTTATTCTGAATTAAATTTTGAAATTTATTTTTAACTGGAAACTAAGCAATATCAGATATTCAGAAGTAAACGATCACGAAGGGTATAGCGAAGTATCTGAGACAACAGAATTTCATGTTATTTCTTTTCATGGCTGTCTATATCTTCAAAAGCTAATTAATTCAATGATCTGCCCAGACCATCTCCTTAGGTTTCTGTTTCTAGAAATGACTAGCTATTTAAGAAAATGAGCTTTAATGGGTGGTAACTTCTCTTAAAACGATGGTATTATTTTATTATCAACGTCATATAAAATCCATTGTATCCCAAAATAAAACCCATTGATTAGTCATACATTAGATTGTTCTACATAACCATACAAAACACTCATTGTCCCGAAAAGGCAATATAATAACGAAGCTAATTTAATGTTAGTCATATCAAATTGACTCGTGAACACCCACTGAGGGCGAGCAATAATTTTATTCGTTCAGGTACGAATAAAATTATTGCTCGCCTTACAAATCATAACCACATCAACGAATAGTAAACATTTACCAGGCAGTTGCCGACTGTGGGCAACAATTTCATTGAACAAAACATGGATATCTCATTTGATGTCTAGTTGAGGTTTATGTATGGCACAGCCGACATATTCGGACAAATAAGTCTATTTGCAAACATTTAATATTCGCTTCGGACCGGTGTTAATTAAGGTGGGTTGGTTGGGTCCGCGTGCCAGTACCCAGGGCGCGCACCCTCGAATCACCCTCTACTCAATAAAAGAAACAATACATACACCTCCGGCATACTCTAACAATATACATTCATTCGATATGAAATTTAAAAATACTGAAGCGCTACATCCCAAAAATATTTGGCATTAAAATGGTGATAAGCATTGACATACAATTAGAAAATATTTACGTCTTTTTTATTACTGTAAGCCGATGAACGCTCACAGGGAGTAATTAAAAACTCTATTAAAATTGAAATAATGCTACCAGATACATAATAACAGTGTTCTGTTTACTTCAATCATAAAGTTAATTAGCCTTATTATTGTTATTACTGGTGATTTAACATTCTTTTTTATCGAACAATGGCATGAGATGGTGTTCATATCGTTCATAAATGTTACTTCTTGATCTAAATGAATAGCATTTGAGTTTGTTGTATTCTTCGACTTATATCCTAAGACATGTATCTGTAAATAAGGTGAGTTATGCGACCGTAGGTAAGTCTTGTGTATGTAATAAGTAAAGCTCTAACGCTTGACCGATAAAAGGCAAAATAAATCTCAATGAAGGACGCCTCACGTGGCACGCGCGAATGAATGATTAAACGGAGGCGTTTCTTCATTTGTTTTCACTTTAGTTCGGACAACACTGTTGTGTGTGTGTGTAGTTTAGTCTTACTAAGGGAAAATTACGCCGCCCGTGGGAACTCGCGCAAGTAAATCATCATTAGAGGCGGCGCCGCGGCTCTGGGACACGCCTCGTCTTTATAAAAGATTCAGCTTGATACAAACGAGACGGACGAGTAATGGCCGAGTTACTTGTGCGTTGTTTAGCGCGCAACTCATACTGTATTTCGTTTAGATGCCATTAAAATTAACTAAGACCTATGGGCGTGTCGTACAAGAAGATATTGCCATTTAAGTGACCGCTTTTGCTATAATTACACTGGTCTTAAATAAGATAAGTAGGCAGTAGAAGTAGTACTAAACCTAATTATAGATTTAATAAGACCATTGTAGGTACCTACTACAAAAGAACTATATGCTAAGCCTGGTGGAGTTTGTTAAAAAACGTAGAGTTAAGAATTTAAATAGCGAAATGCCTTCCAGAGAGCTATTCTATGCATTCAAGTTTACATAATTTTGCAATTAAGCAGATACTGTCTGAAATTATAGCTCTATATCGATGAATGGGTACGTATCTAAATGTTCTTCCAAGTGGGAATTAGTGTTCGTTTGAATATAATATTGTTCCAACTGTTACGACAGAAAGCAATTTCTAAATTACTTAATTGAGCTTGAGGTCGGTCGGTTTGCCTATTTTACAATTTTGAAAGGTAGGTAAGGGTGTAATTAGGTAAGCATTGTAAAAGGATTGTAATAAATTTGTGTCGAAAATTTTACATAAAACAATATTGAAAAAGTTGTACTGTTGTTTATTTAAAAATATGTTGATATTTTGAACGATACGTGGTAATACAAACCTACTCACAGATACAATTAGTATAATTTTTAGACCAAAAACAGGTGTACTAAAACTGAGATACTTGTTCAAGAATAACGTGATACACTAAATCTATAGGTACGCTATTACAAGTACTTATTTTCAAACAAGAGACATAAAATTCAATATTAAAGCTCTTATAGTTTAATTTGTTTAAGAATGGATTCTAAATTCTACTTAAGTTTACTTAAATTTGTAATTATACTCAATCCCATTATTTAGAGCTTGGTAACGGACATATGCTACCTTTTATCGCGCATTATGTAGTAGAGGGATAAGGACTCGATAGTTAGTATGAAATGGTGAAATTTAGTACTGAGATGGATTAGAGCTCGAAAATGGACATAGGTTACCTTTTATTGCGAAAAAGGGAGTTGAAGGGGTGGAATAGGGCAAGGGTATGTAAGTTTGACAATTTTTAAAGATATCTTGATGAAATTGGTATAGAGATGGATTAGAGGTTGGAAATGGACATAGGCTACCCCTTATCGCGAAAAAAGGGATAGAAGGGGGAGGAGGGAAGGGGAATAGGGCTATGGGATTAAAGTTTCTATCACATTGGCACAAAAAGGGGGTGAATATGGCATAAATAGTAAGAATTTCTTTTAAGATGTCCTCATGAAATTTGGTACAAAGGTGAATTAGAGCTTCGGAACGGACATAGTCGAGTAACGAACCAAATATAGAAGCGAGTGGAGAGGCGAGTAGAGATTGTTATAGGGACGAGTGGACAGGCGTGTAAAGATCGAAAGTCAAGTAGAGTCGACTACAGGGGCGAGTAGATATGCGACTAGAGAGCCAAAAAGAATGCAGTAAAGGGTTGAGTAGAGAGGCGAATAGGGAGGCGAGTGAAAAGATGAATGTAGTGGCGAGTAGAGATCGAATAGAGAGTTGAGTAGAAGTGTGAATAGATAGGCGAGTGGGGAGAGTCAAGTAGAGAGGCGAAAAGAGGTTCGAATGGATGGGCAAGTAGAGAGGCCAATGAAAGGCGAGTTTAGAGAAGAGTACAAAGTCGAGTAGAGAGGGGAACAGAGAAGTCAATAGGGAGTCGAGTATAAATTCAAGTATAGAGGCGAGTAGAAAGTCGAGTAGAGAGTCGAATATAGAGGCGAGTAGAAAGTCGATAACAGAGGTGAGTACATAGTCGAGGACAAAGTTGAGTAGAGAGGCGAATTTAATGCTCAATACCGTCGGATCAACACTAAGCGATAACCGACATCCACGCGGGCGGAGCCGCGGGCAACAGCTAGTGTATATATATGTAGATATTCCGAGGTGTCGGTAACGTTAACAGTGTCGTAAGTTCAATTGTTTTTTCACAACGAACCTAAAGAAGTTTTTATTTTAAAAATAGATCCATCTGCATAAAAAACATTCGAAAAGTAAGTTTTACAATTACTGTGTAAGAGCTTTAGTCGTGCGTGGCTAGAACTAGAACCGAAATAGTACTACCGTCTTAACGATTGACGTACTCCTAATGATAAAAAACAGATACCACATAAGTATTTGACTTTGCCACAATTTGTGGTGAATCCGCACCTCAATGTGAGTATCGACAATATCGACAATATCGACAATATCGACAATATCGACAATATCGACAATATCGACAATATCGACAATATCGACAATATCGACAATATCGACAATATCGACAATATCGACAATATCGACAATATCGACAATATCGACAATATCGACAATATCGACAATATCGACAATATCGACAATATCGACAATATCGACAATATCGACAATATCGACAATATCGACAATATCGACAATATCGACAATATCGACAATATCGACAATATCGACAATATCGACAATATCGACAATATCGACAATATCGACAATATCGACAATATCGACAATATCGACAATATCGACAATATCGACAATATCGACAATATCGACAATATCGACAATATCGACAATATCGACAATATCGACAATATCGACAATATCGACAATATCGACAATATCGACAATATCGACAATATCGACAATATCGACAATATCGACAATATCGACAATATCGACAATATCGACAATATCGACAATATCGACAATATCGACAATATCGACAATATCGACAATATCGACAATATCGACAATATCGACAATATCGACAATATCGACAATATCGACAATATCGACAATATCGACAATATCGACAATATCGACAATATCGACAATATCGACAATATCGACAATATCGACAATATCGACAATATCGACAATATCGACAATATCGACAATATCGACAATATCGACAATATCGACAATATCGACAATATCGACAATATCGACAATATCGACAATATCGACAATATCGACAATATCGACAATATCGACAATATCGACAATATCGACAATATCGACAATATCGACAATATCGACAATATCGGCAATATCGACAATATCGACAATATCGACAATATCGACAATATCGACAATATCGACAATATCGACAATATCGACAATATCGACAATATCGACAATATCGACAATTTCGACAATATCGACAATATCGACAATTTCGACAATATCGACAATATCGACAACATCGACAACATCGACAACATCGACAACATCGACAACATCGACAACATCGACAACATCGACAACATCGACAACATCGACAACATCGACAACATCGACAACATCGACAACATCGACAACATCGACAACATCGACAACATCGACAACATCGACAACATCGACAACATCGACAACATCGACAACATCGACAATATCGACAATATCGACAATATCGACAATATCGACAATATCGACAATATCGACAATATCGACAATATCGACAATATCGACAATATCGACAATATCGACAATATCGACAATATCGACAATATCGACAATATCGACAATATCGACAATATCGACAATATCGACAATATCGACAATATCGACAATATCGACAATATCGACAATATCGACAATATCGACAATATCGACAATATCGACAATATCGACAATATCGACAATATCGACAATATCGACAATATCGACAATATCGACAATATCGACAATATCGACAATATCGACAATTTCGACAATATCGACAATTTCGACAATTTCGACAATATCGACAATATCGACAATATCGACAATATCGACAATATCGACAACATCGACAACATCGACAACATCGACAATATCGACAATATCGACAATATCGACAATATCGACAATATCGACAATATCGACAATATCGACAATATCGACAATATCGACAAATTATATAAATATATTTTCGAGGGTTTGATTTCGCCACAATTCGTGGTGAATCCGTAACTCAATGTGAGTATCGATAATATAACACCACGTAACATATACGTAATATGTCATCGACTTTTTTGTATTATACCGTTTGTCTAATCCACTCATGTAAAGTTCCCAATAACTCCAAAATATAAATAGGTAATAACTACCAATGTACAAGGTCGCAAAACGTCTTTATCTGTACTAGTACTGAAGTAGCACACAAATACTACTTTAGATGGTTATTATGTCGCCGTAAGCAATGAAATTGTTGAAATTGAGGTGGAAAGCGGTTTCTAACAGACGTCACGACGAAATATTCAAGAACTAATAAGTACCACTACCTATATTATTAAGTTGAAAACTTTAAATACAGGAACATTTATGAAACTGTCGACTGGGCGGTGGCAGCAAAGTTTTGTTAATCAGAATAGCGGCCAGGTTGCTGGTGGGTCAAACTAGTTAGAATTTTCACCTCGAGCATCCCTTGACATGGCCTAAACCGGGAATATTTTAAAATTATTCAATTTACATAGGTTAATTGGACACTTATTCTAGGAAACTACATGAGGCTCCAACTTTTGCGCAAATTAATTAAATGAGCTTATATTATCATTATGGACCGTCAGTTTCTAGGTAATTTTGTTACTAATTCAATCTTTTTATGTTCAAGATTAAGAATTTTATATGAAGCGTTGTTACTTGAGATCATATCTACTTACTTATTTGCAAGAACGTGAACTGAATTTTTATTATATTTATGTGATTTGTGGCTGGTGGTTTAGTCAATATGTGATTCTGTTCTACTCCTACGAGTCCTAGTTATTTAGCTTTCTTGATTTTTATAGGTCATTATTAATATTTTGACATTGTTCCATAGGTCCAATAAATAGACTGACTTTCCGTGTAGGAGCCTAAATTGGATGTCTATTACGATTCGAGTAGCCCCAAAGCAAGGATAAATTTAAAATAGTTCCTGAGAGTTTATGAAAGTCCTAAAAATATTACCAACACTATTTCTTGTCTGGCAATCTACAATTAGTTAACTACTCCAGTAGTCTGAAGAATCATACCTTTAATAAACGCTACCCAATACACAATTCTCTACGTGTTTATTATTACGTATTAATTTACTAACCATTTTGTTCAATGAGTCACTAAACAATTTAGTTAAGTTAACATTGTATGCAAATGTAAAGAAATTATCCGTTTAATTGGTCTATAGGGCCGCCTGTACATCAGACCATTACACAAATTAACAGCATTTAATGTTCGTACGAGGAATAGCAACACTCCCAACATTTTTTTCATCATTTTTCACGCCTCTTCTTTATACGCAGGCAATATTGTTTATTGCTACCTGCCTACATAATAATAAATAGTGACCTATGACTCCATTGCTTCTGCCCGTATTAGGGCAACTTCTGCATCTAATAGTGTCACCTTTGTTGTAAATATCTAGAACTATTCTATTCTATTAATATACTGATGATATACCGTTAAAACAACGGCCCGTACACAAGATTTTTAGATGGATTAATAGAAAAGGTGGTACTTGCTATGGATACGATGAAGTTAAAGTTGAGTTGAATCAACTAAAACCATACATCGGACTTATTCCGAGATAGGTGGTTTGCCTGTGGAGCGGACTGGCCACCTCCCCGATGTCCAAAGTTCTCTCATATAGTTTACTCCAATGAACTCCTCTAATATAGTTTACTTAGCTTTTATGCAAACCGTCTGATCCTCCAACCTGACAGGAAAGCGCTCGGTCTCGCCAAGAAAGAGTACACATAGTGTTAAAAATCCATAACTTTCGTTGCTAAATTATCGTGGCGTGACATGTAGTCGCTCCCGAGAATACACTACCCGGTCTAATCCCATGGGTGTCGTATGGGGTCATAAAATTAATGTAAGATAGAGGTACCCGTGCTTAAGTTCGGTCACGGAACATTCCAAAGGCGGTATTATGAGATATATGATAAAGTTATATAATTTGTTCCTGTTTCTGACAGTAAGTGACTTATTTGCGTAGATCTTTTTAAATCTAAAAATGAATAGCAATTCTGTTAGTCTCGCTGAAACTCGAGAACGGCTGAACCGATTTGGCTAATTTTAGTCTTGAAATATTTATGGATATCCAGGGAAGGTTTAAACGGTGAAAAAATATGGGAAATTGCAACTTTTTATATTGACTGAGGCGGTACGAAGTTTGCCGGGTCAGCTAGCATAAATATATTTTAATAATATCAAAGTATAATTAATTTTATTAATAGACACTTATATTTCTATGAATCTATGTTCACTTATTTATAAGGCAAGTGCTAAAGTGCGATAGACTGCTATCGCTCTTTTTACAATAAAATTCGAACATGTTCATTACTTTATCTCCTCTCGATTACAATAGTAGCGGGGTTGTGTATGGAGCATAATCTTTGTTTGTGTAAGCAATTTAAAAAAAGTTTTAGAAATGGTTATCGCTTCCACTAGATAGCATTGTAATGGGGCAAATTTCCTCTTACATATACTAACACCTATTCATTGATGCCGTTGATGGGCAGTACAGAAAATATTTTACCCCAGGTTCGTAATGTCGTATGTCGTAGCACTACCGCGCTGCCAGGCGCCGCCGCCCGCGCTTGATATTGCGCTTCTCTCACAGCTGCCGTTGAGAACAAGGCTTTATTGATGTCAATATTTGATTTATATGCCGAATCGCATCAAATTCAACTCGGTAGTAATATTACCTTCAAACTTATAAATTTCATCACGTGCAATGAGCGATGAACGAATGCACGCATAAGTACATTGCGATGCAGTGATGTATTCAATAGCAAGCGAAATATTATGCTTGTAGACGTTGAGCTATTGTTACTAACTTGCAAATAATAAAATCATAAACGTTTTCATATATGCGAACAAGCACAATTATAATTGGTAGTCATTTGACCGTTTTTTATAATTCATGAATATCAACCTGAATTTATGAGCATGAATTCAGGTTGACCACTGCTATAATGTGAAATGCAATAGAGCGTTTACACAATACCATTAATTATTAAGAAGAGACGAAAAAACGAAAGCACATTATGCTTGAGAGTATATATGATGAAAAAAAAAGATTACATTTTATGTAGGCACTTGCAATACACACAGTGAGAGAGGGTGGGTTAGTGCTGACTGCTGATTGACTTCATGAACTTGCGTGTAAATTATGAACGTGAAAATATTATCTTGGACATTCTCTACTTCGAATTTCAGATCACCTCGAATTATCACTTACTGTAATTACAGTAAGTGAAAATATTTTTTAATTCCATGAATATAGCGAAAGTTTATGAGTGCGTAGTGAAATAAGACGGCTGGTCGAACTTCACTGAAATTTAAAGTAGAGAAAGTTCCAAGCAATTTCTTACTTTAAATATCCAACCACGGGTAAAACTACAGTGTGCAACTACTGAAATTAACCGCTACCTACTTATTCTAGCTTTTCTATGATCACGACTGAAAATATGATTGAAGAACTACTTTTTTTACCTACCGTGTATATTTTTACCGTACAGTGCCTCCCAAGTTCTAACATAACAGTAGGTCTACATGGCACAGCAACGTATTCAAACTTAAATTTGTCTATTATCCTAGAAATTGGTACTATTGGAACATGTGGTACAATAATTTAGAAAACGGGAATTAACGCGATCATGGTATAGGTACTTACATACCTTTGATTGCCTGACGTTTCGATCAGGTTACACCGGCCGTGGTCACAGGCTGACATGTGGTACAAGCTACATTTATGCAGTTTCTAATAAATCACCCCAAAGCACCGCGTTCGCACCTAAGACTACGAACTCACGGAACAAAACCTGACCGTGGTTGAAGTTCCAGTTATTTCAAAACTTCTGACACCGCAATTTTGTGCGGTTTGCAGCTCATCTACACGTGTGCTCTCTGTATTCTGTACATTTCTAGATTATGTAAACCATAGGTAGGTATAATATAAGTATTTGTTCATTTATTTACAGCATAAGTGAGCAAGCTTAACAGTAAAAGGACTACACACTAATTCTAACAGTATAAGTATAATTCAGAATAAGTATTCTTTACCGTAGTGACAGAAGATAATATAAAGATATCAGCTGGAAGCTGAAGATGTGAGGAGTATTACATACATACAAGCATTACATTCATCTTAAATTTACAGTTGTTTTTGCTTTTTTTAAAAAAAATTGTGATGAACTTGCACGAACTTGCACACTCTTACTCAACTGACCACGATCAGAATAATCTTATAATGTCGGTGACGCTTGAACTAGGCCCTACTGCTGTAAACATTACCTGACTTCAGTGACCGCTTGCTATCACCTTTAGTTGTAAAACCAAACTACTCTAACTTCCATGCTTTGTTCAAGTGTTAGTATCTTATCTAAACGTTTTATTTGTTCAAAACAAAACTATTTCCTCAAACCGCATGCAAAATGCACCCAGTTGAAAGTCGCGAAGTCACAGTATTTAGCACAACTTTAGATTCTAAAGTCGGACAAGCAATATTGAAGTTTTGCAAGTAGCACAACAACAGCCATAGATATTCATTAATCTCGTAACGTAACCAGGTCAACTTAAGTTGTAAACTTGTGCCTTAACTTTGCAAAGACTAGATACAATTGTAGAACAAAAGATTTGGGGTTTGTTACAAAACGCGTTTCAGCAGTATGCATACACGAATATTGAGCTCAATTCATAATTAGGGGCCCAACACTCATTCGCCGTGGTCACCAACTTGGGGCGCAGACTTCGGAAGTGCTCCCATCGATCGTCAAGCACGAGCCCCAGGTATTATATTTCAACCGGGGCTTGATGTCGATGGGAGTTTGCCTGCACCGAGGGCCATGAAAGAACATAGCCTCAGACTTGTGCAGAGCCACCTTGAGACCCAGCCGCCAGATCCGTTCCACGACTTGAGCAACCGCGGTCGTGGCCCTCAGGGTCGCTTTGCGGTGCGTAACTCCGCTCACCGTCACCAGCGTGTAATCCGCGTAATACTTGACGATGGCACCGTACGTGAAGATGCCGGAAAGCACCCAGTCGTAACCGATGTTCCACAGCAGCCGCCCCAGGACCGATCTCTGTGGAACACCGCACGACATCTCACGCCGACCGACTCCAGTCGAACTTGAGTAGATGACGGAAGACACGCCCCGACTATGCGGCTTAGGTAGAGAGGCACATCGTGGTACACGAGCGCTACTCTGATGCAACTCCAGGGCAAGTTGAAAGACAGACACTGCCAACATCACCTCACCCCGAGCGACCGCATCCTCCGCCAGAGTCCTCACACGCATGATGGTATCCAAAGTGGAACGCCACGGGTGGAACCCAAACTGGGTATTCGCCAGGTCAAGCCCCACTCTAGAGAGATGCTTGATGAGGCGCTTGGCAATGACTCTTTCCAAGAGCTATGGGCACTATGGGCCCGACACTAACATGGTGTTAGTTTGTGGAGAATACACCGGTTGACACTTCTTATTTTATAGGCATATTTGCTTATCATTTTGCTCATTTTGGAAAACGTCATAATATATACACATATATATATATATATATATATATATATATATATATATATATATATTCTCCGTGCGGGTGCCGGGTCCATCGCGTTGCTGAGTTGGGAACTCGGGACAGTGCCTGGGACTTGCGACCCAAGTGTAGGTTTAGAAGGGGCCCCTTTTGTTGATGTACATCAACACTCACCTTCACTACCCCCTGCCGTTGTAGCGTACGGACGTATCAAAAAGTGCTCTGAGATTTTAAATCGATTTAAGTGACTATAAAAGTTGTATTACTGTGGTTTACTGTTTAGCCCGCGCAAAAAGTGACTTACACAACTATAAACACTTAGACGCATACTTCAGTTACAGTGTTGTTCGTGTTTTTAAGTGAAATGATTTGGATTTAAGTACACGGATCCGTTGTAAACATTTACATCTACCTGTATTAAAATAATAAACGAGTGACTGTGCTTATTATTAAAGTATCATTATTGTAGGACTTTGATCACGAATGACACAATAAAACCATCGTGAAGAAACCAGACATTTATTTCGTCATACAAATGAAATTCTAAGTGGCGCGGTTGGTTACGATTCCGCCTGCATTTTTGTAGTCACAGGTTCGAATCTCGGCGGCTGCGATATTACTTTTCACTTTTTTATTTTTTTATTATATTTTTTATAAACTTTGCTGAATTTATTTTGGACCAATTAAGGTACTTTAGTTGCAAAATAGTACCAAAATGCCATTAATGAAATCTCCTACACCTACTGAGCCGGCGGCGTCGGAATCTGCGCCTACGCTTGGAAATAGGCAACAGGACTCGCTTCGGGCTATTGCTGTGAAAGCAGCCATAATGCAACACAGCGAATCGACCCCGAACCTTCACGCTCTTACGGAGCGTAAAAAGAGGAAATGCGATGTGGAAGATAACAACATCTCAGACATGATTGAGGAGATGTTCATGACTTTTTCTCGCGATCAGGAAAAGCGTTTCCACGAACTTCAATCCACAATTAAGAAACTTTCGGACCAAAATACTGAACTAAAACAAAGCGTTATTATGATGTCCGACAAATACGACGAATTCCTACAAAAAATTGCTATCCTGGAATCTGAACGCGTAGACGACAGGAAGACTATCAGGCGGCTGGAAGACAAGCTTGAGGCGCTGGAGCGGAAATCCCGCTCGTCGGGACTTGAAATCAGGAACGTGCCTTTAGTAAGCGGCGAAACTAAGGAAGTATTGTGTGGTATGGTCATGAACCTGGGTAGGACTTTGGAAGTCAATTTAAATGAATCAGGAATACGTGATGTCTACAGAATTAATTCTAAGGACAATACAGGACCTATCATAGTGGAATTTTCTACCACGTTTCTGAGAGACAGTTTTATCAGGGGCACGAAAGGATACAACAAGGCCCGAAGTAAGACAGAAAAACTGAACACTACTCTACTCAATCAAAAATATCCACATAAGCCGATTTATGTATCAGAATGTCTAACTCAAAGGGCCAGCAGACTTTATTACTTAGCAAGAGCATACCAAAAGAGCCATGGATATATGTTCTGTTGGACTGCGAACGGAATTATATATTTGAAGAAAAACACGGAGTCAACCCATATACGAATATCCTCAGAAATAGATATAGATAACCTTAAGAATGCTAAATGACTATTTATTTATATTAAGGATTTTGCTTTGAATCCTTTACTAAATGTGATTGTCGTTTATCCTGTATTAAATTTGTATTTAACGCTGCATGTAAACTTACCACTTAATAATTGTACATTATACTCAAACATTATTACACTTAACAAAACACACAGAAAACACTGCAAATTACGGATATATAATCTAACTTTATTTCCACAGCCTTACGAAATGCAATATACCTCACCTTCATTTACGAACACTACAATAAGTACACTTTCTGAACTCACACACAAACTATACACCAAACATTCTGCCTCACCCCACAAAAGCCCTTCCACACCAACAATTGATTATATATATTTGTCATTCCATGTACTAAAAGTTATCATTACTCTAATTATTTCTAAAGGTTTGCATACTATTAGAGTCCTACATTTAATTCAAAATTTTCTCTCTTGCAAATCGCAAAAATTCAATACCATTTTGAAATCAGATGCACCCCAGAGACATATACAAATAACAAATAGACTAAAAACTAAAATTCGATTTTAATGCTCATTTAACTATAAATGATGACTTGGATAACTTAACTGTGGCCGAGTTCAGTACATGTGATGTAGATAGTTGTCGCAAGTTAATGTACACCGATAACTCTTCCATAAATATATTTATTCAAAATATAAGAAGCGTAAATCGTAATTTCACAGGACTGAACTCGATGATTACAAGAACCGGAATCGATTGGGACATGTTCATATTGACCGAAAGTTGGCTTTTCGAGAACCCCTTTATACCGACAATGAGGGGTTACCGGTCCATAGGTACGAACTTTGTCAACACACAAAACGAAGGAGTGGTGGTATATTATAAAAATACACACACATATAACGTATATGAGCCAGTATTAATAGGTGCAAACTGCTTGATAGTTATAATTGACGTCCAAACTGCTTTGCTTGGTATATATCGCCCTCCAGGTGAAAAAGACATACCTGCGTTCCTGGAGTCATTGAACAAAGTTTTACAAACACTATCAACCTACAAAAACATATTCCTCACGGGTGATATAAATCTAGATATAGTCAAATCCCCCTTAGAAAAACATGTCGCTACTTACCTAGATATCTTGGCTTCGCATGGAATGTTGCCCGCGTACTGTATACCCACTCATTACAAAACGTGCCTTGACCATGTAATGGTTAAAACAAAATTACCTATCAAAAGTCTAGTTGTACTCACTACCCTTACGGACCACTACAGTCAAATTATAAGTCTCTCTAATATGCCTGCCCCTCGCCAACCAATTAAAACGATTAAAATAATAGACTACACATTATTCGAAAACAAAACTCAAATACTAGATTTCACCAAAATGTATACATTAGAAACTCCAGATGAAGCATTAACTTTCTTTCTTAACAATCTTACCACCACATTATTGAGTTGTACTAAACTCACTACTGTCCCTAGACGCAGGAGAATTATAAAACGGTGGATAACGCCTGGTTTATTACGATGCATGCGAAATCGGGACCAATTACACCTCAAGTGTAAAAAATATCCCAATAATGATGTTGTCAAATTAACTTACACCCGATATCGCAATTTCTGCAATGCAATACTCAGAAAAGCCAAGCAAGATTTTGACCGGGCCGATTTTGCTGAATGTCGGGGCAATACAAGGAAAATGTGGGATAAAATCAAAACAATCACCTACACCAAAAATGAAAGAACCCCATCCACAGAACTAATTGATTTAAAAAATCCGATAAAATCTGTTAATGATATTAATGACTTCTTTGTTAACATAGGTGGATCACTAGCTAGATCTGCCACACGGTTGGATTCTACCACACCTACTAACCTCTCGGCCCAGGCGCTACCTTGTTTATCCTCATTTGTCCTATTGCCAACCGATGTCGATGAGATAAGAAGCATCATTTCCTCTCTCAAAACCAACTGTGCAGTAGGACGTGATAATATTTCAGTATATCTTATAAAGAAATACGCCAGTATACTAGCAGACCCTATTACATATATCTGTAACCTCAGCCTTTCCTCAGGGGTCTTTCCAAAAGATTTCAAAAAGTCCCTCATCCATCCAATCCACAAGAGTGGTAGCAGAGATTGTGTCGGAAACTACCGTCCAATATCAATTCTACCTACAACATCAAAAATTTTAGAAAAGGTAATTAACAAGCAACTTACCAAATACCTAGAAACAAAAAAACTGCTATCTGAAAATCAATTTGGATTCAGAAACGGTAAATCAACAAATGATGCGGTACTTCATCTCACCGACACCATAGTGACAAAGCTTGATGAAAAAAAGAAGGTCCTTACAATATTCCTTGATTTGGCGAAAGCTTTTGACACGGTCTCTGTGCCACTTCTGTTGGAGAAGATGGAGAGGATCGGAATTCGTGACACACAGCTGAAGCTGTTCCATAGCTATCTTGAAAATAGATTCCAACGAGTGAAAGTGGAAGAATGGCTGAGTGATGACCTCCAGGTCAGTGCTGGGGTACCTCAGGGGAGTATTTTGGGCCCTACTTTATTTTTAATATTTATTAACGACCTTTGCCAGTTGAAGATGACAAATGGAAAAATTGTTGCATTTGCGGATGACACAGCGCTTCTCTTCTATGGAGATAACTGGGAGGAAGTCTACAACTTTGCTCAAACTGGGTTCTCTACGGTGATAAGGTGGTTAACAAACAACTCCCTCACACTCAACACGGATAAAACCAAATACATGCAGTTTTCCCTAAGCAATCACCAGCACATACACAGACATCCATTAAATATAGCCGCCCACACATGTAACAATCACTCATCCGCCTCATGCTTATGCCCTCAGCTCCAAAAAGTAGACTCAATAAAGTATTTGGGAATAATCATTGATAAAAACCTGAACTTCCATTCACACATAGATCTTCTGTCTAAAAGAATTAGGAAACTCATCTATATTTTTAAAAATTTAAGACATGTTGTTGATAATGGAACCCTAAAAACTGTCTACTTTGCATTATGCCAGTCCTTACTAAATTATTGCATTACAACATGGGGAGGAGCCGGTAAGACAGCTATGATGAAAGTGGAGCGAGCGCAAAGAAGAGTACTCAAGGTAGCCTATTCGTTACCATTCTTCCATCCAACCTCGGAAGTCTACTTGAGGTGTCAAGTTCTCACAGTTCGTCAACTTTTTATCCTGCGAACTGTCTTACAGAAACACTCCACCCTCACATATAACTCATCCTCTTTGTCCCATAAAAGGAGAGGTGCTAAGGTATGCCCGGCTACATTATTTAGAAGCAGTCTTTCACACCACAGCTACTGTTTTCTTGGTGGTTATTTGTATAATAAACTAAATTCGATTTTAAACTTATATCCTTTAACTACAAAGAAATGTAAGCAAATTGTCACCTCGTATCTGTGCGGTCTCGACTATGATTCTACTGAAAATTTGTTAGTTGTTCCAGACTAAGCTGCCTAGCAAACACACACACACACACACAAACACACACACACAGACACGAACACACACACACACACACACACACACACACACACAAACACACAAACAAACACACACATACACACACACGCTCCCACGCACACGCACGCACACAGATATACGCATGCATGCACACACACACCTTATTTGTGCTCAGTTCTATTGTATTTTTTATTTTATTTTTTATTTTTGTTTGTACTTTCTCCTTGCACTGAATTATTGTCTTATACGGCGCTAATTTAAGTATAATACTCACTTATCTTGTAGGGGGCCTGGTAATCTGTGTGACAGGGTTTCCTAGTTCAGATACCAGTCTCCCACAAAGGATTGGAATGTTTTAATGTGAAGTGCTTAAATGTATCTAAATACCTTTGTGGAAGAGAATAAATAAACAAATATTATTATTATTATTATTATTATTACTACCCAAGTTCCCCTCCCTGCCTAACCAAATTTGATACGAACCTACTAGTGCCGCTTTAGACATTCGTCCTAGTAATGAGCTTATTGTAGCTCTCGATAGGCCTAGATCTTTAAGTAGGTTATAGAGAGATTTAGCTGGTATACCTCTCGCTCCCACTTCTACTGCATACAAATTAACCACGTAACCGTTTTTGATTAATTCGTTTGTGAGATCATAGTATTTATTTTTCTTAAGTGTGTGGTCCTTCGGTATATTTGTTTCCCACGGTACAGTAAGTTCCACAAGGACCACATATTTAGTCGTTTTCGAGTAGAGAAATATGTCCGGTCTAGATGACGAAACCCCAACATCCTCCGGAATTTTATAGTGCTTTTCATACGTGTCGATTAGGAGAGTCCAATTTGGGGCAGTATCTAAGATTGAATAAGGTTTGTTCCTGGATTTTATGGATGAACCTTCAGACACAAAGTTGATATGACGTCTGTTAGTAGTCAATCCTTTTTGGGCTCTAGCTACTGCCAGACTCATTGCTTCGCGTATGATGAAAAGCACCTTATCGTGGCGACGTGAGTATTGGCCTCTATCAAGAAGCACCCTACATCCTACTAATATGTGCCTAGCCGTCCCTATTGCCTCACCACACGTATAACATTGTTTTTCTGTGGCTTTCCCCCACCTTACCAGATTACTCTGGTCTGATATAAACTTATCACAATTCAATAACGTTAAGTTCATAAAGCACGCCTTAGTGGACATCATGCAATCAGTGGAGATGGATATTACCTCATAATATACGCATAGGATAGTCCGTATACAAGCTTGAGACATTAGTGCACAAATTTACCACTTTTCCGTTAGTTTTCAAGGCCGTACTTTAACCGCTATTCTAAAGCTCATGAATCGTGCTCCTGGACCGAGAAGGCTGCTCTTTATTTCATTACAAGCAACATTGGTAATAAGCAAAACTTCGCACTTCTTCGCTACATTTTAATAAAACTTCAACGTGCATTCTCTCTGCGCCCGTGAGTCTAAAGTTACCGACTCAACAAAGGCAACTTCTTATATTAAACTTAAGAGAACAATATTTCAATAGTAATTAATAAATATTTATTGTATCTATACACTTTGTGACTCGCGTGATATAACTATAAATTATTAATTGAAAGAACTGCTATTTTCAGTAGTAATTTTGTTGCAAAATAAAATCATCAGCATGCACATACCTACGCCATGTTCTTTTAGATATTTTGTAAAATAAACAACGCAGGTTTTTAAACCACGTTAACAAACAAAATTGTACGAAGTTGCCATTTAAAAAGTAATTTCGTGAATATGAATCAATTCGCTTGAGAGTAACCAGTAGAACCGAACACAGTGTTTATAATGCTTCATATATTTTACCATCAGTGGTAAGTGTGCATAGCCGTTAAATCCTTGTGCATGCATGCCTGATAATATCTATCGTCCGTGTTTCGATATTATGTTTATACTAATCAATCAGCTGAACAAATCTGAACCGGCTCGTGCAGGGGCGTGGCATGCATCTATTTTGTTTTGAGTTCTCACACAAAATAAATATCAATGCTAATAGTTCGAAAGATATTGGGTCCGATATCTCCCCTTTGGGTATCGTACAACAATAGCGTGAGCCATTTCCAGGCATTTCCCATTTAAATTTGTTCCCTCGGTTTCCTTAGCGAGGGTGGTGTCGATGTTGAAGACACGGGGTGCATTACACGAGGGGATTGTTTGATGACTCACACATAGTATTACGATTACCGATAGATACCCTCCAATAAGGAGCGCAAAATATTGTCTTTTTATGTTAAACATATGTCAATTCACGGCATTTTATATGCAAGTTCAATGAACAACAACAAACTACAATGTTCACCATTATCGTGAATTATGTCTCAAAAGGCAAGTTACATAATCATATGCATGTTCATTATTATCTATTAGATAATAGTGACGAGAAGGAAGTTTTTGATTTGTTAAAAATAAAATAAAATTTATTTGTAATAAAAGAAAGTCTAATTATTAAATTGCTGTAAACGCAGTATGAACAGAATATACTCGTAGCCCAAAAGATTAGTAGTTTTCATTGTTATTAAATGTACATTATGTAACATTAAATTGCATTTAACAGTATAATTTAGATACCTACCTTCCGACTTCACATCATCGGAGCTACCAAAAAGGTAGTAGTGGTATCATAAAAACACTAAAAACGATATCACTGGGGGCATCTGTAACTGTTACTACTAACCTTTACGGATATAAAATAAAATTGTGATACATTAAAAAAATACTACGTTTAAAAAACCGACTTCAAGAACTCAAAAGTATAAAATGATTTACTATTCTGTTAGAAGTCGGTGCCTAGCCCGCGAGGTCATATTTGATATAAAAATATATTATAATAAATCTGTAAATTTAGTTATTTTTCTCTAAGTAATTTTATACTTTTGAGTTTTTGAAGTCGGTTTTTTTAAACGTAGTTTTTTAATATTTTTTACTTATCAGTGTTTCCCCCCATTAGTGATTTAATCTAGCCCAGCATGCCTTCGACCATAGTTTTTGTGTTTTGTTTCATAAGATTGACATAATGCTTTCAATAACATAAACGAGATATTCATGCTCCATAGTTCAAGACTTGGTAATTCCAGCACGTCCTTGACCATCATAATGTGGTTTACCTTGTCACAGGATCTTCCTAAAACTAAGTATTTAGCTAAAAATAGCCTGTAAAATTTTAAGAATTCCACCAATTTCTTAAGGATACCATCATCAGATCCTAACCTATCAAACAAATAAATAATTTTGCAATTCGGTCCAGACGTCTTTGAGTAATTGGTGAACATATATAAAAAAAAATATTCCAACGCATTGAGAACCTCCTCCTTTTTTGAAGACGGTTAAACAACCTAGGCTAAGATCTATATTACGAGAAAAGGGTGTAACGTTACACCTTCTGTGCGCTTTATTTTAATGTAATGTCATAACTTTATCTCGTTCTGTCGCGACATCGCGGCAGGAGTTCCTGTTTCCGCATTTTCTGTACAAATCGTCGTTATTAGATTAACAGTCTAACCGACGTTGACGAATATTGTGATTTGGGATACGACACAATGACATTGCAGGTACAAGACAATTTCATTTATTATTTTATATTTTCGAATCCTTTGTGTTTTTAGAATCCTTTGTTTCTATGTGTCTATCAATTTTCGTTACGCGGTCTAAGGTGTAGTTGAAAATGTAGTGACTAAGATAGAGAAATAGCTTAGATGATTCGGGCACGAGGAGATTATGGACCAAGTTATGCTCCGAAGCGAAACAGATTTATGAATCGAGGGTGAATGGGCAACCCAGTAGGGATCGCAAAGAACATGAGAAAGGACATAGACTATGTTTGATCCCGATAACCGACTACCACGCGGGTGGAGCCGTGGCAATAGCAAATTCATGTCAAATTCATACATACATAATACTCACGACTGTAAATCCCCAAAGGGGTAGGCAGAGGTGTATTAACACCCACATTTCGCCAAGCTAGGTCTTATGTCTATGGTTAGGTTAGAGATGTTAGATGTTGGTATCTTTACTTTATTCACAGAATTTCTCCTCATTTAATTACTTATTGGCCAAAATTTTAGGCTCCTCGGTGCGCTGCCAATCTTAAGCATTCAGCCTTAACAGTAAAGTAAAAAAAAATTGATATTGGAATTTCTAATGGTCCTTTTGTTGTCACTCCCGAATTTAATCCGGCTGGGATAGAGATTGGTTCAATATTTGATGTACAAACGGAGATATACAGCTATCATGTGATGTCACGGTCTCTCCTTTGTTGTCGATGATGTGAATTAGACAAGACAGACTTAAACAGCATGTTGTGTTATGCCTCAAAATTATGTCACATTTTATTCTATACCAGCTGTTCCCGTAACTTCACCTGCGTGATTTACGTATGATCCTATTTCCTAGACCGACAGGAACCTATTTCCAGGATAAAAGTAGTCTATGTGGTCATCATCATCGTCAGCAGAATATGATTTTCCGTGACGACGCCCCTCGGGCTATTGCCAGTGCTGAAAATCTGGTTAGTTGGTATAAACACAGTCATGCTCGAGGAGTTTAGACAATTTAAAAAATTTAGGTCGTTGATAAGTTACTACAGTTGACAAAAATTCATGTTCATCTAGTTCATGTCTTACCCCATGCTTAACTTAATGGCCTAAACATCCGGTATGACGAAGAGATTCCGTTTGTTGTTTTAATTGTAGCCGAGAAGGTGTGCTGTGCTTACCATTGAATCAAATATGATACTTAGTTATAATAATTCAACACCTGAGAAGCAGAGGAAAGTGTAATTCTACGGTATCACTTTTCTACACTGCGAATTCACGATATGAAAGAACTTCTTCAAATTACCAGGTATTTCGTCAATTTCTGTTCGTTATGCAACTTATTCCAATGAAGGTTTTATTGGTACACTTGGCATATGTGGCACTATAAAATATATATCTAATATATAACATTCTCGTGTCACAGTTTTCGTTCCCAAACTCCTCCGAAACGGCTCGACCGATTCTCATGAAATTTTGTGGACATATCGGGTAGGTCTGAGAATCGGCCAACATCTATTTTTCATACCCCGATTCGCGATAACCGACATCCACGCGGGCGGAGCCGCGGGCGACAGCTAGTATTTAAATATAGCGCATTTGAAAATGCCCCAAAATGATGTTTGAGATTGATTGTTTTAGATTGGTGTATCGTAAGTTTACGCGAATGTTACACAAGGAAGATAGGGTGTACCTCAATGTGCCAGAACGTTACCACAGTATTGACTTTTGTAGTTATTTTTTCGAGGAGGAATTTCGGTGAATGTCTCTTGAAATTATTAATAGGTTAATTCCTATCAAATTAGATTGGAAAAAGTACTCTGACCAACTCAGCTTACGTGGACCGCGCCTTGGACACTTGAAATTCTCCTAAACCTACAATCGTCTTTCGACGATGAAGCCTTCACCGATAGACTGTTTTACAGGTTTCACTTCTTCCAATCTAAATCAGTGAAAGTTTTTTACCAACAGAAGAAAATCTGGAGAATCGTAGATCGTAGAACCATTGTTTGACGTAATAGGATTAGGTAAGATACTGAAACGGATTGATGATCCACAAACTTTGGTACTAAGGGTGCTACACCGGTAAACGTACCTTTCCTCCAACCTATTAATATTCATTTGCACTGTGAACATTGATTACTTACATTGTACTATAGAAATATATTAAAACAATGAACACTAGATAATTAAACGTCAGTTGAAATACCGTCATTGTTGCGGCTCGTCATAAAATATTATTATCGAGTGTTCAACTGTTTTGTAAAGTGCATGACGAACAATTCAGAATAATGAATTTGTTTACTCTATTTGGGATAATGTGATTGGGTCGTACCAGTGTGTGTGCACGTTTGGTGCGAAGAGGTGTGGAGCGACGCAGCGCTGCAACCATGCATTATATAGGCTCAAACGGCCGCGAAACACGCGATGCTGAAATGAATCAGCACACTTTTTTTGCGAATTCTAATATAAAATCTATTTATTAATGGCAACAGGGCCCAATTTCTTAGTTACAATTCGTTTTGCATCTATGGTTAGTAAATACAACTCAAATTACATAAAATCAAATTAAATTAAATTAAACAAAATCAAATCAAAGTCAATAAAATAAAACCAAATATATCATAAAATTAAATAAATTAAAATGAAAACAAATTAACAAGTTATGTCTTGTTTAGATATAGTTACCGGCATATATGTTGACCTCAAACACGGTACAAAATCTACTCGCGTGTCTTCGGTTTCTTTTGAGGATATCACTGGCGGTGAAGTTCAAATCTACCGATCAAAAATTATACACGAGTACAAACCAATCCGCGCGCGCCAGGTCTCGTTTCTTTCATGACTTGGGGTCAACATATATATGCCAACTATACATAAGAATTCTAAAGATAAAGAAAATACCCTGGAGAGAACTTTACCTTCGTGGTTAATTTTTTTTTTAAATTTTATTTGGTTTTTTTTTCTAACATAACCTAACCAAGTCGGATTGCGCAGCTATATATACAATAAACCTGTCACTAATTTTCTGTGAATACACCTCTGTCTATCCCCTCGGGGATTTACAGGTGTCGACTAGTAATCGTTGTCGTTCAATTGACTTTGGACCAATTGTATGTCGACTAATCATCGCTGTCGCTCAATGGGGTTTTCGACCCATTGTATGTCGTGTCGACCAATTGTCGTTCGATGAAAAGTCTGGGTCCGCTTTGAACGGTCTGTATTATTTATTTACAAAAGTTTAAGTATAAACTATTATTTTGTTCCTGTTTTTACACTTCAAAAGTTTAATAATCTTTGGAAGTGGACGTAGGTTGTAGGTACAGTCAATCTCAAAGTCAAAGATTTTTGTTCAATATAGAACAACATGATTGTGTTTGACGATGATGATTGATGTTTCTTATTGAAGTCAGTAATAATTCTACTTAAGCTAAGTTTACCACCGCATCCAAGGCGCTGGTGGGGAAGAAACAGCGCAACAAACTCCATTGCGGAATTTTCAATCCTCAAAAGTAAATTACCACTAAAATATTTACAAACCTTTTTTTTCTATTGAATCAATTGCAGGAAATCAATTTGATGTATATAGTTTTATAATCTCCAGAGGACAAAGCTAATAAATCTAATATTTTGTTTATTATTTTATTAGATTTATGGGCCACTAGCTTTTACCCGCGGCTTCGCCCGCGTGGATGTCGGTTATCGCGAGCAAACATAGCATCTGTCCTTTCTCAAGGTCTAATCTACCTCCCTACCAAATTTCATTAAAATCGGTTCTCGGGTTTAGGCGCGAAAGCGTAACATACAGACAGACAGACAGAGTTACTTTCGCATTTATAATATTAGTATGGATTAGTATGGATGGTGACAAGGCAAATAAGAATTTGCTATGATACTATTGTCGTTGACTGTACCTACTTCAAATAATGAAATTTACAATCATTTTGAAGATATTATAGTAAATTATTTATAATAAATATTGTTCTACCAAACAATATTATTATAGGTATATTTTGGAGTTTACAAACTTTGTTCAGCTTAATAAGTAGCCTGAATATTATTATATTCCGGGGTAGTACAATACAAGGGCTACCCATCTTTGCACGTTGCTATGGTACAATGCGACAGTAAACATACAACCCATTACTTAAATAGGTGCCGGTTGACGGCAATCAGCTCATCCCCTATTACTTGAGAGAATTCTGTGTTTACATAGTTACTACTAGACAAGTAGTTTACTACCGTAAAAAGATTAGATGTATAAGTTAATTAATTTTGACACCTTTAACTTAAAGTTGCTTTTGGTGGAGAATCTAATAATATAAACTGTAAACTAACCACCAAAGGTTAAATGTTCATTTTGTTCGAAGTCTCATTTGCATAACCATGGTCTTTCATGCAGCAGAAGCGCTAGGCGTATTTCGCGACACGCCTGCATCAACGACATTATCCGCCGTGCACTTGTCACCGCTGGCGTGCCAGCCATTCGTGAACTTAATAGGCTGGTGCGTGACGATGGCAAGACACCGGGTGGTATGTCGTTGCTACTATGGAAGATGGGCAGGCCCTTGGTGTGGGACGCAACATGCTTCGACACCCTTGCGCCTTCACATCTTTCAAGCACAGCACGCTGTGCCGGCGCTGCTGCTGCATCTGCGGAAAACCTCAAATGGCGCAAATACTGTAATTTAACTGGTGATTATGTTTTTGAGCCGTTTGGGGTTGAAATGTTGGAGAAATAGGGTCCAAGTGCCCGTTTTCTTTATAAAGAATTGGCAAAGCGGCTGATCGACGCCATGCGTGACCAGAAGGCTGAACGTGGCAATGCTACCAGCCTTCTGGGAACGTTACCGGTCGGTGATGATGCGGAGGAATTTAACGACGCATTATGTGTGTAAATATTTATTTATTTTAGATTATTTTAATAATAGCTTCTAGTTTTAAATGTAATTATATTTTGTGTGTACAGGTTAAATTGATTATTAAATTAAATTGTCGTCTTAAGTCTTGCATAGTTTGTTAAAACTTTATTTACAGATAGAATTTTAGTATGAATTTTGAACTTTGTAATAGAAACATTTCTAAATCGATATGGTTTCAATTAAGGTATTAAATACCCGGCGTTCAATAAAATGTACTATTTATTTGTAATTTTTAAATTATACGACTTTATTTACTAACCTTTCTTAGATAATGTCCCTGTGCCTATATAAGCTCTTGTGTTTAAACAGTTTTCAGAAGTAGTTATTCATGTAGGTACTCTATTATGATCACAATAAGCCCAAGTACTCAAGGGGAAAACCGAAGGGTCACGGTACACGCACAAAGACCAATACTGATGTATTGGTCCGGAAATCACAATAGCAGTACGCAAATTACCCCTACTGTTCATTCACGAAAATAAATTGGATGAAATTCCTAAAGCAATCCGGCCGATACTGAATCAAACATTAGCGTTTCAATGTGGAATTAAAAAAATAAATCAAATTGGGGCAGAGTCTAATCTGAAATAGATTCTGAGATCCCCATTAACCCTAATCAACGGACATATTGCTTAAATTGCACATTGGACAAATGTATTTATTTTTGTTTATTTTACAAGCGTTAGATTTAGATTTAGAAATATATTTTCTATATTTCTTTCTCTTTATCTATTACACAATATTTACCTGTATAAAATTAGTTCAGTTCACTTTTTTTTTGAGTTTGTGTGTTAATCTATAATGTTCACTTGCATGAAATTTACTCTGAGTTTGTATGTAGAGGTGCGTGCCAATAACCTTATTAAGTTATCTTAAAAACATGCATAGTGAAGAAGAAACAAAAATGTTGAGATGATTATGATCAAAGTAACAAATATTTTTCGTTTCACAAATGAATATCAAATAATGGCTGAGAATTTAGGTGCTGATTGTTACATTTGTGACTACTTCATTAGAGATACACATACGTGATTATGTTACTCATAATGTTTTGTCTGTGGTAGCTACTTACCTGTTTATTAGAGTATATATAGTGGCATGGTCATATATAGCCGCGTGGTTCCCGGCAGAGTAGAATTTGGACCACCCCTTCTCTTCCCAGCCTAGGTGGTGTCGTACAAGGCGACTAAGGGATAGGGCTGATTAACTTTAACATCTGACAGATATGTACCTACAGCCCAGACTCAGCCTCAGATGCATGGCTCGAGTTAACAATAGTGCCCGGAATACGATAATAGGCTCCTATTACGTGGGACCGAATAGAGATTGGTGAAATGTGGATGTTAATTCCCCTCTGCCTAACCCTCCAGGGATAAAGGCGTGATTATATGTATGTCTGTATCCTTATTTTGTTTTATTTATTATCTCCTGTTTAGAGTACTTGGTTAAGGAGGAGGATTCAATATATTTTCACCTCTTTCACCTCTCACCTTTTCGTCTCTTTCAATCTCTGATCAATTTTGTTGCGGGCAGTGATATATATTGTTTTGGTTGTGGGTAACAAGACTTACACTCATCTTGAGACCCTGAGTTTCATTACTCAGTGCTTTCGTGGGTCACTGCTGATCCTGGTATACAGGAGCATTGGCACGCCCACGAGATTATTGCTTTAAGATTTGGTCGTTATGTTAAGAGAATGTAAATTTATTGTAATTCGCATTGAGAATAAATATGTATGTAAGAAAAATAACAAAAACGAAAGATTGTTTACCGCAGTAAAGTCTCTAGGATTTGGATCGTTCTATCACAAACCTTAAGCCTCGCTCTCGACATAAAATTGACGCACAAGATACCCAATTTATTCAAACAGGATTTAGCTACACAAAGAAAAACGGTACAATTTGTGCAATTATACAGACAAGTAAATTTAAACATACATAGAATTCTATGCAACGTAATACGATTTGGACATATTGTGGTACGCTCACCTCTGCTGAATGATTCTCAAAGGACGTCAGCATTTTAATATGAAAAATATGAGATAATTAAACTTTTGTTAACACAAAAAATCATTAAGTAATTTATTGTATGCTTGAAGTAACACACATTTGATCGTAGTTTTTGCAATAATATAAATCTACCATTCTTTTATCCGGTAAATGGTTTTGATATTTAGAGAGAGAGAGTAGATTAGCAAGTATCTAAATATTTTATTAATGCTTAGAAGAACGAAATTAATTACTACACGAATCTACTCTTACAACCCATTCGCAATCGTGAAATTAGTTTTGTTCCGTGTTATTTGTTCATAATACATAGTTTGGTAGTATTTCTCTGAAATAAAGAGTGATTTGATTTGGAAACAAGCACACATCCAACCTGGGTAGTATGCGATTTCTGGTATCTTAATCTATTTGTAGCATTACCAGTGTCGCACATGCATTATCGACCCTCTATCACATCTAGTGACCCTTCTCACCAGCAGAAACACAATTCTGTACAATGTTACTTAACTGCGGTTTTCTGTAGGTTGGAGGTCCCACTCGTACCGAAGTCGAACGTCAAATCCAATTATGGCTAACATCCGCATAGTTAATACTGATAACATCAGTAATGGGTGGCCCAAATTACTAGTAGCCTTCTATTATTTAGTAGTGCCTCTTCTTACATTTACTGGAAGTCGAACTACGTCGAGCCGAAAATATAGTATTGTTCCCCAACACATAGTAGCTATTACCCGAAACATTTAATTTAATGTGGCGTGTTTTCTCTCCCCTGGTGTGATGTCTCTTCTCTTTCCATGTGGTGACGTACAAGGCGACTAAGGGATAGGGCTGATTAACTTTAACATCACACAGATATGTACAGCCCAGACTCAGCCTCAGATACATGGCTCGAGCAATAGTGCCCGGCAACAGGCTCACCCCTATTATGTGGGACCGAATACAGATTGGTGAAATGTGGGTGTTAATTCACCTCTGCCTAACCCTCCGGGGATAAAGGCGTGATTATATGTATGTATATATGTATGTGTTTTAAATATTACCCGTGCTAGTGACAGTGACGCTTGTAGTACAAATACTATGGTTTGGACTCTTTTGTGTCCGCACTTAGCTTCTTTTTTGGGCCATTGTGCGTGAAGAAATGGCTTCTCGGCCTTTTAGCTAAAATCAAAATGTACGAATACTATAAAAATAAACTGATAATTGGATAATAAGATTGATTTTAGTAACAATTTCTAACAGTAAAAAAATTATTGTAGAGCGTAATACTTTCTTTTTCGCGTTAGATTTTTTCTGTAAGGAAGTACTGTATCAGACTTTAAATCTTACGTTTGTTTGATCGCCATTTGTTGAGTAGAACCAGAAATGTCAGCAATAACAATAACTAGAATTCAACTGAGATTATAGATGTCGCTATTTTGCTTGAAATTATTCTTAATGCTGACTTTTTATAGCTTATTACATCCGGGTAACTTTGTAAATAAATAGACTTTATCTTTACACACACATGAAATAAAAATTTGTAATTGTATAATTTAGTTACAAATATATACCGCTATTTTGAACAAGATATGGTTTGCTTCACGAGACAAGTATTTGAGAAAAGTTCTAACAGTTCATATTTCAATCGCTCTTGAAGTGTGCATAGTGTATAGAAGATGTCGGTATAGTACTGTCATTTCGATGCGTAAAAAATCTTTTAGTTTACATTTTTATAATTCACTAAATTGGCAGACAAGCACACTATCTACTTGTTGGAAAGTGGTTACCGTGGCCTATGGACGAATTTAACACCAGTGGCGTGACACGCATGCTGCCGACCCTCAAGCCCTTCAAGAAACTGTCCCTGAAAATCAGCGCTGCTCCGCCTGCGCTACAAAGCGGACAGCATAAAGTTGAGAGGCGGCCATTATTTTGCACGGTACACAGACTCGTCTATTTAAAATTTAGAACTTTATGTTATTTTGTTTTGTTATTTGTTTAGTTTAGTTTTGTGGTTTGTTAATAACTAAATTTCTCCGCGTATCTGTGCTAAATAAAAAATATTTCTTTCATTCTTTCTTTTTTTCAACAACCCCACATTGTAATCACCTTGGAAAACCACAACAAGAAGTTTATTGCAAAGCTTGCGCGTGTGTGGGATGAAATTCCTTTCATGCCCCACAGTGCGCACCGTTCTCGGTCACAATATTAGAGGATGAATTTCCTGCCTATGGCGGGCGGTACGATGATAGAATATAGCTGTGGACATCACGTCAAAAAGACCCTCCTGAGGCTGAAAGGTTTCACATTGCCTGCCAGTGTGGGATTTCTTTGCGTGGAGTCGAAGTGGTGAAGCTGGAATGCAGGCGCTCCGGCAAAAAGGTGGCAGCAGCCAAACCTGTGTCTATAAAGAAGGGGTCGTTGTCTTGCAGTGAAAATGTACTACAATATTAATGATTTTTTTGACGATACGTTAACAGTTAATAATATATTTTGATTTAGGCAGCTAATTTTAACATACGCTTTTTGTGGCAGAATATGAAGAACGAATACTGTAACATATATTGTATTCTAGCAAATAAATATTTGATATGATTTGATTCAAAGGGTAAGAGGGATAGGAAGGAGTAGGGTGGTGTTGCTGGTGCTCAGAGGTGATTAGAGAATCGAATAGAGAGGCGAGTATAGAGTCGAGTATTAGTCGAGTAGAGAGTGGAATACAGAGTGAAGTAGAGAGTCAAGTAGAGAGTTGAATACATGTTGCTGTTGACATGCACTCAACTAATGTTAAAGTTTTATATATTTTTGTCTTTTTAAAAGTTTTTGGTACAATTATTTGACTTCACAACCAAGATGTGGTGATGGTTTAGTGAAGAATTTATAATTAAAGAAAACTAAAAACAATACGGACTGAAATAAAGGGCGGATACTTTGAACGAGTTGGGTTACCCCCAAGGCATGCAAATAGGATATTAAATATTAAAATTTCAAAGCATCATGTAAATATAGTTCTGAATAAATATTTTATAATATCATGTTATTAAGAACTTTAGCGGGGTAGGTACGGGAACAGATTTAATCCCCGATGTTAAGGACCCGGCACGTATTGCTTTTAGTTAGTCTCAGTTTCGTCCCATAATATTAAATTACATAAAGAGTTCATTGTAGCGCTGGAAGGGTAGGAAAGAGCTACTACTAACCGATTTTGAAGCTGCATTCAAACAAATTGGGCCATTACAGTGTACTTTAAAATTTCGTATTTATTTTGAGACACCAAAAAGTATTTAATTATTATCTTCAACGCTCGTCCATCTACTTGCGACGAGACGAGATTGCAGACCGCCGCATTTCTAATATCATTGTCTAAATATTTATATTTTTCCTGCCGCAGACTGTAAATTAAAGACCACTATTCCGGAACCTAGTTCTAGATTGGATCTCAGTGCGACGGACTCGACAGATGATAGATATCATTCCCCCGTAAAGAACATGGGATTATAGTAATAATTACACACGAATATAAGATCAATAACTTAATTCACAAACTTTAACTATTTACTCGTATTATTTACTCAACTAATATAGGAGAAAGGAATTTAACAAAAATAAAAATAAAAAATAAGAAAAAATGAAATTACAAAATTAATTCACATGATTTATTTATATTCAATTAATTTGAGCTACAAGATATATTCATTATGTACAGATCGTATTTATACGCTATAAATATTTAGTAACAATAAGCAACAATAACTGCGTAGGTATTTCGTAAAATACCGTGATATCATCTTTGGATATCATACACATAATATGTATTACATACATCATACATACTTATTAGTAGTAATAATGTCAGAGACATTTTTATAGGACACCATAGTCGAAATGAGGCTTAAATGTCAAGACTATTAAAGCGAGAACATTGACATTATTTCATATTCATCTGAAGACTGAATTTTCACATCGGCCTTTGATGCTATCAGGATAACGTCTAAATGTCGATGATGATGACTGAATTTTCACATCATTTAACACTGTATGAATAAGAAATACATCTTTTTTTACCTTGTTTACAACGATTTGCCTTTTTTACAACTAGTTTTCGCTGTCAAATTTACATTTTCGTCATGCCTGTCAGTTAAATTGTGATAGGTAGATGTATTAGTAATCTCTAAAATACATTATTTTAAATTTCCATTAAATGACTGTTTTCAACTCATTATCAAAAATAGACAATAACTCATAACACTCATACGTAATCTGCTGACAACTCATCATCTAAATTATTGATGTACACAGTGTTTAGGCGCGTCTGTTTAAGGCTTAAATAATATTACTCCAATAGTACAAATGAGAGTGGAAATTAATTATAACATTTGACAAATTGTCGTACTGCTTTATTATTATTATTGACATATTTAATGTACTTGGCAGAACAACAGCCATTGTAGTAATATAAGTTACGTTAAATACATTATTTTAATATTAGATTAAAATAACGTATATTATGGATGAATAATTAATGAAACATGTATATTATTAGTTGCACCTGTTCACAAAGTTCAAACAGTAGGTACTGAAATATTCGTAACACTCCTACTATACCTACTTTATATTTTTAGTTCTGTAAACATTGAGGCGGGTTTCTTTTGTAGAACCACGTTAAATAAATAAGTGTAAATGAGTCAGATGAATGAAAGCTCTCCGAATTTTCAGTTTAAGCAGGTGAAAACGGGTAAAATGTGGTAAGATGAGTTTTCACAGGCCGTTACATAATCCGCCATTTTGTTTCAAGCCACTAATCCCCATTATTTATACATAAAGAGTTTTAAGGTTTTCTTAAAAAAACTGTATTTCATTATTTGAAGTAACGCATTTCACTTTTAGAAACTATAAATAATACGCAGTTTAAGTATCAATGCGTTTTAGTCATCTGTTGAAATGTTAGGTACCTACCGACCACAGGATTCTCAAAATTATAACTGTATTATTTCTTTATTAAAAAGCAACGTTGCAAACGCAACACCAATTGCAATCTGTAGCTATTGTCAGATATTTTTCATTGAATTTTAATATTATTTTTGAAATTTTAAATTATAAGTAGGTACGTTTTTAACTATTTTGTTTTATAATAATTTCCTTATCCCTGTACTGTACAGTATACCGATAGATATACATCTAAATATATTATGTAATGCTAAACGTTTTGACAACAGATTTGTAGTGACATCCACACCATATATTTAATCATACCGTGCCTTTTATATAACCAGAATGTAACTTTAGCAACATTTAAATAAGTTGTATACAATGACTAGTTAAAATATAATTAGACCAGTAGAACGAAATTGATGCGTTAGCCTAATTAATTTCAAATTAGCCACAAAGCACCACAAACAGCCACCTAATAATATAGATAGACATAGTAAAATTTTTAGTCAACGCATCAACTTGAATGCTAGCCTTCACCTACTAATAAATACTAATATTTTACAAAATATATATACATTGTCATGATATAATAGCTTATATTGATACTGTTTATAATAATTTTAATAATTCAACAAACATTATAATTTATAATGTTCATATAAATATATATAAACATTATAATTTATAATGTTCATATAAATATATATAAACATTATAAATTATAACTTATAAGTTTATAAGCATTTTTAGGCGTAGGATAATTTTAATGTTATAATCACTTTTTTTTTAATTTGTTATTTATTATATATTTTTCATATTGATATCGTCAGTAAAAATTAAACTAAGGCTGTGATTAAACAAAGGCTGGACCACAAGCCATAGGACTTAGGATAAAGGCGAATTAAACTGCGTTACTACATTTCATGAGTTTTCAATTATATAAAAAAGTTTCCCCCCACACCGGGGTTGAGTCGGGGACCGCGTGGACCCCACCTCCCGAGGAGGGCCAGACCGAGAGGGATGGCCCTGGGTCAGCCGGGGTGCGAGGGATATGTCGCATGACAACCTCACCTTCGGCCTAGCACTACGACCCAGAGACGGCGTGCGGTTTAGTCGGTTCGAGTCCGACATAACCTACCCCTCCGGCTCCGGAGGGGTGGGTATCCGTAGGAATTTCCCCCACGTAAAAAAAAAAGATATAAAAAAGTTGCGTTATTTGAAAAGTCTAAAAGATGGGTTGACTTAATTTATGTTACCCAGGGCAGCATTTTTAATGTTAATTTATCATTAAATTCATATTATTATAAAAAAATTGCGTGTATTAAAATCCAAATAAACGTATGAGGTGGTTTGATGAATACATATAGAAAATTAATATTAATGGAATAACTAAAAATCTTTTTTTACATAATAAAAAGAACAAGTCTCTGTAGTTAATTTATTTGACTGAAATGCCATAATATTTAACTTTCATGTTAATAGATTCGCTTACCATTTAGATATATGTAGTGATCGCTCTTTCGTTTTGTAATGAGCTTATAAATGACTGACTGACTAGTTACTACTGAATATTACAACTATATCATTCCAATTTAATACTTAATCAAAGTGTAATTTCGCGTACGATATGTTTTGAATTAAATGTTTAATTGCCCTGCTCGTCGTGAGCTACGAAACCGGTAACAAACAAGGAACATTAGATCCTCAAGGTCGGTTACACACGAAACCTTTGAAGCTAATATGTGGATTAAAATTAATTTCTAGAGGACTGCAACTGCCAATTTCGCAAATAGTTTCAGTCAGTTACTGTACCTAAATAGTTGAAACTGGCATTTCAACTACTCTGAGGCACTTGTCTCTTGTCTATTTTAATTGTAATTAAACTATTGACTATTTCTTCGCTCAAGAAATGTACAGAAATTGAAAAAAAAAACATATTTGAATAGCCGATCTCTGTGTGTTCAAATTGTCGCCCAAATTCTGTCTCTCTATCTTTGTTCTGTAGCAACGAAACGAGCTGTCAAAGAGAATAAGAGCGATTGGTATAGTAGCACAAAATAGCAAGCACATGTCATGAGCACTACACATGAACTAAAGACACTTTGAAAATTGTAGGTATTAATAGGGGTTAAAGTATGAAATTGCCGTTTCATTGTAATAGGTACTTCGAATTGACATAGAACCTTCATGGTTTGAGATTTTTGAGTGAAACTTTTTCCACATGGTACCTATGTAGTTCTTCATTTAAAAATGTGCAACATTCGATTATCGACTTTCAGTTGTTTTTTTTATTCAGCTTAGACAAGAAAGATGGATACTTCGAAAATTCGAGTGATTTTTGAATACGAGTTCCGACGCGGAACTAACGCGGCAGAAACAGCTCGCAATATCAATGTTGCGTTTGGAGAGGGGACTGCTAATGAACGCACCGTGCGATTTTGGTTTAAACGCTTTCGTGATGGAAACTTTGATTTGAAGAACGAACCACGAGGAAGGCCGTCCACACAGGTGAATAACAATGAATTGAAAGACATGGTGGAAGCCGATCCGAGCCAAACTACCCAGGAATTAGCTGCATAGTTTAATGTTACCTTACCAACAATATTGACTCATTTGCGTCAAATCAATAAAATAAAAAAATGTGAAAAATGGGTACCTCATGATTTGACTGATCTGCAGAAAGAAATGCGTGTTGAAACTTGTGTTGCCTTGTTGAATCGATACAGAAATGAAGGAATATTGGATCGAATTGTGACATGTGATGAAAAGTGGATTCTTTACGATAACCGTAAAAATGCAATGGCTAACCCCAGGTGAAACGCCACAACAGTGTCCTAAAGCAAAGCTTACCAATAAAAAGGTAATGGTAACTGTTTGGTGGTCTCAGCATGGTGTTATTCACTATAGCTTTCTACGATCTGGTCAAGCAATAACGGCAGATGTCTACTGTGCCGAACTCCGAACAATGATAGCAAAACTAGCAGTGAAACAGCCCCGACTCATGAATCGATCTTCACCATTATTGCTCCATGATAACGCGAGACCTCATACAGCACGAGAACAGCAGGAGGCAACTCTACAGGAACTGCAATTAGAAACTATCCGTCACCCTCCGTATTCGCCAGACCTTGCTCCAACAGACTACCATTTTTTTCGTGATTTGGACAATTTTCTATGTGATAAAACGTTTTCTTCTCAGGAGGCAGTACAAAATGCTTTCACACAGTTTGTCGAATCTAGATCACCAGAGTTCTATCGCAAAGGCATAAACGACCTTCCTACTAGATGGCAGCAATGTATAGATAATAATGGTAATTATTTTGATTAAATAAATACGTTAAATTAAAAAAAAAACGAATTACAATTTGTCAGTACAAATCGGCAATTTCATACTTTAACCCCTAATATATGCTTCATCTAGTTAAAGTAATCACTAATCAAGCTTAATGTCGCATTTAAATTCTAACGATAAATAACAGGCATTCCATTTGCAAACCATTGTAAATAAATGTGGCTGGGGTTTGACGATCGTTTTAATTACGCATATACATTTACACAACATTATCGAGCTCTTTACACATTGGGCGTATGCTTATAGACACAAACATAGTATGATCAATGTCAGATTAACATGTTAATAAGACAACATAGTTTACAGACACAACAAAAGAACTTCAGTGTGTTCCTTGCGAACTTGTAAGACTATATAGTATTTTCTTTTATCTGCCGATTAATATTACTATGAGTGAATTTTTAAAAGCGACAATTCGTCGGTTGGCGTATTTTAAAGTTGAATGATGAATGTATGGGACTGACACGTATTTTGTCGTTTATGACAGTCGTCATCAATGTTTTCTATTTTACAAACGTGTTTTTCTAGGAGTTAGAAGTGAAATTGTTAAAATAAGATAAATTATAATGATCCCAAGATTATAAATGCAAGTATCACATCATTATACTACTTTATTACAACTTTTGTTTGTTCAGACACGGTGGTATTTATTCCAGATCTCATTGGGCGTTATGACACAGTCTACTTCCAGTCAATTTATTTTACGCTTTGATAGGGAAGATAATGATACCGGTAATAACAACTCAGTCAATAACGGAATTGAATACATATTAACATTATCATTATTTGATATTTAGACATCAAAATCCACCAATCATATGATTACGATCTAATGTCATACTTTACAGTAACAAATTTCTCAGTTAATTTATATCGAGCCTATCTACTGTCAAGAAACATCGACGGCGATTCTTGACCTACAGACCTTATACTTGTTTCTATTATACGAATTAATCCTTAGTAAGCGTCCACACGGTAGGTAAATGCATAGATATACAAAATTATTTATATAATTTTCTGTTAATAATATATTAAGTCGACGTGATATGTTAGTCTTATATTGAAAATGTACCTATATTTACAACAAACAATTGTTTTTATCACCTTACATTGGAATGACAATATATGAATAACTGTGTTCAGATTAGTAAAATATTCAGTTTAAATACCTAATACTTTTATAGAATATTTGAAATGTGTCTTTGTACCATATTGGCGCAACCTTAACAATTTCCTACAGTTAAATGGCCTGATGACAAAAATCAACACGTTAATTATTGCTGCAAAATATTGATCTTTAAAAGGGAAAATGGATACAAATCGGTTCTTTATAACTTGAAATCATAATTTATAGCTTACATTTTGGCATTTCCTTTCAGCAATAAGGCTTACACACGTTTAAATATAGGTAAAACGTCCTTGACTTGAAAGTCCACTAAAAGTATGGATAGTTCTTAGTGAACATTGAAAGAAGAAGAAGAAGAGTCTAGCAAGAAAGTAAATACTTTAACTTTGGTTACCGAAACTGTCTTTGGATTTAACATGAGGTTCAAAACAGAATACTGTTCGTTAATAATTCACTCTGATTGATGGCACAAGATTCATCACAAATCATGTTATTATTTACTATTTATTTCTTAATCACTTATTTATTCTGACATGCGAAAATGTATCATACCTTTCGTATAAGGCCGTTGTTTCGAACCAAGCATTATTTTAAAAGTTCTAGCACGATCCACTTCAGCCATGAAATTCGTCACTGGGTTAGTACCTTTCAGATACAATTTACACCGTTTTTTTACGAATTAAGCCTGTTGGGTGGTAATTGTATGATAACAGAAGAAAGCAGAAGATATGTTGCGAACGTCAGTCCGAGTGCCGAGTTAGACTTGCCAGCCGCCTGTACGCGGTCAGCTCGTGATCCCTCCGTCAGCTCCCTTGACCTCGAGTACCCCTTCAATTTCTCCCCTTGCACGCTCTCCTCATTACTCCGCCAATATACAGTCGCTATCGTTGCGAGACACTGTAACAAAGTTATAAATATTATATTCTTATTACAAGCAGAAACTTTTTTAGCAAACCCCTTTTGACCCGGTTTCGGGTAAGAATGCATAAACGGCGCGATTTAAAATATATGAAGGATCTTTTACGACCGTAAGGAATTGATATTGATATGATTCTCGTAATTCATTGTTATATCTACATCAAAGGTTTTCAGTAAAAATATCAGTTCGATTCCTTTTGTTGTGATATTTTCCTGCCAGCTGCTTAACAAACGTCTATGTGAGTGACATCAGTGAGTTTACTGACACTTGATTGGAGACGCACTTTATTAGTTTCTAGGAATTGTTTGACGAGAAACAATGTTTTCGCCTGACGTATATTTCGTACTACAGTTTTTGTATACTATCATAACTTATTACTTGTAACATTTGCCAAAATATATCAGAAGTTTGTGTTGTGTGTTTTCAATATTTGGAAGTCAGGGAATCGCATTGAAAAATATTTTCATTTTATAAAATTCCTCATATTTTATGTATCTAAACGTATTCCGTAGTTCCATTAATGGTACCACGGCAAATGAAAATTGCCATAATACCATCAACGGTAGGTACTATCGAATGGTAACACAGTGAACAAGCAAATATAATTGAGTATCTCTTAATTATATATCTAGGTATTATTTTCATAGTATGTACGTAATAAAATCAATTACAATACTTTCTTTATAAATAAAAAAAACAACAAATTCCATCGAGTGCCTTCAATCAACAGTATAAATAATAGATATTATTAACATATAAATTTATAAATAATAATATAATACAACTAGTCTGACTGCAATACTTCGATATAACTAATGGGCTGCGGAGGTCACATGGCAGTCGCTTCACGGAAAATATCGAAGTTCAACCAAACCCGCAGTTAGACTAGAAAAACAGACCTCTTCAGACTATGAGGTGAAAACTTCGGATGCGACTAGGATTAACGGGTCTCATCGCATAATGTCCCTTTCTCAAAATCTGGATTACAGTCTTTATATTGTGATAGCTGTGCAATCCGACTTGGTTAGGTTAGGTTAGAAGGCTACGCTCCGCTCCGCTCCCGCATTAGCCCGCATTAGCATTAGGACATTATGAGAAAGGACATTTCGAGAAAAGGACATTATGCGATGAGATGGATTAACGCTAGGATGAAGAAGAAGGTATGTCATTACAGATATAATGGTTTTTAACTTACCTTAAGTTTTAAGTCTCCCTTCCTAAAATGTTTTTGTTTAACTTTGAAGTCCAGGGCTAGACTAGTCGTTTGCAAGCCATCCTCATGTTCTTCATAAGTTTGAGGGAGCATCGTCACAGCAGGTGCTGGTTCCCCGTTGATGTACCAGGCCAGGCGCGTCGCAGGCCTGGATCGACCTGAGGTGCAGTTGACCTGGACTCGATCACCGATCTGGTATCTTAGTCGAGATCCCGTGATGGTGGGCCCATGATCTGGTAATGCTAAACAAAAGAAGACAAATATTTGCAATATTACTACATATTTGTAGTACAGATTTACACGACATTAGGCCCCTATTTTATGGTTTCGAAGATGCCTTGTCTACTATAAGTGGAAAAAGGGACTTGAGTGTCAAAGTTTGAAGATACCATTTCTACTCTATTACCACACGCTCGTTGCTGAGTTTTGACAAAGCTACGGATTTTAAAAAAAAACTACTTGTGAAATCCATCTAGGTATCTAGTCAGAAGTACTTTCGATCGTTTATAAATTTTGACTGTAACATCATATTGTATATCTTAATATTCCTCAAGAGAAACTACGGGGATGTTTATTTTAACAAAATTCTCATTACGTTTTCGCTCAAAAAGATTTGCTTATGTACCAAATGATAAGAATATAAAGATTGTATAGCTTAGAGAAGAACACCTGATTCTAAAATAACAGGTTTGAGAGTGAAAAGAATTAAATGGATACCAAATCGTTAACGGTGAGAGAAGCCGCGGGTTATAGCAATAAAATTGATTTTAGACTGTAGGTACTCTAATCGGTTAGGTACTTAATAGTCTAGTCAAAGAATGCTCACAAGGGGTGTGGATGAAAAAGTCAAAAGCAGAAACTTTGACTTAGGAGCTTTGTTTGGACTAGTTAGGAGATAAACATACTAAAAGTCCTGACTCCTCCGAGGTGAGCCCGATTGCACAAAGAAGGTCCCATTTTTTGGTTTTTCACGGTGCTTTGTACGAAATTGTGTTGTACGACATAATAAAAGCTAATTAAATTCTTTACAACTTTGTCTTTTGTACTTTGTGTCTATCTCCAATCATTGCCTTGCTATGAGCTACTAAAGGCGGTTCATTTAAAAAAAATGTGTTCTACACTCTTACGTTTTCTGGCATATATTTGTGCTCAGCTGCGACCGTAGATTTCAAGATTCAGAACTAACTAAAAATATTCCTCCTATCTATGATAAAAGCATTACTTAACCACTCGCATCCTCTTTGTGCATGACGGGCCTGGTTATGGTTCCTTAGCTTTTGCCTTTTCTTTCTCGTCATTGGTTAAATCATTATCAGATGATGGTACATAGGCTACTACTCCTGCTTCCTCAACCCCATTGTCGTTGTCCTCCAACATGAGAATGCTATTAGTGCAGCTTCCGTTGCAATTGTGGCAAATGGTAAAACACAGCATGGAAGACTTCCTACACCCTCATCTAGCACTACTACACTCAGTTGTGCACCGGCGAAATATCAGCTTTAGTATTTCTTCCGGTGCAGCTGGTTATTTAGAGTGAACCGGAACCTAGAGTTTACTTTCATTCCGTTTCCATCCTCATAGTTCAGGAAAAAGGTCTTGTCCAAGCCAAGCCTGTACCTGATGGTAAGTTCGGAAGTGAATTTCAACTTCCTCGCTATTAAAGTCATGAAATTAGTTATATATATGCTTTGCAATCTTAAGATTAATTTCCAACAGGAAGATTCAGAAGTCAGAATGGATATATTCAAGTGCTACAAGAAAACTGTTTTGTTCTAAAATTAATCTATTAGTAGAACCGTACATCGTACATTACTGGGTTAACAAGTAACTTGTTTAGCAAACCGTATATAAATACAGCAGTGAATGCGATTACTTAATTGTGTTACAATTCTACCAAGTACAGAGGCAATAAACTAATGCTCGTTCGTTCCATTTACAAATTGAAATTCACGTTTAGAGTACACGTCATGATGTTTCCAAATAATTTGCTACATTTTAATCTAATAGAATAAAAAAAGTAAATATTTTTTTCATGTATAGGAACTTTTCATATTAAGATCACGATTATTAAAGAATCTGTCTAATAGATGTATAATTCTTCAGTCTGTCACCTAACTTCTCCTAAACTTTCGAACCGACTTGGATGAAGTTTGTATATGTATACTATGTATATATCAACAGGTTCCTGGATGTTTTGAAAATGCAATCCACGTCTATCGAGACTGCTAGTTGTATATATTTAAAAAAGTCTATAGCGTTCTACATTGCGTTATCTAGACCCCAGAGTTAGCAAAAGCTATACTACTTTTATAAGAATGGGAATAAACACGCATATTTAGATACTTTTTTGTAATACATGCATTATACATATGCGTATCTATAAAGTCAAGAATTCTCTTACAGTTCAGTAACGATTCTCTTAGAGTGTTTTCACATTCACCCGATATCCGATATCGGTGTCGGACGCCGATAGCCGACATCTGATAGCCGAGACCTGGTGATGTTTTCACATTTATCCGATAACAATCGGCCCGATACGGCCATCAGCTCGAAAGCACAGACTAGTTAGTGATGCTAGGTATGAAAAAAAGAAAAAGATGAATTTTCGACCTTATTGACATCTCATACATTTGACTTCCTCCGATATCGGATGTCGGATATCGGATGTCGGATATCGGATGTTGGATATCGGATGTTGGATATCGGATATCGGATCTTATGGCTTATATTGTGATAGGTACGTGCCGAGCATTGGCTGTTAGCAATATATCAAAAGGTGCTTACCAACTATGATCATATCAGAATGTTCTGAGACTGTCGGAAAGAGCGGTCGCTCCCCAGATACTTCGCACCGATATCTGCCACCCGTCTCCAACACTGCAGGGTATAGCGTCACGTTGGCACCGTTCGAACTTGATTTCTGTTACCAAAAAATATTAATTAATAAAAAGTTTTCATTTAGACCATGGACGAGTAGGCATACCGTTTGAATTAATCCTAGTAGAATTAAATCAAACGATATCCTGAAAAGGTAGGCTAGGGTAGACATTCCGAAGGCGGAGGATTAGGAGACATAGCACACATTGGGAGGGGTTTATCTCTAGCATTGGACTGACATAGGTTAATTGATTCTTATCCTAAACATATTAAATATTATAAATGTGAAAGTTTGTGGAGATGTTCAGATGTTTGTTATTAAATCATGCTCTTATAAAATAGGGAATAACGTGATTCTTCAGCCATTAATACATATTGTGCTCTTTGATCTATTACTCTGAGAAAAACTCCAATGAATCAATATAACAATTATGGATATAATTGCCTAACACTGTGAAGTAAGTATTTCTTAGAACTCGTACTATCATATTGCATATATACGATTTGCAATTTCCAACAGCAAGATTCAGAAGTCAGAATGGGAATATGCAAGTGCTACAAGAAAACTGTTTTGTACTGAAATTAATCTATTAGTAGAATCGTACATCGTACATTACTGGGTTAACAAGTAAGTTGTTTAGCAAACCGTATAGAAATACAGCAGTGAATGCGATTACTTAATTGTGTTACAATTCTACCAAGTACAGAGACAATAAACTAATAAGCTAAAATTAATACAAATTGTGCTCTTTGATCTCTTTGACTCTGAGAAAAATTCCAATGAATCAATATAACAATTATGGATATCATTGCCTAACGTGAAGTAAGTATTTCTTAGAAATATCACAGTGTCGGTACATCACAGTACGGTACTATCATATTATTCTGAAGAATCACGTGTCCCTTTGTAAAAATAAGTTGACATCGATACTATTTCAAATGCTTTAGCAACTTACAAAAAACTGTCACAAAAAACTCAAATATGTATCATATTTGTGTTTGAATAATAGGTACTTGATATATTTCGTGTTTGGAAAATGATATTTCGTATACTTGCAGCTTGTGGAATACTACCATATACCTACCAGTTGCATGTCATGTTTTGAGAAAGTGTATATTCAAAGAATATAATGTAATACTAATAAAACAGAATATCATTTTTAGGTCGTTGTTTACCGTAACGTAAATAATCTACCCATGTAAACAGTTTGTCATAACATCAACAACTCAATTTCTCGGAATCAGTACGGAAACTTTTTCACTTCTGTAGGAAATATGTATAAACAGGTTTTAGCTGAAAATGTTTGGCAAGGTAAATAACCCAATGAATCCTTAAAGACAAGTCACGTATTGTGTATACAGAGACTTCTTTGTTGTCTATAAATTGATGATGTTTTACAGGTATGACAAAAAGATGTCAAGTAAAGTTTTTAGGTTTCTGTTTGGACTACGGAACCCAAAAAAAAAACGTTTACAATGAAAGGTACCAGATGTCGAGATATCGAGATTGAGGACTGAGTATCGTTCTTGGAATACAGGTGTTAATCAATCTTCTTTATCCGAACGCTAACCAAAACTTGATTAAAACCAAGGGTTCACTCTCTCACTTTTCAGATGTGAATCATCACTCTCCGAGTTCCGAACCTTATCCCAACTACGGTGAGCTCGACTTTCAAACGTAAATATAAAATAAACACATTTTTTTAAATTTGTTCTAACAAACACGTTGGTGTCGTCTTTCAAACGTGAATATAAAAAAATCACATTATTATGTTTTGAAATTTGTTCTATACAATATTTGCCACTAAAAATATAGCTACCTATAATTAAGTATTGTTGAGAACGTTTTTCGATCTGCTGAGGAACTCCAACAAGAAACTAAGCAACATGTACCTACCTACAGTAAGTTAACGAAATGTTGTTTGTAAGTAAGTACGTTAATTGTTATGTTGTCATTAGCCCTCCCCGCCGGCGCTCGTCTCGCTCCGAATTTTTTTGAGCCTGTATTATTAAATTTAGATTTAAATTGCTTAGAAACTTCAAAGGACCTCCTATTTTTTTTATCTAAATTATTTACCTTCATACAATCCTATTAAAAAATTGGACAATTCCGAGTTGGACTCGCGCTCTGGGGTTCCATACGAAACTGTATTTAGTATTAATAGACTTTCCATGATGATCTGTTGTTTATGAACATTTATATTGCTTGAAAGATGTCGACATTATTATTTTCCTATGACACTGTAATGGACTGCTGAGACGAGGTCTCGGGTTCGATCCCAGGTTTTACCATGGCACACACCAATGACTTTTCGATACTTTTCGAAGTTATGTATTTATCGCAGGTTTATAAGTGCCCGGTTAATGGCAATAGGCTCGCCATCTATTACATTGGGACCTAAACACAAACTGGCGAAATGTGGGTGCTAGCACCTCTGCCTACCCCTTCGGGGATAAAGGCATGAGTTTATGTTATGCATGACATTGTCATTCAAATTCAAATTCATATACATAATATTTTAATAATTTTTAAACTAAAAATCTTTCGACCAAGCTTATAATTATTGCCCCACATTTTGGGGAAAAGTTTTCAACTGATATACTAAATTTTTAAATCTGCCCTCAACAGAAGAATGTTTAACAATGTACTACAACATAGGACTAAAAATTTTCATAAACATCAATGTAAACCTTTGATGATGCCGTAAGGTGAAACCGGTCAGGTTCAATAATAAATACTGTAGAAAAGTAGATACAAGTGTTTTCAATATGTGTAACAATAAGTTCCACCAAGCGTCATCAATCAACAGTATAAATAGTCAGAGAGAATGGTCTTGACCAAAAGTTGGACAATCAAGCGAGCGGGTTTTTACTTGTGAGGTACGGTGCTCTAAAATACTTATATTATATTCAATTGTTTGTAGCACGTCATTCCGTCGTTTTCTACTTGACAATTATCATGTTGAAATAAAACTTTTGCTAATGCAAACTTATTTGCACGGCATTTACGACTATAGCCTTATTAAAAAAAGTAAAAATACAGAAGAAAAACACTACATGAAAATTTGTATTATACTTAGACCAATAAAATTGTCACTAAACCACATCGATACAAAAACAGAAAATTTATTCTGAGCCAATCAGAATAATGCCATGTTCATATTATGTACTTCTAATAGGTTTCCTGTTTCTACACAGACTACAATTAAATCTCAATAAAGATTCAAAGTGTAGACTGATAAAGATATTCTTGAATAAAAATAAGTGTTTATCAAAATTTCTGACAGCAGTTATTTATCTGTGTAATAACTCCTTGTAACTTCTTCCCTTGCTGTCTGAGTTATTGATTTCCGTAACACATAAAACAACTGTACAACGTACCTGCTCGTACCTACATACATGAGAGTATATAGAGGTTGATTCTGGAGTACAGCAACCTTTATTTGGAGATATTGTTTTCATTAGATTTTGTTTGCTCGATAAACATAAAAAGCAATAAAAATTTGTAAATGGAGTGTAGATGATAAGCGGCGGCAGGTAAATGAAAGAAAGTATAAATGAGTCCCACACGCGAGTGAGTTTGTTTACACCTGCGCCTCTTCACCGCGTAATATCCGGTCCAGTTTTATATTGTTTCCTCTCGGGGAGACCTAAGCAAACTCGACTCACGACCGGATTAATCCAATTATACGTATCTACTCTAAAAGTTCATCCGTATTATCTACTCAGCTACTGTATTTACACAATTGTTCAGAACAACAATATTCGATTGTAATAAGAGAACACTAAACAAAGTAAGTACTTTTCGCGAGCCTCTTGTCCTCGCAGTTACCGCCGTTACGCGGCAAGATATTAAAAGTGTGACATGAATATCGATTCAAAAGAGGAACTTCTTATGCGGGCTGCCTTCTCACTTACCGCAGTATCGCGTCTTTCCTATATTAATTTTTGTTTAAGTAGGGGCTCAGTTTTCAGTTACGAAAGGTGTGGTTTTATTTTTTATAGCATAATATAACAGAGCTATGTGTTGGTTACAGGTGGAGTAGAAAAGGGCGACTATGAGTATCGTAGAAGTTTCCTGAGGGATAAGGCTGTTTTACATTTGACAGTAAACATGCAGTCCATTACAAAGTGCTCGATGGCGGCAATAGGCTTGCTCCTACCCCTTCGAAATTGTATAGGCGTTAATATATAAAATGTATGTATGTAATGTAATGTGAAGCGCTGGATGCGGGCTGCTTTAGATCGGTCGTTCTGGAAGTCTATAGGAGAGGCCTATTTTCAGCAGTGGACTATGTGTGGCAGATATGATGATGATGTATGTAATGTAAAATACTCATTTCCAAACGCCGCCACATAAATAAAATTCAAAGCGAACTATATGAAACGTTTCGAGGTACGATTTGCAATAAATGCATTATGTTTATGGTCGTTTTTTTTCTAAATTTTACTAAAGAGAAATAGGCCAAGGTAGCCACTTTCCATCAGGTAGGTCGTGTGTTTGTCTGCTACCATAGAGATATAAAAAAAGAGAAAACAAACACAGGAGCAGACTAATGTCAAGTTGTTAATGTAGTTTAGTCACAAAACCAGAGGGGTTAATAAATCTTTACCTCAAATAGAGAATAGAGAATTCTTTATTTGAGGTACCTATTCTTTACCATCATATATAGTTCTCTGAGTTTCTTGCTGATACTTCTTTAGTAGAACCTAAAGAAAGAGTGTGTGTGCTCTTTATGTACCAGAATTGAATAAATGAAATTGATTCATTTTAATATATACTCCACGAGTTCCACAAGGTTCCACCAATAAGTACGGAGATATATTATAAAGGTAGACAAAGGGAGGCACCAAAGAAAAAAAAAACTATTTATACTGTTGATTGATGGCACTTGGTGGAATTTGTTGTTTCACGAAGTAGTGTTTAAGACTAGAAATGTTCATAACCATCAATGTAAACATTTGGAAATGCCGTAAGGCGAAACCGGCTAGGTTCAAGAATAAATTCAGTGGAACAAGGACAAGTAGTGTTCTCAATATGTAGAATAAAACAAAGTTCAATAGTTTACAACGCATAGCGATTACTGACACTTATATTTTGCCAATTTTATTTTCGGTGGTCTATCAAACCTAACAAAACTAAAAATCCATATTGCATCACAAAAAGCCTTACACATTAAAGGTGCGGAGTATTTCAGATTCACAAAGTAGTGAAAATAATTATTTATTAATAATATTAATCACATCAAAGCATCAAATAAAAATATGGGAAAGTAAAGAAAGAAATAAAATGGTGTATATTATCAGTATTGGATGCTTGGGGCCTATCTAGACCTCCTTAGGGCCTAAGCTAACTACACCTGCTAGTCAGTACCTTAATAGTAGTGGTCAGGACGTTAATTAGCAGGTATACCTATGCCCGCTAATTAACGATTGAGGCTCTGATGCAGGCTTTGCTCTCGGAGTCAAGAAGTCAGACGGGCATTGGTGATTTTTTTTATTTCTTTTATTTATTTATTTAAAAAAAAAAGAAAATTAGCATCCGAAATCATTGACAATACTAATACTTCCTCTAACCCCTCCAACTAAGCCTAATTGCTTGTGCAAGAAGTGGATTCAAATAATTAGTCTAATTCAAACCCTCTCGATCGTAAGGCCGACCACTTCACCACTAAGCTATCGACGCTAATAGTATGTAATGGTAGTGTTATGGTGTATCATCAGATGTAAAAAACTAATACTTAAAGTAGAGGTTTATTCCCTTCAGGTTCACAAGGTCTAAAGTATTAAAATGTCCATAGTATAAAAAAGCGGCCAAGTGCGAGTCGGACTCGCCCATGAAGGGTTCCGTAGCAGCAACATAAAAGTTCTTGTAGTTCGTTGTAACTTTGATCAATGTTTCAATAATAGGGTATTTTTTCCTTTAAAACAAAAAACTACTTATCAGATCACGTTCAAACCAATTTTCAGTGGCAGTTTACATGGTAATGTACATTATATATTTTTTAGTTTTATGAATCTTTTATTTTAGACGTTACATTTACACACACGTTTTAACCCCTTTGGATGAGTCTATTGCGCAAACTATTCAGTTTAGAAAAAAAATGAAATAAATAACCTCAATATCATTTTTGAAGGCCTATCCATAAATAAGCCACACGTATGATTTGATGAAAACAAAAATTGAATATCAGTTATAAGTATCTAAAATTTATTGTGTTTTTTTTTTCTATTTTTGGGTGAAAATCTTAATGCAGTTATCAAGTTTCAACAGCATAGTTAATATAGTTTCGGAAAAGTGGCTGTGATATACGGACGTACAGATAGACAGAAGACAGACACGACAAACATTTGGCTACGGAATCCTAAAAAGATAAGATAATTAAATGTCAATAATCTTAATATATATAAATCTCGTGTCACAATGTTTGTCCTCAATGGACTCCTAAACCACTTAACCGATTATAATAAAATTCGCACACCATGTGCAGTTCGATCCAACTTGAGAGATAGGATAGTTTAAATATCAAATTATAGTCCGATTCGCGATAACCGACATCCACGCGGGCGGAGCCGCGGGCGACAGTTAGTAAAAATATGTAAAAGGCCCACTGTGCCAAAATATCTATAATATAAAAATGCCCCCTTTTTTTTACTTGCGGGAGATCCCCACGGATACCCACCCCTCCGGAGCCGGAGGGGGAGGTTATGTCGGACTCGAACCGACTAAACCGCACGCCGTCTCTGGGTCGTAGTGCTAGGCCGAAGGTGAGGTTGTCATGCGACATATCCCTCGCACCCCGGCTGACCCAGGGCCATCCCTTTCTGTCTGGCCATCCTCGGGAAGGGGGGGACCACGCTGTCCCCGACTCAACCCCGGTGTGAGGAGGCGCGCATCGTCCTACGATGCGCGCCGCCGCCGTGGCCTGCTTCTGCTAGGGTGAGGGGCGGCTCCACCCGTCACCCTCAGGCCCGCGCTCATGGGGGGCTGAGGTCAGTTTGCGTGCAGCGATGTCAGCGAGCCTTTCTCGCTCATCGCGCCGCGCCCGCTCTGCTGTCTCCTTCGCGAGCATGACCTGCTCGAAGAAGGAGGCGCTGGCCGCCCACGCATCCGCGCAGCGGACCATCGCCGCGAGCAGGGTGGAGAGCGTGAGCACTCTCACCCCCAGGGCCGCCACAAGCTCCCGCCTCGGCGTCTCAAACGCCGGGCACTCGGTGAGCGTGTGCAGCCCCGAGTCCACGCTCGCGTCGCAGTGATGGCACTCGGGCGTTGGCTCTATACCCATCAGATGCAGATACCGCCCGAAGCTACCGTGCCCGGTGATAATCTGCGTCTGACGGTACGAGAGGCTACCGTGTGGCCTCTCTAGCCACTCCCCCATGATGGGTCTTACCGCCGCAATCACGGCGTGCCCTAAAAATGCCCCTAGCATCAAAATATTTATTTATTGAATCTACTAACCTCTACGTCCACACCTGGTAACGGGAACTTCCTCCGTGGTTCCGAGTCTCGTGGCACATGCCGGAAGAACTCCTTGCCGTCCTTATACCACTTGACGGAGTAGAGGACGTCAGCGGGACTCAGCTCCCAGCGACACGACAGCTGCGCACGAGAGCCCAGTGCCACATGGGCCGGTACGCGCAGTTCCAGTAGCTTTAAGCTGGTGACTCCATAATCTGAGAAAAAAACATGAAATAAGAAAAGTTTCGCCTGAGATATTTTTTCCTGATTGCCAAGAAGGGTTATTTTCTCGCGCGTATCTTTTATGTATATATGTTTATAATATTATTTATTACCTCATATCTTTGTCTCAATTATAAGTGTTCTTGGGTACATTAAATGTGAAAAAAGTTAAATGGTGAACTTTTGGTGACAAATTTTTTTTTCATTCAAACTTATCGAGTAGGTTATCAAAATAAAGGAAATTAGAAGGCAATTACAAAAATATATATATGTTACAACTAAAAATTATAAAAAAGCGGTACCCATTTGCAAATCATAAACCGCGTGAAAATTAATGGGTACCGCCTGCTATCAAACTTGTTTCGATATTTTCAGCATCAGTCAAGTTTTTTATTTTTATTAACAATTATTTATTTTCGATGTTGTAGGTATGTGTTGTATAACCAATTAGATAAATATTTAGGCGATGATTCGTTCTATCAAATCTCAAATCATAGTTTATTTGCTTGTCCAGTTAAACGTTCAAAATCAACTGTTTAAATAAAACAATATAACACTACACAACCATGTTTCACCTATAATTTGAAAATATCATTTTAAAAAATATTCTACATAAGTTTTACCTACCAAACATTATGCAGATAGTTGCGCTAGTGTATAGAGATACCTACAAGCATTTTTATTTGGTTGTAGGTAGCGTGTTATGAAGGCAAAAATCCATTAAACGCCACGTCAAATAATTTCCCATGTGACGCTCGCTCGCGGCCCGTAAAAGAGGCACTATTGCCCTCGCCCAGCGGTGGATAATATTACTTTACGACCCGCGGGGCGGAGCTCAAATGTAAGTAAATTGGTGAATAAAGACAACGAGAGCGCAAACAGTAACAGTGAAGGGCATATGCCAATATTAGCACAATTTATGGCGGAGAAAAACAGCACTGAGTCACAGATTACCTGAATAGTTGACCGAGTTAAGAGTACTGAGTAATGAGAGTTTAGGCTTCTTTCATTATGCAGCGTGTCGCCGGTCCCGTGCAACGTTTACCTTACCTATATTTGATATCATCCAGGGCCTACGCAGCGGCGAGTGAGCCGGTGGACCTGCGCACCGACCGGTCTCACAGAGGGCGCGCGGGCACCGGTCTAGCAATTACACCGGTTGAACGTGCTGAAAAACGCGATTGGCCCACGCACCATTGTGGAACTCGTTAAAGTCCTTATTTCTGAAGTGGGTTCACGTTGATAATATGCCCGGATTCAAAATGGGTTACATGCAATGCGCCATCGAGACAACTCAGAGCTAACGTGGTCATCTTCAATCTACCCACGATTTGCAAAAGAATGTTACACACCGCCAAACGGTTATAAAAAATGCGGTGGATGTAGGAAGCGTTAGCGTTACAAATTTGGCATTATCGTGATATTGAGTATTTAGGTACTCGATTTGAGATAGATTTGTTTGTAAAAAATACAGACTTAACAAAGCTGTTGGAAAACACGTTGTTAGAATGGACTTGGGCTGAATACGTCTGCCGCATGTCAAATGACCCATGGGCCGGAATTTGGCAGGCAACAACGCGACAAACCTAAACAAAGATGGCGAGTTGAGCTGCAATCATTTGAGTATTACTGGTCTCTGGTGGCAACGAAAATAGAGATAAGTTAAGAAGTTTATTTTTGATGATAATGAACTAAGTGTATATTATTCTATAGCTTTATTTCTGAGAATCATTAGATTTGTTTAATAATTTGAAAAGCTAATTAAGTTCACAGACACTGTCTGTAAAAACAAATGTTCATAAATCCACAGTCGCGAATTATCAAAGCACGAGTGTGACGCTTCTGATGTTGCACTCGTCCATAGGCAACGGTAACCGCTTACCATCAAGTGAACCCTGTGCTTATCTGCCACATAAGTGGTATAAAAAACAAACTGTCAGTATGCCTAGTAGTAGAGACTTGCATTTCACCGATATGCAATGTACCTATTGTAATAATTTCAAAGGATTTTGATAGCATTTGCAGGGGATTCCATCTTTTGTCATAATGGTTTTTGTCCTAATTTAAATTGCCATAACAAATTAGGCATAATTATCTTTGTCATAATAATATTGTGCCATAATGGGTTTTTAGCATACTTTGTTATTAAGCATAAATATTGTATATCCTAATGTTTTTATTCATAACATTGATATGCATAAAGTTGTAAAGCATATTGTTTATTTGTCTAATAGTTATTTGCGATAATGATAAACGCCTGCTAACATGGTGCTAGCAAGCTAGCAAGGATCTGGATGCAATCTGGACTTTAGGGCATCCCAACTCGGATAGGTTAGGTTAGAAGGCTAATGCGGGAGCGGAACGTAGCGAAGCTCCCGCATTAGGCCTTCGTGGTTATTTTTTTATAAACCACCCAGAAGTAGGAGCCCCGCGTAGCGGGCCTCCGTCGACTAATTAGGTCAAAAGAACATTATGTTAAATGAACTTTGATGCGCCTATAAGTTTGACGAGAGCAATGTATAAAATAATGTAATGTTGTGTCGTATTATATATTACTATACTACTATTTTTAATAAAAAAATTGTAGTGAATTTTCCGGAATAGTTATGGTTATGCGTCGTTATGCTTAAGTAAACTTATGTTTTAGGATATTATGCTTATAAAATACTATGTTTATAGTAAATAGGAGTAAAAAAATTATGCTTAAAAAGTTATGGCAAATGAGTATTATGCGTAAATAATGTTATGACAAGTAACATTATGCAATGTTAAAATATGACATAAAATTTTAGGAATAAAAATAGAGAACCCATTTGCAGACCTTGTGGAGTAAAGTTATTTATAGTAGAAAAGAGATAATTATAATCTAATCGAAGTTCATTCCGGACTAATTTTATGTAGCAAAAAATATAAAAAGAGCAAAATGGCTAGATAACACCGCCTCCCTAAGTACGCAAGTACGCAGGGGTCTGAGGCTAGTGCACTTGTGTGAAGACGGAAATGGTACTAAGTCAGGAGAGAGCAGGTGACGGCTCCGACAGACGGCTAGAGATAGTACACGAACACTATAATGCATCCTTTGAGTGTATTTACTAGTTACTAACATTTTTATATTAATTACATATTAGAATATGTACAGACACCAAAGGAGATATGGTTACAATACAACCTTATATGAAAAAGTGCAGGTATACTTTTTACTTTATAAGTATAGGTATACTTTTTCATATGAAGTTCTATGTAAAAGTCCTTTGTTGCCAGTACCATACCACTTCCAAAAAAATATGAGTGCTTAGGATGGAACCATATTCTATCCTACGTGGATGGGACTCAAACCTATGTCAGTCCTAATATGATATGAAAACCTTTGCGACCAAGCCGGCCTCACTTGCAAGCCCGTTGAATGACGGCCGGGGTGCGTGGGATACGCGTTGCCTGACCTTCGGCTTTGCGCTACGACCCAAAGACGGCGTGCGTTTTAGTCGGTTCGAGACCGACATAACCTCTCTTGCCGGGGGAGGGGGTTTGGGTATCCGTGGGTATGCTGCGCACGTAAAAATAAAAGCCTTGACGGACAAAGCTCTAGCGCAGGTTTTCCTCTCGGGGTTCAGAGATGAGAGGTTTGACTTCAGAAGTCAACCAAAAAACGGAGTAAGCGACAAATCAAATGGGTCGACCAAGATATACGGATGTGATGATGATTTTTTGAAGTGAAAACTTCTTTAGCGGCGTTGGATGGGTGTAAAATGTTAAGGAAGAGTCAGGATTAGTTGACCTTTGAACCGTAACCGACGACTGACGTCTTACAAGATTAGGTAAAGACTATCTATTTTGCAATTTACCATAGATAGCGTCGTAGCTTAAACGGTAAGCACTTCGACTGTGAGTCCTTATAGTTTCAGATTGTATCGGGTTCAAACCACCTGGCCTTCTGAAACTTTTTGTGATTATTTTTTCTTTTTGTAATTTATTACTTTTTATGATTATTTTTTCTTTCTGTAATTTATTACTTTTTGTGTTTATTTTTTCTTTTCATAATTTATTAATTTCTTCTGACAGAAAATTAGTAGAAAATAAGTGATAGGTTCTATGATTAGCGCTATATTATAGGTATGGTATGGTATGTTCTTTTTTATCTTTTTCTATGTACATAACGAAGAAAGAAAAAAAGAAAATGCTTTCACTTCTGCCGGCACTCCCAGAGTGCAACCCGTCTTTTTTTAATACCATTTAGGTGGTAGACAAGCCCATGGCCCACCTGATAGAACTGGCCCTACTGTGGCCTATGGACGTATGCAACACCAGAGGCGTCACTCTCGCGCTGCCGATCCTTTAGGCATTTTAAAGAAAGGACATGTATGGAATGCCCGAAACCAGCGGGCATGCATGAATACAATTACCTATAAGAGTACAAGAAGCGAAAGTTGTATATTGTTAAGTGATAATCAGAGGCCTGACTTTATGTATGTACTTAATTATATGTATGTGTGACAGGCAGTTGAGGCACATAGTATTCTTTATTAAGTAAAAACAGAAATCATTTTTTTTAAAGAGACCTATAATTTAATTTGGATGAATATATTTTAAAGCAGAATTATAGAGCGTTAAATATTGCCTGTGGTTCATAGATTATTCTGTTTACTTTTACGCTGAAAACAGATGCTTTCAGCTAAATAATATCAATTTTATCTGTTTATCTGTTTACAGTTACTAATTTTCAAATATCAATTTTGTCATTTGAATAGAAAAAGGAGCACGATAAGCCTTGGTTTGTAATAAGACTTTTTTTAACTTAAACAATATTTAGGTACAGTCAGCATCATTAAAATGTCGCTAGCAAAAATACTCAAAATAATCCAAATACCAAAATCCCAATTTTATATTGGTTATTAGAATACTCAAATAGTTGTTAGTTTCCAGAGTGGTCTAACTCCACCGTGGTACACTACAGGGTTCAACCCAGATCCATTAAGTTGTACATTGGTAGCTACTTGCATTACATTAGGTGTCGAGAATTTGATTACTTTAGTTTTTTATCATTCAAAAGAAGATTATTAACATTAAACCAATTTATTTTTTATTTTGAATAATGAAGTAGTGGTAAATAATAATCCTCATTATGTATGTGCTACGAATTAACGTTAGTTATTTATAATTCAAAATATTAAATCCAAATCTAAAAAGAAATTTGGAATTCACATCAGTGTTGCCAGAGCCTAATCAGCCCAGGTTGCCATTTGTAGTATTTTGTAGGTTCAAATGTTGCCATCTGTAACCAAAAGTTGCCATTAGAAAAAATCTGTAAAAAAATGTTTTTATTTTAATAAAAATATTTATGCGTACCTACCTGTGTACACCAAACACAGGTCGCGCTTGTAGTCTTGCTTGACACTCGCGCGAAATGCGCGGCAAAACTGACAGGAGTTTTAGTTTAGTAAGACGAATAAATTCTGAATGCAAAGTAATATTCAGAAGTGTTACTGAATTTCAGTTAGTCGTTGTGTTTAAAAAAGTATAGGCTGAAATTCACATTAGTTGAGACAAAATCTAAAACTGGAACAAACCAAAAACACTATTTGCAGTTGAAAGTACCTACTTAGGTACCTTTCGTCGATTTCATGCGCATTAACTTATGACTCTATGAGCAATTTTAAAAAACGTCTTATTCCTGTTCTAGATACCCATAAGGCTGGGAAGGGCGCTGATTATAAATAATGAATGAATGATGATTCAATCAGTAAAATTGGTTTTTCAAGGTATAAGTATAGGTAGCTCCTTCGATTAAAACAATAAAAAGAGAATTTACCAATAGATTTAAAAACAAAAGTATTTGTAAACCACGAAAACTTTCTTCCGTATATTACAAAATTTACAAAGTACTCTTTCACTTTCTTTAAGTTGCTTTGCAGTGCACTATACACTGCACACAGACAGACACATAGGTACTTTCTTCGATTTTTGTTTTAGAGTTTTCATAAAATTACTTTTATCTCTAGATTCACCAAAATAGACCTTTTCAATGTAGAAATACAGCTACAATTTGTTTGTCTACTAATTATGTATTGTTTTCAATTGGGAATAAAAATGCGTTCAAGGTTTTGATTTTATTCAATTCAATGCGTTTAGTTCATTTGCGAAAGATATTCGATATATTTTTACTGATGATCACGCGACGAGTCGAAAAGTTGCCAAAAAGTTGCCATTTGAGCTTGGTTGCCATTCGGTTGCCACCAAGGGTCAAATGTTGCCAAAATGGCAACCAAAGTTGCCAAATGGCAACGCTGATTCACATATAACATAAGAAGATACCGGTTTTGTGGCTACATTCTGTGATTATAGCCGTATCTAAACCAGTATACGAAGAACCAATGGCAATTACTTGAAATCTGATTACAACCTAGATTCATTTCAATGGACAAAGGAAAGTGACCCGAATAATGATTTGTATAGAACGAGTGACTGGCTATTGCGCTTTGGACGCAACATATGATCCGCAGGGAATTCTTTTAGCTAGACTGAATTATGTGAGAATAGTCTAAGGGAATTCGTGAGTGAGACAAGGCATTTCAATGTGTGTATGATAAACCTTAGGAGATGAATCTGTAAATATGTAGTAATTACTTGTCTCGACTTACTACTCACTGACTGATTCAAGGAGCCTAAAACGCTGAAACGCTTGAAATTTAGGTGGCTGATGCTTATTATGCTGAATAACATCAAGTATGAAAGGACTTTTGGAAATAGTGCCCCTGAGGTGATAAAAAAGGTTATGAACTGTTGTAATTTTCAGAATTGGAATTTAAAAATTTCATTTAAGTATTTGCTTTTTGGTTAGGCATAAACATGACTATTTGTAGTGAGCTGTTACATAGAAATGATGTGATGTTACTTGAATGAAATCCGTTACATATAAAGTGCTCATTTTAAAAGTGCAAAGCATAAAATTAATTGTTAAAGGTTTTTTTGGTTTACCCGACCAGTGGCGGTGCAATTGGCTTATAATTAAAAATTTATTCAGAAAACTTATTCAGGGAGATGAGGTGCAAAGGAACTTACCGTTTTTATTTGCAACTGCCCAATTGGGGAAACTCCACCTTACAGGATACAAAGCGGCAAAATAGCACTATTATGCAATAGATTGTTACGGTATTACACCACTATACACGAAGCACCAAATCTTCATGTACCTTAACGCGAGTAAAAGATAATATTTATCTCAAACATGATTACAGAATGGCCCATCCTTCAGCAGTACTTACTATTTCAAATGATCATAGGACATCCACGTCTCGTACTGGTCGCCGCTATCCAGAACAATTGGGAGGTAATAGTACGCTTCGATAAATCTAACAATTTTCCTCGGCGAGTTGCTGTGCAAATATCCAATTGAATAAGTATCGATGGGGCACTTGCAGGTAAGTGAATTTTGAATAATTGTCTACGTTACTGAGTTACTACGTTATTTTTGTAATACAATGAATCTTGCTTCAGTTCGTTATGACTATATAAGACTTATATTACGGAATTTATGGCCGTCCCATGTGGAACCAAAAGTTATGATAAGTTGACATAACACTACTGTTTTACGGATACTATGGTTATTCCGTGTAAAGTTCAGAGTGATGCTAAGTGGCATACACATTGACACTCTATAAAAATACATTGTGTTATTTTGTACCCTACTTGAAGGATGTCCTATGCCGAGAGAGAATAGTTCTCTTACTAATTGGGATGCCAGAAATGCCTAGGCGAAAAAGTATTAGTGGTTAAAGCTTATTGCATGCAATCCCGTTAAGCTGTAATAGATCAGGTATTGTAGACTCCGTATAGTTTCTGAATAATGCTGATATAATCATTTTGACGAGATTTTGGTGGCATGGTAACCGGGTCCCAAATAAACTCACTCTAAAGTCATTTGTAACCTTCTCGGTAGGAAGAACATGGTGTTCTTGCTACTAAGAAGAGACTACGCTAAGTTCTATTTTAATAGCTATTTTCCTTCAACGGTGGTCTTACACATTCAACCGGTTTGCTCGAAATGGAAAACTCTGTTTAATTATAATTATGGTTCAATAGATTTCAAAATAATACTATCAAAACGTTTATGTTTTCGAAGGTCCGTGAATTATTTTCACAAAAACATCCCATAAAAGGTTGTGATATTGTAAAAACAGTCCTACATCTATAAGTTTAATGCACTGAATATATTTAAGAGTTGGTATGACATAGATAGATTAGATTACATACGTCTACGAACAGTTATGACTAAAGGGAAAATAGGTAGATGTAAATTCTATTAACTATTCATTATGAAACCGAATGCAGAGCTGTTCTGCAGATTAAACAATAGCACATGCAAACAAGTCATCATTTATTTATGTTTATTTAACTAGAACGAAAGGTAACCAATTAGGTCCATGAACATTATAATTATACACTGCCATCATTCAAAATTTTCACACAAATGAAATATTTGTATAATAATGCTACTTGTTTTATGAAATTATGCGATTGCCATGAAGTACAGATTTTTTATTATTATTGTTAAGGGTTAATTAGGTAGGTATGCTTATAGAATTCGAAGGTTAATTAAACTAACTTTTTGCAAGCAGGAATGTAATAGTATGAAATTATAATAGAACAATTCAGTTCGTTTATAGTTTTAATGCACAGCATTTTTTAAAGGGGTCACGTCTTTTCTTTAAAGGGTAAGCATCATGCATTTTTTATATTTTTAGCATACGTGCTTTAAGTGCGATCGTAGTTCTTGCAAATTCGAATTAGCTTACCAACTTATAGGCTACTTTCCTCTTTTAGGTTAAAAATGCAATAAATCTATACGTGGTAACTGGAAGAACGGCTGTGGTTAGACAAGTTATCGATAATCTGAGGAAACCTAGTGTTTTATTTAAAAAAGAAACAAATTATCAGTAATGCAGAGTAGATGAGTTGATGAAGTACTTTTTTGAGATAGTGCTCATCAAGAAATAAGAGAAATGATATACATATCTAATATATAAAATTCTCGTGTCACAGTTTTCGTTGCCAAACTCCTCCGAAACGGCTCGACCGATTCTCATGAAATTTTGTGGGCATATCGGGTAGGTCTGAGAATCGGCCAACATCTATTTTTCATACCCCGATTCGCGATAACCGACATCCACGCGGGCGGAGCCGCGGGCGACAGCTAGTATATGTATATATGCGACTGTACCTATCCTCAACAATAAAAATTGCTGTTTTGTAGCAACAGATACATTACGTGAAATAAAATTTCAACTCTCCAACATTTATCAATCGCGTGTTCCACCGTTTGTTTTTAATCATCTCTAAAACGTGCGATAGTAAAAAGAATAAAAGCGATACCCTGAATACTAACAAGCAATCTTGGCATCAGGTGTAACAGTAATACAGGTCTCGAAGTAATGTATGGTTTCAATATGTGTTATCAAAAAAAAAATGGCTCGCAAACGTCGTCGGTTTGCATCTTTTATTATACGACGTTCCGTATTGAGGTAATACTTTTTTATTTCTGTGCTAAACAACCATTTAAGAAATGGATTTTTGTTTAAAAATAGATCATCTATTTATTTGTATTTTGTTTTTAATATTTTTCGATGTTTAAATGATCACAAACTTGATATGGATATCTACATTTTTGTGAGAATGTCATGGGTACTACAAAAATAAAATAACATCAACTCGATCTGGTTTGAGTGACTGCGGTTGAGATGTAGCAATTGCGCAGTGTGTGGAGTAGGTACCTCAGGCTGGCTGATAGTAACAGGAACACGACAGTTTTGTATCTATAATTGAAAATGGGATGTATATATCCATATCACAAGATGACGTTAGGTGAATTAAAGGTCCGACATAAATTAAAACAGAGATTTTATAAAATCGTAATTAATCGTGAGCACGATTAATTAATTAACCTGTTGCACTCCACTGCTGGACATAGCATGTATGTATTTAAATTAGGTATATACTAGCTTTTGCCCGCGGCTCCGCCCACGTGGATGTCGGTTATTACTATAATATCGGTTATCGTTAAAATTGTAGCCTATGTGTTATTCTAATGTATAAGCTATATTATTGTAAAGTTTCATTAAAATCAATGCAGTAGTTTTTACGTGAAAGAGTAACAAACATCCATTCATCCATACAAACTTTCGAGTTTATAATATTACTAGGAATTGATAAAAAAATAATGCGACTGAATGACGTAGCCATAAGGTGTAATTACTGTACAAGAATTTCCGGGTTCGGTTTTTCGGTGAAATGTTATTCAGTATTTCCGGTGCGACAGTTTTGCCTTCGGAGAAATTTACAGGCCAGGATGTAAAAAAAAGAACGTGAGGTAAAGATAATTCTAAATGTCTATGTACACATTTAATTTAAAAAAAAAGCGGCCAGGTGCGAGTCGGCCTCGCCCAGTGAAGTGTTCCGTAGCACCAAGTAACATAATATAAAATAAAAAGTTCTTGTAGTTCTTTGTAACTTTAATTGATGTTGCAATACGAGTAATAGTGTATTTTTGAATTTTTTTTAATATAAATATTCAACAACATTCCACAGGACGCTATCTAGACCCATGGTAAGCATAGCTTAACTAGCTTGTGTTATGGAATCTAGAATGCGGATAAACATACTTAGATACTTGTTTTTGTAAATACATACATATTATTCATGCATACAAATATTTATTGCATAGCAGTCGAAAGTTATTCCGCTACGCCACTGAGGAGGAAAGGTACAAGTGTTAACAATTTATGACGTATTAAAAAAAAATACTTACTAGATCTTTTTCAAACCAATTTTGGGTGGAATTTACATGGTAATATAATTCTTTTAGATTTATCATTCTCTTATTTTGGAAGTTACATTGGTAAAATGTGTGTCACCATTTTATCACTTTGGATGTGTCTCTCGCACAAACCTCAATATCATTTTTGAAGACCTATCCATAGATAACTCACATGTATGGCTTTGATGAATTTTTTTAAGTTTCTGTTCGATGTATGGGGATCCCCAAAAATTTGTTGTTCTTTTTCTATTTTTGTGTGAAATCTTAATGCAGTGAACAGAATAAATACATCTACTTATCAAGTTTCAGTAGCATTGTTCTTATTCTTTCGAAAAAAAGTGGCTGCGACATACGGACGGACTGACAGACAGACATCATGAATCCATAGGAGTTCCGTTTTTTGCTATTTGGCTACGGAATCCTAAAACTACATTCTTTTGCTCAGACACCTTCCTAGAACACAACAAAAGCCTCTACAAAAACTTTTGTAACAAAGAAATCCGCTCTCGTGAGCACATATCCGAAGTACCGAACGGAGGTGAGGAAAGAACAGCTATATTTTTAGATGATGTTTTACTAAAATCTACCTTAACATTTATTTTCTTAAAATAATGTATATACATTTATATACCTATCTCTGTATATATCTATCTCTCTCTCTCTCTGTAAACTTAAGTCCTATCGGTGGAGTAGTCGCCATTTTTCTCTCTCTTTCGCCAATTCTTTGACCTCATGATATGACGCAACCTGTTTCTTTTCCTTTATCTGTGCTATAAACATTTTCTTGGTCTACCTCCTCTTTTTTTTTTGCTCCTACCATATCTTCCACGATATTTAAAAAAAAATCGTGTGTTATCAGGGTATTTTTATTATGTTTTTTCCTGTACCTTGATTAGTCCTCTTTTGTTTGTCATTCTTTAAAATCTATGTAATGTATAGTTAATCATAATTTATTATTGGTAATTTCACCGATATTTTTGAGGTACTGATACTGGATGATCTTCAGCAAAAGCGTATCCAGCACCAGCATTGATTTCTGCGCAACAATGTACAAAATGTCTCGCCAATCGAGCCTTACTCTACTTGGATAGATGACGGTAGGCTGCTAGTGAAAATGTAATCTAGGTGCAAAGAAAATGAGGAGAAAGGTCCTATCGTTCCCAAAACTATATTTATCTAAACGGTTAAATACCATCAACTTCCCTAGTTGGGTCGGCGGATGAGCTGATTTTGGAAAGTTTTAATCAATAACCACATTCAACGATCAAAACTATTATATAATATACTATAATACTTGAGTATTTGACATCCAGAATCGACAATATTTGGAACTTTATGAAGTATTTAGGATAAATTAGTTGGTACTTACAAATAAACTTAGACGGTCGAAGCAATCAAATGGCCTCGCTTAAAGTTATTTCTGCTGGGCTGCCTTTGGATGGCGAATATTGGCCGAACTGAGCAGTATTGTTTTTCATTCTGGATGTAAATTATACAGTAATATTACATGTATACAGCGTAATGAAGCTATTGCGGTTGAGACAGTGAAATTTGTGTTACAACTTTGTATCGCATTAGTTTAATAAGTTTATAAGACTAAAAATATTATATATTCGCTGTTGCTTGTGGCTCCGTGTACAATATATTTTAAGTCTTATATAGCTTGTGCTTTAAACATCTATTTTCCGCTGATCTCTCTGAAACGCTAAAGCACACATTCCTTTTTGCTTATTAACAACGTATATGTATATTATAGTAATATTATATCTTTCCTTTTTCGGCTATTTTTCTTTTTGTTATGAAAATGGCGGGCCTTTTAGCGGGTTTACCCAAGAGAGTTCTCATGCAAGCACTATAAAAGTGCAGTAATGGACTATTCTCAGTTGATGCTGGACTATTGAATAAATAAAAATAACTTTATGGTAAATAGACTAGTGCTACTAAATATTGTAGGTATAACTCTGTTGGTGAATCACCAACTTTTTAACATGAAAGTCATACTGTATAGTTGACAGATGATAACTATAGTGTTAATTGGGTATAATTTAGCTACCCATAGTTCCCGTAACTCTTTAGCGTAAGTCTCTAGAGTTTTCTCCCACTAGCTGACAAGTCAGAACTGAGAGAATTATGATACTATTACACAGGCCAACAAAAAAAAACTTTTTTGCGCCTGTTGTTTAGTGAACATTTTCTGACTGATCTGAGCAGACTTTTTGTAGAGTTGATTTTTTTAATGCTTTAATGGTTTATGATTTTTAAAATCAATTTTCATTGTTTTGCATATGAAATTAGATCTCATGAAGCAGTTTGTAAAGACTCTTCCTCAAGACTCCGAGGCTTTGCAAGACTTAGAAACGTTTTTTACGAAATTGTCAGAGTCTACTATTAAAGCTGGTATTTGCGTCGGTTCATAAATAAAGAAAATAATGACGAGTAGGAAATTACTTCAGCTATGAAGTGCCTGTGTAAAACAAGTGTGGCTCAGCCTTAAGTAGTGATTCAGGGCTTCCTTGGAAACAAGAAGGCTGAGAAGTACAACTTATTTCTAATATGCTTGATATCTTTAAAGTTATGAGTTGCAGAATGTCACTTAAAGTGCACATGCTACATGCACTTGTATAAATTCAAAAATAGCTTGGGTGAATATTCAGAAGAGTAAGGACAATGTATTCAACAAGATATCAATAAATATAAATATTCTACAAAATTTCACATAATGCTATCTAGTTCTATGGTGAGCATAGCGTAACTGGCTTATGTTATGGAATCTAGAATGCGTTTAAAATTCATAGATAGGTACTAAGTTTACCCTTGTTTGAACAACTATCAATCCAAGCGCAATATTATAATATTTTCAGTTCAGTAGTGTGGTAACACTGTTTTGTGCTCTTTGTTACCTAAATATATATACTTCTTTTTTGTATATACATACATATTATAAACATTATGAACGGTGAACAACGGTATCAAGGACCATTTAATGAGAACATGATGGGTGACATTTGAAGGCTCATAGAGAAAGTACTGACTTTGACACAATAAATACAAAAATAAAATAAAATTAAAGCTATTTTTGTATTCCTTTTTATATTTTTGTGTTTATTTATGCCGTCTTTTATAATTTCAATAGAAAAAATATGTTGGCTAGTTTTACAAATGGCTGAAATTGAAAAATAGAGCTTTACCATAAAATTGGAATCTTTGTTCTGGTATCTACTAAAGCAAACTTAATTAGATAAAAATATATTTTCTTTCTTTACTTAGGCATATACATATAATCAAAATCAGAGATACAGAACTCAGGCACAAAACTTGTGTTGACCTGTGTTATAACCTACTTTGAATCAATGTAAGTCGGCTGATTTGACATCTATAAAATCGTATGAAAAAGCCTAACTGAGATGACTGCGCAAATTTGCGTATTATTAAAAAAGGTAATGTAAGTACTTTATCGTTTTGAATAAATATCATATAGAGAGCACGTCAGACTCCATCATTGTCATAAGTACTGAACAATTGTATTATCATCCCCCGGTTGCATCCGAGATTTGTACCTACTTTGGACCTTGGGTTCACTCACTCCTATCCTATTTCGTCATGAAATGTTACGTCACATGTAAACAAATGGCGAGTTAGCCCCCCTGCCATTATCTATTCTCATCGATTCAGGAAACTGTGATTATTTTTGAATATTTTTTGTTTTACTTACTAATTTGTTTAATAACTCAAAAGCGTAACGTTTCACCCTTACTATTAAACTTTTCGTAGGATTGGTACTGAAATAGAAATCTTTAAATAAGTCAACTTACGAATCACAGGTCTTAATTAATATGCGAAAATAAAACTCAACATTTAAGAATCAAGTTTTAATGCCTCAATTTACAACACTTTTCCACCTTTCTGGACTTAATTTTGTGAAAACTTTTCTCAGTAGGGTGCTTGTGATATATACCTATAAAGTATCCACTTACCAGTTTTTAAGGTAGTGTGGCATTTATAGGTATTTTCATGAGACAGTCAATACAGGCTTATACATATTTATTTATTCAAAATATCTCACGTACTAAGAAAAATAAACATTATTAGCTTTCAATATTACTCAGATATAGTTAAATAATAGTTCTTTAAATAATAAACTACAGTCAATTACTAGATAATATTACTGAGTCAGCATTCAATCATATAATAAATTGTTATTGCATGTCTGTTTGTGACACTATAAAAATTTCATCGGCAGAGAGGATGAGAAAGAAACAGAAATTATTTAAACGCTTTCTCAGAAAATCTTGATAATTTTAATGATAACCTGCTAATATTATTTCGGTACTGTGGGACTACGGGGATAAAAATTTCACTATGGTGCCACTGGTGGGTCACACTGGTGGGACCATGAGTAAACACCCTATTAAACAGGCAAACGGAGTTTAATAAGACTTTCCCATACCAATTATCTGTTTTTTGCCTATACACCCATATTACTTAATAGGGTATTCATCTAGAGAGCTGAAGAGTTATCATTTGCCTCAGTTACAAGGTTTTAGTCAATTAAAGTAAAACTCGACTTCCTCAGTAGTTTTTGTGGACTAAAAAGTTTTATTCAACCCGTATTCTAAATTAATTATTGTTTTAGTACTTTACAACAGCTCAAACGGATGAAATAAGATGAATTTTACAAACTGCACAAGTTACTTCAAGCTTCAATGAAGACGTCGGAGTTAATATATAATTAAAGCAACCCTATCAATTGCCAACATTACTAACTACTTATATTCCTGACATTTATGAAAGTAGACGTAGAATGGTTTCGTAGTAGACAACCTTTACTGTTTCTGGGCATGACGAGTCAGGCTTGAGTCACGCGATAATCCTGTTATAATGAATTGACAGCTGTCACTTAAATTACAGACATAATCCTATTCAGCGAGGTTCAACGAGTATTTCCAAGATCTTTTTTTGGACCTTAAGTACAAAAGTCTGTAGATTTGAAACAACACATGTTTTTGAATTGGATTTTTGTAGACATGTTTCAAACACCTTACTTTTTTTTTATATAGGACACGTCAATTTGACTTTACCTTGCCTGATGGTAAGCTGAAGGCAAAGTCTCAGGAGAGAGGGCCACCATTATGCACACGTGCCATGTTAACAATGGTGGCACTCAGCTTGACGGCCTCATCAGATACTTTTTCACGCCCCGCTTAAAGGAACCGGGACTGTAGGAAGAGGGAAACACGTGAGCTGGCAAGGAATTCCAGGTCTTAATTGTGCGACAAAGGAATTTTATATACAGGCATAAAAAAGCAGGCCCTGTAAGTAAAGTACCCAAACTGCTAAACTGTAACGTAGTAGCTAAATGCATAAAAATCTCAATTCGCAATACATATGTATTAAGGTGCATTGATAGATTTATTCAAATTTGGCTCCTTTTTTTATCGTGCGGGAAATCCCCACGGATACCACCCCCGTTGGAGCCTGAGGGGGAGGTTATGTCGGACTTTAACCGACTAAACCGCAAGCCATCTGTGGGTCTATAGAGCATATCTCTCGCACTCCGGCTGACCCAAGGCCATCTCTCTCGATCTGGCCGTCTTCGGGTAGAGGAAACCACGGGGTCCCCAACTCCATATTTGGCCCGTATAGACTCAAGCCGACCTCACCGGCAAGCTGTTATAGCCGCTGATTGACAGACGAGTCTTTGTTGCAAGCTTTCCTGGGTTGAAAGATCAGATGGTCAGTCATTATTTGGGTGGGATTTAATGCCGTCAATTGTTGGATAGAGAATGGCCCTGTCCCTTAGCCACCTTGTACGAAACACATGAGAATTGATGACGTGGCCTATTATATTCTAATTCGCTGACAACCATGTGGCTAAATAACAAACTTACTGTTACCCTATTATTTCATTTCTTTAGTTATGGTTTGGTGAATTTTAACATGCAATACTGTATCACACTATCGACGATTGAAAGCTAAAACTTCATAAATTACTTGGAGTCTTCAAAGAAAAATGGTGGGACATTTCCCTTCAGTCGTGTATGGTGGTTAGGATCTTTTGCCAGTATGCTCTCGATATCCCAAAATTGGTATTCTATGTTTCCGACCGGAGTTACAATCTGTCAATTACTCCATCAAATATACAGGGTGTAATCGTTAAGTGTGTCCAGGCGATTATTCCGTAACTATTACAGATATCAAAAAACTTTAAACTGATGTCGAAAGTACGTTACCTAATGAGTAAAATGACATCAATAACTTTTTAAAAATCTAACGAGAGGTATCTAATATTTTGACATTAAACGCTCCCATACATTTAGTATGAGATTAGTAGAAAGATTTTATTATGATTTTATTAGATACACGTGTAAATTAATTATGTTATTACCACTTCAAATTAGTAATAACCCGTGTTTCAATATTGCATTAAGTAATTTTAGCTAACTGAAAAGCAACATTACAAAAAAAAAAACTCTTTGGTGTTCGTTCTAAATTCAAAACTTTTATATCGGGTTGTTGTGCCCGCCAATTTATCGTTGTTTTTTTTCATTTGCGTTAATAAATGTGATTGTTTCATTTATTGATTAGAAAATGGCATATTCCAAAAGAGAAAAGAGAGATATGCTAAAAAATTACTGCAAATATGATGGTAACAAAAGAGTGGCCATTATAGCCTACAGAAGAGAGTACCCTGATAGAGAAGTCCCTTCTGGTGTACGTACCTAAAACCTTTCTACTAATCTCATACTAAATGTATGGGAGTGTTTAATGTCAAAATATTAGATACCTCTCGTTTGATTTTTAAAAAGTTATTGATGTCATTTTACTCATTAAGTAATGTACTTACGATACCAGTTTAAAGTTTTTTGATATCTGTAATAGTTACGGAATAATCGCCTGGACACACTTAACGATTACACCCTGTATAACAATGTTCTGTAAACGAGTTATGTCGTTTCAGGGGTAAGTGTGTTACGGGACAATATATTATACAATACATGTAGTAGGGCTTGAACATTTATTTTATTTTATTCTATCATTTTTAGTGATTTTATTTATATATTACAAGGAGGAATTGTTCGACGCCTGAACCTGCAAGTTATATATATATTACTAGCTGTCGCCCGCGGATCCGCCCGCGTGGATGTCGGTTATCGCGAATCGGGGTATGAAAAATAGATGTTGGCCGATTCTCATAGATACCGGATAAGCACAAAAAATTTCATCAAAATCGGTCGAGCCGTTTCGGAGGAGTATGGCAACGAAAACTGTGACACGAGAATTTTATATATAAGATAGATATTATGTTTTGTTTTATATTTTTATTTAGATAATTCTATGTAAATAAAAAGTAACAAACATCAATACTGACATTTTATTAATTCAAACTGAAATGAAACCCTGAGGACCTGATTGGACTTGAGTTTGTGGCAGTCTCATAACAAAAGATTACCTGGGTATTAAATGTCCTATTTTGTAGCCAAGAAATTGGAAAATATCGGAAAACAACGATTTTTTAGTATCCAATACAGGCGGAGCTGTGAACAACAGTTAGTGATTTATAGTAGGCAATATCAACTAAGTAGTTATAACAAAGGCTTTAATTCTTATAACTGTTGATGTTCCTGACCAAGTAAAATAAGCTACATTACAAGTTCTTGAAAAAATAAATACTTCGCTTATAATCATTTATTATCAATATTACCACCTTAAAGTGAGATGGGTTTTTATAATGTCATTGTTAATTTTCTTGAAAAAGAAATAACAGAGCTTTAACGACAATATCAGCAATACGGCTGTGATTCGATACTTATCTTTAATGGGTAGTAATAGAAAAAAGGTCCCGCCATTCAACAAAATATATAGGTACAGAATGTTGGTTTCAGACCTAAACGAGCAATAGTTGTGACACGTACACAGATTCGACGTCTAGAATCTCAAACACTATCAATGTGGCTCTCCCCATCCGGTGGCAAGATGGGGACACCGTGGTTTCCATACTCGAGAAATCTAAAATCGAAGATGCTCTGGGTCGGCCAGGTGTTAGAGATATGTCAATGGTTATCTGACCTCCAGCAACTGAAGACCTAAGATGGCGTGCGAAATTGAATCGGTTCGGGTCTGAAATAACCATTCCCACTGGTTTTAGTATATCCGAAGGGGTTCACCGCATTATAAAAAAAACCCTATCAACATACAATACCAGTCAACCAAAATCATATTTCGTTAAATTAAACAATAATAAGAGTAATTTATTTCAGGAGGAGGAGAAGTATGACACGTTGCGCCGACCTCAAATTATTGGGACCAGGGCAAGTAGATGATGATGAAGAGTAATTTATTTCAACACCAGCAGTATATTAATCAAATTGTATGAAAAATATAGACTGGTAAATATAAGTAAACTATGATATTTTAAGGTACTTTAACTAACCAACTTTAACTATTCAAATCGATTAAGAATGAAAAAGTGAATCGCTCAAGCGGGACTTGTTCCCAGGACCAGTCCCTTACAGGCTTGCTCTGACCATTCGTAACACAACCCGGTAGCCTACCGTCTTGGGGCTCAGTGGTCAGAGCATTCCCCTATAGTATGCTTTTTTACATAAAATGGTCTTTACATTGGTTTTTAATTTATTTTCAGGCATACTTAGGACCGATTCAGGCAATTTATTATAAAAGCGTATGCGTATACCTTCTGCCTTAAAAGATTCGCTAACTTTGCTTAGCCGATAACATAGAAGTAGCAGTTTATGTTTATTACGCAGATTTCTGTCTGTAATGTCACTTACTTTTGTGAAATGTGATATATTTTTCCTGACATACAGGGAAGCCACAGTTAAAATATCAATATCCTTAAATCGTTCCCTGCGGGAGTCTTTTTTGCCAAAACAATAAATGGCACGAATTTTGCAATATAAATATAGTTTCTAAATCTGCTGCATTTCCCCAAAGTAGTATTCCATAGGACATTAAGCTATGGAAGTAACTGAAGGATGCCTTTACATTATTAAACGTACATCCTATCAGCGTAGAAAGGTCTCGTTTTGAATAGAGCACGCGGACGTTCCGGCAATACGAGTACCCAGTTTGGGTTACAGAGACGTGACTGTGGCTTCTGTAGCTATTGCTTCTACAATTTCAAATTATTATTCTATAAAGCGATATACCTACAATTATATTATTAAATAGTATCTTTTATGATACAGAAGTCTGAATGTCTGAATATATGTCGCCGTAAACTAGCTTAATCAGCAATTCAATTAACTGCCTAGGCTCTTTACTGAACGGCACCGTTAAATTAACGGCCTGAATGGTATACAGCTATTTAATTAAACGGCTAGGCAAATAGCTTGGATCGATGATGTTTAACTACTTGCCTAGGTTGTATGCATGGTTATAAAAAAAGTCGGATTGTGCAGCTGTCACAATAAACCTATGACTATCTGTGAATACACCTCTGTCTACCCCCTCGGGGATGCGGTTCATGGCCCTATACGGGTGCCCTGTATGGGCGGACACCCTGGTGGCCAGATTCCTGCCTCTGCTCCACACGGCGCAGAGGACGGTGGCCTCCAGGACCATCAGGGGGTACCGCACGATATCCTTTAAAGGATCCTGGTAGCGAGGACCCTTTCGGCACTGTATCGGTTCTGAAGGAAGGCGCGGGAGCGGGGATTCGATCCCGAGCCCGAAGAAATTCGGGCCGAGAAATCCCGGCTCCACAGGGACATGATGACCGAGTGGGAGCTACGACTTAAGCAACCACGCGCAGGGCACGTCGTGATTGCAGCGGTAGTACCCATCATGGGGGAGTGGCTAGAGACCGAGAGGAATGGCCCTGGGTCTGCTGGGGTGCGAGGGATATGTCGCGTGGCAACCTCACCTTCGGCCTAGCACATCGACCCTCAGACGGCGTGCGGTTTAGTCGGTTCGAGTCCGAAATAACGGCCCGGAGCCGAAGAGGGAGGTTATTTCGGCCTCGGGCATTTTCCGTGGGGATTTCCCGCACGTAAAAAAAAACCACCTCAGAGATTTATAGGACCGTTGTATATGTATATGTAGGTATGTATGTATGTAATTTTCTATCTTATTTTGAGGTAGCGCCCTGTCTTACCATTGGCCTAAGCATTAGCCAGGTTATTAAATGATGTAATAAACGAGACGGCAGAATATCATTCAGACCGTTAATTGAATGGCGCCGTTTAATTAACTGCCTAGGCAGTTAATTAGACGGCTGATTAAGCTAGTTGGCGGTGACATATATATTTTATTTACAATTAGAACATTCTTATGAATAGTGATTAGAAATTAGCAGATAGAATAATAGAGAATAGAGTTAGCCTTAGAGCTATCTTAGTACTCAAGGAGAATGTGTACCTAAGTAATGTATGGCAAAAACGCTACAAGAAATCTCAACGATAGCAAACTGCAATAATAAATCGAGAAAGCTGTATAGTGCCAGATTTTTTCAAGCAAGCATGCAAGTAAATCGTATTTTTGTCTGTTGATATTGCAGGCGTTTGATGGATGATGGATGGATCCGTAAAACTAGTTCACACTGACATACATTTTTAATTTGATACAGTTAGACCGATAACTCTCTACAAAAGCTTTCAACATGTTGATAGGATCACGGGGATTTTATGTTTATAAATAAGATTTTTCTTTAACGGCCTTTTATACTACCTACTTTGGGAGATTCAAAGGAGGTTTACAAATAGAATAAAGTAATTAATAATTCTCGTTTCTCTTACCTCATATTATTAAATGGGCAACTCGTATTTAACTACCTCGGAAGTCACTCTAACAACAAATTTCTTTACTTTATTTCGAAATATAGAGAGAAATAAAGAAATTTTTATCTGCAAGATACATGGTTTAACAATGGTAAGAGGTTGACATATTTTGATTAGTACAGCATGTTTCACCGTATTCCATGTGCAAATGTATATTACATTTACGTTTCACGGTAGGTTTGCACCTAATATGCTGTCTCCTCATACCACACATCTAGTCAGTTTCAATAAATTAATTGTATTATTTATCTATCAGAGTTTACAATTATATTACAGAATAATACTAAATAATAAAAATTATGCTATATAATACATACAAAAATAACATAAAAGAGGGGAAGAGACTGCAACTTTAGGCATCGAAAAATTCCTCCCCATCGACCTCTACTGGTACCGTGCCTAAAAGGCTGGCGGCATTACCACGCTGAATAGCGATCTATCTAAATTACTGAATTAAAAATTGCATAGGTTTCTTTTTATTTCAGTAACAGGTATTTTTATTGACGATGGGTTGAGGTGATCGCTTAATAACCTTCGTTCTACATGAGCGCGGGCCTGAAGGTGGCAGGTGGAGCTGCCGGTCACCTAGCCGAAGCTGGTCGGGGCTGCGGCGGGATGCACAGCCCACTCTTTCGGGAGCAAGACCGGGACACCGTGTTTACCACACCTTAGGGGGCCATCTCCGAATTCGAGATAATCCCCTCGGGTGTGGTCAGCCGGGGTGCGAGGGATGGTTCCTGGTCTTTATTTGGTATGTTAGTTTTCCGTGTCGTCAGACCTCCCAACTCCCAAGAGCTCCGACTGGCAACTGATGTTGGGTTGGGTCTTAAATGTGTTAGTAGGGCCCCCGTTTCCAACTAAACTAAAAAAACAATTTGTACATGAAGTAACATGACTTACTCTGTATCAACTTAATTACTTTTTTATATCTAACACTTAAATAACAAGGAAATTATCAACACAATAGTATCTATTAATTAAAATGTTGCATGTTTAGGCAATGTTTTGATGTCACGAATATTAGTTATAGTCGGGGAGTTAGTAAATTGAATTAGAAAACATGAAAAATTATTATAAATTGAGTCTCTTTCTCACGTAATATTGTCTTTAAATAACATACAATTTGAGCTGGGATTCTTCTGGATTTCTTACTACCTTTTCTGTTTATTGTCCATTTTCCTGTCATCTTATCCCTCTTCTTCTTGCTACGCCTTTGCGCAAATGACAATTTTAGAGCCCTTACCGTTTTAGAGAGAATTAACTCCACACTAAAGAAGACTGCAGCTAAACAGCGTTATACACACCTATTGTACAAAGTATCTAATTGAATTGAAATATTATTACTTGTATTTACCAATTACTAAGTATTTTATTGCAAACCGAAGCATTACTTTCAAAGGAACGTTGACACTAACAAAACACTTGAATACTATAGAGAATTCAAAACGTTTTAGTAATATATATACATCCATAGTTTTATATAACAGATTGTACACGTTACAAACTGCTACAATTTTATCAAGAAACAGAAAGAATTGTTTCCTTGTTACAGCTAAACATCTACGAGTATATATACAAGTATTAATTACCGCGATCCAGCTACTTTAACACACCATTTCTCACAATAACACAAGTTTATCCGAAATCACGTAGTAGGGGTCAGTAAATTAATGTTGTAACATATCGCCTCGAGTTCTTCAAACAAATTGTACAAAAAGTTGCATTTGATGTAGTGTGGCATCTGTTTTATGTCGGGCACAAGTGCCGGTCGCATCGGCATCGATACACTTCGCACATGGGCATCGAATTGAGTGCCTTTTAATCGCGACCCACTTACATTGATTACTATTAGGTAAGGTGTACACGAAATAAACACGCTTTCAGCGCAGTATTTAGAGTTGCAATACGTTAAGTCGCATTGTAACCGAAACTGAAATATGTTGCATAGATATTGAGAATAATTTAGATGTTACAGATACATTTTGTACGTGTTTAGCGCTAGTTACTATACAGGTTGTAGTTTGGTTGGACATAAATATCATTTGTTAAGGCTTTAATTGATTAATCTTAAACAAACGATAAATAGAATGATGATTCTACTTTAACTGTGAATTACTCGGGATTATATGGGAAGCATTTATGATGTTTGGTGGTTTTTATCTCATTAATATCATGAATGTGAAAATCTGTCAGTATGTTTGTCATAATGTACATATTTAGACTACAAGTAAATTTCAGAAAGTATTTAACTTCAGCGTAACTGCTACTCAGATTAATTCTGACAAATTTTCATTTATAATTGCTAACCAGGGTTCGTATTACGCACACTAAGTAAAACAAAATATTTTGCTGTTTTAATCGTTGTGGCGCAGTTCTTTCTTTTGTACTGTTTAGAGTTCGCTTAAACATTTTAATTAAACCACTTTACTACTATGAAAAACGTTAAGTGGGCACTATACGATCGGCGAGGGTTCTTAAGCTTCGTTTTAAAATTCTTACTTGTAAAGACTCCATAACCGTGTAGTTGAAATGGTTTGTTATTTTTCCTTGTATATTTTATTGTAGCTTATTTAAATCAACAGCGACTAAAAAAATTCTATGAAATAAAAGCTTTTCTTCGTATACCTCAAAATAATTAGGGGACTTACTTCTAAATAATATAAAAGAGAAATAGGTAAAGGACTGTTTCGAACCCAATTCGTTGCCTCAAGTTAAGGCCAGTCTGATGTGAAACTACAACGTGTTTAATATCGTGAGCGAATCCCGAAAGTAATTGATGATCAAACGAACTTAGCTGTACTTGAAGTTCGATCATAATTACTGGAAGGGATTCGCTCGAAGATATTAGCATCCCTCCCGCCCTAAGACTAGTCTATCCCAAATTGTGAAATGCCAATAGTTCTGCAATCTCTAAACTTAATAACATGAAGCACCCATGGCCCGGCTGGCGTACAAGTACTTGGGTTCTGGTTTTTTAGGGGTCTAATTTCTCCTAAATACAGTGCGATAAGGCGAGTCTGATGTGAAACGGACTCATTATATCGGGTCAGTTGTATTTGACTGTGAACTTATGTGATGTTTCATTGCTTGATTTATTGCTATAGTACAACGATTTGAAGATATGAATTTTAACTGGTATCGGTTGAGTCTGCTTTACTGACTGTTTGCTGGATGTTCAACTTTGCGCAATTCATCAGAAGCTTCGGGCCAGTTACGGACAAGTTTGGCGAAATATTGCTTGAATGCCCACGTTTGGCCGGCGGCGGGCGGTGACCGTTTGCCGCGATGATCCTACATTTATTGCGGCACGTGACCGGGTATTAACGACATACTTATGCTGCTAATTGAGTTCTATAAATGTGCACTCGGAAGCCAATATCCAAACGTTGGAATTGAAATGTTAAAGGAGACACTACTTTTAGGGGCACATTGAATGAACGTGCAACATGTAAACAAGTACGATGCTATTCAAGCGATGGCATAAATAAGTTGCCGGAGTTTCCATAAACAAAACTAAAATAATTTTAAGCACATTGTTACTAATATATCTACTAACACTATGGACTAACACTAAGGACTAACACTATGGACTAACACTACGGACTAACACTGTGGACTAACACTATGGACTAACACTATGGACTAACACCATGGACTAACACTATGGACTAAAACTATGGTCTGTAATAAATGATAATTTAATTTAATTTCATTTGAAGTGTAATTGGCAAATTTCAAAAGTTATGATTTCCTTAGCGATGGTACCGGCTGAAGAATCAGATGCACTCACATTGGAACCCAAGGTCCATTTTATGATTAGTTATTAGGAGGGCTACTGCTACTGACCTCTGATTCGCTGAAGGAACAACTGCACCAAAATGTACGTTAATCGACACTTGTACCAGGTAACAGGTGAGGGGAGCTTGGGCCCCAAACATGCTATTTACCTACACGTTCTGAAAAAACAGTATGCAACAAATACGCTGGCAGCTGATTGCAATGAAGATTGAAGAAACTCATCTAATAATAACCATTTAGAATGATTTTTTTTAAAGTTTTTAAATGGATTACGGTTCAATTTTGAACCGCTGGTCTAAATAAATAGTTATGTGAATAGCATTATTACCGATCACGTAAATCCTATATTAAGCTGCATACAATCCATGCATTGATTTATTATAGCAACGTCATTAACTGAGTTACTGAGTGATTAAATAGAATATTAACTAGAAACTGTAATACATTATTTGAATATTAATAAATTGCTATGATATGGGGTTTCGAAGTATGCCACAGCCGAATCCAGGGGACCAGGTCAGCTAGTTTATGCATAAACTGGCCTTTGCCCGCGGCTCCGCCACGTGGATGTCGGTTATGGCGACCAAACATAGCCTATGTCCTTTCTCAAGGTCTTCAAAATCGGTTCAGTGTTTTAGGCGTGAAAGACGTACAAACAGACTCACACACACTTTCACGTTTATAATATTAGTATGGATTGGGTACTCTCTTTTCAAACGAAGCCTGATAAGCTACTGTTAATCAAACAATTAATACTCAGAACCGAATTGAAGTTCAAAAGGCACTTTGTAAATTCTAAATAAATGGAAATGGATATTTCAACCGATAACTGGACATTTATTTACTTAGGTTCACCAAGGTCATGAATCAAGAGATGCCAGCGGAGTATTACTCTTGCGGATAATCGATTAGAATACTGTTGCTGTGTCAAAACGATATGATTCTTTAAACTGACCTTTAAGGACAGCTGACAGATGCAGTTCGTGGTTTTAAGAAGGCAACGGGCACAATAAAATGATCATAAAATGTCACATGTCATGCCAACGTCAGTGTCAAACATATTCTCAACGAAAAAACAATGAACATTATACTCACGTTCCGTTTGATTATAATTGTAAAAATTTTGTAAGATTGATTTATTGTCAATTTTTCATTTGATTTGAAATTGATATATGTAAATTAATATACTTATTTCTTTTTTAAAAAGGGAAATGTTACGTGCATGTATCCGATTATAGTTTTAGTTGATCTGTATAGTCCATGTCCCAACCCTAGCATTAATTTGTATTGTCCTGGATCCTCTCTTCACTATGTCATGTCGATTATCCTTCACACTCAACCAATAAAGCGTCTGAAAGAAGTCCAAATCTTTTATTGTCTTAAATCCGTCCGCATTAACCAAACTGTCTTCATAACAATACTATTATAATCTGCAGTATTTGTAATTTTAATAAAAAATTGCTAAGAAGAGAATAAGGCATTTCTAATTTGAATAACATTTACATATGAAAACTTGATAGTAATATTATAGCACCACATTGAAATAGTTTTCACAGGGTTCATTATTCCGGGCTTTGGAATCAATCGCAAGTAACATGATACTAAGCCTCATTATTCATAACTACATGAAGGATTTGGCCTAAAATTTAGGCATTTGTAGGATTTCGGTCAAGTTGTTACAAGGCCCGGATATTCAGGTAAAATTTAATAAGTAGTTATTTAATACTACGCAGTTATGCCATACGGTTTTATTTCAATGTAAGAAGTTTGAAGGTTAAACTAAAAATTAACCCGGAATTTAAGCTAAGTATGTTAATTATTGCTTTTGTTTAAATTCATTCTCAATTTCAAAGTGATGGGAAGAATTTTGTAGTCAGGGTAAGCTCACCTGCAATAAACTGATCAATATTATTGGTAAGTGGCACACACCAATGACGTTTCGATGCTTTTTGAAGTTATGTGTGTATTTATCGAAGATTTATAAGTGCCCGGTTAATGGCAATAGGCTCGCCACTTATTACATTGGCACCTAAACATAAACTGGCGAAATGTGGGTGCACGGACCTCTGCCTACCCCTTCGGGGATATAGGCGTGAGTTTATGTTATGTTATTTTATGTATATGGCAAAATTAAAATGACCACAGTGTTTGACCTCGATTTTATAGAGGCTTATGAATTATAATCAAAGCAAAAAATCATAACAGTTACAATATGTACGGGCTTGTTTACTACTCTTACACTTATTAAAATGATGGGAAATGGTAATTGATTAACAATGAAACTTGTACTTGTAAATGGTAATACTCTTTACAAAGATCAAACTGATATATTATGTAACAAAAGTTCTAAAAATATGAATGATAGATGAGAACGCACGGAATGCTTGATGACTGAATGCGAACTGAATTCATTGCTAAATAATAATAATTTTGAAGTTACCAAAAATGATGATGCGTGCATTTACACGATTTCTTAATTATGTCGAGCGTAGCTCGTACAAAATAGTGAAGTAGACTAGAAGTTGTGCTAGGCTTTCAGACAGCACATTTCATTTTAAATAATGTTAACCCACTGTCATGAGCACTGATCTCTGAGTAATTACTAGTTGACGTGTAATGTGTAACTACATAGGTTCTGACATTCTATACACACACTGAGTTCGAGTAGTTGAGAAATCATGTGCTTGCAGGGCTGCCATTACAATTTATTTGCTGTTAAAAGTTAGTTTGTGAATTTTCATATAGTTGACAAATATATTGAAAAGTTGTGTAGCTTGTTATTTATTTTGACGCCGTGACATTTGAAGATTCTGGCTTTCAGATGCCGCGTCATATGATTTTAGTGGGTAGGATTCCGTGGGGATTTCCACACGAAAAAACCTTACCGAAGCTGGGGGTCCACTGTCCTACAATCGTCCAATAGTTTGGTTAATTTTACTTTTATAGAAGTAAGTGATTATTGACATCGTAACCCCTAGAGGAAAGATTGTGGCAGAGCCCCATTCGTCTTTAAGCAGGTCTATGCTTGCAGGTAAGTTATCGTTATACCTTGTAGATCAGTGAGTTTATACTTATAATTGTGTAAATTTGTACCAGATAAAAGATAGATATTATCGTTTGAGTCGCAAATGCTCTTAATGTCCTACGATTATCACTGCGTACTTGATTTACAAAAAAGTGCTGAAGAAGAAAATGAAATTACAATAATAAAATATCTAACAATTCGCCCGGGAATTACAGAAAATTATGACTACTTGTTTTTATTTTACCTGCTCTGGACAGCCCTAGAGAATAACTGAATGTGTCAATAAAGAACCCGTTCAGTGCTCGATAAAAGGCGCGGCGTAGTAAACAAGCAGTTGTGCATTTTATGTGTAATTAAACGACTTGTGAGCACTCCAGGAAACATTGACTACATTTTGTTTAGTTAAGTGAATATTAAAGTTCGACTTTTGCGTCGCGTTTCCAAGCATGACGTAATATGTCACTTTACGAAATCTGACACGATATTTTGATGATTTGGCAGAAGTTACAGTTGCTGAAACGAAATTTTGACTAAAAATCAACTTCATGTTCTGTAATAATAAAATTGTGCTTATGGGAGCTTCAACATAATAATGTTATTTACGTTTGTAACGGACGGGTAACAGTAGGGTTGTTAAGTAATTTTACACTTTGCTTGAGAATTTTAAGAAAACTCAACGCACTTTATTTTTCAAACAATCTAAGTTTATCAAAGAGTACCGAGAGAATAAGTATACGTGATTAAAATTTGTTTCACTTATTTACATTTATAAATACACCGTCAACCTTTCAGTGGTGTTGTTTATGTTGAATACTTGTGGATATACTTTACTCAGTTTGAAAAAAAAAGGATGATCACTCTTGCCGGGCTCCTAGAGATTACTTAAATTATACGTGGGATCCCAGAAATGGACTTTGGTTTTGGATGGTACTCACGAATGTTGTTCCTTTTTTTACCCCCGAACTCCAGATCCGTAGAGGGAGGCTATGTCGGACTCAAACCGACTAAACCGCACACCGTTTGTGGGTCGTTCTGCTGGGCCGAAGGTGAGGTTGTCTTCGACTTATCCTTCGCACCCCGGCTGACCCAGGGCCAGACCTAGAGGGTCCACGGGGGCCCCAACCAACTCGCCTCTTGTATGGCAAGGCGTGCAACGCGCGCTGCTTCCCTAGGGTGACAGGCGGTACCACAGGTCACCCACAGGCCAGTGTTGTCACATGCCAAAAATAAAGAAATAGGTCACATGAGGTAACATGAGTTTTATAAATTCCTGCTATGGTTATGAGAACAAGGATTCACAGATTTGTAATTCCCCCCCATCCTAATGCATCTGTCAATTACTATTTGTGTACGTTGCTTGTGTACAAGTTCTTTTCATATTGGCTGGCAAAATGGTCAGTAATATTTTTTTTAGATATTTAAATCTTCAGATAGTATGGAAGTTTTAATAGACATGGCCGGGTCTTAGACTGAAGCGACTTTTATTAGGTTTTACTAAGGTAAAAGTTTAAACCGAGTCAAATAAAACAAGTCTGCTTCATTACTTTAACAATTAAATTTTGTGTTCAGAATTTTTACTCTGTAATCCTACTAGTATTATAGACGCGAAAGTTTGTAAGAAAGGATGGATGGAACTTTAACAATAATATAGCTTATTTATTTATTTTATATAATTAGGGAGACCAACAGCTAAAATTTCAACATAATACACATTTAAAAGATACGTGACAGATAAGCAAAACAAAATTAATATAAAATGTCACAGACATCCAGTTATAGGTCTCCACTAATAGCAAATAGTGCAATATCAAATGACAGTGAAGACAGTATATATATATATTTTGAGGTATGATGTACCAAATAAATACCTATTCCACCAATATAAATAGGTCTTTAAGAGAAGATTAAGAAAAATCGAGACTAAGCACCCGTCTTACAGGGTCGATTCGTGAATTAAAAATATGGAAATTAAATTGTTTGAAACGTTCATTCAAGCTACATTATACATCAAAATAACACATAGGCTACAATTTATAACGAAAGCACTTATTATACCGATAACCGACATCCACGCGGTCGGAGCCGCTGGCAAAAGCTAGTAGAAGTAATTATACCGAAGCTCACACACTCACGAGGGTTTGCATTTTATATATCGAATACTTCAATAGCTGAGGCAAAGTCTCGGGGGAAAGAGTTTCAGGAATACGTTCAAGTATTTGAAGACAGTGGAAGGGTAGCAAGGGAAGAAGCTCTTCCTTTACTTCCTATGAAATTTGTATCACAACGTGATAATATAACTAATGCCGATACTGAATTACTGAACTCAGGGATAACTATCCTACTAATCCCACTAATATTATAAACTAGCTGTTACCCGCAGCTCTGCCTGCCTGGAATTCTGATCCCGTTCCTACTACATATTATATTGTTATAATTAGACATCCCTATATGTATTTTAAGGAATCAAGTTTGTAGGTGTGATAGTTTCTGAGATTTCTTGATTAATCAGTGAGTCCTATTTCGTTTGGATTTTTGTTATTCAATCACGCTCTAATATATAAATAATAAATCCTTCTTTTTATATCCGGAATAGGTGCCCATAGGTTGCATAAATGGGATCAAAATTCCACTTGGGTGACACGGTGACCAAGGGCTAGTCACTAATAAAAAAGAATACAAACTATGTAACTGTATTCCAATTTCAGTTTTAATATTTATATTTACAATACAACACCCTAGGTTTTTTTTTAGCATTTAGTAATCACAGAACATCGACCATTCACCTTTTTAGATCAAAGGCACCCACTCAGTAACAGTCCGCCTGCAGATAGCCTACAGTTTTGATCCTATCCGCCGGCCTGAAGACCTAAGCCGATAGTGCCCACACATTAAAGTGATTTTGGTCTGCCGGCAATTCCCTATTTTCCGCCGTATGATCGCCTGCCGGCAATGGTCTGAATCAGTTACACAGAGACTACGAATAACCGTGCAACTTTATTGACATTTTCTTAGTTATATATTTTTTACACATAAATAAATGCACGATTATAAGAATAAAACTCGATGCTTTGTGATGTCAATATGGTTGAAAATCGCTTGCACTTCTTTATTCTTATATTAGTACGTGAAAATCACTGAGAAATAGGTGTTAGCTATTTTGGACCTTATGGACCATGTACATAAAAACAGACAGCCTCCGTGGCGTAGCGGTAGTGAACGCGGCCTCTACGCAGGAGGTGAGGGTTCGATACCCGGTCAGTGCATTGGTCTGGTCGTGCCTCGGAGCCATCGGTCCCGGTAGCCATAACATCTGTGGCAGTCGTTACGGGTAGTTGGAGCCCTCACAAATCCAATAACTGGTCAAGCTGCAATGGTTTGATATCGCCTTTGAGTTGGGGAGGTCAGATGGCAGTCGCTTCACAGAAAATATCGAAGTTTACCCAAATCTACAGTTAGACTAGTAAAAAGCGGACCCCAGACTCCAAGTTGAATAGCTTCGGATGCGACTGGGATGAACGCTAGGATGAAGAATAAGAAGATATCCTCATAATCTCAGGCTAAAAGAATAACATTATTTTATCATTTTATTCTGAGGTTATTACGTAAAAATTGCTGACACGAGACGTCGGTCGACAGGCCGCCGCCGGCCGACTGCCTGCTAATGTGTGCTCGTTCTTCCTGACGACCTAGGATCGTTCGATACCAACACATTATCGGATCGTATTAGTCATCAGTCTAAAATCGTTAACGAATCTGTGAGTGTGTGGGTTATTGCAATTAACTAACAGATTTATATCGTCCGGCCGCCGAACGATTCCGGACAGTCCTAGGCCGTCAGGGCAGGCCATTTTACGTTGGGAAACTCTCGACTCACAACTGCTAGTATGTGGTCGCAAAACTGATAACATGGAATTGCCAGCAAGCTAAAATCGCTTTAATGTGTGGGCGCTATCGGCTTAGGAATGCAGGCTGCCAGACAGATCAGAAACTGACACTGAAGGCGCCCACTCACAAACTGGCGGACTGTTAGTGAGTGAACGCCTTTAGATAAGAAAATCTTAGTCGATTTGAATAGTTAGCATGCTTAATACTTTAAACCTTCATTCAAACATTCAGCTTTTTCAATTTGGCTAACACGAACCAAGCCACGCATATAGGCAAACATCGCTACGAATATTTCCATGATCTTTCCAGTGAACTCTAGTTATTGCAAACAGTCTTACACCCTCCCCCCCCACCATACCGGGGGCGAGTCGTCGACTCCGTGGTCCCCCCTCCCGAGGAAGGCCAGACCGAGAGGAATGGCTCTAGGTCAGCCGGAGTGCGAGGGATACCTATGTCGCGAGAAGACATCACCTTCGGCCTAGCACAACGACCCACAGACGGCGTGCGGTTTAGTCGATTCAAGTCCGACATAACCTCCCCCTCTAGCTCCGGAACAACCTTTATGAATAAATGTGTTCACAATTAACAGACATATTGAGTAGCATCTACATAGTTGAAATAATGAAGTCTATGTAAGAGAACTCGACAACGACGTTTATAACCGAGTGAAAACCAAAATGGAACAATAGAGAAGTTTGCTGAACGCTGTGCTATGCATATTGGATGGTAATTTTAGAATATTGGCGTCTTCTAATTGTGTCATTGAGTGTATTGTCAATATTCAAGACACTTAGAGTGTACTATTATACTATAATCAATTGTTTAGAGCAATACATCAGTAATAATCAGCTGTTCATCTTTACTTAGAGGACTGTGAATAATGGAAGACTTTCCAATTTTAGTTCCAACCAAAGCTGGTACTTCAGAGCCCGGGTCCGCTTCTTTACTCCTTCTCTTCATGAATTAGTTTATTTCAGCTATAACGGGAAGGACTGTCGTTTAACCACTGAATATCGCGAGGACTGCCACGTGCTTTGATTAGCAGGTGTGGTTTAGAGGCTTGGGCTCAAAATATATTAAGAGAATAAAATGTACTATATCTAATTTAACCGAAAATGCCACTAAAATTAGAGAACTTCCCGGCAAAGAAGTCCATGTGGAATCTCTAAAGGCTCTATTAATTGTGGAAACGGCCGTGTTCAACGTCCCGTTTGAGTTTCAAACTAGTTGCGTAACGAGGGACCTGAAACATTTTTGATATAACCAATGATAATTACTGTTCATAAGGATCTTGCCCCTGTGTTACACATACGAAATACGAAACTAATAACAAGATATAATATTAATTGTTGACTTTACGGCTTGTTATATTGAAAGTAAAAGGTTGTACTTTAGTTGTTCTCAAATTACGCAATCGTTGACCATTGTTGATTTAGAATACCAACCCTATTTATAAGGGCAAGGTCGTCTTCGCATAATGAAAGAGGTAAGGTTATCACTTCGATGGGGTTCATCATTAGTCTAGCGACACTTTCAAGCTCAAGTTTCCATAACAGGAATTTCATGGCAATTTGACTATTTTTAAATCAATAACTACCCTCTTTCTCTTTTATTTTACATATTTTTCCGTTAAAATTTTCCCAGCACCATTGCCTAAGAACAACGGTTAATCGGTATGAAATAAATAGTATAATTGGCGGCGTATATATTTACCAAAAGTCAAAGGTAAAATGAAATGCAGGCGCGTGTTTGTGCGCATTATCCCCAAAAGTCCCTCCCCTCCCCATGCTATCCTTAAAAGTCACCCAAAAATCCCATAATTAAGACTTCATATTCAAGGGATTAGAATAAGCAAGCTGTAGTTGCAAAAGGCTGGCTACGTCTGTAGAATTACCGATGACCGTTGAAGCTGACGAGTCCTAGAGTGGAGACCGCGAGAAGGCAAACGAAGGGTAGGACGCCCCCTGGCCAGATGGACCGATGACCTGAAAAAGGTGGCTGGGACAGACTGGATGTTGAAGGCGGAGGATCGGACGAAATGGCGCACATTGGGAGAGGTCTATGTCCAGTACTGGACTGCTGTGGACTAATTAATTGATTAATCTGAAGGATTGGAAGGCCGTAATATAGTAAGTTGGGGAACGGCACAAGTTTTGATTTTATAGACAGGTCTATATGTGTTTAAAACATTGTCCAAAAGAATTTTATTTGTATCTTGGCGGATAATCTTCAATAGAATTATGATATATTTTACCTGTATAGTGTATATAGTAACTACAAAAAACAATGTTCCTAAAAACAGTCTGAATCAACTCACTCGCCAATAACGTAACAAAATAGTTAGAAGTACTTTATGCTAATATTGTGCTACTGATCAGTACTTGATCACTTGATTTAATTTTCTATGAGGTGAAGAGTAGTCTAGTCAATAAATCTCTGTATGCTCTACTAGGACGTTCTATTTTTTTTTTTTGGGTGGAGTACCTACTCATGAAAAATCATTCATTGCTTCCGATAATTCGTGAGAATATCGGTGGACGCCTCCATCATCGCCTCAAAGACGCATATAAAGGAGAAATGAAGATTGTTTCAGGCGAGGTCCGGTAGCTTAATGTTCAAAGCATTTCCCCTGTAAGGCAAAGATCGCGGGTTCGAACCCCGCCTTCACCGATTCAATATTTTTTTATCTTAATCGATTTGACTATTTTATTTATTTTACCCGATTGAACCATAAATTCAAAGAAATTATTCTGTTTGCTAATTCTGGCTGCTTACAAACAATACAAAATACCCATTCAGAATAGATGCACCACGTTGGAGCTTCTCGACAAAACTTATTGTTCTCACGGGAAATCAGGATGACTGCATTATCGACTTGCATTGCCGCATCTCAACAAGACCAGACCCGTCGAGCTTACACCATCTACCGACAAATTCAACTCTCCTGAATAAGAACTCAAAACAGAGACCGATATTAAATTGTCTTCAATTTATCTGAAATAGATATGGTATACGTACGTGTGTATAAGATACGAGCCAAACGCTTATCCTTTCGCACACATTGATAAAGTTTTAGCGCGTTTGAATGGCAATGGCTGACATTATCGTAAAAGTCGAAACTTTGTGTTGAAATAGCTTCAACGAAACATAAGGGGTTCACGTACAATTGCTAAAGTTTCTGATATACTAGGATATACGCTCCTATTGTTCCCATAATATCTCATAAAAATGTCGTAGGATGTAAACTGTCTCGTTGAAGTTTCGGTGGTAGGAGTGCGAGGCGCTTGTAGGTACATATTAAGGAACAAATTCCTTAATCCTGCAAGTGAAGCCATCGCCACTGACCCGCCACGTGGGTCTTCTTGCCGATTGAATTACATGGGGATCGGAGTACACTTAAACAAGTGCGCCATTTGTTCAAAGAAAATTAAGACTGTAAAATTGTATGTTAATTTATTGTATTATAAATGCGAAAATATATCTGTTTGTCTATCTGTATGATACGTTTTCACGCCTAAACCACTGAACCGATTTTGATGAAATTTGGTATAGTGGTAGATTAGACCTTGAGAAAGGACATAGGCTATGTTTGGTCGCGATAACCGACATCCACGCGGGCGGGGCCGCGGGCAACAGCTAGTACTATATAAAAGCGTGACCTATCTCCAAAAGGTTAACAACGATGTTTAAAGTGTTTGTTTGTAACAAGTGACACGCATAAAATTCTAAAGTTGATCCATTAAGTTTAAATTATGAATTTAAATCAATGAATTAAAATCAATCAATCAACTTTAGAATTAAGCATAAATAACATATTCAATATAGAGTATTAAATACTATAATATAAGCCTGACCTATCTCTAAAAAGTTACTATTGAGTTACACATTAAGTTGAACTCAATGTATCAACTTTAGAATTTTATGCGTGTCACTTTTCACAAACAAACACTTTAAACATTGTTGCTAACCTTTTGGAGATTGGTTAGGCTTTTATTGTTGGTAATATGTTGAATGTAAATTCATTCAAAACGTATGCTTTATAGTTCCGTTTTCATAAAGGTCTCGGTTATCAAAAGGCTCGAAATAAAACACTGAAAACCAAATACGAAATTTAACGAAAATTCTTTAGGTTAATTCATTTAGGTACGTCATGAACATAGGTTGACGATGATTAAGTTCATTCTTTTGATAACTCTTGTATTTTGAGTTATCAAAAGAATGAACTTAATCATCGTCAACCTATGTTCATGACGTACCTAAATGAATTGGATTGGGTGACAATTTTATGCTTAAACATTTTCATAGCATTGTAGTATGACTGTATTCAGTGATTCGCATTGGCTGCTAGTTTTACTACATTTTCAATTACTCATAAAAGTATTTCCCATAATAGCTTCAGCCATTAGATTACTATTGATTTATCTTACCATTATTTGTAATTAATAAAGGAGGAAATTGTAAGAAATGCTCAATAAGTAGTTTTTGTTATACAACAGTGTGTCTAGTTGCTCTTTAATTGTGTGCCCAATTTTGATTATCCTGCAAACGAAGGATTCTAAATAAGAATCCTGAGCGTTAGCCAGGGAAACAAAAAAGCACAAGGTGAAAAATGTTTGTACTCGAGGGTAACACGTAGCTTTTCATCCCACCTGAGCGAGGAAATGACTACTTAAATGCAAAAATGGCCCGCGCAAACCAAATTAAAAAAAAAGTACACCAAAGAGGTTCCGAGTTTGAGGTAATAAAAAAAAAAATACATGGAGGTAGAAGTAAATAAATATAATGTTTTTATATTCACAAACTTAGTACACACGATGTTCTAAATTCAATTAACTTTGCCCTCTAGCCTATAAAAATGACTCCTACACTCAGATGTAGCACATAGATAGAGCAACAATACTCTTTCCGAGAAGGGTGTTGAAGGGGTTGAGGGGGTTAATTTATCCTAACTATCATCACAATTGGACGAAAAAAGTTTAAGTATGATATGATAGCAATATTATTCATTTATTAATGTTTATCAAGTAAAATGTAATTTTATTTGTACCTACAGGTAAACTATTTAAAAGCTAAAATTAATTTATTTCGTAATCCACAAATTACATTTGCGATCCTTTAATTTTGTTATGAAGGTCTTACTGATTTTTTTATGAATTCCACAATGTACACCATATTTTTATTTCTTGTGCCTATTTTTTTGTCGTATTTTGTTGTAAGTTTGGAAAACAAACTTCTTCAATGTTAATTGCGATAAAAAATCGTAACGCGTAGTTATATTTCTCATATCACTTAAACAGTAAGTTGGTTAAATGATTTTCCCATCCTCACTGTCAAATCAGCAGGTCTAAAAAACCACTTTATAGGAATCGTATTAGGATAATATTTTCTCATGCGGCAATATTCACACGAAATAAGATTCTGCTTAGAAAATTGTTATGATTTAGCTCGTATGAGTGATTATTTTACAATTGAGATCTACAGAATATTCTTAAAGTGACTCTTTTTAAGCGGAATCGCTCCTTTTGGCCTTTTAAGACCAGCAGATCTTATCCTATCCCATCATAAACATGTTATCACGTGAACAAATAAACTGAAACTGAACATAATTGGCCACCTTCTCAGTTAACACCCACCACAGCCATGTTAATTTAATTGCATTAATAGTACAATGTAAGAGCCCTTACATTTCTTTTTGAACTGCTCAATGAAAGTATGCAAAGGGCCCTTTAAAGATAAGTGCCACTGAAGCGAAATTATAATGTGAACTTGAGAACGATGAAGCGACAAACGACATAATACGTACAACAAACAATGTAATTACCGTTGATTGTTTACGCTTAATGCAACAATGTGTACAAAGCTTCAGAGAGTGGCATTAAGCACTTCTCACGTGGTCTAATTAAGTGTTATACTTAGAGTGGTGGCGGGTGAGGGTGCCACTCAATTATTCGCAACCTGATGCGGGATCACGAGCGCCTGGCACGCCGCGCCCGCTCCGCTCCGCTCGGCCACAAATCCGACCGACGACGCATAGCAAAATTCCACACCGCAATTATGTGGGATATGCGACACTCAGATGGATTATGTGAAATTAAGCGCAGAACAGTAACTAAGTGAGCATAATTCACACACACCTCGCAGACAGCTTGTAAAGATCGCCTCATATTACACATCTGACGTGTGCTACGCAACTTTGATTTAGAGGGATTTTATTAATGTTTATGTTCATGAATATGATACTGTTATACCTCATACTGGCTTAATTATAGAGTTTGCATAGTTTACAGTAAGCATTACCGAACTTAGGGCAGTAGGTTTGATGTTTTTAGTTGGCTCGACTCCGCAAAAACTGTTTCATCATTTCTAGTCACGGCGGGGAGGAATAAGGACGATTAATTCCTGGGAAAATAAAATTTTACATACCATGTCATTTTACTTTTTGATCTTCGGCTATGACTATTTAGAAGACCCATTGGGTTCGCGCCCCTACTAGCTATTCATGTAATTGTACTACATTTTTTTTATACAACTGAGGTGAATGAACAGGCACACGGCCCACCTGATGGTAAGTGGTTACCGTGGCCTATGGACGTGTGTAGCACCAGGGGAGTCACACTCGTGCTGCCGACGCTGTGAACACAGAGAGTTTCTGTGCCGTAAGTGTAGAATACAAGGCAGGAATAGCCTTTAGTCTTTCCACTGACAGCACAAAACCTCTCCAGTGTGCTCTGGCTACCCTACTCGCCGCCGGGAACACAACACGAAGTTATTATTGCCGCGGTATTCTGTAGGGTGGAGGTACTTCCCCAGACGGACTGCTCTTTTGGTTGATCGATTGGACGGGAATACCGTCGTGTCCTACCTACCTAGCGTCGTGTCCTACCTACCTATTACAATTAGTATAACAATAGTCTGAATACAATATTAGACATTGATAAATTAACTCAATTAATTATTTTATATTATTATTAAATTAATTTAATTAACGTGGTCCCTCACTATGGGTCTCTTAAAAACAGCTCAGAGTCGCTCAACTAGCTATAGAGTGGGCTACGCTCGGTATTTCCTTAAGTGATCGCGTCTGAAATGATGATATCCGTAGGAGAACAAAAGTAACCGACGCGACGTAGCCCAGCGAATTAGCTCGTTGAAGTGATAGTGGGTCAAACACAACGCGTAGAACAGATGGTCGATGGAGCACAAAAGTTCTGGAATAGCGACCGCATACGCAATCGTAGTGTAGGACGCCTAACGGTCAGGTGGAAGGACGACCTTATCAAGGTCGCTGGGAAGCGCTGAATGCGGGCTGCTATAAATCGGTCGTTCTTGAAGTCTATGGCCTATGTTCAGCAGTGGACTATGTGTCGCTGATGTGATGATGATGATGATGATGAAATCAACTTATATTTATTGCAGTTTAATGGTTACATTTTGTAGAAGGTTCTTACAAAAAAGAAAATAAAGAAACTACAATAAAGTTTTCATAGAACCAGCAACCCGAAATAACGGTATATTGTTATTCCGGGTAGTAAGATTTTTGATAGCAGACACCCGGTCCTTTGAGAGATTGGTCCAGTACGCAGTGGCCTTTGGGGAATCTTTTTGGAATTTTTTGGAATAATTATCGCCAGTACTGTACAAGTACAGAATTGACTCCAGTAGTACTAGTTACTATAGGTATGGATCCTAAATCATGTTAGACTATAAAAGAGTTAGAGAGAACGATAGGCTTGGGATTAACATTTTTTATCGATACATCAATCTTTTTAAATAACTTTCTCTCTTACTTTAATCATTATTTCTACATTAATTGAATCTGTATATTGGATATATAAAAAAACACTTGGGTATGTTAAATTAACGTTCATGAATCCACAAGTCGTGGTCTTTGTAAACTTGGCGTAAGTTTGATTGCAATGGCAAAATAACAAACAACATGGGAGCAAAGATGTGGATATCAGCTAATAGTTTTTACCAACAAAAAATGTTACGGACTGGTGTGCACAGTGATCCATGATTTGATATAACAATGGCGTTATTTTTATTCACCATAAGAATATCATAATTAACTAAAGTTATATTTGCAATCTCATTGCATGTCCAAAAGTTGAAATCGTGAAAAAATGTTTTTAAGCTTTTAAATGCAGTTATTATTCAAAGGGTATCATTCATTTCAGGCTTCTATGGAGAGGTATACTCTAAAATGAACCTTAAGTTTGTTTCAGTACAGTTTAGTTCGAATTGTAGGAAGTCAGAGCATTGCCATAACGTTGTGAGATTACCAGCATGTCGTTACGATGCTCGTTTAGATATGGCGCATGAAGAATTGCAGATCTAGAAACGACACGAAGTCTTAACGGGAAGTCACGGAAATGTTCTAACTTGGGCAAGGGAGGGTACAAATATTTTCGTATAAATTTTCATACATACACCATTGCAAATTTAATTCTATATTGTAATTTCATCCTATAAATGGAAGTGCTCGCAGTCTTATTACTTTATACTATAACTATAAATGATGTTTGTAACTTTATAGGTGTAGTGAAATCATGACGTGATAGGTAATACACCTTCATAAAAGCATTAGGTAGTTGGAGCCCCAAAAAGTTCGACAACTTGGTCTTACAGAAGAACTTTGATATCAAAAAGCTCGTGGGTAGTTGACGCAAAAAGTTTACTTTTAAAGTGCTCTTGCATAAAATTTAAAATAAAATAGTAATTCATAAATATTTGACATTTTTATGAATAAATTATACTGCTAACAATAGATACCTGCTAGTCTAGTGTTATCTCCGCAAGCCACACTTTATTTCACAATGAACACAATGGAAGCCTGCATTCTCGATGTACAGACTTATTTCGAGGAACGGATGTCCAAGTTCGAGGCAGACCTGCAAAAGAAGACGTCATCCAACACAGGAAGTATAGCTGAAGAGTTTGCTGCTTTCAAAACATTTGTTCTGCAGACACTCAAATCCTTTTCCCAGCAGCTCAGTAGCGTTGCGCGAGAAGTAGACAATTTAGAGATGCGCAGCCGTCGGAAAATCCTGCTTCTACATGGCGTGAAAGAGCAAGAGGATGAAGATATCAGCAGAGTTGTCAATAATGTGATGATACAGCAGCTCAAGATTAGCTCCTTTTCTTCGGCTGACATCAGACGCTGCCACAGAATGGGACGGCAAGCGTCCAATGTGAAGCCCAGGCCTGTGCTTGTCAAACTCCAGACCCATACGATGAAGGGTAGTATATGGTCCGCCAAGTCAAAACTCAAAGGTACGGGCGTGACAATTTCCGAATTTCTCACCAAATCGCGACATAAGGCCTTCATGGCCGCGCGTGACAAATTCGGGATACATAAGTGCTGGACCAGGGATGGCGCGGTTTATGTTCTGGGCGCTGACGGAAATCGGCATCTTATTGTATCGCTTAGTGATTTGGATAGGATACAGTGCTCTGACGGCGAAGCGACGGCATCTACAACTTCCAAAATCCTTACGAGCAGGCCTAAACGTATTGCGTCGAAGAGATAGATTCGTGCTGGGTTTACATACGTATGTACTATTACAAATTTTTCACCTCTTTTGAATATTATGCAATACTTATGCAGCAATTTTTCTTTTCTTTGTATGTACCTTCTATTTATATACTTCATTTGTATTTCACTTTTATTTTATGTCATGTTTATGTTTATGTCTTGTTTGACGTCTTTGACAGTATGAGAATGCGTTCCATGTACCCCAATATCAGTAAGGGTAAAAGTCTTAAGCATTACTTGCAGTTTGAAAATGAGCATTTTAGTCCTTTGATTTAATATTGTTTTCGAGTATCAAACGTCGAATAATGTATTGTTGTGTACACTCAGCTCATGATAATTTAATACCTACTGGAATATGAATTTTACATTTGCATTCTCAATTACTTTTCTGTTATTGTGAAATAATTTCTTGTTTGTTTTTAACTCAGGACTGGCGGGTGGACAGTAAGTGGATTCACTGTTAATAGGTATTATATACTATTGTATATATATATATACTATTTCCCTAAATATACTATTTACGTACATATTATACATTATACCAGTACAACTAATCATCTACAATTAATGAACGATTTAGATAGCGATGATAGCTTTTTCTCCGCTAGTAGTCTTAACGATAGCTTTGTGAGTATACCGCCTGTGTCACTCGAGGATACTCTTCGGTCACAGTTTTCGGATGTCCCCAGGCATTTTAATGTAGTCCATATAAATGCTCAGAGTATTCCTGCCCATTTCCCGGATATGCTGGCTAATCTTGTTCTTAAAAATATTCACGCTATTCTCGTTTCCGAATCTTGGCTAAAACCTTGTCTACCTTCTACTTCCTACACACTTCCGGGTTTCCAGCTTATTAGGAATGATCGAGTGCCTTCTGGAGCTGGTGGCGTGGCTATATACATACGCTCTCAAATCCCTCATACAGTTATCAGTATGTCGCCACAGCCAACACCATCTGATGCTGGCGAGCATCTTTTCCTGGAGCTGGAACTGAACCACTCTAAGGTTCTACTAGGTGTCTACTATCCTTCATCGTCAAGAGTTGATTATTTTTCCTCTTTTGAACACTTGCTAGAAACCTACTTACCATCTTACAGGCATACAATAATAATGGGTGATTTTAATACTTGCTTGGTAAAACCAGGGCCATATAGTGCGCGGGCTATGTCTTTTCGCCGCATTATTCAATCTTATAACTTATCTATCCTCCCTCTGAATACTACTCACCATTTTCCTAACTGTGCCCCAGGTCTTCTTGATCTCATTCTCGTTTCTTCACCTGCTCATGTAGCAAAGCATGGTCAATGCTCTGCTGACATGTTTTCTTACCATGACCTTATTTACCTTTCTTACAAGATTCGGCCACCTAAAGAAAAACCCAAAATTATAATGCAGCGCAATTTTAGTGGCATTGTACTTGACAAGCTTCGTGAGGATGCTCACAATATTGACTGGAACCCTTTGCTGTCGTCAAATTGTATGGATACCAAAGTCAATGCTCTGACTGAGAAACTGATCGAGCTTTATGATGTGCATGCGCCAATCCATGCCATCAAAGTTAAGCATTTACCTGCACCTTGGCTCACACCCGATATCAAAGCGTTAATATCGAAAAAAGCTGCAGCTAAAGCCAGGTACAAAATTAAGGCTACCCAGAGTAATTTGGAGAAGTATGTGGCCCTCAGAAATAAATGCAACAGGGCGTGTAGGAATGCACAACGCCAACATATCCATACCTCGGTAGAAAGCGGGGATCCAGTAAAAATCTGGAAATTTCTGAACACATTGGGAGTTGGAAAGTCACGTCAAGACTCAATTCCGAAAAATTTAAACTTAGATGCTCTTAATGTACATTTCTCTTCTTCGTCCAATCTTAATGGAACTACTAAATTCAATACACTACAATATCTTTCATCTATTCCAACTCCTGATCATCCACCTTTCTTGTTCAACCAATTGACCGCTTGTGATGTTAAGAAGAGCATTTTGTCTATTTCATCCAATGCTGTCGGTAGTGACGCCATTAGCCGAAATATGATTGTGCCAATTCTGGAGGAAATTCTTCCTATCCTATGTCATGTATTTAACTACTCCATTTCTTCTGCTATCTTCCCATCCTTATGGAAAAGTGCTCAGATAATTCCGTTACTCAAAAAATCTAAGCCATGCGCCTTTTCTGACTATCGTCCTATATCTATCCTTCCTTTTCTTTCCAAAGCTTTAGAGCGCCTTATTCACTCGCAACTCAGCTCCTTCCTTAACAAAAACGCGCTGCTAAACCCTCTACAATCCGGCTTCCGACCTGGACACAGTACTGCAACAGCATTGGTTAATATCACGGAAGATATAAGACTGGGCATGGATAGTGGAAATCTCACGCTTCTTTCTTTACTTGATTTTAGCAACGCTTTTAATACCGTAGATTTCGACATCCTGCTTGGTATACTCGGCTCTCTTAACATATCTCCAACGGCTATTGCGTGGTTTCGTAGTTACCTGTTTGGTCGCCGGCAGCGTATCCGTGTCGAAGAAACGAGCTCTTCCTGGTGTAATACGATTGCTGGTGTACCGCAGGGTGGCGTTCTATCCCCGTTACTTTTCGCCATTTTTATAAATACAATCTCTGAAAAATTACTTTCATCCTACCACCTGTATGCTGATGATCTACAAATTTACACTCATGCAACTCCAAACAACTTGTCCGATGCATTTACTGTGCTCAACAAGGACCTGGAGCGGATTTGCGAGTGGAGCAAGAGCCATGGACTCTCGCTTAATTCTTCCAAGACACAACTGATTGTCATTGGTAGTCCAAAGCTGATTGCAAAAATAGATTGGACCCAGCTTCCTCGGGTTACTATGGGCGGAGCAGTCGTGCCAGTTAGTGATAATGTCAAGAACTTGGGTATCTACATGGATAAATCACTTTCTTGGAATATCCAGTTACAGGAAATCAGTCGTAAGCTTTTCGCGTCAGCGGGTGCTTTGCGAAGGCTCCGAAACTTCCTTCCAATTGCCACTAAAACTGCGCTCGCACAATCGCTTCTTCATCCCGTTCTTGATTACGCCGATGTCAGCTATCCCGATCTCACAGAGCAACAACTAGATAAACTTGAGCGACTTCAAAATTTTTGCATACGATTCATATTTGGTCTACGCAAGTATGATCACGTTTCAGATTTTCGTAAACAACTCAAGTGGCTCCCAATTCGGCTTCGCAGGAATGCTCATATTCTAACATTGTTATATAATGTATTGTTTAATCCCACCACTCCCTCTTATCTCAAAGAACGTTTCCAGTTCCTTTATGACACACATACGAGATGCCTGAGGTCATCCGAGAATTTTAGGCTGAAAATGCCAATGCATTCTACTGACTTTGTAGACAAGTCATTCACTGTCAGGGCTGTGCGCTTATGGAATGCACTGCCACTGAACATCAGGCGGGCAAAAACCCTTCATAACTTTAAAAGTATGGTAAAGGACCACTACTTAGCATCGTGTACACCTATATAGCTCACTATTTATAAGCTCACCTATTATTAAACCTTCATACTGGTATGTACCAACTATTTATTTTATACCCATATCTATTTATGTGGTACATATATTTATTTAATTATAATACGTTACGTATAGCGGTATATTTATTTTATTTTCTACTTATTTTTTACTTTTCTCTCTCTTTCTTTCTTTTTGTTTTAGAACACCTTATAACTAGTTTAATATATGATAACTACACCATAATTTTGTTTTATCACATTACTGTCCATCCCAAGGTTGCCTGGAAGAAATCGCTTCAAGCGATAAGGCCGCCCATTGTACATTCAATGTATGCATGCTACCTACTTGTCTCTACTGTAAATTTTATGGTGTACAATAAAGTATTATCTATCTATCTATCTATCTATCACCAGTTGACTGCGAAGGTCAGATGTCAGTTGGACACATCGAATTTCGATCATTTCGTAATTAAACTAGAAGCCAATCCCAACTGAGTTGTGAAAATGCAGGAAAGAAGACAATAACGGAGAACAAAGCGAATCAATTAGGTAATAAGTTATTTTCTCCGTTTACAGTATGGCATCCAACAAATAGTTGGTTGTATATTTGAGGTAAAATTGAAAGCTTCTAAAATAACTTGCTAATGTTGCCAGTGCTACAAAGTTATATTGGGCATTTAAAAGATTAAACTCCTCGTTAGTAGCTTCCATTTGAATGTTTAGACCATTTGCTCGCAATAGCATTACTTTTTTACTTTTAAAGAGAAAGCCATTCTCATTGTTACCATTCACGTGAAGCATTATTATATTTACGAAGTTGTAAGTTTGTTTCAAACTTGACTACTATTTAGATCGTGATAAGTTGCTTGAACTGTTTAAGTCAGCATGACACCCTTCTAGAACACACTATTTACCTGGAAATTGTACAAAAAAATTAAATAAAGTAAATTGAAGCAGTTATCAATATAAATTAAGTTGAGATTGAGACGTTATCACTTATTATGTTGCATGCGCAAACCCATTTGTAACTAAAGCATTCGTCTCTCCGCATCGATGACTATGTAGAGAAGTAGTCGATTGCCTTGGATATCACGGATTATCTTGCAGCAGAAGCGCCGGCCGCATGTCCCGACATGCCAATATCCATTGGGCTCCTGTCTCCGCCGGCGTGCCAGCTATATGGCAAGTGTCCAGACGGTATGTCCTTGATGTCTTGGAAGATGGGTAGCCTTTGGTGTGGGATGGAACTTGCGTCGTCACCCTGGCGTCTTACCATCTTCCAAGTACGATGGGCTGCGCATTCACTGCTGCTGCATCAGCGGAGACTCTCAAATTGCGCAAATATACAAATTTAACTGGTATTTTGAGCCCTTTGGAGTCAAAACGTTGGGTTCGCGCGCGCTATCCTTAGAAATAAAGAAATAGAAATAAATTATCGACTTTTGACGTGACCATAAAGCTGGCCTTGGCCTTGGCCAAGAGTTAGTATCGCTCTTGGGCAGAGGTAGATCGGTAGTAATTTTACAATGCCTAAAGCTGTAGTCTCTCCCCCTTTTCTGATTTCATTTTTATATGTATTATATAGTTTGCATAGTTTTATATATATTTTTTATAACCAGTTGTAAATATTTAATAGATATGCTTTAATTGTATAGGAAAATAGAAAAATATGATTTTCATTCGAAAAAAAAAGTACTTTCATTAGTTGCAAGAATTTATAATGGATACAAATATTAGCTAAAATATTCTAGTTGTGAAATTGTTTTTCAGCTATCATAGTTTCATATGAAAGACTAAAAAGCTTATATGTGTCTATTTTTATTTATTATTCAGAACTTCATTTCATTCAGTGACAAACTCTTTTGTTACTTTTTGGAATCATAAGTCATTTCAATAAGTGTTTTTGCCATCAGAAAAAATACATTACATACCTATATGTACGTAATGTAAATAAATGTAAGTCTTTAAAACCCCAAAGGGGTAGTCAGAGGTGGCTTAACACCCACTTTTTGCCAACTATGATTTTCTGTCGCACGTAATGCCGTCAAACGGACACTTAGTCATGGGCTGTAGGTTTACTGTATGGGAGTGGAAATACGTCCATACTTGCCTACTTCTGTGAATCCATCTTGTTTAAAAATATTTCAAACATAAGGTTAAAATTAAGTTATCGGTATAATCCCAACACTAATTTTTAATTTTGTAATTTTTTTACTGGTGGCTACACTGTTTTTTACTTCTTCTTGCGATGGCTGCGTCCATACGAATTGTGCTCAGGCTATTTAGTTTAAATATACAGTTTCCATTGCTTAAAATCAAACTGTTTTTTATTTCACAAACACATCTCAATCCAACTTCTTTCACGTGAAACACATCTGATTTTAGGCATAGTACCGCAATATGAAGCATGGCAGAAGCCGATCTGCCTAACGGAAGATCCGATGTACCGACTGACGGTGTCACCGTCGTACATTTGTTTCTCATGTTACCACTACTCCATCAATACCGTTTAATGTTTATGAGAACTGGCCAAAAAGTGTTGCAGCTCAGCGCAGCAAAGGCATTTGTGGTCATTGGAGTGAAGTATCCACCAGTCTTCCGAGGAAATCATTGGTCCCTTATCAAGATAGTGTAAGTTAGTACAAAACATTCAAGCTAGTAGTAGAATAAGAATTCACTATTAAGTTAGTATTATGAAGATCGTATGATATAACTATGCGTGTAGAATGGCACTTTAAACTACTTTAATACCCCTTTAAATCATTCCATTAGATATCAGCCTGTTTAATGATATACAGCCTGTTTAATAAATTTATAACTTTAATTTTGAAGTATGGCTGTATAGTATAATTACTTTCGTTGACGTGTAATGCATTATTAATTTCACCAACTTTTAGTGTAAAGATCAACTTTTATGAAATTAATTTCAAGTAACTTTGGAACTGCTATTTAAATCAAGTTTGAGTTTTGGAAATTCATTTTTCATTTTAATTTTTGATAAAATTTTAATAGAATTGTTGCTGTTGCATTAGACCGGTAAATTTTATTGAAACGTGAAACAATTATGTCATGGTGAAGGAACTCTGTACGCCCAAAGGAGTCAAAGGTAATCAAATGTACCTAAATGTAACTTAGATTACTTACGACGTTCAAACAGCTTGGTGTGCAATTTTACGCTTAAACTAATAAAAATGCCATATCTCGCTAATCCCTATGTAGCGCATTTATTCTTTGATCTTTATTATATAATAAAGTTAGTTCATTTTGTGCCAGTAATGAATATTAATGCTCTCGTTTAAGTCATAAAATAAACTTTATCTGAACAACGCGTCGTCGTTGCTCTGCCACCTCGGCCCTAGTGATAAATTCACAAAGAATAAGCCGAACTCTGTCCGTTTTCAATTATAACCAAAATTCGTATTGTGTACTTTCTAACTTCAATAATATCATGAATTATTTACACCGCGCCGTTAATAATAACACGAATTTGTTGTGTTTAACAATGTTGGTGCGGGTTTCGCCATCTGCACGATGTAGTATCTATATACCGTATACATAATAACTTCATGGTGCCGTGATCTATAAAATTGTTTGATCTCTCAAATTATTCAGAGAGCCGGATGATAGTTCGCATGTACACTTTGAATATCAAAACGCAAATTCAAACTTTGTGTTGACTTTGATTGAGGTATAGTTTTGGTTTGCTACACAACTCTAGAGTAATTTCATGATCGAACCTCGAACAATACTATTAAACTAATAGTCGCGGTATTGAATTAGCCACGGGTCGATTGTTTCCACCCTGCGTCCAAACCACATACAGAAGCACGCTTAAATTTTGCAAATCAGAAATTTGAGAGAAATAGATTTTTGTACGCAAAATCGATTGACATCCAAATTAGGATTTCTGGCCCTCAGGCAAAAGCGAATTTACGAGGGATTTGGCAGATTACACGTCTCATCAAATTGGTGCTTATATTCATTTTTTACTTCGAAAAATATTAGATTTCGCGCCATCAACGAGTAAATTCGTGCTGGGTGCCAATAAATGTTTAAAACAGCATAGACATGGACTTGCTTCATATGAATATTCATAAATGAACACAAAAACTGACGTAGGGTCGGCTGAAATTGGAATGCCAATAAATAAACACAGGTAACCAGTAGTCACAACAGAACGCCCTAAAACACCCACACGAATTCATACTTGTACACATTCCTTTTTAAGAACTGACCTTTGTGTGTTAAGTATAATTTATTATTGCATTTAGGATGGTCAGAAAATTACCCTGTATTATATATCTAGATTGGGAGAGGCCTATGTCCAGCAGTGGACTGCAATGGGCTAATCGATTGATTGTTATTTATCTGAATGTTGGAATATCGAGACTTCAAAACACATTTACTTCTTCGCAGAATTATGTTTTATTCAAAACTACGATAAGTCCTTTGGCTGATTCATGAGTTTATTCGCTTTCAATAGTCATATTTGACCATTAATTTTTTTTTGTCAATCAACTTTACAAAATAATATTTTATCGAACTTACCTTCGTCGTTTGCACATTTTTCATACTCTCAACTGCTACATGGCAAAAAAGCTTTATATTATTATTGATATGATTGATAACAACGAATAAAAGACCTCTGGCAGTCTTCACTCGGATGATCACAATTATTAGTATAGTATGTAAAGACAGAAGCAAGTGGCCTAACACGGAGGGAAATTGTATGTAAATGTCAATATTTATTTACTTAAAGTAATAAACACGAAATGGGCCAAAATATATCAAAATCAATCAAGCATTAGCCTAATGTCTCCCATTAATTTATCCCAACTTAAATTTCGTTTATTTCAAAATGTATATATAGTTCGCAAAGTTATAATAATTCCAGTGTTCACAATGTTTATCTAGAAACTAAAAGTATGTGTTCACAAAATTTCAAGTCGCTTATTTTCAGAACAAAGGCACGTGAGTCAGAAAGTTGTAAGTAAGGTTATAAACAAGAGCTAATCTGGTTCTGTACTCCGTTACGTTTGTTGTACAAACATGGTATGTTTGTGCAGACAATAGCTAAGTACAATAATTGTGCATGAAGTGGCTGGGAGAGCCGTGCCTTGTTGGCACAGCGGGCTCGCTAAGCCTTTCCGATGTGTGACTAATGTTTGTATATGGTAATGAAATGGTAATGAGTGCGCTAGTTCTCCCTAACTGGATCATTGAAGCCCGTTTTCATCACACTCGTTCGGTCATCGGCGCGTCGAGTGGTTTGCTAAGACACGGCCTGCACAAGCTTTTTGAATAAACAATGCACTCTACTGTTGAATGCAGAGGCTGAACACCGCAAACATTGGTGCCGTGAGTTGTATAATTCTGGGTGGTTTGAACTGAAGACGCTATCCTTATTAGAGTGGGTTAAACTATTCAGAACTAGTAATCGAATTAAGCATGCTAAATTTTTTAGTTGTGTGGAACAAAAAGCAATTTTAAGAATTGGTACCATAAATAGTTTAGTTTCGTTCGGGCAAGAAACTAAACTATTTATGATACCAATTCTTAAAATTGCTTCTTATATTTTATTAATTTCGCTTGCTGTGCTTGCATGCAGAATTTGTATGTATTGTCTGGAAGATAATACATTGATTTGTCACTATCGGGTGTTCTGATCTGATGGTGTTTTCGAGATATGCATCTGTTGAGCGTTAGTCTGCTAGGTCACGGGTGCGATAATACAAAAAAAATATGGAAATAATAAACTACATTTTTGTCCTCTCATTCTCATTTCATAAACTAAAAAAAAACTAGTGATTTCAGTTTTGTTTTCAGGTTTACTGGTTCAGAATTTTGTTTTTAATTAAATTATCTCCAAACTATCTTTATAAAAGTTGTTAAAACGATATAAAGTTGTACAACAAATGTAGGGTAGGTAGCTTATAGTCTAATGGGATTACCAGTTTAACTTTACGTCACTAACGAACGTTACTCAAGTTTAAATAGATATCATCTATTTTTTATTGAAGTTGTAACATTTCATACAACGAGTAGGCGTATCAATTATCCATTTCATAAATTATAATTGGAACAAATAGCTAACGATCGGAACCTAATCTTAATTAAAATTTCGTAATTCAAGAGGTTTTGAAAATCCGTGAAGTTGAATTCAGAAGGAAATTATTTAACTTTATGAGATTCACCTCGATTAGTTAGACTGGGAAAGTAAAATGCCCAGATCAAAGCACTAAAATTTCAGCGTTTTTTTTATATAGGACACATCAATTTAACTTCACATTGCCTGATGGTAAACTGAAGGCAAAATCCCAGGAAAGAGGGTGACCATGACATGACATATACGTGCCATGTTAACAATGGTGGCACTCAGCTTGACGGCCTCGTCAAAAGAGAATTGTCGTCGCAGCACCGCGTGACACCCACCGGTCCCTTAGTGCTGCGACCACAATGCCTCCTGCCCGGCTATGCGCTTGCTGACCCTTGAACGCAATCCACCCGAGATTGAATTACTATGAAGGGTTTTTCGCAATCGGGCACGGTGGTACCCACCCGGCCGAAATTTATGACATATTTGTACCATCAAATTTCTACCACCATTGAATACTCGCTATTCGCATTTGTAACTCTATGAGCTTCAACCTCAGACAGTAGTACAGTAATTTTTTTCAAATAAAATCTAACGATATGTAAAATTAAAGGCGTTTTAGACGTTTTTACTCTAGATCACTTTATAGGAACATTTTCTAAGGAAAATTACTTTTTCAGTCGGTTTTATCATGAAATATGAAGAATAGAGAATAGAAAAAGTTTGACATTAACTTCGAAAAACAAAACATAAAAATATTGACAAAGGTTCAACTTGAGCATATTTGTGGGCACTTTTCATATAATGGATTAGAACATTGCAGGAATATTGGCTGTTGACAGCCTATACAAGTGTGGGTCGTCTTTCTTTTTGTCGTTGGTGGGCATAGCTAACACGATTTATATTTAGAATTTATGGTTTCTTAAATTGATAGCTCTTAGAATGGCATATCAGGGCCCAAAACTCAGCCCAATTTATTGCATAAACGTGGACATGTGGTCTCACAGATCACTCTCAAAATTTAAAGTGAAAATGCTTAAGAAACATACAGCTGGCGTTGTAAATTTCTTTCTCAACAGTCGTTTTACCACTAAAACTGAAGCTACTGAGACCGACATACGTATGGGGTACGCGGAAGGTGAACGCGGAGCAATCACAAACTGCAAGCGGTCTGCGAGACCGCATATCCATAGTTATAGGTTAAAACTAAGTTGTTAAGAGCAAATAAAACTGTTTTATTGATTATAATTGTATTTTTGTCCAAACTAAAGGTGTGTATCAAATATCAGAACAATCAATCAACAGGCAGGGGCGGGGGGAATCAAAGTATCAAGATCATTTTGAGTACTTTGTTTATCAAAATCGATTTGATGCTAACTGTACATAGGTACAAATATGTAACATTCATTCGGAGAGCCTAACTGCTAGGCTCGTGAGACTACATGCGACATGCTATGGAATGTGACGATCAATTTGTTCATTGCAAGCGTCAACCATCCTACGCTGGGAAATTAGCAACAAAAACAGTCCCTCATTCTAAATGGGATATGTGATCGCGTAGTGACAGAGCCTAGACTTGTTGAGACAAAGATTTTGAAACTAAAAGTTACAATTTGATTAACTAAACAAACAATTTTTATACACTTATTTTTAATCACAATATCATTTGCAGCTTTATCACTGGCAACATTGTCGTAGTTGTTTGTAAAACCAGCACTCCAAAATAATTTTTCATCTGCCGTGCTACTAGGTGCCTTGTTTTTATTATTCGATAAATGATCGTACGTTAAAAATGAAGCTTTTTATTATGTATCCCTCCGATGAGACATAAACAGCACGCATGCTGGAACGCAAAAATATATTCAAATGTGTGTAGCAGTATAAGGCACTCGATTTATTCGGGCTCAGCCGGCGGACATAGAAATATTTATTCAAAAAGTAGGGAGTGAGATAGACTTGTCAAAATATGGCCAAGATGCCGACTAATACTATATGCTACGCGCACACTTTTGAATTTCAAGTATATGTAAAATCTTTGGCGAATATAAAAAGGGAACACATTTCAAATCGCGAGCGATTTAGTCAATGTATGCCAATGTGCTTAAAAGAGGTCACCCTTATGATTGCAGAGTTGAGAAAATTATTAGGGTGGGAAGTCTGTCTGTACCTAAGTCATGTTCAAGAATAGGGGACTAAGGGGTTATCTGCAAGAAATTGCAAATTTAATGGACGTATTGTGCAACTTGTTAGTTCTCTTCTTTTTTTTAAGTAAAGGGATGGGTGTTTATCATCGATGTGATATTCTCTAAAAAAAAGTAAATCAGATCGATAGAAATAAAATGAAAACGAGTATATTGGCAACTCCAAATACCTAGTTGTAAACAGAACGCTTGTTGTGCGACTTACACTTTGTAATTTTTTTTTATTGTTATAAATCTTTTAGAGGAATAGGCTTGCAATGCTCGAGCGATGCCTCTTTTGCAAGTGTTTACAGGTAGTACCTACTCAGCGATTATGACTGAGATAGTATGTATTGTGAAGGTGAAATAAAATCCACTATCTAATAATAATATACCTAATAAGATCTATGTCCAGTTATCCATAGATCTGATATCCGATACGATAAAGCTGTGCTAAAGTTTCGATATCTATTTGCTTTATTTCTGTTAATATACGAAACCGTACTATTCAAGGAACCGATTGTTTATGCCCTCGACATGAAGCTGCGGGGAGGTAATCCATCTGCCAACGATTCACTTATGTTTATTTCAATTTGTTTATTTAATGCCTCTACTGATCTCCTTACGTGTAATTACTTTAATGTGTATATGTTTCTCTAGTAATGTTGTTAATGTAAGTAATACTTAGTATTTGTTTTTTGAAACTTATGAAATTTCTTTATCGTATCGTAGCGCGCTCACCAGCCGAGGTATAAAAGTATCTACCTATATGAAAACATGACTGTCACCCAAACTGATTTATTAGCTACTATAGACAGTGGCTTTGATAAGTCTTTAACAAATATTCTATATAAAACATTTTTGAACATAATAATTAATATTTTAGTCATTAACAGATTAATTATTATTAATCTGTTAATGACTAAAATATTCTTGTACAAAGCGCGCTGGCGGTCTACCTCTCCATTAGTGCACGGTTATACACCACTACCAAGTCTCTACTGACTCGGGTATTAACACTGACCAGTAATAGTACTCGCTGGACTGGTGTTCGGTACACATATATTGTGTCCAATTGAAATTCACCACATTGGCGCTGATACTTGCGGCACGCAGTAGTGAGTGTAGTTGGAACTAATACTGATGATGGACCACAATTCTCCTGTGTCGATAATTTAATATAAACGATGAGTCTTACGTATCAAATAAACATTATTGCCATTTTAGACAATTTTTATGGTAAACGCATAAATAAAAACAACAAACAACGTCAATTTACAAACTAATTAGTTCTCAGTGCACACACGGTGGCGCTTCAAATCGACACAAAAAGAAAGCTGTTATTTTCTATGGAATAGCCAGTCCAGCTAGTTATAGAGGTCAGTGGGTATTAAGGTATTGGTGGCATATTAACCTGAAAGCAAAAGCGATAAGTCTACTGCTTGCTGTTGCTCTGTTATGAGTGTGTGAGTGTGTTTCCTACTTGCTTCCTTGCGGCGGCGGCGCGCATCGTAGGACGATGCGCCCCCCCCCCCCCCCATACCGGGGGCGTGTCGGGGACCGTGTGGTCCCCCCTCCCGAGGAGGGCCAGACCGAGAAGAATGGCCCTGGGTCAGCCGGGTTGCGAGGGATATGTCGCGAGACAACCTCACCTTCGGCCTAGCACATCGAGCCACAGACGGCGTGCGGTTTAGTCGGTTCGAGTCCGACATAACCTCCTCCTCCGGCTCCGGGGGGGTATCCGTGGGGATTTCCCGCACGGAAAAAAAACTCGCTTCATTTTGATCAAGTACTAGTTTGTTATTGTTAATCGACATTCAACTGACATGTTTTAATATTTCGAAGTAATACTATCACATTAGTACCTACGTTTAATACACTGGCCTGCAAAAGTAAGTATCGCACTTTTCAAATGTAATTTCTTGCTTAACTATAGAAGGTAGAGATTTAAGATTAAAAAACGTTTTGTTGCAAATTGTATAGGCTTTAAATCTTAGAAACTAGTAAACTATACATTAGTAACATTTTTAACTTTAAAAAGATAAAACAGTGAAAATAGACATTTTTAGCTTAGTGTCAAAAAATTTTACTAAAATGTATTACATGTTATTTAATTTTTAATAACTGGTATTGCCTCCTCGAGCTCTGATTACAGCTTCGAGCGGGTTTGGCATACTGAACACTAGGTTTCGGAGCCGATGTTGGGGAATATTCTCCCATTCTTCTACCAGGGCCTGCTTTAGTGCCCCGACGGTAGTAGGTGGTGGTCTGCGACTTCTGACTAGCCTCCCAAGCTCATTCCAGGCGTGTTCGATCGGGTTGAGATCAGGACTTCTTGATGGCTTGGCCATCAAGAAGCCAAGCCATCACGCTGATACCGACCTCCTGAATATACTCTTGTGCGATATGAGCCGTGTGTGGCCGGGCATTATCATGCATCAACAACGATTCATCACCCATATTTGCTAAATACGGCCCTGCATACTCATTGATAATCTCTTGGGCATATCTTTGCCCAGTGAGAGTGCAACATTACTAGTTTCTAAGAATTAAAGCCTATAAAATTTTCAACAAAACGTTTTTTAATCTTAACTCTACCTTCGATAGTTAAGAAAAAAAATACATTTGAAAAGTGTAATACTTACTTTTGCAGGCCAGTGTATATCAGCAAGTATGGCGTACTGTTTGATCAAACATATGCGTTCTCATAACGGAGAAGGATTATGACGATATAAAAAAGGATGACTCTTAATTGAGCTCAGCGGTGTCATAATTATACGAAGTATAGACGGTTATTGTGACGTCATAAGGGTAGAAATATAATCTTCGTGATATAGCTATCACACAGAAATGTATTGTATATTTGGAACAATTCTCGTCATGCGAACGTCACTCCCAGTTGTATTTAGAGCTTGCACTTTGGACTCCGAGGTTCAGTCTACTTCTTTTATTGATTTGTTTTGGCTCTTGTAGTGACTGCCGTCTGACCTACCAACCTCGATCGAAAAGCTTGAACAAAGGACTCGGCAAAAAATAACACCATTTACAACAAAGCTAAAGAATGAATTTGTTTCCATTTTACGGTTTCAAAGAACCTGATGCACAGAATAATATCATCCCACATGTATGATTAGTTGCCTTTGCTGGTACCTACTTCGAAGACACTTGAATACTAAAGGCACAGACAGCTCCAGAGTTAGCTAACTCGAACTTTGAATGTATAATCCTGGTTTAGATAGATAGATAGATAAATAGAGAATACTTCATTGTACAGTCAGCATCATTAAAATGTTGCTAACAAAAGTACTCAAAATAATCCAAATACCAAAATTCCAATTTTATATTGGTTATAAGAGTACTCAAATAGTTGTAAGTGTCCAGAGTGGTCTAACTATCTTAACAATCGTCTTCCAAAATTATGTCAGTTAGTAGAGTATTCTTATTCATATACACAATCACGCCGGTCGATGGTATCCAGTCAAGTATAATTTCAAAAAATCTAGACATTGTCATTTAATCGCATTTTGTATCCTTTTCTTACTTGTAAAGCCATCCCTTTCACACAATGGTGGGATGATAAGGGATGGGTATATGAGTAAGAAAAAGATACAAAATGTGTCAATTGACAATGTCTTTTATATTTTTTTAAATTGGCAGTTGAATAAGCCATGATATATCAACTTGCGTTGGTGAGAAAAGTATGAATGTCTAGATTTTTTGAAATTATACTTGTCTGGATACCATCGACCGGCGTGATTGTGTATATGAATATGAATACTCTACTAACTTACATAATTCTGGAAGACCGATTGATAAGATAGTTGGACCACTCTGGACACTTACAACTATTTGAGTACTCTAATAACCAATATAAAATTGGAATTTTGGTATTTGGATTATTTTGACTACTTTTGTTGGCAACATTTTAATGATGCTGACTGTACACCATAAAATTTACAGTAGAGACAAGTAGGTAGCATGTATACATTGAATGTACAATGGGCGGCCTTATCGCTTGAAACGATTTCTTCCAGGTAACCTTGGGATGGACAGTAATGTGATAAAACAAAGTTATGGTGTAGTTATCATATAAAATAGATATAAGATGTTCAAAAAAAAGAAAGAAAGAGAGAAAAGTACAAATAAAGTAGAAAATAAAATAAATATGCCGCTATACGCAACGTTTTATAAATATATAAATATATATAGCACATAAATAGATATGGGTATAAAATAAATAGTTGGTAGCTTATAAGCAGTGAGCTATATAGGTGTGCACGATGCTAAGTAGTGGTCCCTTACCATACTTTTCAAGTTATTAAGGGTTTTTGTCCGCCTGATGTCCAGTGGCAGTGCATTCCATAAGCGCACAGCCCTGACAGTGAATGACTTGTCTAAAAAGTCAGTGGAATGCATTGGCATTTCCAGCCTCAGATTTTCGGATGACCTCAGGCATCTCGTATGTGTGTCATAAAGGAACTGGAATCGTTCTTTGAGATAAGAGGGAGTGGCGGGATTAAACAATACATAACAATTTTAGAATATGAGCATTCCTGCGAAGCCGAATTGGGAGCCACTTGAGTTGTTTACGAAAATCTGTTTATCGGTTTAACTTATCTTCTTGCATACATTCATATTAAATTGGTGTTTGTAGTACAATTTTGTAGTGTTAAAAGTGAAAAAGAAGGCAATTCATTTTTTTTTAAGAATATTAGTATCTAACCGAAGTGACTAATATTCCCTCAAACCCCTCCGGCTAAGCTAAATTGCTTGTGTTTGGTGAAATTCAGGATTCGAACCCGGGACCTTAAGATCGTAACGCTAACTCCCTAAACACAAAACTTATAAGTATACCTAGTACCTATTATATTTCCATTTACAGTAAACTGTATACATCACCCTCAAAGATAACAATATAAAATAGAACGCCTTACATTTATTAAAATAATTAAGCGTCTATTATTATTTGAACGTTCCCTTTGACAATGGACTATTTTACACGCTTATGCGATAGGTTTATTCTCTGAAGCCACATTACTGGTAGAGCCTCCTTTTGTTAATTGTGGCGCTATTGAAATATCATGAATACTGTTAGAAATCACGAGGGTTATGTTTGTGGTAATTTTCGTGGCTATCTACTTGTATCTAAATTAGTTGTTCTTACTGTCCGATTCATCAACACAGAGCCTAAACCGCTGGACCTGCCTACTTGAAATTTTGCACAACGTAACGGTTTAACGTGTTCTTCGGCACGCGGGGTTTCAGTGTTAAAATGGTCCCTCAACCTAAAACGGATCTGCTAGTATTGCTTAAGCTCTCGATTACCACTTGGATTCCAACCCCACTCCTTAACTAATCCATCAATTACGTATAGCAAATCTTTGATTTAACTTCTAATAAACAATAGTTTTGATCAACTTCATAAATGAAGACATACATTTGTAACAACTATTCATCAGACCTGTCACACGACACGTATATCTCAAAAACGTTAAAAGAGATCACTGATATTATCAAAGCATCGATTGCTTTTACAAGCAAACGTAGTAACAAAGTATATCAGCATACAAACAATGTCGGAATATCAAATAATTCCATGAGTTATTGCTTGTCGAGTAACAAAGCGCTGTTATTAATTTTTCTATCGAGAATCCGGGCCAAGTGTGTGAACGGTGAAAAGGGAAAATTTATGAAAATTATTATCGGTAAGCTCAGCTTTGTATTTAACTTAAGGAACGTATACTTCTAACAATGTATTAAAATAGCTTCAGCGTCAGTAACAACGTTTTACCTGTATAATCAACCAGGAAAATATAGGTTCCCTTTTATAACAAGCATGGAATGGAATGGAAAGCATATGAATGATAGAGGTGGCATAAGGAGGAAACAAGAAAAGGTACCACTCTCTCAGGGTCAGCAGCACGATTGTGACTCCCCTGACGTTGCACCTGTCCATTTCCATCAGGTGTGCCGTGTGCTTGTCTGCCACCTCAGTGGTATAAAAAAGGTAAAAAGAGACGTAAATAAATATTGCATACTGCTTCTTAACATCCATTGGAATGTCGAAGTTTTGATGAGAGCATCTGCTGGCTGGCAACCCAACCCCGAGAAGAAAACCTGACCCTCGTCCGTCAATAAGCAGGTATATACCAGCTTAAATGCGAGATTGGCTAGATACTATAAAATTCTGGCGAGGTACTAATCACCCTCTATATAAATCAATAACACCACAAATAAATACTTAAATCAGATTACTACTAAACAATTAAAGATTGGAAGCATTAAGTTATTTCAAAGCATGGTTTATTTCCATACTAACAGAACTGGAAACTGTATCTTTTTATTATAAAATAAAAATGGATGTTGCTAATCGGCGGATTCAGCTAATTTCATTTCCTATATTCATTAAGTTTTCTAACAAAAATATTTATTGCCACGTTCTTTTTTTGGCGTTTTAGTTCCACAGAAGATTTAACAACAAAAAAAACACCCAAAGAATGGAACGGAATTTGAAGCGGGCGATGCCGTGGACATTAAATAGTGACCTGTATATATTAATAAGCGATAACCTGAGCCCATAGGCGTTTTTAAACCGAGGAGTATCACACAATCCTCATTACCTAAAAATGTACACTCACGGAGGAATACAAAACAAAGTTGATTTACTTGTGATCTTTAATAGGGTTAATATTTGACCAGATTCTGCTGCCCCATTTCACTTTGATTTGGGAACATCTATATTAATCCTTTTTGGTTTATCGTTAATCATGTAGCAGTGAGTTGCGGTTATAAAGAATTGCGTCACCTACAGCCAAAAGGAAATGAGTGATCTGCTCAGAGATCACACGTTTAAAAATTACAACCGGATCAATGTGCATATAACACATAAAGTTCTAACATCTACTCTTGACACGGTAAGTTAAATAGCGCAGTTATGTTTACCGACCAGTCATGGTTGACTTTGAACAGACATTATGCACAAGTATGTATGTACAGTCGCCCACGACCTGTGTGTTGTGTACCATTTTTTTTTAAGATAGATCACCTCTAACCATCTATAACTTATCAAACTATTTCAATTTATTTTCAGCTATGGTTTTTTTACTTTCTTCATAATTAAATGAGCAATAACTAATGATAAGTGAGTAAAAAAAGTTAGGTCAGGTCGACCAGTTGGCGGCGGCCTACTCGATTTTGCTGGTTTTAATTTTAAGGTTTAGGCGCTAGAAGAAATCATGCAATAGAGTAAAGCGAGCTTGCCTAGAAATTAGAATGAAAGTTTAATTATCACAAATTGCAAAAATCGCAGTTTTTTTCTTATTCACTAGCTGATTACCAAGGCTCAATACTCAGACCACATTACCGGGAAAAAAATAGCTTATATTTTTCAACTATAATGTAGCTATTAGTGAATTTTAGTGAAAGCCCATCCAATTGAAACAAACCAACAATTAATTAAATACTTCTTCTTCATACTACACACACCGGCAGAATTAGCGGAACACAAAAAAGGAGAGTATAATATAGTTAGCTTTATTTTTAAACTAATAATAATTAAACATGAAACAACAACAACATGTTTAATAACGAGTGTTTCCCCCTTGTGCCCTGATTAAGGTTTCCATCCGTCTGGGCATGCAGCGAATGATGTTGTCATTGATTTCTTGGGGCGACCTCTGCCATTCTTCAACCAACGTGATTCGCAGCTCGCTCTGATTGTTAGAAGATGGCATTCTTGATTTGACACTCCTCTTTAGCAAGTCCCAAATGTGTTCAATCGGATTCATATCCGGGGACCGTGCTGGCCACTCCATCATCGTAACACTAACATGGTTTAGGTATGCCTGTACTTAGCGAGCACTGTAAGCCCGAGAATTATCCTGCATTAAAATGAAGTCGTTACCAATTAATGGGGCAAATGGCACAACATGTTCCTCTAAAATCTCCGTGATATACCGATCAGCAGTCAGATTTCCGCCGTCGACTACCACTAACTCCGTGCGAGCCCCTAAACATATCCCTCCCCAGACCATAATTTTGTGTTCCGCTAATTCTGCCGGCGTGTGTATATGGCATTACATATTGCATATATTTTTCCGAAGCTTCACCCGCGTGGTCAGTTATCGCGACCAAACATAGTCTATGTCCTTTCTCAAGGTCTTATCTACCCCTATACCTAATTTCATAAAAATCACTTCGGTGGTTAAGGCGTAACAGTTACTGTCGTATTTAAACATTAGTATAGATTAGTATAAATAAAACTCAGTTCAATGTAACCACAGCTTATCTCAGTTATCACACAGTCTTCTAAAATAAAAATAAAACAGATGGTAAAATAAATATCAATATTTACATGCTGAGCCTGGATCTGTTTATCTGCCAAGAAGCAACAGCTGCGGCTATACGCCTAAGGGCACTCAGCCTATGGAGCGAGAGAAACACAGGACACACCTCACTGCTCACAGATCTCACAAAGGAGATACCTATGATAGGAGCAATAAGTGATCGCGTACTTCATGAGGATCACCGCTGTGAGGCTTTATGCCAAACGGAATTACGCATCTTCACAGATGGATCAAAAGCTGGTACAGGCACCGGGGCTGGTGTCTTCTCGGAGGACCTTAATATATCCATTTCAACACCGCTGGGGACCCATAACACAGTATTTCAAGCTGAATGCATGGGGATTACCCTGACAGCTTCAGAGGTAATGGCCAGGAGAGTGGAAAGCCACTCAATACGCATACTCTGCTTTAAACAGCCACACAATAAACTCGGGACTAATACTGGAGTGCCATCTAAAATTTAACCAAATAGGCCACTTCAACCACATAACTTTGCAATGGATAAAGGGCAACAGCGGCTCGCGCGGCAATGATGCAGCAGATGAGCTTGCCAGGAGAGAATTTGGCATAGTGGTAATGGGACCTGAGCCCATAATACCGATCCCCTTTGCATACCTACGAACCGTAGTAAACAAACGAACGAGAGATCAACACAACACCTATTGGATAAATCTGGAGGTTTGCAGACAGGCAAGGGAAGCACTGCCTGTGCTTGAAAATAGATTGACCAGGCGTCTTCGACAACTGACCAAACGGTAACTGCGCACGGCCACAGCTGCCATCACGGAGCACGGCTCCTTCAATAAACACCTTTTTATTTTAGGAATCATCGACAGCCCTCTCTACAGAGCCTGCATGAGACAGGAAGAAACAGCGGCACACGTGCTCCTAAACTGCCCTGTAACCGCCACATACAGGGTTAAGTACTTCAAAAGCACAGGTACCCTCCGGGAGATCGCCAGCAGCGTGAATAGCTTGCTGGCGTTCTTCAATGAGTTGGGGTGGATCGAATAAAATACCCACCCTTACGCAAAAACCGCGCCTTGTCGTGGAGTTGCTGAGACCAGCCCGAGTTACCATACCATACCATACCATGCTGAGCCTGATACCTCTAGATTGAATAAGGGTAAGATTAATTAAGCAATTATAGTAATTTTGAATACTTTATGGAAATACTACGTAACCAATTTCATTAATTTTGTTTTTACCTGTTTTGTCCAAATGCCGTACCTGTTTTAGGCTTTCCATACGGGCAAAACGGGTAATTATGGTCGTAAGCCATGTTTTTTTTTATGATTGATGCTATAATTTATTAGATAACGAATCGTGAAAGTAAATATGATGATGATTATGTTAATATTTCTCTTCTTATTCCATTACCAACTTTAGCTTACCAACTTTGGGCACATTTCCCCAAACAAATATCTATAGAAATCTTTAGAAAACAGATGAACGATTTTTCTGGAAAATTGGTAAAATACCTGACAATTTTACCTTATTCCTGGTCATTTTTAATAAACACTTGCTATCTTAATTATTTTACCACTTGCTACCTTTAGCAATCTGATCCTACGAATACCTAAACTTTAACACTTTTGTCGCTCACTGTACTATGTACTTCGTTTACTCTTTAGTTTTGAATGTTCTGATTGCTTAAACACTTTCCATGGAAGGAAGTAACACATTACTGTTAGTACACTATTGTTTTTTCTATTTCTGTGCACACAAATTGATGAGTAGAGGAGGAGAGTGAGACAGTGTTATAGGTAATATGACATAGAAAATGAAAAGGAAATTAATATTCAAGAAGAGCTGCTGCCCGCGGCTTCGGTCGCGATGTATTTTTATCCCATTCCTGCAACCCATGGGATATTCTTGGGATTATCTACTTTTTTTTTTAAATTATATCCTATGTATTATTCCAGACTTTAATGTATTCTTTTAGTCAGAAAAAGGTGATCGAATCACAAACATCCAAATATGTTCATCAATTTTCACATTCATAATATTAGTAGGATATAATACTTTTGACCTACTTGAAAAGTGGCAATCACGCCAAGGAACTCTGGTGACCTCATCAAACACTTACGTAGGTATACTTCATTCTGCAGAAAATGACGACAAAAAAGGTGGATAGAACACAGTGGAGTTAAATACGTCTCAATTAATTAGCCCGTAGCAATGCACTGCTAAATATAGGCCTTTCATAATGTACGTAATTGCTACCGATCCCGATCCGTATGGACTGTATCCATCCCAGCCATTTTCTTCAAGTCATCTGTCCATCTTACTGAGGGCGTTCCGCCTTACGTTTGCCTTCTCGCGGTCTCCTCTCTAGGACTCGGTTACTCCAACAACGGAAAAATATATACTTGGATCCGAAAAACATAGTGGCGAAATGTGTGTGCCTGCCCTTTAGGGATTTACCGTGAGCATATGTATGTATTTAGTATGTACATACTCCTATATTCTCGGTAAAGGATATAAATTAAACTGTTTTGTTCACGTGTTGTGCTTGTTTTTATAAATATGGTCAATTTGTTAAATTAAAATAAGTACCTACATATCATGTCACCGTTCAACCCGTTATACAATTAGATATGAATACATATAAATGATATCGCATTCATATTTACAGAATGATTCAATGCATATGCTCGTTTACAAACAACGCATTCAGCTGCTCTGATAACAATAAGTTTCAAGAGAATAATAAAATCCGCGCCGGTTGCATTCAGAACTGAGCACGTAACATAACGTATGGTCCAATTTTGGTGCACAATTTACCTGCAGATGCAACAAACACAAAGAGGCTATATTTTCGCGAAGGAGGGCGGAGGAGCTCGGATTACAGCGGCCATCTGCCGGTGACACCGAACAATCAAGCTAACGAGGCACGCTCCACGCTCGCGACACAGGATTAGAGCCTAATGCCACGGCGAACAATACCGTCGACGCCCTTTATCAGTTACACTTAGACGCTAACAGATCGCTCGTGTCGCGACAATGGCCCTTCTTGTTTATGGCTAATCCTAAGTGGATTACTCGTGGCCCACAGTAACGTGACGCAATACAAGTACCGCTCAGTAGTTCTACTCTATAATTTATAATCAAAATAGTTATGACTTATGAGTGCCAGTAGAGGTTGATGGATTGAGTTTGTACGGTGTATCTAACTATTGTGATTCATTTCTAGGCTGAGCTTTTCGTCTGTAGGTTCTTTCATTGATGACTCATCCCATTCGAAAACATTACTATGAATTAGGAATGTTGTTGCTAGACTAATATACCACACTTAATATTCTGGCAATCGAAAATAAAACTATGAAGATATATCTTTCCTATATTATGTTTTATTAAATAAATATTTTCAAAGTTAAGTGGTGAAATCACAGTTTGTTTCATTAACCTCTCATTTCGAGAAACACAAAAGTATAACGTTTAAATTATAATTTTATTAACTCTTGGAAAAGATATCAACATTCCTAACACATGGTGCATTGTTGCACAGCAAGCCTACGATATGAAACCACATGAAATGAATGTCACCAGCTATGGAAACGAATTTCCGAACGATCGCAATATCGCTTGTACTGTCGCAGTTCATAACGTTAGCATGTGTATGCACTTATTAAGGAGCAGAACTATGACAAGGTTTAACTACCTTTCAGTAAATGTGGAAATATGTGAATCTATTTCGCTGGACCTGTTTCAATGAGTCCCACTTGAAACTAATGTCTTAGCAAAAGCTAAAACAGATGTTATTACTATATGAGGAAAATATAAACGAAAAATTTGCATAGTAGGAATATCCATGTGTACTCAGAATATCTATAATCAGCTAACATTAAATATTTATATATATACCAATACCTAGATATAGGTATTTTTATATGCATTCATATCTCAGTTTATTAAATATTAACAGTCACAAATAAACTACTAACAAATAAGTAATCAATAAAGATCAATAAAAATTACATGTCACTTTAAAAGTTTATAATGTATACAAATAATATACATACTTAGTCTATACTAATTAAATAGTCCCTCTCAGACCGTACCCGGTGGAAAAGTGCCCATCACACTCGCTGCGTTTCCACGCTGGATTGCGATGGCCAACCTTTGCACCAGGAACGAGCCGGATTGATAGTCCCCTGTTGTCTCATTGAGCCTTTGTCCTAGCTCTTTATCAAATAAATATATTTGCTAGAATAGGGATAGATGGTATGAGATAAGATCATTATGGATCATAAGGTTTAGGAAGCAAAATGGACTTTCCAATAGTTAGTCCTCTGGTCTTGATGTCTGTCAATCAATTTGACTACCCCGACAAAATACCCATGGAGGAAATTGTCCTCATTTCAGAAATTCTTTAGTAAAAATAGCCTTCAAGTGAAGTTAACATAATATATTCTCTGTATTACAAGTATGCCTTATATGAGGTATAGTTATAATGGCCCATTACATTCTACCATATCGCAAAACAGAACTTTGTCTATATTACCTACGGGATATTCGCAAGATAATGGTATAAGTATAGGAACATTTGACAACGAAAGTTTGACAGAAACTACCTAGAGACGTCGTAACTTTGACTTTCTGATCTTCCTGTACAGTAATATGTTGACAAGTAGCAAAGCGGACACGATGACGGATCGCCGCTCGCTTGTTTATTCAATAGTTTCCGTCTTAGCTCCGTAATCGCTGATCCAGCTGATCCTTTCAACGCTTTGTTTTGTCTCCGATGATTATGAGTTATACAACTGCGTCCTTATCGAGTGCTAGCTTTCATCAGAACACTTGATCAATGATCATGCTACGGTAGTTGATGAGAGGGCAAATTGAGATTAGCACTAATTTTGATTGATAATATTAGCGTTAATTTAGATTATAAAAAGCTTAAGTCCCGCTCTACAAATATTATGATAATGACACTTCAAAACTAAATAAATAATATTCTAGATAGTCTGGTAATAAATTATAATTAGAAGGAAATTATTCCCTTGAATATATACCTATTACGTAGAGTAATTATAGAATTATAATAATATGCTTACTAGTGTTTTTCTTCGATATCATTTTGGTATAGACTACTAACATTATAAGAAGGCATTTTGATAATATTATAAGTTAGTATGCAAGTATAATGAAATGCGTTGTTTCATACATTGTAGCAGACACTTCGATGACGTGTGAAAACTATAAATTTTATTATGCTTTCATAAACATCGGTCAACGCCTGGTATCTATAATCATGTTTATCAAAGTTCTGTTTCACCATCTTCAGAGGGTTACCCATCCTAAGATAGTTACCCATTCTAAGACTAACCTGACTCATGTCCTATTCTTCTCGATTACCACACACGTAGCCAGAAGCTTCTGACTAAGCCTCTCTTTCGTCTTCTTCATCCTAGCCGTAATCCGAGTCGCATCTGAAGCTTTAAACTTGGAGTCTGGGGTCTCTTTGACCAGTTTAACTACGGATTTTGCTAAACTTAGATATTTTCGTGAAGCGATTACCATCCGACCTCCACAACCCAAAGGCGATATTATAAAAAATAGACCAGTTGTTTTACTTTTTAGGGCTCCAACTACCCGTAACGACTGCCATAGATGTTTGTATGACAACTGGGACCGACCGCTAAACGTGATCTCTGCGGCACGACCAGACCAATGTAAATAGCCATATTCATGCATACAAATATTTGCATTGAGCGGGGATCGAACCTTCGCCTCCTGCATTGCGGTCGCGTTCACTACCGTTACGCCACAGAGACTATAGTCTATTTATGGAAAAATAATAGAAACTGATTTTTTATTATATAAAGTAATATCTGCATCAGACATTGAGCATTATATTATAAGGACAAACATTTGCAACAAAATTAAATTTCAAAATTGTTTCACTGTTTGAGACGCCAACAGCTGGTAGCAATCACGTCTACAACACAGCGGTGACTCCGGGATCACGGTCTGGTTTATTTATTCCTATTGTTGGGACGCTTTACCGTAAGCAAAGTTTTAAATTAAGGAGATAGTTATTACTGATATAGAATTATTTGCTGCTCTTGTACAGTCAGCATTAGATGTATCTTGATGAACAAAGTACTCAAAATTATTTTAATGCTCTGGTTTTCCTCTTTCTGTTGACTGATTGTTTTGATATGTGATACACGCCTTTAGGTCGGACGATAATAAAATTTTAATCAATAAATCAGTTTGATTTGCTCGTGATACCATAGTATTAAGATCATTTTGAGTATTTAGTGACTTAAGATCGATTTGATGCTGACTGTACCTACCGTAGTGTACCAGAGAATACAACGCGAGCTTAGATAGCGAATTTTAAACTGTTATCGTCTTTGTTAATATCGTAACCATCTCAATACAAAAGCTTCTCTATAATCTGGAAGATACAAGACTTCACTAGAAAACTAATATTCTAGAAATATGATACAAAATATTATAACTCCAAGCTATTTTGTGGAGGAAAATCTTGAGGATATCTTACACAAGAGGAAGTAGTATCTTCTTAATAATGAAAAATTAAATATAATGTATAGTTTTGAAGAAGGTTCTAGAAAATAACCCCGTTTAGGCTATTGCCAGTTTTGAAAAGAGACAATTCTTTTTATTGGTTTCTGTAAACAGACAAACCCGTACTGAAAAATGAACAATGTGGTGTGGAGATCATACAAACATTTTTTACTGAATACTGAGCTCAAATTGCAAAGCAACTCAATAATTTACGAATACACTGGCATAATAAATAATATACGAATAAATTTGGAGTTTGACGCCCCTGGTGTTGCATACGTCCATAGGCCACGGTAACCACTTTTCATCAGGTGGGCCATGCTTGTCTACCGCCTAAGTGGTATATAAAAAGAAATTGCGATTAACATAAGTACTGTTTTGCATGTAAAGCTTAAAGTAGACCAGCTAGTAGACAAGCTAACAAAATAATAAATTTTATAAATTACACTCTCAAAATATTAGCTGATTAAATCAGCGCCACCAAAGACAAGGCTTTGTTACGACAAATTAAAAATGTTACCGAGATTACTTCTGATTTCGAGTGACGGGCCCATGAATGGGGGATAGAATTCAATGAATAGCTGCTCGGCTCGAACTAAAGAGGCCAATCTCTGGCCAGATTACGTCACATTAAAGGCCTTTTTCACAATCCCCTCTTTCAAATGAGGTACTCACAATTGACCGATACTTAACCCTATATTAGGGAGTACTTCATATTTTTCACAAGTGTAGGGTTACCGATTCTATACCTACAGACAGATAGGTGGAGTTTCACGTTATAAAATATTATGAGGTAGGTATATTGTCAGTTGCTGGCATAATAGGAAGCAGTATTTTGTAGGTAAATCATAATTTGCACTATCAATATATTATAGAATAATTTTAAAGAAGAGGTTTTTAATAACATACTTAATGCTGAAGAATCAAGCTGTAGTAAGACTTAACCATATACCTTATAGGTACTATAATTTATACAAAATTTATGTGAAAATAAAAAATAATGATTATTTAAGCATTGAAGTTACTGTAATATGCATATTCATAAATATAAAACATTTGCCCAGTTATTAGAGTTACAAGAGTGCACAAAATTATCGCAATTCGTTAAATTACTTGATAGCATTCAAACTAATGTAAGGTACGTGTTAGTAATATCAATGTTTGTTAAAGTTCTATACAATTATCTATATCTATCGCGATAGCTATCCTGTTTTATCGATAGATATCAAAGTGCACTGTCCGCAGCATTTTCCACTTACGGAGAAACAACGAAACAGCGCACAATAGATCACATTAGGTGACCCGAGGTAAGCGAGGGCAAATGGCGTGGCGGGCGAAGCGCGGCGAGGCGGACGGTGGCCACCACTTGTCAACGCATCACAGTGGGTGGGGACGCGCTCCGAAACTAAGCGTTTCTGCCAAAAGTACGTGACCTTAATGTATATCAATCCGAGCGTGATTTATACAGGAGGGATCTGTAAAATATGATATAAAATAAACATTGACAACCAAAACGATGAAATACGACGCAGCGTTGTGATTTAAGGGCGCGTTTCACGAGATTTTATGGCGCTATAAAATCAGTTCGCGCCGCACCGCTCTCTTCGCCTCGGCAAAGAGCGCACGTACTGCACAGATTTGACAAAACAGACGACGGACACTTATTTGTTTGCTAGTTTTTTTACAAGTTTTATGGACTGGTGCCAAGTTTATGGTCTACGGACAACGGCCGTATGGTTTGACAGTGTAAAATTAGGGGTACGATTTGATTTGCTTTTACCTTAGAGTCATGGCAAATGGAAGTTAGATTTAGAATGTATGAAGATGTTAAATAGCTTTTAAAAAAGCATTTTAGGTACGCCTAAGAAGTATAATATTTAATAATAACAGTTCTACAGGTAGGTCGTAAAAGAAGATTCTGTCCTTCTAGAGCCTGGTTGAAGTAGCTTTGAGTACTATGGACCTCGATGTTATATATGTCATGTACCGACTTACAAAACTCTTCTATTCTCTCTCTCTCTCTTCTATATATATTATATCTCGGCTATTCAAAAAAGTGAGCCGAATTTACTTTTCACAACTATTTTAGCTCAGCTTGGGATAAAATATCGGTCAGTCATCCGATTGTTTTATCAGAAAATTTAGCAAATATAAATATATTTTTTACATAAAAGCTTGATAGTAAAATTCATATTTAGTAAATTGTTATTTTAGTTTTGAGTTAACATTTTGCCTTTTCTCTTTATTATAATCTTCATCGTAGCGTTAATCCCAACGCATCCGAAACTATCAGCTTGGAGTCTAGGGTCCGCTTTTACCAGTCTAACTGCGGATTTGGCTAAACTTCGACATTTCCGTGAAGCGACTGCCATCTGACCTCCACAACCCAAAGGCGATATCGAAGCATTGCAATTAGACCAGTTGTTGGACTTTTGAGGGCTCCAACTACCCGTAACGACTGCCATAGATGTTTGTATGGCAAACGGGGCCGACGGCTTAACGTGCTCTCCGAGGCACGACTAGGCCAATGCAAATACCCATATTCATGCATACAAATATTTGCATTGAGCGGGGATCGAACCCGCGCCTCCTGCGTAGCGACCGCGTTCACTACCGCTACACCACATATTATAATATTAAAATAGATTGCCATATAAAGTAGCGAAACGCTTGTACCTTTTAGAATAATATTATTTTCCCGAGCGAAAAAACTAGCATGCGTCAGTACCCAGTACATTTTTTAAAATTACATGTTACTCTACTTCAGCTTAATCTATTATCGGTAAAGTACAATCCTATTTTTTTATATATAAATGGGGTTGAAATGGAAGAATATTTGTTTGCTTCCACATACTTAATACATTATTTATAGACTGTGGTACCTCGACCGCTTTTTGGGAGCTTTGGGTAACAATTTTTCATAGTAAATAGCTTCTATTTATTTATCATTTTCTGTGTTAGATACAAATATATTATCTTGATTTGATTTGATAAATGATATTTAACTTACTGTACCTACGCAAGCTTTTAAATAGGTACTGCTACTACTAATTTTACTTACTATTTTTACTAAATGTATTAATCAATGTATTAAGTACACGTTAGTAGAGTTTGAAAGCCTGATAATTATAACAAGTTGGTTGTTTTGTAAACTTATAACATGCCCGTTAGCTACTCAGATTAAAGTTTGCTTTTATGCAGTACTAACTTGCATTGCGCTAAGTGATAAGTTTTTTACGCATATTTTATACAATGTCAAAGGATAAGTGCACAGAAAATATGAGTGTGAGTAACACTGCAAGTTGTGAAAAATGATAACAATTCAATCCATATTTATTTTAGATTTTTGCCACTCATGAAATTAATTAAATAATTGATAATTGTAGGAAATTGTTCATGCACCAGTTAGTAAAGTATTTAATTAACGTTCTTTATGTTAAAGTTAGAAGCCCTATCTCTCTACGTCCTAAAAGTAGGTCCTCTGAGCTCATTAATTTTTAGGTTTGTCAAACTGAACTGAGCTTACTCGCTTCGTAGCAGGCAGCAGCCTACCTCATACGGCAGAAATTTTGCTCTTCACTCAAATTGTACAGTTCGCCTAGAACATAATTTCCTCATGTCCTGGTGATAGGTCAGCATCCGGCGTTCTGGTCATTGTGTCTGTGGCTTCGTGGTGTTGTGTGCTCTGTGTATTAGAATTTAGTAAGATTAAGTAAGTTATACTATAAATGTGAAATATATTTGAATGAAATTTTGAAGCATTTAGCATGCTAACTATTTAAATCGATTAAGATAGGAAAAATTGTATCTGCTCATGCTGAGTGGTCAGAGTCGCGGGTTCGAATCCCGCCTGAACCGATTAAATTATTTCTATCTTAATCTTTAATTTTAAAATAACGCGGCGTAACAGGACTTTCTGGATGTGTACCTAATGTTATCATTGTATAGGGCTAATTTTTTCATAAAACATACATATAACTATATGTATGTTTTATGCCTTTTTAATTAATTTTATATCCGTCTAGGGTAAGCATAATTTCTTATATGGTTATCCTTAAAGACTTCACGACCTTTCTATATTTTTATTAAATCTTATCGAGACTTAGAATACCTGTGCATGAATGTTTAATTTTTTGAATCATTTGTTGTCTCACGTTCACTGTAAGTTCTGGCTATATGCTAGTTTTTGAAAAAGTGATATTGTTCCTAACACGAAGAAAATGTATCTTTAACAGATTCGGTAACATAATAACGTACTCGTTTGTACTTTATATTTCTATGAATAAATTCTAGTAGGTACATAAAATGATCAATTTATCTACTTCAGCGGTTGGGAAAATAACATCTGTTTGTGCTACCCTATTGATGTTTCATTTCTGAGTCAGATGTCAATAATGAAACAACGACGCGACAGCTTCTTGCAAATTATTATTTAGTCAGAACACTTTCAATGTTTGTTTTACTTTAAAATGAGAAAGTGACTAGGGGTTGCCTAAGTATGTCCACGTAGCAGTTATACGGAAGACAAATATCTTACTGTCTTTTTCTTTTTAGGGTAATGGCATGACATTCATCTTCTAGATAACTGTTTCTTGGACGTTCGAAATAAGCCTCCGATACATTGTCAGGAAACGTACTACTTTCTCTGCCAAATGGATGCCTGTGAGTAGCGAGTTTAAGTGGAAACCGCTGTACGTTTTTGTATCTATATTATAAATATCAGTAAAGCTTTGATAGAAAACATTTAGCGGGGAACGGGAAATGATAACTAATGAAAATGGTTTGTCGTACGAAGAAAGGCGAGAACGAAAACAAACTTTTTGATACTGTTCTTATACTCCTAGGTAGATAAACAATCATACGGCTTGCGTGATGTTAAGCTGTTACCAGTGCATATAAACGTTTGCAAACACCGGAAGTGTGAATCGCGTCTTTCAGTTTCCACTCCACAGGTCTGGCAACCCTTTTTATAAGTAAAAATAGCGTTTTTCAGTATAGGTATTTCTCCAAATGGGCATCACCAAATATGGACAAGATATTTCGGAAATTTCGGCAACAATGTAGAAGAAAAATATGAGAAAGAGAAAATTTTGAATTGGGTCAACGAGTTATCGAACATACATTTTCCCTAGAGGCAGGACAAGTACAGTACCATTTACCTGCTAAGAAACAAATCGTACACAATCTATATTTTTTAGTAGACTGCATAAAAGATTAGAAAAGTTGAGAAATTTTATACTAATAGTATAAATTGGAAAGTGTATGTATGTGTCTGTTTGTTCGTCTTTCACGCATAAAATACTAAACCGATTTTGATTAAATTTGATATAGGGGTAGATTAGACCTCGAGAAAGGACATAGGCTATATTTGGTAGCGATAGCCGACATCCACGAGCGGAGCCGCGAGCAAAAGCTAGTAACATCATAAATGACCTCCACGTATGTTGTATATCGCGCTGTGAAGGGCCAAACGAAATTACAGTGGAAACGGTTTCAACATGAATTGTATGTGCGCGAGCATTTTTCCACTGGCCTACTTACTAACCGTTTCACCCTTGTACAGTGAACAACATAATTCACTCAAATATTTTTTTAAACTCTCGCAATAAATAGTATCGTACGTTTTTATAAATAGTGGTCTGTGTTGACTTCGTAAGACCGGATGATATGGTGCAGATGGGAAGAGGCTTAAGTCTAGTAGTGTACCCATGAATTTTATTAAGTAAATTGTGATTGAAACGTGCTTTTTACCCGAACGACAGTAGTAATCTAAACTGCCATTCAGTTTGAAACTCCGAAAAACATCCTCGTCGTCAAAGTCGTGTTTTTATTTCTATTAATATTTATTTATTTATACTTTATGCACGATGTACATTGGCGGACTTAATGCCGTAGGCTTTCTCTACCAGTCTACCATTGGGTGATGCAGAGCTAGTACGAGGTAGGCGCATGTTAAAGAAGAATAGGTAGGTACGTTTGGTTCTATATAAATAAGAGAGTTGATAGGTCGCAGCTATCGCGACTGTGATTGTAGTTCAATAACATATACCTTCAAATTATATATATCATATACATCTCACTTATATACATATATCACATAAAATATACACACATACATAACATTAATATATATACCTAAATATACATATATCCTTATGAGTAGGAATGTCATTATCGTTGTGACGAAGATTCTGCCATTTCAGTGGTGATCAATTGCCGTACCCTAGACTTGAACACATTGTAACTCGTGCTCTTCCTGATCTCTAGAGGAAGTGCGTTCCATAGACGAACAGCCTCAACAAAAAAAGTAGAGCCTTAAAAGTTCGTTCTATGAGAAGGAAATGCGAAGAGCCGGTTGTCAGTAGAACGAAGATTTCGATCAGTGTTGGAACATAAAAGCTGAAAATAAGAAGTTAAGTAAGGAGGGATACTGGGAGATTTTTTTTTGAGGATATTGTAGAGAGTATACACTTAAAACGTATCCTGCCCCCTAAAGCAAGTGGAAATACTTTGGCCTGTATATGGTACAATAAAATGACAAATGTATAGGACTTGACGTTTATGACATACGTTGACGACTGTCATATACATCAAATCTCATACATTCGTCATACGCCAGCCAACGAATTACCACTTATCTAGAGGGCAGCACAGTCTTAAAGTCACTTTTAAACTCTCGTGTTCCATGATATACAAAATGTTAAAGGGAATTAATACGATACCATGATCGCCTTAATTCCCGTTATCATTATTGTTGGTCTAAAATTCAATTTGGTAGCATGTTAGTTAACAAACTAGTCATGATAATTATTTCTTTTATTCGGACTGAAAATTTTGTAACTGACTGTACCTGAGCCGATAACTAACGTTTCGTCAGGTGACACTGACAGCTTTAGATGTATATCTTGAATTTTATCAGGTGGGTAGCTGAAGTTATTTTGGAGTTCTACTATAAATTGTCAAGATAGCTTTATAAGAGCTGTTTCAGACATTTTTCATTACAGTTACATCGTTGTTCAATTTATATTTATTAATACTATTTTGTATCTTCAAAGCTGTTTGGATAGTTACTAATAAATTAGTCTACGATATTTTTTTAATTAAAATCAACGGTAACTACTTGTAGTCTTCTTCTACTTCGAGTAACGGACTACGTATTTTCTAGATTTTTTTTTTCTTTATCGGCTCAAAACTTACCAGTCGCAGCGTTTTCCCTAGCCCTACATAAGTCCTCGTTAGCACAGGTAAAGGGGCACAGTGGACAGGACAGCAAATGCGATATTAACTGGAATTGAAGCCAACAATCACAGGGCACTTGCAACCGATCCTTATAGCCACATTTTGGTATATTTTCTTTACAGTGACCAACTTAGGTCCATAGGCGATTTAATGACTTCCAAGTTATAGCTATGTACAGTCAGCATCAGATCAATCTTAATGAACAAAGTGCTTAAAATGATTTTAATTTCTTGTTTTTTCACCTTTCTGTTAACGGATTGTTCTGATATTTGGTAAACGCCTGTATTTTAGACAATAATACAATTTAAATCAATAAAACAGTTATATTTGTTCTTAATACCTTGATTTTAAAATCACTTTGAGAATTTGTAGTCAAGATATTTGTGACGCTGACTCTACTACCTAAATATATTCACGCCCTAAGTACTCCATAGTCGTCAGGTACTAATTTATATAAAACGTATACCAATTATGGTAGTAGAAACGAAAGTTATATGTCGGGATCGGAGCAAGTAGAAGTATATTATGTAGGTATTAGGATCCCCATTGAGAAAGAGGAATGTATGTATGTTTGATTTTGAAAGTGTAGAATGTATTTTTTTATACCACTGAGGTGGCAGACAAACACACTGTCGACCTGACGGAAAGTGGTTATCGTAATCTAAGGACGTGTGCAACACCAGGGAAGTCACACTCGTGCTGCAGACCTTGTAAACACAGAAGAGTTTTTGTGCCGTCAGTGTATACTTTAGGATTAAAAGATTTAAAAAATCAGAGTACCTACGTTAAAAAGAAATCGTAAAAAGTGGATAAGTAGGTATCATTTTTAATATTGTTAATGACATCTATTTTGTAACTTACTTCACGAAATAAATGAATTTAAATTATTTTTACGAAAGAAAAAAAGAAAATGGAAAAGGCCAGCGGTTATCTCACACATAGGCTCTTTCTATTTTCTAACGTCGTTGTTATTACTTAATTATAAAGCTCCCATAGAATGGCGTTGTATCATCCCATTAATACCCATGTCGATATCTGATGATATTACCTGTAACAAAAAAAAAATCATTACATTACAAGGTTTTTTTTACGTGCGGGAAATCCCCACGGATCACCACCCCTCTTTTTTTTACGTGCGGGAATTCCCCACGGATACCCACCCCTCCGGAGTCGAAGGGGTAGGTTATGTCGGACTCGAACCGACTAAACCGCACGCCGTTTCTGGGTCGTAGTGCTAGGCCGAAGGTGAGGTTGTCATGCGACATATCCCTCGCACCCCGGCTGACCCAGGGCCATCCCTCTCGGTCTGGCCCTCCTCGGGAAGGGGGGGACCACGCGGTCCCCGACTCAACCCCGGTGTGGGGAGGCGCGCATCGTCCTACGATGCGCGCCGCCGCCGTGGCCTGCTTCTGCTAGGGTGACGGGCGGCTCCACCCGTCACCCTCAGGCCAGCGCTCATGGGGGGCGGAGGTCAGTTTGCGCCCTCCGACGCCCGAGCCGCCTTCGGGCGCGTGCAGCGATGTCAGCGAGCCTTTCTCGCTCATCGCGCCGCGCCCGCTCTGCTGTCTCCTTCGCGAGCATGACCTGCTCGCAAAAGGAGGCGCTGGCCGCCCACGTATCCGCGCAGCGGACCATCGCCGCGAGCAGGGTGGAGAGCGTGAGCACTCTCACCCCCAGGGCCGCTACAAGCTCCCGCCTCGGCGTCTCAAACGCCGGGCACTCGGTGAGCGTGTGCAGCCCCGAGTCCACGCTCGCGTCGCAGTGATGGCATTCGGGGGTTGGCTCTATACCCATCAGATGCAGATACCGCCCGAAGCTACCGTGCCCGGTGATAATCTGCGTCTGACGGTACGAGAGGCTACCGTGTGGCCTCTCTAGCCACTCCCCCATGATGGGCCTTACCGCCGCAATGACGGCGTGCCCTGCGCGTGGTTGCCCAAGTCGTCGCTCCCACTCGGCCACCATGACCTGGTGGAGCCGGGATTTCTCGGCCCGAATATCCTCGGGCTCGGGATCGAATCCCCGCTCCCGCGCCTCCTTTCGGAACTTATATAGTGCCGAAAGGGCCCTCGCTTCCAGGATCCACGGTGGCGATCCGGCCAGGAGACTCGCCGCTTCGAAGGATATCGTGCGGTATCTCCTGATGGCCCTGGAGGCCATCGTGCTCTGCGCCGTACGGAGCAGAGGCAGGAATCTGGTCTCCAGGGTGTCCGCCCACACGGGGCACCCGTATAGGGCCATAGACCGCACGACACCCGCGTAAAGTCTCCTGCAGGAGGACTCTGGGCCCGTCAAGTTGGGCAACAACCGGCCCAAGGCATTCGCCGTGAGCACCAACTTGGGGCGCAGACTTTGGAAATGCTGTCCGAAGTCCCATCGACCATCAAGCACGAGTCCCAGGTATTTCAACCGGGGCTTGATGTCGATGGGAGTTCCTCCCACTGTTAGGCTGGCTCCCGGGCCTGGCCTGCGCCGAGGGCCATGAAAGAACATGGCCTCGGACTTGTGCAGAGCCACCTCGAGACCCAGCCGCCGGATCCTGTCGACGACCTGAGCAACCGCGGTCGTGGCCCTCAGGGTCGCTTCGCGGTGCGTAGCCCCGCTCACCGTCACCAGCGTGTCGTCCGCATAACACGTGACGGTGGCACCGTACGCGAAGTCACCGCGAAGCATCCAGTCGTAACCGATGTTCCACAGGAGCGGCCGCAGGACCGACCCCTGCGGAACACCGCACGACATCTCACGCCTACCGACTCCCGTCGAACTTGGGTAGATGACGGCTCTCTCCGTCAGGTACGCCCTGACTATGCGGCGGAGGTAGAGAGGCACATCGTGGTACACGAGTGCCTCCCTGATGCAACTCCAGGGCAAGGTGTTGAAGGCGTTGGAGATGTCCAAGGACACCGCCAACATCACCTCGCCCCGGGCAACCGCATCCCCCGCCAGAGTCCTCACACGCATGATGGCATCCACAGTAGAACGCCACCGGCGGAACCCAAACTGGGTGTTCGCCAGGTCCGGCCCCACTCTAGAGAGATGCTCGACGAGGCGCAGGATAACCACCCCTCCAGAGCCGGAGGGGGACGTTATGTCGGACTCGAACCGACTAAACCGCACGCCATCTCTGGGTCGTAGTGCTAGGCCGAAGGTGAGATTGTCATAATTTTGTGTAATGTAATATTAATTTCAATGATTGTAAAATTTGGTTCTTGCACTTTGAAACCTCAGTTCTACTTTCCGACTTCGTTTCATTATTTATTATTTTATGTTTATTATTATATATATTTATATTATGTAATCAACGGCTTGTATGAACAATAACTCGCCGTTATTGTTGACACTAGTAGTAGTACCGTATTTATGGTGATGCTTTTAGGTAACAAAAACATGAGCAATGCTAAAAAACAATCGCACTTAAAACATTTTCATGTAAAAATGTTGCCAAGACGAGTTTACGTATCAACGTTACGTCAACGTTCTAAACCTAAGGTGTAGTGTAGAGCTCGCAGTTTTACAGCGTGCAGTCTTTAGAGCTTGGCTTTATAGGAGATCTGATAACTCTTTCACAGGGTAAGCTACGTAAACTCGTCTTGGCAACATTTTTACATGAAAAGTAAGTTAAAAATTATGACGTACGTATTTTTAATTTGTTATAAGAAATATTTTAATTAATTTTTACTTATGTGGCACAAACTGTAGTACAAGTCTCATATACAAACTTCCACCGTTGTAGGTAATCTGTGCTTCTACCTCCTATTCACAGGGGATAGGTTAGGTTAGTTTTTTTTATTTTTTTCTATTTCAGCTTTCTAAGACTTCAGGAAGTACCCTAACAATTTTGATGATCAGTGAGTGATGAGTCAGTGACGAAATTAAGAGTTTTGAGACATTAATAAAATCTAACGTATAATAGCTACGACATTCAAACTTTGTATCTTTAATGTTTGTACCGATAGCATTCTATCTTGAAAATTTTAACTATTTAGCATCATCTAAAGCAAAGTTACGAAAGTTCAAAAAAACGACGAAGCGTTTGGAGAAACGGTAGGTAGTGCCCTTGCGCTTCGCTTGGCTCGTCTTGGCGGGGGCACTACTGTGCCCCCAGATATGATAAAAATTCCTTTTGTAAATCTAAAAGCGTAATACCACTCACTGATTTATTCACGAAATCTCAGAAACTATGTCTCCTACAAACCTGTGAGTAGGTTTCTTACAGGGTGTAGACATCCGCTAAGAACGGATTTTACGAAACTGTACCCTTAAGGGGGTAAAACGGGGGTTGGTAGTTTATATGAAAGTCCTTTGTTTTGAAGAAAGAGACTTGAAATTTAAGATGTAAACTCTATAGATTGAGTGAAGTTGTACTAATCTAATCTAAACTAATCAACTCTCTTTCGGGGTTAAAGCAGGGGATGGTAGTTTGTATGAAAGTCTAATTCACTCCACACGTACGAAGCGAAGTCGCGAGCGGCCGGTAGTACTATTATAATATATCTCACAGTTTATCCAAGTGCCTAGTTACTGTGCTAACTGGTTCGCATTATGTTAGTGCAACGAGATACATTAGCAGAATGCTGATCATTCAGTGTTCTAGTTATATAAAGCCACCACCCAGTCTAACCCTTCACACCCCTATCTAAATCTCGAACGTATATAACTTGCAAAAGTTTAAAAGAATTCACACATTTGCTTTGAAACACAAAGCTCATTGACACACTTTTAACTCAACATTGTGAACAGTTAAAGAGCCAAATATACTTACAACTTTATCCGCTTTAAGCTGAAATGAAACGTAAACCATAAACAAAGAAAGAACTGGCAGCCAACTGAGTCATAAGTAGGAGCATTGTCTCGGTAGGATTATAAAAATCGTAATGGTTTAGCTGCTGACGCGACGACGCGCGACATGGTCTGAACACATTTCAATTACTGCACGCATTGTTTGTCACTGCGCCGTGCCGCGGTGTTTATCGAAGCGCGCTGACTCTGATGAGGCCCCCCACAAAATGATTAATCCTACTGTACGTTCGTACTGTGCTGGCATAAAAAGAGTGGTTGTATCGATATGTTCAGAGTTTATATATGACGTTGAATTGTTTATCGATGTTTACGATAAAAGGGAGTATTGCGTTTTATGACATACAAGTTTTTGTCCGCAATGGGACCCGAGTTTCACAAAATAGTAGATTGTTCAACAAGGGACTAGAACAAGCCATAACGACACGAGATGTTTTAGCCACCCGAGCGAAGCGAGGGTGTCTAATAGTTCGAGTGTCATTATGGTTGTTTAGTCCCACGTTAAACACTCTACTTTTCACTTTGAATGCGAGGAAAAAGAAGCGACGTTTTATACAAAATTATATTTTAAAAAAAATTAAGAAATAAGCAAATATCTTTTTCAACCTAAATATATTCATTTATCATATCGATAACGGGGTAAAGCCTCCGTGGCCTGGCGGAAGTGAACGCGGTCGCTACGCAGAAGGCGCGGGTACGATCCCCGCTCAGTGCAAATATTTGTATGCATGGATATATGGGTATTTGCATTGGTCTGGGTGTTTCTATGAATAATATGTACGCATTTACAAAAAAAAATCTAAGTAAGTTTATCCGTATTCTAGATTCCATAATACAAGGTAGTAAAGCTATGCTTACCATGGATCTAGATAGCGTTGTGTGAAATGTGTGTGTATATTTAGCCAACAGATTCAAGGTTGAAAAATAATTTAAAACTAGTTGGAAATTGATAATAAAATGAACTACCCTTAATACTTACATAATTATTAATTAAATTAATATCATTAATCGTGGTTCACGCAATTAAATGGGATTTTTTGATTTTTTCAAATGTCATTTTGAGGTTATTTCTATACACAATCACTAAAAAGGTGATAATCCTCCCATTCACAAACACCGTGATTGGCTGTTTAGGAGTTATCAAAGTGAATTTAAAAAAAAATACTTTAGTCCCTAGAGATTAATAAGGAACTTTAGTCCCGATATGCAGGGACTAAAGTAACATTTTAAGAGCATGAGAAGTGAAAACCATATAAGTTATTTACAGAAGCATACAGCCACATTTGGTTTACTGCATTTTTAGTCTTGGCATAGGATAGGAGCTACATTCTCGGTGACATTACTGAAACTTTCTAATAAAGCTTAACCCGATCGGCAATCACTTACTTAAAACCGGGACCTCAAGAACAGTAAGCACATCACTCTGGCAGTTGATGTCGCATTGAAATAATATTAAAATGATTTTAAATATGAACATGTAATGGCTTTTTAAATTTATGTTATAATAAATATTAATACAGGTTAATTATGTCTATTAATGATTTAATCGGATCAGATACAAATTGATTCAATGCTCCAACACGGCCGTTATTGATAGTTAAAGCCGATAACAGGGAAATTACATTTCGGTGAATAAATAAAAGTGGTTAAGCATAATTTTTACAACAATTTAGCATTTAGAAGACAATAAACAGGAGACGACATAAATACAAAATGCCAACTCAAGGGAGTAATGAAGTAAATTATAAAAATGGCTTGTATTTCTCTTGTCTTAGATAACGGACGGATGAATTCTTAGAATATTAACCCTCTTTAATTCTGTGAAGCGATGAATAGTACGCATCGTTGTTTTTACAAAGACAATGTTTGTTTTGGCATCAGATTTTATAAGAGTGAAATATTTCTTCGTTGAAAAAAATAACATTGTCATGAACAGTAGCTAAATTCCAGCCCAGGGAGATATTTTAAGATGATAGGCGGTTTTGTATCATGACTTGGAGTGTTTTTCACAAGATTTCATGTTATGGAACAATTTTATTAGGTTGTTGTTCTGGCTGCTGCGTCAGTTTCAGTTGTGTTGTATCGCGTGTGATGTACGAGGCGGTATCCGGTATCAAAGTTGTGAATGATGTTAGGTAAGGAAAATATATTGGAAGTATGTTAGCTGTCGAGTAATAATGAAAACTTAGACGATATTGAATTGTGAGATATTCTTAAGTTATGTGGAACAATTGGCGTTCTCAGAGATACTAAATTATGATTTTATCTATATTATAAAAATAATTTGGATTGATTAATTGTGAACAATATTTACCAGTAATTATATTATCATCATCTTTCATACTTTTTAAGAGTAATTAACCGAAAATATACTACCTGTCATTACCATCATCCTTCGAGATTTTTTCCAACTTTAGGTTTAGAAAATAGTATACATCTTTATATATTGCCGACTTTAAATTGTAAGGTTAAGCAATACAAGACAGATCAGTCCTAGTATACGTGACCATTCTGAAATGGATGAAATAATGGTAAGTACAATGGTAAGTAGATACTTATGAAGTTTTGAAACACCACAGATAATATTTTACAATTCGGAGCTGTCTTATGCAAGTTACATTAGTATGCTGCAGAAGCTTTTCACTTGTTTGGCACTTGGGAGTTATTACGCCGGGTCTTCAAACACTGCGATGTGATTTAAATATATAAAGATTCAGAAGTTTAAAAATATATTATATTAGCGAGTTCTGGCTTCGCATGGGAGTTAGTTCGTAAAGATCACCCACCTAATGCAAAACCTCACCGGTTACTCCTCACGGCATTTTGTGTTATGTAAAAAAGTAATGTTACATACACACATATACATACATATAATCAAGCCTTTATCCCCGGAGGGTTAGGCAGAGGTGAATTAACACCCACCTTTCACCAATCTGTATTCGGTATATTCGGGTATTCCGGGCACTATTGTTGACTCGAGCCATGCATCTGAGGCTGATTCTGGGCTGTTCATATCTGTCTTGATGTCAAAGTTAATTAGCCCTATCCCATAGGCGCCTTGTACGAAACCACATAAGAAGAGAAAGGGTGGCCCAAATTCTACTCTGCCGAGAACCACGCGGCGGAAGTAATGGAAACCTTTGAAAACTGGTCAGTTTTCCAGTCTAACTGTGATGCGGTTGAACTTCGATATTTTCTGAGAAGCGCTCCACATCCAATGAAGATGCCGACGCAAAACTAATTGTAGATGACAGCAGCATATGACCAAACAACAATAACCGTCTGTTCTGTGACAATAACAAACTCATAGCTGTCAGATTTGAAGAGACAAACAATGAAATCTACGTAGATGACAGCTAACATTGGCCATTGCGAGGCGCCCTCTGCAGGGATAAATGCGCAGGCGGCATCCCCATTGGCGATAACGCTAAGGTCTATGGTTAGACTATTAGGACTCCTTAGAGGTCCCACTACCCGTAACAGTTGACTTAGGTATATGTTCGTATGCTCTGCCAGTTTCCCAGACCCCCTCCAAGAAAGGCGATGAGGGAGTGCCGCTGGGTCGTTTAGTGGGTATACCGGGAATCTGTTCCCGGGGAGTCCCACATATCCCTCTCGTCCCCCGACAGGAGGGAATGCGTAACGCATTTTTCCCAGCGTAAAAAAAAGGTATATGTTCGTATGGCAACCGGGACATTATGTTTTTCGAGAGTATGTATGTATAATTGTCTGGCACGCTCTACAGCCGTATCGTTATATTCATATTTACTGTAAGAGGGACAAATGGATACATCAAAATAAAATAAAAATATCGAGTGCGATATCAAAATGAAGGAAATTAAAAGACGATTCCAAAAATATATGTTTCACAACTAAAATATTTTTTTAGAAATAAATAATTAAAAATAATAAACCCGACTGATGCTGAAAAGATCGAAACATGAAACCCGATGAAAATTAATGGGTACCGCCTGCTATAAAGCTTGTTTCGATCTTTCAGCATCAGTCGGGTTTTTTATTTTTAATAATTACACGAGCCTATGGATAATCTCAATAAGTTGAAGTAGTTATAAACTGTTACAACCAACGCCCAAACGATGTCCCTTTTCTTCATATACCTATAGAATATGTTGTAGTATGTAGATACAGATAAATAGCAATCAGTTGCCACGACCCGCGGTTAGGGTTGCTCTACGGGGGTAATGTAACGGTCTAAAGGCTCTGAATTGTGTTAAAACCCTTTTGAATAGTTTCAATAAATTTTTCCTAACGCGCTACGAAGGGTAGTTTGATGGGATCCGTGCCTTTCCTGTCTAATGGGAAAATGTATATTTTGTATAATTTTAATTTGATAAAAGAAATATGTTGATACTCATATACATATATTTCGTAGTGAATTTTTTAGACAATTTTAAATAAATTCTTAAAATAAATTGATAGTTTAGTATTTTCGATACTTATTTTAGTATTTTTACTAATTATCAAAGGTTGTACGAGCGAGATTGCATATCACTAACCAAAGTGTCAAATCAAGGCTTAGTGTTCAGTCTTTTCTTGGCAATCTCCGCCAAGATCGGTCACCTTTGACCCCGAAGGGCAATTGCTGTCGTCGCCGGGTTAGTTTTAAGATCAACATTTGCTACTTTCCAGCGATGCAGCTTATTGCCTGCTTAAGGCATGGGTTTTTGTTTAATTTTAATATTTAAGTATGTGTTATTTCAGCCTACCTACTAATTACCACGAGGCCGATGACCTTTACGGCCATGGACGCGTTGCCAGCTTGTGCAGTCAACTACAAAGAGATGTAAACAATTTAATCTTACAAAATATTGTACCACTGCAATTTCCACTATGAACTAACCAAAGATTGTGACAAACATGGTATCCACCGAACTTGACAGTAACATGTATGCGCGTAAAGCGCAATAATTATGTATCCCACTACATTTCCTGTGATATGTACACTTACAATTTTAATAGAAAATGTATCCAAATACTGTGAAAGAAAATTTAATGTTACTATTATTGACATAATTGCAAAACAAAAGATTTGACCACGGAAGAAAGAATTTGGATTTGACGCATCGCGATGGTCCTACAGTAAATACAAACTTTTCCGAATGAAACCAATGGCAAAATATTATTCATAACACGTGTATTGGATGACGGATAAAAGAAAAAGGCTGTTATCATTTATTTTTATAAGTAAATAACTTAATGACAAAAAACAACAAATATATCCCTTTGAATAAACGTTGAAACTTATAATTATACTCGTTTTAAGGTTGCTGCAATATTCCTTCTGTTTTTATATTTTTCTTATAGCTTCTAGCTGTCATGCCACTGGGAGATTATCTTCACCTGCTATATTTTTAGCGGGTCACTTGGTCGTATTCCCCTTATGAAATATAAACCCGCACTTCCTCTTTTGCTAGGGTCTTCGCCCCAGGCTTCACGCCATCATTCGGTCGTGAGGCACACCAATTGAGACCCTGGCACGCCGTCAACAACACCAGCCGAGAAACAATGAGCTAAGTGCATACTACCATCTCTGCATCGGATCAAATAGGCCACGGCAGATTGATTTATACGAACCACCCTGAGGTTTCATATCTAAATACTTAATATAAATTTATGTATTAATTGTTATTAATTGATAATCGAATTGTCATTTATCTCTCAAGTTTGACCAGCTAGCCAGGTACAGGCAAACATACCAGGGTTTATTATAATTATACTTTGTACAGCTCTCATAGCAATAAACCCTGGTATAAAACTTTATTTCGTTACATATGTTAGAAATAAGTTGGCATAATGTAGTGTCGAGAATTCGAACTCGGGATCTCTGGATCTTAAACCACTAAACTAAGCTAAGCATTAATACCTATGGAAGTCTATAAGAAGGATGTTGCTACATTTTTTAAGTAAATCATCACTTCAAAGGTATACCTAACTGAATATATGCATACCATCTGATCTATATTCTTTTTCACTTACTTTTAATATTGTACCGTAGTCATAATATATGTGATATTATATAAGTTCGGGGAAGCGAGTCGTAAATGTATTGTCTCCATATTTCAGACGTCAGATGAAGGTGTCTCGCGTACTATTTGGATGTGCCTTTATATATAATGACTAGTTGTAATAGCCTATTAATGTGCCAAGTGTTAGATTAAATATATTGGTTACGCCATCAGTGAGAATGTCATATTTTATCGTTTCCATTAATTATAATATAATGTAATAGAGTCAGTTGTTATAAGAATAACGCGTTTTAAAATTATCTTCAGTTATTATTTTTATAATTTTTACCACTATTCAATTTACATATGTTTTATTAAAACTTTATTATTTACAAACACAATATTATTTAATGAATAATAAACAAATTTAATATAGACATACATTTATTATTTTGTGAACACAATACAATTATTCCATTATACGTTTTGTATATTTCGGGAACCAAAATTATATATTATATAAAAATAATCACTAGTTACCGCTTCACAAAAGCTGAGGCCATGCCTTATTACTTCATAATATTTTGCATTGTACATAATATAAAATAGAATAACCTGATTTAAGATGTCAGGGAAACTACCTATCAAAACAAAGTAGTAAATGCATTTCCTTGTCTATGCTTATGGTCTAAGCTTAACTAACATTGGTTGACCATAAAAAATGTACCAACGTGAATAAGCGACGAACTATATTCAAATAATAATTGTATGTTTTTAGCAATAAAGACTAAATTTAGTTGCAGCAGCACTTTGCCCACATTCAATGTGGCTCTGGATACATTGTTCTGTCCGAGGCATATCTGGCTTCGTTCGGTGAGTTACCGTCCAACCGTAACGTAAATACTAGTAAGAATTGATCAGAATGTTTACTTAAGAGAATAGTTTGTATATGACTATAGATTGCTCGAGGTTTGGTCAGGCATGTTTGCAGACACATAACTGATTCTAAATGAACATTGACAGTTTTCGCAAGCCTATTGAATGATTTTTGAAAGCAATTTGTATGCTTAATAATTCAAATCAATTAGAGTAGGAAAGGAGAAAATGACTTAGGTGTGACTTGAACCCGTGACCGGTCCTTTACAGGGGGAATGCTCTGCCCATTGAGCTGCCAAGTAACACCTTGAGTGCTCCAAATTCTTCTATATGCTACCATCTCGAGGCGATAGTGGTAGAAATGTACCTACAATCGTACGAACTATCTAAACAATGAATGATGTTACAATCATTTTTAAATATTGTTTTTTGAATACTCCGCCCAAACAATCCTCTTTTTGCTATCCTAATCGATTCGCAAGGCTATACAATATACATACCTAGATACTGTAACCTATTTCAGCCTCGTACGATGGAATACACAAAATTACGATTAAAAATTAGGGTAAAGATTTTACCAGTTATTAAAATATAAATAGTAGATATATAATAATTATGTTTGCATTAATAATGTAGAGGTACTTCAACCAATTTACTAGAATAAATATTACCTTAAGTAACTTCAATAAATAAATATTATTATCTCAGATGAGTCATCGTATCTATAAGTAATTATTTTTAACCATAGATACTCAGTAGATACTTGTTCGTCCCCCACCCACGGTGGTCTGTCTACCTTCCTAAGGCGTAAAACACACAAGCGACGTAAGGCAGCAGGCGTGGGACAGGCGTGGCGCAGGCGTGCGCCGCTTCAAAACGATTTCATACAAAATGTATGTAGGCGACGTTTTTGAATTATACTGAAGCGACGCAGGCAACTGCGCCGCGTCGCTAGCAGTCGGTTCTCGTGAGTCAGGCAAGGAGCACGTCGCTTGTGATACGGTATGTTCAGTATTTACCAACCCAAAAATGCGTGATGATACTGATTTTAATGTACATTTGAAGCAAAGCAAGCGCATCTTCGTCTTCTGAAGACGAGGACATCTTATCGCACCAAAGTCAGCCTGTATAATGCCGCATCTAAACATTTCTTGCCTGTTCCACGCCTCTTCCGATATACTTCAAATCGCGTCTGCGCCGTATTTGTCCCACGCCTGCGCTGCGCCTGCCCCGTGCCTTCGCCTTACGTCGCTTGTGTGTGTTTTACGCCTAATTGGTGCAGACATTACATCGTGTGATGCAATTGCGATCACAAGTACAATAGGTAGTGATCTACGACCGTGTCGTCGTCCGTTCGACGAACGTTCAGTAACAACGTAAGTTTTTTCCGAAGTATGAAAATCGATGTATTTTGATTTTTCTGTATAATACTCACGTTATTCATAAATATATATTCTAATTTCTGTACTTGATTATTAAGTATATTAAATTCATAACGATATACCTATGTTATGTGAATAAGAACCAAAGTATAATTGTGTAATAATGTGATCAAATCTTAGAATACTAGCAAACTAGCGTATACTAATGTTTAAGTGGCAAACTTTTAGAAAGTGAAACAAGAGCATCAAATACGTCAATGACCAATAGAATAGTGGGAGAAGAATATGAGGAATCTAATCGCTCGATATTTGAAACAGAGGGTACTATGCAGAAGGAAAAACATCGCAATACGAATAGCGAAACGAGTTCTCCAAGTGCATCTTCCGCTTCCGATGATTAAAACAATTGTAATGGACGTAAGAGACCAACTAATTTTGCAGGACCGATTACAAATGGTAGGTTTGAGGGGTGATGTCAAGGTCATGGTACAAAATATTCCTGAGTTTTCAACCAACATAGAAGTTCCTATTCCTTCCACATCGTATTAGCATGCAAAATTTGCTACCTCTAGCTATCAAAGGCACGAAGAATGTCGTCATACTGTTGTATGAAATGCAAAAAAGTAGACAATATAATGCTGATGTGTGTACTAATTGTGCAGAATAATCTTTTTAACAATATTTTCATCCCAATAAGTTTTTATTTAACAAGTCATTAAGGGTAGTAGTTACTACAATTATTAAACATTTTTGCTGATGTTGGCGTTTTTTATTGGGTAGTCCACTCGACGAGTGTTTAGTTATTACGTAACTCTGAATATAGTTTAGTAATCTATGGTTAATGTAGATACATATTGTAGTTAATGTACCATTTAATATTTCAAGATAGAATCTGTTTAAGAATTTATGTTCCCATCTAGTCTCATGGCTTGACGATTCAAAAGTGCTTGTAATTGATTAGTGATACTATGTATATAGAGTTGAATATTCTTAACTAGAAAGTTAAGAATATTTTGAGTAAATAAAATGTCTGTAAAAGCGAAGTATTTTTTTTTATTGTGTCACATGATAAATTCAGATGTTAGTAAATTAAGTTACAATAATAAAAAATGTAGAGTTAAACTGTTGGTAAGATTTTTTTTTTAATATTTCTTTTAAGATTTGCGATAATAATGAATCAAACATTGCGAGTAAGTATACATTAAAGTACATTTAAAAAAAGCGTTTGCTAGGTTTATTTGTCTTTAAACTACATATTTGCCGGTTCATATATTACGAATTACAACACTAGTTATTTATCTACCAGCTAAGGTTGGTTGTATGTATTGGTAAAAGTATCCCGTATGAAAATATCACCACAAAATCTCTCCTTCTAGGCTAAAAACACCAAGTATTTTCTAGATAGAGATAAGACTCCATTCACGTAGGCTTCAGGTTGCCTTTTTTGTTTTCGTGTATCCACTAGGTTAACGACCAGCCACTTATTCGGATTAGTTACCCGCAACACATGCGTTTAGCTTAACAATAAAAGTATAAATTTTGTCGTATTTCAGATTTTTCTATTTTACTGTAGTTCTTATGTCGGCTCTGAACAATTGAGACAACCCTACTGGGATAATAGATTAGAACACATTATCTCCAAAATATAAGGGTGTAAGCTCAATGGAGTAAATAAAGATGTTTTGTACAAGATTCATTAATTATAATACCAGCTGCGAACACCAAACCATAATGTAATCTACACTAATAGCACTTTTGATATTTGTCTGTTCTATCGTTCATTACTGTAACCATGAGGTTCTCAAACTTACTTTGTCTAGCGCCTACTTATTATTCATAAATCAATTAGTTTCTAGCGACTTGCTCAAACTATCATACCTACCTATAAGTTCAATAATTTGAAAATCACATTCGCAATCGTTAGATAATATCTGTTTTCAGTTTCCAAATATACTTGCAGTTTAAATAAGATTGGTTTACTTTTTTTTTTTTTTTTTTTTTTTTACGTGCGGGAAATCCCCACGGATACCCGCCCCTCCGGAGCCGGAGGGGTGGGTTATGTCGGACTCGAACCGACTAAACCGCACGCCGTCTGTGGGTCGTGGTGCTAGGCCGAAGGTGAGGTTGCCTTGCGGCATATCCCTCGCACCCCGGCTGACCCAGGGCCATCCCTTTCGGTCTGGCCCTCCTCGGGAGATTGGTTTACTAATGACAGCAATAAAACGCAACTTTAAGAATAATAATAAAACTTTATGAAATTTGAATTTAAACAAATATTCCATTTTAGTTTTCAAAACTTATCTAATGTGCAGGATGAGTTTAATGAGTTTTAACAAGTTTGTTAACCATCAGACCCGAATTTACTTTAAAAAGTCGTGAACTACCCCTCACCACATCTACATTTTCTCCTATTGGATGTCGGACTCGAACCGACTAAACCGCACGCCGTCTGTGGGTCGTGGTGCTAGGCCGAAGGTGAGGTTGCCTTGCGGCATATCCCTCGCACCCCGGCTGACCCAGGGCCATCCCTTTCGGTCTGGCCCTCCTCGGGAGATTGGTTTACTAATGACAGCAATAAAACGCAACTTTAAGAATAATAATAAAACTTTATGAAATTTGAATTTAAACAAATATTCCATTTTAGTTTTCAAAACTTATCTAATGTGCAGGATGAGTTTAATGAGTTTTAACGAGTTTGTTAACCATCAGACCCGAATTTACTTTAAAAAGTCGTGAACTACCCCTCACCACATCTACATTTTCTCCTATTGGTTAGTAGCATTGAGATACTGAGAAACCCACATTCACATGAATACGTGAATGCTATTAGAAATCGTTGACGTATTGACTTTTGTAGCCACAATTTTTGAGTGCCGTTCTTGAATTTGATTTTTATTTCCTCGTTCACTGTCCTTCTTGCAGCAGGGATGAGCCTATTGTGTTGACGTTTGAAAAAGCATAAGCATCCAACATGCAGCCCGCTATTTTCAGATTGTCGAAATGTTCTGGCATTGTTCTTCGAAATCAATGTTGAAGATTCTCCTAATGATGACTGTAATCCACCAAATTAGTCTTATTGAACGATGTTCTGATAAACACGATGTTTTTCTTATAGAGTACCTAAAAATACGAATATAACGCCATTTATAAAAAAAATATAGTATATCAACTTGCATTGTATTGTATATGTGTCAATATACTTGCTCGGGTAAAATTTTGCAACTCGATTTAGAAGTATTAAGCATTAGATATTTTTGATCAAGTTGAAGTAAGATAATAATATAATTATAGAAATTATAAAGAACTGTTATGTACACAATATTGTTTTATGATGTGATGAGATTATCAAATTCTATGTCTTTACCTGCAAAGAATTGTATTACAGGGCAAAATAGATTATGAAATTGGGGTCAACTAAATATCATTAACGGTAATCGGTTTAAATCTTTGTCACGAACAACACATAGTTAATTACATAATTGCTTTGATTTTTATGTAGCAGCAATGAAACAAATTTCTTTTTAGGGGGGTGGATGGGGGGCTCCAGCAGAGAGTGTACCTATTTTGGGGTATTCACCATGATGTATCCAAGTCAACCTAATCAGCCTGCAACCTGCTGAATGACGGACAATGTTTTCGAGAAGTCTTTCTTCTCGAAGTGAGGAGGACACATCGCAGTCCTTCCTATAAAAACCAAATTAAACCAAGAAGGCATCTGATTAGGCCTGCGGCATGCGAGCTTTAAATGCGATTGTGATTCTTGCTCGGATGAAGAAGACTGTTTTGAGACTTTGTAGTCAAGATAAATCTGATGTTGGCTGTAGGTTGGTTCTATTTAAAGTTAAAATTATTAGAAAAAGAATTAAGGCTGTTAACATTTCAACACTTCTAATTATATTTTACCAACCCTTTTCCCCACTTTGAGAAACACTGAACTGTCAACATAACTGTTCAGGAAGGAATGTTTAAACGTTTCACTACCAACTACTTATAGTTATCCCAATTCATCAACGATGTACAATATTCATCAACTTCAAAATTGAAAGCTCCACTGCTAAGATCAAACCTTCTTGAACCATATCCAATATCTATACGTGCCATCTAGGTAAAATTTTAGACCTTAAGTTTCACCGACAGTGAGTGATCATACTAAGTTCGTATGATTAACCTTCTTTGACCTACATGTGTACAAATGGTTTTTTTTGTCTACTACGATCGGAAATTAACAAAAATGAAACCGATATTTCTGATGGTTGGTTATCCTATCAGAAATAATAAATATAATACTATCCTATATAATACTATCCTACTACCCATAATCATACTATCCTATCCTACTAAATTAGAAAGTTTGTGAAGTTGCTTCGATGCTTGTTAGACAACAATCACACTCAAACGGATGAACGAATCTGGTTGATAATTGGTACAGGCTGGCAGAGATTAAAGGTTTTATTTCAATTATAAAGAATTCTCAATCATTTCCTACCCTTTCTAATCAAGTGATCATTAAATTCCTATACGAATACGAAATTTGAAAGCCAGAGAAAGGTGACAGGGGATAAAGCTTGAAAGAATTGGAGAGGTATATTTCCAAACACACCCACACACCCACACCCACAAACGAACACACACATATTATAGATATTGAGTATTGGTATAGTGACATTTGAACGGCCTCTTTTGTATTCTATTTGTACTAAACTCCGGTATAACGAATATGAAACATGTAGTTACCCACGGTTAACGTTGAGCTACGCAAATGGGTAAAAATCTGCTAGAAAATTATATATTAAAACTCCAAGCGACAGGCTGACCTAGTATGCGGTTGATAGCCAAATTTCAATCTTCTTTAATTATTAATTAAATTTATTATTTATTCTTAGATAAATTTAAGTTTAATGTAAAACGCTAATGTTTTCTAGCAAGAAGGTGAACATGGGCACAATATTCTTCAAGGAAGTTAAAATATTTTAATAACTAAATATGACGAGTAGGTATGTCCTGTCACGTTCCATCAATCTTGTAGAATCAATGTTACGATATAATATCAAAGAGTAGGTATAATGATATTATCTTCGTTTCTATGTTACTCCTAGGTATCTTGGTAAAATAAAGTTTATGAATTATAAAACACGATGCACTATACTACTACGTAGACTATGGAGGCTCTGCCCGCCGCTGACCCAATGTTACTTGGAGTCAGCACAACATGTGAACTTGCGATGTCCCCTTTCATGCAATCAATCCATCTTTCCTCGGACCTACCTCTGTTCCTTAAGCGTTCTACATACGTATATAGGCTTATATAGTCATATAGATATTCACTCAATCAAATTATATCGGGTATTTACGGACTACCAGTTAATACATCAAGCAAAATGCAGACTATATCTCAAACTTTCTTCAATAGGCAATAATTCTCAGTAATGCTAAAAGCTCTGACTGCTCTTGCGGCAAAATAAACTATACTGGAAGTAATGTTCTACGTTTGCAGAAAACACTTCGCAGTTACCACGTTAGTTGATTTAATAATGAATATCATATTTGTTCAATCAATGCTCGTGTTTACATCCATTTCATATTGATATTTGATTAAATTAAGTGATGGTTATTTGCTCGGCAACTATCACTCGCAACATCAAGGTACCTATGTTTTGAACACTTTTCAATCATTAAATTAAAATTAAATCAATATTCCCAAATTATAAAGAAAATTGTAATACTTACTAATAATAATATGGCCCTGCTGGTGGCATATGCCTATGACTACTTATAATAACTAATTTACATATCTGCTACTTATTGAAAAACAACTGAAAATTCCGTTGGAACCTATTAGATTCCAAATAGGACCTATTATGTAGAAATGCGCTCAAGTTATTGTTGGCTAATGTAAATGAAAGGTGTGGTTGGAATGGTTTTCATTTATAAATAACGTAAATTAGATAAATGAATATGTCTATTTCATGATTGCGTTCATTGCTATATCCATAATTTAATATAATGTTCGATGATATAAAATTGTATTAACAGGAAATAAATGCATACTACTAATAAGTATTATACTTAACATGTGAGATCGGAGTTGGAATGTTTATATGTTTAAAGTTTTGTTATTCAATCACGTTCTAATGGTTTGACGAATCTGTCAGAAATTTGGCACAGGGATTGATTACAGTCTGGAATAACATATAGGCCATATTTATTAGCCTTTATTAGACTGTTAATTCCTGGAATAGGCTCACAGGGGCCGCGGAAACGGTATCCAAACTCCACGCGAGATTCAGTTAGTGTTTAAATAAAATACATATTTATTAATTTTACAAGTGAACGATCATATTATTTAAGGAAACTTATGGCCTGATCCCATAGGGACCACAATATGTTCACAGTATGGTATCTTACCCGACTTATGGACGGTAGCACGCGACCGTTTTGACCTAAGTGTTAACGATGTTACGGTTATTTCGGTCGTAACGTGATGGTTATAGCCCAAATTAATGTTTCATTGCCTATAACATTCGCGTAAAGTGGTATATTTATAATAAATTAATAAACGAACAAAATCGTTATATCTACATCACGCTTTACATAGTCTATTGTTGTCGGATGTCAACTCACAATTCCCATCGTGGTTTCTGGTTACATTCGTGGCATTGGCATGGTTTTTTGTTTTTTTTTTGTATATTTTTGAAGTGAAAACTTCTTTAGCGGCGTTGGATGGGTAAAAATTGTAAAACTCGCGCGTCAGGATCACTTGACCTTAACCGTAACCGACGACTGACGTCATACAACATTAGCAGACTATTTATTTTGCAAGATAGGATAGGAAGCGTCTTGGCTTAGCGGTGAGCGCTAGTACTTATTGTTTCAAATAGTACCGGGTACGAACCTGGGCTTCTGATATTTTGTGATTTTTCTTTTTGTAATTTATTACTTTTTGTTATTATTTTTTCTGTTTATAATTTATTTCTGTTTGTAATTTATTAATTTCTTCTGACAGAAAATTAGCAGAAAATTAGTGATAGGTTCTATGATTGGCGCTATATTATAGGTATGGTATAGTATGGTATGTTCTTTTTATCTTTTTCTCTGTAGATAACGAAGAAAGAAAGAAAGAAAAAGTTTTCACTTCTGCCGGCACTCCCGGCGTGCAACCCTTGTTTTATTATGTATCCTTGTCCATTGGGTATACAACAACTGTCACATAGCCTCTCAACCCGAGAGGAAATCCTGCTCTTCCTGCAGTTCAAGCAAGTGCCAACTATTCTAGGCGTGTAAAACATTAAACTGCGTACCGAACGCATGACATAAAATGTACATCGAACATACCCACACATTATTTATTTTTAATTTTACTCCCTCTATTCTCTTCTTCTCTGATTACTACTGATTACTACTTGATTCTAACCTGAAGAGAATGTTCAAATTTTCGATTATACTTTCGAGTGAAGAGTTTTCAACTAGCGAGAATTATCATCGAGTATATTAAGGTAATCTGGTTGTAATCGGATAAGCCGAGTGCCACGAGCGACATTCGGGAATCATGTCACTGCTCGCACAATTGTGTTCATTAAGCCTCCGCCTTTTAATTGATATTAAGTTACATACATAAATGTAACCCTGCACCTACAGAAACATAATCAATCAATTAACATTTTCTATTTCCGTATTCATTGATAGGCTTTTTCACAACACTTTTAAAAGCAGTATCGTATGTGCTTATCCTGTTGATTGATAGCACTTGGTGGAACTTGCTAAACATTTTCAATGAAATTACTTGTACTATTCCACATTATTTATTAAAATCCTGACCGGTTTCGCCTTACGGCATTATCAAAGGTTGATACATGTCTGATACCCAAACTTTTTGGGTACATATGATACCCAAAAAATAATGTGGAATAGTACAAGTAATTTCATTGAAGTATCGTATGTAATTTGGTTGTAATGAATTTGGACTGGTTAGTTTAGACAACATAAACTATGCATGGAGAAACATTTGAAACACATCCGTGGAAAGTACGGAAAGAGATTTATTTCTTCTAATAAGCCCTCTTTCTTGATGGAAGCGGTTATTTCTTATGGGGAAGAGGAATCACCTTCCCTTAAGAAGCTTTACCAACCCTATGCACAAACAGAGACTAAGCTGTAATTTTCTTTTGTAGGCGTATTCCACCAGTCAGGTCAATGATCTACGACAATTTGACAGATTGGAGGACACAGATTCATATTGGTAATTTCCAATCTCAATATATGTGTTTTTGCTTTATATCGATCTCTTAAGAAAACCATTCCTCATCAATATGAGAAGCACACAATATGGGATGGGGGTCACACTTTTCTTTATAACACACTGACTGACCACATGACTGTTTCCCGAACCTCTTTTACTATTATTTGAAATAAAATCATTACTTATTAAATGGGTAATATAGTCAATGTTTAACAAAAAGGAAAATTTGATTCTAATTTATGGAATAACAGGGTGGTAGCATACATAGAAAATATTACATTATAATTTAAATTTAGTAGAAGTTTCATTATGTAAAATTATACAGTAAAAGCAAAATATTCAATATAGGGTCGGTTTGGCGCAGCAGTCGTGGGCCAAATTAACATATTATGGCCTATGTCTGTACGGAACGTATCTTCACGGGCAGGTTTGTAAACAAGATTATACATTGAGGTCCCACCTCACGAGTTATGAAAGGTCCCAACCTTCGCGTAAATATGGGTAACAATGAACGTTTACAGGCCGCATATTGCTAACTTTTTGCTTCTTAAACTACCTGCGTCTTAAAAAACAACAACATTTATATACGTCAGTAAACTGGAGCAATACATATGCTCCAGTTTACTGAAGTATATATATGTGTTGTTGTTTTTAAAATAAACAATCACACACACGTATGAAAGGTACGTGTGGGTGTTTTTTTATTATATTTTCGATAATCCTTCACATTCCTTCACATTGTAGGAGGTAGAACACGACGGTATTTCCGTCCAATTGAGCAGTCCGACTGGGGAAGTACTTCCGCCCTACAGAGTACCGCTGCCATAATAACCTCGTGTTGTGTACCCGGCAGTGAGTGGGGTAGGCAGAGCTCACTGGAGAGTTTACGTACTGTCAATGGGCAGACCAAAGGCTATTCCTGCTTCGTCTTCTACGCTGACGGCACAGAAACTCTGTTAACAGGGTCGGCAGCGTAATCACTTTCATTTATTAGACGATGATAATAATATAACAGTTTCTTATTGTAAATCTAATCGCAAGTAAGTAATAATTACATCACAAGTGGATTTTATTGTGGCATGATTATTGATTTGTGTAAATGCGCGTTTGACTATTACCTGAGATACCTCAGATGTAGCGGGTTGGATTCCTGCTTAGTGCAAAAACTTACCACTTACATGTGTGCCAGGTCAAAGTATGTCTACTGTTATGTAAAAACACAAAGACAGCAAACCCAGCCGACCTTAGGACTCGAGTATAGTCAGCATAAGAACGATCTTGACTACAAGGTCTCAAAATGATCTTAAATTACCAAGGTATTCAGAGTACATTAAACTGTTTTATTAATTTAAATTTTATTTTGTCAGCACAAAAGGTGTGTAAAAAATATCAGAACATTCAGTTAACATCTTCTTCTCCATCCTAGCGTTAATACCAGTCGCATCCAAAGTTATCAAATTGGGAGTCTAGGGTCCGCTTTTACCAGTCCAATTGCAGCAATTGGTTAAACTTCGACTTTTTTCATAAAGCGACTGCCATCTGACCCCACAACCCACAGGCGATATCGAAGCAGTTAGAAGTAGCAGGTAGAAGTAGACCAGTTTTTGGACTATTGAGGGCTACAACTACCCGTAACGATTGCCATAGATGTTTGTTTCGCAACCAGGACCGACGGCTTAACGTGCTCTCCGACACGACCAGACCAATGCGAATACTCATATTCATACATACAAATATTCGCGCAGAGCGGGTATCGAAACCGCACCTCCCGCGCACCAGCCGTGCTCCCAACCGCTACACGGAGGCTGTCAGAACAACCAGTTCACATAAAGGGGGATAATTCGTACTTTGACTTCAAGATTGATCCAATGCTGCCTGTACCTAACCTAAAACATACAACCTCGACTTCACAGAACCTTAGCTAGAAGTATAAATGCCTTCCCAAAGCAAGAAAATAATCTGTGTCCCCTGCCCAAGCTTTTCGCATTGCATGGCTTTCACCAGTATAATATAATGTATTAAATACAAAGAATATAAGATATTACTCGCATCATCCGTCGTCAAATATTAGCATTGCATTTGATTCAATATTTAATTTTCATACTTGTTCTAAACTGTCATATATAATATCTATTAAATATTTTTCTATTCATGTTAATATCTAAGAGAAGGGATTGAAGATTTCAGTTGGGTACACCTACAGACAGCAAAATTATTTAAATTACATTTGACGGTAACATAAATTAACCATCCTTTGATTTTCTGTTACTTCACTTAGACATGTATACCTAAAATATATTTATAATTAATACTTGAATAAGTTGTATAACACAAGACATAAAGATGTTAAATTAAAAAAAAACGTTCTCTTAAGAACTGTGTAGATCCTTTACAGGGCCGCTCCCGTTTCGATCGAAATTTGCAGTCACCGTTGCCCAGAGTGCACCGCGTACTCAGTGCTGGTGGACCGAAGGTCGAAAATTGCTTGCAGTCAGTATTTTAGTCTCTTTGTGATCCGATATCGAGCCAACACAGTGGTGTCAACTCCGATAGCCGATATCGGGCCGGACACTGTGAAAGACAGATATATATGTCACACATTTGACTCCCTCCAATATCGGATGTCAGGTATCGGATAGTGTGAAAATGCTCTAACCATTCTTAATTAAAATTATAATCAAGTCGGAATATCAGTACGACCGTTATATTAGGGGTTAAAGTATGAAATTGCCGATTTGTACTGACAAATTGAAATTCGTTTTTTTTTTAATTTAACGTATTTATTTAATCAAAATAATTACCATTATTATCTATACATTGCTGCCATCTAGTAGGAAGGTCATTTATGCCTTTGCGATAGAACTCTGGTGATCTAGATTCGACAAACTGTGTGAAAGCATTTTGTACTGCCTCCTGAGAAGAAAACTTTTTATCACATAGAAAATTGTCCAAATCACGAAAAAAATGGTAGTCTGTTGGAGCAAGGTCTGACGAATACGGAGGGTGACGGATAGTTTCTAATTGCAGTTCCTGTAGAGTTAAAACGGTTTCTCGTGCTGTATGAGGTCTCGCGTTATCATGGAGCAATAATGGTGAAGATCGATTCATGAGTCGGGGCTGTTTCACTGCTAGTTTTGCTATCATTGTTCGGAGTTCGGCACAGTAGACATCTGCCGTTATTGCTTGACCAGATCGTAGAAAGCTATAGTGAATAACACCATGCTGAGACCACCAAACAGTTACCATTACCTTTTTATTGGTAAGCTTTGCTTTAGGACACTGTTGTGGCGTTTCACCTGGGGTCAGCCATTGCATTTTTCGCTTACGGTTATCGTAAAGAATCCACTTTTCATCACATGTCACAATTCGATCCAATATTCCTTCATTTCTGTATCGATTCAACAAGGCAACACAAGTTTCAACACGCATTTCTTTCTGCAGATCAGTCAAATCATAAGGTACCCATTTTTCACATTTTTTTATTTTATTGATTTGACGCAAATGAGTCAATATTGTTGGTAAGGTAACGTTAAACCACGCAGCTAATTCCTGGGTAGTTTGGCTCGGATCGGCTTCCACCATGTCTTTCAATTCATTGTTATTCACCTGTGTGGACGGCCTTCCTCGTGGTTCGTTCTTCAAATCAAAGTTTCCATCACGAAAGCGTTTAAACCAAAATCGCACGGTGCGTTCATTAGCAGTCCCCTCTCCAAACGCAACATTGATATTGCGAGCTGTTTCTGCCGCGTTAGTTCCGCGTCGGAACTCGTATTCAAAAATCACTCGAATTTTCGAAGTATCCATCTTTCTTGTCTAAGCTGAATAAAAAAAACAACTGAAAGTCGATAATCGAATGTTGCACATTTTTAAATGAAGAACTACATAGGTACCATGTGGAAAAAGTTTCACTCAAAAATCTCAAACCATGAAGGTTCTATGTCAATTCGAAGTACCTATTACAATGAAACGGCAATTACATACTTTAACCCCTATTATATAGATGTCAAGTGCACAAGATGTCAATCATTTCTGCTTGTGCCCGCCCTGCACAGCACCTACAACGCTTCACTCTATCTGTCTTTCGATGGCTGTGAGAGTACCTATCCTTATTTTAGATTACATAGGCAGAGATAAAAGCCGGTCATCTACTTCTATGCTAAAATACTTAAACCTTTTATGTAAGCCTGCCCGTTTCCAGTACTTCTTCTTTCTTTAACGTACTGGTGATATATCTGCCCCTCTAGGCAAGTGGCAATTCATTGGCCTGTATATGGTAGCATAGAATGACAAATGTATGGGATTTGACGTTTATAAATATTCCACAACATACGTCAAATACGTCAAATCTCATACATTCGTCATTCTATTCTGCCAAACGAATTGCCACTAGTCTAGAGGCTGATATTATTATCTTATCGTACGCAATCAGCGTTCATAGACCACAATGACTGCTTGGTAGTTATAATCAATAAATTTTATATATGGTGGTTTATGTGATTGATTACGAAATTAGTAGTTTAAATATTAAATCTAGGGACTGTACTACGATGGTGTGACAGATTAAGTTCACGAACCCTTGACATTTCAAAGTATTGATTGTTCTTAAAATATAATCAGTACTTGCTTTATTAGTTAAATCCATCTCCATCTCTCTTAATAACATAACATAAACTCACGTCTTTATCCCCGAAGGGGCAGGCAGAGGTGCTAGCACCCACATTTCGCCAGTTTATGTTTAGGTCCCAATGTAATAGGTGGCGAGCCGATTACCATTAACCAGGCACTTATAAACCTGCGATAAATACACACATAACTTCGAAAAGCATCGAAAAGTCATTGGTGTGTGCCATGGAAAACCTGGGATCAAACCCGAGACCTCGTCTCAGCAGTCCATTACCCATACCACTAGGCTACCGCGGTCTCTCTTAATATTTACATCATTATCAAATCCAAAAAATAAATATTTATTTTCATGTAATAAATTTCTTGTATAAATAAAAATGTTAAGTAGTTGGTACTATCTACGTACAGTTAGCATCAGATCGACCATAACTAGCAAAGTACTCAAAATAATTAATAAGTACTCATAATAATTTGATACAAAATACATGAACGAAAAGTGTGCATCAGTTTTCTTACAATTATTAAATTAAATATTCTTCATAACGAAAGCAATGGAAACTTTTTATTAAATTAATTAAAGCTCCCCTTGGTAGTTGGGTTGTTAAATAAAATAATATATATATATCTGTACAGCGACGTGTTTCCATTTATGTATAAACAAACCATTAATTTGCTTCCTCCTAAAATTATTCTTCCATTGGCATATGGGTGCGCCTAATTGCTATGTATCTCCATCGCAAAAGTACAAATAATTTGAAGTTAAAAACATCGAAAGTAATCCTGAGGTTTTTTAAAAATGTTTTTTTGAAAATCAAAAAGGTATTGTTGTTTATATTCCATATTCAAAAGTGTTGGTTGGAAGGTTATTCATTGCTTATCTAATCTATTATTTAGGTGAGGGTGGTGGGCTGACGTAGACTGGTTTTCCGTTTTTGAGTTTCTTACTTCATCAATCAATGTTACTCACTACGAGTAATCGGAGTCTAAATTAAAAAAAATAATTTGTGAAACCTTCCTTCTTTATAATTTTCGCTTGAGAAGAAGCAGCCTGCTACCAAACCTTATTCTTGCATACTGCTGTTTACTCATGTGCTTTAACTGATAGATTTAGTCTACCTCCATAGCGGTGCTGTGCTAAAAAACTGCCGTTTCGTGCACTATGGGTAAACCAAAGCGGCAATGAATAATTTCTTTTAATTTGAACCATAAATATACCAGAATTACAAAAGTTAACTTCAAATATACTCGCGAGTTTAATAAATCATTTTGTCAGACTCGTTGTAGTTCGCATTAAATTTGATGATAGATTTGAAATCTCAAGAGTGTTGTGAGTGATGAGATCTATCAAATATCAGGTAAACTATGGTTATATGCTACATAATACTTTGTTTGTTGCAAACATTATTTTAAAGATAAATTATCGTACGACCTAGATGAATAGCAATTAATAACGCGTCACTATTTATTTAAATGTTTTCCCAAAATGGAACTCCTAAGTTAATGACGTAGTCTGTATTTTCATTACAAAACTGATAAACAGTAACAAAGCCCATATTGTGTTTCAAGAGAATCTGTTTTCATTGCAATTTTCTAAAGGCTGATTTACACCAAACGTGCCCTTTTACCCTCTACGTCAAATTCTACTAATGTAAACAGAGACTGAATACTCTTAATGGTCTTAATACACCTTTAGGATTTTGGCAGTCAATCATTCTCATTTTAACAATACAAAAGGAAAAGAGTGATGAGTTAGGGATTATTCTAAAGTTCCCTACTGTCATGCTACACTCCTAATCAAACACACATGAAGTTTACCATCAATTTTGAATAATGACATCATGCTATTTGTTAGTTGCCAATATCAGCACGCCGCCTGTCCGTAGATTAACGATGTGGTTGCATATGCCATGTGGCTAATTTGCCTGTGGTTTGAGCTTACAGAAAATTTAATCCTGCCATATGGTTTATATTGAATATGACGAAGGTTTTACAATACCGTAAGTGATGGAGATTTAATTAGGTATGTTAATGAATAAGAATCATGTTTCAAAGAGATGGATATTTTTACTTGAATACTAGCTGATCCAGCAAACTTCGTACCGCCTCAGAATCAATAAAAAAAAGTTGCAATTTCCTATATTTTCTCACCGTTTAAACCTTCCCTGGACATCCACTAATATTTCAAAACTAAAATTAGCTAAATCGGTTCAACCGTTCTCGAGTTTTAGCGAGACTGACAGACTTGCAATTCCTTTTTATATTTGAATATAAAACAACATTCTCGGTACATAAGAATCTTAAATTGTATGTAAGGTGATTTACTTCCGCATTTAATTAAAAATAGTCCAATTAACTAGTAGGAAGATACTGACCATGCTAGTTTAGCTACTTAAGTAGGTACTAAGTATGTGTATTATATAAGGTGCTATTCTAAATTTGTTAGCAAAAAGTCCCTGTATTTTATATTAGAAAAAGAATATACGTAACATTTTTCTTTCTGATATTATAAAATCGTATTTGTGTTATCGATCCTTATCATGGAATGCAAATTATTATGTTAATAAGAAAAGGAACTCGATAGACATCGAACCCACATCAAGAATTCTTATTAGATGCGATTGTATCACAGATATTACTGCGTGCGTCCTGGCTCCTGCTAAATTGTACAAGCTCCTGTCTCTTTAGAATGTTTCATATTAAATATATACTGCAATTGTTCGAAAAACATTCAGATAGTGTAAAATTTTGAAGAACAAAGTGAAATTTTAGGTATACAATAATTAATTTATACAATAATTAACGGGAATTGATGCGATCGTGTTTTAGGTACATACATACCTTTGATTTGATTGAAATTATAGACTTAAATGAACATTATATAAGGATGAAATTGTTATTTACTACTCTATTTAAAAATACAGGGTGGAAGATTTCAAACCTTACCTGGAGGGGAAGTACTCTAAATACTGGGGATAGCAAATCTCGTTCAAAAGAAACATTCCTTTATTTTATTAAAGAATTAAAACGGCATTAAATTTTTTTTTCCAAAATTTGCTTGCCACACTCGATTATCGAACCGATTAAAATCTGAAAAAATATCGATTTCTATTTTTATATCATCCATCGACAGGGTCAATCATAAGGATCAAGTCTCTCTCACAAACATGGTAAATTAAATGAAAGGAAATCCTTGAAATCTAAACTTATAAATTAATTTTTGACAAAATTAAGCATTTTAACTCAAAGGCAACATCCTAGCAATAAAGTTTTCAAAAATCTTTGCATGTAGTTTTGTTTCTTTTTAAAAATAAAGGAATGTTTCCTTCTCGCTTCTTCGCTATCTCCTTCTCCTTCTTCGCTATAAATTAATTTTTGACAAAATAAAGCATTTTAACTCAAAGGCAACATCCTAGCAATAAAGTTTTCAAAAATCTTTGCATGTAGTTTTGTTTCTTTTTAAAAATAAAGGAATGTTTCCTTCTCGCTTCTTCGCTATCTCCAGTATTTAGAGTACTTCCCCTCCAGGTAAGGTTAAAATCTTCTACCCTGTATATCTATGTTTCACGACGGTACATTTAAAATAAAACAATTTTATACCATATTTTATGGCTAAAAGTTGCTATTAAAATAAAAATCACATTAAAATAAGTTAGTTTCATACTTAAATATTTTTTTTTTTTAATATAGTACACGTCAATTTTACTTTACCTTGCCTGATGGTAAGCTGAAGGCAAAGTCTTAGGAGAGAGAGCCACCATTATACACACGTGCCATGTTAACAATGGTGGCACTCAGCTTGACGGCCTCATCAGATGCTTTTTCACGCCCCGCTTAAAGGACCCGGGACTTTAGGAAGAGGGAAACACGTGAGCTGGCAAGGAATTCCAGGTCTTAATTGTGCGACAAAGGAAAGAGTCACCGAACCGCTTGGTTCTTGAAGGAATGTTCTGCACCGTATGCGGGTGACATCTAAGTCCTGCACGTGTCGTCCTGTATAGGAAAGGACAGGGTGGGACTAATTGGAATAGCTCTTCAGAACATTCACCATGGTAGAGACGGTAAAATACTGCCAAGGAAGCAACATCTCTACGCAACTGCAAAGGCTCGAGGGTACTCGTGACCTCAGGATTTCCGATAATGCGGACCGCTCGTCGCTGCAACCTGTCGAGAGCATCTAATAAGTACTTTGCGGATCCATCCCAGAGATGCGAGCAGTATTCCACGTAGGAACGAATTTGTGTCTTGTATAGAAGACACCGTTGCTCCGGCGTGAAAAACCGTCTCACTCTGTTCAGGACTCCGAGTTTACGCGAGGCTGTTTTGATGATACTCTCGATGTAGTTTTTGTTATTTAGTTTACAGCGAACAGCGAACAAAATAATGTACAACCTTGCAAATAAAAATATCTGTCATCGTAAAAATGTTGTTGTAATTTTAACTCATTATGAAAAAGGAAAAACATTTAGTAACAATGTCCCTTTTAAAAATCCTTAGACACAGAAAATTTTCACTGAAATGATTCAGTTTATTTTATACATTAATTGTCGAATACAGGTTTAAACAAAATACTGTATCAGTTTACGGTATCCTCGAATATAGGTGATGCATGAAAATTAAACAAGATCTTGCATGACCCAAGCTAGGCGTAAAGCGGCTACGCCGACAAAGCGAACAAATTAACTTTCTGGTAGACGTCTCATATACAAAGGGCAAACGCAATTTGCAATTCACACAATAGCCCACAAAGTTGGCGAAGCAATTATAAAGATATCAAAAGGTTGACATAATAGCGGCCTAGTTGCACTCGCTGACTGAATATTGATGACAGTTCTCTACTGTAGCCAATCTGTGTTCTATGCATAAGTAATGAAGAAAATATGAAGTCTAGAGTCAAGTGAACGATAAATATTAACATCAAACGCTCTTTCACAGGACAAAATGCCAACGAATAACTAAAGCCATACCTACAAACCTATTTATAATATAATTTATGTCAACATAATATTTTTGGTGTTGACTTGTTGGAAGAGTAGTGAAATGTTCTTAAAACATAAATTGTATAATGAAATATTACGTAGGTCATTTTAGGCGACTGAAATATCAAAGTACTGCAGTTCCTGGCATGATGATTATAAATTAATACTATCGTAACCAACTACAAGCTCCTGTAACTTAAATAAATAGTTCACCCTAAAGTTTCTACCCAGATTACCATTTCTTTCACTTCAAAAGAAAAAATTAAGACAAAATATGTTAGGCCTTATGTTTTTTGTAAGTCCTACCTTCAATTCAAATTAGCCAATGTGAACTTTGTTTTTCCATCAATGCCAACTGAAATAAATTATTGCGGAGATTATGTAAGTTATTTAATGAAAATACCAGATTGAGGTGCCAAATGCATACAAATTATAAGTCCATTACACAAAACCATTTCAATTTCGCTAAGGAAATACACAGAAACACACATGCCACTGACAAGGCAATTTAACCGGATTTTTAACTGAAAATATTGCACAATACAGAATATTACGTAGCCTGCATACCTATGCCGTGAATTTCTGCTAATAAATTTTACACAAGTACGAATATGTACATCAAAAGTGTTAGTGAGATATGTGAATTGTTATTAACCGCATGCACAGTTATGCTTCTGTTCCATCTGAAATAATGAATTCTGGTACAAAACATAATTCATACCCCAGAGGTTTCCGTTTCTACAAAACCTGTTAACTGTAATATTTTAAAGTCAATTTCAAACAAAAAGAGAATGTCCCTGAATTTATCCTCACACATTGCGACCGAAAACGGTGCCCAGTGTGCGGTACAAAATAATCTTCATTCTACGCATGTTCGAGCTGTGGCACGAACACCCTGCTGAGGTTTGCTAATCATTCGATATGCAAGCCGATATGCAAGCATATGTGCATTAGAAGGTTTCTACAGGCTCGGCAGCTCGAGTGTGACGCCTCTAGCATTACACACGTCCATCCAAAGGCCACGGCAACCACTTTTCATCCAAAAGAAAAATCCAAGCGTTCATGGACGGCAGCCGCTCGGACCGCATGGATATAAACGCTGATGTCCTTCAAGGCTCCGTGATGTCTCCTACCCTATTCCTGCTGCATATCAATGACATGCTGTTGAACGACTCCATTTATTGTTATGCGGGTGACAGTACTAGAGACGCGTGTTACACGGGCCGTGCAAACATCCCTCAGTCCGAGGTGGATGAGAGTCGCGAACAACTTATGTCACAAATCGAGACAGGTCTCTCAGGAGTATCCGGTTGGAGTAGACTAAACATAGTTACAATCCCACTAAGACACAAGTATTTATTTTCACCGCTATGAAAACCTCGTTTATTGTAGCGCCGCAATTCCTGGGCACACCGCTTACCATCTCCTCGAGTATCGGGATCATGGGTGTCGTAATTCCAAGTGATGGCCAGTACCGCAGACATTTAAAAGACAAAGTCAAGCTGGCATCGAAGAAACTGGGAGTGCTTAACAGGGCGAAGCAGTACTTCACTGCGAAGCAACGACTCCTGCTTTATAAGGCCCAGTTTGGCCTCACATGGAGTGCCGCTTGCATACCAGCTTGACGCCTTCGACTCGGTGCAAAGACGGGCGTTGAGATTCATCCACAATCCCGCACTCGCAGGCAACGAGGAACCTCTCAGCCTCAAAAGGAACTTTTCCTCTCTGTGTGTGTTCCACCGCCCATACAATGGTCTGTGCTCAGATGAATTGTTTGACATGATGCCCACAGCTATATTCTATCATCGCACCACTTACCATAGGCAGGGAATATGCCAACTATATGGTTTAAAAAAAAGTTAGTCGTATGCTTGTCTGCCATAAACAAAAAAAACTACTACTACTTACTTACAGGTATATTCCATTTAGGTATATTCCTAAAGAGGTAAGCTAGGATTTAAATTATCTGCGCATCTACAATATTGACCCTATGTTGAATCCTATTAAAGGGGGATGACTGCGGGTCACATTTCCATTCTCCGAACTGATATCAAAAATTGCCTAATAGACAAGCTCCTAAGTATTTGGCTCGACCATCAACACGACGATGACTACTGATATGGATAGGTAAAGCTAAAAAGGTGATTTTTCAGGAAACCAAAATTTCTCCCTCTGAAAACTGCTTATCTTTTATATAAAAGTTTCTGAATGCCGTATATCCAAATTACTCCCAACATACTCAAGAATGAACTCTCAAAGGATCGGAAGTAGGTTAAACATTTTTTTTTATTTCCAACTTCCCAAGTAGGTTATCAATACGTAACCGATCACCAAGCTTATTTATCAGCTTACATAATGTTAATATCGATAAATTCAAAAATAACATTGCTATATAGCATAAATTTCACATACTATACCCCATGCCAGATCGAATAAGAATAAAGTTAGCAGCAAAAGTTTTGATAGTCAAAAAAATTTCAAAGTTTAAAGTCGATAACCCTAAAGAAAGGCCACTTTTGACTAGAAATGTCAAAAGTGGCCTTTTATTGTAACGGTAGAACAAATTATTCCTAAGTTAGAATTGCATAATTGCTTACCTTATTAATGAAATTCTATTAAAATTGTAGTACATAATCGCAATTTTCAGGTAGTAAACATTCTATAACGTTAAGGGATTCACATCAGTCACATCTTTTATCGGACGTTGTACAACTTAAATCATTTTCTTCATAACTAGTAGACATTTCAATGAATAAATAACTATTTTTTAATTTTATTGGTTGATATGCATTATTCCTAAAAAGAATGCCTGGTTAAAGAAAACCTGGATTTCAGGTTTTCAAGCTTGTGATTATTCGTACATTTTTTTGCTCGAAATGGATATTAACGCAGTTGATGAAATGGATATCGAAGATATTAACATCGTGAAATTACTGGACATACAACGCTTACCTAACAGAAGATTTTCCAAACGTTTGGCTATGAGCGTTGTTGATTTAATTAGTGATTATTCTGAGGCTATGCAATAAAAATCATAATTTGATTTACTTTTTTTTTGGAACTCCAACTTTCTGCTCTTCTTTTCTTTTGTTGTTACGTTATAATTAACTTTACATACAACAAACAACTTACAGTATAAAGTTTCGTAATTCGTTTCGAACAACGCGGAAAAACTTCGTTCCGTTTAACTTGCATAGATCTTTCAATATTTTATAACAATTATTGCTAAATAAAGGCATGATAATGATAGTTTATTACTAAATAAAGAATAACTTATTCATAAAGTTGAATTTAATGAAAAAATATGTTGTAAATATATATTTCACCAATCTTTGTAAATATTATTTATTAATGACTTCAGAAAACTTTTGCTTTCGGAGGATACGGAACGTTGCGATCGAATGGTGTCATAATGAACGAACAATACTTGTAATAATCTGTAGTTTTTATTGAAGCCAAGGTTAAAATCATGGTACTAAGTAGTCTACGGTATATTCAGTTTTTGTAATAAGAAGAAGTTTAAACCATAGTCTAGAGATTAAGCCTAGACTTTATAGTTCGGGATTAAACCAGACTTGATTCCGTTTTTTGTAATAAGACCGACTATGTTTAAGAGACAATTAAATACTCCTAAATGAAAATAATACAATTTTACGACTAGTGCATTTTCTTTACATAAAATTATTTATATTTTTATATTAATTTACAAAGCAAAAACTGGTGAGCTCGCTTTAAATCAAAAATAGGAAACTTTTAAGCCTTTAGACCTCGTGCTTCCATAACTGCTTTAACGTGGATTGGCATGCTGTGCGCCAAGTTCCTTATACGATTTTGGGAATTTTTTTCCAATTCCACTGTTAGAGCAATTTTGCCCACACGCTACTTTTCCTGTAATTCTTTTCATTCAATATACACTCTGTATCTTTCATTGTGCTCGTAGAGCATACATTTTGACCATTAACACAATTTGTTGTCATTATTCTTAGTTTGCGAGATTTTTAGCCTCGAATAGCTGGATAGGTTCGGTTGAAATATAACACAATTGTTATTCCTATCATAGTTTCGTGGGATGAGCAAACAGTTTTACAGTGACATCACCGTTGATGACATCGCGGTTATTACAAACCACCGCAACTGTAAATTCTAAAAAATATGGAATTAATTATGTGCGCTACTGTACGGGACCGCGAGTACAAGTGCTATAAATATCTCCCATCTCCTCCACCATATCATAAACTTTGCCGAACACATCAAAGTTAAAATAATTGTAGCGAAGAAAAACAGGAGTGCAACGATATCTTTTATGTGTTCAATGTAACTAAAATTATTAATACCATCCTACCTACCCCACTACTTTATAAGTCCACGCTCAGTATCCAGCTGTGTATATTATTAATTACTAGCTGTAGTCCGCGGTTCCGCCTGCCTGGATGTCGGTTATCGCGGCCAAATATACCTATAGCCTATGCCTTTATCATAAGTTCTAAATTCTATGACGCATATTATGTTGTTTTTTTATTTAGATATTATGGTATTTTGTTTTTTTTTTTTAGTTTAAACATTTTAGTTATATTTTTAATGAAGTTCTGATTATATCCTCTAGTTTAGAACTAGATACTAAGATAAATGCAACAACAGATGATGCAACGCTGAGTAAACCTATGTCAATAACTCTGGGGATTACCAGCTAGTGTCGTGATTGCACACGTCTGCATTTCTGACTGCCAATAACGATCGTACGTAGATGCAAATCTCATGGTAGAATTCCAGGACCAATTTAGTTTTCATGTAGAGGGCGAACAATTTATATATTAGAATGAATGACGAAAATTAATATTTTAACGTAAATATGAACCTGCATAACTTGTCTGTCGTACCATCTTTATTAATATTGTAACCTGATTCATATATCACACATTTTTGTGGTAACCGGAAAAAAAAACACAGGGTTCCGTACAAAACTGGAGTTAAAGACAAATTGAAAAAAAAAGACGGGTTGCACTCTGGGAGTACCGGCAGAAGTGAAAACTTTATCTTTCTTTCTTTCTTCGTTATATACATAGAAAAAGATAAAAAGAACATACCACACCATACCATACCTATAGTATAGCGCCAATCATAGAACCTATCACTAATTTTCTGCGAATTTTTTGTCAGAAGAAATTAATAAATTACAAAAAGAAAAAATAATCACCAAAAGTAATAAATTATAATAAGAAAAAACAATCACAAAAGTCCCTGAAGGCCAGATGGTTTGAACCCGATACTATCTGAAACTATAAGGACTTACAGTCGAAGTGCTTACCGTTTAAGCTGCGACGCTAACTATCGTAACTTGCAAAATAGATAGTCTGTACCTAATCTTGTATGACGTCAGTCGTCGGTTACGGTTCAAAGGTCAACTAATCCTGACGCTTCCTTAACATTTTACACCCATCCAACGCCGCTAAAGAAGTTTTCACTTCAAAAAACTGGAGTTATCGATATAGCTCTAAACAAACATATGGCTTTCGAATAGTTTCCTTTATTTTTATGTTATTGCTTGTTTCTTATGAAATTTCATGATTTCAGCTCAAACCGAAGTAGGTTTTGTTTCCCTTGTGAGAGTTTAGATATGCTACGTAAACGTTTTAATATCTTTTCTTTGAGCAAGAATTCAGATTCATTCACAGCTTCAAGAGTTACAGATCTGAGACCTCGATATTAAATTAAATTCAGCGTGATACTTCCAGACGTCCTGGAAAAAATGTTATACAGATAGATATCGATAATGAAATGATTCTAAAAGGATTCTATGTTTTCCTTTTGATGTACGGAAACCTAAAAACCGAATACTTCTAAATTTGTCTAAAACAAAATGTAAATCACTGTATTCTGTCTGTTTATATTTCTTTGTGCATATTTTTTTTATCTCATCAGTTGTTTATTATATTTCGTACGCGTCAAGAATACCCTATTATCGGTATTTGTTGGCCTCTTTTCTCCGAACAAAACGAGTAGCATTCGCACTAATTGACACGGTCACAGCATTAAATGATGACAATTAAAATGTCACCGTGAACACTATACTCAGATCCCCTCGTCCGTGGAGGATCCCATTATGGGACTTTTAAAAAAATGCTTGTCTGTGGCGCGTCCTGTGGTGGGACTCGCCACTTGACCTACCAGATGTTCATTTCACGCCTTATTTTAACGAGTAAAGACGATTCTTACCCTTTCGCACACGTTAAAAATCGAATAAGAATGAACGACTTTTCCCTCTGACATGCAACGTTACACGTCTGTAGTACGAAAAAAATGATTTTTTTTAGTTTAATCTGTGACCTGCTCAGTCATAGATTGCCGCGCATTTCTTGCTAGTTCGAACAATATTTCCTAAGTTTTGTGTGTGTTTCTACAGAAAAGACGATGGAACAATAAGTAATATTTCAGTTTATTTTCTAACATGGGCCTATTAATTACATTTTAAGTCAAAAACAAGCTTTGAAGCGATGGGCAAGTCATTTTACGAATTGGTAGATGGATTTTGCTTGATCATATTAGGATTGAAACATTATTATAGGTTACCTATCTTAATCCCGAATTTTAACATTCCGAATATCATAATCCAGAAAACGTTTGGCCAATTTTTCATAATCCCGGTTTTTCAAATTCCGAAGTTTTATTTTCCATATAATCGCAACTCCGAATTTCATTTGCCCATTTATTCATTTGTACGACATTTTATAATCCAGACGAACGAGTTCCAGACACACGAAATCTAAATGCACAAAATCCAGATGACCGTAATCCATATGCACGAAAGCCCAATTTTTAAAACACAATTTTTTGAAATGCAATTAATTGATATCCCGTTACTTGATATCCAGACAAACAATATCCAGATTTCTAAACCTAAAACTAAGCCTCATATGGCGTCTACTAACTACAATTGGAGACCTACTGAACAAAACACACGTTGCCTTAAAAAATATATGTATACAAACAAGCATGCATGCAGGCAAGCTGGCAATCAAACCGGCAAGCATGCAGGCATGCATGCATGCATGCATGCATGCAGGCAAGCAGGCAAGCATTAGTGTTGCTCTTCTCCGGCGCTGCGGGAAGTGCTTCCGCAGCTTCGGCTTGCTGGTCGCCTTTGGCGACCAGCCTCAGCCGTTCCAGCTCGCCCGGGCGCCCGAGCTTCGTTACTGCGGGCAAGGACTGCCCGCCCTTCGTGGGTGTGCGTTGTTTTATAGACAATTGTTTAATATAATTTCGTATAACAGAAAATGTTTCGCATAATTTCGTTTCATAGAATAATCAATATAATCATTATATTTAATTAATATAATTTTAAATCATTGAATTTTGTTTCATATAAAGTTAAACATTAGAATAATCAAATCATAGAATATCAAATCAACTATTCTTAATCATTATATTGTTTATTTAATAGAAACTTATTACAAAGAATAACATATTATCATATATATATGGTTTTTATGAACTAAACAATTGATGCGTCTACAAGGTCGACGGAGCCCCGCTACGCGGGGCTCCTACTTCTGGGTGGTTTATAAAAAAATAACCACGAAGGCCTAATGCGGGAGCTTCGCTACGCTCCGCTCCCGCATTAGCCTTCTAACCTAACCTATCCGAGTCGGGGTAATCTGAGTCGGGGTGTTAAAATTGTAAATGTTACAGTTAAAAATGTGATTTGGAACATTATAAAGGTGGTTTAATATTCTTTAAAAATAATTCTACAGTTTGATAAGTTTGTTAAACAAAAAAATTTGATTAAAAATTGTGTTTCTGTGAAATATGTTTCATTGTAGGAAATTGTTTTTGAAACAATAATATTCGAAATAAAAATATAAGAACCAAATATTATATGAAGCATTTTCTGTGAAACGAAATTCTATGAAATATCTTTCTACGAAATAAGGGGCTCCCCTCCCTCCGCGCCTACGGTTCTTAAATAACACTCTAGTGTAGGGCAGACAAGTACCACGGCGAGTCGGGTCGGGTGTGGTACGCAGTGTTCACGAGCTCGCTTTCCTGATTCATTGATTATACCTGCATACAAAACTGTTCATGCATGACATGGAAAACAATATTTTAAACAAAATTATATTATATTTATAAGTCTTCAGGCTTTCATTATAATAAGTGAAATTATTTATGTCTTAAGTGAACGTTAGATTTTTTATTATTATATCAACCGTTACACACCCTAAATGAATCGTATAAATTTACTGATTTTTACTATACCTGTATATAGTTTAGCTGGAACACGATTTGTATGGGAACCAAATAAAAAGATTATGAAAATTTGGTAATAGTTTATTTGGAAAATGGTACGATGGGAAACAAAAAAAAATATTCTGAGAATCTGGTATAACTATATTTGGATTATGACAATATAGAAAACAAAAAAATACTATTTGAAAATTTGGTTTTAGTGCACCTGGAAATTGATTCATCTGGGAAATGAAAAACGGAATTATAGAAAGTTGTCATTCATTACATCTGTCTTTTAAAAGTTCTACCAACCGTTTTCGGGGTTTTAAGATTCGAGTGACAGAAATTCGATATTTCAATAGGTTACCATTATTATAACCGACGCGAATGTGTGTAATCAGATCACTAATATAATAAACTGCAATGTGATTATTACAAAATGCGTGTATTTACGTGGTAAATGCAAAAAATCCAACCTCAAAAATAATATAACAACATAAAGTCCTATTCTGGGACTCGCCACAGATATAGGTTTTAACTCACAAAATGGCTGCCCGTTCATAAAATATGGATAAGACTTTTGAACTTCATATAAAAAATGAAATGATTTAGTTTTATTGATTTGATTTTTATGTAGAATAAAACTGTCGTCAATGAGTTATATATAAATTGTCGTCCATATTGTTGTACTAGATAAAAATGCTGTTACATTCATCCGTACTGTCGCGTCAGGATCGCTTGACCTTTGAACCGTAACCGACGACTGACGTCATACAACATTAGCTATAGACTGTCTATTTTGCAAGATACGATAAATAGCATCGTAGCTTAGCGGTAAACGCTTCGACTGTAAGTCCCTATGGTTTCAGATAGTACCGGGTTCAACCTGGCCTGACACTTTTTGTGATTATTTTTTCTTTTTGTAATTTATTAATTTCTTCTGACAGAAAATTAGTAGAAAATTAGTGATAGGCTCTATGATTGGCGCTATATTATAGGTATTGTATTGTATGGTATGGTATGGTATGGTATATTCTTTTTATCTTTTTCTATGTATATAACGAAGAAAGAGAGAAGAAAATGTTTTCACTTCTGCTGGCACTCCCAGAGTGCAACCCGTCTTTTTTTTATCTTCAAGCATATAATCACAACAGTAATTGTAATATTTGGCTCATCAATAGATAAATAAAAATAAGTTAAAAGAAACATACTGATTTATTTTTGCATTTACTAAGTCGTATCCATACTATTTAACCGTCATGGAGCAAACATGCTAATTTTTCACTATGTTTAAGATCATGGTTTTTCATATTTTTCTTCCAAACATGTAGTTTTTTTCAATGGAGTAAACGCCTAGTTTCATGTAAATCTTGAATAATTAATTATTATAACACTTTTATGCACATATTCTGCAAAATCTTAGTATAAATGAGACATTGTTTTTTGTACCAGTTATGAGTCTCATATTTGATACATTATTGTTCAAGTTCTATAGAATGTAACAACATATTATTGCTTAAACTAGTTAGGCGATAAGCTTAAATTATTGTAAACAAAACACTTCTTGTCCCTGACGCCAATAATGCACTGTAAACTAAAGTTAAATGAGACCCACTTAGTGACATTTTGAAGAGGGACTTTTTTCATCAAACTTTAAAAATAGGTGTGGTATAAAAAAAATGTATTGGAACATAATGCCATTTGGTTTTATTTTATTAAGTATGTAAGATTGTATATAAAATATATAATATTATATCCAGCCGGCGTTTTATTTTTTATTAATTAGAAAATAAAAGTTAAGTTCTGGGTAACCCATATTATTTGTCTTATAACGGTTACAAGGCAATTCAAAGTCAAGTGTAGTGTAAGGAATAAGAAAAAGACATTTATTAAAATGATAATTCCAATAGGAATTACTCTAAATTCCAATTAGATTTAGAGAAAATAATGGTTTTCTACTCCCATGTTTGCAAAAAATGTGCTTAAACCCCTATCTGTTGAAAGTCCTGTAATGGGATCCACAGATAGGGCATAATGACATTTTGACACTCCACGGACGAAAGGATATTGTCTGGTATCAAAATTTATTTTTAATAATGTCTATTTATGGGTTATGCAGTTATGTCAGTTTTCATTATTTTATGTTTAATTTTGTAAAAATAACCTTGTATACAGTTTAATCAAGTTTGGCAGATAATTTCAAGATCCCACTTACTAGGAGTAAGTGTACAACTTTCATACTGCTTTACGTGGAAAGATGTCTACTTATAAATATACTTTGTTGTACTGTGCATTGTACAATACACCTACTACACTCTACATAGGTGTATAAAGGTAGATATATGCTTGGGTGTTGGTAAGAAAGGTAACTATGGTACCATGACCACGTTAATTTCTGTCAACCTCGTGCCAAATGGATTGCCGGTGCCTGCTCTTCTTACCATATTATTTGGTGTATTTTTGCTTTTACGGGAGGCCTACCTTAGGGAACTTATTAGACAATACCTATCTCCAAACCGAAGACAAATTCTATCTGAGGCAGGGGCGGCCCTGTAGAGAGCAGTCCTGAGGCTTTCCACGTGTCCGTCTGATCAGCAGAGCACACAATGGAGAGCAGGTAAGCAGAGAACTGGTACTCTGAGCACAGGCGTGCAGGTGGCAGGGGGGCTTCAAGCTTCCCATACTCAAGGTGGCCATCTCAAAATTATTTTTAGCCGAGGCTTCACCCATGGCATATTTCGAAATCCCGTGTCACTCTATGAATCCATATACGCTCACAATTTAGTAATTTTCAAATATCATAGGGAAATCTGACGGATTTCTTGATGTTTATGATTACTGCTCCTCTCCCTTGGGCAGTAGCGTGATGTTATAAAGCCTATAACCTTCTTTGATGAACAGTTTAGTTAAAACAATTTTTTTTAATTTGAACCCTTTTTATTTTGCCTGCGTTTTCTAGTTAAAAGTAAGGCTGCGGTAGGAAAATTTAGTAAATTAAATACAATGACGTCACACGCATCTAGCGCGAGCATATTGCTGAACGGCCACTTTTAAAGTCCATATATCTTGGAAACGAATTGATATATGGACTAAAATCAGCGCTTGTGGTAGAAATATTCCTCACCGAACACTACATCACAGCAACAAGCTGAGAAGCGACCAGTTTTAGTTGCTGCAGCGCAAAATCCCTTAAACAGTGTACAGCACTTATGTAATAACCATTTTTGTTCACAAGTTAGGCAATTGCACATTATTTGTCGTTGTCCTGTTATGTAATCAGTTGTTTACAAATTAGGGAAATCATAGAGGGAAAGATCCATAGATTACATAACAATGGTATAGATTATGTCGATTGTGTCATAGGATTGTGTAATGGCTATGGTTGCCCTACAGACGTATACCTCTATGCATGTGCGTCTGTAGCCGTAGGTTGCACTCTGCAGATAAGTTAGTGATGGGCAGTGTTGCCGTTGCAAAAAAAAGTTTTATTTTATGTAGTTTATGTCAGCTTATGTATACTGTTACTGTTTTCATTTGCTGAGGCTATTCAGAATAAACCCTTTTTTTTTCGAAATGATTCTTTCACATATATTTTTTGAAGTGAAAATTTCTTTAGCTGCGTTGGATGGGTAAAAAGTATTAAACTCGCGTCAGGATCGCTTGACCTTTGAACCGTAACCGACGACTGACGTCATACAACATTAGCTATAGTTTGTCTATTTTGCAAGATACGATAAATAGCATCGTAGTCGACTTTACGTCCCTATGGTTTCAGATAGTACCGGGTTCAAACCTGGCCTTCTGACACTATTTGTGATTATTTTTTCTTTTTGTAATTTATTACTTTTTGTGATTAGTTTTTTCTTTTTGTTCTATTTTTTTTTTCTTCTTCTGACAGAAAATTAGCAGAAAATTAGTAATAGGTTCTATGATTGGCGCTATATATTAGGTATGGTATGGTATGTCCTTTTTATCTTTTTCTGTGTATATAACGAAGAAAAAAGAAAGAAAATGTTTTCACTTCTGCCGGCACTCCCAGAGTGCAACCCGTCTTTTTTTTTAACACAGAATCTAATGAGCTGGAATACAAAATTAGTGAAAAGTCTCCATTGTGTACCACATAAACTGTACCTCTGTTGGGTTGTCCATGTGCTTTGTGAACATTAAAGAGTAATATTACTTATATAATATTATTATTATATTGATTTCAAAATGGGCATGTTTTGGTGAGGGTATGTAGATTTGACTTGATCTTCCGGATCTGTTTTAAGTTCTTGTTTTTATTTAAGGTATATTATTATTATTTACATACATAATCATAATTCATTAATAATTTATATGGATTTACGAGGCGGCGCCATACGTGGCGTGTGCGTTTTAGCAAAACCATGTGAGCACACATATAACTTCGTATACATTGGTTCACTTTATTTAAAGTGAAGCACAGATTCCGGGTACTTAACCTTGTCCATGGGTTCTCTGTTCATGTCCGCGTCCATCAGCATATATAAGCAACCACGGGGGCTGCTCATTGCATTAATAATTCACCTGATGAGAGAATATTATTTTTGAAACAATAAAGGATATTATTATTATAGTTATTGTCACTTGTATCGAGAGTTGTTGTTACGCCATAACTATTATCTAAACCATACCCAACGTGACGCGCACCTGGCCGTTTTTCATGTCAAGTCCTTAGAAGGAAAAGCGAAAATCTCACGTTTTGATTATTTTTAAAGTGGAGTCAATTTAATAGGCATTTGACATTAGCTAGAAGAGGAGAAATGCTTAAACATCCAATTAAATGAATAAATCGATAGACATTTCCAACATTTTTGAATCGAATGGAACTGAATAGAATGCATTTATTGTGAAAGAGTATGAATATGCAAGGGTAAACATCTTTTAGTATTATTTTTATTCACATGTGTCTTGAAAAATGTCGTATGATACACGTGTGTATTGTTGATCACCTCACGGCTCGGATCTCAATGGCCCATCAGCGGTAATCACCAACTTTACACCCTTGTACCATAATGTACTAATATCCCAGAAATGGATACCCATGGCTTGCAGGAGCGAGACCAGAATTCCACGCAGGTAAAGCAGCGGGTATCAGCTAGTAAATAGGTTACGTATTATAATAACTACAGTTATTATAACTATTTTCAAGACAACTACGGTCAAAAAAACTACTGTTTAAAACACCTAAAGATCGTTTCACATATTTTTGTAATAACTACTGGTCGAAACAAATAATGGACGATTCACCTACGGTTTATTCAACTACAATTAATTGTGCTAAGGTTCATTGAACTATGTATGAAATACCTAATAGTCGATTCGCCTACGGTTTATTGATACTACTACTTTGTCACAGAAATTTACGTTGTTGCAAAACCTACTTCATGTAGTCTTGTCTGTGGGTGTGCGTTGTTTTATAGACAATTGTTTAAAATTTCGTTTCATAGAATAATCAATATATCTACAGAATACTTACTTTAAAGAATTTTAAATCATTGAATTTTGTTTCATATAAAGTTAAACATTAGAATAATCATTTCATAGAATATCAAATCAAATATTCTTAATCATTATATTGTTTATTTAATAGAAAACTTTATAAACTAAACAATTGATGCGTCTACAGAACGATTAAATAATGAGTGAACCGACGACAAGGTCGACGGAGCCCCGCGTAGCGGGGCTCCTACTTCTGGGTGGTTTATAAAAAAATAACCACGAAGGCCTAATGCGGGAGCTTCGCTACGCTCCGCTCCCGCATTAGCCTTCTAACCTAACCTATCCGAGTCGGGGTAATCTGAGTCGGGGTGTTAACTATAATGACGTTTTATTAATAATTTAATAACAAAATGATTATTTCTGTCACAAAGTAGTAGTATCAATAAACCGTAGGCGAATCGACCGTTAGGTATTTCAAACATAGTCAACATGTCCAATATCTTAAATGAACATTATATTAATCGTCCGTTAGTTCAAATAATTTTAGTTTATTCGAAATTATGTGTATGAACCAGTAGTCGAGTCGACCGTTATGTATGCGTTATGACCATATGTGAATCAACCGTAGTTATCTTGAACATAGTTGAAATAACTTTAGATATTATGATACGGAACCAGTAAATATAAATGTAGCAAGAACTGATAACTGTAGTATAGACACACAGCCTGTTGAACGTTAATTATGGCTCAATAATGCCTTATTCAGCTGCGGACAGTTACGACCGTTTTGATTGATAGATCCTTGGCATGTTCCATTCAATTTAGGGACATATCAATCCTTCTATCTACCTCTATTTGTCTTCTTCTGATTAATTGTTGTACTTATGATTTCTTATTCAAGATTTTTATTGATTTTGTTATAAAAATACACGAGGACATTCAATCATTGGATTCGAATAACAATCATCAATGCCACTATTGGACACGTCGTTTATTCAAGTTAAAAAGTTAAGTTTATCAATGGTTCCCGGCAGAGTAGAATTTGGGCCACCCCTTCTCTTCCCACGTGGTGTCGTACAAGGCGTCTCCAGACTCAGCCTCAGAGGCATGGCTCGAGTCAACAATAGTGCCCGGAATACGGCAATAGGCTCACCCCCTATTACGTGGGACCGAATACAGATTGGTGAAATATGGGTGTTAATTCACCTCTGCCTAACCCTCCGGGGATAAAGGCGTGATTATATGTATGTATGTAAACATACATATGTTATAAATAGAATTCAGTATTCAAAATAGTTTTTTAAGGTTCTTTCGTTCATCAGTTCATATAACTAAGAATATCTCGGAGGTCCTAGTGGGGTAAAATCACAGAAATATATTTCGATGATAGAATGGCCATAAGCAGTGTTCAACTGCATGTCGAGCGTGGCTACTTCTTCACTGTTAATAAATACTCGCGAGAGATAAGAAATAGCTTTGTTTTTCAAAAATAAAGAAATACTTTTTTTTTGTTTTACTTCTCCAGTTTGAAATAGCATAGTATGGCATATTCGAGGTATTTTCAATGATGTTAACAAGTGAGTCTAAAAAGTACTGAGTAAGCATTCGAAAGTTCCTGTTTCATGGGGCAGGAATTTTCTAAAAAGTTGCCACGCGTTTCGCGCTCACATGGCCGTTGTATCCTAATATATTTCTGTCCGTAAAATACACCCCGATGTTTATAAGCCTATCAGAAAACAATTGTGATCATTTTTCTATTACATACTACCCTGCATAGTATCGATAAAATTAATCCTGAAAATAGTAAGGCTATAAATCATAAAATAATGGCACATAATCACACCAAACATGCCGCTGACATTTTCGATAAAATATGGCATAAATATGACCCAACGCGCGACAGTCGTCAATGGCTTCGAATGCTATTTAGAATTTATTGAACGTGACTGGTATCAACTATTTAAACTGTTACAGCTACTCCTTTTTTTTTGTTGAATCCCCCATCAGCCATCGTTATGGCTACTTCGGACTCGAACCGACTAAAATCCCCAGTCTCGGGCTCCAACTACCGGAGTGTAAGGTTACCCAAGAAGGCATTTTCTTCTTACCCCGGCTGATAATGTGCTAGCTACGGTTTTAAGATGGGCCTATTGAGTATGGGAACCCCCTGAAAGTGGAGACACACCACCAAGCAGGTGGAGTCTGTAGGGTCACAAGCAGCCGCCCTTGTCATTAACCAAAAAAAAGACGGGTTGCACTCCGGGAGTGCCGGCAGAAGTGAAAACTTTTTCTTTCTTTCTTTCTTCGTTATATACAGAGAAAAGATAAAGAGAACATACCATACAATACCACACCTGTAATATAGCGCCAATCATAAAACCTATCACTAATTTTCTGTCAGAAGAAATGAATGAATTACAAAAAGAAAAAATAATCACAAAAACCGCGCGCTTACCGCTAAGCTACGAAGTTTCATAGCGTACCTAACAAAATAAACAATCTGTAGCTAATGTTGCAGGACGTCAGTCGTCGGTTACGGTTCAAAGGTCAAGTAATCCTGACGCGAGTTTAACACTTTTTACTCATCCAACGCCGCTAAAGAAGTTTTCAAATGTTTGTAGCTTTCACCATTAGGCCTAATGAGGTGGTACCAGTAGGTGGAACTAAAGAGCAAAACGAAACATATTATAAACTCTTTAAAAAGGTCTAGACTGAACAGCGAATTGCTATTTAGAAACTAAAATGTTAACATGGTATGCCTGGAGCGTTAAAAATGAAAAGCTCGAATTTAAGTTACAGAGCGAGTTACTGAAATTTAAAACCATTAATACTTTTAAAAAGTTTTAAATTCAAAATTGTAACGAACACAAATAATACTAATAATTAATTTAAACTATTTTAACGGATTTTAATATTTTATTGCGATTCTTTTGGTAGTATAAATAGTTTTATTTCTAATGAGGGATTTTCGCGTACAGTTCCAACAGTACACTAATAATAAAGGGCTGTATGGGGCCCCACCAAAATCCTCGGGACCCAAGCCAACCGCACCTTCAAACCAGTACACCTACAGATTAACGTGAGAGGATGATACTTTTAGTCAAGCTGTGGGTTGCGTGCGTGGCTCAACTAGCCCCAAGAGTTTAAACCAGTTATTTTCAAGAAATTACTTAGTTAATAAGTAGGTATACGCAATTATGTAGATATGTACAGCTATGTAGATAATATTTTTATATTCGAAGTTATTGTTTTGCCTAATAGACAAAGCATAATAACTTCAAATATTATCTTTCATCTGTAATAATAAAAAAATAAAGATCTCATTTGTTTAAGAATAAAAGTAAGCGCATTGAGTGAACAATACACTTATGAGAGTCAAGATTACGTCGGAGATGGAAAACAGGAGTTAGGGAGTCACCGTATTAAACGTCGCTTTTACGTAGTCTATATGAAAAGAAAATAACATCCCATATGACACCATTACAGGAGACAGCCCTCGGTAATGGAAATTTGCATACGCACCTTAAAATTTTATTCATAAGGAGAAAATTGTTTCACATATTCCGCGAGTTGGGGACTTCGCCTGATAGCGAGCGTTTGTACTGAGATAGGCCAAGCGCTGCCGCCGCGCGCACTCGAGCAAAAATATCGAATTATTACCGAGCATCAGGAATTTGGGCCGCATTACTTGCTGGTAACGAGCGACAATGATTATCATGAAGCCTACGCATCGACAGATACGTCTGCGTGAGCCACGAGATCGCGAAATGCGAGATTGAATTGCTTCTTCAATTTAAAATTCCAGTTTGATCGGCTTTACCGACGATGACTACATAAATGTTCAATATTAACTACTTATATTCACGAAGGTGACGTACCTGTTTAGTAAAATTAATCTATGGAGAGTCTTAATTTCATTAGATAACATGTCACTCTAATTTATGTATTAACGTACTTTCGCCATTTCGAATATGAATAAACTCCCAGCGGCCATCTAAATAAAAATGTCTAAGTAAATACAGTGGTATTACACGCGTAGATTTTTATCTGTGGTGTTGTGAGTCATAAATCATTTAATTTCATCAATAAAATAATCGATGTCGATGTAAGAAGAAACGATAAGGGTTTTCGATAGGGATTCTCAAAATAAAAGAATTTCGCACAAACCCGTTGAGAGAAATCTAAGGTTGCAAAAGATTAAAATTGTTAGAAGGGTCCACATTTTGTGAGTTATATTTTTAGTTACTAGTAATGACTACCAGTCACTTGACTCAATTGCGTGCTGACGCAGAGAATTTCCTATGAGACCCGACACGATAATTTGCCTTCGACTCGAATATAGTCCAGTCGAAGACATTATAATGACTTCATAGTAAAATTGTTTCAAGGACAGACAGTTATTGCTATTAATATTCTTTTGTTACTTAATATTTTTTATATTACATCAAAAAAGTAATAAAAATATAGTAATATAGTAGTAGTAGTGAGGGGACACGTTAAAGGTGACTAGAAAGATTAAATAAAAACGTAAATAGGTTTAGTTGTAGGTACTATTTTGTATTCTCAGGATTTGAACTGTTTATTTTTTCAGTACCTAAAATACTACTTTCGCCATCAGCTCCAGCTATCGCTTCAGCTACAGTAGGAAATGAAAAATCAAAACATTATTAATTTATTATGATATATGTTCAAATTGACAGCCTCTGTGGCGTAGCGGTAGTGAACGCGGCCGCTGCGCAGGAGGCGCGGATTCGATCCCCGCTCAGTGCAAATATTTGTATGCATGAATATGGGTATTTGCATTGGTCTGGTCGTGCCTCGGAGAGCACCTTAAGCCGTCGGTCCCAGTTGCCATACAAACCTCTATGGCAGTCGTTACTAGTAGTTGGAGCCCTTAAAAGTCCAACAACCGGTCAAACTGCAGTGCTTCGATATCGCCTTTGGGTTGTGAAGGTCACATGGTAGTCGCTTCACAGAAAATGTCGAAGTTTAGCCAAATTCGCAGTTGGACTGATAAGAGTGGACCCCTGACGCCAAGTTGATAGCTTCGGATGCGACTGGCATTAACGCTAGGATGAAGAAGATATGTTCAAAATGCGGCTATTTTCCTTGGTAATCAAGATTTATTGACTACAAGACTAATTAGTAGATACTTTTTTTTTATTGCTAACAATCACATTAGCAAATCAGTTTCTGGTAAAATGTCACCCTCATTCCACCACATTTAAAATTTTCATCGACACCAAAATAAGCGTCAAATGTTTTATCCGCCCGGCAGCGCTGCTCTAGCCTTTATTACAAAGGTTATTATGTCATATTTCATAAATTATTTGAGGCAGCGATTACCCCGGCAACAAGGGTGAGATAACAAGGGGCCCTCAGTTGCCACTGTTCGGGTACGGACTCTACCCTTCTATGTCTGTTTATAGCTTTGTTACTAGTTCGAACATTTACTGTATTACCATTAGTTCCTAACTTAAAATTAACTGTGAATCAAATTCATTAAAACTACTAGTATTAGTTCGACAGGACATCAAATATAGAAGGTTTTGCTTGTAACCTGCATATATTATGATTTAAATAGATACTATTAGTCTTGCAGATATATTTAAACATTACTATTTCCTGGAAACCGTTAAGGATAAAACAGGCTATGATAAAAATGGATATTTTTATCATAGCCTGTTTCTAAATCTACACGGATGCCTACCTAAAAACAAACTTATTTTACTTTTTTAAATGTTTAAACTAACGTCAACACTTCGATAATTCTTTAACCTGAATCAGGCTGTGATTTTGAATGGATCATATTATTAATTCATAAAAGAGTGGGCAATCATCGTTCTACCTTGAAGTTGGATATAATTCCGACTAGGTTCGTATCGCAAACCGACCTCCGCCCCCCATGAGCGCGGGCCTGAGGGTGACTGGTGGAGCCGCTCGTCATCCTAGCAGAAGCAGGCCACGGCGGCGGCGTGAATACCGGGGGCCGCGTGGTCCCCCCTCCCGAGGAGGGCCAGACCGAGAGGAATGGCCCTGGGTAGGCCGGGGTGCGAGGGATATGTCAAAAGACAACCTCACCTCCGGCCTAGCACATCGACCCACAGACGGCGTGCGGTTTAATCGGTTCGAGTCCGACATAACCTTCCCCTTTGGCTCCGAAGGGGGGGGGGGGTATCCGTGGAGACAGCCCGCACGTAAAAAAAAACTAGGTTCGTGTATCTAGTAGGAGAATGTCGATTGTACACCTATTTATTTGTTCACCTGTTATGTAAGCGTTAGTTTTTAGATTTAACCATAACGAGGAAAGTAATTTTGTAAGGAAGGTTCAAAGTATGAATGTAGAGGGCTTTAGGAGCACAGGCAAGCCCAAGAAAATATGGATGAATTGCTTGAAAGATATGACAAAGAAGGGAGTAACTGAGGATATGACATCTGACAGGAATTATGGAGGAGAATGACAATACATGTTGCGCCGACCCCAACTAATTGGGATCCGGCAAGTAGATGATGATGATACTCACTCCTGTAAATCCCCAAAGGGGTAGGCAGAGTTCTTTTTACATCCACTTTTCACCAACTATGATTTTCAGTCCCAAGTAATAGGATGCGAGCCTATTGCCGTCAAGCCGGCACTCTCATGGGCTATATGTTTACTGTTGGATGGAGAATAGCCCTATCCCCTATTCTACTCCACGGGGAACCGACACATAAAATAAATCTTCTTTTTCATCCTAGCGTTAATCCCAGTCGCATTTGAAGCTTTCAATTTGGAGTCTGGGGTCCGCTCCACAGTCTAACTGCGGATTTGACTGAACTTCCACATTTTCCATGAAGTGACTGCCATGTGACCCTGATAACCCAAAGGCGATATATAGGCTACAACTACCAGGACCGACGGCTTAACATGCTCTCCGAGGCACGACCAGACTAATGCAAATACCCATATTCATGCATACAAATATTTGCATTGAGCGGGGATCGAACCCACGCCTCCTGCGTAGCGACTGCGTTAACTACATAAAATATATATTAATCAATAATCACGTATTTTTTAAAATTTTAGTATATTTCCTATATGAATAAGTAGAGTTGATATACGTTTCGACAGTAGTACACATAAAAATTCTTCAATGTATTCGAGACAAGAGAAAACTTCATCTTCCTGTTAATAAAGCTTCTAAAAGCGAAAATTCCGCTAAATATTTCCTAACTTAACAGATTAATGAAGAAATTCACGACATTTAAGTTATTCAAACCTAAAATATGCAACGAATTCCATTCATAGGCAGCAATGAATTTGACTGGAAATATAATGTAGATAATCTAACAGCCATTTGCTTAAGGGATCACGAAATAATAAATCGTTTTTCTCAGTACGATCCCGAAAAGAGAATTCGCGTTGACTCCCGCGTCTCGTGAACCAAACGTCGGAGATAAGACTTTATCTGATACAGAAAATACTGAAAATACAATGTCAACACTAAAATATCGTAAAAAGAGCCAATACCGTTGAAATATATTTATAACTTGTAGATGCCCGCTGATCAACAGTGAGTTATTCCAGACTTTCTCTGGTACAATTTTCATATTATTTCATTTAGCTATTTTTGCAGAAAAGAGTAACCAGCATCCACACGTAGGTACGCACACACAGTATAGTGAAAAACTACAAGGTTTTGTGGGACAACCCTCTAATCGACCTAAAGACCCTCGGCCTGACAGCATTTTTCGCCCAAGAGGTATCTAAATAAACATGTTTACCAAAACCCATATATTTTTAACATGGTATTTGCATTTGACCTTTTGACCAGCCTTTCGTCACATTAAATATGGTGTACAGATTTTGTAGGTGCCATTTGTGGAATTAATTTGCTTAATTATTATTACATACAAACCTACATATTGTATATGTTGCCGTTAAAGTGCTGAATCTGTTAATGTGCATATTAACTTGGTAATTTGCAGATTACCTACCTGATAGGATTAGTTAAAGTACGAAATTTTAGTTTAAAAAGCTCATTTTCGTACTTTACCTAGTTAGTCTGCAGATTAACGGATGGTTCATCATTACAGTGCGGAAGACGGTGAACGAAATACTTTTGTTCCACTATCGCACACTGTTCCCGAAGTGAATCAACATCGACGGAGCCCTATTTTGCTCCTATTTTTTGATGCATTATCACAAGGAAACCTACTAAGAGTACGGTGGAGGTCTCTGTGAGACATTCGCCTATACTTCTAACCTGATATATCCTAGTCGGAGCACGCGGCATCCATGACCTCGCTTCGCTCGCTCAAGCTCGGGTGCATAATAATTTATTACTAAAAATATTGATATAATGTTTTATTAAAAAAAATATTACCTAAATATTCCGCAGATCATCTAGTTGATGTAACAACTCAAACTATTTTTCGCACTTTAACTGACGTAGCTAGGTAATTTACAGAATACCTAGTTAATCTGCACTCTAACTGATTTTACCTACATTAACGGTAATACATATGTCACAGTCAACTAGCTTAATCAGACGTTTAATTAACTGCCTAGGCTGGTAACTAAACGCTGCCATTTAATTAACGGCCTGAATGATATACAGCCGTAAAGTTTATTACAACATTTAATAAACTGGCTGGACTTATTGATAGGTGTTTGATCCTTAGTTACTAGATGTGCCACTAGATGGCGCTGTGTGAATCGCACTAGCAAGATCTACCGCAAGGAATAGATAATGTCTTAGTTTTAGTTCAAGTACACGTGCCACTAGATGGCGCTTGGTATATTTACATCCTATTCTTAATGGCGGTTTTAAGATCGGCAGCAAGCTATTTATAATGTGATAATTGATAATAAATGTTTGAACTCGCTTGTAATGGTTGTTTCACTTCCAACAATTCATTATAAAGGCGATTTTGGAGGATACGTCCTTACAATAGGTTTATTGAGATAGCTGCGCAATCAGACTTAGATAGGTTAGGTTAGAAGGTAAAAAAAAATCATAATGCGGCAGCTACACTCCCGCTTTAAGCTTTTGCGGTTATTTTTTTATAACCAGGCCTCAATAAGTCATTTTCTTAGCGATTTGATTAAATGACAAGTAATTAAACGTCATTAATCCAAGCCATTTGCCTAGCCATTTAATCAACTGGCTGAACATCATACAGGCTGTTTATTGAATGGCGCCGTTCAGTAAAGAGCCTAGGCAGTTAATTGAACGGCTGATTAAGCTAGTTGACTGCGAAATCTCATTAAGAGAAATTAACGCATCTCTCATTTATAATTATTTTTCAATATAGGACACGTATTGACTTGTCCTATATAAAAAATAACAATTAGACTTCTTAGATAGTAAGCTGAAGTCAAAGTTTTAGGAAAGAGGGTCAAAATTACAGACATCTACCTCGTACTAGCTGCACTACCCTGTGGTAGACTGGTAGAGTATGCATGCCTACGATATTAAGTCCGGCAATGTACTTCGTGCATAAAGCACAAATAAATAAATAATAGGGGTTAAAGTATGATATTGCCGTTTCATTGTAATAGGTACTTCGAATTGACATAGAACCTTCATGGTTTGAGATTTTTGAGTGAAACTTTTTCCACATGGTACCTATGTAGTTCTTCATTTAAAAATGTGCAACATTCGATTATCGACTTTCAGTTGTTTTTTTTATTCAGCTTAGACAAGAAAGATGGATACTTCGAAAATTCGAGTGATTTTTGAATACGAGTTCCGACGTGGAACTAACCCGGCAGAAACAGCTCGCAATATCAATGTTGCTTTTGGAGAGGGGACTGCTAATGAACGCACCGTGCGATTTTGGTTTAAACGCTTTCGTGATGGAAACTTTGATTTGAAGAACGAACCACGAGGAAGGCCGTCCACACAGGTGAATAACAATGAATTGAAAGACATGGTGGAAGCCGATCCGAGCCAAACTACCCAGGAATTAGCTGCATGGTTTAACGTTACCTTACCAACAATATTGACTCATTTGCGTCAAATCAATAAAATAAAAAAATGTGAAAAATGGGTACCTCATGATTTGACTGATCTGCAGAAAGAAATGCGTGGTTGAAACTTGTGTTGCCTTGTTGAATCGATACAGAAATGAAGGAATATTGGATCGAATTGTGACATGTGATGAAAAGTGGATTCTTTACGATAACCGTAAGCGAAAAATGCAATGGCTGACCCCAGGTGAAACGCCACAACAGTGTCCTAAAGCAAAGCTTACCAATAAAAAGGTAATGGTAACTGTTTGGTGGTCTCAGCATGGTGTTATTCACTATAGCTTTCTACGATCTGGTCAAGCAATAACGGCAGATGTCTACTGTGCCGAACTCCGAACAATGATAGCAAAACTAGCAGTGAAACAGCCCCGACTCATGAATCGATCTTCACCATTATTGCTCCATGATAACGCGAGACCTCATACAGCACGAGAAACCGTTTTAACTCTACAGGAACTGCAATTAGAAACTATCCGTCACCCTCCGTATTCGCCAGACCTTGCTCCAACAGACTACCATTTTTTTCGTGATTTGGACAATTTTCTATGTGATAAAAAGTTTTCTTCTCAGGAGGCAGTACAAAATGCTTTCACACAGTTTGTCGAATCTAGATCACTAGTGTTCTATCGCAAAGGCATAAATGACCTTCCTACTAGATGGCAGCAATGTATAGATAATAATGGTAATTATTTTGATTAAATAAATACGTTAAATTAAAAAAAAAAACGAATTTCAATTTGTCAGTACAAATCGGCAATTTCATACTTTAACCCCTAATATTCTACTGTTGGAGTTGGCAGAGACATTAGCTCACTATCTGCTTATGGCCATACATAAATTAAAAGTCCCTCCATTCTCATTGAACATTTTACGCAATCGTATTCGGTTACTTGATTATTACAAATACTTAAATTGTTGAATGTGACTACAAACGCAGCGTATAAAAATACTGTTTGTTAGAAAATGCAAAGTAATCCTTAACATTCTAATTTATAGAATGTTTCAATTATCATTTTTCCTAAAGGTCTAACAATTTCAATAAACTCGTTTTCTATGGAATCACAAAAACCGTATTGAAAATTGTGTCAACAAACAATCGAGTTGAACGCAATTTGCTAAAACTACGTTAACGCGAACGTCATTCAATATATTTTTGTTATTCTTTGTTTGTAGACAATCAGGGTACAAGACAGGTTGCGGTTAAGCCGGACGGGGTGGGCTTTGAATACCGATGACGGCGCAACTACGCGAGTCGTTTCAATCTGTAGTCTATGCATAAGTAATGTGAAAAGTATGGAGATACCGCTCCGATGCGGAATACACGCTCCTCTAAAATATCGTTGTGTATTTTTATGGTAACGAGTTCAGTTATTTGTTCTTAGTACAAGTGTGCTACCGCACAATCTCCGTAGTGTATGCCCCGCTTCTGCTAAAATATTTGCCGTATTAAATATGTTTTATTGCGGCTGAGACTTGTAAGTGTTCATTAAAAGATGTTATGGAAACAACTTGTCTGGGAATACCTATTGCGTTTATGCATAAAATATGGACTGTTTTCACCAAAAGCAAATTTAGCTTACTTTATCGCTGTTTTTTTCCTATTCTCTTAGTCAAATTACAATTCACATATTTTATTCTTTTATGGCTGGCGTGTTAAGGCCCGGTAACTAAATAGGTTTGTCAAGAAGTGCGATCACTATAGTACTCTTTAAGGGAAAACCACTAACCAAACTATCGTTGATACTTATGAGTGGCATCACGGTACGAGAAATCGTTAGATGGCACTGTACCTTTCAAACTGTACTTGTGTACATATCTTTATGTGGTAAAACCTGTAAAGATTCTAGATTTTTCGGACTCTGATTTATCGATGAAACTTAACTATCTATAGTGTTGCCTATACCCACTGTCAGAGGTCGATCTTTATCATCTTGAGTATAATTGGGCTAAACAATCTCAATAATCAAGCAACAGGGGCGTACGAATTAAAGGGAACAATATAATCATCACTAAGATCGCGAGTGAATATCTATTTCCGTTACACTCCACTCCGTTTAACAATGGCTCCGATAAATTGTCATCATTTTATATCTATAAAAGTCATTCTAAACTTAATGAACAAGAAATAAAAAGTAAATACATATAACAATAGTATCTGATCATAATCGTAAATTATTTTTACGGTTGACACAAATGACTTCGAGGCAGCGTAACGTTCTCGATTCTAGGTATGTTTATTTTTTAGTGTCTCCAGGCTGAAGCACAGACTCCACTGTAGTCAAAGATATGTTGGCATACTATAACTACATTTAGTACTAGCTGATGCCCGCGGTTTCCCCCGCGTTTATGTCAGTTTATTCGATTTTTGGTCTTATCACCGGTTCTTAACCAATCGCGATCTGACAAAAGTTAGATTTTAAGACTGAGCAAGACAATTTCAACAAGCAAAAAACTGCATCGAAGTCCGTTTTGAAGTTTAAAAACATATTCAGATTCGTTAATAGTATAATGTGACCTTAGGCCCATATTCTAGAATGCCACTCAACTGAATCTTGATTTAGTTGCGAAAAGATTGTATACACATTAACATAACATTTGACACATTAACATTTGACAGATTGTCTTTACAATTTTTTCTTAGATAAATCATGATTCAGCTGAGTATCATTCTAGAAAACGGGCCTAGTCTTTTTTAAATAACTCAAATGTACAGAAGTAATTTATTTGCTTCATGAGTGTACCGCATGTGGGTGCCTGTTTCGTTCAAATAATAACACAAAAACACGATTTGCAGGAAACAGGGCGCTCATATATGCACATGCATAAAGATTTATCATCGTTATAGTTTACATCCAAAACTTATACCTATAACCTGAAGCGCGGGTAGCGCTCTTCCATGGTCTCCCTCTTCCTGCTGTACCCTATCTTGTCTTTCGGGGAATAAGAACTGATTGACCGAGCGAGCGAAACTAACGAAAGTCTCTGCTTCGACAAGGAGGCCGAGTTTGCTTTTGTCTGTATCTTGTCGACTTATTAGTTCTTTTTTTTATTTTCACTTTTGACTTATTTTCACCACTTGGCAAACATATTGTGTGATTTAAAACACAACTTGTATTGAGAGCTTTTTTAATAGGAGGAAAAATGGGGCAGAAAACGGGGAAGTTTTCTGTCGCCTTATTTATTAACGGATCTTTATAATTTTTGGCTGATATAATAAGGACATGATTCCTGACAGATTGTTATGAAAAAAACATACCTCATAAAAGTAAAGTTCGTAATAAAAAAACAGATGAGGTACAAGGGGCAAAGTTTGCTTTAGCGTTTTTTTAAGAACAGGTCGTCATTATTTTCGGTGAATCATTCAGGGCTGTATAAAATAAGATGATCCATATCGTTTTCTTTTTTTTTTATACCAGATACGGGTACCAGAATTTTTTGCTATACGAACATCTATGACAGTCGTTACAGGTAGTTGGAGCCCTAATAAGTTCTACGACTGGTCTAGCTACAATGCATGGATATCGCCTTTGGATTGTGGAGGTCAGATGGCAGTCGCTTCACAGAAAATATCGAAGTTCAGCCAAATCCGCAGCTAGACTGGTAAAGCGGACCCCAGACTCCAAGCTGATAGCTTCGGATGCGACTGGGATTTACGCTAAGATGAAGCAGAATGTTACCAGAAAATATGGCTTGTGAGGTCTACTTTTCACAGAACTACTTGTTATAAATATGAACTGTAATAATATCTATTCAGCATTAGTGAATGTGTGGAGGAACGGGATGTGATGTTCCTCCAACACAAAGGGAGGATCCTCCGACCAGGCAAGGTGATCACGCCTGGCGGGCCGCGGCCCAACGATTGTCGTTGGGATGTTGTATATGTATTGTACCAGCGCACGAACTTCACTTTCGCGATGCAGGATTTGTAGTATCGTAGTAGTTCTACTTGATGTCGCTAGATGGCGCTGGGTACATGTGGTATCGCCACAAATGCATTTATATTCTAAATGAATCAATATAAATGCATACACTAGCAATCTTCAATATCTAACTAAACCTAGACGTGGAATGAAATTGGCCTGCAATGGACACGGATAGGATGTGCAAATAATTTATTTAGATTATTCGCATAGCATTTACGCGCACTTCCTATAGAAGAATTCAGATGTCGTGTATCAAGTCAATTTTAAGTAGGCTACTAAACAAATGTTAACTTACAAATAATAAGTTGTAAATTTACATTTGTATCTAACAATTAATGGATCAAATCGAAAGCTGTCTATAATTATTATCAATCTAATTTTATTTAGGCAATATTAAATATATTAATTTGATTTCAAAAACTTAAAAATGTCTGCATTGGTTGAGTTCTTATTTTGATACGATATACAACTCACTTCAGAGATGTTTTTTTTTTACTAAGTACCTTTTTACTTACTCTCCTTAGGAAATTGTCACAATTTCCCTTCAGGTAATAGTTGCATGCCATGTCTTAAAAATAAATCACAACAGTTTTTACCCGAATTCTGATTATTTTACTACAAACAGAGTTTGCTGATTAAGGGTATTTTGGCGTACACTTGATCGATATAAATCTAGTTTCGTTGGAAATCTTGAAAAACCATTTTTCACACTTAGACCTTGGGCCATTTCACCCCCGTAACTCGTAGCTACTGTAATTTATTTTTCCTGTTAGTTGCGCCATATTTCCTTCCTTCTTCATGCTATTATTAATAATTTGCACTTTTTTGTCTACTGTATAAGTAACTAAGACCGCTTATAATGTGAAAAGTGATCGTCAGTAACCTTATTTCAATACTGAATAGAATATTTATTTTATTTTATTAGAATTGTCATTTCCTATTCTATTCTATTTTGATCGTAATGTAGGTAAATATGGTACGAGGTGCTTCGCCCTTTCCTACATTTGCATTTTTTATTTATTTATTAGGGACAAAAATCAGTCATGCGTTACAAAGAATTCCTAAAAACTAGGTTTACAAAATAAAAACGCACAACCCACACTATTGTCCACGAAGTAATCAATGTGCTTCGGGGCCAACTGCTATTAATAACATACAATATATCATTAGATATTTCGTTCTTTTATTTCCATCGTTTTATTTACTTTGAATCGGTACTATTACTAAAGCAAAGTTAACGTTACGCAGTATTCACCTTGAAATATTGGACCTTGACACCATCTGCTGCTCCTGGCTCAAATGTCGCCTGTTACGAGCAGCGCTATTAGATTTTATAAAATATAAAATGTAAATAACACAATAATGCCAGAAAAGCGCCAGGCTCACCAACTGGCGGATAAACGAAAAACAAGATTTAGATGTTCTGGTTCTGTAGCTTGCAATAACTTGTGGAACACAGTGATTGCAATTATCAACATTCGAGTACATCTGTGCTAATACGATTTTCGAGAGGAAGCCTAGAGGAATAAGAATACTACCTACTTGAAAGAGTGCCAGTACTTTCTAGAATCAGAATCAAACTCAGTCTAGCACTACCCAGTATTATTCTTTATGGCAACGGAAATGTAGGATAGATTAAAATATTTCATCAAATATGTCGATGAATGAGGATTAAATTGAATGTTACTTAATTCCAACGAGTTTCATACAAAATATTCAGTATAAATCGTAAGTCTTGTTTATTTTATTTAAGTTTATTTGATAAATATACTAGCATAGCTTTATCTTAACTATATTTTTCCATCACGAACATGCAATTCCAACCGAGGAGGTACCAACCCCTTTCCTTATATTTCCTGTCCGCAGAGTGTCCGTGTGAGTGATACCTTCGTGGTGTTAGGTGTTATCATCGATCAGCAGTACTTTCTTAATCCACCCTGCTAGAAGAACTAGGAAATTTCCTTCCAATCTTCAACTACCAAGAAATAAAATTCTTGAGTCACTGTAACTTCTTCGTCCATAAACCAATATTGACGTTATAAAATCAACATTGGATAGTGCCCCAGGCATCGATCACACGCATCAAGCACCGCGTTCTGGCGCCACGTCGCTGTAAGACATTTCCACATAACAGAATTACGCTATAGATTATAGCATGTAAATAAACGAGCAGTTGGCGTGGTTAGTGTCTATTCCGACATAAGCAATAACTATGCGATTATACTATTTGGGCGCAACAGTAAACAGGCGCGACTCAATTCTCATTTTTCATATTAAACAACTTGGGACACATTAGGACTTTACTAAATTCTTGTTCTTACAAGTAGGTTTACTAGTAATTTAACGAGAGTTGGAGCGTAAAAAGTTTTTATGAGTCTGAACTTGCGACGAACGATGTCGTAGACGCCGGTTGATGTTGGTGTTTTACATTTATTGATCACCTTGTGCACGTATTTTACGGACAGCGGGCATTTTATTTGTTTGACTGTCATATTAATGCAAAATAGCCCCTATAGAACAATTGAAGGTCTCGTTTCAGATACTTATGAAACACATTTCACTTTAAAGCTACAAAGGCGCCTTCTCTCAGTGGTATTGAAGTACAAGCAAACAAGAATATTTTAACTTAATCGACCTGAGTGTGTGTTACTTAAGTAAAGTTCCTCTTTCGTATTGACAAAAAGGAATAAAGTACGAAAGACACCAACAAAGATAATAGCTGTCGCTATTAGCATCCAAGTCTAAGCTTCTTAAGTTTAAACTGAAAGCATATTAACGGTAATTCTTGAGTCAGATTTGGACTTAATCGTGATGATAACTTGTCGTTGAATATATTATTTACTCATCAGAAAAGAGGTTTATACTCAGCCACCGTTATCGATAACATACGCGTAAATGTTCTTAACTAAATTAAAAATATGCCACAATTTTAATGATCGTGTATGAAGTGATAAATAACTAAACGTTACTGCCCTTTAATTAGCGCTTACTTGAACTATATCGACCAAAAAAAAACGCAATGCTAATAAGACTCATGCCTTGAGGTTTCCAGTCAAAGTTTCTATGGTACAAATTGGTAGTAACTTCATAACAGTTATTAAATTCATCATCATCATTACCATATCAGCACATATAGTCCACTACTGAACAATGGCCTACGACCTGATCAAGGCCGCTGGGAAGCGCTGGATGCGGGCTGCTTTAGATCGGTCGTTCTGGATGTCTATAGGAGAGGCCTATTTCCAGTAATTAACTTACTCAAAGTAAAATGTCCTTCAAACCAGATGTATCGGTGACCTTTAAAACATGTCGAATGTTATGGTTCACTGTAAGGTTAGGCTAGGTAAGCATACAATAACCTGCAATAGGCTAATCGACCTTAAATTCCAAATGGAACCCCATTTTTTAATTTTCTTTAATATTGCAATAATATTAGTAAGTTATTCATTCTAAATTCCTATAGGTTTTGAGAAATGAGTTTTCGAGTGCCAAAATACAATGGTACGGTTTCGTTACGTTGTTGTTTTAACAGTGTCTAATATCAATTACAAATGGATTACAATGACTCAATCAATCATCAATATAATGCTATAGATTGTCACACAACTATTTACAATGACTATAGCTCTGAAGAAATAAAAGTCTGCTAGATTTACTATCAATAGAATGATCAAATAAGGGCTAATCTTGGAATTCACAAATTTCAAGAATTTAAGGAGGCATTACTGAGCAGAAGACCACGGCCACAAAATCGTTGCAACAGCTATTTATTTGTAAATCCAATTTTAAAATATTTAAAACTTTTATCTCATAACGAAGTCAATTTATACAGGCAAACAAAATTCAGATAAACTAAGTAAGTATATATATTTTTGTGCAAAACACAAAAGCTGGATTTTTCTCAACTCCGTAAACTTGTATTTGAAGTGACGGGAATGCAAAATTAGGAACGAAAACATAAATATTCAGCAAGACTATATAAATAAACGAAGTTTGGGTCATTTATTCCGATACACCGGGACTCTGTGCACAGACTGGAAAAGTTAGGAGGAAACGGGATTTCCTAATGCGATTTTAATTCGTTCTTCCCGCGACGAAGAGGGTAATTTCAATAAAAGCAAAGTCAGTAGATATTTCGTCTGTGGAACTTGAAAAAATGTGAGGAAATATAGCGAAGTCATTTCTTATTTTGTTGAGGAAATAATAGCGTAAAGTGCACTTCCATGTCGTGCCTATTATCATGTTAATTGCAATATATCGATTAAGAGTTACCTAATGTTGTGCGATACATCTGGATTTAACCTCCTAAAAGAGAGAGACAGAGAGAGATAATTAAATTTATTGAAAGTTAAAAGTATATTGACACTAATAAGACGTTATAATTTTTTTCGCAAGTTGTGGCTGATTGGCCATTGTGTCTCCCCAAAAGATAAAGTTACTTCAACTAACCAGCACAGCCAGCCGTGCCAGGTAAATGGGTAGGGGCAATGGTGTCGACGCAAGTTGCGTCCCACACCAGAGTCCTACCCATTTTCCAAGGCATTAATGACATACCATCCGGTCTCTTGCCATCGCCGCGCGCCAAACCGTTTGGTTCAAGCACAGCTGGCACACCGGCGGTGACAAGAGCACGGCGGATTATGTCGTCGAGGCTGGCGTGCCGTGGAATCCACCCAGTGCTCCTGCAGTACGACAGGCCATGGTGTCCAAGTCGATCATCTGCTTCTCCACAACGGCATCGATGCGGGGGAACACACGACGCACCTAAGCGGAGGCACGTCGCGATGCGGAAGGTAGTGTCATCTAACATAGTTCCTACGTTAGATGACGGAAGAACTTGCAACCAAACACCCGATTCCCACACTCCAACTGCCAGTAAACGGGCACACTCTGCAGCATTAGAGCAAGTATTTAAAAAAATTGTCTTACTAAATTGCAGGGCGGCCCGTCCCACTGACGCTGTGAGAAAAGGTTCCTTGGAAGATCAGTGTTTGGACAAGCAATTTCCCAAGCGTTCACTGCTTCAGTCTTACACAATACTTCAGAATTAACTAGTGTAGGAGCAAGGAGGGTTTCCTAGTTTATTCTTCCGTACTGTGGACTGAAGACTGGAAGGCTCTTAAGCGGCGCAAATACTCCAATCTCAATGGAGATTATGAATTTGTGCCGTTTGGAGTCGAAACGTTTGGGCCTTGGGGTCCGAGCGCCCGCAATCTATCAGCGTATGGTCGTCGCTTCTCGTGACCAGAAGGCTGGCCTCTTTTTAGGTCAGAGATTAAGCATTGCCATACAACGTGGCAACGCTGCCAGTCTTCTGGGAACACTTCCACAAGAGGCATGCGATGCGGATGAATTATTCCACGACGCATTTTTACTATTTGTAATTGTTTGAATAAACGATGTTTAGTAAACTTATAATTTAAATTTGACAAAGTAAAGCGTTTTAACTTAAAGGCTCATCTGATATCATACTCACAATTAAATTCGATATTTAAATTAAAATACTTTTTTTTCGTGCGGGTACCGGCACTGGTCAGATTTACATCGGACTCAAACCGAATAAAACCGCACGCCGTCTCAGGGCTCAATTAACATCTTCTCTAGTGCGGCGGTGGTTAACGCGGCCGCTACGCAGGAGGCACGGGTTCGATCCTCGCTCTGGGCAAATATTTGTATGCATGAATATGGGTATTTGCATTGTTCTGGTTGTGCCTCGGAGAGCACGTTAAGCCGTCGGTTTTGGACCATAACGACCAGTAACGACTGCCATAGATTTACTACTGGTCTAACTGTAACGCTTCGATATCACCTTTGGGTTGTGGAGCTTAGATGGCAGTTACTTTATGAAAAATTACGAAGCTAAGCCAAACCCGCAGTTACACTAGTAAAATGAATCCCAGTTTCCGAAGTGAAAGCGTCGGATACGACTGGGATTAACGCTAAGATGAAGAAGAAGAAGAAAGTCACCACCAATACGGCAATTCTCTCGCCATCCCCGTTGCCAGGGTACGCCGCGTAGAGGTTTCCAATCTAGCATCCTAAATTACTACCAACCCTACTAACATACCTCGAGCAGTTATTCAATAAAGTTACATTCTAAACCGTAAACAAAGTTCTGTCATTTAGTATCTACTTATTTTAATAAACATTTGGCGGCAAGGATAACTTTATTGTTGATAAGGTTTCTGATGACTCCTCTAGTATAAATGCTGTATCTACTAGCTCTGAGTTTATAAGTTAAGATTTTATGGACTTCCTTTCATTTAGTTTACCATGTTTGTTAGACAGATTTTATCCTTATGATTGACACAATCGATTGATGCCATAAAAATACAGGATGTTACTTTTTGGGATTATAGTCGGTTCAATTACCGGGTGTGGCAAGCAAGTTTTCAAAAATCTCTGAATGCAGTTTTGTTTCTTTTTAAAAATCAAGGAATGTTTCTGTTGAGTAAAACTCGCTATCTCCAGTATTTGGAGTACGTTCCCTTCAGGTAAGGTTAAAATATTCCACCCTGTATAGTAAGTCAACATAACAATTAGTGCACCAACGTTTGCTCTAACCAAATTTTCGAGAAACTTGGCTAGAACATTAGCCAAACTAAATCTTCTAGTGGTATGTAGGCACTAGAAAGCGATTAAACCGCGCTATTAGGTAAGCTAATTTATTTATATTTACATAGTGTTCACCGGTAGCGAGACTTCTGTTTCCTTATGCAAGCGTTCTTGTGAATACGGACCTATTTAATTGGACTGTAGATCCAGAACTAAAACTCGCCTTACTGTATGAATATTCAAAGAGATTACGAATGTCTGCCTGTCTGTCACTCGCTATTATGTCAGATTTTTAACATGCAAAAACTTTTGCACTTTAACTCGAATTTTAATGTGATTCTCCATATTTCCACTTGGAATAGTTTATAACAATTTTCACTTTGTTATATAAAATATCATCTGATGCCTGAAACGACATTGTTTTTATGAAGAAGAATATTAGTAACCGAATTTACTAATGTTACCGCTAAACCCTCCAGGTAAGCTAAATGACTTGTTTTAGGAGTGGGCCCACGTTCGGTATTTTAATGGCCAGTTTTTGAACATGGGACCTCTCGATCGTAAGGCCTCCTTAGCTACTGAGCTACCGATGCTTTTTTTTATGAATGTCATGTTTAAAGATTGCTTTTTATTTTTTTATATACCACTTAGGTGGCAGACAAGCACACGGCCCACCTGATGGAAAGTGTTTACTGTAGCCTATAGACATGTGCAACACCAGGGGCGTCACATTCGCACTGCCGACCCTATTAGAACAGAGAGTTTCTGTTTGTTTTGTTTATTATCTTAAAGAATAAAGGACATGATTCAATCTGGTCCAATATTGAAAGTCGTGGGGTCAGATAAAAATACGATAGGTACTCTGGTATGTAATGTTGTTCTCAAAATATCTTAAATGCAGGTACGGTACACAATATGATAATGAAGTGTGAAGTTAAACAGCCGCATATTGGCCATATTTTATTAGCACTCACCTCTGACAAGAAGCATAGTGATTGTGAAGAGCAGTCGGACGTAGGCGTGCTCCGGTGCCATTCTGCAACTAATGACGTCACTCACTGTACCGAACGAGAGCGCGCGCAGTCCGGTCCCCTGCGCCCTGGGACACTCATCCTATGAACCCTGAAATAAGGTATAATATTAAAATACTAAATGATGAAAAAATTAAGTAATAAAAGAGGAAATAAATTGTAAAAAAATAAAATTATGTAAGTTTTCTTTGTTGAAAAGAATATTAGCAACCGAAATTATCGAAATTACTAATATTCCCTCTAAACCCTTTAACTAAGTTAAATTGCTTGTGCTAGGAGTGGATTCACGTCGGTAGTGCAATGGCCAGGATTCGAAGCCGGGACCTCTCGATCGGCCGACTCCTTAACCACTAAGCTAACAACAGAATTTTTAAAGTACCAATTTTCAAAGTTTCGTAACATAACATTTAGAACATAAGTTATTTGTTATTCATTGACAATGGTATAGCTCTCGATATTTCTATATGACTGATTTCATGCAATTACTCGTGTTTCTATATATTCACTTTTCTACGGTAACTACATAGATTCGTAAAAACTTTTTATTAAATTACCAAGATTGAGTAGAGGATAAGGAGTTGCGTGACTCTGTTAGACATAGACTTGAGACGTTTGCCTCATTTCAAAGGTGTACCTAACCGTTGATTACTTGGTCACAATAAGGATAATTTTTCAGTACAAACAAGTTCAGAGTTCTTTTTAGTTTGTTGTTTATTTTTCAAGTAAAACGAGCAAGTAAATTAACAGAATTGCTGCCACGGATGATGCATGGTGATGAACCTAATTTAATACAACAAAATAAGCTTTTGGCTTCTACAATATTGTCGGCGGAGGATCAGAAAAACCCACCTTGTTTAGTTACGCTCGCCGTGATTAGATGGGTATCCATTTTACCCAAAGCCTAAGCCTCCGAATAATCTCATTTACGTTGTTAGAGATTTAGTAAATTTGTGTACAGGTTGCTAAATATTTAAATGAAAATTATATACGGTTCGCAAGACGCGGTGTGGCAGAAACTTATTTCAACAATAAAATACTCACGTTTGATTTTCTGAGCGCTTCTGCTTAATGAGATTTAGATACTTAATCAACCTCTCAACTTCGTGCTTTTAATTATTTCTCGAAAGAGATTTTGCGATCGCCTTAGAAATCCAAGTTTTAAGTATCATAAAATTTTATTGAACGCCTTTGTTGATATGATTTTACAAGGAAGTTTGACAAGGGGGTAGAGCTTCATAGATATTGGTCGTGAATGTATAAGCACGGCTTGGCCGCGGTGGAGCTCAAATAAATAGGCCAGCTCGAATATCTGTTTACATCAAATTTTCTAAAATTAAGCGATGAATGAAATAATATTAGCAATTTTTGCTCAGTGTTAGTTTAGGAAACTAATCATTAGACAAAAACATCTATCATACTCACACTCAACACTGTTGAGCCGGATTTGAGTCTAACAATAAAACGCACGAAAGGCTACTGCCATCTGACCTTTACAACTCACTGGACGTATGCAACACCAAAAACCATCAATTAAGGGATTACACCGAAAAGTTTTTAATTAAAAAATCACTAGTAACCAAGCCACCATTTAGCGAGTTATTCAATAACAAATTCAACATCTATTCTTAAACAACATAATGTTTAAAATACATCGAATAAAAAAGACATTATCATAACTCGAGTAAAGTAACACGCCATAACGAAGACTTCAATAATGGAGTTAACCTGCGATAATGGGGTAAAAATCGAAAAAAAAATCCCTCGTCTAAGCAGCTGCTACTATACGGGTAAAGTTAAATGAAATGTTCGGGTGTGCGCTTAATTGGGCTTTTTTCAAACATTAATCAAGTGTTACGTCGGGGGGAGAATTTTTATGTCGGCCGAGACGGGCGATAGCCGCGTGACGGATGACGCGCGGCCGCCGGGTCGCGTTCTGAGCTGCATTCATCACCCCGGATTTACCCACCTTCAAACTTGGCGACTTACCACTATTTACGTCACTTATAAATAATAAATTTCTTGTATTTTTCAACAAAGTTTTGACTTATTTTGAAATCACGTAAAGATTCGTTGCAAAAAAAGGTAGAAAGAACATGAATATATTTTTATTTTCACATACATTTTTAATAAGCTCGTGAAGTGTGTTGATAGATTCAAGTGGCGGGCTGCTGTCTCTGCCTACCCCGGAGAGAAATAAGCGTGAACCTATGTATGTGTGCAGGTATGTTTTTAATGAAAGCTTACTGAAGGTCACTTTGAACTAAAACGTGTGTGTTAGCATAGGTGAACATGAACCCTACGTAACCTCAAAATTAATTCTGAGTAATATAAGGGGTAAAAAATGTCCCCTGCAGGTAGAATATATGTTACGACTATAATAACCCATACTGACGCTGAAAATACGACGTTATTTATTGCTACGACCGCGTTTTAGATGAATGTAATTCACCATAGAGGATTTTCAAGGCAATAGTTCGATAAAAGTATGATAATAAAACATGATTATAGATACTTGGTTTATGTATCAAAACGCGTTCAAAATTTTCATTTGTCAAGCAAAAAGGCTTTACAAACAATCGAAAAAGTGTAACTCCACACTTTTCTTGATGCTTTCAGATCTACAAGTTGATATAACTATTCATAGGCAGTATTAATGGTATGATTCGCAAATATCGCTCTTTTAGAAGTTATTGAAGAGTGTTCAAGAAAGTCCATAGTGAGTCAGCAAAAAAGTTCGAGGCTCCATTGCTCAACTTGAACGAAACTTGAGCGAACAATCTTTGAAAGTGACAAATTTTTCCCCAATTTTTCAATCTACACTGTCGAGTTCGTTGTTCCCTATTTAATTACTCCTATGGGCCAGTATTATAACTTTGGATTCTTTTTATTTTTGATGGATGCTTAAACATCGCTTAAATTTGAAAAGCTCTGTTCATAGAATATTAAACAGGAATGCGGTATAACATAACGGAGGGCGTCCTAACAAATATATTACCTATATTAAACTACAGCTAAACCGCATAGTGTTGTGTTCCAACTGGTTAGTTAGGTGGCTAGAGTAAGAGCTTAAAAGCGAGTAGGATAAAGTATTGAGTAGGTAATCAGTCATACGTTGAAACCTGGTAAAGAGAATGGTTAAGAGGGACAAACGGCGAAAATAGGCGAAAAAAAAAGACGGGTTGCACTCTGGGAGTGCCGGCAAAAGTGAAAACATTTTCTTTATTTCTTTCTTCGTTATATACATAGAAAAAGGTAAAAAGAACATACCATACCATACCTATAATATAGCGCCAATCATAGAACCTATCACTAATTTTCTGCTAATTTTCTGTCAGAAGAAATTAATAAATTACAAAAAGAAAAGATAATCACAATAAGTAATAAATTATAAATAGAAAAAACAATCACAAAAAATCCCTGAAGGCCAGGTGGTTTGAACCCGATACTATCTGAAACTATAAGGACTTACAGTCGAAGTGCTTACCGTTTAAGCTACGACACTATCTATCGTAACTTGCAAAATAGATAGTCTGTACCTAATCTTGTATGACGTTAGTCGTCGGTTACGGTTCAAAGGTCAACTAATCCTGACGCTTCCTTAACATTTTACACCCATCCAACGCCGCTAAAGAAGTTTTCACTTCAAAAAACTAATCTCTTGGTTTCCTTTTACACATTTCCTCCCCTCTCAGTTATTGGGTTAGCTCATTCGCTCATTCATACTGGCTTTATGGATCATAAGGTTTCGGAAGCAAAATGGACTTTCCAATAGTTAGTCCTCTGGTCATGATGTCTCTCAACCAATTTGACCACCACGACAAATTACCCATGGAGCAAATCGTCCTCATTTCAGAAAGTGTTTAGTAAAAATAGCCTTCAACTGAAGTTGGAATAGTAAGTTTGAGTACTTAATCAATGTTATTTCAGGTTCATTTATTTTGACTCTTATAATCATCGTGTACTATTCTAAGGGAATCTTATATTAATTAGCATGAATTAAATATATAACGGTTAGATTAGGTTCTTTGAGTGATGATAAAATTTTGACGTGAAGTCAAAAATAAGCGGTTTCTGAACTGAAAAATTGAAATTGAGTCTTGTCAACTATTTCTTACGCACAGTGCCCTGTAAAAAGATTACGTGAGTATGTAACTCCTAGCTACATATTTGGTAGCTTCGAACATATTTATCATTACCAGTATTTTAATTGATGGCCTTGTTTGTAGGTCAAAGGTATGGATGGAATAAGTTTTTTGTAGACATTTAAATAATAAATATGTAAAGTGATGTTTTGATTTTATCGTTAAAACTTTTTTTTCTCTGCATATTAAATGATGATTTTGATAAAATACCCTTTGTTTTGGTTTTCCTCGTAACTCCTACCGCCAACAAGGGTCTATCTAAGTGCTTTTGTGGGAGTGTTGACTAAATTCACGAAATTTCTCTAACATCAGACCAAAAAGTGACAGTTAATCGAAGACCTGTCACAAGGTTCTGATCACTACTTTTAGTGAACATCTTCTCTTCAACAAGTCACTTTGTTCTTTTTCATAATTTTTTTGATTTTGGAATTGGTCACTAAGCTCAATTTACTGGTAAATTCAGTTTTAATGTACCCACGTAAAATGTTTTTGATTGCTCTACGAGCGAGTATTTGATACTTCAGGATAGTTAATTGTTATATTATTATTATAAATAGAAGGTAAAAAAAAGTTTCTGCGTATGCATATGTCGCCACCAACTAGCTTAATCAGCCGTCCAATTAACTGCCTAGGCAGTTAACTAAACAGCGCCATTCAATTGGGTGCCTAAATTATATTCAGCCGTCTCGTTTATTACATCATTTAATAACCTGGCTGGCTTATGCTTAGGCCAATCGTAACTACCTCGAAATAATATAGAAAATTACATACATACATACATATACTTATACCTGTAAATCCCCGAGGGTTAGACAGAGTTGTATTCACAGAAAATTAGTGATAAGTTTATTGTGATAGCTACGCAATCCGACTTGGTTCTAACCTAACCTAGGTTAGAAGGCTTCGTGGTTTTTTTTTATAACCATGCAGAAGTAAGTCATTTTTCTAACTGTTTAATTATATGGCTAGGCAAGTAGTTAAACATCATCGACCAAACTATTTGCCTAGCCGTTTGATTAAATGGCTAAACACCATTCAGGCCGTTAATTGAATGACGCCGTTTATTCAACTGACTAGGCAGTTAATTGAACGGCTGATTAAGCTAGTTGACGGCGACACATACACTAAATGACATTATAACTGTATGCATACACCAAATAACATTATAACTGTATGCATACACCAAATAACATTATAACTAAATAATTCATTATCACAAGCGCTAACAGCGGTACCAATTATCGTGAGAAATCTTTATTTTTGCTTTTCCTCATAAAAGCCCATTGTAAGGTTATTCCAGAATGGGTAAGCAAAATCACTTCAGGAGAAAATATAAAATATATGTTACAACACTGATTTATAAACGGCACCCCAATTTATTGTTAATCGTTAAATGTCAGGTAGGTAACGATTTAGAAACTGCCTCAGCCAAGCTTCGGGTGCGATAGAAAAGAAATATTTATTTTATTTAAAACGTGGCCGTTTGAGTTCTCTTTAAAATATTCCATTGAAGTAATGTTGGAAAAGGTCTACACAGATGTAGGTTATTCTTGTAAATTCAAATGTAACCTATGTAAATGTATGTACGAGCGTGAAGGACTATAGTGTTTATATATGGAGAGTAATACAGAAACTAGAAAAACAAAAGACGTCCGGATTAATTAGACTGTTTGATTTGTTAACTGTTAATTACGAGTAAGTAGTAAGTCGACTCTGTAGTTTGTTGTAACTTGTAGTAGTATTGTAACTGTGGAAGTATTTATATTGTAATACTAGCTGTGGCCCGCTTCGCCCGCGTGGATGTCTGTTATCGCTTAGTGTTGAGTCAACGCTATTTTTCTAAAATAAAAGTAGCCTAAGTTACTCCTTATTACATCAGCTACCTGCCAATAAAAGTCCCATCAAAATTGGTCCAGCCATTGCAGAGATTTCAGACAGACAGACAAAAATTGTAAAAAATGTTATTTTGCTGTATGTACCGTTTTATATTCATATGCATGTAGAAAAAACGGACAAACGGACACTCCAATTTTATTTATATGTATGTATAGATGTATAGAAGACTTATTTTAAGTCATGGACCTTTGTTATTTAAACGTAAGTTTTATTTTTCCAAAGCCATTACTTGACACTTCTGACTTCAAGTGTCTCAAGTCCCCTAGCTATATAGCATTTTACCCCAGATTTTTTTTAAAACATATATGTATGCTAACCTTCTTAATTTCTAAGTCGGTTAACTAGGTTCATTAGGCCATTTGATATGGTTGTACATAAAGCTTTGACATCAAATTTAATCACTATGTTTATAGTCAATTACAGTTCCAAGAGTATCGACTCCAATAATTACTAATATTACCATACAATTTGGACACGGACTAATTACTGTAGACAACGGAGAATTATTCGGTTTTGATGGAGTTGTGTGTAGTGACTCATTGGTATATATATTATTTATATAGCAAAGAGAAAGAGAAAATATACTTACAGTGCATAAATATGTACAGTCGACAAAATCGATAGTATCCCACCTTTGTATACAACTTTATATGTAAAGGTGGGATACTATCGATTTTGTCGACTGTACCTATCTATAGTCGGCCTGAAAAGTAAATGATCACTTTCTAATTTTCTAAATTGGTTTTTAAGCCCTGGTGTTTCCATCAGGTGAGCCGTGTGCTAGTCTGCCACCTAAGTTGTATAAAAAAAATACTATCCGCATTCTCAAGCAGGTCTTTCAATAGATACACATATATGAATGTTGTAAGTACCGCCGCGTGGTTGCCGGCAGAGTAGAATTTGGGCCACCCCTTCTCTTCCCATGTGGTGTCGTACAAGGCGACTAAGGGATAGGGCTGATTAACTTTAATATCAAACAGATATGTACAGCCCAGACTCAGCCTCAGATGCATGGCTCGAGATAACAATAGTGCCCGGAATACGGCAATAGGCTCACCCCCTATTACGTGGGACCGAATACAGATTGGTGAAATGTGGGTGATAATTCACCTCTGCCTGACCCTCCGGGGATAAAGGCGTGATTATATGTATGTATGTAATGTTGTATAAAATTAGATATAAGTCTAGTGCCTTTACAATAATATTAATTTCTAAGGATTACTGTGATATCGTGTGCTGTCTGTGTGCTGGCATTGCTATTAATAAGGAGTGATCCCAGTCCCGTCATTCGGCGATGTAGCTTATTATACTATTTATCCGAAAGTGGGATCCAAAAATATAGTTGGCAAAATGAACGTTTAAAATATACCCCTTTCTGCCTCTTTGAGGACTTACAGGCATGGATACATAGAACAAAATAAAGCACTCACTCAAGCCCTCATTCCACAATTGAATCAATTGAAAGCTCTTTCGGGTGGTCTAAAAAACTGCGCGTGCGTTGCGGCATACGTATGATGTAAAAATAAGTAATAATAACAGGCGAGGCGTGCACGCATGCGCTGTTACGGCGCTTTGCGGTCGCTACAGTAAACATGGCTTCCGTACGACTTCCTACGATATCAGATACAACGGCCTATTTGTGTTACAAGTGTCGTGGAAAATGCGGCGACCGAGTAATTCACACTTCCCTAGTTGATATCTACGTAAGTTATGATCAGATTGAAGTAGGTATACATTGTGGGTTTGAGTTCGTGAAGGATTACAAAAAAATAGCACAGGATAAGGTGTGATTCCTCAGTGAAAACAACTGCGATTTATTAGATACCTGGATGTCACTAATAATAGAAATTGAGATCAAGGCAAACTAAACTGAATTTATTTATTGAACTTCGTTGAGTAAAATGTGAGAGTCTAACCGTAAATACGACGACTGCTGGGCATTTTTATTTGCAGTGAGTCTAGCTGAGGCAATTCTTTGGTCAGGTGTACATTTATTGTATACAGTACCTTATTACAAAAAACGACGATCAATTATGTTTAGCAGTTGGTACTTACTAGTAAACAAAATTATTAGTATTCTCTTTAACATGTCCAGTTAAGCTAAATTAATTCTTTTAAGAGTGGGTTCACGTCTGTAGTATAATGGACAGGAGTCAAACCTAGGAGCTCTCAATCGAAACGCCAATCCGTAACCACTAAGCCAACACTTTTCACTTAGTTTTAAATTACATTACCAAATATATAGGCCGCTATTAGAAGGACGATGTACAGAATATTAAATATACCAAAGATTTTGAACAATAACTAACAATTAATCGGAATCCGGTACCTATCGATAATAAGAATTTACGATGAACGTAAAGTGATTATTCATCTTATAAGAGCCTTTATGGCTATCAACAATGGACTGCCCACTTTATAGATAGTTTAACAATAGGAGACCAATTCTTGTGATTACATACAATGGAATCTACTTTTGATCTACTAGATTTAGCTCTCTTGTTTGAAGATGTTAAGAGTGACCGGTAACCTAGAATGATAACGGTATTGTATAAACTTCACAACTGGCTAGATACTTGTTTCAATAATGGTGAAGGTGACGATTTCTTACATTGAAATTAATGGTTAGGGGAGCAATGGCGTTGCTAGATTTTAAAAAGTGTAAAGAATAAAAATGATTAAATCAATTTTGGAATTCATAATAAAAAAATGTTAAAGAATGCCATTCGCTTATAGCCACTTAAGGAAATGTGGAAAAAGAAGTATTTCATTTGTCACTCCGGAAGTAAGCTTAAAATCACCCTGAACATATGGATGAAAACTTTATATTTCCTCCCGGAGAAACTACTTTCCCTGTAGCCAATCTATTCAAAAACTATCTTGACATTTTCATAGAAACATGATGAAACTGCAAATATGTATTCACTGTATGATGAGCCATATTTAAGTTACAGATATTGAAAAACGCCGTGACATCGAGACAAAAGAAAAATACTCTGACTAGATTGACATCTTGTCAATAATTTATGAACTTTCAGAATCCTCGTATGCCATACCATAGTAACTCCATTGAACAATAATTCTACAGAATATTGCTCTCATTTCCTGTTCAATGTTGCGTTCAGACTGATTGATGGACATGTTTGTAAATTGTTTAGGGATTTTCAGTAACTTACTTTATTTAGTGTCTCTTGGGACGTCAGATTTAGGTCGCGATTACCGAAAGAATAAGTGGTTTACAAGTTATGAAATATAAGGGTCGTCACGACATTTAATTTTATTATTATCGATGGTTGAATCTGAAGAGTGCGTAGTATACCTGTCTCCCTTTAATGACAATGTCAAAAATGGATGGCTTCGTGAGGCCTTGTTGGAAGAAATGCAGGTTAGTCTAGGTTTAGTGCTCGTTGGCAGGTAAAAGAGGTTTTAGAATGGAGATAATTTGTGAATATAATAGTGTAAGTTCTGTGAACAGTAGAATTCGCGAGCATGGTACCCTTAATCAATTCTGGTATCCTTAAAAAACGATACGTATCTTCTTATTTTTAACAATCCTGGATGTTTCACAAAAAAATAATGATGAAGAAAAAAAGCACTGTACCAAACTTCCCCCTATTTCTCTCATCTATTTTTTAATAACGAAGTTCACTTAAAAGAGGCGTGTTTTTTTTTCATGACAGCCTTTGAGAACTCTATATATATATATATATATATATATATATTTCTCTTGTGCATTATTTTTATATAAATATACGGACCAAAGTCGGACCAAGGCGGAGTCAAAAAAAGTTTTATTATTTCATATCAGACAGAAAATGTCAATGTAAAGGTCGATTATATTACCTACCAACTCAATATTAGCCATACATGTGTACTTACAAAATAAAACTAAATAAATAGGAAAGAAATGGATCACGTATTTAAGTATTTATTACCTTTCTTCTTGAAAGTTGATTCTAGATTCCAATACATCCTCCTAGATCCTACATAGATAATAAGTGGCTTTAAATTCTTAAACGTAAAATCATTATTTTCTATTTTCTTACGGTTTTTTTATATTGTTATTCATCACCTGACTTCTGCTCCATTTGTGAAAGAAAATAATATAATTGTATTGTGTAATTTATCTATTGCAAATGGGTATCAGTGGGTTTTTATTGCCTAACTTTTATCTCACATTATAGTATTGGCAAGTTATTCCAACTATTAGGCAATCTGCGGTATTGGTAACCATGAACAAATAGCGCATGAATATCCAAAAATAAATTTGGATTGAGTGTGACTATAGAAGCAATAATAAACCAAATCATACAAAATAGTAGAATCGTGCAAACATTGTATTAAACTAATGATGGTGCAACAGTGTTTTTTTTAAGAATATTAGCAACTGAAATTACCAACATTCTCTCTAACCTTAATTTTCAAGTCCTAAAGAATTTCATTATATATTTATCACATCAAAATATATATTTTTTTATGCTTGAGGCAGGTACACAATCCAAATTATTCAAATGAAAGGGGATTGAAGGTGGCTTATTTATTTTTCATAACCAAAATGAACAGCGATGAAATGTGTCTAGCAATTGTTAAACAATTATTACAAAATTCATACGTTTTGTGTTTTAAATGACTATCCATTTTGACGAAAATCCGTGATTACTATGCGTGGTATTAAGGCTAATTCGCCATTGATTCGTTCGTTAAATATTAAATTCATTTAAAAACAATTTGGCTTTAGATTGTATCCGATTGGATTTATTGAAATAAAAGATGTCAAATGTAATTATTTTACATTTCTGACATATCTAGGGATATTAATTCAACTAAAAATTATTACAAAAGCATTGACTTTCCAGATTTTACACAAAGTCTAGCGATTTATGAGTGTAATCAAACTAATTTAACAATTATGATGTTTAGTGATAAATTGAAGTGTAGACACACAACTGAACAAATTTTTAATGACAGCATCATTAAATGTCCAGTCAACTAGGTATAACTGATTGTAGACAAATAGAATTAATTAATCCTCACAGTTTATATTATAGTCTAATTGTGCCCGCGACCTCGTCCGTGTCGATTTAGATCTGGATTATACTTTTTTAACGCAGAATCCTGATACTTTTTCTAATATAAACGTAGCCTAAGTAACGTCTAATTATATAATTTCTTAGATCAGTAAAAATCTAACTAAAATCAACCTAGCCATTTCGACATAAGCCTGCAGAAACAAACAGATTCAAATGTATCTTTCTGTAATACGTAGGACCTTTAACATATTCATCTATTTTGATTCAATTAAATTTTATTTATTTGTTTAGATAGGACTATAACTAAAAGTACTGATTCTAACAGTTAGTAATGTGTAATACCGAAGCATCGGTTGTTAAGGAGGCTTACGATCGAGAGGTCCTGGATTCAAATCCTGGCCATTACACTACCGACGTGAACCCACTCCTAACACAAACAATTTACCTTAGTTAGTTGCAGGGGTTAGAAGGAATATTAGTGAATTCCGTTGCTAATATTCTTTAAAAAAATACCTCTGTACGATTAACTACAGATAAATAAACAAAAATCAAGCTTTTCAGAACGCAATGTTGAAAGCCTTTTTAACCTTCTCGTGAAGTAACGTGCAAATTTATGTAGGAATACAGAAAACCTACTTCCGTCAACGTTATCAAGTTATCATAGTAAAATGCGGCAAACATTACAAAGAAAGGAGCGGTGTGATGTCAAGTGTCTATGATGCAGGTTTATACGCAGTTTAAAAGCTAAAATCATGGTTATTTTCATGCGCTTTGCATAGTTGTTGCCACAGAAATATATTAGGACTAGCTGTTGCCCGCGGCTCCGCCCGCGTGGATATCGGTTATCGCTCGGTGATGAGTCAACATAGTAGCTTTATGCATGCCAAGTCTCAGCCCGATCGGTTTAAATTGACAAAGTTTCATACAAACTTTCATGCCCTATTTTATCCCCTTGGGGGTATAATTAATCAAAATACTTTCTTAACGGATGCCTACGTCATAACATCTACCTGCATGCCAAATTTTAGACCGTTCCGTTTAGTGGTTTGGGCTGTGCGTTGATAGATCGCTATGTCCGTCAGTCATTCACCTTTGAGTTATATATATTTAGATAGAGCGCATCGTTCACCTGCATATCGCACGTGGCGACTTTTTCATTGTAAATACATAATCACAAGAGATAATAAATACCTTTATTTTTCAAAATGACTTCTCCATTTATATTCTACAGTTGGAAATAGCACAATATGGCATATTCAAGCTAGTCTTAACAGTACCGAGTAAACATTCGGAAGTTCCGGTCTCATAGGACAGGAATTAACTTATAAGTGGCCACGCTTTTCCCACTAACATGGCCGTTCTATCCTAATATATTTCTGTGGTTGTTGCAATATTGCAGCGTCTGTGGTATGACAGTGGTTGACAATCAGCAGAATCAGTATCCAAGTGCTCAATAACCAGGTGTGGCTAACGTGGCTCTGGTACACTAGACATTGGCTTTTCGCCATGAATATTTTTATACTACACTAGCACACTAGCCAACCTCACCCCGGCTTCACCCGTGGCATACTTTGAATAACCGTAGCACCCCTTTGAGCCCGTATATTTTTTTAGTTCTCAAGAGAGCGGAGCAGTAATCATAAGTGTCAATAAATCCGGCAAATTCCCATACATTATTTGATTTGAAAATTGATATAATACGAGTATTATGGTTAAAAATGGTGATACGGGGTTTCAAAGTATGCCACGGGTGAAACCACGGCGGGTCTACTAGCGTTATTTGTAAGTTGACAAATCGTCGAGTATTAAACAGAGTGGTTTGACCCAAAAACGATATAAAGGCGATCACTCATTTTGTCGCGATAATCCTGCGGTTATAAACTTATTTGTGGTAAATACCATAAAGTTCCAAATGAATCTGCCAACAGTGGCCGCAAAATATCAAACAGGGCCATCCATATTTACTGTGCATGCAGAATCTTGACACTTTGTTATAATAGTCAGCTACAATCTCAGGCTGTTTTGTGTTGATGTGATTTATTTTAAAATAACGTTTACAGTGCTGCGTTGAGTGGGTTTTGGTAGAATGGAATGACGAATGTATGGGCATATAGGTCATCATCATCATCATATCAGCCATACACAGTGCACTGCTGAACATAGGCCTCTCCCATAGACTTCCAGAATGACCGATCTAAAGCAGCCCGCATCCAGCGCTTCCCGGCGACCTTGATGAGGTCGTCCTTCTACCTGGCCGTTGGGCGTCCTACACTACGTCCTACAAAATAGGTATGGCATGATAAACGTCAAATCCCATACATTTGTCATACTGGCCGTCATTCTATTCTACTAAACGCCCGCCAACGAAATGCCACTTGGTCGGTGGCTGTTCAGAGAACGATCATATTCTCATAAAAATTGCCGAATTGCATTCAGATTGCACGTTAGAGCTCAAGGACCGAGGTCCCTTGGCCTCTATGGATAAGTGTCATTTATTTGATTACAAAAAAAAACCGTGATATGTACTCCGGAAGTGCCAACAGACGTAAAAAATTAACTCTCGTGTACACGGGGAGCGTAGATACCTACCTATGTGCAAAAGGGTCGGTAACAGGTAACAGTAACAGTGTCGCAATGGCTTCTCATCCCATTGCCATTCTAAAATGTAAATATTATGTCAATTTCAAAATGACCAACCAAGTGCAATACGTAGATGTGCACATATTCTCTAATGATATAAAAGATAAAAAGAGATATTGCAATAAAAACTGGGAATTGCCAGTAGGCATAATAAATAAAACAATTTTATAAGTTACCGTAATAGGTTTCAGGTCTCACTATAGGTAACTTCGGTAAGTCGGACATTATTTACATAATATTATTCATAGGAGCGTACCTAATAATAGCACAAAGTACAGTAATGTATAAAGCATTTCCATTTGGTTTCACTAAATAAACATCGCTTACTCTGTACCTAGTAGGTAATGAACACATTATCTAGACGTGCTTCGTGCATTGTAGCATGAAATAACTTTCTAGCTCCAAGGAGTGTATAGTTTCCTATATTTTTTACCACCTGTAGTATACCTTATAATGGTGGCTAATAGATGGTGTGTAATCTCGCCCTGCATTTCAGTACCAGGCCCTGACTCTGCTAATTTAAGGCCCGTATTCTAGCATGCCAGTCAGCTGAATCTCTGAGAAAAGATTGTATACATATTGACAAATTCGACAGATTGTCTGGCAGATTGTCTATACATTTTTTCCTCAGGTAAGTCGCGATTTAGCTGATTGACATTCTAAAATATGGGTCTACGTTATAGTAAAACCACTGGCATACCACTGACTTTGCAAAAAAATGACATTTATATATTTTTCTTTTATACTTTTCTTTTATGCTGTTACAATCAAAATTAAATGGCATCTTGCAGACTAGGCCCATATTCTAGAAGGTCACTCAACTGAATCGCGATTTATCTGAAGAAAAATTGTTTAGACAATCTACCCAGATCACCTGTCAAAGTCAATGTGTATACAATCTTTTCCCAGATAAATCGAGGTTCCACCTAGTGGCATTCTAGAATACTGGCCTGAATAAATAAATACAATAACTCTTTTTCATGTTATTTTGGACCTAAAGTTTATTTTTTGCAGTGGCAGTAGTATAATATATAAAGTTTTGCTATGACAGATTATTAGCAGTATCGAGGCACCGGTCGCTCGCTACAATTACAAGCAAGCGTAACTTGCTTTAGTGTTTGATCTAAGTATGTAAAATAGTTCAAAGAATAGCGTGCGCGTTTATTTTGATACCAAACACCAACCACTGGATTGTGGTTTAACCAGACGTTTAAACTACAATCCAGCGGCTCCGAAAGGTTGCTGGGTAGAGTCTAATTTTATTTTGTATGGGCATAATAGAAAATAGCGCAGCGCGCGCCATATTATTTCAAATTAATTTTAGTATATTTATTGGCTGTTCTTTAAAATTATTTATCTACTCTGATACTATAATACAAAGATTATAAAATTGAAATCAAAACTCTTATGACAAACATTACGCACAGGCCAAAAAAAAAGTTTTATTACGATACAGGTCTTGTATGGACACCTATATCATTAAATAACTGTTTTATCATAACGATACACCTATACAACTTCCATCTGGACTGAACCTCTACTTTAAAAAAAAACGGCCGATTCGGAAGAAAAAAAAAACGCGCATGCTCAATCGATGTTTGCGCCTTGGCGGCAACATTTTTTCTTTTTACATTTAAATTAAACAAATTTTGGTTTTGTTAGTAAAATAAATTAGTTTATGTAAGTATTATAGTATGAGAGTAGATAAAGTAGTGTATGACACTGTACATAACTTGGTCTTATAACACTCGTGTGATACAATAAAAAAACTCGCCTACGGCTCGTTTTTTTAAAACACACTCGTGTTATAAGAACCCTTATTATGCAACAGTATCATAAACTATTATCATTCAGTAGGTAGGTAGTTACTTATTTCTAAACCTGTATTTCTAGAAATATGTCTCTCCTTACATTTTCAACGGTCGATGTCCAGCAGTAGACTAATAGGCTAATTGATTGAGTGATTGATATTTGTAAACTAACAAATAAAATACAACTGAAACGAGGTATAAAATCTTTTATACTGTTGATTGATGGCACTTGGTGGAACTTGCTACACATCTTCAATGAAAACACTTGTACTATTCCACATTATTTATTAAATTCCTGACCGATTTCGCCTTACGGCTTCAGGAATCAGGCTTCGGCATCAGGAATTTAATAAATAATGTGGATTAGTACAAGTGTTTTCATTGAAGATGTATAAAATCTCATTTGTACATATAAGTAAATACCATTAAAGTTGTTGCAGTTGCAAAATATAATGTCAAAATGAATCAACTTTTAATCAACAATACGTAGAACTATTAACTATGCCGCGATTTATTTTGTTTCAAATGAACTCAATGAACGACATTAGCTTCTACGTTATGATTCTGCTAAAAATAATCAAAGTGTGTGGAAATTTAAATAGAAGCTAGTGACAACATCATCCTTATTTTATCTATGTCCCAACTCACTTAAACTCCACTCACATAATAATAACGAAACGAAGCCACTTTTTCTAATTTAAATCTTCATAGCACCGGGTTAAACAATGTCAAAAATTGTTGTTATTATTAACTTTCCCACTTATTCTTGGATATGACACGCTTTCATGGATTTTTATTTTCTTATATTAATACATAATGTCCATGTGTCGAGCCTGGGGAATACCAGCACAAATCAAGGCTCAACATCAACAAAATTAACTTAGAAAAATCCGCGCATCAAAAGATTTGCTTACACACAATATTAACGTGTTAAACACGGCGGATGAAAGTCTCAAAGCTCGCATACCTAATGAAAAATAATTTGGGTGTAGACAGGCGGCATTAATATTAATAAATAATAAGGTGACGGTTCGCACGGTAGTATATAAATCCGGCCCGCTGCGAGACGTCACAATAGTAATATATTAGGACAAATGTTATTACAAGCTTGACTCGTTATGTTATTTTTGTTCCTTCCCCCGGGTGAGGAATTCATCGGGCAGGCGGCGCGATCGAGGCACGACTCACGAGCGACCGCAGCGCGCCTCGGTGAAGTCGGCCGCGACAGTTGGTCCATCGATTCTCTATAGCCACTCTATAGCCACTCCGCGCAACTGGCATTAACCACCGCACCATCATCGCTCTAACTGTACTGTGTACACTGAACTAATAATAAACTTAAAGTTAGTTGATACTTGGCCACGGTTCATCATGAATGAAGTGATATTTTAAGTGTAATTACATAAGTGTAACATGTAATTAAAATGAAATAGGTAGGTATGCTCGTTATTTATCATGCATTTATGAATACTATTAAAAGATTGGTTTTCAAGAGCATTGAACAATTCGCTCAATTTAAGGGCACGTAAACAAACAAAATCACACTAGGGTGGTAAATTACATTTAGGTACTAGGTACCCATCAAAAATATGACAGTATTTTAATAGTATTTTTAATAACATTCTAAGTGGCTAACGGACTTAAGTCTAGACTTGAGTCAAAAGTCTAGACTTTCTCGCCACCTTTCAGGAAAGAGAGAGGGAGAGAGAGAGAGAGAAACAAAATACAGTCCGTCAAATCTAAGAAGTACCGTTTGACAGTTCTGACAATTGAATTATAGGGATGGGATGAAAAAATCGATTACTATAATATTCGAACTTTAAGAGATCGATTACTATAATATCCGAATTTTAAGAAATCAATTGTTATAATTAAATAAAAGAAATGTTTAGGATATTTTTTTATTCACTACTAGTACTAGTATCGTCGTCTTCGTCATCATCGTCATTTAAATTAATGACCAGTTGATTGTCCATTACATTATCAAAGTGTACGTCTCTTTCGAAGTCGTCCATTATTATTTTCTTTGTTTTTTGTACTACTTTACTCCAATCTTCCTGTGTAACTTGGGCACATGCTTCCTTTAATAAACCTTCCATTTTCTTGACACTGAAGGGTGGTTTTGTGTTGTGTCTTGCTGCATAACCTGTAAAACAATAATGTAACTATTTAATAGCAGACGAAAACCATTGTTTAAATTATAAATGTTAGAAGTACTCGTGTTATTATTATAATATTATAAAATATTACCTTTAACTTGGGCCCAAATCAGTTCAATGGCATTATATTGGCAATGGTACGGAGGAAGTCGTATGACTTTGTGCCCGTGCTCTTCGGCCAATTGGTCAATTACATATGTCGGTTTTGGTGGTTTATGCAATTTCACTAACTGTAATAATTCAGCTTTTAATAGTGACATGTCGGCATCCACTCCTTTTCTTTGCAGCCATGCCACCAAATCTGCTTTCTTATTGGCTGACGTAGGTGCTTTATCAATTTGCACAGAGTGGTATGGGGCATTATCCATTATAATTGTGCTGTTAGGAGGGATATTCTGTAATAAATTTAAGAACCACTCTCGGAACCTTACTGCGTCCATTTCTTCATGATACTCTTTAGTGCTTTTGGATTGGAAAGCTAATAAAGAGTTTTCCACGAAGCCTGTAGACGCTGACCCAGCATGGCATATTATGAGGCGTCCACCTTTTCCTATCGGCACCTTCGAGCACGAAGCTTCAGAATCATCAGTCCATGTTTTCGGCACAGAATGGTTGGAATTTAGCCAAGTTTCGTCCAAAAATATTACATTATCCCAGTTTATAATTTGTTTAACTTCGCGCAGGAATGTTAGTCGCTGCATAATTATGTCATGTCGCTCCATAACAATTTTTCGTTTGTCAACTTTTTTGTATCTGAAGCCAATTCCTGTTATTACCGTTCTCAACGACTCTATGCTTCCCTTATACAGCCCGGCATCTTTTAAAGTTGCACATAACTTTGCCAATGTTGGAAATTCGCCTCTTGTAAAATACCCGTATATATGGTTTCTAATAGCATGACTATCGAATTCATCGATGCCTGTCACAGGTTTATTTCATTTTCGTTTTTTCGGTGTGTGAAGTACGTTACTGTCACTCCCCGAAGGCCCATATTTTTCACTTAATATTTTGCCAACGGTGCGGCTACCAATACCGAGAGCTTCACCGACGCGATCCCGAACTTGTGTAACTGGCAGTAGAAGTCCACCATTTTGAGATTCACGCTCAAAATACTCGTGTAATTTCACCACCAATTCACGAGCCTGGCTGTTCAAAGTACGTCCTCTTTTCGACATTATTAATAAACACTTGCTTAGTTCGGAGTCCAGTATAAATATTGCCAAGGTAAACGGATAAAGAATGATCAGTCCAGAAAAGTAATAGCCAAGTCACAAATTGTAAAACACAAACGAGAAAGCAAGTACGCGCACAGTCAGCTTCCAAGATGGCGAGAGACTGCTGACGCCGAACCGACCGAGCGGACCGCGTGCGCTTGTAGTTGGCAGTGTTGCCAGAAAAAAAAAATTGTAGAGACTTGGACACCTGCGATTTTGCCTATTGACCTAAAAATAATTAAATTAATTTATTTTAGGGTATCTGTGTATTCAGTGCATTATGCGGTCGCGCAGTAACGTCGTTAATTTATAACATCAGGCAACAACATTTTTGTGAATGGGTTCTACATACCTTATTTTTATTAGTTTTAGACGTAGAAATAAGACTTAGAAGAAAAAATTGTAATTGTAAAATCAATGGATGTGCTTGTTAAAAATTTGTTTATTTCTCTGTAATATGCAAACCCATACTATCATACACAAAAATAAATGTAAAAAACACTATCCCTGACTCCATTTACTATTTCGACAGCGTTAGCGCGAGAAACCCCGACTTATTTGGGCGCGAAAATCAAAAATCGACAAATCGCTTTCGACAACTTTTTAAAGAAGCAAATATATTTGATTTATAAATACGTATTTTTGGTGAATGGGTTTTATCTCATATTTTACGATTACATAACTATTTAGTTATGTAATCGTAATATGTGAGATAAATCCCATTCACATGAAAAAATATTTGTTTGGTTGTCAAGTGTAATTTGTAAATAATACATTCCATTTTTCGTATATGTAAACGATTTTTTTGCATACAAGTGTATCCGAAGAGTCGCAACACTACGTGCAGTGACCTAACTACGTAACTTTGTAATGCGGTCAAGAATATAACTATTAGAAATTATTTACTGTGTAAATATGTGTTATTTTGCTTTGTTTGAAAGTTTTCAATTACATTTAGATATTAAGAATTGTACATTTTTAGATACAATAATGAAATCTTTCTAAATTCATGGTTTTATGAAAAAGGTTATCGAAACTGAATAATGTACGTATGAACAAAGTTGTTTCGGTTTGAAAAATATGAAACGTCAAACGGTACCTTTTAGATTTGATGGACTGTAAAACGGACTTCTTTTCTTATAAGCGCCGAACAGTTTGGCGTTATGTAAAGAACAGGAAGCACTTATGCTATCTAATTTCCTTCTCTGTACCATTTTGTTTGAGAAGTCTTTATATATAATAATGTGTGACTAAGACATCTTTCGATACATAGGTATAAACATACATAAATATACATTAAAAAAGTCTTGGAAGCCCTCATAGAGTTTTTATTGGGGTAACATTTGAATTACTTACTTACTGTGTGCAAATATAACTGAATTTCAGATTCAAAAGTTTATTTGAAGATTTTTGTAAAAAAAAGAAAAATAACAAATGTTATAGATAACATTATTTCTAGATATGAAGTTAAATTATTGTGTTAATTCAGACATCTATAGACGTGTAATGATAGTTTTTCAGTAAAGTGTATACAAGAATACTCAGGCTGCGGGAAACTGTTAGGGCTCGCTTCGCTAATAAAAAATAATCTATATATCGCTAGTAAATATATATATACGAGTATAATATATAAATTTTCGAATTCATAATCTCATTCCTTTTGAAGTCGGTTTAACAGTGAGGAATGCCTGGTATTCTAACCATATTTTACGCTTCGTCTATATTTAATTAGAACGTGATTCAAAGACTACGTTCCTCTATGTTTAATTAAAATATTAAGTGCATTTTTATGAACTATTAACGATAATGCAATAAGAATCTACTGCGCTTTTTACTATTACAAAATGGCTTTAAATTAAGATGAACTAAAGAAGACTTTATTACTATAGCACTGACTTATTTATTATTTATATTTCATACCTAGAAAACATGTTAAAGAAATTACATTTTAAGCTCATGCCGCGAACCAGCTAGTTGCCAAGAGATAACTGCCAGGTGGGGATTTAACAGAAACTTTTAGGTTCTTTGCTATTTTATCTTTGAAATGAAACTTAATTAGGGAAACTACCAGTTTTATCCGCGCCACAGTATACATATATAAGCAATATTTTTTTCTTCACAGTGTCCTTGAAATAATTGTCTGAACACATAAACATTAAACTGACGTAGTGAATTACTTCTATCATTACAATTTAAGTAAAATAATGGGGTAGTCGAAAAAAATCCTAACTTTAATTTTATTGCAAACAACATCTTCGTAGACTAAAGGTCTCAGAGCTAAGCGGACATGTTGGACATACCAAAACTATAAAAGAGTTTTCACACCGATCCATTTCCAGAGAGAGTAAAATGTATGAAAATACAATACAATACAATATTCTTTATTGTACATAAACAATTATATACAAAAACAGTTACAATTTATAAACTATGAGGCAGTACAAGTGGCGGTCTTATCGCTAGGTGCGATTTCTTACAGACAACCTGAGACAATGGAGTCTGTGCAGTGGAGTTATGCATGGGCAGTCAAGTGGTGCACAAATATGCAGTTTTTTTTATGAACATTATTATATATTACAAAGATATATATAGAAATAAGATATATGGATATTTTTGATTGAGATGTGGTCATATTTGCGCAAGCCAAATATGAACCTAATACAGAAGTTTTGGAGTCGCTCAAGTTTATTATCTTGTTTTCGAGGATTGGCAGCAGGAAAGATTGAGCCAACGCCGGTTTCGTTGCAATGGGCAGAAAATTACGCAGTCTCCTCAGAGACCCCGCCGAAGCGTAAACCTTACGGTTTACCTCTTGCAGCTGAGGGACCCATGACATCGTGCTGTCTATATAGATTCCCAGATTCTTCACTTTGTCACTAACAGAGATGATGTTACCATTAAATATAATCTGAGGGAGCTTATCCCATTCAATTTGCGCAACCAGTTTGGAACCACCTACAATTTTATGACTTGACTTTTTAGTGGATTAACTGTGGGACCATGATCTGTGCTCCAGTCAGCAATGTGTAATAGGTCTCTGTTTAATAAATTAACTGCTTCAGATAGCTGTCCTGGTGGAGCATGTGTGTAAATTTGTAAGTCATCAGCATAGAGGTGGTAGGACGAAAGAAGTTTACAGGAAATGGGGTTAATAAATATTGTGAAGACTAAAGGAGATAAAACGCCACCCTGTGGTACACCAACAGATGTTTTGCACCAGAATGAAAATGTATCACCGATGCGCGTACACTGATGGCGACCAGGCAGGTAACTACGAAACCAGTCAATCACCGTTGGAGATATGTTAAGCGAGCGGAGCATGGCCAGCAAAATGTCAATGTCAACGGTGTTAAATGCGTTGCTGAAATCCAGTAAGGATAGCACCGTGAGATTTCCACCTTTCATGCTTGTTCTGATGTCATCCGTAATATTTATTAGTGCTGTTGTAGTACTATGCCCAGGCCGAAAACCGGACTGGTAAGGATTCAGGAGGTTGTGCTTATTAAGGAAGATGCTAAGTTTATTGTGGACTTGGCGCTCCATGACCTTAGAGAGGTATGGTAGTATAGAGATTGGTCGATATACGGAGAGGGATGAAGGATTAGGTTTTTTAGGTTGAGGTATAATTTGAGCGTCTTTCCATGTTGAAGGATAGGTGCTACTTGATAAGGAATAATTCAAAATATGGCATATGATGGGAAGAATTGCATCTATAATCTGTCTTTCACATGACCGGCCCGATATCGGATATCGAAACCGACACCGCTGTGTTGTCAGCTATCGGCAGTCGGCTTTCGTCATCTGACACCAGTATTGGATCGGATAATGTGAAAACGCTCTAAGGGTTCCAAGTTAACTATAGAACTCTGAAAAGGTGCTGAAGAACGAAAAATAAAGGATTTTAATTTTTTTAAATCTGCCCTTAAAAATTAAAAACCAAACATTTAAATTGAGAACGTCCTTCTTTTTATAGTCCGGTAACAAGTCACATTTGAAATGTTTTGTTTCAGACTGGTTGCTTTAACTCCGATAGAAGGACATCCCGATTTAAAAATGTTAATTTTATTGAGCCCGCGGGAAGGATGAACGGTGTCCTCTATCTGAAATGTCCTTTGTATTCCTATTTCGATATAGTCCTTGTACAAGATCGAATACTGCTAAGCCTAATACAGACATTTGGGTGGATAATATAAATAAAAATTGTAGATACCCTGTCAGTGTAGTTGGTAGCACTGATACTTTTGTCTTTGTGTATTACAAATAGGATTATGACTTACGGTGCCGAAACGTGGACACTAACGGTAAAGCTCCAAAGCTCAAAGTCCATAAACTAAAAGTTGCACAGCGGGCTATGGAGCGAGCTATGCTTGGAGTCATCCGAGAAAGAACCAAAGTTACCGACATAGCTCGCAGAATAAGCAAGCTGAAGTGGCAATGGGCTGGCCACGTCTGTCGAAGGACCGATGGCCATTGGAGCAGACGAGTCCTAGAGTGGAGACCGCGAGAAGGCAAACGAAGGGTAGGACGCCCCCTGGCCAGATGGACCGATGACCTGAAAAAGGTGCTGGGACGGACTGCAAGCGGAAGGCGGAGGATCGTACGAAATGGCGCACACTGGGAGAGGCCTATGTCAGGCAGTGGACTACAGTGGGCTAATTGATTGAAATATATTACATATACTCACGCCTGTAAATCTAAAGCTGTAGGCAGAGGTGTATTAACACCCACATTTCGCCAACTGTCTATATTCCTTCCCACGTAATAGGGGCAAGCCTATTGCCATCAAGCTCGCACTTAGCCAAAGGCTATATGTTTACTGTTGGATTGAGAACATCCCTATCCCCTTAGTTGCCTTTTACGACACCTATAGCACCTATAGGAAGAGATGGGATCGCCATATTCTACTTCACCGGAAACCAACACGAAATACCTATTACAAAATATATTGTAGATAATGAGACCCAATTGCGTATTTGTCCAGACATGATGGACGGCGTATTAGTCAAGACATGGTACTCACCGCAGTCAGACTCATACTTAGAGAGTAGGCTAAGCCCGGTCTGCCTGGTCTCATTAAAAAGATGTTTACGCTAATTAAAGCTAAAAACCTTAGACTATATGCAAAGTTTATAGACAGTAATTGCCACTACAACACGGCGTGCAAAATTGCTTACTTTAGTACAAGTTTGAAATATACTATACATTCCATAACGCACATACATTGACAGTTCAAAGGCCACATTGACATTACTTATGGCGTATTTCGAGTATTTGGTGATGCATTTTGTTAGAAGTACTGTGGTTATACTGTATAACCACAGTCAAATCGAAAAAGCATTAAATAAAAAAAAACATCACAAGTAGTGTGTAGCACACAATATGCGTAAGTTACTAAAAAACAATCAGTCATGCATAATTTTGTACCAATAAGGAACTGTTATTTTGCCCGATCATAAATAATTTAGTTCACCCTACTCAACGATATTCAACTACCCTCCTCGGAGTGCGGCTACCTCAGACTACCGAGAACCACTGACCAGATGCTGTAATTAATAATCCTCCTTTGAACTCATTGCTTTCTCGTTGCCTACCAAAATAGCATACCGAAAATTACCTTCAATGTTGCTTTAGGTTTGACAAAGGGGCGAGTAGTAGTGTACAGTAATACCTACAACAGTATTTTGTGAGACGAATTCATAGCTTTTATGAATAGATAGTGCAGTTATATTAGTGATCGTCTTAGAAACTGCTATAGGGTCAGGTGTATTGCACAGTCTGATATACTGAATTTACAACTATATAAAAATGTACTTCTATTATATATTTAGGTATATTTCGCAAACTACGAGGAGCCATTATTATCTATTCTGTGGTCGAATCTTTTTTTTAAATATAGGACTCGTTAATTTCACTTCACCTCGCCTGATGGTAAGCTGAAGGTAAAATCTCAGGCAAGGGGGTCACTATCACATACACGTACCTACCATGTTAACAATTTGCTGCTTTTCCCGCCCCGCCTTAAGGATTTGGGACTGCAAGAAGAAGGAAACAAGTGAGCTGGCTAGTAATTCCAGGTCTTAATGGTGCGACAAAAAAGGAATCACCAAACCGCTTGGTTCTTGAAGGAATATTCTGCACTATATACGGGTGACATCTAAGCCCTGCTCGTGTTGTTCTGTGAAGGAAAGGAGAGGGTGGCTTCTCTCTACCGCAATGCCTGAGAACAAAGGTCTTTGACCAGTACGTCCTACATGTTATGACTTAAGGTGTCGAAACGTTTAAATTGACGATAGGGCTAATCCATAAACTAAAAGTCGCGCAGTGCGGGCTATGGAGCAAGATATGCTTGGAGTTACTCTGAAGGATAAAATTCGAAACGATGTCATCCGACAACATACCAAAGTTATCGACATAGCTTGTAACATAAGCAAGCTGAAGTGGCAATGGGCAAGGGCTGATGGCTGTTGGAGTAGACGAGTCTCAAGAGTGGAGACCGCGAGAAGGCAGGCGGAAGGTAAGACGCCCCAAGCCAGATGGACTGACGAATTGAAAAAGGTGGCTGGGACAGACTGGATCGGAGGAAATGGCGCGCATTGGGAGAAGCCTATGTCCAGCAGTGGACTTGGGCCAATTGATTGGCATAGAATTAATAAAATGAGTCTTCATTTTCTATCAATCAATAAATTAGTCTATTGCAGTCCACAGCTGGGCATGCGATTTCTCACAATCTTCTGCCTTCCACATTCAGTCTGTCTGAGCCACCTTTTTCTGGTCGTCAGTCCATTTAGCTAGGGGGCGTCCCATCTTCCGTTTGCCTTCTCACGGTCTCCACAATTTAATCGCAATTGAAATTTACGTAATAGAATTTTAATTATCGTTTCTTGAAAATTAATAATAATGATTAATATATAAAATTAAATAAATTAATTATATTAAATAACAATAGAAACCATTATATTAAAATGAAAACCTATAAATAGCCACTTTAAAGAAAAATATTTGCACCAAAACGCTACTAGTAGCATAAACAAGTGAACCCATTATGTTAACTGCTTTAGTTATTTGTAAAGGTGACTTGTGCCGAGGACATAAACTCGACGCGGAGTCTATTAAACTTCCATGACGTTTCTCAACAGAGATGTGGGTATAATCGACAATTTGTACGTTATCTCCCGTTTAATTTTCACTTTGTAAGTAGGTATATAGAAGCATTTGTGTTTTAATGAAATTGGTGTAATACATTATATCATAATTGTGAAACTCTCTTACTGTATGTATCTAGCTCAATTTTGGGCAGATGAGCTTTTTAAATAGTCACTATTATCCTACCAGAATGTCATAATTTCGATTTCTTTAATAGTAAATATCTTTCTATCTGGCCCATGTACAATGTACACACACTTGTAGGTATTATATACCCTATGAGGTACTTAATTATAATCGCAAAAAGTTGAACTAGACTAAACTAGTAGTTATCGCTTTGACCATCCTTTTTCACTATCGATCCGAAATATTGACATTTTGAGCAACGAATCGATCGAAATTCTGGTTTCGGATTGGCATATTTGGATTGAAATCGTAAATTAGGACCGGCCGTAAGAGAGCAGACTATGGAAGTTCTAAGTAACAAACATCATAAATTTAATTATGTCGTGTGAGTTGTTGAATCCTATAGGTACAATCATCTTGACTAGCAAATACTATTTTCGTCATATCTTACTTTTTATAGGAGCTATTATTTTACTAAAAACATATATATACAATACATATGCAGTTTGACAAAATAAAAGAGAACGAAAAATAGTACATCTCCACACAGGAAGCTTCAAATGCAAAAGAGGTTTTTTTGTTTACTACGTAAGTACTTATGTTAGTGAAACACATACGAGTATGTGTGTGTGTGTGCAATAAGTATGACTAAAACTGTTTCTGACTGTGAACTTTTGAATCCAAAAGCTTTGAATATGAATTTCGGAATCCATTTCGCTATGATTTTTCTTTTGTATAAAAACAAATAGAGATCAAAGGACCTAGAGGTAAAAACGGATCAACTTTTAGAAATGTGTTTGATATAAGTACCTCCAATAAAGAAAAAAATAAATTCAGTTAATCGTGAAAAGGGCCTCTAAACAAAGTGACATTCGATTAACGGAATCGCTACGAAGCGAATTCATTTTTATTCCTTATACACAAATGAATAATATTTTGTGATAAAAATCCAAACTAATATTTTAAATGTGAAGAAACTTTGTCTGTCTGTATGTTACACTTTCGCGCCTAAACCACTGAACCGATTTTCCCGAACCGGAACCGGACGGAGCCACGGGAAAAATCTAGTATGTAAAAATTATATTTTAAACTAGCCTTTCGCCTGCGGCTTCGCTTTGCCGAACCGATTGCAATCAAATAAACGTAAAATTTTAAGTCTGACCAAGACCGTTTTAGTCATCGCATCAGCGCGAACAAACGTTTGCAATGTACAATTCTATAATCGTATAGATATAAGGTATCCGTTATGTTTGTTAAGCGTTTCCACTACATTATCAATAATAAATTGTCACTTTGTCTTGACACCAAGGGCGATCACGTTTCTCTCTGTGGGTGTCGAACAATGATAGAGATAGACTGGTCTGTCTGGACATTCACCAGTAGACAGTAAAAAAGACTGGTTGACATCTATAGGTTCACATATACATGAAGATCAACAAATATAAATAGTTCTTAGTAGGTCTCGCGCCAGTAGAGGTCATATTTCAATTGATTGCAGCATAGTTCAGGCACCACAAACAAAGTTGGCACCAACTTCTAACAGAACAGGAAATCTGTAAATTCAGTTATTTTTCTCTAAGTTATTTTATACTTTTCAGTTCTTGAACTCGTTTTTTTGCAGGTTCTAATGGAATATCACACTAAGTACCTTTAAAATAAATTGAACAGCAACCTCTCCTCCCGTGATGTAAATACTTACAGTAGAGTCTTTTGTATTAAACTGGGGGGAAATACGTGGCAGAAAAGATTAATGACATAACAAAGTATGTAGGAAAGTCCTAGACCGATACAAGGATGGATGAAATAATAGAGAAGTACTGACACTTGAATAAGGAGAAGAGTGCATTATCTCAGCTGTTAATTTTAAACAAAAATTGGTAAACGAAAAGTATGATGGCAGTATCGTTATACAAATCCGTCGCAACCCTCAGTTAATTGATAAAAGAAATAATTATACATTACCGAATGATGCCCGCGGCTCCGTCTGCCGGTGTAGATGTATAAAAAATATCCAATGCGTTAATTCAAGAATAGGTCTACATCTGTATTAATTTTCCCTCAAATAAACTGTACTACTTTAGCATTATGTTATCTGTGACGGTACTGAAAGAAACTTCATTCCACACACGCTCCCTGCTGTTGTTCTTCCAAGCGACTACAATATGGTGTTCTTCAAGATAGTGTACAGTGTGCTTGTCTGCCACTTAAGTAGTATAAAAAAATCTGGGCATCTTCATTAACTTTTAACATTAGTAGAATTTATGGATAAATGTAATCTAACATTGTATAAAGCCATTTGCCTCACACTAGGCAGCCTACACTGAGGGTGCCGTGACGATTACCATTTCCTGTTATACATTGCCCAGTCATCGTTAAAACTACAATTAGGTACTTTATTAAAACATTTAACTTAGTTGAAACACTAACGATTGTATAAGAAAATATAATATAACTAGAATTTGTATTACACTACTGATCAATCTAGTTTAAAATGAATCAAATTTCAGTAAAATTGCTTAAATATAAACCATCATTTTTTATATTGTTGGCATCTATACCTAATGGTGAACATCATTCTTTGGACAGCTAACCATCAGCCCATATTTTGTCTCCGTCACCACACGGATATACTCCTTAATAACTACGATTAATTTAAAGACTTGTAGAACACACATAACGTGAATACTTCAAAACAAAATTCTGTTTTAACAATCAGATTAAAAAACTAATCTGAATTGCAAAAATTACACTAAAATAACTTTTTAAGAGGGTTATTCACATATGTTTCTGATTTATTTATGAAGAGTATCAGAATAAAAGCACTCAAGCTTCTTGTATGTCAATTAGTTTGAAATTTAGCTTCGTACCGTGGACTGGAGCGACAGAAACACATTACTGTAATGAAATTAAAGTAATCGCACAACAAGAATAAAACATTAAGTGCAACACCTGTGTGACACTTGATAGACGTATACTACACTTTTAGACTACTTACTATTTTGTTAAGTGTAGCAGAGGGTTACCTGACCTTCTAGACAAGTGGCAATTCGTTGGCCGGCATTTGATGGAATAAAATGACAAATGTATGGGATTTGACGTATATGACAGGCAATAACGCATGTCAAAAACGTCAAATCCCATACATTCGTCATTCTATTCCATCAAACACCAGCCAAAGAATTGCCACTGGTCCAGAGAGGCTGATAAAATATCACTGTGAATGCGTAACTTAATTAATTTGTAGTTCTTGGAACTGTAATAACTACTACGAAGTACTAAGATTGAGGGTCCGATGTGGTCAGTACATTGTAAAAATCTAAGAGATTAATTTAAACTGCCGGCAGTAGTTTTTGGTCATGCAGAACAGCAGAAGAGACATGCACCAAGAAGTGACATGCATTGCTTTGTTGAAAGAATTAATAAGTGGTTCTTGTATTTTAGGAATCAAAACTCCCCGTTCGAACTTAGACTGTCACCTTCTATATGAGTTTACCTTGGTTAAAAATTAAACAGGCCTATACTGCGAGCCTCACATGATTATGCTTCACGCCAAATTTCAATATTGTAGCTCAACGAGAGGACGGGAAGCACCCCATCGGGTTCGATTTGCTTACTAGTATCTAAATTTACTACATAAACTACTGTATATTTGGATTGTGATAACTTAGGCAGACTGGCTCGGACAATAGAGTGATCCTGTAAAGTGTATTCTCCTTACACTAACAGTTCCAAGAACTTCTTGCAAGCGTTACACATCAATTTTAACCCTGTCATGAAAATAAGTAACAACAGTGTAACCATTTACATCCTTCATGTAGTGAGAGCAATAAACGAACAGAACCAGTCCTACATGGGGGGTTGTTTAGTTAATTCATGGCTTTTTAATTTCATTATATCCGTCGCGCTTTAAGCAGATTAAACACAAATTGAACGAGTTGTGACCGTGGTATTGTATTTGGTGAAGTAATTATTTTTTGTTGGGGTGTTCTGTTTAATGGGCCGTCGACATGTGGCGGCGAGCCGGGCGGGCAGGGCCAAGGGATTAACTGCTATAATATAACTGCAGCCCCGACATATGGAAAACTTGTCGCGACGTCACGTGACCTCTTTAATTGATACACACAAAAACACATACACATGTAATTACACACACATATGAATATATTTTGTGTGCCTAATTTTAAAAACATGCCTGTCATTGCTGCTGACATAAGCCACACTTATTATTTATGATCTTTATAATTAACTAAAAAAAAGTTTTTAAACGAAATTCCTTAAGGACTTCTGCATTAGAATTTTTAAATATTTATAAGGAATTAATTTTATGAGTTTAGTCGTAAATTAAATAAGTAGAACGGCTATTTGTTTACTAAATTACTATTTAATGTCAGCATTTACATCCCGAAGATAAACAAAGTGGCTTTTTAAAGCAAAAATCTTCTGTTGATATAGGCTACACATTACTCTTGTTTATGTTAAAACAATCCTAACACAAGCTTCATTAGAGAATGAAGCTTATATTAGAAGTAGGTGGAAACCACTGGTAAATTTGCAAGTCCGAAGCAGGGACCATTACGCCATCAGCGCATCGCTGATAAAATATTCTGGTTAATAACCGCAGAATCACTTGCGCAAATGTTAGCGGTCCATTCCCTCTTTAGGGACTAATTTTTGGAAGACCCTCTAAGGAGTAATTTCCTAATTTCGTGTTCTCATTTTCCATGACGTGATTTCAGTTTTGTTTTCCTTACTATATTTTAGTCGCACCTGAATATTTTTGAAAGGGTAGTCAGAAATGTATTATACTTTTTACAAGCTTTTATTTAACTTGCAATGTATGTTTGTTCGGGTGGAATCTTACAACTCAATTTTAAGGCACTTGCCCTCAACCGATTGAGCTGAAATTTGGTATGCACGTTCAGTTCGGATGACAATGCAAGATTTTTCTTTTAAGCGCATTTAAATAAAAGATTGTTTTTAAAAAGGTTTTTTTTAATATACATTTATTATTATGACTTATTATTACGTACATGTATTAAACATAATTAGTAAGTCATCATGGGCGTAAGAGGTCTAAGTCAGCCTCACCTGTAACTCAGTTAAACTATGCTTACTTTGGCTCTAGGGAGCACGAGACATGTAGAATGTCTAAGAATATTTATTTATTTAAAGTTATTAGCAGTATTTCTGTAAATAAGGTACACACAATAATGACACTTATGCTAGTCAGACAATACCTGGCGAATGGGCCAGGTATTGTATATACATACACAACATATTATTCATATTCTGTTTGAATACAATCACGTTATAAGCATCGGAAGACATATTCAGGCATTATTTATGGCTTGGCTTCGTGCGTCAAGGTGAGACCTCTACTAAATAATGGCCGGCCTGCGTTGAGTTTGGGTTGTTAGCTGATATTAAACGTAAAAACCTTATTTATTTGTGGTAGAGCCATAGTTTACCCAACAACCATAACTTGGCTCACCCATAAAACTAACTTTCACCTAATATACTCGTAGACTTTGAGTAAGAGCATACTGGATTTCGTACAGTAGCGGTGAAATACGCACCCAGATGCTTTAGCTCTATAGAAGACGCGCGTGCTGGCACGTGACGATGACGTATTAGTCGAAGAGGTCTTCGGTAACAATAAAATCAACAACAAGCACAAGCATAAGATAGCCCATAGAAGTTGCTGAAAACTAACAAAATTAACGATCTTTATATCTGCTAAGGAGGTTGGTAAATTAAAATACAGCTGTTGTTTCTTTTTTCTGCCTTTCTCTCTCTTTCTCTCTCTCTCTCTCTCTCTCTATTTTTTTCTTTCTCATTTCTTTCTATTACCCCAAATGAAGTCAATTTTCAGAGGTTTGAAGCAAACCTAGTACAGTAGTAAAGTATGTCTAGCACGTCGAATAGCAACGATAATGAAAAAAGTATAAAAAGGACAGCAATAAGTAACTTTTACAGGTAAGGACGTAATGGGATTCCACGTTCAGATTTATAGCTACCCCAGGAACTATTCAAACTCAACACTAAACCTCAGCAAAATAACAATACGCTCAAATAGTTGTAGCTTTGTTTGCGGGTGGATTCGCCTGAGATACTTGGGCAAAAAGCACTTTTGGTGTGGACATTTAAAATGTTTATTGGCACATTTACACCTCGGTAGCTGAAAAAACTAGAACTAAAGGTATTACTGGTGTGTCATTTGTTGTTAGTACCATAGTTATATGTGCATGCAGTTATGGGATCTTGCATTTGATATCCGAGCAGGGCATCGTGTATGGAGTATTTTTGTAACTTAACTGTCAGCAGCGCCTAGTTCAATGTGTCTACTAAACGGTTATAAACTCGCCCCGTATACGTGCAATCAAAAAAATTGTCTAATGCTTCCATGTTCCTATTTCGGTATTGATTATCAAAATATTCTGAACTGACTGTGAGCTATAAGAAGCTTAACTAATGCTTAAACGTAAGTTACAAACTACACATAGTTGGATCACAAACATTCCTTGTCAATTAGTAGCACAACAAAGTATATTAACCAGTCATATCGTTATTTACTTGTGATATTTCAACATTTTCAAACCTTGCCTGCATAAAGTTCCAATTTATATTATGGCCGTCAACTTGGTGTGTTCAATTTACGTAGAACAACACGCGATCGAGGGGATTGCAACTAAATTTGGCGTTACCATTCATGTGGATGTCTGAGCGAGTCAATTATACAGTATGGCCGCCATACGCCCATGGCCGCGTCGGTGCGTGCAATAAAATGTCCACGGACGCCCGTTCTCGATCACTTTGATCGGCCCGGATGTCACAGTCGTTTCCATCTGTTTCGCGAAACTCTCCACCAATAAATACAACTTAATTTTAGAATATTTCGCTCCACAGTACTCGCGATTCATGGCTCTATAAAGTTACCGTCTTGTTTATTGCAGAACAAATGTAACACGTCACACGCCCGGAAAAGAGCTTGTGAATAAAATGACTCATTTATTTAAAGGTACTACGTGAAACTATGCCATATCGTGATAGTCAACAATAAGGGGTTTAGCTTGATAGTTTCTTTATAGAACCGTTTGGTAAATACTCGGTTTTGTAAACTTTGACTAATATAGCCGTGTATTAACGAAATGCGATTGAAGTAAAGGAAAAATTGAATAACAAAATTAAGTTTCATGAATGATTATGATTTATTTCATAAGCCTTACAAATTCATTAGGCATGTAATTACATTCGTTATTTATATTTCTATGGATAAACTTCTGTGTTTAGTTGAAATTATTTGGAAAATGGATTATGCTTTGTTAAGACTATCACCATAATATCATTGATGGCATATCAACATGAATAGGCCCTCAGGAAAGGTACCTCCATTTTTGGGTTCTCAACATCTGGAATAGGGGTCGTCATCGTCTAGACTTCAGCCTAGCTTCTTACCGTCTAGCGGAGTGTTAATCAATTGACGGACTGATTTACTAAAAGATACCTACCATTAATTCCTCGCCCGGTGCACTTAAGGCACTTAAAGTACTAATAACGATGTTAATTTCTAGAAACTAGTAATAACGATATGAGGATTACAAGCGATAACTGTGAGGCACACATCTATAGGTCACGGTAACAACTTTCCATCAGGTGAACCATATACTTTTCTGCCACCTAAGTGGTGTACAAAAAAAGTTATTTAACTCTGTCTACGCCCAATACACCTTAAAACAACTAAAAGCTGTAGATATTTCATTTTTTATCAACCTAAAAAATATTTATCCGTCAAACATTGTTTTAGATTTATAAAACAACGACAAAAAATCGAAAGCCTGATGAAATTCAAGAAATCCAATGAATGCCTACACCAATTATTCGGATCGTTAAGCTTAACTTTGACTACGTCATTAATTAGCGACAAAAACATCGTGTCGAACAATATTTTTCAGGGGCCTTAGACATAAATTACGTAGTTGTATAGGTAGTACGGCTGTAAATATAGAATGTTTATCGTGTAACACATCGCGGTTGACTGGTGACTGGTGACTAGTGACTAGTGTTCGTGCTGTGACCGTGATCGCGTGGAGCGCAGATGTCGAACCCGCACTCATTTGCGACGATCGCCGCCATTGAGGTCTGATTGCTTAATTGCTTCGTTTAATCAATTGACCGTTTGAGAAACGCACTCCCGCCCTGGGGACGCTGTCCGGTTATTAGTAACTCGGTTCAATAAATCCTCTGATTAAACTACGCTTTTATTAACCAATCCGTTGACATCCACCCACTGTTATTAAATTCTAATACAATTTGTGCGATGGAATTCTCGGTTAGGTTGAACGTTAAAATTAGTCTAAGAATGGCTGCACAGTAGCGTGTCTATCGTTTCAGAATAAGGCAATTTCGACGTTACGTTAAATAGAAGCTAAATCCATTTTAGTTTCTCTTTATTTTTAAATTTCAACAAAAGATACTAAAAGCGTAAAGGTAATTAACCCCACCAATAATTTCAATTACCGAACGAGTGCCCTTACCAATATCTTTGAGGCTAAGGGAACTTCGTTTACGAGCTGATGCACTTACCTATTGACGAAAGAGGCTCTAGTACTGACTTTCCTTTCGAGATTGGAATATCAGCCGGTGGTCACTCTTATAAATACCTAAGTTAAATAAACAAGAAGAAAAAAGTAAGCGCACTACTGCCACGAGGTGAAAACCTCAAATGCAACAGGGAACAACAAAGAACAGATAATTATAGAACTACTACAACTGATATAGGTACGTCAGAGTCACATTTGCGGTTTAGCTAAATTCCCTTGAACGATACAATTGTCAACACAAAGCATGGTTCACCGTTAATCAGTAATGCGAAAAATGTATTAGTAGATTCCATAACTCACAGACGACAGGTCCAGTGAAAGCTAGTGTCTCAATTGAGGACGTTAAAAATAATATAAAATACACTACCCTTTTTAACAAAGTGGAAGACGAAAGGCAAAAGATTAGACAAAAGGTCGGGCACAATCAGTATACACAGTAATTGTATGAGGGCTTATAACAGTTCCGCTAATGAATTGAACGTATGAAATGTATACCCAATGATATAATCTCCGACCACTTCCTGTGCGACAAGTTTCACTCGTAATTTACATTGCAACTAACTTCCACATACAAACAACAGTCCCTATTTTTGACATCATCATTATACCATGATAACGTCATAAGCACTTACAGCCTATTATATCATACTGTGGGTTATGACAAGCCAATGACACACAATGGACAAAGTTCTAATAACATTGTCATAATTAACGAAATTATAGGCATTGTTATGTTTGGTCACCGAATAAATAATAACGCTTAGGCATAGGGTGTCACTCTGAAATAAGTTAACTAATAAACACGACGCACTAGCTCGCACAACATTTTATTTTGTGCTAAAGTACGGCAATAGTATTAGAGTGAGTACAGACCGTTAGATCGTAATTCTCAATGATATTTTAAGCAGGATTTTTCAATACTAAATATTCAATACTCAATACATTTATTGCGTTCTATAATGTGATACATACAGATGTCAAGTTAATATTATAAAGTTACAATTATGGACCCGGTTGGGCACAGCACAATGTTTGGAGAGAGGGAGAATTTTCTGTTGTACAAAGTTTCGATTCTGTAATTTAATTTTGGATATTATTATTATTTATCTATTTGTTTTTAATAATTAATTGTAATAGTCTTAATTTTAATTTTATTCCATTTTGTTTGATGAGTGATGATGTGAGTAGATGATTTAATAACTGTTTGAGAGTATTTTATAAAGTCCGACGTCAAATGAATCTGGCCTGAAATTACCTACTTTCGTCACGAGTACACAAAGTAAACATGTATGGTACTTATAGCAAAATCTTAAGTAGATGATCGTTATTTGGTACAGTATAGTTTTTTTATATAGGACACGTCAATTTGACTTTACCTCGCCTGAAGGTAAGCTGAAGCAAAGTCTCAGGAAAGAGGGCCACCATTATATACACGTGCCATGTTAACAATGGTGGCACTCAGCTTGACGGCCTCATCAGATGCTTTTTCACGCCCCGCTTAAAGGACCCGGCACTGTAGGAAGAGGGAAACACGTGAGCTGGCAAGAAATTCCAGGTCTTAATGGTGCGACAAAGGAAAGAGTCACCTAACCGCTTGGTTCTTGAAGGAATGTTATATATGTCTGTGAAACTAGCAGCAGCCTTCTCTATCTTCATTTTCTTTTTATAATCTTCATATTTTCCGTCCCCTTCATCTCTTTAGGTACTAACGCAACGGAAAGCGAGTCCGTTGTTATAGTCGAGTCTAGACTATAATGTCAAGGTCGCCATTAAATAACATTCCTCTGCGAGCATGACGTATTGCCCTGCCATCACGATGGCTAAGCAATACGTCATGTTCCTAACCGAGGGCGATGCATCACCCCATTGTAACGTAACAGCTGCACGATGATGATGTTCAGCATTATCATTTTGTTATCAACGGCTTTTGCTTCCTATAACATTTATGGATCAATTATGTGGGTATATCTGAATAAAGAATAAAGGCAGGTGGTTTGTGTCCACATACCGCCTCCCTATATTTTTTTATGTATCCAGAACCACGTTTTTATAAAATCAGTCTACATAGCCTTATTATTTTGTAACGTCATTCATATTCAGTCTCAATTGCAGTATATTTTTTGTTTCTACAAGTATACTTTCTGAGTATTCGTATGTCACAACCCAAAAATTGTTGTATTTTTACCCGACTCCCAAGAAGGGTTATGTTTTTCGCGCGTATGTTGTATGTATGTTTGTAATATACTTTACTACCTCATATCTTCTGAACCACCGTACGGATTTCAATGATTCATGTCTCAAATGATAGGTATTTATTGCCCAAGTGTTTTTGGGTACATAAAATATGAACAAAAGCTATATGTTGGCTTTTTGGCGCCAAAATGTACGTGATAAAAAAAATTCACTGAAAATCATCGACAAAAATATGTACATATGTCATAACTAAAAGGTATAAAATAAATAAATAAAAATAAAAAACTCGACTGATGCTAAAAAGAACGAAACAAGCTTTAGAGCAGGCGGTACTCATTTGCAAATCTCACACCTGATGAGAATTATTGGGTACCGCCTGCGCTAAAGCTTGTTTTGATCTTTTCAGCATCAGTCGGGTTATTTGTTATTATGTGAGACCAAATATTTAGTTTCTATATGAAATGAAACTACAAAAATAAAATAAAACGTGAACAAGTATTATTTATGTGATATTCGGGTTCCACATTTCGTGTTTGTATATGATAATCAAAAATAACTACTTGTTAATGGATGATTTTTTAGGTAAATATCGACTTTAAAAGTCTATTTAACCAGACAAACGCAAAATAATACGTGCCTATTCAAAATACTTGGTTCGCTTCTGATTGCGTTTCTGTTGTTCTACGTTTTCACTAGTCGAACGGTTGGCTGAACTTGGTCTTCGAAACTTTCATTAATTATACAAGCCAAGACTAATCCATACAGTAAAACTAGTTAGTGCTTGTAGCTAATATTTTACCTCGGTTCTGTTCCACAAATTTTAACTGTGCAACTACGTCAATATTATTTTATAAATAGTTATTAGCTCGCTCTGTGAAGATATTTAGACGTTTGTTACTCAAGCACGCTCTAAGAGCGTTTTCATATTCATCCGATATCCGATATCGGTGTCAGACACCGATAGCTGACATCCGATAGCCGACACCTTATGCTGTTTTCACATTTATCCGATAAAATCGGTGCGATACGGCCATTTATTCGAAAGCAGACTACTTAGGGACGCATATTGACATGACTTGGTATCGAGGTGTTTTTTTTTATATTCGTGATCAGCGTCATCAACTAACGCAAAAATACACGTAACTAAGAAAATGACATTAAGGTCGAAAATTGCTTCGCTGTTTTAGTCTCTTTGATTCGATATCGGGCCAAAACATTGGTGTTACCTCCGATAACCGGTATCGGGCCGGACAATTTAAAAGAGAAATACATATGTCATACATTTGACTTCCTCCGAAATCGGATATTATATTAGGACGGAACGGATCTGAATGAAATTTGGTATTAAAAGTTATTATATTATATTATCCTGAGAATAGATTTCCAAGGGTAGCATGAACGGGATCAATATTTTACAATAAATATTCCTACAACATCGGTCAATAAACTTACGTTTATAACTGAAATTTGATTATGCTTGCCTTAATATTTCTGTAGTGATGTATAAGAACCTCAAGAAGGTGATTAGTAGGTTGATGAAGAAATAAACCAGCGAATGCAAGTATATGATGCAACAATTGTGCTCAAGGATATTAGAAAAAAAATAATTACGCTCTTTTTTCTGGATTTGAAAATTAATAAATAAAACTTCTCCACCCAGTAATTGAACTCAATACCTGAAAACCACGCGTACAGTTATACAGAAACAGGAACGCGTGTAAAATTTAATAAAAACCGCTTGTAAAAGAAGAACACACACGAGTAGCTTTAAAATGGTTGATAAGTTATTTTATCTACGCTGTTCGCTTAACAAGCTTAATAAATGTGTTCTGAACCGCCGAGATGTTTTAGTTTTAAGCGAAAATTCTCTGGCTGATATCATGATATTCGTTTTAATATGTTTGGAGATGTTCTCGTAAAGTTTTATATCCTCATGCGTTGATGAGCTTATGAAATTAACAATATACGTTGTGTTTTCATTTCTGTAGTACAGTTTATAGAGTTAATATAGGACAGACTATAAAAATTATAGATTTTATATACCAAGCGAAAATATACAGGGTGTGTAAAAATTTATGAAATATCTGCCGACCGCATTAATTGTTGGTGATATTATGTTTGTATCCTGGCCATTGTTTTGTCAGATATCACTATTTCCGGTGTATAATAAATTGAGAGATTTTACTATTTCGCGGTTTTACCGTCCACAACGAACTGCCACTGCTGCAACCCCCAGCTGACGACATAAAATGTGTTTCGCCTTTCATTTGTCCATTTCTTATTTTTCTATCATAAAGAAATCCTGTCGACAGGATACGTATCACTCTCTCTCTCTCTCTCTCTCTCTCTCTCTCTCTCTCTCTCCTTTTTTATGATATGGGAGACAAACGAGCAGACGGATCGCCTGATGGTAAGCGATCACCGCCGCCTATGGACACCTGAAACACCAGAAGGGTTGGTGTGTTGCCGGCCTTTAAGGTGGGAGTACGCTGTCTTCTTGAAGGTTTGAAGGTCGTATCGGTCCCAAGGCGGTATTTTCATTTTCATACGACAGTTCATTCCACAGTTTAGCTGTGCGAGGCAGGAAGTTTCTGGAGAAACGCACAGTTGAAGACTGCCAACCATCTAAGTCGCATAGGGCGATGGCGTAAATCTCCTAAATTCGATGTCTTTTTCGCTTTGTTGTAGTTTTTCTCCGACTTCTTATTTCAATAGGTTACAAAGTGCGAATGGCCTATTGTAAGTGTTTTTATACCTCAGTAGCCCCTTGCCATCATATCGTATGCTTATTTGATGCCTTAGCAGAATAAAATGCGATTCAAATAAAATATGGTCAAAAGCTACTAGAATACTAGAATTTCAAAACATTATCTAGACTATTTTCAGTTCCGGATACAGACAGTGCAGTTGCTTGAGTAATCCCTAGCTGCCTGTTTAAAAATTAAAGTTACAAATAAAAGATATAGTAGCTACATGTTTCAAATATTCTTTTAATGTAAACAAAGTGGGTCAGAAGTGTCAGAATATTACTATCACATATATTCGTAATGTAAAAAAAGACGGGTTGCACTCTGGGAGTGCCGGCAGAAGTGAAAACATTTTCTTTTTTTCTTTCTTCGTTATATACATAGAAAAAGATAAAAAGGAACATACCATACCATACCTATAATATAGCGCTAATCATAGAACCTATCACTTATTTTCTGCTAATTTTCTGTCAGAAGAAATTAATAAATTATGAAAAGAAAAAATAATCACAAAAAATAATAAATTACAGAAAGAAAAAAAAACATAAAAGTAATAAATTACAAAAAGAAAAAATAATCACCAAAGTAATAAATTATAATAAGAAAAAACAATCACAAAAAATCCCTGAAGGCCAGGTGGTTTGAACCCGATACTATCTGAAACTATAAGGACTTACAGTCGAAGTGCTTACCGTTTAAGCTACGACGCTATCTGTTGTAAATTGCAAAATAGATATAAGTCTTCAGGCTTTCACGGCCGGCGATGCATGTAGAATATACTGCTTCCGGGCTGTTTGGCCGTGGTCGATGTGAAACTTGCGTTCCAGACGTTTCGTCGATCACTGCGGTCGACATCTTCAGTGGCGCAGGGCCGGGCGACGACAACTTCGGAGACCTTGCCTCGCCGGCGGCTGACTTGCGACTAATGCCGAACCTTGAATCACGGCTGTATTTATAGGCACGGTCGGAGCGGGGAATTGACTCACTCGATTCTGATTGGTCGAGCCCTGTGGCGCGGACGTACTGGATCCTGATTGGTTGTTTGCACTGTGATACCGAGTGGCTCTCAGTGCTGGGTACCAATCTTTTTGGAGCTGAAATCCCTCGTTTTTTCGGTTGAAGTTGTTGGGATGCTTGAATATTTCGATGGCTTCTCGAAGTATACGTGGGAAAAAATGTGTTGTGGTAGCTAGAACTTTCGTGTTCTGAAATTCGATGGTATGATTCCCATCCTCTTGGGTGTGTTCTGCAACCGCTGACTTGTCGAAGTGGCAGAGGCGGCAATTCCGTTCATGTTCCGACAGGCGGGTCTTGATGCTTCTTCGGGTGGTGCCCACGTATACCGAGCCACATGAGCAGGGGATTCTGTAAACTCCAGCTGACGATAGTGGATCACGTGGGTCCTTGATCCCCTGCTCATGTGGCTCGGTATACGTGGGCACCACCCGAAGAAGCATCAAGACCCGCCTGTCGGAACATGAACGGAATTGCCGCCTCTGCCACTTCGACAAGTCAGCGGTTGCAGAACACACCCAAGAGGATGGGAATCATACCATCGAATTTCAGAACACGAAAGTTCTAGCTACCACAACACATTTTTTCCCACGTATACTTCGAGAAGCCGCCGAAACAGCCCGGAAGCAGTATATTCTACATGCAAAATAGATAGTCTGTACCAATCTTGTATGACGTCAGTCGTCGGTTACGGTTCAAAGGTCAACTAATCCTGACGCTTCCTAAACATTTTACACCCATCCAACGCCGCTAAAGAAGTTTTCACTTCAAAAAGGTCAACCTGTATATATTCCTCTCGTGATTGAAATAACGATATTATTAAAGTGTAAGTATTATTTTGGTCATGTTTTTGTGGCAGAATTAGCATAAAACCTATTTTTGGCCTTCATGGTTTGGAATAGGGATTAGTTGGGCCTGTACTGAAAAAATTAATATGACAGCAGTTTTGAAATGAAACCATTGTACCGGTATATTGTGTTCAACACATTTTAGTACTCCCTTGGCAACCTGCCATGTTATCAAACTGTCAAATGACTTGCCAGATGTTAAGCGATTATCAGTGCTTATTAGCTCTTACGTAAAAGAAATGCACCCTTCCTTTCATACTTGGACTTTTTTTTAAAGCAGTACTTAAACTTACCAAATAACGTCGATATGGAATCGTTAATGGGTGATATATATTCTATTTTTATCCAATTCTTATTTTTCCGATATTGCTGAGAAAGGTCAAGCAACTTCGTTAAAATTATATAGGTACTTATTACTAAATGCCTTAATATTTTGTATCAATTTTTCAAGTTATATATAAAGTATATAATGCCGAGTGAAAGAGTGAGTCAAGTGAGTCTCATCAATTTCATCTTTCGAGGAATCGTGTAATCTTTATCAAAGGTAAAACAATAATGCACAAGTCCGCCGAACAATTTCCCTTTATGTGCACTCGTATGATATACTTTCACCAAAATAATATGGTAAATGTGTGATTTATCTGTCGCCAAAATAATAGGATTTGTAAGCAGGATAGTAGATCGCCCGCCAAAATTCCGCCTCGAGCGTTCTCGAGCGGTTATATCTTCATTCATTATAACAATAGTCGATTTATATTGGCGCCAGATCTACCATATTTGGCGAAAGACTTACCATTTCGAGTACAGTCAACATCAGTCTCATCTTTATGAACAAAGGAGTCAAATGATCACAATACCTCGCTATTCCTAGTTCCTGTTGACTGACTGTTCTGATATTTGGCACACACCTTTGAACAATAATACAATTGAAATCAATAAAACAGTTTGATTGCTCTTATAACCTTATTATTAATCCCTGTTTATTACTGACAGTTAGTTTATTACTTTTGAATTATTGAAATTGATTAACGTTCTACTTATTAAAAAGATATTACGAAATTATAAATGTCAAAAAACCCGGTAGATTCAAATACATTATTTGAACACTGGGGCTTCGAAGTATGTCACTAGCGAAGCCGGGGATGGTCAGTAGAACAGAAGATGCAACGAGATCGGAATCGGAATGTGTGGTCTGGAACCTCCATAGCAACGTAGGTGGCACCGCCTTTCACCCTGGGGAGGCTCTGCCGCCTACGGCAAATACCGGGCACAACGGAAATGGCCCTGTAGAGAGCTGCTCGAAGGCTTCCCACGTGTCTCTCGTCTCTCTGACTACCTGAGCCGGTCTGGACGTCTAGCGCAGGCGTAGGGGTTACTGGTGCGGCAAGTTACCTCAAAGATTTGCTCTAGCTAGGTAATCTTACACCCCGGCATCGGATGACCCGAGACAGCATGCGGTTTAGGCGATCGAGGTGGGATCCAAGAAAATTGCCGCACGAAACAAAAATTTGGAACGGAATCCGAATTCCACGCGGGCAGAGCCGCGGGCAACAGCTAGTAATACTAAATGTCGGCAGTTCTTCGTTTAGAATACTATCTCACCAGAGTTCACCAGATCGATATAACATGTAGACGCATTCTCTCACCAATTCCTGTAACTATTTCAGGATTCATCGTTTATCCAGCGCTCCGCTCCGACTATCTAATGAGTATCGAACCACCCGATATATTTCTTTTTATTAGCAAGATGATTAGTATGAAGAAAACTATACATGTGATTTTAAATCGTCATTTATAGGTTTTGAAATTATTATTTCTAGATATTTTTCTAGAATTACAGTGTTGGTTTCTGATGGAGTAGAGAGGGCGGACTTCTTTTACTGTACCAGGGACTAGGGTCGACCCATCTCTTTCCATGGAAGTCGTTAAAGGCGACTAAACGATAGGGCTGTTTAAACATACCGCCCATGACAAAATGCCCGCTTGAAGGTAATACACTCACAAAATTATAGTTGGCGTAATGTGGTGTTACTATACCTCGGCCTACCCCGTCGGGAATAAAAGGTATGAATATATTATACATATACATGGTGGAAGATTTTAACCTTACCTGGAGGGGAAGTACTCTGAATACTGGAGATAGCGAATTTCACTTAAAAGGAAACATTCCTTTATTTTTTTAAAGAAATATACTTAACGACATTCAAAAAATTTCGAGAATTCACTTGCCTCACCCGGTAATCGAACCGTCTAAAATCTGAAAAAATAACATTCTGTATTTTTATGTCATCCATCGATAGGGTTAATAATAAGGATTAAATCTCTCTAACAAACATGGTAAATCAAGTGAAAAGAAATCCTTGAAATCTAAACTTATAAATTAAATTTGACAAAATAAAGCAGTTTCACTCAAAGGCTCATTTGATATCATACTAAAAATAAAAATTGATATTTAAATAAAATTACATTTTTTTTTCGTGCGGGTACTGCCGCTGGTCAGTAGGAGTTGGAAAATGGACTCAAACCGACTAAAGCCTCAGCAATTTACAGCTTCTGTGTTGTGGTGGTAGCAAACGCAGCCGCTACGCAGGAGAAACGGGTTCGATCCTCGCTCAGTGCAAATATTTGTATGTATGAATATGGGGTATCTGCATTGGTCTGGCCGTGCCTCGGAGCCGTCGGTCTCGGTTGCCATACATATTCGTATGGCAACCCAGACCGACGAGTCGTTACTGGTAGTTGGCGTCCCAAAAAGTCCAACAACTGGTCTACAGTAATGCTTCGATATCACCTTTGGGTTGTGGAGATCAGATGGCAGTCGCTTCACAGAAAATATCGAAGCTAAACCAAACCCATAGTTAGGCTAGTAAAGTGAACCCCTTTTTTTTCGGTGAGGGAAATCCCCACGGTTACCCACCCCTCCGGAGCTGGAGGGGTAGGTTATGTCGGACTCGAACCGACTAAACCGCACGCCGTCTCTGGGTCGTAGTGCTAGGCCGAAGGTGAGGTTGTCATGCGACATATCCCTCGCACCCCGGCTACCCCAGGGCCATCCCTCTCGGTCTGGCCCTCCTCGGGAAGGGGGGGACCACGCGGTCCCCGACTCAACCCCGGTGTGGGGAGGCGCGCATCGTCCTATGATGCGCGCCGCCGCCGTGGCCAGTAAAGTGAACCCTAGTTTCCGAGGTGAAAGCGTCGGATGCTACTGGGATTAACGCTAAGATGAAGAAGAAGAAAGTCACCGCCAATACGGCAATTCTCTCGCCATCCCCGTTGCCCAGGGTACACCACGTGGAGGTTTCCAATCAAGCATCCTAAATTACTACATATCCTACCTACATACCTCGTGCAGATACATTCTAAACCGGAATCAAAGTTATTAAAAGGAGTAAATACTAAATGACAACTGTTGTCATGTAGGATTTACTCCTTTTAATTAATAGTTTGGCTTCAAAGATAAGTTTATTATTGATAAGGTTTCTGATGACTCCTTGGGTAAAAATCCTGGATCTGCTGGCACTGGTTTTATAAGTTAAGATTTTATGGACTTCCTTTCTTTTAATTTACCATGTTTCTTAGACAGATTTGATCCTTATGATTGACACTATCGATTAATGCCATAAAAATACAGGATGTTACTTTTTCGGATTTTAGTCGGTTCGATTACTGGGTGTGACAAGCGAGTTTTCAAAAATCTGTGAATGCCGTTTTGTTTCTTTTTAAAATTAAAGGAATGTTTCCTTTAAGTGAAATTCGGTATCTCCAATATTTAGAGTACTTCACCTTCAGGTAAGATTAAAATCTTCCACCCAGTACATAAATAATCTATTGGACAATTCTTTTAAATGACGTTATGTGATATTTTTGTTATCAGTTACAATTAGAGCTCGTATTGTTATTTCATATTTACCAGTAATTGATATTTAGAAATTTAATATAGACCCAGACTTACTCACGGAACATTGTAAGACTGATTCTGTTTTCTTCAAAGTTCTAAGATCATTGAATATTAGCGATAGCTAAGCCGATTCAATAGAAACAAGTAATAGTTCCATCACAGTAAAACATTACAAAATAGACCGCTATATAATAGTAAGTATGTTTGTAGAATATACTGCTTCCGGGCTGATTGGCCGTGGTCCATGTGAAACTTGCGTTCCAGACGTTTCGTCGATCACTGCGGTCGACATCTTCAGTGGCGCAGGGCCACAATGGTAAAGATTTGGAATTGGAGTTGCACATGACCATGAATAATATTGACATCTTCTGTGTAACCGAACATTGGTTGAAAGACCATCAAGTCATGTTCAACTTCAAAAATCACCAGGTGGCTAGCTCGTTCAGTAGACAAGATTTCAAACGTGGAGGCACCCTAATTATTATTAATAAGAATATTAAATTTAAAGAGCGTAAAGATTTAGTCAGCCTCTCTATTGAACGAGTTATTGAGATAGCTAGTATTGAGTTTGAACGGTTCATTGTATTAAGCGTATACAGTCCCCCCGACGCGCCCTATGCAAAATTTGAAGAAAGGATGGAAGAAGCGCTTTTTAAATGCCGTTACTCCCAAAAGGCGATAATAGTTTGTGGAGACTTCAACATAAATATTTTAGATAACACCCTAGTGCCAGTAGAGAAGAATAAATTGTTAAATCTATTCAAGTCCTTTAATCTTATTAATATGTTTTCGGAACCTACTCGAAAAACTGCAACTAGTGCCACATGTATTGATAATATTTTCACGGATATTAAACCAATCAACAAATATATTGTGGATGCTGTATACTCGGATCACCGTGGCCAATTAATAACTTGTGAAAGAAATAATTGTAAAATTAGTAAAAACGAAACTAAAATTGTACCAATTAACCAATACCGTTTAGACGCTTTCAAGGAAACTATTGTAAACAAACTACCTGACTTGCCCTCGTACAATAATGTAGAAGAGTCTTACGCAGACCTAATCAACCTGATCAATAATGAGTTTGGGAGAATTTTTACCTCAAAAACATTATCAATTGGTGGCCGTCCAGTTTTCAGTTATTGGGCAACATCGGGGATTTATAAGAGCAGGAGGAGATTGTATGATCTATATTCTGAAAAATCGTACAATTTCAACCCTGTTTTCCAGGATTATGTTAAAAATTACTCAAAAATATTTAAGCGAGCCTGTTCCTTCGCGAAGTCAAACTTCATTAAAAATAAAATTTCTAATTCTGTAAATAAAATTAAGACTACTTGGAATATTATAAATTCCGAATGTGGGAAATCTCCATCAAATGTAAGAGATTTTCATTTAAAAATAGAAGGTCGCCATGTCACGGAGGATCTGGAAGTTGCGACAGAGTTTGAACATTTCTTTTCAAATATACCGTTAATAACGACTAAAACTCTTCAGTCGTCTTCCACTTCCGCTGTGTCATTGCTTAAGGAATCGATAAACGAGTGTGAAGACGCATTCGTATTCTCAGTTGTTAATAGCAAGGACATCACCAAAGCGTTTCACTCTATTAATATCAAAAAGACCGCGGATCTATGGGGACTATCAGTCAAAACTATTTCATGTATCATTGATGTCATTGCTCCCCATCTAGCAACTGTGTTTAATGACTGTGTCAACAGCGGTATATTTCCTGATTTAATGAAACATAGCAAAGTCATACCTTTGTTCAAGGCTGGCAGTGCTACAGACCCTTCTAATTTCCGACCCGTTTCTGTGTTGCCGACCTTGAGTAAAGTATTTGAGAAATTAATCCTAGGACAGTTGATGACCCATTTTGGTGAAAACAAATTATTTCATGATAAACAGTTCGGGTTTACTAAGGGACGTTCGACTGCTGATGCTGGTATAGAATTGTTAAATTGTATTTACGAGGCCTGGGAGGATAAGCATGATGCATTGGGTGTATTCTGTGATCTATCCAAGGCTTTCGATTGCGTCCACCATGGTACATTAATCAGGAAATTAGAACATTATGGAATAAGGAACAAGGCTCTCGAGCTTCTGACTTCATATTTGAACAATAGAATTCATAGGGTCGATGTTAATAGTACACGTTCAGTGGGATCTCTGATTTCGATGGGTGTTCCACAGGGTTCGATACTTGGACCATTTTTATTCTTAATATATATCAATGACCTCCCCTACTACGTAAGGGATAAAACTAGTATTATTTTATTTGCTGACGATACTTCGTTAATATTTAAAATTAAAAGGCAACAAAATAATTATGACGAAGTGAATGGTGTTATCACAAGAGTGGTCCATTGGTTTAATATTAATAATCTTTGCCTTAATGGGAACAAAACTAAATGTATAAGATTCACATTACCTAATGTTACACAGGTTGAAACCAATGTACAACTCAATGGACAAGTGTTGAACCTTGTGGAATCAACAGTGTTCTTAGGTTTAAGTATTGACGCCAAATTGCATTGGCGATCGCATATTGAAAAAATATCCAGTAGATTAAGTTCGGCTTCTTACGCTGTAAAAAAAGATTAGGACATTAACAGACGTGGATACGGCTAGAATAGTTTATTTCAGTTATTTTCATAGTATTTTAAGCTACGGAATTCTCCTTTGGGGTAATTCCGCGGATTTAAACACAATATTCATTTTAAAAAAGCGGGCTGTGAGAGCTATTTATAATTTGGGCCCAAGAGTTTCCCTTCGAGAAAAGTTTAAAGAAATAGACATTCTAACCGTAGTGTCACAATACATCTTCGAGAACCTGATGTATGTAAGGAAAAATATCTCTAAATTTTCAAGAGTTTGTGACAGGCATAATATAAACACAAGACATAAAAACAATCTTGTAGCTAGTGATAGTAGACTCCATAAAATTAGTAATTCTTTCCGGGGCAACTGTATACGCTTTTTCAACAAGCTCCCTAATGAAATTAGAGATTTACCTGTAAATAAATTTAAAAATGTAATTAAGACTAAACTGTGCCAAAAAGGCTATTATAAAATCCAAGAATATTTAGATGATAAACAAGCTTGGAAATGAGCTGTTCGTGTTCGCGTTATGCAAGTTATGGTGCGGCAAAAAAAGTCACCGAACCGCTTGTTTCCTGATGGAATAATTCGAGTACATTGCTTTGTAAGGGATGTATTTATTAATATTTATCAACATGTTGCTCAGAACTTGATGAAACCGTATCTGTATCAGCTTATAATTTATAAAATTACTCCATTTAGACCAATAACCGCGTATTGACTGATGTTCGTTTTTAATCATAAAACAAGATTTTGGCAGGGGCGTCAAGGCATCTCCGAATATACGTTGAACCCGTGGCCTTAACAATGTATAGTATAAAAATAATGGATTTGGACTTTTTCATGCATTTCAACGTAAATCCATACTAATATTATAAATGCGAAAGTAACTCTGTCTGTCTGTCTGTCTGTATGTCTGTATGTTACGCTTTCACGCCTAAACCACAGAACCGATCTTGATGAAATTTGGTACAGAGGTATATTACAGCTTGAGAACGGACATAGGCTACCTTTTATCACGAAAAAGGGGGTTTAAGGGGGGGAAATAGGGGATGAAGGTTTTTATGAAAGTTTGTCATTTCTGAAGATATCTTAATGAAATTTGGTACAGAGGTAGATTAGAGCTTAGGAACGGACATAGGCTACCTTTTATCGCGAAAAGAGGGGTAGAAATGGGGGGGGGACTAGGGCCTTGGGATGAAAATTTGTCATTTTTGAAGATTTCTTGATGAAATTTGATACAGAAATAGTTAGAGCTTGGAAACGGATATAGGCTACCTTTTATCGCGAAAAGGGGGGTAGAAGGGGGGCGGACTAGGGCCTTGGTATGAAAGTTTGTCATTTTTAAGATTTCTTGATGAAATTTGGTACAGAGATAGTTTAGAGCTTGGAAACGGACATAAGCTACCTTTTATCGCGAAAAGGGGGGAAGAAGGGGGGGGGGGACCAGGGCCTTGGGATAAAAGTTTATCGTTTTAGAAGATTTCTTGATGAAATTTGGTACAGAGATAGTTTAGAGCTTGGGAACGGACATAGGCTACCTTTTATCGCGAAAAGGGGGGTAGAAGGGGGAACTAGGGCCTTAAGATGAAAGTTTGTCATTTTTGAAGATTTCCTGATGAAATTTGGTACAGAGATAGTTCAGAGCTTGGGAACGGACATAGGCTACCTTTTATCGCGAAAAGGGGGGTAGAAAGGGGGACTAGGGCCTTGGGATGAAAGTTTGTTATTTTTGAAGATTTCCTGATGAAATTTGGTACAGAGATAGTTTAGAGCTTGGAAACGAACATAGGCTACCTTTTATCGCAAAAAGGGGTATAAGGGGGAGGCATATGGCTATGGGATGAAAGTTTGTCTTTTTTGAGGATATCCTGATGAATTAAAGCTTGGGAACGAACATAGGCTACCTTTTGTCGCGAAAGACGAGGATAAAGGGGGGGGGGAGTTATAGTGGTTGAAAGTTTGCCAGTTTTGAAAACATCCTGATGATATATTTGGTACAGAGATGGATTGAAGCTTGGAAACGAACATAGGCTATCTATTGACGCGAAAATGGAGGCATGGGGGGGGGGTAATAAGGTTTGAAAGTTTGACAGTTTTTAAGATATCCTGATGAAATTTGGTACAGGGATTAATTAGGGCTTGGTAACGGACATATGCTACCTTTTATCGCGAATAATGTGGTAAAAGGGTGGGGGAGGGATAAGGACTGGATAGTTAGTATGAAATGGTGAAATTTGGTACTGAGATGGATTGGAGCTCGAAAATGGACATAGGTTACCTTTTATTGCGAAAAAGGGAGTTGAAGGGGTGTAATAGGGCAAGGGTATGTAAGTGTGACAATTATGAAGATATCTTGATGAAATTGGTATAGAGATTGATTAGAGGTTGGAAATGGACATAGGCTACCCCTTATCGTGAAAAAAGGGATAGAAGGGGGAGGGGAGAAGGGGAATAGGGTTATGGGATTAGTTTCTAAATTTTCATTGGCACAAAAAAGGAGCTGAATATGGCATAAATAGTAAGAATTTCTTTTAATATGTCCTCATGAAATTTGGTACAAAGGTGAATAAGAGTTTCGGAATGGACATAGTCGAGTAACGAACCAAATATAGAAGCGAGTGGAGAGGCGAGTAGAGATTGTTATAGGGACGAGTGGACAGGCGTGTAAAGATCGAAAGTCGAGTAGAGTCGACTACAGGGGCGAGTAGATATGCGACTAGAGAGCCAAAAAGAATGCAGTAAAGTGTTGAGTAGAGAGGTGAATAGGGAGGTGAGTGGAAAGATGAATGTAGTGACGAGTAGAGATCGAATAGAGAGTTGAGTAGAGGTGCGAGTAGGTAGGCGAGTGGGGAGAGTCAAGTAGAGAATCGAATGGATGGGCAAGTAGAGAGGACAATGGAAAGGCGAATTTAGAGAAGAGTACAAAGTCGAGTAGAGAGGGGAACAGAGAAGTCGATAGAGAGTCGAGTATAAATTCAAGTATAGAGGCGAGTAGAAAGTCGAGTAGAGAGTCGAATATAGAGGCGAGTAGAAAGTCGAGAACTGAGGTGAGTACATAGTCGAGGACAAAGTTGAGTAGAGAGGCGAATTTAATGCTCAATAGCGTCGGATCAACACTAAGCTATAACCGACATCCACGCGGGCGGAGCCGCGGGCAACAGCTAGTTAAAATATAAATTTGAAAAGAAAATTGCCGTCTATAATTTAATCACTTTATCCTTGCAACACGACATTCGTTCTCCTATAATACCAAAAATATTAAGGAGACGATAGAGCGAAACAAGGGCTCCAAAGTGTTTGTAAGGAATGCGTCTGTTGGACAAAGTCGGTTGACGAAGTTGAAGAAGGAGGATGGCGGCATGGCAACGTCAACGGCAGAGGTACTTAGGGATGTCGAAAGGTTTTATGGGCCGCTATATACATCTATCACACAGTCCGTTGGCATTGCTAGAGATCCAAGAGCCAGGTTACCCGACACTATACCGAATACATCCCGGATATCAGCTTGTACGAGATTAGGATGGCCCTTAAACAGCTCAAGATTAACAAAGCGGCAGGTGAGGACGGAATTACAGCAGAGTTTTTGAAAGCGGCCAACACGCTGGAACTAAATGCCGGTACAGAGGCTCTTTAATTCCGTCTTACACGAAGGCAAAAAGCGTGGCGTGGTGGTCCTTTTTTCAAGAAAGGCGATAATACCTTGTTGAAGAATTAAAGGCCCATCTCGCTCCTGAGTCACATTTACAAGCTGTTTTCGAGGGTTATTATGAACCGTCTCGCCAACAGGTTCGATGATTTCCAACCTCCCAAAAAAGCCGAATTCCGAAAAGGGTATAGTACCATAGACCACATAAACACGCTGAGGCAGGTTATAAAAAAGATCAACGAGTATAACCGGCCTCTTTGCTTAGGATTCGTGGACTATGAGAAAGCCTTCGATTCGATCAAAATATGGGCTGTGCTGCAGTCTCTACAGCGGTGCCGCAAAGATCTTCGGTATATCGAAGTACTGAAGTGTTTATACCAGAACGCCACTATGTCGGTCCAAGTACAAGAACAGAGCACGAAGTCAATTCGTTGCGTTAGACAGGCAGACGTTATTCCTCCGAAACTGTTTACCGCTGCCTTGGAAGACGTCTTCAAGCTACTGAACTGGGAAGGACGTGGCATCAACATAAACGGCGAGTATATCACTCATCTTCGGTTTGCCGATGATATTGTCATTATGGCAAAATCGCTGGAGGACTTGAACACCATGCTCGAAGACCTCAAAGGAGCAGAAAAAGAATAGAGATGCCCACCTGATTCAAGATAAATATAGACAGGCCGAAAGTTATGTCAAATGTCCTTGTTGCGCCTCTACCGGTTTTTTTTTGGGGACTCAGTCTTAAAAGCTTTTAGTATTTATTTTATTACATGTATTATTTATACTTGGGTCAACTGATCCAGGTAGGCAATCAATCGACGAATGAAGACGAGGTCAATCGATGAATCTGACTCGGCTGGGCAGCGTTCGGGAAGCTACGAGATGTCTTCTCATCCGACATAGCTTAGTGCCTGAATACGAATCAGTGTGTTACCAGTACGTGGTCCGGATCTGAAACGTGATCCCTTACTATTATACCGTCTCATTAAAAGCTCAAAGCCGCTCAACGAGCTATGGAGAGGGCTATTCTCGGTATCTCCCTACGTGATGGCGTCAGAAATGATTATATCCGTAGGAGAACACAAGGAAACCGACGTAGGCTTTTTTTATATATAGGACACGTCAATTTGACTTTACCTCACCTGATGGTGAACTGAAGGCAAAGTCTCAGGAAAGAGGGCCACCATTATATACACGTGCCATGTAGGACGCCCAACGGCCAGATGGAAGGACGACCTCATCAAGGTTGCCGGGAAGCGCTCGATGCGGGCTGCTTTAGATCGGTCGTTCTGGAAGTCCATAGGAGAGGCCTATGTTCAACAGTGGACTATGTGCGGATGATATATGTATATTGGTTAAGTGCTTCTATTATTGTTTTCTCCTTTTGTGTGTAACTGGGGCCTTAACACCACCTCTTTAAAGTAATACCGGGTGATAGAAAAACGCTCCCGAAGTCACCTGGCGGTACTACAGATAGGTTCACTACATATTGGCTTAAAAAATATTTAAAATATTAACAGTACACTTTGTGTACTGTTACTAATTTACTATCGACGGCCGACAACGCTTCGAGTCCGAATCACTTATGTAAAAGTAAAGTAAGATTGAAATAATGTTACTTTTAAGAGGTGGTGTTAAGGCCCCTGGAGATGGATAGTACCTTGCTAGCGTAAGTAGTCACTTAACCATCACTGTTGTTATATGTTTGCAATTGAGCTGAGTAACTTTAAGGGACGATTACCCTCTAGCCTTATCAGACCTCACCCTCACCCTCACCTGAGTGTGCCAGTCTTACGAAACTGAGGAAGCAACGATAGGATTTGAATGACAGCGAGAGAGATGTTAAAGTATGAAATTGCCGATTTGTACTGACAAATTGAAATTCGTTTTTTTTTTTAATTTAACGTATTTATTTAATCAAAATAATTACCATTATTATCTATACATTGCTGCCATCTAGTAGGAAGGTCATTTATGCCTTTGCGATAGAACTCTGGTGATCTAGATTCGACAAACTGTGTGAAAGCATTTTGTACTGCCTCCTGAGAAGAAAACTTTTTATCACATAGAAAATTGTCCAAATCACGAAAAAAATGGTAGTCTGTTGGAGCAAGATCTGGCGAATACGGAGGGTGACGGATAGTTTCTAATTGCAGTTCCTGTAGAGTTAAAACGGTTTTTTTAAAACACATTTTTTTATTTTATTGATTTTATTTGACGCAAATGAGTCAATATGTTGGTAAGGTTACGTTAAACCATGCAGCTAATTCCTGGGTAGTTTGGCTCGGATCGGCTTCCACCATGTCTTTCAATTCATTGTTATTCACCTGTGTGGACGGCCTTCCTCGTGGTTCGTTCTTCAAATCAAAGTTTCCATCACGAAAGCGTCCGACCAAAATCGCACGGTGCGTTCATTAGCAGTCCCCTCTCCGAACGCAACATTGATATTGCGAGCTGTTTCTGCCGCGTTAGTTCCGCGTCGGAACTCGTATTCAAAAATCACTCGAATTTTCGAAGTATCCATCTTTCTTGTCTAAGCTGAATAAAAAAAACAACTGAAAGTCGATAATCGAATGTTGCACATTTTTAAATGAAGAACTACATAGGTACCATGTGGAAAAAGTTCCACTCAAAAATCTCAAACCATGAAGGTTCTATGTCAATTCGAAGTACCTATTACAATGAAACGGCAATTTCATACTTTAACCCCTATTATTAGAGATTTATTTTAGTTAATTATAAGAAAGTCTTAAACTTTAGTCAATCTTCTAAGAGAAATTGGTGTAGTGTCTTAAAGTAATAATACTAAAGTAGGTTATTGGTGTCTGGCGGTTTACGAGACGTGGAAAGAGAAATGCAGGTGGCGCTAACTAGGGAAGTTTCACAGCGGTGCACGGAGACAGACGGCGACGCGAGACTTGCTCTTCTTATAATAGAAGCGAGTTCTATAATTTACTACATTATATGCCGTCTAACATCGTACAATCAGTTTCGTTTCTGTATCACAGGTGCACTGCTGGAATTAATTACAATATTACATATAAAGGAAACATAAAGTGCAGTCTACATATATATATATATCTCTATATTTATAATAGCGAAATACCACTCACTGATTAATCACGAATACGATAAAAAAGTCAAAAATTATTTATTCTGTATAGACCATTTAAACGGCACTTACGAAGTCTCCGGCAAGAAACTCAGCGAGCATTTTTTTGGTCTATTTAGTCTAAATATAATAGTTCGCTTGAGGAGCATAGTTAAGCGAACACTATAACACCTACAAACTTGAAATAATAGAATTTGGGCCACCCCTTCTCTTCCCATGTGGTGTCGTACAAGGCGACTAAGGGATAGGGCTGATTAACTTTAAAATCAGACTGATATTTATAGCCCAGACTCAGCCTCAGATACATGGCTCGAGTCAATAATAGTGCCCGGAATACAGCAATAGGCTCACCCCCTATTACGTGGGACCGAATACAGTTTGGTGAAATGTGGGTGTTAATTCACCTCTGCCTAACCTTCCGGGGATAAGGCGTGATTATATGTATGTATATAGGTTCTTTATGGGGTGTATCGATAAGAACGGATTTTACAAAACTACACCCCTAAGGGGTAAAACAGATCCACGTGTATGAAGTCACCGGGGGCCACTTGTATATAATATAGAGCTAAGGTAAAGAAGAACTTGATACCATGGGTTGTGAATACTTGCAACAACATAATCCCTCGAGTATTGTTGTCGAGGCGGAAGATACCAAACTAGAAGATAGGTATAAAGATCAAGCTGGGATTTATCCACACTCGAATCTGATGGAGAACTATTGTACAACTTTTTTTGAAGTGAAAACTTCTTTAGTAGCGTTGGATGGGTGAAAAGTGTTAAACTCGCGTCAGGATCGCTTGACCTTTGGACCGTAACCGACGACTGACGTCATACAACATAAGCTATAGACTGTCTATTTTGCAAGATACGATAAATAGCATCGTAGTCGACTTTAAGTCCATATGGTTTCAGATAACACCGGGTTCGAACCTCTCACCCTTTTTGTGATTATTTTTTCTTTTTGTCATTTATTACTTTTTGTGATTATTTTTTCTTTTTGTAATTTACTACTTTTTGTGATTATTTTTTTCTTTTTGTAATTTATTCATTTCTTCTGTCAGAAAATTAGCCGAAAATTAGTGATAGGTTCTATGAATGGCGCTATATTATAGGTATGGTATGGTATGGTATGTTCTTTTTATCTTTTTCTATGTATATAACGAAGAAAGAAAGAAAGAAAAAGTTTTCACTTCTCCCGGCACTCCCGGAGTGCAACCCGTCTTTTTTTTAATGACAGTAGCGGCTGCAGATGAGTAACTAATTCAGTATTTGATACGCATTTAATAAACGGCAGTGACTTGAATGACCTGTGCTAGGCTAAGATCCTCTTATTTAGTATCAAGTTAAAGTAACTGATGGAATGATTCGTGTAGGGGACTGAGGTTACACGTAATTTTTTTTTACAATTTACGGCTCATCCCTTTTCCTCTGGAAAATAATAGAGTTTTATGAAAAGATTTTTTTTTATTGCACATTTAGGATTAAGTTACACCTACGAAATCGACATGTAGTTTAATTACAATGCTCGTTATTGGTGTAAACTTTCGGAAATTTAATAATCAGCAAACAAATTCAAAACGAAGTGGAGCAATAATGGCTCAACTGCAACAAAATACTACACTAATGTAGTTAATTTTTGAATGCACAAAATTAAATAAACGGACCCGATATGTTGCCGCAACTTAATTAAAAATGTTGGTTGGATACTGATTAGATGAACCCGTACCTACTTCCCTGCTGAACCTAGTTAAATCAAATAAACCGCATTTACAGGATGAAAGTTTGTTCGCATCTAACCACGCAAAATTATACCACAGAACTCTCGAAGTCTATACAACTTACTACGAGTTTTGAATTTAAATTAATTTATATTCAGTCAAGAAGTTTTCAATATGATATTTAGTGTTTAATTTTTTATTAATAATTTGTTTGAAACATTGTACGTGTTTCTAGTGAGAATAACAGGAACTATCAAATATAATGGTGCATAAAAAAAAATTCAAAGTTTTTCATTTATTTTTCACGTTTCATCATTATTAACTAATCGATCATATTTTGCTGAATTGGTAATACGGTTTATATCGTGATTTGCATATAAAATTAGCAGTTTCTTTCCAGGTTCTTGCAAACTATTCATTGATCGGTGCTTATAATTCATTAAAAAGCGTCGGTAGCTTAGTGGTGGTTAAAGACTCGGCCTTACGATCGAGAGGTCCCAGGTTCGAATCCCGGCCATTACACTACCGACGTGAACTGACTCCTAGCACAGGCAATTTAGCTTAGTTGGAGAGGAAATATTAGTAATTTTTGTTGCTAATATTCTTTAAAAAAACAATTGTTAGAATAAGTCCTGTACTTTTAAAAGAAATAATTAAAAGCAGCCAGTTCACACTAAGGTTGCATCTGCCATGTTGGTTGCTGATCGAGTCAAGTAGAAAATCTCCACGGATATACAAGCCGATGCCGGTGGGGAGGTTAAGTCGGATTAGTACCGACTAAAACGCACGGCGTCTGTGGCTTGTTGGTTGCCGCAGGAGAAATTATAACCCTCGTACCCCGGCCGACCCAGGGCCATCTCTCTCTATCTAGTTCTGTTCGGGTGTGAAGACCACGGAGTCCCTAACTCGCCCCTGGGTTATGGGGAGGCTTGCTTCTGCTAGGGTAACAGGCGGCTCCACCCGTCACCCCCAGGCCGAGTCCGACGCCCGATTCGCCTCCGTTCGCGGGCCGCGCGATTTGCTATTCTCCTTCGCCTCCCGTTCGTGACTAACAACGACCTGCATATATTATAATGTACTTTCACAAACCGTGCGCAATGCAGCATCCTATTCACGTAATTTGATATACTTACTCTAAAACTTGTAAATAATACACGTGAAGTGTGCTTACCAATCAATCAAGTAATACAGAAACGCCTGTACTAATTCATTAAATGTACTCATTAAATAAAATTACGATTGTAAACTCATTAGAATAAATAGTAAACGATTTTATTATATTATAAAATGCTTGCTATAATATAGTAACGCAATCACTACTTCAACATAACATTGAATATACGTCACTCTTATTAGAATTGACGTCTAATTATCATTTTGATTCTCTCAAAGATACTGAACACTGTCTAAATCAATTCAACCCCAAGACTATGGAGCGCAAATTACTTTATTACAATCCTGATCGGTATCATTAATAAAACATAGTCGTAATAAATTATAAACTTTGAAGCCAAAATGTCAGTTCCGTTTAAATCAGACAAAGCAACCGGTTGATATCTTTGGTAGACTAAAATTCAAATCATCTATAAAATAGCTGCATAAACACTTTTAGATTGGAAGTAACAAATTGCAAGTCCTTCAAGAGGGAAATAGAAACCTACTTTTCCGGCGACCCTCCGTCTAATTAAGTACCTGCCCAAACGAATTTCTAATAATTGATTTAACACGCGTAAGAACGCTGAACGCATAGTTAGGGAGTTTGTGGAAGCCCCAATTGGTTCATGACTAGAATTATTTTAGCTGAGCATACAAGACTTGGAATAGAACTGATTTTATGTTAATAATAGAAGTTAGTGGAACTAGTTAGCCCATTGCAATGTTACATTTATGTAGGCTCAGTGTGCAACAGTCAAAGAATAAAGTTTTAATTTTTGGATTATAAGAGAGCTCGGGGATTGGGGCCGCCATCTTGTAAAAACGGATACCAATTGTGAATTGTGTATTCAGCTATGTCGGGCAAACTATTTTTTACACAGAAAAACGTTTAGTTTCAAATTAATTTATCTTCAACTTTGATTTTATAAACTACTAGCGATCCCCCCGGCTTCGCACGGGTGGTAAAAACTTTTTCGTGGAAATCCAGTATAGATTGTTCGTGCTTATCTATTCTCTGTTGCAGCAGTCGCTATCAGAATTGAGAAGGCGCCAGAGCATCGTACGTCAGCAGGTGTATAGGCTTACAGGTAAGGTTCACTTAGCCCCCAAGGTGCAATTGGAACCAAACACCTGTTATAATAAGCATTATTAACCAGTAAAGAATTTTATTGTAATAGTGTATCATATACGACACATTTAAAACTCATTAAGTGTTGTATCACTGTATGTAATAAATAGGTTTCAAGTCAGGTAAATTACATAGCATGAATTTTAAGTCACGCAACTTCCTTTTACTGCGTGAAATAAAGTATTAGGTACTTTGTGTAAGTATCATTATTCACTTTTTATTATGCTTGTTTGAACTATGTCATTATGGACCCTATCGACAGATCTGACGCGCAACACTAAACGAAGTTGTAAAGATGTGTGCATAGAGATTTAGTGCGAAATAGTTAAAGTACAATGCGCGGCAAATGGAAAGTTCACTCGCTCTAACTTCACTTTATTGTGAATTTGGAGGTATATAATATATAGGATATCTAGATTCTGTATATTATGTATGATGCTAGATGTACTAAGGTATATGCTGAAATTTATGTCGCAACTTCACTTAGCTTAACCAATTATAATGCCGTCGAATACGGAATGTGAACTATATTATGGTCAATAATATTAAAGGTATATTTACAACACACCATATAAACGAAGACACCAACTTATATATATGTCGCCGCCAACTAGCTTAATCCACCGACCAATTAACTGCCTAGGCAGTTAACTAAACGGCGCCATTCAATTAACGGCTTGAATGGTATTCAGCCATTTAATTAAACGGTTTGGCAAATAGCTTGGATCGATGATGTTTAACTACTTGCCTAACCATTAAACAGTTAGAAAAATGACTTATTTCTGCGTGGTTATAAAAAAAAATCGGATTGCGCAGCTATCACAATAAACGTATCACTAATCTTCTGTGAATATACCTGTCTACCCCCTCGGGGATTTACAGGTGTAAGTATATGTATGTTTGAAATTTTTTATCTTTTTTCGAGGTAGTGCCCCATCCTACGAATGGCCTAAGTATTAGCCAGCCAGGTTATTAAATGATGTAATAAACGAGACCGCTGAATATAATTCAGGCCGTTAATTGAATGGCGCGTTTAGTTAACTGCCTATATAGGCATTTATTTGGACGGCTGATTAAGTTAGTTGGCGGTGATATATACAAAACCTAAAATACATCACCTATAAGATTAGAGCAGCAGTAACGGTGCTGGCAATCTGCTGGATATGTAATGATTCATTCTACTGCTGGTTTCAGAAGGTTTTGAAAGCATTAAATCTACGAACTCAAATACAATTTCTTCATTTCTATTTATAGGTCCAAGAAACCGTTTCCAACCTGAGTAAAACATCCCTGTAACTCCAATCGGTATTAGCCGCCAACTTTGTTCCACCCGAAGTGTTGTTGATTATCCTGATTTTGATCATGCTCCAAGAGATTCCTCCTTTACCTTAGCATAAATACCGTTGAAAGTCAACTAACCACTCAACGTCAAATAGATGTAATTGTACTAGTACCTATTATACATCTATTTTGATATATTAAGCTGGCGGGCTTCTAGCGAACCGTATAACGAAACTTGTTGATTATAGAGAGCTTATTAGTTTGTAAATGAGTTTTCAGAAATTTACATCTGGTTATTTGAAGTAAATGGTAAATATAAATGTCATCCAAACTTAAATATGTAATACCCAATTATCTCGTTTGATGCGGACTTATGTGAAGCGATCACCCATACTTTCCCACTCTTGCAAATGTGTTGTATGATCTACTAAAATATTAGAACAAAAATGCCAAAATGTCAATTAATTAATAATGTTATTGTTAGTTATTTTACGATAACATTATTTTTTATTATAGTTTATATTTTTTATGCCACTACGGTGGCCGACAAGTACATGACTCACCAGATGGGAAGCGGTAGCGGAAGGGAAACGGGAGACGAATGTATAGTCGACAAAATCGATAGTATTGCACTATTACATATAAAGTTGTATGTAAAGGTGGGATACTATCAATTTTGTCGGCTGTACATGCGTTAACGATAGTCAGATACGTCAAATCCCATACATTTGTCATTCTATTCTATCAAACACCGTCAAACGAATTGCCACTTGTCTAAGGAAGCTGGAAAGTCAAAATATTAAATACTTGTTGCAATACCAAACTGCAAATTTCACTGAGCTGAAAATATACAATTTTATTTAATTCATTTCCCATTTGTTTTTGCAACTTAACAGCGTGCGTTGATATGAATTTGACAAGAGAGAAATTTCAGCACAGGATTTATTATGAGTTTCTATGGGAGTCAATCAACAAAAAGTTTTAACGGACTTCGATTGAAATTTTCATGATGAGTTAGAAGCTTAGGCAATGATATAATTTTTGGTTTTCGTTAAAATTTGACATTGACCACTGAAGTTGATCGAAGTACTGTACCGACGATTAACATGCTTGGAAAAGAGCTATTTGCTCAACTATGCTACTCAAACAAATTATTGCATTTAGACTAAGTAAACATTTTTGTAAATAGACTAAAAAAGCCCGCTGAGTTTCTTGTCAGAGTCTTCACAGGTCGAGTCATTCAACTATTTTTATTCCGACGTTATATAAAAGTTTAAATGGATTTTCGTCTTTGAAATCTTCTTTTTCATCATCTTTTTAGTATCTGAAGCTGAACTCGGAGGTGACTTAGAGATAAACTTGGAGTCTGAAGTCTGCTTTACCAGTCTTCCAGTCCAGTCTGACTTCCACAACTTAATAGCGATATCGAAGCATTTACACCAGTTATTGAACTTTCTACTAGTAACGACCGAATAAGACGTTCGTATGGCAACCGGGACTTAACGTGCTCTTCGAGGCATGACATGAAACGAATTTGCATTCGTCATAGCCATATTCATGCATACAAATATTTGTAGGGAACACAGGCGGCGCTCCTGTGTAGCGGCCACGTTCACTACCGCCCCGCCACAAAAGCTTTTTTTAATACCACTGCACAGGGCCTACCTGATAGAAAGTGGTTACCGTGGCCCAGGGACGTGTACAACACCAGGGGAGTCAAATTTATGCTACCGACCCTGTAAACACAGAGAGTTTCTGTGCCGTCAGCGTAGAAGACAAAGCAGGAATAGCCTTTGGTCTTCCCACTGACAGCTCAAAATCTCTCCAATGAGCTTTAGCTACTCTACTCACCGCCGGGAACCAAACACGAGGTTATTATGACCGCAGTATTCCGAGGTACTTACCCAGTCGGATTGCTCAATTGGATGGAAATACCGTCGTGTCCTACCTCCTTGAAATTGTCTGAGTTAAACAATTGAATGTAACATAATAACAAACCGTATTTATTCGCTGATCAGATCACCGCTATAGTACCATTTAGTAGAGTGAGTAAGAGAGACCTTTGTTATTGGAAAATATATGGTCCCTTAATTTAATTATAGAAGGTTGGGTGAAGTGGGTTAAGTGGAGTGGGTGGACAAAGAAAAGGCTGTCTTACAAGGAACTCATACGGTTTCATTAGATCCTTTACTTAATGTTTGTTTACTCTTGGAGAGTTATTCTTTAGGGGACATTGTGCGTGGCTGGAGCACTGATATTAAACACAACAAGTTTGTTACAAAGTCACTGAAACTCGATCGAAGGATTTCGTAAGAACTTTTTTCTTATACCGTCACACAATATCTTGTTTAATCATGTAAAATTTGTATAAAATCTTGACAATTACCAAAGTCTTAGGCGTCGTTACCTAATACATAAGAAACCCGTGTATCATTGTTGAAGCAGTTCCATTGAGCAGTAGCTCTATGGAACTAGCCAGCTAGAGACAGCGCGGTAATAACAGCGTTACGATCTTCCTGGCCAGACTATGGTTCTACCAGAACAATATAAACACTTTGAAATGTTACTTTAAGCACTGATAATAGTGAAACCCCGCGTGTAGTGAGGAAGTAGTTACCATAGTATATTACTACATGACAGAAAAACGAAAGATCAACGGACTATGAACTTAATAACAATTTATCGCTTCTTTTGTTTATAATGCTAAAAACAACTTTGCACATGTTCAGATGATAATAGAAGGTTATCAGTGGTTAATTACATTTTTGCAAAACAATATACCTCACTATCTATTCCCCTTGTTCAAAGGCGGCTCGGGCATCGGAGGCCGACCAAACAAAACCATCTCCGCCCCCCATGAGCGCGGGCCTGAGGGTGACGGGTGGAGCTCGTCACCCTAGCAGAAGTAGGCCACGGCGGCGGCGCGCATCGTAGAACGATGCGCCCCCCCCCCCCCCATACCGGGGGCGAGTCGGGGACCATGTGGTCCCCCCTTCCGAGGAGGGCCAGACCGAGAGGGATGGCTCTGGGTCAGCCGGGGTGCGAGGGATATGTCACGAGACTACCTCACCTCCGGCCTAGCACATCGACCCACAGACGCCGTGAACCTCCCCCTTCGGCTCCGAAGTGGGGGATATCCGTGGGGATTTCCCGCACTTAAAAAAAAACTATCTATTGCCCTCTTTAAGGAGTCCATATTCGTCATTCTATTCCACCAAACACCGGCTAGCGAATTGCCACTTGTATAGAGGGGCTGCTCACTATATTCCTGAGCAACTGTAAGGTTACTGATTTCCTGTTTTGCTCTATTTATATTAAGAAACAATCGCAACAATAAATCCTTCGATATAGGTAATTGTTCTAAGATAATGATTTAACTTTTCTAAAGTATCGCTTAATGACACACATTATATTTTCCTGGGTTAAATGTTGGCTATTTATGTTGGCTATTTTGACTTAAAAGAGTTGATACGAAACGTGAATGGCATATGTAATCAACCAATAAGGGTGATTTTAGCAATACATATAAAGAGAAGCCGACAAAAACACGTTTCGAATGTTTCCTTTATATATTCATTTTGAATTGATACCGTAAATCGTGAAAAGAAATGTTTTCATTTGTGGCTCACAATTATGTTATTTAGTTATATATATTATACTCTCGATTCCCTTTTACAAAAAGGAATAAGTATATAAAATGGATAAAATTGAAATAAAAAAGGACCTTCTTCATTTTCAGCCATAAAATATATTATACCCACTTAGTACTAAAAAAAAAATCACCAGGCATCAATATTAGGCTTCAAAATTTTTCTAAACGGCCTCAAGACTCTATTGTCTGAACCTTGAACTACTGAAATATAGGATTGCTAATAAAAATTTAAATATTTGTATTAGTTAGGAGACAAATAAGCACCAAACTGAGAATTTGCTATCAAAGTTCTATGCAATCTATTCGTCTGTTCCTAAATAAAATACGTATCCTGTTTGGTTCAAATCTAACTAGTGAACAGGTGTACCTATATCGTTTTACATCTTTGAGGCTGATACAGTCAGCGTCAGAAATATCTTGATTACAAATCTTAAAACTCTCGTATTAAGAGCAAATTAAACTGTTTTATTGATTTACTTGTATTATTGTCCCAACTAAACATATGTCAGGTATTAAAATCGTTTTGAGTACTTTTTTCATCAAGATCGAGCTGATGCTACCTGTATACTCCATCCGGCGCTTCTGTGACACGATAAGCCTTGATATCCAGGGCCATCAACGGTGATTTACTCTAACCTAAAACTTACTTTAATTAAACAACGCTATGTATATTATATATTCGAAACTCGAAACTTAGTTCCTATGCTAGGCTGCAACCACTCGCCGCCCACACTTTAACTAACCGAATGTGTGCGCTTGACAGCATTGGTAGACGTATTTATCAAATTTTGTTTCAATAAGTTGCAAAACTTCCTATCCTGCTCTCCCCATTTATTACAAAGGGTTTTTTGGTACATCGGTTTTCGGACTTACAAATTCTAAAGAATTACCTACATCAATCTCATATAATACTTCAGAATTTTCCTACCATTAATAGTATTGTTTATATTATCCGGTGTGAACCCACTCTCACGAATTTTACTGAAATAGCTGTAAGTTTTTTTTTTAATAAATAAAATGCCCGCAACTTCGTCCTTGTGGAATTCCCACTGTGATAACACATGAGAACCTATGAAAGCATAAAAGTAACCTGTATGTTATTCCCGGCTATAAACTATTCTGTACCAAATCTCAACCACCTCCCTAGACAAGTGGCGTAGCGTTTGATAGAATAGAATGACAAATGTATGGGATTTGACGTATCTGACAGCTGTTGTTAACGCATGACATAAACGTCAAATCCCATATTTTACTAAACGCCGGCCAACCAAATGCCACTTGTCTAGGGGCTGTTCTCTCATGGCCCTCGGCGCAGGCCAGAACCGGGAGCCAGCCTTACAGTGGGAGGCACTCCCACTCCCAAGCTCCGGTTGAAATACTTGGGGCTCGAACTTGACGGTCAATGGAACTTCGGAGAATATCTCCGAAGCCTGCGCCCCAAGTTGGTGACAACGGCGAATGCCTTGGGCCGGATGTTGCCCAACTTGAGGGGCCCAGAGGACTCCTGCAGAAGACTATACGCGGGTGTCGTGCGGTCCATGGCCCTATACGGGTGACCCGTGTGGGCGGACACCCTGGGGGCCAGATTCCTGCCTCTGCTCCACACGGCGCAGAGGACAGTGGCCTCCATGACTATCAGGGGGTACCGCACAATATCCTTTGAAGCGGACGTCTAAGCGGGCGGAGCCGCGGGCAAAAGCTAATTTATAATATTAGCAGAAAGTAGAATAGGATAGGATATAATAGTAGAATAGGCATGGGCATATTTACACTAGGGCCAAGGTGGTACCAGAAGGAGCCATCTCTAAGCCAGAAAAGACCCAGGGACAGCCGGGAAAAGCCTTCTCTGGCCGCCTTGTATGACCAAGTTTACCTACGATTAACGAATCGGCAGAGTCACTCGTAGTGATACTCGAACAATATGCAAAATTTTAATGCATATGTAAACTTAATGACTCTTATAAATTACCAAGCATACATTGTGTTTTCTAGTTGATACACAAACATTAGTCTGTAGATACCGATCAGTAATGAATACTAAACAATCATTTAATATTAATCTAACGTTGTTTGTAGTAATTGGTCGTTTAGTTTGATGGAGTACTTTGGAGGTACTTTAGTAACAGGATCATCTTTTAGTTGTAGAAATAGAGCCAAATATTTCAGCCGCGACTATTATCGCGTGGCACTTCATTAGCCTTTCTATTATTCACTGTCAAGATCATCTCCCATAAAACACACTCTGCTGCACATAGAGACCACAATTTCTGCCATAATAAGGCCGTCTACTGTCTCATGCGTTTCACACGTGCAGGCGCTCTACTGCTTCACTGTCAAGATCATCTCCCATAAAACACCCTTTGCTGCACATAGATCTATTACAATGTCTGCCTCAATAAGGCCGTCGCCTGTCTCATGCGTTTCACACATGCAGGCGCTCTACTGCTTCACTGTTAAGATTATCTTTCATAAAACACCCTCTGCTGCACATAGATCTATCACAATGTCTGCTACAATAAACCGGCTGCTGTCTCATGCGTTTCACACATGCAGGCGCTCTACTGCTTCTGTCTCTTCTCAATAGCACTACTGCAATAAGATCGAGAGATCCTGGGTTCGAATTCTGGCCATCACACTTCATCGATGTGAACCCACTACTAATAAGCAATGTAGCTTAGTTAGACAGGTTAACGGGAGTATTAGTAAGTTCGATAAATAGTATATTTTTAAGTATTGTGTCGATTTTTTGCGTGATCTAGTTCCAATTTGATCAATATTATTTGCACAAAAACAGGCAAACAGGCGCCTGTATGTGTGAAAACACACGAAGCAGCAGCGGCTGAAGCGGTTTTGCACCATCATGACTCCTCAGTGAATATATAATATATATATATATATATATATATATATATATATATATATATAGATAGATAGATAGATAGATAATAGATAGATAGATAATTATTTATTGTACACCAATAGATTTACAGTGGGACAAGTAGGTAGAATGTATAAAGTTTAATGTGCAATAGGCGGCCTTATCGCTAGAAGCGAATTCTTTCAGGCAACCTTGGGATGGATAGTAATGTGATAAAACAAAATATATTGTGTAGTTATCCGATAAACTAGATACAAGATGTGTTATAAACATAAAGAAAGAAAGAAAGAGAGAGACAGAGAGAGAGAGAGAGAGAGAGAGAGAGAGAGAAGATAGGGAAGCCTTGCTCTTGATATCTAGAAAATGCTTTCCAGAACAAAGAAATAGTAATCAACAAAATTTTGCGATCGGTTTAACGTAGAAATCGATGGACATAACGTAACAAACGAAAATACGACTTGTAATATCTGTATTTTCTATTTGTAAATAATTTTTAAAGTCTGTTAAATAGTAATGATTCTTGTCGTACATTCATAATATTTTGTATTTAGAAACTGATAACTGTTATAAAAACTTTCGCAATCAAAATCTCGAGTGAAAGAGTCAGCTTAGGGAGTTCCCCCACTAGATATAATGTCTCTATTACCAAACAGAAAATATAGAGCAGTTCATCAAAACTTCCTGCTGAGATAAAGTGTCTTATGTGTATCAGGAGGTTTTCAAAGTGCCTCTGTTAAATAAGACTTACCATTCATTTAATAAAATAATCTATTTCATTTTCGATTTAGATGGAAAAAATATTGAATCGGTCTAGGCCGGACTCCGATCTTTCCTTTACAGGGCGAATGTTCTGACCACTAAGCCACCGCATCCCGTCGGAACTAATCCAAATTTCTCCTAAAATCCGTCTTTGTAAAATAAAATCGATTTGAATAGTTAGCATGCAAAATGCTACAAAATTTCATTCAATAATCTATTTTATTATACTAAATGTCTTCACAAGAATTCAGGATAAATATTATTTAAAAAAGAAACAACTTTTACGAGTATGTAATTTTAATAAATATAAGAAATAATGCAGTGTCGGTTCCCGGTGATGTACTATAGAATTGGAGCCACCCTTCGTCTTAGTGTGGGTGTCGTAGGGATAGGGCTGTTCTTCATCCGACACTAAACATACAGCCCATGAATGAGTGCCCGGTTGACGGCAAGACGATCAACCCCAATTACGTTAAACCGAAAATCATAATTGGCGAAACACTGCCTACCCTTTCGGGGATTTACAGGCGTGAGTATATGTATGATGTAAATATATAAAAATAATACATAGGTACCTATTATATATTAAGCAAAACGCAAAAATTGCTAATTTGTTAGACCGAACTACGTTCGCATTCATTAATTTAAATTGTCTTTTACGACATATATCCCTTATAATGTACAGTGAGTAGGTATCCAAGTGGGTGACAGGTGGCTCCACCTAGTAGAAGCACGCCGGCGTTCGCCCGTTCCTGGGGGTAAGATGGGGACACAGTGATCCCCTACCCGTTGGGGCCATTTCTAAACCGGTAATGACTCAGGGTCAGTTGGGGTGCGTGGAAAATTACTTATTAGGCTACTTTACACCCCGACATTTGAAACCCGAGACTGCATGCGATTTTAGTCGGTTCGAGTCTGAAATAGGGGTACAGTCGACAAAATTGATAGTATCCACCTTTACATATAAAGTTGTATGTTAAGGTGGGATACTATCGATTTTGTCGAGTGTAGTATTTTAAATCCAATATTAATAGTTTTACTGTAAACCGGGATGCATGACATGCATGGGAATCTCCCAATATGCGCCATTTCTCCCGATCCTCCGGGTTCCGCAGTCAGTTTTGTTGTCAAAAAAAATTACCTTATGCAAACTTGTCTAAATCTTAACATTAGGATACTAGTAAAGTTGTTGATTAATTCGGCCTTAAATGTTCTCTACTAATTGTTATTTCTACTATTTAAATCACGTACACAAGTAATTCACTTTATTTTATAGTTATTTTACGATGTTAAGTTATAAATTATTCATTATAAATTAATGCATGTTAGTAATATGCATAAATTTTATTTACGGTTAGAGCCAGGGTGAGCACGCTCCTATAATTAAAAATGAACTCTATTTTATTAATTTCCTTATATTCACTTGTATAAAGCGCATAAATGACTATTATTAAAGCGATATAATATATACATTTGTGTTGGTGTGTAGCCAAATAATACCTCTAGAGTCTTTCAGAGCCAGCAGAATATTTTTTTAGGTAAGAATTTTTTTTTTCCCTAACTACACTTAAAATCGATAACAGATATTTATTCAATTAAATGAATAAACCATATTGGTGATTGACATATTCAGTAAGTAGGTATTACAAATTATTACTTACCCATAAATTATAAACAAAAGTCATCCATTACTTAACAAACTGCGTTTATCCAAAATACAGTTCTGCAGTTTCCTTTAAACTTTAAAAATGCACACGTTTTCTATTCTACGTCACAACACACTGTTTGACATAAATTGCACAAATCGCATCCAATTTCGTCAGGAGCACAGCGCACTTTCAAAATTGTTCGGAAGTTCGGCAAAGTTTACGTACAATCGAGCACGTGAGTGATACGGACAAAACGGTGCGGGACCAGCGGCCGACAGCGCGCGAGAGAGCCGAATGCCGAGTGTGTAGTCCGCGCCGGTTCTACTCCAGCCAGAGCTCACTCATCTGTTACCGCCCATACGCCTCAGTGCCACCCTCCTGTTGCCTCGACCAGCTTGTTCATATTTCACCCGCGTACCCACTACTGAATTCAATGATCTGTTATTAAAAATATTCGACAATCCAATTTTTTTCGTAACTGACGCATTTGTATATTTTTATGACTACCTCGTTCGTTAGTGCATAAATTCGTGCAATGTTTACCGTAAGGTCCTGGATAGAATTTGCGAATCACATATCATTCGGCAAAGCATTTAATTGCAATATATTTGAAAAAAAAAATGCCTCAATTACAATCACACTGCGGATGAATTATTAGGCCATTGTAAATTTATCACTAGTGAAATCTACATGGAGTCGAATTTAAATTTAGTACCGTAACAAATGATTATTGTTCACGAAATAAGATTTTATGCATGGGTATGCAGATGAGATAGCATCTAGACACGAAGCTGGTTAGTAATTCTGAGAGTAGGTACAATATAAGAGCAATCTAAACGAACTTTTGTAAGGAATATTACATTGTTGCCCTCCAGCGGCATACTGTGGCGTCTGAAATATTAGCCAGACATAATTGGCTTCGTGCCGAATCAACAACCGCCAACTGTCGCCGGCGATGTGCCCTAAACGTTTGTCGGCCACAATATGACATGGCTTGTAACCCGCGACTGAGTGTGTTAAGTCACTATCAAAACTTTTGGAGAAGTTGTAACGGACTTGAAAAGACGAAGTATGTGTTAGAATTATAATGACATTTTTTATAAAGTTCAGTAGTTTGGCATCTAAGATAGGACTTAGGAAACTTCTGAAAAACAAATAGGAAATGTACACATAGTAATTACGAATATTTAGATTTAATACTGTTATGTCGGTCTGAACCAAATCTGGACTCTTTTTGAATATCGAAGTCAAAGTTACCTTATTTTAGAGGTACCTTATTGTAAAAATAAGTAGAAATACGAGGTCATAGTTTTCTGACCAAGCAGTTATAGTAGAAAATTATATGTAATCACAATCACACAGTACATAACATACTTGCACAGCATATTTGTCATGTTCTACCGATTTTGGTGCTGTCTGACTGTGGCTGCTGCCCAAGCTTGAGCTCTTGAGAATGTTATTGTGAACAACGCGCAAGTGCTATCTTTTGGTATTTCTTTTATCACTGAATGACCCGCATTCACACCTGCTCAGTAATGATGTGGTCAATGATGCAACACGTTTACCTAGAACCTATTCTCAAATATATAGCTTGGTAACTGCATTACTCCAAGAATAAATATTCCTCTTTAAATCGAAAAAAATAAATATTAAATATTCTAAACTTACTAACGTCTGTGTCAGTAAAAACCTGCGAATTAATAATAACAACCTATCACTCGTCATAATCATTCTTTGAATCTTTCACAAACCCAAGTGGGGTTTTTATTCAAATCAATATCAACAATCTATCACTAGTTACTAATACACTAAAAATTACTAAATGTGATATCCAAGAAGGGTATTAGAAGGTATCTACAGGGTCGGTAGCACGATTGTGATGCCCCTGGTGTTGCAAACGTCCATAGGCCACGGTAACCACTTCCCATCAGGTGGACCGTGTGCTTGTCTGCCACCTAAGAGGTATATAAAAAAAAATATCCCAACTCTAAACGTGGGTTACACTTTTAATTAATGAATGATTCTTAACTATAATTAGCTCTCCCTAATTACTAATCAAGCCTCTGAGACGTCCTGGCGGTTGATATAAAATATAAACAATGAACTTACTCTTTTCTGTCAAGGTATTTAATAATAAGGTCTCTATTCCCGCAGTTCGAAAGAGTCATCTCAGCGATACTTGACAATATTAGTATAAATAGAGTACAACACACATCCACTACAAGTTTGAATCACCCGATTGGGAAAGGATTTCTATCTCACAGAAGTTTCCGTCCAACCCAAAGATATCCGAGTTCAACCCTTTAGTGGTACTTAAGGTACTGAATGCAGTAAGTAATCGTACGCTACTTTTAACACTTGCTTCGTGGCCATTTGCTATATTATAAGAAATTTGTTGTTTAGTGGCGCTGCTGACGATATCGTGACAAACAACACTCAACCAAAATACATACAAGTTGAATATCGTCGTATCCACTATTAAAAAGGATCTTTTTCTGTTTTTTGAATCGTTATATGTATTAAAAAATATAGTGCTGTCATAAGTGAAGCTTTAATAAATCAGTTCGAGATAGAGAATAAAGAACTACATATTATTAAAAAATACTATTCAGTATATGCAACTATTCTACTTGAGTATGATAGATGCATATACTGGACAACAACAACAAAATTAGTCTTAATATCTAGTGCCATATAAAAAAAAGACGGGTTGCACTCTGGGAGTGCCGGCAGAAGTGAAAACATTTTATTTCTTTCTTTCTTCCTTATATACATAGAAAAATATAAAAAGAACATACCATACCATACCATACCTATAATATAGCGCCAATTATAGAACCCATCACTAATTTCCTGCTAATTTTCTGTCAGAAGAAATTAATAAATTACAAAAGGAAAAAATAATCACAAAAAGTAATAAATTACAAAAAGAAAAAATATTCACAAAAAGTAATAAATAACATAAAATAATCACAAAAAATGTCAGAAGGCCAGGTTTGAACCCGGTACTATCTGAAACCATAAGGACTTACAGTCGAAGCGCTCACTGCTTAGCTACGAAGCTATTTATCGTATCTTGCAAAATAGAGAACCTGTAGCTGACGTTGTATGACGTCAGTCGTCGGTTACGGTTCAAAGGTCAAGCGATCCTGACGCGAGCTTAACATTTTTTACCCATCCAACGAATAAAGAACTTTTCACTTTAAAACAAATTGTTTTATATTTATATTCAGTATTCCAATGTGTGTAATTTAAGAATCAAAAGGTGACCCTTGTCTCAGAATATATGGGCTTAGGATACAACAGGAATACGAACATCTACGGCAGTCGTTACGGGTAATTGGAGGCCCCAAGTATCCGACTAGTCTAACTACAAAACTTCGATATCGCCAATTGGTTGTGGAGGTCAGATGGCAGTAGCTTCACGCAAAATATCGAAGTTCAGCCGCATTTTAGTTCGACTAGAAAGAGAACAAGGCTCAGAGAATTCAATCTTTGAGCCTTGTTCTTGTAGTAGTAGTAGTTTTTGTGGTGTTTTTATTTTATGTATCATCTTCAATGATACTTAACTAAAAATCACTCAAAAATCTTAATAACATATTAGGCTTCTTTTTATTACTAAAATAGGTCCATATAGACTGTGGACAGGGGACTAGAATTTCAAGAGGACGGAGTCGTATGCATCGGCTAATTTACAATAAAAACAATAGCATAGATGTTTCAAAATGCATTTAATCATTGAACTGATCCTATACTTAATAGTCCTTTGAATTAGCTTCACTAACTAAGGAAGTTATTAATGTTAAATGATCACAACAGTAATAGTCCATTAATGGAAGCTAACAAAAGACAGGCAGTATTCCCTACTCCACGTCGTCGCGATGTTAACATAACTATTAACATGTTCGTATCAAAGCCTTCAGGCCGTCGGGGTCGACTGACAGGTTGGGAGGGGACGAAAGTTTATCGAAAGTTCATTTGTATATATAATGCAGGCTATGCTCAAATAATTACGAGTTGGTGGATTACGATACGTTTAGTGTTAATATCTGGATTTATTCAAACTTAATTAAAAACACATGCACGTTAGACGACTCAAACTTGTTAAAGTAGATATGTTCTGTACTAGCCGACCACGCCAGCTTCGCTCGTGATCTTTACCAGTAATTTATTAATGTTCCAATAAGGTATGAAAATCTGCTAGATTTATTGACATTTATGAGCCCTGCTCTGCTACTTTTAGGTAAAGCGTGATGATACCTTGATATAAGGACTTATGCAACACAAAAGTAATTTGTCAATTCGGACCAATAGTACCTATCTGAGATTAGGTCATTCAAACAAACCAGCGCTTCAGCTTCATAATGTTTAGTATACAGGAATCACAAGCCAAAATTTCTTCAGAAACTACTGAGAACTATCAGAAACAAAAAGAAATCTATATTACCATGCCACTGCTGTTTATTATTGACATTAGTTCTCAAGTTCAATTGGACCGTGTTGTGCCAAAGTATACCAATCCACATCAACCTTATTCCGAGATTTTGAAGTTTTAAGTTTGACATGAGTTATCTATTGTTTTATATTGAAATATCTCTAAAAATAAAAAATCTGTATAAAGATACGGGAGTTCTGTTTTAGATTATTACACAAACAATCAATATTTAAAAAAAAAAAAAAAGAAAAGTGCATTTTCTCACTTGGTACATTCTGACTAAATAGGATTTTTCATACTAATGACAATTAGTAAATAAGTCCAAAATATACCAATATCATTTTTTTTTGTATCAATATATTTATCAATTTGTTTTGTCAATATTTTTGGGTTTACAATCCACTTAAGTACTAAATAAATAAACCTCTTATGAAAAACAATAAAAAGTACGTCATTTCTTATGTTATTATATTCATACAAAATTATTATGAACAACAAGATCATTCTAGTTGATCATGGCTCCTCGACCATCTATACTCTATTAACCAATACAAAAGGAACAACAGGATTATATAAAAGAACTGCTTATGGTAACACAGTACCAATATTAACTAAAAAAAATGAACTAAATCTTAAAAAAACTAAGTCTATTCTAATTCAAAGTCGGGCATAGTCCCGTACCCATCCAAATCATCAAGGATTTGATCGTTGCCTCTTAAATTCTCGTAAAAAGAACGACAATCAGCGGGTATAAGATGCTGCATGGAGCGTAGATCGTTGAGTTTCGCTTGCGCAATCTCTTTGCCATCTGGCCACAAAGGAACCAATTCGCTCATGACTATTTCTACTTCTTCTCCTCCACCTCTTCCTAATCTCTTTTTTATAAAAAGTTCGTCGAATTCGCTTTCAAAATCCGTCCGCATAAATATGGAATATCTGAAAATTTTTTTTAACAGTATTTCTTTAGTCATTAGCCAGTTTACCTTTTTCTTATCTTTGAAAACTTTTCGGTTGACAATTCCCTGTTCAATATTGCTGCACCCTAGAAACTGTTCATTATTCATTCTTTTGATATGTAATGGATTTCGAATTTTAGCGTGTTTCATAATCTTCATGTAATCTTCCACTGTATATATCCTATCATATTCTTTGATTTTTGTTTCGATCTTCGAAAAGTCCGTGTCATTCGGTAAAAAAGTGTGTCCAGGTTCTAGGAATCGCATTGAGATGGTTTTCAGTGTGTTGTGTGAGTGTAATGCTGTTTTAAGCATCAATGTAATTTTTATATTCCGGTTCTGGCCGCCACATGAATCGCTCCAGAGGATAAGGTGTTCTGTGTTTTCTACGAGTTCATTTTGTATAAATCGGAGAAGGCAAGAAGCCACTTCTTGCGCACCCCGTCCAGCCTCACCCTCAACCCAAACATAGCAGAAGCCTTTGTCGTCTGATGCCCTGTGTATGCCACTATTGTATACCCAAAGCTGTCGCTTGTAGAACACAATATTTGTAGGAATTCTGGGAAGGGGCAATGTTTTTTCCAAATCGAAGGAAAGGCACTCTATGTTTGGTTCTTTCTGTGCTCGTTCAAAATCGAATTTCATTTGTGTTCTTAAGAACTCTGCCTTTTTAAGGTGTGCATAATGTTCTTCTTGTACGTCAACTCCATTTTTTTGTTGAATAGCATAGTTATCACATCTATTGCAAGTGTCTTTTTTAAGAGGCTTGCACTTAAGATTAAAGTTTTTGTAGAAAAATTCTTTGAAAGTCCCATACTTGAGGCATCGGCGAGTATTTTTATCGGGCAAGTTATCAAATTCCTTCAAATAGTAATCTTCGTACATTTTACGAACTGTCATTCCAGGTTGCAGGTAATCTGCGTCGGTATTTTCACGTCGGTAATGTGATTTATATTTCGGCAGTTTATTAATGACCTCTTCAGCTAACTTGTATTCTTCTGGTGATAGTCTATTGTTACCTCCTGTTACTCCTCTCCGGTCTGTTAATGAACCAATTCGCATTTTCTTTAGAGCTGTGTCAACTTTTTGTGTAGTTATTTGTAGTGTCTTCAAAAACATTTCCCTGCAAACTATTTTACCTCCCAGATTATAAACTCGCGTGAACTCTTTTGGCTTAGATGTTTTGTTGGGATCAGGTTGGTATGTGCGTTTTTTATTTATTTCTTCTACACACTTAGTTATGTAAAGCAACTGCGCAGTGTACGAGCCTAAACGCATAAAAGTATTAAATTCCTTTCTTCTTTCTTCTGTCGATACTAAATTTGAACACATTTTCTTGCAAGAACATTGCATATTCCTAAACTCTTTGGGTTCAATTAAATTATGTTTTCGGTCGGTATATGGCTTATTATCATACTTTCTTTTTTTAATTTCACACCTTGGGAAAATGCCTATGCGTTTTCTGCCTTTCTTGGGTCGTCCTTTTCTAATATTAACCTCTTCATTTTCCATATCATCTATGTCCTGCCCACCATCTTTCTCATTGTCTGTTTTTTTTTCTTCGTCACCGCGTTCTTCGTTTTCTGCGCAAATATCTTCCTCTATTTTATCCAAATCATTACATTGTTTACTTTTTGGCATTGAGTGACCCTCTTTCTTGCTTTTATTTTTTTGTATAGTTCCTGATGCTTGATGAATTTCAGCTTCGACATTAATTGTTTGAAAACTTGTTTGTTCTTCTTCATAATCACTGCTTTCAATTTCATCTTTATCACCTTCGTAATTTGGATCTTTTACTGAATCGTCGCTATCAAAACCATCGCCAACTAATGTTTGAAACAATTTCTGTGTTTGGGGCGACATAGACGGAATTGGCGATGCAGATATTTCGCTATTGGATGGTGATAAGTGAGCTGTAAAATTTGAAACCCCTACCTTAGATGAAGAACATGCAGAAGAATTATTTTTTAATTTTAGTCCTATAGGAGTTAGAGGTGAGTAAGCAGGTGCTTCAATGCTGCGCGGATCGTTCTGTAAGAGCTGTCCAGGACCAGGAGTTAGAGGTGAGTAAGCAGGTGCTTCAATGCTGCGCGGATCGTTCTGTAAGAGCTGTTCAGGACCAGGAGTTAGAGGTGAGTAAGCAGGTGCTTCAATGCTGCGCGGATCGTTCTGCAAGAGCTGTCCAGGACGAGGAGTTAGAGGTGAGTAAGCAGGTGCTTCAATGCTGCGCGGATCGTTCTGCAAGAGCTGTCCAGGACGAGGAGTTAGAGGTGAGTAAGCAGGTGCTTCAATGCTGCGCGGATCGTTCTGCAAGAGCTGTCCAGGACGAGGAGTTAGAGGTGAGTAAGCAGGTGCTTCAATGCTGCGCGGATCGTTCTGCAAGAGCTGTCCAGGACGAGGAGTTAGAGGAGAGTAAGCAGGTGCTTCAATGCTGCGCGGATCGTTTTGCAAGAACGGTTCAGAAGTTAGAGGTGACTTAGCTGGTGTTTCGATGTAGCGTGAATGGGTATTATCCAATGCCTGCACGAGGCATCTTTCATTTGTAGCAATATCGGATTGGACTTCAACTTTGGCATAAAAATCTTCGTAACGGCTGCACAAAGATGGACCTAAAGTAGGAAAAAAATAAAATTAGTAAGTCACATCAATTTCATCTAGAGATGAAACGGATAGTAGTTTGACCGGATACCGGATATCCGGCAAGCTACTAGGCCGGAGCGCCGGATATTCGGCCCTTTATTGCGTTGACGCGATCAGTTTGATTTGAATATTGGCGCGGCCGGATACCGGATAGTTACCGGATATCCGTTTCATCTCTAATTTCATCATACCTACACAAAATGTTTATTCATCAACAGTACAATCTATGTAACAATACCTAACTTCATAGCGCAGTTATCTTTTACGTGCCTCCCAGACACAGCAAAACACACACACACACACACACACACACACACACACAAACACACACATACAAACACACCACACACATACGTAAACACACCCTTACACATCCTTTGTAACGTGAATCCCCAAATTCTATGTATCTCCTATTCATTAATTTGTGTAAAATAGCAATGTATGAGTGTCTGTATTCAAGTTTTGCATTGTATCAGTTCGTGGGTACCTGGTGACCTGTAATACAGGATTTTATTACCTACCATAGGCACCAGCAATCCACAACCCAATGTTGCATACGGTATAAAATTTGTTATCATATTTTGTAATTATTGGATTGTGGTGACAAATAAACATTTTTCTTTTTTACCTAATCGCCGCCTGGTGAACGCGTACAGTCTCTGACCTACAGTGCAACATCTGCATTAATGCAACGTCTTTAGTCTTTGAAGTTCTTAGAAACGCAAGTGTAAAAAATGGCGGTCGAACCGAGCCGAACAACGATAATAACCAGCGTCACATTTTGTAAATAAAAGCTTGATCAATGGAACTGGGCAGTAAGTAGGTAGTTATTAAGTGACTAAGTAGGTACTTACTTTGCGGAGATTCTGGTACCGTAATATGCTTGATATTTAACGAAGGATCTGGTGAATTCGGTATGTCTGAAAAAAAAATAGTCACATGAAACAATCAGATTATATAACTATCTACAAAACACGTAAAGGATAGGAAACCATCTAAAAAACACGTAAAGGATTAACTACTTACCACTTGAGTCACTATCAGAAGTTTCGTATCCTATAACTGCACTTTTAAGCACTTTGTTTGTGGATTCCATTTTTAAATATTTATATTTTACTCAGCGAGTGTCGGTTAACTTACGAATGTACACGAACGACTAAAAGAGATGACAGAGATGAGAACTGACAGGTCTGTTCTGCCACAGAAAAATATAAAATAAATAAAAAATGCGTTCAATTTTGATATTTTCAGCCGCTCTTTTTGTTATTCAATCTTTTTGTAAGGAATAATACTCTTGGAGCATATTGGTGAAATAGTTTTCTTTAATGTTTAACAACCAAACTTCTCGGCACATATTGGCAGAATTATTTTAATACACAATATTGCTGTATTACACAAAGCTTGGAATCTTCTGACTGATACATTGACCTGTATTTTATTGCCAAAATATACCAAGTGCTTTTGGTACATTAAAGCAATATCGTGTTCGCTTAGGACAATATATACCAAGTGCTTTTGGTATATTTAAACAATATTGTCTGCAGTTTGAGAATATACCAAGTGCTTTTGGTAGATTAAAGCAATATCGTGTTCGCTAAGGACAATATATACCAAGTGCTTTTGGTATATTTAAACAATATCGTTTGCAGTTTGAGATTATACCAAGTCATTTTGGTACATTCAAGCAATATCGCTTACAGCTTAAGGCGAGTTCCAAGCGGCATGTCTTGAATCGACCAAAAAAAAAATGTTTATTCATATTGTGGGTTGGTTCAAGGTACCTTTTGTTTTTTAATAACTTTAGTTCTACGTGTCAGATTGAAATCAAACTTAGCGACATGAATATAGAGGTGATTTTACGTTGGATGATGTTTATAACTCAATTTTGACGAAGTTGTGGATTGGTATGATTTGGCACAACACGGTCCAATTGTTACTAATACTATTGATGTTTTTCTGAGAGTAAATAGATTATTATTTAATTATTATTATTAAAAACAGTATTTGTCTTCAGAAAATATTGAAACTAGCTGAATAATACTATCAATACATACCTTCATAATGATTATTATTATAAAAAGGCAATTAAAATAATAAAAAACATGCACCTATGAGCTTTCTCTGATACAATAGGAGCATCTATATTCCATTTAGATGGGTTAACTAAACGTAAACAATCTTGATGTGTTTTTTTAATGTTTTATTAATATTTTTCTTTGTAGAAGCTCATTTTAAAGACTATGAACCGAAACGACTAACCACTAGTTAATCAGTTAGTTTAGTAAGCCTAGTTTTTTTGAAGTTGATTGAATTTGTTGAAACTCCTTGATGGAACTTCATTTTACTACCTTTATATAATAATATATGAAAAAACACACTTTACAAGTTCCACACAATTGTATTTAGTTTTATCACTGTTTAATATTTAACTGTTTAATTTAATTACCTTACGACGATTTATTCGAAACATGTCGCAATATTATAAATTAAATATTAAACAGTGATAAAACTAAATATAATTGTGTGGAACTTGTAAAGTGTGTTTTTTTTTCATATATTTAAAGGTAGCCTAATTTTTTTGTTTAATATGTGTTTTATAAAAAGTCATTAAGTACAAGATTGTTTACCTTTAGTTAACTACCTAGCAGTACAGTTTACATGCAGATGTAGTACGTGACTATGCATGTATAAACAACAGGACCAAAACTACATAAAATATGTGCTGCATATATACCTATAAAAAAGTAGGACCGCACTAACGATGACGCTATACGTAGATTTAACAATAAAATTTGTTAAATACTTACCCTTTGCCTCGTAGTTGAATCGTAAACACTAAATAATGATGATGTTGCATAAAATTACAGCTCTTGCAAGGACTAAATCAATGAATTCCAACTCTCCTTATAAAACCCCAACACAGGCATATTGATGAATTTAAAGATTTAAAAAGTTACGAAATATTATACAATAATGTTAACATGAATAAACTTGATCATGGCATAGGTACCTTTGAATCGCCTGGCATTTTATTTTGACTTAATATTGTAAGAACAAGAATAAGAAGAAAGAGATGTAGAAATGAGACTGCATATGGGCAAGCGAAGATTACAGTTTTTTTTATAGAGGATAAATGATAGAGCAAAAAAAGCAACCATGTCGCCCTAGTAACACATCTTATACGCTATAAAACCTCTTGATCTAGCTCTTATTCTGATTTTAACAATTTGTACAGTTCATTGGCTCTCCTGGAATCTGGTTGGTTCAGCTAAAGTGTAGCGTATTACACTAATCTACATCAATATGGCTCTCATCTTTCATCATCATCATTGACATTATTGACAATTGTACTTTCTTTCCTTCATATCGGACATAAATTCAGAATGATGCTGAATAATTTTTCACTAGTGATGTAAATAATGTGTACCGTAAGGTAAGCAAATACTCCGCAAATTGCGTCCATAAAATGTGTCCTTAGATCCGTTAAGCCGAAGCCTGTGCTAAGAACAGGGTGATCCCATTCTTTCCCGTGGATATAGTGTGACGTGGCTAATGGATGAACTAAAGAATGGACAACGTGGACCAGCTTCATACATGTATTTAACTAGTTTCATACTTTTATTTCCAACTTTGAAAAATCGTAGACTTGGAGTGTTTGACACAAATTCCCATTTAATACTTAGGTACCTCCGGAGAAAAAGGTTTAGATTGTCAGATGAATAGACGTGGGGAATTGACAATAAAGTGACTATATAAGGGTACCAGTTAATTTAAAGGTAGGTACGGAACTCGAAATACAACGGAACCATAACAATCTATAAAACCACGAGAACAAACGTAAAGTCAGGGCTGAGTAACCGCATAGAACTTAAACCAATGGCATTTATTTTTTTAAATCTCGACCAATAAGTAATGAAAATTCATATAACAATAGGTACTATTGAACCGTCTTATATCTACAACAGAGCAATGTTGTATCTACAATAGTTTTTTTTTAAATACGACACATCAATTTGACTTCACCTGGCCTGATGATAAGCTGAAGGCAAAGTCTCAGGAAAGAGGGTCACCATTACAAACACGTACTATGTTAACAATGGTGACACTCAGCTTGACGGCCTCATCAGATGCTTTTTTAACTATTGGTAGAATTTTAAAATTTACAGACTAGAAGATCTACGGCTATCTATCGGCTATCCGTGAAATTCAAATCAAATTATAGAAAGGAGGTATAAAAGAGTAAACCCGGTTTAGATTGCTTGATTGAAGAAGTAGATTTACTGTCCACATTACGGGTTAGCGCTGAATGGGCCATTGACATTAAAAGCAGTCCAGCACACACACACAATAGCACAGAGTAGATTAAATGCATTGTGATATGAGCTCTAATATTTAGCCATCATAGTTTCCTTATGTTGCGTGGTACATATTTTTCCTGCCATATAAATAAAAAAACCATCACCACCATGTGTGACCACGCTCTTAAATGTTAGTGGTAGTCTGTGGCACTATTAACTGGCAACCGATCGTCAAGTCGTCACGTGCGACGCCCTCGACATTATCTGAGACTAGCCAAGCGAAAAATTGATATTCGTTGTGGTATTTACATAACCAAATTGCGCTTATACGAGTATATACATTATTTATTCATTGTAACAGCCTTTGCATACACAAGCTCTAAATGTTACAAACTAATTTGTTTAATTGAGGCGTGGGCGTAAGTTATTGTAATGTCATTTGGTACTTTGTAGTCAGTACCCAATTATTCACTTATGTTGTTTTTTTTATATTGTATTGAGCGTAATTGAAAATTTTATACACAAAGTAATTGCGTTTATGAATATAAAAGCCAATAAAAGTGTTTCATATAAAAATAACTGTATTATAGAACAACCTTGCCAAGTCGGTAGGCACTTTATTAGATATTTTACTTAAATATTTATGTAAGTATGTAAAAATAAATATGTAGGATGTACGTACAACCCTTAATGGATAAATCACAATACAATAAAATGAATGATATTGTATATTTAAAGTCTCTTACGTCAGCTGGATGTACAAATGGCGAAAAATAAGCATAAATATAGTTCCAGCAGTCAGTTGCTTGTTCTCCTATTGCTGGGTCAATAGAACAATAGGTTGGTCGATCCCAGAGCAATTTCTTTGCCTGTGAAACTAGTGAAAACCTGGTGGAGAAGTTTAGCCCCATTATTTTTAGCATAATATTTAAGCATACACTACAAAAATCACTGAAATTACGTTAATAGAATATCAGAGATCCTATACTAATAAATAGTAGATTATGTTACAAGTGTGTAAAGTTGGTGATTACCGCTGAGGCGATATTGAGATCCGAGCCGTCAGGCGAAAGTCTAAAGAGAGCCGAAGACGGTAATCAACAAAACACACGTGTATAATAAGACGTTTTTTATTTTACTTGTGAATAATATAATACTCAAATAGATATTTACCCTAGCAGTTTTCAGATAGTAAACCGGTGTACTAGGTACATAAATCGTTTTCTTCATAACTAGTACATACTTGTAGACATTTTAATTGGTACTGGTGGACTGGCGGTAATAATAAAAAAAGAACACTGGCCAAAAACGAAACCGAATGAGGTTTCTTTTTTCTGTGTAAAAAATGGTGAATCTACTTAAAATTTTAAACAGTACGAAAACAAAAGTTACATTTGAGTAAAAGTTTTGTTTTTTATACACATACAAGATGAAATTTAAATACGAAGTTGCATAAAAAATGAACAAGCAATAAGTATATTAATTTATTTGTTCTTTGAACATGATCTTTCTGTATCTATTTTTTTTAAGTGATTATGCCACTCGTGATTTAAAAACAATCAAAAAAACCCACAGTTTCATAATAGCTATCATTATGTGCCTAATTTCGATGAGATTACAGCTACATTATGAGCAAGTAAAATGAAAATAATATTTACAACTAATTATAAAAAAATCTTATATTATTTTATAAAATAAGATATTATTGTACTTAGTTTCATTAGATTATCTTAGTATTTGTTCATGTTATAATATATTTCATTAAAATTATTTAATGTAGTGTATTAAAATACCGTTTGTTTATAAATATTATAATAATTTATATATATGTATAGACTTACTGTTAAATTAAGATATAACAGTTAGTAAATTTACATTATAAATACGAGAAAAACATAAGATACAGTGAATACAATTATTCCACTATCGGTGGTAGTGAACGCTGCTGCTACGTAGCAGGCGCGGGTTCGATGCCCGCTCAGTACAAATATTTGTATGCAATATTTGCATTGGTCTGAGTATTTCTATGTATATTATGTATGTATTTACAAAAAAAGTATCTAAGTATACTTATCGGCATTCTAGATTCCATAATACAAGCTAATTAAGCTACGCTTACCATGGGCCTAGATACCATTGTGTAAAATGTTGTGGAATATTTATTCAAATATATATATACCCTTTACATAGATGCATTCAGTATTCGAATGATGTAGACTATAGTGTACAATTCAGGTAAAAGACTATACATATAGTTGGCTTCTTTCTTACGGTCAGCAGAGATACTGGCCGCCTATTACTGTAAAACTTTACATCCATTCAAAATACTATGGTGGTGCTTCACATGGCTCTTTTTATTTGCTATTGGGTGTTTGTTGTATTTGGCAAATATTGGACGTACACGCAATCAAGCAAATACACACGAAAAGTATTCACTTCAAATAGGTGTGACTATATTACCAACTGGTCGTACAGAATTTAAAAAAAACTAAATAACTTATCAATTGTATGTATTTGGTATCGGCCATATTTGTGAAACAGGCAATAAGGCCAATGTTTGTCAAATATACTGTCCACACATAATACAGCCAGCGTCAGAAATATCTTGACTACAAAGTCTCAAAATGATCTTAAAAACCTAGGTTTCAAAAGCGAATCAAACTGTTTTATTAATTTAAATTTTATTATTGTCCGGAATTAAGGCGTGTACCAAATATCAAAACAATGACAGTCCATCACCAGAAAAGGTGGGGGGGGGGGGTGGCAGGACCAAGGAATTAATATCATTTTGAGGACTTTGTTCAAAAAAATCGATCGAATGCTCGTGACTCTACTCGTTGTTTTGACTTCAAAACAACGAGTCAAGTAATATCTCATATTTTTAACGATGTTATTATTAACCGAAGTCGGCAAAATTATTTCACATATTACACTTTCTTATTTACTGTATCGAACAATAAAATTAAATTAAATAAAATCGATCATGGAACGAAATATATGAACTCATTTCCGAGCCGTCGTCCCCTCTCGTCCGGCCGAGCACAATTTTTATCATCACAAAGGCAATTTCCATCAAAATGCACGAATTTGGGGCTTGGAGCGTGAAGCTGTGTGCACTCTACAAACAAGGCGCTATATATGCATGCCTTTGGTTTAAAACTATGGAGCTATAGGCACTATAGCTTTTTGCTACAACTACGGTCAGTACACGTAACAAAATTCGTATGCTGTGGAATTATTACTCCCTGATGTGTTTTTCCCGAGCGACTAGAGTTTTGATCTATTCAACTGTTAAAATATAAGCACAGTATATAACAAGTTTATATCTGTCTCCCAAATTCTAAAGTGAATTTACTTAGATGACTGGACTATACAACGAGTTTTTTAAGAAGGGCAGTTCACTAAAAGGTCGGCAGAACTAAGATTGACGCCTCTGGTGCTGCACACCTTCATAAGCCACGGTAAACATTTTCATCAGTTGAATTAACCACTGGGGTGGCAGACAATGTGGTACAAAATAGTGGTCAAAGGAATCTCAGATTGTGATAAAAACTAAAACTGCATCGTTGATTTTTACCCGACTGCCAAACAGGGTTATATATTCGTGCGTATCTTTGTATGTATGTTTGTAATATTCTTTATTACCTCATATCTTCTGAGCCACTTTATGGATTTCATTGATTGATATCTCAAATGAAAGGTAATCGCTTCCCAATGCTTCTTGGGTACTGAAAATGTGCACAAAAGCTATATGTTAGATTTTAGGGGACAAGATGTAAGTTGTGAAAAAAATATTTTCACTCAAATTTATCGAATGGGGTATCAAAATGAAGGTATAAAAGGCATAAAATAAATTATTATAAATAAAAAATCCGACTGATGCTAAAAAGATCGAAACAAGCTTTATAGCAGGCGGTACCCATTCATTTTCATCTGGTTTGAGATTTGCAAATGGGTACTGCCTGCTACAAAGCTTGTTTCGATCTTTTAGTACCAGTCGGGTTTTTTATTAAATTTTTTTATTATTTATTCTTAGCAATAAAGGAATCGACCTCTGTTTAAAGTGATAGCCAATCATAGCACCGCTTTAAGCGACGTGATCGGCCATTGATTAGTGATAGTTAGTCATGCACAATTCGTTACTTCATCATTTACATGATAAGCGTGACGTTAGTGTGAAGACGTGAAGCCAAACGTTAATAATACAAGTTATAATAAAAAAGTTAGACGGTTTTATCAATGGAAATGTATTGTCATCTGAACTGTTTCAGGTTTTTGACAAATACCAAATCAATCAGTCAAAAGGAAAACGGTAACATTTCGAGTATTAAATTTGACTCACCAACAATAGGCGAAAATAAATAAAACCAACTACATAATACTGTATAAACGTAGATTTTTTTTTCACAGATATTTTATATTTAAACAATTGTATTACTTCGATACCAAGCTGCCACTAATAATATTCTCAAAACACTTTACTGAACTCGGGAATGGAATACAAAACTTCTTGTACCACAGCTACTGCATCACAAGGGAATTGCCTTATTGGGTCATCTTACACCTCAGTAATTGAGACCCAAGACGGTGCATTATCGTCAGTTGGAATCTGACATCACCACTCGTATCCGAGATTTCCGAACGATAAACAAGTACCATCCTCTTACTGCACCTGTACTGTACTTGTATTTCATTTGGTTGAAGAAATGACTGAAACACTGCCTCCATTTATTGTATTCCTAATCTTCAATTTCAATTCTCCTTGAGGGTGTATCTAATGACACCTCATTTACCTCATTCATTCAAAACAATACACGATTACCGTTTACAAGGTATGCCGCAAGCTTATTTGATAATCTTAATTAGAAAAACAACATGAATGTGTATTGTATAATATCCTATCGATCGTTTCGTTTAACCCCGTCGTTATCTCCCCTTAGAATATTGACTGCAGTCATTTGAAGTATTGCCGTGATCCACAATAATATCACTTGTGACGTCACTGAGGTAAGGCCATCTATGGCTGGCTACCCTCTACACACTTTCCTTACATTCCTATTACGGATATTTTAACGCACCGGCGACGCCTAATATTCCGACAGTATGAGGACTGACTATTCGTTCATGGCTATCTCTGGACATCCCTGAACCTACAACATTTATACACGTTTCTTGAGTGTCGTTTGAGGATAGCATAGGATGTTACTGAGGTGAATGAGCTCAAATACACCAAGCATAGATTATTACAAAACAATCTGGGCCTCGTCTGTCTCACGATTTAGGTTCAAGTTACATGTCCCGAGGTATACAATGCTTCATACACGCTTGCAGATTTGAAACCCATCAGAGCCTTATATACCGCTACTACTAATATGAGTGGTGGTAAAAAAAATTGAGGGTTGGGTCAATTTTTTATTTATTTAAAAAGCAACGTAGGCTCATAGGATTAATTACAATTTCTTCTTACTTTATCTATGTTAGTTTTAAGTATAGATAAAGTAAGAAGAGATTGTAATTAACTCTATGAGCCTACGTTGCTTTTTAAATAAAATAAATAATTGACCCAACGCTAAATTTTTTTTACCACCACTCATATTAGTAGTAGCGGTATATGAGGCTCTGATGGGTTTCAAATTTGCAATACACATTCAATACACATTTTTTTACATAAGTATTTCTTTAATGTAAATCATGCCAATATTATAGGCATACTTTCACAACTGAACTTAGCTACTGCTTTATCCTATTTACTGTCCTTTTGAGGAAATCTAAAGGTAATGTGCCATACATAAGATTACTAAATCCTCATCTGCCTATAACATGTTTGAACATTTCACATTTGACCAGTCATTATTAGTCCAAACTTCCAGTTGAACGGTTCTAAGCAAAGGTGTACCCTTAATAGCATAAATATTGAATATAGTTCCGTTGTGAATAGTACAGCTGCTGGTTTGCCATATTTAAATTAGAACCTTATCGAAATAAACTTCTTTCAAACAAAAAATAGTTATGCAAATCCGTTTATAATGATGATTGAGTAAGGCCCGAACATATGTTAAAACATACATTAATTTATGAGTTAATTAGTAAGTTAACTATTCAAATAATTTTAAATCAAAAATAAATTAATGTTCAGAGAATTTCGAATATCCACAGCGTGTTCAGTAACTATGTTGGTCAGATTCTTCGTACAATGGGACTGGTCACAGTTTCAAATAACGTCCTAAATGTCGACTTAAAAAAATATCAAATATGTAGGTACTTGAAAATCTCCTCCTTTTTCTGAATTCGCTTAAGAAGTGTATGATATGAACCTATAATCGATTTTTTATAAATAGGTTCAAACATAGATTAGATAAAAATATTGTAGACTACCTAAATAGTTACCGAGTACAGATACATAGATTAGTATACCTAGTACCTATGGAAAAATAATTATGATCCAAGCATTAAAATGGAAACTCTTTTTACAAGCTTAAGTACTTTAATTTGACCTTATCATTGTTGACATAAAATGCGATGGTAATAAATAATACAAGCGTCTGCGTTCTAAATAAAACATTAATTTGACGTCTAAATACTGTTTTTACGTTGGAAAATACAAAAATCAAGTCCTTTATCTAGTTAAATCTAGATACGTTAGCCAGCTGTGTTTGCTCAGTCTGTATGATAAAGATTATTTACTTAAATAGCAATGGATATCAAAACCCTTCATCGTAACTCTTGTACCTTTTATGGAAATATCGTAGTAGTTGAATAATAATTTCATTTGTAAAGGGCAGTCACCTTACGCTTTGGGTTCGTATAAAAAGGTGCACACATTGAATCGGTTTTCGGCTTTGGCACCCTATGGTCCGTGATAACGCTTGTCCATCTGTCTACTATAAAAGCTGGCTAGTCTCGAAGGATTTAAACCGGTGTGTTTATATTTTAAGAAGACTTAAATACCATCTCTCTATAAAATTATTTAGATGCTCCCTTAACTTTATTATCCAGCAGTAAAAGCTTAAAGGTTTGTGACCCAAGTTGGTAAATGTTTTGTTATTTTTATCATGGGCTTACTCGTATTAAGTCGTAGGATCGTCTCATTGACGGTCTGAGAAAACGGTAGTTTCGAACACGTTTTTTTTTTTATGTCACAGGTGTTCCAGACTAATAACCGCATCTGAATACCTCCAAGATGCAGCGTAAAAAAGAGATAAACCACTACTCCTGCAGGGTTTAACCATCTTGAAATAACAGATGGTCTCGCTTTGGGTTAGCTTTTTGCATGTGCTAGGGCGACGCAAGTTATCGGTAAGAGTACAGGAAGGAGTTTGAGGGCTCGGATTTACGGAAAAAGGTATATCGCATTTACATGTACGTACGCGACACTACTGGGACTATTGCTTACACTTCCAAATCCGTTCATGAAAGTGGATAGCTTTCATGCCCGGTTGACTGTCAATTACTTGTAACCAAAAATACACCTGGCAAAAAGTAGCTTACTTTAGGCAAATACATGCGCAAAGATACGTATGTATGAAGGTGTGAGTTGATTTCAATGAATTTACGTTCACACAATTACAGCAGACAATATTGAAATCTGAATTCTTTGATCTATTAACACACATAAAAGAATTCGATCATCACTCACCCGATAATTTGTATACAGGTCTAGGTACTATACACAATAGAGCTTTGATTATTCAAACCCAAATTTAAGTGCGATATGAAATTAAACACTCTAGAATATGTTTTTTATATAAATATCTAATTGTTGGTTCAGAGCGCTGTCAAGAATTGGGTTACCTACAATGAGCTTCACTTAAATGAGGTAATTATGTTATTTCAATGTTATCGCACTATCTAAAGTATAACGCGTTGAATGACAGAAGAGGGCAAGGAGATCATGCTTATAATTAGCAAATGGGCCCTACTCCACTACCCACTACCTAACACGTTCTAAATTTCACGTGGGAGCATTTACCCCATATCGAATTTTATGATCATTAAATATAGATAGGATAGTGATTAAATATAATCTCATAAATAAAATATAACTCACCCCCAGCGAAACAAAAAAAAATTACAACCCCAAGAATACGCCTACAGACCTATCCATTACTCAAAACTCTAAAAAAGAATCACATAAATAAGTTTTAAGTTGCGTGTCAATACAGCGCGTAACATAAATTACATTCGAATCGGCAAGGGAGTGTGATCGATATTAATAATGCGAGTGTACCTCTGTGGTACTTCGATCGCAGTGGTGTCTTTGTGTGCGCGGGCGTCGCGTGCGGTCGCGTGCGCAGCGGTCATACTACGTCAGACGCCAGGTGAGAACCGAAACATCTGTCGGCCAACAGACGATCACGGACTATTAGAACTGGAACTACCCATTTTTATTGTTCTTAGAAATCATTTAAAAATGTATAGAATGCTCTAAAAGCTGGTTTTTATGTTATTTTATACAAAAAATGTGATTTTGTGTCCCGTCATTGTATTGGGTGCTAGTCTTATTATATCTATTTATGGTTTTGTTAATTGTCGTCTGTCTATAGCACATTAGTGCAAACACAATATCGTAATTTAATAATTCGGCAGTGTAGGTAGGTACTCACTCATAATCGTCTTTTTATTTTATTTTTGAAAGGTAACCAGTTAAGCTATTCCCGCCGCAGTGGTTAAGTTTTGACTGCGGAGACTGCGGTTGTAGTCATTTCAACTACGATGAAGCCATTAGGTGCTATTCTCAACGGGGTAGTAAAATGTAACTTCAAGGACACTCATCAAATGTGTCTAGACAGGGGAATCTTTACACGCAAGACTTTATTAATACCAAAAAGTAAACAATTAAATTAATTAGTAAAAAGTCATGAAGATAAAAAACAAATCCGACTTATAAAAGCAAAGTTGATCCCAAATTACAAAATGTCTAGTTAATTAATTCGGAACTATGACAACATTTTTTATTCACAAAATAAATGTTCCCCATATAACAAACCTGAGTAATTATTCTTCGATGTATTGACATCGAAAGTCTTTGATCTATTGAGATGTTCTCATAAAATAAACTTGTCTAAAAGAATAGGTACACGAGCTAACAAAATAAAAATACCTAGGTATACATTTTAAAATTTTCGAAGTATTGAGAAGGCATTTAATAAATCGTTTATGTAGCAAACATTGAATAATTGTGATAAATCACTTCCAGTAGTTTACATTTTATAAATATTTTATAAGTGTTCACTAAATGGAAATAACCGTGTGATAATTTTGGAATAACGTGTCATCCCCGACTGGCCCCGACCAAACGTCCATGTTTGACAAAACAAGCGTAAAATCTGAACACACCGATTCGCCGAAAGGATTTCATTTGAATTGTGAATAAATTACGAAGGAAAGTTTCGTAATGAAGGTATAGGTCTATATCCAATATTGACAGAGTGGAGCAAAATTAATTGAACAGGGGAGACATGGTGCTATTGTTTCAGCGTTGCTTTCAAAAAATTACAAAATATGCCAACGACAAACTTTTTAATGTATCGCGACATTTTGTTTGTTCCCCGGACTCCTTTTTTCGGAGCAACGACAAAAATTCAATTTACATCTCTTTGCCTCGCAGTTACTTAATTCTTTCTCTCAGTGAAAATAAATCTCCCGTAATTGATTCCGCTTTAGTTCAATTTGTCTTCGTTAAAACTCAATTTCCGTAGTCTATTTGTGAATAATAAATTGCGTACTTCAGGAATGTGGCACGTCGCTTGTTCTGCGTATGCTCGAGCCTAAAACAATTTTGCAAGAGGCGAAACAAGTCAATCTAAATTACCGTGAAACAACGGCGACATACTGACAAAGAAGATTTCCTTCACACACGGATCCCGTCGGATCGTTATGATTGAGTCTTTGTTATCGTATTGAGACGCCGTGCCAACCCGATTGCTACTCACGTTACACCCACACATACACTCATGTCTATAAAAATATATATAGGTACGCTGTCACACATAAATATTATATACATGCTGTCCACTCATACTCATACACACACAAATACATTTGATTCGTTAAATTATTAGAAAACCTAGATCAAAAGCATGTTTAAATCTACTTCATTGTACCACGACTCGCTTCCCAGATTAAAATAAAAGCTACCCTTTCAAGATGAAAGTCGTTGCACGGATTTGCATAAATAAAGTGAATGAACAACGGCAACTGTATCATCTCTTTTAAAATATAAAATTAACACAAACATAGTATGCTGTACGGGCTATACCGCAACAGCAGTTATCTGGAATTGGACTGTAAAAAAGATAAGGTATGCAGGAATGGAGTCGTCAATGTAATGATTTCACATATTGGGTCCCGGTCGGCACGTCTCAGCGACCCTTGAGCGTTATCAGGCGGGACATCGCGGCTCGAGGGTAACATCTAATCTACCGCACAAACAAGCTGTCCAAATTGCCTCTAAGGTTATCGAATACCAAATTAAATTGGTTACAGGATTCTATAAACAGACACGATTGGTTTAATCTCAGCTAAAAAATAATGGTTTTCAATTTACATCTATTGGAAAGGTATAAGTTAATGAGTTAGGATATATCCCACAGTTTATAGAAGAAGACAAAAAGGAAATCAGAAAATATGTGAACTTCGTTATTTAGAAAGATATTGTAAAAAGGTATTAAAAGGAAACGAGATTAACTTATATGATTCAAAAAACAAATTGAAAACGCCTCCATACTTATTTTATAAATATGCAAAAGTAATTCTGTTTGTTTTCTTTTCATGCCTTCGGTTAACAGTGTTTGTTGAAATTTGGCATAAAGATAATTTATATCATGAAGAAAAACACCAGTATTATTTTACAAAGTAACAATTGCCCACAATAAAAGATTTCCACACGGGTGATAAGGCTGGTTTATATTTAAAAGTTGGATATTGGAATATTGGAGCCATGCCTGCAAACCATGGTAACCACATACCTATCACAGATAAAAAATATTCTGTCTTATTCCCAGTCATATTCTATTATACGTGTTCAGCCAATTCTCTCCCTTAGTACCTAAGAAATAAACTCGTAATTACATAGCATTTATTCAAATTTACGATCAGCGCCCTTACAATTAAAGGTTATGGATTTCAATCCGGATCAGTAAACTACCGATAACGGCCTGGAGCACAAGGGTATAAACGAAACTGATAGTAATGTAGTCACAACAATGGTATGAAAGTTGTTCAAAATTAATAAAGTTTAGACTACACAAGTTAGCAAAATGATCATACCAAAAATTCAATTGTACTCACAAAAGTCAATGATAAGTTCAATCTAAGTATAGCAGAAAGAATAATAGAAAAATTATGAAAAAATACAGTAAATATTCAAAAATATCTTATACTTAAACATGTAGCTGCCTATCTACTTAATCAAATTGTGAACCCACTCCTAGAACAAGCAATTTAGCTTATTTCAAGGGGCAAGAGGAAATAATAGTAATTTCTTTTGCTAATATTCTTTAAAAAAATTGAAACGAGAATTAGTAATTCAATAAATAAAACCTAGGTGCCTCTACGAATAAATAAATTTATAGCGATAAGTTTTCTGTAGAATTTGGAGGTTTTGCTCATGAGCGGTGCACGCAGTAACTTTAATTATGTTGGAATGTCAGCGGCGTATCTTAATAAAGCAGTGTCGAACAGTGAAAGTTTATAAATTAGTGTTAACGACAGCGAGTTTTAATAAGCAAACAGTTTACTTGTTGCGAATAGCAATTAGTTCCATCTTGCGTCACGCGTGGACTTAACGTGTCTAGTTTGAAAAGTCAGACCGCGTCTTCCTTTTAATGAGTTTTCGTCTAATACCTTCCTTGCCAAGAAAATTTATGTCATGAATAATAATAGATGGTAACAGAACAACGATTAAATCCTAAAGAGACACGTCCGCAGATAATCCGCAGAAGAAACAGCCTAATAAACACTGTTTTAACGAGTTGATGACAAGAAAATCTGCAGACTAAAGCCTCGGCGCGAAGCGACGGCCGTCATTTCGTATAGACAACGCAGCCGCACCTGTAGTCGGCTGTAATCCGCATATACACATGAAGCAAAGCTTAAAAGCGGCTTATTAATTCATTTGTTACAAGAAGAGGAATAACATTATATTTTTGGGGTTTATAAGAGGTGGTTGACGTAAATTTAAAGAGAAACCGACATTCTAGCACTTTTTAAATTTATATGTTCTTTTTACTAAACCATTCAGGTTTAGGAAAACGAACCCATGAATTTAAAATTTCAATCACTATCCGTGGAATACCAACCTCTACAACGCCTACTCAATTCGTTTTCATTGTTCATTCAGTTCATTTTTTGTCTATGTATGTTACGCGATATCTCCGCCGATTGTAAACCAATATTAATTATTCTTTTTTGATTGAACAGGTTATACCTTGAGGATAGACCCATTTCAATTGGAAAACAAAAATCCTTCCCTGCCGGTGAAAAAATATGTAATGAAATTTCGTGTACATACTTTATAGAGGCATTATTCAGCTTTGTTCAAGTTTGTTTTTGCAAATTTATTTTATTTCATGCACTCACACCTGTAGGTATTTCACTAAAAGGATAGCCAGAGGCTTATAATACTTTACCAGTTTTATTTCTACTCTCTCGTTATGGGAAGCAATTTAAAGGTAAAAAAGTGATTTAAATTTTACCTAGATTTTTGCTTTGGGAGTGAAAACTAATATCTCCAGAACGTGAAGTCGCTGATGCTGGACACTGATGGGAAGGGATAAAACAAAGAAATACGTTCTAAAAGATTATATGGGTGCCGATAATGGTTTTACTACCAGTGATATTGAAAACCGGCGAATGGGAGGAGAGAAAGTTAAAAAGTGGACTCTGAGCTCCAAAATAAAAGCATCAGACGCAATCGGAATCATTGCAAGGATGTTAACGATGATCATCAGCCCCTCACACTAATCTAAACTAACATCATCGTCCTTCTGCTAGTCCCGGTCGCAACCGAGGCCTTCATCTCGGAGTTCGAGTGCACTTAAATATGATATAGCTTAGTTTCTTGTGCTATATTGGGAAGGACTACTGTCTCACCTTTCAGCCTGAATTGTAAATAGTAGCTACGTTTATATAATGGTGACCCTCTTTCTTGAGATTTTGCCTTCAGCTTACCATCGCGAGTCCATTATAGCGAGGTCAAGTCAAATTTCCTGCATAAAAAAGCCACTGACAGAATTGTTCAGATGATTTAGGCCTCTGTCTCGACCTAACGACTTTTGGCAGCCTGCTTCAACATTTAACGTGTCCCTAAGCGATCACCCAAGCAAATAGGTGTGCGTTCGCGCAGCGGAATGTTGTTGAATTTAAAGATTTTAATTATGCAGATATTTAGTGTATGACGTCGTGTAATTGTGTATGGTAAAAAAAAAATTTGTGCATGCAGCCATTGTGGAGAAATTCGCTAAAAACTGATTCCGCTGGGCGAACGTTGTCCTGGCGGAACTTTTTTCTAATCCATGGACTTAGAAGAAAAGAAATGTGTTCAAAAATTAGTGTGTATTTGTGTGTAATTGTGTATGTATGAATAAAATTAGTGCATGCATAAACTTCGGAGAAATTCAAGTTTCCGCTACGCGAACGTTTGGCCATTAGCTAGTTTTCATATAAAGCTCTTATATAGAGAGCTGTAGATTTTTACATAGGTTGTTTTGAATTTGTTTAAATTTGTTTAAAAACAGATTTAGAAGAAATCGTAGGGTTTAAAAGATAAAAATATAAACGTGAAATACGCTCATTAGGTCTTAGTTCGTGAAGTAGCCACTTTGGGGTCTAGATTTTCACGTTTATACAAACCTTGTAAGTGTCTGCAACATGTTGCCAAGTATCAATGATGGTTCGTTAGTATTTAATGAGTTATAGGACAATTTACCATGAGTAGACCACTGTTTGGAAAGCAGTCAAATATCAAGACGTTCTAAAGTAATTGCATAGTAAAATGTGTTCCAATAATTAGTGTATTAATTCAACTACTCACATGCAAAATTTCATCTCAATAAATTCAGTAATTAAAGAGGAACAATTAAAATACTGACAAAGCATCGAAAACCTACATAACCCGACCAAGTTCGGATGGCTACAAAAAAGCGACCGTGCCATATTTCTAAGTAACGTTCTTAACCTTCCAGTATAGTATTTATTAATATGGTACAGTTGCGTACACAAGCGTTAGGAAAAAATAAAACAATTGCATTTCTAGAATGAAAAATATTTTTTTAATAATACCGCCCCTATCTGCGATAAGAATAAATCTTCAATTAACAAGTTCTAATTAAACATCAGCTTCTCACTATCACTCACTTAATATACCTACCACATAATTATTTTAAGCTTCTCTGTTACACTATAACATTAATAACACACTGTCAATATTATTATTACGGAGAATTGGCGATACATAGCAAAACAACAGCGCATACGCACATTGTCCTTGAGTGCAAATTTGTGAATGGGGATAAAACAAAACCAGGTTCAAGTTCAACAGCAAACGAATACGCGCAGGCCGTGGCTTATGTGAGTTATGAAAACATATTGCGCTCTCTTTTCTTCAAGGATGGAAGTACCGTTTCAAGTGGGAAGCCGCCTCTATCGCTCGTTGAGCGCAGCGCGTTGTCTGTTTTTTCACACTAGCATAATATTTTTGATCAATTCCTAACTACAATACTTAGACTATTAAACATAGGACTAGCCTTTAGTGTACCGCTTCGAACAAAATAATTCTGAATATTTTGGTGGGGTGCGCGGGAACACACCCACATACATAAGTCCAATACAACGGTAATATCATATAAAAAAAACTATAAAGTAGCTACGTAAATAGTACTTACTGTCATAGTCAAATACATTTAAAAAATCATGTGTAGAAAAATAAATGACCTATAAATTATATCAAAACAATTGTGTTATCACCGGTACTAATTAAATACCGGTATTATACTGTAATTTTTTGAATGTTACCTAGATATATTGAACGGCCGCTTTTTTATATCTATCCGAATTTGGCCGGGTTATGTAAGTTTTCGATGCTTTGTAAGTATTTTAATTGTTCCTCTTTAATTAATGAATTTAATGAGATGAAATTTTGCATGCAAGTAGTTGAATTAATACACTAATTATTGGAACACATTTTACTATGCAATTACTTTAGAACGTCTTGATATTTAACTGCTTTGCAAACAGTGGTCTACTCATGGTAAATTATCCTATAACTCATTAATTACTAACGAACCATCATTGATACTTGGCAACATATTGCAGACACTTACAAGGTTTGTATAAACGTGAAAATCTAGACCCCAAAGTGGCTACTTCACGAACTAAGACCTAATGAGCGTATTTCACGTTTATATTTTTATCTTTTAAACCCTACGATTTCTTCTTAATCTGTTTTTTAAACAAATTTAAACAAATTCAAAACAACCTATGTAAAAATCTACAGCTCTCTATATAAGAGCTTTATATGAAAACTAGCTAATGGCCAAACGTTCGCGTAGCGAAAACTTGAATTTCTCCGAAGTTTATGCATGCACTAATTTTATTCATACATACACAATTACACACAAATACACACTAATTTTTGAACACATTTCTTTTCTTCTAAGTCCATGGATTAGAAAAAAGTTCCGCCAGGACAACGTTCGCCCAGCGGAATCAGTTTTTAGCGAATTTCTCCACAATGGCTGCATGCACAATTTTTTTTTTACCATACACAATTACACGACGTCATACACTAAATATCTGCATAATTAAAATCTTTAAATTCAACAACATTCCGCTGCGCGAACGCACACGCAAATAGCAACCAAAATGTCAATCAAAGTACCTACCTTAAGCCACCGATAGATAATTCAATCGATCGTAATTTAAACTTTATGTTGTAGAAATGCGTTCACTTTGACAGTGTTTGAACCTTACTAAATGGAGTACCTATGAACCCGTAAGCAACCGCCTGCTTCCTATTTCATTATATCAGCACCACCACATAGGCAATCCTGAATTTAGCTGGCCAATATTTTTTTTTTGTGTTTTCTTGTCATTATCTCAATTAATAAAATTCAAATTTCAAATTTAATTTATTTGCAAGAATATGGTAGATAGAAAGGTGTTACAATATAATAAAGTTCATACATATTCTGCCACATGATGGCATGCAAAATACATATTTTGTCAATTTCAATTTACATTTATTATCACTAACATTATTAAAAACTTTATTGATTTAATTATATATATTTAATTGTCATTCTATAGATTTGTCATTTAGATATTCATTTATGTCATAGTAATTTTTATTTAATAATATTCTAGTTAATGTCCTTTTAAATAATCGGATAGGTAATTCAGCAATGTCATTAGGTAAGTGATTAAATATTTTTACACACATGCAATACACACTTCGTTTAGACAATTCTAGCCTTACCATAGGCAGACATAGCTTATTCTTATGCCGAGTGCGACTATTTTCTCTATCACTGAACTTCTCAAATAGTTCTTTATGTTTTTAATGTAATACATAATTCTTAATTTTGTAATACATAATTCTTAATGTTGTAATACATAATTCTTATCAAAAATATCATCAGCATTATGACAAAATTCTAAATACATATTTTTAACGATTTAAAGAAGTGCCTATTGATGGCTTCTGCATCTTAATTCAATATTTCATAAAAAAAATTGCATAATTTCTTGATGCATTAGTTCATACAAAAAACTTAGGGATACTATTGTGACATGTACCTAGTTGTTACACATAATGTATCAGGTAGATCTGCAATCTTTCTTCTTCTTTTTCATTTCGTCTGGTTAGTGGCCAATCTGTGACAGAGTTGTTCAGGTCGCCCATATAAGCCTCCGGCTTGACCTGAGGACTGTGGACAACCGGGACCGACATTTAACGTGCCCTCCGAAGAACGGAAGCATTCAGATGTAACACTACTAAACGGTTACCCATCCTAATGGTAACCTGAGCGCACCTGGCCACGAGTGAGATCTACAGTAAACGGAATTCGAGTTTTAATAGCTCAAAGCTTTTTTTTATTTTTTTCCTACAACGCGCAACGAAATAAAAACTGCGCCTAAAAGTTACCATGTCTTTCGCAATAATTGCACTCTAATTTTATTATTTAATGCAAGTCTAAAGAGTTCGTTTCTATCACAAATAAGAAACAGCAGAATTCGTTGGATTAGTTCAACTAAATGACGATTTGAACCAAAATTTAGTTAATTTTCTGTATCTGGTCCAAACATAGGTCATTTTTATGACTAAGTTCGGATTTCTTAAATCTTAAATCGGTCATCCAAAATGGTCTATTATGGACACAAGTATAAGTACCTAATTAAAAATTCCTACCTGAAATAATAAATTCTATCACTTTAACTTCAATAACAATAAAAAGGTGCTTTCACAGAGAGCACTTTAAGTAATCGTGCATAAATGCTAAAAGTTAAATTTCCGTAATCCCTGCACGCATGCAGTGTGAATATAGGTGGAAGTGTGAGTGATTAAAGGGCCTACACTTCTTCGTCTTCACTTCACACTTCACTATCGCAACTTTTTTTTCTACATGCCACAGGGGAGGTTATGTCGGACTCGAACCGACTAAACCGCACGCCGTCTGTGGGTCGTAGTGCTAAGGGCGGGAGGACCCCGTGGTCCCCGACTCGTCCCCGGTGTGGGGTGGCGCGCATCGTCCTACGATGCGCGCCGCCGCCGTGGCCTGCTTCTGCTAAGGTGACGAGCGGCTCCACCCGTCACCCTCAGGTCCGCGCTCATGGGGGCGGAGGTCGGTCTGCGCCCTTAGACGCCCGATCCGCCTACGAGCGCGTCCAGCGATGTCAGCGAGTCTCTCTCGCTCATCGCGCCGCGCCCGCTCTGCTGTCTCCTTCACGAGCATGACCTGCTCGCAGAAGGAGGTGCTGGTCGCCCACGCATCCGCGCCGTGGACCATCGCCGCGAGCAGAGTTGAGAGCGTGAGCACTCTCACCCTCAGGGCCGCCACAAGCTCCCGCCTCGGCGTCTCAAACGCAGTGCACTCGGTGATCGTGTACAGCCCCGAGTCCACGCTCGCGTCGCAGTGATGGCACTGGGGCGTTGGCTCTATGAACATCAGAAAGTATATAGCAACTTAAGAATTTTGAATTTTGGCCAGCCAAAATCATCATTCCGGCCCCCCGGTTCTGCTAATTTTATGACATAACAACACCACTGTCATACCGCTGATATTGCATTAAATGTCATTAATTTTAAACCTTGAACCAGAACTTTTAAGGTCCAAAATGAAAAGAGAAAGGTTTAATAAAATTTTACATTGACTCTACAAGATTGTCATTTAACTCATTATTATTACATTTAACTTTATAACAGTAAAGTCTAAAGTTAAATGGCATTGGTTACAGTGTCTGTGGTACCGCAGTGGTTTTGCCATGAAAAAGATAATAGCAGAATCAGGGCCCCGAGAATCATGCCTTAATTGTAGAGCTATAAGTAACTGTACAGTGAGAAATTCAAATGTCTATTGTGGTAAATCTCGAAGTGGTAACTTTAAATAAATAGCGCAGACAGAGTCAGTCTGTACATATTTAAATTAAGCCACATACAGGCCAGACCCGAATGTTTCATTTTAAAGAGCCTCTATTCACGAAATATTTGACTCATACCGGCTTGAGTGAAACATTTTCATGCATCCACTCTAAAGTTCTCCTCGTGTTTGTCTACTAATTATTATTTTACGATGTTTAAAAAAGGTTTAATCTAGTAAACCGCAAGCGGAAATTATGAAAGCAGTTATGAAACGTTGTATTTTGTTTTTCATAAGTGTGAAACTTGCTTATCTCAGTGGTCTAGTAATAGCAATTGCCAACTACTGTGTCGCTTTTCAGGTTGGGGAAAGTGTTATTATCTACGTTTTTCTATTGAAAAAATCTTGGTAATGGTATAAATGTTATTGAAATATATATTATATAGTTCCCCTTCCGAGACATGCAGAACTATAAAGTTACCGACAAAGCTCACAGAATAAGCAAGCTGAAGTAGAAATACACTAGCCAAATCGGTCGAAGGATGACTGTTGGAGCAAACGAGTCCTAGGGTGGAGGCAGTAAGTCATGAAACGGAAGGTGGGACTCCCCCCAGCTAGCTAGGGCCTATTCCTGGTCGGAAGACCTTACCAAGGTAATAGGGTAGTACGGTAGAGTAGTACAGTAGGTACTATGATTGACATGGCGGAGGATCGGGTGATATGGCGCGGGTGGTTCTAGATTTCTTCTTATTGTGACCACCGCCGTCAATCATACTAGAAAGGTAAACACTGACTTCTGCAACACAATCGATAAAACAAAAATCTGAGAATCACAATCAGTTCTTTAATATTTGATCTGTGAAGCTAACCCACCTGATGAAAAGCTTGAGTGCAGTCCAAAAATAACAATTCTAAAATTATTGTCTTCATTTCAACTTCAGACTTTAGGAAGAGAGAAACACGTATGTTTCAAAAGTATTCTAAGTAATTTTCTTGACACTGAAAAAGTTTTATTGTAGTTCTTCTTTATTTTGCAAAATAAAACTTACGGAGAATAGTATAAAATAAAGATATTATGAAAAGTTTTTCGATTAAATTATTTTCTTATTTGATCCAATTTGCGATGTCTACAGATAAATAGTCAACAAATTCGTGTGAAGATGCTCATTCAAATTTCTTTTTCGAAATTTATTATATCCTCATAGTATATTGTCACTATGCAGTACTTTAGGCGATCTGTTACTACTCTACCACCCGTATTGGTTTATAGGTGGTAGGTACTCCAAAAAAAAAAGACGGGTTGCACTATGGGAGTGCCGGCAGAAGTGAAAACATTTTCTTTTTTTCTTTCTTCGTTATATACATAGAAAAAGATAAAAAAGAACATACCATACCATACCTATAATATAGCGCTAATCATAGAACCTATCACTTATTTTCTGCTAATTTTCTGTCAGAAGAAATTAATAAATTATGAAAAGAAAAAATAAACACAAAAAGTAACAAATTACAGAAAGAAAAATAATCATAAAAAGTAATAAATTACAAAAAGAAAAAATAATCACAAAAAGTTTCAGAAGGCCAGGTGGTTTGAACCCGATACTATCTGAAACTATAAGGACTTACAGTCGAAGTGTTTACCGTTTAAACTACGACGCTATCTATGGTAAATTGCAAAATAGATAGTCTTTACCTAATCTTGTATGACGTCAGTCGTCGGTTACGGTTCAAAGGTCAACTAATCCTGACGCTTCCTTAACATTTTACACCCATCCAACGCCGCTAAAGAAGTTTTCACTTCAAAAATATAACAATCAGTGATGATACTTATGATAGATTGATTGTGAAAGTACAACCAGTGTGAAGAAATTAAATAAATCTCTGTCATCTGATTGACAACCTGAATAACGAAGGATTGTTTGTCTTTCACTGTAATTACTACCACGTAGAATATCATCACCTCGAAATCTATAAAAGAGTTCGTTAGACTGTGGTAATGTTATGGATTAAAGGGTGCAGACAATTGTAACCTTAAAAGTAAAATTTTGTGGCACGCAGTCAATATCTCCTAATTCATCCATCCAACTGGCAATCAATCCTTTCAGTGTGAACGTGTGAGCCTCAATAGTCATGTTTATTTATAAAGCTAAACTTCATCGTATTCTCCTGCAATAACTCCTCATTTCCCAAAGAACCTTTCTTAAGCAAAAAATACTATAAAATAATAGAACGTGTTTATACAGAAGTTCCTACAAAGTGATATCGACTAGTAGTGTAGGTCTCTCAGGGATTTCGAAACCGATTGGAATTACTCCACTTCAATACAACCTAAGTAGGTATTACGTGTCTCGAAACATGTAAGTACGTAAAAAAGATAGACAAATAAACACTACATTTATTTCTTAACTTTCTTCAACGTCCACGCCATTGAATGAACCCACGGCACGGTCCGCGTGGATGTCGGTAACAAAGCATATATGTAAAGACTAGTTTTTATACATATGAACATGCCTATGTCCTTTTCCAATCTCTAACCGGCAGAATAACTTTCGCTATTATAATATTAATATGGATTCGACGCTTATTTTATTTAAAAATTTATCCTGTTTGGACAGAAGGAGATAGTGGACAAAAAACGTTAAGAAGGACACATTCTCTCTCAAAGTCGAAGTGACTCTTTTCAAAATATAACGAAAAAGTACTAATGCGTATTCAGTTACTGGACCGCTCGAGAGTAATTTACGTTCGATAATGCTTCAGCTTACTACAAATGAGCAAATTCAAAACAAGTTCTTTAAAAAAAATGTGTTTAAATGTAATTTCTGTAATTCAAACTGACCTATGCAGTACTTATTTTAGTCGTGCTAATAGCAATTCTAAGTGAAATATTTGTAAGTCTAAATACGATCGTGGCCACTTTCCCACAGCCATTATGGTTTATTTATAAGAACAGTATTCTCGATTAACCTATTGATAAAGCACAACACTTCCCGTCCTTGTCTTCTTATTTTTAAGCACAGAATCGTTGAGTGCACCAAGTTCAAATGGCAAAGTGACACGTACGGTATTTACTTACGTAAGTCACTTTCATTTGCCTATATGGAAAGAAAGTAGGAGGCTTCAAAGTATTTTTTAGATTTAAGGGTCTTAAGACTCCTAAGAAATATATAATTAAATAAGATTTAAAAACTATGTTTTAGAGTTTCGTATAGGCTTGGGCTGTTTCGCGAATTCACCGCTTTAAACACATGCGAGTGGCAGCTCGGATGAAGTGGCACCGTGTCCTTGTAATATCTATCGGAGCGGGTAGCATCACGCTGCAGACCCCGGTGAATGCTATGGTCAGTACCGAGAGTATTGAGAATACCACTGCCATCTTTTACGAGGCAGTAAAGCTAACCAGAGAGGCTCCTTTTTTCAAGACATTCCATGGCCTTTATGTCATTGGAATGATAAAGACCTTTGATAAGACGCAATAAAACACAGTACTCACCTGAATTAAAAATTCCTCATACCAACAAAAAGATCCGAAATAAACGTAACAGAAAGGTTTGTCAAGAGTCGCCTAGCCCGGCTTACGAGCCGACGTACAACTTTCAGAATATTAAGATATGTAAGGCTCTTCAAAAGGCTTCCAAAGTTCAAATAGCAAAAGGTCCACAGCAATACAAACATTCCAGTATCAATTTCCTTTGGCCTATACAAACACTCTCCTCGGACCGTGGCAGACGTGTCATTTTCAGAAATGTTATGGAAGCACGTAAAAACTGAAGTAGATTTTGTATCACTGTGGTAGTTAAAAATGGAATAAGAACTTGTAACACCAGAATTGTAAATATGTTACCTAATGCTGACGCAATGGAAAACAAAAATCTCAACCTTAACCAAAGGTCATTATAACTCGAAGTAAAAACAACGAACCCTTATGATACTTTAAGCAATATATAAGGAGATCTGAAACCCATATCCAGCAATTTATCAGTTATCTGTATCGCAAAGAATATAAGATAACTTTTGGGAAAATAGTGATAAGAAAGTACCTACTAAGCTTTATAAATAAACCAAACAGTCGAGTTCACATAAATATTTGTACTTACTTTATAATACAATTAGAAACTACCCAACTGTTGAGGTATTTCCAAAAATACTTGCAGTGTTTGCGAACGACCCCAAATTTGTAAGAGAAAACATGGTACCAAGTACTTTTCGGCGTAACCTTGGACATATTAAACAAACAGATACAAGATCAAAAATAAACGTTATTATCAGTATCAGTAGGTATAGTCGTACCAAAACAAATTTAGGGATGGATACACATCACGATTATTGAAGTTTATCAACATATAAAAAATAAAGGAGTTTTCCTCCACCTTGACTGTATTTCTCAAATGTTCAATAATGATGGTGGTCAAACTTTGATCAATGGATAATCACTAGTAATCACATATAATCATAATATACTAATTATTAATGGCAACCTTTACAAAAAATAATTACACAAAAATACTTTAAAGAGATATAGATAATTATAAAGAATCGATAGATAGAAATATCACCCATATTCTGACAAATAAACTTTCATTTCATTTCACAAATCAAAATTTTAAAAGCGTAAAATAATACAGTTAAAATTATATCTTCACTCTGTCGCAGATGAAGCGGAAATTAGTTGAACATTTGTGGCAAAAAAGACAATTAAAAATTCCTGCCCTTATTAAATAAAGGTAAACCAATTTGGTTTAAAGTACGCACCTAGTATTTTTTGCAGTAAATTGTGTGAGTTTTGCAGAAACACTCAGTTTGTTAGCAAGGGAATACCCACGGATATGTTAATTCACGACAACGTAATGTAAATAGACGGCGGCAATTTATGTCGCTGGAACACTCTGTGGGATACATTGGGACGGTCCGGGTTGGTCCGGGCCCGGCACGCTGCGCTCGGATAGTTGTCAATGGTTGCGAGCCGAAAACTGATTATTCAGTCATCCGTACTCACGCCACTGACGTCCTGAATCGAACTATTTAGCATCATAACCATAACGCTTGTAATTATTTGGAACTACAGGAATTATATGTACCACTAAAATATCAATGGAGAATAGTTACGTATAATATAAGCGTATAGTAAGTAGTATTAACGGTACTCATGAATTTTCTATAAGAATTTGACCTTCTTTCTCCTTGTAATATCAGTGGTGTAGATCCAAATTAATTAATAAAAAAGTTGTATTCGTATTAATATTGATTACATTTGCTGCGATACAACATTAGAATGAGAATATTTAAAAAAAATGCTTTTCAATAAGAATATCTACTCTACCTACTAAGCGAACTGGATCCAACGACAAACATATCAAAATCTATTGGTCGAATATTTAAAGTCAATCAATAAGAGTTCCAAAAGTAGAAAAGTTTCAGTGAAATGTAGACTACAATGAAAGCTCTTCACTTCTCATCAAAAACGCTTTTGATACTGCAACTACGTGTTCGATCAACGAAATACCCATATAAAAGAGAAACTTCAATAGTCACTTGAAAATACATACGATTTGCGTGGCGTGCAGTAGATCGTTCGACTGCAACTTTGGTGCATCGTGGGTCCAATTACTGCTTTCAAATATTTGTATGTGTGAATATCATGACCATCGTCTTTGCGTTAGACCGAAGCTTTCAGCTTCTAAGGGTCCGATACATGTTTGGATATGTTGAGCCTCCCAGGGCCTAGCGTCATATATATATAATACGTCGAACGAGAGAAAATATAACATCGCTATCTATTGAAATTATTGCCAACTCTTAGTTTCGTTCGATGAATTATCTTATTGATAATTGTTTTAAGCTATAATTGACTGACAACATGACCTTTAATCTGCTCACGGGAGAGTTTTTGTGCTGTCAGTGGTAAGACCAAAGGCTTGTCCTGCTTCATCTTCTACACTGACGGCACAGAAACTCTCTGTTCCAACAGGGTCGGCAACCACTTTCCATCAGGTGGGCCGTGTGCTTGTCTGCTACCTAAGTGGTATAAAAAAAAACTGTAATTGTTGAAATGTAGTGAGCAATGGCTATCGGTACTGCCTATGTATGGCAGTCGTTACTCGTAGCTGGAGCTCTAAAAAGTAAGATTATTTGTGTAACTGCAATACTTCAATATTGCCCATGGGTTGTGGAGGTCAAGTGGCAGTCACATCAAGGAAAATATCAAAGTTCAGCCACGTATGCAGTTAGACTGGAAAACCCCCAGACCCCGGACTCCGAGATGAAGGCCTCAGGTGCAACCAGGAATAATCCAAGGAGTATGGTGGTCTATAATCATACCATAATTACGAAATTAGATTACTTATTCGAAAAATAAGCGAATCTGTTGACTTTGAATCGCCATACAAGTTCACACAGTTATTTATAAAGCAGTATTATTTATTTATTAGTAGTTTAATTATTTTTATATATTACTACATCATTTCCTTTACATTGAAAATAATACATATTAAATATCCAATGTTATACATAATATGACACAAAATACCGTTTACACAGAGAACTCAATATAATTTTATTATGAAATTGAGAAAATCTAAATTTTCCAAGTGAACTTTTTATTGTCATTATGTACCTTATTTAGTACTTTAGAATAGTTTATATTCGAATTTCTCACTAAAAACAATCCTGGTCCTCAGGCGGTTAATGTTAGCTTGTACAGAAACAGGACATGATTGTATACCGCATTTTAGTGGCATCTGAGACGTCATTATCAAATTTACAAAATTTAAGAGTTTGTTACTCTTTTTGCATAGTTTGTGGTAATTTTAAGGCTCGGCGCAAACGAGCCACCGACCACTGCCACAACCTGTTCACACGAGTTTTCATACATTTTGCTTTAACACGGCGCACACGTGTGGCCGGTGGAAACCACGCGCTACAGTAGCATCCGCGACTTCTTGTGGTCGCTACGGGCCACACAGACGCTAATACGTGCCACTGTCACGCTTGTCCAAAGAGAACAGATTAAAAGTGTTGGCTTCCGATCACCGGTGGCTGTCGCTCGCTTCTGACACTGTTACAAAATTATACAGATGTAGCGGTAGCGCGCGACCGCTGCCAGTGGCTGTGGTCAATGACACCCATGTCAGCAGACTCTTCTGATTTTAAACCATTCACCCCGGGCATTCTCTTATTGGTTTTAAGTGACATTATATTCTGTTGGAAGCAATTTTTTTAATTCAAGTCATATTCCAATACGCCTGTGACCTTTTTACTGGTGTTTTGATGGTGTTCAGGGACCAACAGGTAGTAGTGCCATTAAACTTGCAACAATAATTTTCATAACTCAGAAGTTACATTGTATTTAAAAAACGCATACATTTTTCGACTTAATTTCTGCCGTATATTACCTGGTTGGGTGATTTGTAAAAATATGTCTCGTATTTCAATCATAGAACTCAACAAAGTGCCAAATGCAAGTCGCGGTCAAAAATGAACCACCTCTAAAATGATGACATAAAACACAACAATATCTAAAGTAGATTTCAGTAGTAAATTATGTTTTAACTTTTCCTTAATCTGAGAAAATTACGAAGCACTAGACCACATACGGACTGAATTTAGACAGTACGATACTCCAACATGTAGCGAACTTCGAAAACACATAGATCGACAAGTTATTGCTTCGACTGACAATTATTAGACGACACACCTTCGAATTACCACTACTTCTACAGACGATTATTCGACAGACAATACTTAGACAAGACACATCGTCGAATGTCCACTACTTCGACAGTTTTTTTTTTGTAGTCTTTCGTTGAATTGTAACTGTTTTTTTTTTCTTTGGTTTTTATGCCTCAAATTACTTCATTATGGTTAACACCCCGACTCACAGCACCCCGAGTCGGATAGGTTTGGTTATATTTTTTTAAACCACACAGGAGAATGATAAAAAATCTGTCGAAGTAGTAGTCATTCGAAGATATGACTTGTCTAAGTATTGTCTGTCGAATAATCGTCTGTCGAAGCAGTGGTAATTCCAAGGTGTGTGTTGTCCAATAATTGTCTGTCCAAGCAATGACTTGTCGATCTATGTGTTTTCGAAGTTCGCTACATGTCGAAGTATTTTACTGTCTAAATTTAGTCCGTAAGTCGACAACAGTATGCCATCTGCTTCTGTCGTGACACACTTCACGAGCTTCTTTTGCTAGTATTGAACCATTCATGCACTTCGGCAATCTTTCCTTCAAATGAAAAATCCTGTGACGAGTTTTTAAGAAAATAAGTTCAGAACTTTTCAACTTTCATCATCTTCCTGTTAGTACCGGTTGCATCTGTCTCGGAATACAGGAACCTCTGAATCTTATGTAATTAGTACATACCTGCCTTACCTAGATATCTAATACATTTTGAATATTAAATGCTAGTCTGGAAATCTATTTTCATTTTATAAATGTAGGTAATCATTGTAGAAACGAGGATACTAGCTAACGGCTCATTAAAATACAAGTTTACTAATTAAAGTGTAAACAGAATACATCAGAATATCTTTAATACATTAAGCTTTAAACGGTTTCTAAGTAGTTTGGTATGTATGTCATTAGAAGATGAAGATTCAATAGATATACGATCTCTGTTTCAAAATCCGGATTTCCAAAGTCATATTATAATCTCACCGATTACAATACACGTATCCTATGCATCACATCTTCTTCTTCCTAACAGCCAGACATACTCCACACATACAGTACAAAATAATAGATTATGGTACAAGTGTGTAAAGTTGATGATTACCACTGAGGCGATATTGAAGTCTAAGGAGAGCCGATGACGGTAACCAACAATACACACGTGTATCATGTGACGTTTTTCAATTCACTTGTGAATAATATGTTACTAAAATAGATATTTACCCCTGCAGTTTTCAGATAGTAAACATTTCATAACGTTAAGGACGTTGTTCAGTATATGTGTATATATCGGGCGGTGTACTAGGTACATAAATCGTTTTCTTCAAAACTAGTACTAGTGGACATTTTATTGAGACGATATTCTCAGCAATCCATGGATTCTCCGTGCGGGTGCCGGGTCCATCGCGTTGCTGAGTTGGGAACTCGGGACAGTGCCTGGGACTTGCGACCCAAGTGTAGGTTTAGAAGGGGCCCCTTTTGTTGATGTACATCAACACTCACCTTCACTACCCAAGTTCCCCTCCCTGCCTAACCAAATTTAATACGAACCTACTAGTGCCGCTTTAGACATTCTTCCTAGTAATGAGCTTATTGTAGCTCTCGATAGGCCTAGATCTTTAAGTAGGTTATAGAGAGATTTAGCTGGTATACCTCTCGCTCCCACTTCTACTGCATACAAATTAACCACGTAACCGTTTTTGATTAATTCGTTTGTGAGATCATAGTATTTATTTTTCTTAAGTGTGTGGTCCTTCGGTATATTTGTTTCCCACGGTACAGTAAGTTCCACAAGGACCACATATTTAGTCGTTTTCGAGACGAGAAATATGTCCGGTCTAGATGACGAAACCCCAACATCCTCCGGAATTTTATAGTGCTTTTCATACGTGTCGATTAGGAGAGTCCAATATGGGGCAGTATCTAAGATTGAATAAGGTTTGTTCCTGGATTTTATGGATGAACCTTCAGACACAAAGTTGATATGACGTCTGTTAGTAGTCAATCCTTTTTGGGCTCTAGCTACTGCCAGACTCATTGCTTCGCGTATGATGCAAAGCACCTTATCGTGGCGGCGTGAGTATTGGCCTCTATCAAGAAGCACCCTACATCCTACTAATATGTGCCTAGCCGTCCCTATTGCCTCACCACACGTATAACATTGTTTTTCTGTGGCTTTCCCCCACCTTACCAGATTACCCTGGTCTGGAAGGGTCATCTGAAAGGCGTTAAGATAAAATTTTGAGAGGGCCGGCGACCACTCATAGATCAAGGTGCGCCACTTTAAAGCCATCGGTATGCAGAACTCTCCCATTGTCAACCATTCGTTTTGGATTTCCAAATTCATCGCGTGCACTCGATATTTATCATTTTCGTCTTGCTTCAGAAAGGACCTAAGTATATCCTGGTCCCTTTTTGGCTCTCGTACTCCCAACCCCACTTTGTTCGACTGGGCTCCTATCATAAATCGTTTATGGAATATAAGTCTAGATTCTAGCTCGGACGCGTTATTATCTTTCGGGAGTGCCCTGACTGTGTCATCTTGGGATTTACCTAAGATGTGGGCTTTGGTAACTCTAAGGTGTTTATAGAGCTCCGATGGTTTCTTTAATTTCATCCCAAAAATATTCTGATCCCTAAATAAAGCAGAGGGATCAGCAGAGTGCGCTAGTCCAAGCCACGATTTTAGTGATTTTATGACAGTTGCATCTATCTTCGCGAGTAAGGTTTTGCCGAAATCGTATACCAGATTAGGCCAAGTCAGACGTGATGTTAGGTAGTTGTCATATATCCAAGCTTTTTTGATATTATTCAGTGGTAGCTGATCTATCTTATTTAGGTCATTTATAAACATATTGACAACTTCATCTAAGGATGGTGTGCGTCCTTGATGGTCTATCTTTCTGCCAAGAAATTTAAATGGGACCGATTCAGCGACTATGGAAACTGGTTTGCCCCCTATGAAGAGTCCCGGGTCGTAGGAGGTAAATTTGGTGTCCCGTCTACCCAGACACAGACAGTGACACTTACTGGGCTTCGTTCTCAGTCCATTTGTCCACGAACAGAACTCATCGATTTCCTTTAATAGTTCTAGTCTAAGATCCCACTGCAGGATTGGTGCGCTCATCTACTATTTGTTTAAAACCAAATTTTTATGTTTATTTATAATTAAGAGAATATATATTTACTCGGGTGCCTATCAAAATTTGGCCGCCATTATTTTTAATTAAATTATTTTTAATTGATTTTTGGTAAAAAATTTCGTTTATTTATTTTTTAAATAAAATAACGTCTACATTACGGTAATTAATATGAAGATTCTAAAAAATCACGGTTGCCGTTGCGCACCTGGCCGCACCTCTTTGCAGCCAGGTGTAAACAGGTATGATTTCGATAAATTTATACGTTTATAACCTATAGTTATTAATTATATGTCAAATTGAAGCTAATTTTTTTCTATTAATTATCATATATAGTTGCTTAATTAAATCTGGCCGCAAATAAGGGTTACTGGTTGTTAAAGATACTAAATATTTAAGATAGAGTGAAAGAGAGTTAGCGTGTAACATCATTTGTCAGACGAGGACAGCGATTGCCGGCTGTGCGACGCTTTTAAGCCATTGCCGGCTGTGCGACGCTTTTAAGCCATTGCGCATGCGTCGAACGTTAGTGTTCTCAACCACCGGGGAGTAATAGAGACGACTTATAATAAATACTCCAAAAAATAAGTAATTTTTTTCAAAATGACAAATTTAAAAATTGCAGCAAAAAAATAATATTGATTTGATATATCGATGGTCTAATTAGCAATTTGTCTAACTCCTTATTTTTTAGAGGGTGATTTTTTTAACATTTTGATGAAGCAATAATCCAATTACAAATTATTTGAATGATTCAAACTTAAATATTATATCTCTATTAGATATTAATGATATTGAATGGTTTTTTAAAATGATAATAAAAAGATAATACAAAGATTAATTAATAATAAGATTAATAATAATAATTTTTTTTTTGTTCTATACATTTAAATTAAACAAAGTTTGGTTTGGTTTGTAAAATAAATTAGTTTATGTATTATAGTATGAGAGTAGATAAAGTAGTGTATGACACTGTACATAACTTGGTCTTATAACACTCGTGTGATAATATAAAAAAACTCGTGTTATAATGAACCCTCATTATGCAACAGTATCATAAACTACTATAAATTCAATTCAACTTTTACTTACGGTTTGTGTTTTGCAAAAATCTTCAAATTCTTGTTTATCTTTTTGCTTTAGAACCACAATTTTTTTTAGACACTCTGAATGATATCCAAAATCATTAGTAGAGTCAATTGTAAATAAAAGGTCATGATATTTATATTTTTTTTTACGACGAAACAATAACATTAGCGAGCACTTTTGGAATGATACATTATTAACCTGTCAAGTGAGTAAATAATAGACACAATAGGTAAACAATAGACTCGCGGTGCGATCGCACCGCTTGGGATCTTAGACTTTAAAGTCGAGTACATTGCTTTTTTCGTTACACAAAAAACACGACTTCATCTTTATCAATTTTATTTTACGTTAATTAATATAATTATTTTTAGATGCACATTTTTTTTTTTATACCACTTAGGTGGCAGGACAAGCACACGGCCTACCTGAATGAAAGTAGTTACCGTGGCCTACGGACGTGTGCAACACCAGGGGCGCCACACTCGCGCTGCCGACCCTGTTAAAACAGAGAGTTTCTGTGCCGTCAGTGTAGAAGATAAAGCAGGATAAGCCAGGTCTTCCCACTGACAGCACAAAAACTCTCAAGTGAGCTCTGGCTACCCTACTCACCGCCGGGAACTCAACACGAGGTTATTATGGCCGCGGTATTCTGTAAGGCGGAGGTACTTCCCCAGTCGGACTGCTCAATTGGACGGAAATAACGTCGTGTCCTACCTCCTACAAATTCGAATTGAATTTGTAGGAGGTAGGACAGGCAGGATTTGAATTGAAATAAAATAACAATGTAAATATAAAACGTTGTTTATTACGAACTCCAAAACAGCGTGGTTTTCATGTTAGCATAAAAATGCTGCATCTGTTTAGTTGAGAACACTAACATTCGACGCATGCGCAATGGCTTAAAAGCGTCGCACAGCCGGCAATCGCTGTCCTCGTCTGACAAATGATGTTACACGCTAACTCTCTTTCACTCTATCTTAAATATTTAGTATCTTTAACAGCCAGTAACCCTTATTTGCGGCCAGATTTAATTAAGCAACTATATATGATAATTAATAGAAAAAAATTAGCTTCAATTTGACATATAATTAATAAATATAGGTTATAAACGTATAAATTTATCGAAATCATACCTGTTTACACCTGGCTGCAAAGAGGTGCGGCCAGGTGCGCAACGGCAACCGTGATTTTTTAGAATCTTCATATTAATTACCGTAATGTAGACGTTATTTTATTTAAAAAATAAATAAACGAAATTTTTTACCAAAAATCAATTAAAAATAATTTAATTAAAAATAATGGCGGCCAAATTTTGATAGGCACCCGAGTAAATATATATTCTCTTAATTATAAATAAACATAAAAATTTGGTTTTAAACAAAAAGTCGATGAGCGCACCAATCCTGCAGTGGGATCTCGTACTATTCCTGACATTGATTTGGATTACGCGTCAGTATTGCGAGGTCTTCAGTAAAAGCTAAGATGGACTCAGTGTATTTGTTATTTACTTTAAACCGACAACCCCATTTCTTTTCGTGACGTATTAACTTGGTGATTAAGATATTAATTACTATGTTAAATGCTATTGGTGACAAGCAGCATCCCTGAAACAGCCCCACATTATACCGTAGTGGTTCTGTGTGGTCTTTTTGGAAGCTTATAGCAAATTTTAGTTTTTAATTTCACCAGTAAAAAAGAATTGCGAGACTATTTGGTACTGGCGGGAACAATTAATCACTTTTTCTATTGGCGCACTAACCACAGACAAAAAGAAGTAAATTCACCATTGATAACCAAGAATAATCTTGGTTATCAATGGTGAATTTACTTAAAGTTTTAAACAGAGAGAAAACAAAAGTTATACTTATTACAGTGAAAGTTTTGTTTATTATACGCGTACAAAATGTTCTATTTAAATAGGAAGTTGCATGAAATGAACAAGCAATAGGTAGGTGTATTAATTTATTTGTTCATTTGAACAGGACATTTTTGGTATCGTTTTTTTTTAGAATAATGTAACTCAACCTATAACATGAAAAAATAAATATTATCCTACTCGTGCGATAATAACAATCAAAAAACTACTGTTTTATAATAGGTATCATTATGTGCCTAATTGCGGGAAGATTAGAGACATATTATGAGCAAGAGATCTTGACATTGCCTCAGCCTGTAAACATAGCTTAAAATGTAGCCCTTTCAAAATTCCCAACAATAAATGTTCAGCCTTCAACTTTATCTCAATCAAAACGAGCAACTTGGCGCTGATTTTAACAAATATAAAGACAAACAAGTAAGTAACAACGCAATGATTTCGTTCAACAAATACCCAAGTCCAATAGTTCATCGTTGGTCGACTCATCAGTAAATAATTCAGTCGCTTTTAATTTTTAATTTATTAACCTAACCAGTTTAGTATATCTAACAAAGGAGATCGAAAAAGGATTTAGGACCTACATAGGCTAACATTAGCTGCAAGCCGGTACAACGGATGAGGCTCTCGTGCAAGCTCTCGAAGTTGGGGGATCAGACAGCAGTCGCTTCCGTAATATTCCACGATCTGCAGAATAAGCACCAGAAAAGGTGCAGTCGAATCTACTTAAGACCTTTTGGTTCTCGATCCGATCGATCTTTCTAGAACCACCGGAGACTAAGGTCACGGTAACCACGTCCCTTCAGGGGTCCGTGCGCCTATCTGCCACCTGAGTGGTTTAAAAAACCTTTCTCTTTGCCGCAAGAGTAAATGGAAAGCTCGGTCCATTCCCATTTACTCCAATAAGGACCAGCCCAATAAGGAGTCCGTGTGGTATGTGTGTTTAAGTTTCCAATTTATTTTTAAATCGAATATTGGTCAAGCCATTCAGAAGTAAGGGTGTAAAAGACGCCATTACGAATATAATGTAGGTAAGGTAAAAGCACCAATGGTAGACATTTCTAAGAGCAAATCAAACTTCACTCTACATAATTACACATATTTTTTGAAGAATGGTCGTGACGTCCATTTTAAACTTGAAAACAAAATTTAGACATTAACTTTAGCAGATAAAATCTTTAAGAACTAACATATTTTTACTTTAAATACAATTATTATATACATAGTCGTAAACACCAATAGTAGACAATCATTTAAACCTGACAGAAAATCTAGTCATAAAAATATGGCAATGATCTACGTAGGTCAACAAGTTACATATTTATAAAATCCATACCAAGAACAGTGATAAGCATTATTATTAACAATCCCTTAACAAAAACCTTCAGAAACAACTGGCGCCAATTCAATATTTAGATACTAACGACAGTGTTGCGAATTTTCGAACATGTATTATATTTGCCATTAGATGTCTTTTAAGTAAATAGTCAAGTGAACAAGATAGTTACTTTTCTCACAATAAAGATTTTTTCGAAAGTGTCGATTATTGAGCCAGTGTTGACCATTGGATCTTTTACCTTACCCACATATAAAGGTAACCCAGCTTTGAAGTACGGCGAAATTTATAGGGTATTGATTTATTGGTGTACTTATCGGAAGTAAAACACTATTTACTTTCCTATAAGACGTAATAAACTATGAATGATTACCTACATCAAAAACTTTAATAGTTTTTTACCCGACTGCGCCAGAGTTATTTTCTATAGTATTCAAGAGTATGTAATGTATGTATGTATGTATGTATGTACGTATGAATGTATGTATGTATAATTGTTTGGTACGCTCTGCAGCCTAAATGGCTCAATGGATTTTAGCTTGAGAGGTGTCGTTAGATTTGTATTTACTGTGAGAGTGACACTGGGCATATCAAAATAAAAAAAAAACAAAATGGTGGATTTTGGTAAAAAAATAACACTTAAATTTATCGAGTGGGGTATCAAAATGATGGAAATTAAAAGTCGAAAATAAAATAAATTAACATAAATAAAAACCCTACTGATGCTGAAAAGATCGAAACAACCTTTATTGCAGGCGGCCCATTTGCAAATCTCAAATTCGATGAAAATTAATGGGTACCGCCTGCTATAAAGCTTGTTTCGATCTTTTCAGCATAAGTTGAGTTTTTATTTTTAATAAAAATGTTTTTAATAAACAGTCTCAATTTAACGTCTAATATTTGAAGCAAGGAGAAGACACCAAAGGAAATAGTTCGAAGGGGTGGTAGGTTTGAACCAGTACACTGTCTATAAAAATCCAACGCTAGTAAATAAATAATATTTTATTTAACCTAAGTGATTTAAACGTAGTAGCAGATTCGTAGTTTGAGCTACGCTACGTACGTAGGTGTGCTACGAGTTGTAATACGTCAATAAATTAATAAGACTCAATTAACTCTATGTGAGCAGCGGCCGGCAGCGCAGCATTTTTTGAGGTAAAATATTACAAACTGTTTTGAATCTTATTTACGGGAGGAAAGGCTCATTGTCATTTGCAAGCAATAGAGGGGCAGCGTGGCCCCACGAGACGTGGTGTGACTGCACGAACCTCTTCGCAGCTATTTCCGGTAACAAATTCCAGCCACTGTCGGTTGCTGCTGTTTCAGTGGGGATTTATAATTTACTATCAAGCAATCAATTAGCCCACTGCAGTCCACTGCCGGACATAGGCCTCTCCCAATGTGCGCCATTTCGTACGATTCTCCGCCTTCCGCATCAATAATTTACTATAATGGTATAATAAAAAACACAAGCAGAAAGAACAGAATTAACTATGCGCGCTGAAGAACACTGAAGATATATTAGGAATCTAAAATGAAAATATGACTTTAAAAAAAGTAGCGAACGAGAACACGGTACACTACGGTAAACAGTTATACACCATACTACAATAAGCCAACTACAACCCCACTACAGTGTGGGTGGAATAATAAGTGTCTACAATGATCAAGCTTGCGCTATGAAGACGCAAAAAGAAAAAAGGCTTCCAGCTCTCATCGGCCATTCACACAAAAGTAGCTAGATGGGATTGGTTCAAATTTGACACACATCATTATCATCATCTTAGCGTTGTTCTCCAAAGTATACCAGGCCTTGAGCTTAAAGCCTGGTGTCCGATTGGACGAGAGATATTTTTTGGACTCATTGTAGGTAGAAGGAGATTTATATTCATACTAGCTGTTGCCGCGGGATGTCGGTTATCGCTTAGTGTTGAGTCAGCATAGTAGCTTTATGCATGCAAAGTCTCAGCCCGATAGGTTTAAAATTTACAAAGTTTCATACAAACTTTCATCCCCTATTTTATCCCCTTGGGGGTAGAATAAATCAAAAGGTATAAAGATAAACCTGCGTGACCCCTGATTGTGTGTGTGTGATTACACTTTAAACCAACGCTAAACTAGGTTTAGCGTTAGTTTAAAATCACAATAATCACATACGTCAGAGTTGTCATTTTTTAGGTTTTCATTATTTAGCTTGTGATTATTCGTACATATTTTTGCTCGTAATGGATATTTAGTGGTTTTTTGTGCTATTACTATTGATCTTGTATTGTTTTGTATTAACAATTTTTTTTTAATCCTCCTCTGTTTGGTTTAGCTTATACGATTTTTATGTAAGCGACTGCCGTTTAAAGCCTTCACCAGAGTCTCGTACAGCGATCAAATTATCATTTTATAGATAAAGGAAGGATATCAATAACTCTTTTAGTCTTTAATATATTCTTTTGGTTCACGTGGGTGTATATAGTATTATGTTTATAAACTGCAATTAAAAGATCTATTTATAAGCGGTACCTGAAGTGGAATCCATTCTGATTCCTCTTTAATCCTTAAATTCATTTGATAGCTTTAACAGGTGTTTCACGAAACCCGACTTCTGTTTATAAATAGTAAATGAAGTTAAATTAAATTTCCTCGCCTCTTTGTTGTTCACTTTCAATTAATTGTCGTGGGTGAGGTATCCAAAACACAATAATAACATATTTCCAGACAATGTTTTTGATTAATGAAGGTAATTGTTCAAAAGGTTCTTAATAAACAACCTGTGTGTGGCGGTCAAACTGCAAACTGAGTAACTTCTTCTTACTTTATTTCCAAGAAGCTGGGCGTACAAATCCTCTTAATTACTAAAAGCAAACGTCATCCAGTTGTCCAAAGTATTCCTAATATAAATCGTAAATAATTTATCTTTACTTTCTTCAGAAGTGGAAATATTATTTCTGTCACACATACTCGTATTGATATTGCACTTGTACTTTTCCACGATATTTATTAAAACCTGACCGGTTTCGCTTTACGGCATTCTCAAAGGTTTACATTGGTTTTATGAACAAGTCAAAATTGCGTGGCTAGGCTGTTTTGCTACCGTCACAAAGATTTCATAGGCATACGTACATTGGGTGTGAAACAAAACGGCTTTTGACTAAAATTTTGAATTTATGAAGGTAGGCCTGGTAAAGTTTTGGCGGATAGATCAAAAATCTTGGCTTTATACGAGATCTGATAACTTTATCACAGGGTAAGGCTACGAAGACTCGTCTTGGCAACATTTTTACATGAAAATGTTTTTGGTGGGTTTCTTTTTTCTGAATTATCAGTATATGTAACAACAAGTTGCAATTAAGTGCCATCAATCATCAGTATTGTTAGTTATTATTGTCATTCATCTGTCCTCTCCTGTTATAACTTCCAATTAACTGCTGCTTTTGGAAAAAAATTAACACGGCTCGTATGGATAGTAAGGCACAGACATGAAATCCTGACCTATTACCGTTTAGGTTACGAAAAGAAAAATACTATTAGAACACGCATTGCCAGCCAAACTTAAGACGGGAGTCGAAATAGGAAAATAGTATGAAAAAAGTGAAGTCTCTCGAGTAGTGCTTAAGCCCGATATTAATTGCGTGGATTGTACATCTCCTAGTGGACGTATTCGTTTTAAGTAGTGCTCTATTATTACCCCACTCAGACATATACTTAGGCCTAAAAACCACAGACAGTGTTATAAAAAAATCTATAAGAACATAAAATACGTAGTTCGAGACATCTAAATGCGAAACTTTTGCACTCCCATATTGAACATTGTCGCAAAAGGGTGTGTACATAACTGTGCGAATTTCGCTATGTCCCGTTTTAATAAATCTCTATTTACAATTCCGCGCTCGCCGAGTGGGAAGGCTTAAGCCAAGACATTTTTCTTCATTCGCGAGTGTGTGCTAACAAACTCGGTGGCATGGCGTCGCGCGGTTGGGGACGTTACCCTTCTCAATCTTGGTGAATTCGGTTAAAATCATAAGGCTACGCCGACAGCGACACATAAAACTTTTATTTTAATATCTTTTCATTAAATAATAATGTTTCACGTGGTTTAGCATAAGTAATATAATTAATGTAGCCAGAAAACCAGGTTAGGATGGTTCACTACTAAATTTGTTATCAGAAAAAATTACTTACTGCATGCATAGATTTAATCTACTATATGCCTGATTCTGATACCTGCCTTTAGTCGAATAATCTTAGTACACTTCAATCTAATGAGTGTTCTCTCATTCATCTCATGGCGTTGTCCCTCAACACTCGTCCGCCGTGCATCTCCTAACCTGTTTCAAATTATAAAATTAAGCTTAGAAGTTAGTACCTAACAAATACAACGAGAATAAATCGTATATAAACGCAAACGGAATATTATTGAATAAAAATAAGTGACATAAATTGATACCAAGAAATATAACACTCTTTGATATACAAAACCAACATCGCCTACACCAGCGCAACTTATTTCGAATTTAAAGTGACACAAAATGATAGACAAACAAAAAATATTGGTGTCTGTAATAACTTTATAAATATGAAAGATACCTTTCTTTTTATGAATTATTCTCTTGCCTTAATTCATTTTCCCCAGTGCTGGAGTTGTTTTAAGCGTTGACCACGTACCTTGATTATATAAAACGATTCTATGGAGATGACTTTATAACTAACTTAGACGCTGTGTTATCTGAATACTAATGAATAATAGCTTAGAGATTCGCCACGTCGCCGGCCGACTTTCATTGCAGTAGCTTCCGTACTTGAGAAACATTCTCTTTGTTTTCCTTTTTGAAAAATAATAAATACTCTGTTGCGATAGTTTCTTGGCTGTAACAACACAACGAGATTAGATGCTTCATATGAGGAAAGAGCTTTAAAATAATACGAAATAACAAGCTCACTAAATCTCATCGCCTTAACCTAAGAACTGTGAAATTGAAGTTCGAGATGAACACTCCGCAGTACATCGGAGGTAATTATATACTCGGCTCCACCTCTGAATATGAGGTAATTGTGTTCCTAACGGGACATTATGGCGGACCGTAACTTTTCAAGTAAATGTTCCCAATGCGTTTTATATCTGAAAGTACCACTCGCGTTCAAGAGTAAAACCTACTTCCATACGTTGTCCGCCGGGGTCACTCATAAATTTCAATGTACTATTCTGGCTAGCGTACTTTAAGTGAAATATCTACTCCATTTGGGGATCCAAACAGCGAAACTACTTGATGAATTCCAATACTCTTACGTGACTCACAATATAAAGCACAGGTATCTTTATGAGCATCATCTTAGATCGCCCTTTCTCGACATTACTTTTTTATTAATTTCGTAAATAATGGACGCTAGATGAACGCGTAAATCGTGCGGTAGATTCACAATGTTTTCTCTACGTTTTGAATCGATACTTTAAGTAACCACTATACGCCTTTCTTTAATAGGGTACTTGCAGAGGTAGATCAATTAACCTAGTATATTTTCTAGTGTATAGATTTCAAACTGATATTTGCATTATTTACTCATACTTCAACTTTCGTTTAGAGAGGTTTTTTGAAGTGAAAACTTCTTTAGCGGCGTTGGATGGGTGTAAAATGTTATGGAAGCGTCAGGATTAGTTGACCTTTGAACCGTAACCGACGACTGACGTCATACAAGATTGGTACAGACTATCTATTTTGCAATTTTCAGTAGATAGCGTCGTAGCTTAAACGGTTAGCACTTCGACTGTAAGTCCTTATAGTTTCAGATAGTATCGGGTTCAAACCACCTGGCCTTCAGGGATTTTTTGTGATTGTTTTTTCTTATTATAATTTATTACTTTTGGTGATTATTTTTTCTTTTTGTAATTTATTACTTTTTATGATTATTTTTTCTTTCTATAATTTATAATTTTTTGTGATTATTTTTTCTTTTCATAATTTATTAATTTCTTCTGTCAGAAAATTAGCAGAAAATAAGTGATAGGTTCTATGATTAGCGCTTTATTATAGGTATGGTGTGGTATGTTCTTTTTTATCTTTTTCTATGTATATAACGAAGAAAGAAAAAAAGGAAAATGTTTTCACTTCTGCCGGCACTCCCAGAGTGCAACCCGTCTTTTTTTCTATATACCACTGAGGTAGCAGACAAGCACACGGCCCATCCGATGGAAAGTGGCTACCGGGCCTATCGACGTGTGCAACACCAGGGGAGTCACAGTCGTGCTGCCGACCCTGTAAATACAGAGAGTTTCTGTGCCGTTAGCGTAGAAGACAAGGCAGGAATAGCCTTTTTTATTCCCACTGACAGCACAAAAACTCTCCATTGAGCTCTGGCTACCCTACTCACAGCCGGGAACACACATAACACGAGGTTATTACGGCCGCGGTATTCTGTAGAGCTGAGGCACTTCCCGAGTCGGACTGCTCAATTGGACGAAAATACCGTCGTGCCCTATCTCCCAAACTAGTAGGTAATAATATCACTTGAATACAACAATATTGATTGAATATTTAGTTTATAATAACATGCTCTAATACTCGATTATCTTCGATATCATCAAGCTGGTATACCTACTGACTGACGAAGCTCTAGCGCAGGCCTTCGTCTCGGATTTGGGAGCCAGATGGCAGTCGCTGCTATGAAAATCATAATACATGCCATATCTAAAGGCCGTGAAGCAGTAAACAGGCCCTGTACACCGAGGTGAAGGCTTCGAATGCAACCGCCAATGCTGAATATGTTAATACTCTATCACAGTTCATTTACAAACTTTTGTCAATATCATAAAAAGAGTTCATCAAAATTATTTGCTGTATTTGAGCGGCTGGACATATAAATAGACAATTACAAGAAATCATACCTTTCTTTGGAAGTTAAGCGTGGTTTTCAAGAAAAATGTGTTACAAGATGTAAATAATAACAGCTCTGCTACTAAAATAAAACTAAAAAACCTTTATATTAAACGCTTCGTTCCAGATTTCCCGGTCGCTCTGAAACATAGGGCCTAATAAATATTCCCGCTGTCGGATCTCCCTTTGTGGCGAGACGGGCTCTGGTTAAGATGAGGAAAACCGCTGAGATTTGTACCATAAACCCTCCTGTCACCGGAAAACATCGTACATGCGATACCATCGTAGCTGAACGGGAAAATATTCTGTACAATCCGACGAATTACTGCGCGGTCGGAACACTTGGATTTTTATAGATACTCTCAAAACCAAATTGATATTAGCATTTGGGCTCGATTTATCGTTTACACAATGTTGTGTTGTTTCCGGTACCGTACAAAATGTCAAGAGGCTCGGTACCGTTACGTCACGAATACTTACTTATTTGTTATTAATCAATTGGTGCACCACTGCTGGTCATGGGCCTCTCCCAATGTGCGCCATTTCTTCCGATCCTCCGCCTTCCGCATCCAGTCTTTTTTGTTATATGAGTTATAACTACGCCAGTGATTCAAGACTTCGCATCGGTCGCAACTCAACCGCCGAAGTCGTCGTCACCCGGCCCTGCACCACTGAAGATGTCGACCGCAGTGATCGACGAAACGTCTGGAACGCAAGTTTCACATAGACCACGGCCAAACAGCCCGGAAGCAGTATATTCTACATATAACTTTTTTGTTTGGATTCTAATAAGGTTTAAATAGCATCTACTGGTGTTTTCGTTGGACTAGACTTTGGTCTGATTTTTCTATTGAGAATATTTCTGTAAGTCATATACTCACATAATATCAAATATTCTCAATAGAAATATGTTACGATTAAAACGCGTTTTCCCTAGTTGAACCTTAAAATGACGCCTGTCACCTAATAATTTAAGATAACATTAATAAATCAGAATTATCTGTCTCCTAACAAAATAGTAATTGAAGCACAAAAAGTTTAAAACGCAGGCGTGTCGATTTAATTTAAGCCAGATATTTGAACCTTAGATTGTACCATAACCCCCAAGCTTCCATCAGACATGCATTCCTCTCAGATCTGAGGCTGCCCTTTTCACCTTATCAATGACAGTTTGCGGCGGACCGTTTCTCCTAACTCATTGTGAATTCAGTCAGTCGAGATAGTTCTATAATATGTAAATACTGTTATAACAATATTGTTTAATATTTAAATTTATGCAAACGTCAAACTGAATTATTTCATTTTGAACCGATGTCACCTCATTTCATTGTCATTTGAAACAATAAATCATACTGGTATTCCTTGACCATATATAAAATCTAGAGACGCAGCAAATATCATTTTCTACGTGGTGCAAAAATGGCTACTACTTCGGTATAAGTTGACATACACATACATCCTATGACATGCACATGTTGACAATTTAAAGAACAATATTGACATTAGTTTACTCACACATACCGCGTTTTTCATGCCATTTTTTGCAATGTATTGTTTTAGCAAAGCTGTGTCCATATAGTGTGTGGTCTAAACGGTATTTACTCTTTTCATGTGCATTAATGATTAGTCCAGCAGTTAGTTATGTGATCCTATAACATATGTGATTATAGTATAAATGTAACAGTAGTCAAGTATATTAAAATATTAATTTAATATAACCAGTGGTTGATCATTTTGTTACCTCGTCTTCGGTTCTTCGCATCGCAAAGTCACGATAAAAACTTAATTAGTTACTAAACAGAGATTATAGTGTCGAAAAAATCTTCAGGATGCATTTGCATATGGAAATACGTTCACAAAGACACTTGTTTACATAACAATAAGGTTTTAGCAGCTGGGTTAATCCGCTTATTTATGTCGAATCACGAATTATGCAGTTAACGCGATAACCTCTCGCTACTAAGTTTTGAGCCCGGTCTTAGGTACTGCATGTCCACATTTTTTTTAAATACGAGGACCAGTCAGTTTTCTCATTTTATGTTTTACATCTACATAGAAAATTGTCCGTTAGCAATCATTTCGCTATCTATGATAAACTTATTGGAGTTTCACAGCCGCCTTTCAATTTCAATGAATAAAGAAATACATTAGCGTAATCTATTAAAACATGGCCATATGTTTTGTATTGTTATAACAGTAAAAACAATTCAAGTGCGATATTAACTTCTAAATTCTGAGTAGAAGTAACGCTTATTTACATTGACATATGAGTGAAAAGAGTTCTACTGTGCATTTCTCAGCAATCAACTTTAAAGATTTTATAGATTATTATAATATATTCTCTCACCATGTGCAAGTGGAATTAAACTACCTCGTTTTGAGTTGGTGATATCGGCCAAAGCGATGTTGAAGAAGATACACTGGGCTAACGTAAGTGAGTGATTCCACTAACGTTGGCTAGAGAGCAAAGGAGCTGCTCATCGTAGGCCTGAATCACAGAGGGTGTAGCCCCTTGCACTTCATAGCAAGGCCAATGGTTGTTCAACAGGTCTGCTGAAATACCAGGGTTTCCTTCTTATATTACACTAACGATCGGCTTCGCACGGGTGGTAAAAACGATGCTGTGGAAGTCCAATGTAGCCTATGTTACTCAGGGTGAATGTAGCTTTCCAATGGTGAAAGTTCTTGAAATCGGAGTACTTTTTGAGTTTATTCATTACAAACATACAAATCTTTCTTCTTTATAACAGTAGTGTAGACCAGGGGCCTTGGTAAGATATCCCCGGTCAGAGCACTTTTAACTCTGATTTGTTAGTTTTGACTATTGACATAGTCATCACAATGTTAGCTCGCAACTGCCTGATACCAAGGCAATATTTAAATTCCAACTTTTTGCATCTAAAAATATCGTGAAACCGACTACTAAGCAAAGTTTTTTTTTAAACAAAATTACATAACCATTTGTGACATCATCATCAGAGGACAAGATAACGATTACAATAAATATCTAATTAATCGTTGACGAGATCTCTATCGCATGAAGTTTGCCGACTCTGAACAATATAAGAAACGAGCCGAACTTAATTGGGTCACGAACAAGCCCGTGTCGAACATGGGACGCTATTAATTGAACCACTTCTTCCTTCGCATTATAGACGAAGACACGGCAAGCCTTAAAAATAATTACTTGTCATTTTGTTCAGGAGAGAACGCTCACTCAAGTTTTATTCTAATCCGTGATGGTTCAACTGAGTATTCAACATTGTAGAATATTTTATCTTTCAAATGTTTGTAACTCGAATGAATAATAGCTAGCTATGAATACTTATTGCTGAGGATAGTTGAGTAGAGGCTAGAGGTATATAGTCATAGCTACTGACTAATTAATACAAAACATTCTGTAGGCAAACATAAAATACAAGCAGGGCACAAATAGGTCTTAAATCTAATCCGTATGAATTAATTTGTCAATTTAGTGTACTAATAATATTGTATAGTCAGTAAATGATTATCCGCCTACTCTTGAATCAATTATTTGAGGTCGACGTGACACGTTATGTAAAGACCGATATTTGTAACGTTTATTTTTTAAATATTGTGAAGTCAACATTAAAGGCATATTAAAAGTGTTCAGAGCTACCGAGAGCAAAATACAATAAAACTTCATGACACTGTAAGCTCATTCTGCATAAGTAATACCCAACACCAATAGTTCATTTTCACAGAATAACTAATAGGCAATAAGAACCTATGTACTTTGGGATAACTTACCCACAGTAACAATGTATATAGCCCGAATACTTTGAAATAAGTTACCTAAGTCTATTTCAAACTATGGGAAAACCAACGTCTTTTGTCTTCCCGTGGTCATGACTACTGAGAAGTGACCACAACCTTGGGATCAGATAAATAATAAATGAACACCAAATATTTATTGTACTATCATATCTTCAGATATATCATTACTTCTTACCATATTTTCCGGTTATATTTAAGATCAAGTTATGCAAAAAAATTCGTCTTTTGAAATCTTACTTTATGACAAAGCAAAGAGGTATTTCCTTACGTCATACATGTAAAATTATTTATAGTCATTCCTGGAGGTGTAAAGTACTAAAGTATATGAATCACCAGTAAAAAGGTTTGGCTCAACGCTCACGTACCAGTACCACCTTTGGTATTCAAAATTAAAATGCAATAATTATTAAATTAATTATTTTTTTTTTTTTCATAACATAATACTAATTAATACTAACGATTATTAATGCTATTAGTACGTTACAAAGGCTGTTTTGTAAATTATTTGCGCTGCAGCGCTTTTTGTGCTTCACGATTTTTTATTTAAGTACACACAACGGCAGAAGTAACGGAACACAAAATTATGGTCTGGGGAGGGATATGTTTAGGAGCTCGCACAAAGTTAGTGGTAGTCGACGGCGGAAGTCTGACTGCTGATCGGTATATCAAGGAGATTTTAGAGGAACATGTGTACTTAATTTTAATGCAGGATAATGCTCGGGCTCACAGTGCTCGCTCAGTACAGGCATACCACCATGTTGGTGCTATGGTAATGGAGTGGCCAGTATGGTCCCCGAATATGAATCCGATTGAAATCAAGAATGCCACCTCCTAACAATCTGGGTGAGCTACAAAATACATTAGTTGAATAATGCCAGAAGTTGCCCCAAGAAATCATTGACATCATCATTCGCAGCATGCCCTAACGGATAGAAACCTTTATCAGGGCACGAGGGGGAAACACTCGTTATTAAACATGTTGTTGTTGTTTCATGTTTATTTAGAATATAAAAATTGAATAATGATAGCACTTGTACTTACATTATGACAAAATGTTATATTTGAATGTCTTGACTATTAATACCCAGAGTTAGTAGAGTCCTAGAAATTACTTGATGGTATTTTTAAAAACAGTAAATAAGTACCTGGGTACATACAAGTGATACCTTAACAGGTACACACTACACACTTTAAGTACAATAATAAAATGTCACATAAATCATAACAGTGCAATATAAGATATGCATCAATAACTTAACAAGCCCCCTACGGTGCACCTAATGGGTTAGTCATGAAATAATATTGGCGATCGTGCTTTGTATTTTATAGCGTGTCGATGATTAGTTTTGACAGTTATGTAGATGAAGGAGGTAGGAAGCAACAGTATTTCTGTCCTAATTGAGCAGTCCGACTGGAGAAGTACCTCCCACCCTACAGAATACCACGGTCATAATAACCTCGTGTTGTGTTCCCGGCGGTGAGTTGGGTAGCCAGAGCTCACTGCCAAAGGACCTGCTTTACCTACTGCACTGAAAGCAAACTAAACTCTCAGTTCTTACCAGGTTGGCAGCACAAGTGTGACACCCTGGTGATGCACACGTCCGCTTTCCATAAGGTGGGTTGTGTGCTTATCTGCCACGTAAGTGGTAAAGGAACAAAGGAAGTCTTATTTTTTAAAAGAAGAAGAATACATATATTATTTCAAAACATAAAAAAATTCTATTCAAAATTACACAGCCAATAAACCGTTACTCATGTTTTCTCCTCTATTGGCACAGAAACAGCCCTTTTCCTTTCCTCTATAATCCCTACATCACTTTGGGTCTCAGGTATAAGAATCTCAGCATGTAAATATGCTGAGATTCTTATACCTGGTCGGTCCTCATATTTGGCATATATTATATCCTTGAGGCCCACATTACGAAACACTACTTTTCCTAATACCCTGGTTAATCTACACATCCGAAGCTACAATAATGCCTCTTAAAAAGTCATCTTCGATTCAATGCCTGGCTTTTTTTTATTTGGGACCAATGGTCAAAACAGGATTTTTATGATTTTCAGCGAAACGGTAAGTTTTATCCTAAAACTGTCTGAGACAAAGTTAAAGACCATGCAATTATCTAAAAAGCATTTTCAGTCAATGAAACGTTTTCCGGCCTTTATGCTACAATCACGCTAATGAACGAAATGAAAGCGGTAAGTGTGGATTAATTTCATTTCAAAAGACATTAAAACTTGCTGTCAAGAATGAAAAATAATCTCAGCATTAAATTATTGCTTACAAGATGAATGGAGACAGATAGGGCCGACCGCGGATTACGCCCTCAGCTAGAGTTGTACCGATGAGAATCGAGTTTATTTTATCACTACACTAATTATTTTTCACGATCACAACTTTAAAAAGTTACAAATTTTTTATCGCTTAAATATTCTTGCAGGTTAAATACCGCGTTTGCACCAGATTAAGTCATTTGATTCTTTTTTGGACATTTCATCTGAAAATATTATCAAATTCTCAATCCCAACACTTCTAACTCTCGAGAAAAACGAAAGGATGGTTTGGATCAAAATAAATTGTTAGCTTAGGACTTCTTATTTAACTTCTTATTAAAATACGCTGCGAAGGTGGAATGATTTTTTCCGCGCCTACAGATAAATCGGATAAAATCCGAGCTCAGTTAGACTCTGAAAAAGTTAGTAATGAGCCTTGACTATTTTAACAGACAAGACTAAACCTGCATTATTACTGAGCACGTATCTCCATCACACTGATCGGTAAATTCGCACTTATCAACGAAACCAAAAAACAAGTGAAATTGCTTAAACCTGAACTACATTTGTTATGTCAACTGTATACCGTTTTATTGCAAAGCAACATCAATGACTTTAATTATTGACAATATTGAAGGGACCGTGGTGCCATCCTTCAGTTCACAGAAGCCTAGTATATACCTAGTTAAATCATTTCTAAGTACATACTAGTCTTCACACTTCTCCAGGTGACTTGATAATGACGTAATCAATCGTCTGTTTATTCATATCGAATGATCTCGATGAGGCGCTTCGTCGTTGTCCACTCTATCATGTAATAGTCTGAAGTTAAGGAAAGAAAGAAATGTTCAGCTCTTTATCTGTTTCAACTAATTACAAGTTTCTGTAGCGGTTTAAGGAATGTGCTACGGCGAAACTAAATAAATTCTTTTTATGGTTACGTATTTGCATATTTTATTTAATTTTATCCCATTAATGTTTAGATTAAATTTTAACTGAACACGCTTTAAAATTGGTTTGAAGTTTATTCATTTAAATAAATGAAATATGTACCGAGCAAAACGTAGTAAATAGGAATCAATGGGCGAATATAGAAAAAATGGTCGATAGATTTTCTAATTAATTTCTTTTTTTTCTTTTTTTGCACAATGTCAAGTATACACACATACATATACTCACGCCTTTAAATCCCCGTAGGAGTAGGCAGAGTTGTATTAACACCTATATTTCGCCAACTATGATTTTAGATCCCACGTAATAGGGTAGGGTACGAGCCCATTGCCTTCAGGCGGGCACTTAATCATGGGCTGTGTGTGTAGAATGTCAAGTATTTAATCAAATATTTGAAAATTCTGTTCTATATGACATTGAACTTTCATTTTACAGAAGTTCACCGTTTAATCCCTATTTGCCCTGTTTTACGGTCTATTTTCATGAAAATATCTGATTGGATATCATACATTATGCACTTTTTCTTTAAAATTATTTAAACACATTAGTCATATGTAATTTAAGTCCGCCTTCAAATTATAAGCCCGAAGAAGCGCTCCTGTGGCGCGTTACAGCGCCACTTCCAATTTTCATAAAATTTCCAGAACTCAGCGTTACTTAGCGCCACTCGCGTAGGGTAGGGGAGCCGTAGAGGGGATTTCTGGATTTACTCGGTGAAGTACATTACTGGAATTTACTGAAGCATTATTTTTTAATCTTTCCCTTTTTTAACAAAATTAGTAAGAGTAATGATTTTTGCCCTGAATCCATACTGCACCACAATACACCATGCACCATATACGCATGTAATAAAACATACGTAGGACATGGATACAATCAATCTGACGCGTTCGAGTATATCTAAGCAACCGTTTTCTACATTTTTGAAAATCTATAACCGCTCCCCACGCCGATGAACTAGGTATATCAAATATGGCTTTGCTCTTTTCATTTACTCGAGCGCCATTGGGACCTGAGGGAGCAAGCTCCCTCAGGTCCCTATGACGCTCGAGTAAATCCCAATTTAGCATCGTCGTCTCTCCTACTAAGTAAACTGTTACGACTGTCTAGACGAGTCCAGACAGTCGTAATGTTGCAGTCTGATATTAATTAAAAATATTTAAAAAGAACCATAACTAAAAATAAAATATAATTAAATTACGATAAGCTAAATATTTATCGTTTATCGTTCCCGGCGCAAAGGGGCCCAAGATACTAACAGCGTTGCCTCGTTGAGTTGCAATGCCATGCTTTGCCCCAGGAACGAGCCGGAGGGGGAGGCACTGCCTTGCTCTTCGATACAGCGACCAATTTCTGCAATCAGGCTCTTTGCCTCCGATCCCCAACTGCCCAAAGTCTCGACCGCACTGAGCACAAAATAATTTTGTGGCTTTATTGCGGCGTAATTTCAAGTTTTTTCTGCTCGCTATATACGTCCGCAGGTGCCGCTGCAGGAGCGTTTTGATTGTTTTGCTTAGATTTAAATAGACTGTAAACTTTGTTAGTTAACATACTAATTACTTTAAAGTATCATTTATCTAAAAATAAATCTGACTATTGTTTTTTTTTTTCATCTCATATTTACTTAAAAACTACACCGAAAGAAGTTTCCACTTTAGAAATACCTATATATACATAACTTCACAGATTTAAAATAATTTCTTTGTACAAAATCAGGGAACACACCGCGGGTACTACACGCCGTGTACACAGTAATCTACGATACGGCATTACAACGAATCGCTTAATTAGAAATGTTGTCGGAACCTACGCAAACGGGCTTGCTTGTTCACCTTACCTCGAGAAACTTATCGCCGAAGCGTGCCCTTCATCCTTTCATTTAGAAAATATTTATTTAGCATCCTTTCCTTAAGCCCCGGTGCTCAGGTGCGAGATCGCCCTAACTCAAATAAGGGGGCAAGATATTTAAATAAGGCACTTGTTTTCATTACACTTCTGTTCGCTGCCGTACCCATTCATTTATTATGATCACCGCAAAACGAATGTAACGTTTCTATTGTTACATGAGTAATTCTTGTGCGATACTATTTCGTAATAAAGCTGTGGAAGTGTGGACTTTTGGGCGAGTTAAAAGATAAATATGACGTATTATTGCAAACACCGAGCATGTATTAAAACAATGTATCAAAGTAGAAGAATAATAATAAAACTTTCTACATCTAAATGGGTGGAGGCATTATTATTAATATTCAATATAGTTCTGGTTTAGGTACCAACCTTTACTAAGTATAGAAAGGAATAGGAATTTCTTTCTATACTTAGTAAGGTTACCAATCTTTACTAAGTATAGAAAGGAATAGTAATTTCCTTCTATACTTAGTAAAGGTTGGTTTAATATAATCTTCGATCAATATAATCCAAGATTGGTGTGTTTTAGCTACTGCGCCGCCGTAGAACCCCATGCTATCATTTATTGTAGGAGGTAGGACACGACGGTATTCCCGTCTAATGAGCAGTCCGACTAGGAAAGTACCTCCGCCCTATCGAATACCACGGCCATAATAACCTCGTGTTGTTTTTGTTTGAGCTTTTGTCCTTCCAGCTGACAGCACAAAAACTCTCCAGTGAGCTCTGGCTACCCTATTCACCGACGGGAGAGTAGGGTGGCCAGAGCTCACTGGAGAGTTTTGTGCTGTCAGTGGAAAGTCCAAAAGCTTGTCCTGCTTCATCTTCTACACTGACGGCACACAAACTTTCTGTTCTAACAGGGTCGGTAGCACGAGTGTGATGCCCCTGGTGTTTAAAAAACCTCAAAAGACACCTAAGAAACGCGTACTGTGATAGGATACATTTTGTGACGTGATTGGGGTCAAAATATATTATAATGGTAACTATATATACCTACAACAATACGGGTACGTTGGTACTAAGTTTGTAATCAGCCTGACCGCTTACTTGGTGATAAGCGCTTTCCGTAACATATATTATTGTTACGCCACTGCTATCACTGGCTCGTTGCCAATCGTGTAAAGATGTAAATGCAGTTTTGCACTGACTATATGTACGATATAGAACAAAGAAAAGCCTACTGAGTTTCTGCTCACAGACTTCTCAGGGCGGGAACGCGTTGCAAACCATGAGTTCGAGTCAGTCGGTACAGGAAACAGTAGGGAAGAAAGAATAAAATAAAGAAAAAAAAATAGCCTTTCCTACAATAAGAACAGAACTCTTAATAAAAATGTGTTCCAAATTCAGTTTCGATCTTGAAATAAAGCGACGTTTTAACGGATTATGTGTGTATTTATCGCAGGTTTATAAGTGCCCAGTTAATGGCAATAGGCTCGCCACCTATTACATTGGGACCTAAACATAAACCGGCGAAATGTGGGTGCTAGCACCTCTGCCTACTCCTTCGGGGATAAAGGCGTGAGTTTATGTTATGTTATGTTTAACGGATTCTGTCGCGGTTTGTTTGTTATAATTCACTTTTAGACCACGTCGGCTACTTTTCATTAGCCATGTTTGCGATTTGAATAAGGATGATAGTTATTAGTATTGATCTGTCAAAATCAAATCAAATGTTAGAAAAAAACATGCAACTTTTTAAAAATCTCAACAGCAAAAGACATCACTTAAATATATCTTGTCCTACAAATACGACAAATATATCTTGACTGTTCAACCAGCTACCTAATTCTATTCTACAACAAATTTAAATGGGTTTAAGGGCAAAATGAAACACTTATTGCTAGGGAAATTTTATTATTTAGTGGACGAATACATAAATGATAAATAATAGACGTAGTTATGGTTTTTTTTTAAATTATTGCTTAATGTATCATTTCAATAAATTCGTGTTCATTTTCAGTATATTTATTTTGGTATTGTTTATTGACATTTTTATATTGACTATTATTTTATGAATTTGAATTTGACAACTTTATTACACAACACACAATTAATTATAGTGATAATTTTTATTAATTGTGTGTAATACATGTTTAATTTCATGGATAGTTGCATGCCACAAGGCTAAATGTAGTGATACATTGTAAGAAACAACTCTGTACCAACACTCTACCTCCATTTACAATATAAATAACTATTTAAAAAAAAACGGTATTCTCGTTACACAATTGTTAAGGAACAATATTCATATCGTGATTGTGTTATCGTTAGATTAAAGTTTAATTTTGAACATGTTTTTATTTCGAGAGTTAGCCCTGTTTTGTCATCTGTGAGATTGAGATTAGACCGAGCCTGAATTATGTTTAGTAGGAGGCTTGGCTTCACATTTCTGTGGATCATGGCAACAGCATGAATAATCCACGAACGAAGGTAACAGCTAACACATCAAATGGTCAAGTTTGACAATGAGTAAACAATCCCATATATTTATTATACATTTTGTAATATAAAAAGAATCAAGCAGTTACAATATAAAACAATTTCCTTGCCGAGCCTTAATCTCTATCAGAAATACATTCATCATACTTTGTGAAATTGAGGATACTATTTCAATTACGACAACTCAAATTTAATTAAAATATTGATCTACAAATTGGTCGTTTTCTCTAATTAGAATTGAAACTCACCTTACTTAAATTGAAAGTTAACGGCATGGTAGTCTAATAGAACTTTGTGTAGGTATAATGTATAGCAATAAGTAACGCCACATTTCATTGCAAAATGGCAAGTTATGATTTGTTTACATACATGTAGATTTGTTTACATTTATAGTTATGTATGTAAACAAATCTTTAAATTCATTTTTTTTATGTAGGACACGTCAATTTGACTTCATCTCGCCTGATGGTAAGCTGAGGGCAAAGTCTCAGAAAAGAGGGTCACCATTATATACACGTACCATGTTAACAATGGTGGCACTCAGCTTGACGGCCTCGTCAGATGCTTTTTCACGCCCTGCTTAAAGGACCCCGGACTGTAGGAAGAACAAACACGTGAGCTGGCAAGGAGTTCCAGGCCTTAATGGTGCGATAAAGAAAGGAGTCACCAAACCGAAGAAATATTCTGCACCGTATACGGATGACATCTAAACCTTGCTCGTGTTGTCCTATGTAGGAAAGGAGAGGGCGGGACCAATTGGAAGAGCTCATCAGAACATTCACCATGGTAGAGATGGTAAAATACTGCCAAGGATGCAACATCTCTACGCATCTGCAGAGGCTCAAGGGTGCTTGTGACCTCGAGATTCCCAATAATGCGGACCGCACGTCGCTGCAACCTGTCGAGAGCATCTAATAAATACTTTGCGGAGCCATCCCAGAGATGCGAGCAGTATTCCACGCAGGACCGAATTTGGATCTTGTATAGAAGAAACCGCTGCTCCGGCGTGAAAAATCGTCTCACTCTGTTCAAGACTCCGAGTTTACGCGAGGCCGTTTTGATGATACTCTCGATGTAGTTTTTGTTATTAAGTTTGAAGCGAACATCCATACCGAGGATAGTGAGGTTGTCCTGCAGTGGCAGTGGCGTGCTCTGAAGAGTGGGAAGGGGAAGGAAAGAAGATACCTTTGCTGTGAATGCCTGTGTCTTCTTGGCATTAAACTCGACCAGGTTCTCAGAGCCCCATTGGAAAATGTTGTTCAAGATCCGGTCAAGCTCAGTGACAAGAACCTACCTTTTATCCGCGATATCCGACTGCTTGTCTAATTTCCTGATTGACTTCTAATTACTGCATTTATGTTGAGTTTTGTAAGTAAATAGATATGTGATATTACGATGTCAATAAAGTAAATAGATACCATCAAGTGATCTTGATGTTGAATGAATTTAAACTTTTTTACGACTCTAGTAACCTTCGTGACTTATTTGATATGTCTAACGTGGTTTCATTTAGTAAGAAACTTTTTAAGCAATAATAATAACAACGCATACCAGCTATTTTATTTCTATAATCATGTAATTGTTTACTTCTTTCAAGCAGTAAGAGAGAAAACGGTTGAGGTGAGCTATACCTCGACCAAGTTTCTTTTTAGTTAATACTAGTCATTGATATTATCGTAAACTGTACTTTAACTGACAATAGAATTAACATAGTCTGTACGAATCTTGTATTAAAAACAATATTATAAATAAAAAACCCGACTGATGCTTAAAAGATCGAAACATGCTTTATAGCAGGCGGAGCCCATTCATTTTCATCGGGTTTGAGATTTACAAATGGCCACGGCCTGCTATAAAGCTTGTTTCGATCTTTTCAGCATCACGCGGGATTTTATTTTTAATAATTTATTGTGTTTTATACTTTTTGTTCTGAAATATATATTTTTGTAATCGTCTTTTAATTTCCTTAATTTTGATACCCCACTCGATAAAGTTGAGTGTTTTTTTTTACCAGAATCCACCATTTTGTTCTTTTTTACTTTGATATACCCAGTGTCACTCTTACAGTAAATACGAATCTAACGACACCTCTCAAGCTGAAATCATCAAGCCGTTCAGGCTACAGAGCGTGCCAAGCAATTATACATACATACATACTGTCGAAAGATATAATCCTCCTTCTGGCGCAGTCGGGTAACTACTGCACTCATTTATGTAAAACATTCTATTCTACGCTTTATATTGCATTTAGATATACGAATCTGAACAAATTGTAGATTTAACAATTTATGTACAACGTGGACTAAAGGCACTTCTAGCACGGAATAGGTACTACGTCAGAAGCTAATATTGTAATACATTAGTTTCTATTTTTTAAGACTAGGTCAACATTTCGCTGATTTTATCATACCAGTTTAGTTATTTGTGCAACAAGTGAGCAAAATAGATTTTTGCAGCGAGTGCTGATTTTGACTCCCAAGCAAGCGAGGGATTCTAAGATTGAATCACGAGCGACTTCTCAGGAAGGCAACTAAATTCCGCATTAGTAGCTTGCTGTTTCAACTCTTCTGATGTTAAAATCTTTACTTCGTCGGCAGTATCGCTCATCTTTTATGATTATTTTAATATTTTTAATCTTATTCGATACATAACTTTCTATTCCCGCAATTTAATAAGGTATATTTTCAAAAAATGGAAATATTTTTAAAAATGTTTCGTATACAATAAGACATTACATAATAAATAATTGAAATAAATAACATGCTTATTCATTTACAAATACTTTCAGATTAATTTATTTACGCGTTTCAGAACGAGTTTTCTTGGGGACGAATTTTGAAATTCGATCTTCAGATTACTTGTGTTTGTCACTCGCTCTTATTTAAGGACGGGAAAGAGACAGAGTGTAGTGTAGTTCAAAAGTTTCCAAATTTTTTTTGAAATCTATGGCTGATACTCTTCATTAAATAAAATTAAAAAGTTACTTTTTCTCACGCAGTGAGCAAAATCGCATTTTAATCACTGTTTTTACGCAGCAAAACTTACATTTTCGAGTTGCTGAAGTGAAAAATTAGTTACGCAGTCAAGCACCCTGTTCACCTGAAAGAAAGACATCGCCAGAACTGATGAAACTGTCGCAACACTACAGTATAATTCTTTTCGGTTCCCAATCAAGCTATCATTAACTATTTGTTTACTGAAAAAACAAAACTTATATTAATAAATATCGGTCAGGGCCTTTCCACAACAGGAAGTAATCACGTTCTTAATAACAAAAACACATTGTTATTTTTTATTCCGTTTTTTAGACTAACGGGTGGGTTTTCTTTTTGATTGAGTTGGTTAACAAAAATATCTAATCACACTGCTACTACACAATATATGATATTCCACACAAAAAAGTACCATTTCAATAAATTAATCTCGAGTTTTGAGCGTACATGGTAGATGAAAAGTTCCATAACAAAATAGCCTTTACCTGAAGCTTAATTTGCGTAGAATATAAAATTACTAGCTGACCCGGCGAACTTCGTACCGCCAATATTTTTCCGCCCGCGTGGCGTCAGATCCCGTTCCGGCTGCACCCTCTACTATATTGAACATGTTTTATACATATAAACCTTCCTCTTTAATCACTCTATCTATTTAAAAAAAACGCATCAAAATCCGTTGCGTAGTTTTAAAGATTGAAGCATACAAAGGGATATAGGGACAGAGAAAGCGACATTGTTTTATATATTATAAAAATAAAATAAAATTATAATGACTCTAGTTTCCATCAAACTCACTAAAACTATTTTTATAACACACTTCATATTATATAAGTCATGTTCACAGCATAACCGAAATTCACATTGCACCTAGTTAAGTAGAGAACTTTGAACCAAATATTTGTCGAACAAATTAGTAGTTGCATGTTGCTAATGAGCACACTATTATCGGGGTCCACCTATGATATGTCGTTGTTAGAATCCCCTTTCAGGATTATGAGTTGACGGTAATTGTTATTACAATCCCTTGGTATTATGTCGTTATATCAAATAGCCTCGCTATTATATTTTGTCTCGTTTTGTTGAATGAGAACTTGCTTGCAATAGAAAGGGAGAGAACATGGCTTAGTTAAGCCACAGTTTCTCGACATTCATTAGCAGAATATGTTTCTACACAGGTTTAGTATTTTCGCAACTCCCTAAGTGATATCTACAGTGGGAAAGTCAGATTAGAAATATCAAGTAGATACTTTAAAGTAAGCATTTGAGATATAATATACTCGTATATATATTTGAGCTTCAGGTGCAGTCATTATCTTAAGACCGCTTTCCACGCTCCGCGATTTTACAGACGCGTGCGTTATTTCGCGGACTACGCAATGTGGGAAGTGACACGTCCGTGATACTGCAAACATACATGTCATAGTATATGTATCTGCGTCCGCGTCCGTAAAACCTTGCCCCGTGGAAACTCTACTGATTGATATATAATAATAGTTATTTGCAATTAAAGTAATGTTTATAATTGTATACAGATAAAATATATGCAACTGGTTATAAAATAAATATAAAAAATTTGCTAACTTTATAAGACATACAAAAATTTAACAAAAAAGAAGGAAAGACTGCAACCGGGAGGATTTTTCGATGCCTAACATCGAAAAATCCTCCCCATCTATCTCTACTGGTACCGTGCTCCAAAAGCTGGCGGCATTACCACGCTTTGAACGAGGTAAAGGCCAGCCCTATGGTCACGGGACGAGTGGACTAATCGCTTCGCTATACTTATTTATTTATATTTATATCAATCAATCAATCAATCAATTAGCCCACTGCAGTCCACTGCTGGACATAGGCCTCTCCCAATGTGCGCCATTTCGTACGATCCTCCGCCTTCCGCATCCAGTCCGTCCCAGCCCCTTTTTAGGTAATTGGTCCATCTGGCCAGGGGGCGTCCTACTCTTCGTTTGCCTTCTCGCGGTCTCCAGTCTAGGGCTCGTCTACTCCAACGGCCATCGGTCCTTCGACAGACGTGGCCAGCCCATTGACACTTCAGCTTGCTTATTCTGCGAGCTATGTCGGTAACTTTAGTTCTTTGTTGGATGACCTCGTTCCGAATTCTATCCTTCAGAGACTGCACCCTTGAAAATATTGTCGGCCGAGACGAGTGCGCGTACCTAAAAACACTTTTTCAGTACCCGCACACGTACCCACCTGTATAATATGTATTTTCGAGACTATTCTTTTCCTTTTCATAATTTTAAACCATTTCATTTGACATCTCGTATCTTCGAATAGGTAAGGTAGGATTAGATTTCCTATTATACCCATGTTCAAAATTACCGTTACCTACCCTCATAAAATTATATTCGCAAGCTCCTTTACGTAAAGTCAATTGTACTCTTTAATTGAAAGGAGAAAAAATGGTTCCCAAAAGACAACGGCCGAATGCCCAATGACCGAGGTTTAATCTGATTGAACTAAATAGAAACGAGGATCAAGTTGGTAAGTAGGTATGAAACTTTCAAATTAATTGGTTATTTTCCTGTTGTTGAAATATATTATTTAGCTGAACTTATAAATTAAGAATTCAATAAAAATTAAAACCTGAGTGATGCTAAAAAGATCGCAACAAGTTTTATAGCAGCCGGTACCCATTAATTTTCGTTTGGTTTGAGATTTACAAATGGGTACCATCTTTTCAGCATCACTTGGGTTTTTATTTTTAATAATTTATTTTATTTTATACTTTTTACTTATGACTATACTTAGCAAGCAAGCTTTTGTTCATATTTTATGTACCCAAGAACACTTGGGCAATAAATACCTTCTATTTGAGATATGAATCATTGAAATCCGTACGGTGGTTCAAAAGATGTGATGTAATAAAGAACATTACAAACATACATACTATAATACAAGATAGGCGCGAAAAACATAGGCAGTCGAGTAAAGTTGAAAGAAACTTTTTTTTTCCGACTAAACCGCACGCCGTCTCTGGGTCGTAGTGCTAGGCCGAAGGTGAGGTTGTCATGCGACATATCCCTCGCACCCCGGCTGACCCAGGGCCATCCCTCTCGGTCTGGCCCTGGGGGGACCACGCGGTCCCCGAAAAGTTGAAAGAACCAGTGAAGAAACAGGTGCGTCGGTTCTTATTGTATCGTTCTTGTTTATTTTTAATCACCATTTAATAGTAAATGATTTGACTATTAAATATTATGACAACACACAAATATTATGTTATGTTATGTAATGAGTAACTAATTTGACTAGTCAGTCAAATACCGCATAGGTAGATGTCCTATTTTTTTATTATCGTAAACTAAAAAAATCTCCATAATACAATGAACTGTTAGAATGAAATATTCGTATGACAAATAGCTTTAAAGATAATTATTCGATTTTATAAATTCAATTTCTCGAGCCGCCCGAAAACGCTTTATGTAAAATCGAAGAACACTGTGACGTCACAGCGTGCCGGCGCGGCGCGTAGTGCAAATGTATGAGGTGCAAAAGAATATCGCATTGTATATATTTTGACCTATTTTGAGAATTAAAAATAATGAATAGTAATAGTTTCAGTTAAGTTACGTAATATCTTAGTTTACTATGCATATTTGATGAGAAAAAAACTACGATATAAAGCAGTATTAGTGATGATCCGTTGACTCAAGATAGTGTCTTGAGTCAACGGATCATTATATCACCCTATTATATATATAATTAATAGAGTAACAGGGCATACTATATTTCTATGCCATTCCACCAGTGTGGTTCGTACCTTCTGGTGGGACCAGCGGTAAACACCGAATTACCTATAGGTGCACTGCATTACTATAGGATTACGAGTAAAAAAATTAGGATTAGAATTAACCAGTTGGTCATACTGGTGGACCACGGGTAAACGCCGATTTATTTACATGCCTATTTATTTACTAGGTACCTGCAAAATGTATAGACGAAGAGACGAACATACTGTATTGCACTTATATTTACTTCCATTCACATTTAGGATTACCCTACAGAATACCGCGGCCATAATAACCCCATGTTGTGTTCCCGGCGGTGAGTAGGGTAGCCAGAGCTCACTGAAGAATTTTTGTGCTGTCAGTGGGAAAACCAAAGGCTTGCCACCTTATCTTCTACACTGACGGCACAGAAACTCTCTGTTCTATCTACTCTAACAGTTGCATACGTTCCATACATCTGGCTGTTCTAACAGCGTTGACAGCGTGAGTGTGCCGCTCCTGGTGTTGTACACGTCCATAGGCCACGGTAACGACTTTCCATCAGGTGGGCCGTGTGTTTGTCTGCCACCTAAGTGGTATAAAAAAAGACTCGCTGCTGTTGAGAATTCCCTAATAACACGTTGACTAATCCGACAATCAAACCTAAACTCAACGAGTCTTACCCAGTACCGTAGTGTAATCACAACAAATCTTATTTGAGTACATCTGCACAGTATTTGCAGTGACGTTACCAGACTCGTATTTAGAAAGTGTTCGCTGGAGACGTGCTCAAGTGAGGTCGTTAGCAATCCGGCTGGAGTGTCACATTGGAGTTTTGAATTAATGCCTTTCCGATCGTGATTACCTGCGCTAAGCAAACGGGGCAACAGCCCCACTAACGTTCGTGACTTAATTAAAGTGAACAAAAATCGTTCGCCATTCTGTTCGTCAAGTATGTCTCGTCATTACGAGTGGGTGAAATTGGAACAATATCGGCATTCTGGAACATCGTGACCTCTTGCTACTGGTGTATTTCTATTGTCTGTGTAAATTTTATGGGAAGTTTTTATTTAACACATATACTTTTATAGTGATAATTACATATTTGAGCCGTTTTGGTTTGGGATCATAGGGTCCAAGTGCCCTTTTATTATTTAAAGACATTTCCAAACGGTTAATAGACGCTATCCGTGACCAGAGGGCTGGTTTATTCCTTGTGCAAAGGATCGGTATTGCCATTCAACGTGGCAATGCCGCCAGCCTTCTGGCCACCCTCCCAATTGACGTCGATGGGGAAGAATTCTTTGCAGCCTAAACCTGCAGGTTGGTACATATTGTGTATATATTTTTACTTTAAATTAATAATTAATCATTATCCACTATATAAAAATACGCCGGGTTTTCCTTCCTGACGCTATAACTCCAGAACCCACGAACCGATTTCCACGGTTTTGCATTCGTTGGAAAGGTCTCGGGCTCCGTGAGGTTTATAGCAAAGAAAATTCAGGAAACATTTCAACAGAAAAGCGGGAAAGCGATAATCGACATCCACGCGGGCGGAGCCGCGGGCAACAGCTAGTTGTGAATATAGATTAAACAGGTACTTACTTTTATAACTTATTATTAACTTATCTACTAACGTTTTTAAATAAGACTATATCACAGAATAGATAATAGTACTAGCGTAACTATATTCAAACTCTATAGACGCAACCAGTGCTAATGCAAAATGACATAAAAATGGCTACTACTCTGGTATAAATTGACATTTACATAGATCCCATGACATGCACACATTGATAGTTTAAAAATCATTATTGACTTAACACTACGGCTAACTCACACAAAAGGCAATGTTGTTTTTTCAATGCAAGGTCTTACCAAAACTGTTGTATAGTATATAACTGTCTATATAGTATATGGTCTAAGGTTTAAGTAATAAAAAAGGTTCAAGCAAAACTTACTTCGGGCATACACGAGCAGCTTGAAGCAGTCAAAATCATTCGTTTTAAGCTACGATTGCATAGTAAGCTGCGATCTTCTGTGGACACATATGGAAACGCTCAAGCAGTCACGATAGCATGTCGTACGGTCGGCAATGCGTTGAAATTTCATTAAGCAGCCAAGCAGTATGCATGGGCAGCTCGATCTATGAACTCTTATTAGTTAAATTATTTTTATTTTCAACGTTTTTTACTTTTAAATAATATAATACCAAATACCCATTCTATGTTTGTCATTAGGTAATTAACAACGACAGAAAACCGTTCAGCAAAAATGGCCCATAAAACAATTAAGAGAAGCTTCAGAAATGTTATACCAATACACAAAGCTAATTAATTATATAGCTCTGACATGATAGACACTTGACATTCAATTGTTTTAAAAAGGTCACCAAGCATTATGTGTTCAACATTACAAGTTCATACCAAAGTCATGCCATTGAAGAAAACAAAATCCATACCAAAGATGTTGAAATTTATAGCGATTCGATCGATAGCTTTTAATTAAGTATTTGTATAAAGGTTGACTGTAGGATTCAAGCGTGTTTTATTCGAAGAAATAAGCATCACGACACATCACTTACCAAGAGGTGAGATAGTAGTCAAACACGATCAATAAAAAAATAGGAGAATAGAATTAGTTAGTTTGCAATAAGGAATATATATATCCTTATATATCTGATGTTATAATGTGCCTAGCGTAAATAAGCATAAAGAATTATCTATCAGAAACACTTAAATATATTGTCCTAGGCCAAGCCTGCAGTTATTATTCAAGTTTTAATTGTCACAATTTCGCAAAACGTGTTTCATTTGTCATAATTATATGAATTTATAAACTATAAATTGACTACAGTATAAATATTATACATAATTGTATTATAAGTATAAGTATAAATATGATAAATATATGTATTATAGTTAAAGGGAGTTAAAGTACGTAGAATTTCTTCATTCACATGATATTACTTAACAAAAGGACATACTTACCCACTTATTCAGATTTAAGTATATTCGAAAACGCTCAATATCATTTAGAACCAAAAACTGCATAATAAATCAAATTTTAATAAAATGAAATGTAAAATGTGAAAACAGAATTTACTGTTATAACCTTATAACACATACGTTCTTTTTTTCTATGTATCCAATGATCGACAAATGTTTCTGTTGCTTTCAAACTAAGTTATAAAGAAGCTATAACACAGAATAGATAATAGTACTAGCGTAGCTATAAGAAGAAAAAAATACCTTAAAAACTAAAAATATTCGAGAAATCCAATGAAATTAAAAAGGCGCTAGCGACACAAAAGTCCCGAAAGAAAGTACCAACTTCGCTCTACTTCACTTCCAGTAGGTACGTAGTACTTGCTTTTTACTATACCTCTAACTTTTAATGTATCCGTTAGTTTTGCTCATTTATTTAATGGATTGTTATGATTCATTTTTTGTTATGTAGGTATTGTAAATTGTTATTATTTACTTTATTATCAGGTTGGAGTTTTGAGTTACTTTTATGTGAAAGAAACGATACTCGATATGCATGGGTTTTTTGACAAATTCTTTCTTCTGCATTGAATTGTGAATCGGAATTTAATATGATCGTTGAACGTTGTTTAAAACGAACTAACGGAACGGAACGTTGTTTAAAACGAAAGGAACATCGTGATCTACATCTACTCCGTTTTCAAAACAACACATAAATTCCTAGGCACCTTAATTAAGTCTATTAGTAAATTGGCTGGTAGATACAGAGCCTGCACGTCAGAGATTTCAAAGACGCCAATAATCAATAGTGCATCTAACGAAGGGGAGTACAAACAGGTGCCCCAACGGTACATCAATCGGCACTGTGACCAAACACGGTCCGGCACAAAACTAAATTTGTGTCCGTACTTCCAGCATACCTAACGATACTAGGGTCAAATCAATAGATGCGTCCCTATTGTGTATTTAAGACACAATTTCAGCTGGAAATTCGATGGTGATTAATGTTACAAGAATATAAATGCTTATGTTTTGCTTCACATACTTACTTAAGATCAAAATTATTGGTGATATTGAATTTATTTTTCAGTAGCCGTCGAAAAAATACGAATATTTTTATCACTTATCTTATAGCAATCTAATCCCGGAATTATAGACAATGTAGAAATAAAACTTTTCTTCGGACAATTTTTTATTTACACCTGATGAATAACAAACAGTAAAACAAAAACAAAAATCTACTCATCCATGCATTCCAACCAACTTTCGTTTTTATAATAGCAGTCAATTTTGAGCGACAAAAAAAGCATTCCATGGAATTTATTCCCTTCCGAAAATATTTATTTCAAACTTTAAAATATTAAAAAATGAAACAAATTTTCATTTTTTAAAGGTACACTATTTGGTTTTGTTAATGCACCTGGCTGAATAAGATACACTATTTGGTTGACTTAATGCACCTGGGTGAATTATGCAGGAAAGGCTTTTTTCAATGTTGAAACAAGATCAGTACCTATTTCATACGACTGAAGTCGTGGCCTACGGCAATTAGATTTTATGTAATAACTCTTATAATATTAATCTAATGAACAATGTATCTTGTTGACTAAAGTTCAACCCCAAGTTCAAATAAAGACTGTTAATCAATCTTCAAACAAAAAAACAAAGAACACATTGATACCGCAAAAGTAAGGTCGGCAACAGAAAACTCAAACTTCAACCTACATTAAATAGCAAATATAAAAATAGTGTTTTTGGAGTCGTAAATAATCATTAGCTTACTTCTTGATTTTACTGTACGTGTCCTGATAAAAAATAATCTTTCATCCAGGATAAGCACTAGAATGTTAACTGCGGTAATTTCATACAGCAAAACTTTATGTATGTAGCTTTAGGTAATACATTTTAGCATTAGAGTTCAGCAATTTAAGTTGTTGATTGTACATCAGTTATTTACATTTATTGGAACATTAACGAACAAACTAAGCAAACCTCTATACACCTCTCACAGTTTTACGAGGCCTCTTTAAAAGACATAAAAGTGAGCATTGTGACGTCACATGGTGTTGTCAATTTGCGTGCGCTGTATTTAGAGAGACAGTTTAATGTGCTAATGAGCTGCTTTAACGTTAGTTGACGCCAATAAACGTCACTTTGTTGATGCTAGAGCACGCTCACTACGTCCCTGCACGTTCGATGTTCAACATTTCAACAAACTTCTTCGTTAAATTCATGGATATTATGTATATCCAGGAGCTTAGACGTAGAGGAACAACCTCGCCTACTAGTCGGAAAACCTGCCAAACAGACGGATGCGGCTCTGCAGTAGTTTCAAGGTTGTGAGATCGGACGGCCTGTCTTTCCTTATTCAGCAGGTGCACGACTAGCGAATAAATTTGCAATACCGTTTGACACTACCCTATTTGGGTATATTTCTTATTTTCATATCAATCAGCCCACTGCAGTGCTGGACATACGCCTCTCCCAATGAGCGCCATTTCAACTGATCCTCCACCTTCAATATAATGATTATACTATTCTATTTTTCCGCAGTCAGTTCGTCAGTCCATCTGGCTAGGGCTCGTGCTACCTTCCGCCTGCCGTCTCGCTGTCACTACTCTAGGACTCGTCTGCTCCAGCGCCCATCAGTCCTTCGACAGCAGTAGCTAGCCCGTTGCCACTACAGGTTGCTTATTCTACGAGCTATGTCGGTAACTTTGGTTCTTTGTCGGATGACCTCGTTTCGAATACTTTCGAGGAGTGCCAAAAATATAATAAAACGTTATAAATAAAATTAAATGTCTAGGCTCTCTTGGCATGGCATCCAGGATTCAGCCAACATTTCATGCAGCAATCCTCACGGATACCACCCCTGCTGGCCATTGGAGGTGGTTATATCGGACTTAAACCAACTAAAACCGCATGCCATCTCGGATCTTAATTACTAGGTGGGTTAGGTAGGCATTTCCCTCACACCCTGGCTGACCCTGGGCTGCTACAGTTTTGAGATAATCCTAACCTGAGCACGGCGAGCCATTTTTCAGGCCTGCTTTTGTTTTGTTGGCGTGGCAATCCGCCGTACCTGTCACCCAGGCCTGCATCTGAAGTCCCAGTAGTCCAAACAGTCCCTTGCCTTCTCTCCTTTGTTACTGGGGAGCTTCAAAAGGATATGTAGAGAACCTTCAGGCAGCCATGTACAGGGCAGTTTCAAAATTGCCCTCAAGATTTGTTTTTGCAGCCAAGATCAATAGTATATACTAGTCGTAAGTGTATTTCTAATATAAATTACCGAGATAGCAATCATAGTTGTTAAAATTAATTCCAGACTGTAATTTCATGGTGTTTTCTTCTTCCTAGCTTCCATCTTCTTCATCGTAACGTTAATCCCAGTCGCATACGATGCTTTCAACTTGGAGGCTGGGGTCCGCTTTTACCAGTCTAACTGCAGATTTGGCTAAACTACAACATTTTTCGTAAAATGACTGCCATCTGACCTCCAATACCCAAAGGCGTTATCGAAGCATTGAAGTTAGACCATTGTTTGATTTTTGAGGGCGCCAACTACCTTTAACGACTGCCATAGATGTTCGTATGGCAACATGGACCGACGGCTTTACGTGCTCTCCGAGGCACGACCAGACCAATGCAAATACATATATTCATGCATATAAATATTTGCACAGAGCGAGGCTCGAATCCGCGCCTCCTGCGTAGCGGCGGCGTTCACTACCGCTACGCCACGGAGGCTGTCAGTGTTTTCACTTAATGTGCGTCAAACTTGTACCGACTGATCCTACTGCTCCAAGTTGTAACCAGGCAGGCGTAAAATTTCAAACTAAAGTACTCAGCACGGTTGCATATTAGAAAATCAAAACTTTCTCGAGCAAATTTCAAAAGAACAATAAACGGAATAACAAAATTTAAATGAGCAAATGTTTTATTTAGCAAAATTTTAAAATCCCAATGTATGTGACATCAAATGAACGACTGATCAAAAGTTGCTAGATGTAATTTTAAAATATCAAATCATAAATGTAATTTTAAAATATTAAATCTATTATCATATTGCTTTAATTAATATTTTCACATTGCTAATAAAAATGGATTTATTCTGCATGGTCATAGAAAAAATAACCACGAAGGCCTAATGCGGGAGCTTCGCTTCTAACCTGACCTATCAAGTCAGATTGTACAGCTTTTTATAAAAACAAATATTAGGAATCCATTTGATAATCAATAATTTATCCAGTAATCCATTTTGACCTTTAAACGATTTGGTCAATCGTGTTATAAATAATTTAAACATTGATATTCCAGACTTTGGTCAGCTGAACCTTTGATCAAATGACCATCGTTATTTTAAACTGTGTTGATTTGGTATAGTCCACTTAGAGCACCCAGCCGAATAGCACCTGAGCGAATAGAACCTAGCCTTGTCCATGAACAGCATTGTACGTTGCATTTTCTAATATGCAACCCTCAGCACACCGATATGTCTATCCAGGCTTACTACCTAATTACCGTAATAAAACACTAATGTCGAAGTGAGAAATGTGTAAAGAATCGACGCCACGTCTACTCTCATATCCTATTTTCCCACTTTGCTGCTACCTGGATTGATTTCTCAGAAGATTTTATAAGGTCATGAATAATTGATGAGGTGTAATTGTTATGTAATAGGCGACGAGCTTTACAATATTTTAAGCAGTGGCTTCAGTCATGTATCCAGGTGTACGAGGTTCTACGTAGATCTTCAGGATCCAAGTTTCACTTGCTTGTCTATTTGCAATTTTGAACGACATGGCGTCGATGCACAGTCATGTGTGGGTACTGTGTACTAGAGAATCTATTCAGAACAATATTCGTGCCGCAATTTGGTAAGAGTTTACCTAACTAAAGTTCACCGGAGCGGTGAAACAAATTAGTCGTCTAACCCAAAGATTCTTGAATATGCTGCACCAGATTCGCTTTTGCAGGTATGCTACTCGCAACTTTTGCGATCGTTCAACGTGCTGCAACCTGCAAAAAATCTTTTGCGTACGTACATAGTTGCTTGAAAGAGATCGCATTTAGCGATAAGGCCGCCCTTTGTGCATTTAACAATAGCTGCTGTAATCCGTACTACTGTCTCTTGTAATTTAATGTTGGTGTAAAATAAAGACTTATCTATCTATCTATCTATTTCTTATATACCTCATTTGTCATATCTAAGTGCACAAACAGTATATATAAAAGTGTCGGTAGCTTAGTAGTAGAGGTCCCGGGTTCGAATCCTGCTCATTGTGTGACAATTGATAGTGTAATGACACTACCAATGTGAATCCACAGCTATCACAATTAATTTTGCTTACTTAGCTGTAAGGACTGAAGGAATGTTGGTAACTTAGGTCGCTTATTTGTTTGCAGTTTATTACCTAACTGTAGAAATCTAATTTTTTGTCATTAAATTTAACTATTTAAGTATAATAAAATAAAAGTAACTATAATTTCTTCATAATACGTATTAATTACTCATAACCGCTATTCGAAAGTATTAATTCTGCAGATAATAAAATTAAAACATAAAATCTAGTTTATATATTCTAAAACTGCTGCAATACATCACACAAATTTCAATTTACACGTTCCTTTCATAATACGCCTTCAATGTGTTATATAATGATGTTTTATAGGCGTACCTTTGATTAAAATCGGATGAAATTACCTAACATCCGATGCTACTGACATTGTTCTCTAAATATGAAACGAGAATAAAGTAATTATGTTTATAATACTCTGTCTTTATTACGCTGAAGGCATCGTATTCATTAAGACTTAGCATCCAGTCGCAAAAAGAAATTGTAATATACATTATGTATACTCGTCGAGCATAATATTTTTCATGTGAAAATATTTGCGTCAACTTCAGTGAAATTAAAAATAATAGTCACTTAAGTGTTTGAAGTGAAGAAGAGAAATAAAATGATAATATTATAAAGGAGGATAGAACTTGGCCAAATGTTAATTTATTAGTACTAATGACATTATTCGTTACATTGTAATGTTTAATATGTACTCAGAAAAAGTTTAATATCAAGATATCATCAAGATAAGTTTATCGTCAAGATTTCAGAATCACAATTTTGAAGTACTTATGTTACTTTACTTTTTATTGATCAATAAATATATAATAAATACGTCCAATTAATATACTGAAGTTAAACGCGTGATAAAAGGTTAAATATTTGCTAAAACGATAGAATGCGATAAACAACATTACCCGAACAATACTGAACAACCCGTAACCACACCGGCGAGGCGCAGCGAGTACTGCGGCCGGTTCATTAGTCTACCTCAGAATGTAATTAGTCGGTAGTCGGTACTCTGTATGAGCAGGTAGTCATACAGACTTGCATTAGACGGCACTATTGTAACAATGTTACTCTATGTGTTGTGTCTCAATGAATTAAAACTGTTTTAAATTATTTTATCGTGATTTATTTTTCTTTTTTCACAATCATGGACGTCATGGTCACTAGGAGATTCGTAAACATGGCTGCTACTATCAATACTTTATAGTAGCTTATTTCAATGAGTAATATCCTCGTAAATTTTCAGATATATCATTAATTATTCACTTATAATATTATTCCCATACATATTTCGCAGCCAAATTAACAGCCTGAATGGTGTTCAGCCTTTTAATTAAACGGCTAGACATATAGCTTACATCGATGACGTTTATTTACTTGTCTATCCATTTATTCAAACAACTAGAAAAATCACTTATTTCAGTTATTTTTGCATGGTTATAATAAAAAAAAACCACAAAGGCTAATGCGGAAGCGAGGCGGACCTTCTAACCTAACCTATCCAAGTCGGATTTTAAAGTTTCTTATTAAACCTGTCACTAATTTTCTGTGAATACACCTCTGCCTTCCCCTTCGGGGATTTACAGGAATGAGTATATGTATGTATGTATGTAATTGCCTGTCTTTTTTCGGGGTGGTGTCCCATCTTACTAATGGCCTAAACATTAGCCAGCCAGATTATTAAATATCGTAACAAACGATACGGCTGAATATCATTCAGGCCGTTTATTGAATAGTGCCGTTTAGATGACAGCCTAGTCAGTTAATTGAACGGCCGATTAAGCTAGTTGGCGGTGACACATATACATAGCTATACTCACGCCTGTTAATCCCCGAAGAGGCAGGCAGAGGTATATTAACACCTACATTTCATCACCTATCTAATAATATAATCGATCCTACGTAATAGGGGGAGAGCCTTTTGCCGTCTAGTGGGCACTTTGTAATGCACTGTATGGTAACTGTCAGATGGACACTATTAACCTTTAGAAATAAACCTACCGTAGGATTGATTTCGAACCCAATCAAGTCCAGTAGGTGCCATTAGTGACATTTTGCTACCAATGAATAGCATAAGTCCCATCTAAGTACATTAAATATTCCCTGTACAAGTGACGGCCAAAGTCGAAACCATTGAACCACATAGACATTATAGAACAATTTGCTACTTGTAGGGTAACTATGTACAGTTTACAAGTTACGGCACTACTGCTTACCCTCACTCCCACTTCTGTAACCGCAGTAACATCAGAGGGGCTACCACGATGCCGACCGAGACACGGCGTGGGATACACCAAGGCGGCTCTAGGAGTGGGAGTTCTCTCGCTCGCCGCCTTGTTCAAGGCGATGATAGTATGAAGCGCGAGTGCGTAGGTTGTCGCGGTTAAGCAATGCTCGAGAAATAGGTGGCGGAGCAGGTCCGGAGGAGACTCAACCCACACAACCTGCTACGAGCGGAGTTGACACGGGTGTCGCAGGTCGCAGTTCTACCACTGACCTTCAAGAGTGCGGGCCTGGCGGTGATGGGTCGAGCGCGTCAACAAAACTACGACTTTTCGAGTGCCATTAACACTCCGAAATTTCCAAAGAAAGTTAAACTTTCATAGAACCAGCATTAAAATTAATAAATCAATCAATTCACTGATAAACGTAAGTAACTGGTGAGATAACTGAAGAAAAACCACAGTTGCACCCTAGATCAACAATAGGGTAATGATGAAGTTAGACTAAGTCAACACTTAAATCGATACAACCGGCGACAATTTTTTCCTGCCAAGGACACCAACTTAAACTGTCCCGGGAAACGAACTTTATGTAATCATAACCATAACCACTGTACCTTAGTAATGTATTGTGTATTTGACTGCGTCAATTAAAATAACACGCAAGTATATTGGTGTAGATTTCATAAACATTGTTTGTGATGAGTTAAGCTAAATTCTACGATGAATTTTTAAAGCTCTATATAGGTATGATTATCCAATCATTTTAAAATTTATACCGGAGATTGGTACACGCTACGGGTGTACCTTCCTTACAGGATTGGCAGAGGAGATAGAAGAGTGGCGATAACTCCACCGACAAGAACGCAGCTTTTAAGTTTATAGAGAACTAGCTGTCGCCCGCGGCTCCGCCCGCGTGGATGTCGCTTATCGCGAATCGGGGTATAAGGTAAGGTGGTAGAAATTTGATGGCACAAATTTGTCACAAATTTCGACCGGGTGAGTACCACCGTGCACTTTTGCGAAAAATCCTCCATAGTAATCCAATCTCGGTTGGATTGCGTTCAGGGGTCAGCAAGTGCATAGCCGGGCAGGGGGGATTGAGGTCGCAGCACGAGTGGGACCGGTGGGTCTTGGCGTAGTCTAGTGGGGGGTGGCGCGGGGCGACGCGCCGAACAGGGAGACCTGTAGAAACGGTGGTGCCGCTGGCCGCCCGCGGCATAGTACAGGGGCCCAACCGGGACTAACCACCCTGGGAGGCTGCCCCACCAGGTCGCGCATAATCCCGATATGGCTCGTCGTGCCGGTTGGTGACCGGACGAGGGAGCCCGGCGACCATACTCGGGGGGGTACGGGGGCCCTTCCGTTCGGCGCGTCGGCTCTCGCCATACCTCACATTCATAGATAAAACCAATATCCCACGCTTTGTCACGCTGTGCTGCGACAACAATCGCCTCTTTTTTCACGCCTTCCCTCCTCTTCATTCTCATGGCAGCGCATAGTCAAAGTCAAAGTCAAAGTCAAAAATCATTTATTCTGTATAGACCATTAAAACGGTACTTACAAAACGTCAAGTTTAAAAAAAAAAATCTAGACTAGTTTAGCAAATGGACCACCGGTTCGAAACGCGGCCCCGACCTGAGAAGACTCCGGCAAGAAACTCAGCGGGCATTTTTTTTTTTTGGTCTATTTACAAACATTTGCTTAGTCTACTTAGTCTAAATACAATAGTTTGCTTGAGTAGCATAGTTGAGCGAACAGCTCATTTCCAAGCTTGTTTATCATCTAAATATTCTTGGATTTTATAATAGCCTTTTTGGCACAGTTTAGTCTTAATTACATTTTTAAATTTATTTACAGGTAAATCTCTAATTTCATTAGGGAGCTTGTTGAAAAAGCGTATACAGTTGCCCCGGAAAGAATTACTAATTTTATGGAGTCTACTATCACAAGCTACAAGATTGTTTTTATGTCTTGTGTTTATATTATGCCTGTCACAAACTCTTGAAAATTTAGAGATATTTTTCCTTACATACATCAGGTTCTCGAAGATGTATTGTGACACTACGGTTAGAATGTCTATTTCTTTAAACTTTTCTCGAAGGGAAACTCTTGGGCCCAAATTATAAATAGCTCTCACAGCCCGCTTTTGTAAAATGAATATTGTGTTTAAATCCGCGGAATTACCCCAAAGGAGAATTCCGTAGCTTAAAATACTATGAAAATAACTGAAATAAACTATTCTAGCCGTATCCACGTCTGTTAATGTCCTAATCTTTTTTACAGCGTAAGAAGCCGAACTTAATCTACTGGATATTTTTTCAATATGCGATCGCCACTGCAATTTGGCGTCAATACTTAAACCTAAGAACACTGTTGATTCCACAAGGTTCAACACTTGTCCATTGAGTTGTACATTGGTTTCAACCTGTGTAACATTAGGTAATGTGAATTTTATACATTTAGTTTTGTTCCCATTAAGGCAAAGATTATTAGTATTAAACCAATGGACCACTCTTGTGATAACACCATTCACTTCGTCATAATTATTTTGTTGCCTTTTAATTTTAAATATTAACGAAGTATCGTCAGCAAATAAAATAATACTAGTTTTATCCCTTACGTAGTAGGGGAGGTCATTAATATATATTAAGAATAAAAATGGTCCAAGTATCGAACCTTGTGGAACACCCATCGAAATCAGAGATCCCACTGAACGTGTACCATTAACATCGACCCTCTGAATTCTATTGTTCAAATATGAAGTCAGAAGCTCGAGAGCCTTGTTCCTTATTCCATAATGTTCTAATTTCCTGATTAATGTGTCATGGTGGACGCAATCGAAAGCCTTGGATAGATCACAGAATACACCCAATGCATCATGCTTATCCTCCCAGGCCTCGTAAATACAATTTAACAATTCTATACCAGCATCAGCAGTCGAACGTCCCTTAGTAAACCCAAACTGTTTATCATGAAATAATTTGTTTTCACCAAAATGGGTCATCAACTGTCCTAGGATTAATTTCTCAAATACTTTACTCAAGGTCGGCAACACAGAAACGGGTCGGAAATTAGAAGGGTCTGTAGCACTGCCAGCCTTGAACAAAGGTATGACTTTGCTATGTTTCATTAAATCAGGAAATATACCGCTGTTGACACAGTCATTAAACACAGTTGCTAGATGGGGAGCAATGACATCAATGATACATGAAATAGTTTTGACTGATAATCCCCATAGATCCGCGGTCTTTTTGATATTAATAGAGTGAAACGCTTTGGTGATGTCCTTGCTATTAACAACTGAGAATACGAATGCGTCTTCACACTTGTTTATCGATTCCTTAAGCAATGACACAGCGGAAGTGGAAGACGACTGAAGAGTTTTAGTCGTTATTAACGGTATATTTGAAAAGAAATGTTCAAACTCTGTCGCAACTTCCAGATCCTCCGTGACATGGCGACCTTCTATTTTTAAATGAAAATCTCTTACATTTGATGGAGATTTCCCACATTCGGAATTTATAATATTCCAAGTAGTCTTAATTTTATTTACAGAATTAGAAATTTTATTTTTAATGAAGTTTGACTTCGCGAAGGAACAGGCTCGCTTAAATATTTTTGAGTAATTTTTAACATAATCCTGGAAAACAGGGTTGAAATTGTACGATTTTTCAGAATATAGATCATACAATCTCCTCCTGCTCTTATAAATCCCCGATGTTGCCCAATCACTGAAAACTGGACGGCCACCAATCGATAATGTTTTTGAGGTAAAAATTCTCCCAAACTCATTATTGATCAGGTTGATTAGGTCTGCGTAAGACTCTTCTACATTATTGTACGAGGGCAAGTCAGGTAGTTTGTTTACAATAGTTTCCTTGAAAGCGTCTAAACGGTATTGGTTAATTGGTACAATTTTAATTTCGTTTTTACTAATTTTACAATTATTTCTTTCACAAGTTATTAATTGGCCACGGTGATCCGAGTGTACAGCATCCACAATATATTTGTTGATTGGTTTAACATCCGTGAAAATATTATCAATACATGTGGCACTAGTTGCAGTTTTTCGAGTAGGTTCCGAAAACATATTAATAAGATTAAAGGACTTGAATAGATTTAACAATTTATTCTTCTCTACTGGCACTAGGGTGTTATCTAAAATATTTACGTTGAAGTCTCCACAAACTATTATCGCCTTTTGGGAGTAACGGCATTTAAAAAGCGCTTCTTCCATCCTTTCTTCAAATTTTGCATAGGGCGCGTCTGGGGGACTGTATACGCTTATTACAATGAACCGTTCAAACTCAATACTAGCTATCTCAATAACTCGTTCAATAGAGAGGCTGACTAAATCTTTACGCTCTTTAAATTTAATATTCTTATTAATAATAATTAGGGTGCCTCCACGTTTGAAATTTTGTCTACTGAACGAGCTAGCCACCTGGTGATTTTTGAAGTTGAACATGACTTGATGGTCTTTCAACCAATGTTCGGTTACACAGAAGATGTCAATATTATTCATGGTCATGTGCAACTCCAATTCTAGTATTCTCTCCAAATAGTAACAGATTGGTCTACACAGCGGCAAGAAACTCTCCCTCGAGCTCGCTATTTGAGGTGGAGTCCACGAACATCTGTGGGCTCCATACAAACCTCAACGCCGTCCACCAACACCTGGAGACGGCGAAACCAGCAATGCTGTTTCTTACGGAGACACAAATACGCCGCCCTGATGACACGACCTACTTACTCTACCCCGGCTATGTCCTTGAGGAGAATTTCCGCGCAAAAGCCGGGGTGTGCGTGTTTGTTAGGGCGGATGTTTGTTGTCGCCGTTTGCGCTGCCTAGAGGACCCATCCTTTTCCACCCTTTGGGTACACATAGACCATGGCTCTACGAGTCAGATCTATGTGTGCCTCTACCGCTCCCATACAGGAGATGCCGAGACAACTCGACTCTTTGAATACCTGAGTCAGGTGGCAGATGATGCGCAGGAGCGGTTTCCGAACGCTGAACTGGTGTTTTTGGGGGATTTTAACGCCCACCACGAGATCTGGTTGGGCTCCGCCAAAACAACCCACGCGGGAAGAGCCGCCCATGCATTTGCTCTGGCGCATGGCCTGACCCAATTGGTACACGAGGTCACTAGGATACCAAAAAGGTCGGACCATGAGCCCTCTCTGCTAGACCTTCTGCTGACGAGTCGCCCGGACCAGTACAGTGTTTCGGTGAGCGCCGCTTTAGGTGAATCCGACCATTGTCTGGTCCGTTCCGAGGTGCCCATTTTAGCGCCCCCACGTTCCGTGCAGGGGAAGCGGCGTCTCTGGCACTACTCGTCAGCGGACTGGGATGGACTGCGTGATTATTTTGCGTCCATCCCGTGGGTTGAACGCTGCTTTGAAGGTAAGAACCCATCTGAGGCCGCAACTGCTGTCGCCGGTGAGATCAGTCTGGGTATGGAATATTATATCCCCCACACTGATGTCGCCGGTGTCCGCAGGGCGCGCCCCTGGTTCGGGCGCGAGTGCGCGGAGGCTGTTAATCATAAACAGTCTGCATACCGCGCTTGGATCAGGGCGCGCGCTACGTGCGATCCCAACGTGGGCCACTTCAAGGCGGCGTACAACAGAGCCACAAAGGCCTGCAAGAGGGCTTATGTCAGAGCGGATGCCCAGCGCGTAGCGCGGCTTGGTCAGGAGCTAGTAGAGCATCCCACGGGCAGCCGTGGCTACTGGCGACTGGCCAAAGCCGTGCAAGCCAACTTCTGCCAGCCTTCGCTGCCCCCGCTGCGCAATCCCGATGGATCCCTGGCCCATGAGCCGCAAGAGAAAGCAAATTTGCTGGTTAATCTCTTTGCGGCCAACTCCCGAGTCGATGATTGTGGTATGGAGCCACCGACACTGCCCGTCAGTGACCATGCAATGCCTGATATTCGTATCAGGCAACGCGATATCCGAGCAGTGTTGCAGTCACTCGATGTCCGGAAAGCCAGTGGTCCGGACGGTATTCCAGCGGTGGTTCTGCAAAAATGTGCAGCGGAGTTGTCTCCAATGCTTGCGCGGCTGTACCGGCTGTCCTACAGCTCTGGTACAGTGCCTTCGGCTTGGAAAGAGGCGAATGTACAGCCGATCCCCAAGAAGGGGGATCGCTCAGACCCAAACAACTATCGACCCATAGCCGTCACCTCAGTGCTGTGCAAGGTGTTCGAGCACATTATTAACAAACAGCTCATGCGTCACCTTGAAGATCACTCCCTAATTAATGACCGGCAATATGGCTTCAGGCCGAAACGGTCAGCGGGTGATCTTCTGGCGTATGTTAACCATATTTGGGGTGAGGCTATGGACAAGCACGGCGAGTCATTGGCAATTAGCCTTGACATCGCCAAAGCTTTCGATAGAGTTTGGCACAAGTCGCTTCTTTCCAAGTTACCAGCCTTTGGTCTGCCTCCTAGATTGTGCGACTGGGTTGCCGGCTTCTTGCAGGAGCGCCGTATTCGCGTCCTTTGTGATGGACGAGCCTCGGAGTTCTTGCAGGTAAATGCCGGCGTACCGCAGGGATCTGTCCTATCGCCAACTCTCTTTCTTCTGCATATCAATGACATGCTGTCGACCGGCAGCATTCATTGCTATGCGGATGATAGCACCCTACACGGGAGTTATCATGGACGTCCTGCGGATAAGCAGACGCATATTGCGGAAAAAAGGCAGCTTCTTGTCACTGAGCATGACCGGATCCTGAATCACATTTCCCAATGGGGCTCTGAGAACTTGGTCGAGTTCAATGCCAAGAAGACGCAGGCATGTGCGTTCACAGCAAAGGTATCTTCTTTCCTTCCCCTTCCCACTCTTCAGAGCACGCCACTGCCACTGCAGGACAACCTCAATATCCTCGGTATGGATGTTCGCTGCAAACTGAACAACAAAAACTACATCGAGAGTATCATCAAAGCAGCCTCGCGTAAACTCGGAGTCCTGAACAGAGTGAGACGGTTTTTCACGCCGGAGCAACGGTGTCTTCTTTACAAGACACAAATTCGTTCCTGCGTGGAGTACTGCTCACATCTCTGGGATGGATCCGCAAAGTACTTATTAGATGCTCTCGACAGGTTGCAGCGACGTGCGGTCCGCATTATCGGAAATCCTGAGGTCACGAGTACCCTCGAGTCTCTGCAGATGCGTAGAGATGTTGCTTCCTTGGCAGTTTTTTACCGTCTCTACCATGGTGAATGTTCTGAAGAGCTATTCCAATTAGTCCCACCTTCCCCCTTCCTATACAGGACGACACGTGCAGGACTTAGATGTCACCCCTATACGGTGCAGAACATTCCTTCAAGAACCAAGCGGTTCGGTGACTCTTTCCTTTGTCGCACCATTAAGACCTGGAATTCCTTGCCAGCTCACGTGTTTCCCTCTTCCTACAGTCCCGGGTCCTTTAAGCGGGGCGTGAAAAAGCATCTGATGAGGCCGTCAAGCTGAGTGCCACCATTATTAACATGGCACGTGCATATAATGGTGGCCCTCTTTCTTGAGACTTTACCTTCAGCTTACCATCAGGCGAGGTAAAGTCAAATTGACGTGTCCTGTTTATAAAAAAAAAAAAAAAAAAAAAATAGATATTGGCCGATTCTCAGACCTACCCGATATGCCCACAAAATTTCATCAAAATCGGTCAAGCCGTTTCGGAGGAGTATGGCAACGAAAACTGTGACACGAGAATTTTATATATTAGACTAGCTGTCGCCCGCGGCTCCACCCGCGTGGATGTCGGTTATCGCGAATCGGGGTATGAAAAATAGATGTTGGCCGATTCTCAGACCTACCCACAAAATTTCATGAGAATCGGTCGAGCCGTTTCGGAGGAGTTTGGCAACGAAAACTGTGACACGAGAATTTTATATATTAGATATACAATATGATATCAGCGTAAAAATATTTGGTACCTATACATGATAGAAAAATAGTTGTCACCCAACTGCTGATACCAACATCCCTGAGGTGATGGGTTCAAAATTGTCCACGTTTTCTCGATTACCTCCCATTATGACAGCTATGTGCAAATATTTGTTTGTATGTTTACATTGGTCTGGGTGTTTCTATGTAAAATATGTATGTATTTACAAAAAAACCTATCTAAGTATGTCGTGTCGTGTATCGGCATTCTAGATTCCATAACACAAGCTATTTAATCTATGCTTACCATGAGTCTAGACAGCGTTGTGTGAAATGTTGTGGAATATTTTTTTTTTATTATTATTATAGAAGTATATATAAGTATAAGTATAAGTATCACATCAAAAGTTATTAGATGTTATTTAAAAGCAAATTCTTAATCCTACAATCTCTAAATCTTAGTTACACAGAATGTGGCTTGGCCACTAGCCAGAACAATAATTCAACTTCTTACCAGAAGTCCATGAGGGTAACCTACAGACAGCCGGAAAACGACAAGACTATATTTTTTGACCACAATATTGGTAGAGTTAAAGATTGGTTTTGTCTTGCTGACCTATTTTACATATAGAATGTTTTAGTCCTTTTTAGGGTCCCGTAGCCAAATGGCAAAAAACAGAGTCATTCGTGTCATCTATGCATAGGTATTATTATTGAGGTTTCTAATATCTTTTTTTTTAACTAAATAGTTTGCGCGAGAGACACTTCCAAAGTGGTAAAAAGTGTGTGTGTCCCTGTAACTTCCAAAATAAGAGAATGCTAAAACTAAAAAAATAAATATGATGTACAGTCAACTCCAAAAGTAGCTTAACAAATTCTAATTTATTGATCACTGTGGCTGCTAATCCTCTCATAATTTAATGAAATTAAACATTAAAAATATTTACTTAATGCTATGGGGTCTACAAAACTACATAAAACATGAATCCGACTTTCACTTGGCCGCTTTTTATTGTATTGCACGGTTTGTAGTATTCTACTTCAATTTCTACAGCTTCAATTTCAGTTTGTACCGCTATTTCCAGTTTCCTATGTATAAAAATTGAAAAATCTATTAAATAGTTTACACTTAAGTATGTACATTTATATATAAGAAACTTGTCCTTTAAGGGTATGACGAGTATGAGTAAAAAAAAAAATTTTTTATCGTTACCTGTGTTCAAATGTTCAAAGTTATAAATGACTTGCGATCCGTCCCGGCTTCGCACGGGTGGTAAAAACGTTCTTGTAGAAATCCAATATAGACTATGTTACTCAAGATGAACGTAGCTTTCCAATGGTAAAAGATTTTTTTTAAATCGGCACAGTAGTTTTTGAGTTTATTCATTATAAACATACACACAAAAATACAAATATTTCCATTTTATAATAGTAATGTAGATATCATAGTTATGATGATTATAAATTCATCAGTGAGGATATCGATTTAGTAATATAATAGAAGTGTGAAACAATTAATTGAAACTAAATTTATTTAGTACGTAAAGGTTGGCCCGCTTCCTTTGTTTTGTGTTCGGATAACTATCGTATCATGCCATTAGATAGGTAATGTATGTTTTCGTAAATTCTAACTCATCGTTGTAGTTTTATTATTAAACTGTATACTTATCAGATATTGGTAGAGTAGCCAATAATATATATTTATAATGTAAAATAATCGTTTCACAAAAATATTGAATTTCTGTTCGGTACGAGTGTACTACGTGATTTCGACAAATGGAAGTGCGTTTAACGATTGTGTGACAAAACTGTACTGCAACTCGCCATAGTTCGAATGCATGCAGGTCATAAATACCAAACGGAAAACTCTAATCCTAAAGAATATTGCAACGCAAAGTCGACTTTAATTCTATACTAACCCCAGCCCATGGTTCTGATAGGAATATAATACCATTCATTGAGTTCTCGTCTCCCACAGGAACCATGGATTTTTTCATGTCAGAATGTAGCCTCATGGCTCGAGCTCATAAACTACCTATAGTCAAAAGTATTACATCGCTTTGTTGCTACTTTGCCGCGTCAAAGAAAGACAAACTAACAAATACATTTCCTTATAAAACAAATTAAACAGACAACTTCTTGGCAATACTTCTTTTAAGATATGGACACGTGGTGACCATTCTATGATATCCCAATATTAAGCCTGTAATATTTTTTTATTTGCAATATTTCCACATTTCAGTACTGCGGAGTTCAAGTGCCTCTCCAATTTGACATCACAAACATTCGATGCTGAAGTACGTCCAAATTAATGCACACTAAGCGTATATACTTGTATCAACACTTGGACATTATAAATGTAAAGAAATAGAAAATATATTTTTTGGGGTTTTATTATGTAATGCCAAAGCTTTTTCTTTTACATTGTGAAATAACTCTACCCAGCTCTGTCTAATTACCCCGTTTAAATTAACGTGAGAATTAATGATCAGACCAAACCATTCGTGTAGTTTTGGAAGTTGGCACAGGTAGTCTTTAAGGTGCTGAAAGATAAACATACTAAAAGTCTCCGAAGGTGGGGCCTGAGTCAGCAGAGGGGGAGGGAGGGAATGTATATTGAAAACTATCAATAATATTCCTTTAGTTAGTTCTACATTATGTTTCTTATATATATATATATATGTAATGATATCCGACGAAATAATTTGTGTAGTTTTGTAAGTTTGTACAGTTATTCTCGAAGATGCCAAGATCAACATACTAAAAGTCCCCGCGGGTGGGACACGAGCCAGCGGTGGGGAAGGGAAGGAAGCGGGAGGTCTCTTTTTTCAGTATATGTGTTGATCTTGGCATCTTCGAGAATAACTGTACAAACTTTCAAAACTACACAAATTATTTCGTCGGATTTCATTAATCTTCCCACCCTATATGTAGGAATTTAAAAACTAAGTTACATGTGTATGTCGTAGGCCTCTGTACTCCACTGAATAGCCACAAGCTTGTTATAGTAATACTACTGCGCATAATGGACACTCAATGTAACTTTTTCTGACGTTACCGCTGTGTGCGTTCCCTTAGTTCTGTCTAGGGAGCATATTTATTCTGCCTACATATTAAATTACTTTTACACCGAGTAACTTCGGTACGTTGCATCTCTGTTCACTGCAGTACATCACAAAATTATGATTTACACTGCTGCGCTACTGAAACTTTTATTTAAGAGGCTATACACAAGTACACGTATCTACTGTGAATTACCCTACGTACGTAAATTACTACTGCTATGAGCTCGTAACGAATATTTATTCTTGTGTATTAATTTGCAAATGGCTTGTTAGTTAATCAAAAATAATAATGCATAAAACATTAAACTATTCGTGTTTCGATCTCAAACGGATTAGACATATGATTACTGATTACATTATTATATTTAAGTATGTCGTTTAAGAGTCTCCATAGACACCGCAGCAGAGTAATATGTATGCAGTAGTAAATTACAAGGATTGTTTTTACTATTACAAATTGAAATAGCACATATAAACTAATAATAACAATGAATTGAAATTTAGATAAACAAGTACCATATTTCTAATGACAAGTAGTATCAAGTTGCCCGTAAACTTTGCTATGATGTTGCACCAGAGGTCATAAATATCAATTCATTGGCCCTGTCTCTGTAACAACGCCAACATTAAAGCACTAATTGCTTCGTAGCAGTGTGCTACGGCGTAGCAGACAGTGATGTCTACAGCGCCGTAAATTCAACTTAACAATACCTATGCTACACTTCATTGAATTATAATACATTATGATATGTAGTGCTACAAAGCCACAAAGTATCCTCTACTTAAAATATGTCTTAGTATTAACTACTACGAAAGCAAAAATGTGTTTGCATATTGGTAACTTTGTCACACTCAATCACTTAAAACAGTTGTGTTTATGTGATTAAGTCGGCTGGAGTTTTACACAAGGGTAAATTTTTACCGAGAATCTGGGGGCAAGGCAATGCCTTCGCCAAGTCAAGCAAAAATGGCCGTACCATTCATTCGAAGCAATTCAGACCATTTTCGACCCCCTATAACTTCGTTGTGAATATAACTAGAAGCATGTATTTTATATATGTATAACTTGTGAGATATATTATGTTTTCATGCGGTTGCCGAATCAATATATTTGTTTGAAACGTTAAAGATTTTTCATATTGATATGGTCACTATAAAATGTTGTTAGGTTAGATAATTACGTAACAACTTAAGACAGAAGGTCCCTTAGTAGGGACTGAATAAATTAATAACAGACTTGGTATTACATGGATCTCACAAGTTTTGAAAGTCAACTGAGGCAAGTCTTGTTATTTTTGACAAGTATTGTTATTTTTATGGGATATATTTTTGTACGAAAGAGCTACTTACAAAATAAGGAAATCAATTCAAAAATCAATCAAAATGACAAATAAAACAGGAGAAAATGTTTGTTTTCGATTACTTAATTATAAAGTTTCTTTGCTGATCCTACAATTTGTGCCGAATTTAAAAATAACGAAATGAATTTACCTAAATAAGAATTTTCAATTGAAATCACAAACTCGATTGGGTTTTTTTTTACGTGCGGGAAATCCCCACGGATACCCCCCCTTCGGAGCCGAAGGGGGAGGTTATGTCGGACTCGAACCGACTAAACCGCACGCCGTCTGTGGGTCGATGTGCTAGGCCGGAGGTGTGGTTGTCTTTTGACATATCCCTCGCACGCCGGCTGACCCAGGGCCATCCCTCTCGGTCTGGCCCTCCTCGGGAGGGGGGACCACGCGGTCCCCGACTCGCCCCCGGTATGGGGGGAGGGCGCGCATCGTCCTACGATGCGCGCCGCCGCCGTGGCCTGCTTCTGCTAGAGTGACGAGCGGCTCCACCCGTCACCCTCAGGCCCGCGCTCATGGGGAGCGGAGGTCGGTTTGCGCCCTCCGACGCCCGAGCCGCCTTCGAACGCGGCCAGCGATGTCCGCGAGTCTTTCTCGCTCGCTGCGCCGCGCCCGCTCTGCTGTCTCCTTCACGAGCATGACCTGCTCGCAGAAGGAGGCGCTGGCCGCCCACGCATCCGCGCAGCGGACCATCGCCGCGAGCAGGGTGGAGAGCGTGAGCACTCTCACCCCCAGGGCCGTCACAAGCTCCCGCCTCGGCGCTTCGAACGCCGGACACTCGGTGAGCGTGTGCAGCCCCGAGTCCACGCTCGCGTCGCAGTGATGGCACTCGGGCGTTGGCTCTATGCCCATCAGATGCAGGTACCGCCCGAAGTTACCGTGTCCGGTAATGACCTGCGTCTGACGGTACGAGAGGATACCGTGTGGCCTCTCTAGCCACTCCCCCATGATGGGTCTTACCGCCGCAATCACGGCGTGCCCTGCGATTGGGTATTACATTAGCCCGGACAGCTACCGTGTCCTGTAGAGGACGCAAGATAATACTTGAAAAAAATGAAAATTAAACGGTTTTATTGATTTAATTATATTATCATCTCTTATTCATCCTAGATTATATTATATTATCATCTGAACTATACCAAATATCAGATCAATCAATCAACAGGCAGGGGGTTTGATTTTTTATTACTAGGTTTGATTCAACAAGCAGATCAAACTAAATAAAATCGAATAGTCTCGTTTCATCGTCTTAGTGTTATTCCAGGATGCATTTAAGGCTTTCGCCTCTGAGCCTCAGGTGAAAGCCTTGGAATTTTTTCTCCTCCTTTTGGTTTGGTTTATTTGAATGTTATGGGATCGTCTGCCGCCGCCTGACATCCTAATGCAACGAGGTAAGCCTTTACCAAAGCCTCGTGAGTAGGTGCAACGGCTTGCAGGCGTGGTCTGCTTGGTCCCGAAAGTCATGGAGAGGCCTTAAACACTCTTACGACCTGCTTTCTAATCCTTATATTACTTTTTATTTTTCTTTTGCAGGTAAGTGCCACCCCAATTTTTGCAGGCGTTCATGGTTACTGGTAACTCGCATTGCGACTTTAGATGTATGAAACACGTGTCTCTCACTAGGGGTTTATGCTGTTGTTGACACTAATGTACACATCATGGACACTTATATATAATGGTATCTACGGGGTTATAACTACAGATTTTATAGGTAAACCTTAAATTCAATGCGATAAAAAAATAATTATACATTTTAAAAATTAACTTTGCCACAATGAGGCGCGTAATTAGGTACAATGCCTACAATATTTTATTTCAAGTGATTAATTCAGATTTCATTAATCTACAATTTCGTAAATAAACTCCACCCTACAACAGATTGCTGACATTTGCCAACGTTTTTCCAATAACTGGAACTGGAATGATCGATTTATTTTAAATGACATCAAAGTGCGATAATTTCAACACAATTGAAAACGCCGACGGCAGACATCCGCTAATCATCCGAAACGAGAGGGTACCGGGTACGCGACGTTTCAACCAAATTTATAGCATCGAAATGAATCGGACTCGGCGAGGAACCAAATCTGAATATAAGTACTATATTAATTGAACTCAATCGACATAACAGCTACTCTACGATCAATAGGGCGCGTTGCCAAAACGAAAACTTCATCAAAACACAAGACTTTAGCATATTATTTTACGTTTACGTAATTGTCAAGATGTTCATGTTTCAGGGTTACAATGTCTTTGGATACTATCTTGAGGATACAATAACTCCCAACCAGTTGCTTCATGAAAAATATCGATTTTTACTTAGGCGTATCACAGTTAGACTTTAAAGCCGAGCCCTACTGAAGTTTTTACGCTGTGTCAAAACCGGAACGAACAGAAATAATGAACGGAATTTTATAATACTTGTGGTGTTAGACAGAGTATACTTTCAGAAGGGTCCCATAACGAAGAAGTCCGGATCTGATGCGGAGATCCTGGAGAAATGGAGAAAAAATCTCTAATCCAACTCTGCATCAAATTTCATCAAGATCGGTTCACTTCAGCAGCTTAGGCGTGAAAGGCAACAGACAGACAGACTGGATTCCTTTCACATGTACAATAGCACAGTCTAACGAACTTTCATCCAGAGTTATAGACTCGTTATGTTATGATATTAGTATGAATTACCAATTAACAGTCCGCCTGCAGTTTTTAATCGTATCCGGCGGCCTGCAGTCGTAAGCCCATAGCGCCCACACACTAAAGCGATTTTGGCCTGTCAGCAATTCACTGTTGTCAGTTTTGCGACCACACACTAGCGGTTGTGAGTCGTCAGTTTTCTGCCGTACAATCGCCTGCCGGCCATTGTCTGATATCAGGTACACAGAGACTAAAAAAACAGTGCAAGCGATTTTCGCCCTTATTGACATTTTCTTGATTACATGTTTTTCGCATAAATAAATGCGCTGATCACGAATATTAGAAAAATGCTCGATACTTGGTGATGTCAATAAGGTCGCTTGCACTACGTTATTCTGATATTACATATTACGTGAAAATCATTGTAAGAAATAGGTGTAAGCTATTTTCGACCTTATGGACCATATTATATAATGATATATATGGTCCATCCTCAAAAGTTAGAGTATGTAAATAAAATTAATAATATCTTAGTAAAAACTAGGAAGTACATGTCATCATAATCAGGCTTAAAGAATTACATTATTTTGTTCTGAAGTTATTACGAAAAAAATGCTGATACGAGACATCGCTCGACAGGCCGCCGGCCTACTGCCTACTAATGTGTGCTTGTTCACCCTGACGGCCTAGGTCTGTCCGGAATGATTCGGCGGCCACACACTATCGGGTCGTATTAGTCGTCAGTCCAAAATCGTTAAGAAAACTGTTAGTGTGTGGGTTATTGCGATTAACTGACAGGTTTATATCGTCCAGCCTTCATCCAGTAAACTGTTAGTGACTGGCCGCCTTTAAGGATCGACAGCCTCTGCGGCGTAGCAGTACTGAACGCGGCTGCTACGCAGGAGGCGCGTGTTCGTTTCCCGCTCAGTGCAATGATTATGGGTATTTGCATTAGTCTGGTCGTGCCTCGGAAAGCACGTTCAGCCGTCGGTTGAGTCGGTTCCGTTTGCCATACGAACATCTATGGCAGTCCAACAAAAGTCCAACAACTGGTCTAGTTGCAATGCTTCAATATCGCCTTTGGGTTATGGAAGTCAGTGGCTGTCGCTTCACAGGAAATATCGAAGGTTTTTTTTAAATATAGGATACGTCAATTTGGCTTAACCTCGCCTGATGGTAGGCTGTAGCTGTCGCCGTTTCTACCCCGTTTGTCATATAATTTTTATTAAAGAATAGTAATCAATCAATTAATACGTACCTACGTACGATCTTGCGCCTTCCGCATCCAGTCCGTCCCAGCCACCTTTTTCAGGTCATCGGTCTATCTGGCTAGAGGGCGTCCTACCCTTCGTTTGCCTTCTCGCGGTCTCCACTCTAGGGCTCGTCTGCTCCAACGGCCATCGGTCCTTCGACAGACTTGGCAAACCCATTGCCACTTCAGCTTGCTTATTCTGTGAGCTATTTCGGTAACTTTGGTTCTTTGTCGGAGCTTTAGTTTATGGACTAGCCCTACCGTCAGTGTCAACGTTTCGGCACCGTAAGTCATAACAGGTTGGACGCACTGGTCAAAGACCTTTGTTTTTAGGCATTGCGGTAGGGGAGACCTTCTCGACGTAGTTTGCGAAATGCTGCCTAGCCCAGTTGAATCCTTCTGGCTAGTTCTTTCTCGAAGTTGTTTTTACCGAGCTGGATAACCTGGCCCAGGTATACATAATTTTGGACAACTACAAGCGTCGCCCCGTCGATGGCAATCGGTCTCGGTGCAACATGTTCATTGAACATGATCTTGGTTTTATCCAAGTTTACACCGAGGCCGATGCGTCGAGAAGCTCCGTCTAGGCTGTCGCAGCATTTCGCCCAGTTTCATTGACGAACCGAAAGAATAGTAAACCATCTGAAATAAATATCAATTTAGATTTCCTAAAACAACGCCAGATACCCATTGAGATCAAGTGGCCAGTATAGGACAAAAGGGCAATTTTTCATAAAGAGAATATGTATGATAGGATATAAAATCAATCAAGTATTGTATTCTACAAATCTACCTACTAAATACAGACAGCTAATTCTTTACGTCAGCTTTCCAATAGAAAGTGGAGACAATAGCTCAGACACGACCATTCATACTGACTGGTGTGCTGGCAAAAGGTAGCATATCTTATTGCGAGAAAATTAAGGTTGAGAATGGGTTGTGAATTTCGTAACATAACAGCTATTGTATAGATTGTAATAAGCCGACTATTGAAGTAGGGTGGCGAGTGCTCTCGGGCGGGCAGTGCCCCGGCCTGCGGCGGCGGCGCGGACGGTCCGCTCTCGACCTAATGAAGCGGAGACTTCTCTCACAACACGATTCTCTCAACTTTGCCGGCTGAAGTGGCAAAACGACATTTATGCTCAGATTAATTCGCATTCGGCACATTTTTGCGATTAGTAGATAGGTAGTTTTGATTTCTGCAATTTATGGCGTGCATTCAATCCCGTCTTGACTTTCATTTTTGTTTTCGTTTAACCAGACTTTTTCCTATAAATTTAATCATAAAAAGTCAAGTTCCAAGACGGGATGAGAAAAAGTAGAAAAAAGAGTCGTTTCAAGATTTCATTAAAATAAGTATACCAGAATTTAACAGTACCTACAAAAATATAGGATTACGGGGGTACATAGTGAAATAAAAATATAATAATTTTCTTCGTTGTTTTAATGCATGACAGAATGACAGATTTAACTACAATGATAATGAAGGATGCTGTGATAGCTACAGATGAATGGTATATGAAATAAGTCAGCTAGCAATGTAAACACATTTTAGAAAACTCTTATACATAGTTTAGAAATCATACAACTCGATTACAACGTTGCGCAAGTGTGGTCACACTTACGAAATACTACTGCGATATAAAATGTATGTTTACACATATATTTAAATATAGCATTGATAAAATTCATCGACGATGCATCCCAAATGTTTTACAAAAATAATAGATACATTTGAATTTTTTTTTATTAAGTTTTTAGGCATTGTTCATTCTAAATACTCAAATTGAATTAAAGGGAAAAAATTGAATAGGTCTGGGCGGGGTTTGAACCCGCGATCTATGCCTTACACTGGCAAACACTTTGACCACTAAGCTACCAGACCTCGCCCGAACCAATTCAAATTTCTCCTTCTATATCTGTCTTTAAGGCGACAGTGGAGCATCTACCGACATTCTTACGAACTATCGGAACCAATGAATGGTTTTTCAACCATTTTTAAATATTGATTATTGACTACTTCGCCCATATAATTTGAATTAATTTGTATGTAATATGAAAAAAAAACATGTTCTTCAACACGGGCGTTAGGGTAAGAAATAGATCTATGTGCGTCAAAAATAAAATAGGATTCCACGGTTTTTTAAACGTGAGGTAGTACAAAATCTGTTTAATATATTAAAAAAATAAGAAATCGAATGTGGTCTCAGACCTAAATCACTTCAATAGTTCTCCGATTAATAGCGAAAAACCGCGTATTTCCTGAGAATTATACCAATCTGGAACTTCATTTGTACTTGAATCAATTTGAAGAGTTGAACATGTGTTATGTGTGTTTTGAAGGAGAGAAAAACTTTTTTACACATATTCAACATATTGACATATTAAATTATTTTAAAAATAGTATTTCGTATTTGCACCCCAGATTATGTTACAACCGCCTTAATTACAACGGAATATACAGTTATCTTATTTATTCATGAAATTATCTAGCGTCGCATAGACAGTGTAGAAATATTATGTCACTGTTAAATAAATAATAATAATAATAAAATAAAAATCAGTCTTATTTCATTGCAAGACTAGGATCGTTTTAATAAAAAATCTTGCGTATTATGGGATTGTAAAAATAATTGTACTAAAAATAAGTTATAGTAACATAAAGATTATCATCCTCGAAATTTACAAAAAAAAATAACGTAACAGATTCGTTAAAATATTCATACATTACCTATTAATAAATACAATCCTTTACCCATTGTCAATATGGAGAATTAACAATGTTAAAATTAACCTATGTGTTTATTGTGTTCAATTTAAGGTGTTGCTTTAGGCATTTTAAAATAAGCCATTTTTTTACTATTTATTAAATATAGAAGATATACTACATCATACATTTAGTGTTTACGAAGAATGCAACAAAACTTTTTTCGTGTTTTATTGTACATTAGGGACGTACGTGGTTAGAATATAATAGGTTGAAAACAAATCATCAAAACACAATATTTCAAATTATGATACAAAACAAGTTATAACAAATCAATGAAATTTATTTGAAGCAATAAGTACGCTAACTATACAAATCGATTTAACATTTACTTCTTCTAATTCGAATCAAAATTATAACAACAAATTAGAATTGGACTCGACTCGACTGTGTAATAGGTAATATGTGAATACCATAAAATAGATTCAAGTTAACACAGTTGACAATTACTTCTATACAGCCTATTACTATAATAAAGTTTTACACACTTCCTACGAGTAGTAGAAATGTATGAAATTACCATAACATGAAGTATTGCTGCCAGTAAAAATTCTAAGAGATTACAAGATATTATCTTAGTGTAAATTTTATCATACGGATATGGAAACTTTAGTACACATCACCAAGAATGGTCTAAATATATTAAAATCAAGGTAACATATCTATGAGTAGTCTTTAAAATATCATAACACTATCTTTTATCATTTGTCTTACGGAATATAGAATTAGGCACTGCGCAAATAACACTGTTACGAAGGGACACCATCACAAGTGACCGCAGTGTAATAGTCTAATTAGAATTAAACACAGGTTGCACTGAAGCGAAATAGGAAACAGTTATAATAAATTCTACCCTACCCTGTTTAGGCAACATTTGTCACGCAACACGTGAAGCTAAACAAGTTCGGCAAAGTTGCGCAACAGTCCAGGTGTTGCTAGGCAACACGCGGTTTGTTGTATGCATTGTACCGCGTCGTTGCGCGTCACTGTTTTGTAACGTTGTGCACCATAGCCTGCCCATGTTGCCTAGTAGAACTTGACTCAATAATATAATAATGGGAAAATTTGTGTTAATATTTAGATGTCAGTTACTCAATCAAACATAATCGGCTGAACGCATCTGGCTGAAATTTCACAGAGTTGGAAATAACACGTTGGCTACTTTCTACCCTTGAAACATGTTGCGGGGACGGGATCAGAATTCCACACGGGTAGAGCCGCGGGCATCAGTTATTATAAATATTCCCCAAATAACGTTTACATGCTTTGCAAATTATTAGTCAACATTTCGTAGTTTTAGACTAGAAACAAAAAATTTAGGGCCTTTTTAGTCATTTAACGATGGTGCCCCCGGTACATTAAACTCTAAAATTCGCTTTTACTTCTGATATACAGTTGTTTCGACATTTACAGTTGATATCAAAACGAAATATTCAGAGCTAGTTGACGGTTAGAGTATGAAATCATTCCGTCTGCGTCTTGTACTATACAGGGTGGAAGATTTTGACCGTACCCGAAGGGGAAGTACTCTTAATACTGAGATAGCGAATTTAACTGAAAGGAAACATTCCTTTATTTGAAAAAAAAATTGCATTTAGAGATTCTCGCTTGCCACTCCCATTTACCAGCCCCTCTAGACAAGTGGCAATTCACTAGCCGGCGTTTGATGGAATAGAATGACGAATGTATAGGAATTGACGTATTTGACATGCGTTAACGACTGTCATTTACGTCAAATCCCATACATACGTTCCACCAAACGCCGGCTAGCGAATTGCCACTTGTCTAGAGGGGCAGGTTTGTTATAGAGCTATGATCTTTATGATTGACACTATCAATTGATGCCATAAAAATACAGGATGTTATTTTTCTGGTTTTATCGGTTCGATTGCTGGGCAAGCGAGAATCCTTAATTGCTGTTTTGTTTCTTTTTGAAATCAATCAATCAATTAGCCCACTGCAGTCCACTGCTGGACATAGGCCTCCCCCAATGTGCGCCATTTCGTACGATCCTCCGCCTTCCGCATCCAGTCCGTCCCAGCCACCTTTTTCAGGTCATCGGTCCATCTGGCTAGGGGGCGTCCTACCCTTCGTTTGCCTTCTCGCGGTCTCCACTCTAGGACTCGTCTGCTCCAACGGCCATCGGTCCTTCGACAGACTTGGCAAACCCATTGCCACTTCAGGTTGCTTATTCTGCGAGCTATGTCGGTAACTTTGGTTCTTTGTCGGATCACCTCGTTTCGAATTCTATCCTTCAGAGAAACTCCAAGCATAGCTCGCTCCATAGCCCGCTGCGCGACTTTTAGTTTATGGACTAGCCCTACCGTTAGTGTCCACGTTTCGGCACCGTAAGTCATAACAGGTAGGACGCACTGGTCAAAGACCTTTGTTTTCAGGCATTGCGGTAGGGGGGAAGAGAAGACTCGACGTAGTTTGCGAAATGCTGCCCAGCCCAGCTGAATCCTTCTGGCTAGTTCTTTCTCGAAGTTGTTTTTACCGAGCTGGATAACCTGGCCCAGGTATTTTTGGACAACTTCGAGCGTCGCCCCTTCGATGGCAATCGGTCTCGGTGCAACATGTTCGTTGAACATGATCTTGGTTTTATCCAAGTTTACACCGAGGCCGACGCGTCGAGAAGCTCTATCTAGGCTGTGCAGCATCTCGCCCAGTTTTTCCAGCGACTCCGCAACAACGACGATGTCATCGGCGAACCGAAGGTGTGAGATGTACTCTCCGTTAATGTTGATACCCCGCCCAGTCCAATCCAGAGTCTTGAAGACGTCCTCCAATGCATTGGTGAATAGTTTGGGGGATATAACATCCCCCTGCCTAACTCCACGCTGGAGGCTTATCGGTTTCGTCTTCTGGTCTTGGAGCTGGACGGACATTGTGGCAGTGTCATATAGGCATCTCAGCACCTCAATGTATCGCCAATCAACACGACACCGCTGCAGGGCATCCAGAACTGCCCAGGTTTCGATGGAGTCGAAGGCTTTTTCGTAGTCCACAAACGCCATACACAGCGGCTGATTGTATTCTTGACTTTTTTCCACAATCTGCCGAACAGTATGGATTTTGAAAATAAAGGAATATTTCCGTCGTGTGAAAATCACTGTGTTCAGTATTTAGAGTACACCCCTCCAGGTAATGTCAAAATCTTCCATCCGGTACAGTTTAGATAAAAAATACAATATACTGTCGAATAGATCTTTGATTGATAAGGTTGTCTTTTACTAAAATAGCGTAGTAATATATTAATGATTACTTAAAAACCTACTTTTCGTCGTTAAAAAACTGTATTAATAAATTAAACTTAACCCGAAAAACATTATATCCCCATCTTAGAATCGAACTTAGATTATATGCAACCAACAACTAATATATCCTTGCTCAGCCCGTTATAGGTTTAGTACAATACAAAATTTGTTATAACACTTATTCATAAATTTGAGTATGTATACAAATACTGCCTTTTAATACCTAAAAGGTTTGAGCGGATTTCACCAATGATAGGAAAATATACTTCATTTGGTTAGAGATTTAACCAAAGGTAAACAAGCTTGATGTGTCTTTTAATAATCTCAGTTTCTACTAGTGTTAGCTTATTTAGTTTTTAGGCTGCGTTCAGACGACACGCGCACGCTAAGCGCACGCACGAGCCGCGCCTAAAATGCTTTGTTTTTTTTTTTAAATATAATTTAAGCCCTATTGCCACATCAATAGATCTCAAATTGCATTAATCAAAGTCTACCCGCACACGCCACGCGCCCGCCGCGCGCCAACTACGCTCGTGCCCCGCGAATTCGCTGTACACGCGTTGCGCCCGCGTTTCGGTTAAGTGTTGTATTGACTGTCGTCAAGTGAAGACGCATGGCTTTGAACGAAGTCCGTCCTGTCACTCGTAGTACTACTATGCCTAATGTAAGACAGATAGATACGCATATTACAATGAACGATGAGTCTGTTCAAATAGTTGATACCACAGTTTTTCTTGGTATGACTCTAGATAGTAAACTCCAATGGGGTTCTCATATCGCAGCCTTGGCAGGAAGACTTAGCTCAGCTGCCTATGCGGTTAGAAAAATAAGGTCACTTACTGATGAGGAAACGGCACGATTAGTTTATTTTAGCTACTTTCACAGCCTTATGTCGTATGGTCTGATGCTGTGGGGCTCAGCTGCTGATATTGAGACTATTTTCATATTACAGAAACGAGCGATACGAGCAATCTATAGCCTCAGACCCCGTGACTCGCTGAGAGAACTATTTAAAGAAATTAATATTTTAACAGTTGCTTGCCAATACATTTACGATAATGTTTTATATGTACGCAAGAACCTAGATCTTTTCAAAAAAAACTCTGACGTACACAATTATAATACGAGGAATAAAAATAAACTTGTAGTGCCAAAACTCAGACTTCAAAAGGTTGGTAATTCATTTGTAGGTAACAATATTAAAATGTTTAATAAAATTCCTCAAGAGTTGGTTGACATGCCACTAAATAAGTTTAAAATCGAAGTAAAAAAGACTTTAATGAAAAAAGGATATTACAAAGTAAACGAATACCTTAATGATAAAAATGCATGGTCATCCTAATCTCTTTGCTTGCTCGCACAATATAAACGTATGAAAAAAAAAAATAAACGAATTGTTTTAAAAAAAAGAAACTATAATATTGTTCACTGAGTTTCTTGCTGGTCTCTTCTCAGTAGAACCAACTTACCGAACCAGCGAAAGAATCATTTTCAAATGATTTATTTACTTAATTTAATATTATATTAGTAATTTCTTGACACGATTGTAAAATTTTGACGTTCATATGTGCTCTTTATGTGCCTAAACTGAATAAACGAAATTGATTCTTTGATTCTTGATTCTTGATTCTTTGAGTACAAGCGGGTGCTTGGCGTGCGCGATGCACTACGCTGATTTTGCGCGGGTCTAAGACGGGCTCAAAGCGTGTGCGTGCTCGACGCGGGTCATCTGAACACGGCCTTAAAGTCACTATAAGATTGTTTACCTTTTTTTTTACCTAATCAAATGGACTATAGATCAGTTGACTAAACTGCGTCATCACGTTTTCCTCAATGATTGACCATTAAGTAAAATATGTAATCCAGTTTAATTTAGCGAACATTCATTGGTGAAATCCAGCCTAGGGAATGTAAACGAATTAATTACTGTATAACTTCATAAGTTTGTAATGTTATGTTATGACCGGTATACTTACAAATGAAATGTGGTTAGTTTTTGCAATTCACAACTATGCATATAGTCTTATCTGTTAAATTGAAGCGTCGGTAGCTTAGTGGTTAACGAGTTGGCCCTACGATCGAGAGGTCCCGGGTTCGAATTCTGGCCATTACACTCCTAGCACAAGCAATTCAGCTTAGTTGGAGGATTAGGGATGTTAGTAATTTCGATAATTTCGGTTGCTAATATTTAAAAAAAATAAAATTAAAATGAATATAAGCTCGTGTGATAAGACCATGCAGCCTCAGCATGGCGAAAAAAAAGAAAACGAAGAGATACTACCTCTTCGTTTTCTTTTCGACCAATGAAATCGGAGAAAAGTGATGTCTCCGTCATGACGTCACGTGACACCTTTAGTCAACGATTTCATTGGTCGATAAGAAAGGAAGAGATCATGTCCACGTCATGATGTCTTGATCACGAGACATATTTCAGCGATTTCATTACTCGAAAAGAAATTAAGACGCCATGCTGAGTGTGTAGAAGCGTATTCAGCAACTTCCACAGAATAAAAGGCCACATACACACTACTAGAGCACATAAGTATCAGTTTTTCTTCTACTAAGTATTTTTGGGACAAATCACACACTCACAAAGGATCAGCTTCAGCTGTTGATATTGTCAGTAATTCAATTGACTTTAACGACAACTAACAAATCAAGCGGCATAGTCATCAAGAGATGTCCTCGCCTACTCTAGTAAGTAGAAAAAATTGCGTCTTATCAAAGCATGATTTAAGAAGCTTTCTTTACTGTTTACCGAAGAAGGACATAAAAATGTCAAGAATTCATGAATTGCTAAAACTGTAACCTTTATCTACTATATAAAAATAAGTCGGGTTTTCCTTCCTGACGCTATTACTCCTGAACGCACGAACCGATTTCCACGGTTTTGCATTCGTTGGAAAGATCTCGGGCTCCGTGAGGTTTATAGCAAAGAAAATTCGGAAAAAATTTAAACAGAAAAGCGGGAAAGCGATAATCGACATCCACGCGGGCGGAGCCGCGGGCAACAGCCAGTAGTTTATAACGATAAGGCTGCGTCCTATACTACGCCGATGGCGGGACGGGAGTGACCGCAACAGAGATGACTATTGACCCACGCCGTCATTTCCGTCCCACTGCCTTCGAAGACTTGACCCGGCATATCAAAATAAACAATACAACGCTAAACATCGCCTTGCATATTGCCATCCCTTACTAATATAACACGTGACTACACAATATACATTATTATTGAAATCTTACCATAACCTTATAAAGATTAAACGCTACAAATATTAAAGCAAATGTAATGCTCTACATTCTCGGAATGTTCCATTTATAAAACAGTATACCTATATATTTACAACAGAAATTATAAAAATACATTATGGTAAAACGATTATTACATCTTCTACGCTACATTAAGTTACAAAATTTAAAACAAAACAAAAACAAACAATGATATCTTTGGAAGAACAATGCCAGCCACATACATACAAACAAGCAGGTGTCGATCGGCGCCTGCGCCAATGCAAATAGTTATGCGATAACTCGAGTACTCGGGTAATAATTCACCGATGTTATGATACGATTATTCCCAGTAGTCCCCTCTAGCTCTGTCCTCTGGGGTGACAGCTAGGAATTGTCTTCCCAGTTGTCATCGGGTGACAATTTGTGCAGACTGTTCCCTTTGAAAGTTGACTAGAGGGGACAAATGAGAAGTTTGTTTCTCAGTTGTCACGGGGGGGGGGGGGGGGACAATTGCAATTAAAAACAATCCATAGATTTCAGCTTTTTTATTTCTTATGTTACATAGAATCTTCGAAATAATCCAGATGACCGTAATCCATATACACGAAACCCGAATATTTAAAACACAAATTTTTGAAATGTAGTTAATTGATATTCAGACAAACAATATCCAGATTCTTAAACCTAAAACTAAACCTCATATATTATGGCGTCTACTAACTAAGCTCGACGGAGCCACGCTCCGCGGGGCTCCTACTTCTGGGTGGTTTAAAAAAAAATAACCACGAAGACTAAGGCGGGAGCTCCGCTTCGCTTCGCTCCCGCCTTAGTCTTCTAACCTAACCTATCCGAGTCGAATTGCACTGAGTCGGGGTGTTAACGATAATTAATTTCGAAGATTCTATGTAACATAAGAAATAAAAAAGCTGAAATCTATGGATTGTTTTTAATTGCAATTGTAAGTGACAACTGAGAAACAAACTTCTCATTTGTCCCCTCTAGTCAACTTTCAAAGGGAACAGTCGGCACAAATTGTCACCCCGATGACAACTGGGAAGACAATTCCTAGCTGTCACCCCAGAGGACAGAGCTAGAGGGGACTACTGGGAATATCACTTATGATACAGGGAATTATGGCCGCTATGTCAACATATGTATTGTCGTTATTCTTTTGAACTCTTTGGCAATATTCATTACACAGATAACATGTATGTACAACTTGAATTCGAAGTTTAAATAACGACTATGATGAGAACCTACAGCATGAGATAAATCGATGTAGAGTTGTTTCTGAATTGAGAAATTGAAATTGAAACTCGTCAACGGTTACGTACGCACAATTTCATACTACACACTGTGCGTAAGTACTACTACAGATAATATGATATAATTCTTATACAGATGCACAATCAGGAACACAAAACGGTTACACTGCTAACTTAAAAAAGAAGGCAGGCATCTTTTAGTTCATGAGCATTGCGACAATGGCGACAATGTTTTGCTAAACTTTTCTAATTTTTACTATTGAAAATTAACTGATCGAAAATAAAAAAATACACTAAACACATTATTGAATTGATGACTGAAAAAATCTATAAATATTCTAAAATATATTCGATTCTGTAGTCATTGTAAAAGTTATCAACAAATGCATTATGCCACTAGATGGCGGTTTTCTAAAATAGCAATATTGTCGAGAAATCTTTATTTATTACATTACCAACGAATTTTATATGCTTACATGCTTACATTATCTTGTGTTTCAGTTCTGAAATAATTTATATGATTATGATGATTTATTTATTTATTATATTTATCTATAGATTTTGAATCGGTATCCCATGGTACTACTAGGAAAGCGGTGACGAGATCAATTTCCAATTTCTCGATTCTAAATCCAGTATCAAACTGAGGAATCGTCAATTCAGGAACCGGCCAGCGTGTTTTCTTGCTTTCGTGTTTATCTAGCACTACTGAGACATAAATGTTGACACATTTGTGTAATATTTCGTTTTGTCTATCGATCTACTGTGTCGGTCTAATATGTTGCTGTCGTCTTTCGGTCTCGTCTTTTGGTGTTACTGTCGATCTCCTGTGTCGGGCTCATCAGTTGGTCTCGTCTATTGATGTCATGTGTCAGTCTCGTGTCTAGGTCTCGTATTTTATGTCATTATCATGTCCAGGTTTCATCTTAGTCGCAACGCAAACCGTCACCTTCACAATAAGAAAATGAACTCGGTAGAACTATACAGATAGAATAGTGAGAAAATATAATTACAAACACTAAATTCGAAGATTATTCATAACTGTAATTTTAAATTATGTATTCCTCGCTGATTTCTTTTAATTGATAAATAGTTCTACGAACTACGTGTCACTAAATACAAACTTAATTAGTATAAAATATCGATATCGATGCTAGGATTCGATATGACGGGTGTTTCACTTGATAAAATGTTTACATACATCACAGATATGTCAATTACTATTATATTAGTTGAGAGATTCGATGAGAACATTATTACAAATGTATGGTGGTAAATAAATATGAAGTAACAAACGTCGAGGAAGCTACATATATTTCAATCCATTTCCTAGTATAATTTCGTATATATTTTCAAGAATTTTTCCGTGAAAATGCATACATAACACGCTTAAAGCAGAACAACGCCACGATGAAATGACCAAACGGTTTCATGTTCAAATTGAAGCTTTTCACATTCACAAGTATTTCGACTGTGTCGAATAGCGGTACAAACCCCAGTCGCCTTCCTTCGTTAGTCGCGGGCGTTAGGGCGCGTCCTCGCAGGGCCCGGGCCAGTCGGCGCGCGCCTCCGGCTATAGCGGCGGCGACCCGCCCTCTGCCGGCAACTGGTGCACGCGCGCCGACAGTAGATTGTGCAGGATGAACACCGCCGGCTTCGGACTGCCTTCCATGTCCAGTTCCTGTTGGACAGATATACATTGTAAACAAATATGTACTACGTAGGGCGCATGGCATGTGAGGATGAAATCTCGACGCACATACACTTAAAAATATTCACCACGTGTGCATATTTTTAGTGCACGTGTACAGTCGACAAATTAAATACGGTTGCACTTTTACATACAACTTTATATGCAAATGCGCAACCGTATCTCCATTACTACTGCCAGCAAGGAACGCTGTTGACGGGACGGATGATGAGCTCTTCTGTGGACGATTTCACCTATTCCGCCTATATAATGACTGCCTTAGTTGTTTGTATGACCACCGAGGCAGACGGCTTAACGTGCTCTCCGAGGTACGGTAATACCCCAGCCAAGCGATGAAGGGTAACGGGTGACGGACAGTACGTACCGCCTCCCACACGCACCGCCGCGCCCTGAGGCAGCCAGTACGTACCACAGTGTCTAGGTCGGCGAAGTGCAGCCACAGCGCGGCGCGGTCGTCGTCGGCGGAGGCGCGCAGCGCGTGCAGCGGGCGGCGGTACAGCGCGCGCGCGCCGCCGCGGCCCAGCGAGCCCGCCGCCTCCCACACGCACCGCCGCGCCCTGAGGCAGCCAGTACGTACCACAGTGTCTAGGTCGGCGAAGTGCAGCCACAGCGCGGCGCGGTCGTCGTCGGCGGAGGCGCGCAGCGCGTGCAGCGGGCGGCGGTACAGCGCGCGCGCGCCGCCGCGGCCCAGCGAGCCCGCCGCCTCCCACACGCACCGCCGCGCCCTGAGGCAGCCAGTACGTACCACAGTGTCTAGGTCGGCGAAGTGCAGCCACAGCGCGGCGCGGTCGTCGTCGGCGGAGGCGCGCAGCGCGTGCAGCGGGCGGCGGTACAGCGCGCGCGCGCCGCCGCGGCCCAGCGAGCCCGCCGCCTCCCACACGCACCGCCGCGCCCTGAGGCAGCCAGTACGTACCACAGTGTCTAGGTCGGCGAAGTGCAGCCACAGCGCGGCGCGGTCGTCGTCGGCGGAGGCGCGCAGCGCGTGCAGCGGGCGGCGGTACAGCGCGCGCGCGCCGCCGCGGCCCAGCGAGCCCGCCGCCTCCCACACGCACCGCCGCGCCCTGAGGCAGCCAGTACGTACCACAGTGTCTAGGTCGGCGAAGTGCAGCCACAGCGCGGCGCGGTCGTCGTCGGCGGAGGCCCGCAGCGCGTGCAGCGGGCGGCGGTACAGCGCGCGCGCGCCGCCGCGGCCCAGCGAGCCCGCCGCCTCCCACACGCACCGCCGCGCCCTGAGGCAGCCAGTACGTACCACAGTGTCTAGGTCGGCGAAGTGCAGCCACAGCGCGGCGCGGTCGTCGTCGGCGGAGGCCCGCAGCGCGTGCAGCGGGCGGCGGTACAGCGCGCGCGCGCCGCCGCGGCCCAGCGAGCCCGCCGCCTCCCACACGCACACGCCGCCCGCGCCCAGCGACAGCCGCGCACACACGCCGCGGAACCGGCAGCCTGCAACACACGGCACAACCACGCATATTAGCGATTGTATAGGATCTACGATAACACTCGACTGAACTGAGATGACAGATCTGCCGCAGCTGCGGATGATCGGTTGCTCCACACCATATTAGCGTTCCAACACAGAAGATTCCCAATTAGCAATTCGAATTTCCGTCAAGTTTAGCGTAGTGTTAACAGTCACGTCCACCGTGACCAACTTCAAATTAGATTGCCTTACTTTATAAGTAAATTGTGAAAAAGCTCGAAACAACGATGGATAAGAGATACTAACGGAAGGTAAACTCTGGCACGGCCCGCACAGCGTGGTGCGCACCGTCCACGAGCGCCCCAGCCACGGCCGCCAGGTCGTGCGGCGTGTCGGCCCGCAGCGAGCGCACCGCCAGCCCGGCCGGCGTGCCCGCGCGCACGCCCAGCGCGCCGCCCCCGCCCCCCGCGCCGCCCGCGCCGCCCCCGCCGCCGGAGGAGCCGCCCGCGCGCCGCCACCACGCCAGGCGAGTCGCAGCCAGCCCGAAGCACTCGCTGGGCGCGCACCACGCCTCGCCCGACCACGGCGCCGCCTCGTACAACCTACACACACAGAGATAGACGGTAAACTATGAAAAGGTGTATATTTATCTCCTTTGCTTATTGCACCATAGTATTGCTCGGGACCTAATGTGCTCTATACACGCACTATACATATCTTAGGTGTCTTTTGCATAGCACGTGGTGGTGGTGGCACAGCTACGAAGGTGGACAAATCAAATTCTCCAAGCACAGATTATTGCAAATCAACCTGCCCGCTCCAGGGCCTCATTTGTCTTTCTATTTAGGTACAAGATTCGTATCCCGAGGTACAGTACGCACACGTTCATGCACGCACACAAGTATAGTCAAGTCGGGTGATTTCAAAAAGTTCTAGTTTTAGAATACAAGGATTTGATAGTTTTTGAATGGCCATTGCTTTCTCACCTCAATTCTCGATCGGTTATAGCCACGAAAGTGGGCTGCCAGCCATCGGCCTCGTCGGAGCTATCAGAACCGCCGGAAGCGCTCAACTGTAAACATAAACCGTTAATGTACAGACATCAAAAACATGACCGTGAGAATCAAACATCGAGCAAATTAGGCGCACTGTTCGTAAGTAGGCCTTGACGAGACTTAACTCTTATTTCTCGAAATAGAAACTGACCATAAAATAATCTTTTTCAGAATGGAACAAAGGCGATATACAGGGTGAATTTTTTAACTAGAGAAAGTATGAAAATTAAAAGTATGAAAAAAGCGCAAAGGAAGTTTCGGAATTCAATTTATTTTGAAATAAACACCCATAAGGAACGAATTCTGGTATTGTAAAACTCACGTGGTCCTGAGGCGGTCGCCGAGCCAGCCAGCCCGCATACCGAACATCCCCCAGTAGCGGCCGCAGTCGAGGCCTTGCCCTCGCCAGAGCCGCACGCGCCGCTCGACGCACGGCGGCGTGTAACGCACGATGCCAGCCCGCCGCACCCTGCGCACTGCTCGCACGAAGGGCCAGGGCGTGGACCCCATCCGGGGAATAAATTTCGATGGTACGCTCCTCTGTAAATTTTAGTGGATATTAGAGAAATTCTATAAAGCCAATAGACCACATTCATTGTTATAAACTCGACATACAGTCACACCTCTTTCCCAGTGCAGTAGGCAGAGACCACGTGTTTCCACCTGCTACGCGATCGTAGCATACATCTATCGCTTCTTCTACTTTGGACATACATAATTATGTCGCCGCCAACTAGCTTAATCAGACGAATAATTAACTGCCTAGGCAGTTAACTAAACGGCGCCATTTGTAAATTTTTCATAATGTTGTCTGTACATGTACTTTAATTTATGTATGTACAATAAAGACGTATCTTATCTTATAAATAACCACAGACGCAAGGAGTCATTGTTATTTAATGAGTTTTTTTTGGCCAGTTTGTACATTAGCACCAGAAATCTTAGTATACAGGCCTTAAACAATAATTAGTAAATGACGTATGATTTACCAGGGTCACGATGACGCAAGTTTTTAGCGATACAGGCCATCAACAGAGGCACGTAGCGGGTATCAGCACGACGGCGTCGTGGCGATGGAGGTGATGGTGGCACGTCAGCCATAAACCCTCGCTGCAACTCCCAACCTACTTCACTGATGATTGACGCTTTGCGAAAGTAGGGTGTGACTTCACGGAGATACTTGACTGTAAATTAAAAATTGAGATGTTACTTTCTTAAACTGTCTATTGTAGCCTGCTTACTGACTTCAAATATATTTGTAGTAATATTTTTTATTAGTTTTGTACTATTTGTAATAACATGTTATTAATAAACTTCTAAAAAGGAGGTTCTCAATTTATTTATTTTTTTGTTGTTGTTACTTTATTAAAAGAAAATATCTGAAGATATTTTGACTCCCATATCTACATCAGCCTATTTATGTATTATTACGTGTTATGCCCTTTACTGTGCACTTCACATTTTTTATTATTGCTGGTTAATTACTGACTACTAGTCAAGAATCATTCAGCATGCATTACGTAATTCCTCACTTTCAAAGTCAAATTCAAGAACATTCAGTATAGTATAGACAATTAAAACGGCACTCACATAACATAAAAAAAAGAAAAAAATAGTCTTGTTTAGCCTATGGAGACCACCAGTTCGAAACCCAACCTAAGTAGCTTCCGGCAAGAAACTTGTCTATTTACAAACATTTACTTAGTCTATATACAATAGTTTCCTTCAGTAGCATAGTTGAGTAAACAGCTCGTTTTCAAGCCTGTTTGTCATCTTAATATTCTTGGATTTTATAATAGCCTATTTGGCACATTCAAGTCTTAATTAAATTTATCCCTAATTTCATTAGGGAGCTTATTAAAAGTGTATACAATTGCCCCAGAAAGAACAAAAATTTTATGGAGTCTACTTTCATAAGCTACAAGATTGTTTTTATGTCTGATATTTATATTATGCCTGCCACAACACTAGAAAATTTGAAATATTTTTCCTTACATACATTTTTTGAAAATGTCGTGTGACACTTCGTTTGTTTTCAAACTTTTTTCGAAGGGAGATTCACTACTCAACATTTTAGTCCACTAAGCATTGGTAGCTTATGTCAAGCAGATGTCCACTAAGCTCCCATTGCTAAGGTTTTTTTTCACTCACTTTTCAGTCACTGAACCGCTTGGTTCTTGAAGGAATATTCTGCACCGTATGCAGATGACATCTAAGCCCTGCACATGTTGTTTTGTATAGGAAATGATAGGATTCTTTGATAAGAAACTGTTAAAAGCTGTTGTATAGCAAAGATGGTAATTTTTTTTTTTTGGGTTTTTATGACCTGGTCACTGGATCTTTAAGTTATTATTATTATTATTATTATTATTTATTAGCAGGCAGGCAGTTGAGACAACTGTTAGTTGCCTGTATCCAGTTATCCATTGTTGGTTTTCTTATCAGTTTTAAGTTTATCAAGTTTGTTTTTGAGCTATGCTTACCATGGGTCTAGATAGCGTTGTGTGAAATGTTGTGGAATATTTATTTATTATTATTATTATTATTATTGTTTTTGAATTGGTTTGTGGATTTAGCATTTACAACATCTTCTGGCAATTTGTTCCAAGCCTCCACCACCCTGTTGCTCAAAAAGTGCTTTCTTGGGTTGTTATTTGCTCTCGTCTTGGAAAGTTTGAAATTGTGGCCCCTTAAACGTGGGTTTTGTGTGGGTTGAAATATTTTTTCAAACATCTGTATGTCGTAGTGGCCGTTCAGGATTTTAAATGTTTCTATTAAGTCTCCACGCTCTCTGCGTTCTTTAAGGGTAGTAAGTTTCAGTTTAGTTAGTCTCTCCTCATAAGACAAGTTTTTCAGTTGTTTGGGCAGCTTAGTAAATTTGCGTTGCACTTTTTCCAGTAGGTCTATATCCTTCACAAAATACGGGCTCCACACCTGGAATGCGTACTCCAACAAGGGCCTGACATAGGTTTTATGAATTTTTAAAACCATTTGTGGAGTCAACACACCAAACGCTTTCCTTATGAGGTACACAAAGCTGTTGGCTCTCTTCACAATGTTCTCAATATGATCCGCCCATTTGATATCCTCAGTGATTTTGATTCCTAAGTCTGTTTGTGTTTTGACCTCTTTTAGCTCAACATTGTGTAGATAATATTTATTCTTAGGGTTTATTGGCCTACGTGGAGGACGGTGCACTTTTCAGCATTTAGATTTATAAGCCATTCCTTAGACCAGTTTGCTACCCTATTTAGATCTGATTGCAGGCGATCAAAATCAACTAGAGGGTTTGCAAAGATCTTCGTGTCGTCTGCAAATATGCTTACGTGTGATTCGAGACATCGTGGTAAGTCAAAAGAGAACATAATGTAGAGCACAGGACCCAGCACAGATCCCTGGGGGACACCACTGTTGATTAGTCTTTGCTTGGATAACGTATCTCCAACTCTAACACAAAAAGTTCTTTGGCGCAGGAATGCTTCAATCCATTTTAGAAGTTTGCCGCGAATTCCGACACAATCCAGCTTGTGCAAAAGACGGGTAGTTGGAACTTTGTCGAATGCTTTCTCGTAATCAAGGTAAATGACGTCAACGGGGTTGCTGTCATTATAGCTCTCTGTCCAGGAGTCCAGGCAAGATAACAGGTTGGATACCGTAGAGCGACGTGGGCAAAAACCGTGCTGATGGTCGCTTATCACCTTGTTCTGAGATAGAAAGTCCCGGATGTGCTTAACTATAATTTTTTCCATCACCTTACATATTACGCTCGTCAGGCTAATAGGTCTGTAGTTCGCAGGTTCTAGCTTATCTCCTTTTTTAAAGATTGGAGTTACAGTCGCTGTTTTCCATGGTTCAGGTAGTATTCCTGTGTCATATGAAGCCCGCATCAACTCCGCAAGGGTGTCAGCAATATCACATTTTTGTAACAGTATAGCTGGGATTTCATCAGGACCAGGTGAGGAATAATTTGAAATAATTTGTTGTAGCAGTAATTTATCTTGGTCTTGAGTAGATTCTTGCCCTCTGTATAAACCACATAGCGAAAACCTGGTATCTGCAATCTGTATGTCTATCCAAAGCGATTCGGTTGCATCATGTTTCATGTTTAAGTTGGTATTCAATTTTGTTGCCAGACCTGCATTTTTTGCTGCATAAATAGCCACTCCTCCACTACGTCTACTGAAGCGATCATCTCTGTAAATATCATATCCAGGTATTGTTATTAAGCTGTCAGGTATATCCGGTTTTAGCCATGTTTCTGTCACTACTATTACTGCAGGCTTGACACTATTCACTCTGGCTATAAATAAGTCCATTTTTGGAGTTAGTGATTGGATGTTTGTGCAAAGTACAGTAAGTGTATATAATACGGGTGAAAGTTTGTGTATCCCAAGAGATAACCCATGGCGGTCCACAGCTGGGCTATTTTGTGGACCACCGGGTTGGGAACTTAGTTTTTTTTTGGTATGGGAGCCGATACAATTTTCGGCTGACCCTGCACATACTTAATGGTAAGGCCTTTTTCACCAGCTTTTGTGCGATTATCAAGTTCTTCACGCAAGTACTTTAGATATTCTCTTTGTAGGGGGGTCAGATCAGACTTAATTTTCCTAGGATTGGACAACTCAATCTTGTGTTTAAGTACTTCAATTGCATCAGCCTTGCTTTTGAGAATAACTTTTAGCGGGCGGGGCACAGTGTTTTTAGCCTTGACCAAGCCCAGACGGAAGGTCTTAATGCTTCTGCAGTCTACATTTTTGGTTATATTTCCTATAATCTTGGCACTTTCCTCTTTATCATGTTCCTTGCGCTGGACTGGTTCATCAGATGTTGACTCCGGTACATCATATATAATGATGTTGGTGCTGCGGTTAGCTCGGTCCACCATTTCCTGTATAGCTGTCTCCGAGGAAAGCATATTTTGACGCACAAGTAATTGTTTGACTTCTTCAGTCAAGTCATCGAGCTTCTTCATGATAGTAGGAAGCTGCGTCATCATGCGCCTACAATCGCCACAGAGAAAGGTCATGGCGCGTGCAACGGTCTTTAGTTCAAGTACACGAATTTCTGTAGGTGACAATCCATGACAATCCCCACACAACAGAATTTTGCAACAATCACAAGTTGCAGATGTTTTTTTATCGCTGCATTTTTTATTGCACTTTGAGCATTTGTCAGGGGTAGGTGTTATGGGGGGCATTTTCGTAGTTTTATCGAGAAATCCACCGAGATTATATGAATTTTCCGTTAAAGTTCACTCTTTTTTATTTTTATTTTTTTTATTTGAGGGTAGTTTTAAGTCACTTTGCTTGCTGAGATTTTAATTTGCTTTTTTACTAATTATTAGGTTTTATTTTGACGAGATAACACTTTCACAGGTAGAACACACTGCAATTTACACTGTTAGACACTTTTCATTTGTTTTTCACTACTTGTACTATATTTTTATGATTTTATACACAGGATCAGATTTACGCGATTTGACAGATTTGACAGATCCGACAGAGTTACATCTTCATTTAAGTATATATCTTCATTTTTTGATTAATTGATTCATGGATTGATGATATTAATGACAATGATGAGTATGAGGATTACGATCAATGAGATGATTACTGCCTCAGTAAAGTTGTAGGCCTTTACTAGAAGCTCCCTAGGGAGAATTGGCTCAAACGCGAACAGTCACAATTCACTGTAACATGCCATTTTCCAACACTTGTGTGCGTTGTCCAGGATGTTGTGACTAAAAATCCACCATTTTTACACATAAAAACTCGAATTCACAACAATTTCGGAAAATAAAATAGCACAATGATGTGCCACTCTTCATTTTTCCCCCAAAACTCCCAAAGGTGATACAAAAATGTATCAGTAAGGTCAGAGCCAAAATTAGATCATCAATAGTAAGTGATGTATAGTCAAATTGTCTGGTGTTTTCTTGTGTGTGAATATAGCCTATCACTTAAACTATTTGATTTGATACACGCTATAACAAGTACATAATCCTACAGTATAATAATAAATTTATGAATTATGAATGGGTTCAATCTCGCTCATAATGGCAATATGTATATTTGCATTGGTCTGAGTCTATGTATGTTCAACTGTGTTTTCAAACAGACCAGCTATGCTTAGATTTTTTGTTATTTTTTGTAATTTTTAATGTTTTTAATTTGCTTCATGAATATTTTGAATTCTTGCACACCCCAATACAAATTATGGAAGACATAAAACTACTATTTTTAATGTAAGCACAATTCAAATATAACGCTAGAGCTCAATTAGCAAGTTGAGTCATCAAAACTACTAGAATTAAGGTCAATTTAATTAACCCCCACTCTCATCAAACAACATGTGGCCCAAATAAGATGAATAACTAATTTACCTTCTAACTGAACCATTTTGCCAGCACGTTTTAAGGCTTTTACTGCTTCTTCATGTGTAGCATCCTTTAAATCCTCTCCATTAACAGACAATATAGCATCACCCACATACAATTGCTCTGTAAGATCTGCTGCCATCCCTTTGAATATTTTCGAAATTAATATTGGCATATTGTTTTCAATTCCTCCTTTGATTGATATACCCAAGCCATTATTGTCTGATTTTACCACCTGTACGAGACGTTTCTGGTTCGCAATAGCTTCTGGCACCTCTGTAAAATCGCTATTAGGGGTTTCAACGTTGTTGTTATTCAAAGTTCCGTTCAGTGTAGTCGTCGCATCGTAACCATCATCCAAACAGACACTGAGATAGTCCTCTTCGAGTGTACAATGAACGCGGTACCATACGCCGCGAACCAATGTCTCTAGCAAGCCTGAACGAACACAAGTAGCACTGGGGCTATCACTACCCCCACTAGATGCTCCGTTTTCCACCATAATTTCTCTTGTTTTCACAACAAATCACAGGAGGTAGTAATTTCAGCCACGACTAAATTTAACACATTTATGGTGTTAGTAACTGAAAACCTACTTTAGTTCATTTTAAGAATGTGGAAAGCTTTGAGAAAAACTACTATCTGGATCACAGATGAATATAAATCATGTTGAAATACGAATTTTATTGCACAATCGATAGGTAAAGGTATACAAATTTGACGTTCCTCATTCCTCAACTCAACCATGAACTAGGGTTGCCCGATCTGAATCGATCTTTTAGAAGATCGATTCACAGGCAATACGATCTGTCGATTTTTGAATCGATTCAACAGGATACGATCTTTGCTCAGATCGAATCGTATGCTTTGAGGATCGTAGGAAAAAATCGTATCATTCAAAAACGAAAATAATACACATTACATTGTATTTGTTTAAGATCTTTGATAACAATCTCATTTTAGCGGGTACAACAAAAACAAAGTAACATCTATTTGTTGATTTGATATAGTCTTGAGTTACGTACCTGAGTAAAACTGCCGTGAGTATGAAATATGAAATGACAATAATATGAAGGTAGTATAAAAATTTGTTTATTTAATCCGCCGTTTATTTTATACCGCCGCAAGATCATCGTAATTCGTAGGTAGGCCAGATACTTTGTTCATTGTAGATAGTAATACGATTGAATACGACGGATTTTATTTTGATAGTGTGGCTTATTATTTTTTAATATTGTTTTTAATCTAGATCTACTAGATCTACTATCTGGCCGGGCTTAAGCTGTTTGGCATTGAAGTATTTGACTATTGTTGCAACATCTGTCCCTTCTGAACGTCTGTTTTCTTTAGCTGGCAACACCTTGACAGATAGCCGTAATAGGTTAGATCCAGCTCGGTTGTCGAAATTGTTGTTTTTAAAAAGCTTAAATGCGGAGTATTGGAACTTATAAAAAAAAGTTGTTGTCTTTCTGAAACACTAAATATATAACTTTACATGCACTGGTACTGTCTTTTTCTTAAATTATGATACGATCTTCGAAGATCGAAGAAAATCGATTCAAAGCAATACGATTCAGATCGTAGATCGATTCACGGGGTTACGATCCATTACGATTCAAAAGATCGATTCAAAGTGAAAGATCGGGCATCCCTACCATGAACCAATCCCTCCCCGTCCCTCCCCAAACTCATAGAGTAGGGATCTTAAAAAATTATCGATACTTCTTTAAATCAAATATTATTTTCTTATAATCGATTTGTTATAATCGTTTTTCATAGTAGCATTAAGCGATTTTTAATTGATCGATTATATAAATTGACGGAACACTTAAAGTAATTTCATTAATACTTACAACTTGACGGAATAAAACAAGACTCTGAAGATTGAGTTAGAAGGTAAACATAGGAACTCATAAACTAAACAACATAAACATATCGAGTTTAGGTTCGTTTGTTTTGTCTTAACAAACTACCTAGTATTACATGGTATTCAAGGTCTGAACTCTAGTGCTACATTTTCTTTCAGATTTTTCATGTGAAAACTGTGTAATCATTATCTAAGTACTTCTGGCTTTCCGACGGCTTATCATGGTTCTCCGAGGACTGGAGGATCTCAATGTCTTAAGAATGGTCATTCGTCCTAATACTGCGTTAATAGTGTTGCTGATCCTTGCAATGCCCTTATATTTCTTAGCAGTTTTTTTTTTATTAATTTTTTTTATTTATTAAGTAATATATATCACTAAAACTGTTATACTAAAATGATAACAATATTTTTATGCAAGCGTTGATTCGAAAAGCTTTTAGCGTGAACAAAAAAAAATTTGGTTGCCTGTAAAGTCGGTATACAGGCGAAAGTTTTACGTGACAACGACTTTGAGTGGTAAAATAATTTTAATGTGAATATTCATTCGTATAGTAGGAAGAAGGATGAAATAATAGTAACAATTTAAAACATTTATTTATACAAAGAATTATAAACAAAATTAAATTTTAAATTATTAATTACAAGACATGAACCGGTGTGTATGCCTATCTCTCTCACTCTCTCTCTCGCTCTGTCTCTCTCGCTCTTAGGCGGGCTAACTGTGCTCGAGTGGAAGGGACGCGTGCCTTTCACTTTTTATGTCTGTCTCTCTCGCTCTTAGGCGGGACGCGTGCCTCTCACTCGCTCTCATTGTAATCGCATAACGCGGAGCGTAACGTAGTTTCTTGAAGTGTCGCCCGGCAAACCAATTTATAAGACGTTATCACGTCAAAACAGAGAAACTAAACGAAAATTAGTACAACCCTAGCATACAATTTTAATTATTTGTTTTAGTACAACAGATTTTAACTAAATGCTTTTCTTATTCAACATTATATATTTATATTTCAAAAATTTAATTTTGTTAATTTGTGTCAAAAAAAATTGTTTTATTTGAACCTATCTATGTTGATTATTCAAAAACTTTAATTTGTGTTGTGTTTAGAAGCTTACTACTTCTTTAGTTAATTTTTATTAATAAAACTATTATCAACATAATATTGATTTGAAATTCATTGACGAATTAAGAAAAAATCTATTGATATAACAAAATTGATAATTCTTTAAGAAGAATTGATTATTATAAATCGATTTTTCATGCTATAAAAGCTATTGATTGATTAATTAAAAATCGTTTTTTATGTACAATGTCACATCCCTATCATAGAGTAATGTTGTTTATTAAGTCCAATGATATTCTTTTTTTTTAAATTTTTTGGCATGGTTACGAGACCTTTAAGCCATGTCTTTATTTAGTTTTGTTTATTCACTTTTCATGACGATGACGATGAGTGATGATTGCTATGACGATGACGATGAATGATGATTGCCATGACGATGACGATGACTGATGATTTCTGCTTCAGTAAAGTTGTGGGGACTTTATTGAAAGCTCCCCCAGGAGATTTGGAACGAACACGAAATGTCACAATTCACTGTAATATCCCACTTTCCTACACTTGTGTGAATTTTCCAAGACGTTATGTCTAAAAATCCACCATTTTACACATAAAAACTCGAATTCACACCAATTTCGAAAATAAAAATAACACCACGATATGCGTTTTCCCGCGCTCCTCGCGCCAAAACTCGTCCAATGATAATGTGGTAGGTACAACTTGATTTGAAATTGATTTCATTTTGGCTGTTCTATGATGCATGTGCATGTTCTGTGTCACATTATCCCCTCAAATCCCCTGTTACTTCCTCATTTAACCATTTCACGTCCTTTATGTACTATGGCTATGGCTATGACATTTACTTTTGCAAGCTTAGAGAAAGAAAGCCGTCTACGTTTGCAAGCTTGAAAAAAAATCTGTCAAATCTCTACAAAATTGTTTGTTTATGGCAATGTCAAGTCAAATGTCATGTCCATAGGTCATGTCAAAACAATGCCATGTCAGAGGAAGAGGATGAAGGAGGATGATCAAAAATTCAAAATAAATAATTTAAAGTTCTATTTTTATAAAGTGGTTATTTTAATAACAGTGCCAATTTCTTGATAAAAATAATATTGTTGCTGCTTTGCACAATAGCTATGGATATGTGTAGAGTATGTTTATCAACTGAACAAGGACTACATGCTTTGGACGAAACTTTTGTCTTGCAGTACAACTTGTTAACTAATCTTAATGTGAGATATTTTTTTTTATAGCTACTGCAGCACATGTTCATATAACACTATGATTTAACTATTTACTTAAAACTGTAAGGGCTCTGGTTATTTATTAATCAATTTCCAGATTACATTGTTTGATGGTATGCCACAATTTACATGTAAAACTTGTTGCGAAACTGTAAATTATTTTATAAAATTCCGAGAGTCGTCTATTGCATCGGAGGAAACCTTACGGGACCTTTATGCTGTAAGTATATTCAAATCGAGTTATTTTCTGATAAGTAGCTTGCTATGGTCATTAATAGTCTCATAAACAAGATGAATAAAAGGGTTTACGATTGTTTGACAAAAACCGTATGACAAACGATAAATTTACTGACAACTTTGAAAAACTATTCATAGGACAAACTTTCAATTCGTAAACATATTACTTCAAAAATAATCATTTGTTAAATAAAGGTTTGCAAATGTGTCACTTACAAAATATTTTATAATAATTTAAGAATTTAACTTAAGAGAACCTTTTAAATAGTTAAAAATTATCCATCAATCAATTAGCCTATTTCTGCCAATCCTATCCACTGTGTGCCATTTCTGCTGGTCCTCCGCCTTCTGCATTAAGTCTATCCCAGCCACCTTTTTCAGGCTGTTATGTCGCATAATTATTATTAATTTCTATGGAAATGCCCAGGATCTGGTGGATGACCTGACCTACCTATGCATTAAACTCGAAATTCCTACCATGAAATCAAGTGATGCCAGGAGTCATACCAAGAGACATCATTCACTGCAAATAACACCTATTTGAATTATATTCCAGTTAGCAAACTTATTCCTTTTATTTCAAATTTCAGAATGTTAAGTTGGAAGAGAAGCATATTGGTATAGAATTAGAGGGACAGGATAAAATTATACCTGATGAGTGTTTAAAGAAGGACATTAAAGGTGAAATAAAAGAAGAAAATGAGGTAGATAGTGACACAGCCGATAACTGTGATGTCACATTTGAGGCATATGAAGTTGGGAAGAAGGCTGTTAGAAATGAAGGTCAGTATTAACAGGTTAAAATTATCTATATAATAGATTGATTTATAAACTCATTTGCTAATAAAAAATCGTTTTTTATAACAGGTACCTTATAGTAAGCACACACTTAAATAAATAAATTAAATTTCATTACCATTGAATGATATAGGAAAGAAATTTTGAAGCAATGAGGGTTTTCTAAAATAGTCTACGTAAGATGGCAGCACTGCAGCATCAGGTCCAATGAGCTGTCAAAATACATAATAGAATTGTAATTTTTGATATTTTTCTTTGTTTATTTATTCTTATAATTATTAATATAGGAATATTATTTTCTAAAATGCCACAGTATTGTGCAGTGGCTGTGTGCAAAAAAACAGGCAGGCATAAATTCCCTACGGAGATAAAAACCGATTACAAATTATATCAGGGATACTAATTATACTATATTGTATGTGACGACGTCCCGCATCATCTGATACCATATGAAATTACAACTACAAGACCGTATTTCGACACTGGAATAGGGTTTTTGCCACCTTTTATCAGTTATTTATTGAACAAAACTTGCCTTTTTTTTTGCAGGCACGTAGTGCACATTATACCGTCAGGTATGTGGAGACATTATCTGTCTTCCGACACCTTACACGGATAAATCATCAGTATCGTACATCATCAGGCCAACCCAAATTGTTTTTATTAACTTTCATAAAACTTCAATTTTTCCAAATTTATGCAGTTGCAAGGTGGTCATACCTACCACCTTTGGGGATTCATTGTAGACGGCAACTTCACCACCACACTATTTAATCACCTATACCACAGTATAACGAGTCTTATAGTATGTCGTCGCCTTTGATGTTTACGGTAATGCGGTATTTTCGCAAACATCAAATCTTTCGCAGTTTTATCAGGGTTGTCACTATAGTTTTTTTTATCAGCAATATTTATTTAACCCCTATTTAGGCTCTTTGTTTTCTCAAGGCACATCAACTCACGATAATATAAATAACTAGCTGACGCCCGTGACTCCGCTCGTGTGGAATTCGGCAATTGCGACTTTTAGTCATATCTCTGGTTCTATACAAAGATAAAGAATAAATTTATTTTTTTAAGTTTAGGCACATAAATAGCACACATGAAGTTAACTTTTTACAATTATGCCAAGAAATTATTAAAAACCATATTAATAAATAGAGTAAATAAATCATTTGAAAATAATTCTTTCGCTGGTTCGATTTTTTAGTTATGATTAAGCAAACGTAATACTTTCAAGTCTTGAATTTGAATCTGAACATGAATATCGACTTTATAGAAACCCCATATTGATGTCGGCAAAAATTTCGAGTCCTGTCATATTGGATCGCTAAATGGATGATTAATCAGCAACCCCAAAAACCCCGAAAACATTACCCATATCGATTTTGGTGAAAATTTCAAGTCCGCCGTCTTGGAATCGCTAAATAGATGATATATTCGTAATCAGCAACCCCAAAAACACTGAAAACGATACCCATATCGATTTTGTTGAAAATTTCAAGGCTGCCATATTTGAACGCTAAATGAAAAATCGTAATCAAAATTATGAAAACTTTTAACAAACAAAACGAATCAATATAATAGAATAAAAAACGTGATTACCAAGGAGACAGCCCTGAATCCTTAGTACCGAGTAAAATGTATGGCAACTCGATACGGTACCCCATATCCCGCCATTCCGCTCACCCCGCACGAATGCTCTGTCTAGACGGCTTCGCCAACAGACTGTATGAATCGTTAGACTGCCTATACTCCAAGGGGTTCCCGAGGGAGTGACGTGTCCACTTGGAACCTACTTTTTGATGTTCTATACATAGAAACCTGTACTTTTGGTGCTTGGAACGTGTCCAAGACGACGTCTTTTGTCCGTAGGTGGTAAACAAACTGTTATGAGGCAATTTTTAAAAAGAACTACAGGGTTCCCTACCACGCACATTACACCCCGCGTAAGTGCTGACGAGGCCTTTCAATAGGTACCCTCGCGTTTTGCTGGTGACCGTAGTTTTTCAGCAAAATCGATTTTTAATTGACGCGACGCACTGTTTGGTCCTGACGCCTACGACGAAGCGCCGCCTGGTAGCTGAAAAAACCTTAATTAGTATGAATATTGGTAGATGGCTGGTTGCCACTGTCGCCGCAAGACGGTTGTGTAGGAGAATTTGGAATCCTCGAGGTGTGGCTCATTAGCTCAGTATTAACAGCATTCCTGCTGTTAGGGCCTGGGCGCTGGTTCAAGTACTTGTATATACATACCCATGAGGGAATGGTTTCAAAATGAGATGCTCAAGGTATTTTTTTTTTGTAGATATAAAAGAAAAAAAAGTAAAGAAGGTTAACAAACGAAAAAATAAGGTAAAGGCAAGAAAAGCAGCACCAAAGAGGATCCTGAGAAGTACTGATGATAACAGCAGTTGGATCTGTGGTAAATTTTGGCTAATTATTAAATTTACTTAGAACAATTAGCAATTTTAAATAAGTAAACTGAAGTATATAAAATAAGATTTTTTTTTTTAATTAGTGTATTCTAGTATAGTTTATTTTGATTACAGGAATATGCCCCAAAGAATTTGTAGAAGAAGATGATTTGAATAAACACTTAGATGTTCATAAGGATGACAGGCAATGTAAGCTGTGCAAAGAAAAAGCGAACAGCCTATCACAGCTCCTTGCCCATAGATTGGCACATGTATCTCAAAAACAGTACAAATGTCACATTTGTTCGAAGTTACACAAGACTTGCTTATATTTGGAGTTTCATTATCGAACTGTGCATATTGATACTGATGTAAGTAATAAAAATAAACTTTTTGTTATGCTGAGGCATGCACACAGAGATGGCAGGGCACTGTGTTTTGTAACACCCCCAATACCCCGAGAGAAACACCTCCGCACAGAGCCTCGTCTGTTAATCAACAAAAAGAAACATATTCTGTACCCCAAGCACGAAAAATAATCGTAATCGTATAGTTAACGTATTGAGAGCATTGCGATTGGCCGGCTTCACACACATACAGCTTCACAACAGGCAAGCGACCAATCGCAATGCTCCATTCTCTCAATACGTTAACGATACGAGATTTTCGTGCTAAGGGCATTTTTTTCTTCGTGATAGGCGCGCGTTTTACCCCTATCTCTCCTGGCCCCCGATTCCACTAACTTTATGACATAACAACACCACTATCATACAGCTGACATTGTATAAAATGTCATTACATTTATACTTTATTTGGAACATCTTAAGATCCAAAATGAAAAAATGAAGAGTTTATAACATTTTTCATTCGCTCTACAAGATTGTCATTTAATCTTAAAGTTTAACTGTATAACCGTAAAGTCTAAAGTTAAATGGCAATTGTAACAGTGTTTGTGCTACGGCAGTGGTTTTGCAATGATAAAAATAATAGCAGAATCAGGGCCCTGATCTTGTTTCTTTTCGTGTGATTAGTGACCAACCCGTGACAAAGTTGTTCAGGTCGCCCGTATAGGCCTGCACTGATAATTTTAATTACCTGTGATAGGAAATTTAGTCATATTAGAAGAATAGCATAGTCATATTAGAAGAATTGCAACAAAAATATTTTTTGGACTTTTAGCACTTTTCGTGCTGACTGTACGATTTTGCCAAAATCTGTGAATGCAGTTTGGAATATCTTTAATAGTTAGGGATAGTCTCCTAAGAAAGTTTTGATGCCCTTACAGATATGTCTCAAAAGTACACGCTATATATCTCTGTAAATTTTGTTACATACCTTTCATATAAATCCTTCATGAGTCGCATTACTAGTCTAACCTATTTAAACCATTAGTCATTCCCTCACAACTTTGCGTAAGTACCACTTTGTTTTCAGGCCCCAACACTTACTTGTAAGAGTTGTTTATCAAACTATAGAACTCCGAGAAATATGCTAGGTCATATGAGAACCGTCCATTCTACTGCGAAATATATCTGTGACTTCTGTTCTAAAGGGTGAGCTGTACTTTTTGATATTCTGATATGAACAGTAAAATAAAGCTGATACGTAGGTATAATATATACTAACATTGCCTCGCGGGTTCACTAGCCAAGTCCCGATCTTGAAAATGTTGGGATAAAATGTAGCTTATGTTACTCAGGGTATGTAGCAATGTAATGGTGAAAGAATTTTTCAAATCGGTCCCTGAAAGCAAAAATACTCTTAACTCAATTTTGACCAAAATTTCAGTTGGATCACTTTGCTTCTATGCTATCCAAGTGTTCTTGGTAAGTGACGATAACTCATTGTATTTGTTTTCAGTTTCAATTATAAACAATCTTTGAAGTCACACATTCAACACCACATTGATAGCAAGGCTTATGCGTGCGATTTATGTGAATTCTCCTGCAATTATCTTCATGGTCTTAAAGTTAGTTCTGGATATTTATTTCATATTATATTATAACACTTTTTTCTATTTAAATTTAACAGAAGTTTTCTAAACTTTTCAGGACCATAAAGTAAGGAAACATTGTAAAAAAAGAATGGACTGTAAGAATTGCCTTAGAGTATTTCCAAGCCAAGAAGATTTCGATAAACATAAATGTCAACCAAAACAATGCGTTTGTACAATATGCGGGCTGCAACTCAAAGGAAGCTCTAGAGTAAGTAAATAGGTATAATATTTTTCTTTTAGACAAAAAGCTTTATTATATATTATGACCATAAGGGTCAATCCCCACTGAAAGCGCAGCGGCCGACAGCGTCTTTTTGGGGCAAAATATTACAAACCAATTTTGAGTTTTATATAATTATTATCACACCTCAGGATAGGGTTTAATCAATAAGAATCCTTTTATCGAATAACAAATTAATGCTTTTATGCCTTCCTTTTCCTAGTCCATCTAGTACATATTACGAAAAACAATCGATACTTACATGCTCATGACAATGAATTTTTATATTTTTTTAAGCGTCGCGGTAGCTTAGTGGTTAAGGAGTCGGCCTTACGATCGAGAGATCCCGGGTTCGAATCCTGGCCATTACACTAGCGATGTGAACCCACTCCTAGCACAAGCAATTTAGCTTAGTTGGAGGGGTTAGAGGGAATATTAGTAATTTCGATAATTTCGGTTGCTAATATTATTAAAATTTTATATATTATATTCAATCCTCTTATGTATATTAGATTCAGTTAAATAATATTCATAATATTATATTTACTCAACATGAAAAAAAAACAAAAGCCGGTTGCTGTGTGTATTCTTTTTCTGGCGGTAAAAAATAAACCATAGATAATGACCACAAATGTAAGGTAAAATAAAAGAGTATTTATGTTGAACGTATGCCTGGAGTAGATATTACATGTGGGTATGTTGAGGCAAATATTATACTGTGGTTGGACTTACTCGATACAAGCTAACAATAGGTACGGGAGATAAAGATTATAGTCATTTGGAGGCGAAGGAGAGATCACGCGGCCGCGCGCGGCTGGTCGCAGTCATTTCTAGTAACAAACTCTGGCCACTGCCAGCCGCTGCTCTTTCAGTGGGGATTGACCCTAATAATGCTTATGCGGAAGGCACACATAAGCACTATTATGATCATATAAAAAACTAAGTGGCCCAAAGGGAAGCCTAGAACTATTGAAACTTGGTGTAATATGATGATATATCCCAGGGCCATATATCTTGGACCCATAAAGTGCTCAAAAAGCGCTCTATTTATATACGTACACTTTTTTTGGAGGTCGTTTCGTGGATGGCACGTTGTACTATGGTGGTGCACGAGCTGAAATCCACCAATCATAAATTATATCAATACAATACGCGCGCGCCAGGGCCTCGTTTCTCTGGCGACTTAGGTCCAAGATAAGTGCCCACTATATACATTTTTTTTTATATTAAGAATATTAGCAATCGTAATTATCGAAATTACTAATATTCCCTCTAACCCCTCCAACTAAGCTAAATTGCTTGTGCTAGGAGTGGGTTCACGTCGGTACTGTAATGGCCAGGATTCGAACCCGGGACCTCTCGATCGTAAGGCCGACTCTTTAACCACTAAGCTACCGACGCTTTTTAATTAATTTAATTTGTCATATTTTCAGTTATCAAAACACATGATCAGTCATAGCGATGTTTTTAAATACGAATGCGACCGTTGTCCAGCTAAATACAAATCAAGTTCCGCACTGAAGGTTCATCAGGATAGACACGACGGTATCCGCAGCAAGCAGTGTGAATACTGCCCCGCTAAGTTTTATTCTGCGTCTGTGTTGCAAAAACATCGTCGGATACATACAGGTACGATCTACGAGTAGGTATAATATAAAAAGGGTCGCTAAATGAACAGCTGAACCGATTTCATTATTATTATTTTTAGAATATTTCTTGCAGTACGATGATAGTCTAGTGTACGCAGAGAAAAAATTAAAAATTTGCCTGAAAAAATCTAAGAACCCCATGCACTTTTCTATACCCCCTCCATACAAGCGATACGTACTAATACTTAAAAGTCAATTTGAACTTCATTACCATTTTTTTAAACATGTGGAAACCCCCTTGGTCATCACCCCATCAGTCACGATGGGGTGGGTGTGTCGGAATCGGACCGACTAAAACCACACGGTGTCCTGCTCCGGTGTCGATTGCCGGTCACCCCGGGTAAGCCCTCGAAAGGATAACCCCAGGGTTACCGGCGGACTTTGGCCGCCACAGCGGCCTCGCCTGGTGGGGTCGGGTTTTATCCCGCGTCGGTGAGTTAGGTAGGCAAAACAAATAATAATGGCTTAGGGCTGCTACGGGGTTGAAGTATGCCACGTACGAAGCCGAGGCCGCTAAGCTAGTACTGTATAAAAATTATGACTATCATGGTATGCCCGTATTTAGACAACCCGTGCGTAGGTATACCTCGAACCATACCTAATGGCGGCTCGGAAGTTTGTACGAGTTATAGTCGGCGTCTGACTCGCTCTCTTTTATCAAACGCCAGAACCCGCACTCGTACGCACTTCTGAACGCCCATTAGTTCGCGCACTTTAAAACCACCGAGTAAGTTCGATGGCGATCTGGCAAGTTTGAAATTTTGCTCGTAAACCTCGGCTCGTGCGTGTGGCAGCATTGCGAGCTGCGAGCCACCATTTTGTTCACGACGCCATTAAATTTTAGTTTCATGTTTTAATTCTAAACATGCGTGATTTTAGAACTTATTCTCAGAAAAATGCTAACAAAATTTATGGACTTTAGTTTTTATTTTCCAATTTATTTTCTGCAATATTTATTTAACTCTCACTCAAGGCATATTATCTACTCACGCTAGTATAAATAACTAGCTGATATCCGCAGCTTCGCTCGCGTGGATGTCGGCTTTTGCCTATTTTGGTCATATCTCCGGTTCTACTCAAAAATACATGTTTCTTTTGAAAATTTTGAATTGAAATTGAAATCGAAGAAAGTACACGTACAAGTGTGTAAAGTTGGTGATTACCGCTGCGAGCGGCGATATTAGGCAGTAATTAACAATACACACGTGTATAATACGACGTTTTTCATTTCACTTGTTACAAACATATTTTATTCCAAAATAGATATTTACCCTTGCAATTTTCAGATAGTAAACATTCTATAACGTTAGACTTCACATCAAGAGAGTGTGCGATGAGTGTACTCGGTACATAAATCGTTTTCTTCATAAGTAGTACTTACCTATAGACATTTTAATTAAGAAATAACTATAATTTCACCCGTAAAAAAGAATTGCGAAACTTTTTGGTACTGGCGCACTGGGGGAATAATAAAAAAACACTGACCACTGACGAAAAGAACGGGGTTTCTTTTTTTATCAATATTAAAAATGGTGAATTTACTTAGTTTTAAACAGAGAGAAAACAAAAGGTATATTTGAGTAAGTTTTAATAAAAGATGAAATTTTCTATTTAAATACGAAGTTGCATGAAATGAACAAGCAATAGGTAGGTATATTAATTGATTTGTTCTATTGAACACGATCTTTTTGTATCTATTTTTTATTAAGGATAATGCAACTCAACTGCCAAATGAATAAAAAGTCTTTAAACTCGTGATTTAATAACAGTCAAAACCACAGTTTGATAATAAGTATCATTGTGTGCCTAATTTTGGTGAGATTAATGCCATGTTATGAGCAAGTGAAATTATATAATCATATATACTTGAAATATATTCCGCTCACTTCAAAATTATCTTTGCAGACTTTACTATTAATGATAGTATAATTTATTTTATTTCAGGTGAAAAACCGTTCGTGTGTAAGGTATGTCACAGAGGATTCACAGGCAACCACAATCTCAGGGTCCATATGAAAGTGCATGGAGAATACTTGATTGTTAAAAAGAATAACGATGACATAAATAATTTAAGTAACGTTACTAAATGAGGTTTTGGTTATAAAGTCTATAATATAATATGTTAATTATCTTAGTTATTCCAGATTGAAATTATATTAATTAATAAATAAAACTTATTTGAACAACTTTTTAAAAATTATTTATTATAGAAATACAATTTACATCTAAATTAGAAACTAAATGTATCACATACAAAAAAAGTCTTTGGCAAGTACAGAAAGTACTAAATATTAAATATAAACATTTATAAAAAAGTATAAAAATGCATAAACAGTATAGTTTCAAAAAGGAAATCTAGGTAGATTAAAAAAAGTAATGGCTTATATTCTACTTAAAGTATAATAAGGTACTAAGTACAGGCAAATAAGGAACCGACTCCTGTTGATTATAAAAAGCAACTTGAATTTATAGTTCCAAAATACATGAATGCGTTTGCGCAATTTTTAGTTAAAAATATGAAACCGTTGCAGTCGGCATATCACAACAGAGATATAGGTCCACCTTTACATACAATTGTTTATGAAAAAGTGCGACCTTGTCTCCTTTGTCGACAGTACATTATCTATGAATACTACACCATATCGATATTCTTGTCAAATGTAACAAGTGTAACCACACATTTCTACAATTTCTCGCATTAGGATTAAAAGGACGTACCTAAAAGGAATTTCGTTCCGATATATTATGATGTTCTATTTTGTTTTGTTTTTTTTTATATATATCTTTTTATTGCAAAAACACAGTAAACCCAATAATAATTAAGCAAAAACAGCAACAACTGGACAAGGGTGGAGTATTGGTATTTAATTGTTTAATTATTTTTATTAATTTAATTATTGGTTTTATGCAAAATGTTTTTTAACCCCAAAATCAGAGTGCATATCAATAACTCGAGATATTCTTTTGCACAATGACTTCCTCCGTTTTGATGTCGGCTAAAAATTATACGCATACGCATTCATGAATTGCAAAAAAATAGTAGGTAGCCAATTTAATGAGATCGTGATATCGCTGCCAATATATTTAATTTGATTGATACAATTTTAAGCCATATTGTAATGTCAAATTGTAATTTGGTGAAAAATAATATGTTGGTTAATATTTTTCATTTCATTATGTAATTTTGATATTATTCAGTCAGTCTTATAACTAATACGTCACGTGGTATTCTTGTAGCATAAACTATATGAGGGCGTAATACAATAACTGTCAGTTTAATCTCAGGGTCAGTCGCCCCTAAAAGTTAATTAAAACAAAAATAAATAAGTAATAAATAAATGTTTTGTTTATTTTTAAGAGCTAAGGATGATCCGTAACTTGAAACGTGTTAAGCTACTTCTAAGAGCGACTGTACCCTTTGAAGATAAAATTTCGCCCGGTCATGGAACCGTCTACAAACTAAATAAGAATATTCGGACTCAGTAATCTCGGACAAAATGAATAACATAGACGGAACGCATAAAACTAGTGTGAAGCCGCGTTAAGTAATACTAAAGTAGTACCATTTTGCTCTCGCTCGTTGTGTGCACGCACAAGTGCGAGCAAAATGGTACTACTTTTGGCGGCTCCACACGCGTTCTATGCGTTGTTGTATGTTATTCTTTTAGTCTGAGCGTGTATATAGGTAACAACTGAACTTCTCAACCAACTGAAATGTCTTATACTGATTAATACTAAATACTGCACTTATATCGCTAAGCATACATATATACCTATTCAATAAATTATCTACAATAAATAATTGACAACAAAAAAAAACAAAGTGATAACTATGTGACGGTGAATCCAATATTTGCCAAACTGGTATAACTTAGCGAATTGTACTATTATAGTTAATACTAAGGATTATACATTTGTACTCGTATAATGTGTTTGTGGGATAATTAAATAACTGTTAAGGTGCCCACTCACTAACAGTCCGCCTGCAATCCGCCTGCAGTTCCTGATCTGTCCGGCGGCCTGCAGTCCTAAGCCGATAGCGCCCACACACTAAAGCGATTTTGGCCTGCCGGCAATTCCCTGTTGTCAGTTTTGCGACCACACACTAGCAGTTGTGAGTCGTCAGTTTTACGTCGTACGATCGCCTGCCGGTAATGGTATGATATCAGTTACATAGAGACTACGAAACAGTGCAAGCGATTTTCGACCTTATTGACATTTTCTTAATTACATGTTTTTTCGCATAAATAAATGCTGCTGATCACGAATATAAGAAAAGAAACTAGATTTGTTGTGATGTCAATAAGGTTGAAAATAGCTTGCACTACGTTATTCTTATATAAATACGTGCTAATCATTATGAGAAATAGGTGTTAGCTATTTTGAATCTTATGGACTATGTGCATAAGAAATATAGACGATTATGTTCAAAAAATGAATAAAATGTTATAAAAAAAATTGTGATGTAGGTACATGTCATCATAATGTTATTAGTTATTATTTCAGACAAAAGAATAAAATTAATTCACTGTTTTATTCTAAGTTTATTACGTAAAAAAGCTGACACGAAACGTCGATCGACAGGCCGCCGGCCGACGTGTGCTCGTTCGCCCTGACGGCCTAGGACTGTCCGGCTTAGAACTGTCCGGAATCGTTCGGCGGCCACACACTATCGGATCGTAGTAGTCGTCAGTCCAAAATCGTTAACGAAACTGTTAGTGTGTGGGTTATTGCGATTAACTGACAGATTTATATCGTCCGGTAAACTGTTAGTGAGTGGGCGCCTTTAAGGCATGTATCCATTATATTCGCTCCACATAGTAAATACGTTCGCGCTCCCCCAGAGCTCCGCTCGGTAGCGGCTTTTGGACGAACACAGAGGGTAGCGGTCTGTTCGTGGACGCGAGCTAGATACAATATTAAGTGCGTACGTGTCACGCTCTGTGTTTGCTCAATGTTCGCAAGAGGATTGTGGAGCGCTTCGTGTTTCTATGGAGATGCACGCACCGTCTTCATCAGAGCGGATGCCAGAGCGCGGCGCGCAAGATGTTCGCGAACATAATGGATACATGCCTTTAGGTGTGAAATCAGAAATAAAATTTCTCGGATATCATATTCGAGAATACTATACCGCATTGCGATTAGCCGCAACGTAAAAATAAAATAAGGGGCGCATTTGTCCTTGCCAACGCATTAAAGCCTTAAGGATATTATGGAAATTAGATCGACGTGAATGATGAACACAGCTAATGATCTCATAGTAGAGCATCTAAACGACTTGCAATATTTGCTATGATTAATTTACAATATAACTTCAAAATTAACCAGACGGACAATGCTTTAACAGTAGCTGCGGCTGCTGTTGGGTTTTAAAACGACTTTTGAAACAGTCATCATATGAGTACAATTGTATTTTTAAGGAAAATTTTATACCTTCCATATAGTACACAACCATTCATTATAGCTACTCTTACATGTAAAAAAGGAACAAATGGAAATGACAATACCTGGAAACACATCTTAAAGCACTCTTAAAACCTACAAATGATAATAGCATTTTTTGCAGGGAACCCTTGAATGGGCTTTGTTAGTTATGCTAATATTGTACTCATGAATGTATTTTGGAAAAGTCTGACTGGTCTTAATCTAGTCTCACCTTTGAAAGAGTGGAGCATAATTATCACCGCGTTCTAGCGATGTCAGCAGTGCAACCCCAGTTAGATGGACTGACAGATAACTTCCTCTGACGTTTTACCAGATGCAATTAAAGTTATCGTAGAAATTTTAAAATACACTATGAATACTAAGGAGACTTGTTGATCGTTTTTGTTGCCGACTGTACAGTAAATGATACATTGATACTTTAAAGACACCGAATTTGTTGCAGACAGATGTTAAGACCGATCACACGACAGTAACAAACCGTTTCGTAACTACCCACGCTCGTAAAAGACACATTTATGTTTTTCTAGTTTCACGCCAGTTCTCTCTTCTATGTTAATCATTGTAATCAACTGTCTTTTCACGTTACGACTGCGTTTGAAGCTCGATGCCACTTGGAATAAGGAGCCAGATCGACTAAGGTTAAATTCAGCTAATGTTAAAACGCAGTCCGTGAAGGCCCGGGAGTATTAAGCATTCCTAAGTTAATAACCACCAATCTTATAAACAATAATGTATCAATCAAAAGATATTTTCAGGTCTGAATTGATTTTCACATACACATATACAATAACATATAAAGACACTAGAGTGTTACAAAAACTACCTTCTTTTTACAAAACTATCTTACATCTAGCTGCTTAAATATTATAATGCACAATAGCCACGGAGCATAGACGGAAGAAGCTGTGTACTGCCATTCGTAACTTCGTCTTGGTGGGTCATATGTACTATCTTTAGTGATGTAATATGTCCATAGAACTGGTCAAAAGCAGATTGCAGTACCCCTAGCACGAACAACTATCGTAAACGTATTGAGAGAACGAAGCAATGCGATTGGCCGGCTTCACATACACACGGGTTCACATTGCGCAGAAGGCCAATCGCATTTGCTTCGTTCTCTCAATACGTTCACGATACGATTACGATAGTTGTTCGTGCTAGGGGTACTGTTGGCTGTGCCCAAGCCGAAGGAAGAGTTCCACACGTGTGTATTTATCTCCCTGACAACATGCTTCAGCCGTGTAAAAGCACAAGCCTAATAGTGATTTTTTGGAACTACTCCTTCTTTTTGGTGTCACACTTTGCCATAATCGACGTCAAACGTCACGTGGACTACAGATACCAGGTAGTTCACTCGCTCACAGTCTTAGCAACATTTATCAGCGCGATAACATCGGCATCGGAACGCTTCATTAATTTTAGTCGCCATGTCTTGTAACTCTTCCACCGATAATGCAAGTGTAACTTCGCCATCCGCGTATCTACTCAGGTTTATAACTAACTGGTGAAAACCTTGTATAATAAACTAGAAATTTTAGTACTTTATCATTCCTAGTTTAAAAAAAAGATAAGCTTAATGTTGGTCAAATGAGAAATATAACATCGTCCGAAATTACGTCGTTCAAGTTCAAACATACTGGCCACCGATTCTGCTAATTTTATGACATAACAAAACCACTATCATACCGCTGACATTGCATACAATGTCATTAAATTTTAGACTTCATGCATGAGTTTTAAAGTTCAAAATAAAAAGAGATAGAGTGTATAACATTTTTTATTCACTCTAAAAGATTGTCATTTAATTTTAGACTTTAATAGTATGATAGTAAAGTCTAAAGTTAAATAGCGTCTGTGGTACCGCAGTTGTTTTGCTATGATGAAAATAATAGCAGAATCAGGGCCCTGGATGGACGAATTCGCGTGCTCGCTAGGAAGGAATATTCATTTAACTCCTGCTCCGTGACAACACAATCTGTAATCAAACTCGAATATTTGCTATCTATCCTACCTCTTATATCTCGTTACCATACTGAGTGTTGGGTATCCTAACAACTGTGTCCTTAGTACCTACTTTATCAGTGTCAATAAGTGATCCAGAGCTGTGCTTCTTAGTTTTCGGCGCTAAAGGAGGTACTTCGCTGCAAGTTGAACAATTATCTTCCATTACCTTAGAACTGGATCCAGCTACACTAAATTTCTTTAAGCTGCCTGTAGCAAGTGAGCCGTTGGAGGAAGAACAGTGGGGAGGTAGGAGTGGTACTCTTTCTTGCAGATCTCTGCTTGATCCTGCCGGTCTGTTTACAAAGCTGCTGCTTCCTGACTCTGAAGGAGCAGTTTCTGGGCACCCACCTATTGTTATCCATTCTTGTATTCTGTAAGCAATAATAACACTAACTTTTAAACTCTCGCGTTCCATGATATATAATTTAGAAAACGGGAATTAACGCGATCATGGTATAGGTACTTACATACCTTTGATTGCCTGACGTTTCGACCAGGTTACACCAGCCGTGGTCACAGGCCTGTGACCATACCTATACCATGATCGCGTTAATTCCCGTTTTCTAAATTATATAATAATAACACTGTCATTACTCATTAGACTTAAAAGGACTAAGTCAATGATAAATTCAATTAGTAATATCACTAATCAATTAGATCAATTAGATAAACAAATTAATCTGAACAAAACCAAGATGCCTATTTTTGTGATGTAATGCATTTACAGTCGGCATCAGATATATACTAGAATATAAAGTAACTAAATACTTCTGAACAGAAGTATTGAGTCATCTATACTTCTGAACGCAATCGATCTGAAAGAGACTGTAATATGTAATTACGCTTGTAGCTACAGATGCACCCTACCAAAAATTAGCCACCCAGCTGCTGTGATGAGTACAATTTTATTCAATACGACATGGCATCTTATAAACTTGGCTTTAGACCTTTAGCCCTATCTGTCAAATTTTTAGTGTAAACAGTGACAGAACATTCGTTCGTTGTTCTTTCTTTGAAAACAAGGTTTCGTTTACACTTAAAATATTAAGAAAGAATGCTCTTCATCTAACTCTATGTTCGTTTGGTCTAAATCCACCATAATATATCATCACTTATATGTATGACGTTGATCTTGCTGACGCGACAAATGACTTGTTATATATAAACTATACCTATGAACAATCTCCTCGAAGTTAGGTCGTCTCTGAGGGGTGTGTTTCCAGCAGTCCCGCATGAGAGCGTACATAAGCGGGGGACACGCCGCCGGCGCGGCAAGCAGCTCACCGCCGCGCACCATCGCTATCACTTCCTGATTACTGTACCTGCAAGTACAGTGAAATGCCGCTTCAGTATAAACATACCTTTACTACTCCATACTCAATCTTGAACACTTCTTTTATCGAGTAACGGATTTTTCAATATTTGAACGAAGTAAAAAAAATAATTATACATCAAACCAATAGTTCAATTCTGGTACCCATAATACGATTAAAGTTGTACCTATCTAAATCAGCGTCAGAAATATCATGACTACAAAGTTTCAAAAGGATCTTAAAACTAAGGTATTTAGAACAAACCAAAGTGTTTTTTTGATTTAAATTGTATTATTGTCAGAACTAAAGGTATGTACCAAATATGAGAACAATCACGCAACTGAAAGGGGGAAAAACACGGCATTAAGATTTTTAAGATCATTTTGAGTACTTTGTTCATCTAGATCGATTTGACGCTAACTGTACCAGGGTTCTCTCACACAGTGATGATATTCAATTGGAAATGGCAATAATTGTAGAAAACATGCTTATAAATAAACTTTAAAACAATAGACATATCTCACCCGTAATACGGTTGTAATCCGTAGCTATAAATTTCCCACAAAACAACCCCATAAGACCAGATATCACTCTCGGTAGTGAACTTCCCGTAAAGTATAGATTCAGGGGGCATCCATCTTACTGGTAGTAGACTTTTGGATTGTACCTGAAACACAAAAATCGATTATTGCAGTCACTTATAGAACTTTGAAGCACTTGTTACTAGGTTCGCTCACAGTTCGTTAAGCGACTAGTCGGTTAAGCGAACAAGGCTCTTTTTGGAGCCATTTGTATGGGTGAAGAAGGTCTCAGATACAGAAGTTTTACCATCACCATTTTTATATTACTTCTACCATATAATAGCCCAGAACTATGATATACGCGTTTCATTCATGTAAAAGTACCTAGTGCTCAACCAAATTGGCTGCCCATTTTGGTTGCAAATTTCAGCCTCATAGATGGGTGCCGCTTAATGGTATTTCATCTGAGCGCTTCCGAATTTCAGAGGGCACGTTTACAGTGATTTAACTTTTTATTAGCAACCGAAATTACTAATATTCCCTCTTACCCCTCCAACTAAGCTAAATTGCTTGTGCTAGTAGTGGGTTAACGTCGGTAGTGTAATGGCCAGAATTAGAACCCGGGACTTTTCGATCATAAGGCCGACTCTTTAACCACTAACACCTATTCGAAACACCGAGCTATTTCTTATAAAAACTGGAAAATACGACAGTGGTACCCTCCTACTTACGCATAAGCATTCATCTTGGTTTGAGAATTTATGCATACAAGTTCAACGAAACACAAGACGCATTATGTACGAGGTCCATAGTGAAATCACACTTTCTAGCATTGCTGCTTGATTGCTGCATTGTAAGTAAATGTTAGAAAGAATATGGTCATTCCTACGGCTACATATATATCTACCTATACTTACATAGGTAACATTCCATCACGTGAAAGCGTTATTAGATTTAACGATAGATGGTTACTTGGCGTAAAATAAGCACGCAGCCCAGGGAAATTGTATGCTAATGAGAGCATACACATTTACCTCTTATTGGTTATTTTTAATTTTATTAGATGAGTAATATGCCTCTCAGACACTTAGTGCTGCTATAATATTTTTCAAAACTTGAAATATGTTCGTAGGGCCTTCCTTCATGGATGCTATGCCGGACTCCTACCGACTAAAAAACCCTCACGTACCGCCTAATAGCCTACGGTTGGTAGCCCCGGGTAAGCCCTCGGAAGGATGTCCCAGGACTACCATCATGTTCGTAGGGCCTAACTGCAGTTCAGTATGCAGCTCAATTCACGTTTTACTGAACGATATTGCTCATGCTTATGCCGTTCAGCCTAGTACAGCACTGTAAGATTGAGAAAAATGTAACGAATGGTTGATTCGTGAAAAGGAGAAGTATGTGAGTGACCCCAGGGTTCTAAACAGCTTCGGATGCAACTAGATTTACTAAGCCACAAGAAAGTGCTTTGGGGACCTTAGACCACATATCCGTGACATGGCACGATGACACTAGCCCACCTTACCTACGAGACGAGGCTAACTACGAGAGGCAAGGTCATACTGACTCGACGTGAGCATGCACGTCAGCAGACTGGCGGCACAGTGTAGGAAAGCTAACGCCGGCGTCGGAGTATCATTTATACAAATTCAATAGTGTTTCATAAAAACCCAACGTTCAGACGCACGTTGCACGCCGCTGTTGCTGTGGGAATGTGATCTCACTTAGCAATTAAATAGGAATAGTAATTAGCTGATTACTGTAATAGTTTTTATTGCCTAATGTGTAATCAAACTAATATTCAAGTATACGAAACATACATACATATACACACGCCAGTAAATACCCGAAAGGGTAGGCAGACGGGTATTAAACCCATGTTTCGCCAACTATGATTTTTGCCGTGTAGTGGGTACTTTGTCTTATGGTGTATGTTTTCTCTCCAATGGAGAACAGCCCTATCCCCTTTGAAATCCACAGGAAGAGCTGGAGTATTCCTATTCTACTTTACGGCAAACAAAATAAAAATAATAAAATTAACTTACTCTATAGTAATCAGAGCTGTAAATATCTCTGGATAGTCCAAAATCTGATATTTTAACAATGAAGTCATCAGAAACTAAACAGTTTCTCGCCGCCAGATCTCTGTGTACATAATGATGGGAAGCAAGATACTGCATACCAGATGCAATGTTCAGTGCAATATTGAGCAACCTCATTGGTGGTAGACCCTTGCCGGATGGTGGTGCTCTTCCCATCAGAAATTCATGAAGATCACCACGAGCCATGAACTCAAAGAGCATACACAAAGGTTCCTCCCTCAGTGCCACACCTACTATACACACAATGTTGTCATGAGTCAATTCAGATATTAAATCAATTTCTCTTCTGAAGTCTGCTTGAGTTTTGGCTGAAGCATTCTCTTTCAATGCTTTGACTGCAACAAATTGTGTATCACCATTCTTCTTCAATGCCCCTTTGTATACTTTACCAAAAGCCCCTTCACCTAATTCCTCTAAGAATTTTATCTGCGACAAGGAATATTGTGGTATACGAAGTACACCACCACTCCGGGTGTTTCGGGTCAAATGTGGCTGATTCGCAACATTGTTTGTCAACAGTTCACTCATTTCTATTGGTGAATTTAATCTTGAGTTTCCATAGATATTTTTATCTGCATTTGGTAAGTTTATGTCCCTTATAGTGGCAGCATTGTTCTTACTTCTATGTCGGTAGCACAAGCAGATAATAAAACCAAAAATGGTCAATGTTATCAGTAAAAAGACAATTACAATATAAATCCAGATTTTGTGGGCACATTTAGGAATGTCACAAAGTTGTTTGTCAGTTTTACCATCTATTTCGATAATACACCAAGGTTGTTCTTTGACACCTCCAGGGTTCCTGCAGTAGCTATGTGTGCCAGCCAGTTCTGGATAGTCAGAAACTTTGACATGCAGCTGCTTTGACCACTCAATACAAGGCAAGCCATTATTTGCTACACTGACCCTACCAAGATACCCACTACCATTTTCCCAATAACATTCATCATCAGATACCATGACTGCACCAATACTGATTCTAAGACAGTCAGGGTCATTTTCTGGCAAGTCTTGACATTCTTCAAGTGTGAGCTGTTGTCCAATATGTGGATGCCTCTTGGCTATTGCATACTCTTTCTGACACAATTCATTCTCTAATATCTCACAGTCCTGTCTGCATACACGCCTCAGAATAGTGGAGTTATAACGATAATTGAACAAGGATCCTACAGAACTATTTGGTTTTATATAAATATCTGGTAGCTTTCCCCCAGCTAAGTTCTCAAAGACAATTTCAGGCATGTCACTGTCATCTGTTTGACTAGGGCTTGAATCTGAGAAGAACATTCTGGCATCTTTAAAAAAGTTATTGTTTGTAGTGAAAGGATCTCTACAAATAGGGAATGATGAGTAGCATAAACTAGGTAGTGCATATCCCTCACAGCGAGGACTGATGTCATTAGAATATTTAGTGACTTGAAAGGCTTTTACCAGCTTATCTTCAATGTATGCTTGGCTGGTGTTATAGGATATATAAACAAACTGCCCTTTAAGATGTTTATCACATACTTTGCCCAAATACTCTTGACATACCGGCTGTAATTTTTTAGGAGTAGAATCACTTACATTCTCATTAAGTATGTTTTCTGATAATAAGCCTGGAGTTGATTGTAAGTGAATATCTAGTTGACTGTAGATATCTGTGTTTGGGAACAGAGATGCATATGTAGGTATTTCATAGTTTTCAACATCCTCTTCAACTCTCAGCTGTGAAGTTTGTTTTTTCTCATAGTTTTGTTTGATTACACATGAGTAATTACCCTTATCAGTAACAGAAAGGTCTTTGATTCTTAAGTTTGTGCCCACAGTGCCATTAGTCTTATCTATTTTAGTAGTTATATTTATCTTCTGAGTGGAATTCTCATCAATAATTCGATTGTCTTTCAACCAATACACTTTCACATTTTCTAATAATTTCTGTTGTATATGCTCTGGGGGAGATTCCTTTAATAATGTAGCGATTCCTTCTTTGTTTTTTGTATATTGTTCAACTTTCGTGTAGTTCATTACCGCCTCACATTTGAATCGAACATTACTTTTGGGCGGTCTAGTGATCACGGCAGGTAATGTTTTCGAAAAGAAAATATCAAGTTTTATGTTCCAAACCTTTTTCTCAGTTGTTGCATTTAATTTCACCAGTGAACTAGATCCTATTTCACATAAATAGAGCAAAAAGACAATAAATACACTGCAGTTTTTCATGACTAACACTGCCCATAACACCAGTGGCACTGTTCACTTGAATGAGGTGACTGTTTCACTAATACACAACAACTTATCTATGTGACACAAAAGTGAATTTATTCAATAACTCAAATACAATATGAAATTTACATATTTATTGTGAGTTTAATTCAATAATAATACATTTCTCAAAAACTGCGGATGACAGCGAACTATGAATAACACCAAACCAATGACAACTTGCATAGATTATTGTAGGTTTAGTTAAGTAGAGAAAACCAGTGTTGCTCGCACTCATACAAAATAAATTAGAATCGATTAGAATAGACCATGAATAGATGCATGTAGTTTAATATGTCAATAAAATGTAATGGTAATAAAATTAACCACTAGGTAGAAACTCAAGGGTCGGTAGTGTCAACTAACATCTGTTTGGTCTGTTTTTTCTTTATTTTAGTGCGAACTTCGACGTTCCGTGTTTTCGGCCGTCTGGGTCTTAAGCTACTGGGGTGCAAGTTCTTCAATAAGTAAGCCAAAATGAGCCATTTCCTTCGCGTGACGCCTACGGGTTTGAGATGGTCACCTAGAATGTGGGAATATATAGGAAATTAGGACCACCTTGGTTCAAATGTAGTTTTATTTTTCACTCGATCACTAAGCTTCTCGAATGGCGTGCCCAGCATACCTCAAAATGCCAACATAGGTAAAATAAGAACTCAGAGCAATAGGTTTAATTCATTATTATGTATTGTGTAATTTTATTTTTTTTCTTACACTAGATCAGAAGTATAAAAATGTAACCTGCAACATTACCTATTACTAATTGATTTAAATTTGATAAACGTTTTCGACTTGGCCAGCGTCATGCGGTGTGCGGTCATTAAATAATATTCTGTTCCAGCTCCTCTTCATTTTCTTCTTTCAGAATAAATCCACCAAGGAGAGAACTATCGGGAGGCAGCCACTCACAGCTGGTGTCGTCGGATGAACATAACTGTAATTGTAAGCAATATCTGCTAATTATTTCTATAAAACTATAAGCACAAGCGTAAAAGCAAAATAAAAGTCGGAAAGGACACATAAATAATCGTCCCAACAGTGTGTTTCACGTGATAAGGCACAGTCCTTGTTAAACTATGATCGTCACTCTGCGTAGGTACCTATTCAATTTTTCGATTTTGTGATTGACTTAGTTAAATATCTATGTATAATCACAGACCGGTGCGGTATGATGTACCTATCTAGCTGCACAGTCAAATTGTACTTAGATACCTGCCAGTTTATAAATATCTGTTTTCTTAATTGCCTCCTACTATTGGGGCTCGTGTGGATGGATGTCCACAACCATTACCTTAACACAACCATTGAGACCTCTCCGTGTCTCAGAGAGTACATATTATACCAGTGGCCCGGTTACATCTATCGCATTCGTTAGGCTAGTTGGAGCCCTAAAAGTCCGACAACCTTTTCTTCGTCAGATATACGAACCTGGCATTTACAGGATGTTGCTTCTACATAGTGGTACACGTCAGTCCCGGGCTGGACACCAGGATCGCAGTTACGCAACTTTACGGATGCATGCTTACGATCACCGTGCACACAAACTGGGTGATGCGATTCTTTATAAGGGAACTGCCAGTCCGATATCTGAAACAAATTGAGAACTTTTAGATAGGTATAGGTAGTTTTACGTCAGTACCCATCTCTTTATTGCATTAATTTGTAGGTACGTGCAGATAATGTGGGTAGGCAATTTGAATAAAATTTTAAAGAGTTTTGCATGCTAAATATTCAAATCGATTAAAATAGAATTGAATCGGTCTAGGCGTTGTTCGAATCCGCGATATTTGCTTATGCTTTGACCACTAAGCTACCAGACCTCGCAGACAGCTACCAGGCTCAACTACAAAAAAGCAGACTATCTCAAAATTAATGAAAGGCTACAAACATCACTAACTGCAAACTTAACCAACCTAGACTGTGTAAAAAGTCAGTTTGAACTTCTACTTAACACACTTGAACAGGCAACAACCTTGCATGTACCACGGACAGTGGTCCATCATAACACAAATAAACCTTGGATTTCAAGGGAGACTAAAGCCCTCATCAAACAGAAATCAGTACTCTGGAAAAAATACACTCTTACCGGACTAGACGAAACTTACAATGCATATAGAAAACTAAACAATAAACTGACAAACCAATGTAGGAAAGCACGACTTAATTATGAAGAAGGCTTGCTACATGCAGGGCCTAAGAAATTTTACTCCTACATCAGGCAACAAATAACATCTAAAGTTAGCATACCAAGTCTCTTGCTAAACGAGCAAGGGCAAATAGTGACAGGCTCTCATAATATTGCTGAGACATTTGCAAACCAATTTACCAGTGTCTACCCTTGCTTGATGTGTCACTGAGAGTTGAAGAGACTATTGATGATCTTACATTTACTAAAGAGAAAGTCCAACACGCCGTTGCTCTGTTGAAATCAGATTCTTCACCTGGCCCAGATAACTTACCTGTAGCTATACTACAAAAATGTGACATCAATAAACACCTCGCAACAATGATGCAAAAGTCATATGAAACTGGTATTTTACCACCACAGTGGAAAACTGCACACGTGACCCCAATATTCAAGAAGGGAAGTAAATTACAACCATTTAACTATAGGCCAATAAGCCTGACTAGCGTGGCTTGTAAGGTGATGGAGAAGATAATAGTGGCACATATTCGGAACTTTTTCATGAGCCATCAGGTGATTCCGGAACAACAGCATGGATTCTGCCCACACCGCTCCACGGTATCCAATTTGTTATTATGTTTATCGTCTTGGACCGACAGCTATAATAAGAGAGAACCTGTTGACGTAATCTACCTGGACTATGAAAAGGCCTTTGATAAAGTCCCAACGACACGACTTCTAAAAAAGCTTGAATTCGTTGGAATTAGAGGGAAACTACTAAAATGGATTGAAGCATTCCTGCGAAACAGAACATTTCGGGTGAGAGTGGGTGAGACACTTTCAGACGAACGGGAGATACACAGTGGTGTACCTCAGGGCTCTGTACTAGGCCCTGTGCTATACATAATTTACACGTTTGACCTCCCACATTGCCTGAAAAGCCAAGTCAGTATATTCGCTGACGACACCAAAATTTTTGCTAACCCTATGACTGACTACAACCAACTCCAAAGTGATCTAAATAGAATTGCAAACTGGTCAAAGGATTGGCTTATAAACCTTAACACTGCAAAGTGTACTGTTTTGCACATAGGTGGTCGTAACCCACACCTTACCTACAAATTAAATGGTGTGAACCTGACTGAGGTCAAAGCACAGGCAGACCTGGGAGTCAAAATTGCAGATGATCTGAAATGGGAAGAGCACATAAGCTCGATAGCTAAAAAAGCAAAAAGCTTGGTCTACTTAGTAAGGAAGGCCTTTGGAAACCTGACACCTGACATGATGCTAAAGATTTATAAGACATACATAAGACCCATCTTAGAATTCGCATTCCAAGTCTGGAGCCCATACTTTGTCAAAGACATACAACTACTGGAGAAGGTGCAACGCAGTTTCACAAAGATTCCCAGACAACTTAAGGGACGACCTTAAGAGGAAAGACTAGAACTGCTTAAGTTGACATCTCTGGAGGAACGTCGTGAGCGGGGAGATCTGATAGAGATTTACAAGATTTTGCATGGACACTATAACTTGCCGGATCTCCAGAAAATGCTTGTGTTTAATACAAATGATCGGCTGAGGGGTCACCACCTTAAACTCTGTACCAGCCTATCTAGTAATAATCCACACAAGCACTTCTTCAGCAACAGAGTGGTTAGAAATTGGAATAAACTGCCTGAAGACGTCATATCAGCACAGACGATCAACCAATTTAAAAACAAGCTGGATATATTTTTAATAAAACAGAAGAACAAGACCTAGAAATAGGATACAGGCAACTATCAGTTTTTTTACTGCCTGCCTGATTGATTGCAATAATAATAAAAAAATAATAATATTGCTCCTTATAAATTTGTCTTTGAGGCGACAGTGGAGCGTCTACCGATATTCTTGCGAACTATCGGAACCAATGAATGATTTTTCAATCATTTTTAAACATTGATTTTTGACTACTCCGCCTAAACAATTTGAATTAATTTTAAAGCATTTCGTATGCTAAATATTTAAATCGATTAAAATAGGGAAATTTTAAGAACCGATTCAATTCGGCGATGTCTGATAATTTAGTTGTCAAAGCATTGCCCCTATATAAAGCAAAGATCGCGGGTTCAAACACCGCCTAGACCGAATCAAACTTTTCCTATTTTAATCGATTTGCTTGTTTGCCTGTTGGCCATGTCTCACAGGCTTCAGTCACTGCCGGGGATACTGACGACCGCATGAAGTAGAAAAGAATAAGCAAGCATGAAAGTGAAGTCTTCTCATGTGGAAGCTTCGGATGCAACCGTTACCGGGACATACGATGATGACTGCACCAGAACTCACCTCATAAGACAGGCAATATCCCCAGCAAGACATGATCTTAATATCGTCCCAGCATCGTCGGCCATTGAGGTCCGTTTGCATGGCTTTGTGGGGATGACGCTTGAGCTTGCACCGTCCACTCATCGAAGCATCCGCAAACAGCAACACCCAGCAACAGAATATTATCGATACTGTTGTTGCACTCAAACTTGTTTTGTTACAGACTACCATGGTGGATACTGCAGAAGAAGAAAGCTCAAATAAAAGGTACATAACTTAATCGCTCGTGGCACTTTTTTGAACACATTATAAAGGAAAACCAATTTCAAAACGAATAGATACAATTCTTACTTAACTAAATAACTAAGTATAGTTCACGGCATATATTTTGATCCCGGCGGCGCTCGGTGAGTAGGGCAGCCAGAGCTCACTGAAGAATATTTTTCTTGTCAGTGGAAAGACCCAAGGCTTGTCCTGCTTTATCTTCTCCATTGACGGCACTAAAACTTTCTGTAGTCGGCAGTACGAGTGTGACTCCCCTGGTGTTGCACACGTCTATAGGCCACGGTAACCACTTTCCATCAGTTGGGCCTTGCGCTTGAGTGCCACCTCAGTGGTATAAAAAAACGAGATCTTGGCGCGTGTTTACCTATTGTTTTGAAATTATCTATGTGAGGTGGATTTGAGCTCCCTCGCCGCCGCGTCGTAGCATTGCGTGCTATTCTCAAAAGGCACACTAATATTTATAAAATATATTAAAATGGCGTAAAATGTTATGACATCACTGGAATCAAAATATATGTATACCGGAAACTATGTCTAGAACAAGTTTTTGTGTTGCAAGCTACTTTAAGGCAACCTTTTTTAGCTTAACTATGGGAATCTACTATAATTTTGAATACTTTTTAAAGCTACTAAACCTTATCTGAAGTGAATCCTGAACTGTCTGTTGAATCACCAGTGAAAAATGTTTTTATAAAGGCACGCGTAAGACGTCAGAGCATTTTCTTTTTTCGCATGAGTTCACATCACAACGGCATACGAACCATTAGCCTCGCGATTATGCCGTTAAGTTGGATATAAGAAAAGACTTTTTCTGAATATATTTGAATAACTTATAACGAAAATAAATTTGATTACAAAATATTGCGTAGGTGCCCATTCTCGCTCATGGGACCATCTCGATACCAAAGATGGCCATGTGTCGGCCGGAGTGCGAGCGATAATATTTTTCTGACTATCTCACTTCCGGCAACTGAAGACCCAAAAACAGCGTAAGGTTTTAGACGGTTCGAGACCGGCTCCAACCGGAGAGTAGGAATCCGTGCGGATTTCCACAATATAATTAGAAGATGCATAACATGGCTATCTTGTTAATTTTACTAAACGCGACAGCAAGTAACAACAATCATCTACTTACTACCTTTATATCTCCTTACATTAGCTACAACGAACGTTTTCATCCATATAGTAAAAAATAAATCTAATATTATTCAGTTAAAAAGCGCCAATAAGATAACAATAAACCAAAAAAAAAAAGAAACACGGCTTACTAAGCAACCAGATTCCATATCAACCCAAAATGCAGTGGTGCAGGACAAATTGACTCATCTGCCATCTCAGTGGTATAAAAAAAAAGTCACTCCGCCAGCACTATCTTGCATGAAGCGACGGACCAAATTTTTTTTACCACTTATAGGTCAATATGTGGCAGACAAGCACACAGACCACCTGGGCCCTGATTCTGCTATTATTTTTTTATTGCAGAACCACTACGGTGCCACAGATACTGTAACCAATGCCATTTAACTTTAGACTTTAATGCTGTACTGTTAAAATCTAAAATTAAATGACAATCTTGTAGAGTGAATGAAAAATGTTATAAACTTTTTCTCTTTTCATTTTGAACTTTAAGCCCCAGACATAAAGTCTAAAATTTAATGCCATTTTATGCAATATCAGCGGTATGACATTGGTTTTGCTATGTCATGAAATTAGCAGAATCGGAGGCTGATGGAAAGTGGTTACCTTAGCTGGCGTGTGCAACACCAGGGGAGTCACGCTCGTGCTGCCGACCCCGTAAGAACAAAGTTTCTGTGCCGTCAGTGCAGAAGACAAAGAATGACAAACTTTTGGTCTTCCCACTGACAGCACGAAAACTCTCCAGTGAGCTCTGGGCTACCCTACTCTACAGAGCCCTACAGAATACCGCGGCACTATATATACTTCCCCAGTCGGCCTGTTCAATTGGGGCGGCAATACCGTCGTGTCGTCCTAGAGTTCAAAATGTTCAAAATAATTACATCGCATCGCATTTTTCTATAAGGGGTCATCCATAAATTACGTCACACGAATATCATGTTTTTGCCCTTCCCTCCGTCCTTGTCACAGCTGGTCATATTTGTGAGACTCCCCTCTTCCCTAGTCACATATCGCGAACGACGAAGGAATTTTGGAAAAATGTCATTTTTATTTTGCAATTATTTGATTTTAAATTCCACATTACCTTCAACATAGTTACTATAAGGTACTTTTTAAACTTTTCCATAAGTTGTTAACTTCTTCTATAATTAAAAAGATGGTTTATTTGTTTTTACAAGTATCTAACGGAATAATACTAAATAATAAAAATTGTGCTATATAATACTATTTATTACATAATAAGTAGCATAATAAGTACTTCTTGTACAATTTGTTTCTTCTTTTTATCAGTATAAGCTGCATGTTTGACAATGTTTTCGTAAAGTAATAATTTCAAGTTTATGTTTTAACACTTTTATTATAATAGATTTTGAAATGTGAAGTCACGAAATTTAGCCCCCTTGTCACACAATGTCACACTTCGTCAACTCCCTCCCTTCCCCATAACGTGTGACGTTATTTGTATATGGATGTCCCCTGGGGTGCTTGTTGGGTAACCTCCACGTCGGCTTCTCCGTTTCTTCCCCCTTTGGACCGCGGTTCTGGGGAGCGGAAGCGGAGGGGCTGGTGCATCCTGGACAACGGCTAACAGACTCCTACCTTGGGAGTTTTGTTAGCCGTTGACGAATAACCCGATGGCTGACCTGACGAGGAGGTCGTGGGATGGCGGGCCTGCAAGACCCGCGGGAAAGGGTCTGTAGGATCCCTTCCATTCCAACAGCCCTTTTAAGGGCTAGTTGACCCCATTGCACGAGGGGGTTGTGGTATGGCGGGCCTGCAAGGCGGGGAGGGATAGGGTTCCTCCCATCTCAACAGCCCTTTTCAGGGCTAGCCGTCGCTCCCAGTACGCCTCTGCTCTCAGAGGAGACAGGGGAGAGACGACGGGATCCGTAGGGTCCAGGGACGGGTCAGCCAACTGCTTGCGCAGGGGCTGACGGGCACCTACGGCGTTCGGAGAGTTGACTGCTCCCCCGAATAGCGTATAACTTCCGAGATGTCGGCGACTACTAGCCACACTCGGGAACGCCGATATCCTGGAGGCCAACCAAGTCTAATTTGAAAGTTCCTGATCTTATTGCATTTAAGAGTCTATTAGTACCTATATAGGTAAGTAAACCGAAAGCAGGTACAAATAATTTGGTAGAGCGTTCAATTACTACGTCAATTGCGGGTTCGAAACCCATTCAGTGTAAACATTTGTGTGCATGAGTAGGTATGTCTATTAGCATTGGTTTGGGTGTTTCTATGTATAATACGTAGGTATTAACAAAATAAAATGTATTTGAATACCTATGTATATTTGCATTCTAAAACCCATAGCACACGTTATACAGGGTGTAATCGTTAAGTGTGTCCAGGCGATTATTCCGTAACTATTACAGATATCAAAAAACGTTAAACTGATATCGAAAGTACGTTACCTAATGAGTAAAATGACATCAGTAACTTTTTTTAAATCTAACGAGAAGTATCTAACATTTTGACATTAAACTCTCCCATACATTTAGTATGAGATTAATACAAAGGTTTTAGTTTCCTTATTTTAAGTGATCTAGTACCCATTTTACCTTATTCATATTTTATGATTACGTATAATATGACAATGATGATTTTCAAGTAGATACACGTGTAAATTAATTTTCCACTTCAAATTAGTAATAAACCTTGTTTCAATATCGCATTAAGTAATTTAAGCTAACTGAAAAGCAACACACTACAAAACAAAGATACTCTTTGATGTTCGACTTCGTTCTAAATTCAAAAGTTTTATCTCGGGTTGTTGTTCCCGCCAATTTATTGTTGTTTTTTAATTTGCGATAATAATCGTGATTTTTTCATTTATTGATTGCAAAATGGCATATTCCAAAAGAGAAAACCCCTTCTGGTGTACGTACCTAAAACCTTTCTACTAACCTCATACTAAATGTATGGGAGTGTTTAATATCAAAATATTAGATACCTCTCGTTTGATTTTTAAAAAGTTATTGATGTCATTTCACTCATTAGGTAACGTACTTTAGATATCAGTTTAAAGTTTTTTGATATCTGTAATAGTTACGGAATAATCGCCTGGACACACTTAACGATTACACCCTGTATAGCCTATACGGGAGCCGCGATCGCGTTTGATGTACAGATTGTACAAGCACATGACTAGCATTTATTGAAGAATTCCTTTGTCTGTTTCCGATTCATATTAATGTTGGTAGAGTTAAATGTGCCTGAACCATTGAAAAAATAATAAGTGCTACAAAAGGTAGGTAGGTACCTATCCTAGCATTATATACTTAACTCCTTGGCACCAATAAAATTGTAATATACTTAAGTAGTTACTTAAGTTTTTGTAACTTGTTGTTTGGCGTAACTTAGCTCTATCTTAGTAAATGTCATGTTCAAGAGAAAGTTTATTAAGCCCACTTAAAGTGAAAACTTACCTAAGTAACCTACCTCCTTAATACCTATCCACAAACTGAGCCCTGCATAAAAAGGCTTTGTTATATTTATTACAATTATTACGATCGCAGTAACAAAAGGCTTGTTAAACTCTTTACAACACTTTCAATAGTTAGTTAGGTTAAATAAATTTCTTGCATGATTCATTGTATTCTTGCGGCTGAACTCCAGTGGCTGGAGGCAAGCAACTCGTAGCGCATTCATCATTTTGGAGCAATTTACAAGCATTGTACTTGTCCATAATCGCGCGTACCCTTACAGGTTTATGTTTACGTTAAAGCGAGGACTTATCGGTGACATAAAACCAGACACCAACTCGCTTTGTAATTAATTAGTGTTCTTAAAGCTGTTTTGTGTCGGTACTGATGATATTGTAATATAGGTATTTTAGAGCAGTTACAGTAGTGCCTATGGGATGTAGTACCTACCTACTTAAGTATTACGTACTACTTAGGTAGTACCTTTATAAATGTGTGGTTTGATTTAAGTAAATGCTCAGACTAAAAGAGTGTAAAGGTTATTATTGCATTATTGCAATTGCTATTCTTGTTCATGAGGTCATTGGTTCGATTTCCTGGTTAGAATAAGTGTTATGTACTACGGATTCCTGACAAAAAAGTTTCAGTAGCAGCACCGAGTTCAAAGAGAATTAACAAGAAATATTAGGTAAGGTCAACTTGGGTAATTGCGTCTACGGGGCTAATGCGTCTTTTTTAAATTATTCGATAACTGTTCAATCTACATTGATTTCTGCCATCTAGTTACATTTGCTTAAACTAAATACTTTACATGATGTTCGTACAGATGGCATTTTAGCTCTCTTATTGAAGTAAATAGCCATTTTGTAAATTGCACGTTTCTGGACAACTTGTCGCTGCGAGAGGTGAGTAACCAAATCCATGTTAATCTTCTGTTTTCTTTATTTGACTGATTTTATTCAATAACCATTGTAAAGAATAGTCAATGGGTTGCTTACACAGACAGTTATTTTTAGTGTAATAGCTTTATTTAAAGAAATAATTATATCTCCATTTTTAAGGTTAGGATTAATGTCTGGGGGTAAATGCGTCTGCCTTTACGGGGTAATTGCGACTGTGGGACGCATTTACCCCGAAAACAGAAATCGACAACCTTTTTATGTCCACACATTTTAATACGAAAGTGAAATTTTATTTCAATGATGTGGAATGCCAAGAAACATAATACCCAATATCCCTTATCATTTATTATAGGTAGTATAATAATTCAAAATGCACAAGTGATGTTGGAAAGTTCATTTTTCTGGTGTCCATTTTGCTCCATTTTTACCCACGCCGGAACGGAGACGGTATATGCGTTTCGGGTGAGAGGATGTTTGTATAAGTATGTTTGTGCAAATACATGTTGCCCTTTTTCTCCAAACTACTAGTCCGATTTTGATGTAGTTTACAGTTATGGTTTCGGGTTTAATTGGTGCATGTTCTTAGATAGATGTTACGGTGACAAATCACCAGGGGGCGCTGCAACAAACATTGTTTGTGCAAATCCATTTTTTTTATATTATAGGCGACAAACGAGCAGACGGGTCACCTGATGGTATGTAACTGCCGTCGCCCATGGACACCAGCAACTAAAAGCTGCGAATGCATTGCCACCTCGAGGACTAAGATGGAATGCCTCTAGTGTTGTTATTTCCCCGGCTGTCTTACCCTCCACACCGACAACAGTGCAAGCACTGCTGCCTTAGCACACCTGACACAACTATAAGTACTTGCAGTTTTGGCAAAAATTCAATTTATTTTCACCGGTAACATCACCTTTTTCATCATATGAAAGAAGACAAGTGTTGCCATAGTAAAATCGTTTTGGCATAGAAAGTGGCGCCACTATTTTTTCACGACTTTTATGCTAAGCTGTACCTGCCTACTTTTCCTGTGCTTACTTTTCCTGAAGTAGTAAGCGCAAACCACCGAGGTAAAATGTTGACAACGTCTGCATTTAGTATGAGGCTAATGCGTCCATCAAAAACTAGACGCATTTCCCCAATTTTTACTAAATTGTCTCTGAATTCCTCAATTATTCTTTTTTTTTAGTTTAATTGTCATTCTTTTGCACAGAAATTTGATCCGAAAAGAACTACTTTGATTTTCTCACGAATAGCTTACCAATTAAGTATTTACTCAAGAAAGACGCATTTGCCCCAGACGGGGAAAATGCGTCTAAAATTCCAATTTTTTTAAAACAGTCAATATGACACAGTTGTAAAACTCTGGCGAAGAAATCAATAATAGGATTTTGTACAGAAATAGCCATATTATGAGACTAGAGTTTCAAAAAGTGCATAATGACATAAATTCACTCACAATAAGGCGATAACTTGCAGTGATCGAGAAATATGACGCAACTGCCCCGGTTGACCTTACCAACTTTTTGCTGATCCCTTCTTGAATACCTATTTAAAAATCAGCCAAGTGTAAGGTCACGTGCGATATGGATTCAGTTTGTACACATTACACATTAAGTATGCCTGATAATAAACTCCAAATAAAACCCTGTACATTGCCGGATTAGGCACGTAGCAAGAGTAGCAAATGCTACGGGCCCCGCGAATTGGGGGGCCCCGCGCACCAACGCCTGTCTGACCATAAAGCTCTCTCATGGTTCAACTCCAAACCCCAATCAACTAACTGACCGTAGGCAAATTGGCTTATATAGCTTTTTTCCAAGTATTATAAATGTCATTAACGGACATGAATATAATAAATATGATTAAACTATTAAAAATAGCTATTATCCCTGATTATGAATTGTTACTTACAAAAAGTATTAATAAACACTATTATTGACGCTTTTAATCATTTTCATCGCTATCCATACTTCCATACTTCCATACTAATATTATAAATGCGAAAGTAACTCTGTCTGTCTGTCTGTCTGTATGTTACGCTTTCACGCCTAAACCACTGAACCGATCTTGATGAAATTTGGTACAGAGTATAATAAAGCTTGAGAACGGACATAGGCTACCTTTTATCACGAGAAAGGGGGTTTAAGGGGGGGAAATTGGGGATGAAAGTTTTTATGAAAGTTTGTCATTTCTGAAGCTATCTTAATGAAATTTGGTACAGAGGTAGATTAGAGCTTGGGAACGGACATAGGCTACCTTTTATCGCGAAAAGGGGGGTAGAAGGGGGGGACTAGGGCTTTAGGATGAAAGTTTGTCTTTTTTGAAGATTTCATGATGGAATTTGGTACAGAGATAGTTTAGAGCCTGGAAACGGATATAGGCTACCTTTTATCGCGAAAAGGGGGGTAGAAGGGGGGGGGGGACTAGGGCCTTAGGATAAAAGTTTGTCTTTTTTGAAGATTTCATGATGAAATTTGGTACAGAGATAGTTTACAACCTGGAAACGGATATAGGCTACCTTTTATCGCGAAAAGGGGGGACGAAGGGAGGGATCAGGGCCTTGGGATAAAAGTTTATCGTTTTAGAAGATTTCCTGATGAAATTTGGTACAGAGATAGTTTAGAGCTTGGGAACGGACATAGACTACATTTTATCGCAAAAAGGGAAATAGAAAGGGGGGTCTAGGGCCTTGGGATGAAAGTTTGTCATTTTTGAAGATTTCCTGATGAAATTTGGTAGAAAGATAGTTCAGAGCTTGGGAACAGCCATAAGCTACCTTTTATCGCGAAAAGGGGGGTATAAGTGGGGCGGCTAGGGCTTTGGGATGAAAGTTTGTTATTTTTGAAGATTTCCTGATGAAAATTGGTACACAGATAGTTTAGAGCTTGAGAACGGACATAGGCTACCTTATATTGCAAAAAGGGGTAGAAGGAGGGGGAGAATATTGCTATGGGATGAAAGTTTGTCTTTTTTGAAGATATCCTGATGAAATTTGGTACAGGGATTAATTTGAGCTTGGTAACGGACATATGCTAACTTTTATCGCGAATAATGTGGTAAAAGGGGGGGGGGGATAAGGACTACATGGTTACTATAAAAGTTTGTCTTTTTTGAAGATATTCTGGTGAAATTTGGTACAGAGATGGATTAGAGCTCTAAAACGGACATAGGCTACCTTTTATTGCGAAAAAGGGAGTTGAAGGGGTGGAATAGGGCAAGGGTATGTAAGCTTGACAATTTTGATGATATCTTGATGAAATTGGTATACAGATGGATTAGAGGTTGGAAATGGACATAGGCTACCCCTTATCGCGAAAAAAGGGATAGAAGGGGGAGGGGGGAGGGGAATAGGGCTATGGGATTAAAGTTTCTAATTTTTCATTAGCACATAAAAGGGGGTGAATATGGCATAAATAGTAAGAATTTCTTTTAAGATGTCCTCATGAAATTTGGTACAAAAGTGAATTAGAGCTTCGAAACGGACATAGTCGAGTAGCGAACCAAATATAGAAGCGAGTGGAGAGGCGACTAGAAATTGTTATAGGGACGAGTGGATAGGCGTGTAAATATCGAAAGTCGAGTAAAGTCGACTACAGGGGCGAGTAGATATGCGACTAGAGAGCCAGTGGAGAGGCGAGTATAGAATCAAATAGAATGCATAGTAGAGGCGAATAGGGAGGCGAGTGAAAAGATGAATGTAGTGGCGAGTAGAGATTGAATAGAGAGTTGAGTAGAGGTGCGAATAGATAGGTGAGTGGGGAGAGTCAAGTAGAGAGGCGAAAAGAGAATAAAATGAATGGGCAAGTAGAGAGGCCAATGGAAAGGCGAGTATAGAGAAGAGTACAAGGTCGAGTAGAGAGGGGAACAGAGAAGTCAGTAGAGAGTCGAGTATAAATTCAAGTATAGAGGCGAGTAGAAAGTCGAGTAGAGAGTCGAATATAGAGGCGAGTAGAAAGTCGAGAACAGAGGTGAGTACATAGTCGGGGACAAAGTTAAGTAGAAATTTAAAGCTGAATAGCGTCGGATCAACACTAAGCGATAACCGACATCCACGCGGGCGGAGCCGCGGGCAACAGCTAGTCTAATATAATTGTGTCAAGGAATAACGCAGGGCAACTTATAATTCTTGGTGCCAGGCCCATCTTGTGGTGCGAGGTCGAGTAACTTGTACGTTGGTACCCCCCTTTGAACCTCGATCCTGGGCAGCGGCAGCAAGGGGGCTAGTGCACCCTGGATAGCGGTTAATACACCTCCACTCCTAGGTCCACTGTTAGGCGTTGACGAAAAACCCAATAGCTGACCCCATTGCGTGCGATATGTGATAAGTCGTGGGATGGCGGGCCTGCAAGCTCGGTGAGGAGGGTTTCGAAGGATCCCTCCTGACAAAGTGGGAGTGGTCCAGCACCACCTCTGATTGCAGGGGACGTAGTGAGTTGTAGATAGTGGTTGACTGGGGTGTAAGGGTGTTTCGCTTCTGGTATCGTCCAGAGGTGGAAGACATGGTCTGATTCAGACCACTATTAGTAAGTCCGACCCTGTCAGGAACAGTGGCTGCTAGTGGCCTACGAGGAAGACAACGTCTATAAAAAAAATTACACCTACGGGCGGACTGAGTCGGTTTGGTGCAGACCTCGTCCGATCCGGCTTTAATCCTGAATTGACAGGACCGGTGGATATTCGGATCCGCGACTCTATGAACACGGCACCGAGCTCGAAAACAAATAGCACACAGGTCGCGGTACTCGACACGGAGGTTCCGTCCGCAACCGCGGCGATACATATTTCTACATAGCCAGTGCGGGTTGTCACGCACACACTCATGTTCGGTTATATTCTCTCATCTGATTTTAATAAGTTACTTACCAAACTAAGGGCCCCTTGGTGGCATTTGCTACAGGCCCCGCGCCGTGTTAATCCGGCACTGACCCTGTACCTACCAACAACCCGTCTGGCCAGCATGGAAGCAGTAGACCCAAAGCCTCCTAACATTGGGGATTATGTCTAGTAGTGGACTGTGATATTATAGGCTAATTATAGGCCCATTGATTATAGGCTAATTGATATACCTAATAATGCAGACTGAGAAGGGAGATTTTGTTATTTCATACAATATAGGAAAGATTAAAAGGTCATCAAGGGTGTAATGATTTCCGAAACCGATCTCCACTAGGCCGCCAGACGGTAGGGATGGTAGAGTGGAGATTGGTGGGGTCAATAGGATCGGAGACCTAGTGGTGTCTGACGTCATTAGGCACGAATTCTTAATTTATTGTAGTTTATGATACTGTTGCATAATAAGGTTTCTTATAACACGATTGTATCACACGAGTGTTATAAGACCAAGTTAAGTACAGTGTCATACACTACTTTATCTACTCTCATACTATAATACATAAACTAATTTATTTTACAAACAAGACCAAACTTTGTTTAATTTAAATGTAAAAAAAAAAATATGGCGCCAAGCGCAATCCTTTTTTTTCCGAATAGGCCGTTTTTTTTTTTGAGTAGAGGTTCAGTCTATATGGCGGTTGTATAGGTGTATCGTTATGATAAAAAAGTTATTTAATGATATAGGTGTCCATACAAGACCTGTATCGTAATAAAACTTTTTTTTTGGCCTGTGCGTAATGTTTGTCATAAGAGTTTTGATTTCAATTTTATAATCTTTGTATTATAGTATCAGAGTAGGTAGATAAAATGTATAATGTCGATAAGTTTAAATCCGGTCCAGTGATCGTACTTACTGCAGGGTATTGTTCCGGTCAATTTGCAGTGTGAATACCGATAAGGTATTGTATTATTATGGCTACCTTAGCTGACGGCGAGCTGAGTGCCGCTCCCCAATTCACCATGTTTAGATAACAATCATCAAATATTATGGCGATTGAGAACATAGCGAGAAAGCTCGTTGACGGTTAGGATACTGTGATTCTGTGATTCTGTGATTCATAATATTTGTGTTTGGATACTGGACAATACCCCCAAATATAGGTAAATTATTTGTCAATTCGGTTTATAGTTATCTGATATTGGCCTCGACTAAACAGCCTTATTAATAGTAAAGCAGTGCTTATTGGTAAATGTGAATGAATCTTGCCTGACAAATATTTAATTGGTTCAAGAAGTCACAGATTACTTAATAAATTACGTAACTACACCTACTTTGCTATAAGTAGGTACTTACGACAAATTGTTGTTGTGTTTTTGTGTACCTAACCGTGCTACCCACAGGCTAAGTACCTACGCATAGAAAAACTATAAAAAATTATAAGGTGCATTGGGGTAATTCCGAAAACGGGTATATTCCGAAAGATAAAAAAATCTAGTAATCGCGGCGATATTTTTCTACTAGTAAAATTTGTCTAGACGGCCAATTTATTATTCTCGCCGCACCAGTCATTTGTTCGTTGCTAGTGTTGCTATTACGTGCGTCGCGATAAATTTTCTGGAGCAAGAAGTTTTCGCGCCAATTCTAGTGATTCGTAATAACCCCAACTTCATTATCTTGGAATTCTGGTAAGTTATTTAAATAGTTGTTTGTTTTTATAATAGACTATCGGCTTTTACGTGTTTGTAATTGGGACTCTACGTCTTAATCCTTTAAAAAAATGTAAAACGGAAATACCCCAATGGGTTTATTACGACATAAAATAGTTTCGCAATAGCCCCACATCGTTTTTTCATAGTAATGGACAGTGATTCTCAATCAATGTAAAACTTTTTACTTTTCAAATAATTAATTTAAGTTAGTAGGTAAGTCAAATGTTAAGCACTTAGAGTATACATAAAACTTTTATGTATACTCTAAGGTTAAGTACGATCGCTTATCTGCTTATTACTTGTCTGATTGTAAATGAGCTAAAATTTGTCATAAATATAGCTGGTTTTATGCATGAAAACATAAAATTATTTAAAACTAGCGGTCTCATGCAGTATCAGCTGCAGTGTACCCCCAACACCCTGAACTCTTCTCTTAATAGGGAATATGCATGATTTAAAAAAAGTATGTTTTTTTTACAATATTAAAAAAGTACATGCATATTCATATTTGGCCTTGTTGCATAGTTAATCCGTTTTATGCTGAGCATGTACATACCATTACCTGATCCTACTTGGACTAATTATACATACTTATACCTACCACTCTTAAAAACAATAATATATTTTGCAGAGTTATCATGCCCCGGACTTACATAAGAACAAATTAAAACATATACTCTTAGCTCTAGCTATTGAAAAGGTAAAAAATGAAGAGCTTAAAGTTATCACGGTGATTTATAATTTTATAAGGTTGATAATTTTATAACATTTAATTCTTTAAAAAAATATTGTTACTTAATAATAAAAGACTAATTTTGTATTTTAATTTTACATTTCTCCACTTATAATGATCCAACTTTCGACTTGTCTACATTTCGCTCCAGCCCATAACCTGTTTCGCTCATTTATAAGTATATTTTTCATGCTAAATACTTTACGAAAATGTTGAGAACCGTTGTAGTTTCTTGGGGTTATTACGAAATATAAAGTCACAAGAATCGAGAATAGACAAACTACCTACATAGTGGCCGTTCTTTTGATTATGGGGTAATAACGATCGAAAAAGCAATGTAAACCTTCTTTCAAACTGCAATAAAACTGAATTTAAAATGATTTCGCAATTACCCCAAGGTATTTCGTAATTACCCTTGTTTCAGCAATTTTTGAACACATATTTCTAATGCGATATTTTAAATTCTTATTTATATATTCAAGTATTTAATATATAATTATCGTAAGTGTGTTCATAACGTATTGGTTGATGTAAAAATAACGGCAGGAAATGCAAAACTAATTAGAGTATTAATTCGAACAGCAGATCTTCAGTCATCTCATAGAAATTTCAGTCGGAAATACCCCAATGCACCTTACAAGTTAAAATAACCTATGCAATTGTAGATACCTACCGACCCTATGCCATCTAAAAGGGTATCAATAAATAGATTTCTTATGAGGTAGGTATCTGAGATGCTCTCGGCACTTGGGTTACGTTGTATTAATGACTAACTGATGCTCATGGGGAATACTAAGGTATTATAATATTGTATTATTTTAGGCTAAAACTCAATCCCTGTACCTACCTCAGCCTCAGGCCGCGACCGTTCCGCCGTTAGGGTGATTGAATAACAAACATACATACATCTTCATTATTAACTTTATTATAATATTGGTAGGATACGATACCTATTGAACACGAAAACATATATTTTTTTAATTTTTGACGGTTTTTTTTTTGTTTTTTTTTTGCGATGGATTCAAAACTACTGTACAGATTTTGATGCAGTTTTTAGATGGGACTTGGTCAGACTTAAAATCTTACCTCCTAGGTCCATTTACGTGTCGTGTTCAATCTAAAAACGAAATATCTGATTAAATCAATTAATTAGCCCACTGCAGTCCACTGCTGAGCATAGGGTTCTTCCAATGTGCGCCATTTCGTACGATCCTCCGCCTTCCGCATCCAGTCTGTCCTAACCACCTTTTTCAGGTGAACTGTCATCTGGATAGCAAGCGTCCCACCTTCCGCCTGCCATCTTGCGGTCTCCACTCTAAAGACTCGTTTGCTCCAACGGCCATGTAAGTTAAACAAGTCCAACTAAGTACCTACCCAAAATTAAAAACTAGAAACTATTCATCATCATCATCATCATATCAGCCACATGTAGTGGACTGCTGAACATAGGCCTCTCCTATAGACTTCCTAAACGACCGATCTAAAGCACCCCGCATCCAGCGCTTCCCTAGAAATTATTGAAATAAACTAAAATTAGCAAATAAAATGTACTTATCTGAATTATCTACATTCGATGAAAGTTCGCTTAGGTACTAGCGATCGTTACAGTGTCAGGTACTTCGAATTTCTCACTCGCCAAAGCTACACGCGAGCGTAGCAGTTACGTGATGTGAAATCCGCTAAAATTTAATTGAAACTAAAATATTAAGTGTTTACCAGTTACCACCAAATAGGTAGTTACCTTTTTATTCGGATGGACGCTCCTAAGTTTTCAATGCTGTGCTTCTAGTTGGTATGTACCTACTAAATACCTTCTAGGTTATAATTTAAAAGAATTGATTTACTTACCTAGTTAGTTTTGCCTGTAATTACATTGTGTGTTATTTGGTCTGTTTTGTTTCTGATTGTCATTCGTGTTATCTGTATAACAATATTCGCGACTTTACCTTTCAGCATCGTTTTAAAAATTATTTATTTGTTTAATATGCAATCTAAAAAATTAAATAATTTCTTTAAATGCTTCTTTAAAGGCTCGGGTTTGATCCCCGCTCAGTGCAAATATTTGAATGCATGAATATGGGTATTGGCATTGGTCTATTCGTGATTCGGAGAGCACGTAAAGCCGTCGGTCCCAGTTGCCATACGAACATCGATGGCAGTCGTTACGGGTAGTTGGAGCCCTCAAAAGTCCAACAACTGGTCCAACTGCAATGCTTCGATATCGCCTTTGGGTTGTAGAGGTCAGATGGCAGTCACTTCACGGAAAAAATCGAAGTTCAGCCAAATCCGCAGTTGGGCTGGTAAAGCGGACCCCAGACTCCAATTTGAAAACTTCAGATGCGACTGGGATTAACGCTATGATGAAGAAGTTAAATTGCGCTAATCCAATACTTACCTTATTAATGTAATTTTAAATTTATCAAAATAGTGCAAATAACTAAAAAAAAGCAGTTGTTGATAGTTATACTTAACTTATACCCTTATACCTTAGTTAATTGAAAGTGGTCTGCTATGTAAAATTACGCCTTTCTCCATTCGGGCTGTAGGCATAGATGGCCGCCATCAGGAGAGCTACCATGAAACTTACTTCCGATGTTTCGATCAGCATGAACCACGAAACAAAGATTTACGTAGAACCTCATAGAACAGCGTAGCACCACGTAGGACCACGCAGAACCACGTAGAACAATGTTCAATATAGTTGAGTGTCACTTCACGTATAATTAATTGTTTTCGGGCCCTAATACAGGATGAAGTTGAGTTTGTTTCGATTTTCGATTTTAATTCGGCTCGTAAATTCGTAGGTAACCTACCTACGAATGTTTACAAGCGGAATGAATTGTGTAAGGACATATTTCACGATCTTTCGTAATTAACTATTCAGCCGTCTCGTTTATTACATTGTTTAATAACCTGGCTCGCTAATGCGTAGGCCAATCGTAAGATGGGGCTCTACCTCGATAGAAAACTACATACATGCACCGTACTTACACCTGTAAATCCTCTAGAAGGGAGACAGAGGTGTATTCACAGAAAATTAGTGATAGGTTTACTGTGATAGCTGCGCAATCCGACTTGGTTAGGTTAGGTAGGTTAGAAGGCTAACGCGGGAGCGGAGCGGAGCGTAGCTCCCGCATTAAACCTTCATGGTTTTTTTTATAACCATGCAGAAATAAGTCATTTTTCTAACTGTTTATTTAATACCTAGGCAAGTAGTTAAACGTCATCGATCCAAGCTATATGTCCAGTCGTTTAAAGAAATGGCTGAACACCATTCACCCGTTAATTGTATGGCGCCGTTTAGTTAACTGCCTAGGCAGTTAATTGAACGGCTGATTAAGCTAGTTGGCGGCGACATATACATACATATAATCACGCCTTTATCACAATAGACATTTTTCACATTTTTCAGACGCCTTTATCACATTCCACCAATCAGTGTACCTATTCGGTCCCGTATTAGGTGAGCCTATTGCTGTATTCCGGGCACTATTGTTGACTCGGGCCATCCGTCTGAGGCTGAGTCTGGGCTGTACATATCTGTCTGGTGTTAATCAGCCCTATCCCTTAGTCGCCTTGTACGACATTGCATGGGAAGAGATGGGGTGGCCAAAATTCTACACTGCCGAGAACCACGCGGCTACATTATATATGCACCTAATCATTATTTCTTTTCGCAGTTTCGAGAATGAAAACTCGGCTCAAAAACAAGAATTTAAGAAAATTGTCAATCGAATGGGTTGAAATAGCCGCCATGGTGAGCAGCTACTGTGGACAGTATTTACTGTCTGCCTACAGCCTGTTCATGATTATTGGTAACTTTAAATTTCACTTCTTTGCTATTAATATAGATCTCTATACCCCGTCCATTATGTTATTGTGTTTTAGACAAATGGAAGTAAGTAGTTGTTGCATAAAAATCCTTACTAATATCACAAATGCGAAAGTAACTCTGTCTGTCTGTATGTTACGCTTTCATGTCTAAACCACTGAACCGATTTTAATGAAATTTGGTATAGAGGTAGATTAGATCTTGAGAAAGGACATAGACTATGTTTGGTCGCGATAACCGACATCCACGCGGGCGACATACATTATGAGCATACAGTTCGATGACAAAAGTGAACGTATACTTATAGCAGTCGTACCAGAATGTGTAAGGACAGAAGTAAATAGGAGGCCGTTACTTACTCGGAAGAGTCAAAGACGTTAATATAATGAACGATGTCAGAGACATTAATATAGGTACGACTTCGAGAGTGCTGTGATTCTAGCAAGAAAGTCTTGATACGCTGTAGGGTGACCACGAATACTTTTATTACTAGATGTTGTTTATTTCCAAGATTTTTAAGTATTTACTATTGATTCGGTAGCGTGGTACCTATACATTTTTAGGTAGGTATATATGATATGAACTAAATATTTGTTTATTTCTAGAATGTTTAGTTTCTCTGGAACTAAATGAATTACGCGTGCCAGCCTTCGTGGCGTTAGGTACAAGCGTGCAGCTCACGTGTCGCTGGACGCTGGGCCCTGCTGATGTGCTGTACTCCGTCAAATGGTACAAGAACGGGAAAGAGTTCTTTCGACACGTGCCGCGAGACTTGGAGCCTCAGAGGAAGTTCATTTTACCTGGAGTGGATGTGGAGGTTAGAGATATTAATTATTTATGGTTTACAGTACCTTTTATAGCACAGAACAGATAGCATGAAAGATGAGGATAATAAATAATGTTGGATCAATAATAAGAAGTAATTGACAAGCTGAAACATTAATTTTCAGCATCGATTTTAGGCGACAAATAAAATACAAGCCAAATGTCCTAAGTAGGTACGTGAGCGTTTTTTATTTTTCATTTTTATTTTATTTTATTGTGTGGTACGGTATAAAGTGACGCGTGAATATGTCACGTGAAGTACCTATAGTATGTAATATAGCTCACGTAGTACAATTTGTAAGCTTACTGTAACATTCTCAATCACACTGTGTGAACATGTGTAATTATTTAATTCTTTAAAAAACAAAAATAAAACCTTCGAGGCTCAATCTGGCACACTAGTTAATCGTGGAGGATTTGGCTCATGAGTTCCTCTCAGGGTTGTAGAGTCAGACGGCACTTGCTTCTGTGTAAGGCAAAACGTATCAAACCAAAAACAGGAATAGGACTGAGAGCGGACTCCAGGCTCAGAGTACGGCAAAGTTACGAAAATACTCTAATTATATGTAACTAGCTTTTGCCCGTGGCATCCGCATGGATGTCGGTTATCGCGACAATTCATACAATATCTTTATAAATTGTAGCATGTGTTATTCTGATGTATAAGCTATACTAGCTTTTGCCCGCGGCTCCACCCGCGTGGATGTCGGTTATCGCGACCAAATATAGCCTATGTCCTTTCTCAAAGTCTAATCTACACCTATACCAAATTTCATCTTAATCAGTTCAGTGGTTTAGGCGTGAAAGCGTAACATACAGACAGACAGACAGAGTTACTTTTGTATTTATAATATTAGTATGGATTATTGTAAAGTTTCATTAAAATCCATTCAGTAGTTTTTACGTGAAAGAGTAACTAACATCCATCCATCCATACTTACAAACTTGGCGTTTATAATAATAGTTAATAGGATTCTATATTCTGACAGAAATCAGATTCATCAGGGTCAAGACTTTTGTTGTCTCCAGTGGTTTTCGAGACAGCCGGTCGCTACCGTTGCGAGGTGTCTGGCGAGGGACCACTCTTTCCCACAGTCTCAGAATACGCGGATATGACTGTCGTTGGTGAGTACTCATGATTTTACGTACTTATCTCCTATATAAGTAGGTATTTATACGTACAATGCAAAATATTGACAGTCAGTATGCAGAAATATAAATGAGCAAAACTAGTAGTTTTTATTTGTATTTTCCATAATGGACCATTTTAGTCATAGCCCAGATACATACATCCAAATGGAGTTTGAAGATTGTAAAATTGGTTTACAGCATTTTTATAACACCACTTTTTTATAATTTTCATATGAGTCCAAAGAGAGTTAAAGCATTGGACGCGCACGTTATAATCAAGGGTTCGATTCGCGTTCGGTGTACCTAAATATTTGTTTTCAGGAATGTGTTCCATGTACCATATACCATATAATACATAGGTATTATGTATTGCACTGATATCGTATGCGTATTTTTCCGTTATTAGGGAGTTGATAGATACCTAAGTAACATAAGTAGTTTTTCAATCCAACTTTTTTTGTCGTTATTGGTAACTTTTATTTTTCAATTTGCTCATTAATTCAGATTTACCGCACCATGGTCCAGTCATATCAGGTCTGCGCAAAAAGTATCTCATAAACGACCACATCCAAGTCAACTGCACATCAGCTCCTTCTCGACCAGCCTGCAAATTACAATGGTACATCAATGGGGAGCGAGTACCAACGTCAGCAGTAACATCTCATGTACATAAAGTATATGGAGAAAAGCATGAAAAATCGACATCGTTGCTAGATTTTACACTAAAGGAGGAACATTTTATAAAGAACATTGTAAAAATTAAAGTGAGTGTAACACTTTTCTTAAACATCCCGTGACTATAACCTTTAGCTGACTATGCGATGGGACACGAACGGTATTCCCGTCCAACTGAGCAGTCCGACTGGGGAAGTACCTCCGTCCTACAGAATACCGCGGCCATAATAACCTCTTGTTGTGTTCCCGATGGTGAGTAGGGTAGCTAGAGCTCACTGGAGAGTTTTTGTGCTGTCAGTGCGAAGACCAAAGGCTATACCCGCTTTGTCTTCTATACTGACGGCACAGAAACTCTCTGTGTTTACAGGGTCGGCAGCACGAGTGTGACTCCCCTGGGTGTGTGACGTCCATAGGCTACAGTAACCACTTGCCATCAGATGGGCCGTTTGCTTGTTCTGCCACCTAAGTAGTATTAAAGAAAACCTAATCGAAATCCACTGCCGGACATAGGCCTCTCCCAATTTTGGGAGGCTTTGGCCTACTGTTTCCACGCTGGTCAGCCGGGGTGGTAGGTATGGGGTCGTAGTGATATCGTCTATGCTATCGTTTTTCCGCATCGATGCCGTTGTGGAGAAGCAGTTGATCGACTTGGACACCATGGCCTGTCGTGTTGCAGGAGCGCTGGGTGAATTCCACGGCACGCCAGCCTCAACGACATAATCCGCCGTGCTCGTGTGCCAGCTGTGCTTGAACCAAACGGTTTGGCGCGCGACGATGGCAAGAGGCCGGATAATGCCTTGGAAAATGGGTAGGACTGGTGTGGGACGCAACTTGCGTCGACACCATTGCCCCTACCCATTTACCTGGCACGGCTGGCTGTGCTGGTGCTGCTGCAGCTTCTGCAGAGGCTCTTAAGCGGCGCAAATATTCCAATCTCATTGGAGATTATGAATTTTTGCCGTTTGGAGTCGAAACCTTTGGGCCTTGGGGTCCGAGCGCCCGCAATCTCTTCAGGGAGATTGCGAAGCGTATGGTCGACGCTTCTCGTGACCAGAAGGCTGGCCTCTTTTTAGGTCAGAAATTAAGCATTACCATACAACGTGGCAATGCTGCCAGTCTTCTGGGAACACTTCCACAAGAGGCATGAGATGCGGATGAATTCCACGACGCATTTTAACTTTTAGTTTTCTTTTTTAGTATTGTCTAATTATTTAGAAATGTAGTTTTAAAATCATTGTTAAGTTAATTATCGTCTAAATAAAATGATGATTCCCACTGGATGATAGCGTTAAAGTTGAAAGCTGGACTGATTATCTATTAAGATCACCTATACTTATACAGCTAGGTACATGTGCTAATGTGTTTTATTATGTTTACAGTGCTTAGCGACACTCGCCACTTTATACTGGCAAAGCAACGAGGAAAGTGCTTTGCTAGAAAGATTGAAAATCCAAGAAAGAATCTTGCCGAGTGTTCAGAAGATGCAGTCTAGAAAAGACGGCGATTATACTAACCTTGGCAGATTTATTACAAAATCTTCGGGAAATATCACTGTTAACTATCCACTATTACTTTTATTATTGTTTGTAAGGCTGACTATAGTTATAATTTACACATGATGAGGAATATTACCTACCTAAGTAACTAAACATTATCTAATAATATTTAACTCTTACAATTGGTGTTAAAATAAAAGATCCAGCCTAGGTACTATTATTTATTCCGTGGTTAGGGTAGGTAACTACCTACGTAACATTCATGCGTTCTTCAAATCACCAAATACCTATCTATATATACGCTAATTCTAGACGTCAAGTAGCAAGCGGTCCCAAAAATATTCACAGTACCTACCTACTTGCCAGAAGACCTGGGGTAGATTGAGAGGAACGGTTGCTCTAGGCATCAGGAGGCAAGGAGCTATTTTTTTTTATAGGACACGTCAATATGACTTCACCTCGCCTGATGGTAGGCTGAAGGCAAAGTCTCAGGAAAGAGGCTCACTATTACATACACGTACCACGTTACCAATGGTGGCACTCAGCGTGACGGCCTCATCAGATGCTTTTTCACACCCCGCTTAAAGGACCCGAGACTGTAGGAGGAAGGAAACACGTGAGCTGGCAAGGAGTTCCAGGTCTTAATGGTGCGACAAAGAAAGGAACCACAATGTAGGTAAGTATTCAGAGTGCCGATCCTGAGGTAGAGCAAGAAAGGACAATCGGTCTAGGCACCAGCTACCGAGGGGTACAAAGTTGTACCCACTCAGTCGCACAGTGTTGGCCCTGAGGTAGAGTGAGAGGAATATTGGATCGAAGCTTGAGGCACCATCTGATGAGGAGTAGGTACTTAACTTGCCAGGTGTTAGATTTTCAAATAGGTATGTTAGTATAGACTGGTCTAGATAGATATTAGAAAATAGCTATTACATACTTAGATGCAACTTAATTACATTATAGACCGACAACGTGATCATTGCTCCTGATTCTTAATTGTTTCGCCGTTGTTGATTTATTAAACCACTATTACCATATCAAGGAGACGGTATAGCAAAAAATTTAAATGTCAAGGATCTAAAATTATGATACTGGTCAACTTTCGTAAAAGAAAAAATTATTGTGTCAGTAACAGAGAAAAACTAACCTGTAAAATTAAAACTTACAAATAAATCAATTAATATACTTGCTAAAAATACCTTTAACAAAATATGCAACGATATTCTCTATATGTATAGTGGCTAACAAAATTAATAATATAGATACCTCTATGAGTTTTTCTTAGGTGTACATAAATCAATAATATGTGTAACGTCGAAGGAATTGTTCGTGCACCAGGCATCTACACCATGCCGGAGTCAATCTCATCTAGTAATCCTTTTGGCAGTAAGTGTACCAACTCGATCATAATTGTGTAGGTACTTTTTTATTTGTAGCTATTAAGGTGTAACATGATTCCTAGGCATACCCCCCTATCCAAGGCAAAACAGGGACACTGTGGTCCTACACCCGAACACAGCCCTGGCGTGAGGGATATGCCAGAGGCAACTTCACCCTCAGCAATTGATGGTCTAAGAAGGCATGCGGCTTTATTTGGTCCGAGTCCGGTATAACCACTACCGCCGGCCCCGAGGGACTCGTATACCTGAGGAAATTTTAATTTCCGCACCATAAAAATAAAGGTATAAAACTGTTATGTTAGGTATTTTCAATGCCTGAAAGCCATAAAATTATAGCTTGAATAGATCTCACGGCTCGCCTCACTGCACCCAGACAATTTTAGCAACGAAATGTTGGGTGGTCACTTGTGTTCTAACCCTAACTTAAGTAGATACACCTATTTACTGATACCCTAATATCAGATTGAGACGGCGAAAGTTTATAAGGCTAACTGTTTGCTACGAGATCTTATGTAGGCGCTGCCACAATTGCTGGGTACTATTCTATATATAATAACGGGTTGATATTGTACTGTCTGGCAGTCTGGTAATGGAACGACGTATTCATAATATTATTTCATATAAAATAATGTTTAGCTTGAAGTAAAATATTAAACTTTACCTCTTACGTAGTATATTACTTACCACGACCCTGTGACTTTAGCAACAACTTACACTTCACCACATTTATTATCTATGTTCTTAATGTCATCACTGTCACATGAAGATTTAAAGGTGCATACATACTTGCCTACTTGGTTAATTTTACTTACAACTGTAAAATACTCTTCTAAGAGTAATGATTGTATTTTTTTTTAGTATCTACCAGCTACTTTTATATAAACATATTCACATGCTCTTAATTAAAATGTTGAATCGAATTGGGTTTTATAATAGGAATTTTATACCATCATCGTCATGTAAAAAATCGTGAAAAGTTACTAGTGCAATGTAAATGCTGCTTTAATCCGACTTCAACAAAAACATTGAAGCTAATTGTTAACGCTTCAGATTCAGTACATGTACATACACACTGTGTATGCTGTGTATAGTTTAATTTCAGCGATAAAATACACCGTGTTATTAGCGATTTAAAATGTCGCGAAGACCTCATACTAAATCACGAATTAAAGTTTGTAACAAATCTGTGTTTCATCTTCAAGATAAGAAGGCGGACGAGGGTGAATTATCCATTGGATTGATTAAATCAGCGAAAAGAACTGGGCAACTCAGCCTATGCAATAGGGGACTCGGTACAGGTGAGGCAAAGTAATTTATGACTGTGATATCTCGCTAATGCTATAAGTACCTACTGAACTATGTTCAATTATTTCATTTAGTTCTATAAACTTCGTGTAAGAAATGGACTTACAGAGTGATTTATTATTTATATTTTTCGGTATTATAGGATAATTTTTAATTTTCAATATTTTGCATTAATATAATAATATTATTTAGAGTAGACTTGTGAATGTCTCTATGCTTTCCTTTGACATAAGAATGTGTAGTGCTGTGTTTATACTGTAGAATCAGTAATAACATAAAATGCAATGCATTATGTTTGTTTAAATTTAATTATTCCATTGAGATAAGTATCATTTGACATTGAATTTGTAATGTCCATATTATTATGTATCATATCACCTTTTGCTCAAACGGGTTTATTTAAATAACAATATGTTTTGAATATTTTAGTACCAGAAAATGTTTGGAAAATTGACGAATTGGTAATGGATGAAACAAAAGAAGTGGATTTTACAAAAAACAATAGTAACAACTGGTGGAATGCAGAGCCACTGAAGACCCTTGACCTGAGCTCGAATGTGATAAAAGTTGTATCACCCAATGTTAAGTACTTGCAAAACCTCATAACTCTCAAGGTGAGCAAGAGACAATTTAATGACATTTAATTTTATTGTGGTTCTCATGATATTATTATTTCAATGTAACTGGCTGAGGTATTGTTATCAAGAGTTTTTGAGAAATCTGTAAAATTAATTATTCATGAAAATAATATTAATTGATGCTTATGTTGGTAAATAAAAAGAAATTAGCTAATATTCTCTTTAATTAGAATCAAAATAGATCAAAAGTCTGCACTCGTCCGCTCTTCAAGGAATTTAGATGGATATCTTCACACTAAAAAGATTACTTTACAGACTTACAGAAGTTATTGTTTAAAATTGACAATTAATATTTGTCAGCTGCCTATTTTTGTGCTTATCCTCTCTTATAGACGTTGCTAAGCGTGTAACTCAAGAATGGCTTCAGCAATTCAGCTATTATTTTTTTAATATAATATGTTCTAAAATTTTTATGGAAGGCCTTTTAAAAAAAAAAAAGAAAACCCAAGCGTTGAGGTAAATGGGAACAGAATGTTTAAAATCACAACTTTTTAAAATGCTTTTTTTAGCTTCATGATAATGCTATAACTAGTCTACCAGCAGAAATTGGTGAGCTAAAAGAGCTAATGAACCTGAGCTTGGCTCATAACAAACTAACAGAACTCCCCAAGGAGTTCTACAAGCTGACAGAGTTGCGGTGGCTGAGCATATCTCATAATGGACTCACTAAAATTGAACCAGATTTTGGTGATCTTGTCATGCTGAACTTTCTGGTAAGGAATTAAATTTTGACTTGTACTATTACACTAGCTATCCACAGTGCGAGGTTTCACCGACACAGACGCATTTACAAATGGCATATGTGTGGCGTATATGACAAATGGGCCGGCGGGGAGCGTAAAATTGCGAACGCATCGGTAAAATTGCACAAGCTTCCGAAAAATTGCACATGCGCCCGTAAAATCGCACAAGCGTCCGTAAAATAGCACAAGCGTCTCTAAAATAGCACACGCGTCCGTAAAATCGCACACGCGTTCGTTAAATCTCATACATGTCCGTAAAATGGCAGGCCATGGGAAGGCAGCTTTAACTTGAACATAAATTAGATACACAAGATTTTGAATGTACTAAAATTGAATTGAAGCAAAAACCTTATATTACTTAATTATTAACAAAGTGAAAGTCAAAGATTTTTATTCAATCTAGAACAACAAGATTGTTTGTTATTGGCGTTAATAAATTCTACCTAACCTGGAGAAGAAACGGCGCAACAAACTCCACTGCGGCATTTTTGCAGACGTCATTTTACAATATTTATATCCTTAAGGCTAAATGTGGATGAATTACATTTGTCTCGTGTCTAATGAACAAAGTATAAAAAAATCTTTATAATAAAATAATTAACATACGTTAAAATAGACCGATATTCTTGGCAATCCATGGATTCTCCGTGCGTGTGCCGGGTTCATCGCGTTGCTGAGTTGGGAACTCGGGCTTATGGCTTATGGTAGCTCTCGATAGGCCTAGATCTTTAAGTAGGTTGTAGAGAGATTTTGCTAGTATACCTCTCGCTCCCTCTTCTACTGCATACAAATTAACCACGTAACCGTTTTCGATTAATTCGTTTGTGAGATCATAGTATTTAATTTCTTTAGTGTGTGGTCCTTCGGTATATTTGTTTCCCACGGTACAGTAAGTTCCACAAGGACCACAGATTTAATCGTTTTTGAATAAAGAAATACGTCAGCCCCTCTAGACAAGTGGCAATTCGCTAACCGGCGTTCGATGGAATAGAATGACGAATGTATGGGATTTGACGTATTTGACATGCGTTAACGACTGTCATATACGTCAAATCCCATATATTCGTCATTCTATTCCACCAAACGCCAGCTAGCGAATTGCCACTTGTCTAGAGGGGCTGGTCTACATAGATGACGAAACCCCAACATCCTCCGGAATTTTATAGTGCTTTTCATACGTGTCGATTAGGAGAGTCCAATCTGGGGAATTATCTAAGATTGAATAAGGTTTGTTCCTGGATTTTATGGATGAACCTTCAGACATAAAGTTGATATGACGTCTGTTAGTATTCAATCCTTTTTTGGGCTCCAGTTACTGCCAGAATCATTGCTTCGCGTATGATGAAAAGCACCTTATCGCGGCGGCGTGAGTATTGGCCTCTATCGAGAAGCACCCTACATCCTACTTATATATGCCTAGCCGTCCCTATTGCCTCACCACAAGTATAACATTGTTTTTCTGTGGCCTTCCCCCACCTTACCAGGTTATTCTGGTCTGGGAGGGTCATCTGAAAGGCGTTAAGATAGAATTTTAACAGGGCCAGCGACCACTCATAGATCAAGGTGCGACACTTTAAGGCCATCGGTATGCAGAACTCTCCCACTGTCAACCATTCGTTTTGGATTTCCAAATTCATCGCGTGCACTCGATATTTATCATTTTCGTCTTGCTTCAGAAAGGACCTATGTATATCCTGGTCCCTTTTTGGCTCTCGTACTCCCAACCCCCCTCTGTTCGACTGGGCTCCTATCATAAATCGTTTATGGAATATGAGTCAAGATTCAAGCTCGGACGTGTTATTATCTTTCGAGAGTGCACTGACTGTGTCATCTTGGGATCTACCTAAGATGTGGGCTTTGGTAACTCTAAGGTGTTTATAGAGCCCCGATGGTTTCTTTAATTTCATCTCAAAATTATTTTGATCCCTAAATACAGCAGAGGGATCAGCAGAATGCGCTAGTCCAAGCCACGATTTTAGAGATTTTATGACAGTTGCATATATTTTCGCGAGTAAGGTTTTGCCGAAATCATATAACAGAAAAGGCCAAGTCAGACGTGATGTTTAGTAGTTATCATATATCCAAGCTTTTTGATATTGTTCAGTGGTAGCTGATCTATCTTATTTAGGTCATTTATGAACATATTGACAACTTCATCTAAGGATGGTGTGCGTCCTTGATGGTCTATCTTTCTCTCAAGAAATTTAAATGGCACCGATTCAGCGACTATGGAAACTAGTTTAACCCCTATGTAGAGTTCTGGGTCGTAGAAGGTAAATTTGGCGTCCCGTCTATAGCCAGACACAGACAATGACACTTACTAGGCTTCGTTCTCAGTCCATTTGTCCACGAACAGAACTTATCGATTTCCTTTAATAGTTCCTGACATTGATTTGGATTACGCGTCAGTATTGCGAGGTCGTCAGCAAAAGCTAAAATGGACTCAGTGTATATGTTATTTACTTTTTTTCCGTGACGTATTAACTTGGTGATTAAGATATTAATTACTGTGTTAAATTCTATTGGTGACAGGCAGCATCCCTGAAACAGCCACATATTATACTGTAATGGTTCTGTGTGGTCTTTTTGGAAGCTTATAGCAAATTTTAGCTGTGAGTAATACGACGCGATTATCTCTATGACCATGGGTGAATGGGTGGAAAGTTATACCATTGCAACGCGTATATCATAAGGTAATGAGGAAATAAGTTCAGTATTATGCCGAAACTACAGCATGAATTTTGTTCACAGGACTTATCCCATAACAAATTACCCAGTTTACCACCAGGGATGGGGTATTTGGTTCGACTGGTGGAACTCAATTTGTCACACAATGAAATTCAAGAACTTCCTCCAGATATTGTGAATCTTAGAGGTGCATTTTAATTATTACTAGAAGTAAAGTTTAGTCTAGATAAGTATGTTGAAGGAACGGGAGAGGTAATTCACACTGTCGAAGCCACAATTTTTTTTTATCTCGTTTTCCGCCACACCGCTCACAGCTAGGATGTGGTACAGCCGTCACAGTCAGTCTATAGAGCCTGCACTACCTGTGTCAAAACGTAAAATGTACGTGTTTTAGTGTAAAAACGTACATAAACATACATCACTGTCGACTTGTGCTCGACAATGTGACGTCACCAACAGCTTACAGCATGGGAAATTGAAATCTCACCGCAATTTCAGCAGGCATATGAGTTCGCGGTGAGATTTCAATTGCGCATGCTCGCACAATGGGGGAGGGCTATGTCCAGCAGTGGACTAATATAGCCTGATGATGATGATGATGATGCTCGCACAACCGTGACGTCAGCAAATACAGGGTGCAATCGTTAAGTGTGTCCAGGCGATTATTCCGTAACTATTACAGATATCAAAAAACTTTAAACTGATATCGAAAGTACGTTACCTAATGAGTAAAATGACATAAATAACTTTTTAAAAATCTAACGAGAGGTATCTAACATTTTGACATTAAACACTCCCATACATTTAGTATGAGATTAGTAGAAAGGTTTTAGTTTCCTTATTTTAAGTGATCTAGTACCCATTTTACCTTAATCATATTTTATGATTAGGTACGTATAATATGACAAAGAAAATTTTCAAGTAGATACACGTGTAAATTAATTATCTTACAACTTCAAATTAGTAATAAACCGTGTTTCAATATCGTATTAAGTAATTTGAGCTAACTGAAAAAAAAGATACTCTTTGGTGTTCGTTCTAAATTCAAAACTTTTATCGCGGGTTTTTGTTATCGCCAATTTATCGTTGTTTTTTTTTATTTGCGTAAATAATCGTGATTGTTTCATTTATTGATTGCAAAATGGCATATTCCAAAAGAGTAAAGAGAGCTATGCTAAAAATTTACTACAAATATGATTGTAACAAAAGAGCGGCCATTATCGCCTACAGAAGTGAGTACCCAGATAGAGAAGTCCCTTCTGGTGTACGTAGCTAAATCCTTTCTACTAATCTCATACTAAATGTATGGGAGTGTTTAATTTCAAAATGTTAGATACCTCTCGTTTGATTTTTAAAAAGTTATTGATGTCATTTTACTCATTAGAAAACGTACATTTGATATCCGTTTAAAGTTTTTTGATATCTGTAATAATTACGGAATAATCGCCTGGACACACTTAACGATTACACCCTGTATAGCGCATGTGCAATTGAAATCTAACCGCGAATTCAGCTGTGAAGTGTGTTCGATCATTTGAAACGTTCTCACAGCATATGCCTGCAGCTGTCGAGTTCGTTCGTAACGTTCATTCTTACAGCATGTGCCTGCAGGTGTACGTTGTCGTGCACACGCAACTGACGAAACGTATAATTCTGCAAAATTGAAACTAAAATTATTATGGCTATATGGAGGAGTTTTATTTGCCGAGTTTATTGTACGTTCAACAATAATATGATATGATGTCCATACGTTCTTTCAGGTTTAGAATAAAATTGAAAGAGACTATTTAACAAAGTGTGTGTGGGCGTTCAAACCTATGACCTCTATACATAGTATCCATATCAATGGCCTCAATTCAATGGTGTTTTCAGCTTTATTTGGGAATTGAATTAATTAAACCATGAATGAAAATTAACTGAATCCCACGCCCAAAAATCTTACGAATAGAAGCTATCTATATGGTCATATTTACAAGCTTGTTTGAACTATCTTACGTAATATCCAAAATTAATATTTGTTGTGCGTGCACCAAATTACAGCAGTAGCGTAATGTCTGAGATATCAGATTTGCGCTTAAGAGGTTACGGGTTCAAATCCCATAACTATTTATGTAAAAACCACTATTAAAACCAGTATATTTTCTCTTCCTATTGTTGAGGTCATTAGTTTTTGTAGAATTATTTTCAATGGTTTAAAAAAAAATACTTCACAGAAATATATTTATTAAGGACTTTTGCAGATTTAAAGAAAATGAACATAAGCAATAACAATTTGAAACAGTTACCTGCAATGGGCGAGTTGAGGAAGATGGAAATACTAGAGGCAAATCACAACGATATTGTGGAACTACCCGACTTTTATGGCTGCTCAGCTTTGAAAGAAATATATTTATCAAATAATTATATAAAGGTAGGTATACATCGAATCTCGTGTCTTGGATCTAAATCGCGATATGTAAAAGGCCCTGTCGCGCGCGGATTGTTTTGTAAAAATCTATGTTTAGTGACCTCCTTCACGGCCGTAGCACCCCTTGCTATCCACAAAATACATTCAAAAACGTTTATTGCGCGTATAGAGCACATTTTAAATCCAAAATATATGGAACGAGCAATAATTACATTTTAAAACAATTAGAATACTAACTTTTCTATAGATTTGGATCGGAAATAGTGAAGAGCCCCTTACAAGCCCTCAAGACGGGACTACTAGTGGGTTCAAGTACTGTCTTGAATGTTCACTTTTTCCGATCTAAATCTAGAGGTTTTTTAACCAACTTACAAAAATAAATGAAATCCCTCCAATAACATTTTCATGTAAAAATGAAACGAAAAATAAAACATGTAAAAATAGAACGATAGAAGCCAAGAAGATTTTACGTAGCTTACCCTATGAAAAAGTTATCAGATCTCGTATAAAGCCAAGCTCTAAAGACTGCACGCTCTAAACCTACAAGCTCTTCACTACACCTTAGGTTTAGCCAAGCTATAAAGACTGCACGCTCTAAACCTACAAGCTCTACACTACACCTTAGTTTTAGAGCGTGCAGTCTTTAGAGCTTGGCTTTATACGAGATCTGATAACTTTTTCATAGGGTTAAGCTACGTAAACTCGTCTTGACAACATTTTTACATGAAAATGTTTTTAAGAGGGATTTTATTTAATGAATAAGTTGACCTTCTTGCATTACTTGCTTATAGCATTTCATACACAAATCTACACGTAATTAGAATAATAAGTAAGTGTAGATTAGGTAACTACTTATGTTATAATAAATTTTAAAGTTATAAAACACGAATGTTTTTTGGTACTTGGTCACGATCGATGTGTAACGAGAGCATCGTAAGAATAAGTGGACTAAGTTATTGCGCGAACGTCGGAAAGGAGAAAGGGCTAAATACCTCACGTGTTTCAGACTGTACGAATGTATAATTATTGCTAAAGACGTGTTAGACTTAGTAACTCATTGTAATATGACTACTTAATTATGTAATCTTGTCTTGTACAGCACTCACGGCAAAACTAGCTAAAGAGGCAAACCAAAAAAATTTTTGGTGTGGACACCCCTTATCACTTAGGGGTTTGAAAGATAGATAGTAACTGATTTTCAGACTTACTGAATATGCATAAAAATTCATAAGAATCGGTAGAGCCGTTTCGGAGTATGGGAATGAACATTGTAATGAGAATTTTATATATTAGATTGGGGTTAGGTCAATCTCAAATATTTCTTCACCGATGTGATCACACGGGGTACTCCTGGTGTTAGACATCTCGCCCACGTAAACTGGTTCAGGCTAATATACACATTTTAAAAAGTAGACGTTTGGCCTGCAGGCCAGTTTTTACGTGGGCGATGTGTCCAATACCCCATCACACTGCAGTAGTGCAGTCCACTGCTGGATATAGATATCTCCCAATGTGCGTCTCCTTTACTTCCTCCGCCATGCGCATCCAGTCCATCACAGCCAACTTTTCAGGTCGTCCGTTCCATCTTGCTGCGAGGGGTTCCATCCTCTGTTTACCGATTCGTGGTCTCCACTATAGTACTCGTTCTATCGGTCCTTCGGTAGAGGTGGCCATTCGGTCAACCCTTTAATCTCTCCAAAAAAACTTTTTAGTGGTAGTATTGAAAGTAACTTCTCACCTGGAAATGTACTGAATAAAGATTGAATCGGCAAACCGTTACTTTAGCGACGCTTATATCCTACTAATATTATAAACACGAAAGGTTGTAAGTACGGATGAATGGATGGATGGATGTTTTGTTACTCTTTAACGTAAAAATACTGAATGGGTTTTAATTAAGACTGTTTATACTGGAGATTGATGGCACTTGGTGGAATCTGCTACACATATTGAATAATTACAACACTTGTACTTTTCCACACTTTATTTTATTTTTATTTTAACCTGACCGGTTTCACCTTACGGCATTATCAAAGGTTTACTGAATACATAATAATGGTTGTAAGCAATTATATTTCTAAACACTACATTTTTTATATGTGGGTAGTTTTAAAAATGTGTATACCAGGTTCAATTTTTTTTTCTTTCCCAACATTTGGGGAAAATAATTTTTTGAATTTCCTTAAAAGTTATTTGGTTTAAAATTAAAATTTTAATTAAACTTTACAATAATGTAGCTTATACATCAGAATAACATATAGGCTACAATTTATAACGATACCTAATTATAGCGATAACCGACATCCAAATCAAAAGCTAGTTAATAATAATGATGACTTGATTAACAAGGGTATCATTTACACTTTACAGCTAGTAGGACTAAAATACTACGTGGTGGTTAATAAAGAGCCGTGTCGAATTATGACAATTGTTCTCGGTGTCACCGCTAGACGCGGCGGCAATTTATATGAACCTTAGGTAGGTTCATATAAATTGTATCTGATCATTCATGTTTTAACACTAGTTTTTCCTGTAACAATCTAACTAAATACATATTAATTGACTTTGTATGTATCGTTGCAAATCTTGGAATTCGATTTAACCAACTTCTATTGATCGTGTTGATTTTATTTTTATATTAGCTGTAGCCCGCTGCTCCGATCATTGCGACTAAATGACCAAATAGTCTATGTCCTTTCTCACGGTCTAATCTACCCCTATACAAAATTTGATCACAATCGTTCATTTTTTTAATCCACCTTTTAACTCATATTTCATTTAAATAGTTATTATAACCGACATTGCTCCAGCACATGAACAATCCATAATACAATTACAAGTTTTGTTTCAGGCAATCACAGAGGAGTTTTGTGATCAGATGCAGCACTTGAATGTGTTGAACATAAGGGACAACAAACTAGAAGTTTTACCTGAGAACATATCACTGTTGCAGAATTTGAAGAGACTCGATCTGACTAACAACGATTTGAATAAGTAAGTCATGTTGTCCCTACCCTACCTACGGGCTATTTACTAGCTGCATAAATCGTATTTGACCCTCCATCGTGAAGCTTCAGCTTAGCCTTGTATTTTAAATAAAAATTACGAGCATTTTTCTCTTTAAAGGAGTGATGATCATTAGGTCCCAAATTGAAAGTGCCCGCCAAAGAAAAAATACGATATTCCCTTAGAACTTGTCCTCACTAGCATTATTACCGCGTCAAAGTAGAGGTACCGCTGCCCTCAGTTTTATTTGATTACAAAATGCTTGCCTCGATAATTGATTAGGTTCAAAAAAACATACATTTCTAATGAAACCATTGATTGAAAATGAATAAAACATGTTGTTCTTAATGGAAACAAAAGTTAATAAAAGCAATAAAAGCAATATATTAAACCAATGATTGAAAATGAATGAAAAATATGGTTCTAAATGGAAACAAAAGTTAATAAAAGCAATAAAGTAAACCAATGATTGAAAATGAATGAAAAATATTGTTTTAAATGGAAAAGTTAATAAAAGCAATAAATTGTTAACCCGCGACAGCCTCACCATTTATTTAGGCCCAAATTTGAAATTGACGTCAAAAGAAAAAATACGACCCACGCTTTTGAAGTGAAGACGAGTATTTTCAACCAGTTGGTTAGGTGTGGCTATGGAATGACTACCTGACGTGAAAAAAAAAATGTCGAATGCCATCATTATTATCTTAATATATATAAATCTCGTGTCACAATGTTTGTCCTCAATGGACTCCTAAACCACTTAACCGATTATAATAAAATTCGCACACCATGTGCAGTTCGATCCAACTTGAGAGATAGGATAGTTTAAATCTCAAATTATAGTCCGATTCGCGATAACCGACATCCACGCGGGCGGAGCCGCGGGCGACAGCTAGCATGAATATAAAATATTCTAATAACGTTTTACAGGTTACCTCGAAATCTGGGCCTATTGTCGCAGCTGCAAAGCATCAGTATGGAGGGAAACAAACTAGCGTTTGTGAGACAGGATGTAATCCGCGGTGGAACCGAGCGAATGATGAAGTTCTTACGTGACCGGATCACCGAGGAGGTGGTCAGTGAGACCAGGTTTACTACTGACGACTGGCCCGATAAGTAAGCATTGTGTGTATTCAGCGGTGAAAGTCAGTTATTTCACTAATTTTATCGTTTAAAAATGAAGGTATTGGCTATAATTATAGAGATATTAGTATTTTACATATGAAATAATTGCAACTTTGGACAAAAACCACTCGGCAATAGACTAATGTACATATTTACACTCTAACTCAATCAACATCTAGAACGGCGCTCGTACCCGCAGCCAGTCATTTTCAGTATTTTATACAGAAAAGTAGTTCAGTTTTACTATACATAACAGTAATTTCATATATAGGTATTTCCACTCAATGAACAACAGATATCCCTCTGTCGGCGATTCGTTGAGTGTTAAGCCTCATATCCACTAGGCAACATTTGACGCGCAACACGTACTTTAAGGCGCGTACGGACGAACGAACACGAACATATCGAGTTCGCGCACAAGAATCGCGAACTCAGTGCCGTTCGTAGTGGTAGATTTTGAAATAGCGGAAAGATTTTTGGTGATTGCAATTCACAAGTTATTGTTTAAAGCGGATTCTAGATGGTGGAAAAAAGATTTGTACAAGAAATAAACGCCTCTACCCTGTCAAGTTCTATAGAAACAGGTTTGTTACGTAACATTTATTAAAACTATAAACACAACTTAAAAAAAAACGTTGCGCAACACGCGCGATGTTGCCAACTCAAGCGTAACATGACGCGCGACTTGTTGTTTGTTCGACGAATGATCACGCCTCGACAGACAACATTGTTCCGCGTTGCATGCAACGTTGTGCAACGATACCGCGCAACAATATGGACTAGTAGATTATCGTCTGATATCATCTTGAAAGGTGACAAGTGCAAGTGTGTCTTGGGTTAATTCCTCAAATATTTTACCTTCATTACAGATACACATTAAAAAAGAGTCAAGCTCTGATGGTACCAAACCGCGACCTGGCCGCTATACCGGATGACGTGATCACTGCCGCCGCTGAGGCCGAGGTGCACATTTGCGACTTGTCCAAGAATAAGTTTACTACTCTGCCTTCGGGGTGAGCCAATTAATAACTAATCAATTGTGAATGTGGCTGAAAGGTCGATAATAAATGTGGATGGAGAGTGATTAAAATTAGTTAACAAGTGCCGTCACCATTAGAACATGCCATACTGATGAAGGCTCAGTATTATGAGACTTGTTTTTTCCCCTTTCATAACACGTACCGAGTCGCTTTTGGGTTGTGGAAGTCAGATGGCAGTCGCATCACGTAGTTAGACTGGTAAAAAGTGGATCCCAGACTCCAAGTTGTAGGGCTTCGGATGCGACTGGGATTAACGTTTGGATGAAGATCACACGTACTGAGTAGAATGGGGAGAATAGAGATCAAGGATGGAAATAAAATGGTTATTAGAATTTTTAGATTCTTTTACAACATTTTAAGTCAGATATTTGATGATTCTGTTATTTACATTCAACTAGTTAATACTTTCACTTGAAATAGAATAACTAGAAAATTTAGCTAACTACTTTATTTCTATTCGCCTCGTTTACGGTATACGGGCGTCAGTGAAAAAGTATTTTTATATGTAATATATATTATACCTTTTTCAACATCAGGCACAACAATTATAACATTTTTAAAAGCTCAATGGCTAAGCCTTAAAATGCAATAATGGTAAGTATTGCAGGCTTGAGCACTGGCTATTCAACAAGTGCAATTAACATATTGAATAATTATATCACTTGTACTTTTCCACACTTTATTTGTTTTTATTTTAAACCTGACTGGTTTCACCTCACGGCATTATAACAATTATATTTTAGAAATAAAAACAAAATAAAGTGTGGAAAGTACAAGTGATATAATTATTCAATATATGTAGTAGATTCCACCAAGTGCCATCAATCTCCAGTATAAACAGTCAAAAAAAAACAAGTGCAATTAAATTAAGTATTTAAAGTTTTGAGCTCTGCAAAAATTGTCTATATATTATTATTATATTACTAAAATATGTAATATTTTCAGCTTTGTCCGCCTGAGCGAAACTTTGTCACAATTAATTTTGTCTGCCAACAATATCACAAGTATTCCGCCTGAAATAAGCAGTTTGACCCGATTACAATTTTTTGATGTAAGCAAAAACAGTCTATCTGACTTACCCAAGGAACTAGGATACTTGAAACACTTAAGGGAACTAGTCATTTCTAATAACAAGTAAGTAACTTTTGAATTCTCGCGTTCCATCATATGCATTAATGTTAACGGTAATTAACGTGGTCATGGTGTACATTCATAAATATCTTTTGACTGACGTTTCGAGTGTACTACCTGAGTTCGACAAATGGAAGTGCGATTAACGTTTGTGTGACAAAACTGTACTGCGACTCACCTTAGTTCGAATGCACGCTAGTGCGACACACTGTAGGTCGACATTACTCTAGTGCGACAAACGTTTGTGCGACACTAGTTCGACATCATGGTAGTTTGACACTACGGTAGTGCGACAAATAATAATAAATAATAAATATTCCACAACATTTCACACAACGCTATCTAGACCCATGGTAAGCATAGCTTAACTAGCTTGTGTTATGGAATCTAGAATGCGGATAGACATACTTAGATAGGTTTTTTTTTTGTAAATACATACATATTATAAATAGAAACACCCAGACCAATGCAAATATACATATTCATGCATACAAATATTTGCACTGAGCGGGGATCGAACCCGCGTCTCCTGCGTAGCGGCCGCGTTCACTACCGCTACGCCACGGAGGCTGTCATTGTTGCATTACCGCATTACCGTAGGAGTAACAACAATGGTTTAATTTGATTTAATATGAATTTAATGTGACGAGGTTTTTTTTACATTTGATATTACCGTAGTAAACAAAAGATATTACTTAACAACAATGGTTTGATTTAACATAACTGAGTTGAATTTAACATAACTGAGTTACTAGTTAGGTCTTTTTTAAATAACAAATATAGGACAGACCACGTAAGAATGCTTACAAATCCATGGTATCTTTTTTTAAATGATTTTTAATTAGTTCTTCTTTATCTTGTTGTTTTTTTGTTCTTTTTGGTTCACTCACTGCTTGACCTAAAATCTTTTCTATTGTGTCCGTAACTAAAAAAAAAGACAAAAAAAGAAAACTATTATGACAAAAGATGGAATCCCGCCTTGGTTCTCTATTTTTATTTCTAAAATTTTATGTCATAATTTAACATTGCGTAATGTTACTTGTCATAACATTATTTACGCAGCTTATCCGTGGCGAGGCGGTAGTGAACGCGGCCGCCACGCAGGAGGCGCGGGTTCGATCCCCGCTCAGTGCAAATATTTGTATGCATGAATATGTATATTTGCATTGGTCTGGATGTTTCTATGTATAATATGTATGTATTTACAAAAAAACGTATCTAACTATGTTTATCCGCATTCTAGATTCCATAACACAAGCTAGTTAAGCTATGCTTATCATGGGTCTAGATAGCGTTGTTGTGAAATGTTGCGGAATATTTATTTATTTATTTATTTGCCATAACTTTTTAAGCATATTTTTTTTACTCCTATTTACTATAAGCATAATATCCCAAAGCATAAGTTTACTTAAGCAAAACGACGCATAACCATAACTATTTCGAAAAAATCACTACAAAATTTTTATTAACAATATTACACTATTGTATACATTGCTCTCGTCAAACTTGTAAGCGCATCAAAGTTCATTTAACCTAATGCTCTTTTGACCTAATTGGTCGACGGAGCCCCGCATAGCCCTACTTCTGGGTGGTTTATAAAAAAATAACCACGAAGGCCTAATGCGGGTGCTTCGCTACGCTCCGCTCCCGCATTATCCTTCTAACCTAACCTATCCGAGTCGGGTGCCCTAAACTCCTAAACATCCAGATCCTTGCCAGCTTGCTAGCACCATGTTAGCAAGCGTTTATCATTATACCAAATAACTATTAGACAAGTAAACAATATGCTTTACAACTATATGCATATCAATGTTATGAATAAAAACATTAGGATATATAATATTTATGCTTAATAACACAGTATGCTAAAAACCAATTATGGCACACTATTATTATGACAAAGAAAGTTATGCCTAATTTGTTGTGGCAATTTAAATTAGGACAAAAACTATTATGACAAAAGATGGAATCCCGTTAGCACAATATTTATTAGTTTAATTCAAGTAGGTAGTTTAAAGTTATACATTATTACAATTGATATTTTTATTTTTAACTTATACCTACGTACTTGTTGATTTATTAATAAATCTTCCTGCTAATAAGGATGTTAGGCTTGTCAACAAGTAACAATATACACAAACGTTTGTCGCACTAGAGTAATGTCGACCTACAGTGTGACGCACTAGCGTGCATTCGAACTAAGGTGAGTCGCAGTACAGTTTTGTCACACAAACGTTAATCGCACTTCCATTTGTCGAACTCACGTAGTACACTCTGACGTTTCGACCAGCAGGGCTAACATGCGCGCGTCGTCAAATATCTCGAATCGAGATGAGATATCATCTCGAGTCTTCTCGAGCGAAGTAACGCCGACATATTTTGTCGCGTCAAACTTTTTCAATTGTTGTCTATGGCATACACATTTTTTAAACATTTATCCGATAAAATCGGCCCGATACGGCCATTTGCTCGAAAAGCACAGACTAGTTAGGGATGCTAGGTATGAAAAAAATTTTCATGACAGGCTATCGAATTTTTTTTCTTATATTCGTGATCAGCGTCATCAATTAACGCGAAAAGACACGTAACAAAGGAAATGTCATTAAGGTCGAAAATTGCTTGCAGTCGCACAAAGGTACTAAATTTTGATCCAAAATGAACCGAGCACAAGAAAAGTTTACACGAGATAACTTCTCGTCGACCAAATGAAAGACGAGAGACAAAACATTTTAAATGTGAAAATTCGAGTAAATAAGGGCACGTATGATACAATTTGCAGACACTAAGTAGAGATGATTTCTCGAAGTCGAGTTATGGCGACATCTGACAGATCGCCATGAAATTTGCCATGTTACCAACGGTCGATATCGACATAAAACGGCAAAATGCCTCGAGATAGCTATCTCGTAGCGCGCATGTTAGCCCTTCATGCTACCAACAGTCGACATATCGACATAAAACGGCAAAATGCCTCGAGATAGCTATCTCGTGGCGCGCATGTTAGCCCTGCAGGTTACACCACATTACAAGTTAACATCATTGTATAATAAGTGAGTAAATCTAATATATACAATAAAATATCATGTCACGGTGTCACATTTTGAAGGATATTTAGTTGCAACTATATTCAAAATTTATATCAAGGCAAATCATAAAAATCGGTCGAACCATTTCCGAAGACTGTCGCACTCTTCCGACACGGTTGGTGAGAAGTAATTTTTAAATGAAATCAAAATATCAAATATATTTGGACATTTTCTTTTTGCTTAATTATTACTAATCTAGCTGTTGTCCGCGGTTCCGCCCGCGTGGAGTTTATATCTCATTCCCGCATCCCTTGGGAACCGATGCCCGGGATAACTTCTATCCCTGTACACACTAAATTACAGCCAGATCAGCGGATATAAAAAGGCCGCATTGAGCGATGGTGCTAAAACGATTATCTTTTTTTTTTATTGATTAATTCTTGTAAAATTCGTAAAATTGTCACTCATATGAGCTGGATCACATTAATTTATTTACTGAACAGATTCTAATTTCGTGTAAATATCGCCGCATGGCAAAACATTATCCTCATACGATTCTAATAAAATGGCCTTTTTAGACCTGCAGTTCTGCTGTTAGAACGAGATTCAGTACCATACATCCAAAAAAAATCACAAACTTTCACATTTAGGTATAATATTAGTAAAATTAATGGAATAGCTGCAATAAGCTCACCCACTATCATGTGGGACCGAATACAGTGATTCGTGCAGTATGGGTGTTAATTCACCTCTGCCTAACCCTTCTGGTATAAAAGCATGATTATATTTTTTTTATACCACTTAGGTTTCAGACATGCACACTGCCCACCTGATGGAAAGTATGTATGTATGAAAGTATGTATGTATAGAAATAGTTTAAATAGTAACTCGTTTTATTTTACAGATTCACAAAAATACCGCGATGCGTCTACAATGTGGAGAACTTAGAGATCCTATTAGCCGCTGACAATAAGATCGAGGAAGTGAACGTGTCGTCTGACGCGCTCGCCAAGCTGAAGAAGCTAGCCGTGTTGGACCTCAGCAATAACAGCATATTCACTGTGCCACCGGAACTTGGCAATTTCACTCATCTCAGGTCAGTTTTAAGGAAAGAAATTGTCAAAATATTGACGTACGATGCCTAAAATCTGGTGATTATGATTCGGGCGTTTGTCCTCATAGCATGTGCACCAAAATTGTTATTGATTTCACAAAAAAAAAACTACTAGGATCTTACCATTTTGCACCATCCGTTCCAATTTTTTTTATATATATAATACGTACGTAAGCTGAAGGCAAAGACTGACCCCTGAACTCAATCCAACCGAGATTGGATTAAGTACTATAAAGGGGTTTTCGCAATCGTGCACGGTGGTACCAACCCGGCCGAAATTTGTGACAAATTTGTACCAGCAAATTTCTACCATCAGTAAATTAAGTAATTCTCACAAATAGTCATAATTTTTTCGTTTCTTAGGGTAATTTAACGTCAAATCTTGCATGGTTTACTGAATTACTTTTATGAATAAACTATTTATTGATACATACAGAAATTGACCAATTTATACATTCCGATTCACAATGCCTTATAGATAGGAAAACTTAAACCCCGTTCAAAGCTATATTAATGGTCCCGTAGCAATACATTTTCTATATTGTCCCCTTACCTTTGAATAGGCCCAACTAACTACTTTAGTTGTTGACAAGTTACAAAACAAAACCGAATTCGTTTAAGGTTTAACAAAGTGTCCCATCAATTGAAGGCTACTACATTGACATCAGACCTCCAACTAACAGAATAAGTTCAAATACTTGCCTCTATAGATGTCTGTACCACAGAAATATAATTAAATAGAATGGTCATGTGAGCGGGGAACACGTGAAACCTTTTTACACAAATCTTTCCGTATGAGGCAGCAACTTTCTAATTCTTACTTAGTTCTGTTAAGAATGGCTTGTAATAACGTCATGAAATACCGTCGAAGTCCCGTACTGTGCTATTTCCAACTATAGAATAAAATTGGTGAAATATAAAGACACTGTGGCGTGGGCGGTAGTGCACGCGGCCGCTACACAGGAGGCGCGGGTTCGATCCCCGCTCAGTGCAAATATTTTGTATGCATGAATATGTATATTTGCATTGGTCTGGGTATTTTTCTGTATAATATGTATGTATTTACAACAAAAACAAGTATCTAAGTATGTCTAAGTCATGCTAGATTCTATAACACAAGCTAGTTAAGCTATGCTTACCATGGGTCTAGATAGCGTTGTGTGAAATGGTGTGGAAGATTTATTTATATAAGAGAAATAAAGGTTAGTCTGGTCCATATACTGTATAGACACAGTATTATAACAAAACTAGCTGAGCCGGCGAACTTCGTACCGCCAATATTTATGTGCCCGCGTGGCGTCGTCAGATCCCATTCTCGCTGCACCCTCTGCTATATTAAACATGTATATACATATAAACCTTCCTCTTGAATCACTCTATCTATTAAAAAAAACCGCATCAAAATCCGTTGCGTAGATTTAAAGATTTAAGCATCCAAAGGGTAATAGGGACAGAGAAAGCGACTTTATTTTATACTATGTTGTGACGTTGCATCTCTAAAAACGGCATCTCTGAAAACGCGTTATGTGCGAGTTAGCTGATGTCAATATTGTTCTTCAAACTGTTAATGTGTGCATGTTTTGGGATGTATCTATATGTAAACTTAAACCAAAGTAGTAGCTATTTTTACGCCGTGTTGTAGGGCCACTACTCCGTCTATAAAGTTTGTATACACGGTGAAAGATTTTGACCTTACTTGTAGGAGAAGTATTCTAAATTTAATTTTTTAAAACAAACAAGACTGCATTAAATGATTTTCGAAAATTCGTTTGTCACACCTGGAAATCGAACCGACTGAAATCCGAATAAATTACATCTTGTAGTTTTATGGCAACAATTGATAGTGTCAATCTTTAACAAATATTATAATTAAATGGAAGGAAGTTCATAAAATCATAACTTATAAATTCAATGCCAGCAGACACAGCGTTTTACTAAAGGAGATCAGATGCCTTATTGTGGGCTGAACAGTACATTTGTTTCCAGGACCTTGGAGCTGATGGGCAACTGCTTCCGCCAGCCGCGCCACGCTATCCTCGCCAAAGGCACCGACTCTGTTCTCTCCTACCTGAGGGATCGCATTCCCACCAATTAGTTTTAGTTTTATGGCAAAGCACATGTTGCATTTCTATAGAGTCGAGTTTGCTGTGAAATATTCGCAATGAAAGGTTCCGAAATTGGCATCACACTTTTGTTTTAAATTTTTCTTGTGTTAAATATAAATAATTTATGCTAAATTGTATCCTGTATCTTTTATTTTCGATTTGTATTCTGTATAACTTATTATTATACCAGTGCCTGGCAAAGAACTGAGCCTGAAGCCTTTACCTAGGAGCCCCGGGTCCCGCCTTTGATTATAAAGATAATATATCTAGTTATAAAATATCAGAACTGTATTATGTTATCCTGAAGTACTTCGGTATTTTTCATAATTTGATATTTTATTATACACAAATCACCAATTCATCGTAGCCTTTTAGCGTTAGTCTTTCTATAATGGTGGCACTTCACATGGCTATTTGTATTTGCGTATTTGACATTTTTGGCATATTTGACATAAGTAACATATTTGACAAATACCAAATTTGCTTACCACTACGTGTGCAGTGCCATGTGTGGGTGGTCGTATTTACCTGTATTTGCATGTTTGTGTGTATCTCAAATATTTCGCCTAATACCAAAAAGTTGAGTTGAAAACACCCAATAGCGTACGTAAATATGCATATGAATTGTCACCATTATACATAATATATTTCGCGAATATTTCACCTGCAAACTCTCATTTCTCTACAGTCTGCCAAGTCAAAAGTGTTGCCATATCAATCGCAGTCAGCTTGCTGAAGCCAAATATATTGTTTTGTTTTTCTGTTTTCCGTACCTGTTTAAGGTAAATCTGAATATTATGATCTTCATCGCTTATTTCAGGTGTTATTGTTGAAGCATAATGACTATTATTTACTATTGTTTTTGTTTGAATGTATTGTTATAATATCGCCTCTTGATATTAAGTATTCGATATTGCGGTTGTGATATTATCTACTCAGAATGTCACAAATATCATAAAATTTGATAATATTAGGTAACGAAAAGTATTTACATTGACTTTATCAATTACTCAGTGCTAATTGCCAAATGTATATTGGATATTTTTGGACATTTGTTTTGATTGGAACATTGCATATTGCCAGTGCAGTGTTCTATTTTAATAATGGCTGTATTATATTAACTGATTATAATGTATGGTTTGGTATAAAATATGTACCAAACTAAATATTTACAGAAATAAAAAGAGTTACATTATATAAGATTTATCTAAAACTATTAATTGATCATACGATTAGTATGGAAGATAAAATTGAAATGTAAAAGTTATAATGACAAACAGAATACTACGGAGTATAAACAAGTTTAGCTATTTTGCACTAATGTTTCCAAGTAGGCCCTGACCTTATCAGGGTATTTGTACCCTACGGGTGTAAAACTAAAAAAAAATTATCCTAAAAAAATTTATCCTAGGCTTCGTCCGTCCACAGTGAATCACGCACGCTTTTGCATTATATAAAGCTAACGGTTACCGGTGACTTCATCCACGTGGATGTCGGTAATCGCGACTAAACATAGCAGATGTCCATCTTTCATTTCGCAGTCTAATCCCTCTCTGTACTCATGATGATGATGAATCCATCTCTGTTCTAAGGTTCATCAAAATCAGTTTAGTGGTTTAGGGGGGAAAGATGAAGACAGAAGGAGTTACTTTTTACATTTATAATATTATTATATACAGCTTCTAGCCTATTGCTGCTTGACGAAGTTTAGGCCGTTTTATATAAAAGTCACATAATTCTTGTTTATGCTCCGTAGTATTATTAACAAAAAAATATAAAATCTAACACACTTACAAGTTGTTTGAAATTCTACCAAAGTATCATTTCATGTACCTGAAGTTTTTTTTTTTTTAATATACAGCCTGTTATTTTGGCAGCTTTTGTGCATGAAACTAAATAATTATTTTAATATATGCACAAGTTTGCTAAGAAGTGTAAGCACAATATTATAAAAATTGTAAATCTATGAGCATATCGTGTGATTATGAAATAAAAAATTATGCTTTACAAGTATGAATGTGTATGAATTTAAACATCCTGAATTCCCGAATTTACATTCATTTCTCTAGCGTCAGAGGACCAGGAGATTAAAAAGTGTCTAAAAGTTAATTACTGGGGACTTAATGGGGACGAAATTGCTTGTAATTCTATGAAATTATACTTGCAGAGTATGGCACTCATTTTTGAAAAAAAGGTAATGGGACCAAAATTCGAACTAAGACAATTTTATTGTATCGATTCAAGGTTTTCGGAGACAAAAACCGTCAATAATACCTACGGAAGACCTTGCGAGTCTATCTCTAATGTATAGTATGGACTGTAACCAGTCCAAAGCATGTCTCTATCGCAAAGTGTGAATTAATTCGTCAGCGCAAGTGCTCGCATAGCAGTTTATTTTATGATGAACCTTGTTTGTAACACATAGAGTCTATTTTATTCTGTGCAATATCAGATTGTGGTAAACCTTGGACTTGAAAATAAAATCTATAAATAATAGCTTTGTGACTTTGAAGAGCGTTGAAAATTATCATGTGGTGTCAAGAGTCGTGATTGTCATTAATTATAATCTGCGGACGTAAACTTGTGCTCATTGCTAATGATCATCTTTATAATCCACAACTCTAAAATCAGCGTACACAAAACAGAAACCTTGTAGAACATAAACAAAGTAATTTGTATAAACTGGAACAGAGGGCCACAATATGAAAGCAGTAAAAATGATGGTAAAAGTAGGTATTGAAAAAATAAATGGACAGCAGCCCCCCAAAACAAGTGGCAATTTGTTGGCCGGCGTGATTATACGTTCACGAATCTCATAAATGTCAAAATACGTGTCCATCCTATACATTCCTCATTATATTTTACAATGCCAACGAATTCGTCTCGAAATAATAGCCTCGTGTTGTGTTCCCGGTGGTGGGCAGGGTAGCCAGAGCTCACTGAAGAGTTATTGTGCTGTAAGTGGGAAGACCAAAGGCTTGTCCTGCTTTATCTTCTACACTGATGGCAGCAAGGGTGAGACTCCCCTGGTGTTGCACACGTTCGCAGGTCACGATAACCACTTTCCATCAGGTGGGCCGTGTGCTTGTCTGCCACCTAAGTGGTATAAAAAGATTACGCTACGGCGACAGAGACCGCTTTCCAATAAGCACCATAATCTTCCTTGAGGCATCATAATAAATGATAACTGAAGCCTGCATGATGCACGATAGACCATTCACGAGTTAATATACTTAGATAAATAATACTAAAATACTTCGCACTTCTTAGTCGAACCTATATTAAGTTACCTGACGCCAGCGGTATAAAAACGTATATGTGTTATTATATAAAAACATATAATAACACATTAATAAAATTTGATTTATGCAATTAGGAAAAAACAAGCGATGGACCGTTCAGGTCAGTGGGTGATCGACACGGAGGACAGCGACAAAATATACTTAAGTGTGATCGAGGAATCTGGGAGAGTTCTTCAAGAGGACGACTGAAGAAGTGTTTTAGGCTCTAGCAGACTCCGCGACTCTCAATCGAACCAGTAAAGCTAAAGACACTTCACGTATATCCCATAAAACTCGTTTACCTAGTAGTGATATTATTACGAATAATAGTAGTTTATGATACAGTTGCATAATAAGGGTTCTTATATCACGAGTGTGCTTTAAAAAAACGAGCCGTAGGCGAGTTTTTTTTATATTATCACACGAGTGTTATAAGACCAAGTTATGTACAGTGTCATACACTACTTTATCTACTCTCATACTATAATACATAAACTAATTTATTTTACAAACCAAATCACACTTTGTTTAATTTAAATGCATAGAACAAAAAAAAAATGTTCGCGCCAAGGCGCAAACATCGATTGCGCATGCGTGTTTCTTTTTTTTTTCCCGAATCGGCGGATTTTTTTTTTAAAGTAGAGGTTTAATCCAAATGGAAGTTGTATAGGTGTATCGTTATTATTAAAAAGTTATTTTATGATATTGGTGATACAGGTCTTGTATAGACCTGTATCGTAATAAAACTTTTTTTTTGGCCTGTGCGTAATGTTTGTCATAAGAGTTTTGATTTCAATTTTAAAATCCTTGTATTATAGTATCAGAGTAGATAAATATATTAAAATTACAGCTCATCGTCTTATCATCTAAATATCTCAAGTAGCTGTGGAGTAAGTCCCTCCGAAGTCCACAGTACCTAGGTATATCTAAAAGCGATGGAGACCCATGCCCAAACCTGGCAACAATGGGTAATAAATGATAACAAAATAGAATCGCATCATTTGTGGGCGCAGACTTGCAGTCATAAGACTGACAGTCCTGTTAGGTAGGCAGGTACAGTCGACAGTTACACTTCTAAATATAGGTACAGGGTAGAAGATTTTAACCTGACCTGGAGGGGAAGTATTCTAAACGCTGGAGATAGCGAATTTCACTCAAAGGAAACATTCCTTTATTTTTAAAGAGAAACAAAACTACATTCTAAGATTTTTTAAAAACTCGCTTGCCATGCCCGGTAGTCGAACCGACTAAAATCCCAAACTCACTCACTCGGAGTCATCAGAAACTTTATCAACAATAAAGTTATCTTTGACGCCAAATATTTATTAAAATAAGTAGATACTCAATGACTGAAATTTGTTTTCGATTTAGAATGTAACTTTATTGAGTAACTGCATGAGGTATGTAGGTAGGGTTGTTAGTAATTTAGGATGCTAGATTGGAAACCTCCACGCGGTGTACCCTGGGCAACGGCGAGAGAATTGCCGTATTTGTGTGACTTTCTTCTCTTCATCTTAGCGTTAATCCCAGTCGCATCCGACGCTTTCACTTCGGAAACTGGGATTCACTTTACTAGTGTAACTGCGGGTGTTGCTTAGCTTCGATATTTTTCGTGAAGCGACTGCCATCTAAGCTCCACAATCCTGACAATGACATGAAACGCAGGCGCTCCCACAGTGGCGTAGCTTGCCTTGTCGGGGCCCCGTATAAAAATCTTTTTGGAGGCCCTTATATGGAGGTAAAGATTTTTCACAAAAGAAAAAAAATATTGTGAGAAGAAATATTTATTTATCACATAATTTACCCATTTTACAAATAAAAATCGAATTTTAAATATTCACTCTCCTTGCCTTTTTTTCGGCAAACTGATTAATTAAATCATTTATGGCAGATGATGATTTTAGTTTTTCTAAAGTTTCTGCCTCTATGGACAATAGTGAGATGTCTGACAGTCGTTCTTGTCCCATCGAAGTTCTTAAGTAATTTTTTATTAGTTTTAATTTTGAAAAACTTCTTTCTGCCGTTGCAGTTGTAACTGGAAGGGTCAAGAATAAAAAGCATGCTGTGATTACCTCGGGAAAACTGGATGCAAGACTATTGAATTTTACTAGTAATAATTCAATGAGTTCTTTAATGGAATATTTTTTTTTAATTTCAGAATTTAAGCATGTTTTTAGAGCCTTCAATTGGTCACAAAGATTAAGTGAGATGTCTTTACTGTATTTAGCAGACAGTTTTTCGGAAGCGTTTAATATCTCTTCGCTTGAAGAAGATAGGAGTTTTTTTTTTTTTTTTTTTTTATGCCACTTAGGCGGCAGACAAGCACACGGCCCACCTGATGGGAAGTGGTTACCGTGGCCTATGGACGTTTGCAACACCAGGGGCGTCACAATCGTGCTACCGACCCTGTAGATACCTTCTAATACCCTTCTTGAAGAACCCCATATTGTAGTCGCTTGGGAAAACCACGGCAGGAAGTTCATTCCACAACCTGAGCGTGCGTGGAATGAAGTTCCTTTCAAAACGCACGGTGCGTACCATTGCCGGTCGCAGTGTGTGAGGATGAATTCCCTGCCTATGGCGAGTGGTGCGATGATAGAATGCAGCGGTGGGCATCATGTCAAACAATTCATCTGAGCACAAACCATTGTATAGGCGGTAGAACACACACAGCGAGGCAAAGTCTCTTCTGAGGCTGAGAGGTTCCACATCGCCTGTGAGTATGGGATTGTCGACGAGCCTCAACGCCCGTCTTTGCAATGAGTCGAAGGGGCCAAGCTGGTATGCAGGCGCTCCGGCAAAAAGGTGACAGCAGTACTCCATGTGGGGCCGAATTTGTGCCTTATAAAGCAGAAGTCGTTGCCCCGCAGTGAAGTACTGCTTCGCCCTGTTGAGCACTCCAAGTTTCTTTGAGGCCAGCTTGACCTTGTCCTCCAAATGGTTGCGGAACTGAACGTCGCTTGAGATGTCGACACCTAGGATCCCAATACTCGAAGAGATGGAAAGTGGTGTGCCCAGGAATTGCGGCGCTACAATAAATGGGGTTTTCTTAGCGGTGAATACACATACTTGTGTCTTAGTGGGGTTAAATTGGACTAGGTTAAGTCGACCCCAATCGGATACTCCCGAGAGAGTAGTCTCGATTTCAGACACAAGTTGTTCGCGTCTCTTCTCCACCTCGAATTGAGGGATATTTGCACGACCCGTGTAACACGTATCCCCGGTACTGTCGTCCGCATAGCAATGAATAGATCCATCAGACAGCATGTTATTGATATGCAGCAGAAACAGCGTCGGGGACAACACGGAGCCTTGTGGGACACCAGCGTTTATGTCCATGCGGTCCGAGCAGCTGCCATCGACGACGGCTTGGATACTTCTGTTGGACAAAAAGCTGGCAATCCATTCGCAAAGTCCCTCGGGGAGTCCGTAGCGTGGCAACTTCGAAAGAAGACCTCTGTGCCAGACCCGGTCAAAGGCCTTTGCTATATCGAGGCTGACCGCTAGTGCCTCGCCCCGACTCTCGATAGCTTGCGCCCATCGGTGTGTGAGATACACAAGAAGGTCACCAGTGGAGCGACGGTGGCGAAAGCCATACTGTCGGTCGCTCAGTAGGTCGTTTCCCTCAAGGTATCCCAGGAGCTGTGCGTTAATCACACGCTCCATTACCTTCGAGAGAAGGGAGGTTATAGCAATAGGCCTGTAATTGGACGGGTCTGTCCTGTCGCCTTTCTTAGGCACAGGATGCACGAATGCAGTCTTCCACGAGGCTGGGACTTGTCTCGCGGAGTAAGAGAGCGCGAAAAGCCGTGTAAGTACTGGGCACAATTCGGCGGCGCAGTGCTTGAGCACCATCGCCGGTATACCATCCGGTCCACTCGACTTCCGAACATCCAGGGACTTGAGTTCCCGCCGAACCACCCGTTGCGTGATTTTAATTTCAGACATGAAAGTACCACAGTCGGGGACAATAGGTGGCTCGGCATTCCCGTCGTTCATCGTCGAGTTTGACGCAAAGAGATTACCTAAAAGATCGGCTTTCTCCTTAGCGCCATGAGCTAGGCTACCGTCGGGTTTTTGCAGCGGCGGAAGGCAGGAATGGCAGAAGTTTCCCTCGGCAGCTTTGGCGAGTGACCAAAATGCTCGACTACCGGATGGGTAACGAGTAAGCCGCTCGCCAATTCCACCGATGAACTCAAACTTCGCCCTGGCAGTAGCTTTTTTACTGGACCTCGAGGCGGCATTCAATTTCCGCTTCACTTCAGCTATGTTAGGATCCTTATTGGCAAGTGCCGAGGTCCAAGCCTTATATGCAGATTGCTTGCGGTCTCTAGCTTCTCTGCAAGGCCTATTAAACCACGGCCGTTTGCTCGCTCCTGTTGCGATCCAACGGTTGGGAATATAGCATTCCATGCCCGATAGGATCGTTTCAGCGACTGCTGTTGCACAGGAGCTTGGATCCTTAGAAGTGAAGCAAAGCCGCCTCCACGGGTACGACGAGAAGAATTCTCGCAGTCCGTCCCAGTCTGCCGACTTGTAGTGCCAGACATGCCGCCACTGAGGTGGCCGCGGTGGTTCTGGCCGCGCGAGAGTCACTTGCGCCCGGATGACGCTGTGGTCCGAAGTACCGAGAGGTGCTTCCACAGTTACGGAGTACTCATCCGGGCGCGTAGTCAGCAGAAGGTCCAATAAAGACTCTCTGTGGGTCCCGACATCTGGTTTTCTGGTGATGGAATGCACCAGTTGCGAGAACCCATAGGTCAGGGCAAAGTTGTGAGCAGCCCTTCCCGCAAAATCAGTCCTGTGAGACCCCAGCCACTCCACGTGGTGAGCATTGAAGTCACCCAAGAATACTAAGTCCGCGGCAGGGTACTGCTCAATTACTCTGTCCGCCGACCGCTGCAGGTGCTCAAACAGTTGAGCCGTGCCCAGGTCACCGCTATGAGACCTGTAGACGCACGCATAGATACGGGTGTGGCCACCGTAATCCATACGTACCCATAGTGTGGACAGGTCCCTGTCTTCAAGGCCGTTTAGACGGCGACAACAAACGTCATCCCGGACGTACATGCATACCCCGGCTTTACTCAGGAAGTTATGCTCGAGTCTGTACCCGGGGTACATAAGGTAGGCTGTATCGGCCGGGCATGATATTTGGGTCTCCGTCAGAAAGAATAGGGTCGGCTTTGCTGTCTCAAGATGGTGGTGGACCTCGTTAAGATTGGAGTGGAGGCCCCTGATGTTACAGAAGTCCACTTTCAATGTGGACGAAGGTGCCGCTGTATATACTCTATTTCTTTTCCTTTTTACTGCCATGATAAAGAAGGGGGGGGGGGGGGGGGGAAGTATAGAGAGTCTCTGTGCCGTCAGCGCAGAAGACAAAGCAAGGCACCCCACCACTGCAGACGAGCCAGGGTTTCGTGACTTGCTGGCGCGGCGGGCGGAAGGGCCCCCGGTCCCCTCCCAGATACTGTAGCCGAGTCCACTCCGGTTTCCTCCTCCGGCACGACTACAGCACCGGGAACTTTACACAGGCTGCTGGTTCAGCCTCCTGGGGCGGAGATTATGTGATCCCCAGGTTCGGGAACCGTGCAGCCTGCGGGCGGCCAGCGGATAACCGTTTCACCGGGTCTCCCTGACCGCCGCGCCAACATTTCACATCCCCACTAGTCAGCGGTGGCATCTTAAGCCTTTGGTCTTCCCACTGCCAACACAGAACCTCTCTAGTGAGCTCTGGCTACCCTACTCACCGTCGGGAACACAACACAAGGTTATTATAACCGCGGTATTCTGTAGGGCGAAGGTACTTCCCCAGTCGGACTGCTCAGTTAGGACGGGAGATACCGTCGTGTCCTACCTAACCTACCGGTTGTTTTATTTCGAATATACTACTCAGGTTGCAAAGGCTCTGAAATCTTTCTTTAGTTTGAGAAATTAATATATCTAAGCAGCAATAGTATACATTGACTTTGAAATAGGATTCCGGGTCGGAAATTCTCTCATCTTGTGATAACTCATCAAAAAAACGCTTCGTTATCTTTCGCCTACTGTTTTTAAAAACAGTTGTTACCCCCCACTCTTTTGCTAAATCTTTGGATTCATTTAGCAAACTATTAAATGAATTCTGATTTCTTAATTGGCACAGTCTATTTAAAAGATTACTTAATAAAATACTAGATTTCTGTAAGTCATTATTTTCATGCTGTAGAGCTTTAGAAACAGGATTAATAATTTCAAATAGTGAAGAAAAAAATGTAACGAGCACTAAGAAATCAAAACTCTCTAAAATATTAATTATACTTTTACATTCTTCACGTTCATCTTTTTTATTTGAAATTAAATTTAGTTGGTAGGTACAAAGTTTTCATGATTAGTAAAAAAATTTTCTTTACTGCTAATAAAGCGTCGTTCCTAGAAGACCATCTGGTAGGACATACCTTTTTAAGGGTAATCAAATATTTTTCAGATGAATCGTCACTTAGCATAGCCCAGCGTTTTATACTATTGCCAAAAAAAGTATATATTTTTTCTAAATTATCGAAAAAAGTCGATAGTCGTTCGTCTTCACGAACATGTCTCGCAGCATCGTTCAAAACCAAGTTTAAAGCGTGCGCAGCACAATGAACATAATCGGCATTTGGAGCATGCTCTTTTATTAGGGTTTGTAATCCTCCATACACACCCGACATAACATTTGCTCCATCGTATCCCTGTCCTCTACATTTAGTCAAATCAATTTCATATTCTTTAGTCAGATTTAAAATGACAGTTTTCAGACCTGCAGCACTGCAATCGGTTACTGCTATAAATCCTAAAAAGGACTCACAGATTTTTATTTCTTTAGGCACATTATCATCATTTTCTGTAACCGAGATATATCGAAAAACTACAGATAGTTGGTCAATTTTTGACAAGTCTTGTGTTGTATCCAGAATTATTGTCAGAAATGGAGCTTTTTTAATTTCTGAGATAATATTGTTCCTAACGGTGGTACCAAGCAAACTAATAATTTCGTTTTGAATCGTAGGGCTTAAATAATTTATTTCACCTTTCGGTTTTAGAAGAAGTTCTTTTAAAGTTGCATCATAGTTAGATAGCAGACGTGAAATTGCCATGAAATTGCCAGAATCAGAATCATGCCCCCTCAAAGGTAGATTACAAGATACTAAAGTAATTATAACATTAATTATACGATGCAGTACATCTCTCCAGAATGTAATTTTACTATCGATTTCACTTTTCAATAGAGTATCGATGGTATTTCCTTGCAACCAATTTATAAGAGAGTGAGGCACTAATATGCTGCTGTGACTTTTCATGGTCAAGAATAGTTTGTGTGAAATTGCTTCTACCGAAATACCGTTAACCCAAGCAGAGGAGTACGATTTGTTTTGACGATCTGCTAATAACCAACAGAAGTGACAGTACGGTTTGTTTAAAACGTTAGAATAACATAACCATGGTCTTATAATTTTTATGCCTGCCTGATTGAAATATGAATAATAATAAGCCGAAAAAGGTCGGTTATTTTCTGAAACTTTTGGAAATGGTCCTTGTGGTTTAAATGGACCCAATTTAAAAGTATTTTTCGTTCGCATTCAGTTAAACTGTGTACTGTGTACGCTCCGCGCGGGCACTGACCTCGCGGAGACTTGTCGCCTAGTACAGCACGATATCAATTCAGTAGTCAAATGGTGCCATGATAACGGAATTGTTTTGAACGTGGATAAGACTAAATTCATGATCATTCATTCACCGTACTTGAAACCTACAGGAATGCCCCCTCCACTCGTTACCCATATTTTCTCATGTCATCATAATAATCTCTGCAACTGTATGTGTACACCTATTGAAAATGTAAATTGTGTGACTTATCTAGGAATGAAGGTTGATAAAAATTTCTCCTGGTCACACCATATAGACTACCTTTGTGAGAAACTAAGAATACTACTGGGTAAATTTTATCACCTAAGTTTCAGAGTACCAACTACCATATTAAAATGTCTGTACAAGACATTAGTAGAATCCATTATAAGCTACGGTCTCGATTGCTATGGGTTAACATTTAAAACATACATAGATAAAATAGAAGCAATTAGATTTTTAAAACTATTGGTAAATAATAAAACTAAAAATAACTGTAAGGATAATTATAAAAAATTGTTTAAAATATGTAATATACTTCCAGCTAGTCTAAGTCATAAATATTTATTAGCGGTAAATCAACATGGCAATCGTGAGTTTAGCTTCCCACTTGTGTCGCACACTCGTGGCACAAGGGCCGTCACTACAGGTAAATATGTAATTCCTAGAGTTAATAATTATTATGGCGATAGAACGTTAAGCAAACGGGTACCGTATGTGCTAAACAGTTTGCCTGTGAACATCAGATGGGAGACAAATAAAAGTAAATTTAAAAGACTGACAAAGAACTTTCTATTAAATAATGTTAAATAAATATCAGTACCTACATATACACCATCATACAAGTAAATAAACCAATTTTGTTCTTATCACAGAGACTCAACTGAGTTCACAGACAAACTGTTCAAAACAGTTTTGTGAACCAATAGTAGATGCAATACTTATAAATTGTATGCTTAGTAAATAAATAAATAAAAAAAATAAAAAATGGTCACCAAAATTTCCTCTATCTGATGAAAGTATATTACAATCTGCAGATATATCAGAATCGTTGACTTGGGGTTCCTCGATTTCTGGATGGACATCTGATAAAGTATGTGCTTGGCTTTTTTCTATTTCCGGATGGATATGTGACGAAGAACATGCGTCAGAAGAGTCTAAAAATAAACGAGTAATTGTTAAAAAATAAATACGAATGCTTTGATACTAAACTAAAAAGAGTTATATATAAATAAATAACGTTACTAAGGGTCACAGTCAGAGAGTGTTCACTTCAGACCCACACAGACTCTACGCGGATTGTGCTCGTACCTATTAGTAGATACAAAATCACCTGCAGCCCGTCCGTGCATTACTATACACCTGCGTGCTATTTAAACGCAGCGCGTAGTGGCCATACAAAACGAGAACCCGAAAGCGAGTCTGCACATCTGAAGTTCTCAACACGCAATTAACGATACGATACGGATTGATAGACAAACAACAAAACAAATCGATCCTATAGATAAGTTAGAATTTTGTTTTTTTTTAATCAAGGCACGGAACCCTAAAAATAGTATTATTGTGAAAATCGAGGGGGGAGACAACTTTTTGTGACGGACAGATGGACAGACCGAACTTAAAAGATTTCCTTGTTTATCACTACAGGCCCCTAATAAATGGGTTGGGTAGTACTTACCTTTCCAATCTAAATCACTCACAGTATCTTGTCTCTGAAAAAATGAAGAAATTTTGGGGACTTTTTTTATAACCTCGTCCCTTTTCTGTTTAATTTTTCTTTTCTCAGCGCCGCTGGGATAATCTCTTTTCCTTTCACTCATTTCTTTTACAAATCACTACTAATACTGCTAAATCAGAAGAACAATATTGTTTGTACTGAATTACAATGTAATGCACATTTATACAAAAGCGCGTAAATAAACAGTGCACTGCACTCCGTGGTTTAACATCCAATGCAAAAAGTACAACAACGTACACGTACATCGCGATATCGATGAAGGATTCCCGGGAATTCCCCGCTGAGTTCAAGATCAAGTAAGTAAAACGGGGAAGCCCCGCAGCCCGCCATAACGATGTAGAGTGTTGCCAACTTTTAAACGCACGCTTAAGGCGGGAAAAAAAGGAATTGCTTTATAGAATTTTGTCATTTGTAAAATAACATAAATTAGAAAGTTTTTATTCTTTTTCCTTACACACTTTGGGGGCCCCCGTGACCCGGGGGCCCCGTATAATTGATACGGCAAATACGGCGGTAGCTACGCCCCTGCGCTCCCATAAAGTGATGTATGTAAGCCAAATCAAACTAAACAGACTACTGATGACTGATGAATTTTATTGGATGAAATTTTGAAGCAATTACTATTTGATGATTCTCCTCTTTCCTATCCTAATCGATTTGAACAGTTAACAAACTATTGAAATCGATTAGGATAGAAAAAAGAGGAAACGACTTAGGCGGGACTGGACATATTTTTAAAGAATTTTTGCATTTTTCATTTGGATGTTAAACGTATTAACAATATTTTAAGAGCTATTAGTACCTATGCTAATATTTCGAACGTGCTTTCGTGCTTGCAGCACAGATTACCTAATAGTTGGAATCCAAGGCGTGTCCAAGTAGCTCAGCAGATGTTCAGAGCATTCCCCCTGTCCTTCTAACTTAAGATTTAAAAAATGATTCCATCAAGTAATCGACACAAAATTGCATGTGGCACATAACAGGCTTTAAATTATTGCATCATCAAATTTGTCAATCGTTTACGTAATCAACATAAAATAATTGATAAATTGTCTTGCAAGGGCCATCTATCGTGTCCAAGATAATGGTATACCAGTTGCATTACGAACACGTAATGTATTTGGCGTATTATCAAGTTGCCTCGGTACCGTGACTCGCTTAAACAACATTTACATAACAATAGAATGAGTGTAGTTGAATTAACATAACAGATTGGCTTTACTAGGTCGGGATAGGACAACCTACTAATGTTAGAATTATCAATTGTTGTTATAAATCATTTGGTTGTTTTCTGGTTTTAACACAAGCTAGCTAAGCTATGCTTATACCATCGGTAGATAGAGTTTTGTACGTACTTAGGTACCCCTATATGTAGGTGTATCTAAGTACGTACACATTGTAATATAAGTATTATGTTAACTACTTACTTCTAAATGTAGATTTTTTATTTTACTGTACCTACTTGTACCTACCAAGATCTTCAGATTGACGGATTGGCGCAGCTTTCGCCCTTAAGGTTCAGAGGTTAAGGCAGACGGCAGCCATTACCGTAAAAGCCAATCAAACCAGAGCACGGAAAACAGATGTAGGACTGCAGATCTTGGGCTCCAAAGAGCGTAGATATTTGGTTATAATTGCGATTAGTGCTTGGATGAAGAGAAGAGCTGGATTAAGATCTTCTTGGACCGCATAGTCTGTACGCACCTCATGAACTTTTACCACCTTGATTAAAGAAATTTACCAAGATAAGATAAATCTTTATTGTACATCAAAGAAATACAGTACATGTACGGACAACATAATTATGAAAAATTTACAAATGGCGGCCTTATCGCTACAAGCGATCTCTTCCAGGCAACCTTTAAATGGACATATTTCATTAAACGATAATAACTTATGGGTAGTTATTACTTTAGTCATAAGCTCAAACTATGTATCCACCTCTCTTGTTAATACAAATCTGCCATTGATCACTGATTTTACTATCTAACTACGAACAAATTTTATCTCTAGTTAACATCGTCATTATAATCAAATACAACTTAATAATATTAGGGTAGTTACTAGCTCAAGGATGTTAAGGGGTGGAGCTTCACACAACCGCGTATCAAGTCATCCTGTTGACGGATATTTGGCGAAATTTCCGTCGATGTGTTCAAATTATATGGTATGTACTTCAGGAAGTAGGTACAAGTGCCGGGTACAGTCAATGTTTTGTGTAGCCATGCCCCGCCGACGTTACGACACGACGGTTGGGCGTCTAATACCGTCATTATTATCGTTTTCACTATCGTTTGACGTTGACTCGTCACTCTATTGTAAATTGTAGTCTGTAAACCCATAATAATAAACTGCAAGGTCGTGTCCGATGCCTGCTATAGTGGGGGCCGGCTGGCACATGCCGTCTGCACTTCATACAGTTTCAGTTAACCGCGGTGTAACTCGATCGCTACCTCTGCGATATGTCAACTTTGTCGCACAGATCATAGAAATGGAATTATAATTAATTAAATTTTACTTACCACAACTGAAAGTTAAAAATTTAAGCGGTTATATGTTAATGATATTAGAATGTGTCTATACTGAAGCTATCAAAAATATATTGAAATTCAGTTGCAATTTGTGTCTCGATGGGAATAAAACACAAGAGGCATATTTGTTCAGGTGCAGCTGATATAGACGTTGTGTATCGTTATGTACAATAGGTCCATCACCTTAGTGAATCGAGTTATTCGGCAGTACTGAAACAGTTCCATAAAATTCGTGTGTGAGGACAAATATAGAAAGAACTCTCGGTACACTACAGATACAATAAAAATTTCAGTTTGAATGTAACGTTTCGCACCATGTTCGTATCTCTAGCGGTTGTGATAGTGACTCGCTAGGAAAAACATTTTCTTTAAAATGCTAAGTGTAGTAAACGATCAGTTATTGTACAGTTGTGTACATTTTAGTGATAACTTATGAGTCATAACTGAAGTTAAACGTGTTTGGAATCGTATATTATGAAGACATATGAAGTATTTGTTGTTTTTTCGTCGCTCGTGTATCATCATCGTAAGTTGTTTATACTCGTACCTACCTAATTTATTTTTTATACAACTGAACTGGCAGATAAGCACACGGCCCACCTGATGTTAAGTGGTTACCGTGGCCTATGGACGTGTGCAACACCAGGGGAGTCACACTCATGCTGCCGACGCAGTGAGTTTCTGTGCCGTCAGTATAGAAGACAAAGCATGAACAGCCTTCTACCCACTGACAGCACAAAACCTCTCCAGTGAGTTCTGGGTACCCTACTCACCACCGGGAAAACAACACGAGGTTATTATGGCCGCGGTTTTCTGTAGGGCAGAGGTATTTCCCCAGTCGGACTGCTCAATTGGACGGGAATACCGTCGTGTCCTACCTCCTAATTATACAGGCATTGGTGGCGATGCCCTTTTTATGTAAAATATGCAAAGATTTTGATACCTTATACAAAACCAAATTACGTGGGTATAATTAACCATCATTAAATGACCGAACCTTTGAATATTTCTTAGTTCTTATCTCTCATTACCTGCATACCCTTAGGTAGTTACACCTACCTACTACCTATGGGCAGTAATTAAGGTGTTATTCTTTAAAAGGACCGACCGATGCTTTGGCTCATACTTATATTAAAAACGTTGATTTAGGTAGGTTTACATCTTTTACTATGATTACGACTCATAAGATGAAGGTAAGGTCAACACATTCAATGCCCTTAAATACATTATTTACAGGTTGATTTTATTTATCCACGGTTTACATGTAGAGTCGTTGAGGTATAAAAGTTATATATATATTTAGAAGTAGGTATTAGGTAAAACTTTTTTGGAGACAGACATAAGTATATTAATTATTGGCGTGCAAGTACCTAATGCTCGAGAAGGAGATTGAGGCGGCAGCGCAATACACTTCTCTTCATACCCGGGGGCTAAATGGTACCAGTTATCCCCTCACCCAAAGAGGGCGAGGTCGAAAGAGATGGCCCTGGGTCAGATGGGGTGCGAGACATATATCTCCGGCCATCTCACCTCCAGCAACCTAGGCCCCATAGACGGCGTACTTTTAATTTGGTTCGAGATCGACATAACCAGCCTCACTGGCTTTGTCTAGGGGGGTAGAATTCGATTTCCTACTAGTTACGTAGTAGGCGATTGTACTCGGAAAGCAATTGCGTTGATCGGCAGGTAAGGCTTCCCTTCTACCGTCTTACCCACTTGAAATACACACATACACACCAGTGGTGAGGGTTCCCTACAACACGATTCGTGCCGGCTTGCCCTGCAAAGGTAAAATACGGTAGAGATGTTTACATTCATAATCCAACATTTCCACCAGTTTGCCTTTTCAAAATTTTCACCCTTCACCACTGACATACACGTATATATGTGTGTGTGTGTTATATGAAGAGAGCCTCTATAGTAGTAGAGTTTCATAAAACATCTTTTGGTTCTATTAAATAATACTTCAATTTACTACAGTAATTTGAAATTTATTTCAGCATGTTGGTGTCCATTCCAGTGTTCATCCAATTCAATTGATAACACAAAAAGTTGTTCTCTATCAGAATCAGTTTTTGGCCTGTGGGACACTTTATAGGGTTTCTGCTTAGCACACTGCGGGTGTACAAGATCACTGTTAACATCAGTACGAGGCAGCACACTCGAAACATTTTGGTCTAAAACAATAAAACACTCATGAACCTACAATAGGGACTGGTGACTGTTTTTTGTACTCCACATTGATCCCCAAATTAAGGGATATAATTCTTTTTTTTTAAAGAATATTAGCGACTGATATCACTAATATTCCCTCTAACCCCTCCAAGCTAAATTGCTTGTGCTAGGAGTGGGTTCACGTCGGTAGGGTTATGGCCAGAATTCGAACCCGGGACCTCGTGATCGTTAGGCCGACTCCTTAACCACTAAGCTACCACCAATAATTTATAAATGTTGCAGATAGATACAATCGCCCTAAAAAGTTGCTAAACACCTTAAAAATGTTCAAAAATAAATTAATATAAAAAAAATTTGATGTAAAGAAAATTCTTTCAATCTTTGAGACGCTTACGTAAAGTTTTAGGGATAAGGTGATAGGTAACGTGGTATATTTTAAGCTAAATACCGATGGCGACTGATTTTTTAATTTCAATACCTATTACAATTTTTGGTCTTTTGTGACAAAGTATTCAGTACAAGGGTGGAGCTGCAGGCCACAGCTAGTAGTTATATAAACAGACGTACCTACCGTAGGAAAAAGTAAAAAAAATGTGAAAACTAAGTATATAAGTAGGCTGAACAAATAGATTAACCATTCCTCAGTAATTTTTCAATGTTTATCAGAAAGCGCGTTGGCATAAATTTCGTAATTTAAATTAGTTAATAAAGAAGTAGGTATAAAAAATACGTACTGCAGGTATCATCACTAACAGCACTGTCGTATGTCTGAGACAGACCTGACAGGGTCAGAATCTTGAGACGTACAGCTATATAGAAGGTTGATACATGGTAGGGGCCTTAATTGAAACCACACACACTATCCACAATTTCAAGTGTGTACACAAAATCTCAATTAAATCTGAGACCTGTGACTTGTCACCCTCATAATGAAACGTTTCTTTGTTTATATTTGGTCAAATTTACCACATTTCGAAGAAATTACCACTACAAACATGTTAATCAGAAACAAGATATCCTATGGCTAAACTACTGCCTATACCTAAATAATTAATTCGTTATTGGTGTACAGCCTCTAAATGGCACACAACATAAGAGGTTCCAATTCACGTCCCCACAGTGTAAGGTTTAGATTTCATTCAGTTTTGTTGTGGTCGAAGTGGAAAATACTACTTCCCTATGTTGTTTTATGCAAAAGCTCCATGAAATATCTAAGCAATATTTTTGACCAAAATGTAGAGTTATTACTACGTTAACGCTGGTGCAAGGGATTGCCTCTATCACTTTAACGTTTCTGGCAGTAGCATCGAAGGATATCGAACGGTAGGTGGCCATTCGAATACTTACTTAATTCTTGTAGGTACCGGAACTTGGTAAAAAGAAAGAGAACAATTTGGTAAAAAAGAGCTTCGTGCTCTTTTAACAAACGCTTCTAATGTAAATAAATATGTCATTGCGTATATAGGTGCTTCAATCAATTAGCCTAATTCTGTCCACTGCTGGATAAAAACCTCTCCCAGTGTGCGCCATTTGCCGAACCTTCGCCTTCTGCATACAGTCTGTCCCGGCCAACTTTAAGTACTTATTATATGCATATGACGGCGCGTTATAATTATTGTGTGATTAGGGTGAATGAAATTCACTCTGGCGTAATGCAAGACTCTAGTGCTCTATGGTCGAGTGTGACGTCATTCGTTCATTCGGTCAATTTGAGTTTGACAGATCATTGACTTTGGTGGGGCGCGCGGAGAATCGTGGTCAGTATCGCTATGAACCTCGACCGAGCACTACGTGTCTAGCAGAACGCTCCTAGTTCGGTTGAATATACTTGGTTATAGATCGCGAGTGTGTCTGTAAAATGTGTAGTCAGTGATTGATGCAATTGAAATATGGTGATTCGTGTATTAGGTTGTCCTCTCTCCTCGCCCGTAAAATCCACGCAGATTGTAAGTGCAAGCTTACAATGGGCTACTAAGAGGCCCCAGACCCGAAGTAAACCCCATGTGCCTGCATCAGAAGTGGGATACCAGGGCAACAAGCTGAGGAGAATAGCAGTGGCAACCAAAAGACTCGCTAGTCGGATTTACATGAAATAACGTGAAACTGTGTCTGTCCTGATTGTTGGCTGCATCCCGACTACAAGACCCGGTGAGCCCGTTCCTTTTTATTTCGTAGACAGTGTGTCTGCTTATTTTTAATAACAAGTGCCAAATAATTTAGCCAAATAATTTCCTGGTAGCGGAATATCGCATTCCACCTTCCAGGGAAAGATATTGTTGTAAAGGTATTACTCGTGGGTACAAATTCGTGTTTGAATAAAAAGTCTCGTCCTATTTCTACTATTCCATGTAGTGCCAGAAGAGACGATAGCAGTTCTGGCAATCCGTGAGCAGAGGTTTATGAGGTAGCGGAGTTTGCACCTAATTATATAGTGGCTAAGTCATATTGTCATTACACGAGAAAGTTTCGAAATATCCCTAATATCTAACTATGCTAATTTCTATACTATCTGTAGCTGTTAATACGGTGAGAAGACTTATTCGAATTGAGTAGGGTACGCTGCAAAAGGTTACTGTGATTGCTTAGATTAGCTTGGAATGCGGTGACGCAATCAGTACGTACAAGAAGTGAGAACGATAAATTTTAACGAACTACCCTATATTAACATCAGTGAGTTCTTTATTGTCAGTACGCAGATGCCATGTCACCATAGTGCAAAGGCTCGTGTTAAATCGTCTTCCATTGAGTGGGAGGGTAGTGAGACAAAAGGAACCAGTTCTCGATTTAATCTTTTTATTTAAGTGACATAATTTACGTAAAAGTGAGTAGTTTGCAGTAAAAACTAACGAAGGACGATTTCGATTATATGACGATGTATTACGTGTTGGTTTTTGCGTTTGCTTTTTTGGTTTCCATATCTTTTCGGTAGCAGGTACTGACCCGGTGTGTCTTGTCTTGAGATGTATAGGTCCCTCGGAGTGCTCGAACTGTGTTTAATTGTTGGTGGACAGATAAGTGAATGTAGCTGTACAGTGTAAGATATAGCTTCCTATGACGAAGGTTGAACTCTGTTAATAATCGCGTGCTGGATTGTCAGTCTAATTTTCTATGATGCTGAGTAGCGAAGGAGCCATGCAGCATCGGCTCTGACGGGTTTTGTTCGTGAAATATTTCTCAAGTGGGTAGTGGGTAGACTCACCGTGGTGTACTTCACTTTGAGGTCACACTATTGTGTACCTAGGTAGAAAAGGCGTGGCGGATTCTTAGCAAGAATACACGAACCAACAGTTTGGTAACCAAATATTTCGGGTCGACTAAAGGAATAGTTCTCGTCGCCAAATTTGCAGATTGAGGCCGATAAACTGCCCCGAGTAGTCTCTCGTCTTGACTGGGCGATTATATGATCTACATTCTGGTGAAAGCCTCTGTGGCATAGCGGTGGTCGGTGCGGCTGCTGCGCGAGGCCTCGGTTTCGGTCCCCGGTCGGCGCGGGTGTTTGTGTGCTCGTATGGGTCTGCTGGCATTGGTCTGGTCTACGTGCTACGGAGGGCCTGTTGCGTCATATATCCCGGTTGTCATGCGAGCGTCTGTGGCGGCCGCTACGGGTGATTAGAGCCCACAGGAGTCCGACTGGTGTAGCTGCAGAACATCGGTGTGCCGCTTGGTTGTGGGGATCGGATGGCGGTCGCTTCGCTTCGGGGTGTTTAGAAATCCAGTCGCGCCGCGTTTGTACTGGAGAGCCGAGACCGACTAAGTCGAGAAAAGGGTTCGGAGATTGACGATAGAATGAGTTGGAGTTGATTGCTAGGAGCGGCGGTTGCTGCTATTTATTTGTCATATACCCTCCATTATGATGAAGTGGAGTAAAGTGTGTAATTACGGGTCCACCACCACCAGAATGGCTATCAGCTGATTCCGCGTTGTCTGAGTGCTAACAAATTGACACTAGGTTATTAACTGTAGAAGGTTTCTGGTGGTAGGAAAACTGAACCCGACTCACTGCAATCACGGGCACAAGGTGAGGTGCGTAATGTTGAGGATTTCGTGTTGTTTGGGTTTTTTTAGTTAGACAAGATTCTTTAGTTAACTGTCTTTTATTCTAAGGTTGGGACAGTGTTTGCAATATTTTACAATAATCTTAAGGTAACTAGCTAGTGCTTGTGACTTGTGTGGCTGACATGTAAGAGCAATATGGCGGACTCATTCCGGAAGTGGATACAAGATGGTATGCCGCTCGGGATGCGTTCCGAAGCGTTAACACGTAAATTTCAAACTGCTACGAAATTTCAGGCAAAATTGGGTCTAAGTACGAATCATTGATCAGATGTCAGAAGTTGACGTACAGACTATAATCAGATGAAGGGGGCTGTAATCCGTCACATCAGTAAGTGGTGTACAAGGAGTGAAAATAAAGTGCTTTGGTACTGTGTTCTCGGGTATGAGTGATAAAGTCGTCACAAGCTGTGTGCCTTTGCTTTGAGATGTCTCATTTGGTGAAATTAGGACGTCTTTGATTTCAATACCCTCGCGTACCTAAGATTTAGGGGAAGATGTTCTATTAGCAAGTAATGTTTCATTGTTATCTCAAGTAACGGTTTCTCGTCGTACGTGGTCACATAGACGAAATTCTACATCGATCAATCAATCAACCAACTTGGCCACCTTGGTCAACTGCTCGACGTGGGCCTCTCCCAATGTGCGCCATTTCGAAATACTACATGGATATGGGCTATCTATGTTATATGATTAGAACAGGAGAAGACCTAAAGTTCCAGATACTGACAAGCATTGGCAGAGACATCCAGGTTGAGGATTACTACTTTAAACAGACGCGTGCTTGGGTGACTTCTCTTACTTTACAGGGTAGTATCGGTGTCATAGGGCTACTCTGTTTAATAGGCAACCAATGAGCTAGATGAAAATGACAGCTTCCCCGTAAGTGTGATAGATATGTTCGCTCCACAGCCGATCGTGTTGATCCAATAGTGACTTCGATGGATCAACACACGGATGATGGCCAGGGTGGTAATGAAACCGTTCTAGTTTGTGGGAGGGCGGTGTGCTCCTCCATGCGTCTTATTTCGCTCCATATTAATGATTGAGTGATGTAAAGTAACAGCGTAGATGTGCAATCCGTGCGACTCTGCCAATGGTCCGGGGAAGCGTAGTCGTGATTCGTGCCCTCGTTAATAGACAGGGTAATGGAGCGGTTACGAGAGCCTCTGCGAGAGAAGCGTCGGTGGCTTGGTGGTTGGGGGGTCGGCCTTGCGATCGAGGGGTCCCTGGTTCGAGTCCTGGCCGTTGCACAGCCGACGTGAGCCCACTCCTGGCACGGGCAGCTTGGCTTGGTTGGAGGGGTTAGAGGGAATATTAGTAATTTCGATGATTTCGGTTGCTAATATTCTTTTGAAACGAAGCGCGTATGGTAGTTCGGTACAGGAAAGCGAAGTGTAACATAATTGGCTCCTAACTAATTCTGAACCATAAGTTTGTTCTAATTAATCGGTTTCGAGTGTATGCGGATAGAGCACTAAATGGAGTATAGTCAGTGTTGGTTTATTGGTTTCCAGTCTTTCTTTACTTGCTACTACTACCTTTGGAAACCTATTCAAATAAAGCCTGGCCGCGGCTTGGGCTAGGATGTAGACGCTACTCGCTTCCAATATGGCGGATAGAGCTGGGACACATCGTGTTTGGGCAGACTTCAGTACATTTCATCTCCTAGCTTCGAACCCCAATGCCTCAATCCGATCTCGAGAGATTAGTCATACCACTGTAGCAGAAATTGACAACGAGCTGGCCGAGACGGCGGTCTATAGTCAGAACGAAGGAAGAATTCACGACAACGACACATTCTCAGCGATTAATTCTCACATCATTACTACTAGTCCACCTTCCACAGATCTTGATGCATATTGTAAGTAGGTAGGTCCAGACTCACTTTCATGTTCGGACTGGCTCCTCGAGGGTCGATGTTCGAACTATGTATTGTTGCTAGCCTTGCAGGATAGTGTAGGTGTTTGTAGGGGCACCGAGTGGTTGTACGTAGGTCTAGACTCACATTCATGTTTGGACTGGCTCCACGAGGGTCGATGTTCGAACTATGTAATGTTGCTAGCTTTGGAGGACAGTGTAGGTGGTTGTAGGGGCACCAAGGAGTGGTTGCCCGGCCCGACTGGTTTGCAGTCGTAGGGGCACCAATGAGTGGTTGCCCGGAGTCCGACTTGTTTATGGTCGGAGGGGCCCAATGAGTGGTCGCCCGGGGTCCGACCGGTTTATGGTCGCAGGGGCACCAATGAGTGGTCGCCCGGGTTCCGACCGGTTTATGGTCGCAGGGGCACCAATGAGTGGTCGCCCGGGTTCCGACCGGTTTATGGTCGCGGGGGCACCAATGAGTGGTCGCCCGGGTTCCGACCGGTTTATGGTCGCAGGGGCACCATTGAGTGGTCGCCCAGGTTCCGACCGGTTTATGGTCGCAGGGGCACCAATGAGTGGTCGCCCGGTCCGACTAGTTCATAGTCGTAGGGGCACCAATGGGTGGCTGCCCGGTTCTGCACGTTGTGGCCGAAGAACACCAACGAGAGATGTTAGGCCTATGCGGCGATGGAAGTCAGTGATGGACGAGCGTGTCAGTGCGAGAAGAATTAAAGCCTCGTACATTTGTTCACAGACGGATCTCTGGCATTGGTCGCACGAGGACGAGCGACATGTCAGTCTGGCCGTGACGGCGCGTTATAATTATTGTGTGATTAGGGTGAATGAAATTCACTCTGGCGTAATGCAAGACTCTAGTGCTCTATGGTCGAGTGTGACGTCATTCGTTCATTCGGTCAATTTGAGTTTGACACATCATTGACTTTGGTGGGGCGCGCGGAGAATCGTGGTCAGTATCGCTATGAACCTCGACCGAGCACTACGTGTCTAGCAGAACGCTCCTAGTTCGGTTGAATATACTTGGTTATAGATCGCGAGTGTGTCTGTAAAATGTGTAGTCAGTGATTGATGCAATTGAAATATGGTGATTCGTGTATTAGGTTGTCCTCTCTCCTCGCCCGTAAAATCCACGCAGATTGTAAGTGCAAGCTTACAATGGGCTACTAAGAGGCCCCAGACCCGAAGTAAACCCCATGTGCCTGCACATATTTGAAACTTGTTTACAAGCAGTTATGAGTCAGTGGTATTCTTTGTGAGTGTATGTGTAATTAGGGTCAATTATATGATATGTATCTACCTACCTGTCATTTCCTTCATACTATATGTTATATCTCGGCAATGATATAATGATAATTGAAAAAATACTAGCAAACATTTCATTTCAGTTTTCTGTTTTTAGAATGAAAAGGCTCCTTGAGGTCAATTAAACATTTTGATTCGGTTTAAAAGCTGCAAAATATTTGAACTAGGTAGTGTAAAATCACACAGCGATTGCTGCTTTAGTGCTACAAAACACTTCCAGTCATCTCTTGTCAAGACAGTCTTCTGTTTGTCTTATTAAATCCAAATAAAACTATGTCCAAACACAAACACCTAAGTACTTGTATCTAGGGGGCGAGTCGGGGACCGAGTGATCCCCCCTCCCGAGGAGGGTCAGACCGAGAGGAATGGCCCTGGGTCAGCCGGGGTGCGAGGGATATGTCGCAAGACAACCTCACCTTCGGCCTAGCACATCGACCCACAGACGGCGTGCGGTTTAGTCGGTTCGAGTCCGACATCTAGGGAGAAAACATTATTCTGCACTAGCTTTTACCCTCGTCTCTGCCTGCGTGAATACCGGTTATAGCCTGGCTCTTTCCAAGCTCTAATCTATTAATGTACCAAAGTTCACCAGGATATTTAAAAAAAAAACAAATTCATATAAACTTTAATTTCCTGTTTGCGCTCCTTTAACCCATTTTTCACGATAGAAGGTAGCCTATCTTCATCACGATTAATACAGTGATTTAGGCATGTAAGCAATGTCGCTGCCAACTAGCTTAATCAGCCATTCAATTAACTGCCTAGGCAGTTAACTAAACGGCGCCATTCAATTAACGGCCTGAATGGTGTTCAGCCATTTAATTAAAGGGCTAGGCCAATAGCTTGGTTCGACGTCATTTAACAACTTGCCTAGCCATTTAATTAAACAGTTAAAAAAATGACTTATTTCTGCATGGTTATAAAAAAAATAACCACGCCTTTTTCTTTTAGCCTTCTAACCTAACCTAACCAAGTCGGATTGCGCAGCTATCACAATAAACCTATCACTAATTTTCTATGAATACACCTCTGTCTACCCCCTCGGGGATTTACAGGTGTAAGTATATGTATGTATGTATGTGATTTTCTATCTTATTTCGAGGTAGTGCCCCATCTTACGATTGGCCTAAGCATTAGCCAGCCAGGTTATTAAATGATGTAATAAATGAGACGTCTAAATATCATTCAGGCCGTTAATTGAATGGCGCCGTTTAGTTAACAGCCTAGGCAGTTAATTGGACGGCTGATTTAGCTAGTTGGCGGGGACATATACATGAACATTAATATAATCTAAATATTATTATGTAAATTGAATGGCTCTGAGTATTCTTATCAAAAACTTTTGTTTCAGTATCCAACGCTCAATGCGTTGGCACACGCTCAGTGACCTTTATAAGATGGTCTGGCGTCACTCCGGAGACTGCTACTCCCGTCTTCGTGTATTCTGCCAGCGGTGACGAGGAGTCTCTAGCAGGTGCCTGCCTCGCAAGGTGTAGGGAGCTGGAGGATTGTGCTGCAGTAGTTGTGGCTTATGGTAGAGGAAACTGTCAAGGAATAGCTGACAGCACTAAGTCTAAGCTAAAAGTTGACCATGATGTCGGGTTTTTCAAGAAAGTTTGTTTAGAACGTAAGTTATGAATTTGTACTGATTGACTTAAGCAATTTTAGTGTCATAAGATAGCATAAGGAATATTGATTTCATTTCATGTAAGACATTTTTAGCGGGGAACGAAAGTAAAGCCATGTAATATCGTATTTTTCTTTGATTTCTATCTCACGAATTCAAAATATAAATCAGTCTAGGCCATCAAGCTAAGGACCTCCATTCCAGGGTGAACGTTTCTAATCGTGCCCACTATTCTTCAGGCTCCACCATCAGACGAGATGCAGTAAATTGAGGACTTCAATATAAATAATATGAAATATAATAAAAATTTAGTCCATAATCCATACTCCTAGTATACGAGATCTGAATAGCATTTTTATCGAGTAGAAGATTACTGTTGCGTCTAACAGTACAAGGCAAAGAGGCTTTATGACATGTTAAATTAATAGTCAATTGAATAAATTGTCGAAAAGATAAATGTTAAAATATTTGTTATTCCAATAGTCCCAGAAGACTGCGCCAATCGATGGTGGTCTTTGGAGAACACTCCCGGCTATCACTTGCATTCAGAAGGCTCCCACCTGAAGGTGATTCTCAACGCCACCGTGTATGACTGTTATGACGCCGTTTTTTCGCCGCACGGAGATAGATTATTTCGGTAAGTATTTATGCTATGTTTGTACAAGTTTTTCGAAGGCCTGATGGCCGTTGGAGCAGACTAGTCCTAGAGTGGAGACCGCAAGAAGGCAGGCGAAAGGTAGAACGCACACTTGCACGCACATTGATCGTACAAGTTTTTCAAGAAGGGCATCCAAAAGTTCTTAGAGATTCGACAGCACGCAGTGTGACGCCCCAGATGTTGAGGAGGGCCAGACCGAGAGGAATGGCCCTGGGTCAGCCGGGGTGCGAGGGATATGTCTCGAGATAACCTCACCTTCGGCCTAGCACATCAACCCACAGACGACGTGCGGTTTAGTCGGTTCGAGTCCGACATAACCACCCCCTCCGGTTCCGGAGGGGGGGGGGGGGGGGTGGGGGTATACGTGGGGATTTCCCGCACGTAAAAAAAACGGCCCAGATGTTGCACAAGTTCATAGGCCACAGTAACTGCTTCCTATCAGGAGGGTCATGTACTTGTCTGTCACGGGTCACCTCATCATCATAATTATATCAGCCACACATAGTCCACTGTTATACATAGGCCTCTCCTATAGACTTCCAGAACGACCTTGCGAGCGCTTCCCGGTGACATTGATGAGGTCGCCCTTGCACCTGGCCGTCAGGTGTCACCTAGGTGGTATAAAAATAGAAGTGCTGAAAGCAGCATATCGGTGTAGGTATGTGCTGATTGAATGACAAGGCTCTTGCACAGGAATTCTTCCGTTGGTATGACGGTAGTCGCTTTTATGAAAGCCATATAACCTAATTAAAAAGGAGGAGAAGTAAACGGACCTCAAGTTCATAGGTTCGAATGCAATCGGAATGACTTTATAATGATTATGACTGTTTTTTATTCCGTTGTACGTTGTTACGTATTTACAAAATGTATCCACGAATAGCACCTGCCACAAATGTTGATAGGTGCTGTTCGTGGAAAAGGCTATATGTGCTATTCGCTCAGGTGCTATTCAGCTGGGTGCTCTAAGTGGACTACACGAAGGAAATGTCTCTAAGTAGATATATACGTATTCTAAAACACCATAGAACCCAGAACTAAATTGCGTCAAGCTTTTTTTTATTCTTGGTTGAAAAATTCACAAAGTATAGTCCATTTAACCACCCTAATGGATGTTTTAGCGTAAAAAATAAGTCTATTTTCCTCCCTGTGTAAGATAAATAATAGATTTAAGTAAACCATTTTTCTATAATCACCCTGTACCTACATACAATAAAAAAGTAAATTAGTGAATGAAAGTTAGTTTAATGAAAATAAGTTGATTTAGAGTAAATCATGGAGGAATGAAGTAAATCACATTCTGTTCTCCATGGAGTAAACACGTTAACTTTCAATTGTAATACAATAGTTCAAAGCAAAAGTTGATCACATTGTTGCTCTTTTTATTTATTCGATTCATGTGACAAATTAGCTCTTAGGTATGGTTTAACAATAGTCTCAAAAGGTCAAAAGTGACTGTACTCATTCTAGCTGTTATATCAGCAAACTAAGGCAAGTATTAGGTGGAGACGTATATATTTATTTCTTAAACCTGTTCTGGCTGTGGGTGATGATGAAGGGCTTCTGAATTCTTATATATTAACAGAGACCCATTTCCTACCATGCTTAAAAATTGAAAGGAAAAAAAACGGGATGAATAAAAATTTAGAGGTCTGACAGGAAACCTCTTTCACCCTTTTAAAAAAATAGTGATGGCATCTATAGGTATATCTATCAGATAATTTTACGTAATAGGTAGGTAGGCCAAGATCTTGTCAAAGTCGTGAAGAACGTTATTATCATAGCAGGGTGACAACTGAGCTAGGCAGCATTATATACAACAGACAATCGCTAGGAACTTTGTAAAAATATATAGCGGAAGATCAGTTTTAAGGACCCCAAATAAGGTACGATTCATCGTTACGATCCGTCGCTTCAGACCGATCGGAACGACGGATCTGTAATGTATCTTGTGATCTGTAACGATTTACTTGATCGAAGACGACATCAAAAACCCATGCAATCATTCATGATGAATCGTACCGTATATGGGCCCTTTAAACTTGTGACTCCAAAAATCGCATAGAGAAAGTGAATCAAAACTTATTACACGTCACCACATATGTCACGTGACATGCAAACTGTTACACCAAGACCCTGCCAAAAGACCCTTTTGTATCCCACTCTCCGTCTAAAATAAAGTGGCTTCTAAAATAAGTGCCGCTGACCCTCCGGACAAATGGCAATTCGTTGGCTGGCGTTTGATGGAATAGAATTTGACGTTTATGACATGTGTTAACGACTGTCAAATGCGTCAAATCCCATACATTCGTCATTCTATTCCATCAAACGCATGCCAATGAATTGCCACTTGTCTAGAGGGGCTGGTATTTATTCGAGTCCCTGTGGCCTTGTTGTGTCCCGGTGGAGAAAAATAGGGCCACCCTATTTCTTCCTGTGGGTGTCGTAGTAGGCGATTATGGGATAGGGTTATTCTCTATCGGACAGTAAACATATACAGCTCATGACTAAGTGCCCGCAAGACGGCAATAGGCTCGCTCCCTATTACGTGTGATTTAGGTTCATAGTTGGTGAATTGTGGGTGTTAATATACCTCTGCCTACCCCTTTGGGGATTTATAGGCGTGAGGATATGTAGCGATATCCATTGTCCAGTGTTGAATAGAATGACAATTGTATGGGATTTGACGTTTATCACATGCGTTAAAGACTGTCACCGATTTGCCACTTTGCCACTTGTCTAGCGAGGCAGACACGCATCGACATAAACTCTCTACAAAGGCTTTAGGTATTTCAAACTACTGACATGCATCCAATTCTAAACATATTACTTGTTGATGGAGGTATATCACTTGTTTTATAAGTTTTGTTGCAGTATAAACAACTTTGTTGCAGTATAAACAACTTCTAACTATTAGATAATCTCCCGAGGAGGGCCAGACCGAGAGGAATGGCCCTGGGTCAGCCGGGGTGCGAGGAATATGTCAAAAGACAACCTCACCTCCGGCCTAGCACATCGACCCACAGACGGCGTGCGGTTTAGTCGGTTCGAGTCCGACATAACCTCCCCTTCAGCTCCGAAGGGGGGGGGGGGTATCCGTGGGGATTTCCCGCACGTAAAAAAAAACTATTAGATAATCTGTGCTATAAGTAGGTAGGATAGGAACATCAAGCACGAACGTCTGAGCTAGTCTAATGTAACTACATGAACATGTGTACCTATAACTGCAATGTGTAATGGTATCATTTAAACGACGTCTATAATAAAAACTTTTTGTATCTTTCAAAGATCAGCACAATGGGTACTTCCCCAAGGGGAGTTCGATGCCGAAATGATTTCAACTTCTGACTCTGCAGTCGGCAACTGTATCCTAAACCCGGAGAACAGATTCACCGAGCCGGAGTCCTACCGAGTTTCAAATTACTACACGTTTTATATAGAAAACCAATGTAACCATGACTGTAAGTAGACTTCAGATCAATTGACTTAATGTTGTAGCCACTTATATATATGTACTAATAGGCAGCTATAGGCGAAGCTATCTCTATACTAGAGTTTGTACTTATATAGTTTAGGCTCGAACCATAATAATAGTGGTATAAATTTAAAAGTGGTCGTAGGCTCTTGAATTCATTTTCCAGGCCCGGAAAATAAAGGCTTATTATTAACAGCTCCTCTAAAAATGTAATATTGCGTTCTTGCCCCTCATTCGTCATTCTATTCTATCAAATGCCGGCCGTCGAATTGCCACTTGTCTAGAGGGGCAAGAACGCAATATTATATTTTTTACTTATCGAATTATATGCACCCATATAAATTCTATGTGCAATAAATGAATTTTTAATATAACATTCTACAAATTATTTACTATCACTATAGTTACCGGCATATATCTTGACCCCAGTTCGTGAGGGAAGCAATGCAGGCACGTGCGAATTTTGTTTGATATATTTTATAATTGGTGGATTCGAGCCCCTCCGCTTCCATCACACCTCGTGCTATCCTAAAAAAACTCCCAAAAAACGCGTACTGCGAATGTAGATAACATTTTGTGACGTCGCTGAGGTCAAGATATATGCCAGGAATTATATACTTGAATAATATCTTTCTAGATCCAAAGAAGATAGATCGATGTTCCTACGAAGAATACTACAATCAAACGTTGAAACACGTAGAATTCACAATCAAGAATTACACTAAAGACGAGGTAAGTTGCCTTTGTGCTCTTTTATAGACTGTATACATGTTTATATACATTTTGAATTGTGGCTCCCGCTCCACAGCTCTTGAACTCTGTACCCCTAGCACGAAAAACTGGCGTAATCAAATCGTACCTTTACAGAGCTCACCGGCTTCACACATACGCAGGTTCACAGTAGGAAGGCGGCCGCCTATCGATATGTTTACGATAGTTTTACGTGCTAGAGGTACTGTAGTCTCTCTGTACTGTATGTGTAATTAATGTAATTATATTTTTTATACATATATGGCAGTATTGCCACCTGCATCGTCCATCTTAGAAAACCTAATGAATGACACACTAGTTCCGTAAACTGCACTGTAAGCTGCCACGTAAATCAAGTCATTTCTTTTTTATTTCATTGTAAAAGTTACAATTTTTTATTGGTAATTGTTTTCACAAGGTTTGTGTCTTAATTAAATAGGCTACGGTAAGCTCACGGCCCTTCTTTTGGTCTTGCATATAATTTATTATGATAAAGTAGTACTAAGAAAAAAAACACAATTAGATTGATATAGAAATATTAACACCTCGGAGTCCAAGGTCAGCTTACTCGTTTTCCTCCTTTTGATTGGGTTATACGATTTTTATGGGAGTGACTGCAGCTTAACCTCCCTAAGCCGAGAGCAAAGCCTGCGTCATAGCCTATATAGTTTTTTTACAGCACAGAGGTGGCAGACAAGCACACGGCCTACCTGATGGAAAGTGTTACCATGGCATATGGACGTGTGCAACATCAGGGGAGTCACAATCGTGCTGCCGACGCTGTAAACACAGATAGCTTCTGTGCCGTCAGCGTAGAAGACAGAGCAGAAATAGCTCTTGGTCTTCCCACTGACAGCACAAAAACTATCCAGTGAGCTCTGGCTACCCTACTCACCGCCGGGAACACAACACGAGGTTATTATGGCCGCGGTATTCTGTAGGGCGGAGGTATTTCCCCAGTCGGACTGCTCAATTGGACGGAAATACCGTCGAGTCCTACCTCCTCACCTGTCAATTAGCAGGTGTATCGGCTTGCAAGCGAGTTGGCATAGCCTTGAAGGTATTTGTGAAATCACCTACACCCGGTACCTATTATTTTCATCAACTTTTTCTCACCTACTATTTCATATCAACAAGTTAAGTATCACTGTGAGAAAAACTAAAATGTTTTTCCTCATCTGGCGTGTAGGTCAACACAGTAATACAGAACGAACATCATTAAAATATGATTATAAGTGTGTAGTGTTATCAACATACATGCACGCTATAACTTAATGCTACAAAATTATCACAGGTAGGTAAACGGTTCAAGAAAAAACACTATAGGTACTTAATCGTTTGCAGTGTTTAGGTACGATTCAAAACTGTATAGTCAATGACAAAAGTAGCTTAAAAAATTCTAATTTATTGAACACTGTAGCCCCTAAACCTACACAACATTAAATATATTAACATTGCCCACTGGGGATCATAAATCTACTAGAATACATCAATATATTCCAGTTTATGGTTTTAGTTTTAATCAACTTATGTCGGTGACTGTACTCTATGCAAAAATATTTATTTAGGTTGATGGAGTATTTCAAGGACAGTATTATGATCGCAGATGATCACTGAACACCATTTTTCTCAAAGCACGCCATTGGTTTCTTATCACTACAGATTCTAGTCTTATTTGTACGTTTTTCGATATTTCAGGTGTCGTAGGGGGTTAACGGGCACACTTATGGGACGTTTCTGACAGTCGTTAACGCATGTCAAATGTGTCAAATCCCATACATTCGTCATTCTATTCCATCAAACGCCGGCCAACGAATTGCCACCTGTCTAGAGGGGCTGATACCCTTTAGATACGATTGGCACTCTACCTCCCATCACACAGCGTAGCGTGGGAGTTCATGTTCTTATGTAGCTTGTAACTAAGTTGCAGTGTCGTGCAGTTTTTACTAGTTTTTACCATGGTAAAAACACGCACTGTCGTGCTACGCCACGTGATGGGAAGCAGTGTGCCAACTGCAAGGGTATGTTGACCCTTATTCCTTAGATTTGTATTGTACCTTGTCCTTGTGAAGCTGAAAGTTTGTCAGCGCACGCACTGACAAACTTTCAGCTTTTATAAAATTACGATGGTCTGGCGTGCGCTGACAAACTTTAAGCTTTATAAAATTGCGAAGGTCTAGCGTTCACGGGCTCTCAGTCTATAAGCATCAGTCAAGGTGAAGCTATATTGACATGCTTGTCATAAAGAAAAACTTTTTATTAAACAGTGCAAGACATCGTGTGAGATAGCTGAGCGTTTCGTATGCCGTGGGTTCACGTGGATTTCAGAGAGACAGGCTAAGGGTACCGGAGTGAGGGGGCTGTGTGACCTGCACAGCGAGGATCTCATCACTACTGGCTCTTGGCTGCTGAGGCGTATTTCAGCTGCTACTTACTACCGTAGAGTGATCTGTCTTAATAGTAAGTAGCTTTGATTCATTGTGTCACCTTAGTTGTGGCATGTACCTAGGTAATGCTGTTGCACTAACATAATAGGTTGGACAAAAATGCTTAATCTACACATCTCTACTAAGTAATAAAAATCTCACACTGCATATTTTTGAGTCTTGGGGTTACGTTAATAACTTTTTCGACCACCCTTAATCATAAAGTGGTGTTTATCACATGGCTTTTACACTCATACTATGCTATTAAACACTTGTGCTTTTTTTTTCTTGATCGCACTAGTGTTTTATTTTATATTCCATCAAATTAAGTTGGTACCTCGCTGAAAGATATTATATATGCATTCTATTTGCTCTTAACTTAACTGGGTTATAGTTTTATTTTTAAATCTCGGCAAAAGTTTTGACTTAGATACGTTTCGTTTCAACGTAAGACTAAAAATAACACTATTTAAAAAAAAAAAGTAGTGTACCACCTTGAATATGATAAATTTTCAACAACTTATTTACTTTAATTAATAATTCAACGTGAAACAAATTTATAAATACATAAAAATTAGATTTTTTACATTTTGCGTTTTGGCTGTTTAGCGTAATTGCTCGTGCCTACGCTCCAATCTGCGCGCGCATAGATAACACGCCGCGCGCTGAAAAAAATATATTAGCGCGGCGTTTTCAATTCAACAAATTTTCCGTCTGTGCTGTGAGCATTGTTTATTAGTACGAATAATTGATCAACAAGTTTAAAATGTCAATGTCTAGTGTAGAAGAAGACAGTTACGTTGATTTGACGCCGCCGGAAATATTAAGCGTGGCACGAAATGCCAGTGATCGCCTTTTGCCTCCAAAATTCAGGGATAAGTACATGGCAGTTTATGAGACGTTCATTAAATATAAAATTTGTTGTTTTTACTCGTAAGTGTGTCGAAAAACTTTGTATGACACACGTGAGGTATGGTCATTACACTCTCGGTTTCCTTGCAGCCCTCGCCTTCGGCTCGGGCTGTGCAATATCACCTCGAGTGTAATGACCAACTTACCACACTTGTATCATAAATAACTATTATGATTCAGCACTGAATCGAATTTCAGTTTCAAGTCCAAGATGGACCATGACTTATATTCTAAAATAGAATTACTTCCTAGTCAGTAAGGAAATAAGCTTTTTTTAATAGGTACCACTTAGGTAGCAGATAAGTATAACTCCATGTAAAGTTGTGATAGTCGAGAATGCGGTAATCTAGGGCCGTATGTGCCTTTGTAATTATGCCAGACACATTAACAAATATACCTAGTTAGTTTGTTCATTACTAGCGATCCGCCCCGGCTTTGCACGGGTGGTAAAAATGTTCCCGTGGAAATCCAAAATTGTCTATGTTACTCAGGGTGAATGTAGCTTTCCAATGGTGAAAGAATTTTTGAAATCGGCACAGTAGTTTTTGAGTTTATTCAAACATACAATTTTTTCCTCTTTATAATAGTTAGGATTTATTCATTGCTTAGTATGTTACAGAATACTGAGCCCCTATCATTCTTATCTCTTATAATGAGTGCTTGATATTTAAAAAATATATTTCGCTGTCAGTAAAAACTGGGTTATTCCGGCAATTTCCAAACATAATTTGTGCAGCACAGTAGGGTGGTATGCAGAAATAATATCTTGTTTTATGCCACTTAGCTGTAAGTGGTTACCATGGCCGATGAACGTGAGCAACGTCAGGGGCGTAACACTCGCGCTGCCGATAATGTAGAAATCTTTTAATACCCTTCATAAAGATATAAACTTAATATTGAAGTCGCTTGGAAAAACAGTAGCACAAGAAATATTTTTTTGCAGTAAGTGTGGAATGCGAAAGAACAGAGATGCTAGTGACGTATAAACCGCACGGAGTGTTCCGCGGGCGCGTGTACGTTCCCGGACGTGGAGAGCAATGCGGTTCGCGCGGAACAGGAGGCTACGTGCGGCTGAGACTACCCCTACAAGGAGACTGTGATGTCAACTTTGCTTACGGCATCTCTAATGGACCTAATGGAGTCATTAACAAGTAACTAGATTAAAGTCGATAGATAGAAATAATTATTAATAAGTTACCCTTTGGTCTTTTACACAAAACGCGATACGACCCGTGACGTACCGTCATGCGGTATCGTTTATCGTTTCTCGATGCGAAGTCGTATTATGGAAATCTATGACGAAAAATGGAAACAGACAGACGCGACATCACAACGTGTCACAGTGTCAACGATAACCTTATCGGAGATAGAGACAGAATCAGAGTTTTTTTTTCGAAATGTGAACCACATTATACATTTTCTCTGCTTAAATACACAGATTCTAGATACACAAAAGTACCTACATCGATTTCTTTCAAAATTATTCATAACGATAGTCATTTTAAGAAGAAATATAACGGAAAATAGGTAAAGAAGAAAATGAATCGCATGTCGACACATTTGGAATTTTTATCAGAGCATTTTGGTTCATGTAAATTCGTTCCGTAAACCGAAGCTCTTCAGTCTCTGACTAGCCATGCCATCATGCATACATTATTTCTCAATTTATACACTTACCTGCTTATCTTAGGACTATGGCGTACGTCATGGTGATGATCCAGAACAACCCAATTATCCAGACGGCAGGGGACCGCTGGGTGCGAGTGGGGTGTTCCCCGGGATCCGGCACGCGTGCAGCCACACACGTCAACGCTACTGTTGCGGTTAGGGAAGTTGGGTGAGGATATATTTTTCTTTTCATTAGTTGGATACGGTTGTAAATTTACATATAAAGTTGTATGAATAGTGCTACCATATCTCCTTTTGAACTGTATCTAGTTGTATTTAAAAAGTTGAAGCCCACCGTAATTCCTATAACTGTAAGAAGGCATCTTTAAAATAACATATATATAACGAGGAGATACGGTAGCACCTATACATACAACTGCTTGTTATATGATAAACAAGCTCGGAAATGAGCTGTACGCTCAACTATGCTACTCAAGAAAATATTGTATTTAGACTAAGCAAATGATTACAAGTAGACCAAAAAACAAATTGCCCGCTGAGTTTCTTGCCGGAGTCTTCCCAGGTCGGGGTCGCGTTTCGAACCAGTTAAATGTTAAATGGTCTATACGGCATAAATGATTTTTGACATTGACTTTCACTATAGCTTTCAACTTAGTAAATGGTTTGAATAAGGTATTAGTGATTAGGTGGGATTAACTTAAAAATTAACTCTACATGAAGTTACTTATGTTTTTACAAGCTTTTATTTAACTTGCAATGTATGTTTGTTCGGGTGGAATCTTACAACTCAATTTTAAGGCACTTGCCCTCAACCGATTGAGCTGAAATTTGGTATGCACGTTCAGTTCGGATGACAATGCAAGAAAAAAAAGAAAAAAAAAAAAGATTGTTTTTAAAAAGGTTTTTCGAATATATCTTATTGACATTGACTTTCACTATAGCTTTCAACTTAGTAAATGGTTTGAATAAGGTATTAGTGATTAGGTGGGATTAACTTAAAAATTAACTCTACATGAAGTTACTTATGTTTTTTTTATAGCACTTAGGTGGCAGACAAGCACACGGCTCACTTGGAAAGTGGTTACCGTGGCCTATGGACGTGTGCAACACCAGGGGCGTTACAATCGCGCTGTCGACCCTGTTAGAACAGAGAGTTTCTGTGCCGTCAGTGTAGAAGACGAAGCAGGACAAGCCTTTGGTCTTCTCACTGACAGCACAAAAACTACCTAGTGAGCTCTGGCTACTCTACTCACCACCGGGAACACAACACGAGGTTAATAAGGCCGCGGTATTCAGTAGGGTGGAGGCACTTCCCCAGTCGGATTGCTCAATTGTCCGGAAATACCGTCGTGTCCTACCTACAAAAACTACAAACCAAAACTTCAGAGATGACTTCCAAAATTAGGTCTAAAATTATATATATTTTTTTGAATACAATATTTTTAACATCAGAACGAACTACAAAACGCCACCGTCCGTCAGCGAGAATGAGATCCCATCCGCGGTGAGCCCTGCCGGGGCAAGCGCCATATACGGGGCAAGCACCGCCCCGGTGACCATGTATGTGGTGCGGACTCTAGACGACACTGGGGCAGGCGTCGTGTCCCTTGGCGAACCGCTTGAACTCAGGATTGAAACGACTGGTAATGTTCAGCTTCAGTAATCTATATATATATATAACTCAAAGGTGACCGACTGATATAGTGATCTATCAACGCACAGCCCAAACCACTGGACGGATCGGGCTGAAATTTGGCATGCAGGTAGATGTTATGACGTAGGCAAGAAAGGATTTTGATTAATTCTACCCCTAAGGGGATAAAATAGGGGATGAAAGTTTGTATGAAACTTTGTCAATTTTAAACCGATCGGGCTGAGACTTTACATGCATAAAGCTACTATGTTGACTCAACACCAACCGATAACCGATATCCACGCGGGCGGAGCCGCGTGCAACAGCTAGATTTAAATATATTTTTTAAGATTCCGTACTTCAAAAGGAAAACACGGAACCCCTATAGGATCACTTCGATCCGTCTATCTGTCTTTCTGTCCGTCTGTCTGTCAAAACCTTTTTCTCGGATATGTGTGGATAGACCAAGTTGAAGTTTATAGCAAATCCAACCAATAAAAAACCACAAAGACCAAAAAGTCTGTAACCTCTTACAACTATGAAATAATCAAATTTCTAGGTCCACATAATAAAAAGATGTAGCCGTTTATCAAACATAAGTTCATTCCTTGATTCAGTTTTGTACGGACCCTTCAGTATGGGAGTCCGACTTGCACTTGAAATGTATATCATTAGTGTGGACTTGGATTTAATCAATTAATCAATTAGCCTATCACAGTCCATTGATGGACATAGGCCTCTCTTAATGACTAGAGAGGTGAGCGACAAACCAGTGCCTTTTTTTTACGTGCGGGCAATCCTCACGAATACCCACCCCTCCGGAGCCGGAGGGGGAGGTTAATGTCGGACTCGAATCGACTAAACCGCACGCCGTCTCTGGGTCGTAGTTCTAGGCCGAAAGTGAGGTTGTCATGCGACAACCATTTTCGAAAGAATGATTTTCTTACATTATGACACATTTGATGTGTAGAGAAATAGCCTGCCGTCAGTCTGCCTATTTCCTTAGCTTTTAGCACCGGCGTGGAATCAACTTTGTAAAAAAACTATATATATCGCAACTACTTTCTAACATCTTATGTTCATCATCATCTGATGTTAGAAAGTAAGAAAATCATCCTTTTGAAAATGGTTGCATTGGTTTGTCGCTCAGCTCTCGGGCTATAATGTAAGGAAGTTTTGGCCGATGGTTTCCACGCTGGCCAGACGAGGTGGTACATGGTTTTATTTCGAGTTTTCCTTCTCTACTTCTTCTTATAGGCAGACGATATCACTTGGATTATTTAAAAGACTTTTTATTAGTCACATCACATAACATCGCAGTACGAGATTTATAATTTTTAAGTCACTAATTAAATTGTAGAGAAATATAAGTCATGATATTCTAAGCTAAGTTGGCTACACACGACACCTGGCCCCCGATTCTGCTAATTTTATATCATAACAAAACCACTGTCATTCCTCTGACATTACGTAAAATGTCATTAAATCTTAGACTTTATGGCTGAGCTTTAAAGTCCAAAATTAAAAGGAGAATGAGTTTATAACATTTTTCGTTCAGTCTACAAGATTGTCATTTAATTTTAGGTTTTAACTGTATAACATTAAAGTCTAAAGTTAAATGGCATTGGTTACAGTGTCTGTGGAAACGCAGAGGTTTTGCTATGAAAAATATTTAGCAGAATCAGGGCCCTGTTTCGCCTTCAAAAACATATAATTGCATTATTATCCGTAATAATAATTGCACCCGCATGACTATTGACTATTCAAGTTGCTGCCATCGGGTTTTGACTTGTGATTTTCTTTTATGGCATAAAAAGTTGGAATTATGGTTAGTCTTAGAACTTACTTAGGTAGTTCGGTATATAGCAACACCAAAGGTTTAATTTTCCGTTCAGTTTATCGCAGGTATAGCACATAACAAGTTATTTAAGTATGGTGAGTCTTACCCAATTATAGCCATTGTATTTTATTTAATGTAGGTAGATATAAATAGTTTAGTATTCACTCGCAAATAATTAGCATTTGCTGATGAATGACTACAGTTTTTTTGTTCTCCAGATAATTACGTTTGATCAGTCAGTCATGCAAGAGTGCAAGACTTGACATTGAACAAAAACGTTCAATGGTGACTTATTAGAAGTAATTTCATGTCTCATTGTGTACCTATTCTATTTATGTTTCGGTTCAGCTATTATCTAAGTACTTGTAGGTTATAAGACTACCTAAGTACTTTGATTTGAATCCAAGACTTCAAACGCGTCAAATTCCCATTTAATGTATAGGTACATAACACAGGTATATTTCATAAAAAATCCTATGAGTAACCCGATTGCAGCTCCGAAAGGTATGGACCCGGTAGTTCATACCTTTTTAGCTCATTATATACTAACTTGTGCAAGCAATAATCAGATTTTTTTATCACAGTAGGTAGGAGAGTAGGTATATGAAAATAGGGATACTTGAAGAAACAATATAACAAACTAGAATTTAATATATACCTACTATATTCAGAGGCGCCCCCCATGAGCGCGGGCCTGAGGGTGAGCGGTGGAGCCGCCCGTCACCCTAGCAGATGCACGCCTCCCCGCACCGGGGGCGAGTCGGGAACCGCGTGGGCCCCCTCCCAAGGAAGGCCAGACCGATAGGGATGGCCCTGGGTCAGCCGAGGTGCGAGAGATATGACGTCGACAACCTGACCTTCGGCCTAGAACGAGTCGTTTAGTTGGTTCCAGTCCGACATAACCTCCCCTTCCGGTTCCGGAGGGGTTTTTATACGTGGAGATATCCCGCTCGTGAAAAAATAAAGAAACTATATCAAGGGGTTATAATTTTATTATACTTAGTTACCCATTTCATTGTTTACGTCTTTGGTGCGTCTTTAAGCAGTGTCGTGAATCACACAACCTGTGATAATTTTTATTACAGATGAAAAGTATATTAAGGCCTATCATTTAGTAGCGTCGTCAAGGCTTGGAGACAGTTCGGTGCTACTTCTCGACAGTAGAGGGTGCCCTACAGGACAGGTATAATCATACTATTTTGTTAGGTTATAGAGTAACTAAAGTAATAATATTTCCAGACCTTCCACGAAAGGTACGAGTTCGAAGCCAAACGTATATAGTGACTGCTTATTATTCCGAACCTGACCCGAAAACCTGACCCGGTCGCGGGTTAGGTTACAAACTTGAAAAAAAAATGTAATATTCGTTCCGAACGTAACCCTGTTCCTAACCTGACCCGCCGTCTCGTTCCTATCATAACCCGAATTGCGCAGATTGGTAATTCTCAAAATAAAAAGTACAAATATTATGTGTCAATATCTGTATTTAATATTTAGTATCCGACATGGATAGGTATATAGAGTATATAGAAGGCTAAGCATTCAGTCTTAGTGGTTATTGATATATTAATTATAATAATTAGTCATTTTCTAAGCTGTTTGATTAGGTAAATAGGCAAGTAATTAAACAGGTCTGCGCAATTCGGGTTATGAATGGAACGAGACGTCGGGTCAGGTTAGGAAGAGGGTTACGTTCGGAAATTTGACTTTTTTTTTTCAAGTTTCTAACCTAGCCCGCGACCGGGTCAAGTTTTCGGGTCAGGTTCAAAATAATCGGTGACTGCAGACCGCAGCAATTTTTCACGTACCTACATTGAGAAGGCGCAATTAATTAAAACAATAACCACTATTATCACATTCAAGTTTATTTCACGGTACATTGTATCATATTATATTATGTATCTGTGACTGCATCTAGTATGTATGCGATTGGCTACGTTCGTACCTACCCTAACACTGAGAGTAACCACATATTCTAGCTTTAGATTATTTTAATGATTCTGAATTCTGATTCTGTCCAAAATAGAAAGTTTACTTCACAACCACTCGGAAACGGCAATCTGTTGCTATTTAGATCTTGGTGATCTAGTATAAATTCAGTGTACCTAATATTCCGTGTTACAGATTATTACGCCTTAAACGTTTTGAGTACCCACAGAGGCAGCAGAGTATAGGCTTCTTAATTGTTCAACTGTGTAATATTCCAGGTGGATTTCCCAGAGTTCACTCGGTCTTGGTTGAGTGGAACACAGCGGCTGTCAGCTCGATTTAAAGCGTTCCGCTTTCCTACATCGCATGTTGTGCGATTCTCGCTCTTAGTCCGGTTCTGTGATAATAAATGTCCACCGGTAAGTTAATATTGCCCTATACCGTTGTGCAAATACTTATTAGTTACCAATTTCTTATTTTAGGAATCCTTTACAACTCAAATACGTAAACTTAAACTTAATCATATTAAAAACAGCCAGCCAGTAGGTAAGAACGATTAGGCAGGTCAGGAGTTTGGCTATAGGTAAAGATGACTTTGCAGTTGACATGATTATAGCAGTATAAGTGACCTTTTTTGGATGAGTGCATAATTACTCTCATATCTACTCATCCATAATTCATCAGGTTCCAAATTAGAACAGGAAAAAATCATCAGAATGTTTTTTACTCGAATTTGGAGCCACCTAAGATTAAGGAACCCTTCATTGTACAGTAGAATTTGCTCAGAATTCTATCTCTGGTAGTGTGTACCTCTCTGGTGATGGGAATGGTATTTTCTCGACAAATCGTGACGGTGGACCTCGACAAAATCTTTGGTGTTCAAAGCAGTTTTAATGACCTCTGTGGCGTAGCGGTAGACCGTTTGACTGCTACGCCGTAGCTACGATTTTTTCACTGTGCGGGTTCGATTCCCGCTCACTGTAAGTATTTGATGCATGATTATATCTATTTACATTAGTCTGGGTGTTTATCTGTAGAAGTATATGTAATTTAATTACGTATTTAGAAAAGAAAATGTATCTTAATAATACCTATGTGGGTATATCCGCATTTTAGGAGTCATTCTAACATAAGGTTTGTTGGCGCGGTGAGCGAGAAAGACTCGCTGACATCGCTGCTCGCGCCCGAAGGCGGCTCGGGCGTCGGAGGGCGCTTACAGACCTCCGCCCCCCATGAGCGCGGGCCTGAGGGTGACGGGTGGAGCCACCCGTCACCCTAGCAGAAGCAGGCCACGGCGGCGGCGCGCATTGTAGGACGATGCGCGCCTCCCCACACCGGGGTTGAGTCGGGGACGGCGTGGTCCCCACCTCCCGAGGAGGGCCAGACCGAAAGGGATGGCCCTGGGTCAGCCAGGGTGCGAAGGATATGTCGCAAGACAACCTCACCTTCGGCCTAGCACCACGACCCACAGACGGCGTGCGGTTTAGTCGGTTCGAGTCCGACATAACCCACCCCTCCGGCTCCGGAGGGGCGGGTATCCGTGGGGATTTCCCGCAGGTAAAAAAAAAAAAAAAACATAAGGTTTGTTGGGTATATGTATATGGCGTTGTGTATAGAATGTTCTACAATATTTATTTATTGCCCTTAAATAGTAATTGATTGACGATAAAACACTCATGCGTTTGCCCTATTAGGTACGTGGAACGAAAAACATAATTGTGCAAAATGTTACTGAGTCAAGTGTCAATGCACCTCTGCTATCTTTGAAAGGAATACATGTAGGTATTTTCTATTGCAGGCAGAATGCAACGAGGATCCAAACAGGTCTGTCCGTCAAACCAACGTCACCTTCTACCAGTGGGGTGACGAGGTCCCGGCGGCGGTCACAGCCGATGCCATGACCTCTCGCCGAGGGGGCGTGGTGGCCCAGGGTGGGGCCCCGCCGTGCACGCCCGCTGTCAATGGGGCCCTGTCGATGGAGTTGGATATGCTGGTCGGCTCCAGGGATATCATGTCTGCTGATACGCTTGTGAGAGCTGATCACCGTTCTACTGAGGGTAAGTACCTATTTGTCTTGTAATACAATATGTATTACAAGACTTGACTGTTGTTTATTTTATTAATGTTGAAATTTTGTTCTGCAAAATAACATTAGAATACATTAATTCTCATCATCCATACTAAACTAACAACAGGTTTATAGAATTCAAAGCGATATCCTTGGATAAAGGAAACCTTTGCTATATACCTTAAATTTCACACATCAGTCTGACAGTGTTTACCCTCACACAAAACTGTCAGCCAACCATGTAGGAAGCTTCTAATGCCCTGCTGGAAGAACTCCATGATATTGAAGTCATTAGGATAGAGAGAACGCTCTACAAAACTAAACCAAACCAATTGAACCGAACGTTAATTCTTCTTTCCGCGTCCGTAACTATATAATTCAATTCAAAATTAATCCAGTGACTGAACTAGATTACTCACTGGAATATCACCATTCCAGAGAGTAATCCAGTCCACATTATTACCGAAGCATTTTGCGCATGGCGTAGGATGTTGGGTGACCAATAAACTACACATAAACAAACTGCATCTACAGTAATGCGCATGTTACGCTGGTCAGCGGGTGTCACACTGCTAAAAAATCCGAAATGAGTACATACGAGAAAGCTTGTAACTACGTGGGCAGTAGCCGACAAAATTAAAGAAAAGCGCTTGCGGTGGTATGGTCATGTACAAAGACGCCCGGATGACCAAGCTAATGTAAAAAAGCATTTGCCTAGAACAAAAAGCATGCGTGGAAGACCAGCCTACATATGGCAGAATACGGTCTTAAAAGACCTGAAGGATGCTTAGCTTAACACAGACGAAGTACAAGACTGTGCTAAATGGAAGATGAGGCCAAGGAAGGCTGACCCCAGATGATGAGAAAAGGTCTAGTGCAAAGAAGATTTCAGAACTGGATTCACTTGCTGGACTGGAATGCTACTGCAATAATGTGAACCGGGCATTAATGCCGGGCACTGTACCATAGAACTTTTCGTTGTGACGTGTAATTAAATGAGTCCACTTTATATTATACTAGCTTTTGCCAGCGCCTCCGCCCGCGTGGATATCGGTTATCGTTATAAACTGTTGTCTATGTGTTATTTCAACGACCTCTGTGGTGTAGCAGTAGAACGTTCGACTGCTATGCAGGAGGTGCGGCTTCGATGCCCGCTCAGTGCAAATATTCTAAGATTCTAATCCAGACCAATGCAAATATTGATGCATATCAATATTTGCATTGGTCTGGATGTTTCTATGTATAATATGTATGTATTTACAAAAAAAAAGTATATCAGTATGTTTATCCTCATTCTAGATTCCATAACACAAGCTACTTAAACTATGCTTACCATGGGTCTAGATAGCGTTGTGTGGAATGTTGTAGAATATTTATTTTATTTATTTATTCTGATGTATAAGCTATATTATTGTAAAGTTTCATTATAATCCATTTAGTAGTTTTTACGTGAAAGAGTAACAAACATCCATCCATCCATCCATCCATCCATACTTAGAAACTTTAGTAGGATTAATTTATTCGACAGCTTTATATTTTTAACATTGAAGTCCTTTTTCAATTTTTTTTTTTTCAATTTTGTTAAGCGTCATTATCTGTACTTAGCATGTATACTTTAGAACCAATACATTTTTATTTTATTTTTTATTTTTAGCTTTCATTGTCGTCGAAATATATTCATAAGTACAGCGTATGTTTAGCGGAGGAGGACAAAGCGGCAGACAGCGCGATGGTGTGCATCCACGAGCTGCTGTTAGTGTCTCTGGCACTCGCCTGGCTCGCCGTGCAGATCATGTTGCTGATAGGTTGCTGCGTACTTGTCAAAAGGTAAGTAATTAACTATGGTATGATCGTGAGCGCTGTACCGCTCCTATGATACGATAAAGAAAAGCATGAGGTAAGAGCGAGCCAACGCTCACTGCGGTAGTTCGCTCGCTCTCATCTAATGCTCTTTCTTTCCCTTTTTTCTTTTACTCGACTGATAAGAAGGGTTATCTTTTTCGCGCGTATCTTGTATTTATGTTCGTTTTCTTTACTATCTCATATCTTCTGATCCACTGTACGGATTTCAATGATTCATATCTCAAATGGAAGGTCTTTATTTTGGCCTAAGTGTTCTTGGGTTGGTTTTTGGCGCCAAAATGTATGTGGTTAAAAAAATCACTCAATTTAATTACTGACGGAAATTGGAAGACGAATAAAAAAACGACAGATTCTGAAAACATCGAAACAAGCTTCATAGCAGGCGGTACCCATTTGAAATGTCGAACCAGATGAAAATTCACGGGTACAGCCTGGTATGGTATGGTATCACGGGCTGGTATCCGCAACTCCACGTCATGGCGCGGTTTTTGCGTGAGGGTGGGCATTTCACTCGCCTCCTATAAAGCTTGTTTCGATCTTTTCAGCATCAGTCGGAGTTATTTTTTACCTCGCCCCCGCCGCGCGTTTATCATGGGAGTGATACAATACAAAACTCGCGGTCACCTATAACGTTCCGCTTTCCTTCTGCTAAGGTCATATTATTTTTATTCTAGAAAAATATTGAGGCTTGCCATCTAATCTTTATCCTTCATATCATATATCTTTCGCAGTCGTTTGGTTAAACTAGAATTAAAAGCCTAAGCCGTTTATTAAATGCCAGCATCCAATCAAATGGCTACAAATCTTTGTACAGTAACCTCCAGCATCAGTTCTCGAGCTATTACAATCTCCAAGTTGACAGCGCTTTAAACTGATTTAAAAAATAGGAGGCTCACATTATATTTCCTTTTCAACATCTTATTAATTTTCTCATGTTTAAGTTCTCGTAGCTACATGCTACGACGGCTACGTGAAATTTCTTTTTTTTAATATATTAAGTGTAATACCTACTAAAATGAGTACAAGGGATATATGTCTTTGATAATCTAACACCTGGACATCTGAAGACCCGTGGCACCGTGCGGTTTTAATCGGTTCAAGTCTAACATAACCGCACCTGCTCGATATTTCAGAGGAGATTTTAGCACGAAAATAGAAGTATTTGTGTAGTCATTCTAAAAAAGATTTTCTTACAACAGATATCGTAACCTAGCCGAGCTGAGCATGCAGAAAGACTACCACTCGTTCGACAACGTGGGTTTCGACACCGGGTCCACCCATCGTCGAGTGCACTGGCCCGACCAGAACATCGACATACTGCACGCCACTTAGCTTACAGACTCACACCTAATGTTGTTCAACTTATAGTCATAGGAATTGTTAAAACTTATAAATTATTAACCTATATCAATAATAATAAATTGAATAATGGTTATTTCAGACATAACCTGCTAACAAAATGCATGGCGAATAACGACGTGAAAGACGCGTTTATTGTGAGTAGTAACCTAATGTCAGTATTGTGCTTTAAACTGTCAATGCGTGCGTTTCATGGGATGTATGCATATGTCAAGTTATACCGCAGTAGTAGCACAGTGTTACTACTATACATTGTGGTAGTAACCATTTTGCTGTATCTAGGTATAGAGTTTGTATATAGTCTAAAGTTATTACTAACCTACCTACTACTTCGAATAAATTTTTCGCACTGAGAGTGGCACCTAGATCAACTGTGGTTGCAGACAAGCACACGGCCCACCTGATGGTAAGTGGTTACCGTGGCCAATGGAGGACTCACACTCGTGCTGCCGACCCTGTAAACGAAGAGAGTTTCTGTCCCGACAGTGTAGAAGACCTAGCAGTAAAACCCTTTGGTCTTCCCACTGAGAGCTCAAAACCTCTTCAGTGAGCTCTGGCTACCCTACTCTCCGCCGGGAACACAACACGAGGCGGAGGTACTTCCCCAGTCGGACTGCTCAATTAGACGGGAATACCGTCGTGTTTTACCTCCTCCTCCCTCTTTTGCATAATAATTATATGATTTGAGTTCCTCCGCCACCGTAGCACCCCGTGGAACACTCAAAAAACGCGTACTGGGCATAGTACGCGTACAAGACAAATTTCTTCGCGGAAGTGCAAGCAATGACCGGGCAAGAAGATGAACGGTTCTAACGTAAAAGTTGATGATCAAAACAAATAATTCGTTTAGTTTTGAAAGTTGGTACGGTTACTCTTTAAGGTGCCCAGATAAACATACTAAAAATCCCCTAAGCCTAAGTACCTGAGACGGAGGTGGGGGAGGGGAAAAGGACCCTTTTCAGTGTATATTGAAAACTATTAATAGAAGCTCTTTAGTAACTTCTACAGTATTTATCTACATGAAATTTCCTATAAATAATCTATTTTAGACATTATTATTATAGGATCAATACTTCAATACAAGACGTCAAATGTAAAAAACTTTTTAATATGCGACTTTAGATCCCCCTGCTCCTGACATCCATTTTCTGCTGACTTTAAAGTGGTTCCACTTTAAAATGTAGTTGCCCTAACACTCTATTTAAAAAACTAAAAAGAATTTTTGGCAATTTCACTACAAATAGGGGATGAAACCTTACTATGGGCCTCATAAGAAGGCTCAAGGTCACCCAAAGGGCGATGGAGCGTGCTATGCTCGGAGTTTCCCTGCGTGATCGAATCAGAAATGAGGAGATCCGCAGGAGAACTAAAGTAACCGACATAGCACACAGAATCGCCAAACTTAAGTGGCAGTGGGCGGGGCACATAGCTCGTAGAACAGATGGCCGTTGGGGCAAGAGAGTTCTCGAGTGGCGACCACGCGCCGGAAGACGCAGTGTAGGCAGGCCTCCCACACGGTGGACCGACGACCTGGTGAAGGTCGCGGGAAGGGCATGGATGCGGAAGGCGCAGGACCGGTCATTGTGGAAATCCTTAGGGGAGGCCTTTGTCCAGCAGTGGACGTCTTTCGGCTGAAATAATGATGATGATGATGATGAGGGGATGAAAGTTTGTATAGAAGTCCGTCCATTTTAAAGTAGCAGCACGAAATAAATGGATACCTATTTCAGCGTTTTTCAACATTTCACTACTAACGGGGTAAAATAGGTAATGAACGGGGAACGAATTAAAGGTGACAAATACGCCACAGCCACTAATCCAGAAATGTCTACCAGTTCTTTACTATACCGGGTGCTCGGTATACCTGAAGAAACATCTTTTCGATAAAAAAGATAATGGAATAAGCACCAATCTCTCTCTGCCAAGCTGAGTTAATTTTGTCACGACTTATAAGCTGTCTTACATTTGACTGCTCGTATTTTTATTGTATTAATCCTACAGTAATAATGTTCTGACATAATTTGTAGGAAATTTAATATAGATATAAATGTACTGAAACAAACTGAACTTTCCCCCCTCCCTCTCCACCGGCTCCTGTCCCACCCTGTTCATCTGGGCACCTTAGAGAATAACTGTGTACCAACTTTCAAAGCTACACAAATTATTTGGTCTGATTTCTTTAATCTTCCAACGCTATCTACATAATATGTTTTAGATGGAAAATAGTTGAGCAGATTTTTAATACGAAACGTGTAATTATTTGGTCGGTGTACCTATCTACGTAGTTATAAATATAATATTACATCCTATTTCATTTACTTAATTACCTACTTTCAAATAATAATGTAAATAGTTTAGTTAGCATTTTACCGTAGCAACACACATTGTAAACATAGATATTTATGTGTAAATAAATGTTTTTAAATTATTTTTTTTTTGTTTTTATACCATCCCAAACCGTACATACATGCTGCTGAAATAAACGTAAGTATTTGTATGACCTGACATGAGAAAACAGAATCTAGGTTATTTATAAGGACTGCAAGCAATGTTGTATGCGCACGTTGCGCACGTTACGAACGTAGGTAGGTACTATGCTACCGTTCATCAGCGAAATCATAGAAGCAAAAATACATTTGAGCCAAGATGAAACGAATGGTTGACATAGAGACATTGCCTTGGTGTTTATGCGAGATAAGAGCAATCTATCCACCTTACAATAATACATCTGTGACCTAATACGACGCTTGCTGTCCACCGGGATCAGTCGGAGTTCCCAGAGAGAGCAGTTTCAATTGACCGACTCCGTTAGAGCCAAGTGGCTGGGTAGATATCCCAGACAATATGAAATTTCTTTAATTAGGCTAGTGCTAGGACTGGTAAACAAAATTCGTGGATACGCGAACTGTAACACTTTATTAACTTCTGATAGAATTTAAAACATTTTTTTTTTTCATTTTATAATCGCTCACAGTTTTATCAAAAACAAGGAATACTTAATTTACAGTACATTTCATTTGAAACTGAAAACACTTCTATATTTCTCGGGTCAACAGAGTCAACAGCAGTGTCCCTTAAAACACCCAGAAATGAGCACCTGCGGGTCTAAAAGGCCACATTGAGCGATTCCTCTATAAACGAGTAACTTTGTGAATTTACAGTAAATCTCATTTAAAGAATTTATAGGAATCTCCATAAATTTCGTAAAATGGTCAATCATATGAGCAGAATCGCAATTTCTTGTAAATATCGCTGCGTGACAAAATATTATATATCTTAATACGATTCCAATAAAGTGGCCTTTTTAGACCCGCTGGTCTTTTTCATTATACCTATTCTATGTCGAAGTACCTATATCTTTCCTTGTCATAGTGGTAATCTTCGTTTGTTATCATTATCCTTTGTTTGCTATCACTGTGTGGCATTAGGCGATGCGGTGTGAGGTGGAGGTGCAGACTGAGGCGCTGGCGGCGCAGCCTGTCGGCTGCTGCCTCGTGGCGCCACCTGCCGTACGCTCTGGCGATTCGATGCCGCATTGTAGTGGTACCCGTCGAATTTGTCACCCGTCGATGCTGGAGGGAACGTTGCTGTGCCCATGTACATTACCTAGGAAAATCGAAGTTGAAATATAGCAAATAGGATATTTTAAGTTATCATTTTTGCAATATGGTGATTACATTCAGCGCCATCTAGAAACAATTGATAGATGATAGATGGTGGCAGAGACGCACACGGTCCACCAGGCCCCCGATTTCGCTAATTTTATGACATAACAAAACCACTATCATACCGCTGACATTGTAATATAGCTGAGTGTTCAAGTCCAAAATGAATAAGATATATTCGAAAAACCTTTTTAAAAACAATCTTTTTTTTTTTTTTTTTTCTTGCATTGTCATGCGAACTGAACGTGCATACCAAATTTCAGCTCAATCGGTTGAGGGCAAGTGCCTTAAAATTGAGTTGTAAGATTCCACCCGAACAAACATACATTGCAAGTTAAATAAAAGCTTGTAAAAAAAGGAAGACTTTATAAAATTTTTCATTCACTCTGTAGATACTGTCAAAGTCTAAAATTAAATGACAATCTTGTGAGATTGTCATATTATTTTTAAACTTTGACAGTATTTACGTAAAGTCTAAAATTAAATGGCATTGGTAACAGTGTCTGTCGTACCGCAGTGGTTTTACCCATGTAAAATGAGCCTCTAGACAAGTGACAATTCGCTAGCCGACGTTTGGTGGAATAGAATGACGAATGTATGGGATTTGACGTAAATGACAGTCGTTAACGCATGTCAAATACGTCAAATCCTATACATTCTCCATTCTATTCTATCAAACGCCTGCTAGCGAATTGCCACTTGTCTAGAGGGGCTGGGCCCAGATGGAAAGTGGTTATATGTGGTGAACTATGTACGGTCAACAAAGGAGATACGGTTGCACTTTTTCTTATAAAATTAAATGTAAAAGTGCAACCGTATCTCCTTGTAGTACGTGTGCAACACCAGGGGTGATATACTCATGCTGCCAACCCTATACATAAACTCACGCCTATATCCCCGAAGGTGTAGGCAGAGGTGCTAGCACCCACATTTCGCCGGTTTATGTTTAGGTCCCAATTTAACCCAAGGCTATTAACTGGGCACTTATAAACCTGCGATAAATACATACATAACTTCGAAAGGCATCGAAAAGTCATTGGTGTGTGCCATGGAAAACCTGGGATCGAACCCGAGACCTCGTCTCAGCAGTCCAGGCCAACCCTATAAGAACCCTATAAGAACCTTCAAATGCCCTTCTTGAAGGAGGGTTAGTCGTTGTTGTAGTCACTTTGAAAAACCACAGCAGAGAGTTCATTCCACAGCTTGAGCATGCGTGCGAAGTATCGCAGCATCGTACAAATTGAATTAATCAATACATTATTAGCCTATCACAGTCCACTGCTGGACAAAGGCCTCTCTTAATATACGCCATTGCTCTCGATCCTCCGCCTTAATCACTCGATTAAGCTTAATAGTACTGTTTGAACCCACACGTCTGTAGAGTTGTTAAGGAGCGGCTCGATGGGGTTCGACTTCAACTTCTCGAAATTCGACGTTAGTTGATTTATTACCGCAACTTATAAATAATAATATAGTAGTTTATGATACTGTTGCATAATAAGGGTTCTTATAACACGAGTGTTATAAGACCAAGTTATGTACAGTGTGATACACTACTTTATCTACTCTCATACTATAATACATAAACTAATTTATTTTACAAAAAAAACCAAACTTTGTTTAATTTAAATGTAAAATGTTGGCGCCAAGGCGCAAACATCGATTGCGCATACGTGTTTATTTTTTTTTTTCCTCCGAATCGGCGGATTCTTTTTTAAAGTAGAGGTTCAGTCCAGATGGATGTTGTATAGGTGTATTATCGTTATAATTAAAAAGTTATTTAATGATATAGGTGTCCATACAAGACCTGTATCGTAATAAAACTTTTATGTTGGCCTGTGCGTAACGTTCGTCATAAGAGTTTTGATTTCAATCTTATAATCTTTGTATTATAGTATCTGTGTTGATAAATTACTATACGCACCTGTGGCTTGTACCCGTCGGGCCCAGCCTCGTACTCCACGAGCTGCATCCTACCATCAGGCAGGAGAACGTGGTAGGAACCAGTGGCGTGGTCGTCTTTCCTCTTCTCGTTATGACCAAAGTCTAGGCTAACCCCGTTATCCTGCACGTCGTATGAGAAGTCGTAGTTGGCTGGCAGCTAAAAGAATTGTCATAAGATAGGTACACACGTTTTAAGGGTATTTAGAGCAGGAAGTTAAGACTATGGCCTCCTATTTTATGCTACTCGCAAGCATCTTCTGACTTCAGTGTTAACTTTCCGATCGGGGTTTCGACGAATCATTAACTGCCCCTCTAGACAAGTGGCAATTCGCTAGCGGGCATTTGATGGAAAAGAATGACGAATGTATAGGATTTGACGTATTTGACATGCGTTAACGACTGTCATTTACGTCAAATTCCATACATTCGTCATTTATTCCACCAAACGCCAGCTAGCGAATTGCCACTTGTCTAGAGGGGCTGGTGTAGACATAGACATTAGCAAGGGATAGAAACGGTAACCGTAGTATATTTTTAAATTTGCTATGCATTGTGACGCAGCCACGCACCCTACAGAGTAAACGACTATTTAGGAGACCATAGCCTTATAAGGTTATACGGGACGTTTGATTTTAATGCCCGCAGGGCCTTGAGCACTTGAAAATAGACATAGGTATTCGTGCATATTAATATTTGCACTGAGCGGGACTCGAACCTGCGCCCTCTGTGTAGTAGTCGAATCCACTACCAACACGCCACAGAATTATAGTAAAATATTTCTTACATTTGCCTCAGGTGCCGGTTTCTTGCCGCCTATCTTGGGCGGTAAATATTCCTGTGCAAATACGTTCGACCATATTGAGATCAGGACCAGCAGAACAATCTGAAAGATCACACGTTAGCGGGTGTTGTGTAATTAATGACAGTGTACCTTTTTGTCGCGGCCTGAATGATATTCAGCCGTAACGTTTAGGTACTACATTTAATAAACGGGCTGGCTAATGCTAAGGCCATTCGTAAAATGGGGCACCACCCCGAAATGATGCAGTAGATATGTATGAATTATAAGAATTAAGCTGCTCAATCCGACTTGGATAGGTTAGGTTAGAAGGTTCGTGGTTCATTTTTTTTATAACCTTGCAGTAATAAGTTATTTTTCTAACTATTTAAATGGCTCGGCAAATAGTTAAAATGATCCAAGTCATTTGCCTAGCTATTTCATCAAATGGCTGCACATCATTCAGGCTGATAATTAAATGGCGCCGTTTAGCTAACGCCTAAGCAGTTAATTGGACGGCTGATTAAGTTAACCACAACTCAATATCTTAACAAGTGCCTAACTAATCACTCAATATTACGGTAAGTAACCTAACTACTTAATTTGCTATAAAAATGCCATGTTTGCTCTGAAAATAGCAATACTAAATAAATAAAAGTACCTATATCTACCTAAGTTATGTATGTTTTTTTATTGTAGGTAGGTCTCGTTAACATAACTACACTTGCCTGATGGTAAGCCGAAGGCAGTCTTAGGAAAAAGAGTCAGCATTTTTAGTGTTTCGGGTAGGTATCACCTCAATTTAAAAAACAAGTTAAGTATTTATTCATAAAAAGGTAGATAGCAGACAAAGATACTTTCGCATAGGTAGTTATTTAGAAGGTACTTTTATACTCGTAGATTTATTAAAATTGCCTAAATAAAGATAAGTAGGTAATAAATTTCGTTCGTATAGGGTAATTCACATTTCGAAAACTTTAGCATAGTTAATTATTTATTATTTCCTTTATTACACACATTTTTAATCAAAGAATAATGTCACTCACAAAAATAACCCGCGCCATAGTTAGGTAAACTGCACTAGCGTTCTTCTGTCTGGAGGGCACTAGGTGACTTTGGAACAGCTGAGCAACAGTACGAAGTTTATAAACCCACAGGTCTGCGGTTATGGCGGCGACGCCCTCAAGCATTTTTCATTAGCAACGTGCACGATTTACCAAAATTTCGAAATTATCCTAAATGACAGAGCCATTCTTAATTTCCACTGTAGTAATAACAAGTTCAGTAAATACCTATTGTTGCAAGTAGTCGAGTGAAGCCTGGTTTTTTTAATGTCGACTTAGAAGATGGTCCTACGCAAATATCATTATTGGTGGCACTGTGTCCACGAGGGCGATATGTACAGTCGACAAAGGGTTACTTTACATACAACTTAATATGAAAAAGTGCAACCATAAAAGTATGCAAAAGTGCATCCGTATCTCCTATGTCGACTGTACATTGGTCAGAACATCGAGACTTGGATATGGATGTGTTCGCCGAGTTGATCATCTTAGTGTTGTTCTTAGGATTTTAACTCGGAACTGGGGTCCGCTTACCTACTCCTTCGCCACTTTTTGATTCAGCTTATATGATTTTTATAAGAACAACCGCCTTTTACTTCGTAACCCTGAAAAAAAGCTCGCATCAGAACTTCGTCCATCAATCAGCAAGTGCATCGGCTTGCAGAAAACGATGGCGTGGCCCCGTCTCTACCTGGGGGCGCAAGGGGTGCGGGGTAACCAGGCGCAAATTCTAAGGGGCACAGGCCGATCGTCTTGCGCCCCTCAGACCCTAAGGCACCTTGCGCCCGGGTGCCCATGAGACCATATTCCCCATACCAGTCCACAAATTTAAGGTATAGCCACTACTGGTGAAGGGTGAAAATGTTGAAAAGAGAAGCCGTTGGAACATATCTATCCTTTTATAGACCGACCACCATAGCAATTTAGTATGAAATTCTTTCACGGCTTCTCTTTATATAGGAAGCCGGCAGGAATAGGGTTGTAGTGAGCCTTCACCGCTGTTAGGCACCTATATTGCTATAGGCAACTGTATACGTAGGTACTCTAACAAAATTGAACACAAAAATATATTTTGTTGGCACCCGTTGCTAGGTTCAGGTCAGCCAGGAGTTGCTAAAGACTTTTAAGCGTCGTGCAGTCCCTATTTTATGGCGTGAGGGAAGTGACTCCCATGGGAGCTCCGGTGCTATTTCATGGAGACGTACGCGCTTTGTTTCCAGTGGGGGAAGAGGTCTACACGTCTCTGTCGACGGCGCCGACACAAGTAGGTACCCGACGTAGAAGATGACAACGCACCCTTAGTAACTTAGGATGAACAAGAGGCAGTGAAAGAACTGTGTTATGGCTCAAAGCCAAAAAGGTCCACGAAGGTATCGTGATCTGCCGGCATTAAGCTCTAACTAAAGGCTCTCGTATCCAGATTTGAAGGGTTCATTAACGTAGGCCACGTAGACGCGGTATCCGATATATGAAAGACAAGGAAACTGGTCCTTAACTGCAAAGAAAGGCAGCCTGCAGAATCACCATCCGCCTATCACAGCCACTCTAAACCTTGGTACTTGAGACCCAAGACGGTGGCGTGCGATTTTAGTCGATAACCCCGCGGAAGGGTGCGTAGGGTCTTTTCAATATGAGTAGATATATACCTAAGGTTATTGTTTATTTATTTTATAAATTTTATCCGTGTTTCATGTGCTATTTAACACCTGAAGACGTATTCATACGAACATTTCATCTATTTTTATATATATTAAAACACACTTTACCAGTTCCACACAATTATACTGGTAAAGTGTGTTTTAATATATATAAAAATAGTAAAATGAAGTTTCATCAAGAAGTTTCAACAAATTCAATCAACTACATAAGATTTCATCTGTTCAGGACTACAAGCTTATTTAACAAAGGCGGTATTACTTATAGAATAAGACTATAGTGTGTCTAAAATGTTCAAGCTATACCTATTTATAGTTGACATGTTTTCATTTAAAATTATAGTAATAGTTAAGATAGTTTTATTAGGTATAGCACACTGCTTAAAAATGTGAATAATAGAGTCTAGAATAAATCTTTAGTAATAAGTCTTGAGGTTGGAACTTGTAAGTAAAACCTATCATAACACTACGGTATGTTACCGTAAAACAATCCGTCCATAGGCCATAGTAACCACTTTCCATCAGAACTACTGCCTGACAGCCGGTCGGCCACCGTCGCGGTCCCACAGACCCCATGAAGTGTCCATTCCATATCGAAGTTTAACAAGTAATGTATGTACTGTATGCGTCTGCATTTGTGTGTAGTAGGCTTCGGAATCATACTTTTATGTGCAATAGAAGTTTTTTGCTGCCTTTTGAGGATAGCACGGAATGCTTAAATCCTTCGATCATAGATTGTATCAAACTAATTTGCACGCCTCATTTCTCTCGTGACTTGAGGTCAAAATATATGCCGGTACTTAACGTATTCATTACTTAAAGTACATTGGTCCATGGTTGCTTCTTATTGGCCATTCGATTTTGATAACCTTACTGTTTTTAAACGATTCTATTACTGACAAAGTGACAGTGACGTGAAAATGTGATTAATGTCAATGTCATATTAGTGAATGAAAAATCCGTGCGCACAACACAAGAGTCAAGAAGTGAATTTATTGTGCAAGATATAAAATTGATACTAAATGTGAATAATAATATATGTGAGTGAAGTGATAAACAAAAACAATCGACAGTACATAATATTTAAAATGAACTCTATTTTAAGAAATAGGAGTGTCACCATTTATCGAGCGTTCAGTACTTCTGCTGTGGCGAAATGTGCTGGTTCCACAGCTCCACCCAAAAAACCGAATAGGGTTTTCTCAGCTATTACATGGAAGTCAATGACAGCGACTGCTCTCATAGGTGGAAGCCTAACAGCATTCATGATGTACATACGAAAAGAAAAACAGGAGGCACTAGAACGCGAAAGAAAGAGACAACTTGGAAAGGCTAAGATCGGTGGGGACTTTGAGTTAGTTAACACAGAGGTAACAATTCTATCCGTCTTCAATGTTTTTTTTTCAAGAATATTGGCAAGCGATAATACGACGATTCCCATTAACCTGTCAAACTAAGCTATCACATGTTTTAGAAGTAGGTTCACGTTGTTAGAATAATGGCCAGGATTTGAATAGAGATCTCTCGTTCTTAAGGCTGACTCCCTAACCTACACTAAGCTACAGTCTTTGTGTTTTCGAATCACAAGTGTAAATGTACTTACCTACTAAATACTGGCCTGCCCTATCATAATAAAATCAGAAATTATAACATTTCTCTCTGAAGCATTCATGTTTGAGATGATCCCTGCCTTATGTAATGAGACTATTTACATTGAAATAAGCACTGGAGTATGTCTACATATTACATTGATCATGTCTACTCTTACAACTTTCTGGCCATTTTCATAATTACAACAGCTGGCTTGTTTTTATAAAATTGACTTGCAAGGAATCAATACAAAATATGGAAAAGATCTTAATTGCTTTACATATGTTACATCATACGATGAACACTTGTTACAGGGAAAACTAGTAAAAAGCTCAGATTTATTAGGGAAGTGGCTATTGATTTACTTTGGATTCACGCACTGCCCAGATGTCTGCCCTGATGAATTGGAGAAATTGGCTGAAGTAGTGGACATGCATGGTATGTATATGTACTTATTGAAAAAACAAAAATATTACTCGTGATATTTGAGATACATCCCTTTGTTACACTAGGAATGAACAACTTATTACATGCAAATATCCTCTATGTGTGAATGCCACAGTACACATCCAGTCTTGTCGGTTTGAATATATAAATCATAATTGCTGATAATTTCATATAATAAATTACAAATTGTTCCATATTATGTGCTAACCAAACCCTTTTTCCCCTGCAGATCAGAATAAGTCTTTGCCACCAGTACAACCAATATTCATCTCTGTTGACCCTCAAAGAGACACGCCTGAAATAGTAGGAAAGTAAGTATGTTGTTTATATCCAACTAAAAGTGCTTTATAATTTTATAACTAGCATCACCTCACTGTTCCCATTGATCAAGACAAAAATTACTCTCTGAATAAAATAGCTAAAGATGAAAGAATTGATTGATTAAGATAGGAAAAATATTTAATCGGTCTAGGTTGGTTAGACCGATTCAATGCTTTTCCTATCTTAAAAAGCAAAATGCTTTCGAAAGAATTACTAAAGTTGGTTCATTGGTTTCACAGTATATCAGGTATGCTATAAACAAACAAATGTGTTCCTCCTTCCTTCAGTATATCTGCATAGTTGTTACAAATATAGACTAGGTTCACCTTGCCCAAAATGGTGAGTGAAGGGTCATAATTTTTGCAGCATAAATATTGCTTCCTTTTCAGGTACTGCAAAGAGTTTTCACCAAGATTTTTGGGCTTAACTGGAACTACGGAGCAAGTGCAAAAAGCCTGCAAGTCATACCGGGTGTACTTCAGTGCGGGCCCAGCGGATCAAGATGATGATTACATTGTAAATAATTTAAAATTTTCTATTCAGTTCAAAATTGTAGGACCTATGGAAATACCAGATATTGTACATAAGTTGGATATCAGTCATAAGGTTGTGGTTATATTTGACTATGTCATTGCAGGTTGCTACTCAGAGATAAATTTCCGAAGTACTCTGTAATATATTTGTATGAGCCAGAGCTCATACAGTAATTTTGTATAACTCTGCATAAGCAATTTCTGATACAGTATCTGTAAAATATATAATTTTATAGTTCTGAAATTGCTGCACTAGTGTAAATGTTAATTTTATGGTGCTAAATTGCACCATAAAAATAAGAATTCCCATGTATATCAGCATATCATTTATCCTCATACATCAAAGGGTACAAGAAGACAAGTGCTCATACAATGTGGTACTTCGAGCCGGACCAAAATAAAGTATAAATATGTTTGTTCTTTACAGGTCGATCACACAATTATTATCTACTTAGTAAACCCAGATGGCGAATTTGTTGACTACTATGGGCAAAACAGAAATTCTAAAGAAATTCACGGTTCAATGCTGGTTAACATCAAGAAATATGAAGACGCTAAGAGCGCGTGGTTTAAATAGAGCATAGTACAAGCATTTAAGTAGTGATAGATTACAAAGTATTTTTTTTTTATAAAGAATAAATTGTTGTTATTTAAGTTTCTTATTATTGTTCATTTTGTAAATTCTCGATTAACTTAGGTTATGATTACGTAACTGAAACGTACTAACCGTTTTTTCGTACGGCAATCCCTGCGATGTACGGACTGTTGTGTCGGATTCGAACCGAACAGACAAACCGCACGCTGTCTCAGGTCATCAGGTCTGGGGTGAAAAATTGCCTACTATCAAGCACTAAGATACTTACTCTATTGCCAAAATAATAGCTTTTACACGGTCACACAATCATGCGTTCTTGAGCGTTCAGAATTGCGCGATGGAATTATTATTATTTCAATTTGAGGACGACGGACGGCCGGATGGATGATCCACCCGCGGCTTCTGCGGGCCATTTCATCCATTGCCCCGACCCCTCCCCTAAGGGAGAGTTTGGTTTTCCAGCTCTTATGGTGCACATGCCTCTTTTCCTTGCAGAAGCTCGCGATCCGTTCCACCTGCAGATCTCGTAGCTCCTCTGTGTCCAGTATGTCCGTTCCCAGGAGATTCCATCTGATCAGGGAGTACATGGGACACTCTGCCAGTAGGTGGATGGAATGCCCGTACGTATAATCGTACGCGATTATCTTTCGAAGTCAAAGTTCTCAAAATCTTTTGGGTAGTCTATCCACGCGAAACAGACGCGATTGCGCGGGCACAAAAGTTCAGAGAGAAGCGCTGAGCGCAAGTTCTGTCTTCCACCAATCACGCAGTTATGCGTGCGTGCATTCCGCGGCGCAATCTAGGATGCACCTGAGAACGAGCGACGTCTAGCGACGCGCTCTTTCACATTCGAATGCGGTTTCCTTCGGGGAAGACTGTGTGTAAAGGGCGCTAAAGTCATAATAATAAAAAAAAAAACTTGGTTAAATACTAAAATATTTTCAAGGCATGTTATTTTCAGGCTCTTTTCTTATATAAAACTGGGGCGAATTAAAATAATACATAAATAAATAATTCAACATTAATTTTATTATTACTTTACATTAAAAATTAGCGGTCATTTTGCTAGTAAACTTGCTGATTGTTACTTGACCAGCAGAACTGTGTATTTGTACTAAACTTTGGTCTAACTAGTACAGCTTCACTGTCGGCCCTTCGAGCGTTGACACCGAAATACTGACGCCTCCTTCATTCACCGTCACGAGATTCATATCATTTTCATAATTCACTTCACCGTTAACGACATTCACAGTGCCCGAATTTAAACATACATCTTCATTACTTATTGGGTAGTTACTTTGGCTATTATCTACGACTAGTAATTCAGCTTTCATGTTGCTATCATCTTGTAAAATTAATTCACCCGTCACTTCTAACGGGACTTCGAAAATTATTTTGTTGTCTGCGTTTGGTTCGGTTTTTGCGGTATTCTCAGTAACAATGACTAAATCTTTCTTTTCTTTGTCAGCGGTCGGAAGATTGCAAGGGACTCGCTGTACTAAGATCACTTCACGTTTAGAGGCGTTTTTCTTCTTTGGTGGGTCATGTGTTTTCAAATGTTTGACTAGGTGTGATTTAGTTGTGTATGTGTAAGAGCAATACGCACATTCATATGGTTTTTCACCTGGGAAAAAAGGTAAGTATATATCAACAGTTTTCAAAAAAGATTATCAGAGAAAATAGTGCTATGCAATGTCGTGGCTTGGCAGAGAATTTTATTTTCAATATGGTCATGGAGAGATCACCCGTCACCGCTTTTATCCCCTTCGGAGTAGGCGTTTCTAAGCACAGAAACGCCTACTCCGCTTAGATGTTTCACGAGCTTCTATAATGTTCCTATCGATGTGGATTGGAAAAAGTGAACCTCGAAGACACGTAGAACAAGAAAACAAGACAGGCATAGTTACATACTCATTGTTTTAAAATTTCATTTATACAATTCATAATTCATTACTGTCATGAAACCTTTCATGCAAGCCCACTTTGAGTGCTTCTGAGCTGTCCTTTCCTGCGAAGTCGACCTTGCTAGCCTGCTCGCTTATTGTCAGCGCAGACAGAGCGACGACGACGCCGCAGCTTTATCTAAATGGAATAAGTTTGAATTTTTATTAGCACTTAAAAACTGCCCGAGCGATTTGCCGCTTTGTCTGCGCTTACCCTGACGGGGTACTCTACTCATTCGTTCTTCTCGGTTTTATAAGTTATTCATATTCACCGGTGTGTATTCGACAATGCTCTCGTAGCCGTGACGCGGTCACGAACTTCTTGGGGCACGCGGTACACGCGAATGGACGCTCGCCAGTGTGCTGACGCATGTGGGCTCCCAGGTTCATCCGCGCGAAACTGTTATCAGAAGCATAATATTTGAATAATTATCAGACTATTTTTTTCTTTTTACCATCTAGCGGAAAAGAAAAAAAAATCTACAGACCATGAAAATTGTCAAATTTATTTGTCTATGTCGTCTATTTCTAATGAGACTTGACACGATGTCTGTAGTTATAAAAACGTATGCATTTCGAAATGCAAAAACATGAAATATTAACTCAAGGACTTCTCGCAATAAAAATCTGTTCAATGTTCAGTCTCGATCTAATCTAAATCTCCCCAATGTCAAAAAATATCACAGTCAATGTTCGAACTTAAAAAAAGGTGTTAATAGAATACCGTTTTTGACATTTGTTAGATTCGAGTTGAGATCGATACTGAATTTTGAACGGATTTTTATTATGAGAATTAATGTCACTCAAATCACACTTTCCAATTCTGATATTATTATCATTTTTTTTTACAATTACTTGCAGCTATAGTGACTGCTAGATTACTGGCAGCTGATTATGATGACTGTGGCTTATTATTTAAGCTCCCTCCAGTTCACCATCATCCTCATATTTATGATATATTTTCCTGTTTGCAACCGAGGGCAAAGTGAACTAGGAGCTCAGAGTCCGCTTTCCGGCTCTTCCTCCTTCACTACGCACGATCTTGGGTGTCCTTGGTAGTGAGACCAGTTGCACGCATGTCCACGATGTTTATGGCAACACAATGTTTTTTGACATTAGGATAAACATCAGTTTTTAAGTGTGTGTCATTGAATGTACAAACGCTCGCCGCAATAAAAACAGGTCTTGTGAAAACAGCAGTTTGTGATTTACTCGAACCCAGCTCCTATAAAAAACTACAGTCCACCAAACAAGAGCGCTACATTTGGTCCTTCGAGCCGGATTTGAACCAGCGACCTATGGATGTACAGTCCACCAAACAAGAGCGCTACACACGACGTCAAGCCAGGACTTCTTGGGCCTACTTCTTCTACCTGGACCTGTGCCCTCCAGCTAAGATACAGTAATGATTCCACTAACGTTTTCCCACAAATTTTGCAGCTGTAAGGTCGTTCGCCAGTGTGGATGCGTTGGTGACTCTTGAGTGACGAGCCCGAACTGAACTTGCGCTCGCACATGTTGCACGAATATGGACGCTCTCCTATAATAAATAGTATCACAAATTCATTGAGGTTTTTACCAACTAATAAAAGAATATTCTTGGACACCGATTCTGCTAATTAATGCTCGCTTCCAATTCACTTTACAAGATGCCATTTCATTTTAGAATTTAAAAGCATATTTCGCAGTAGGATAGTGGTGTTGCTATGATATAAAATTAGCAGAACCGGGGCCTTGATGTATGACCACGGAGGACAGAATATGATTAAGTAGCGGAGATGCCACAGTCAAATTTCTCTTAAGAAAAACGCGTGACCAAATGCGGGTGGGAAGGGAGACGCGGGGGGCATGACGTCATACCTTGTCCACGTCTCCATCTAGTGCGTCATAGCGAAACCGAACAGAAACAGACCTTGTCATTTTTGTTATATAGTTTGACTATTCGCCACTAAGCGCTACACAGAATTCTAGAATAATCTATTTTAAGGAAATAATTTTCAAAAATAAGGCCATCTTTTGAATTATAGCAAAATCATTTAGGGGGCTAAATGATTTGGCCTTATACCGACAGATGGCCCAATTTTTTTTACTTTAATTTTCAATTTTAGCAAAATATTACATTTAATAAATAATATAACATTTTTGAAATTGCTAAAGAAGTCGGGCGAGATTATTGTGATCATTTTCATAAAATGAATTGAGTTATTATTACAACTAGTATACATGCCAGACTAGGTTACTTATTTCTTCTCTACGCTAGATGGTTCTGTTAAGATATTTTTTTCGGAAAAATTAAAATTTAAATATAGTGGACTTACTGATGAAATGTTATACCCTTAAAATGTTGAAATTGTTTATTTTTACACTTTGTACATCCTTGTACTGTACTCTTCATTCTTAAACCAGGTTAAAGCTATTTTTATCCATGAACTTTTGACCAAAAATGACAACCGAACGCAAAGACGTTTCACTAGAACTGGATGGTGACGTCACAGACCAATTGAGTCGTTTTGACATATGGAAGGCTCGCGACTCGATTCCCTTGTAACATCTCCGCTATCATTTCCTTCTTCATGTGTATGACCTACATTTTAGAGTCCGTTAGGTTCCACCAAGAACTTCGGAGTCAAGTCAACCTCCCGTACAAGTCTGATTGGCGGAAGAGGCTCTGGGCGCAGACTTCCTTTCAGGGTCGTGAGGTATAAGCTAGCAGTAGAAACCAAAGCTAAAGGCTGAGGAGTAATTGGACTCTCGGTTCTGAGGTTTTCATCTATTATATATTGTTCGCAAACTACGTCGCCTTTCTCCCCTACCGCAATGCCTGAAAACAAAGGTCTTTGACCAATGCGGCCTGTTATGACTACCTGCTATGACTTACGTTGCCGAAACGTACACTGACGGTAGGGCTAGTCTATAAACTAAAAGTCGCGCAGCGGGCTATGGAGCGAGCTATGCTTGGGTTTACTCTGAAAGATAGAATTCAAAACGAGGTGATCCGACGAAGAACCAAAGTTAGCCGACATAGCTCGTAGAATAAGCAAGCTGAAGTGGCAATAGGCTGACCACGTCTGTCGAAGGACTGATGGCCGTTGGAGCAGACGAGTCCTAGAATGGAGACCGCGGGAAGGCAGGGAAGGTAGGACGTCCCCAAGCCAATTGGACCGATGACCTGAAAAAGGTGGCTGAGACAGACTGGATGCGGAAAGCGGAAGAACAGACGAAATGGCGCGCATTGGGAGAGGCCTATGTCCAGCAGACTGCATTGGGCTAATTGATTGATTGATATATTGTTCTCGGTCGCAATTGGGTACAACGCTAGTATTATGATGTTAGGCCTATATATTACTGAGGCCGTCGCTGTCAATTAGGGGGTAATAACCTTGCTTGATATCAACTGTATTTAATTGAATGCTGCATTTATATCAGCTTGTAACATAACTGATGGCTAAGATCCTCAAGATGCCTCAAGATCTTATTCTTCTTTATAATTTTTTGAAAACTATAAGTTTAATATGTAAAGTTATCCGAGTTTAGCAACTATTTAGGGCAAATTGTATGTGACAATTTAGTTGAGTTACAAATGATCCAAAATACCTAGATTAACATGTCTTAAGATAGGTAAAACTGAATCGCTCAGGTGGGACTCGAACCCACGATCTTTCCCTTACAGGGGGAATGCTCTGACCTATTTTAATCGATTTGAAAAGTTAGCATAGTAAATGCTTCAAAATTTCATTCAATTCACATGTCTTGTTAACTTTACCTGTATGAGTTCGCATATGCAGAGTGAGATTCGAGTTCTGTATAAAGTTCTTCCCGCAGACGGAGCAAACGTACGGCTTCTCGCCGGTGTGCGTACGGTGGTGAGTGTTGCGAGTCGACTCGTGCCGGAAACTGGGACAACAACACTATTTATACGACTGCCAGATAAAACTGATACACACATAGTAACAGCTATTGCTTGAGACATATCATGGACGTAAAATGTGCTCTATACGCGCAGTGCACGTTCCTTGCGTGATTTTTGTGCGATCCACAAACGGGGTGCTATTACGGCGCTGGATAAGCTCAAAGTCACCAAGCCTAGATTATTGAAAAACAATCCGAACGCGCCAGGGCTTCGTTTGTCTCGCGATTTAAATCCAAGATATGTTTCCCGAGGTATAACACTGGAGGGGCTCATGGTTAAATAGTACCCTAGAAAATTAGCACATTGGTAGCAAGCAATCCTGGTCAGATCAATCTTAGAATGGGTGTAGTCTTCACAGTGAGAACGTTTCTATGTCTCGGAGGATACCATAAGATCTGTAACGTACGTTAAGGATAGTTGAAGCTCTAAACTAAAACGTCCGACAACCTAATCTAACTCTTGAACTTCGATGTTGGGCGTATTAGTAACTGTGTTGGTTGAAACCTTTTTTCTTAACGTCCTCAATATAGCTGTATGTCGCGGCGCTTAAGAATTATACATCAACTACTTTATTTATTAATTTGAATATAAAGTTCGTGTCGACACACACATGTTAGAAGTTGGTGAAGACTAAGAGCCATTACGCACGGTCGACTAGTCGCCGGCGACTTAGTCTCTCGGCGAGTAAAACATTGGCAAAGTCGCTCGAGCGACCAGCGATTAAGCGCGTAGGAACCTATTTAACCTAATAAAAGTAACAGTCGCTGTTGACCAAGTCGCCAGTGCGTAACGGGCTTTATTGTTAGTGTTAAGCAACTTCTGCAGGCGACGCTACCTATAACAAAACACTGTTACGGTGTGCACTTACCGCTTGTCGCAGTAGTCGCAGGCGTAGGGCTTAGTGTCGGTGTGCACGAGCATGTGCGAGGCGAGCAGGCGCGGCGACGGGAAGCGCTTGTGGCACGTGGCGCACTCGCACGGCCGCGCGCCCGAGTGCTGCGCCATGTGGGCTACTAGCAGACCGCTCTCGACGTACCTTTACCCACGAGCGAGCAAATTGAATATTTTCGTCAATGTAGGTCACAAAGTAATACTTATGAATGCCAAGATGATTGTATAGGCACGGTAACCACCCCTCATCAGGTGTTGTAATTTATTTCATACACATACTTTTGATGTGTGAATATCAGATTATTTTTACGGTATTTTACACGCAAAGCTGATGTTAAAGGAGACTGAGTCACGCCTTACGTGACCCAATCTCCTTGACTATAGAAATAGAAAAGTATTAGGATTCTACGCACAAAAAATAAAATTAAAACCCGGATAAGTCCACGCGGACATAGTCTCGAAGCTAGTAAGTGAGTATACAAAGGTGTAGGTGCTCACCTTTTGTCACAGATGTGGCAGGCGTGCTTCTTCTCGACACGCTCGCCGGTGTGCACTCGCGCGTGTCGCCGCAGCGCGTACAGCTCCGTGAAGCTCTTGTGGCACGACGCGCAGCTGTGCGGCTTGGACTGCATGTGGCGCTGCAGGTGGCGCCGCAGACTAGTCTTTGCTGCAACGGATATAACAAAAAATGGTTGATCATCGAGCATTGTTAGATGCCAGCTAAGTTTGTTGACGCAGTCTTCTCAAGCCAGGGCCGTGTTTCGAACCGGGTGCACTTGCTAAACTTGACTTTACTATTTTTAATTTTGACGATTTGTAAGCGCCGTTTTAATGAATGATCTGTCTATACAGAAAACATGATTTTTGATTTTTTTTAGAACCTTTTGCTAATTTATATTGTTTTTGTTTTGAACAATAATTTAGAAAAAATTAAGACTGAAGTCTGCATTTTTTGCTTACCTCGTAGAAAAAGCAGGGAGTTCTTGTGACCTACAGAAACCTATGCCATCCATAAAAGAAGCCATGTGCTTTTCCAGAGTATAAGGATCAATTTTCCATGATAGAGCATTGGTCGGCAGTAGCTGCCAATGGCCAGAATTCTCTGCTACGAGTAGTAAAAGATTGCGCACCTCACTGCCGTTCCTCTTCTAGTACAAATAGTTTAGTATTAGAAAGTGAACTTACAAGTAAACTGTTTCTCACATTGGTTGCACTTCCACAAGGTACCCTTAACATGTAAAGCTGAGTGTACAGTCAGGTCGTGTTCAGAATCAAATGACTCGTTGCACTGACTGCAAGGATATGGACGCTTCTCACGTTTAATGCTGTGCTTGGTCTTAACATGTATGTTAAACGTTTTGGCTTTTAAAAATACCTGGAAATGTTAAAATATTTAAAAATCTGTGAAAATAAAAAGTACTTGTAATTCAACTTAAGCAATGTTAATGTGCAAAGCATTTTTTATTCATCATAAAAGTTTCACCAAGACTACTACATCGATTGGACCTAAACAGTAGGTCCTATCAATTTTTTTTTTCAAAGATTATATAATATATTATTCATTAAATAAAAAAAACTTACTTTGAAACAATGACCACAGGTATATGATTTCGGTTTTTTCTCTTTCTGTTTTTTTACAGGATTACCATTATTTATGGATCCTGGAATTAAAATAAGTTACAAGTTTAGACTTCTACTGGATCCAACCAATTACCCATGTCAGTCCTACTGGCTAATTACTCACCATCAATCGGACATTCAAAATATTCATAGTCCATTCAGGTTGAATGGTATTTAACAACTACCTGTTGGTTTAATACTGAGCACACTTACCTTTAAATGCGTTTTTTAACTTTCGCCTGAAATTTAAAATAAGAATAATTATGTACACAAGTTAAACATAGTCTTTATGTCACAAAAAAAATCATGTTGTCAACAATTCCTACCTCATTCTTTTATCAATATCCTCTACTAAATATGGCTTTTCATTGTCATTGTTATCACCACTGAGGTCTTCTAAATATTGCACATCTAGAAATGAAATGCGTTTTATGAGTTTATCTTATAGATTGATTAAGATTGGAAAAGGTGAAAATGATCAGATGGGAATTGAACCCGCAATCAGTTCCTTAGAGGGGGAACGCTCTGACCACTGAGGTAGTCAAATAGTCAGCTACATGTTAGGATATTACTGCTTTGAATTTCATAAAAAAAAAATATCTTTCAAGTTTATGTTTGAAGCAATTGGAAGTATTGCTATTACAACTAACCTTCTACTAATTCTTCCTCTTCTTTAATTTCATATTGGTTATCTGTGGTGGTCTCTTCTTGTTTAATTTGCCTAGATAGAAAAAAAATGAGATCAACATGATAGTTTAAAAAAAAGGCAAAATTAATATTAGAGTATTGACTGTGATTTCTATAACAAATTATTCCTAATAGTATTACTGGGAGATGCCTGGACTGGAATAGGCTAATTGATTGAAGTATATGTAAAGTACCTACATATTAAGGTCAGGTGGTTCCTCCTTAGCAATAAACTCTCCTTTCAAGATTGAGTTTAGCATACATTCAGACTTCTCACACTTGATTTTGAACTCATAATACTGCACCACAAGGGTTTGACACGGTTCACATATGCTGGATGGAAGGCCATCATCTGCAGTAGGCTGAAAATAATCCGTGATAGTTAGGCACTTGAAAAAGTGAAGACACCTTTATTCATACAAAAATATTGCAGATGTTTTAAATCTTTTTTTTTTGTTTACGCCTGACGCAGATAACTAATCAATACATGAACTTACTCGTATAGTCGTCAAGGCTACAAACATGTCAGCTAGAAAATTGTTTTCCTCTGACGATACTAAAGAATATAACACCTCACTGTTTGTAGATAGGCATATTCGACATATACTTTGTACATTGCAGTTTTCTGTACCAAGGAACTGAAACAGAGTATACGGTACTTCTATTTCTATGAAGTTCTGCTCTTCTTTCGTGTCATCACTTGCTTGAGACTCCATTTTAAGCATAGGACGTTTTAAGCATTTGTATGCAGTTAACCGCTAAGTGTAATTGTTTATTAAATTATTTATATTTGTACATTCTAATTCCGTAATATAATTCCTTTAGTCATAAACACAATATAATATTACAATCAATAATATTATTCTATCGAAAATCTCACAAATCGCAGAACCGCTGCAAATTATAGCAAGAGTTGTCTATTTTGACACATTGACAGCTTGACACTTTTGACGTAAATTTTTTTTTCGTCTGGAAATCTCGACGCAGTTCACGTATTCCACGCCCGCGAGCTAGCTACTAGAAGTGGCCATGTCAGACTGAGAGATTCCGTGTCAGGTCTCAATTACCGGGGTGTAAGGTTACCCAATAGGGCACTTCCTTCACACTCTGGCTGACTCTGAGCCATCTACGGTGACAGGCGACCGTACGGGTCGTACTCACCCGTCACTGCCAAGCCTGCGCTCGGAGAACCAGGCAATCCCCTGGCTCGCTGTCCACTGTACCTTCTGCTAGGGAGGCTTCAGAAGGGCACGGTAAAGGCTTCCAAGTAGAAGAAAATAAATGTAATGACGTTAAAAAAATCAAAGTATTCATGTAGACGGCTTTAAGAGCAGAGGTACGTTAGATACGGTTGCACTTTTTCATATAGGTAAAGTTGAATGTAAAGGTGCAAACGTATCTCTTCTGTTGATTGTACCTATGCCCAAGAAAATGAAAAGTATTTTTTTAAATTCAATATAGAACAACATGGTTGTTTCTTATTGTCAGTATCTAATAATTCTATTTAAGTTAAGTCTACCACTGCCTCCAAGGCGCTGATGGAGAAGAAAACTACACTGCGACAAAAATGGCAAAAGAGGATATCGTTTTTCAGACATTCCATCATTTGAGGAGTACGTGATACAAATGATGACATTTGAAAGGAGGAGGAGAGTGATATATTGCAGGTTCGATTCCCGCTCATTGCAAATATTGGTTTGCATGAGTATGTTTATTTGCAATAGACTGGTATTTCCGTCTTAGGAGAGTACGTAAGCCGTCTGTCCCGGTTGCCATACGAAAATGGCACTTGTTGCGGGAAGTTGGAACCTTATAGAGTCCAAGAACTCATCCAAAGAACCAGTTGTTAGACAACACATTGTTGTAGAAGTTAGATAGTAGTCGCTTTACGGAAAAAGTCGAAGTTCTACCAAACACGCAGTTACATTGGAAATTTGGAAAAGCGGACCCCGGACTCCAAGGTGGAAGCTTTGAATACGACCGGGATTAACAATTTTTTTTAAGTTTAACTGCTTGTATGGCTGAACTTTAATATTTTCTGTGAAGCGACTGCCGGATATCTAGCAGATATAGCTCAACCCCTTAAAATTGTTCCTAATACGAATACACTAAGTAATCTGTTGTGTACCGAATTAGGCTGGTTCATGCGTTTTCATCACTAGATGGTCTGATGGTGGAATCACCACGTAGTAAGTAAGCGGTTGAATATATCGGCACTATAACAGCTCTATGCAAGCGAGCCGTGTTATTGGACAGTTAATCTCATCGTTACACCAATTTGCAAGCTTCCCGAATATACCTACACCAAGTGAAGTTTTAGCTTCTAAAACTATTTAATCTGAAGGAGACTCGATAAATTGACTTTGTGCATTATATGTTTTTCATGTAGTTATAGCAAGTCAATGCAATATCGCTTTTATTTCATTTGGTGGTAAGCTAACTGCAATAGGATTAGGATTAGGAATGAGGAACATAATAATTGTGGTGGCCTCGAGGCTGCCAACATCTGGACATCTTCACAAACCCACATTTTTATTATAAGTACTTTTTTAGGCTCTCTACAAGCGCTAGAACCAAGGTAAGCTTGTGCTATGGATTCTAGACTGCGGGTAAAAATCCTTAAATATTGTTTTCTTTTATAACACATACAAATCAGTGGCGATGTTTCATAATTTTCAAAAGGCAAGCCGGTGGAAATATTGGAGTATAAATGTAAAAACATCTCTACCACAGCTTCTCTTCGCAGAGCAAGCCGGCAGGAATCGTGTTATAGGGACCCTTCGCAACTAATACAAATTGTACATAGAAACTCCCAAACCAATGCAAATTATACATATTCACACATAAATAAATATTTGAACTGAGAGGGAATTTGATCCCGCGCTCCCGATGTAGCAGTCGAATTCACTACTGCCAAGCTACGGAGACTGTCTAGTATAACTGAGTATAGATATATTATGTTTGGAGAATACAATACATATGTTTAAAAGTAATAAACGCACTGGAAATTACCTATGTTTAGCACAGGAATAGTTTCTATTCCACTACATTATAACTTACGAGCGATATTTACAACAGTTTGATTAGGCCTGCACAAAGCCTTCGTTATTTTAAATATAGTATCAATAACTGTCAACTGAATGGAAAAATTGCAGTAAACATTCATGAATGTAGGTGTAATCATGTTATTATACAGAGATCGATAAACTACTGACCTGACATAATGACGAGAAGGCATCGAGATAGTTTGGTGGCTTGTAGTGAACGATGCGCGGGCGCACATCAACGCTGTACATCCAGGAGTTCGGACCGCCGTTGGACGGAACGCCGACGGTCTCTATCCCACCAATATGTTTATTGGAGTCACATCAAGTGGAGACAACGTCAATTCTCATTACGATTACCTGATTTGAACTTTTGAGGTAAGTGCTCTAAGTTTTTTTCTTATAAATTAACCCTAAGGTCAATCCATATCGCCTTTTGTAAAGTAAATAACTGATTAAAGTTTATTATTTTATGATAGTGGAACGTAGTCACTTATTATTCTGATATTCTCTGTACATACTCACCAGAAGAGGTCACTATCATCGAACCCCTGACAAAACTATCATAAAATGGATATAACCATGTCGACATAGTTTTACAGGCTGGTCTCTGCTTATCAAATTTTAATTTTCTAAGAATATGTGTTCAATACTATTAATTTAACAAATATCTATCTTTCAGGTGCATCCTTGTGAAAGACTTTTATCTATTTGCTGATAAAAATGGCGTTAGATTTCGTAGCAGGATGTATAGGAGGTAAGATATTTTCAATTTTATTCCTTCTCAAGAGAGTACCAATTTCTGGCCCCACATTTAATATTGAAATTGAAATTATTAGAATTTAATCACTAAATAGGAATAATTTATTGCATTCTAGGTTGCGCTGGGATCATAGCTGGTCATCCATTGGATACATTGAAAGTTCACATACAGTCAGGAAGGGGTAGTGCATTACAATGTGCGAGGTCGCTACTGAAAGGAGGAACTTTATCTACAGCGTACAGGGGAGTTGGAGCTCCTTTGGGTGGAATAGCAGCTGTGAATGCTATTGTTTTTGGAGTATATGGTAATACGAGACGGGCTTTACCCAATCCAAATTCTATATACACACACATGACTGCCGGTGCTGCCGCTGGAATGCTTCAAAGCTTCGCATGTGCTCCAGTGGAATTGGTGAAGACACGGCAGCAACTTGCCATTGCAGGAGATGGTATGCCTACTGGAGCATTGTCAGGGGCTCGACATATCTATCGGACTGGCGGTTTTAAAGCTCTCTTTCGTGGACAAGGAGTAACGATAGCTCGCGACTGCCCAGCATTTGCGATATACTTTGGCACGTATGAAGCGATGACACGTGGTGAATTAAGTGTGATGAAGGTTTTTATTGCGGGAGGTGTAGCTGGAGCATTATCGTGGTTATTTCTGTATCCTGTCGATGTGGTGAAATCAAGGCTGCAGGGTGATGTAGTGGGACGTTATGCAGGGGCCTGGGATTGTTTTAAACAGTCAGTGCGGACAGACGGTTGGAAGTGCATGGGACGTGGAATTACTGCTGTGGCTTTGAGAGCTTTCATCAGTAACGGGGCATGTTTCACTGCAGTAGCGTGGACAGAGCGTGTGTGGCAGCGAATGGCTTCCGAAGCTGGTGTTAATAAGTTCGCACCGGTGGCAATCAGCGAAGCTGTTTGTCAAGATAATGATGATCGACAATATGAAGCGTAGTGAACGTTTAAAAGTCTAGAAAAGTGTACATACTTTCATAACAAAAACATTGTGATAAAGACAGAGATATAAAATGTTTTCCACTGGTATTATCTATGTTGTTTCTTCTTAATTACTTCTAATAAGTACCTACGTATCTTATAATAGGTTCTCTATATAGAGTCTGTAGAATGATACGGATGTGTTTGTAGAGAAAAGGGGTTATGTCATGCAATCAATACTAAATAGCTGATAACAAAATAGATACCGACAAATAAACTTATAATGAGAAGTATTTTGCATCTTCTACTTCGTTTTATAATTCCTAACAAAGTATTTGGAAGAATTCAGATAGATTTTTTTCACCAAGTGAAAGACGTGTGCCGGGATCGTAGAAGGTGGAAACACGTGTTTTCTGTCTATTCCACAGAGAAAGAGTCGTGACTGTTTGTATGTATGCCTAAAAATAATCCACAAATATCATCATCATCATCAGGCTATATTAGTCCACTGCTGGACATAGCCCTCCCCCAATGAGCGCCATAGCGCCCTGTCTTCAGCTTGCCGCATCCAGCATCTGCCTGCAGTCTTTCTTAGATCGTCATCCCACCTGGTCGGAGGACGTCCTACACTACGCTTGCCGAGTCGCGGTCTCACTAATATAGTGGTAGCGATTCACATTGTCACAAAATCAATTACATTAGACTAATTTTACCTGCGGCTCCGCCCGCGTGGAATTCTAAACCTCACTGATTGGAAAAGTGATATGACCAAAAGCGATAACCTATATTAATGTAGTAAAAAAATGCCACTGATGATCTACAAAATGAACGTTTCGGAATTCAATTACCGGACGTACCTAAGGTGATCCAATAAGGCAATTTTCTCGCACCCGGCTGACCCTGGACCTTCTAAGACTTTGAGATCGTAAGCTGCAGCAAACGTTGCAAAGAGTGTAGCGATGCGTGGAGGTTCCCGCATCCCAAGAGTTTAGGTAAGTACCCATTGAACAAGTAACAAGATTATTCATAACAATTTCTGATCTAGTGCGGGGTAATGATGATTTCGAAATTGAAAATCCTAATGAATATTATTGCTTTAATTTAAATCAAAATTTTAAAATATTTTGATAGAGCCCTCTAATTGGTAAAACATATTTTAATTCTTCGTCTTTATCATCTAGCGTTATTCCCAGTCGTATCCGAAACTACTTATTTTTCTTTCTTCTTCGATATTTTCCGTTAAGCGACTGCCATCTGACCTCCACGAAAGCATTGTGATTATTCCACTTTGTTCATCTGGGTGATATCACCTACGTGAACAAAGTGGAATTGATTAGTCTACTTTTGCAGTTACACCAGTTGTTGGACTTTTTAGAACTATACTGCTATAGGTTTTCATATGGCAGCCGGGACCGACGGCTTAACGTGTTCTCCCAGGCACGATCAGACCAATGCAAATAGCCATATTCATGCATAAAAATATTTGCACTGAACAGGGATTGAACCCAGATCTAACCCGGTCGCGTTCACTACACGCCACAGAGCCTGTCCAAAACATCATTTTAATTAATATGTAAATATAAATTATTTTGCTCAGCCACGATTGACTACATCACTTACCAAGAGGTATAATCAAACGCGAGCCAGTTAGTAATAAAATAACAAGCTATTCATCTTAAAACATACAAGCACATCGACCCCCAAAAGGATAATTAATTTTCAGACAACTACAAAAATCTGTCTGAGTCCAAACATTGGCGAGGTTGGCTTTACTAGAAGGATTGGTGTTCATTTTTATTTTAATTCTGATAATGTAGGCTTTATATTTTTAGAGATTACTGTTTGGCGCCAATTAATGCGCCTTGCGGCGGTAAGATTGAATGAAATTTCAGCGGTCACTCGACTTCAATGTACCATGGCTACGGTGAAGATGCTATTCTTTAGATTTTTGTAATACAGTTATAATGGATTCTTGACACAGTACAGACCTAGCTGAAAACATCAAAAAATTACTTTTCGCGATGTTACAGATACCTGCTAAAATAACTTACAAACTTACCCCACGTAAATTTAGGTTATTTTAAATTTTCCTTTGAGAGTAATTTTCAAGAGGGCAGCTGACAGTTGAATTCTGAACAAACTGAAGTATTTTGCGACATACTTAGTAGGTAGGTACAGCTTCATTTAGACTACACCCCAAGTACGCGTAGTATTAATATTGCGCTTCAGATTCACGGTACCCCTGGCTATGCCAGTTATGACCACTGGTTGTATTACCACAGAGGATGAGAATGCGGATAAATATACGTACTTACCTATTTAGACATTGATAGGTATATTTTTTTAGTAAATACATACACATTATTATTCATACTAATATTATAAATGCGAAAGTAACTCTGTCTGTTTGTATGTTACTCTTTCACGCCTAAAGTACTGAACCGATCTTCATGAAATTTAGTACAATGGTAGATAAGATCTTGGGAAAGTACTATAGTCACGATATCCTACATCCACGCGGGCGGAGCCGCGGGCAACAGCTTAGAAAAATTAATACAAATATTCATGCATATACACTTATTTGCACTGAGCGGGAATAGAATTCGAAATATTTAGGTAGGTAGTTTGCTGCATGCCATGATTGGAAAACAGTGAGTAACTAAAAGCTGGCTGAGTTAACTAAAATAAAAACTAGCAGCTAAAAGCTGATGCGTGTATATCTTGTGTTTAATGTTTTAAATGATAGTCAAGTCTTTTTTTTTTAAATGTATATGGTAGGAGCACTTATTACTGTCTCTGGTAGGGAGTTCCACGATTGCACCACCCGGTTTGGTAAAAAGTTATATCTAGGGTTGCTGGCACACTGGGGTTTACTAAGTTTCATCGAGTGGCCCTTAAGTGTCTGTTTGAGTTCCTGATGTACATGCTATCGATGCTTGCCACATTGTAATGCCCATTTAGTATCTTGAGGTGATGAGGATGAGGTCTCCTGTCCTCCTTCTCTGCTCCATTGTGGTTAGGTTCAGTTCCAGGAGGCGTTCTTCATATAACATATTTTGGTTGCTCTCCTTTGTACCCCTTCCAACAATAGAATATCCTTTTTAACTCCAGATTCAAAAGGCATATTCCAGCAAAGGTCGTATCCCAAGTAGCACACAAGTTACAGATTTACGGTTCACCTAGGTAACGATAGCAGTTGTAGTTAGCTGCATAATAGCAGAGGATGCGTATCCTACGGTGCTATAACTCAGATTTGGGCACAAACTTGACTGCAGTTAGTTCTTATCTGCCTGTTTGATTGCATCTTAACGACGTTATATAAGCATTAATTGGGGCACAATTACCCCAAGAGCTGAACATCTGCTGAAATCGAGGGCGTGTGTTACCTCTTAGGCAGTTAATGCAATTAATTGGAACAGTTTTTACGCTTCTATACTGTTGAGAGCACAATTTTGGATAAAATTTTGTCTTAATTAATTAATTCGTCTCCAATATTACATACGTAAATTTCAATGGTGCCAAACAAAGTATTGCGGAGAGAATGGTGGAGAGTTACTATATAACTTAAACTCTCATTTTTCATAATTCTTACGTGAGATCTTATTGGGAATGCAAGTGTATGGTGAAATACTATCAATATTAGTGGAAAATTTTCACGCGCCCCGAAAATATGAATGTTTTAACAGAAAAACTAAAACCAGATATGGGTCTACTAGTACACAAATTAATTTAAATTTGTTTTATCTGGAAATAGAGTTAGATCTAAATTCTTTGTGCGTAAAGAACTTAAAATTAAAGCTTAATTATTCAGTTGTACAGTTTCTAAAATCTAAAATAAGTTAACAATTAAAGTATATTTTTATAGGTTATAAAAATAAAAAATGGTGGACAATCAATGTGAAACGTATATACTAAAATAAAATGCAATATGCTGTATGTACGTTCCCTTGTCCATAATAATGCAGTAACGAGTAAGAAAGGGTGGTTTATGTGCCATGCAAGTAAGCCAATGGCAATGCTATGTAGTAATAATGATTCACATTTACTTCGAATGCTCACGAGTGAACTGAATTCATGCTCATTATGCATTTACCTTTTATAAGCTTTTAGGAGCCGTTATTTGTTCACGTAACCTTCCACCGGGAAGTGAACGTCTAACTGAATATATATGAATGTTCACAAATTCTCAAAAATACCAGCTATGGCATTAAAACACTCTGATTAGGAATCATTTTATCATCAACACTAGATTAAGTGCGCAGCCAGTCTGATTATACAGCCTAGTCATGAATAGAGAGGTGCATGTGAAACGAATTAAAGTAGTTTGCTGTTATACATCAGCAGAAAAGATCTATAATAATGTTCTCGTGAACCACATAAATGCCGTTATAAGAGCAGTCATAACAGCTGAAGAATACTGTCGAAGTTCAATGAAATACAGCGTGATGAATTAAAAGATGGTTAACAAAGTTCACTGAAAAACTGCTTGCATTATAATAGTTCAAATGTTCTACCTTAATATGCAAGCAATTTAGCGATCCACGCGTGACCGTTAATATGACAATAACCATAATGTGCATCTACTAAAATGCTCTCATAATGCTTACGATGTCCAGAACTGCTAACGGCTTAATAATACAACTTCGGTGCACAATACTAACATCAAGAACACTATAGTGGCGTCTTCATGATATATAATAAAGTCATTGTTCAGCAGAATGTTTTAAATTGGGCCTGAATTTCTGATATTCAGCTGTTGCAGTTGGAGTAAACCCTTATAACTCATTTTAAATGCTCATATGTCCAATGTGACCTAGTGTGATAAATTATAATGCACTTTTGTGCTACTTGGGATGTATGTTTTGTACATGATGAGAAAAGTTTCTTTGGTTATGATATAGAATGCTTTACGAATCATTATATAGCATGGAGTTGGCCCTTTTGTGTCTTGTATTGTCTCTTGTATACTTACTTATGTACTGTTAAATCTATGTTTACCTATGTGAAGTAGTTCAGCAGAAGTTGTTGCTTCCGGAGAGAGACTACTAGTTAACTAAGTGTAAACACCGGCCAAGTGCCACTTGGACTCACACGTAGGAACTGTATTATCTGTACACATTAGACCCCTTCATTTACTCTAATTTTTTTTCTTAATTTCCTTCGTTTATTAATTTTATTCAACGAGCTACGGTGACGAGCTGCTGTGCCCCCTAATGCCCATGGTTGTAGCGGTCAGCCGCCAAAGGCTGCGGGGTGGCAAAAAGGCCAGCCCTCGAGACCCCTCCTCCCTGGCTCATACCCCGGAGGATGGGGCGACGCCGCCGAGTCCCTTCGCCCTGGCAGCGGAGCCCTCATCTCGTACAGGCGACGACAGCACGTCCAGGGAGGCAAAGGTGGCCCTGGAGAGCCTGGCCAAGGCCCAGTCTGGGTAAGCCAGAGGAGGGCCGGCTCAGGCAGCATCGCCTGCCTGAGCCGGTCCTCCGCTTACCTTGTCACCACGCGCCTTGTCAAGAATTAAGTACGATGTGCTGAGAGTGGAGCTGGCCAAGGCGTGGCACGAGCGGGCTAAGTTCGGCAAGTGGCAGGCCAGGCTGCTCGACAATACCGAGCGACAAGCGATCGAACACTGAAAGGTGCTGGCCGAGATGGCGGCTCAACTGGCGGCCCTCCAGACGGTGATCGCCGGAATGTCGCATAAGCGGGTGACGCGGTCGCCGGTGCGGTCGAAGTCGCCGCCGGTGCGGCCATTGTCGCCGGTGCGGCCGGATTCGCCGGTGTTACAGCCGTCCCGGCCCGCCAACCCGATAGCGGCCTACTTCTCTACAACTTTTTTACATACTAGCTTTTGCCCACGGCTCCGCTCGCGTGGATGTCGGTTTTCGCTTAGTGTGAAGCCAAGGCTATTGAACATTAAATTCGCCTCACTACTCAACTTTCTACTCAACTTTCTATTCGCCTCTCTACTCATCTCTATACTCGACTATCTACTGCCTTTTCTGCTCTCCTCTCTATTCGACTCTGTACTCTCCTCTATACTAGCCTATCCATTGGCCTCTCTACTCGCATCTCTACTCGCCCATCCACTCGATTTTTTTTGCCTCTCTATTTGACTCTCCCCACTCGCCTATCTACTCGCCTCTCTACTCGACTCTCTATTTGGTCTCTACTCGCATATCTACTCACCCCTGTAGTCGACCCTACTCGACTTTCTATTTGACCTCTACACGCCTTTCCACTCGCCCCTATAACTATCTCTACTAGCCCCTTCACTCGCCTCGTTACTCTACTATATTCGTTCCGAAGCTCTAAGCCACCTTTGTACAAAATTTCATGAGGATATCTTCAAAAAAGAATCTTAATTTTTATCTCCGATTCACCCCTTTTTATGCGCGATTGAAAAATGACGAAGTTTAATCCCCTAGCGCTATCCCCCCCCCCCCCCCTTCTACTACCTTATGTCCGTTCCCTAGCTCTAATCCATCTCTGTACCAATATTCATGAGAATCCATACTAATATTATAAATGCGAAAGTAACTCTGTCTGTCTGTCTGTCTGTCTGTATGTTAGCTTTCACGCCTAAACCACTGAACCGATCTTGATGAAATTTGGTACAGAGGTATATTAGAGCCTGAGAACGGACATAGGCTACCTTTTATCGTGAAAAGGGGGTAGAAGGGGGGGACTAGGGCCTTGGGATGAAAGTTTGTCATTTTTGAAGATTTCCTGATGAAATTTGATACAGAGATAGTTTAGAGCCTGGAAACGGATATAGGCTACCTTTTATCGCGAAAAGGGCGGGTAGAAGGGGGGCGGACTAAGGCCTTGGTATGGAAGTTTGTCATTTTTGAAGATTTCTTGATGAAATTTGGTACAGAGATAGTTTAGAGCTTGGGAACGGACATAAGCTACCTTTTATTGCAAAAAGAGGGGAAGAAGGGGGGGATCAGGGCCTTGGGATAAAAGTTTATCGTTTTAGAAGATTTCCTGATGAAATTTGGTACAGATATAGATTAAAGCTTGGGAACGAACATAGGCTACCTTTTGTCGCGAAAGACGAGGTTAAAGGGGGGGGGGGGTTATAGGGGGGTTAAAGTTTGCCAGTTTTGAAGACATCCTGATGATATGTTTGATACAGAGATGGATTGAAGCTTGGGAACGAACATAGGCTACCTATTGACGCGAAAATGGAGGCTTGGAATGGAGGGGGAGGGGGGTAATAAGGGATGAAAGTTTGACAGTTTTGAAGATAATGAAATTTGGTACAGGGATTAATTAGAGCTTGGTAACGGACATATGCTACCTTTTATCGCCAATAATGTGGTAAAAGAGGGGGGGGGGGGGAGATAAGGACTAGATAGTATGAAAGTTTGTCATTTTTGAAGATATCCTGGCGAAATTTGGTAGAGAGATGGATTAGAGCTCGAAAATGGACATAGGCTACCTTTTACTGCGAAAAAGGGAGTTGAAGGGGTGGAATAGGGCTAGGGTATGTAAGTTTGACCATTTTGAAGATATCTTGATGAAATTAGTATAGAGATGGAATAATTATTACTTATAGCGAAAAAAGGGATAGAAGGGGGAGGGGGAAGGGGAATAGGGCTATGGGATTAAAGTTTCTAATTTTTTATGGCACAAAGAGGGTGAATATGGCATAAATAGAACAAAATAGAAATTAAATAGAAAAAAAAGAGGGGTTGCACTCCGGGAGTGCCGACAGAAGTGAAAACTTTTTCTTTCTTCGTTATATACAGAGAAAAAGATAAAAAAACACATCATACCATACCTTTAATATAGCGCCAATCATAGAACCTATCACTAATTTTCTGTCAGAAGAAATTAATTAATTACAAAAAGCAAAAATAATCACAAAAAGTAATAAATTACAAAAATAAAAAATAATTACAAAAAGTAATAAATTACAAAAAGTGTCAGGAGCCCAGATTCGAGCCCGGTACTATCTGAGACCATAAGGACTTGCAGTCGAAGCGCTTACGGCTAGGCTACAATGCTTCTTAAGGCACCTAACAAAATTAACAATCTGTAGCTGTTGTAATGTTGTATGACGTCAGTCGTCGGTTACGGTTCAAAGGTCAAGTAATCCTGACGCGAGTTTAACACTTTTTACCCATCCAACGCCGCTAAAGAAGTTTTCACTTCAAAAATCCTTCAAGAACCAAGCGGTTCGGTGACTCTTTCCTTTGTCGCACCATTAAGACCTGGAATTCCTTGCCAGCTCACGTGTTTCCCTCTTCCTACAGTCCCGGGTCCTTTAAGCGGGGCGTGAAAAAGCATCTGATGATGCCGTCAAGCTGAGTGCCACCATTGTTAACATGGCACGTGTATATAATGGTGGCCCTATTTTCTGAGACTTTGCCTTCAGCTTACCATCAGGCGAGGTAAAGTCAAATTGACGTGTCCTGTATAAAAAAAAAGTAAGAATTTCTATCTCATGAAATTTGGTACAAAGGTGAATTAGAGCTTCGGAACGGACATAGTCGAGTAGCGAACCAAATATAGAAGCGAGTGGAGAGGCGAGTAGAGATTGTTACAGGGACGAGTGGATAGGCGTGTAAAGATCGAAAGTCGAGTAGAGTCGACTACACGGTTGAGTAGATATGCGACTAGAGAGCCAGTGGAGAGGCGAGTATAGAATCAAATAGAATGCAGTAAAGGGTTCAGTAGAGAGGCGAATAGGTAGGCGAGTGGAAAGATGAATGAAGTGGCGAGTAGAGATCGAATAGAGAGTTGAGTAGAGGTGCGAATAGATAGGCGAGTGGGGAGAGTCAAGTAGAGAGGCGAAAAGAGAATCGAATGGATGAATGGATGGGCAAGTAGAGAGGCCAATGGAAAAGCGAGTAAAGAGAAGGGTACAAAGTCGAGTAGAGAGGGGTACAGAGAAGTATAGAGGGGAACAGTAGAGAGTCGAGTATAAATTCAAGTATAGAGGCGAGTAGAAAGTCGAGTAGAGAGTCGAATATAGAGGCGAGTAGAAAGTCGAGAATAGAGGTGAGTACATAGTCGGGGACAAAGTTGAGTAGAAAGGCGAATTTAAAGCTCAATAGCGTCATATCAACACTAAGCGATAAACGACATCCACGCGGGCGGAGCCGCGGGCAATATTTAAATATAACAAACTTTCATACAAACTTTCATCCCCTATTACCCCTCCCCTTTCCCCACTTATTCGCTTTAAAAGGTAACCATATCCGTTTCCAACTTCTAATCTATCTCTGTGCCAAATCGTTTCCAAGCTGTAATTCATCGCTTTACTAATTTCATCAGGATTTCTTCAAAATTGACAAACTTACATCCCCTAGCCCTATCCCCCCCCCCACCACTTTTATCGTAATAAAAGATAGTAATGCATCCCTGTATCAAATTTCATCAGGATATCTTCAAAAAGACAAACTTTCATTCTGACTTTTCTAGCCCAAATCTCCCCCCCCCTCCCCCTTGTTACCCCATTTTTCTGAAATTCGTGATAAAAGATAGCATATGTTCGTTCCCAAGCTCTACCTCATCCCTGTACCAAATTTCATCAGGATATCTTCAAAACTGACATACTTTTATCCCCTACCTCCCCCTCCCTCCTTAAACTCCTTTTTTTTTAAAGGTACCCTATGTTCGTTCTCAAGCTTTAATCTATCTCTGTACCAAACTTCAGTAAGATATCTTTCAAATGACAAACTTTCATCCGATAGTCATATTCCCCCCGTTCTACCCCCTTTTTGCGATAAACGGTAGCCTATGTCCGTTCCCAGTCTCTAATCTATCACTGTACCAAATTTCATCAGGATATTTACAAAAATTACAAACTTTTATATACATTTTCATTCCATGGCCCTATTTCCCCCCGTCTACCCCCCTTTTCGCAATAAAAGGTAGCCTATGTCCGTTCCCAAGCTCTAATCCACTTCTGTAACAAATTTCATTAGGCTTTCTTCAAAAATGATAAACTTTCATACAAACTTTCATCCCCAATTTCTTCCCTTAATCCCCCTTTCTCGCGATAAAAGATATCCTATGTCCGTTCTCAAGCTCTAATATACCTCTGTACCAAATTTCATCAAGATCGGTTCAGTGGTTTAGGCATGAAAGCGTAACATACAGACAGACAGACAGACAGTTACTTTCGCATTTAAAATATTAGTATGGATTTCATACTTTTAGTATTTTTTGTTAAGGCAGCAACAGAAAAATCATTTGTGAAAATTTCAACTGTCTTACTATCACAGTTCATGAGCGGTGGTGATAGACAAACAGACTGACGGACCAGTGGAGTCGCACCATGGCACATACTTACAAGCTGTACCACCCTTCGATAACAGTATTTAAACGTGTTCATTAAGTGATTACAATGTGCATTCACATTATGATCATGTACTCGATATAGATATAAGGTGAGTGCTCTACCTTTTTTGTTAAAGGTCACATTACCGTATCGCTTTTGCAAAGTACATGTAAATAACTCTGATTGATAGCTATTAATAATAATAAATAAATAAATAATTGTTTATTGTCACAAAAGCAATCTACATAGGTTGTGCTTAAATCTAGGGCTATAATAATAATTTATTAAATTTTAAATGTTACTGGTTCCCAAACTAGGCAGGAGCCTGTATTATGGAAGTCAGTGCTCTAACGATAGACAGTAAATTATTATCCCCGAGCGAGTCATGTGCTTACAGGTTCGGTAAGTGACATACAATTAGTTTTTTTTTTCGAAGCGATAATGTTATGTGTGTTTGTGTGTGTGTGTGTGTGTGTGTGTGTGTGTGTGTGTGTGTGTGTGTGTGTGTGTGTGGGTGTGTGTGTGTGTGTGTGTGTGTGTAAAACAGAGATAGTGTGTGCTGTGTGTGTTTGTCTTTTTTGTACCTATATTGTATTTACGAGAGTGCAGGAGACTGTTGTATCTTTATTTATTCGATGAATTTGAGTAATGTTTCGGTGCCTGCATAATCTAGTTTAATTCTAGTTATTTTAATAAGATACTTGGCGTAAACACAATGCAACAGTATCATTTATCATTTACATATGTAGTGTCGTGGACTGTATGACTTTTATCTCCCTATCAGGATTCACTTGAATAAAACTCCAATTTGCAGACTTGCAGCTTTATTCTTCTTACTTCTATTGTTCTGGATCGCTATTAGAGCTTTTCCGAACTTGTGTTCAATTGTACCGCTTTACGGGCGTAACATGCTCGCTTAAGTACTACATTTTTCGTTAGCCCGCATAGGCACTTAAGGAGCAACCTAAATGACGCGGTTTGCTACCGTGTCTTACAATGTATTCTTAATACTACTTATACACTAATATATACATTATATATACATTATAGACCGTTCTTCATGCGGCATGACTCGGCGTACTGGACAGTTCTCCCCCCAGTGCAGCAGTTTGCGGAACGGCTTTCTCCAGTACGACGATCTTGCTCACAGGCCTTTTGAACACTCCGGTTTTTGTTCTTACGTCTGCCATCCGGATTCCACCGTCAGGTCCAGTGTAGGTGCGTGTGACTTCTCCCATTGGCCACACGTTGCGTGGTAAAACATGATCCACTATTACCACGATGTCCCCAATCTGCAGGGGTCGTCGTTGGCTGCTCGGCTCGCCGCGCGGTACCAGGGTGGGCAAGTACTCGCGTACCCACCTGCTCCAAAAATGGTCGGCGAGGGCTTGACAACTCCTCCATGTTCGACGATCGGCGTATTGACAGGGCCCTGTTGATGGCAGACCCATAGATGACCCCAACAGGAAATGGTTTGGGGTTAATGCCTCTGGATCTTCCGGGTTGACACTCACGTGGGTTAACGGTCTTGCGTTGATTGAGAACTCTGCTTCGGCTAGCAAAGTTCCCAGCACCTCTTCGGTCGGCTCCTTTTCGTTAAGAGTCGCCGATAACGCTACCTTCACTGACCGGACTAATCTTTCCCACGCTCCGCCTTGATTTGGTGCTCCCGGTGGTATGTATCGCCAGTTGACCGCGTGCAGCTGTCCCAAGTCTCGTAGTGCCGGCATCCACTCTTCGTATGCTGCCTTCAGCTCCTTATCGGCTCCATGGAAGTTGGTGGCGTTGTCTGAGTATATGGTTCTCGGCCAACCCCGCCGTGCGGCCATCCTTCTCAGCGCCATGATCGCGGAGCTCGTAGTGAGTGACGCGACGATCTCCAGGTGTACAGCTCTCGACGTAAGGCACGTGAACAGAGCCCCCCATCTCTTTTCTCGGCGACGTCCCAACTTGACTACCATGGGTCCGAAATAATCTAACCCACAGTGAGTGAAAGGTCGTTGATAGGGCTCGAGGCGTTCGCGTGGCAGGTCTCCTGTCGCTGGCGGCTGCGGTCGTACTCTTCTTCTTCTACATATTCCGCAGTCTCGTTCTATCGTTCGAACGGTAGGTCGCAAATGGATGATCCAGTACCGCTGCCGCAGGTCGTTCGTAACCCGTTCGCGCCCGGCGTGCCCGGCGGCCTGATGTTCGCGCATCACTATCAACTTAGTGACGCAGTGTCGGCCGTCGAGTATGAGGGGCTTCTTTGCTTCAACTGGCGCGGTAGCTGCTCCGATGCGTCCTTTGACCCGTAGTAGTCCATCTTCCAAGATCGGGTCCAGCTTATACAGACGACTTGCTTTAGAAATGGGGCGAGCGGTCTGTAGTCGCTCAATGTCTTCTCCGAAGCTATCGTGCTGCGCGCGGCTGATAATTGCATTCTCAGCCCTTTCGATGTGTGTAGTTCCTAGGTGCTTTGTTAGTCGGCGACACTTGTCCACGAAGGCTAACACGTAGGCGGCGGCCCTAACATACCGATTGTAGTTAGAGAACCGGGCGGGGTCGGGTAACCACGCATGATGCACTTCTCTCTTCTCGCTAACGTGTAACACCTCAAAGTTTTCAACTGGCTGTGTCTTGTCTGCCGGCCATCGTTCTTCGGGTTGCAACAGGAACTCTGGACCTTGAAACCACCTGTCATCCGCGGTAATCGGTAAGTAGGTGACGCGTGTTGCGTCGTCTGCTACGTTCTGCTCAGTCGGCACCCACCGCCACTCCTTGCTGTTAGTGAGCTCGGAGATCTCACCCAGGCGGTGGGCTACAAACGGCGTGTAGCGTCGCTCGTCGTTTCGCACCCAATGTATCACCGTGGTTGAGTCGGTCCAGTATACAGTCTTGTTTATCTTGACCCGATGCTCTTGCTTGATTGTTGCCGCTAGTCTTGACCCGATGACCGCTGCTTGTAGCTCCAACCGAGGTATAGTCTGCGTGCGTCGTGGCGCCACTTTCGATTTGGCGGCCACGAGGCATAACCTGACGCTGCCGTCCGACTGAATGATGCGCCAATACGCCACTGCCGCGTACGCCTGTTCACTCGCGTCACACAGCACATGCAGCTGTAGGTCTTGAGCTTCGTTCAGCATGTAGCAGCGTTCGAGTCGCAGGCAGGCTAGGTCGTTGAGTCGCTCTAACCAGGCTGCGAAGAGCTCATTTTCTTCTTCGGGTATAGGTTCGTCCCACGACATCTGAAGTCGCCACAGACTCTGCAGCACGATCTTAGCGCGTATAGTGAAGTGGCTCAGCAGTCCGAGGGGGTCATAAATCGACATGACCGCGCTGAGGGCTTCTCTCTTCGTCGGCGCTCGCGTCCGGTTGATCACTTCCGTGGGAACTCGGTTCATAGAGGTGTTGAACCCAAGCCCATCTTGTTCTGCGTTCCAGATGAGGCCGAGTATCTTGTTCTCGGGCCCATCTCCCCCCAGTGGCGTCGGCGACGTTGCTCGTAGCTCAGCCGGGACGTCGCGGAGCACGCTAGCTTGGTTCGTGTTCCACCCTCGTAGCTTGAAGCCGGCAGCTGCGTGGACCGTCAGTAACTCGGAGACGGCTCGCTGGGCTTCTTCTTCAGTTTCGTAACTGGCCGCCAGGTCATCCATGTAGTGGCTTCTCGTAATCGCTTCGAAGGCCGCTGCGTGAGTATCTGCATGGGCCCTCGCGTTCGCGTCTCGAACGTAGTGTGCCATAAATGGGGAGCTGGTAGCACCGAAGATCATGCTCGTCATCTTGTAGTGCCGGGGCGGTATATCTCGGTTTCTTCCCCTCCACAGGAACTGTTGAGCTGGCTGATCTTCGGGTCGTATCTTTACTTGCAAGAACATCTCTTGTATGTCCGCTGTGATGGCGATCGGCTTCTCTCGGAACCGGAACATAATCCCCTGTAGTGACATCAACAGGTCCGGCCCCTCAAGCAGGTGATCATTCAGACTGACACCCCGGCTCTTGGCTGCTGCATCGAAGACGAGTCGCTGTTTACCAGGCTTGTTCGGGTTATGCACTGCGAAGTGAGGTAGGTACCAGCAGACTGGACTCGTAGCCTCGGTGCCGTCGCATGGTGCCGCGTATCCCTTCTTCAGCAAGTTATCAATTTGCTTGGTGTAGGCTTCAGCGAAGTCTTGATCGTTGTCCATTTTTTCTTCGATCTTTTTCAGTCGGCGCAGCGCAGAGTTGTAACTCGGCGGGAGTGTGACGTTGTCTTCTTTCCACGGTAGCCCTACTTCGTAGCCTTTATCAGTTCGCTTCAACGTAGATTCGACGATTCGCACCGCTCGACGTTCCGCGTCACTCACTTTCGGCTTGTGAGAGACACCGAGCGCGTCGATCTTGAAGTGATGGTCTACGAGGTCGTGCAGGCGTTCACTCTCATTTTTAGTTTGCTCGGAGGTGAAAACATGTAACACGTCGCTTTCGCTTTGGCGAATGATGCTTCGTGGTAATGTTCCATGTATCACCCACCCTAGGCTGGTTCTCGATGCTACGGGTTGGCCTCGTTTACCCAGACGCAGCTCCCGGGATACGATATACTCCCAGTGGTCTGTGCCTACTAGGATCCCCGGACGCGTCGACTCGTAGCAGACCTTGTTCTCTCCTAGGTCCCGCAGATGTTCATACTCAAGCAGCGAAGCCGGAATAGCTTGCTGATGTAGCTTCATAGACCGGATGGTGCGTGCCTTTAGTTCGTGGGGCGCACCTTCGGGTCCCTTAATCTTCACGGTCACCAGCTGGCTTCTTTCTTCCGACTGCTGCATGTTGACCCCTCGCATTAGCAGTCGTTGCGGAGGTCCTCTTGCCCCAATTTTCCTTGCCAGGTCTGCATCGATGAGAGAGATGGTAGCGCCTTCATCCAGGAGTGCATGAGTCTTTGCCTCCCCCCCTGGTCCCACGACTGTGACGGGACACATCTTCAACAGCACGGCTCTTGGCTCAGCTGAGGACTGGGTTACCACTGAGAGTACTGCTTCCGTCGGGCTTGACGTGGTTGGCGGCTTCTCATCTTGCTTCGGCTTCTCACTGTGCAGAGTGGCGTGATGGGCGATGCGGCATTCGTTCACACCGCAAGGCTTCGACTTACACCGATTGCGTTGATGCCTTTTCACTAGACACTTGAAACACAATCCTTTTTCTTTCACGAAGTTCCATCGCTCTTCTACCGTTAGTGCCTTATACTGTGGGCACCGCGGTAACTCGTGGGCTTTCTCACACTTCGGACACTGATCAAGCTGTTCTTTCGACTCTGATGACTCTGTGACATTGAAGACAGCGTTCGTTTTCTTCTTATTCGCAGGCGCGGGCGTCGGGCGAGTTTCTTTCTTCGCTTGCGTGGTTGTACTACTCTCCGGGACGTAAGCATGCTTGAGCGCGCGGTCTGCCTCCCTCATCAGGAAGCGGGATAGCGTGATGATGTCGGGTTCTGCCGCGATTCCGTAGTCCGTCGCGTAGTCGCACCATCTCGCTTGAACGTGAGGGCTCAGCTTGTTCAAAATTTCTCTTACTAGCGCTGGGTTGTACAGGTATCCCCGCTGATCAATGTTCTGTAGTACACACACGACGTTCTGTACTCGTATTGCGAATTTATTCAATTCCACTGCCGACGATCCTGGCCTTGGTAGCTTCTTCAAGTCTTCAAATGCCTTGTCGATAATTACTTCAGGACGTCCGAAACACTGTTCTAACGTTCGGAGTATGACGTCCGGATCCGTTGCGGTCGCGAGTAGTGCTGCTACGACGTCTCGTGCTTCCCCGGTGAGACTCTTCCTCAGTCGCTGTATATTCTCAATCGCCGATATACTGTACAGCTTCGTAGAGTCGGTGTAAGCGGCTTTGAACGTAAGCCACTCTCCATGAGCCCCCGAGAACGTAGGTAGATCTGCACACCGTATTCTGGGTCTTGCTAGTCGCTCCATCGCTTCAGTCAGTTGATCAATGCGACTCGTTCGCGTGGGTGTGTCTGACCTTCCATGCAGTTCGAACCGTAGGTGCCGATCTTCTCTGCTCCGTGTTCTCGACTCTTCTGGCTCCGTTCTTGGCATGACGGGGTTCGCTTGCAGCCACTCATCTACTCTTCTGTGATGTGTTTCAATGGGTACATCTTCGTGAACGCTTTCTTGATCCTCTTGGATGGCCGTAAGTTCGGTGGCCAACCTTTTCCTTATCAATTCTGCTTCAATTTCGAGTTCTTTCTTCTTTAGTTCGGCCAGCTTTTCTGCAGCTTCCAACTCGAGTCGGGCCCGGGCTGACGCAGTTGAGCGGTGCGATCTCACCGACCCTCCCGGTGAACCAGTTCGAGGTAGGTTCCCGGGCTTCAGTCTAGGAGCACTAGGAGGAGCGTCGATCGTAGCCCCTACCCTAGACTCCATACCCAACTGCGTGCTTGGCGATGCCGGCGGACCCAGAGCCAACCTTCGGCGCCGTTCATCTTCAATGCGCTGCTGTCTCAGGTCCTCTTCCCGTTGTCGAGCTAGAACTTCCTCTGCGTCAGCCTGACTTCTAGTCACCACCATCTTGAACACGAAGTATTCTTGAAGCGTAGATACTTCCAACCTTGAAGCTGATCTTCACAATTCGATCCGGCTTCTGAAGGACCAAACAATGTCGTGGACTGTATGACTTTTATCTCCCTATCAGGATTCACTTGAATAAAACTCCAATTTGCAGACTTGCAGCTTTATTCTTCTTACTTCTATTGTTCTGGATCGCTATTAGAGCTTTTCCGAACTTGTGTTCAATTGTACCGCTTTACGGGCGTAACATGCTCGCTTAAGTACTACATTTTTCGTTAGCCCGCATAGGCACTTAAGGAGCAACCTAAATGACGCGGTTTGCTACCGTGTCTTACAATGTATTCTTAATACTACTTATACACTAATATATACATTATATATACATTATAGACCGTTCTTCATGCGGCATGACTCGGCGTACTGGACATGTAGGTTCTGTGTACTTACATAAACACCTGAAGAGTCTAACCTTTAATGATTTATAATAAAATGGATATTAAAATAACTACATAACTTTGGAGAAATGGCGTTCGATTTCGTAGCAGGATGTATAGGAGGTAAGCATTTTCAAATATTACTTCGATATAAGCACGGAGGATAGAATACGATTAAGTTCCATCTCCATGGATATAAAATTTAACAATATGTCGTACTTGAATTGAATTAGATATGGAGTTCAACTCGTGCTGGTAGCAAATACCGAGTTCGAATCGTGGCTATTACACTATCGACGTGAACTCACTGCCAACAAAAGCAAATTAGTTTAGCTAGAGGGATTAGGAGGAATAGTTATTTCGAATATTTTATTAAACACTAGCTTTTGCCCGCGGCTCCGCCCGCGCGGATGTCGGTTATCGAGACCAAACATAGCCTATGTCCTTTCTCAATGTCTAATCTACCCCTATACCAAATTTCATCAAAATCGGTTCAGTGGTTTAAGCGTGAAAGCGTAACATACAGACAGACAGATAGAGTTACTTTCGCATTTATAATATTAGTATGGATTAGGTACTAAAACACAACAAAATTCTACATATTCCAGGTTGTGCTGGGATTATAGCCTCTCACCCATTGGATACTTTAAAAGTCCACATACAGTCAGGAAGAGGTGGTGCACTGGAATGTACGAGATCACTACTGAAAGGAGGATTTTTCTCTACTGCATACAAAGGTGTTAGAGCTCCTTTGGGTGGAATAGCAGCCATGAATGCCATTGTCTTTGGAGTGTACGGAAACACGAGACGGGCTTTACCGAATCCAGATTCTATATACTCGCACGTTATGGCCGGTGCCGCCGCTGGTATTCTTCAGAGTTTCGTGTGCACCCCAGTGGAACTAGTAAAGATACGGCAACAACTTGCTGTGCCCGGAGGGTTACCTATCTTAATCCCGAATTTTAATATTCCGAATATCATAATCCAGAAAACGTTTGGCCAATTTTTCATAATCCCGGTTTTTCAAATTCCGAAGTTTTATTTGCCATATAATCACAACTCCGAATTTCATTTGCCGATTTATTCATTTGTAAGACGTTTTATAATCCAGACGAACGAATTCCAGACACACGAAAACTAAATGCACAAAATCCAGATGACCGTAATCCATATGCACGAAAGCCCAATTTTTAAAACACAAATTTTTGAAATACAATTAATTGATATCCAGTTAATTGATATCCAGACAAACAATATCCAGATTTATAAACCTAAAACTAAACCTCATATGGCGTCTACTAACTACAATTGGAGACCTACTGAACAAACAAAGAAAACACACGTTGCCTTAAAAAATATATGTATGCATGTAAGCAAACAAGCATGCATGCAGGCAAGCTGGCAATCAAACCGGCAAGCATGCAGGCATGCAGGCAAGCAGGCAAGCATGCAGGCAAGCAGGCAAGCATGCAGGCAAGCAGGCAAGCATTAGTGTTGCTCTTCTCCGGCGCTGCGGGAAGTGCAGTCCTTCCGCCCTTGCGTAACAAAGTTCGGGCACCCATGCTCGCTTCCGCAGCTGTGGCGACCAGCCTCAGCCGTTCCAGCTCCCCCGGGCGCCCGAGCTTCGTTACTGCGGGCGAGACGCGGGTGTGCGTTGTTTTATAGACAATTGTTTAATATAATTTCATATAACAGAAAATATTTCGCATAATTTCGTTTCATAGAATAATCAATATAATCATTATATATAATCAATATAATTTTAAATCATTGAATTTTGTTTCATATAAAGTTAAACATTAGAATAATCATTTCATAGAATATCAAATGAACTATTCTTAATCATTATATTGTTTATTTAATAGAAACTTATTACAAAGAATAACATATTATCATATATATGGTTTTTATGAACTAAACAATTGATGCGTCTACAAGGTCGACGGAGCCCCGCTACGCGGGGCTCCTACTTCTGGGTGGTAATAAAAAAATAACCACGAAGGCCTAATGCGGGAGCTTCGCTACGCTCCGCTCCCGCATTAGCCTTCTAACCTAACCTATCCGAGTCGGGGTAATCTGAGTCGGGGTAATCTGAGTCGGGGTAATCTGAGTCGGGGTGTTAAAATTGTAAATGTTACAGTTAAAAATAAATGTGATTTGGAAAATGACAAAGGTGGTTTAATATTCTTTAAAAAATAATTCTACAGTTTCATAAGTTTGTTAAACAAAAAAATGTGATTAAAAATTCGTTCAATTGTGTTTCTGTGAAATATGTTTCATTGTAGGAAATTGTTTTTGAAACAATAATATTCGAAATAAAAATATAAGAACCAAATATTATATGAAGCATTTTCTGTGAAACGAAATTATATGAAATTTCTTTCTACGAAATAAGGGGCTCCCGTCCCTCCGCGCCTCCGGTTCTTAAATAACACTCTAGTGTAGGGCAGACAAGTACCACGGCGAGTCGGGTCGGGTGTGGTACGCAGTGTGCACGAGCTCGCTTTCCTGATTCATTGATTATACCTGCATACAAAACTGTTCATGCATGACATGGAAAACAATAATTTAAACAAAATTATATTATAAGTCTTCAGGCTTTCATTATATTAAGTGAAATTATTTATGTCTTAAGTGAACGTTAGATTTTTTATTATTATATCAACCGTTACACACCCTAAATGAATCGTATAAATTTACTAATTTTTACTATACCTGTATATAGTTTAGCTGGAACACGATTTGTATGGGAACCAAATAAAAAGATTATGAAAATTTGGTAATAGTTTATTTGGAAAATGGTACGATGGGAAACAAAAAAAAATATTCTGAGAATCTGGTATAACTATATTTGGATTATGACAATATGGGAAACAAAAAAATACTATTTGAAAATTTGGTTTTAGTGCACCTGGAAATTGATTCATCTGGGAAATGAAAAACGGAATTATAGAAAGTTGTCATTCATTACATCTGTCTTTTAAAAGTTCTACCAAGCGTTTTCGGGGTTTTAAGATTCGGGTAACAGAAATTCGATATTTCAATAGGTTACCTGCCCGGAGATGGAATGCCAAAGGGAGCATTGTCAGGGGCACGATACATCTATCGAGCTGAAGGTCTCAAAGCTCTCTTTCGTGGACAAGGAGTGACAATAGCTCGTGATTGCCCAGCGTTTGCGATATACTTTGGCACGTACGAAGCGATGACTAGTGGTGATTTAAGTGTGATAAAGATTTTTGTTGCGGGCGGTACAGCAGGTATTCTAGCGTGGGTATTTTTGTATCCGTTCGATGTGGTAAAATCAAGGTTGCAGGGTGATATAATAGGGCGGTATACAGGGACGTGGGATTGTTTTGAACAGTCAGTGCGGACAGAGGGATGGAAGTGTATGGGACGTGGGATGTTAACGGTGTGTTTGAGAGCGTTTATCAGCAACGGCGCGTTTTTCACAGCCGTGACATGGACGGAGCGTATCTGGCAGCGAATGACTGAAACCGGTGTCAATATGCTTATACCTTCAACAAGTGATAACGTGATTTGTCAGGAATAAGGATCTGATCAGAGTTTTAGTAAAGGTAACGTGAAATAAAATATTCTCTAGAAGTAGGTATAACTTTTTTTACTCCTACAACGCATTGTTGCTTATCAAATGCTGCCTTTACAATGTCTTTATACATAATGCTTTTTAAGAACCATACGATAAGATAAGATAAATCTTTATTGTAGACCAACGAATTGCAGTACATGTACGGACAACATAGTAATACGCAAAAAGTACAAATGGCGGCCCTATCGCTACAAGCAATCTCTTCCAGGCAACCTTTGAATGGACATATTTTAATTATTTTAACAATACACTGATTACTGATGGGCAATTATAACTTTAGTCATAAACTTAAATTACTTATACGGTATTTTACTACATAGTACATATTTAAATTCGATTCCTATAATATTTAAATAAACACATACATAGATATTAGATATACACTTATACATAGCTCTTCTTTTTTTTGTATAAAAATTTAAATATGTCAAGCTACGTTTGAGTAGGTAATTTCCATGTTTTTCTTTAATGTAAGTTGACTCAGTTTCATGCACGGATGATTTCATTAAATCGGGAGAATAATCAGAAAAATACAAGTTTATTTATTTATTTATTTTATTCTTTATTGTACACATAGTTGACATTTAAACAATATAGCGATACATAATTTACAAAGGGGAGCTTAACTCAGGGTTGAGTTTTCTTCCAGCAAACCTGGGAGTGTATAGAAGAATTGCTATGAAATGAGAGGTAAAGTCTAGTGTACAATGTGGAGATTTGATTGTAAGAGGGTATACAAGATGTATACCCCAGGCAGTAGGCATTCAAACATACATACACACATCTAAATATAAATACATACAAACCATCACATATATTGGTATATATACATGAATAAATACACATTATGTCTGATATTGTTGAGAGAAAAGTAGTCTTTTATTCGTTTTTTAAAAATGTCTAAAGAACGGCTATTGTGTGTGGAATGAGGAAGAGAATTCCACAGCCGTACTGCAGAAACTGTGAATGAATTGTCGTAGCAAGTAGAACTATGAGAAGGAGTTCGAAGTAAAAGAGAAGACGAAATGCGACGGGGTTTACCCCTGGGGACAAGGAACTCAAAACGCTCACGAAGATATGAAGGAGAATGAGGATTATGAAGGAAGAAGAGAATGGAAAGAATGTGAACATCTCGATGCCGCCAAATTGGTGAACCATTTCAGTTGCTTTCGGAACTCCGAAACGTGGTCGTACTTACGTAGACCAAAAATGAAACGAATACATAAATTTTGCAGTCGCTCCATCTTGTTCCAGAGTTCTTCAATAGCGTCGAGAAGGAGAAGAGATTGTGCAAGATAAACTCTGATCTTAAGAGGAAGGAAATTCTGAAGACGCATAAGAGAGAAACGTACCAAAAACTCAACTTGGTGATATGACTAGACCATGATAAGCTACAATCGATGAAAATGCCCAGGTTTTTGATGACCGTGGTAAATGGTATTAAAGTGTTGTTTTAGAAAACAGGAGGTAAAGATGGTCCAAACGGTAGTAAAAGTATCTAACACCTACAACTACTGCCTGGGATTTAGCGGGATTGTCAAGTAATCCGAATGATTTTGCCTTAACACTAATGCTTTTAAGGTCATTATTGATGGCAGTAATGGCCACACTTGCCTCATCAGCCCTAAAATGACGATATACCTGCAAATCGTCTGCGTAGAGATAATAATTGGAAGAAATAACTTGGTTGATAGTATTTATGAAAATTGAGAAGAGAAGTAGAGAGAGGACGGCACCTTGCGGTACACCCGCAACAAGGTCACACCAGTCAGAGGATTCCTCGTCAGAGCGAACCCGCTGCGAGCGACCCCGAAATTAAGAGTTAAACCAAGCGATTACAGAGGACGATATATTTAAAGATGAAAGGATGCTCAGGAGGATATCGAAATCAACAGAATTGAAGGCGCTGCTGAAGTCCAGTAAAACCAATACTGTTAGGAGTTTGTTCTCCATTGCCAGTCTTATATGATCTGAAATTTTAATGGCCTGAACGAAAGCCAGATTGGTATGGCCTTAAAAAACCACGAGAGGAAAATTCATTCTATACAGGACCACCGAAATCCGTTCGTTTGACTTTCAGTGGCCGAGCGTATACACAGCATAAGTTGCCTTTTACTCCAATACCTAGTTAATAAATAAAACTACAGAATTATTTCTTATTAAGTATCATATACTTGTCTGAAAACTTTTATACAATTTTCAAAAATATTCCAAAAATACAGGAATGATTCACATTATGAAAATATCACAACATTATAAATGTGCCAAAATGTCTAAAATAAATGTAAATATTTTTAAAAATAACAACGGTAACATAATAATTTTACATAATATTAACTTCACTATACTTTTTCCTAAGAGCTTTATTTTTCAACATCTTATTGATTAGGTACTTAAAACCGTCGGAATGGGCTTTTCGAATTACTGAAAAGTTTTAAGTTGGCGGACCTGAAATGTAGAGAGAAGATTTTGTTAACACTCGTTTTTAATTGTTGCCACTGACACGATGAAGAAGAGTAAGACAAAAAAAAACATACAAATGTATATTCACGTCTGCAAATACCCGAAGGGCTATATTAACACTCAAATTGTAACGGGTCTTTGGGGTTTAACTCCATGCCACGTATCGCTGTGATCGTCTAGTTTATCTATAGCACAGATAACATAATACTGAAATTCTATAGTTAAAACCTAACCAATATCCTACTTAACAATCATTCAATAATAACTCATAACCCTTGTATAGTCGAATAAGAGCGTTTTCACATTGTCCGGTATCCCATATCTGACATCCGATTTCGGAGGAAGTCAAATCTGTATTTCACATCGTCCGGAACGATATCGGTTATCGTCTAATATAATAGAATAGAATGACCCAGGACCTTAGTAATTGTACTTAGCAGATGGTGACAATGTGTATAAATTTCCGCTTTGGTATGATGTAATGAATAAGATCTAGTATATAATGTGACCCACCGCAAATTTTATGATCTCTGTAAATAAAGCCCTTGGTGTAATCAAACGTATATGATTCAGTTATAATCAATTTACTACCTACAAACAAACTATAATTATAGTCTACGTCTGTCTGTCATTTTGAATGAACGCCGACTTCAGTCGCGAGATAATTTGCTTATTATCTTAAACCAAGATATAATATACGAATATTACGTACATTTGTCCCAATTTATTAGTATATCAACACAAGATCAAATTACAGATTTGATTCTCGTTAAACGTAATGACGAATCACAACAATAATTCTTATTAGAATTTCTATACAAGATTACCTAGTATCTGTCTCAATAGAAAGTTCTAACTATGTCTCGCTAGATGCCTTAGTGTTACCCATAGCCTATAAACCTCACCACAAGCACATGGGGTTTTATTTGTGTGTGTGTGTGTGTGTGTGTGTGTATGTGTGTGTTTTGCGAATTGTTTAAAGGAAAACGAAACAAACCAGCTAAGGTGAATGCGAAGGCTAAGGCTAGAGATGCCTTAGCCTTTCCTACAGCCAGATCATGGAATTCTAGATGACAAGGAATAAAGGTATTCGAACCGCCTAAGCCAATATTTAGCCTAAAATAACTGTTCCGAGGCTGAAGTTCGGAATAGGTATAAATTTAATTAGGAAACTTCCAAATATCAATTCAGAAGTGTATTCCTATCAGACACGACTCAGCACACCGATGTATGCCACCTTCTCACTAAATTATAGCCTCGTAAAACAGCCATAATCTCCCCCTCCGGCTCCAGAAGGAGGGGGAGGGGTATCCGTGGGGATTTCCGGCACGTAAAAAAAGTCTCGTAAAACCGCGAAAATAATCTAATGACTCCGTTACCTACAAGTCGAGACATGTTACACCCGTATCCACAGATCAACTAACTCTCAAGACTCTTGTCACTGGTTTTTATGCATTTGGAAAGGTCGTCACGCGTAGCTTCGAACCTACCTAAGACAGTGTGAAGCAGCTAATCTTGCTCCATGGGCTGCGGGGGCAGCGGCGGGGGCGGGGGTGGCGGTGGCGGGGGCGCGTCGTTGTTGTTCACCTGGTTGTCCATGAGGCCCAGCTGCTCCAGCATGTCGTCGTTGTCCTCCATCAGGTGCACCTGCATCAACCACGGCCGGTTACTCTGCAAACAAACGTTTCAATATCCGACACGGATATATCTCCTCATCTACTTGGTGAAGTATACATATTTTTTAAGTTTACAAGTATATTATAGCATAATACTAAATAATAAGAATTATGCTATATAATACATACAAAAATTAAATAAAAGAGGGGGAGAGACTGCAACTTTAGGCATCGAAAAATTCCTCCCCATCGACCTCTACTGGAACCGTGCCCAAAAGGCTGGGGGCATTAACACGCTGAATAGCGATACTAATTCTTTGTGCTAGGTAAAGGCCAGCCCTATGGTCACGGGAAGAGTCGATTAGGCGCTAACCTATTTCTTTGTAATGCGCGCGCGCTTGGACCCCTCGGACCCAACGTTTCGACTCCAAACGGCTCAAGAATGGTAATTACCAGTTAAATTGGTAGCAGCAGCGCATGCGCAGTACATTGTACTTGGAAAATGGGAAGGCGCCAGGGTGAAGTAAAACTAAAAAACTCTAAAATAAAACTTTTCTGAAACGATTTTTTTTTGTTAAAATTTCCAGGTTTCATAATACGTTTAGGTAATAAAATGCAAATCAGTAATTTCGTGAGATAATGTATGCCAGATAACTGGGTCACGACTTATTTTATTACTCATGACCCAGATATCTGTTACTAAGAACTAAAATTAAATAATGTCTTGGTTACTAGTTACGCTATTCTTATTTAATCTAAGGAATGTTTCTTTTTTTTTAAACGTGAAATACCTATGTTTCTGGCACTAAGCAAAATTTTCTGATTTGTCGTTCCCACCTAAGTTCTACAGCCAATTTTAAGTATAATTGTTTATTTATATCCACCAGAAGTGTAATGTGTGTTGTGTAGTATTCCTTATCTATACTTTGAACAAGTAAAACTGGTAATTTCGGGATACATCTGACAGATTTATGTTACGTAGTACTTTTATCAACTGATCCAGATTGTTACTCAGTGTCGGTAGCCTCACCTTTGGGGAGTTCAGAGCACTGTTTGGTGAAATCTGTAACCGTCTACTCCCCAACCGATGCCTGTCCTAAAGGCTCCCGTCGAGTATTAATTCGTCGTATCTTCTCCTTGGTGGCCTACTTGCTTCTCCTCTACTGAACCAGCTGCCTGCGCGGACGCAGTAACAGATGTTTTAAGGCAGGGAATGGAGTATCACATTCCATTCTCTGACATCACAATGTATGACACAGTCCGGCTATGGATTAATGCCGCTTGTAGTCACGCTGAAGCACAAAAACGGGAGCCTAGCCTGGTTCGATACCCGTAACCGCAAAGCAGCTCACAAGTTTTGTAAGAGATCGTTGCGAAAGGCTCGCTTTGACAATATTGGCCCAACAGGGAGTAAACTCGCTTCATCCCCAGCGGGTAACAAAGCGTTTGGTCCCTGGCTAAAACGATCATTTCTGCTGCCCGTTACTACCTACAATGCTGAGACCCGACGGGTCACTGGCCCACTCCGCTATCGAGAAAGCAAATTTGTTTGCATCTCTATTTGAGGAATCCTCGCGTCTGGAGACCGGTGGTACCTTGAAGCCTCCTACGATGTGAGGCGCGCATGGCAGATATCCGTACCCATCAGAAGTAGGTTCATAAAGTGGTTTCCAACCTGGACGTGAACAAGGCCAGTGGACCGGACGGGATTCTGGCAACAGTGCTTAGAACGTGTGCCCCTGAATTGTCTCTTGTCTTGACAAGCCTGTTTCGTCTTTCCTATGGAGCCATCCATTTGGCTTTTACTCCTCCGCTTCACCCGGTCTTGGGCATCCATAGTGGTGGGATTGATGATTGAAGAACACGCTTTGCATCCATATAGAGAAACTTAACAATACAATTTCGGCTAATGAGACTTATAATGAAATAGATACTTACACTTACGTCCGGCAGTGCGGTGCGATGTTGTCCATGGCGCGCAGTCTCCGACAGCAATATCTTCTGACGCTTCTCCTCCATAAGGCGCTCGCGGTGCTTGTGGATGTAGTCATACACGTTGGGAAGGCCCATGATCACACACGCGGACAACGCTGACCGGTAGATGTTCATATCTGTGGCTTCGTACCTGTATATTGAAGTATTGAATTCGTATATATGTACAATGTTTATTCGTATTTAGAGCCTCTGTGGCGTGGCAGTAGTGAACGCGGCCTCTACGAAGGAGGCGCGAGTTCGATTCCCGCTTAGTGTAAATATTTGTATGCATGAATATGGGTATTTGCATTGGTCTGGTCGTATCTCGAGCACGTTAAACGTCGGTCCCGGTTGTTATTCAAACATCTTTGGCCCTAAAAAGTTCAACAACTTGTCTAGTTGTAATACTTCAATTGCCTTTGGACTGTGGAGGTCAGATGGTAGCCGCTTCAGGGAAATATCAAAGTCAAGCCAAATCCGCAGTTGGACTGGTAAAGCGGACACGAGACTCCGAGGCAGCTCCGAGCTTCCGATGCAGACGCGACTGGGCTTAACGCTAAGATGGGGAGAGAAGAGAGTTGATAATGTTTATGCGTATATAAAGTCGACCATTTTTATTCGTACATTATAGAGTCATTAATTTCGATGATAGGTACCAGATTACTGTACCTCTATTATTGTTTAATACTGTGTAATAAGGTTTTATGCTGTCAGTGGAAAGACCAAAGGGTGTTCCTGCTTTGTCTTCTAGACTGACCGCACAGTTATATATATATCTCAAAATTTTAAATTAATTGATGTAATGCGAAATGCATATGAAGAAAGGTTCTCTCTACTAATAATTCCCGCTAACCCGTTCAGCTAAATGGGTTCACGTCACGTATGAAGAAAATTAATATTTTAGTACTTTACACTGTTTATATTCACTAGAAAATGGTCGTATTTTCACCCTACAACCCCAATATTTTCACCCTACAACCCCAATATTTTCACCGCGATTTTTGTATAGGCTTATCAATAGCACACATTCTATGAGAAGCCACTACAATCGTACGGTATTATTCAAACTAGACTGACAAATCGATGCGTATGTGAAAAACTCTAAGATGTTTTCCGTGCGATCAAAACGTTTTCCGGTAGCTTTAGTGCCACCCAAAACATGAAACGCATTTACATACACTCTTTTCATACATAGGTGCATAGTGGGTGAAGCTAATGACTATATAAATAGTGTTATTACATTAACTCACACGATTATAATTTCTTATCTCATTCCATTTCTCCTTGTAAAGGTTATTAATCATATAACTCAACATACAAAGGTCACATAAATAAATCATATCAGAGACCTCAAGAAAGTACGCTTGAGGCATCTTTTGAACTCATACATACTTATGGGTGGCAATTTAATTTTGAAATAACAGTATCAGTACCAAAATAAAATTTAACTGAGCTAAGTGCAAGACCTATAATTATTGGGTTAAATACGTACTTAGTTAAATCCTCAGGGCCCTTATTCTGAGTGACAAACCTTTTCGTGTCTATACGCGTGTTCATAATGCCCGATACATATGTTGGTCTAGTTTCCCGCCAGTTATATCTTTAATATTAATCAAATCTATCGTCTCTCGTTACGAGTGCGTTTGAAACTCATTGTCATTAAGAATAGTGCCCCCGGTAAGATTCCAGCGATATTAAGCCGATATTTATACACGGTGTAAATTGATCGCTACCACATTCACCGAGTGTCTATTAATTGTGCAAATATGAGGAGTAAAGACGGGGCCTGCTTTGCTCCTCAAGGGCGATTGGGGTTTCCAGCAACGTTGGCCAGAACCTACGGGTTTAGTCTAGATACTATCGTGGGGGCCAACTCACCCACCCCTTTCAAATTTAAAAAATTATCAACTAACATAATTTATTACATCTTATTGGACTTATAACATAAGTAACGCGATACACAATATTTAAAAAAAAGAAACTATAATATTGTTCACTGAGTTTCTTGCTGGTCTCTTCTCAGTAAAACCAACTTACCGTACCAGCGAAAGAATCATTTTCAAATGATTTATTTACTTAATTTAATATTATATTAGTAATTTCTTGACATGACTGTAAAATTTTGACGTTCATACGTGCTCTTTATGTGCCTAACTGAATAAACGAAATTGATTCTTTGATTCTTTGATTCTTTGATTCTTTGATTCTTTGATTCTTTGATTCTTTGATTCTTTGATTCTTTGGTTCTTTGGTTCTTTGGTTCTTTGGTTCTTTGGTTCTTTGGTTCTTTGGTTCTTTGGTTCTTTGGTTCTTTGGTTCTTTGGTTCTTTGGTTCTTTGGTTCTTTGGTTCTTTGGTTCTTTGGTTCTTTGGTTCTTTGGTTCTTTGGTTCTTTGGTTCTTTGGTTCTTTGGTTCTTTGGTTCTTTGGTTCTTTGGTTCTTTGGTTCTTTGGTTCTTTGGTTCTTTGGTTCTTTGGTTCTTTGGTTCTTTGGTTCTTTGGTTCTTTGGTTCTTTGGTTCTTTGGTTCTTTGGTTCTTTGGTTCTTTGGTTCTTTGGTTCTTTGGTTCTTTGGTTCTTTGGTTCTTTGGTTCTTTGGTTCTTTGGTTCTTTGGTTCTTTGGTTCTTTGGTTCTTTGGTTCTTTGGTTCTTTGGTTCTTTGGTTCTTTGGTTCTTTGGTTCTTTGGTTCTTTGGTTCTTTGGTTCTTTGGTTCTTTGGTTCTTTGGTTCTTTGGTTCTTTGGTTCTTTGGTTCTTTGGTTCTTTGGTTCTTTGGTTCTTTGGTTCTTTGGTTCTTTGGTTCTATGGTTCTATGGTTCTTTGGTTCTTTGGTTCTTTGGTTCTTTGGTTCTTTGGTTCTTTGGTTCTTTGGTTCTTTGGTTCTTCGGTTCTTCGGTTCTTCGGTTCTTCGGTTCTTCGGTTCTTCGGTTCTTCGGTTCTTCGGTTCTTCGGTTCTTCGGTTCTTCGGTTCTTCGGTTCTTCGGTTCTTCGGTTCTTCGGTTCTTCGGTTCTTCGGTTCTTCGGTTCTTCGGTTCTTCGGTTCTTCGGTTCTTCGGTTCTTCGGTTCTTCGGTTCTTCGGTTCTTCGGTTCTTCGGTTCTTCGGTTCTTCGGTTCTTCGGTTCTTCGGTTCTTCGGTTCTTCGGTTCTTCGGTTCTTCGGTTCTTCGGTTCTTCGGTTCTTCGGTTCTTCGGTTCTTCGGTTCTTCGGTTCTTCGGTTCTTCGGTTCTTCGGTTCTTCGGTTCTTCGGTTCTTCGGTTCTTCGGTTCTTCGGTTCTTCGGTTCTTCGGTTCTTCGGTTCTTCGGTTCTTCGGTTCTTCGGTTCTTCGGTTCTTCGGTTCTTCGGTTCTTCGGTTCTTCGGTTCTTCGGTTCTTCGGTTCTTCGGTTCTTCGGTTCTTCGGTTCTTCGGTTCTTCGGTTCTTCGGTTCTTCGGTTCTTCGGTTCTTCGGTTCTTCGGTTCTTCGGTTCTTCGGTTCTTCGGTTCTTCGGTTCTTCGGTTCTTCGGTTCTTCGGTTCTTCGGTTCTTCGGTTCTTCGGTTCTTCGGTTCTTCGATTCTTCGGTTCTTCGATTCTTCGATTCTTCGATTCTTCGATTCTTCGATTCTTCGATTCTTCGATTCTTCGATTCTTCGATTCTTCGATTCTTCGATTCTTCGATTCTTCGATTCTTCGATTCTTAGGGTACAGGGCTCTATTTCGAGTTTTCCTTCTCTCGCAGTGATATCGTCTGCGTATTTTTCCGTTAGTCGCCTCTGATAACACCCTTCGAATTGGTGTTAACAAAAGTTAAGTTCCAAGTTAAAACATATTAAACACCTAGCTGACCCGGCAAACTTCGTACCGCCTCAGAATCAATAGCAAAAAAGTTGCAATTTCCTATATTTTCTCACCGTTTAAACCTTCCCTGGACATCCACGAACATTTCAAGACCAAGATAAGATAAATCTGTTCAGCCTTTCTCGAGTTTTATCGAGACTAACGAACAACAATTGATTTATATATGTATATATATAATGGGTTAGTACAAACTTTTGTTTATATGATAATTATGTGTATTCTGACCTATACTAATAATATAAAGAGGTAACGTTTGTGAGTTTGTGACGTTGTAAGGGGTAATCTCTGAATCACTTGAACCGGTTTATAGAAAGCTACGTAATTGTGAAGTGTCATTACGCATCTTTACTTAAACTTGAAAAATGTAATCCAAGTTGTGAAAAACAATTGCTTTCATCGCGTGCACAGCGAAAACTATTGAGGATAGAACAAAACAATGTACAATATCAAAGAACGTATCAAAATCTGTAAGGAAGTCCACGATAGCAAATGTCATCTCCTACGGATTACTCACAATAACTGCTTTTACTGTTAAAATTGTAGATTAAAAATAATTAATTTTTGTGAAGCTTATTTATAGCCCATTATGGTATTAATCTGCATTTTTATAAATATGTTTGTGGAACGGAAATTTAATGTAGATTATATGTGTAAAAACTTGCGGTGGTCTATTACGTCTATTTATTGATCCCGAACTTTTTACCTGAAGTATTACGCGGAACAAACGGGCCATGTCAAAAATATTTCTATTGCGGAATGGAGTCTGCGGGCACTGCTATATGTTTTTAAAATAAGATAGGTATAGTTAATGTCATTGGCCGCGCTTTATAAATAACACACCCATTTAAAACTTCCGCAGACTTTAACCTTAGAGGTTTAAACAACAATTTTGTAATTAATGATCTTGGACCTATGCTCATCAGTTATATTACAAAAACAACTTATTGTAATAATGATTTACGATTCATGGAATATTCCAGAGGGGTCTCCTAATTGTTTTTTAAAGAATAACTTCTAGTAATCGAAATTACTAATCTTCCCGTACCTAAATCATTCCAGTAAAGCTAAATTGCTTTGTTATGATTGGGGTTCATGTCCGTAGTGTAATGGCCAGGATTCGAACTCGGGACTTCGAAAGCAGACTCTCGGATCACTCCGCGGCTGACGCTTTTAAGTAGGTATGAGTAGGTATAAGTACTTCGATGGGATAAGTAAATATTTGACTTTACTTCATTCCCAGAGCTGTTGTTGCGTTTCATTAGATTTAAATAAAGTAAACCAAATATAAACCAAGTATAATTCGCACGATTTAAACGAATGGCAATGTTTATATCACCAGATTTAATATTTTTGCTTGTATTGATAACCTTTCCTGTGACTTCTAACTCTTTTTGGGGTTATTTAAAATTGTACATCCAGTGAAACCGACAGACTATCTAAGTGAGATGAGAGCAAGTGCTATGACGTGAATTGGAAGAAATCAGTTCAAGGAATGAACTCAATAGCTGGAGACGATCTTTTGAAAGCTAGCCGTTTGTAACGTCTAATCATGGCAGTTTATTATACAATCTCTTAATGTTCTCTACTCGAAAAACTTACCACACATGAACATATTTTACGGTTTATACACACACCGGCAGAATTAGCGGAATACAAAATTATGGTCTGGGGAGGGATATGTTTAGGAGCTCGCACGGAGTTAGTGGTAGTCGACGGTGGAAATTTGACTGCTGATCGGTATATCAGGGAGATTTTAGAGGAACATGTGCCATTTGCCATTTTATTTTTTAGCCTATGGCCAATGCACCAAAAGAAAAACTAATAAATCGTTCCTGCCAGTCCGCCAGTACTAAAAAGTTTCGCAATTTGTTTTTACTGTTGAAATTATAGTTATAATATTAATTAAAATGTCTACAAGTACTCGTTAATAAAAAAATAATTCATGTTGTACAATGTCCGATATACGATGTGGAGCCCTTAACGTTATGAAATGTTCACTACCTGAAAACTGCAAGGGTAAATATCTATTTTAGTATTATTTTATTCATAAATGTCGTGTTATACACGTGTATTGTGGGCTCTCTTAAGCTCTCAATGACGCTTTAACGGTAATCACCAACTTAACACACTTGTACCATAATGTACTATTCTAAATATGTAATTTACCAGCTGTTTCTCCCGTTCCTGCAACCCATGGGAACCTATTCCCACGACGAAAAAAAAAAGCAAATGTGTTATTCCAGGCTATTATCTATTCCTGTACCAAATTCCAGCCAGATCCACAGACCCAAATTCCAGGCCATTGTTATTGAAGACAAACATCTAAATATCCAAAAACTTAGGATAGGATGTTATGATAATAATAAAACAAAAAAATCTTCACATATAGAGGCAGAATAACCCTAACTGATGAACATCTTATTCACGTAGCCATCACGAAATATGTGAGTCGTACGAGTTTGAGTAGATAACCCGGGTAATGTCAATCTTTTATGTAATATACAATTCAATTGTTATCATGCTTGATATATATGTCGCCGCCAGCTTGCTTAATTAGCCGTTCAACTAAGTGTCTAGGCTCTTTATTGAACGGCGCCGTTCAATTAACGTCTTGAATGGTGTTCAGCCATTGAATTAAACGGCTAGCCAAATAGCTTGGATCGATGACGTTTAACTACTTGCCTAGCCATTTAATTAATCAGTTAGAAAAATAACTTATTTCAGTATAGTTATAAAAAATAACCACGAAGGGGCGCTAGCTACGCTTCGCTCTCGCGTTAGCCTTCTAACCTAACCTATCACTAATTTTCTGTGAATATACTTCTGTCCTGTAAATTCCCGAGGGAGTACTCGGGATTTACAGGTGTAAGTATATGTATATTAAGTAATTTTCTATCTTATTTCGAGGAAGTGCCTCATCTTACAATTGGCTTATCATTCAGGCCGTTAATTGAATGGCGCCGTTTCGTTAACAGCCTAGGTAGTTAATTGCACTGATGATTAAGCTAGTTGGCGGCGACATATACATATCGAAATACCGAAGTTCAGCCGTGTCGCGGTTGGACTGAAAGAAGCGGATCCCGGACGCCGAGGTCAAGACCTCTGATGCGACCAGGATTAACACAAGGATGATGATGATATATCTACATGCGTACATATGCTCACGCCTATTTCCTTCCAGGGTAGGCTGAGAAAATAGCCCACTATACCATCTGCTTCTTTCCTTACATACTTCACTTGCTTTCTATACTGTAAAAAAACCTAGCAGAAGCAGGCCAATACCCATACCGGTCGGGGTGCGCGGGATATGTCGTCTGACAACCTCACCTTCGGCCTAGCACCCACAGAGACGGCGTGCGGTTTAGTCGGTACAAGTCCGACATAACCTTCCCCTCCGGCTCCGAAATGCTGGACTGGAAAAAAAACTGTAAAAAAATCTTACACGCAAATAGCAAGTTGACTTGGTGGAACTTGAAAATAGGCAGGCTTATGCCGATGCCGACCCGAACAAAGAAATATAAGGAGAATAATAATAAATTTTAAAATTAATATTTACCACTCATTCGTCCTCTCATCATAACACTCGACGTGATAGATAGTGGTGACACCATTGAAGCCTCCGATGGCAAATATCATATCGTCGATGACTTCTATGGCGAAATTGCTGCGTGGGTTATACATATCAGGCACAGGCGCCCAAGTGTTGGCAGCAGGGTCGTATACCTCACCGCTGCACATTCTCGATATACCGTTGAAACCGCCGATCACGTAGATCTAGAAATGAAAAATAGTTACTATATATTAGAAGTAACCTTAGTCTAGAGCGAATCAGATAATAGGTAAGCGATAATGGTAATCGATGGTACTTAAAAAGATACTATAGAAACAGCAAGTACAATCAGAATGTAGCCAGTATTACTGTACTCTTTGAGGTAGCCTCAAGTCTAAAAGCAGTTTTGGCCGTACAGAAACCTGATATTTTCAGACCTTACTCATGTAAGTATGTACTGTAGTGTTTCCACTTCTTAATCGAACCTTTATTACCTATATTTAGTTACGTGGCCATCACGCGTCAGTGGTATAAAAATAAACACATGATCGAAAATTGAATTAAGAGAATAGGAAAAATAAGCGATGGAAAAGAGTTCGAGTCAGTTGGTGATAGGAGGAATCTGCGAGAGTTCTTCAAAAGGAAGACTGAAGAAATTATAAAGTGTATCAGGCTCAATCATTGAGCAGATTCCGCGACCCCCTCTTTCGCATCAGTATATTTAAGGAAACCTCGCGTAAACCCCATAAAACTTGTTTAGTAGTGATATGAATAAATATACTAAAATTACAGCTCATTGTCTTATAATATAAATAATCAAGAAGCTGTGGAGTTAGTCGCCCCGAACTCCACAGTACTGAGGTAGGCATGGCATCTACATACTAGGCGTATTCGTGATATATAATATAGAAATATGCCATAAAGTTATGTCAACCATGCTTCACAACATCTCCCATAGTTTGGTTATCCACAATCTACCTAACTGAAAATCTTTTTGAGAGTGATTTAACAAAACAAGACTGTTTATTAATAGGTCTAGTGCATAAATCTAATGTATTTGTTTACATAGCTTAGCATTTACATATTTGTTATGTTATTGACTATCATGAATTGCGTAGGAAATTGTACTACTTGAACTGTCATATTACTTGGGTGGGATTCTAGATAAAGTGATCTGAATATATCCGGTTATAACTAGTGATTCGTTCTAACTGGCAATAACTACGAATATTACAAACATTCGGTAAGAAAACGTGACACTGTAAACAAAAGGCTAATAATTAATGCATTTGGTTAAGTTTAATCGTGACCTGAAAGAATAATACTGCTTAACAACAATCCTGACCGAAGTAGAACCGGGAGACCCTGAACCCAAACGTGGGACTGCTGGTACCCATTGGTTGACATATGTTTTAATTCACAAATATACATTACATTTCAAATAACCTGATGGCGAAAAAGTATGATTCTACCGCTAGGTAAAAGGAATACTTACCTGTCACCTATTTTTGAACATGATGAAAGTGACAATGGTTCAAGGCGAAATGTATGAAGCGGCGGTAGTTTCATTGCTAATTTAGGGTTATCTCATTGACAGATGTTCGCACGCCAGGATTAGGTACGAACGTAATTATTCACCAATTTTAGCAACCAACAAAAGAGGAGTAGTATAATTGGTGATGAATTTCAACGGTTTGCATGCTTCTAAAGGCTAAAAAACTAATCTTGACTCGATGCATTAGATCATTGGTTGAACATGAAGATGTCGAATGTTTTGACAAAGTCGTAAAATGTATTATGAGAATGAATGTCAAAGGGTAATGATTGACCATAACACATGATTGATTATGCACGTTTTCAGCAGTGAACAATGTACATGTTGTATTGTGTAACAGTGTACTATGTAGTAACTTTCTGATAATTGATTGATCCATACTAATATTATAAATGCGAAAGTAACTCTGTCTGTCTGTCTGTATGTTACGCTTTCACGCCTAAACCACTGAACCGATATTGATGAAATTTGGTACAGAGGTGTATTAGAGCTTGAGAACGGACATAGGCTACCTTTTATCACGAGAAAGGGGGTTTAAGGGGGGAAATAGGGGATGAAAGTTTTATGAAAGTTTGTCATCTCTGAAGATATTTTAATGAAATTTGGTGCAGAGGTAGATTAGAGCTTGGGAACGGACATAGGCTACCTTTTATCGTGAAAAGGGGGGTAGAAGGGGGGTACTAGGGCTTTGGGATGAAAGTTTGTCGTTTTTGAAGATTTCTTGATGAAATTTGGTACAGAGATAGTTTAGAGCTTGGAAACGGATATAGGCTACCTTTTATCGCGAAAAGGGGGGTAGAAGGGGGGCGGACTAGGGCCTTGGTATGAAAGTTTGTCATTTTTGAAGATTTTTTGATGAAATTTGGTACAGAGATAGTTTAGAGCTTGGGAACGGACATAAGCTACCTTTTATCGCGAAAAGGGGGGAATAAGGGGGGGGGAGGGTACCAGGGCCTTGGGATAAAACTTATCGTTTTAGAAGATTTCCTGATGAAATGTGGTACAGAGATAGTTTAAAGCTTGTGAACGGACATAGACTACCTTTTATCGCAAAAAGGGGGGGTAGCAGGGGGGGACTAGGGCCTTGGGATAAAAGTTTGTCATTTTTGAAGATTTCCTGATGAAATTTGGTACAGAGATAGTTCAGAGCTTGGGAACGGACATAGGCTACCTTTTATCGCGAAAAGGGGGGTAGAAGGGGGGGACTAGGGCCTTGGGATAAAAGTTTGTCATTTTTGAAGATTTCCTGATGAAATTTGGTACAGAGATAGTTTAGAGCTTGAAAACGGACGTAGGCTACCTTTTATCGCAAAAAGGGGTAGAAGGGGGGGGGTATGGCTATGGGATGAAAGTCTGTCTTTTTTGAAGATACCCTGATGAAATTTGGTACAGATATAGTTTAAAGCTTGGGAACGAACATAGGCTACCTTTTGTCGCGAAAAACGAGGATAAAGGGGGGGGGGGAGGGTTATAGGGGATAACAGTTTGCCAATTTTGAAGACATCCTGATGATAAATTTGGTACAGAGATGGATTGAAGCTTGGGGCCGAACATAGGCTATCTATTGACGCGAAAATGGAGGCATAGGGGGGGGAGGGGTCATAAGGTATGAAAGTTTGATTTGTTTTGAAGATATCCTGATGAAATTTGGTACAGGGATTAATTAGAGCTTGGTAACGGACATAAAATATGCTACCTTTTATCGCGAATAATGTGGTAAAAGGGTGGGGGAGGGATAAGGACTGGATAGTTAGTATGAAAGTTTGTCATTTTTGATGATATCCTGGTGAAATTTGGTACAGAGATGGATTAGAGCTCGAAAATGGACATAGGCTACCTTTTATTGCGAAAAAAGGAGTTGAAGGGGTGGAATAGGGCAAGGGTATGTAAGTTTGACAATTTTGAAGATAGTTTGATGAAATTGGTATAGTGATGGATTAGAGGTTGGAAATGGACATAGGCTACCCCTTATCGCGAAAAAAGGGATAGAAGGGGAGGGGGGAAGGGAAATAGGGCTATGGGATTAAAGTTTCTAAGTTTTCATTGACACAAAAAAGGGGCGAATATGGCATAAATAGTAAGAATTTTCTTTTAAGATGTCCTCATGAAATTTGGTACAAAGGTGAATGAGAGCTTCGGAACGGACATAATCGAGTAGCGAACCAAATATAGAAACGAGTGGAGAGGCGAGTAGAGATTGTTATAGGGACGAGTGGATCGATAGGCTTGTAAAGATCGAGTAGAGTCGACTACAGGGGCGGTAAAAGCAGTAAAGGGTTGAGTAGAGAGGCGAATAGGGAGTCGAGTGGAAAGATGAATGTAGTGGTGAGTAGAGATCGAATACAGAGTTGAGTAGAGGTGCGAGTAGATAGGCGAGTGGGGAGAGTCAAGAAGAGAGGCGAAAAGAGAATCGAATGGATGGGCAAGTAGAGAGGCCAATGGAAAGGCAAGTATAGAGAAGAGTACAAAGTCGAGTAGAGAGGGGAACAGAGAAGTCAGTAGAGAGTCGAGTATAAATTCAAGTATAGAGGCGAGTAGAGAGTCGAATATAGAGGCGAGTAGAACGTCGAGAACAGAGGTGAGTACATAGTCCAGGACAAAGTTGAGTAGAGAGGCGAATTTAATGCTCAATAGCGTCGGATCAACACTAAGCGATAACCGACATTCACGCGGGCGGAGCCGCGGGCAACAGCTAGTTAACTATAGTTAAGATAATTTAACAGGTTAATTATGACGGGTCCCCTAAGTCGCAGATGGTAACTTGGCACGTTTGGATCATATCATAATAAACTATATAACTACGTGATTCTTTATTTCTTAAAGACCTCGTAACGCAGCTACGTTTTATGGTATTTGTTTTTTTAATTTTAGTGTTGTGGCTGTATTGTTAACTACATCGTATAGAGATTATCTTACGTTTATGGTCAGCGATGCCAGAATGAATCTTTTGTAACATTTTGCGTTACTTTTGACACTCTCATGTTACTAAACTTAAAATGTTGCTTAGATGTTACTTTTGCCATATCATACCATAGCTCATTCTAGAGACAACGAATTAATATTGTTTTTTTATTTATGATAATGTAAGCCAAAGTAGTACAAAAAGTGAATTAAATAATAATTATTAATATCCGTACTATGTTTTCGTTACCATAACACACACCCTTCCCCTAATATCAATATTAGATATTTTAAATCGATAAATCATTTTTGTTACCGAACCGATTATTCACACAAAAGATTTGAAACACTCCAACCCTAGACTACAAACTGTTATAATACACCTATTAAATAATTACAACTATAGATGCAGAGTAATCTGTTACAATCCCAAGCTTGGAATTTCACAATTATAGCACACTAATTACTACTACATACAGTAGCGAGTCGAATGTACTTACACAGAGTAACGGAGGGGAACTTGCGACGTCAAATTTATCCTAAGATGGCTATTCACTCACTGGGCTATTCACGACCTCCGTCCCCCATGAGCGCGGGTCAGAAGGTGACAGGTGGAGGCCTGTCACCCCAGCAGAAGCAGGCCACGGCGGTGACGGGCGTCGCGCTCCCCCTCCCCCTACCCTCTGTACCGGGGGCGAGATGGGGACCCAGTGGTCCCACCACCCGAAGAGGGCCAGATCAAGAGAGATGGCCCTGGGTCAGCCGGGGTGCGAGGGATATGCTCTCTAGTTACCTCACCTTTGGCCTTGCACTGCGACCCACAGACGGCGTGCGGTTAAGTCGGTTCGAGTCCGATATAACCTCCTCCTCCGACTCCGGCGGGTAAGATATCCGTGGGAATTTCCCGCAAGTTAAAAAAAAGGGCAGCAAATTTAATTTTTTTTAGGCTATTATAGGGGATAGTGCAGTCGCATAGTATACAGTGAAAGTTTGGTTGGTTTGTGAATAGGTTGTATGTATGCATACAAACATATCTACTTACATGTTTAGAGCCAGATGGCAAAACAATATTAGAAATAATAAAGATATGACGAAATCAACCATTAAACAGCTTGTGATAGCAGCGGTCGTTAACTGTATTTAAACTATTGAAGAAGATAATAAAATAACAAATAATATACCTAAATACCTTGTTGTGGTAAGCGATGCAGGAGACGCCGGAGCGCCGGGAGCGCATCGGCGCGAGGTTTGTCCACTGGTTCGTGTCCGGGTCGTACACCTCAACGCTGTTCATGCACTCCTGGCCGTTGAAGCCGCCAGTTATGTATATCTTATCTAAAAAGTAATAACTTATTGAGCTTTATCACACAGAACAAAAACTTAACCACAAGTGTAAGTCATGCCCAAATATGGTCAAGATAACCTAACGATGTATGACATGTATTTCTGTAGTAAGTAACCATATCTTGAATAAAGATACGTTCTGCTGGGAAGACAAATGAAGAATTAAAAAATCCTACATTACTTTCAGGACAATAAGTATTCAACATGCTACATATTGCATTATAATTTGTAACTTAAACAAGTATCTAGACCTTACTCGTTCATAAACTTTTGAGTAATGTCATGGAAGTTTGGCGACAAAAAACCACTGTGTGCATTGTGCATATTTTTCGTAGACAACGACCTCTGTGGCGTAGCGGCTCAACGGCTGCTACGCAGGATGCGCGAGTCTAATTCCCGCTCAGTGCAAACATTTGTATGCATGAATATGTATGTAAATTGCATTGGATTCGGTATTTCTGTGTAAAATTCGTAGAATATTTAAAACACTTGTAATAAATAATAATCTTGCCATTTCCTTACTGTCGAGTGCAGCGGCGCTGGCGTCAGACCTCTGAGCGTTCATGGGTGCGACAAGGGACCACTGGTTCGTGCGGTGGTTGAATCTTTCGGCGGTGTTCTGGCGATGGTGGCCATCGTAGCCTCCCATTGCGTACACAGTCTCTCCTAGTACTGCTACGGAGACATAACAACGGCGGGCATTCATTGGTGCCACCTGAGGTGCAATTGTATTTAAATTAATTAAGCTGTCTGTAATTACACGATTCATCTGTGTACTATTGTTCTACCCCACCCCCAGTAGGTAGTTCACCCGCAGAAAAGCATATGAGACATCTTTGGAGTGGATAGAGTCAAATACTGTCAATTTGCCAAACAATTAAACGTACCTATATAGTTGCCAAACAATTAAACGGCTCACACAATGGTAGGCGTAACTATAAGCTTCCTTATAAATTGAAGAATGTAACTCCTAATAAACCTACCTATTAAATTATCGGGACGAGAAGAAAGAGAGCCGTAAAGTCACGTGAGGATAGTGACACATCAAATTACTTGTATCACTATATTGTGCTACGCTTCTATTGAATATGATTAACAATCTATAAAACATAAAATAAACAACTAAAACAACTAGGTGGGACACGACAATATTTCCGTCCAATTGAGCAGTTCGATTGGGAACTCCGCCTTACAGAATACCGCAGTCATAATAACCTCGTGTTGTGTTCCCGGCGGTGAGTAGGGTAGCCAGAGCTCACTGTAGAGTTATTGTGCTTTCAGTGGAAAGACCTAAGGCTTGACCTGCTTTATCTTCTACACTGATGGCACAGAAACTATCTGTTCTAACAGGGTCGGCAGCGCGAGTGTGACGTCTCCCTGGTGTTGCACACATCCATAGGCTACGGTAACCACTTTCCATCAGGTGCGCCGTGTGCTAGTCTGCGACCTAAGTGGTATAAAAAAAGCAATAACTATCCGTTAGACGAGCCTTGAGAGTAGTATTTAGACATATTAGCAAGGCTAAGTCGAAATAAGTATTCCAGTTCACGCTAACCTCACGCCAACTTTTGGAGACTGCGTCGAAGCAACGGCACGAGTTAAAATAGTCCATTCCGTCAAATCCACCGATCACATAAATACAATATCCTAGAACTGCTGTACCATGATATGCCCTAGGTCCGGCAGGGTCCACTTCTTCAACCTGATAACAATGAAAATTTTAATAATTTTAACAATGAAAGCCTTTCCTGAAACTGGAAAGCCCCGCCCCTCTAAACGAGTCGCAATACGTTTGTAGAATAGAATAGATTGATCAATGTATGGTATTGACACACGTTAACGACTGTCATAAACGTTAAAATACATTTCATCATCATCATGCGTTCCTCGCGCGATCCTTACGCGTGACTCCGCACATCCACCGCAACATTTTCATCTCCGTGACACGCAGATCCTGCTTGTGTCGCTCCAACAGCGGCCACGCCTCAGAGTAGTGTAAAAGGACAGGCCTAATGATCATCTTATAGACCTGTCCCTTTAACCTGACTGGCATTTTAGGATCGCATATGACGCCAGTCATTTCCCGCCCACGCGGCAGCAATACGTGCCTTGACGTCGTAGTCGATGTCACCAGTCACGTGAAATACAGATTCCAGGTACATAACCTGGTCCGTGCGCTCGACCAAGTCATCACCTATACGGACAGGTGTGAGATTCGTGAGTTTAACGCCAAGTATTCTGTCTTCGCCACGCTTAGCTTCAGACCGCCGTTAAAATACATGTCAATCCCACGCATTAAACATTCTATTTTACAATACGCCAACGAATTGCCAACGCTCGTTTAAAGAGGCTGCTCAGCAATCACGTACCGAGTTCAGCCAAAAAGCCATTACACCCTTTATTTTCATCATTCATTACGTAATGTAATAATAATTCAGAATTACCTTAATCCAGCGATCGGCCCTTGTATCATAAGTTTCAATAAACGCTGTTGGCGAACCTCCACTCCAACCGCCAATTGCAAACAAGACCTTAAATATTAATTTACATTTAAACATAAGTGTTCATTAAATCTTGAATCACAGTCATTTCTTTTATCGATATTCCAAACTTTTATCAGAAAAAAGCATGGTCTCTAGATTTGCCTAATCAATGTCAGGTTCTAAATAATAAATATAAAAAATATAATACCCAGTGCGACTCATTTAATATATTCATTATTACTCATATATTAGTCCTTAATATATATTTAGATCTTTCATTCAGCTCAGCTTACGGTCATTAATTCAGCTCTACGCGTAAACAGGAAGGTATGTTACATTTTATGTTGAGGTAACTAACTAAGGGCCTTAATTATGCAATCTAACCATTATCGTGCAAGAACACAAATTAAAACCTTTTCTGCCACTTCAGCCTATTAGATAAGAACCACAAAAGTTGCAGCGCTTATTGTTGAGTGCCAATATAAAACACAAGTAGAAATATTGGATATAGAAATGCTAAATAATGTAAATTGGCTATACAAGACGTGATAAATACAATTCAATGATTGAAAAAATAGTGTTACTTCATGGGGAACTCGAGGCCGAGCTATCTCCGGCGTTGCGACTTCACCGTCTCTCTGAGCAATCATCTCTAAGTCGTACAGGAACTTCAAGGTCTCTATAATGATAGGCCTGGAGCCTTCATTACCGGTCACATACGGATGGTCCTTTACGTTTTCTAAGAAAAACTGTACCAGAAAGAAAATTTTTTTAAACTATCTACTACGAGTTAAGGATCCAGTGCATTTCTGAATAATACGTGGGGCCTACTAAGAAAGTGATACACAATTTAGAATCACTTTTATCCGCCGTATCCCAGTAGTATAACAGGAACATTGGGATATGTTTCTCCGAGTAGTGCCATAGAACTGACAGTACCAGAGTAGTTTAAGCGAATGGAATTAAGTAATCAACTTATTATGATACGAAGGGAAATATTGAATAACTAAGGAACTGTAAAACTAAGATATGATGCAGAAAAGAACTCGTCTCTGTGCCGTGGCAGTAGTGCGCGGTCAAGGAACCGCGGGTTCGATATTTTTATGCATAGATATTGGTTTTGCATTGGTGTGGTCGTGCCTCGAAGAGCACATTAAGCCGTCGGTCCCATTTGCCATACGAACTTTAATGGCAGTCGTTACGGGTAGTTGCAGCCCTAAAAAGTTTAACAACTGGTCTAACTGCAATGCTCCGATATCGCCATTGGGTAGTGAAGGTCAGATGACATTCGCTTCATTGAAAATATGGAAGTTCAGCTAAATCCGCAGTTCGACTGGTAAAGCGGACCCAAGACTGGAGTCTCAGGACTTTACCAGTCTAACTTCCCTTCGGAATGCGAAGCCTTTACCTCGGAAGGTGAGGGCTTCGGATGCGATGGGGATTAACGCTAAGATGAATAAGAAGATGCAGAAAAGTACTTGTGTATCAAGCAGTCCGAGACGTATGCTACCCATCAGTTTGACAGTGTGCTGCCAGCGGCTGTCTGGATCGTAGTTGACCCAGCGTAGCACAGCTTCCCAGACGACTTCTTCACTCTTCACGTTCAGTTCATCTTCTAGTATGATCGAATTGAGTTCTTCAAGAGGCAAGTGTAAGAATTCGTCGCTTTGAGTAGCCACAGTGACGAAATAACGCAAAAGGTATCTCCGAGCGTCAGCCTCAAGTTTATAGCAGAATACGCGTCTGAAATGGAAGTAGAAACTAAATTAAGTAAGGTAGAACATGTTCAAGAACAAGATGGAGATAATTTTTTTATATGGCACCAATTTCTTTTAGAGATATTACACTGTGATCGTTGTTAACATAAGTGTGAATAGATATAGAATACTCAATAGGGAACGATATCTTGTTATTTATATCACCTAGCAGTTGTCTACATTACCAGCTCACCAACATAGTCTCCTAACATTATAATTTATAACAATATCCTAAAATATTAAATATGTATATCTATATTTCCCCGGTCTATCTACACGTCCGAAGTTAAAATAATTCGCACACACCTAAAAATTGGTAGGAATGTTCAGAACACTGTCATAAATGAAATATGAAAAGTCCTTATGGATCCGATGCCTGGCTTTTTTAACACCAGGATTCAAAGGGCAAACTTAAAACGCAAATGGAAAATCGGTACGACTTTATGATGAGTGATGATGATTTATATAACATCCTTATTGAGAAAATTTCGATTTACTTTAATAATTCAAGTAACATACATACATTTATATACGCCTGTAAATTCACGGGGTAGAAAGAGGAGTATTAATACCCAAATTTCTTCAAATGTGATAATCAATCCCACGTAGCCGAGCCTATCGCCGCCAAATAGACTAACTAAACTAATTAAAAGGGAGATGAGTACTAACCTAGCAAACATCATAATACCGAGACAGTTTTTAGGGTTCAACGAGGCTCTGAGGTGGTCACAACAGAGCTGCAGCACGCCAAGGAAGGCTAGGTAATCGGCGGTCATAAGCAGCTCATGGACATTCGTGTCAGTGACCTCGATACGCCGCAGGTAAGCGTACTCGATCAGTAGTAGCAGAATCTCGGAGCGTACGCCTGATATCAACACGTCGCTTTGTTCTCGCGAGTGCAGTGTTGTTGTAAATAGTGCCCTGTTGATAAAATGTCGAATGAATCATCAACTATAGTCAAGAAGGACATTAGAAGGTTTCTACAAGGTCGACAGCACGATAATGTGGGCCGTCGTGTTGCACACGTCCATAGGCCACGGTAACCATTTTCGATCTGGTAGGCTACCTAAGTGCTATAAAAAAATCTACAACATTTTTTGAGTGTTGCTTTGTCTGCTTTCGACGGTATTGAGGACGAGTGGATAAAGCTTCGAGTTAAAATAACCGACAAAATCAGGTGCAATTTATCACGTCTTATTCCAAGCCTTTTTCGAATGTGTATAAACTATTGTAGTATCATAACGGAGGGTAGTATAAACTTTTATAGGAGGACACGACGGTATTCCTGTTCCAATTGAGCAGTCCGACTCGGTAAGTACCTCCGCACTACAGAATAGCCAGAGGTCACTGGGAAGCTTTTGTGCTGTTATTGTCAGTGGGAAGACCAAGGCTTGTCGTGCTTTGTCTTCTGCACTGACGGCACAAATACTCTGTTCTTACATTGCACGCGTCCATAGGCCCCGGTAACCTCTTTCCATCAGGTGGACAGTGTGCTTGTCTGCCACTTAAGTTGTGAAAAAGAAAATTAATAAGGCTGTTCGCTGCGTTGAAAGGGACGCGGGCACCCAACGTCGGCCTACACAGACACTACACGACACGAACAAATTGGGAAATGGGTGAGCTGCTTTCTTTTGCTCTATGAATTTACATGGAACAGCACTACCGAGCAGGCGTCCGCTCAGTGTAATGGACAGCCCGGTACAGTTTATAAGGGTACATACAGGAAGTATGGGCTGCAGGCAGAGAGTATGGCGCGGTGCACTGGGAAGGCGGCGCCGTCGTCCGCGCGCACGATCGCGTCGCAGAGCAGGCGGCACTCGCGCAGCCGGTGCAGCGCCTGCATCGCCGCCACCGACATGCACCGACCCGTCTCGCGACCCGCCGTCTGCACCAATATCAACCATACCAAATACATCATCCACATCAATCAAAAAGCCTATCAGTCGATAGCATCTGTGGCGTAGCAGTAGCGAACGCGCGCGGCCAATACGCAGGAGGCTCTGTGCAAATATTTGTATGCATGAATATGGGTATTTGCATTGGTGTGGTCGTGCCTCGGAGAGCGCGTTTAGACGTCGGTCCCAGTTGTCATGTGAGAGTTTGAAGCACTAAAATGTCTAATAACTGGTCTAGCTGCAATGCTTCGAATGCCATTGGGTTGTGGAGGTCAAATAGCAGTTGCTTCACGGATAATATCGAAGTTTAGCTCGGACAAAGTGGAACCCAGACTCCGAGGTGATAGCTTCGGATACGATAGGGATCACAATTCACTGCTAGATAATGTTGGAAGGCTTCAGACTAATATTGGGGGTTGACACAGGGGCTTATTTTGAATTATTTTTCTCTCGTAGTGATATCATCTGTGTATTTTTACATTAGTCGCCTCTTACGACATCCTTCGGATGAGAAGTGTTGGTGATACATATATTCTTTCTCCGTCACGACACGGTTTGTCAACACCGAATATATATCTAACACCATAAATCTTGGATCCAAAATGTGTTGTACGCATTTTTGGGTGTCTTTTGAAGATACCACGCCCCCCCTACGGCGGTGAATGAGGTCAACTTCACCAATCATTGATTATAATAAAACAATCCGTGCGTACCAGGGTTTATGGCGTATATGGCGAGAGATATACCAAAGTTAATTAATAAGCAACGAGCAATGTGATCATCTTCATCTTGGTATTTCGTATTTGATAGGGGTATATTTCTCGTTTTAAGGTTCCAATAGCAATCTAAAATAGTCGTCTACTAAGCAAGTAACGCCAGAGCGAATGCAAGAGTCCAGAAATCTAGGCAACAACATTGAGCTAGTAGGTATAGCTACAAATAAACTAATTGTAAAATTTACGTTGCTACGGATATATTACTAAAACCGTTGAAACAGTGAGTTTAAAACAGTGAAGAAATCCTGTCCCTTTTCCATACCTAATATAATTTCAAGTGAAATTAGGATTCGATGCAGGCATTTGAAGTAAAAATCCAAAAAGAAGCCTGTGTAATTGGCTCTCTTAAAGCCCTAACCCTAACTCACAATAAATTTAACTATAATCCTATTGTACTTCATTCAGAATGGAACTTAGTATCGAGACGAGATTGGAACAGTTTGTTTTGAAAGTAAGTAATTCTATGTATACATGAATTGGTTTGCTGTATATCATTTCGTATTACAGTGGCCAGGTATACCTTTGCAGAAAGTAAGTCTGTCGCATACCCTTAGCGCCTCATCAGTACTTACTGTGCTGTTCGGGTCGTTTTCCATTTCAGTGTGACTTTAACGCAAAGTCATCATTTTAAATTGTCACACATTAAAAAAATCGTAATTGCAAAATGGACGCGTCACGACACAATCGAGATTTAGCTCAATAAATTTATAAAAATAACCGTAAAAAATAACTCAAAATAGCAAAATCAAGTCATTTGATAAAACATTTTGGGTTAGCAAAAAAATGATATAAGAATGACAATCATGTCACACCTTTTTTTTCCAGATGACATTACTGGATAACAATATTTTCATTTTCAGCAGTTGCCTTGCTGAAATCAAAAACGTTTATAATATACTTTTTTTGACATAAAGGCGTCTGTTTTCTTTGTGGGGCTCGAAAAGTTTGAGGTTAGTATCGCATTTTATATTGTAGTTTTGGGTGTTTCACTAACACTATTTCTTGAAAAAAACTCTCTGTCTTTACAGGATGCGCAGCACGAGTGTGATTCCCTTGGCGTTGCACACGCCTATAGGCCACGGTAATCACTTTCCATCAGGTGGATCGTGTGCTTGTCTGCCACCTAAGTTGATTAAAAAAAAAGAAAATAGTATCTTGTTTTTATTACTTATAATTAATTTACAATACTGTAGGAGTACAGTGCAGTTAAAGTAAAGTAAACATTAGATATTACTACAAACATCTAAAATATTCAAATCTTAAAAATATATTTACAAAATAATTTTGTACAATTTTAAAACTAGAGTTCTTTCATCTTTAGAACACATTTGGTGTGAACATTTTTTTTCTTAAATGCCTAACGTTTAATTCAGTGGGGTGGTTGTTTCTTTGGCCCAGATGCCATCTGCCCTAAGCCGCGACAATAACGACTTGTAGACCACAGGGGAGAACGGTAGTACGACGCCACGCTCTTGAATCTCGCCTGTAAAGGGAAAAATAAATACCTAAATATAACTTCTTCATCCCAGCGTTAATCTCAGTCGTATCCGAAGGTTTTAACTTCGGAGTCTGGGGTCCGCTTTTCCGTTATAACATACACACACTGGCAGAATTAGCGGAACACAAAATTATGGTCTGGGGAGGGATATGTTTAGGAGCTCGCCCGGAGTTAGTGGTAGTCGACGGCGGAAATCCTACTGCTGATCGGCATATCAGGGAGATTTTAGAGGAACATGTTGTGCCATTTAACCCATTAATTGGTAACGACTTCATTTTAATGCAGAATAATGGTCGGGCTCACAGTGAACGCTCAGTACAGACATACCTAAATCATGTTGGTGTTACGGTGATGGAGTGGCCAGGACGGTCCCCGGATATGATATGTTATGTTTGGGACTTGCTAAAGAGGAGTGTCAAATCAAGAATGCCACCTCATAACAATCTGGGCGAGCTGCGAAACACATTAGTTGAAAAATGGCAGAGGTTGCCCCAAGAAATCATTGACAACATCATTTGCAGCATGCCCGGACGGATGGAAACCTTAATCAGGGCACTTATTAAACATTTGTTGTTGGTGTTTTATGTTTAATTATTATTTGTTTAAAAATAAAGCTAACTATTTTATACTCTCCTTTTTTTGTGTTCCTCTAATTCTGCCAGTGTGTGTAATATAACCGTGAAGTATCCTAGCTGAAGAGTGGAAATTAAATTAAGTTAGGTCTGTGATTAGTGTGTAATATTATGTGTTAGTTCACTATAGATTTTATGTCATACCAGCTGTTGTCAACAGCTTCACCCACAATTTTGGTTTCGTTCCGAACCTATTCCCGGAATAAAAGTATAAGTAGCCTATTTGTTATTCCAAACTGTAATCTATTCCTGTACCAAATTACAACCAGATTCGTTCAAACGTTAGAGCGCTTGAATAACAAACATCCAAGCATCTTTACAAACTTCCACTTTTATGATATTACAATGATTAATAACCAGTAAACTTTAGTAATGGGTCTTACCATCTAGCACCATTTTAGCAGATATAGCGGTAGGTAGGCCGACAGTCCAAGCCATGGCTGTATGCGTCGCAGGGTCGCCTCTAACCGTCATCGTCACCTCGCGCCTTTCCCTCTTGCCGTCACTCCATGTGACTCCCAATTCATGACGGAGAACAACAAGGTCGATTTCATCTTTACCTGAAAAAAATATTAAGCATTGATCTAGGCGCAAGTGTGTGAATACTGATTCAGATATATACACTGACCTGTGCCTCGAGCACCAATAATATTCGAATTCGTAACGTAAACGTAACCAGACAACGCAGCAATGCGATTGGCCACCTTCTTACTGTGAACCAATCGCAATGCTCCAATCCTTCGAAACGTTTAAGTTACGAATTCGAATGATATTCGTGCTCGGGGCACTGTAATAGTACTCGCTGGACCGGTGATTGGTGCCCATATTGTATCCAATTGAAAAAATCACAATATTGGCGCTGATAGTTGTGGCACGCTGTAGTGAGTGTACTTGGAACTAATACTAATGATGGACAACAATTGTCTTGGTATCGATAATTTAATATAAACGATGAGTCTTATGCATCAAATTAACATCAATTAATTGTATGGGTAGTATATTGGAGTAAAGTCTAATTATTGTAAAACCATTGTATTATATGTAATAGAAATTGTAATAATTGTGGCCTACTACCATTGCATTGGGGCAACCTGTAATAATGGTAGTATGAGGAATAATAAATAAATAAATAAAAAAAAAAAAAACAATATGACCATTTTAGACATTTTTTATGGTAAACGCATAAATAAAAACAACGAACAACGTCCATTTGCAAAGTAATCAGTTCTCAGTACACTCACGGTGGCGTTTCAAATCGACACAAAAAGGAAGCTGTCATTTTCTATGGAATAGCCAGTCCAGCTAGTTATAGCGGTCCGTGGATACCTACGTATTATTAGATACATTTTGAAAGAGCTAGGTACCATATAAACTAGTCTGTATTATACATACGCTCATGCCAGCATATCCTAAATGGTGATTAGCATTTACATATTTTACCCGAATACTGTTCTGTTTACCAAGAAAAGAACTGAATAATCTATTTTCTCTAAACCTTATCCCATGTAAACGAACCTCATAGCCGACAGGTCTGGCAGTAATTAACAAGTACAACAACTGCACCATGAGGTAAGCATAGTATTAGGCGTCCAAATATTGCATCCAGACATCTAGTCACTTCAATAGGTTGCACTTAACATTCTAAATACGGATTATCGAAGTTTCATTAAAACAATTATATTGTAAAATGACGCACGGTCTGTATACCTACCTAACTGTAATTTCTTGCTAAGATAATGGCTAATAGTATCCAATGGCGTGCCGCACTTAATGATCTCCACATCTGAGAGAAGACCAAGTGACTCCAGAGATTGAGCTCCTGCGACACCAATGCGTTCTGCTAACCGAGTCCTTAAATTCTCATAGAAGATTGTAGAGTCCAGTAATCCGAGTAATTCGCAAGCAAATTGACGCTAGAAAAAAAATACAAGTTATTTTAAAGCAATTAGCATGCTAACTATTGAAATCGATTAAAATTGGAAAAAGTGAATTGCTGAGGCGGGACTTGAACCCGCGACAAGTCCGTTACAGGCGAAATCTTCTGACCACTGAGTTACCGAGCCACGCCTGGAGCATTCCAAATTCTACTATGCAACAGTCTTGGAGCCCGCCTGAGCCTGAGCAGTTCACTTTTTCCAATCCTAATCGATAAAGAAATAAAGTTTACAGTTTTAGCCGTGAAAGAAAAGAAAAATATGATAACGAAAGGTTCATATCTTACCCATGTGATTTTAGGTCCGTCAGGGTGCAAAGAAGGGTGAGGATTGGGGTCCACTAATCCGAACAATTGCATAGCAATCATTGTTTCAGCAAAACCTAAAAAAGGAAAAACACTTTAACTTCTAATCACACAATTAGAGACACAAACACGTAATATATATATATAATAGAAAACAGTATTTTCATCAAAATAATGGTCTCTTTAATTACCCAAAGTCATTATCAAGTCCAGACAGTCAATTCACGTAATGAAAATCTGTTCAAGATTCAGTCTTCCAAAACTCAAAATCGATCACAATGTCATATGGAAAATCAAGGTCGGTATGGAATATGGTGGTACTAGTAACTAGAATATCGTTTTTCACATGAATGAATGAATAAATGAAAATCAGTTTATACTGGAGATTGATGGCACTTGGAGGAATCTACTACACATATTGAAAAATTATACGAGTAGGACTTGTACTTTGCCACACTTTATTTTTATTTTTAAACTTGACCGGTTTCACCTCGCGGCATTATCAAAGAATTATTAAAAAATAATGCAATTGTTATTCAGAATGAAAATCTCTTTATTGTATGGTACACAAAGAAAGTACACACATTACAATATAGTGGTCGGTACAGTTTTGAGGCATACAATTGGCAGTCTTATCGCGCAAGGCAATCTCTTCCAGGCAACCATGCGATGGAGTTCAAAGAGAATGAATAACCACTACATTTTGAATCAAACTAGAGACAAAATGAAGGGGAAATTTTCCTAATTATGAATTTTGAATTGTGGTCCATACGAGATATATTATTATATATAGGTAAAAGATATAATAAGGCTAAATATACATGACTCACTATAATAATATTTAGTACATAGATAAATTATAGTTAAACAGCACCTAACATCAAATACATGATCTACATATACTTAAATAAAAATACTAAAAACAGTTTAGACATGTATAAAGAAAATATAGAAATAGAAGTTGTAAGACAGTGACTATAGCTCTTGCAAGTAGTAGGCCGAAACCATTTTTTTGAAAGATTGTGCACGTCTAATACCTGCGGGTAAGGCATTCCACAATCGGATAGCTTGAACAGCATAAGATTTAGCCATGAAACACGTGGAGTGCGCTGTCATCCTCCTCCTCACATTTGAACGATTGAGATTAGTTACACTTACTTTTGATGTTCTAATTTATTATAGAAATTTCAGCAGATAAAATATATAGGTATCACTGGGTATAAAAATAAATACAAAACTAGTTACACCATGTAAATAATTAAAGCTGAGTGCATAGCGAGACTGGGGAGATTGTGGTCGTAGCACTAGTGGGACTCTTTTGATGAGGTCCTCAAGCTGAGTGCCACTATTGTCAACACGGTACGTGTTTGTATCAGGTGAGGGTAAGTCAAATTGACGTGTACTAAATATATAAAAGAAACTTACCTTTGTATCTGATAGTTCCTCTAAACATTGTATGAGCGTCTTCAATACCGTAGAGTTTTGCGTACTTAGTGCTGTCCCTATTTGGGAATCCTTCGAACGCGAATCCGGGAAGAAAGTTCAACTCTCGCGCCACCGACATCAGTTCGCCCCCACTCAATACTTCTACTATCTGAAAATCAAGATGACTTTTCATTAAATGATTCGGATGTGAAAATACATTTACTAACTAACGTAAGCAGATGACGTGATAAATGATGTAGATATCTTTTTCTTTTTCGTCCAAGAGCCAATCCCGTTTGCTATCATAGCTCACATTTTGGAGCCAGGGCTCTGCTCATCTATTCCTCCCTTTATTTTGGATTTAATTTGGGACACTGCCTTCTGAAACCCTCAACACCGAGAAAAACGCAATACGCCAATACTTCATTCGTCAATCAGCAGACATACTTGTCCGAAGGTTGGATTGAGCCTCGAAGACATCGATGGTCTCCTATATCCTCTACGAAGGTTTGTTTTCTACGTGCGGGAAATCCCCATGGATATCCTCCCCCTCATCGGAGCCGGAGGGGGAGGTTTTGTCGGACTCGAACCGACTAAACCGCACGCCGTCTGCGCGTCGTTGTGCTAGATTGAAGGTGAGGTTGTCTGACGACATATTCCTCGTACCCCGGCTGACCCAGGGCTATCCCTCTCGGTCAGGCTCTCCTCGGGAGGGGGGACCACGCGGTCCCCGACTCGCCCCCGGCATGGGGAAGCGCGCTGCCGCCGTGGCCTGCTTCTGCTAGGGTGCAGGGTACACCCGTCGCCTTCAGGCCCGCGCTCATGGGGGGCGGATGTCGTTCTGCGCCCTCCGACGCCCTAATTTAAATGATTTAAATACTACTTTCAACATAACCCCCAAAAATTGCAGAGGAGGTAAGATAGCTCTCCGGAAAGTAGGACAACAACAGTCTAATCCGTTCTTACCTGTCCTTTGCTCAAATATTTTGCACCAGATATTGTGTTTAGTAGTACGCCACGAGGACTCCATGAAAATTTATACCTCAAAGCATTGTCACTGAATTCAGGTGCCGGTAAACCTACAATAAAGATGAGAGTCTTAAAAAATTAACTTCAAATAAAAATCGTAATATGTGTTCTGTGATTATTAATGAAAAATACGAAACACTATTTTTTTAATATACAGCACGTAAATATGACTTTACGTTGTCTGAAGGGAAGTCGAAGAAATTAAACTACATTGGTGACCTTTTCATGGCCCATTCAGATGCTTTTCACGCCTCATTTAAAGAGTCTGGGCTTATAAGAACACTTGTGGTATAGGAAAGAATAGTAAAGAAAAAAAACACGTTTAGTCCTAAATGTATAGAGGGTCCCTTTGTGTAAAGGGAAATATGCTTTTTGTTCTCATAAAAAAGAAACCTAAATTTAAAAACAAAGGAAATAGAAACATACTTCGTTAAAAAACGATTATTTTTCATAGAAACTCATCCAACGAACTATTCCACACAGGTCGTTGCAGTCTTTTACTTCCATATTTTTAAGAATAATGTTGAAAAATATAGTGTAACAAAATAAAAGTGCCTATCAAACTTTTAATTTCTTTTTCATCCCTGTTTCTTCCTCTCTTCTTCCCCTTCATAGGTAAAGACGTTATGCTTGTTATAGCCTTCAATCAATCAATCAATTAGCCCACTGCAGTCCACTGCTGGACATAGGCCTCTCCCAATCCGCGCCACTTCGTCCGATCCTCCGCCTTCCGCATCCAGTCTGTCCCAGCCACCTTTTTCAGCTCGTCAGTTCATCTGGGTAGGGTGCGTCCTACCTTTCGCCTGCCTTCTGGCGGTCAAAACTCTAGGACGCGGTTTATACAGAAGAGACGTGGCGGACAATTCATGTAAAACAATATAAACCTTTTGTGGTGTGCAATAACGTAGTTTTTGTCATAAAGGAGAATTGCGTCTCCATCTCATAGCGCGCGTCACGTCAATGACGTCATTGATTACTCCATAAGGTTTATATTGTGTTACTTAAATTATCCGCTACCGCCAAATGTCCAAGCCACGTCTTTTCTGTATAAACCGCGCCTAGGACTCGTCTGCTCCAACGGCCATCGGTCCTTCGACAGACGTGGCCAGCCCATTGCCACTTCAGGTTGCTTATTCTGCGAGCTATGTCAGTAACTTTGGTATCGATTAAAGATAGGAAAAAGTGAATGCCCAGGTGGGACTCGAACCCACGATCTTTCCCTTACAGGGGGAATGCTCTGACCACTGAGCCACCGGGCCACACCTGAAGCTATCCAAATTCTCCTATACTACCGTCTTAGGGCGACGGTGGGAGGCATCTACCGACATTAATACGAAATATCGGAAACAATGAATGATGTTGCAATCATTTTTAAACATTGTTTTTTTGATGACTCCGCCCAAATAATTGAATGAAATTTTTGAAGCATTTACTATGCTAACTTTTCAAATCGATTAAAGATAGGAAAAAGTGAATGCCCAGGTGGGACTCGAACCCACGATCTTTCCCTTACAGGGGGAATGCTCTGACCATCACTTTTTCCTATCTTTAATCGATTTGAAAAGTTAGCATAGTAAATGCTTCAAAAATTTCATTCAAGTAACTTTGGTAGTTTGACGGATGACCTCGTTTTGAATTCTATCCTTAAAAGTAACTCCAAGCATAGCTCGCTCTATAGCCCACTGCGCGACGCACTGCGTTATAACCTTGGTAACTCCTATCATATTTAAGAGTCGCTATAATTTCCTTTACCTCCGCAGTAAGACACAAATGAGTCGATCCTTCCGCCGTGGTTTTGTATATTGTGGATGCACTCCAAAGCGAACAGGTGGTCGATACCAGGGTCCAAGCCGACCTCATTGAGTAAAGTGATACCGGCGTCTTTTGCACTAAAATAAATTGTGATAAATGTTGTATTGAGTTATAGGGTGTTTGTTTATAGTTGTCAAAACTTTGGCACAGTATTACTATCCATACGCCTTAAGACTATGACATTGATTTTCAGCGATGTATTAATACCAATGCTGGCATAATGAAAAATTTACAAATTCGATATTTGTTAAAATGTTCTTTACAATATGGTAAAGAAGATGTTTGATTTTAGTTTAATATCAAACAAACAATTATTCATTAAAATTCTCATGCATTAGATCTGCGAGGCCTAAGCACTCCAAGACAATTTGACATGAAAGCCGGTGCCATCCCCGCTAATAGGGTTGTGTCCTATTCTTTTATAATTATCGTAAACTGTACCTTTTACAATAGTATAATGAACTGGTAAAGTAAAATATTCTCATGCTGACAAATAGCTTTAAAGATGATTGATTTTGAAATTTAAATTTCTCGAGCCGCCCGAAAACGCTCTACACAAAATCACGGCACACTGTGACGTCACAGCGTACCTACAGGCGCGTCGTACAAACGTATGGGGTGCAAGAGAGAATAGAATGACGAATATATGGGATTTGACGTATATGACAGTCGTTAACGCATGACAAATACGCCAAATCCCATACATTCGTCATTCTATTCCATCAAACGCCGGTTAGTGAATTACCACTTGTCTAGAGGGGCAGTTCACGTTGCGTTAATAGATGTAAAATGCATAATAATATTGATTTGTAATGTAATAATTAAATTGGCTTGTTTATATTTTGACCTATTTTGACAATTATAAATATTGGAAAGTTATAGTTTCAGTTTAGTTAAGCAACATCTTAGTTTACTATACATATTTGTTGCGAAAAAACTACGACAATAAGCAGTATTGGTGATGATTCGTTGACTCAGGACACAACCCTATTGACAGACGAAGCTCTGATGCAGGTTTTCCTCTCGGAGGTTAATGGACATTTAACAATCGGACCTATAAAACCCATATTATTCAAAGGCTAGGCTGTAACGGCAAAAGTGACAAACTAAACTCACGCTTCATCCAACTCTTGAACTTCAGGCCTCACATACGAAGCGGTGACCATATGAGCACCAGCACTTAGACACGCCTTGGCCACAGCACCGTGCAAGTCGTACGGCAGTAGAGAGACGACCACCTTGGCTCTTGACGCGAGCGCTCTTAGAGCAGACTCGTCGTGAGCGTTGATATACTCGGAGGAAACGCCGTAGCGCACTGCTAGAGCATCGGCTTCTTCTTTTACTGCTGAGGCTGAAATCGTTATTCATGATTAAGTAAGAGGGCATTATTTGGAACTCCGCTTTCCACTTTTTCCACTTCTTTTTTTCTACTTCCAGGCTATAACACCAAAAATTTGTTAAATATGCTATGATTTGTCACCCTTATCGAGTCGATCTTGATGGGGTCCCACCAATCCTCGGGACCTAAAACAACCTCAAGTGCAAGCCAGGGCTCCGGAACCCGGATCCCGAATGGTAACATTTACCTAGATCACAGATAACATAATACTAAAGTACAGATACCTCATCCCATACAAAAAAATGAGGCCATCATAACTCGGGCAATTTTACGGGCTAAATTTAAATATTAATATTCGCCACTAGATGTCAACAATATAGCCCGAGGTTCAGCTTACGTTTTACAGTAGTAGCTGCTAGATGGTGGTGTACTATATTTTCAACGATAAGAAGTGTCATACATAAATGACAATATAAATAAACATAGGTAGGCACAATATTACTACTATTTATTTAAGAAGATTGACTGTGAATGATGTTAGTATAGACCGCATCTCCAAACTCGCAATCGGGCTTTTTCCACAGCGGATCTTCGCAAGAAAAAAGGGTAATACCCTCGTTTGCCAGATAAGAGGGTTCTTGAGTGTGTTGATAACGAATTAGATGTCATTTTTGGAATCCATAATGGCCACCACGGTGTCCTAGCTAAATTGCAATATGGGTATGGTTTTATGGGTTTTCGAGTATGCTGAGTTCGAATTTGACGTCAGTTTTGGCCTCCAATATGGCCGCCGCGCTGTAGATAGAAAATTGCAATATGGGTATGGGTTATAGGTTTTTGAGTATGCTGAGTGTGAATTTGATGTCATTTTTGGAATCCAATATGGCCGCCACGGTTTCCTAACTAAATTGCAATATGGGTATGGTCTAATGGGTTTTCGAGTATGCTGAGTTCGAATTTGACGTCAGTTTTGGCCTCCAATATGGCCGCCGCGCTGTAGGTAGAAAATTGCAATATGGGTATGGTTTAATAGGTTTTTGAGTATGCTGAGTGTGAATTTGATGTCATTTTTGGAATCCAATATGGTCGCCACGGTTTCCTAACTAAATTGCAATATGGGTATGGTCTAATGGGTTTTCGAGTATGCTGAGTTCGAATTTGACGTCAGTTTTGGCCTCCAATATGGCCGCCGCGCTGTAGGTAGAAAATTGCAATATGGGTATGGTTTAATAGGTTTTTGAGTATGCTGAGTGTGAATTTGATGTCATTTTTGGAATTCAATATGGCTGCCACGGTGTCCTAGCTAAATTGCAATATGGGTATGGTCTTATGGGTTTTCGAGTATGCTGAGTTCGAATTTGACGTCAGTTTTGGCCTCCAATATGGCCGCCGCGCTGTCGGTAGAAAATTGCAACATGGGTATGGTTTAATAGGTTTTCGAGTGTGCTGAGTGTGAATTTGATGTCATTTTTGGGATCCAATATAGCTGCCGCGGTGTCCTAGATAAATTACAATATGGGTGTGGTTTAATGAGTTATCGAGTATGCTGAGTTCGAATTTGACGTCATTTTTGGCCTCCAATATGGCCGCCGCGCTGTAGGTAGAAAATTGAAATATGGGCACAGATAACATAATACTAAAGTATAGATACCCCATTCCTTACAAAAAAATTAGACCACCATAACTTGGGCTATTTTGCGCATTATTTTTAAATATTATTTTTCACCACTAGATGTCAACGAAATATCCCGAGGTTCAGTCTACATTTCGCAGTAATAGCTTCTAGATGGTGGTGTGCTATAGTTTGTCAAGAAGTATAAATAATTAATCTAATATTCTCGTGTCACAATGTTCGTTCCCATACTCCTCCGAAACGGCTCGACCGAAGTCTAAGAATTGGCTACTATTTATTTTACATACCCCAGTCCGCGATAACGGACATCCACGCTGGCGGAGCCGCGGGCAATAGCTAGTAATAATATAAATTACCAAAGAGGTAAAATAATATAGATCGCATCTTCAAACTTGCAATCGGGTACTTCACATTTCTTGTATGCTGAGTATGAATTAGATGTTAATCAAAGTCCAATTTATACAATATTGCAATACGGGTATGGTCTAACTTGTTTTTGAGTAGGTGTGCTGAGTACGAATTTTGTGTCATTTTTGGTGGTTATGTTGAACTCGAACCGATTAAAAACGCACACCTCATGCCAGACTAGGTATATCCAGTCGAGTTCAACATAACTGTTATCACCGGCGGCTGGCGCGGCGGCACGGCGCGGTGGTCGGTGGACATGTCGGACTCGAACTCGAACCGACTAAGCCGTCGCGGATGCACCGCGTATATGTCGAGTACGACATAAGCAATCCCGCCTTACATATGTACTTATGAACGACGTGGGACGTCGGCATACCTAGAATGGGACAAGAATATGTAAATATCGTATGTAGGTATCTATGCACCTATATACACGAATAAATATGACTAGGTTCCTACTCTCGCCATTTTGTTCCGGCACGACGAACGGCTCAAAACAAAGTGCCTCAGCCCCTTGACTTTTACATGAGCGACTGCCGTTTGACCTACTATCCTCAAGAAGCAAAATTGCACGACAGTCGCATCCATTAATCAGTGGGTGGTACGAATAGCTCAAAATGACTCAGCCCCTTGACTTTTACATGAGCGACTGCCGTTTGACCTACTATCCTCAAGAAGCAAAATTGCACTAGAGTCGCATCCATTAATCAGTGGGTGGTACGAATAGCTCAAAATGACTCAGCCCCTTGACTTTTACATGAGCGACTGCCGTTTGACCTACTATCCTCAAGAAGCAAAATTGCACTAGAGTCGCATCCATTAATCAGTGGGTGGTACGACTAGCTCAAAATGACTCAGCCCCTTGACTTTTACATGAGCGACTGCCGTTTGACCTACTATCCTCAAGAAGCAAAATTGCACCAGACTCGCATCCGTTAATCAGTGGGTGGTACGAATAGCTCAAAATGACTCAGCCCCTTGACTTTTACATTAGCGACTGCCGTTTGACCTACTATCCTCAAGAAGAAAGCTTGCGCTAGAGTCGCATCCATTAATCAGTGGGTGGTACGAATAGCTCAAAATGACTCAGCCCCTTGACTTTTACATGAGCGACTGCCGTTTGACCTACTATCCTCAAGAAGCAAAATTGCTCCAGACTCTCATCCGTTAATCAGTGGGTGGTACGAATAGCTCAAAATGACTCAGCTCCTTGACTTTTACATGAGCGACTGCCGTTTGACCTACTATCCTCAAGAAGCAAAATGTGCCAGACTCGCATCCGTTAATCAGTGGGTGGTACGAATAGCTCAAAATGACTCAGCCCCTTGACTTTTACATGAGCGACTGCCGTTTGACCTACTATGCTCAAGAAGAAAATTTGCATTAGAGTCGCATGCATTAATCAGTGGGTGTACGAATAGCTCAAAATTCCTCAGTCCCTTGACTTTTACATGAGCGACTGCCGTTTGACCTACTATCCTCAAGAAGCCAATTTGCACCAGAGCCGCATCATCCGTTAATCAGTGGGTGGTACGAATAGCTCAAAATGACTCAGCCCCTTGACTTTTACATGAGCGACTGCCGTTTGACCTACTATCCTCAAGAAGCAAAATTGCACTACAGTCGCATCCATTAATCAGTGGGTGGTACGAATAGCTCAAAATGACTCAGCCCCTTGACTTTTACATGAGCGACTGCCGTTTGACCTACTATCCTCAAGAAGCAAAATTGCACTAGAGTCGCATCCAATAATCAGTGGGTGGTACGAATAGCTCAAAATGACTCAGCCCCTTTGACTTTTACATGGGCGACTGCCGTTTGACCTACTATCCTCAAGAAGCAAAATTGCACTAGAGTCGCAACCATTAATCAGTGGGTGGTACGAATAGCTCAAAATGACTCAGCCCCTTGACTTTTACATGCGCGACTGCCGTTTGACCTACTATCCTCAAGAAGCAAAATTGCACCAGACTCGCATCCGTTAATCAGTGGGTGGTACGAATAGCTCAAAATGACTCAGCCCCTTGACTTTTACATTAGCGACTGCCGTTTGACTTACTATCCTCAAGAAGAAAGCTTGCGCTAGAGTCCCATCCGTTTATCAGTGGGGGTGTACGAATAACTCAAAATGACTCGGACTCCTTAAATTTTACCTGACCGACTACCGTCTGACCTACGGGTCCTACCCCTACTGTTAGGACAGTAGAAGAGCTAATGGAGCTAATGGAATCTTTCAACAAAAATTCTTTAATTGAGGAATGGTCACCAAGTCACCAATCCTATGAGAGATTTGACATCGGTCTTCGAAGGGCTCCAACTTTCTTTAACGATTACCATTTCGCATTTGCGATATTCGTGTAGAAGCGAGAAAGTCGTCTCATAGGAGCTCGTTATAGGTAGGTATATCATCCTCGCTCGTATATCGGCTCGTCGCCGTGTGTCGTTGTATGTGCGGTAGGTACTACTACTACTGACTACCTTGATGTAGATACATTTTATTAAGTTCGCTTTATGTACTTAGGTATAAATGTTACCCTATTCCTGTTGAGTAATTGATCTGATATTAAATTTGATAGGTAGGTAGGTAAGTAGGAAGGTGTGTGTCTTTTCAGACGACAATATACCTGCCTGAGATGTCATACTTTCAATTAATAAAGCCGTTTAACTAAAAGGTATTACGTAGATACCTACCTACCTTCTTGTTATTTTCACGGTCACCCATCCGACCCACCGACCTGGCTAATATCGCTTATAACTTCAAATGTTAAGAACGGTCACCCAGGGTTGTGCAAAAGTAGAAAGAATACTAATTTGGATACGGATTCTCAGTCGGGCGTCGGCCACCGGGGGTCTAAGCTCCAAAACCCGGTACTTACCGATTGAAAAAGTAATTTTAAGAGTTCTAACTCCAGTGGAAACAGGAAAAATGCCTGTGGCAAAATTATATAAATTCATTATTTACACTACACCAACTCAGAAAGTACCCCAGTAGATAGGTAGTCTTTAAAAAATGAGGCAGAACGTAGGTACCTACCGTTATTATTTCAGTAGAAATATGCGAGAAATATTCCAAATATCATTTTTTTTTTCAAATCCGTACTCAGCATGTTTAAAAGCCCTTGTTATTTCTAATAGGTAAGAAGCAGGTACTACCTACCTATCTAGTACTACCTACCTAACCTAGTATTACCTACACAAGGCGCGCGCCACAGGAGCGTTATTTTTCTTAATTTGTTTAAATTGCTTTAAATATTTCAAATTGACTGCTCCCCGCTTAATGGTAAACTGGGGTGCAATCCATAAAATAGTGACCGCCATTACAAAATGCTGTCCCTAGTTTGACAGTTTTGACACCCTCAGAAGGTATTATGCAAGTGCCTTCTAATTTTCCCTTATTTTAATAACCTTATTGATAACTTAGAGCGAAAAAAAATAACAAAATACATTTTGGCGCCAAAAATCCAACGTTTTGCTTTTGTTCACCCAAGTTCTAATATGTGAACTAACATGAACAAATATGTACCCTAGAACACTGGGGAGAGTTTTTATATTTTTTTAATTTTAAACAAATAATATTATTATGACTTATTCTTTTCGCGTGGGGGGTTAAAAATAAATAAGCATTCTAAACGTTTTATAGGATTGTTTAATTTTCATTGACAAAGTGACAACCCTAACACTCAAGTTGGCGGCGTTGTATGTTCGGAACAAAGGGCGATACCTACGAAATTTCGTAGATTATAAAAACAGCGGTTTTCTTCAACAATAAACGTTAAAAAAATACAGAACAGAAGTAACTTTTTAATTGTTAGTTTTAATCATACTCCTAAAATAATTAAAAAAGAAACTAATCAATTGTTAATTGCAGTAAATCTCGTTCGATATGTTTTTTGTTTGAGTAACAGCCGTGAAAATATAGAGAATTGAATAACACGCCATCTATTGTGTGTAACGTAGTGCACAGTATCGGCAGTATCATTATAGTACCGATAAAAGACGGGAAGGGCGCTGCATAATTATAACAAATTGTCGAAATTAGGTTTCAAAGTTCATTATTATATGTTTATGAGGAACAAATATTAAAGTTTTATGAGAAAATAATATTTATAGGATTCAATTCTTGTTCATTTAGAATTTTATGTTAAATTGATACACATAACGCCATCTAGAATATTTTATTCGTCACTAATAAAATTTGTTCGTAGTGGGGACCCAGTGCCTAGATTAAATTTAACTGTATAATTTTAGTGTAACGCCTACAAACTGCTTCAGTATCTGTTCTGAATAAATAATAAATAAATCTTTTTAACAAAAAATTAAACGGCCGAAATATGGGACCAACTTTGGGGTACACTGTTTGCAATAAAAAAATAATTATGAAAATCAGACTACTCTGTAAAAAGTTATGCGTGGTGATACCTTGCAATCTGAGTGAATAATCAATCATCCCCTGTTTTCTTACCCTTAGGGTTAGATTTTTATTTTCAAATTTATATGGGACTAACTTCGGGGTAAACCCTTTCCAATTAAAAAATAATTATCAAAATCAGACTACTCTGTAAAAAGTTATGTGTGGTCATACATAAAAAATATACGCGTCGACTTGAGAACCTCCTCCGTGTTTAAGTTTTTCGTTGGTTGAAAAAAGCAACTGTGCTGACTGATGGACGAAGCCCTACCTCCTCCACTCCTCCACTCCCCCTGGGGGTGAGAGTGCTCACGCTCTCCACCCTGCTCGCGTCGATGGCCCGCTGCCCGGATGCGTGGGCGGCCAGCGCCTCCTTCTGCGAGCAGGTCATGCTCGCGAAGGAGACAGCAGAGCGGGCGCGGCGCGGCGAGCGAGAAAGACTCGCGGACATCGCTGGCCGCGTTCGAAGGCGGCTCGGTCGGAGGACGCAAACCGACCTCCGCCCCCCATGAGCGCGGGCCTGAGGGTGACGGGTGGAGCCGCTCGTCACCCTAGCAGAAGCAGGCCACGTTGGCGGCGCGCATCATACGACGATGCGCGATCCCCCCATACCGGGGGCGAGTCGGGGACCGTGTGGTTCCCCCTCCCGAAGGCCAGACTAAGAGGAATGGCCCTGGGTCAGCCGGGGTGTAAAAAACCTCCTCCACCTCCAACTCTGTTGGTTGGGGTGGGTAAGGGGTTCTCAAGTGATACGCGGGCAACAATTTATTGCATTTGATTTTTATTTTTTCCTAAGCAAGGGTAACAAGTGCTTAGCCGTCTTTCGGTCACATGATACTTATTAGAAGCAAGTTAACAGTAACATACCTATAGTCACAGCAATGTTTTTGTCCCTCGCTAAGTATTCTACCACAGGGGCTGAGACCAGACCAGTGCCAAGGATTACGACAGGAGCTTGCTGATCGCTACCTTCGACCTTATGACGGGACCGTCTGAAATTTTAAATGCTAGGTGGTTACACAAACTATTAGATGACCATTTTAATTAGGTTTGCAGATGTTATTGCAGTAAAGCCTGATTAGCACTTTGATTAGTAAGTGCGGTTTAATAAATTTTCACAAAGATTTGTAAGAAAATGTATACATGTACTCGTACTTATTACTAATCAAAGTATATGGGGCCTGTTGCTGTTTGCCGGGAAAGCAAACAGGAACCTTAAGGCCACACGAACCAAACGCTGCACAAAACATTTCAGAAGTTATGTCTTTTTTGTAAGAAATATCAAAAAAATGTAAAGCAGTCATAAATAAATACACAGAATTAGTTATAGTAGTTAAGCAAGTAGCATTGCTTGTTAATTAACAGAAGATTAACAAGCCAAACCGCAGTTGCTCGCAATTAAGCTGAAAAAAACTGAGCTACATCATATTTAAGTGGATCCCAGACTAAATGCATCGGATGCAGCCGGAACTAACCCAAGGATGATGACGATAAACAATGTAAATTATACAAAAGGTACTTACGTCATTGAAAAAAAACCACTGTTTAACGGATTCTATCACGATTTATTTGTTATTGTTTATTTTTAGACCGACGTTTCGGCTACTTTTCAGCAGCCACGTTCGCGGTGAAAAGTAGCCGAAACTTCGGTCTAAAAAGTGGTTTTATTTCAATGAGTGATATTCGCGTAAACTTTAGAAAATATCAGGTACTTACGTATTTGCCATTCTGAGTTCGTTTATGTATTCAAAAGGAGACGTCAGCTTGCCGTTACTTGTAATGATAGCCTGTCAGATAACATATAATATCATAAAGTACGCAACTGATTACACCCACAAACAAGTGAATCGACTAAAGTATTAAAATGTATGGCAAGATATTAATGAACTGGTAGGGAATGTGGCTACCGTGCAATAGGTCCTGGTGGCCTAGGCCAAGGTAACCTTTTGCACCTTCGGGGTCTAGAACTCTATCGAGGTTTAAATTAGTAGATATATATTTTTTTAAACTACTTGCGAAAACGATTTTTTAAAGTATGACGTATTAACGTCAATAATAATCAACATGTTGTTCTATATATTGAATGCAAATCTTTAATTTTGAGTGTGTAAAATGTAAGAAATTATTTTTTTCCCGCATTCAAATAAGCACTGCGTCAGCTTACAAAATACGAACCAATCGAATAAGCATTGTGTAATAACCCCGGTCCTAGATCACGTCACCAAGATGTAATGTCCTGGTCACGCGGGACCAAATTGTAATAAACACTGCCTTAACCATAGTAATCCTGGTGAGCGGCAGCAAATTGTACCGTGATCCTGCGTCACAGCACCAATACGTAATAAAGCGGTGGTCATACCCGCGGCATTTCACCACACTAAATAAATCGTCTATATTGTTAATTCTACTTTGGCCAATGATCGTATAATGGTCAGAGGAGACCCTAGATGAGCCCGCATATCCCGGATCCTATAGAGTTCTAGGAATGCTGGTATTTATATAATGAAACATTACTATACAATTACTTAATTCTACCCCCACTTACTTTAACTGATTTATGTTAAGGTACAACAATTTCTCAATGAATGAGTCTCTCACAAATAATTTTCTCACAAGCAACCTACAACCGTACTAGATCCTAACACTGCCCTAATTACTACTACTGTGGCAAACAACCCGAATAACTTTATTGATCTAACTTTTTACATTGTCGACTTAGTGTTGCAAGCCTAACACTGCCCTAATCACTACTACTGTGGCAAACAATCCGAATAACTTTATTGATCTAACCTTTTACATTGTCGACTTAGTGTTGCAAGCCTAACACTGCCCTAATCACTACTACTGTGGCAAACAATCCGAATAACTTTATTGATCTAACCTTTTACATTGTCGACTTAGTGTTGCAAGCCTAACACTGCCCTAATCACTACTACTGTGGCAAACAATCCGAATAACTTTATTGATCTAACCTTTTACATTGTCGACTTAGTGCTGCAAGCCTAACACTGCCCTAATTACTACTACTGTGGCAAACAATCCGAATAACTTTTGCTCCCCATAGGCATATACTTTGAATTTGTTAGTTTTTGTTTCCCCGTTGACATATACTTTGAATTTGTTAGTTTTTGTTTCCCCGTTGGCACAGGCTCCACCAATCGCCGTGTGCAGTGGGATACTACCAACTTTAAATATCCCCCCTCTATCCTTTTGTAAGCACGTAGCCCCAAATGGAACTTACGCGCCTTTAGAGAGTAGGATAGCTGACTCGTATTTTCCCTCCCCCAATATCTGAATCCAGACAAATGTATACGTCTAATTAGACTTGAATTAGAAAGGCGTTGCCAATTAATTCTAATTCAAAATAAGATTATTTCTTTCACAATATTGTCAAAACATAGTATGACTAGTACAGATTCAATGAATAGTTTCATGTCGTAGCGCGGTCTGATGACCAATCCATCAAATGAGATTCTGTGTCCAAAATAGGATCTTTAACATGTCAGAACTGACTCATACTTGTCACGTGCATAAACGAGATCGATATAGTGTCCCTGGTGTAGAAGACAGCCATATCTAGGGTCAATTGCCCAAATCAATTAAGGTTCGATACAAGTTCCAAATTAGGAAAGCGCTCTGCTAAGGTGAGCTAGATGTACCTCGCCAAAATGATTCCTCGGCTACGACGCTCCGAGTAATAAGTATTATTTATAGCATAGTATTTTATTCAAAGTCAATTGGTAGATCAGTCAAACAAACTTCTCATTTCGGAATAATTTCCATTACGAATTTGATTAATTATGATGTGGGTGGATTTAAAATATGTTATGCCACCAATCTGAGTTTCATTGAGACCATACTAAGTCAGTTGCTAGGCAGGTAGAACATTAGCAACGCGGTCCAACGACGGCTCGCTTATAGGTCTAATCCGAATACATCGAACGCCTACTAAACTATACAACACGATGGCTCGTGTACAATTTACTCAAATCACGATTTCACCACGGCATTAACGCACGAAAAGCCTTAACTAAATCAATCACAAGCATCACCAAGGGATGATATGTCACATCACCAAGCAAAGGCCCGATTAGCTCAGAACCGTTACAATACTAGTCCTTACTAATACACTTCCTAACCTATTCCCATTGTGTGAGTGCCTACTCTACCCCCAACTTAGAACTTCTGTTCGACCAAAACTAGGTGTAACGTCACCTTATTTACATTTAAACGTGTGGTGTGTTGTGAGCCTATCATGTATTGATGGTATTCCATCAACACTCCTGCTCTGCTATGGGTGCAAGCTAGTTAGGCTTGACTGGCCTATCCTCATAACTGTGTGCTTGCTCCAGTCCACGAGCCGAAGCTCAGGGATGTGAACTGAAACCCTAACGAGATAATAGTTAGTGTATATATAAATAGATATATAAGACTGAACTGCGAGCTCTGTAAGTTCTGATCCAGGCCCAATTGGACGGTTCCACTTCGACGGTACCTACCCATCACAGAACAAACAGTCACCCACATTCAGGAAGCTTTTCCGATCCCGTTTCCACAGGTAAAATCGGAATGCCGCCCGCTTCAAAGGTTACCGGCCCCTAGCTATTCAGATAAATATGGAGTTGTTGCCACCGTTAGGTATCCCTCCATAACCAGGCACATCGCCATGGGTTTCCTACGGGAGAACTAGCTAAAACACCGCAGTGCTACCCTCAACTACTAACATAACAAAAGATGATAAAACGACAGCAATGACTTTACGAATGCACTGCCAGACTCAACAGCACAAGACAGTAATAATACGCATACATTTACACGTACTATCCCTGCCCAATGTAAGGTGTCTTCATTTTCGTAAAGGCCCTAAGTCCTGCTCCGATCGCGACCCATCCCAATATTCGACGCGAGAACTAGCCTACCCCACGCCCTAGTCGTAACAAATCTTAATCGCGCACCCTTGTACGTATCACGCCCAACCACACACAAAATCAAGATTTACAATTAATTTCAACAATTTCAACATAATAAAGATGATAAAACGACCGTAAGGACTTTACGAATGCACTGCCAGACTCAACAGCACAAGACAGTAATAATACGCATACATTTACACGTACTATCCCTGCCCAATGTAAGGTGTCTTCATTTTCGCAAAGGCCCCAGGTCCTGCTCCGATCGCGACCCATCCCAATATTCGACGCGAGAACTACCCCACACCCCAAGGTTTACAATAAATTTCGACAATTTATAATTTTTACAGAATTATAAAACTCTCGGCGGTACATTGGAAAAACTCTAAACTGTTCGCGTTAAACAAAGATAGCTAGTAATTCGTTTATTACACAACACCGGCAACAATCTCATATAATTCACAAAAGGAATTTAACACTATTTCTTTACAACGATAGAAATATATAACTTACAAAGACAGTCCGCCGAGCCGTACCCCTTTTAGCTATCTGGATCGAATGAATGACGAAAAAAAGTGTCCCCGCGCCTCCAGAAATCCCATCTTTTAAAGGCGAGGTCTCCCTTCTCTAAACTAACCTCGCCGTTTCTAGAACTACACATCATCCTTCATCCAATCGTGAGCTATTTCCGGCAAGCCGCCTCAGCGAATTTGCTCCCTTTTTATAAAAACTCCTTAATTCATATGATTGGAATAAGAATAATCCAAGATAATGTCTAACTAATTTTCCAGTTAATTATTCGTATACTAATATTTAGAATTCGCGACTAGTGCAATATCACAGAACATGCAGCCAATAGAGATTCCTGGTTACATCAACCGCAGGATCAGTAGCAGTTGATGTTAAATCTTATTTCAATTTTTTTTTACGGATAATCTTACGTTATTTCGCTACCAATAAGACAAACATGGAATTTAATTTATTTACGATAAAGGAAATGGCTCAATCGCAGCGCCATCTAACAACCCTCTTAAATACCACACCCATTTTTTTGAATTTTGAATTTTAGCTCCATCTACCCATCTAATTGTGAACTACTTCCACTTAACGACTGCAGTCCGTTACATCCCGACCCCCGAATCTTTATGAAGGTACATTCTCTTTTTTTTTTTTTTTTTTTTTTTTTTTTTTTTTTTTTTTTTTTTTATGACCGGAATAAAGATTCTACTAATTTTAATACAGAACAATAAAAGACAACCTGATTTAAACCTCACACGGGCTGCAAATCGAGGTGAAGATACTTCTTTACCCACAGGCCCCCCTTTTTTTTGTATATTTCCCCCTTAGCTAGAATCCAGTCATCCCGCACATTAAGTGTCTGTGCAGTTTAACCATATCAAGACAAACCACTTCTCAGTCCCGATACCAAGCTTGATAGTAGTCCCGCAACACAAACTATCTCCTCGAACCAGGACATGACAGTCTAAAGCAAGGAAAGCCTGGTTGTGAGGCAAGCTCAGTCCTAGCGACTCAGAGTAAAAGTTTGTGGAGCGAACCTATCTTACGTTCTTCCACAACCAATTACCCCATCCCCCAATAATAAAGTCACCCCTTAACAGCCGTCAAACATAGTAGGTGCAAACGGTCCACCCCACTTGGCTCGAAACCCAAAAGCATTTGCCCCGAAAATGGCGCATGTACAGTGTAGCTCGTTATAACCTAACTGTATAGTTGAGGAAGTGTGAAGGTACCTTAACGGTATGCTTAGACCTCGGATTCATCAATCTCGAGCCCGTCTATTATCCTAACTCTTAGCAATCCTTCATAATTCCGATTGAGGTGCATGCAGAATGACTAGACTATAACCAAGCCTCGCGATTCTACTCCCCATAGTGCTGGTTGGGAAGGCCCTTCACACTGAATTTAAACAAGTACTCATTCAACATACAACCTTTCCATGACCATTCCTTAACGTGAATATTCCTTTCGCTCTAGCATAACCAACTTCCATGGTCATTCAGACTACCAACCAATCAGCACCCGATACAAACGCATGGTTATTGTTTCGTAATTTCAGGAATGCTCCAGCTTTTGCAAGGAAAAGCGGATTTCAGTATCCCCCTCTATTGCACACCACGCGTGGCAAATTGATAAATTTGATTAAGTCTTAAAGTCGAACTATAACGAACCTTACTACAATTTTTTCCTTTTGTAATATTTAATTAATTTTTTTTTTTTTTTTTTTTTTGGTAAAGCCACCCTGCTCCCCACCATCTGACGGGATGAGAATATATTTCGTTAACAATTTAGGGTGAAAGTGACTAATGTGAAACTAAGTGAAAATTACTATGATCAACTCATTCACATGATGGACTACTGCTCATACTATCAGATGGGCTTCACCCTATCCACCAAATTTATTGATCACATTTTTTTTTTTTTTTTTTTTTTTTTTATATATATATATCCTCAGAACAGATCTAAATTATTAATTGAATATAATTTTAAATCAATCCTACTTACTAGTTCTACTTAACTAACTACATTACTTAAATCTACAAATTCTTACATACTAAGTAAAGTAATTGCAAAATCTAATCAACAATTCAAGCTTAAGTTCACGAACCTTCTCTTCTCTTCCCGATCCAGCCCCAGCCTACTGCGTATAATATCTAGACAGATGTATAGTATTGAACTTCCCCCGAACCTCATTAGTTTGGGGGTCTAACAAAATGTACACATTTTGGTAAGGATTTCCCGCCACTACGTATGGACCTTCATACAACGCCTCAAACTTCTTGGTTACCTTTAATTTCGCGCTAGATTTATTTAACTTCCTAATTTTTACTAAATCGCCGACCTGATATTCAATCAACCGATATCTACCATTAAACTTTGCCTTCCGTTTTTCCCCAGCCTCTTGTAGATTCTTACGCGCTATCTCCCTGACTTTCTGTACGTCTAGTTCTCCATTACTCCTACCTATAATTTCGTCAAACGACAACCTCGTCGAAGTTCCGTACATTATCTCACAAGGGGTAAATCCTGTGCTTTCATGATAAGTGTTATTATATAGCTCCTCCAACTTGGGAAGAGTCTTTACCCATCCTTTGTGATTCGTGCTATTATATGTCCTAAACAAACGCCCTAACTCCCTGTTGACTCGCTCTACTGTATTTGGTCGTGGGTTCCTAACCGTAGTGTATACCACTCTAACCCCCAACGTTTCCATGCCCTCTTTCCACACTCGACTAGTGAACTGGGTCCCATTATCCGACATTATCGCCTTCGGCTTTATTATGTCGAAGAACCTCTTTGCCTTATTAAACACTGCCACCGCCGTTGCCTTCTTAAGCTCAAAAAATTTGACAAACTTACTAAACGAATCCTGTAGAACGAGTATATAATTCATTCCAAATTTACCCGTAGGGAGAGGCCCGTATATATCTACCATCACTAAATCGCCAATATCTCTTGCAATTATTGAACAGCATGGGCCTACTTTGTTTGAATTAGAATGCTTTGTTAACTGACATACGTCACAAGTCCTCACTAAACGTTTCACACTCTTAGTTAATCCTTTCCAATAAAACCGATCCCTTATATACTTTATCACCTTGTAACCTCCCTGATGACCCATTTCGAGATGTACTTGCCTAACTAATCCTTCCCTAAGGACATTTGGTAAGAAAATGACTTGTCCCTTTTCACCCCCCTTATCTATATACAAAACGTCATTAATCAATCTACACCTACTCGCCAAACCCGCTAACTCTCCTCTTGTGCTGGCCGTACTTATCTGATTAATTAACCTACTTATCTCTACATCAGCCCTTTGTAATTCAGGTAGTAGTTTTAATTGGTTCAGTAATTCTTTATTTCGTTGCGCTTCCATATATAGGATGCTCGGTGACCTAACCTTTTCTTCCTGCAAAAGTTCCCCTTTAGGAGGATAGCGCGACAATACGTCCGCGACCACATTATCTCTCCCTTTAATATGTTGTATTTCATACTGAAAATTCTCTAAATAGTTAATCCACCGAGTTACCTTAGCGTTATATAACCTCCACGTCTTGACAAATGCCAAAGCCTTATGATCCGTCCTAATAACTACCCTAGCTCCCCTCAGATACGTTTCGAATTTCTCTAAACAACAGATTACTGAATAGAACTCCTGTTCAGTCACTGTCCAATTTAATTGAGCCCCCCTTAATGCCTTACTATAAAACCCCAGCACCCTCTGCTGATCATCATCGCCTACCTGATATAAAACCCCTGCTAATCCCACCTTAGAACAATCCGTTTGCAAATAGAAAGGTTTAGTAAAATCCGGATGATGCAATTGGATAGTTTCTAAGAACAAAGCTTTAATTTGTTCGAACGCCCTTTGTTCGAGTTGACCCCAACCCCAGCCTTTACCCTTCTTCAACAAATTATATAATGGTTGCGCTTGAATATTAAAGTTAGGTATAAACTTCCTATAAAAATTACATAACCCCAAAAATGCCCTCACATGCTTTATCCTTCTAGGTATCGGAAACTCTTGTATAGCTTTAACCTTATCTGGGTCAGTGTGTAATCCCTGAGTAGAGATGATGTAACCCAACATCCTCACTTCCTTACAACAAAACTCACATTTCTTTAAATTACACGTTAAACCTGCCTTTTGCAATTTACCTAAGACTATGTCCAAATGTTCCAAATGTTGTGTGAATGACCCTGTCGTTATTATCGCTAGGTCATCTAAATAATTAACACAAAATTCCCTGACCTCATGTCCTAATATTATATCCATGGCCCTACTAAAACTTCCCACGGACGTTTTCAACCCTTGGGGCAACACATTATAAACGTAGGACTTCCCATTGAAGGTGAACCCCGTATATTTTTTACTATTCTGCGTAATAGGTATTTGGAAATAAGCATTATTCAAATCTACTACACTTATATAGTTAGCCCCATGGAAGGAATTCATGACATCAATCTGTAGTGGTGGTTTCTCCGTTTCTGCCACCATATATTTATTTATCTCTCTAGCGTCTAATAACACTCTAATCGAATCATCTCGCTTAATCGTAAAAGTCAATGGACTACAATAAGGAGTTGCAGATCGACTAACTATCCCCAAATCTTCCATTTCCCTTAGCTTTTCTTCTACTCTCCCCCTATAAGCATATGGCACCGGATAATTTTTCTTAACAATAGGTACATCTGAACACATCACTATCTCGTGCTGATAGCAGTTCGCTCTCCCTAAACGCGAAGTGAACACACCCTTATATTTATGTAACAATTTTAGCAAGCTATTCCTCTGTTCTGTCTCTATAGCAACTCCGGTCTCTAGACTTGTCCAGACTAGATCATTAAACTCGCTACAACTATCCATGGCTGATATTAATTCCTCACTCTCCCTTAGGTCGGATCCCTTTACTTGCTCTAAAAACGGTATTACCTCTCTTTGCCCTGCCTGATCCAGAACTAAACCTCTATCTATTTTCCCCGTGTTGATAGTTACTTCATTCCCCTTTAACCAATCAAATCCTAAAATCAACGAATTAACTAGGCCTGGAACTACTACAAACCCCATATTTTGTACACACTCTCCTAGCTTTAAAGGCAATAGAACTATTTTCTTAATCTCTCCGCTCCTATGACCCACAGCTGTCTTAATTTTAAAGGGTCTAATCGGCATCCACGGTATTTCGCGACTCCTATCCGACCTCAGTACATCCCAGAATTCCTCTGAGATGCTGGTTATATCACAACCAGTATCCACTAATCCTATAACCTCATGATCAAAAATATGCACTATTACTTCTGAACTAAAGGTTCCCTCATCGCGTTCTGTAGACCTTTCATCAAATACCGCCTCTATCGACACAGGATCGCCTTGTCTCAAAAGTTTCTGTTCAATATTTAATTTAATCACATCAACTATTTGTTTATCGATAAAGAGACTCTTTGGTTCTACTATTCCAAAACCCAATCCCTCACGTACACCACGAGTAGTCATCTTCGCCACTAGCGGCGCCCTAATACCGTTTCCTACCTTACCTAAAGCTAGCCCTGGATTCCAACCCATTTTGATCATCATATCTAACGCTGCGTTCCCTGTGACTGAGGCTAGATCGGGAACAGAACTTCCAGCCTCTACTAGTTTAAACCTGCGGGTGACGCTAACGCCGATGTATCACTCTGCACTACCGTTGCCACCTGCTCACCAGACGGTCGAGTTTTGCTTGGCTTAGGCCAACTGCGATAGTCCTGACGAGAATCCTTAGCCCTTTTCTCCGGTATCCTCTTCTCGCCGCCAGAGGTTGGAGTTGATACAGCCTCTTGCCGAGCTATATCGTCCATCCCTCTCAAAAACTCCGCTGTTTCAATGATGTTATTCAGCTTGGACGTATACCATCCCTGTTGCACATACTTCGGAAACTGCCTAATTATGTCCCCAATCAGTTGTTTCTCGGAAAACTTATAAGTTAGCATCTGAGCCTTCCCGGTCAATCTTAGGAAATGGCCTAACATAGTAGGCGACTCCGCTTTATTCCAAACTCCATGCACTATAGACCGGCGTAATTCGTTCTGTTCGCTTTCTCCCCAGAAGGTAGCCAAAAAGTCCGCCTTGAAGTCTTGCAATACGCTCCAACGACACTTGTAAACTCTTGCCCACTCTCTGGCTTCACCCACTAGACATTCTTGTATCAAGTCTAATTGATTGCCGTCCCGACCGACCTTTCCCAAATATGTTGTTAGGTCTTCCAAAAACGTCACCGGATGCACATCGACTTTGTCTCCGAACTTGGGCTTCTCGAACGTTACATTTCTCACATGGTAGTTTATGTTTCTAGGTAACTCCGAGTTGACACACTCTACGGTGAACGAGGGTTCCCCATTTTCCCTTAATCTAGGAGAGTCTGTATGTAGTTGTTGATTCAATTCCGGATTAGCCTGTTCCCTAACCACAGACAACGCTTCTGTGGGCACTGCCCCCCATTCGCGACTACTTCCGCTTCTGTCTGCTGGAGAAGCTCTTGTCTCACTCATCTCAGCCCTTAACGTCTCCAATTTCGCAGCTAAATCTTCTATAGTACGATTCAACTTCCTATACCGAAGGTTAGCTAAAGAAGTGTTCACATTCACACTTCTCCCCTCCGGTCTCCTTCTAGCTTCAATTGTCCGTCTCACACGCCTAGATGTGGTAGGTACAGGTTCATTGGGCGTCGTAGTTTGCCTTACAGGACTAGTCGTCCCTTGCTCACTTGTCCTGTTTTCCCCATAACGGGCAGGCGCCCGCCTTTTCCTGCTCGGCTTATCCATACTATATTTATCACTGATCGAACACTCAAAGAACACTACACGTAACGATTCGTCAATACAATCACTATAAACTCCCTTTTAACTTATAAATTTGAACACCACTTTCAGCTAAGACTCACGGCTCATAACCGGAACTATATATACACGATAAGTTAACAAATAATACATTATAGCGTTAACTGTTGGTTGGGATGCCTCACTGTCATACAATGTTGCACTCCAACGATATGTGTAGGTATTTCAATTCAATAAATGTTTCTCCCGAGTTCGACCTACTCAAGTCTATAAGATACTTAATATCGACCCCCCAACAATTCGACTGATAACATCCTAACCCAGACTTTACGACCCCCCATTGTTTATTATTCTCACCATTTTTCATTTTACACTAAATTCACCCCAGCATAATTTCCTAGAGACCCTTACCTATAATACAGCAACAAATTGTACGGTATGCAACATACCGTACTCCTACCCTCAACTAACCCACAACAAACAAACACAATGCCAACGACCGATGGTCAGAATATAGTGTCTATCCCGAACACTGCAACGAAATTGTCTCAGACTCTGATCTCAGGTCTCGGCTCCAAATCGTACTGGCGCCTGACCTTCCAACCTATCCCCGGGCAGACAAAATGTTACCATCCTGGTTACCGACACCAAATTGTGGTGTCGTCCTGGCCACCAGGCATTAACTTGTAGTGTGTAGTCTTGATCCACGTCATCAAATTTTAACGTGTAATCCTGGCTTACGGCCCCAAGTTGTAATCATCCTATGTCAAGGCACCAAATTGTAATAACCCCGGTCCTAGATCACGTCACCAAGATGTAATGTCCTGGTCACGCGGGACCAAATTGTAATAAACACTGCCTTAACCATAGTAATCCTGGTGAGCGGCAGCAAATTGTACCGTGATCCTGCGTCACAGCACCAATACGTAATAAAGCGGTGGTCATACCCGCGGCATTTCACCACACTAAATAAATCGTCTATATTGTTAATTCTACTTTGGCCAATGATCGTATAATGGTCAGAGGAGACCCTAGATGAGCCCGCATATCCCGGATCCTATAGAGTTCTAGGAATGCTGGTATTTATATAATGAAACATTACTATACAATTACTTAATTCTACCCCCACTTACTTTAACTGATTTATGTTAAGGTACAACAATTTCTCAATGAATGAGTCTCTCACAAATAATTTTCTCACAAGCAACCTACAACCGTACTAGATCCTAACACTGCCCTAATTACTACTACTGTGGCAAACAACCCGAATAACTTTATTGATCTAACTTTTTACATTGTCGACTTAGTGTTGCAAGCCTAACACTGCCCTAATCACTACTACTGTGGCAAACAATCCGAATAACTTTATTGATCTAACCTTTTACATTGTCGACTTAGTGTTGCAAGCCTAACACTGCCCTAATCACTACTACTGTGGCAAACAATCCGAATAACTTTATTGATCTAACCTTTTACATTGTCGACTTAGTGTTGCAAGCCTAACACTGCCCTAATCACTACTACTGTGGCAAACAATCCGAATAACTTTATTGATCTAACCTTTTACATTGTCGACTTAGTGCTGCAAGCCTAACACTGCCCTAATTACTACTACTGTGGCAAACAATCCGAATAACTTTTGCTCCCCATAGGCATATACTTTGAATTTGTTAGTTTTTGTTTCCCCGTTGACATATACTTTGAATTTGTTAGTTTTTGTTTCCCCGTTGGCACAGGCTCCACCAATCGCCGTGTGCAGTGGGATACTACCAACTTTAAATATCCCCCCTCTATCCTTTTGTAAGCACGTAGCCCCAAATGGAACTTACGCGCCTTTAGAGAGTAGGATAGCTGACTCGTATTTTCCCTCCCCCAATATCTGAATCCAGACAAATGTATACGTCTAATTAGACTTGAATTAGAAAGGCGTTGCCAATTAATTCTAATTCAAAATAAGATTATTTCTTTCACAATATTGTCAAAACATAGTATGACTAGTACAGATTCAATGAATAGTTTCATGTCGTAGCGCGGTCTGATGACCAATCCATCAAATGAGATTCTGTGTCCAAAATAGGATCTTTAACATGTCAGAACTGACTCATACTTGTCACGTGCATAAACGAGATCGATATAGTGTCCCTGGTGTAGAAGACAGCCATATCTAGGGTCAATTGCCCAAATCAATTAAGGTTCGATACAAGTTCCAAATTAGGAAAGCGCTCTGCTAAGGTGAGCTAGATGTACCTCGCCAAAATGATTCCTCGGCTACGACGCTCCGAGTAATAAGTATTATTTATAGCATAGTATTTTATTCAAAGTCAATTGGTAGATCAGTCAAACAAACTTCTCATTTCGGAATAATTTCCATTACGAATTTGATTAATTATGATGTGGGTGGATTTAAAATATGTTATGCCACCAATCTGAGTTTCATTGAGACCATACTAAGTCAGTTGCTAGGCAGGTAGAACATTAGCAACGCGGTCCAACGACGGCTCGCTTATAGGTCTAATCCGAATACATCGAACGCCTACTAAACTATACAACACGATGGCTCGTGTACAATTTACTCAAATCACGATTTCACCACGGCATTAACGCACGAAAAGCCTTAACTAAATCAATCACAAGCATCACCAAGGGATGATATGTCACATCACCAAGCAAAGGCCCGATTAGCTCAGAACCGTTACAATACTAGTCCTTACTAATACACTTCCTAACCTATTCCCATTGTGTGAGTGCCTACTCTACCCCCAACTTAGAACTTCTGTTCGACCAAAACTAGGTGTAACGTCACCTTATTTACATTTAAACGTGTGGTGTGTTGTGAGCCTATCATGTATTGATGGTATTCCATCAACACTCCTGCTCTGCTATGGGTGCAAGCTAGTTAGGCTTGACTGGCCTATCCTCATAACTGTGTGCTTGCTCCAGTCCACGAGCCGAAGCTCAGGGATGTGAACTGAAACCCTAACGAGATAATAGTTAGTGTATATATAAATAGATATATAAGACTGAACTGCGAGCTCTGTAAGTTCTGATCCAGGCCCAATTGGACGGTTCCACTTCGACGGTACCTACCCATCACAGAACAAACAGTCACCCACATTCAGGAAGCTTTTCCGATCCCGTTTCCACAGGTAAAATCGGAATGCCGCCCGCTTCAAAGGTTACCGGCCCCTAGCTATTCAGATAAATATGGAGTTGTTGCCACCGTTAGGTATCCCTCCATAACCAGGCACATCGCCATGGGTTTCCTACGGGAGAACTAGCTAAAACACCGCAGTGCTACCCTCAACTACTAACATAACAAAAGATGATAAAACGACAGCAATGACTTTACGAATGCACTGCCAGACTCAACAGCACAAGACAGTAATAATACGCATACATTTACACGTACTATCCCTGCCCAATGTAAGGTGTCTTCATTTTCGTAAAGGCCCTAAGTCCTGCTCCGATCGCGACCCATCCCAATATTCGACGCGAGAACTAGCCTACCCCACGCCCTAGTCGTAACAAATCTTAATCGCGCACCCTTGTACGTATCACGCCCAACCACACACAAAATCAAGATTTACAATTAATTTCAACAATTTCAACATAATAAAGATGATAAAACGACCGTAAGGACTTTACGAATGCACTGCCAGACTCAACAGCACAAGACAGTAATAATACGCATACATTTACACGTACTATCCCTGCCCAATGTAAGGTGTCTTCATTTTCGCAAAGGCCCCAGGTCCTGCTCCGATCGCGACCCATCCCAATATTCGACGCGAGAACTACCCCACACCCCAAGGTTTACAATAAATTTCGACAATTTATAATTTTTACAGAATTATAAAACTCTCGGCGGTACATTGGAAAAACTCTAAACTGTTCGCGTTAAACAAAGATAGCTAGTAATTCGTTTATTACACAACACCGGCAACAATCTCATATAATTCACAAAAGGAATTTAACACTATTTCTTTACAACGATAGAAATATATAACTTACAAAGACAGTCCGCCGAGCCGTACCCCTTTTAGCTATCTGGATCGAATGAATGACGAAAAAAAGTGTCCCCGCGCCTCCAGAAATCCCATCTTTTAAAGGCGAGGTCTCCCTTCTCTAAACTAACCTCGCCGTTTCTAGAACTACACATCATCCTTCATCCAATCGTGAGCTATTTCCGGCAAGCCGCCTCAGCGAATTTGCTCCCTTTTTATAAAAACTCCTTAATTCATATGATTGGAATAAGAATAATCCAAGATAATGTCTAACTAATTTTCCAGTTAATTATTCGTATACTAATATTTAGAATTCGCGACTAGTGCAATATCACAGAACATGCAGCCAATAGAGATTCCTGGTTACATCAACCGCAGGATCAGTAGCAGTTGATGTTAAATCTTATTTCAATTTTTTTTTACGGATAATCTTACGTTATTTCGCTACCAATAAGACAAACATGGAATTTAATTTATTTACGATAAAGGAAATGGCTCAATCGCAGCGCCATCTAACAACCCTCTTAAATACCACACCCATTTTTTTGAATTTTGAATTTTAGCTCCATCTACCCATCTAATTGTGAACTACTTCCACTTAACGACTGCAGTCCGTTACAATTGATTTGCAAAGATTGAGAAGAAAGATCGGACTGGGTTTTTATAATTAAAAAAAAAACTCTCTAGCACACTTAGTTAATGAAAGTAATAATAAATACCCCTTGTACTACAGGCGAAAAAGCATGATCATCCAGTGGTTTAGTTGCATCAGAATTTATAATATCATCCGCATACGGCAACAGCAAGTCACCAAAGAAATCAGTCGATTCTCTAGGTAGCTGCGTAGGCATGTTGTCAATAGAACATACCAATACACCTGGCCCTTTGAAACTAAAACAAAAATTTCACTTAGTATATTACAATCCCGTATGGTCTAGTGGCTAGGATACCTGGCTTTCACCCAGGAGGCTCGGGTTCGATTCCCGGTACGGGAAACGTCTTTTTGTGTTTGGTTTATAATTTAAATTAATATTTTATGGGCATTTTTTATTCTCGTTTATTACTCTATTCTCATTTTTCTTCTTTTCTACACTTTTTGTTTTTTATACTCATTTTTTTATAGTTCTCTCTCAGTTTTGTGCATTGGTACTTAATAGTCTTATAAGTAAATGTAATATTAAGGTACCGTTTCAATATTTATGTTAATGCATTTATCTTAATTATGTCATTTGCATTACCTTGAATAATACTTATATCACAACTTATCTTTCAACTGTCAACAATGACTTCCCTTTGACTTTAGCGAGTCCTTGGATTTGTTTTACAAATTTATGTGTACCTAATGTATTATTAATTATCGAATCAATATTTATTGTAGTACTTATCTTTGACATTCCAACAAATATTCAAACATATATTTCCATAGGCATTGATATACACTCGAGAGCAATGAATCCGGGTCACTCAAAGAATCCAAAAAATCTCGGAAAGTAAGAATGCTAGGTTAATTCAATAAATTGTATTTAATGGACAATTTAATACTCCTTAAATGAAAGTTAAAAAAATATGAGTCACCATACATTTTATTTACACAAAATTACATAAAGAAAAAAAACTGCTGATCTCTCCTTAAAACAAAAATAGGAAACATGAAATTTTTGAACTTTATGACGATTTTCTTGAATTTCAATACTTCGTATTACCTCCTCGTGCTTCCATTACTGCGTTTACGCGGTTTGGCATGCTGTACACCAAGTTCCTTATACGATTTTGGGGAATATTCTCCCATTCCTCTGTGAGAGCAATTTTGAGCTCAGGAAGCGTGATTGGGGGAGGGTTTCGTTGTTTTACGCATCTCCCTAGCTCGTCCCAAGCATGCTCGATCGGGTTGATATCCGGGCTGCGCGCTGGCCACTCCATACAAGTAATGTTCATCTCTTGAAGGTAGTCATTCACAATCCTACCTGTATGAGGTCGGGCATTGTCATGCATAAATATAGCATCCTCACCCAAATTGACCATAAATGGACCAACGTGTTCGTTGAGGATTTCTTCCACATATCTTACGCTAGTTAAAGAGCCGTTTTCTATGATCACCAGCTCTGTGCGACTTTCAGAGGAAATTCCGGCCCACACAAGTACAGACCCACCACCGTAGGCTACTTTTTCTTCGATGCATGCTTGCTTGAATCTTTCCCCTGGTCTTCTATACACTCTGTGTCTTCCATCGTGCTTGTAGAGCATAAATTTTGATTCGTCGGAGAACATAACTTTCGACCAATCTTCAATACTCCAATTTACGTGGTTCTGGGCATATCTTAGTCTTGAAATACGATGGCCACGCTCCAGTTTAGGGCCGTTTGCAGGTCTAAGGGGTTTTAAGTTAGATTCAGCAAGCCGACGTCTTACTGTCCATGCACTTGGGTTACTTCCTCCGAGGCGTCGAAACTGATTTGTGAGTTCAGTTCCTGTGAGAAAGCGATTTCGAAGCATGGTGTTCACCAAGTATCGGTCTTCTCGTGCTGTGGTACACCTAGTTCTGCCCGTTCCTGGTCTGCGTAGGTTAGAACCAGTTTCTTCGTAACGTCGGAGAACTCTTTGTACTGTTGACAGCGACACACCGACAGTCCTGGCTGTATCGCGCTGACTCCGGCCGGTTTCCACCAATGTAAGTATTCTGGTGCATTCTTCAAGTGTAAGCGACATGATTTCAGCTTGAATAATGAATATTGAGCACTATCAACCTGGTTTATGTACCAACATAAATGACAGATTACAAACAAAAGCAAAAACAAATCCTGTAATTTCGTAGTTCCATCTTCGACAGTGTTCCCTTTTCAAATTTGATTTTTTTATGATATAACTTTACAATAACTAAGAAGTTTTAATACTTTCATTTAAGGAGTATTAAATTGTCTATTAAATACAATTTATTGCATTAACCTAGCATTCTTACTTTCCGAGATTTTTTGGATTCTTTGAGTGACCCGGATTCATTGCTCTCGAGTGTATTTATTATTGTTGTGCTTAAATAACTATCACATAAATATGAGAGTTTAATATAAAAAATCTACTGAACGATTTTTGATGCGGTGTTTGTTAGAAACATCTTGGTCAGACATAAGAGCTTATGTGTGTTTTAGTAGAACCAGCGATATGATATGCAATGCTTATATGAATTGTGATATTTTAGTACAGACCTTTTGGTATCCTTATTTCTATCAGCATCGTAGAGACAGAACGGCGTATCAATGGTCGTGCACTCGTTCATGAACTCGATCGAGCCACCAGGGTCGGCCGATATGTCGCAAATAGCCAACATTCTAAAATAAATAATAATTAAGTCAGTTTCTTCTTACTTAATTCTTCGAAGCTATTGATACGAAGGGTGTCGTAAGAGTAGACTACCGGAAAAACGATATCACAAAGAGAAAAGAAAATCGGAATAGCGATAGATGCGATAAAGATGATGATGGCTCATGATTTTTTATAATTTAATTTTATGTTCAGTATCTTGGAAAGGTAAATATAGTAAGCCTTATTTAAGAGCCGTCACATCACACATCTTCGTTCCTGGAAAGTTGCGTCGCGTGTAGTATGTGGCAAGTCCAGCAACAGACTTAAAATTTCATCGCCAAGCAATAGAAGCAAGCAACTAAAGGTCGGTCGGCGACTTGGATATCTTACCTAGACCATACTTGTTCACTGATCATACAAGCAGATGTAACGGAATACCACATCAACGTTAGCTCCGTTGAGTTGACTATAGATCGCATTTATGCGACCTTCAAATGGTATTTAGTTCAAATCTTTAACTTTACCTATGTGGCAATGCCGGCGCTCCAATACTCTTCGGTAACCACGGCGTGTGTGAAGGTAGCAACAAATGCTTTGCATCTGGAATTGTCAGCAACTTCGGACTACCTACTGCCCAGTAGATACAGTTCACTAGGACCGATGTATATGGAGCTATCTGTGAAAGAGGGTGCAAACGTTAATAATAATATAATTATAAATGAACGTACCTGCTCTCGTTCGTCCACGTCATAATCGTTCCAACCTTAAAAATATAATTATAATTACCCAAACTTTGGGGCATTTTAATTTTAATTTTGGGTCCCAAAATGATGCAGTGTAATTTTCATTAGCGGTTATAACTGGGAAAAGAAATGTCTATCCACTTTTAAGTTTCTTCATAAAATGGATGGTCCTCTCCTACTGCATTGTTCCAGTTGGGACTTATATAACTACATATAAACTAAAATAAGTAGCTCAACTTGCTTCCTTTTCACAGGCTTATATGATGCTTTGCTAATCTGGCTCTGTAACACCTACATTGGGGAATGCATAAATGCTTATGAATTTGAACTTAATCCGTCTAATAACGTTTACCAATGCTTACCATAACTACCATTAGGTGCAATGTGCGCTTGCAATTTCAGAAGGGTGCTCGTTAATCCACCTGAGAACCCTACTCACAAAAAAAATACGTCTCTTAACCTTCTATAACTTTGGTTTTTTATTCATTGAAGGTAGTTCTCCGGTGGGATGTTATCAAATTAATATTGAAAACCCCGCTATCTTACTGAATCAATATTATTAAGAAATTAAATGACTTAAGGACCACACATACGGATAAATTGACCGATAAATATATTTGCAATCAGTTTACAGCGTGATTAGATTGTACATGCCTACTATATTTGCAACCAAAATTGATCCAAGGTAAGTAATACATATTACCTTAATTACCTTAGTGGGGGTTTTCATAAATTTAGGCTATCTACTGTTGTTATCAGTATACAACAGGTGTGTCTTGGGGTTAGGTATACAGCGTATTATTTAATTCCAGTAAAAACTAGTTTGGTGTTGATTAATGGTAATAATCATCGTTTGAAATCATCGAAAAGTAAAAGTGAATTAACAAATAAAATAAGATACAGATTGTGATGCACAAATGGGTTCTTTTGAACTTATTATTAGACAGTAATCGATACGTATTTTTTTATACGGCTAGGGAGGGATCGCGTAGTATTGAAGAACAGACTACAAATATAAAAATATCCATTTTTAGATAACAATGAGGTCCTAGTTACTTGCCATATTATATGATCCTTCAGGACCGGTCGTAGGCACTGCTGTTAATAATATTTAATAACTACTACTAACTGAAAACTTGAAATTAAAATATATTTAACAATCAATATTTAAAAATGAATACTATTAAAATCAGTGGACTACAATAAACTAACTGGATTATTGGTGCAGATTATAATCCGAGAGGCAAGCTGAAAACTTGTCTCAAATATGTTTTTTTTGGAAAAAAACATCATTTTTTTAAAATATAAATGTTGATTGAGCCCCGTTACTCACCACCCAGATCCGTACTTCGTGTTAGAGTAGGAGATATGTGTGACATGTTTTCAGCTTGCCTCAAACATGTTCCCGAAAAATCGTACCAGCTCTCGGACTATTAGGAGAAGCAAGAGTTATAAGTCTAAGGTCCCGATTGCTCCCGATTCTAATGACTGCCTATTGAAACATAATGGTCATTTGATGTATTTTTGTTATATTCTTGATTTTGAAACCTTAATTCCAATTCTCTATATCTAAATAATAGTAAATATATTTTCATCTAAGCCAGCATAATTGACCCCAGAGATTTGGGTCAACGGCATATAACAGGAATAGACCTATTAGTTCTTATTGCTATTTGTACCTTTTGTGCGAATGTTGAGATGTAGCGCTCGGGGAACTCGTCGTATTCTTGCGGATCATACCCACCTCCGTTCTTTCTTTCCAAGTGATGTCTTCTGCGAACCTCGCAACCGTAAATTTTGTTTGGACCTGAATGAACATAAAATACATTTTTTTTAATGAAAATTTACATTTTGCGTGGATAGTTCCACCAGGTTGCCCTGTGCTTGTCTGTTACCTAAGTAGTATAAAAATACTGTTTGGATTTAGATTATCATTTCGAAAAGTAGTTTTAATCATTGATTTTTACGAGTCTGAGTTTTGACCCAACTTTGGTGGTCAACTGTATAGTTGTAGAATTTTTAAGTTACAAGTATTGTAAAGAAAATTTAATATGACTTACTTCCATGTTCTGCCACTTTTCTCAACATTTCTGGTGGCACATATTCGTGAGGTAACTCATGAAATATTTCTTGACTTCCCTGAAAAAAACATACATGAATATATGTAGACAAAGGCCCCACAAAGACCTTGACGGTGCCAAACCAACCTCACCTGCCAGCCGATATATTGCTGACTGACGGACGAAGCTGACGGCAGACAACAGCAAATGTTATGTTATGAGAGGAAGTCTGACGGCAGACAACAGCAAATGTTATGACATAACAGAACCACTGTGATACCGCTGACATACAATTTTCGACTTTATAGCTGTGGTTTAAAGTTCAAAATGAAAAGAGGAAGAGTTAATAACATTTTTTATTCACTCTACAAGATTGTCATTTAATTTTAGACTAGTAAAGTCTAAAATTAAATGGCTTTAGTTACAGAGTCTGTGGTTCCGCAGCGGTAAACATGAAAAAAATAATAGCACAATCACTGCCTTTTTAAGAGATTAAAACCTTAACATGTATTTGAATGTCTGAATAGGAGTAGATATACTGCCCTGTAAATTAGTTAGTTAAGTAATTACCTGAGATACGTTTCCGGAGCCAGTAAAGACGAATGTGAGTGGTCCTAAGGATTTGGGCATCATGCCGAGCGCAACTTCATAACCTGCATCTCTTATTGCCTGACGAGCCATCATGGAATTGCGATAGTTGTGTGCTGGACCTATGTGCTGTGAAGTAAAGTATTATTTCAATAACCATAACGATTTGTAACTTGAAACCTAATTGACATGACATTTAGGGTTAATCATCGTTTTTATTAAGCCGAAACAGTGTCAGAAGTCACTTAGATATATATCTTACATCGACAATATATACCTAATTCTGTTTTTATGTTTAATCAGATATGTTATTTAATGTTCTGATGAGCTCTTCCAATTAGTCCCACACTCTCCTTTCCTACAGGACAACTCGAGCAGGAATTAGATGTCACCCGTATACGGTGCAGAATATTACTTCGAGAACCAAGCGGTTCGGTGACTCTTTTCTTTGTTGTACCATTAAGACCTAGAACTCCTCGCCAGCTCTCGTGTTTCCTTCTTCCTACAGTCCTTTAAGCGGGGCGTGAAAAAGAATCTGATGAGGCCGTCAAGCCGGGCCACCGTTGTTAATATGGTACGTGTATGTAATGGCGACCCCCTTTCATGAGACTTTGCCTTCAGCTTACTTTCATTCACACTCTAAGACTCGTGTTTCAGAATAAAGTTGCAAATCGGCTTGCAAAATGACATTTAAACTGTTATCTAGAATATCTATCCTCAGATCTAGTTATGAATTGAGATTCAGAACTGAGTCTCGTTATAGACCTTAAACACCGTTGGTGAGCAATACCCTACTTGAAGATATCACACGACGACGCACATCTGCACACACGATGGAAGTGCATCGAAATATATCAGTATCAAGTGCCGTCCTCAAATTGCCTAATCAGTAATCACACAGTTGACGAATGAATTACGTTTTTTTTTTTAATCTTTTACTAGTGGAAATCCGGATTACGGAACCTACTAAACCGCATGTCGTCTGTGGGTCGTTGTGCTAGGCCGAAGGTGAGGTTGTCGACGACATATTCCTCGCACCCCGGTTGACCCAGGGCCATCCCTCTCGATCTGATCCTCCTCGGGAAGGATACACGGTTTCACCTTTACATACAACTTTGTATGAAAAAATGCAACTCTATTTCTTTTGTCGACTGTACATACCATATTAGCATCTAATACTCCGTCTTTACTTATATTAAGAGACATAATTTAGCTATTAACAGTTCTTGCTTGTTACTACCCACATTATCGCTGTAATTTTCAGTCCATGTTGGTCGATGCTATTTCAGTTGAAGATAAAGCAAATTACTTACCTACGATAACAAGATAATATTTACAGTTCATTAGGTATAATTGTTATGTTGTTCTGATGATTAATTATGCTACTTCTCAATGCCAAATATAATATACTGAGTACATGAAGCTAACGCAATAATTAATAGGCTTGCCCCAAATTACGTGAAACCGAAAATCATAGTTGACGAAATATGGGTGTTAATATAACTCTGCCTACCCCTCCGGGAAATTATAGTCGTGAGTATATGTTACAATGCTAACGAGAAAGCTGATCCCCGGTTCCACCACTTAACAGTTTGGACGAAGGACCGGGTGGAATAAGCCCTTAAAATCCTTAAATCCAAAAATCCGCGTCATACAGATTAAAATAGCAACTTAACTAGAATAATAATTTAACTACATTTTAACATTGGACTCATTTTAGATATTTCAATTAATGCGTAGTTTTTCTAGATTTTTTAAAGTAGTTAAACTATAACGTTTGAACTAAATATTTCCAACAATATAACAAAATAGAGACTATAAAAGAGCTCAAAGAGTTTAGGCGTCGAAAAATTCCTCCCCATCGATGTTGTCTGGTAATGTGCCCAAAAAAAGGAAATATGGTTCCACCATTACATACAACTTTATATGAAAAAATGCAACTTAAATGTGCTATTTTAATAAAGTTATATTTTGTTAGGTTAGGAAGTCGTAGCGTCGCGTAGCACAGCGTAGCAAAGCAATTATCATAACCTTCGTGATTATCTTCTGCCCCTCTAGACTTGCCACTTGTCTAGAGGGGCTGATGATCTAACTATTGCTACCTACTAACCACGAATAACCTTCGTATATTTGAATCTCACTTTTAAACGAATACTTTTACTACATTTGTATCTTCATGTTAATGTGTTGACTGATACTTTTAAACAAAAGTACAATTATTCAATAACATTCATAATTACTTTCGTACTCCAGTCATTTACTGTAGTATTTTTAAATGAGTGCGGTTTAGTTGGTTCGAGTCCGACATAACCTTCCCTTCTTGCTCTGGCGGGGACGGTATCCGTGAAGATTTCTGGTACGATAAAAAATGGTAAATTGATTGATTGATTGAAGACTTTTGATTCGTAATATAATAAGTAAGATATGGAATGAATATCATGCTCACAATATTAACGCATATAATAGCAAAAAAATATTTTTTAAACGTACCATAAACGGTGTGTGGTGTCCAAGAGCAAGTAATCTTAATCCAATGCCATGTAATATATTAATCATGCCAGCCACACCTGCATATTTACCAAAAGCAACTACACGGTTTCCAGAGTTATCCATTAGTTTTTCGTAGTCTATTAATCGAATATTCTGTAACAATATATTTAACATCACATAACATAACACTCAATAACATAGTAAATAAGTCAGTAAAAAATATTATTGTACTTAAAGATCGTCTGTACACAAAAAACTATCGTAACCGTACCGTAAACGTATCGAGAAAATGGAACATTGCAATTGGCCAGCTTCAAATACACACAGTTTCACAGCAAGCAAACGGCCAATCCCAATGCTCTGTTTCTTTCTCTGTTTCGTTCTCTTTCTCGATAGGTTAACGTTACGAATTTGAATATTTTTGGTTATGGTAATAAGATGTTTTTCTTTCCATTCCACCTTTTCAGGTTTAGATACGGGGGCAGATTACGAATTGATCACTTTATAACTGACAAATTGCAATATTTAGAGTTTTAGATACTTAGTTCGTGTTAGATACATACTTATACGTACCTAATGCGAACGGAATTTTATAGTAAAGTTGTTAACTTTAATAACTTCGAAAGATATATATAATAAGATACGTTAAGAATTGTTCTGACTGTAGCGTAAGTAGAGTCTTAGCTCTTGAAGGACTCAGTGTAAATACCTAATGTGGGCGAGATAATACTTCATTTGCCTCAAAGACGGATAAGGAGAAATTTGGATTAGTTCGGGCGTGGTCTGTTAGCTCAGTGGTCAGAGCAGTCGAAGGAATAAGGAGAAGGTCTCGAGATCGAGTACCGCCTGGACCGAAACAAATATTTTTCCTATCTAAATACTCCTTTTTCATTACATTTATTATCAGAGTATAGTGTAGGGACACTAGACTTTTTTATTTAGAATATTTATTATCTTTACATTACCTACTTCTGATTTTTTTTACAAACTCTATCTTACACATAATACGAAGAACTGTTCAACTCAAAAAGCAGGATATGGCATAAGTGAGTTGCGTCCTTAAAATACCACAGGAATCAGGACTTTCTCATCTGATAATATTTTAGGAATTTCGATTAAGCAATTTGCAGCTTATCAAACGTCAATTTTGAATGAAAATATAATATTATATTATATTTAATATGACTATTTTTGAATTGCCCTTGCGAATGAACATGAAGTTAAAATGAAACGCATATGATAACTTTACGTCGCGACCTAATTTTGCACACCTTCAATAAACTAATATTTATTATAGGATAATGCGTATTTAGATAACACAAAACAAAACTGTTACTAATAGTTTAAGTATCTTATTTATGAGTGTATTTGCCATTTGACTATGTTCTACTTAAATATCTCTAATACGTTTTAGGACAAACCACGCGATAACTAACACAAAGTCAATCGTAATCGAAATTAAAATTTAAATTCAATAAAGTATGTACCTAGTATAACATATATTTAATGAACACCTTACCTTTGCTAAAATAGCATCCAACATGGGCATGTTAGCTTCCTGAGCTTTAATTGTATGGGAGAAGAAACAGTAAGTCTTGTTGGGTATGAGGAGGTCAATCGGCGTCTGTTTCACGCCGAAGATCACACTCGCTTCGCTTATATCTTCTTGAACTATTGCTCCTGCACTTAAATACGCCTGAAAAATTAATTGATACTGAAATATTTTCGTATTAAGTACTTAAGGCATTCTACAATTTTCTTATATTTTATTTTTATCTCTTTTTAGACATCATAATGTTAAAAGTAGTTAAAATTGTGGTAGGCCTAAGTGTACCACAAGGTATCATTTACGGTCCAATAAATTTGACCATCGTAAATTCTACACGTATGAGTAGATACTTTAAATTCATTTATCTTTGGTCTGGAAATTCTATGCGGTGCACCCTGGGAAACAGAGACGATAGTGCCTCTCTCGCAGGCGAGACACAGGCGGCTATAGCAAATTCCAACCGAGGCGAGAGCGGCCCTGTACGTCGCTGCTCGGGGGTTTTCCACTTGTTTCGCTGACTAGGAGAGAGTACAGTGAAGAGCAGGGCTAGTTCTCTAAGCGCATGCGTAGTATGGCCAGGTAACAGTTATGGCCGCCTGTCTCACATAGGATGTCTCTGAACTTTTATGTCAAACAGCGAAGACTCTCGTAAAGCCTAAGCAAACCTACCTGTAGCATACCAGTAGCATAAGGAATACCTGTAGCAGCGAACGCCGAGCTACAAAGTGCAAGTAACTTGGGTGCAACTGGTACTGGCACTCGTATGAAGAAGAATACTGTACATACCTGCATTGGATACGCTCGACGATTGGATGGCTGAACGATGACCTTTACACCCTGCCGCACCAACCGATTCACATTGATCGGTGAAAATGGCGCCCGCCTTTCCCATACTGATTGGTCTTCTCTACGTATTGCTATTATGCGGCTATTCTGTAAGACAAAATACTACTTTCAAATACACTGTTTGACTGTTGAATTTTATTCCCATTTCCGCACCATGGGAACCTATTCCCGGGATAAAATGTCTATCCCTATATCTATGCCAAATTTCAACCAGGCCCCCGAATCCGCTCATTTTATGACATAGCAACACCCCTGTCATACCGCTGACATTGCATACAATGTCATTAAATTTTAAACTTTATTCCTATAAGCTTAAAATCCAAAATGAAAAGAGAAAGAGTTTATAACATTTTTCATTCACTCTACAAGACTGTCATTTAATTTTAGACTTTAAAATTATAGTAATAAAGTCTAAAGTTAAATGGCAGTGGTACCGCAGTAGCTTTTCCATGAAAAAAAAGACATGTGGCACTCGGGGACTGCCGCGGTAAAGCTATTGCATAGCATTTTGTATCAACTTATGCAATTATGATAATATGCCCTTTGACGTGCATTAGTTTTTTTTTTTCTTTTTAGCTCTTTACGCTTTTCTTCTCTATAAAACGAAAATATCTAGGTATAAATAATAGGTATAAATAATTAGGTATAAATAGTGTAATGACACACCAAAACAAAATTATTCATTTAAAAAAAAATAACGATATTAAGAAGTGATTATCGACAAATTTTACAAGTACAGCTATTGTATTGTACTGTTGTACATAAATACCTATACACCTATATACTTTCTCATAAACAGCTGCTTATGTATTCGTCCGATTTCGGAGCAGCTCGTCTCGATTCGTGCGAGCTTCGTAGAGTCGTACAATACGGCTAGTTGCACGCACACAAACACCGTGTCGAAGACTGCCGAAAAGAAACGAGCGTGAGGTTTTTTCGTTACGGAATTTCTGGATTTGGTCCCCGCGCTCAAGGCCCTCGATAGAAGCTATACAATAGCTTAAAAAATAATAGCACAATCAGGGCCCTGATCCGTACAAGCTTTAGAGCGTGATTGAATAACAAATAACAGAACATCTTAACAAACTTTAACATGTATAATACTTGTAGGATACATGGTACCTTTGCGACCTTTTAACTTGCCTTTAATATTTTTTCTTAAGTCTATTGTCTGCGTGATAGTGGGCGAGCCCATTGCTACCCTTTCGGCAGGTTTCGAACTCTGAGGTGCCACTCAGAATATTTAAACGGTAACTCCCAATAACACTTTGCCAGAACCGCGACTTCCAGTCACGTTCTAGTCACGTCATTAAAATTCTAGTTACAATACTAAATAACTAACAAAGAGCCTAAGTACAAAAAATGTAAGTATTGTTGGTTCCCGGTAGTTTAAAATAGGGCCACTCCAACTCTATCCGTGGGTGTCGGAGAAGGCGATTAAAGGATATGGCTGTTCTCCATCCCACAGTAACCTGTAAACATAGGTACAGGCCCCCGATTCTGCTAATTTTTTGACATAACAAAACCACTGTCAAACTGCTGACATTGCATAAAATGTCATTAAATTTTAGACTTTATGGCAGGGATATAAAGACCAAAATAAAAAGAGAAAGATCTTATAACATTTTTCATTCACTCTACAAGATTGTTATTTAATTTTAGACTTTAACTGTGTTAAAGTAAATTCTAAAGTTAAATGGCATTGGTCACAGTGTCAGTGGTATCACAGTGGTTTAAAAAAATAATAACAGAATCAGGGTCCAGGCTGCCCATAACAAGGTGCCCGCTTGACGAAAATACAATCCACTAATTTGTAATGTACTTATATCTTTGTATTTTTGACATTGATGTCCAGTGTGATCTTTTTAGTATGAACTATGAATGATAAGAAAGAAAATGGACGGTACTTGTTTTTGTTTAAATGACGCATTATCATTATTAATAGCTATAAAAATAGGTCATAAAACTGATTCTCTTCCATATCACTGCGTACCTAAGATGTCATTACATCTTAGTGCAATTTATTAAGAAATTTGCATGGGTTAAACAATTTGTTTTGGTCTAAGAACAACGCTGGAATCAGATGTTTTACTTGAGCTTTTACCCACTTCAATCAGTTGAGTTTTGCTAGGTGTGAACGTTCAACTTGACTTTCAACAACGTCCATAAAATACGATAATTGTGCCTACTTAGTTGAGAGTCAAAACTATTACGTAAGACTATCACATAATTCTAACCCAAATCATAAAAGATATAAAGATGAAGGGCTCGGCAAGTTGGTATAGCCATTCATTGCGCGTATAGTTATCGGCATATCTTGGCCCCAAGTCTGTGATATGTATCTATAACAAGTATTCTAATTTCAAAAAGGACTGGGTAAACCGTTTTGAACGAAATCGAATATATTGACGCGGATGATATATCGATGAAATGCGATATATCTAAGGCATCTACGAGTATATAAGTATTTAGAAGGTATACTTATTTACATTCATCTTCCCTTATCAGTAAACATTACACATTATTGTATTATTGTTGAAACTATTTATGTAAATGGGTATTTCTAATTACAACGAGAATTCTTGATTCTTGACACACCCAAAAGATAAGCAGATGTCAACAAGTTTAAGGTGACAAACATTGATAAATAATTATAAAATTATAGTGATGCAGTTACATTCACATAGTGCTATCGTAAAAATATTCCACCCATAACTAGCTAACAGTAGGAAGAAACACGAACTTCGGATGATAATTATGAGCATGATGTTAAGGACATAACTTATTTCTAAAAGAGTTAAAACTCCAATTATGTAAGTAGATAATGATGCATCAATTGATGCAAAACAAAAATCACTGAATGAAGCCGAGATCCCGGTCGCTAGTAAAAATATTAATGAATAAAATCAACACGTAATAAAATATCTAGTACGCAGATAAATCTACTAACAAAGCTAAGATCTGACACTGATTGGTACCAATTAAGTAGAAAAAGGGGGAACCCTTCAAAATAATTCACTGTACTGTATCATTATGCTGTGCTAGTGTACTGTATCTTGTACTTGAACATGGCAGGTACAGTAGGTACCTATTAGGTATTTCATAGTACTGTATCATTATATTTTACTATTATCGGAATCTTATTTAGATTAAAAAAGAATATTTGAACTGAAATTACTAATTACTAATATTCCTCCCTAACCCCTCCAGCTAAGGTAAATTGCTTGTGTTAAGAGTGGATTCACGTTGCACTCTATCACTGTACTCTAACATTGCACTCTATCATTTTATCATTGTACTCTGCTATTGTATTCTATCATTGTACTCTATCATTGTACTCTATCATTGTACTCTATCATTGTACTCTATCATTGTACTCTATCATTGTACTCTATCATTGTACTCTATCATTGTACTCTATCATTTTACTCTATCATTGTACTCTATCATTGTACGCTATCAATGTACTCTATCATTGTACTCTATCATTGTACTCTATCATTGTACTCTATCATTGTACTCTATCATTGTACTCTATCATTGTACTCTATCATTGTACTCTATCATTGTACTCTATCATTGTACTCTATCATTGTACTCTATCATTGTACTCTATCATTGTACTCTATCATTGTACTCTATCATTGTACTCTATCATTGTACTCTATCATTGTACTCTATCATTGTACTCTATCAATGTACTCTATCGTTGTACTCTATCATTGTACTCTATCAATGTACTCTATCATTGTACTATATCATTGTACTCTATCATTGTACTCTATCATTGTACTCTATCGTTGTACTCTATCATTGTACTCTATCATTGTACTCCATCATAGTACTCTATCATTGTACTCTACCATTGTACTCTATCATTGTACTCTATCATTGTACTCTATCATTGTACTCTATCATTGTACTCTATCATTGTACTCTATCATTGTACTCTATCATTGTACTCTATCATTGTACCCTTACCCACATCTACAATTTAACTATCTAACGTAAATTATCATAAGAAAGCGACTATGACCCAGCACTATAAAAAAATGTTATAGTTTAATGACCGATGACGACAACAAAATCCTAACTGATATTTGCCTCATGTAGGTAGGTACATATCAAATTACTCGCATGACTAAAATCAACACAGGTAGATACCACCTATTTATTATGTTATTACCGTATCGTTTTGATAACGGTATCTTAAAAATCTAACAAACTATTTATTATTAGTACGCACTTCTTATATCGGGCATCATAACAAACCGCTACTAAGTATTAGATGTGAAAACAACATTTGCGGCTACTGTAACTGTGTAAAAAAGTAATAGTACGTAAAATCAATATTTATACGTTCATTATTAAAATGCAATTTTCAATACCTACATATTCTCGTATACATATACCCATTTTGGGATAACAGACATGACTTTATCCCACACACGCTCCAGCTGAAGAAGTGTCCCATAAGGAGAGCCGGAAGTTTGTAAGACGCAAATGTGGCATAAAAAAGTACCTACCTAGATTAAGTTTTGCCTATTATCCCAAAAGGGTGTGACAGAGTTTCAGTCTCATATGAAAATTACGGACACTCCCTTTTCGTGGGGTAGACGTATGCAACACCAGGGGCGTTCATTCCACAACCTGAGCGTGGGTGGGATTAAGTTACTTTCAAACCGTACGATGCGCACCGTTCCCGGTCCCAATGCGTGAAGATGGTGCTATTTCACGTACCTACTGGAGTGAGAGAGCATGCTCTACCTTCTTTGAAGGAGACAAAAAGCGCGACGATACACCCTAGAGAGGTTGCCATACCACATACTCTGTAATATTCTATTACAAGTAGGTATGTAAGCTCGTAACTACATAAACTGACGACATAGCGGCATTGGGTACCATATAAATTGCTCAAAAGTCAGAATAACTTGTCCAAGACTTTTTTCTATTTGTTATTCTATTCTTCTTATTTCAATTGTTTATATTTACGCCTACCTAACGTGTATCAAATTTTATAAACATAGTGGGCATGCAAACATTCATAAGTAGTTAAAGTTGTCAGTAGAGTTATTAAAGATGTTAGTATTCTATAAGTTTTTATTTATTTATTTATGTATTTATTTATTTATCTAAACTTACAACTATCATTACAGGTATACACCCAATGCAATAGTGTAGCGATTTTAACTTTTGAAATAATAACAATCGGTACACCAAATATATGTATAAACACTTTCTCTTAATCATTAGTTAATTAAGTAATTAAAGTAATATAATAAATCGGACTCCGTGCTTACTGTTTAAAGAAAAACAGTAGAAGATAATACCTTATCCGATAGTGCACACTATTCGTGCATTGCGGACAATCCATGGTCGCGAAATGTGTAGGTATCAAAGGAACTAAATTTCACTTTTTAACCCTTAAAATAAAATGTACATTCGTACATATCTTTCTTAAGAAGTTAAATCTTATATTATAACAAAGTTGAAAATATTTTTAAAGGGCTAATCACTTACCCTAGTGGTAGAGTAGTATAAAAACTGCTTCAAATATTTGCACCTCACTCGAAGAGTCGCTGATTTATGCAACATATTAAATTTGATTATTGAAATTAATAAATATTAGATAAAGAAAGCAAACTTAAAAACTATATGCGTCCACAAGAAAAGCGTTCTGTATCTCACGAGGCGTGTCAGTTATCTATTTTATATAGCGTACGAAATAATGAGGTTTCTTTGAGAAAACATTACAATCGGTTCGACGTTTTATCACCACTGATACTATATGTATACTAAAATGTTATTCGATCGATACTTACGTAGATCCCAGATTGTTTTTGTTAACTATTAAAGTTTACTCATAAGACTTCCCGATGATTAGATATTATTGATATCCACTTAATCGCCCATTTTATTTGTCGGACTCGTATCTTGCCTTATAAACTTGTCAATGCCTTATAAACATTAAACAATAGATGGTAAATAACAATACTAGATAAATTAGGGTTTATGCTACGAAAAACCTACGTTGGCTTAGCCTAAATTAAGTGGGTAGGAGGTACCTACCTATTTATTTTCAAATATCTTCTTAAACAAAAAAAAACAAATTCCAATGTAATGTATAACTTGTTAATCTCGGTCGCATTTGAAGTCTGGAGGTGCCAATTAATTCCATGGAGGCTGCTCATGTAAGTATTTGATGCTATTTGATATAAGTACCTATTGTCTAACACCACATTGAAATTTAGATTACAAAGTACCTGATACGTTAAACATAAATACAACGTTAGAGCCCATGAGAAATGCGTAGCTTATTGTAATTTCCTACGTTCATACTATATTCAGTTACACTGAAACTTTTTATTATCTATGGCTCCATGCCAATAAAAAAAAAGTATTTGAATTTCAAATAATTAATTCCTAGGAGTTTCCCGGTGTTGAATGCTGAATCTAGTTAAGTCTACAGAAGAGTGGGCTCACTTGGCTGATGATTGAGGCTTTAACTGAGTACCTGTAAAGTGTAAACGATAAAAGCATTTCCTTAAACGATTTTATAAAATATGTAACTTGAATAATAACTACATTATGTAATAATTTTCTGTAATCTAACTGAGTCTTCTAGAACAGAAATATATTATTATAACTAGACATATTTCATTGTACCTACCTGTAAGTATAAAATAAAATATAGATACCTATATAATGTATTTACATAGAAATAGATATAGACATAAATAATCTCTATGGTGCGTGGCGGCATGAATACGTCTATAATATTTGCCTTGATCTGGGTGCCTCAGAGAGCACGTTAGGCCGTCGGTCTCGGTTGCCATAGTGTGTTGTTGGAGCCCTCAAAAGTTCGACTAATGTAACTACAGAGCTTTGATATCGCCAATTAGTTGTGGAGGTCCGGTGGCAGTCGCTTCATGGGACATATCGAACTTCAGTCGCATCACAATGAGACTGGTATACCGACCCCAATGGAATTGGGTAGAGTTTCAAAGAGTGATGATGAGTATAGGTACTTACACTACTTATACGTAAATATCCAAGCCACTACAGGCACAAAATGGATAATAGTAGGTACTACGTGCTATACAGGTCATATTCATCTAATATATAAAATTCTCGTGTCACAGTTTTCGTTGCCATACTCCTCCGAAACGGCTCGACCGATTATCATGAAATTTTGTGGGCATATCGGGTAGGTCTGAGAATCGGCCAACATCTATTTTTCATACCCCGATTCGCGATAACCGACATCCACGCGGGCGGAGCTGCGGGCGACAGCTAGTATATATATATAAATATGTATAGGTAATATTCAACGACGACGACAACGAATTCTGACACAAAAATTCCTTTACATTCGAATTTCAAAAATTCGACAATTTTAAAAGAACATGATTTAGTACCTATGCGCCTGTTTAATTTTCAAGAGCAATACATGGAAATACATTATATCTATTTGAAAATTGTTATAAACGCACTTATGCCATTTTAATTACCTCGGATCAAGAATTTATGAGGGCTACTATGCTCTTCATGACGAGGCTAAGCTCATCTGTTAATCTATACATGTACCTGTTTGTTAATGGTTGAGGCTCTGGTGCGAGTTTACTGTTGGGAGTGGGAGGTCATTCCCATTGGGCAGTCGCTCCCGTGAAACCATATAAACCTTTGATTTAGTTTATATGGCTTCAGGCTTCAGGCAGCTTCAGGTGCCCGAGTAAGCATCGTAAGGTTTCTCCTTTTGAGGAGAAACCTTAGGATGCTTACTCGGTCACCTCCGCGTACCTAATGCACTCTGGGTGACGAAGACGGAAGCGCCTCTCTTTCGTAGGGAGACACTGCCAGCTCAATTTTATAAAATAAAGGAAAATAGAAGTAAACTGTACGTCTGTATTTGCAACAGATATACATCTGTTTTTATGATACGTAGAAATTCCAACTCTCGATTCGATCCCATTATGGCGTTTTTCAAGCAAGAAAGGCGTTCAAAACGTTCTTGCAAGGTCTTAGTTCACAGTAACCACTTCCGATCAGGTGTACCGTGCGATTATCTGCCACCTAAGTGATAGGTATTACAAAAATGACGAGAGACCCTGACCTATTGTACAAAATAAAAAAAATAAATGGTCCCGTGATCAACATTTTTATCATTTTATTACTTGTTTATAAAATTTAATTTATTTTATACAAGGACAAGATAATGAACAATTAAAATAAACTCTCATTTTTCCTGAGACTTTGCCTTCAGCTTACCATCAGGCGGGGTGAAGTCAAATTGACGTCTCCTACATTAAAAAAAGCTAAAATTAATATATCTAATATACACATTATAGCTAAAGAATTTAGAGCTAGCTAGTAGAATTTAATAATTCCAAGATCAAAAGGCCAGTTAAGGAATTAGACAGCACTGCTGATTGTAAATGTCAACTTCAACTTCAACTTCTTCAAAATGGCCGCAATTCACCAATGTCAAGGTAAAATGAATTATAAAATTATTAATGGCGACACGCCAATGTTGAGTGTACCAGAGCCAGATTGTAAATGTCAATAATGTCATTACGTAAATGACAGCTAGTGGCAGCCGGTGACAGCTGAAGTCTTAAGTGAATTTTAATTTTCAGTCAGTTGTCATTTTAGATTTGCGTAGTGGTGGAGTGTGTATTGTTAAAAAATCTGCAAATTGCACTGATCATACGATTAATAATATCTAAAATAACGAAGACATCAATAAAACTTTCACTTCGCTTATAAATGAGTCGTTATTAATTAAACTATGAATTTAATTTGGGTACTTTTCAAATAACAGACGATTTTACATCATCATGGGTCGTTTCCTGTCGGAGGACAAATTAAAAGGATTCGAAAAATACAAAGTGAGTGATCAAAATAAATGAAATGATCATTATAAATAATAAGAAAAATTATTATAAATTGATATGTTTAGTGATGTGATTTTTTGAAAGTAAATTACTGTAATTTCTATTAACTATAAGGTAAATTACTTTTGTGAATATTTATTTCATTATTTGTTATTATTGCAGTATAATTCGGTGGATACCAGCATTCTTAGTAATTATGTTATGCACCCGTTTTGGAATTGGTGTGTTCAGGTGAGTTTCCATTCAGAAATCGTTTTTAACACCTTCACACCACACTTTATCAGTATATTCAGTATTTTTTATAATATCGGCCGGGATATACGAAAAAGTTAATTATATATTGCTTTGTAAAATAATATCCTATCGTTTAATGGTATGGGAATATTTTAATTTATGATATACACACTATAGTCCTTATATAGTCCCTAAATATAAATTTATTTCAATGCATTAGAAATATTCAATTTTTTTTTTTGAACAGGCAAACATACATATCTCAATATCATATAAAAAATGAACCAATTACTAATAAATAAAATTATTTCCAGTATTGTCCAGTATGGGTGGCACCAAACCTGCTAACCTTCACTGGCTTTTTACTCACAGTTCTGAATTTCCTGATATTCACCTACTACGACTATGGATTTTATGCTATGACTAAGGAAAATATCAGCAAGAATCTTATACCGAATTGGGTGTGGGCTGTTTCGGCTGTCAATTTGTTTGTGGCATATACACTCGGTAAGTTTCACTCTAAATCATTAGTAATACTAATTCACTACAGTCTAAACTATCAACAGCCATTTAGAATTATAAACTTGAACTCTCCATGTTCTTCCATGAAACTGATTATTGTGAAACTTTAGTCTGCAAATGTGCATGTTTTGTGGTGGGCCTCACGGCTTGCCTTGTCTCACGGGTATTCACAACTCACTGCTGTTGCCACCTGCTATCCAGTTACACCACAATGTGTCGCAAGACAAGGCGGTGGCATTCCACACACTCGCTACTGATCATCCCTAATACCAGGATTTGTCGTTGCAAATCCTGAGGCTGTTGTTTCAAGAGTAGACTCCACTAGGCAACATAGTTGCGCGAAATGTTGCACAACAATGTGATACGATGTTGTCTGTCCACGCATGATTAATCGTTGAACAAACGAAACGCGTTGCAAGTCATCGCGCGTAGTGCGCAACGTTGCCGAACTTGTTGAGCAACACGACTTCAGCGTCAAACGTTGTCTAGTGAATACGAGGCCTCACTCGTCATTAAAACGTATAAAAATAAAAAGCAACATTTACTTAAAACCTTAGGTAGGTACTCGAATTAGAGTCGTTACGACCTCGTAACTGTTTCAAACTTGAGGTGCTAAATGGTACGCTAATATCCTGAAACGTCAGCGGTTGATTAGCTCATCCGCTTAAGCAGCCGTAAACACCATATTACAAGCGAGCTACGACTGCACCACCATCGTGCCGCATTACTTGAAGAACAACTCACGTGTATGAGTAGCGGCATATATTTGGACCACAATTACGTCATCAATCATAGATTATTTCAAACCAATCCGTGGGCGCCATGGCCACGTTTCTATCTCGACTTGGGGTTTAGATATATGCCAGTAACCAAACACATTTGGGGTTCGAGACTAGCACTGTATCACAAAAAGGCGAAGCAGTGCTAAATGTAAGCGAAATCAACTCGCACTTGCATTTAACTCCCATAAATGTAATATAATCATATCATACTGTTTAAACTGGAGATTGATGGCACTTGGTGGAATCTACTACACATACCTATTGAATAATAATAGCACTTGTACTTTTCCACACTTTATTTTTATTTTTAACCTGACCGGTTTCACCTCACGGCATTATCAAAGGTCTTTCGTCCTTTGATAATGCCGTGAGGTGAAATATAGTGTGGAAGAAAGTAATATTATTATTCAATAATCATATCATGGTTATTGTGTTCCAAGTCGCGCATTAAAAATGACAGTAGTGCCATATGTAGGTAGCTAGTGTAAATATTAATTACCTATAAGTATATACCTCTATTCAATTGTAATTTTCTAATCTACGTGCGGCCTTCAAAAAATATCACCCATAAACGGGGTATATTCACCGTAATACCAGTACACAACACATTGATTACATTGATTGAATATTAATTTTTAGTAGGTTTACAAAGTGCTGTCGATTACTATATTGTGGTGCAGAGTTCTCTTCTTCATAATTGTTCACTTTCATCAAATTGCCCGCAGTTTCGATGATAATGGAAACTAAAATCCTCCATTTTCTCCGGCTAATAGAAAGACTTATCATCTTATAACATTGCGTCGAAACAGAAATTGCGGTGGTACATGTGCCAGCCCTAACGGCCGGATACGTGATTTGATATAAAAATGGTGCACATATTTCAGTGACTTGCGTATCGCATCATCCGAGGTGATTTTTTTTCTACAGGGATAGCGGAGTGTAGTGTAGTGAATTTCTTCTCCAATACGAATATGTTTTGGTCGGTGCGCATAAGACTTAAAGGACTCTCCGTTCGGTTCATCACCACTTCGCCTTCGGTGAAAATGCGCGCTTAGAACTGCCATATGAGTAGGTACTAAAATTGCTATTAATTGAAACAGAAACCTACATAGAGTAGGTAGGTCAAATGAATTGTTCGACATCATGCCCACTGCTACATTCTATCATTGCAACCCTCGCCATAGACAGGGAGTTCATCCTCACAGATTGCGACCAGAAACGGTGCGCACCGTGCGGTATAAAAGGAACTTCATCCCACACACGCTCAAGCTGTGGAATGAACTCCCTGATTCGGTTTTCCCAAGCGACTACAAAATGGGGTCCTTCAAGATGAAGAGGCAGCAGGATTGTAATGCCCTTGGTGTTGCATACGTGCATAGGCCAAGGTAACCATTTTCCATCAGGTGGGCCATGTGCTTGATTGCCACCTAAGTGGTATGAAAAAAAAAGATGCTAACTTATCAAAATAAAAGAAAAAATCAGTCAGTCCACGTTAGCTTATAAGCAGACACAACCGTGTTGTTATGTGTTGTGTGTAGTTTGGCTCAGATATGTAAATATTATTTTTTCTATACCTGATGTTTCGTTCAGGTTGCACGGAATAATAGCGAATTTATGATACGATTACGCCAACTTGGCATCGACTCTTCCTTCTAATTCTATTCGTTACGTCGTTGTAAGGAATATGCTATTAGCATGTAAGGGGAAGCTAGGCTCTGCTGTCGGCACGGCAATGTAGTTTATTACCTACATTCGTATTTCGTACCTACATTCAGGATTTTAACACGTTACCTTATACGTGTTAAAATCCCGAATGTAGGTACGAAATACCGAAGGTCGGATACTACACCAAAACTAATTGCAAAACTAATAATATTTATATGCGTCAATACACATAGGTGTATACCTAGTCTAGACATAAGTTTTGTTACAAATGAAAATGCATTTTTTTTCAAATGAAGTAATGTAATATTATTAAAATTAATCCATACTAATATTATAAATGCGAAAGTAACTCTGTCTGTCTGTCTGTCTGTCTGTCTGTCTGTCTGTCTGTCTGTCTGTATGTTACGCTTTCACGCCTAAGCCACTGAACTGATCTTGATGAAATTCGGTACAGTGGTATATTAGAGCTTGAGAACGGACATAGGCTACCTTTTATCACGAGAAAGGGGGTTTAAGGGGGAAAAATAGGGGATGAAAGTTTTTATGAAAGTTTGTCATTTCTGAAGATATCTTAATGAAATTTGGTACAGAGGTAGATTAGAGCTTGGGAACGGACATAGGCTACCTGTGATCGCGAAAAGGGGGGGTAGAAGGGGAGGGACTAGGGCCTTGGGATAAAAGGTTTTTGAAGTGAAAACTTCTTTAGCGGCGTTGGATGGGTTTAAAATGTTAAGGAAGCGTCAGGATTAGTTGACCTTTGAACCGTAACCGACGACTGACATCATACAAGATTGGTACAGACTATCTATTTTGCAATTTAAAATATATAGCGTCGTAGCTTAAACGGTAAGCACTTCGACTGTAAGTCCTTATAATTTCAGATAGTATCGGGTTCAAACCACCTGGCCTTCAGGGATTTTTTGTGATTGTTTTTTCTTATTATCATTTATTACTTTTGGTGATTATTTTTTCTTTTTGTAATTTATTACTTTTTATGATTATTTTTTCTTTCTGTAATTTATTATTTTTTGTGATAATTTTTTCTTTTCATAATTTATTAATTTCTTCTGACAGAAAATTAGCAGAAAATAAGTGATAGGTTCTATGATTAGCGCTATATTATAGGTTTGGTATGGTATGTTCTTTTTTATCTTTTTCTATGTATATAACGAAGAAAGAAAAAAGAAAATGTTTTCACTTCTGCCGGCACTCCCAGAGTGCAACCCGTCTTTTTTTTATTTTTGAAGATTTCTTAATGAAATTTGGTACAGAGATAGTTTAGAGCTTGGGAACGGACATAGGCTACCTTTTATCGCGAAAAGGGGGGAAGAAGGGGGGGACCAGGGCCTTGGGATAAAAGTTTATCGTTTTAGAAGATTTCCTGATGAAATTTGGTACAGAGATAGTTAAGAGCTTGGGAACGGACATAGGACCTTTTATCGCGAAATGGGGGGAAGAAAGGCGGCCCCACCAGGGCCTTGGGATAAATGTTTATCGTTTCATAAGATTTCCTGATGAAATTTGGTATAGAGATAGTTTAGAGCTTGGGAACGGACATAGGCTACCTTTTATCACAAAAAGGGGGATAGAAGGGGGGGGGGGGGGAACTAGGGCCTTGGGATGAAAGATTGTCATTTTTGAAGATTTCCTGATGAAATTTGGTACAGAGATAGTTTAGAGCTTGGGAACGGACATAGGCTACCTTTTATCGTGAAAAGGGCGAAAAGGGGGGGGGGGGGGACCAGGGCCTTGGGATAAAAGTTTATCGTTGTAGAAGATTTCCTGATGAAATTTGATACAGAGATAGTTTATAGCTTGGGAACGGACATAGGCTACCTTTTATCGCGAAAAGGGGGGAAGAAGGGGGGTCCAGGGCCTCGGGATAAAAGTTTATCGTTTTAGAAGATTTCCTGATGAAATTTGGTACAGAGATAGTTTACAGCTTGGGAACGGACATAGACTACCTTTTATCGCCAAAAGAGGGATAGAAGGAGGGGGGACTAGGGTCTTGGGATCAAAGATTGTCATTTTTGAAGATTTCCTGATGAAATTTGGTACAGAGATAGTTTAGAGCTTGGGAACGGACATAGGCTACCTTTTATCGCAAAAAGCGGTAGAAGGGGAGGGGGGGAAGGGGAATAGGGCTATGGGATTTAAATTTCTCATTTTTCAATGGCACAAAAAAGGGGGTGAATATGACATAAATAGTAAGAATTTCTTTTAAGATGTCCTCATGAAATTTGGTACAAAGGTAAATTAGAGCTTCGGAACGGACATAGTCCAGTAGCGAACCAAATATAAAAGCGAGTGGAGAGGCGAGTAGAGATTGTTATAGGGACGAGTGGATAGGCGTGTAAAGATCAAAAGTCGAGTAGAGTCGACTACAGGGGCGAGTAGATATGCGACTAAAGAGCCAGTGGAGAGGCGAGTATAGAATCAAATAGAATGCAGTAAAGGATTGAGTAGAGAGGCGAATAGGGAGGCGAGTGGAAAGATGAATGTAGTGGCGAGTAGAAATTGAATAGAGAGTTGAGTAGAGGTGCGAGTAGATAGGCGAGTGGGGAGAGTCAAGTAGAGAGGCGAAAAGAGAATCGAATGGATGGGCAAGTAGAGAGGCTAATGGAAAGGCAAGTATAGAGAAGAGTACAAAGTCGAGTAGAGAGGGGAACAGAGAAGTCAGTAGAGAGTCGAGTATAAATTCAAGTATAGAGGCGAGTGGAAAGTCGAGTAGAGAGTCGAATATAGAGGCGAGTAGAAAGTCGAGAACAGAAGTGAGTACATAGTTGAGGACAAAGTTGAGTAGAGAGGCGAATTTAATGCTCAATAGCGTCGGATCAACACTAAGCGATAACCGACATCCACGCGGGCGGAGCCGCGGGCAACAGCTAGTACTTACATATTTATTAAAGTCTTAGCAAAAACTAAAATCGAAATGGCAACCTTTGGCTTTTATACATGCCTTTAATCTGTTTGGCCACGAATCTATGGATTTACGCACTGTTTCCAAAGATTTTTTAAGAGACTCAATGTCGCCGTGTCGTTTAGAGCAGGCCATGTCCTCTAAAACTGTTCATAATTTGTAGTCTAAAGGGTTGAGGTCTGGGCTAGACGAGCGCCAGTCTTCAGCTCTTGTAAAGTCTGGAACGTTGGTTTCTAGCCAGGCTTGTAGTTCGTGCCTTGTGACCAGAAGCCGAGTCCTGCTGGAACGTCCACGGTTTATTTTTAAAAAGTCTATTGCTGAGGTTTCACAACATGATCCAAGACAGTATCTTGATACACTTTGGTTGAGGTTTTCACTCCTTTTTCATAAAAATGTAGTCTTGTGACTTCCTGATAAGACACGCCCCACCAAACCATCACTGACGCAGGATGATGACCACGTTGTACCTTTCCGACCACTTGAGCAGCTTCCTTAGAACTATGAGCGTATACTTTATCATTTTGCTTATTGTAGTGTTCTTAAATCGTGAGTTTTTTTTCATCGGTAAAGAAGATATTTCTGTGCCTTTCACCTGCGTATCGCGACAGAAGGCGCTTTGATCTTGATCGATCCACTCTCTTTAATCGTAAAGATTGATTTAGGGCATGTCCTGTATATCGACGATAAGCACCGAGCTTCACATCTTGCTTTATAATTCGTGACTGAGTCCTAGCGGAAATCTTCATTTCTCGCGATAAGATTTTTTGCTTCCTTATGGGGTTTCGATGAATTCTGGCTTTAACAGCATTAATAGCCATTTGTAGTTCTAACAAGCACGCGGCCGCCCCGATTTTTTCTGGTATTCGACAGACGAAGTGTTGCTGTATCTTAGTAGTACGAAATACGAACATACGGCTGATACCAAGTTTTTTAAGTGTCTGGAATATGACCGACGGCTCCATACCCACTTTGTGCAAGGCGATTACTGCGATCCTATTTTCGTTAACACCCCATTCCATATTGTAATTCGATAATGAACATAAAAAAATTGTGAAATAGCGCGAAATCGAAAGAAGTTTTTAAAATAATATACTTACGTGTTCCAAATTCAAAATAATTGAAAAGTTGAAGAAAGAAAAGTTTTAATTTAACAGTATTTATGGCCAGACTAGTTATACGCATATAAAATTTTATTATGCATGCGTCTATAAAACAGCTACGTATACTTAGAACATAAATAAACTGGATAACATTGCTAATATCCAACCACCTTTGTAAATGGAGGTAGCAAATACACGACATACGAAATTAATTAAAATCGTTAATCCTTTATTGTTCTTATTTAATTGCCGTGCGATAGGTATTTGGTGCAGTTAGGGTTGCCAACATGCTTTGGTTTGAGTATAGTATTTTTTTCGAAACTACTAAAACAGTACTCCACCGTCTCAATAGAATAAAGGAAATTCAAAACGATCAAACTAAGATTACAAGATTTTTTATCTTGTTATTTACGCTATTATAACATTACATTTTCTTAAACGCGAAAAAGAATAAAAATATTTTCAGTCCTTTTATGAATTATGAATTTCTGTCATTGTGGGATGAACACAGTTTAAGATTCAGGCGAATCGGGCCTAACCCATATTGAAATTCAGAATCTCGGGAAACAAACGTTTTGACAATCGTTATAGTGCAATCAGGCATTTAAGGAATACGTTGTACTAAGCGAACCCGAAATTTATACTAAATGCTCAGGTCTGCAAGACCTTGAAGTTATGACAAAATCTAACTTCTAAATCAATACCATCAAAAGAAACAGAAGATCAGAACGGGTGTCTATTGCTTACAAGATTTATAAAAAGTTTAATAAGAACAAGGAAATAACTCATTTTACTTTTTGTATGTAACAACATAATAATTTATACTTATAATAATGTAATAATGTGAGTAGTTTCTAATCTGGTTTTACGCTTATGATTGTCCTAAGTTAAATTTCCATTTTCACTTACGGTAACGTTAGATACCTACTAAAGACATGTTTTTGTCGCACAAATAAACTTGACATGAGTATTAGACAGACTTTTCTCAGTCTCGCTCAAATGAAGCAAGTGCTGCTTCTGGTGATACTGACCACCAGTCACGTCGCACTGCCGTCTCTTAGCTGCTTCTGCTAATCTAACCTGCTTTTCAAGCAAGCAACCCTATTCAGACTCAAATATTACTTGGTTTTAATATTTTGATTACACAGTAAGCATCATTGGGCGTTAATATTTAAGCATTTTTTTTTTGTTTTTCTTGCGCCACCTTTTTGGCGATTTCTCTCGTTCCTAGCACTAATCCTAAGAAAAACCTTAAAGGTTTCATTGAATCATTTGTTCCCCACATGAAATAGCATCAATGGAACCTAAACCTTTCTTTTTTGGACTTTTAGTGTTTTTCTTGCTGACTGTCCGATTTTGTTAAAATCTGTGTATACGGTTCAAAATATCTTAAAAAGTGAGGGATAGTCCTCGAATAACGTTTCGCTGTCACTATAACGGTTGAGGTACCTTCATATTTACTACCCCGTCTCAAAAATACACCTTATCAATAAGCTATGTCAAATTCTTCCTAGAACTAGGAAATGACTTGAATTTATTGAAAGGAAATTTCATTCATGCATATCTGGTTCAGTAATTTTTTTTTTACTAATGTAATTTTTTAATATTATGAATCTGTAGCAGCGATATACACACTGCCTGAAGTAGGATTACGTAAGACAGATAAATTAGCTTTATCGAAATTAACAATAGCTGCTCGGTGGTATAATAGTTTTAAATAACTGAAATATAATAATTTATTGTATATTAGCTATTGCCCGCGGCTCCACCCGGGGTGGATGTCGGTTATCACTATATAATCGGTTATCGTTATAAATTGTAGCCTACGTGTTATTCTGATGTATAAGCTATATTATTGTAAAAGTTTCATTAAAATCCATTCAGTAGTTTTAACGTGAAAGTGTAACAAACATCCATCCATCCATCCATACTTACAAACTTTCACGTTTTATAATTAACTAGCTGTTGCCCGCGGCTCCGCCCGCGTGGATGTCGATTTTCCTGAATTTTCTTTGCTATAAACCTCACGGAGCCCGAGACCTTTCCAACAAATGCAAAACCGTGGAAATCGGTTCGTGCGTTCTGGAGTTATAGCGTCAGGAAGGAAAACCCGACTTATTTTTATATAATTAACTAGCTGTTGCCCGCGGCTCCGCCCGCGTGGATGTCGGTTTTCCTGAATTTTCTTTGCTATAAACCTCACGGAGCCCGAGACCTTTCCAACGAATGCAAAATCGTGGAAATCGGTTCGTGCGTTCTGGAGTTATAGCGTCAGGAAGGAAAACCCGACTTATTTTTATATAGTAGATTATTTTTTTTTAATTAAATTTTTAAAATTAATTTATAAATAATATTAATTTAATTAGTAGGAAGTAGGATTTCAAACCTTGATGGAATGCAGTATGGCTGCCTATAATATTATTGATAACATTGCCCTACCAGCGCGGCGCAACGAATCCTTTAAAGACTTAACAATCGAGTGTATCTCCATTATTTACGTAGTTATAACTGAACTAATATAATTACTCGGGGCTCGATAAACTGTTCATCTTATTGTTGCCCTCTGTTATCTAATGTTATGTTTGATAACGTTAAAGTTTCAACACATCCTGGATTCTAAATTTTCATTTCATTCCCATTCAGTTTTATCATTGGATTGTTATTCTATTTATGTGTATGAATATTACGTCGCTTTTAGGTTATTGTCCGCAACGCAATCCCGGCTTTTATCAGCAAAATAATTCTCATTCTGTTATATTTTTATACTTAGGTATCTAATTAATTTCATCATTATGAAATTGTGTGCAAAATCACTGTTTTCAAGTGGAGTTCTGCGACGTCAAAATTCACTTAGATTCATCATTAATTTAATTAAAGGATAATCTTACGAACAGGATCTGGCAGTCCAACCATGAACGCCGAGATGAAATCCTCGTATGCAATCGGAACACAAGAGTGAGGTGGTGATGATCTAGCAATTTATTTATAGAACCTTCTTTGGCTGTCACCTCCCAAATTGTGTCTCCTAAATTTTCTGATTCAAGATTCAGCTGAAAAGATTTCTTTGCAAGTCGCGGACGTTTTTATTTAATTCCAAATGTTTGCCAACGGCACCACGCTCTGTAATTAATTAATAATTAGGTATATTAAAATGGCAGTTACACACAATTGGTATCGTTTACCCCCTAACAACATAATCGTAGGTTATGTATCTTTCTAGGCCCACAATACCCACTAGGTAATTTTATAAAAACGAAAGTAACTCTGTCTATCTTTCGCTCTTTCACGCCTGAAACACCGAACTGATTTTGATGAAATTTTGTAGAGATATGAATTAGACCTTGGGAAAGGACATAGGCTATGTTTGGTCACGGTAACCGACAACCACGTGAGCGGACCCGCGGGCAACTACTAGTTATCACTAAATCTTATGATAACTGAGAGTTACGACTTACTACTCGTAGTTGTAATGACCTTTAAACCATTGGTATAAACCTAGCAAGCCATGCCGGTTCAAAGTACACGGTAAAGACACGAATGTACCTAATATTTGGCGATAATTGTTTATTTACGTCACGTATCTACATTACAGATAAAAATGTAATAACACAGGTAATAATGACCTTACTGCCGCTTTTGAAATAATGTTTCGAGCTAATTTTATGGTGCCGTAACTCAAAAGAAAATAAAAAGCAAATAGACAGACAGATGAATAAACGGAGTGGTCCTATAAGGGTTCCGTTTTTCCTTTCTAAGTGAAGTTGAACTCCAAAAACTATTCTTAGGCACAGAATAGATATAATAGTACTAGCGTACAGAATGGAAGCTCACCACCCTCCCACCGATTTAATTTCCTCTCCCCGCACGTCAAAATCATGGGCGCCTAAAACAAAGGTTGTCGCTAGTAAAATGTGTAGGAACGGCACTTCGGGAAGAAGAGTGAAAAGTTCGGCTAGCTTCGGTTTTTAAGGCGTCCTCTCTTTCGCACATGACTATAGCGAAATTGAACCCTCAAATGCATCTTGCCTTTTTGTATAAATAACTAATGAAAATTTGTCAATATTTGTAACAACAAGTTCCACCAAGGGTCATCAATGAACAGTATTTGGTTTAATTTAGCTTTCCCGGTAACGACTACCTTCTAATCCCCAACCCGTTAGGGAAGCGTGCACGATAAACTCGTCAGTATCAAGACATTTCATAGAAGCGCGTTTTGCTAAGCCAAACCCTCAGATCTCGATGCATCACCCCTAGATAAAATCTCTGCATTCAGCGTTATATTATATTCCTGGTACTGGATTTTTAAATATGAACCTTTTATTGAATGTAAGTATATTATATCTATCTCTATCTAGGTACATATATACTTTTATAAAAATCAATGCCACTATTCGTTGTAATTTTATAACTCAAGAACGGGCTCACCTATCCAAACCAAATGTTTAGGCTTTGTTCGGACTATTTAGCAGATGGTTTATGTGAAGTTTGCACAAAATCGGTCCAGCGGTTCTTCATTTAATACATTTTTTGTAACAAACTTTATACCTACGTAGCGAAGCACGTACTGGGCCGCTAGTTAAGTATATATATGGGGGCATGTGAGCTGGAGCTGACTTCTATTGCTCATAAAGCAAAGCATGTATCTGCGCAGCAATTGGTTCTACATAGATGTAAAATTGCCAGAGTTCAAAAGTCCCAAGCAGTTATCAATGTTGGCGAGAACTGCACGTGTTGAACCAATGGTCTCGCGTTACATACATTGATTGGCGTGATAAGCTACATCAGGGACATAATCTGAATATTATGCTAACATAAATCTGAATGAAAATTGGTTGATCTTCGTTTTACACTCCTAACAATCAATTATGTAACAAGAACTAATTTATTATCTTCCAAAGCTTTTTCCGAAAGGGCTGAACCTCGATAGGTACTTTCCGTGAAGCGCCTACCATCTGAATCTCCAGACCTCCACAACGCATTAAAGATATCGAAGTTCTGTCATGGATTCTTATAACTACCTATAACAAATAGATAATATTAGCCTAATGTGCTCTTCAACACATAGAATAGTCTTAAATTGTCAATAATGGACACCTATCCTAGAACTGACTTGGCTAGTATTGTTTAATCATGCTATGTGCTAAGGCTAACCTAATCGGTAACCACTTCACAATATCTTCAAAGAAATATACTACGCTAGGTGTAGATATCCTAATATTTATGATACTTTTGCTGTATTTATGTAAATTTTTTGCCCGAACATCACACAAAAACCTCTGTTTCTATTTTGATGAACCTTTTTGTGTTCAGAAGCCTATGTTGCTTGAAGATTAGACAAAAACCACTCGGTAACTAAGATATCAGCAGCCGACTTTGTAGGTAATATGATTTTATCAATTTTTATAGAAGAACTCACTGATTTTTTTCAAGATTAGAGATGATAGAATATGTAACCACAACCACAAATTCTCTATCTCCGGAATTGGAGTCACCAGTGGTCATTGTAAGCCTGTTACCAATTTCCTTTACAAGGTTTTGGCCTCCATGCTCCAGCTAACCAACTTCCCTTACTGAATTGAACTTACTATGCTTTTTCAGATGGCATCGACGGCAAGCAAGCTCGAAGAACTGGCACCAGTGGGCCACTTGGCGAGCTATTCGATCATGGGCTCGACTCGTACTCGGCTGTTCTCATACCAACTTTCCTCTACAGTATATTTGGCAGGTGATTTATATTTATTTACTAACAAGCTACTAAATTCTCGAATAAATCGTGGCTAGATGGTTGAGTTGAGTTGAGTGGATATACTAGGTAATACTGCTGAATTACTAAATACAGGCAGTATAACAGGTTCTGGATATAAATGTACGTTTTTATTAAAATTTAATTAGTAGTAAAGCAAACTGGTAAGCCAAAAAAGTCAAAGTCGTTGAACGAATCAATGAACAAACGATGTTTTTAACCAATCTTTTGTAAAACCTAATAATGATTGTCATTCTTAGTACCATTACTTATTACTTTGCCTGGAGTATCATTGTTTTAGACAACGGTTTCCAGACGTACTTGATTGTTCCTACTATGTAGGTATACTTTAAGACTAGCCGTTCAAAAAAAACTGTCACGGTTATTATGTAAGGCAGGAATGAATTTTTACACCTAAAATGCTCACATTCAAGTTTTGAATTACTTCATGATGCTAAAATAGATTTTCTAAAACATGCAATGAAATATTGACATTATGTTTTAAACATTGAAATATTAATATTTAATTCAAGTGTCACTGTTCGTTCAGAAGCGTGCCTTTATACTTTTTTAAGTAACATGATAATGAACATAAATGTAAAAGTTTTCTGTTAAAATCAAGCTAAAATAGACGAATTAGTAATATACGCGTGAGTTTTAGTTTTTATGTTGTTTATTTTTAATTTCTTTAAAAATAAATCTTGAATCTTTTTGTTGTTTATTTCATTGCCTATTTGAGAAAAGCACTATACATACCTCGGCGGGAAATATGGGGTTGCCTGCCTCAGACATATCCTATATATAAGTCTTCGCCCGGCAACCCCTTTCTTCCCGGCCTCTGTAGTAATGTACTATTAAGTGAATTGTAGAAGGTAAAAGGAAAATTGTTTAATGGAACATAAATGATTTATTTATTAATGTCATCATGATAGTTCCACAATATTGTTTATTGTTGCTAGTCCATTAGCAATCCTTCGCGATACGATATTTTCTCTAGATAGTATAAAAAATAATTATTTCAAAAGATGTTTATATTAACTACACTAACCACATATAACACTGGTATTACTATTATTAAGCCCACTCTTTTATTATTAACAGTTTGTTGATACTTAGTAAACAAATATGCTATTATCATAATATGTATTGTTCGATAGCAATGCATCATTGGAAAATGTAATGACGTATCTGTTACAGAGATGAAGTGAGTCCACTAAGGTTCCTGTTTCTGATCTGGAATATATTTTTCAATTTCTACCTGACGCACTGGGAGAAATACAATACTGGAATCATGTTTCTGCCGTGGGGATATGACTTCACCATGCTTGTAAGTTACAATAACAACGTTAGCCTAATCAATCAGAAGTTTTCATCATCAGGGCTTAGTTAATACCTAGCTGATCCATCGAACTTCTTTGTCTTCTACACTGACGGCACAGAAACTCTCTGTGTTTACAGGGTCGGCAGCACGAGTGTGACTTCCCTGGTGTTGTCATAGGCCACGGTAACTGCCTCTGCTCCGTACGGCGCAGAGCACGATGGCCTCCAGGGCCATCAGGGGATACCGCACGATATCCTTCGAAGCGGCGAGTCTCCTGGCCGGATCGCCACCGTGGATCCTGAAGCGAGGGCCCTTTCGGCACTATATCCGTTCCGAAAGGAGGCGCGGGAGCGGGGATTCGATCCCGAGCCCGAGGATATTCGGGCCGAGAAATCCCGGCTCCACCAGATCATGGTGGCCGAGTGGGAGCGACGACTTGGGCAACCACGCGCAGGGCACGCCGTCATTGCGGCGGTAAGGCCCATCATGGGGGAGTGGCTAGAGAGGCAACACGGTAGCCTCTCGTACCGTCAGACGCAGATTATCACCGGGCACGGTAGCTTCGGGCGGTATCTGCATCTGATGGGTATAGAGCCAACGCCCGAGTGCCATCACTGCGACGCGAGCGTGGACTCGGGGCTGCACACGCTCACCGAGTGCCCGGCGTTTGAGACGCCGAGGCGGGAGCTTGTGGCGGCCCTGGGGGTGAGAGTGCTCACGCTCTCCACCCTGCTCGCGGCGATGGTCCGCTGCGCAGATGCGTGGGCGGCCAGCGCCTCCTTCTGCGAGCAGGTCATGCTCGCGAAGGAGACAGCAGAGCGGGCGCGGCGCGATGAGCGAGAAAGGCTCGCTGACATCGCTGCACGCGCCCGAAGGCGGCTCGGGCGTCGGAGGGCGCAGACTGACCTCCGCCCCCCATGAGCGCGGGCCTGAGGACGATGCGCGCCTCCCCACACCGGGGTTGAGTCGGGGAGGGCCAGACCGAGAGGGATGGCCCTGGGTCAGCCGGGGTGCGAGGGATATGTCGCATGACAACCTCACCTTCGGCCTAACACTACGACCCAGAGACGGCGTGCGGTTTAGTCGGTTCGAGTCCGACATAACCTCCCCCTCCGGCCTTCCGGAGGGGTGGGTATCCGTGGGGATTTCCCGCACGTAAAAAAAAAAAAAAAAAAGGCCACGGTAACCACTTTTTATGAAGTGGGCCGTGTGCTTATCTGCCACCTTAGTTGCATATTTAAAAAAAAACTTCATACTGCCATTATTTTTCCTTGCCTGTGGTCCTACCCGCGTCTAATTCAGATCTCGTTCCCGTTGCACCTTCAGTTTTATTCGCGCAAACTTTAGAAAATATCAAAAAAGATTTATCCAATTTGATGCTGTCATTCGAAAGTTTTTATCGGTACGAGAAATCGTACTCTACTATCACTAGCAATAATCACTCTACCATTATCGTATCAAAATGTTTACACATAGGCAAACAGTAAATTCTCGCCTACGATTATATCATACGAGATTCGCAAGTGACATATCGCCTTATGTCATAATACGATTTTTGCTTTAAACTTCAGTTTGGACGGCCACTATCAATTTCCAATTGCGAGACAATTCTCGTTAGCGAGTACGAGCGAGCGATTAGTGTTTCTGCGAATGTTTTATTTCTGTCCTTTTGACAATCGTATCTTGAAGGCAAGAAACTGTCCCCATATAAAAGACGCCTGTCTGCATACATACATTTAGGGTGGTTTATTTTTATTTATATAGATAAGATGGTCAGATTCGTGGAGACTTATAAATTAGCTATGCATCACACTCGTCACACTGTTGGTAAGTGATGATAGAAGTGACCGGTTCACTCTAGATTCCCAGGCTACAGCTATTCGGAAACTCAAACTCAGGTTATTTTACTCTTTAGCAGTGCACATTATGAATGTAGGGAGCCCCTTATTTCGAAGAAAGAAATTTCATAGAATTTCGTTTCACAGAAAATGTTTCATATAATATTTGGTTCTTATATTTTTATTTCGAATATTATTGTTTCAAAAACAATTTACTACAATGAAACATATTTCACAGGAACACAATTGAACGAATTTTTAATCACATTTTTTTGTTTAACAAACTTATCGAACTAATATTAAACCACCTTTATAATGTTCCCAATCACATTTATTTTTAACTGTAACATTTACAATTTTAAATTTTTTCCGATTGCTTGTAGTAATTTAATTTCTAAATAATTTGGCTTATGCTAGGTATTTCTGAATGTTCCAAGTAACTAAGTGCTATACTATAATACATTTCATATCAATATAGAAATTTTGTCTTTGGCATATTTTGTTGCAAATTTGTTTGCTTCAATTATTCTGTAAAATATAATAAAATCATTTTGTTATTAAATTATTAATAAAACGTCATTAAAGTTAACACTCCGACTCAGATTACCCCGACTCGGATAGGTTAGGTTAGAAGGCTAATGCGGGAGGGGAGCGTAGCGAAGCTCCCGCATTAGGCCTTCGTGGTTATTTTTTTATAAACGACCCAGAAGTAGGAGCCCCGCCTAGCGGGGCTCCGTCGACCTTGTAGACGCAGCAATTGCTTAGTTTATAAAAAAAATGTCCCATGTATAGTTTAGGACACCCCAACTCGGATAGGTTAGGTTAGAAGGCTAAGGCGGGAGCGCAGCGGAGCGGAGCGGAGCGCAGCTCCCACCTTAGCCTTCGTGGTTATTTTTTTTAACCACCCAGAAATAGGACCACCCAGATAATATGTTATTCTTTGTAATAAGTTTTCTATTAAATAAACAATATAATGATTAAGAATATTTGATTTGATATTCTATGAAATGATTATTCTAATGTTACATTATATGAAACAAAATTCAATGATTTAAAATTCTTTAAAGTAAGTATTCTGTATATTGATTATTCTATGAAACGAAATTATGCGAAACATTTTCTGTAATACAAAATTATATTAAACAATTGTCTATAAAACAACGCACACCCATGAATGTATCGCTAAAACGTTTTGTAGAATATCTATTGGACATATAAACACAGCAGTTAGCGCGTCTGCAATTAACACCTAATTTTAGTTCCATATTTTCATACTGTGTAATCTGGTGGCACGGCAGTGCCGTACCATTCTTTTCTCGAAGCAATTCCCCCTATAAGTTCGTTGTGGATATAACTAGAAGCCTGAATTTTCAGGAATCAAGCAAGCATTATATAAACACGGTATATTTCAAACTTCAATAAATTTCTACCAGTCGTTTAAGAATTATAATGAGTCAGTTTCTTAATTTTGTCACTCACTGACTGACCGATCATCAAAATTGTAAGGGTATCACTACATACAGGAAATAAAACCACTTTTTAACAGATAATGGCTAAATAAATGAAAATAATACTAAATAAATCGCGATAAAATCCGCTATAAGGTGGTTTCAGTTCAATATTTTAAAATAATTTCAGGGATCTTGCATACTACTGCTGGTGACGTCAGTGTTCGGACCAGAAACGTGGCATGTGTCTCTGCCTGGCGGCTTAACGCCGGGTGTTGTGTTCGAGTTCGTGCTCTACTTCTCGGCTATGCTCACCAGCCAGACAGTCATCATGTGGAACATATACAAGTAGGTGTATTTATAAGTCGTATCGTTTAAATTTTACAATTATATTTTTTGGCTCTCCTTTTTGCCTTGTTTGTTCCGTTTATGCCCAGTTTTGCCCTTAGGGTGCTTACATAAAGAAGCGGTTTGCCCGCTTCGACCAGCCGGCGGCTATCGGCATTTCTTCTAAAATTGGTAGAGTATGTATACGATCTCGAGGGCCAACCTGCTTCTCTATTTATATACCCTTAGACTGTGAACCAACTACTTACATTGAATCTTTCGGATTTTTTAATTTAATTTGTTTTTTCTTTAGGTCATACCGAGACCGCACTGGCAAAATGCGTTCGTTCAGCGAGGCCGTACGACCGCTAGTGCCACTGTTCACGTTCTTCGCACTGAGCACCATATGGGCCGTCTATTCACCCAACGATATCATCAATAAAGCGCCGCGGATCTTCTACATACTGACTGGCACCATATTCTCTAACATCAATGTGAGTAAAATCCATGATGAATATAGTCTAGAGTCTGTTTTTGCGTTTGTCATCAACTGTTTACTGTCGGGTGAATGAAATTAAAATAGTGAGTGCATGTGTGTTCCAGTGCCGGCTGATCGTGTCTCAAATGAGCGACACGCGCTGCGAGGCGTGGAACAGCTTGCTGGGCGGCTACGCGCTGGTGCTGGCGGCGGTGCTTCTGGCGCGCGTGACGTCACGCGCCGAGCTGGCGCTGCTGGCCGCGCTCGGCCTGGCCAGCTCCGCCGCGCACATCCGCTACGGCGCCGGCGTGGTGCGTACTAGTGCTCCTACCTACTGTAGTTACTGGGCGGCGGTGCTGCTGGCGCGCGTGACGTCACGCGCCGAGCTGGCGCTGCTGGCCGCGCTCGGCCTGGCCAGCTCCGCCGCGCACATCCGCTACGGCGCCGGCGTGGTGCGTACTAGTGCTCCTACCTACTGTAGTTACTGGGCGGCGGTGCTGCTGGCGCGCGTGACGTCACGCGCCGAGCTGGCGCTGCTGGCCGCGCTCGGCCTGGCCAGCTCCGCCGCGCACATCCGCTACGGCGCCGGCGTGGTGCGTACTAGTGCTCCTACCTACTGTAGTTACTGGGCGGCGGTGCTGCTGGCGCGCGTGACGTCACGCGCCGAGCTGGCGCTGCTGGCCGCGCTCGGCCTGGCCAGCTCCGCCGCGCACATCCGCTACGGCGCCGGCGTGGTGCGTACTAGTGCTCCTACCTACTGTAGTTACTGGGCGGCGGTGCTGCTGGCGCGCGTGACGTCACGCGCCGAGCTGGCGCTGCTGGCCGCGCTCGGCCTGGCCAGCTCCGCCGCGCACATCCGCTACGGCGCCGGCGTGGTGCGTACTAGTGCTCCTACCTACTGTAGTTACTGGGCGGCGGTGCTGCTGGCGCGCGTGACGTCACGCGCCGAGCTGGCGCTGCTGGCCGCGCTCGGCCTGGCCAGCTCCGCCGCGCACATCCGCTACGGCGCCGGCGTGGTGCGTACTAGTGCTCCTACCTACTGTAGTTACTGGGCGGCGGTGCTGCTGGCGCGCGTGACGTCACGCGCCGAGCTGGCGCTGCTAGCCGCGCTCGGCCTGGCCAGCTCCGCCGCGCACATCCGCTACGGCGCCGGCGTGGTGCGTACTAGTGCTCCTACCTACTGTAGTTACTGGGCGGCGGTGCTGCTGGCGCGCGTGACGTCACGCGCCGAGCTGGCGCTGCTGGCCGCGCTCGGCCTGGCCAGCTCCGCCGCGCACATCCGCTACGGCGCCGGCGTGGTGCGTACTAGTGCTCCTACCTACTGTAGTTACTGGGCGGCGGTGCTGCTGGCGCGCGTGACGTCACGCGCCGAGCTGGCGCTGCTGGCCGCGCTCGGCCTGGCCAGCTCCGCCGCGCACATCCGCTACGGCGCCGGCGAGGTGCGTACTAGTGCTCCTACCTACTGTAGTTACTGGGCGGCGGTGCTGCTGGCGCGCGTGACGTCACGCGCCGAGCTGGCGCTGCTGGCCGCGCTCGGCCTGGCCAGCTCCGCCGCGCACATCCGCTACGGCGCCGGCGAGGTGCGTACTAGTGCTCCTACCTACTGTAGTTACTGGGAGGCGATTTCCTAGAAAAACAAAAATCAATGAAAGGACTGATCAACCAGTGGTGAGAACTCTTGCATTATCTATGTGCACTGAGAGCCATGAGCTGAGATGTGAGCTCGTGATTAATATGGTTCATGATTAGTTGGTTGGCGCGCTTTGCTCCGCGCTTATCACCAAAGAGACCTAATAATCCTGAGTACGTGGTCATGAATTTTTTTCGCACACTATATCTAACGTAGTATTTAAATATTTTTTAACGCCAAGCTACTACTGAGAATCAAAAAAATCATTCGCCACCTCTGTGCTACTCTCTACTATAGACCGACCGATCAAGCTGTACTGTACCCAAGGTACGCGCGGTGTGGCGGGGGGTGGGGTAAAGTGAGAGAAAGAAATATTAATGAGTCGAGAGCAAGCAAGACACCGCCGTCTCGCCGCGTACATACCCAAGGCGCGGTACAGCAGTCACGCTCACACTTTATGTAGAACATGAAAATCATTTTTTTTTTGTTTGCAGGTACAAGAAATGTGTAACCATTTCAATATCGATTGTTTCCATATCAAACCAAAGATAAAGTAAGTTATTACGTTCACCATTTTCGTCTATTAGTTGTGAACAGTTAGACAAGACATATTTAATATTCGTATACCGTGGTTGTATTTTCATTATGAAGGTATGCGATCATTATATTAATAAATGAATGTTAATCTTAGGTCGGTGAACTCCAGCATTATTTAAAGGTTGGCACATCTAAGAGTTTATGGAGGAAGCTTTACTTTACACTTTCTATCTAAAAAAAAATAAAAAATACTGGGTCATTGGGCGCAGCTGCTAGTATTCGTGGCACCTAATCCCGCCCGATACAGTATCAGTAACAAAATTGCCTTTGCTAAGTGGCGTTGTCCGTACCAGTAACTGTGTACACTCGGCAAAGGAGATAAGTATACACATTTTATGCAGTCGACAAAAGAGATACAGTTGCACTTTTTCATATAAAGTTGTATGTAAAGGTGCATCCGTATCTCCTTTGTCGACTGTACAGAATTGAATAAAAAGTTGTGTATACATATTTCCTTTGCCGTCTGTTTATTCACATTTCGCCAATAGTTTTTGGCCATGTAATAGCGGTTGAGCCCCGGGGACTGGGAATCAAAAAAAGTATTTTTTATTAACTTATAATGGGTTTCATGTTATCAAAGATAAATTATTAATGGAGCTAGTCCTAAATAAACAGCTCGAGAAAAACTTCAATGAAGTCAGATCTGACACTAGAAAATTTAGAATAGATTATATTTACATTATTTAAAAGGTATCTTGTGATGAAGTATAATCAAATACATTAATTTTGCGAATGGTTTTTATTAAGAGGGCCATTCACGATGGTATATCGTTAAAAATTATAAAACATGTTCTATGCGGAGTTAGATTAGATGTTTTAACTTTTATCGCTAAATATTACTATTAAGATGTAGGACACTTATTCAATTAATATTCTTAAGTAGGTAATGCTTGTCTAAAGTGAAATGACGCTCCCCACACATTCACAACATCTGAAAAAACGTCAATGGTTTCATGAAGTTGATCGTCATTAATTTACTTGTGTCCGTAAAATGTTACGGCTGCACTACCGTGATATGCCAATAATTACCGCCATAATTTCAGCAACGCCTAGGTGTAGCAAGATTTACCTCCTAATCTATTGATATCAATAAACTGTGGTGTACCCACACCACTTTGCGCAGTTATTGAGGCGTAAATTTAATGCCATAATTCTTGCGCTAATAGACCGGTAAGGTAGGGTTGTGAAGCCGTAGGATAAGAGAGGTTGAGTGGCGCGTCATTTGGGCTAAGACAAGCTATATAATGTGTATCTTAATGGCTGTTCATGCAATACCAAAAAATACTACCACATATTTATTTATATTGTTGATCTCAAATGAATTTTGTGAAACGCCAAAACTATGTTTATCCATGTGTGATTTCAATTAAGGATATATATTTATATAACGATATGTAATAAAAAAAATTCAAATTTTATTTCAACTTGCTGTGTCTATGATGTAGTACAGTAATTCATAAACCTGCAAAAGTGTTGTAATAAAAAAGGAAAAAATATTAGTTGAGAGTGAGCAAGATACCGCCAGTGAGAGCTTCCATCTCGCTCACTCTCGTCTCATGCTCTTACTCCTCTTCTACCTCGACCCCCGCCACGCCGCGCGTCTCTCGCCTCCATCCCGTCGACTCACTTGACCACCTTCAACTGTTTTGATTGTTAGCTAGCACAGCAGTTTTACTACAGTAACTAGTAACTCAGTACATAACGACCGCAATTGGTTTCATTCAAAGATAATGAACTTAACACTTTATTCTATAATAATTCAATAATTATGTTTTTTAGTAAACAACATCTACAAAATATTGGTAACATAATTTAATTATGAAGTGATTTATTAGCTGAGTCAGTAATATTATTATGGGGCTTTGGATTGAGCTTGTTTTATAATAACATTTATTGTAATAATATTGCCCGTGTAGTATGATATAGACTGTGTTGACTGTGAAAGTAAACGAAAATAGTTAATTATTATACCCTCAGTAGACTACAAAACGATGGGACGAGTGGTCATTTGAACGACACGGAATGAAACAAGAGTGCTTCTCACTTGAGCTATTTAGGTATGACCAAGGGCTTTGTGATTTTGTTTTTATATTGACTTGATTTCAACCACAAGCATTTATATAACAGGGGTATTTTATGTTATAATAATATAGCAATCGATAATTTATTGCGTTACAGAGGGTAATGTAGAAATTTAGAATCTCATTTCCTTGTTACTAATTCACATTCTTTGAACGTCTACTTTTATAACTATCTGGAAGTTACAGTGAGATATTGGCAAAACTCTGCAGTAGATCCATTGTTTTTAAATATGTGACGTAAATAGTAAAATAATGTATAATTCATTTATTAAATAACCGGTATAATATTTTCAGATTGATGTTTTGTAACAAAATTTCACAAATTAAGGACCAACAATTACACAAAATCAAATGATTAATTTATACTTATCATTAATTTAGATACTGAAGTCATGTAGGTAAATATAATTTAAAAGATAAAGATTTTATTTATTTTAAAGTGGTGACAGTTATGTTATTGGATGGGCATTTATCAAATAGTTCACATAAAACTTCGTGTGAAAACAGGTTAAGGTCTTCAAAATGAAACTTGTAGAATAAGTTATTTACTGTGTGATCTTTTGAAAAAGATAACACTTTGAAATCTCATAAATTAAGTGTAAAACAAGACGTTACTAGTAACGCTAGTCATGTTTATTAGTTAATAAATTGTTAATCATGCCATATAATGTCATACTATATATTATAGCTATATACCCTCATGCCAAATGTTTCCATTTAGGTTTAAATTAGACAATTTTATCAATTCATATACTTACACCTTATACAGTAAGTGACTATTGTAAATATATTTTTGTACTCTGATTTTCTCTCTTACATACTAGGGTATTTTAAACCTACAATTATACAGTTCTAGAAATAGTAATTTCCTACTTTATGAAGATCTGAAAGAAAACCTCGGATTATTGGTGCATATTATGTTCCTTTTATTACCTATGTTAAGTATCTAAATATCGGGTCTTCCTTGTGAGGCGAGGTTAATATTACCTATGTTACCTATGGCAACTGAGTCTCGAAACAATATAAAGCATTTTTAGGTAGCTAATTTCTTACTAGTTTATATATATATACATCGTATGTTAAAGTTCTGTTCTGTGGTTAAAATTGTGTTTATTAATTATGCCACTTACAGTGAGGATTGCTCAATACTGTACCTGTTTATTTTAATGATTCATATAGAGTTACACCAGAAAATTTGGGGCCCGATTCCAGAATAACGCTCAGTTGTGAATTGAGATTTTGGACTGAGCATCGTTCTGGTATAGGGGCCCTACTTAAGGGTAGGTAAGAACTGTTCCGACTCTGCCTCATTTACCATGTCAAATCTTGTAATGTGTAATAAACTAGTTATCTACTTAATTTATTAATGTATTTTATTCGTACCTATTCCACCTACACATATCTCATCATCATCATATCAGCGGCACGTATTCCATTCACAACTAAAGACATACACATAACTAAAGGTAAAATATCTTGTAAGGACTTTTTCTATAAACAAATATTAGACAAACTAGAGTAATCAACTAGCGGTTAAATTTCGGTTTTTACTTTTTAAAATGAGTTTCTAAACAGAAAAATATTAATTATCTGAGTTTTTAAATAACAAAAAGGCACATCAAGATTGTTTACGTTTAGTTATGTACTTAACCGAATGAAGCATAGATGTCGCAGCCAGCTAGCTTATTCTGCCGTTCAATTAACTGCCTATGCTCGTTACTAAACGGCGCCGTTCAATTAGCGGCCTGAATGATTTTCAGCCAGTTGATTAAACGGCTAGGCAGCGCTTGGATATATTATGTTTAATTATTTGCCTAGCCAATTTAATCAAACAGCTAAGAAAATGACATTTCTGCATGGTTCTAAAAAAATAGCCACGAAGGCTTTTGTTAGCCTTCTAACCTGACCTATCCAAGTCGGATTGCGCAGCTATCTCAATAAACTATCGTGGATTTATGTACGTATATGTATGTAATTTTCTATGTTATTTATATCTTATCTTATTTATATCTTATTTCGGAGTGGTGCCGCATCTTACGAATGGCCTAAGCATTAGCCAGCCAGTTTATTAAATGTTATATTATAATAAATGTTATGGCTGAATACCATTCAGGCCGTTAATTGAATAGTGCCGTTTAGTTACCACTCTAGGCAGTTAATTAAACGGCTGATTAAGCTAGTTGGCTGCGACATACATACTATGAAGTCTCTGTGGTGTAGTGGTAGTGCATGCAACTGCTTCGCACGAGGCGCGTGTTCGATGCACGATGCCCGTTCAGTGCAAATATTTTTTGGGCATGAATATTTGCATTGGTCTGCATGTTTCCAGGTGGGTCTATAACATCATTAGGTCTGACCTTTGCACACCTGTGAAGAGTGGCCACCAATGGAGCGAAATTCTACTGCTACTAGCAGCGGGGACGCCGTTGACCGGATGGGTGATCACCCCTTCTGTATGAGCAATTTCTCCCATTTCCCCTTTATAACGAATGTACTACATGTTCGTATGGCAACAACGACCGACGTCTTAAAGTGCTCTCCGACGTATGAGGACCTCTTGCATCCACAGCAGCCTTCATAACGTAACATGACCGATGAAAAATTGCAGGAGTCACCTTCGCTGGTGACAATCAAGAGGTCAGCAATTTAACTTTACCTAGAATACCTAGTAATAATTTCGGTTACTAATATTTGTCTGCCTCTTAAGTGGTATATAAAAACGTCAACCCTTCCACCAAATGTACACAACCTCAGCTGCACGACAGTGCACAAGATAATTAATTGGCAAGGCCCTTATGCAGGCTTTGCTTTTAGTGTTTGGAAGTCAACAGTATATAATAGATGCACTCCAGATAGTAAATTCTGACACCAAAGGTTTCCATTAAGTATGTAACCACAGAATAGATTTAATGTCTTTTAAAATGTTTTACTTAAAAACTCAATATACATAATTATTAATTTTTTCTGTTTAGAAACTCATTTAAAAGAATAAAAACTGAATTCAAACCACTAGTTGCTCAGTTAGTTGGCCTAGGTTATTTGTTTCAATAAGTATATGTTTCCACAACATTTTTTACTTTAAGTTAAATACTTAACAGAATGGAGTATAGGATTGGTGTTTAGATGAATGGATATTTCTCTAATAAAAAACAAAGATATAATTGAGAAAACACTGTAATTACCAGGCATAGGGTTCATTACATTTTGCTCTTAACATAAGGAACTTACAGTTTCATTTATCTCATCACCCAACGACAACAATTTCCTCCACTGCTCTGGAGTCATGCTGATACCCTTCTTCCCGGGCAACAACTCACCATTCTTTTCATAAAACTCTCTTATATCTACATACACCTTTCCTTTGAACTCCCTCACTTTAACCAACTTTTTCCCTTGAAGAACCCATGTTGGTTCTTTGTCTTCAGTTCTGTTACTGCTGGCTAATTTGGCTTTCTTTTCAGCCGGAGGATTTCTCTGTAATTTTTATAAGTGGTACACTATTAAAAATATTTTGGAACAATGTTTGCTCATTTTTGTTCCTTAGTTTGCTTTTCTGTAAACAAATGCAACATGTTGAGTACAAGCAATCTAAAAATAACATTTGAACTATTTATAAGTTAGTATTTATTTATGATCTCAATTTTTGCAATAAAGGGCCAAAATTTATTTAATACATTTGTATTACATACGCATTATGCGATAATAATACATTAAAAATTACTTTTTAAAATCATTCGTCACGTCAAAGTGCCAACCTAGCATTTATTATTTACGGATTATTCCTTGGGGACATACAGTGCCTAAAATTAACTTATTGATTAATATTTAAAGAAAACATACATCCACGGGTCCATCATCGCTATCAGAACTGCTGGAACTCTCTTGCTTCTTCTTGTTTTTCGGCATCGTGGAGCAATTTGTAACTGAAAAAAAAACTGATAAGAATATGTGAATTATGAAGTTTTTAATAAACTAAATACGTCTAGCTAAATATAGACCTTTAAAAACAATTTGAGCTTATTTGCAAGGTTTACTGGTATTCACTTTGTTATAAAATACCGGCCGGTTCATTAATTTTCGTATTATATGTATAAACTTTTCATAGAATTTTGTTCACTCACCACCACTACTATTTAATTAATCTGTGACTGTGAGTCTGTGATAGTCTGTTTTTTATGATTTTTTTTGGATTGGTTACAAGACCTTTAAGCCATGTCTTCATTTACATGCATCTTCATTTTTGTTGATGATTCCTCAGTAAAGTTATGGGGACAGGGGACTTTACTAAAAGCTCCCTGGTCATTTGGATCGAACGTAAAGTCAAAATTCACTGTTATGTTTATATAGTACCATTTAGTTCATATACTTATCTATGACTGTTATATGCCACTTTCCTACACTTGTATGCGTTGTCCAAGACGTTATGTCAACTTTTGGTTTATGGCTTTTGCGAGAGCTACCGCAATTTCGCCAAAGACGTTATGTCTAAAATGTGCCCCTCCATTTTTCCGCTATTACTAATCCTGTGATAGTCTGTCTCTTTGGTTCAGAAATTTAGTCCTCGTTTCTCCTTCTTCAACTGAACCAAATAAAGTAGTTTCAATTTGTGAACATCGAGATTTAGATTTGCTAATCCGATTACAGAAGTATCGGGGGTAACTTTGATCTAAAATGATTTCAGTCAAATCCTTCAATTTGTGCCTGTAACTTGCGTGTATTAATCGGAATAATCCTTTCTCTTTGTCAAATAGGGTATTTGACAAATTTTGGAAAACCATTTTAAATTATTCCTTAGCATATTAATATGCACACTACATCGATATTTCAAAAAAAAATCAACGGATTTTATCAAAATGTCGATGGTAAAGTTTAAATTTTCAAAAACACGCGTAAAACGCTGTCACCTCGTATGGAGCCGATTACGGGACGTCACACGTAAGTAAACATTTTGTATAACCTTAAAGCAGTGAAGTCAAAGTAAATAATAAAGTTTTTCTTCAAACTTTGTGAATAAAATGGTGTATAAATGGTGCGTAGTTGCACATTGTACAAATACGTCTATAAATAATCAGCAAAACTGTTTGTTTCTGTTCTGTTCTGTTTTCTGTCACAAAGCCGTGTTTACTTGCGTGTGACGTCAGAAGTGCTGTGATCGATCACAGAGCGTTTTCGTCACAGATAAAAAATCGAAAAATTATTAGTTATTTTTAAGCGAAATTCTCAAAAAATATGCTTATTTTAGTTTAATTTATAGTTTTAAATGTCTTTTTACGCTATTATCTGATAGGATGACCATTATTTGTAGTATTTTTTTAATGTTGTCAAATAGCGTATTGGAGAGTTTCGGCCCGAACATGAAGAAGCACGTCCAGCGATATTATTGTATGGCATGTATTTAATAATGCGAGTGATGCGACAATCCGAATTCGGAGCTTATAAAACCATAGATTGGGTGGCAAAAATATTAGGTTGGCGACTACAGTGAAGTAACATTTTAAATAGAAGGAAGCAGCTAAATTAGTTGTTTTGTAAGATTCCTTTAAATTAAACGTGCATGGATTTTCATAATGTTGTGGATGTGACTTGACGGCGGAAAAAAGTAGGTTGTTTCCTACTTTTTCTTAAATTATATTTTTTATGAGCTTATACTTATGTAGACTAATAAATAACGCATCACGCATAGACTGATCGTCCCTTAAGATCGGTACGACACGAGTGAAGCCAAAGTAATGTCTATGTAGGCGTTACCTATACGTTCTTAAGCCCACCATTGACTACACGCACCGCGAGCCGTACAAATCCATGGACAAACTCGTCATCGCCCGCACACAACACGAGCTCCGTCTTGCAGTCCATTCTCTCGTGTGCTTAGGCGAGCCTATGGCAGCAGTGCTTTCAAAAAGCAAAAATGTCGCTCTAGTAGGATGGAAATTCGTATACTACTTGTTTCAGTTGTTGTTTTTTGCATTAACTAAGCTTTACTTTTCATTTCCCGCAAGCACGTAATATCGTTAAATGACAGGATAAATTCACAGCTGGCATTCAGACTGGATCGAACCCGCACCGGGCAAGTTCGACCCCCGCTCAGTGCAAATATTTGTATGCATGAATAAGGGGTATCTCTTGGAACACATATTTTGGACTTAGGAATTTGAACGCCTCCACCGCCATAGCACCACGTGCTATACTCAAAAGACACCCAATAAACGTCAACTAGATCAAATAGGCCCAAGATAATATGTCCCGAGCTTTATTTGATTTAGTCTGGTCGTGCCTCGGAAAGCACGTTAAGCCCCGGTTAACATACAAATACCTTTGGCAGTCGGTACGGGACAGAAGAGTAACAGGATAAACTCCTGCCAAAACTGCCGCAGCGCGAGCCGCAAGCCGCACCCAGACTAAACATTCACACCGCGATTTGCCCGCGAACTTGTCGCTAGCGACAAATTCGCGGACAAATCTCCTCGTGAATGCCAGCCTTTACACTCAGTGACATTCAACAAGCGCATCGATTATATTGCTACACACCAACATTTACCCTATAAATAGGAAAAACAAACGTGTCTACGTAGAATTTGAATGTTAATAATTATTTACTTTTTTGAAAAACACTTACAAGTTTCATAATTTTTTCGCGTAATTTATAATAAACCTAACACGGGAAGCGAATAATTCAAGACACCATTCAAAATGTATCTATATGTTTATATGTCACCGCGAACTAGCTTAATAAGTTCAATTACCATGCAATGAACGGCCGGAATCATATTCAGCCCGTTGATTAAACGGCTAGGCAAATAGCTTGGATCGATGACGTTTAACTACTTACCTAACCATTTAATTAAACAGTTATAAAAATAACTTAGTTCTGCATGGTTATTAATAGTAGATTGTGGTACAAGTGTGTAAAGTTGGTGATTACCGCTGAGGCGATATTGCGACACGCACGAGCCGTCAAGCGAGGGTCTAAAGAGAGTCGAAGACGGTAATCAACAATACACACGTGTATCATACGTCGTTTTTCATTTCACTTGAATAATATAATACTATTTAATTATTAGAATACATTTTACAATGCATATCCTTTAGAACATCGTGATATTTGACTGCTTTGTAAACAGTGGTCTATTCATGGTAATTACTAACGGAACATCATTGATACTTGACAACATGTTGCAGACACTTACAAGGTTTGTATAAACGTAAAAATCTTGACCCTAAAGGTGTCTGCCCACTATCCCGTAGCATACCATGACCGTGCTAGGAACGTATCCGGCACGGAAAGCAATCCGATACGCTCTATTTCGCCCACTGAAGCGGGCCGACAGCGTTCTGAACCCGTTTACAATCCGTATGTAACCCGTATTGAATATGTATGATGCCCGTATGTAACACGTTTACAACCCGTATGTCACCCGTATTTAATCTGTATGATACCCGTATGTAACACGGCAGGAATCCTTTCAATACACTCGTTCATTCTCGTACAAATATCAGTGTGTGTAACGGACTAGCAATAGAGCAACGCTGCTACAACGCAGTTAAAACGGGTTTGTAACGGTCATACTCCCCGTTTGCTCACCGGCTCGCCGCCTGCGCGCAGCGGTCTGGCAAAGTTTCGTGCCATGCATGTAGCGTATCAGCACCGGCAAAATATTCCCTCCGACGCATAGTTGACGGCCCGTGCATGGAACGCTACGGTGTTGGCCGGTGACGGAACGGTCTAGTGGGCATAGTCTCATACTTCTCAATACAAAGAATAGTTTTTTGTCTGAAACGGTCCTAGTACGGTCTTGGTATGCTACGGGATAGTGGGCAGACGCCTTAAAGTGTATACTTTACGAACTAAGACCTAATAAGCGTATTTTACGTTTACATTTTTATCTTTTAAAGACTACGATTTTTTCTAAATCTGTTTTTTTAGCAAATTCAAAACAACATATGTAAAAATCTACAGCTCTCGATATACGCGCTTTATATGAAAACTAGCTAATGGCTGCATAATTAAAATCTTTAAATTCAACAACATTCCGCTGCGCAAACGCATACCTTGAATGCAACTGGTATTAATGTAAGGAGGAGGATGATGATGTTGTTAATCATTGAAAATAAAAGCAAGAGATACAAGTATTTTATAATATACATAATATATTATTTACGCGGGGACCGCGTGGTCCCCCCTCCCGAGGAAGGCCAGACCGAGAGGAATGGCCCTGGGTGCCGGGGTGCGAGGGATATGTCGCATGCCAACCTCACCTTCGGCCTAGCACTACGACCCAGAGACGGGCGTGCGGTTTAGTCGGTTCGAGGCCGACATAACCTCCCCCTCCGGCTCCGGGGGGTGGGTATCCGTGGAGATTTCCCGCACGTAAAAAAAAAAAGAATATTTACATAATTATTATTATAGTACAGATGTATTAGCAAAAATGAAATAAAATAAAAATTAATAAAGTTACTATTTAAAAACCATTAAAACGCGTCTTGGAATTCATCCACATTGCATGCCTCATGTGCCTCTTGTGGTAGCATTCCCAGAAGACTGGCAGCATTGCCACGTTGTTTGGCAATGCTTAATCTCTGACCTAGAAAGAGCCAATCAGTAGATATTACTCATTTTAATAAATATTTGGCGTCTAAGATAACTTTATTGTTGATAAGGTTTCTGATGACTCCTTGAGTAAAAATGCTGTATCTAAGTCTCTTTCACGGCCGGCGTTGTTGGCCAATCGAGTGAGTAGATTCCCCGCTCCGACCGTGCCTATAAATACGCCCGTGATTCAAGACTTCGCATCAGTCGCAACTGAGCCGCCGGCGAGGCAAGGTCTCCGAAGTCGTCGTCGCCCGGCCCTGCGCCACTGAAGATGTCGACCGCAGTGATCGACGAAACGTCTGGAATGCAAGTTTCACATAGTCCACGGCCAAACAACCCGGAGCAGTATATTCTAAATGCTGTATCTGCTGGCAATGAATTTATAGGTTAAAATTTTATGAACTTCCTTTCATTTAAATTACTATATTTGTGCGACAGATTTTATCCTTATGATAGACACTATCGATTGATGCCATAAAAATACAGGATGTTACTTTTTGGGATTTTAGTCGGTTTGATTACCGGGTGTGGCAAGCGAGTTTTCAAAATTATTTAAATGCAGTTTTCTTTCTTTTTAAAAATGAAGGGATGTTTTCTTTGAGTGAAAGTCGCTATCTCCAGTACCTATTTATTATGGTTAAAATCTTCCATCCTGTAAATAATATATCATGGAATGAAATTTTAGTATCGATTTAAACGAACATAATAACTACCTATATTATTTTATAACAATAATGTATAGGTCTGAGACGAACTATTGAACATCCGAAATGATGCTTGAAACTCTGTGTAATTTATTTGGTCCTCTTCAATCCTTTCCGTCTCACTGGAAATATTTTCACATACTGAAATGATACGTTTTGAAATCTGAAACAAATACAAACGTACTGAATAATATACATAAGAAATAGGTCCTACAAAATGAATCAAGAATGTTCAAAAACGTTAGATTGAAGTTCAAGAATTTGCACAAAATCGAAGGTAAATGACATACCACAAAAATTAAGTAAGGTTTTGAAACAATAAATGATGTTCACCAGTGTTCACCCAAAACACACATTGGTGTTAATTCGGCATGTCCACCCGATTAAACTAAACTAAACTAAAAATTATCTTGTTTTAGTTTAGTTCAACGCTGTGTCTATTCGGTTTGGCCACCGAACTAAAAATAGTGCATGCATTTTTAGTCAAGGTCACACGACTAAATTGAATAAACGTTTTTTAATCTGTGAATTCAATGAACGAATGACAACGTCCTTAGAGAAAAAAAGTAGGCCCTCTACGCTCATAGATTTAGTATTTTTCTTTTTCTACGCTGTAAATTATGGTAAATTAGTACAATCACAATAAGAAGTTGTTGAAGTGTGAGAGAGACAATTTAATTTCTTGTCAAAAAACATGTGTTCAAACGTGACCGTAAATTAAAACTCTGAAAAAGTAAACAAACCAAAACAACAAACTTGGCGGCATGGTAATGGGAATATTACGTGAAAAGAGGAAAAATAAATATAAGTATGTCACAATCACAAAAAAATCCTCTTCGCTTAATCAAGGGTGATTTTCAAGTATCTCCAACAGGAACTTGGCCGCTGATGACGGGGCCTTAAAGAATTTTCTAAATTTGCGGTCGGCCATCTCAAACGGATTTGATGCATCCCTCAACCGAAGCAACCTGGCCCGTTTTCCCGATTTCTGTAAAACAAATAAATTTCTAACCTTAAAATAAATTTCAAACCCAACCTTAATGATAATTGTTAATTTTTCAATTATTTTTATTGTTACACAATTTTTACATATATTACAGATGTATTGGCAAAAATTTAATTAAATTAATAAAGTTACTATATATACACAATACTAAATATAATTAAAAAAATAAAACTAAAAGTTAAAATGCGTCGTGGAATTCATCCGCATCGCATGCCTCTTGTGGTAGCGTTCCCAGAAGCCTAGCAGCATTGCCACGTTGTATGGCAATACTTGATCTCTGACCTGAAAAGAGGCCAGCCTTCTGGTCACGAGAAGCGTCAACCATACGTTTCGCAATCTCCCTGAAGAGATTGGGGGCGCTCGGCACAAATTCATAATCTCCAATAAGATTGGAGTATTTGCGCCGCTTAACAGCCTCTGCAGAAGCTGCAGCGGCACCGGTATAGCCAGCCGTGCCAGGTATATGGGTAGGGGCAATGGTGTCGACGCATGTTGCGTCCCACACCAGAGTCCTACCCATTTTCCAAGGCATTATTGACATACCATCCAGTCTCTTGCCATCGTCGCGCCAAACTGTTTGGTTCAAGCACATCTGGCACACCAGCACTGACAAGAGCACGGCGGATTATGTCGTTGAGGCTGGCGTGCCGTGGAATTCGCCCCGCGCTCCTGTAGCATGACAGGCCATGGTATCCGAGTCGGTCAACTGCTTCTCCACAATGGCATTGATGCGGAATTTTTTACTGCTAGGTCAGTTTTGAACAAATAAACACATATTTAGTTGATAAATTTTCTTATTTACATTTCTTGCTCCTCGAAAAAAGCAGCCACAACGCATACGTTCATTTTTCTGTAATTTAAAAATTTCAACCAGCACAAACAATCAGCAGATCAAGGTTTAGTTTAGTTTAATCGCGACCAAAAATATGGCCACTAAAATAAGTCGGATTTTAGTTTGACAGGAACAAAATTTTGCCTTACCGAATAGCAAAATGGAGGATTTCACTAAATTGAATTCGACTAAACTAAAAATAGTTTAGTCCTGTCAAATTAAGTTAGTTGGTGTTTTCCCGAATAAGAAACCGCAATTTGACGTGACTAAACTAATTATAGTTTAGTTTAGTCGGAATTTTGCCAACCCGAATCGACACCATTATTGCTTGGCTACATTGAAATGGTTACAAGACCTTTAAGCCAAGTCTTATACACGGAAGATGATCAGAAGATCAGTCGCTGATGCTCGTTGCGTATTCTGGGGGATGGGAGAGTCGTGATACTCTGCCATACCCTTTCCAGCGCCTCTTTTGCCACACAAATCGAAGCGGTGCACCATGTGCATATTGTGCATGCATAAGACATAGCTTAAAGGGCTAGTAGCCTCGCCAAAAATATTCATAAAAAAAAATAGCAAGTCATTCTAACATAATGGTGACCAAAGAGTATATATTGTATATTATGGTGACCAATGACACATGACACTGACGCATGTCATTGACATTTGAAATTGTAGTTGAGACTGAAGTTAAGGATTAGGTAAATCTTCGACAAAAAATTTAAAAAGTCGCTAGTGACTGAAGCTATCAAAAATTTTGGCAAAAAAGCTTTTATTGCATCTTTACGTATTTTTTAAATTTACGTTTAGTCATTTTTATATCGGTAGTAAATATGTTAGAACCTTGGAATAATGCAACCATTTTACCGCCTCCCGTAAACATGTTTTTAAGTAGTAAAAAAGTTGGTAAGTTAAATTGTTTAAATTTTTATTTCGATATATTCTTCATTATAGTTCTTCCGTGATCATGGCGCTTGCAACAGTGCCGAAATATCGGAAACTCAACAAATCATTACATGGTAAATATCCCGAAAACTTTAATAATAGTATTCTTCATTATGTTCATATTGAAAGAAAGTATTTAAGATACGATATCTATAACTACCAAATAAAAATCTGCAAGACTAAACTTTCCATTGTGTTGCAGATATATCCTCTATGAAGCATTCGTGCAACAACATTATCAAGATATTGTCCAAGCAGTCACCATTGCACAAAGAGAGTGCGTTATGTTCAAGATTCGTATACAAGTATGATAGGAAGTTCAGAAATGACATAGGTTATAGAAGTTTTAGAAAAGTTCACACTGCTTTAAAGAAATATTTATCTCTGAATCTTTTGAAGGATGTTGAAGGTTTTCTGTCTGCTCTTCCATCAGAGACAGATGATGAAAAATACTTACCAACTAGACAAATGCTGGAATATGTAATGCTTAGAATTATAACATTTTCTATGATAATGTTAAGGGTTTGTGTTTGTTCTAAACAATCAGCAATATTTTACTTGAACAGACTCAAGCGAGGCGAAAGTCATTGGATGAGTTTGTTGCCGTATGCATTGATGAGCCGTTTATGGTCTATGTGTAAGGTGCTACTCCAGCATTCCACCAACTGGTATTCAAACCTGTATCCATATCTGAATATTTTAGAGTTCAAAGGATTACAATTTCTTCCTGAGAACTATACTCTTCCACAAGATCTTGAGGAATGGTTGGACTTGAAAAATATTGATGACTTTGGCAGATTCAATTGGGATCAAAAGAAATTGATAAATGTGGGTAATGATTTGTTAGATGATGATGATAATGATTCTTTGTTTGACAATATTCTGAGTTATGTGAACCAATTACATAAAAATGAGTCGGAGGAAGAAGCGATAGAAGAGTTAAAACCATTAGAAAAGTGTAACACACACTTGAATAACATAATAGAACATGGTGAGACAGTATCTCGGGACAGATTAAAAATTAATAAAGGTGAATTAATAAGCAGGGAAAGTTATAAAATGGAGCAAACAGGCCAAGGTGATCTTTCCAGTGAAAGTTTTAAGGTTCTCCTCAATACACATAATATACTTACAAAAAAAATAAAAGGTAAAGCTTATGAAAATAAGTTGGATTTTAAGCAGAATAAAGATGACACTGGTGTATTTTTTAAACAAGATAACATAGTATCCATGGAACAGAATAAAATATACATAGAAAATGATAAACACTCTCACATGAAAGTAACAAATACAGTGTCACTGCAAAAGTTTATAAAAACAGAAGAAGAATTCAGAAATGAATTAAACACCCAATCACTGACTGCTCACTTGAGCCTTATGCAATGGCATGCTCTCAAAAAAGCATTACTCAAATTGTGTGATGTTCTGACTAACAGGAAGATAGACAAGAAATTCAAGAAAATATGGAAAGAAAAATGTTTAGACTATAAGTAATAAACCATAATATTATATTATTGAGTTTTATATTTTAAATAATAATATTTACAGATACAACAAATGCTACAGCACCATTTTTAGATAAATAACTTATGCAGTTTCAGGTATTTCAATTAATATAATGCATAAAACAGTATTTCAGGTACAATTGTATACAGGGATGTTTGATAATATTCTGGGTGGTACAATATTTCTGTACAAATTTATTGAAAGTGAACAAATTTTGCCACATTAAGTTAAATCAATTGTTTTAAGTGCATAGCTTCACCTTGATTGGGGCCAAGCACATCTGATAGCCTACACTTGTTGATTGACAACCAAAGCTCTGGCACTTGCCCACTTGGGGCTGGGAACTCATACGACAATCACTCCCATAAAAACCTTTTTTTAAATGAATTTTAGCAACCAATATTACTAATATTCCCTTTAACCCCGCCAGCTAAACTAAATTGATTGTCTTAGGACTGGGTTCACGTCGGTTGCATAAAGACCAGGATTCGAACCCGGGACCTCTACCGTAAGGCCGAATCCTTAACCACTAAGCTACCAAGTGATTGACAACCGGATGATATAATATGAATTGTCTTGTACTTATATGACAATACAATATGTAAAAATATTAAAGATTACACTTTACAAAAAGTTATAACTGATTCATTATTACTGAGCTGCTAACAGGTATTATATTCAGAAACTTAAAATAGAAAGCCAGCTGGTATACAATACATGAGGACCACTAAAAGACTATAAAAATATTCAAAAAATTGTAATGACTTCAATAATGTAGGCCATTTTCAGTACACACATGTGAGACTCATTATATCACATAAAAAAAAAACATTTATTAAAAAGTATACAACAGTACAAATATAGTTGTAAGTTCCCCTTAACTTTACAGGACTATTTGTGTATGGAATGTCTTATTTGGAATGTCGATACATTGCAATAATTGTGCGGTATAAAATGAATACATTGGTATGGCAATATAAGCTCTAGTACAATAGTGATAAGAATCGTTATTTCTTAGTCGTACTGGACAACTTTTGCAATCGTGCCTTCAAACCTCCTTCCTTTTTTGGTTGTGTGAGAGGCTTCCGTTCTTCTTGAAGCTTCTTGGCTTCTTTTAATCTGAAAAGTAATTATTATTTCATCATATTTATAGAAACTTAACAATCAAATAGTTTATAATGATGAGAGGTCCCATGATATGGGTGCAAAGGTAGTAAATGTTGAGACGACTGCAACCAGAGACGAATGGAAAAGCACACATGTTGCGTCAATACCAAATAAATATGGGGTAATGATGGTTATTACACAAGTACATATATTCATACCCGTTACATCTCCGAAGGGATATACAGAGGTTTATTATATTAACATCCACTTTTTTTTATACTACTATTCTTATATTGGCAGTTTAGCGCACAGCCCACCTGATGTCAAGTGGCTATCATGGCCTGCGTGGGCGGCCGGTACCTCCTTCTACGAGCAAGTAGTACCGAGCAGGTAGGAGGCGGCGGGGCGGGAGCAGGACCGGGAGCGAAAGAGACTCGTGGCCTGCGCTGCTCGCCAACTGAGGTAACTCGAGCGTCGGAGGTCGATGAAGGACCGCCGTCCCCCATGAGCGCGGGCCTGGGGGTAACGGGTGAAGCCGCCTGTCACTCTAGTTGAGGCCGGCCGCGGCGCGCCCGCCCATACCGGGAACGAGTTGGGGACTCTGAGGTCACCTCACCCGAGGAGCGCCAGATCAAGAGAGATGGCCCAGGGTCGGCCGGGGTGCGAAGGATATCCACTAGCAACCTCACCTTCGGCTTTGCACTACGACCCACAGACGGCGTGCGTTTTGTCAGTTCGAGTCCGACATAACCTCCCCCTCCGGCGAGGAGGTAATGTCGTGGAGATATTGCGCGCGAAAAAAAAGTGGATATCATGGCTTATGGACCTGTACAACACCATTTCACCAACTATGATTTAATATATAATGTTATATGTGATGTCATATGGGCAACTCACTTTTCTTTTATCGCCATTTGTTCCTCTTTCTTATAAATATCTTTGAAATCGCTACAAAATGACGTCCACAGCGAAAAAAAATCTTTCGGTTCGCAGTCTTCGGGTTTGCCACACTTCGGCGAGTACTGATAGAATTTCACGGTTGCGATGAACTTTGCACGGCACTCGTCTAAGTTTTCATATTCAGTCTTTAGTTTCTCTTCAGCTGCGTTTATAAATGCTGTCATCTTGTCTTTGAAGACCTCCAGTCTCCGTTTATTCTCGTCTCCGGATTCCTCGTTTGTTTGAGCATAGTTTTCGATTACCTTCTCCGTTTTCTCTTTGCACCCTGGATTAAAAATTAGTGAGTTGAGTTAAAAATAATTTGCTTATTGCTAGAATGAATTTTAGTTCGCTAAAATACAACATTCACTGTTTAATGTTAAATAAAACCCTATATTTGTATATTTTTATTAACTGTATTTAACGGAGGCTTCATATGATGACTAAAATTGAACACTTGTTTCTTTTGGTTCATCTGTTTCACGTGAACGGAGTCACAGATAGGCTACATTTTATACATACTACATACATTTTATGTTAGTCCACGCGTGAGCTCAGAGGAATCGGAGGCTGTGGAAAAAATGGGGACCCTGAGCTCTTGAGCAACGCCATCGATACTCTATTGTCATCCTCATACTAGTGTAGGTCCTGCCCCGCTAGACAAGCCGGCGTTTGGTGGAATAAAATGAGTAATTTATGGGATTTGACGTATATGACTGTCAAATGCGTCAAATCCCATACATTCGTCATTCTATTTCATCAAACGCCGTCCAACAAATTGCCACTTTTCTAGCGGGGCTGCTTGCTTTTAAAGCCTAGCTTCCTCAATTTCTTAACGTTTTTCTCATCCCCCGAATTTCTTGGAACTCGCGAAGAAATAAGACGGAAGCGTAATGTCCGGAGTCCGTGTGCGTCCCTTTTTCCTTCGATATAAGCTGTAAAAACAGCCTGTCATTTCCTTGCTTGACGATTTTTACCAGTACAGTATTTGGTTTTTGGAAAGAAAAATCTCCCGGTCTAATAGGCATATAGACTGACCGTCGAGCTGCGTCCTCAGCGCGGCTAGGTGCGTGGCCACGTCGGCGAAGTCAAGCGCGGCGGCTCTCGCTACGTCTCGAAAGAAAAAATCTCCCGGTCTAATAGGCATATAGACTGACCGTCGAGCTGCGTCCTCAGCGCGGCTAGGTGCGTGGCCACGTCGGCGAAGTCTAGCGCGGCGGCTCTCGCTACGTCTCGAAAGAAAAAATCTCCCGGTCTAATAGGCATATAGACTGACCGTCGAGCTGCGTCCTCAGCGCGGCTAGGTGCGTGGCCACGTCGGCGAAGTCTAGCGCGGCGGCTCTCGCTACGTCACCAGGTTCAGGCACCGGTAGTGCGCCGCCTAGGACGCCGCCGGCCGCGCGTACATACGTCCGCACGATGAAGTGTAGGAGCGTCACGTTCGACTGCTTCGACTGGAACAACCACGCGATATGACGTCATGAATTCTGGACAAGTCCTTTACAGGGGGTAGGATTGAATAACCAACCAATTGGTTGACTATAGTATGTTTTTTTTAATTTCAGATAGTAAAATGACATTACCTGTGTTGCAGGTTTATTGCAATTAAAAAATAGTCACACACTTTTTCCAATTTAATCAATAGAGCACAGATCTACTATATAAAAATAAGTCGGGTTTTCCTTCCTGACGCTATAACTCCAGAACGCACGAACCGATTTCCACGGTTTTGCATTCGTTGGAAAGGTCTCGGGCTCCGTGAGGTTTATAGCAAAGAAAATTCAGGAAAACCGACATCCACGCGGGCGGAGCCGCGGGCAACAGCTAGTAATATAATATAATTCTTATACAGATGCACAATCAGGTACAAAAAATGGTTACACTCGTAACTTCAAGAAGCAGTCAGGCAGCTTTTTAGTTCAGGAGTTATAACTAGATGGCGACATTGTTTTGGCAAGCTTTTTATAATTTTTAAGTATTAAAATTAAGTTATCAAAAATAAAACGTACACTAAACACATTATTGAGTATGACTGAATAAAACTATAAATATTCAAATCTATATTGATTCTGCCAGATTCTGTACAAATTGTAAAAGTTACAGACATAATGCACCATGCCGCTAGATAGCACAAAAATTGCACGATTGGGATTAACGCTAGGATGATGAAAAAGAGTGAAATAATGAGTTTACCTTTACATCTTTCAGCTTCGACAGTATTTCTAAACCAAATCCATCTGCTTGTCCTCTCTGTCCGTTCCCACCATTCATATAGTTGCCAAGAGTGAGAATTATAGCGAACAATTTCTTTAAATTTTCACTCGTCATAAGAAACTGAAATGTTTACAGAACATTAGAGGGAATATATAGGGGAGAAGAAAGCAACACGGACACTTGTCTTGTTATCAATATCATTTTATGTAATCAATATTGACAGCTTATATGGCGTGGCGGTAGTAGGTAGGACGCTACGCAGGAGGCGCGGGTTCAATTCCATTGTATGCATGAATATACGTATATTTGCATCGGTCTGGGTGTGTCTATGTATAATATGTATGTATTTACAAAAATTAAGTATCTGAGTATGTTTATCCACATTACAGATTCCATAACACAAGCTAGTTAAGCTATGCTTACCATGGGTCTAGATAGCGTTGTGTAAAATGTTGTGGAATATTTATCTATTTACTTTACTAAAATATATTTTTGCTTATTATATTTTCATATCTTTAAGTTTATAGGTGTAAGACGGGGAAACTGTGGTTCCCACAGCCGAGGGGGTAATCTTCGTCTAACTTTTGATACCCCACTTGATAAATTTGAGTGAATTTTTTTTAACCGCATACATTTTGGCGCCAAAAAACCAATAATATAGCTTTTGTTTATATTTTATGTACCCAAGAACACTTGGGCAATAAATAGCTTCCATTTGAGATATGAATCATTAAAATCCGTACGGTTGTTCAGAAGATATTGAGGTAAATAAGAATATTACAAACATACATACAAACAGACAAGATACGCGCGAAAAACATAACCCTTCTTGGCAGTCGGGTAAAAATAATTAGTGGCCTTCATAGTACATTTTTTCTATTGATATTGGATGAGTGTCACATAAATCTTACCCCTTTGCTAGGAATCTGGACTTCATTTTTCGCTACTTCTACATGTACGCCAAAGATATTAAGTAGGTACCTACACAGTGTACCTGTACCTTTTCATACCCATGTACCTTTTCATATAAAGATGTATGAAATCAATGTACGAAATACATAGCTCTATTGCCGCCAGTTACAGCACTGTATTTGGACTAATATACAAAAAGAAATTCATGTTAACTTACCTCACAGGTATGTTTCAAATTATCCAATTTGTGCATTGTTGTGCTAACAGCATCCTCAAATTCAGCTTGGAACATAAAACAGGATATCCGCTCAGCGAAGTTTGGTATTCCAGACAAGTCGTGTAGAAACGCTTCAGGCTTATCTAAGGGTATATCAGGCTTATTTTTTAAGTGCTCTTTAATCAAAGATAACTCTTCCTCAGAGCCACGCTGTAATAGACAAATGGGATTATATGAATATTCATTCCAAATTAAAAAAAAAAAAATTTTTTAGGCAATCGTCGAAATTGAAACTACCGAAATTCGTATTATGTGCCTTCCTTCCGGGTTTCAAAGAGGGTAAATAGATACACAAATAAAATCTTCAAAAAAAAAGCAAAACAAAATAAGTTATTTAAATTCGGGCGCAGTCGGGTAAAAATGTTGACTGTTTTGTTTTCTTAACCCATCCGAATATATTAACATACATAGTACTTATGTAAATCTCTAATTTGAATACTTTCTTTCCTTAGAAGTTCACAAATAATTTATATAACGCATTGTACTTACCAACTCATAAATTTGTTGCAGTGCCTCCAAACTGACCACAGAGGTATCAAAATTGTAAATAGCATTTTCAATCTCTGAGAATTCAACATGTAAACTCTGTGCAAGTATGCCAACATTCTGTGATCTCTTGCTGTCTAATATCTTGACTGGCTGTTTTTTTGTTTTCACCTCTATTTTCTTTTTTACAGGCGCTTTCACAACTTGTCTCGAGAACAAGTCAGTAAATTCGTCAATATTGTCCAATTTGGCTTCTTCTATCTCCAACCATAACGGTTTTAATTTACTAGTACACGCCTCTCCTTGGCTGGGTGGGGGTGGTGGAACAGCCAAAATTCGCGTCCAGTATAGTGGTTTCATGGGCGCGGATGGTTTTATTGGTGTTTTTCGCAAAGCTGTGAACAATTACCCATAATTAGAACGTCTAATAGCTTTGGAAAAGTTTAGAAATAATAATCTTTGAGAATTGGGCTTACTTGCTCTTTGAACATTCCATCCGCCTACTGGAGGTGCGGGAAAGGGGACAGGCCCACTCAACGGCGGTGGTGGCGGCGGGCCCATTCCTGGGATACTAGGAGGTGGTGGCGGTCCGCCCATCCCTGGAAATGGAGGCGGTGGTGGACCCATGCCGGGCATTATAGGTGGCGGAGGTGGGCCCATTCCAGGCATCGGTGGCGGAGGTGGGCCCATTCCAGGCATCGGCGGCGGAGGAGGGCCCATTCCAGGCATTGGTGGCGGAGGAGGGCCCATTCCAGGCATCGGTGGCGGAGGAGGGCCCATTCCAGGCATCGGTGGCGGAGGAGGGCCCATTCCAGGCATCGGTGGCGGAGGAGGACCTATTCCAGGCATTGGTGGCGGAGGAGGACCCATTTCAGGCATTGGTGGCGGTGGAGGTCCCATTCCAGGCATCGATGGCGGTGGAGGTCCCATTCCAGGCATCGGTGGAGCAGGAGAGCCGATTTCAGGCATCGGAGGTGAAGTTCCCATGTCAGGAATTGGGCCCATTCCGGACATTGGCGGTGGAGGTGGGCCCATTTCGAGTATAGGGTCTGAAGGAGGACCCTTTCCAGACATTGTTGGTGTGAGGCCTACTTCGGGCATTGGTGATTGCGATGTCTCTACTCCAGGCAGTGTTGGAGGTGTAGATGGGTCTATTTTAGGTGTAGGTAGCGGTTCTATGTTTGGCATTAGTGATGGTATATGACCAGTACTGGCCTCACGAGGGGGAGGCGAACACGGTTCTGAGATGAACGCCGATTGCGAATCTATATTCAACTTCGACTGTTTCGGTACAGACGTGTAGGTCATAGAAGGAGGTGCAGAACCGCCTAGACATGATATTGAAGTTTTGGCATTAAGAAACGTTGGGGACGATAATGAATTAGATTCTATTTTTGGTCCTAACCGTGAGTCAGAATCGGATGCAACGACTGAATTATCTTCTGATGATGATAGTTGGGGCGCAGACGGCATTATTTGAAGGCTTGGTGACTTTGATATATCCATATCAGACTTTGAAGTAGGTACTTCATTTATTTGCAAATCTGGTGAACATAAGCCTGACGTTCCCGGCATGGGTGGCGGGGGAGGGGTCATGCCTGGCAAAGGAGGTGGCGGACAGGTTACACCTTGATTGAGTTCTACTGGTGAAAAATGCTCTATAGAATTTGAGTTGGATATGCAGGTCAGTGCTGCTTGTCTTTCTGAAGTATTTTGGCAATTGTCATACCCTACAGCTCTATCAGTACTATTGTGTATGAAGCTTTTGCTTGTTTGACTTGCCTCTGTTGATGCTAGTTGGTGTTTATTGGCTGCTGTATACAGAACTTCTGTAGTTGAAACAGAAGCATTTTTGAAAATGACTTCATTCTTTAATACATCTAAGGAGCTTTTAGCACTATATGCACTAAGATCAGTTGAAGCCTGTGTGCTGAGAAATGAGACACTTGATGAACAAACACTGGTGTGTTCAGAACTCTGAGTAGATTGCCCAGTTTCTTTACTTGTTTCTGTTTCATTATCTTTGTGTTCTAATATTTCATCTTTTCTAATAGTTTTAATACAATCTCTACTTTTATTTAACTTACAATAATTTACTATTTTGTCAGATCTTACATCAGGTTTACTTGTAATATCTTTAATAGCCATCTCACTTTTATGGTCTAAACTACTTATATCTAAATTTCTATCAATATTTACATTTGTTCTTAGAGGGTCATATTCAGGTATGTTTATCACAGCTTTATTGTTTGATAGCTTATTTATTTCAATTGCAAAATTAGACGCTTGCACTTCATTGCTCACTGAGTCTGTTTTGTTTCTAACTATATTGTATTCATTTACAGAATCAAGACGTTTTTCTAAATTTTTATTGAGTGATTCGATTTGAGAGTTTATTCTGTACTTTTCCAACTGATATTCTAATTCATGAAGCTTTTTTTTCAATTGAGATATAACTACTTTTGCTTCATCAATGTCACTTATTTCCTCATTGTTATTTTGGCTGAAGAATTTGTTATTTTCCAGATCTCGTTGGTTATCCTGTGTGAAAAATGTGTGTGTGTCTTTGTCTGGAGGCCATACAGACGAGTGAAGTCTGCCTGGTGTCACTGGCTGAAGTGTTGGCACCTCCATATGAGCCCAGTAGTACATTAAATTTGGCTGGAACAAATATAAGAGTTATGTACTTAGATTTCAGAATACAAAAATACTGAATAATATAAGCTAGTAGTGACTAAATAAAAAAGGTTATCACATTGTGTTAGTGAAATTATAGTATCCAAGTCCAATTTGATGACCCACCATAGCCAAAGCCACCGGCCTAGTGGCTCAACTCACCAGGCTAAGCGAATTGCCTCATTTTGGAACAAGATTGGTGAATAATTTTCTATTGCTGCCAGTTTGAGCCAGTTTAGGTGTTTATAGTTAGCTCTTATATTTGCTAGCTTGTTCTCGAGCCAGGGGAAATGTAAAGAAATTCTCAGTAGAAGCACATATATGTTTAGTATACCTTGGGACACCTGTTTTGGATCTAGGCTGTGAGAAAACGAGGCTGTGGTGTGTGCGGATTGTTTTCTATTAATTTATGCTTGGTAACATTGAGCTCGTCTGAGCATTCCTGCTATCCTCAAAATACATCCAAGAAAGATGTACTGCACATATGGAGAACATTTTAAGCCTGTGATATATTATGTCCCGAGGTATAGATATTACAGTTGTACATAAAAATTTGCAAAATTAAAAGCATGCAAAATATTATTTAACAAGAACAGTGTTAAGGATACTGATATGGTTAGTAATTAAATGTCCATAAAGGAGAATCAAAACACCAATCTGAAACTTTTATTTAATAAATTGGAGGAAATCCAATTCGCAGTACTAACATTTTTGTATTTTTTTAGGAATGGCAAATATTATGTTTTTTTTTGTGTATGAATGAGACAACATTAAGCTAACAGCAACTTATAATTTATCATCAAAATGGATAGCATTTAGGAAGTACTGTTTTTTGAAGATTGTATTTAATTTATCAAGCGGCCAATAAAAACAAAATTAATACAGAGTTGTTAAATCTTGAAATCAACTTCCAAACAAGGTATAAATAATAGATATAGCTATTAAATTACAGGAATAACAAACTCATGAACCTAATATAATAGGAATCTCGGAAACAGCTCCAACGATTTTCATGAAATTTAGTGTACAGGGGGTTGCGGGCGATAAATCTATCTAGCTAAGATTCAGATTTAGAACATGTCCTAAAAAAATACCAAGCAAAGCTTGGTCATCCACATACTGATAATAAACATAGTAATGTAATGGCCGGTGACACTGTAAAAACTTGGACATTAGGATGCCAACATGGACAGGCAACAGCACTGTACATCTAATTATTCACCCAGGAAGGAACTATTTTTGATAGTTGTTTATACTGAATCACACAGGAATTATGTTTTGACACAGTTTTAACATTTTATGATATGGTTGCAATATCAATTTGAAGACATGATAGATGTATCAACCTATATCATGGTCATGTTGATTTGAATTAGGTAACATAATTGCATACTTGTGGAAGTTAAATCATATTAAATGTTGGCTGTTGTCTGCCTGAATATTGACTACTTTATGTACAGAAATTCAGTTTAAAAAAATATTTATCATAGTCTCAGCTATGATTTCTAGGCCTTAAATATCTTTGATAATGGCGGTTTATGAAGCAAACCATTTAAGTGTTAAGTTCACTTTAAAAATTCTATGGGTCAAGTTACAGAAATTACTTGGAGTCAGGGATCAATAGCTTTGTCACTAAAACTACCAAATTATAACAAACAAAAATAAAAAAACAAAAAAAACAAACAAACAAAAATTAAAATCTAGAACCGAGACATGCTAGTTTGGTTATTCCTTATGTTAAGTACAGAACTATTTATATTGATGATGAATGAATAAGCTATTTACCTTAAAAATATTTTCTGTAGGCGCATCTTTGTCTGATATTTGTCTCAGGACTCCAGCAGCAAGAAGATGAGTGCAATATTGTATCCCAAGGTTCCGCAGATCCTGAACACTCAGCAATGTTTTGAAGTGGCTGTTTTCTGTTATCGATGATATAAACCAGTTTAGGAGCATTTGACCTATAACACAAAAACCAGCACAAGGTGTCTATTATCCGAAAACTAATTTAGATGCTTACAAATTACAATTAAAAAATAAAACAAATCTAGCAATCACTAACATTTGCATACAAGTACAAGTTAGACATTTTTGACAACTTGCGCTTGTATTATTGTTGGTTGACACTTGACAGTTAGGGCCTGATTCTGCTAATATATAGCTAAAATTAAGTTTCGTTTCGATTCCATCTCATACTCCCAAAATGTCAAAAACGGTTCCTATTTTCGTTATACAATTTTCAAGAAATTCTTAGTTCCTAAGTAATTCTTTATTGCACACAAATAGCATAGAAGAGTACAGAGGTCATAAGCAAAAATAAAATTACAAGAAGCAAGTACAAAGGCGACGAGAAAAAAAAGAACATGGACATCGAGATTGTTTTCAACATTAGATTAAGGCAAAATTAGTTGATTTTCATTGTGATCGTTGTTGTCATATAATTTAATGTTGGCAGCCAATCGGATTGATCTCTATACATTAACAGAACTGGCCTGTATATAATAATTTATGTACAGGCTAATTCTATTAATTCGCATAGACTTTAAAATTATAAATTACTAGCTGTCGCCCGCGTGGATGTCGGTTATCGCTAGGGCTGCCATCTCCAAAATTCGTAAGCCCGGACAAAAAGCGTGATAATCCCGGCATTTTGAACTTATACACCGGACTAAAGTTTCTTCCAGTGGGGTCTAAACGCGTCGTCTGGTGCCCAGCGTGGATGGAGACGACGTTAGCTCTTGTTCCACGCACTTGGACCACTTGGGTGAAACTAGAGCTATCGGTGCGAAGGCATAAGGCCAAGAATACTGCCCCGGAACCTGACGACATGCCGATAGTTGTTCCTAGCTCTCGGGGAAGACGCTCTCGAGCCCCGACCGAGAGTGTTACGGGGTCAGTTTCGGAAAGTGTGGAACACGGGAAATCTTGTCCTCAAGGTGGGGCGCCTGGTGGACCCACCGGTAACTTATCGGCCCATAGTGTCGCTTGACAAGGTGGGAAACCTCTTTGAAAGAGTCATTGCGAAGCACCACCGTCATCACGCACATGGGTGCTCTGGCGGAGAATGTGTGTGAGTGACCCAGGGCGAGGTCATGCTAGTGGTGTCCCTGGATATTCCCACCGTGTTCAACACCTCGCACTGGAATTGCATTAGGGAGGTGCTCGTGTACCATGAACTGTCTCTCTATCTTCGGTCATAGTTGGAACGAAGCTGAGCCGTCATCTACCCGGTCATGGTCGTCGAGAAATGACATACGGTGTTCCGCAGTATTCGGTCCTGGTATCACTTCTGTCGAACATTGGATACCACTGAGTGGTGGTGAGCACGCGGACAGTGCCGCCGTCTCGTACTATGCCACGATTGCGGTTGTCCAATCGTGGAACGGATCCGGCGGCTGGCTCTCGAGGTAGCTTGCTCAAAACAAGGCCTTGTTCTGCCAGGCAATTCCGCCAGCGCCACCGAAAGGAACTAGTCTGGCACTCCTATCGGGATCAAGCCTAATACTTGATAGCCGGTGCGACTTCGGGAAGCCTATCCAAAGTCCGAACCTGCTGCCTAACATGAACGTTGGACACGTTGGACTGCTGCCGTCTCCATCTGCGAGCAAGTAATGCTCGAGAAGGAAACTGTAGAGCGGGTTCGGAGTAAGGTCTCGGTCCACACAGCCAGTGACGAGCGACAACCAGTCCAGGACAGCCTGGGGTGACGGGTGGAGTCGATTGTCACCCTAGCAGAACCTGCGTAAAAACCCTGAGGTCGATCTATTAAGCGAGATAGTCGCAGTGAAGGGGAGTTATAGCTCATACTTACATGAACTGCAGCAGTCTGGGTTTTAAATGTAGACCGGGTTTTACCCGGATTACAATTAAAGTCCGACACGGACGCTCCCCGGACGCCTTCTAAACTAGGACAAGTCCGGGGTAACCCGGACGGATGGCAGCCCTAGTTATCGCGAATCGGACTATAATTTGAGATTTAAACTATCCTATCTCTCAAGTTGGATCGAACTGCACATGGTGTGCGAATTTTATTATAATCGGTTAAGTGGTTTAGGAGTCCATTGAGGACAAACATTGTGACACGAGATTTATATATATTAAGAAGAATATTGATCTACTAACATTCATTGATATATTTTGATAAAAACAAAACGTTTTAAACTAACTTGTAGGTACCTAGTTAGTTTTATAGGTGTAAAAATAAAAATATGAAACCCATAGACCTATAATAAGGACCAATTTATAACCAGTAGTTAATCTACCTACTTAAATTGAGTGTCACAATCACAGATATCCGAGTCACAACCTCACAACTATAGTGATTAGTGCTGTGATGTGACTTATCAAATCACCTTTACGTAATAAGCATAATAATAACAAGACACATTTACGAATTTTGGTATGCGAGCTACAGGTAGTTAAGTAGGTAGCGACCAACTGCTATTAAAAGTAAATTACAGAATTTTGACCCGCTAAACTTACAGAATTTGAATATAAAGGAGTAAACAGTGGTATTAATTGTACACACGGCTGCTGTATCACTTATGTAAACACGCATTATTATCACAGACATTTTGATATCACACTCCATTTGAATTTTTTGATTTTCTCTGATTAACACAAACATCATAAACCGGTGCCACTGCAGACATTTGGTGACGTTAATTGTTAATTTTTTTAGGGCCGCATACACAACTACAGCACGGCTTTTTTGCAAACATTTCGTTGCAACACGCCGGAATCTGACTTTGGATGAGAATCCTGCTCTCAATGTGTGTCCATCGTTGTGTAGACGTAAAACACTCAGAATATCCCGTATACCATTCTTTTGTGACCGAAATTGACTGAGAAATATGACATAGTTGAATTGTGATACTGAAGCGTTAGTAAAATTCACGCGATTTGTTGACAATTGCATAGCTCTCGATTGAAATAAGAGAGCACTCTAGTCACGTATGCACACTGGTTACTAATGGGCAGTATCTTTAGCCAACGATTAACAGCGATAAGAAATTACAGTCTATTTGTTAATAAAAGATAACATTCTTATCATGATGTTCATTCACCTACCAGTTTGCGTCTGTGATTCTGTGATAGAGACGCGTCCCTGACTTCTCGAGCTATTAATTACCTATTGCTTTAACCATGCCAAATTCTTTAAATTGAGCGTTATTTAAAAATAGATTTGAACATGCGACCAATTCCTCATAGGAGTGTGATCAGCGTATAGATAGTTAGATACGTCTTAGATATTTGAAATCCGCCTATTCATCTGTCTTGGGCATTCGTTGTTTACCATAGTTCGTACGAATATTGGTAGATGGCACCACTGTCATCCCAACACGCGTGTATAGTAGAATTTGTTATTAATAAGAAACAACTACCTTCAAATTTCTCATACAGTTTGAAGTCTAGTTTGTCCGGCACAAACTTGGGCCGTATGACTTTAGACTCGGTGAGCTTGTCGAGCGTAAGGGATGCCACCTTCCGAAGGACATTCGACTCAGTCATCGGTGCGTCGCTTACGCTTGAGTGACGGCGATCTTTTTCTGAAACAACTGGATAATAATATCTATTAAAAATATATACTTAGCTAGGTAGAAAGTTATTACCAACAGCCAGGTTTAGACAGAAAAACATTTAACATAATAGGCACCTGCAGAGAATCGACGGGGATGTCATTAGCATGTTTCAGATTCTTTAATCTAGTTTAGGTTTATAGGTTTATTGAGAGATCATCTACCTACAAACAATTTTATGAAAATCTAACAATATTATTGAAGAAACCTTATATGTACTGCAGTCGCTTGAGATAATCATGGTGGAAGCGTTCACAGTAGTGCAATATGGTAGAAGTAGGAACTAGGAAGTAGTCGCGGGTGGTAGTGCAATCGACTGTGACGTCAGGGGTCACGAGTTCGATTTCCGCTCAGTGTAAATATTTGTATGAACGAATATGACTATGTATATTGATCTGGGTGTTTCCGTGTTTTGGAGAGCACGTTAGGCCGACGCGTCGGTCTCGGTTGTAATACGAACATGTATAATGATATTTTATAGGCAATGTGTATAATGTGTATAATGCAAGCATTCTATACAATACCTAGGAAATGTAAAAAATGCCGGGCTCATTCTGGCAATTTATGAAATGATATTCAATGTTTAAACTATTTTATACTTTGCCTAGGAAATGTATAGAATACCTAGGCATTGTATAGAATGCCGGGCGAAGCATAGGTGATGTAATAAATCTATTTTTTCTCTCTATGATGAGTTAGATAGATACTAATCTTTTGAGAGCTAATCCTAATTTTAACTTCCACCAGCAGACAGTGCCGATAAAATACCTGTGTTCTATTGGTAGGTATGCCTATGTACCTACGTGTTTTTTGCGTGGTTCTTTTATTCTGCATGGTCATAAAAAATAACTACGAAGGCCTAATGTGGGAGCCTTCTAACCTAACCTATCCAAGTCGGATTGTATACAATGACGGATTACATACATGTCCGGTAACATATGGGTGTCCCGAAACTCGACGTCAACCCGGGACCGGGTGAAAAGGCAAGTCATGCTGGTTGCCAGAAAAATATAAAAAAAAATCTAAGTTGCATGATTTTAAAATTACAGGCATTTTAAGAAAAAGTGCTAAATTACACACCCTGTGGCAGTCTTTTTACTCCTGTTGCCACAAAAGTTAACTTTTCCCAACAATTTTTTTTGCTTTGTAACCCTGAATAATGCGTCTCTAAACTGTAATACAAGTTTGGAAATCAGCTGCTATATCTTTCATAACAATAGGACTTATTTCTTAGAAAACAACTAAAATAACAACATTACCTAGATTTTATTAGCTTTTATTGAAAAAAAAGTGCACCACGCGAGCTTGGCAAGTTATGTCAAAAGTTGGCGCATTTAGTAAGGATTCCAAAATGGTATAATACTTGGTAAGTTGTTGCTGGTATAGTGGGCAAAAAATTTTTTTTTGTAAATTTGAAGGGCCGATTCCAATACTGAATAAATGTAACTCACTGGCACCTGTGCTTGTCTATCATAAAAACTATGAATAAACAGCTTATTCACTAAATTTAAAGTACTCTTAGTGTGTGCATTGAAATAGGCACGATGTTTTTGTAAAATTTTAATTAAAACTAAAACTAAATTTTTAATACTAAGGTTTATTTATTAAATTTACAATTAAATATTTTTATTACAGCAAATGTTCGAAATGCCCAGCGCACTATGCTCGCTCAGTTCGAGAATATCTCGATGAAGGGTTTCCCGGAAGATGGATCGGACGTTCTGGACCAATCTCGTGGCCGGCCCGTTCACCGGATTTAAATCTATTGGACTTTTTTTACTGGCGAGCAGTCAAAGAAAAAGTCTATTCAAAGGCAATCGAAAACGAATTTGAACTACGGCAAAGAATAGCCGAAGCAGCCGTTTTCTTAAATAATGGACGATTCGCCCGAAAAATAGCTCGATCTCTTATAAAGAGATATCGGGCTTGTTTTGCTGCCGAAGGAAGGCATTTCGAACATTTGCTGTAATAAAAATATTTAATTGTAAATTTAATAAATAAACCTTAGTATTAAAAATTTAGTTTTAGTTTTAATTAAAATTTTACAAAAACATCGTGCCTATTTCAATGCACACACTAAGAGTACTTTAAATTTAGTGAATAAGCTGTTTATTCATAGTTTTTATGATAGACAAGCACAGGTGCCAGTGAGTTACATTTATTCAGTATTGGAATCGGCCCTTCAAATTTACTAAAAAAATTTTTTTGCCCACTATACCAGCAACAACTTACCAAGTATTATACCATTTTGGAATCCTTACTAAATGCGCCAACTTTTGACATAACTTGCCAAGCTCGCGTGGTGCACTTTTTTTTCAATAAAAGCTAATAAAATCTAGGTAATGTTGTTATTTTAGTTGTTTTCTAAGAAATAAGTCCTATTGTTATGAAAGATATAGCAGCTGATTTCCAAACTTGTATTACAGTTTAGAGACGCATTATTCAGGGTTACAAAGCAAAAAAAATTGTTGGAAAAAGTTAATTTTTGTGGCAACAGGAGTAAAAAGACTGCCACAGGGTGTGTAATTTAGCACTTTTTCTTAAAATGCCTGTAATTTTAAAATCATGCAACTTAGATTTTTTTTTTATATTTTTCTGGCAACCAGCATGACTTGCCTTTTCACCCGGTCCCGGGTTGACGTCGAGTTTCGGGACACCCTGTATAACATAATTTACACATTGCCTGATCCGCTTCGGCATTTAATACAATACCTAGGCAAAGAATGAAATTAATCGTATTATACACATTGCCTGAACGCCTTGCCTATGACATATATAATTCTATGTATGGCAATCGTTACGGATAGTCCTAAAAGTGCGAACGGTCTAACTGTAATTCTTTGATATCGGCAAGGGGTTGTGGAGGTCATATGTCAGATTGCTTCACGGAAATATCGAAGTTCAATCGCCTTGCATTTCGACTTGAAAAAGCGGACCCCGGACTCCAAAGTAAAGTTCTCTGATGCGACCGAGACACGACGCTGTTATGATCACACCCAGCGAGACGTATTTGATGACAATGGCTTTCAATATTGGGCTACAGACAGTCGCAACTGTTTGTGACAGTAGGTAGGTACTGAAATCTTTACGAGATCAGCCCCTCTAGACAAGTGACAATTCGTTGGCCGGCGCGTGATGTATGGACCGTAGAAAGTAAGGAGGAACATCTCACTGTATTTAATGACCACTGAAAGAAAGCAAATTAATGTGGCAATGGCGCTGTAGTAGAAAGTGGAAGAATTTTTCAATTTAACAACTTTTTAGAGTAAATTAAAAAAAAGGAAACAAAGGTTTTAACGAACAGTATAAAAATTTAAAATATAAATAATGGAATAACAATTAATATTTTTAATTTAACAATTTTCAACCCAGCACACTTCACTCTGTTTATAAATTGCAAAATCATATCATTTTCATTTCCTAGATACACTAGCGCTATTTCAGTGAGAGCTCGAACAATAATTTGCTGTTTACAAGTGGTCAATTTTTCAACAAATCACACATACAAGATCCTTACTTTCTACCCTCTATAGTTTGATGGAATAGAATGACGAATGTATGGGATTTGACGCATTTGACATGCGTTATCGACTGTCATATACGTCAAATCCCATACTTTCTTAATTCTATTCCACATTCCACCAAACAGCAGCGGTCAATGAATTGCCACTTGTCTAGAGGGGCTGTAGGTTGATAGACTGGTATGATTTTAGATAATGGACCCTTTTATGGACATGCCCAATTTAAACTCTAGTTCGATTAACTGTGCGTCATATCGAACTGTACTTGTACTTCCTTTACAGTCGGCTAAAATACAGTCAAGCAAGTACTGTACTCTATCAAGGTTAAACAACACAAGAACAGGTGATCAACTTATGTAAGTATATACATTTTGTAAATAGGTAAAACATACAGTCGAGTTATTTGTCTAACGACGTTAAATCCTTGTATTAAAGCTGAAAATTGAATGTAAAATTGTATTCAATTGACTTCTGACGCTGTGCGTAAAACATCAACAAAACTGGTTACTTCCACCATTGTGATTAGTATATACATACACAGTTACGCACAGTGTACTCAGTCAAATGTAGGTAGGTACGTACATAAAGTACCTTTGTAATGTATCATCTCAATATGTAGGTGAATTACAAACCTACATAACGTAGAGCGGAGATAGAGATGATTTGTGATTGCAGATAAGGTATCAGCAAATAGATGTACTTTTATGTAAAAAATATGCCTATACTCAGTCAAGTATGACTGTATGTTATCGACTATTGACTGTATTTTTTATTTCAATCAGTTAGAATATAGGCATAGGTAACTATTGTGTTGTGACTTCTATACCAATACCTGTAGCAATTGACGTATGGATAATAAACAAGCCGTAAGTAAGTAGGTACCTAATGTGACTTTCTATATCAATTCTATCGAAAATCATAAGCATAACAGTGAATGAACTTATAGGCGCGCTCATATAATATTATACTAATTACCGCAATACAAAACTGACCGTTATCTAGCAAAGTGAGTGATGGTTCCACTGGAGGGAGCTCTACTTTCCGATGTTTTGATACAGTGAACGAAGTCTGTCCCGCACAAGCCTTCAGCCGGTTGTCGCGGAAATCATGATCGCACTCGTGTGTCCTTCTCTCTAGAATTTCTTCCCTGTTATCACCACACAACCCCGAAAATACAGTTCCCATAACCTTTTCATTCTCGGCTTTGTCAGTACTGTCATCGAAAACGTCATTTTTTTCTTCTTTTTCTATATCGTCTGCGGACAGCGAGGAGGTGGCATCCTCTTGCGGCATATCTACGGTCATGGTGGGAACACTCGCGGGCACATCCAACAGGGAGGGTGTGAGGGTTCGCGGCAGGTCGTCGGGTGCGCTGTCGCTCTCGGCGGAGTAGTAGCACTGGTTGAGCTCGACGGCGAGCGGCGTGAGCGGGTCCGTAAACACTGACTCGGAGTTGGAGTCGTTCGCGGGTGAGAGCGCCGGTGGAGCGACGGCGGCGGGCGACTGGTCGCGGGTCGGTGACCGCGGCTGGGCACGCGGCTCGCACCTGGTCACCGTTACCTCTGACTGCACGCTCGGCGACTCCGCGCCCTTCCCCTGCCGAGCCAATGTTTTGAACACGCACTCGACCATATCGTTATCTGATATTTCAATTGGTTCGGTATTATCGGAATCTGGCGTTTTATCAAACTCCTTGTCAATCACCTCTCGTTTGGCATCGCTTTTTTTTCGTCCATGTTTTTTACTGTCCCTTCCTTTTAAATTTCTGATGAAATGTTTACCCTTTGCAGGTGATTTTCCTGTTTTAGATTGTTTTTCGTTGGCTTGAGTGTTTCCCATGTTTAAAAGACACTACGGTCATTCATCACATAAACTTCATATATTTATTAAAGCTAATGCTCAAACAGAGAAAAATATAAAATCTAAGGAACTCACAGCCTTCCATTACCTAAATACATTTCAACCCCCTACACATGCGCAGTTTTCTTTTGCTCGATCAATATTTTGGATGCGTACAATTTTATAACGTACATGCATAAGGAAGCATTCCGTAAAGTTTAAAGAATAATAAATAAAATGATTGTGTGAAATGATAGTTCTATTAATAATTCGCATTATTTCAGTGGTACAACACCCACTGCGTTTTTCTGGAAAAGCGCGGGTTGTTTAGTGGTTTATGTCACTGTCAGACTGCGATTTTGAGATTTTCTAATTCAGTTTCATCTCGCTAGATGGAGTAAACAGTATCATAGTCAAAGTAAAATACAAAGAAAGGTACATACTTAAAAAAAGTATACCTAATTCTTTTAAAAACCCTAATTAAGTAGTTATAATATAATGGAAGCTGAAATCCTAATTCTACTAATATACACACATCAAAAAACTTTTTTTTTTGATGTGCTTACAAATTTTAGGATGGTTCTTCACATTATAACGTTATATTTTATTTTCAAATTTTAAATTATAAAATGAAAATTTATTGTGAAAGAATAGGACAATTTAATACAAAGTATGGCCTCCTCTGCTATTCAGAACTTGTCGGCAACGATTATTCATTGAATTAATGAGACTGTTTATGTCATCTTGCGGTATTCGCTCCCAATGGAATTGTGGCAAATCCTTCAGCTGTTGGGTTATTGTCACTCCGTCCAAGTCCTTGAAAACACCTCTCTGGAGCATGTCCCATGCGTGCTCGATGGGGTTGAGGTTTGGCGATTGTGCAGGCCAGGGCAATACCCGGATGTTCTCCGTTGCCAAGTATTCACTGGTTCGCCGAGCTATATGTGAACGTGCATTGTCATGCATTAACATAAAATCGTATTCAAAGGTTTGTGCAAATGGATGGATATAAGGTTCGAGAATATCCTCAACGTAATTTTCAGCGTTCATGTTTCCATTTACAAAAACGAGCTCAGTTCGCCTGTTCTTCATAATACCCGCCCATACCATAACTGTTGAGCCGCTGTATGGATGAAGTTCCTGAACGCACCTGAGCCTTTCAGTATTTCCGGGCCGACGGTACACTCGCACCCTTCTTGTATCAGGCCTAAACCCGAATTACGAATCATCGGAAAACATAATTTTATCCCATTGTTCCTGGGTCCATGTCATGCGTTCTCTACACCATTCATTTCGACGAGTGCGATTCCCGTGACGTATCGGTGTGCACCTGATTGGGCGTCGAGCTCGTAGGCCGTACTTATGCAGTCGTTTTCGCACAGTTTGGGGACTTACATCAACACCACTTGAATTTTGTAGCCTCAAACTTGTCTCTCGAGCGGTTAACATCAGCTGGCGTCTTGCAGTCAGTTGTATGTACCAATCTTGCCGAGTGGTTGTACGTTGTACTCTTTTTACGGCCTGGATGCTGTTCAGCGGGATCTCCTGTATTATTGTAGCGCTGCCAAAGACGACAAATAACACTTCTATCAATGCCAAAATGAGAATACCTGAGATTGATTACTTCCCGCTTGCAACATCCCTACACCTCTTTGCATTTCATGTGTCATCAAATGACGTCGCTCCATAAGTTCTGCATCGTCTAAGCTCAAATTTGTAGTGCGGACTAGGGAGGGACCAGCAAGTTTAGCTCAGCTAAGTTTCTTTTTTCACGCTGGTAGATGGCGCTGCAATTGGCTATAGGATTGATATACGAATTTAATCCCGAGCGAATCCGGGACTCCGGCCGCTAGTCTTACTTCCTACCCTACTAATAAAATTAATTAGAATGTTTGTGAAGATTTTTACATTGTTATAAAATTAGGGGAGAGTGGGGGAAACGGATTTTACTTGCCATCATTTCGGAGATGGCGCCACTTGTAGTGCCAGTCAACAACGCGGGAGATGCGGACGTAGGTACTTCTTAAGCAATATTTTACATGTTTTTGATGTAATTTTTCTGTTAAATTGGTGTTGTTTTTTGTTCTGTCTAAAATAGTACTTTAAATTTTACATCTTGGAATATTCACATAATAATCAGCTAAATGACAAGCGCTGCATGCAGGTTGCTTTAAAGCGGTCGTTCTGGAAGTCCATAGGAAAGGCCTATGTTCAACAGTGGACTATGTGCAGCTGATATGATGATGATGAAATGACAATTACTCAATCAGCAAAATAAATATAATCAACACTTTTTTCCATATTATTGTTTTAGATGTAAAGACGACTCCATGTCGGAAAATCTCGAACGATCGGCTTTACCCCCCTTTCTTTTATTGGTTCTCCTTTTATGTATATTTTATTATTGTTACAGATGCCTCGTAATTATAAAAGGAAGACTAAAACGATGTACAGTCTTGAAGGTATCAAAAAGGCTATCTAAGGTTCTAAAAAAATTGAAGAATAGGAGTTATAAAATGTGGTCACCGGCTTTAATAATGTTAGTACATAAATTACCGCACTTGGTGTTCGTTTTTGCCTGACTAACATCGGGTTAACACAAAGGCGGAGATGCGAATGTTGGAATAGATGTGTGGTGTGACGAGAATGGACAGAATAAGGAATGACTATATTAGAGGAAGTCTGAAAGTGGCACCAGCGAATGAAAAATTGAGAAGCGAGCGACTGTCGTGTTACATAACATAAACTCACGCCTTTATCCCCGAAGGGGTAGGCAGAGGTGCTAGCACCCACATTTCGCCGGTTTATGTTTCGGTCCCAATATAATAGGTGGCGAGCCTATTGCCATTAACTGGGCACATATAAACGTGCGATAAATACACACATAACTTCGAAAAACATCGAAAAGTCATTGGTGTGTTCCATGGAAAACCTGGGATCGAACTATGTTATGGACATATTATGAGAAGAGATGAAAGTAATGTTGTAATAAAGGGTTGAAAGTATGAATGTAAAACACACTTAAGTAACTCTTTGATCAAAATCCACTATTTTATGTAAGTTTTCCCTTAAGTGTTCGTGTTTCCCCACTTTCCTCTACGCTGAAACGGCTGAATGGATCTACCTTTTGGTGGGTAGGTACAAAGTTAGATTGTAGTCCTAATCTGAAATAATATTATAAATATATTCATTCATAACAAATCTACTTTTTATACCTGGGATAGGTGCACACGGGCGGAACCACGGGTGATACCTCCCTAGGTAAACACTTAGCCTAGATGAGACGATATTCTTAGCAATCCATGGATTCTCCGTGCGGGTGCCGGGTCCATCGCGTTGCTGAGTTGGGAACTCAGGACAGTGCCTGGGACTTGCGACCCAAGTGTAGGTTTAGAAGGGGCCCCTTTTGTTGATGTACATCAACACTCACCTTCACTACCCAAGTTCCCCTCCCTGCCTAACCAAATTTGATACGAACCTACTAGTGCCGCTTTAGACATTCGTCCTAGTAATGAGCTTATTGTAGCTCTCGATAGGCCTAGATCTTTAAGTAGGTTATAGAGAGATTTAGCTGGTATACCTCTCGCTCCCACTTCTACTGCATACAAATTAACCACGTAACCGTTTTTGATTAATTCGTTTGTGAGATCATAGTATTTATTTTTCTTAAGTGTGTGGTCCTTCGGTATATTTGTTTCCCACGGTACAGTAAGTTCCACAAGGACCACATATTTAGTCGTTTTTGAGTAGAGAAATATGTCCGGTCTAGATGACGAAACCCCAACATCCTCCGGAATTTTATAGTGCTTTTCATACGTGTCGATTAGGAGAGTCCAATCTGGGGCAGTATCTAAGATTGAATAAGGTTTGTTCCTGGATTTTATGGATGAACCTTCAGACACAAAGTTGATATGACGTCTGTTAGTAGTCAATCCTTTTTGGGCTCTAGCTACTGCCAGACTCATTGCTTCGCGTATGATGAAAAGCACTTTATCGTGGCGGCGTGAGTATTGGCCTCTATCAAGAAGCACCCTACATCCTACTAATATGTGCCTAGCCGTCCCTATTGCCTCACCACACGTATAACATTGTTTTTCTGTGGCTTTCCCCCACCTTACCAGATTACTCTGGTCTAGAAGGGTCATCTGAAAGGCGTTGAGATAGAATTTTACGTGTGGTACCTATTAATGGCAAAAAAATCTATGGATCTATCCTACAGGAGTCGGGATCACAGTAATATGGATTGAAAAAAGTTATCAAACGAACAGTTGGTTTTACGTAAATCCATTCTTGTACCTCTTTTGTGAAGGTATTATAACTTTTACTGGAGGCCGATTACAGAAATCTCACAATAATGCTTTGATGATTCATATCGTTTTTGTTTCGTTATTCGCCCGTGAAATGTCGTTTGAAATGAATATTGATGATACGTACTTACCTACCTGAGAAGCGTTAAATATTGTGTGATCGATAAAAATAATTACCTATATACCTACATACCGATCTTATTGTTCACATGGTTTTTAAGAGCAGTGATTGCGTGCAGACGTAATTCCTGGTTTCATTATCGGGTTGGACTAAGAGCTCTGTCTCGTTAGGACGCTATAGCGTCGTCGTCGGCTACGTATCCAAGCAGTTAATATTGTAATGTTATGGTAACTAACTCACTTAGTGACAGCTTGGCAACTATACATTTCAATATTAACTGCTGCAGCCTTAGCATGACGGCGTTAACATACCTATCTCTTCGCTTCTCTTCGACCAAAGAAGTTAATGAATTAGGTATGTCTACATCATGACATTTAGGTCACGTGACAGATATCTCAATTTAATCTCTGTCCGCCATGCTGCGGCTACTGGGATACGTAGCTAGCCGGCGAAGTCGCTTTGGTGTCCTAGTGAGGCAGAGCTATAGTAGTTGCTGCTTTTTAGCTTGAAAATTGTCAGCAGTAACTAAAATCAGGACACGTGTGCGGTATACAGCAGCATATTGGCTAGACCACTTTCATAGTGAAGTGACTAGACAAGACACGGGCGCGAAATGGGGATGCCGACGCAAAACTAATTGTAGATGGCAGCAGCATATGACCAAACAACAATAACCACGGAGGACAGAATACCTTCTCCATGACAATAACCAACCAACTGTGACAATAACAAACTCATAGCTGTCAGATTTGAAGAGACAAACAATGAAATCCTATGAAATCTACGTAGATGACAGCTAACATTGGCCATTGCGAGGCGCCCTCTGTAGGGATAAAAGTGCAGGCGGCATCCCCATTGTAGCTGGTGTCTTCACTAAACGGTTTAGGTTTCCTCACAAGTTACGAGTAGAAGTTTGAACTTTTCGGGAATGTCTCTGTAGATATTATTTCAAATGGACTACGTTTTCAATTGTTAGATAGGTATAAGGTTTGCTGGTCACTGGTCACGAGGGTTTCCGGGGCTGTTTGTAGGGCCCAGCCGGCCCTTTGATAGCTTCGCTAGTACCCACTTTTATTCAGTAGGTACCTACTTAAATATCATAGTTGTTAAATTAAAATGTACAGCCTGATTGACACTCAAGGCATGAAAATAGAAAATAGTAAACTGATCTATATTTTATAAATATAAACAGTATGTATATTTTAACATTGCGCAATACATTTTCACGACCTTTTAGAGTGTAAGAGTAGCAATCAATCAATCACTTCGTTTGGCAAGCGTTTTCATAAGTTAAGTTAAAGATCAATGAGGTCAACAAGCTTACGGTATTTTGAAAATTCTGTATTCTTTATTTTTATTTCTTATTCTATTATTCTTATTCATGCCTGTGTTAATATAGTTATAAACACTTTCGAGACCCAACCCGACCCAGCAGCGAAGAGTCATCGAAACTTTGGTAAAGTTTACAAGCAACGATTGACAAAAAAAAAACTGAAAAAGTATGAATGATGAAACTAATTTATAAACATTCCTCCAAGATCAAGACACAATTGACAAAAGAGGAATAAAGTACGACTGTATAAGTCAAGCAGTTAGCAGAAAAATATTATTAGGTACAATATTTTCTGGAACATAACTCGAATATTATATTCAACCAACGACACCTCTGTTTTATCACAGCAACAAGTGGTGTGAGATTAATCCTGCTCTCTTTTGAGAAAATTGAGCTATTGAGTGCCTACCTAGCTTTTTTTTATTAATCCTAAGTCCTGCTAATTCAAATCAGATGTCTTTTTTGACCTCTATTCAATGTGGGTCATATAGGTAATTGGAACCCTAAAAATAAGGTTGCCAACATTTTTTTGTCTGAATATAATATTTTTTGGAACAAGCTATAAAAAATATAGCACGCTCCAAAAAAATATAGTATACTAGCTGTCGCCCGCGGCTCCGCCCGCGTGGATGTCGGTTATCGCGAATCGGACTATAATTTGAGATTTAAACTATCCTATCTCTCAAGTTGGATCGAACTGCACATGGTGTGCGAATTTTATTATAATCGGTTAAGTGGTTTAGGAGTCCATTGAGGACAAACATTGTTACACGAGGTTTATATATATTAAGATTAGTAGGAACTATGTAAAATAATTTAGGAACGAATTGTAGCGATAAGGCCGCCCTTTGTACTTTGGTGTACAATAAAGATTTATCTTATCGTATCTTATAATATGGTAAGTTAGAGTATGGTAAAAATTACCAATTTCGTGAACTGAAGGAGGCCGCCACTTTTTCTTCAATAATGCAAAATCGTACTAAATTATCTTTGATTTACTATAAAATGTATGCATTTGACAGTGACAACTGTAGTTCCTATTTTCGCCATTTCATGGAATCGTTGATTTAACTAATTAGGAGCGGATTATGGCAGGGACATGTACCATTACACGTTATAGTTAAGTATGTTAAATATTGTCATTTTTTTTACTGCAAATCAAAGAAACTTTAGTGCTATTTGACATGTCTAGATTCCCCGACTTCTTGGTTTCACTATACACGCAAAATTACATTACAGGATCGGTTTTTAACCGACTTCAAAAAGGAGGAAGTTCTCGGTTCGATGAGTATTTTTTTAAATAATTTATTAGTTTAAGTGTTGCGAAATATAAACATTGAAATAAGATTTACAACTGAAATATAATATTTTCGCGTACTTTATATTTCTTCAACATAAAATAATATAATAGGTACGGTTGGCAACCCTACCTGAAATGTCTAACTAGACTAATTACAGAACTTCGATATCGCAAATTGGTCAAATGGCAGTCACTCACCGAAACTATCGAAGTTCATTCACATCACAGGAACGACTGGAAAACCGATCTCCACTGAATTGGGAAAGTCTCGGAGAGTGACAATTAGGTACCTACCTACTTACTATATGATTTAACTAGCTGTTGCCCGCGGCTCCGCCTGCGTGGATGTCGGTTATCGCTTAGTGTTGAGTCAACATAGTAGCTTTTTGCATGCAGTCTCAGCTCGATCGGTTTAAAATTGACAAAGTTTCATACAAACTTTCATCCCCTATTTTATCCCCTTGGGGGTAGAATTAATCGAAATCCTTTCTTAGCGGATGCCTACGTCATAACATCTACCTGCATGCCAAATTTCAGCCCGATACGTCCAGTGGTTTGGGCGCGCGTGCGTTGATAGAGCACTATGTCAGTCAGTCAGTCACCTTTTAGTTATATGTATTTAGATATGATTTAATTACGACCATTATTCATGTAAGTTACCAATAAACAATACAATATATAGTATACAAATATATACAATAACATAGCAATGGTCTTTTATAAACAATGTTTTGCATATAGGTAACTCATTCATATTCAATTCGTAAGTAAAATATGCTTCGTTAAAATCGGCCGCTTGGTTGCATCTCGTACTTACAATAGGTAGTGAAAAATTCTGCGATTTGAATCAAAGCTCACTGCCAACTGCCAAGCATTCAAACACAAACTACGTCGATAAAAAGCTATGCACTGAAAAAAATGTCGTATTGAAAAAGCTCCCATGTAAATGAGGCTTACTTAAGTCCTTTATTTTTTATTTATTATTTACCCTTACTTATGTTATAAATTATCGAGCATTGAGTTAAATCGTGCTATAAAAATTCGTGAAAAAAATATTAAGTAGGTCGTTGTACCATTTTTACTGATAGAACTGAAAATATAAATAGTACCTATCTAGTGGTGCTTCTTAAATGCAGCAAATATGTAAAGAAAGTAACTCCATTACAATCATGGTAGATATTATAGTGTCGCGTGTCATTATATGCACATTTTTGTTATATAATATGATCTTTTAGCATCCTAAAGAAAACTGGCTATATCCATGTCAATGCGCACAATGTCCGCACCGTGCAATCCGACTTGGATTGATTAGGTTAGTGCTTTGTCATTCGCCTTCGTGGTTATTTTTTTATTCAAACAAAACCACCCAAAAATCTTGTTTTCAGGATTTTGAACTTCAGGATTTTGTACATGGGATTTTGTACTTTCAGTATTTTGAACATTCGGTATTATAAGTTTCAGGATTTTGACTGTAACCTTTTCTTACATATAGAAATAGTTAATTATAGTAATCGAAGTCGACGGAGCTTCACGAGACTCCTAATTCCTTGAGCGTTATCACAAGAAAACCAGATCTCGTAGTGACCTCCGCCGACCATCTAAACTAATCTATTCTTGTCGGGGAGAGCGGCGATCAAGAGCTCACTTCGTTCGCTCCCGTGCATCATTACCTGGCTCATAATGAACATTGACCACGTCATCGTAGTGTATGTTGACAGTCACCGATGAATGACTGAAATTATCATGGAAAGGATAAATAACGGACATCTACCAAGATCCACAGCTACCAGTGAATCGTAACGTACACTGCATTTCGGACACTCGCAGTAACATATATTTAAACACTAACAATTTATTAACTTTGTTAACTTCAGTAACAGCCATTCTAAAGTATAAGAACTATGACAGTACATTGAATAGTATCAATTTAAATTCGTTAAGTAACGGTATCTCTTGATTCAAAATTTGAGGGTTCATTATTTAAATACAGAAAGTGTCCTTAAGACAGAACATTGTAGGTAAGGTTAACCTACTCTACCCAATAGAGTGAATAGAAAAAAGTTATAACTTTTCTTAAGTGTGAATTTAATTTTGGATTCAGTGGTCTCGATTCCTACTTCTTTGGAAGTGGCTATACGTTTGTAAATTGATCAATGTATGAGATTGACATACGTTGACGACTGTCATAAACGTCAGAATACTTGTTAATCTCATACGTAAATGTGTGAGATTGACAAAATGCCCGCCAACGAATTGCTGTGTCTAGGGGCAGAAGTATGTTATATGTACCTACCCTTCGTGCCTATGGGTATCTTTGTTTTCTGAATGAGTCCCACCCCTAAAACATAGTAAGGGTTTTCCTTTATCGTCTAGAACCATTATCATTCGCTCGCTCGAACATAAATGCAACCCAAGTCATATTAATCCAAATATATAGTGCTTAATCGTATACCGAACCACTATTAATAAGCGAATTAAAACATTTTCCTCGCTGTTTGAATTAGTTTTTGTACCTATTCATTTTGTGACAGGAATCCTTTAACGAAAAATCAAGTCAAAAATAATGACGCTCATTTTGTTCAATCTCCGCCTTACAAGTTACATTGTCTGCGTTAAAATTGTGTCAGATTTCTTTTGCTATTCATTACTTTTTATTTTTTTAGCGATTATGGTACACGGGCATTCAAATTGTAGGTATCTGAACGGTTAACGTGATCTATGATAAAGTACCTAATGTTACCCGTGCCGCGTGCGTAACTGCTCACGTAGTGAAAGAGGACTAGGGATAGGGAACGAGGTAACTAAGGCAGGCAAAACCTACAGCAAAATATGGTGTAAGATCTGTACTTACAACACACGAACATAATAAAGATTTTGACTTTGACTTTGCACCAAGAAGTCTCTGTTATCGTGCGGGTTTTATCGTAAACGTATCGAAAGAATAGAGCATTGCGATTGGTTCACAGTACGTAGGTGGCCAATCGTATTGCTCGGTTCTCGGGATACATTTACGTTATGAATTCGATTATAATTCGTGCTCGGGGCATAGTATCCCTAGCACGGAAAACTATCGTAAGCGTATCGAGAGACTATGGTCCACAGTAGGCAGGCGGCCAATCGCAATGCTCCGAACTCTCGATATCGATTTAAAAGAGTTAAGTTATAATTTATTTAGAAAGGAACTAAAGGACATCTTGATTTCACAATGTTATTATGACATAGATGTTTTTTTAAATGATAACTTATGATGATTGACATAATGTTTTTTTTAAATTGTAGTATGAATGTTTTTGACGATATTTTAATTGACTTAAATTTTGACGTGATTTTGACATGAAATGATAAGGTTATATTTTTTTTAAATGTTTGACATAATAAGGTATCTATATAAATCCATACTAATATTATAAATGCGAAAGTAACTCTGTCTGTCTGTCTGTCTGTCTGTCTGTCTGTCTGTATGTTACGCTTTCACGCCTAAACCGCTGAACCGATCTTGATGAAATTTGGAACAGAGGTATATTAGAGCTTGAGAACGGACATAGGCTACCTTTTATCACGAGAAAGGGGGTTTAAGGGGGGGAAATAGGGGATGAAAGTTTTTATGAAAGTTTGTCATTTCTGAAGATATCTTAATGAAATTTGGTACAAAGGTAGATTAGAGCTTAGGAACGGACATAGGCTACCTTTTATCGCGAAAAGGGGGGTGGAAGGGGGGGGACTAGGGCCTTGGGAGAAAAGTTTGTCATTTTTGAAGATTTCTTGATGAAATTTGGTACAGAGATAGTTTAGAGCTTGGAAACGGAAGTAGGCTACCTTTTATCGCGAAAAGGGGGTAGAAGGGGGGGGGGGGGGGTGACTAGGGCCTTGGTATGAAAGTTTGTCATATTTAAAAATTTCTTGATGAAATTTAGTACAGAGATAGTTTAGAGCTTGGGAACGAACATAAGCTACCTTCCATCGCGAAAAGGGGGGAAGAAGGGGGGGACCAGGGCCTTGGGATAAAAGTTTATCGTTTTAGAAGATTTCCTGATGAAATTTGGTACAGAGATAGTTTTGAGCTTGGGAACGAACATAAGCTACCTTCTATCGCGAAAAGCGGGGAAGAAGGGGGGGAGGGACCAGGGCCTTGGGATAAAAGTTTATCGTTTTAGAAGATTTCCTGATGAAATTTGGTACAGAGATAGTTTAGAGCTTGGGAACGGACATAGACTACCTTTTATTGCGAAAAGGGGGGTAGAAGGGGGGGGACTAGGGCCTTGGTATGAAAGTTTGTCATATTTAAAGATTTCTTGATGAAATTTAGTACAGAGATAGTTTAGAACTTGGGAACGAACATAAGCTACCTTCTATCGTGAAAAGGGGGGAAGAAGGGGAGGGACCAGGGCCTTGGGATAAAAGTTTATCGTTTTAGAAGATTTCCTGATGAAATTTGGTACAGAGATAGTTTTGAGCTTGGGAACGAACATAAGCTACCTTCTATCGCGAAAAGGGGGGAAGAAGGGGGGGGGAGGGACCAGGGCCTTGGGATCAAAGTTTATCGTTTTAGAAGATTTCCTGATGAAATTTGGTACAGAGATAGTTTAGAGCTTGGGAACGGACATAGACTACCTTTTATTGCGAAAAGGGGGGTAGAAGGGGGGGGAATAGGGCCTTGGGAGGAAAGTTTGTCATTTTTGAAGATTTCTTGATGAAATTTGGTACAGAGATAGTTTAGAGCTTGGAAACAAATATAGGCTACCTTTTATCGCGAAAAGGGGGGTAGAAGGGGGGCGGACTAGGGCCTTGGGAGGAAAGTTTGTCATTTTTGAAGATTTCTTGATGAAATTTGGTACAGAGATAGTTTAGAGCCTGGGAACGAACATAAGCTACCTTTTATCGCGAAAAGGGGGAAGAAGGGGGGTACCAGGGCCTTGGGATAAAAGTTTATCGTTTTAGAAGATTTCCTGATGAAATTTGGTACAGAGATAGTTTAGAGCTTGGGAACGGACAAAGACTACCTTTTATTACAAAAAGGTGGGTTGAAGGGGGGGACTAAGGCCTTAGGATGAAAGTTTGTCATTTTTGAAGATTTCCTGATGAAATTTGGTACAACGATAGTTTAGAGCTTGGGCACGAACATAGGCATTGAAGCTTGGGAACGAACGTAGGCTACCTATTGACGCGAAAATGGAGGCATGGGGGGGGGGGGGGTAACAAGGGATTAAAGTTTGACAGCTTTGAAGATGTTGGTACAGGGATTAATTAGAGCTTGGTAACGGACATATGCTACCTTTGATAGCGAATAATGCGGTAAAAGGGGGGGAGGATAAGGACTAGATAGTAAATATGAAAGTTTGTCATTTTTGATAATATGCTGTAAAGGCGTATAGGGAGGCGAGTGGAAAGATGAATGTAGTGGCGAGTAGAGATCGAATAGAGAGTTGAGTTGAGGTGCGAGTACCTATCTACTCGCACCTCTACTCAAGTGTGGAGAGTCAAGTAGACAGGTGAAAAGGGGGGAAGAAGGGGAGGGACCAGGGCCTTGGGATAAAAGTTTATCGTTTTAGAAGATTTCCTGATGAAATTTGGTACAGAGATAGTTTTGAGCTTGGGAACGAACATAAGCTACCTTCTATCGCGAAAAGGGGGGAAGAAGGGGGGGGGAGGGACCAGGGCCTTGGGATCAAAGTTTATCGTTTTAGAAGATTTCCTGATGAAATTTGGTACAGAGATAGTTTAGAGCTTGGGAACGGACATAGACTACCTTTTATTGCGAAAAGGGGGGTAGAAGGGGGGGGAATAGGGCCTTGGGAGGAAAGTTTGTCATTTTTGAAGATTTCTTGATGAAATTTGGTACAGAGATAGTTTAGAGCTTGGAAACAAATATAGGCTACCTTTTATCGCGAAAAGGGGGGTAGAAGGGGGGCGGACTAGGGCCTTGGGAGGAAAGTTTGTCATTTTTGAAGATTTCTTGATGAAATTTGGTACAGAGATAGTTTAGAGCCTGGGAACGAACATAAGCTACCTTTTATCGCGAAAAGGGGGAAGAAGGGGGGTACCAGGGCCTTGGGATAAAAGTTTATCGTTTTAGAAGATTTCCTGATGAAATTTGGTACAGAGATAGTTTAGAGCTTGGGAACGGACAAAGACTACCTTTTATTACAAAAAGGTGGGTTGAAGGGGGGGACTAAGGCCTTAGGATGAAAGTTTGTCATTTTTGAAGATTTCCTGATGAAATTTGGTACAACGATAGTTTAGAGCTTGGGCACGAACATAGGCATTGAAGCTTGGGAACGAACGTAGGCTACCTATTGACGCGAAAATGGAGGCATGGGGGGGGGGGGGGGGGTAACAAGGGATTAAAGTTTGACAGCTTTGAAGATGTTGGTACAGGGATTAATTAGAGCTTGGTAACGGACATATGCTACCTTTGATAGCGAATAATGCGGTAAAAGGGGGGGAGGATAAGGACTAGATAGTAAATATGAAAGTTTGTCATTTTTGATAATATGCTGTAAAGGCGTATAGGGAGGCGAGTGGAAAGATGAATGTAGTGGCGAGTAGAGATCGAATAGAGAGTTGAGTTGAGGTGCGAGTACCTATCTACTCGCACCTCTACTCAAGTGTGGAGAGTCAAGTAGACAGGCGAAAAGAAAATCGAATGGATGGGCAAGTAGAGAGGCCAATGGAAAGGCGAGTATAGAGAAAAGTACAAAGTCGAGTAGAGAGGGGAACAGAGAAGTCAGTAGAGAGTCAAGTATAAATTCAAATATAGAGGCGAGTAGAAAGTCGAGTAGAGAGTCGAATATAGAGGCGAGTAGAAAGTCGAGAACAGAGGTGAGTACATAGTCGAGGACAAAGTTGAATAGAGAGGCGAGTTTTATGCTCAATAGCGTCGGATCAACACTAAACGATAACCGACATCCACGCGGGCGGAGCCGCGGGCAACAGCTAGTATACTATAAATTGTTAATAGGGTGCATGTAATTGATAATAGTTTAATTTCAATTTGATATTCTAACCATGTAATTTGTACGCCACAAATGGCAAAATGTGCTGAGCCATCACATGTTATATAATATAAATAATTATACAATATGTATAATATCATGTTATATAATAACACTGTAAAAAACCATATTCACATATAAAAATTACTATTACTATTACTAAAATTACTATTACTAAAATTACTATTACTAAAATTACTATTACTAAAATTAATACTAAGTTTACGATACTATTGCGATAACTTTTCGTGCTAGGGAATTAGGTTACAGCCGATGAACCAGCGATGTACAAAAGTTCTACCAGTAACGGTTTGTTGGGATTCTTTCTGAATATAAACGAGCTAAAAGTAGTTTTCCAATGAAAAATACAATTGTAATATAAAAACTTGAAATAATTACCGATATTAATCAGTAATTATTTTAATTTTATTTAATCGATACATAAAATACCTACCTGTTACTGTTTTTTTATAGAAGAGGGGAAAATACAAATGCGTTTCGGAATATTATTTCTAAACAACGAAGGCTTCTATGTTAAAATATAATTATGTATATTCTGTATCATGAATAAATTTATGCTATAGGATCAAATAATGTTAATTTGCCTTAAAATATCTTTCTATATTTTTATTCAGCGCCGCCGTGTTTGTAGGTAGGTTCGTGCGTTGTGAAGTTCTGGTTTGATTTTGTGTGTGGAATATAAAATATGTACGTTCATTTATTCAGTATAAACTCCTCGTTCCATACATAATACATACCTACACGAGTAAATTTTAAATTTTTAACTGATAGGTTTTTTTTTGTTGTGGAAATCATCATGGTTACCCCTCCGTCGACCTACTAAAACCCCTCGTGGCTGTATTCGCCACTGTGATTTTATACCTTTTTCGCAACCAGTTGCGCAGAAAGAGGTCCTTTTCCTTAACCGCAACTAAGCATCTAAAGTCCGACTCGGGTCGTCATTTGCCGAGGGTGTAAGGTACGAACCCCGGTAACTGATAGGTGCTTACCATAAGGTATATATAAAACGTCTATGTCATTATACAAATTGCAAACTTATTCAAAAGAAGGAATATATAGATATCTATATATAGATATCGTTAAAATATGAAATTCATAATATTATTCTGATTTTGAAATATTTCAATCATAATCTTAATTTAATATAAGCTCATGAAAGGCACGTTAGTGTTTATGATATGACATATTAAACTATAATGCCCGTTTGCACTAAAATCTACTTAGGTTAATCCTTGTAAAGTGACTCCTAAGTCTAAGATAATCTTAACTTTATTTTCAATTGCACCAACATATTTACGAAAGGGCATCCCTAACTTAAGATAAGCCTAGTAAAGCGAATGAAGGTGTAAATGAACGAATGAATTAGCCAATTTTCTATGATAATTGAGCGATTGTCTATGATTTCTTTAACGATCTCGTCGGAGTTTTGGCGCGAACGCGGGAAAGCACACATCGCAGTATTATTTTATTTTTCGAAATTGGTGTGAATTCGAGTTTTTGTGTGTAAAAATGGTGGATTATTAGACATAACGTCTTGGACAATTCACACAAGTGTAGGAAAGTGGGATATTACAGTGAATTGTGACATTTCGTGTTCGTTCCAAATCTCCTGGGGAACCTTCAGTAAAGTCCCCACAACTTTACTGAAGCAGAAATCATCACTCATCGTCATCGTCATGAAAAAATATTGTATTGAAGATATTTAAGGTTTAGGCAAGGTTAAGGTTTAGGTTTAGGCTTTGTGCCAAGCCCCAAAAAATAATAATAAAAAAAACAATCTCGTCTCGTCAGTCAAGTCGCGTAAGTCACGTTGTATTCAAATTTATTTAAATTTAGATTATTTATTTATTTAGTTTAATATCATGTGCCAAACAGTATATATAAATACCGGACATTGATTGACAACTGTCAAAAAAATAGGGTTAGGAGATTCTTAAAAAGTTATGACTTACTTATTCGGTGTCATAAGAATTAAGATTGACTTAGCGTGTTTAGGAGTATCTTAGGGTTGGTGCAATGCATTTTCTTGTTAAGAGTGTCTTATATACCTTAGGCATCAGGTTAAGATACTCTTAAGTTCAGTGCAAACGGGCATAAGTGTACCTAATTCAGGTTAATTTCGCAAATAAATTATCACGTTTATCTTATGACAAGAGAAAAAAACTCAAGATGAAATTCTGCCGACATATTATACTCCTTCGCGCTTCACACAGCCTCTGGGAGCTATAAAAGAAAACAATTGAAAACAATTTTCTCCTCGAAAAGCTTTTTCATACGGAAGAGCCATAAGATAAAATACTCATATTATACTAAATTTATATAATACCCACGCAATCTTGGCAATGTTAGACTAAAATTATATAAAACCTTATCAAAATTGGACGCCTGTATTTTCGTGTCTTTGATTGGTTCTAATAGCGCTGGGTGGGCGGTTGTTTTATAGGGGTTAGCCATCGCATATCGACTTCAGGCTAACCACACACAATCAATTTCAATCAAATCTTGAAGAAGAAATCCTGAGGTCACGAGTACCCTCGAGCTTCTGCAGACGGGTAGAGATCTTGCTTCCTTGGCAGTATTTTACCGTCTCTACCATGGTGAATGTTCTGATGAGCTATTCCAATTAGTCCCACCCTCTCTTTTCCAATACAGGACAACACGTGCAGGACTTAGATGTCACCCGCATATGGTGCAGAACATTCCTTCAAGAACCAAGCGGTTCGGTCACTCTTTCCTTTGTCGCAACATTGAGACCTGGAATTCCTTGCCAGCTCACGTATTTCCCTTTTCTTACAATCCCGGGTCCTTTAAGCGGGGCGTGAAAAAGCATCTGATGAGGCCGTCAAGCTGAGTGCCGCCATTGTTAACATGGCACGTGTGTATAATGGTGGCCCTCTTTCCTGAGACTTTGCCTTCAGCTTACCATCAGGCTCCCAATGTTGGGAGACTTTACCTTACTGTTTCCACGCTGGCCACACGGGTACAGGGTTTTATTTCGAATTTTCCTTCTCACGCAATTATATCGTCTGCGTATTTTCCGCTAGCCGCCTCTCACTACACCAGTCGGATAAGATGGGGTGGCGATAGGTACTTGTATTCTTTCTCCGTCACCGCACACACTAAATAATTGATGACCCTAAATTATATCGTCTTTGCGTTAGTCTTGGTCAGGCCTTTCCCTCGAAATCTGGGGACCGTTTTTGGTAATAAAATACTTACTATGAAAATTATAGTGTGTTCTACTACACCATTGGAGCAAACGAGATCTAGAGTGGAGACCGCAAGAAGGCAAACGGAAGATAACCTAACCAGGTAGATTGACGACTTGAAAAAGTTAGACTGGACGCGAATTGCGAGAGGCCTATGCCAGCAGTGGACTGCAACAGGCTTAATGAATAGTATGATCACTGTCGGACCGTATATACACAATATTATTAGCAGTACCTTTGTATTTTATTGTCAATACTAGCTTTTGCCCGCGGCTCCGCCCGCGTGGATGTCGGTTATCGCTTAGTGTTGAGCCGACGTTATTGAGCAATAAATTCGCCTCTCTACTCAACTTTGTCCTCGACTGTTTACTCATCCCTGTTCTCGACTTTCTACTCGCCTCTATATTCGACTCTCTACTCGACTTTATACTTGAATTTATACTCGACGCTCTACTGAGTTCTCTGCTCCCCTCTTTACTCTCCTCTTTACTCGCCTTTACATTAGCCTTTCTACTCGCACATCCACTCGATTCTCTTTTCGCCTCTCTACTTGAATTTCCCCACTCGCCTATCTACTCAAATTTCTACTTAACTGATCTCTACTCGACTCTACATTTTTCTCTCCACTCGCCTCATTATTCGACTCTCTACTGCAATCTATTTAATTATATACTTGCCTCTTCACTGGCTTCTCTAGTCGCATATATACTAGCCTCTGTAGTCGACTTTACTCGACTAATTGACCTCTACACAAATGTCCACTCGCCCCTATAACAATCTCTACTCACGTCTCCACTCGCCTCTATATTTGACTCGTTACTCGACTATTTCCACTCCGAACCTCGTGTTTACCTTTGTACAAAATTTCAAGGGGATATGTTCAAAAAAAAAATTCCTAATATTTATTCCCTATTCCCCCCCCCCCCCTCTTTTTTACGCGATTGAAAAATGTTAAACTTTAATTCCTTGCCCTATTCCCCCCTTCTACCCCCTTTTTCCCGATAAAATGTAGCCTAGGCCGTTCCATAGCTTTAATCCACTTCTGTACCAAATTTCATAAGGATATTTAAAAATAACAAACATTCATCCCCTACTACCCCTCCACACTTTAAGGCCTTATTTATTTCGCTATAAAAGGTAGCCATATCCGTTTCCAGGTTCTAATCTATCTCTGTGCCAAATTTTGTCAAGATATCGTCAAAAATATCAAACTTTCATCCCCTAGCCCTATTCCCCTTCCCCCTCTTCTATCCCTTTTTGCGATAAAAGGTAGCATATGTCCGTTTCCAAGCTCTCATCCATCGCTATACCAATTTTATCACGACATCTTCAAAATTGACAAACTTACATCCCCTAGCCCATCCACCCTCCTCTACCCCCTTTTTGAGATAAAAGGTAGCCTATGTCCATTTCCAAACATCAATCCATCTCTATGTTATAGGCAATGTGTATAATGCAGGCATTCTAAACAATACTTAGGAAATGTATAGAATGCCGGGGTCGTTCAGGCAATCAAAGAATCAAAGAATCAAAGAATCAAAGAATCAATTTCGTTTATTCAGTTTAGGCACATAAAGAGCACATATGAACGTCAAAATTTTACAATAATGTCAGGAAATTACTAATATAATATTAAATTAAGTAAATAAATCATTTGAAAATGATTCTTTCGCTGGTTCGGTAAGTTGGTTCTACTGAGAAGAGACCAGCAAGAAACTCAGTGAACAATATTATAGTTTCTTTTTTTAAAACAATTTGTTTTTATTTTATTTTTCATAGGTTTATATTGTGAATGTATGAAATGATATTCAATGTTTAAACTATTTTACACTTTGCCTATAGAAAATGTGTAGAATACCTAGGCATTGTATAGAATGCCGGTCGAAGCATAGGTAATGTATGTAATCTATTTTTCTTCTCTATGATAAGTTGGATAGATACTAATCTTTTTAAGGTAATCAATGGTTTTGAGTTTGCAGTAAGATTTTTGCAGCGGATAGATGTTAAGCATGGTGTTAATCTTATTGCACAGATAGCCCCCAAGATAACAGAAAAACGAGAGGAAGGAGAAAGAGGGGACAAACTGTGCCCTTTCGACGTTATCCTTAATCAATTCTGGATCATAGACCAACTGGGAATGCTTTATATGTACAACATGCAGGATAAAAGATTGTCTAACAGCCAGCACATCCCACTTCTCATACAACTGTTGCGTGGGAAATCTGAACGGAAGTCCAGCAGCAACCTTAAGAATTGTACGTTGTGCTCGTTCCGCTTCAATCAAATGGGTCTTGCATGCACCTCCCCAAGAGACGATGCAATAGTCTACAAGTGACTGACAGAGCCCATTATAGACCATCGTAATCACGTGCTTGTTTGCAACATTCCTAATGGACTTAAATATGTAAATGAGTTTTCGTAATCGTGTGACAAGAAAATCTACATGTAGCCGATAGCTCAGCTGTTGGTCGATAATGACTTCCAGATACCTTATGGTATCGGTTCTTAGAAGAGAAAGACACGAGCATAGACTATTGCACGATCCGCCCGCGTGTGATTCGATTGCGAGTGTTGGTGGAGGCAATTTATTTATTTTGAGATAAATAAATATTACAATATATTTAGTTTTAGAGACATTTAGAGTCAGAATATTGTTCTGTAACCAATTATAGACCCTGTCAAAACCAACCTGAGCAGAGTGAAACACCTCGTCCCAGTTGCTACCGCTAAAAATAGTGCAGTGTCGTGCGCAAAAGTTATGATTCTGCCGTTCATAAGCTGTTGCCGACAGAGGTCATTTATGTAGATCAAAAATAGAGTCGGCCCCAGTATACTGCCCTGGGGTACGCCATAGCTTACAGGAAGTTCATTACTGAGATGGTGATCTATTCTGACCCTTTGTCATCTGTGAGTGAGGTAATCCTGGAACAGTTTTAGTGAAACACTTCGAACGCCGATTCTTTCCATCTTGAGTACTAAGTGCGGAACAGATACAGTGTCAAAGGCCTTGGCCAAGTCAAGGAACACTGTTAAACATTTCCTTCGCTCATTCAGCTCGGCAATTATTAAATCCACCAGTTCATGCACTGCATCACTGGTAGATTTAGCCCGCCGAAAATCAAACTGGGAAGGCGAAAGAAGAATGTAAGTTTCCAAAAACTTGACCAATCTGGTGTTCATAATACACTCTAGGATTTTAGAGAGCATTGGTAGGATAGAGATGGGTCTGTAGTTGTCTACAGAGTCCCTGGAGCCCGCCTTATAGATAGGTTTAATGAGTGCACACTTGAAAGCACGTGGAAATATTTCCGACGAAAGAGCCATATTACACATATGAGTTAATAATAGGAGTAAAGACATGAGCATATCTCTTGAAAATGGTGTTTGACATTTGATCAGTGCCAACAGCACAATTTTCCCTTAGCCCCATAGTCATCTGGAAAACTTCATATTCGTTCGTAGGCAGCATGAACAGTGAGCCAACGGGTGATGCTGAGGTGGACTTATCAGGCATGCAGCCAACAGCATGATGAAGTAAGTTATTCCGTTCAGCCAGACTTGACATTTTAATGATTATACTAATTAAATAAGAAATATACCACACAATAAAGAAAAATAAATACTATGTTCTATCAAACGAATTAATCAAAAATAGTTACGTGGTTAACTTGTATGCAGTAGAAGTGGGAGCGAGAGGTATACCAGCAAAATCTCTCTTTCTGCTTAAAGATCTAGACCTATCGATAGATAAAATAAGCTTATTACTAGGACGAATGTCTAAAGCGGCACTAGTAGGTTCGCATCAAATTTGGTTAGGAAGGGAGGGGAACCTGGTTAGTGAAGGTGAGTATTGATGTACATCGTAAAAGGGGACCTTTCTAAACCTACACCTGGGTCGCAGGTCCCAAGCACTGTCCCGAGTTCCCAACTCAGCAACGCAATGGACCCGGCACCCGCACGGAGAATATCGGTCTCAGTAATATTTATGTCGAATTATAAAATTTGGTTAAATTTTTCTAGTCACTTTACTGATATTATGTTAATGGCATACATTTTATTGAATATTTCCATTGGTATTTAAGCCAATAGAATGCTACGTTATCTATTTATCTTATTGGTTTTCCTTTTCAAAAGAGCCAAAACTTCGTACAGATGTATAGTATCCACATAAACACATGTTTTATGTATGTCGATTCCAACCGCATTAGAACTTATCGTATAATTTATCCTTATATTTCAAAGAAGTTGGTTTATGTTTATATCAGTCTTTGTAAAGGAACAGTTACTTTTGTGAAGATCGTTTCCAAGAATGTTGTCAATTAATTTAACTCTCAGAAGACGCAGAAGACATAAAATAGAAGGTCAAATATGTACCTAACAAGTAAAGGAATATCGGTAAATTGAAAGTTATTTTTAATCCATTCTATTGAATATTACAGATAAAAACTACTTACAAAGACACTTAAAAATATTTACTGAGAAAACAAACTAATGGCTTATCTCACACGCCAAATACTACAGCTAAGCCTATGACCACGATCTTTACAACGTGATAGCGTTAAGCCCCCTAAAATAATTGCATATCGGTATCATGGGATGTGAAAGTTTGAAGGTCAGATATTATGGTAAACGATAACCGATACACATAAATTGTAATGACATTGGAATTTTGACTACCAGCGCTTTACTGATTTTATTAGAGAACTCTATACAGTATAAATAGAGGTGAATATTGCACATGGAATATTTTTTGAATTAAATGTTCTTAGGACCGACACCAATACGGAAAATGTAATTGTAAAAATTTTGAACTAGCCGAAAAGTACGAATTTAATGAATCTTTTCAAATGTCAGAGGTATGAGATGAACTTTGCTACTACATCAAATTAGGTGAATCGGGGCTCAGTTCAGCTCTGTGTTGTTGATTCAGTCACCTAAAAAGGGCTTTCGTTCTCATAAATAATTTAAAATGTAACGATGAGATCATCCATTTTGGTTGGGTTCGAAGCTGCAGGAATAAACATTAAACCTTGATCAATTGCGAATTTAATTCACGAGCAACAGCTTATATATTTACCTATAAATACATATTTAATTTTAAAGTTATGTATAGGAGATAAACTTAAGTAAAATAAAGCTAGTTATATAATTTCAAATAGATAAAATAGCATCAGTCTAGGCTTTCCATCTCTAAATTAATAGATAAATTCTTTCAGACATTATTAGACTTATTTACTTTACAAATTGTACAGATTGTATAATACAAGTGTACAAGCTGTATAATTTGTGAAGTATTTGATTGAATCCTTTCAAATTTATTGCGTTGTTTACACCTTTCTAAAGAAAATTATTAGTTGATTGAAGTCAAAACATGAAGGAAAACACTGGTAAATACAGTCTTAATTATTAACGGATGAATTAATTCCAAAATTATTCGATGTTTCGCGAATTTCCTTTGAAAATTTAAATTCAAGAATATTAAAGAGTTTTCCAATTTAGTGAACGAACAAAGCGTTTTCAATTTTAGCTACCAACGACGTTAGAAGATCGACAGATAATGTAGCTGTAATTACGGAACAGTGATTGAGTAAAGCTATCAACTTGTCAAAAGGTCGCTAGGTCTTAGAGAGTAAACGACTATTCAACAACATTTTAATCATGCCCCGATTGCTGTCATCACATTAAAACACTTCCAGGCTTATTACCTACTTAACTGTCTTACTATATATTGTACAGGGCATATACAGCTGTTATAACATGTAGGTATAGACCTATTAACATAATAGATGTACTTATATACTGTGTTTTTGTTGTAGTAAGACGGTTGGAGCATAAATCTTAGAAAGCTAAAAGTGTAACTGGAAGCAGCAAAGTCTCCTTTAGGCAGAGGCCACCTTTCTCATGTTTGCAGAAGGGCTTGCTCTCTTAAAAAAATGAGGTCACCTTGCAAATTGATGAGCTTTCCATTCCGCAAGCAAACCCTGATGTCAGAGACACCGTGTTATTTTAGTCGGCTCGACTCGGACATCATAACACCCAGTGGCATCCTTGCTGAAAAAAGGTGCGTAATTGCTTTTTACAACCCGAAAAGATAGAATACATAAAAATATTGGTTGTATTAAAATATCAATCTGAATTGATGTATCAATTATAAGAAAAAATGGATGCCAATAAAATAACAAAGAGAAACAATTTCAGTAACACAATCTGAAATATCTATTTTATTTGGAAGGGTGCTTGTCAAATACCTGTCATGTGTAATAAATGCCTTTCCCTCGTTTACATTTTCAATAAATGAACCCGGGACCTTCGAAAATCTCATTTGGACCTTTGCAAACGTGACGGGTATGTAAAAGTAGAGTTTACCTACCGTGTCAAATACTATTCTTCGGTACAGATAATTAATTCGGATTTCTCTGTGTGTTTTACATTCGCTAATAGGCAGTTATACACACACTGTTGTAAATAATTACACTGGGGTCGTTTTAATAACTCTGCATTTACGATATTTTTGCTATTTGATATGCTAATCGGGTAGCACAGTAAAGAATTACATGAAAATTTAGTTTTAATTGGTGGCAATGCCAGCAGGTAGTGGTTTATTTATGTTCGTAAATTAGACTTTCGTTGGTGTAAATATATTATAAAAAAAAATTATACCTAGTTGTAGCTCATGGCCACATACTAAAATGCGTCTTACCTAAGTACTTTTTTCATATTATGCTATGCTAGTCACATTATTTAATACAATCCGGACAAATAATATAGTTTTTGCTTCTACTCGACCAATTGCAATCAAACATACGTACAGCGGATTTTAAGTTAGACCTTTCTGATTAATAAAAACTGTATCAAGATCTTTGCAGTAGGAAGTATTTGCGTCCATCGCGAACAAAAAAACAAACTGTCAGACAAGAATGGAAATAGTAGATTATGGTACAAGTGTGTACCTAAAGTTGGTGATTACGGTTGAAGCGATATTGTGTCTAAAGAGAGCCGAAGACGGTAATCAACAATACACAGGTGTATCATATGACGTTTTTCATTTCACTCGTGAATAATATAATAGTAAAATGGATATTTCCCCTCACAGTTTTCAGATAGTAAACATTGCATAACGTTAAGGACTTCACATCCATCACATAATATTATATCGGACTTTGTTCAGTATATGTGTATATATCAGGCAGAGTACTAGATACATACATCGTTTTCTTCATAACTAGTACTTGTAGACATTTTAATTAATAAGTAACTATAATTTCACTGGTAAAAACGAAACTGAATGCCGTGAAACTGATGAATTGCGAAACTTTTTGGTACTAGCGGACAGGCGGGAATAATAAAAAAAAAACACTGGCCGCACACTAAAACTATGAGGTTTCTTTTTTTATTACTTTTACAAAATTTACTTAATGTTTTAAACAGAGAGAAAACAAAAGTAATTTTTGAGTAAAAGTTTAGTTTATTATACGCGTGCAAGATGATATTTTCTATTTAAATACGAAGTTGCATGAAATGGACAAGTTAAAGGTAGGTATATTAATTTATTTGTTCTATTTAACACGATCTTTTTGTATCTATTTTTTAAGAATAATGTAACTCAAACAATAAATTTAAAAAAAAAGTTATTAGCCCACTCGTGATTTAATAACAATCAAAAAACCACATTTTGATAACAGATATCATTATATGCCTAATTTCGGTGAAATTAAAGTTACGTTATGAGCAAGTGAAATGAAACAAATATTTTTGGGTTCATAATCGTAAATGTATCTGACATATTTAGTCAAAGTATTTTTCGTTCTCCAATAAACGAAGTTACAATTTTGCTGGTGTCCTACCAGTCCATGTATACTTTTTCATTTAAACTGGCAGACAGTGCATTCATAACTACCAACATCGATAAAAAGTGGTTGGAAAAACAAAGGTACGGCTTCATTTGAAATAGTACGTGCCAACTAATAGCCAACCGGCGCACGTGATAAAAGTTTTAAACGCCATAGTGTTTATACGGTAGCTATATACTCCGCACGCCGAATGATGATCCCTATGACGTTTCAACTGACAGTTGTATTAGTTATGCGAAACAATTTCGATAAAATACTGTTTTTTCAGGCAAATGTCATGTCATTCAGCCAGGTCATTCAACATAATAAGCAATATTTATTTATTTTGAAAAAAAAGACTACGAGCATTGATGGACATAAAACACTAGATAAAAAAGTAACAGCCTTATTATATTTTATTTTACTATACTTTAATTTTTATTCAAATTGCATAATTTAAAGAATTTAAAATTCTTTTTGAATTGAATTTTAAAGAATTCATAATTAGCTGGCAATTATGGATTACATGGAAAAGTATTTAAAAGGAGGCCATAGACCTACCGTATTTTTTAAATTCAGTCATGTCATGTCTTGTCAGTCTGTTTTGTCTTCTTGTCATTCTTTGTTAGCTGAGTTTTGTTTCTGTTTTCGCTGTTTTGTGTTATTTGTTGATTTTCTGTTACCTGTTTGTTGATTTTCGGTTTTGCAAAATGCTGAAAAGACAGCGGAAAACTGTTCTCAACAATGAAGTTCGCGAGTTTGTAGTTCGTTTGCGAGGCTATTTTGCTCGTGAACAACAAAATGGCGGACCCTTGTTACCGTTTGACAATGTTCTCGATCGTGTAGCCGATGCTCTAGGAATCGGAAAGGCTACTAAAATACTGTTTCTCGAATAACAAAGGAAAAATTTGGGGAGTCGTCCATGGAGGACAATAAACTATTAACACCAAAGAAGAAAAAGAAAAGGGTTTGTCATATAACAGAAGCTGATGAATTTGATTTAGATGCTATACGCAATCATATTTATGGTTACTACCTACGAGGTGAACTACCGACCTGCCAGAAGTTATTATCTTCATTAAAAGCTGCAGAACTCTTCAAAGGCGGTGCTACTTCTCTTAGAATTGTTTTGAAAAAATGTGGATTCCGCTATAAAAAATGTGACAAGAGAAAAATATTAATGGAGCGTACTGACATAGCTTTACTACTGAAACGACGTTTATGGCATGCGTTACCGCCTGTCAAATATGTCAAATCCCATACATTCATCATTCTATGGTACCAAACGCCGGGCAACGAATTACCACTTGTCTAGAGGGACAGAGTAGCTAACTATATAGCCGAAAATACCAAGCCATACATATGTAGGTACACAATACAGAAATATATAGGAAATGCGTGACAACTTTTTAGTCAATTCCTGTCCTATGGAACAGGAACTTTTGAACGCTTACTCAGTAATGTTAAGACTAGCTTGTAATAATAACATCGAACATTGTTGCTGCACAAGCTGATCACGGACTCAGAGGTGAATGTCTCGGATGCAATCGGGACTAACGTAACCTTAGAAATACCTAAAAATATCACAGTTGTCACAATATTGACATAAGGTCAACTTGGGTAATTGCGTCTACGGGGCTAATGCGTCTTTTTTAAATTATTCGATAACTGTTCAATCTACATTGATTTCTGCCATCTAGTTACATTTGCTTAAACTAAATACTTTAGATGATGTTCGTACAGATGGCATTTTAGCTCTCTTATTGAAGTATGTAGCCATTTTGTAAATTGCACGTTTCTGGACAACTTGTCGCTGCGAGAGGTGAGTAACCAAATCCATGTTAATCTTCTGTTTCTTTATTTGACTGATTTTATTCAATAACCATTGTAAAGAATAGTCAATGGGTTGCTTACACAGACAGTTATTTTTAGTGTAATAGCTTTATTTAAAGAAATAATTATATCTCCATTTTTAAGGTTAGGATTAATGTCTGGGGGTAAATGCGTCTGCCTTTACGGGGTAATTGCGACTGTGGGACGCATTTACCCCGAAAACAGAAATCGACAACCTTTTTATGTCCGCACATTTTAATACGAAAGTGAAATTTTATTTCAATGATGTGGAATGCCAAGAAACATAATACCCAATAACCCTTATCATTTATTATAGGTAGTATAATAATTCAAAATGCACAAGTGATGTTGGAAAGTTAATTTTTCTGGTGTCCATTTTGCTCCATTTTTACCCACGCCGGAACGGAGACGGTATATGCGTTTCGGGTGAGAGGATGTTTGTTTAAGTATGTTTGTGCAAATACATGTTGTCATTTTTCTCCAAACTACTAGTCCGATTTTGATGTAGTTTACAGTTATGGGTTCGGGTTTAATTGGTGCATGTTCTTAGATAGATGTTACGGTGACAAATCACCAGGGGGCGCTGCAACAAACATTGTTTGTGCAAATCCATATTTTTTTAATATTATAGGCGACAAACGAGCAGACGGGTCACCTGATGGTATGTAACTGCCGTCGCCCATGGACACCAGCAACTAAAAGCTGCGAATGCATTGCCACCTCGAGGACTAAGATGGAATGCCTCTAGTGTTGTTATTTCTCCGGCTGTCTTACCCTCCACACCGACAACAGTGCAAGCACTGCTGCCTTAGCACAACTGACACAAATATAAGTACTTGCAGTTTTGGCAAAAATTCAATTTATTTTCACCGGTAACATCACCTTTTTCATCATATGAAAGAAGACAAGTGTTGCCATAGTAAAATCGTTTTGGCATAGAAAGTGGCGCCACTATTTTTTCACGACTTTTATGCTCAGCTGTACCTGCCTACTTTTCTTGTGCTTACTTTTCCTGAAGTAGTAAGCGCAAACCACCGAGGTAAAATGTTGACAACGTCTGCATTTAGTATGAGGCTAATGCGTCCATCAAAAACTAGACGCATTTCCCCAATTTTTACTAAATTGTCTCTGAATTCCTCAATTATTCTTTTTTTTTAGTTTAATTGTCATTCTTTTGCACAGAAATTTGATCCGAAAAGAACTACTTTGATTTTCTCACGAATAGCTTACCAATTAAGTATTTACTCAAGAAAGACGCATTTGCCCCAGACGGGGAAAATGCGTCTAAAATTCCAATTTTTTAAAAACAATCAATATGACACAGTTGTAAAACTCTGGCGAAGAAATCAATAATAGGATTTTGTACAGAAATAGCCATATTATGAGACTAGAGTTTCAAAAAGTGCATAATGCCATAAATTCACTCACAATAAGGCGATAACTTGGAGTGATCGAGAAATATGACGCAATTGCCCCGGTTGACCTTATACCTAATAAATATTTATTTTTTTTATTGCAAGTTTTTTTTTAGTTTCATCTATTCCGATGTTCGTCATCAAATTCTTCCAAATTAAATTTGACCACTTTCCGGTTACCGATTGAGCTGAAATTTTGCATACATGTGTAAATAACGTGACAAGGCAATATTATCATGAAATAGTGCTGATCTGATGATGGCGCTGTAAGGCCAAATGAGCTTCGCAATGAAACGATACCACCCCACAGAGTTTGGGCTCGATTGAATTGTCTTGACGAGTAGTTTAACTTATGAACCAGGGTCTGATGATGGAGCTGGAAGATGTCATAGGAACTCAGTAATTAAACGAAATAATTCCATCGAGTATGAACTCGTTTGATTTGTCTTGATGAGTACTTTAGTGCTAGAAGGTAACTAGGGTCTGGTGATGGAGCTGGATGGTGGCCATAGGAACTGCGTCTTGTTTATGGAGACGGTAGATGGATATGAGACTTTCTGCACTATACAAGATAGGCTAGTAGTATTTGTATTCGTTTGGCTGGTCTTGGTAAGCAACTTGTGTGTGCGTGAGGCCGGCCAATCGCAATGATCCATTCTCTCAACACGTTTACGCTACGATTACGGTAGGTTTTCGTGTTAGGGATGCAGTTCTCGAGGAGGACCAGACCGAGAGGGATGGCCCTGGGTCAGCCGGGGTGCGAGGGATATGTCGCACGACAACCTTATCTTCGGCCTAGCACTATGACCCACAGACAGCGTGCGGTTTAGTCGGTTCAAGTCCGACATAACCTCTCCCTCCGGCTGGAGGGAGAGGGGGGGGGATCCGTGGGGATTTCCCGTACGTAAAAAATGGAATGAGGAACGTAATTTTTGACATTGTTTGTTATTTATGAATTTGTAGCTGATGTCTGAAGCTCCACCTGCGTGGAATTATGGACGCCTATAGCATTAAAACCCTTTTTGGGTGAATATTTACCTCCGTTGTTATAGATAGGTGCTAGAAGCCGTTCAAATATTAAAACTGAAAATATATTTTCATCTATAAAAGATCAAGATCGAGCTCATTAAATACCACAACTACTATTAAAATTTCGAAAGTTATGTAAAGTTAATAATTTAGGAAGAAAATGTTAGCTCAAGTTCTCTTTAAAGCTTTCAATGAAATAAGTCTAATGCTAACTGAATTTCGCTTCATTTGGGTTTGAATTTCCTAACTTTTTGTTTGATTATTATGTTGATTTTGTTACAAAATGTAATTAATGTTTCAGTGGTGGCTTCTTTACTAAGGCCACACACCAAAGTAGCATAAATTTGCTGTACACACATCAAAATTGCCAATTAGAAAAATGGTTCTTGGCAAGAGACGCCTGGAAGTAACTACGTTTTGCTGCGTATCTGAACATGGGAAGATTTCTGCTGATTTTTAAATCGCAACTGTGCCACCTACTACTATAAGATAGATTAGGGCCTAAACGCTACGAGCCCTGATAGGCCTATCAGGGTTCGTAGTGGTTTCGGCTCCTAACGTATACTTGGTGGTTCAATCTTTTTAATTAAATGTAACTAGTTCGTTATATCTACTTCGGTACGATGAATATTGAACAAACAGTACGGTGTGGTGTTTCAGGAAAATTAAAGAATTGTAAACATAAATTACTTATCAATTATTTATGTTTTTGCACCAATATTAATAAAGACTTACACAGTTACTGTTCCGTGTTTAGGCAATTTTAAAGTCAGTAGTCTCAACACATTTTACTGCGGTAGCGGTATGTGATTTCGGGTGTCATAAGATTTTGACTTTATCATCTTTGACTGCTACGTTTTTACGACCAAACAGCTGCATCGATTTAAATGAAATTTGATGCAGAAATAGACTACGGCTTGTGAAAGGACATCCAGGCTATGTTTGGCCGCGATAACCGATATTCACGCAGGCGGAGCTGCGGGCTGTTTGTACTGAATAAATTGTAATAAAAAAAAAATGAATATTAGACGGTAACCATTTTTTCTCACTGTGTTGTACTGCCTGTACAATGGTTTGTGCTCAGATGAATTGTTTTACATGATGCTCTAACATGATGCTGTAACCACTTTCCATCAGGTGGGCAGTGGTCTGCCAGGTAAGTGGAATTGTATAAAAAATAGCGCATAATTACATAATAACACAGGGCATAGTTATCCATAGTTCATCAAACAACCCGCCCTTGGTAGCTCCCGGTATGAAAGTGCCCGTTATACATGCTACGTTGCCACGCTGGAGGGCGCTGGCCAGCCTTTGCAACAGAAACGTCCCGGAACGAGAGTTACCGGTGGCCTCGACGAGCATCTGTCTAATTCCCTTAATAAGGCTTTTAACTTCCCTGCCGCAGCTCCCCAGGGTCTCCACCGCTCCTGGCACGAAATAGTACAACGACTCCAAGTCAACTTACTTAAGCCTCTTCTTTGAGCTGGCGTCTTTCGCGGTAGTGGCAGACGGGTACTGGACGGTGCTTTTAGTTACTTTGTGAGAAACTGTATTATGTAGGTAAGTACCTTTTTTGTGCGAAAATCCTCACGGATTCTACCCCCGTCGGCCATACGCAGTGGTTAAGTATGTCAGCTTGTACCGACTTACACCGGTCTCAGGTCTCAATTCTTCATCCTATAGAGCGTTAATCTCAGTCGCATCCGCAACTTGTAGTGTGGGGTCCGTTTTTACCAGTTTAACGGCGGATTTCGCCAAACTTCGGCATTTCCCGTGAAGTGACATCCATAACCCAAAGGCGATATCGAAGCATTGCAGTTCAACCAACTACTCGCAAGGACTGCCATAGATGTTCAAATGGCAACCCGGACCGACGGCTTAAAGTTAAGGTTACCTAATAAAGCCCACGCTTCGCTGGCTTCACCCATTACGCTTTACCATTGAAGAAAAAGATGAAATATAATTTGAAAAGTTTTGGATCCGTTAGGTCCATGTGTGTCTCATTCCCTAATTTATCAAATTAAATTCATTTCGTATCTTTTAAGGAATAATTATAGACAGATACTAGAAATTAACCAGAATATTTCCTTTGGCATCACACCCATACCTCGTAACAAAGTCCTATTAACTGCCATGCCATGCCTGGTATGAATCCAGGAGAATGCCTTTCTAAGTTACACCCTGGTTCCCACAAGAAGAACTGAATAACGTCGTATTAAAAGAAATATAAAACTGTTTATAATAAAGCTTTATTTTTGGTGCTACGATAGAACTGGTGAAATAGATTTTACTTTCTTTGTAGTCGTGAAATATTTTTTCAGTCCACAAATACATTATGACAAATTACACACACTAGTCGTCCATTGTAAAACAAACAGAAAATTGTCTTTTTAGCAATAAATTCTTCTTTTTTCAGTATTGTAGGCAAGTTTTCAAAAAGTTTCAACTGTCGTTTCGCTTTAGGTCCATAAACAGTGAATTCAGCGGCCTCACGTAATAGTAGGTAGGCAGATCTAGTTCGGCATCGGTGGATCTAGACGGCTATAGCCGTCAACTAGGTTATTTTCTAAGCTATATGCTGCATCCTGAGAATTTCCTAACACAAAAACCTAAAGATACTTTGTCCGAGCCGAGACCTCATGCTCATCAAATCGCACTTGTTATTTTTGCGCTATTTAGTGCTTATGGAACCCTCTTTCCTGGGAGTTTACTTTCAGCTCAGCAGGCGAGGTGCAGTCGTATTGACGTGTCCTATATATACTTGTAAAAAAACTACTTAAAAACTTCGAAAGGCGATCTACAAAATGTAAAAGTGATAGGACAAACAGTGTTTGGACAAATCTGTTACCAGGATAGCCGATAGATTACCGTCATACACAAAACATAGATTCTTTTATCCCGGGAATAGGTTCCCATGGATTGCGGGATCATAATTCCACGTGGACAAAACCGCGGCTAGCTTATTGATAAAGTTCGTCGACAGGAAATAATTAAAAAAAAGAAAAGCTATTGACGAACAAATGAAAAAAAGAAACTGCTGTACGGTTTTTTGGCTACGCACACAGTATGTGAATGTTTTACCTACCTAGGTGTTGGGCACACAACACGTTGCCGCGATATTTGGACGATCGGTTTGACGATTTGAGGAATTACTAGAAGGGTTTGACTATAAATAAAACCACAACTGTATTCTGATCTTGATCGACAATATATTTCATATAAAAATGACCTTTTATAATGGTTTCGGTCACGAAACCATATCGTGATCTAGAGAATGGTACAACGCCATCTATCGGAGATCTACGAACTAAGTTTTCTATCCTATAAGGATACGCGATGCAGATAAGCTGCAAAGCGCCATCTATTGACAAGTTAACATAACTTCATGCATGCAATTTTATATTCTAAAGAAATTGATACATAACATAATATATATGCTTATTTAGTTTATTTCTAGATTTATCTTATATCATATTGAACATACTGCCCACCAAAGGACGTTATTGACAAAACATCCTTTACAAACAAAAAACGAACATAATAATAAAAACTAACTTGCAAACAATTGTCTTATTTGTGTTCAATGGGCAAAATACATAATTTGTTCGTTGGTCGTTTTATTGTTGAAGAATTAGTGCGTAAGGTAACTACACGTGTGACCTTATCATCACCTGGATGTTTTTTTAAAATACGACCCATCAACCAACGACTAGGGGGCAACCCGTCTTCCTTTATGAGGACTATGTCACCAATGTTTGGTTCTTTAGTCTTTGAAGACCATTTATATCTGTGCATTAAATTGCATAAATACTCTTGAGACCAACGTCTCCAGAATGACTGCAACATCCTCTGAACAAACTGCCAACGTGTTAAAGAATGTACATTTGAATTTTGGTAATTATTATACTCGGGTATTGTGACTAGCGGTTCACCGATTAGAAAATGTCCAGGAGTCAAGGGCATACACTCTCCAGGATCATTTAGGTTCATGACGCTTATGGGCCTCGAATTTAGACACGCCTCTACTTGACTGAGAAGCGTAGCAAGCTCCTCATATGTAAGCGTCGCATCACCAACCACTCTCTTTAGGTGAAACTTTGTCGATTTCACTCCGGCTTCCCATAACCCACCAAAGTTGGGAGCGTGGGGAGGAATGAAATGCCATTCGGTTTTATTTGCCTCTAAATGGTTTGCTATAGACGCCTGATTATGTAAAATCTGCTGCAATTCCTTAGAAGCGCCGACAAATGTGGTACCATTATCGCTATACAACCTAGCGCAGTGACCTCGCCTCGACACAAAGCGTCTAAATGCCGCTAAAAATGCCTGCGTACTCATGTCGCTTACTACTTCAAGGTGTAATGCACGAGTCGACATGCACACAAATAAGCAAATATAGCCTTTAAGTGAGTGGTATCCACGGCCTTTAGTTGTCCGAATTTTAATAGGACCAGCATAATCTACTCCGCTGTACAGGAAAGGTCTAGCTGGTGTACTTCGCACGGATGGTAGATCACCCATTTTTTGAGCTTTAATGGTAGCTCCTTGCTTGGCACATATTACACACTTCCAAACGTGTTGTCTGACCAAATTTCTAACTCCAATTATCCAATAGGCTCTCCTTAAATAGTTCAGCATCAGCTGAGGGCCTCCATGCAGAGTCTTCATATGCGCGTCAGCTACTATCAGGTGAGTGAGATGCGCGTTTGTCGGCAGCACTATTGGATGTTTCATATGCTCTTCTAATGACGACTTTTCTAGTCCACCTTCAGCTCTTATCAAGCCATTCTCATCGAGGTAAGGACTCAATGACTTTAGTTTGCTTGTCTTTATTTGTAAGCTTCCATTACTCCGAAGCTGGGCATATTCTTCAATAAATGCATCTTCTTGTGTTCTCTTTACACAACATTGTAATGCCTTATCTATTTCTCTGACCTGTAAATATACCGTTTCATTTGTCCCCTTAGACAGAAATCGACGGCAATATGCGATTACTCTAAGGAGCCTTGGTAAAGAAGAAAATCTCTCAAATATTTCATGAGTGTCCGGTATAACAGCAACATGAGCTTTAACCGCTTGCTCTAAATCCACGGTTAAATTCTCGGGCCTTTTATAGTGCATAATTTGGTTTTCTCTCAGGAACTGTGGACCCTTAAACCACAGTGGATGTTCAAGGAATAACCTGGGTAGTACTCCTCTTGACGCGCAGTCTGCTGGATTTTCGGTAGTTGAGACGTGAAACCATTGAGAGGGCTGCAGTGATGCCAATATTTCGGATGTTCGATTTGCTACGAACGTTTTCCATTTGCTTGGATGACTGTTTAACCAAGCTAGCACAATGGTTGAGTCTGTCCAAGCGATTATATTATTCATTGAGATTTTCAATACATCTGCTGTCTCCACTAACAACCTTGACAACAGAACTGCTCCACACAGTTCTAAACGTGGAATGCTTATTTGTTTTATCGGAGCAACTCTGGTTTTAGCAACTAACAAAGCAACCTTGACCTTACCTGTGATGTCAATCATTCGCAAGTATACGACTGCTGAGTAGGCTGCCTTGGACGCGTCACAAAATCCATGAAGCTCTAACTTATCAGCCGAATTTATGCCCAGCCAACGGGGTATACTGACTTGGCCAAGCAGTGATAGTTCCTGACGGTAAGTATTCCATTCTTGCGTTAATTCGTCGCTTAGTCCTTCATCCCAATTGATGCCTGCGAGCCACAATTTTTGTATAAATATCTTTGCTAACACTACACTTGGAGCTAGCCACCCAAGAGGGTCAAATAACCTTGCTATATCCGAAATTACAACTCTTTTTGTTACAGGTGCACTTGTGAACGGCGGGAGATTCACCTTGTACTGGAAAGAATCCTTACTACGGTCCCAGGTAAGTCCTAATATTTTAATTATACTATCTATTTTGATCTCTACTTCTTTGCTTTCTTTAATAATTTCTTCATTATTATCAGTGTTTATGCTTTCAGCCTGCTTGCTTATTTTATCTTTGCTGGATGAAGCTTCGATCGCTTTTTCTCTATTAAAAGTATTCTATCTAAAATTTCTGTATTGTTACTGTTCCACTTTTGTAATAAAAAACCACCTTTTGCTAATAATTCTGTCATTTCCTTGTATATCGTAATACCCTCTTCTACACTGTAACAGCCAGTCATCAGGTCATCCATGTAGAAGCTATTTAATACTTTATCTACCGCGTTCGGGTAATTTTTGCCTTCATCGTATGCTATTTGATGAAGTGTTTTAATTGCAAGATACGGAGCCGGGGCCGTACCAAAGGTGACTGTCAGCAGCTCGTAATCTTTGATTTCTTGTTTAGGACTGTCTCGCCAAAGTATACGTTGATATTTGGTGTCCTCTTCAGCTATCCTGATCTGACGGTACATCTTGATGATGTCTGCTACAAGACCGATCGGGTGAACTCTCCATCTCATTACTGTGTGTCTCAAATCAGCCTGTAGAGATGGACCTACCATTAGCGTATCGTTTAATGAAACACCCTGCCTATACCTTTCAGATGCATTGAATACAACCCGTACTTTGGTAGTGGACTTGTCGTTTCGTATCACTGCATGGTGAGGTAAGTACGCAGCTACACCTTGTTTGTCATCGTCTTCCTGTACCGGTCGCATATGATTTAACTGTAAGTATTCATGCATTACTTCAGTATATTGATCTTTAAGCTCTTTGTTCCTTTCTAACCTCTTTTCTAAAGACCTAAATCTACTTTCAGCTATTGAACGAGAATCCTTAAACTGTGGATCCTTAACGCAGAATGGTAATCGGACTACGTACCTGCCATCGTTTTGTCTACAGGTAGTGTCGCTATAAAACTCTTCACACTTTTGTTCCAGCGGGGTAAGTATCTTTGTGTTACTAATTTGTTCTTCAACCTCCCAGAAACGTTTGAGGAGGTCGTCTTCTTTAATTTGTGCATGCATTACGGTAATATCACTTTGTGTATAACCTGAACTAATATTTGGTCTACTTACAGTACCTGATAACACCCATCCTAAGTTAGTGTTCTGGGCGATCAGAGTACCAGATGGACTTCGCATTATGCCTTCCTTCAAGATGCAGCTATAGACATCTGCACCTAATAATATGTCAATTTTATTAGACTTATTGAATTGTGGATCAGCTAACTCGATGGTTGCTATATCGACCCACTCGAGAGCACCTTTATTTATGCTTTGCTCAGGAAGGTAGGAAGTGATCTTGCTCAATACGTAGGCTGTTATTTCTAATTTGAACTGTGGATCTATACGCGACTGAATATTGAAATGTACTATATACCTTGCAATGGTTGATCTATTACCTACTCCAGACACAACTCCTTGAATAGGAATTTTGGCTAATCTTAAGTATTGTACTGTGGCCTCAGTAATGAAACAAGCTTGAGAGCCTTGATCTACTAAAGCTCTTACTACCCGTAACTCCCCCGTCTTGGACTCGGCGTTTATTAGCGCAGTGGCTAATAAAACCTGTTGGGGAATTGCAGACACGCAGGAGACTACATGACTAGTACTAACTGTTGAGCTATTACTATCATTTGTCGAATTTACTGGCGCTGCCTTATCATCCTTTGCTGACTCGCCACTTATATGTAGTAAGGAATGATGTCGCCTTTGACACAGTTTACAATGTGTTTTATTTTTGCAGTTGTAAACATTGTGGTTCTTACCCAAACAATTAAAACAAAGCTTATTTTTGCAACAAATTCACGTCTGACGCCTACTGTTTGTTTTGCGAACTGCTTACAAAAACAAACCTTATGTGACTCAGTGCAATATTCGCAACGGATGCTGCCAGAACTCATTGCCACCATGGATTTGGGGGCATGTGAACTGTTGCCCTGGTGAACTCTTTTTGGTTCAATACATTCCAACGCGCGAAAACGATTCTCTAAAAACGTGGCAAATTGTTCGTAGGTAGACAATTCATTATTATCATGAGTATTTGCGCTTAACTCCCATTGTTTTCGCGTTTCGGGATCTAACTTCAACGCAACGATATGGATGATGATAAGGTCCCATGTAGATACGTCAACCTTTAAATTTGTAAGAGCACTAAGACAATCATTCGTTGTATCCAACAAATCCTTAATACCGGTTGCTGACTCGATTGACATACGTTTCTGACTAAGAAATTTTTTCAAAATACAACTTGCGATATATTTTTTATTGTTATATCTTTTTTCTAGATTAGCCCAACACTGGGTATAATTTAATTCGGAAATTTCCTTATGTCTAACAAACTGCTCAGCTTCACCGGTAAGATGTAATTTTAAATAATGCATTTTTTGAACTTTATCCAAGCTATCATTTCTATCTACAAGGGACAAAAATAAATCTCTAAATGTCGTCCATTCATCATATTTACCGCTAAATGTAGGAATACTAATTTTAACCAGTTTTGCTGGCGAATTTTTAAAATTTGACCCCTCTTTGCTAAGGGACGGTTCAGGTACACTACTTGCTTTACATTTATTTAATAAGGTCTTTAGTAAACATTTATACGATACATAAGTTTCCTCAGTAGCATCATACATTTGCCCAAGCATTTCCGTTTCTAACTTCTCATGGTTTTCATATAACTTTGTATTAGCTGTTTGAAACTTAGCCCAATCTTTTTCTAACAACTCGAACCTTGTTTCCATATACTCTATAGTTAGCCTATCTTTTGGGCTCTTTTTAAAATTAATCAGTCCCTTTTGGATAATCGTTTGAGTATTTTTCAACACTTGAACTAATCCCTCCATTTCTAAAATATTTTGCAAGTTAAAAATTCTACAAATTTTTACAAGTTAGAAAATTTTACAAAAATTTTACAAGTGTTTGAAATATAATGTAACTTTAACAAAATCGGGCATAGGCTCCGCGTTCCCTCGTTTTTTCTAAAATTATGCTAAGTCTAACATGCACATAATATAATAATAAACCAATAAACTTAAATTCTACTAAGTCCAGTTCAAATTGATGTTAAAGTTTCTAAGTAACAAATTTCAATTGAATTCTTACACTTCACTTAAATTTTACTAAGTCTTCAAAATTTGAAATAATTGTTTTCTAAGTTGAAGTTTCTTATTGAATTGTCTATGTTAAAATCTTCATGTAAACAAATTTCATATTAGCACTGCACTATGTAGTAGTAGTAAATGTACTCACAGTTTTGAGTTGCACTGACTCACTTCAACAATCGAAGTTGGCGCCTTCTGCTTCCAAACGTCAGATGGCGCTGCTGCTTGGCTCACTTCTCGGCAATCGTAGTTGGCACCTTCCGGTTCGGTTTACATTCACAAACGCCAGATGGCGCTGCTGCTTGGCTCACTCACACCGGCGTTCGCTGCTGCTGGAAACTGTGTACTCTTGCGCAGCGATCCACTGCGAGTATCACAGGATGAACGAGCTGACCGTAGCTTCGCTCGTACCATAAAAATCGATTTGGCTCGATAGGACCATATGTTGGGCACACAACACGTTGCCGCGATATTTGGACGATCGGTTTGACGATTTGAGGAATTACTAGAAGGGTTTGACTATAAATAAAACCACAACTGTATTCTGATCTTGATCGACAATATATTTCATATAAAAATGACCTTTTATAATGGTTTCGGTCACGAAACCATATCGTGATCTAGAGAATGGTACAACGCCATCTATCGGAGATCTACGAACTAAGTTTTCTATCCTATAAGGATACGCGATGCCGATAAGCTGCAAAGCGCCATCTATTGACAAGTTAACATAACTTCATGCATGCAATTTTATATTCTAAAGAAATTGATACATAACATAATATATATGCTTATTTAGTTTATTTCTAGATTTATCTTATATCATATTGAACACTAGGAAAAGGGTGGCAAACACAAACATATTATCTAATGAACGTGACAAAATGGAGGGGCCAAGTGAATATTAAATTATCTATTTAGATTGGAAGGAGTCAATACATAGGGTGGGACGGTAACTCGCTGAACTCAACATAGCTCAGTCAGTCAGACTACTCCACATGCAAGACTAGCCGCGGGTTCTAGTCCTGTCTTGGATATTGACTTTTGTCGATCAAAATTTAAATACTATTTGATTTAAAAAAAAACAGTTTTTCGCTGCGTTATTGGCTGTAATAACACTTCATTTGGACCACAGTCTCTAAGATCAGACTTTAGCAGGCAGTTAAGATAGTATGAAATAAAAACACCGAACATTTTCAGTGTTCATACGACTCAGGTCTATCCCAAAGGTGTAATAAAAACTTTGTGAGTTCAATTTTTAACAAAACTGAAGAGTAAAAGTTCGCAACTGAATTTATACTACCAACATTATGAACATATCTTTGTCCATTTTTATCAAAACTTTATGGTAGTTTCACCGTATTCTGTGGTTTCACCAGTGACAATTCGTCAAGCTAACCTGCCCCTCTAAACAAGTGGCAATTCGCCAAACGGCGTTTCGTGGAAAAGAATAACGAATATATGGGATTGACAGTCGTTAACACATGTCAAATACGTCAAATCCCATACATTCGTCATTCTATTCCATCAAACGCCGGCTAGCGAATTGCCGCTTGTCTAGAGGGGCAGAGCCGTTATGATGTTTAACAGGTTCACCGTTTTGCAAGTGATATTGCCTTGGTGTTTAAGATGTTGAGACCTTGACGTGGAGCAAGCTTGAAGATGAGCCGACCTGGGACCGCAGTCGTATGCTGCACCCGGACTAGGTACTTAATAGTTCGAGTGTTTGTGTTTTGTTCTGCTGTCCTATGTTGCTTAACAAAATAATAATATTATTGTGAATATAACGGAATGCATGGGACTCCGAACCCTGCGTGGTTTTTGATATGTCAATTTGGGTGTCAATTAAAAAAAAAAACTTTTAAATTCTGTCTGTGGTTCGCTGGTACTGTGATTGGCCGCTCGCCTGCCGTGAACCAATCGGAATGCTTCGTTCTTTCGATATGTTTACGTTACGAATTCGAATTTTTTTCGTACTCGGGGCACAGGGCACTGTAATTAGGCTCACACTATAAGAGATGCTTTACGGCTTCAATATAGCTAGCTTGAGAAATAGATATCAAATTGGACAATTTAGTGTGAGTTTAAGGTAAACGTGGTCTTTCTTGTGTGTAGGAGTATGAGATATATATTGTATGTGTATATGAAGTGTGACTCTTTGTGGTGTAAGTGTATCTATGAGTGTGTATTACGAGTGCGTGTGTTTGTGGGAAGTAATTAGAAATTATTTGTGTATTGTATGAACGAATTCACACTATCCGATATCCGATTTCGGAGAAAGTCCAACGTATGATATATTTATTTGTCTTTCACATTGTCCGGCTCGATCTAAGTTATCGGATCCGACACCACTGTGTTCGCCCGATATCGGATCACAAAGAGACTAAAATAGCGACTGCAAGCAATTTCAAATCAAATCAAATCAAATCATTTATTATTTTGCAGAAAACACTGTTACAATGATGTTATCAATTTCAACCTTATTTTCGACCTGAATAATATTTTCTTTGTTACGTGTCTTTTCGCGTTAATTGATGACGCTGATCACGAATATAAGAAAAGAAATCGATACTATTTCATGCCAATAAGGTCGAAAATTGCTTTCACTTTTTTATCCCTAGCATCCACTAGTCTGTGCTTTCGACTAAATGGTCGTATCGGGCCGATATTATATAGCTAGGATATATGTGAAAACAGCACAGAAAAGAAAGAAATTGTTATACAATTTTCTGTTTAAATTGTTATAAAATTTTATAAAAAATATGTTAGATAACTCGCAATTATGAAATCACAGAGTCAATAAACAGTGTTCTTTTGACGATAACATTCTTGTAATTATACTGAAATCACAGTTGCTGCAACACAGCAATGTTATTTATTCATTTGTTTACTTTTTCCACACATACACATCCACAAATCATATTGATCATACATCTCTGAATTCCCCATCAGGAATACCTACACCCTACGCATGTTGTGAAAAGTAATAGAGTGTAAGCCATCAATAATCACTAAGTTAATCTTTAAAAGTGTCGATAGGACGAGATGAATTAGTAGATAGGGTGAGGGAGGGTTCAAATACGTGCTTACGTATTTAATACTCGATAAGTGACTGAATGTCGTGAGAAATTCAGGGCACTTTTCGGATTCGGTATAACTAAAATGCTGTGCAAGGGTGCCACGAAATGATTTTTTTTACGATCGATTACGCGAATAAGCACCAATATTATTATGTACTTATCTGCGCCATAGGTAGGTAAAATAGGATTGATGAATCAGGCTTGTCTTTGCGCATTTTCATTGATATAAAATAATAATGTGCCATAATTTTGTGGCGAGAAATTTTTATACATCTTAAATAAGCAAAACAGGCACTGTGTAAGTATAGACTTTTCCGCTTTATTATCATAGCATCCGGTTGTCCGCCTCTGCATCTGGAACTAACACTTTGGTTGTATAAAATAAATTTGCAATCGCCAAGAGATTCTTGCTATAAATAAATAAATAAATAAATATTGTACAACATTCTACACAACGCTATCTAGACCCATGGTAAGCATAGCATAGCTACACTTTGGTTGTATAAAATAAATTTGCAATCGCCAAGAGATTCTTGCTATAAATAAATAAATAAATATTGTACAACATTCTACACAACGCTATCTAGACCCATGGTAAGCATAGCATAGCTAGCTGGCTTGTGTTATGGATTCTAGAATGCGGATAAACATACTTAGATACTTTTTTATTTGGAAATATATGTATAATATATATAGAAACACCCAGACCAATTTTTTTTCGACCTTGTTTACATGACATAGTATCGAGTTTTCTTTCTTATATTCGTGATCAGCGGCATCTATAGACGCAAAAAGACACGTAACTAAGAAACTGTCATAATGGTCTAAAATTGCTTGCAGTCGCTGTTTTAGTCTTCGATAGCCGGTATCGAGCCGGAGAATGTGAAAGACAGATACATACGTAATACTCTTGACTTTCTCCAATATCGGATATCGGGTATCGGATAGTGTGAAACGCTCTCAGAATAATAAAATTCAAAATATGTCAAAAAATTTAATATACGAGACAAACAAGTTAGGAAATGAAATATTTACTACCATGCTACTCAAAAACATTGAGACCGATATTCTTAGTAATCCATGATTTCACCGTGCGGGTGCCGGGTCCATCGTGTTCCTGTGTTGGGACCTCGGAGCAGTGTTTGGGCCTTGCGACCCTAGTGTAGGTTATGTATGCACACTTACCTTCACTACCCAAGTTCCCCTCCCTTCCTAACCAAATTTGATGCGAACCTTCTAATTCCGCTTTAGACATTTGTCCTAGTAATGAGCTTATTGTAGCTCTCGATAGGCCTAGATCTTTAAGTAGGTTATAGAGAGATTTTGCTGGTATACCTCTCGCTTTCACTTCTACTACATACAAATTAATCACATAACCGTTTTTGATTAATTCGTTTGTGAGATCATAGTTTTTTTATTTTTTATTGTGTGGTCCTACAGTATATTTGTTTTCTACGGTACAGCAAGTTCCACAAGGACCACATATTTTATAGTTTTAGAATACAGAAATATATCAGGTGGAATCCAGTGATAAAAAATATGCAACCTCGCTTTTCTGCGCAGTCGGATAGACACCGGATGGTTTGCTTACAGAATAGGGACACTGTGAGTGTGATGTGACGGTTCCTGACGAAAGGAAAATATTGAAAATGTGCGAGTAGATGATGAACCTACTACCTCACGGATTCGAAGATGGCGATCGTGCACCACTGAGCCAGTCAGCCTGTGACCACGGCCGGTGTAACCTGGTCGAAACGTCAGGCAATCAAAGGTATGTAAGTACCTATACCATGATCGCGATAATTACCGTTCTCTTTATAATATGTCAGGTCTAGATTACGAAATCCCAACATCCTCCGGAACTTTATAGAGCTTTTCGTACATATCGATTAGGAGAGTCCAATCTGGGGCAGTATCTAAGATTGAATAAGGTTTGTTCCTGGATTTTATGGATGAACGTCTGTTAGTAGTCAATCCTTTTTGGGCTCTAGCTACTGCCAGACTAATTGCTTCACGTATAGTGATAAGTACTTTATCGTGACGGCGCGGCGTGAGTATTGGCCTCTATCGAGATTCGATTTAATAAAAATGTATGTAAAGATACAAAAAGTCTTTCTCTGAGTTTCGTGCCTGAGTTTTCTCAGGAAGGCGTTGCGTTTCAGTCATCCGTGTAAGTTCCGTTTTAATGTTCTACTTTACTTAAAATAATAAAAAGTCGAGTAAGTTATTGTAACAAAGAAAATTACATTTCGCTAAAATATGCTCAACTGTGCGCTAACATCGCATAAACGCGATCCGAGGGAAATAATAACAGGGTTTCAATGATAAAGAAGTTTGTTAAAGGCGTTTCAATTTTGTCCTAGAGCTAGAATATAATATTTCTTTATTTTCTATTGTTTACTTTATGATGATGGTATGAACAGGAGTATCGACACAGCCTCTGTGGCGTAACGATAGTGAACGCTGCCGCTACGCAGGTTCGATCCCCGCTCAGTGCAAATATTTGTATGCATGAATATGGGTATTTGCATTGGTCTGGTCGTACCTCAGAGAGAACGTTAAGCCGTCGGTGCCGGTTGCCATACGAACATCTATGGCAGTCGTTACGAGTAGTTGAAGCCTTCAAAAGTCTCCAACAACTGGTCTAACTGCATTGCTTCGATACCGCCTTTGGGTTGTGAAGGTCAAATGGCAGTCGCTTCACGGAAAATGTCGAAGTTCAGCCAAATCCGTAGTTAGACTGGTGGTGTCAGAAGCGGCTGGGCTTAACGCTAGGATGAAGAAGAGGAGTTGGTATGAACAATAGGTGTAAGAGAAAGTGTCTTACTGTATGTACAATTAGCCTGCGTAGATGTGGTTCATTGCGTTTTGTTTTTGTTATATCTCCGGTTCTACTCATCCGATTACTATCAAACATACGTGAGCTTTTAAGTTAAAAAAAAACTGCATCGAAGTCCATTTATTTTGACGCCCATCGTGAATGACAATAACAACAGACAGACAATCAAAATAAAATAAAGGTACGACAGGATTATCTATAGTAGGTATTTGGTAAGTTGATATACCTGAAATAAAGTTCTCCGAAAAAGTGAGTTTGTGTGTCTTCACATTTATATTTGTCATGTCAAAACGCTCTTATTTTCATTTCTTTTGACAGAACTGTCACAGTCGGGCAGCTAGCGTGCTAGAATTTCCTTTTAATGCAGTTAGTAGAACGAGAAAATTCTTGCACACTATATAAGTATAATGTTTATTTAGAACCGTCGAGTATGTGTAGATTATGACTGCCTTAGGCGGTCTTGCGTTGGGAACCTCTCACAGAAATGCATGACCACTATAATGTAGCGTAATATTTGCTACATACGGTCTGTTGAATCCTCGAAATATGTCTGCTCCTTTGGATAGAACAGCTGTCAGCTGTTTTCTCTCGCAAACAACTTGCACAATAAAATAGATATGATGGGTGCAAACAGCAATCACTACGTTTTGCTAGCAATCCAGAACAGAATATGCTGAAGACGCATCTTTTCTCAATGGCTAAAGATTCTGCATTTTTCAGAAATAAATGACAATATAGCGGTGTTTCATTTCGTTTACCATGTTTGTTAGAGAGATTTGATCCTATATGAATGGACACTATCGAATAACTGAATGAAATTTTAAAGCATTTTGCATGCTAACTATTGAAATCGATTAAGGTAGGAAAAATATTGAATGGGTCCAGGCGGGATTCGAACCTGCGATCTTTCCCTTACAAGGGAAATGCTCTGATCACTGAGCCACCGCCCGAACTAATTTATTTTCTACTTATGTAGCCGTCTTTGGTCAGTGATCAGTCTTAGAGCCAAGAAGAAGCCGGAGTGCGAGGGATATGCACTAGCTACCTCACCTTCGCCCTTGCGCTGCGACCCAAAGATGGTGTGCGTTTTAGTCGGTTCGAGTTCGACATCACCTCCCATCCGGCGCCGGCGGGTTAAGCGTGGGGATTTCACACACGTAAAAAAACACCCCACTCTATGCTATGGGTAGATGAGAGAATGAAGTTTGATGAACGAGAAAATAAGAAGATTTAAGAATACTTAACGACTGAGATCTTTGGCTCAATTTACAACCCGCTTCAGAGAAAGTTCTTAGTTGTATTTTAATCGTGTCGGTAAATGGCGCATTGATCTATAGATTTTTTTCAATAATGTATTCCCGGATCGTTTTTTTTCCGAACTTGCGAAGTGAGCGAGGTATCGACAAGGTGGTCGATGCTTTTGTCCCTCAGTATGTAAGTTTGTTTGTCAGTTCGGGTCTAGAGGGCGCATTTCTTAACCGATTTCCAGAAATCTTAGCATACATGGTCTTTGATTTAAAAGACAAATTTTGTCGAGAGCTATTTTCGATAAGAGAGAAAATAGGGGAGAAAAGGGAGGGGGGTTAGAGTGCTGTCGCGTTATTTATGAAAGGATTATGATTCTTCATTGGTTGTTGTGAAAAAAAACAGGTCTCGTAAAGATGAACTACTTGATGTGAAGTGAAGTGAAGTGAAATGAAAAAATTGATGAGGAAAAAGGGGGATAAGTTTGCTGTAGCGTTTTCTTTAGAACGAATCCTCATTATTTTTTGGTGAAAGACTCAGGGCTGTTTGAAATAAGAAGATACCTGTATAGTTTTTTTATACCAGCTAAGGGTAGATACCAGAAAACTGTGAAACTGTGAAAGAAAGGATGCTCGCGAGGTCTTCTGTTTACAGAACTACGAGTATAAATTTCATAGGTTTTGTAAATCTTCGAAAATCTCGATAGAATTTCGAATGTCTAAGACGTGTCTGAGTAACTCAGTCAGTGCATTCCCCCTGTAATGCAATAGTCGCTTGTTCAAGTACAGTCCAGTCCAGTCTGGGTTGCATCTTCTCAGTTTTCCGATCCAAATATATTTGTAAATCTCGATCAAAGTACGATTTAGATTGGAAAATGGAATTAGAACAAAAAGTATAAGTTGCGCACAATTATATTGAACAATTCCTTATTCGCTTTTAACATTATAGAATCTTTTTCCCAAAAGTAACGTGTAGGTATATAGTAGTACAGCTGTTCGTTGCGAAACAAATGATCTTTGTTTTATAGTGTCTGTAACACTTACGTGAGAGTGTCAAAGCACGCTACTATACGACACAGCTCAACAAGTTTTGTTAACTCCATTCGGGATTGATTGTTCAGAGTGCAGCACTCTTAATAACTTATACTTTGCGGATATTCTTTATGAGTTTGTTGCACGTGAATAACTCCGTTTTTACGACGGTTGCATGTAGTTCTTTCGGTTCTTTCTAAAGACGAGGTATTGGTACCGATTCTGTTGATCATTTCACTGAACTTAACTATACTTACACACACCGGCAGAATGAGCGGAAGGAGGAGGTATATGTTTAGGAGCTCGCACGGAGTTAGTGATAGTCAACGGCGGAAATCTGACTGCTGATCGGTATATCAGGGAGATTTTAGTGGAACATGTTGTGGCATTTGCTCCATTCATTTGTAACGACTTCATTTTAATGCAGGATAATGCTCGGGCTCACAGTGCTCGTGCAGTACAGGTATACCTAAACCATGTTGGTGTTACGGTGATGGAGTGGCCAGCACGGTCCCCGAATAAGAATCTCGAAATTTGAATTTCGAAATTTCATTCTGTTTGATACCGGATTCGTTTACTTCGAATATTAAGCTTTATGACGATAGAATTAAATGTCAATTTCAATGTACCGTTGCTTTATGATTTACGTCATTTTGAATAACCATACAGCATTTTAGCTATTTTGAGTCTAGTTTAGAAAGTTTTCTAACAACACCAATAGCGCCCACTTTCAGCTTCTGTTTTTTTAAATATGTACTTACTTAGATACATATTCAGTCTTCAACATGTTCGATCGAGTGCTTCTTACTTACCCCCTATGTAATATTTATGTATGGCTTTGTATGATATCCATAAGTACGAAGTGATGGGTTGATAGGCGTAAATTTTCATTTTTTTCATACAAGATTTTTTATGCATTATGTATTGCGTTCCTTCCTTCTTTTGGTTGTACACTAGCTGTTGCCCGCGTGGAATTCTGTTCCAGTTTCCGTGACAGCTTAACCCTTTTTTAAATTTTCCTCTGCGAAAGAACCGTCCCCGTGTTGCAAGGAATATTCTAAAATAAGAATTAGCGAAATCGGTCCAGCCGTTCGCGCGTGATGGTGTGACCAAGGGAAATCGGAATTCATGTTTACATTTAAAGATAAATATTGTATTATGCATTCCTAAACCATTCATTCGATTGCGAATTGCGATGAAACTTTGATTATGTACACACCCTTATGCAGGTTCATATCAGAAAAGATACATTGCAGCGCAGACCGGGCATTAGCTACTTCGCTACTGGTACTTATAATAAATTGTGCTGATCTCGTGTAATTAAAGCAAATGTAAGTACTATTAGATTTATTCGCACCGAGCTTCTATGAGCTCAGAGTATTTCGTTAATAGCCCTACTATTTAACCAGGAGCCGAATTTGTGGTTCCAGCGTGATCGCCTTAGTATGACGTGACCTTTCAACATAGATGGTGTGCTACACAAATCTTGATGTACTTTGCATAAGGCTCTTATAAAGTAGTGATCGTCATACTAAGATAACAAGGTTGATTTTAACTAAAATAACTATTAATGGCCTGTGGTGTGGCCCTAGAATAGTACCACCCCATCTCCTCCCGTGGGTGTCGTAAGAGGCGACTAAGGGATTCAAATACCGGAGGATGGGCAGCAGCATCTTTCCGCGTACTAGCCACCAAACTGCGATCACCAACCCGCCTGCCAAGCGTGGCGATTACGGCATAACCCCCCATGATGAGGAAACACAAGAAACGGCTCCTAGTCCCCGGCGGCCCCGCTATTCCTGGCTATGGTAGCGGCCATGGTAACGGCGGGGCAAGGGGTGCGAAGAATCCCCGGCAGATGCCAGGCTACCAACCCCGACGACCTTTGGCCCTGGCAACGTACAACACGCTCACACTGCGAACCGACGAGAAGCTCGCTGAACTCGACGAAGAATTGAGCAGGTTACGGTGGGATATCGTAGGATTGTGTGAAGTCCGGAGAGAGGGGCAGGACACCATGATCCTCAAATCCGGTAACCTGCTCTATTTCCGGGAGGGCGACATACTGTCCCAGGGTGGTGTCGGGTTTATCGTCCACAGGTCCCTTGTCAACAACGTGGTCCAGATCGAGAGTGTTTCGACGAGGGTAGCGTACCTTATACTCAGAATCACCAAACGGTATTCGCTGAAGGTCATACAGGTACACACACCGACCTCGAAACACCCCGACGACGAGGTGGAGACTATGTATGAGGATATCTCTAAAGCCATGCATAGCTCCCGAACACACTATACCGTTGTGATGGGGGACTTTAACGCGAAACTGGGCAAACGAAGCGACAATGAGCTGAGAGTGGGGCAATTTGGATATGGAAAGAGGAATGCACGTGGCCATCTGCTGACCGGCTTCATGGAGAAGGAGGGCCTTTTTATGATGAACTCCTTCTTCAGAAAGCCGGAACAGCGTAAGTGGACATGGCTACACCCTAACGGTGTCACAAAAAATGAGATTGATTTCATCTTGTCGACGAAGAGGCACATATTCAATGATGTCTCCGTGATCAATTCAGTAAAAACAGGAAGCGATCACCGGATGGTAAGAGGCACATTGAATCTTAGAACAAAGCTCGAAAGATGTTGACTGATGAAGTCTACGCTCCGACCAGCACCTATCCAGTTCCAGAACCCTGAGGACTTTCAGCTCGAGTTGCAGAATCGCTTCGAATGCCTGGGAGATTGCGAAAATGTGGATGATTACAATGACAGATTTGTGGAAATTGTCCAAACGACTGGGTCTAAGATCTTCAAAGCCCGTCGTTCAAAAGGAACCAAAAAGATTTCGGAATTCACCAACAAACTCATGGAACAAAGACGAAATTTGGTTCTGCAGTCCTCTGAATATGCTACTCAGTATCGGCGTTTAAACAGACAGATCTCCAAGTCCTTGACTCGCGACCTACGCCAATTTAATACGACTCGTATTAAGGAGGCGATTGAGAGCAATAAAGGCTCAAAGGTTTTCGCAAGGGATCTGTCTGTTGGTCAAAGCCAACTGAATAAGCTGAAGGCGGAGGATGGCAGAATTATTTCGTCAAAGCCGGAGCTGTTGGAAGAGGTCGAGAAGTTCTACGGACAATTATACACGAGTGTACGGCAATCTGTTAATAATCTGGCCGAAGACGGAAGAGCCAGATTGACCCGACACTATACCGAGGATATCCCGGACGTCAGCCTGTACGAGATTAGAATGGCTCTCAAACAGCTAAAGAACAATAAGGCACCGGGTGATGATGGGATCACGGCTGAGCTTCTAAAAGCTGGTGGAACACCGATACTTAAAGCTCTTCAGAAGCTATTTGATTCCGTCATACTCGAGGGACGAACGCCTAAGGCATAGCACAGAAGTGTGGTGGTACTCTTCTTCAAAAAAGGTGATAAACCTTGTTGAAGAATTATAGACCCATCTCGCTTCTGAGCCATGTCTACAAGTTGTTTTCGAGAGTCATTACGAATCGTCTCGCTCGCAGGTTCGACGACTTCCAGCCTCCAGGATCAAAGCTCAAAACCTATCCAGTTGCAGCGAGGGGTGAGACAGGGAGACGTTATATCTCCGAAACTGTTCACCGCCGGCCTGGAAGATGTTTTCAAGCTCCTGGACTGGAGAAGACTCGGCATCAATATCAACGGCGAGTACATCACTCACCTTCGATTCGCTGACGATATCGTAGTCATGGCTGAGACCTTGGAAGACCTAGGCACAATGCTCGAAGACCTCAGTAGAGCCTCCCAACAAGTGGGCCTCAAAATGAACATGGACAAGACGAAAATTATGTCAAATGTCCATGTCGCACCCACTTCTTCTTTAAAGGTTGGAGACTCTACACTCGAAGTTGTCGACGAATATGTTTACCTGGGACAGACAGTCCAGTTAGGCAGGTCCAACTTTGAGAAAGAGGTCAATCGTCGAATCCAACTCGGCTGGGCAGCGTTCGGGAAGCTTCGTAATATCTTTTCGTCCAAAATACCGCAGTGTCTCAAGACTAAAGTCTACGATCAGTGTGTGTTGCCAGCGATGACCTACGGAACTGAGACTTGGTCCCTTACTATGGGCCTCATAAGAAGGCTCAAGGTCACCCAAAGGGCGATGGAGCGTGCTATGCTCGGAGTTTCCCTGCGTGATCGAATCAGAAATGAGGAGATCCGCAGGAGAACTAAAGTAACCGACATAGCACACAGAATCGCCAAACTTAAGTGGCAGTGGGCGGGGCACATAGCTCGTAGAACGGGTGGCCGTTGGGGCAAGAGAGATCTCGAGTGGCGACCACGCGCCGGAAGACGCAGTGTAGGCAGGCCTCCCACACGGTGGACCGACGACCTGGTGAAGGTCGCGGGAAGGGCATGGATGCGGAAGGCGCAGGACCGGTCACTGTGGAAATCCTTGGGGGAGGCCTTTATCCAGCAGTGGACGTCTTTCGGCTGAAATGATGATGATGATGAACTATTAATGGTGCTAGAAATTTGATGGCACAAATTTGTCACAAATTTCGGCCGAGTGGTACTCACTCGGCCGAAACGATTGCGAAAAACCCAATTACGTTCACAGGTCACCAAAAGCATAACCGGGCGGAGAGGATTGTGGTCGCAGCACTTTTTTTTTAAATAAATACAATATTAGCAACCGAAATTATCATAATTTCTTGACAACCCCGCCTACTAAGCGCTTGTGCTAGGAGTGGGTTCACGTCGCGTCGGTAGTGTAATGGCCAGGATTGACGTCGCGTCGGTAGTGTAATGGCCAGGATTCGAACCCGGGACCTTTCGATCGTAAGGTCGACTCCTCAACCACTAAGCTACCGACGTACTAGTGCGACCGGTGGGTGTCACGCGGTACTGCGACGATAATCCTCTTTTGATGAGACCGTCAACCATTGTTAACATGGTACGTGTATGTCATGGTGACCCTCTTTCTTCAGACTTTGTCTTCAGCTTACCATCAGGCGAGGTGAAGTCAAATTGACGTATCCTATAAATAAATTGAAATAATAACATTTAATATGAGATAAATTACTTTGCCCACCTTTCTTTCGTACAAAAAATAAATGTTTGTCAAGAAAATATTCATACATATTTGAATTTCACGAGAAAACAAGACCAATTAGTATAATGATTACTTTTCACAAATATTTATACCTAATTACGCAAGCCTTTGACTTCATTTCAAGTAAAGAATTCTTTTGGGCTATGAGCTCATTTTGTTTAGTAGCATGTTAAGTAAGCCAATTTTAATTGGTGTGCTAATTACTTTGTATATTTGGACACATAAAAAATGTTAACTTTACCTTGCAAATTTAAATGAAAATGTTCTAAATACCAGTCATGCATCTGCCCATACCTACTGACCCCTTTATTACCACCGCCTATGAGGCGTAACTAAGGACATTTTTATTGAAGAAAAATAGAATACCGTGTAATAAAATTGAAACTCAAAGCGAAATTCACATGGACGATGTAGCTGCAGATAGTAGAATAATATAGGTTCTCATTGATGTGAATGTTTTTAATGAGTCCTATCACCAGCAATAATCTGAACATAGGTTAAGTCAGCCGATAAGGGTATAAAAAGCCACAGAACGCAAGCCTTTAAGAATTATGCTCGTTGAGTCGGTCTGTATTGTAAACTTGAGGTACCAAAGATCTTTACTACAGACACTACTTTCTTCTACTTCTTTCACCTGTATGTAATGATGTAGTAGACTCATATAAAAGGTTTATTTTTAAGGGTTCCGTACCGAAAAAGTCAAATTGGACGACTATTATTAATACCACACTGTCTGTCTATCACAAGCCCCTCTAGACAAGTGAAAAATCGTTTGCCGGCGTTTGATGGAATAGAATGACGAATGTATGGGATTTGACGTTAATGACATGCGTTAACGACTGTTATAAATGAAAGTAAAGAGGTGCAGGCTGTATCTCATGAACCGTGACATCTAGGGTGTTGAAATTTTCCCGGTAGATATTGTAATAATATTAGTGTTTATTTTTCATAAGAAGTACAGTGTAATATTACAGTGCATAACATGAGGTAATATATCCAATAGTATGACGTAAATTGATATAATTAAGAATATTGAAATCGTTACAAGTAGGGTTAGCTCTAGTAGATACAGTAGACATTTATGTACAAAATAATAATATTATAAGGTTTTTCATTATTTAAAAGTCAGCCCGGTACCACCCTTCTCTTTCCAACAAAACAAAGATCATAAAAATCCATTTTGCAAATTATACTCGTAGCCTTAACATTTAATGGTTCATCGCCTATTTAGCTTCCATAGTAGTGTCATTCTTAGAAACAGCCTCCGTGGCTTAGCAGTAGTGAACTAGCTCTTAAACTAGTATTATCTGTGTATCAGAAGAGGCAGTGTTCGGTGAGTTACATGACAAATTATTTGACTTTGAAAGGAGTATCACTCTTGAATATATTTGTTAATAAAGTAGCAATAATTTAATTGAGATGTATGAACCTAACGAAGTATTTCTGTTGCCGCTATGATTACACATACTTAAAACAGAATAAAATAAATATATTTAAGGGGGCTCCGAAGAGGGCTAGATTTTGCCGGTTTTAACTTTACAGTAAAAAGTTACAAGTGAGCTTGATATAATCTGACTTAACTTAACTTTTATTTAGATAAACATACTAAAATAGTAAATCATAAAAAAGCACTTAAAGCTGTGTTGCTCACCCCAGGAAATCCTTAAGATATAATAGCTACAGCATAATCGCTTTCATAAATAATTCCTAGCACATTATCCTCTAACAAAGCTGTATTGAATATTACTGCATAAGGATGTACTTAACCCGCTTCCGCTAAATTATGATACCTTCTGTCTTGATAACTTAGCTTTATTAACCTTAGATTAAATATTCACTAAAAAAAATGTACAGATTGGTTTATAGTAGGTCTGTAACATAGGTTATGGAGTCGCTTTCAATGATACGGTTTCTAGTTATTTGTATTAGAATCAACATTATTATGCAAAAGTATCTCTGTCTTTCTGTTACCATTTTACAGCGTGACTCACGGTTGTTTTGGTAAAGAAAGCTGAAGTATAATCTGTAAAAATAAAAGATAATAGTATCATGTGTTGTTGCAACCGTGCCGAAATGTCGAAACACACGCTCATTGTTTGTCACAATTATTAAAGTTACCACGCAAATAGGGAAGAAAAGAGAATAAATGGTAAGCTTGCTGGTACTCTCTAGGTCACTAGTCTGCTACATTAGTCGATATCACGTGGGTGAGTGATATTTCCTCTGTCGACTCGGCACCCTGTCGAGACGGTGATATTTCCCATGTCGAGCTGGCTATCTTGTGCTGAGTAAAACATAGCTTTACCACCTGGGTAGTCATATAAATTTGTCTGGTGAACGTCGTATCGATGAATTTATGGGACGATATATAACCGTCTCGGTCATGACGTTTACACGATAAGGCTTTGAGTTGAATAGTTTGAGTCGAGTTAACGTTGCAGATAGATAATGAGCTTTAAATTTATTTTTGGAAACTAAAGATTATGTTATATGTCGGAGTCTTATGCTATGGTTATGGTTATGTTATTGTCGTAGTTTTACGCAAATATCACTCATTGAAGTAAAACTCAGAGTAAATAATATCAAAAAAGTACATGACGATACAAACTGTTTAGAACAATTTATTTCCGTCATATTTCCAATCCGATTTACCTTCAACGAGTTTCTTATTCATACACTTCCGAATTCTTTAAGCGTGGCGCGTAAAAGCATCTGTTGAGGTCAAGGTAGGGACTGACATACTAAGGACAGTATATGGAATGGCGGCAACTATTCTTTGGACTACACTTCACTTTGATGCACTGATAGTAAGCTGAGTTGGAGTCCAAATTGTCCAAACTGGTACCTATCAGTAGCAGGGGTGATGTCGATTTCAGAATCTTACTATAATAAAAAAAGTTATATTCTTGTGTTATGTTAGCATGGGGAATGGTGGTTTCATTTTCATTCTAACACGCTTTAATTAGATTCATGTTTAACTAAGTTTGTAAGAAACAATATTGTTCTTCAATTTCAATCTTGAAAGTCGGTTTCAACTTACTTTTAATTATCATATCGATTTGAAACTTAGTACCTAATTATGAAATTGCTATCATCAAATTATACCTAGTCCTCCGTGTAATTTAACAGTATTATTTTATTATGTACAATTCCATGCTCTCAAGATGATCCATTGATAAAGTCCCTGGCCCCAGTCCCCAAGACAATCCAATATCTATTAATACTGGCTCTGGTAAAAACTTTGAAAAGTATTAGAGAGTATTTTTGATTGAATTCTAACTGCAGTGAGGTGAGATGTGCAAATTTGTCGCTTTCATTTTAATATCTAAGATAAGAAAGAAGAAGAAGCTCGACTGAGAGAGAGAGTGAGTTATTCCATTAATGGGAATTGAATGGATATCGCATGGCTCTCGGTTCAGTCCCCTTGTAAGTAGTCGCTGGCTTGGGGATGAACCAATAAATTATCATCAGTCTGATACTTGTGCAAATTATCAAATGAATCAGTATCCTTGAAGTTGGTGGAAATTACGCAAATGGATCCTGGAAACCGTGAGTCTATGTGGGTAACAAATGCCTGGCAAATGGCCCTGCCGGGTTCAGGTAGAAGTCCTGGCTTGTCGGTGTGCAGGGTGACATGCGTACCAAAGGTCTCACTGGTTATGGACGCCAAAGATCGTGCCAAGTGGGGGAAGAAGAGCCGGAAGGCGAACCCTGAGCTTCGGGATCACCTTAGCTTCAGATGCAATCAGGAAAATACGTCTGCATGACGATGATGATGACGCAGAAGGATCCTATTACATAGATAGATACTAAGATACTTTAGATTAAGGAATAAATGAATCTATAACAGAGTTACTTTGACATGCTACAAAAATAGCCGAAGACAATATGCCTCAATATAATATGCGTGGATAAACTATCTCGTTCAGACAACTGCCAACACGCCAAGTTAGTGGGTAAGTTTCGGCACAGTGGGCTCGTATAACTGTCTATGAATCTACTTTGCAACTTTGCCAAGAACGTGTGCGTCTCAATGAAGTTCTGAATTCGTATCCTCGGTTAGCTTCTATTCTGAATAAACATGAATATAAATTAGACGAATGTGGCAGATTTAAAAACCGCAACGCAAAAATCATGCGTTTTCAAATCAAATCTCAAAGACCATATACAAGAAATTATTACTGTATAATTCACCAAATAAGTAGGTAGTGTATATTCACTATTATTTAGTTACGTAACATTTTGCTTTTTGTAAATCATTGTAGCACACTGCTTTAATTTTATTATAATAATCTTTCTGAGTCAAGCAATGTCCCTATTTAAAGCTTCACCTGTGCTGTCAAATACACGCCCATAAGGACGTTTAAAGAAACAGTACAAAGCTTTCTAAGTAATATATAATTTAAGCGCTCGGCGTCTCTCACGTGGCATGATGCTAAAAGTTTTATAAATGTCCCTATCTTTCCAGGTACTTCGAAAAGTAGAAGTTTTTCTAGCTAAAAGTTGCGTCCTACGTCCGTATTCATTATCAAATACTTTCCTTTCTGTACTTTGGATAGAAAATAAGCATGTACCGCACCAGATAGTTGGCTATAATTTGGACAAATGCTAAAAATAAAAGTGATTTTTTTTGCTACAGTAAAGTTAAAATGTAGCAAACGCTACACTTAAAAGCAAAATTAATGAAACGGAATACAACGTGTATAGGCGGGGTTTGAACCCGCGAAGCTACCGCTAAGCTACCAGACCTCGCCCTAACCAATTCAAATTTCTCCTTCTATATCTGTTTTTTCTTCTATAATTCTCAAATTATATGGGCGGAGTAGTCAAAAATCATTGTTTAAAAATGATTGAATAATCATTCATTGGTTTCGATAGTCCGTAAGAACGTCGGTGGGCGCTCCACTGTCGCCCCAAAGACTATTCTGTTGAAGGAGAAATTTGAATTGGTTAGGGCGAGGTCTAGTAGTTTAGTAGTCAAAGCATTGTGGCCATGTAAGGCAACCCGCGAGGTTCATACCCCGCCTAGACCGATTAAATTTTTTCTCCTTTCTTCGATTTAAATACTTTAATATTTATTTATTTTCAGTGCTTATAGGAGAAAGCGCTTCGCTTAAGGTGATGGTATGATGACGAACGTAAGAAATAGGTACGGTTTATTGTTTTATGACGAGGGGTTTCTATGACCCATAAACTTAATATATACTTAAACTTAATATATACTTCTGCATCTGATGGGTATAGAGCCAACGCCCGAGTGCCATCACTGCGACGCGAGCGTGAACTCGGGGCTGCACACGCTCACCGAGTGCCCGGCGTTTGAGACGCCGAGGCGGGAGCTTGTGGCGGCCCTGGGGGTGAGAGTGCTCACGCTCTCCACCCTGCTCGCGGCGATGGTCCGCTGCGCGGATGCGTGGGCGGCCAGCGCCTCTTTCTGCGAGCAGGTCATGCTCGTGAAGGAGACAGCAGAGCGGGCGCGGCGCGATGAGCGAGAAAGGCTCGCTGACATCGCTGCACGCGCCCGAAGGCGGCTCGGGTGTCGGAGGGCGCAAACTGACCTCCGCACCCCATGAGCGCGGGCCTGAGGGTGACAGGTGGAGTCGCCCGTCACCCTAGCAGAAGCAGGCTATGGCGGCGGCGCGCATCGTAGGACGATGCGCGTCCCCCCATACCGGGGTTGAGTCGGGGACCGCGTGGTCCCCACCTCTCGAGGAGGGCCCGTAAGTAAAAAAAAAAGGCTGTGTGCAAGTGGTGCATGATAAACTAGATAGAGGTAAGGCAATTTTCACAGACTTCCCTTTTGAAAATGTTCTTATTCGCCATTTTTTTTTGTATTCAATAAAAACGAATAATAAAATCTCAGTAAACAATACACCCTTCTTATAACGAATCAAATCTAATCTAAATACATCAGTTTACTTGGGACACTTTCGGTTGGTTATAAAAGAAATAAACATTTTGTTAGAATCACAAGGAAATGTTTTCCTTATAATTTTTCATATGACTCCACGGTCAATGAAAAGTTATGAAAATAGTAGTTGATGCTTGCAGCTCCGTCGGCGAGGAATCTGGATTCAATCCCGCAACTCTTTTAAGAATAAAAACCTATTCTAGGGATAAAAGTAGTCTGTGTTATTCCAGATTATAGTCTATCTCTCTATAGTCTAGTAGCTTTTGCTCGCGGCACCGCCCGCGTGGATATCGGATATCGCGACCAAACAGTCTATGTCCTTTCTCAAGGTCTAATCAACTCTTATACCAAATTACACCAAAATTGGTTCAGTGGTTTAACCGTAAAAGACGGACAAACACACTTTCCCATTTTATATTATTACTATGAATAACTTAAGCACATAGTCTATCTGTACTAAATTTCAGCCAGATCTATTTTTTATATTATTAGATCTATTTATTATATTCACTAATTTTCAAATTTATAATAAGCATTAGGGGTTAAAGTATGAAATTGCCGATTTGTACTGACAAATTGAAATTCGTTTTTTTTTTTAATTTAACGTATTTATTTAATCAAAATAATTACCGTTATTATCTATACATTGCTGCCATCTAGTAGGAAGGTCATTTATGCCTTTGTGATAGAACTCTGGTGATCTAGATTCGACAAACTGTGTGAAAGCATTTTGTACTGCCTCCTGAGAAGAAAACTTTTTATCACATAGAAAATTGTCCAAATCACGAAAAAAATGGTAGTCTGTTGGAGCAAGGTCTGGCGAATACGGAGGGTGACGGATAGTTTCTAATTGCAGTTCCTGTAGAGTTAAAACGGTTTCTCGTGCTGTATGAGGTCTCGCGTTATCATGGAGCAATAATGGTGAAGATCGATTCTTGAGTCGGGGCTGTTTCACTGCTAGTTTTGCTATCATTGTTCGGAGTTCGGCACAGTAGACATCTGCCGTTATTGCTTGACCAGATCGTAGAAAGCTATAGTGAATAACACCATGCTGAGACCACCAAACAGTTACCATTACCTTTTTATTGGTAAGCTTTGCTTTAGGACACTGTTGTGGCGTTTCACCTGGGGTCAGCCATTGCATTTTTCGCTTACGGTTATCGTAAAGAATCCACTTTTCATCACATGTCACAATTCGATCCAATATTCCTTCATTTCTGTATCGATTCAACAAGGCAACACAAGTTTCAACACGCATTTCTTTCTGCAGATCAGTCAAATCATGAGGTACCCATTTTTCACATTTTTTTATTTTATTGATTTGACGCAAATGAGTCAATATTGTTGGTAAGGTAACGTTAAACCATGCAGCTAATTCCTGGGTAGTTTGGCTCGGATCGGCTTCCACCATGTCTTTCAATTCATTGTTATTCATCTGTGTGGACGACCTTCCTCGTGGTTCGTTCTTCAAATCAAAGTTTCCTTCACGAAAGCGTTTAAACCAAAATCGCACGGTGCGTTCATTAGCAGTCCCCTCTCCAAACGCAACATTGATATTGCGAGCTGTTTCTGCCGCGTTAGTTCCGCGTCGGAACTCGTATTCAAAAATCACTCGAAATTTCGAAGTATCCATCTTTCTTGTCTAAGCTGAATAAAAAAAACAACTGAAAGTCAATAATCGAATGTTGCACATTTTTAAATGAAGAACTACATAGGTACCATGTGGAAAAAGTTTCACTCAAAAATCTCAAACCATGAAGGTTCTATGTCAATTCGAAGTACCTATTACAATGAAACGGCAATTTCATACTTTAACCCCTATTATTACCTAGCTAGGATGTGAAATCATGTTGTTATTCTTACAGAATTTACATTCGACTACACGTTCGTAGGTGTTATGTGAAAAACGTAATAATCGAGGAAGTATACCTATCTAACAAATAATAAAGAAAGTCATTTCTACAATAGAAATATTACCAATATTGAAGAAATACACAACATATTTCCGGTGATGTCATCGAATCTGACACCCGAAATAAACTTCCCTGTTAGAATGCTTCCGAGAAGACAGTTTATTGACATACAGAACTGTATAACGGATACCGAAATGTAAGGTAAGTAATAATAACTGAGCAAATCGTAAGGTTTTGGCTTTAAGGGTTATATTTTTGAACCATAATATATGACTACTAGCTTATGCGTGCAGTTCTGCCCGCGTGGATGTCGCGACCAAACATAGCATATGTCCTTTTTAAATCTACCTCTATACCAAATATTCATAAAAATTAGTTCTGTGGTTTATCCGCGAAAGAGAAACAAACACACACATACACACACACACACTTTCCCATTCATAATAATATTAGTATGGATTACACAATGATTTTATTCACACTATATTTTAATTTTTCGGAATGGAATTATCTTGGTATCTCCACCAGTCTCATTAATTTCCAACGATTAATAAGATCAGCAGATCTGTTTTTGCAATCTTTCAGAAGTAGTGAACATGGTCTGTTACAAATCTTCACTTAGTTCAATCTGTAAGATTACCTAGTAAAATTTATCGTTATAGGTGGGGAAAAGGGGATGTTCAGACGGGATTCGAACCCACGACCAGGCCCTCGATTCTGCTAAAGCAAAATCGACTGTCACACCACAGACACAGCGATAAATGGCATTAAATTTTAGACTTTAAAACTATGAGATTAAAGTCCAAAATTAAATGAAGAGTTTCACATTTCACTTTTCAGTCACTCTACAAAAAGCCATTTAATATTAGACTTTAAAAAGAAGTTTTTAAAGTTTAAAATTAAATGGGTAATTCTTACAGTGTTTGTGGTATGACAATGGTTTTACTTTAGTAGAATCGAGGCCCAGGAGAAGAGAAGAGGAAAATAAATAGTCGGTAATTACACTTACAGCAGCACACATACCGGTTGTCACATTGATATAATGTATGCGTTAACTGTTAGTGCTACTGGGACTATCGGTACTAAAAGCAAAGTCCTTATTTTCAAAGGATAACTCAGAGTACCCGCATTTTGTTACGCCGACAAAGCTATACAGGGTGGAGCTATAGAGGGTGACCAGTTTTAGATATCTGTGACATATAGTGACGGACGACATGTCTGATGACGATGATGGTTTGGAACGTGCACTTAGGGCACTGGAATGGACCGAGGGAATATTTGTTTGCTCGCTATTCTAATCAGGTAAAAATTACATTATTCAAGGCATACTGCCAACCGTTTTACGCGAGTATTCTATGAGTAAATCGTACCCGTCGTGCTGCCAGTGTCTTGCGAGTGCGATATGACATCTTTAGGATGCTAATGCGGCAGCCTCCATCCTGTAGTGCATTTTTAATGTTCGCTGAAGCACATACGGATGGTTTTCTCGCGGTAGAGAGTAGCGGTGTTGTGGAGAAGAGAGAGAAAGCGGCAACGGCATCCTAAGGATGATTGCCTTCCGGTACGACTGTCCAATTAAGCATAAATAGATAATGTATTATCACCGGTCAGGACATAATATGTATAATTAACTAGCTTTTGCCACGCTATATCGTTTATCGTTATAAATTGTGGTCTATGTGTTATGCTGATGTACATGTTATACCAGCTTTTGCCCGCGGCTCCGCCCGTGTGGATGTCGGTTATCGCGACCAAACATAGCCTATGTCCTTTCTCAAGGTCTAATCTACACCTATACCAAATTTCATCAAGATCGGTTCAGTGGTTTAGACGTGAAAGCGTAACATACAGACTGACAGACAGACAGAGTTACTTTCGCATTTATAATATTAGTATGGATTATTATAAAGTTTCATTAAAATCCATTCAGTAGTTTTTACGTGAAAGAGTAACATACATCCATCAATCCACCAGTATTTAAAAAAATTTGCTTTCATAATATTAGTAGGATTAAAATTGTGATTCATTGACATTGTAATTTTTTGAGATTAATTGACAATTGTAAACTATTGATATTGAAATTTAGTGACAATTTATTTGATAGATACATAAGTGATTTGACAAATTAATCTGACAGCCTCCGTGGCGTGGTGGTAGTGAACGCGGCCGCTACGATGGAGGCGCGGGTTCGATCCCGGCTCGGTGCACATATTTGTATGCATGAATATGTATATTTGCATTGGTCTGGGTGTTTCTATGTATAATATGTATGTATTTACAAAAAAAATATCTAAGTATGTTTATCCGCCTTCTAGATTCCATAACACAAGCTAGTTAAGCTTTGCTTACCATGGGTCTAGATAGCGCTGTGTGAAATGTAAAAAAATATACATATATAAAAATGAGTCCCTATTTCCCTTGGTCACACCATCACGCGCGAACGGCTAGACCGTTTTCGCTTTCTTTTTTTAAATGTTCCTTGCAGTACAAGGATGGTTCTTACGTAGAGAAAAATTAAAAAAAAGTTTATGCCGTCACAGGAACGGGATCAGAATTCCATACGGGCGAAGCCGCGGGCATCAGCTAGTGATAAATAAATATTCTGTGTTATCCAAATTTTACCTACTTTATATTTGTTTCTGTAGATGAAAGGTGTGAGAAATTGTGACTACCACTGTAACTATGGAATTCCAATGATAAACAATCTATAACTGTATCAACAGAGCTGTCCCGCTAAGAACATTCATTCTTACAGAATATAAAAATGAATATGTATATTTTTCCTGCAAGAAGCGCTATTGGCAAACGAAATACTCGCTCAAGATAAACCGAATGTCAGTTCACCGTGAAACAAGTGGTCATTTATAATTCTATTGTACCTATAGATCAATATGTTATCCTTTTTGGGGTTCTTTAGTCAACATTTTAGTAACATACCGTGGTCACCGTGGCCCATGGACGTGGGCAATAGGAAGTCACACTCGTTCAGCTGACCCAGTAAGAATAGAGAGATTCTATGCCGTCAGTGCAGAAGACAAAACAGGACAAGCCTTAGGTCTTCCCACTGACAGCACAAAACTCCATTTTGCTCTGGGCTACCTTACTCACCGCCATGGGAACACAACTCGAGGTTATTATAGGACCGGTATTCTGTAGGGTGGAGGTACTTCCCCAGTCAGACTATGTGATGTGAAAGAAGTCATAATAGAATATATGTGTGTGATCTGAAAGAAGTCATAGCGGTATATTAAAATGATGATGAATTTAGGAAGAAAACCATTACAACCATGTTATTAGTACGTACTCATCACTATAATCATTATACCAGCCGCACATAGTCCACTGTCGAACATAGGAGAGTACGTACTACTACTTTTTTTGAAGTGAAAACTTCTTTAGCGGCGTTGGATGGGTAAAATTTGTTAAACTCGCGCGTCAGGATCGCTTGACCTTTGGACCGTAACCGACGACTGACGTCATACAATATTGGCTATAGACTGTCCATTTTGCAATATACTATAAATAGCTTCGCAGCATAGCGGTAAACGCTTCGACTGTAAGTCCTTATGGTTTCAGATAGTACCGGGTTCATACCTGGCCTTATGACACTTTTTGTGATTATTTTTTCTTTTTGTAATTTATTACTTTTTGTGATTATTTTATCTTTTTGTAATTTATTAATTTCTTCTGATAGAAAATTATCAGAAAATTAGTGATAGGGTCTATGATTGGCGCTGTATTATAGTTATGGTATGGTATGGTATGTTTTTTTTTTTATATTTTTCTATGTATATGACGAAGAAAGAAAGAAAGAAAAAGTTTTCACTTCTGTCGGCACTCCCAGAGTGCAACCCGTCTTTTTTTTTAACGTACGTGTAATCCCCACGGATCCCACCCCCGCTAGGACTGGAGGGCGAGGTTATGTCGGACTCGAATCGACTAAACTGCACGCCGTCTGTGGATTGCAGTGCAAGGCCGATGGTGAAATAGCTATAGTGGATATCCCTAGCACCCCGGCTGACCCAGGGCCATTTCTCTCGATCTGGCCCTCTTCTGGTGAGAGGACCACGGAGCCCCCAACTCGTCCCCGGTATTTGATGATTTTGCGAAACAAGTAGTATGACATTTCCAAATGTTATAAGATACCTACTTAAAAAAAAACAGTCTGCGTTATTATGATGGGTATATACGGAATCCCACAATGTGCGTGGCGAAACACGCTCACGATCGGTTTTCATGGTTCCGAAAGAAAAGGAAAACCCTTATAGGATCACTTCGTTGTCTCTCGGTCTATTTGTCTGTCTATCAAAACCTTTTACAAAACTGTAATTATTTATTTACTTTGGAGCTTCAAAAATAACCTTCTAAGTCAACGCAATAAAAAATACAGACGATTCTGCAGCATAATTACACTTTTACAAGAAAATTAATAGGGTTTGAATTTTTTATTACCCTCCGAAAGTATACCCACTTAGCGTACTTTCGGTTGACCCATAATCATAAAATTTGGTAAAATATCTTATACTTAGCACAAGTTCAAAACCTTAATCAGTCAATCAATTAAGCCACCACAGTCCACTGCTGGACATAGGCCTCTCTCCCAACTTGCGCCATTTCATCCGATCCTCCACCTTCCGCATCCACCTTTTTCAGTTAGTCAGTCCATCTGGCTAGGGGGTGTCCTTACCTTTCGTTTGCCTTCTCGTGGTCGCCACTCTAACCATAAAAACATGAAAACCTATATGCACCTTATTATTGTACCAACACTTTAAAAGGCGACACTTTCCCAATAAACATTCACTATCCAGCACAGATGTATTAATCAAAAAGATTATAATCGATAACGTAGTGCTTTGATACTTTCCCCGTGTGCCTACAAAATGTACCTATGTTCGTATTATAGCCATATGTATAAAGACTTTACACATATGGTACACTGAGAGAAAAAAGCTACTTACAAGTAGAAAAGCGTCGGTTATGTACCAATGAGCCCGCAATTTGCTACTTATTAAGTGTATTGCATACGCAAGAATGATGTCTTTCGCTTAATAATTAAGTCAGACACTGATTCAGACGTATGACACGCCATTCTTGATAATGGTGTTTCGGGAAAGCTCGTACAAAGACTGTGGATCGTTGTTAATGCAGTACCAACAAGAAAAAATGTAGCCAGCATGATTATCCCGTACTTAAGTATGCCGTTACGTTATAAGTACTTCCACTATAGGATACTTATTAACGTTGATGTACCCTTACTACGTGTGGCGTCACATTAATAACGCCTCTTCTTACGTTCTACACCTGAATCATATTTACAGAAGTAAGTGGCAGTAGAACGCTTGCTTACCGTTGCCGGCACGATGGTGATTCTACGTATGTAATCCAATTAGTAAGGCCATTTCTTCATTACACAATTGTATCACTCACATCACATTCACTTACTTGTATCCTATCAGATAACTTATTCACATTCACAAACACAATTATGAGTAGTACCTACGTGCTGTTTCACGGATCAGATTTTTTAGGGGTCTGAAATTTTTAGGGGTATTTTCAGGGATTTTTGCAAAGCATCATGATGGTACATTAAATCGAAATGGTGGATCTTGTATAACATTTTAATCCATCCAATAAAATGTTAAATTTAGGTATTCAATGTTAAATTTAGGTATTCACATATTTACAATACGTATACCGAACCGGTCTGTAAGTAAGAGGTATCCTGCCGTACTGCCCTACCACTGTACAGTAAGTAAGCCGCACTAGTATGCTAGTAATCGGCATCATGCCGTTATGCATCCACATACTTACAATAAGAATACCGCACCAGTCTGTAAGTAAGCGGTGTCCTGCCGTACTGCCCTACAGTACGTAAGCCGCACCAGTATGAACGTAATCGGCATCATGCCGTAATGCATCCATATATTTACAATACGTATACCGAACCGGTCTGTAACTAAGAGGTACCCTGCCCTACTGCACCTACCACTGTACAGTAAGTAAGCCGCACTAGTATGATAGTAATCGGCATCATGCCGTTATGCATTCACATACTTACAATACGTATACCGCACCGGTCTGTAAGTAGAATGTATTCAGTCGTACTGCCTTACCCCTGTACAGTAAGTAAGCTGCACCCGTACGAACGTAATCGGCATCATGCCGTAATGTATCCACATATTTACAATAAGAATACGCTCCATCTTTGATTGCTAAATGTATAATATATTCGTAGGTAATCAGTAGCCCCGAAAGCTCTGAAAATGATACTCGTATCGATTTTATTACTAATTTCGAGACCACCATCTTTGATCGCTAAATGGATAATATATTAGCAATCAGCGACCCCGAAAACCCTGAAAACGATACTCGAACTCGATAAAATCGATTGTATAGAAAAATCGAGCCCGCCATCTTTGATCGCTTTATGGATAATTTATTCCTAACCTTTTTTTTTATTTTTATTTATTTGTTTAATTTTTTTTTTAATAACAAAGGTAATTACAATTGAGACAGCCCTGAATCTTTAGTACTGTGTTACCTGTTAGTACCGAGTAAAATGTATGGCTAATCGGTACGGCCATCTCCGTCACTATTCCGCTTACCCCGCACTGCCGAATTGCTCGGTCTAGATGGCTTCGTTTACAGACTATATTAAAGTTCGTTATACTGTAGTAGTAGCGTGTAGTCATAGATGAACAGGGGCTTGCACTAATCCTGAACCAACTACGTAGTCGGGATTGGAACCGTATTCCCAATTCAAATGATGATAAACTGTCTACTATTTTTTTGTATAATCCTTAAATCGGATATATTTTCCAATAAATATACCTAATTTAAGGCTCAGCAATTCATTTTTGACTAGCTAGTACATAGTAAACATTAATTCCCACTTCTAATTCAAAAAAACTATTTTCACCAAATCACCCAGTTTTAACCCGAATGGAATGAATGGGTTTATTACCCGCTACCCATCTCTAGTGATTACCCATCTCTCGTAGAATGCGAACTGTTTCGTTGTGGGTTGTGGGTTAGATATAGAGATTTTAAAAAAAGTTTTAAATACATCTATAAAAAAAAGTAATTCTTATAATAATAACCATAAATAAGTTTTTTACACCACTTGTAATTATTTGAAATAAAAATAATAATTAAAAATTAAACGTTTTAATATTACATAAGAACCTACATTTTTCAAATTGTGAGTTAGGGAGTTTTAGGGGTTTTTGAGTTTACTCTTAGGGGGATAAAATTTCAAGTGTTGGCAACACTGGCGCGCGCGCTCGCTCGCATTCGCTTAAATTCTTGTTCCGACGCGCTTCGATTTTCTAGTTTGGGTTTTACTGACTTTAGACTACTTTAGTACAAATCAAATACCAATGGACTGTTTTGAAGATCTTTTTAATAAGTGGGACATTCCATCGGATATCACCCTTCGATTTATCGGTAAGTACTTAAATAAAGTATTATTAAAATTTAATGTAATCTAAATACCTCTGCCATTCTCTTAGAAGCGACTAAGATAGGAAAGCTCGATTGATTGTCCTAATTCCTATTTCCTAAAACAAACGCCAGGCAGTTTGGTTAGTGTGAGGAGTGCAATCCACTTTAGGCAGCTTTGGAAGCCGTCGTGTTCTAACAGTGACAAAAACTTAGACAAAAACTATTTAGGTAGGTACCTACCTACGTGACAACTTTTAGTTGAGTTTAGGTCTAAAGTAATTTTCAACCATAGTCCTTCCTACTAATATTAGTAGGAAGCTAGTTAAGCTATGCTTACCATGGGTCTAGATAGCGTTGTGTGAAATGTTGTGGAATATTTATTTATTATTTATTTATTTATTATTATAAACGCGAAAGTTTGTAAGTGATGGATGTTTGTTACTCTTGGATCGGTACTTACGCCGGTGAAACCCGGGGCGCTGCTAGTTAGGTATATACCTACCTTGTATGTCTATGATTTCGACGTAAAATCTTTATTACAGAAAACGGAATAACAGTGGAGCTATTGCCAAAGCTGACGCCTGAAAATTATAAGGAGCTTTGTCCGCATTTGGCAGGGAGAATAAAAATTCAGGAAAAAGTTTCAGAACTGGTCACTGTACATGTAAGTATCTACCTAATTAATCACAATCAGTTTACCTAATTCAGATTTATAGGAATTAAGAATACATAATATTAATGGTGTCCATAACCTGTTTCAAAAACCGTTAAACTATATTTATTGGCCGTTCAAGTAGGGATTACATCAACCCCTATTGTTTACAGGCTTTAATTAGTATTACAAAAGACCCGGAAGATTTTATTGACAAATATTTATATTTGTCAATAAAATCTTTCACACTGTTTTGATGTATTACAAAATTGCATATATATATATAATTAAATGTAAATTTTGTGTTTTCTTATTGTGTTTTCTAATCTAATTTTATGTGTTTTCTAATTTCTTATACCTACTACATAATATTTTTAAGTCCATAAGTAAAAAATTATATTTTATACCATTGTGTCAAAATAATATTATGTGTAAAATAATTATTATGTTCAATCGTTTCCGTTTTCATTCTTAACAATTTTATTTTCCTAATCGAAAAAAACATCAGCCGTTTCATACATTTTTTTCGAGTAGGTAGGTAATAAACATTTTCTATGGAACAGCAGATTTTTTTCGCGTAGGAAAATTGTTACATTACAAAAAGTTGATCGTATTCATTCGCTTTCTCTAAGAATATGACGTACTTCCAAATACACTACCTGTATTTAGTAGGACCGTAGGTCCCATACAAAAATTTGTTCGATTTCATGAGTAGGTACATTGACCCATTTAATAAAGGGATGTAAACGATTAAAATTTCACGTAGAATATCTTGCATGATAGGCCATATAGTGTATTGTTTGAATAATTGTATGTATGAAAATGTGTATAAAGATATAAAAATAAAACACAATTATTTCAATTTTTTTTTTCTAATTTCTTATACCTACTACATAATAACATTTTTAAGTCCATAATTAATGATTACATTTTATACCATTGTGTTAAAATAATATTGTGTAAAATAATTATTATGTTCAATCGTTTCCGTTTTCATTCTTAAAAAGTAATTTATTCAAATGGACCTCAATGTTATTATTGACCTTACAAAACACCTACATACATATCCATGTAATTACTTAATTACTTCGTTCATACTGGTGCTATGTAACATAGTTATCTAATCTGCTGTTATTTGATGTATTTGGTATGCATATTTAAATTTAAACGTAAAATTGTATACAGGTGTAGTTGATAAGATATACTTACAGCATTCGTTAACACCTGAAAGTGTCCATCAAATATCTTTTACATAGGAGATTAATTAACTGCATGTGTTCCATTCATTTGTAGGATAACGCTTATTTACATACTGCTACGGTATAGGTACGGTAAAAGGGTGGATGCATTACGGCATGATGCTAATTTCGTTCATACTGGTGCGGCGGCATACCTAGTACGGTCTGGTACCATCATAAATATCTGACTACTCTTTTCTTACAAGGTTGAAATTTTATCAACCCTACCGATTTAAAATAAATCTTTCGTTGGTGGATAGATTAGTGCCTTGTCTATCTACCAGTGAAAACCGAATCGGTAGTTTTGATAAAATTTCAACTTTTTAAGAAAAGAGTGGTCAGATATCTATGGTACCAGACACTACGTATGTGTGCCGCCGCACCAGTATGCACGCAATCTGCATCATGCCGTAATGTACCCACATACTTACAATACGTATACCGTACAGATCTGTAAGTAAGAGGTACCCTGCCCTACTGCACCTACCCCCGTACAGTACGTAAGCCGCACCAGTATGAACGTAATCGGCATCATGCCGTAATACATCCACTTATTTACAATACGTATACCGAACCGCTCTGTAAGTAAGAGGTATCATGCCGTACTACCCTACCACTGTACAGTAAGTAAGCCGCACTAGTATGATAGTAATCGGCATCATGCCGTTATGCATCCACATACTTACAATAATAATACCCCACCAGTCTGTAAGTAAGCGGTCTCCTGCCGTACTGCCCTACCCCTGTACAGTACGTAAGCCGCACTAGTATGAACGTAATCGGCATCATGCCGTAATGCATTCACATATTTACAATACGTATACCGAACCGGTCTGTAAGTAAGAGGTATCCTGCCATACTGCCCTACCACTGTACAGTAAGTAAGCCGCACTAGTATGCTAGTAATCGGCATCATGCCGTTATGCATCCACATTCTTACAATAAGAATACCGCACCAGTCTGTAAGTAAGCGGTGTCCTGCCGTACTGCCCTACCCCTGTACAGTACGTAAGCCGCACCAGTATAAACGTAATCGGCATCATGCCGTAATGCATCCACATATTTACAATACGTATACCGAACCCGTCTGTAAGTAAGAGGTACCCTGCCGTACTGCCCTACCACTGTACAGTAAGTAAGCCGCACTAGTATGATAGTAATCGGCATCATGCCGTTATGCATCCACATCCATATGTGCCTATGCCACAATGGTTTGTAAGTAAGCGACATACGTTTACATCAAGCTATGATGGATACGTTCCTGGAGAACCGCTTACTTGTAAGTAGCCCGCACCGTGACTGTTGTCATGATGCGGCCTACGTACTGCAGTTCCATTACGCGGCATGATGGCGGTTAATTACGTAATAGTGGTCGATTTTTATCCTTACACAAGCAAGCGCATTACTTATATACGTAGCATTTTTTTCTCAGTGTATAGAGCCAAACGTTTGTGCCCGCTTTGTATCAGATCTTCCGTCGCGCGTTTTGCAATTCTAAAATTGGCTGGCTGCACCGTATATCACAGTTGTACATACATGGCCGATCGTATAGATAAATTTTTGATAGTTTCAATTAGGAAATTAATAAAAATCTGTTATTTAACCTGCATCTTTTAAAAGATAGCCGTAACTTCTATTTAAGTGCGTGTTCTCTATTTCAAAGCTTGTTTATTATTTAAAAAAAGACGGGTTGCACTCTGGGAGTGCCGGCAGAAGTGAAAACATTTTCTTTCTTTCTTTCTTCGTTATAAACATAGAAAAAGATAAAAAGAACATACCATACCATACCTATAATATAGCGCCAATCATAGAACCTATCACTAATTTTCTGCTAATTTTCTAAATTAATAAATTACAAAAGTCACAAAAAGTAATAAATTACAAAAAGAAAAAATAATCACAAAAGTAATAAATTCTCGTAGCTTGCAAAATAGGCAGTCTATAGCTAAAGTGGTATCATGACGTCAGTTACGGTTCAAAGGTCAAGTGATCCTGACGCGAGTTTAACACTTTTCACCCATCCAACGCCGCTAAAGAAGTTTTCACTTCAAAAATTGACAGGTCCGTGGTAATCGAAACCGGCGGGCTTGCATGGAAGGAAAGGAGAAAGGAATAGAAAAGAAAGCAGTCAAATGGCGGGCTGTTGTCTCTGCCTGCGCCGGCGAGAAATGTGTATGTATGTTTATTATTTTCATGACGTCATTTATATTGCGTATTGCACATGTTTTTATTCAAACAATCAATTAGCCTGCTGCAGTTCACTGTTGGCCATAGGTCTTTCCCAATGCGCGCCATTTTTGTTGATCCTCCGCTGTAGTTTCTTTGAAGGATTGAATACGAAACGAGGCCATTCTACACAGAAATAAAGTTACCGACGTAGCCACGGAGGACAAAATATGACATTTCCTTCACCATGAACATACACGGAGGTCAGAATATGATTAGATGACATAGCTCACAGAGTAAGCAAGCTGAAGTGGCAGTGGTCTCGTCTGGTCACATCTATCGAAGGACCGATGGCCATTGGAGCAAACGAGTCCTAGAGTGGAGCTCGCGACGCCACCTAGCCAGATGGACTGACGACGTAAAAAATTTGTCTGGGACAGACTGAATGCGGAAGGTGAAGGATCGGCAATTTTTTTAATATTATTGACAGTAAACTCAATTGATGTTTTTTTTTAACTTAGTTTTTAAAGTACATTTTTTATATATGGTAACTGTTCTGGGTCATGATTCTGCTATTTTTTTTTTCATGGCAAATAAAGGACATAAAGTCTAAAATTTAATAACGCTTTATGCAATGTCAGCGGTATGACTATAATTTTGTTATGTCATATAATTAGCAAACTCGGTGGCCAGGTCGCGGTAATAAAATAATATCACCGGATTCCCTTTTAAAAATTTTCACCCTTTGCCAATGCCAGAGTGGAAACAGTGGGCTGAAGCCTCCCAAAATTGGGATAGGCCTATGTCCAGCAATGGACTACGATAGTATAAGTGATTGATTGATTTTAGTTTAAGTTATAACAAAACCACTGTCATAACACAGACACTATGTGTTATGACAGTGGTTTTGTTATAGCTTAAACTTTTCAGAATTGGGGCCCTGAACAATACATTTAAACCTACGGTAACCTTTTACAATCGATTGAACATAATCAAGTAAATGTTTGAGCGATTTCCGTTAGTATTCAATAGAGTCGAGTTCATTCAATTGTACAAATTAACTAGCAACATTTTATCATAGGGATGGAGCTGTCTCTCCCCTAGTTTGTATAGATGTACTAGCTGTTGCCCGCGGCTCCGCCCGCGTGGATCGGGATATGAAAAATAGATAGTAGTCGATTCTCAGAACTACCTGATATGCACATAAAATTTCATGAAAATAGGTCCAGTAGTTTCGGAGGAGTATGGGAACGAACATTGTGACACGAGAACGTTGTATTTATTTTGATCCAAACTAATAAAATAAATGCGGAAGTAAATCTATCTGTCTGTCTGTAGGTATGTGGCGTTTAGAGGTTTAGGCGTGAAAGCGCCAAAATCACTAAACGGATTATGAAAAATATAAAATTAGGTATGGTGGTAGATTATCTAGACCTTCAGAAAGGCTGTTTGCTTGCGATAACCGATATCCACGCGGGTGGAGCCACGGGCAACATCTAGCTGTATAAAAGTATATATATAATTAGCTGTACATATTCTGTTTTAACTTGTTTGCAATATAATAAAATACATACATATCTAAAGATGGAGCAGTTATGTTATTATAAGGTCGTCGTCGTTTCATCAATCATTTGCTGATTACCCAGATGTTTCACCTTTGTAATTAATTAATGTTTAATGTCACACGGTTACGAATAAATCAGTGTACCTACCTGTCATGCCCATTATGTCATGCCTTGTAATTTTAGCAAGAAAGGGTTGCTTAAGATCTTAAAAATATATTTAATTTATTTTATAAATAGGGAATATAATTTTAAGTATTTAGGTACAAACAAACACATTTGAAGCATTAAAAAAATATCGTCCAAAAATTAATATTATGTTGCAATTTTATGTTTGTCATACTCTGCAAGATAAATACTATCTTTGCTCTTAAAGGAATAATCTATAATAGATATAAAAATGAATAGCTAAATATATTGCTAAGCGTAAGTCTCGAGAACAGCTAAACCAATTATTATAAATTATAAACTATACAACACAATAAATAAACATCTTAACATGAATTACCATGAACGGAAAAAGGCACTAATGTCATGGTTAAAAGTGAAAACTATGATGAAACGGAGGCCCTTATGCACACAATTTCGTGAATGAACGATATAGTTACTGATAACCAATGGCAACATTGCCGATCCCAAGATTAAGGTCTTAGGGCTTGTTACCACATGCTTTCGCAAAACACACACACACACACACACCCACTCACACACACACACACACACACACACACACACACACACACACACACACACACACACACACACACACACACACACACACACACACACACACACACACACACACACACACACACACACACACTCACACACACACACACACACACACACAAGTTTTGTATAGATTCATAATTTTCTCATAACCCAGTACTGTAAGATATTATATACTTTTATATCAACTGTTATGGAAGAGGGATTACCCTAACACAAGTATAGCTTATACTTAAAAGGATACCCTCATCATGGATAAAGTTAAAATTGTACAAGTTAAAGATATGCGTCGGTAGCTTAGTGGTTAAGGAGTCAGTCTTACGATCGAGAGGTCCCGGGTTCGAATCCTGGCCATTACACTACCGACGTGAACCCACTCCTAGCACAAGCAATTTAGCTTAGTTGGAGGGGTTAGAGGGAATATTAGTAATTTTGATAATTTCGGTTGTTTTTTTTTTTCTTTTATAAAAAGAAAAAAAAAAACATCTTTAATTTAAATTTAATGCGAGCTTAACTCAACGTTGAGTTTTCTTCCAGCAAACCCGGGAGTGCACAGACGAATTGCAGTCCAATGAGAGGCAAAGTCTTATGTACATTATTATTGAAATTTAATAATATGAGGCGATATACCAAATGTATACTTACTCCTGATAAAAGGCATTACTAATACATACATATATTACCATCATAAACCTACATACACACACATAAAATACACATACCTAAGAATATATAAACGTTCATACATATAGGCAACTGATATACTAGCAACTGATATTACTAATATTCCTGTTAACTTCTCTAGTAAGTTGCTTGTGATAGGAATTACTATTCACGACTCGAACCCTGAACCCCGCGACGGAAGGCTCGACTCTTTAACCATTGTAAGCTCTCGAGCGACGCTTGTAATGTAATAAGCCTGAACGGTTTGACCTTCCTCAATAGACAGCTTCTCAAATAATTTTGTTTGGGAAACGACATAGATATGACGAATAGAACCATAAGAGAATGTACTAGTTCAATATTGAGATCCAAATAGTATTTACTGTAACAGATGGCTAGATGTTGAAGGTCATACGAAATTGAAATATCAGTAAGATATGTACTCGACAATCTATATAGCTCTGTAGTGAATACCTAGGTATAGCAAAAAGTATTTTTGTTTTATCTGTTCACCTGTCTGTTTTTAACTGATGAACTCCAAAGTGACTGGGTCGATTTGACCAGGATTTTTACTAAAGATAGCTGATTTTTGAAGTGAAAACTTCTTTAGCGGCGTTGGATGGGTGTAAAATGTTAAGGAAGCGTCAGGATTAGTTGACCTTTGAACCGTAACCGACGACTGACGTCATACAAGATTAGGTACAGACTATCTATTTTGCAAGTTACGATAGATAGCGTCGTAGCTTAAACGGTAAGCACTTCGACTGTAAGTCCTTATAGTTTCAGATAGTATCGGGTTCAAACCACCTGGCCTTCAGGGATTTTTTGTGATTGTTTTTTCTTATTATAATTTATTACTTTTGGTGATTATTTTTTCTTTTTGTAATTTATTACTTTTTATGATTATTTTTTCTTTCTGTAATTTATTATTTTTTGTGATTATTTTTTCTTTTCATAATTTATTAATTTCTTCTGACAGAAAATTAGCAGAAAATAAGTGATAGGTTCTATGATTAGCGTTATATTATAGGTATGGTATGGTATGTTCTTTTTTATCTTTTTCTATGTATATAACGAAGAAAGAAAAAAAGAAAATGTTTTCACTTCTGCCGGCACTCCCAGTGTGCAACCCGTCTTTTTTTATTTACTTAGGGTACGTCAATTTGACTTCGCTCAAGGCAAAGTCTCAAGAAAGAGGGTCACAGTTACAAACACGTACCACGGTAACAATGGTGGCGCTCAGCTTGACGGATTCATCAGCTGATTCTTCAGGCCCTGCTTAAAGGACCCGAAACTGTACGTACGGGGATATTATAAGGCAAGCAACTTTTACTTAACAAAAAAGAATTAGGCTGCCGCGCAAAAAATGAAAAATGAAAATGATCTTATTTCAAGCGGTTCTTAGTTCAATGTTAATTAGTGAAGTCATATTGAGAGGATCATTAGAGAACACTTGAAACCTATATTTTAGCGTTAAGATCATATTTTGAAGGGTCGTTAGGGCAGAAGCTTGAGTGACCTTTCGATTTGAAAATTAATAAGGTAATGTCATATATGGAATTTAGATCAAGAGAATATTCTCGAGATTGGGAAGACTGTAAGTAGCGATCTTATGAGGAGTAAGGCTTTTACAATCTCGGCTTTATAAAATGTTCTGGCAATCTTATGTTTTTTGATATATCGCGGTGACGACCAGATGTTCAGAAAAAGATATTTATAATTTAATGCTTCGTCATTTCTTCATCCTAGCGTTAATCCCAGTCGCTTCGGAAGCTATCAACTTGGAGTTTGGGGTCCGCTTTTACCAGTGTTACTGCGAATTTGGCTAAACTAAGACATTTTCTGTGAAGCGACTGTCATCTGCTCCAATAACTCATAGGCGATATCGAAGCATTGCAATTAGATCAGTTGTTGGTCTTTTGAGGGCTCCAACTACCCGTAACGACTGCCATAGATGTTTGTATGGCAACCGGGACCGACGGCTTAACGTGTTCTCCGAGGCAAGACCAGAGCTATGCAAATACCCATATTCATGCCTCCTGCGCAGCGACCGCGTTTACTACCGCTACGCCATGGAGGCTGTCGATCGATTTAAAATTGTATACACGATAACTTTGGTTTTGATAGATAGAAATTGCTTGCAAAGGTCGGTCTTACCAATTAAAAATGTTAGGCCCGTATTGCAAAACAACGCGACCCGCAGTTTGTGCTCGAATCTAAATAAAATGGAGATTCAAGATTGAGTATCGTTCTGGAATACGGGCATTATATACATAAGTATAAATAAAATAAAAAAGACGGGTTGCACTCAGGGAGCGCCGGCAGAAGTGAAAACTTTTTCTTTCTTATTTTCTTCGTTATAAAAGAGAAAAAGATAAAAAGAACATACCATACCATACCATACCTATATTATAGCGCCAATCATAGAACCTACCACTAATTTTCTGTCAGAAGAAATTAATGAATTACAAAAAGAAAAAATAATCACAAAAAGTAATAAATTAGCCTTGCCTCGCCGGCGGGGCAAGGTCTCCGAAGTTGTCGTCGCCCGGCCCTGCGCCACTGAAGATGTCGACCGCAGTGATCAACGAAACGTCTGGAACGCAAGTTTCGCATGGACCACGGCCAATCAACACGGAAGCAGTATATTCTACATGCAACGCCGGCCGTGAAAGCCTGAAGACTTATAATCACAAAATGTGTTAGAAGCCCAGGTTCGAACGCGGTACTATCTGAAACCATATTAAGGACTTACAGTCGAAGCGCTTACCGCTAGGCTACGAAGCTTCTTGACGTAGCTAACAAAATAAACAATCTGTAGCTTATGTTGTATGACGTCAGTCGTCGGTTACGGTTCAAAGGTCAAGTAATCCTGACGCGAGTTTAACACTTTTTACCCATCCATCGCCGCTAAAGAAGTTTTCACTTCAAAAAACTAAATAATATATAATTTAAATTATATATTTATACTTTAATAAACCTAATAAAATTCCTCGTTAGATAATGCTCGACAAAATTTAAGCTTATATGCATTTAAAAGTGTGGATAAATAAAATATGCGTTAGTAGAGGAGACAGTAATTTAGCCGCGCGTTAATGGAACAACGGCAACAGCCGGCCGAGCAACGATGCTATAAAATCTTCCCTTGAACAATGATGGCGTAATCATTATTATCAGAAGCCCCAACACATTTTTCGTTGGTTAAATATAGAATTAAGTACTTATTTAGATATATTTTAATGTTTTTTTTTATGTAGTACACGTCAATTTTACTTCACCTCACCTGATGGTAAGCTAAAGGCAAAGTCTCAGGAAAAGGGTCACCATTACATACGCGTACCATGTTAATAATGGTGGCACTCAGCTTGTCGGCCTCATCAGATGCCTTTTTCACGCCCCGCTTAAAGCACCCGGGACTGGTGGAAGGAGAAAACACGTGAGCTGGTAAGGAGTTGCCTAGAGAGGCCACACGGTAGTCTCTCGTACCGTCAGACGCAGATCATTACCGGGCACGGTAGCTTCGGGCGGTTTCTGCATCTGACGGGCACAGAGCCAACGCTCGAGTGCCATAACTGCGACGCGAGCGTGGACCTAACCGAGAGGGATGGCTCTGGGTCAGCCTGGGTGCGAGGGATATGTCGCCTGACAACTTCACCTTCGGCCTAGCAAAACGACCCACAGACGATTCGAGTCCGACATAACTAAGGGGGGCATCGTTGGGGATTTCCCGCACGTAAAAAAAAGCTGGTGAGGAGTGATGTGAAATATTAAGATATTGGCATGCCTTGGACATCTTAATATCAACCTATAGACTATTATTTAACAGATAGTAATGTGGGCGTTGTCTTTACATTGGAGATATTTGAAAAAAAAATGGTTATGTTATATTAACGATACTAAGCACGATAATATTTTTTTACGGTTCTTGACTTGACACTATCCCAGAACCCGAGCAATTTGGGGCATACTTCACTGAAAAACAAACACGGGATTTGAGATTTGTGCGGACACTGTCAAAAATATAATTTAATTTCATTCTAAATTAAATGATATAATTAATTCAAAAAACCATGAAAAATTGACATTAGTAACTTTGCATTCATTGAATAAAATGAAAAACTAGACGACTCCTCACAAAGCTCAGCTTTTTGCTAGTAGTATGTAAATTGTATATAATAAATATGTAAATGGTAATTAAATGCAAATTAATTATTTGTATATGTAGTGATAGTGATGAATTGAAATAATTTAGTGTTCAATGAATCGGAAATAATATTTTAAGCAACCTCTCAATTAGTGAAATTTCCGAGAACGAGTCTGCGAAAATTATGTGACTTTGCGTTAAATAAATATTAAATTAGTGTGTAAAGTAAAAGTAAAGTGAAGTAAATTTATTTGCTCATAAACATGGTTACAAAGATCTTATTAGGTAAGTGTTATAACAGCATAACATGTTTAGCCGCAGTATGAGGCATGCAAATTTTTATTATTACAAAAATATTATTAATTCATTACAATGATTACTAGACATAAATTATCATAATTACAACGATTATACGAATCAAACATAAAAATAATTTATACATGAGATTGACTTCATGTTAAATATTGTATATATTATTTATGCAGAACTTGCTATTTCTCTTCTTTCCAAAATTTACTGCTGAATATAAGCCTGCGCCTAAGTACCCGTTCATCCAACTTCAGCATCCAGTTAGCCCCAACTCTTTTTATGTCTTTATTCGTCATAAATGTAAGATTTATCGCTAAGTCCCCGAAAGTAAAAAAAAAGAAATTATCAGCCGTCTAAGCCTGTTTATGGCATACTTGAACACATACTAAGACCGCTTTATATGCCGTGATGAAAAACAGCAGTATGCCCTCTTATGCTGTCCCCTAGTCGCCGCCTGATGTCTCGTGTGTGTAAAAATATAAATTTACTTCGTATGTTTTATATTTTCTGGGTTAGTGCCCGTCACATTTTTTTATATTGGTAAGCATATTTATGGAATTAGGTAAATTTGTCACTTATGCCCTTTAGCCTGACACTCTTAGCATATAAATAAGATATGTCTGTACATTGGAGATATTTTTACGGTGCGCACCGTGCGGTTTGAAACGAACTTCATCCCACTCACGCTCTGAAACTCCTGCTTTAGTTTTCCCAAGCGAATACAATATGGGGCTCTTCAAGAAGGGCATTAGAAGGTTTTTTTCAGGGTCGGCACCGCGAGTGTAACGCCCCTGGTGTTCCAAACGTCCAAAGGCCACGGTAACCACTTTCCATCAAGTGGGCCGTGTACTATTCTGCCACCTAAGTAGTATAAAAAAGCTTGAGGTACATCAACGAGTCTGACTACAACTTTTTTTTAGAATTCTTGTCTGTTTATATATTTGTCTGTCTGTTCTTCGCGATGGAATTGGATGTAAATTTTTTCATAAGAGAGGTCTTAGCCAGACTTAAGAATTGTCGTATGTTTGATTGTAATCGAAGTACCAAAGATATATTATGAGCGATGATCACGATAACCGATATCCACGTCGTCCACAGCCAGTTCAAAATAATATTATATTATGTTAATGGCGATACTAAAAGAGGAACAGTTTCCTATGACACTGTATGTCAGAAAATCTTGATAGGGGGAACCTTCAAATTAATCATACAGTACGTTTTACAACTCAATTTAGTAGCTCGACGTGAGTAAAATCGCAATAGATTGTATCATTTAAATTGGCTGCTCCTTTTATCGAATATTTTTAAAGAGGTTCACGTTATAAAATGATATAAAGTTACATTCATAATATCAATTTTAACTGTTTTATTGACAAGTGTGTTTACTACTGTGGTATTTTTATTAAACTTATCATGCTTCATTCTAATTTTTTTATACCACTTAGGTGGCAGGCAGGCACATGGCACACCTCATGGAAAGTGGTTACCGTGGACTAAGGACGTGTGCAGCAGGACGTGGTTTTCTCACTGACAGTACATAAACTCTCCAGTGAGTAAATTTTTTATAGGATTGTCATTCTTATCTGTAAAACCAAATAAAGATATGTAATAACACGTACTACGGGTATCGTAGTCATATCAAAAGGAAGAAGGACATCTCAAAATTACTTCAAATTAATAATCCCAAATTAAAATGTAATTTAAAACAAATATGTCTCTTTCTATAAGAAATGCCTTACAGACATGAAAGATAATTGAGTTCACTTACGAAAAGTACCTATATAAAAATACGTTGGACAATCTCAATCAAAATTAAATATCCTAATAATATTTCATAACTTTCAGTTATTTAATTAAGACGTCGATTTAATTTCGTTTCAATTTAAATATTAATGATTGTTTACACAATCGTTGTACAGTTGTACAGGAATGGATACGCACAGCAAAGGATAGATTGAAGTGGATAGCCGAAGACAAGCTGTTTAGGTTAAAGCTAAGAATGGTGAACCGAAGAAGAAAGAAAATATTAGTTTTAGTACCTCTATTTTATATCTACACTAGCTGTTGCCCGCGGCTCCGCCCGCGTGGATGTCGGTTATCGCTTAGTGTTGACCCGACGCTATTGAGCTTTAAATTCGCCTCTCTACTCAACTTTTTCCCCGACTATGTACTCACCTCTGTTCTTGACTTTCTACTCACCTCTATACTTTATAATTTATACTCGACTCTCTACTGCCTTCTCTGTTTCCCTCTCTACTCGACTTTGTACTCTTCTCTATAATCGCCTTTCCATTGGGCTCTCTACTTGCCCATCCATTCGATTCTCTTTTTGCCTCTCTACTTGACTCTCCCCATTCGCCTATCTACTCGCAACTCTACTCAACTCTCTACTCGATCTCTACTCGCCACTACATTCATCTTTCCACTCGCCTCCCTATTCGCCTCTCTACTCAACCCTTTACTACATTCTATTTGATTCTATACTCGCCTCTCCACTGGCTCTCTAGTCGCATATCTACTCGCCCCTGTAGTCGACTCTACTCGACTTTCGATCTTTACACGCCTATCCACTCGTCCCTATAACAATCTCTACTCGCCTCTCCACTCGCTTCTATATTTGGTTCGCTACTCGACTTTGTCCGTTTCGAAGCTCTAATTCACCTTTGTACCAAATTTCATGAGGAAATCTTAAAAGAAATTCATACTATTGATGCCATCACCCTTTTTGTGCCATTTTTGCAGATTTCCTGATGATCAACTTTAATCCCATAGCCCTATAACCCTTCCCCCCTCCCCCTTCTATCCCTGTTTTCGCGATAAGGGGTAGCCTATGTCCATTTCCAAGCTCTAATCCATCTCTATACCAATATCATCAAGATATCTTCAAAATTGTCAAACTTACATACCCTAGCCCTATTCCAATTTTTATTCCAATTCCTTTTTCGCAATAAAAGGTAGCCTATGTCCATTTTCGAGCTCTAATTAATCTCTGTACCAAATTTCATCAGGATATTTTCAAAACTGTCAAACTTTCATCCCTTATTACCCCCCCCCCCCATGCCTTTATTTACGCGTCAATAGGTAGCCTATGTTCGTTCCCAAGCTTCAATCCATCTCTGTACCAAATATATCATCATGATGTCTTCAAAACTAGCAAACTTTCATCCCCTGTAACCCCTCCCCCCCCCCTTCAACCTCGTCTTTCGCGACAAAAGGTAGCCTATGTTCGTTCCCAAGCTTTAATCTATATCTGTACCAAATTTCATCAGGATATCTTCAAAAAAGACAAACTTTCATCCCGTAGCCATATTCCCCCCTCTTTCTACCCCTTTTTGTGATATAAGGTAGCCTATGGCCGTTCCCAAGCTCTGAACTATCTCTGTACCAAATTTCCTCAGGAAATCTTCAAAAGTGACAAACTTTCATCCCGAGGCCCTAGTCCCCCCCTTCTATCCCCCTTTTTGCGATAAAAGGTAGTCTATGTCCGTTTCCAAGCTCTAAACTATCTCTGTACCAAATTTCATCAGGAAATCTTCTAAAACGATAAACTTTTATCCCAAGGCCTTGATCCCCCCCCCCCAACCTTCCCCCCTCTTTGTGATTAAAGGTAGCTTATGTCCGTTCTCAAGCTCTAAACTATCTCTGTACCAAATTTCAACAAGAAATCTTTAAAAATGACAAACTTTCATACCAAGGCCTTAGTCCGCCCCCCTTCTACCCCCCTTTTCGCGTTAAAAGGTAGCCTATATCCGTTTCCAGGCTCTAAACTATCTCCTTACCAAATTTCATCAGGAAATCTGCAAAAATGACAAACTTTCATTCCAATGCCCTAGTACCCCCCCTTCTACCCCCCTTTTCGCGATAAAAGGTAGCCGATGTCCGTTCCCAAGCTCTAATCTACCTCTGTACCAAATTTCATTAAGATATCTTCAGAAATGACAAACTTTCATATAAACTTTCATCCCCTATTTCCCCCCCTTAAACCCCCTTTCTCGTGATAGAAGGTAGCCTATGTCCGTTCTCAAGCTCTAATATACCTCTGTACCAAATTTCATCAAGATCGGTTCAGTGGTTTAGACGTGAAAGCGTAACATACAGACAGACAGACAGACAGACAGAGTTACACTCGCATTTATAATATTAGTATGGATGTTTTAAATAATATTTTGTAATTACCTATGTAACCGTTAGAGCGTTTTCACATTCATCCGATATCCGATATCCGACATCCGATATCGGAGGAAGTCAAATTTATGAGATATGTATCTCTCTTTCACATTGTCCGGCCCGATATCGGTTATCGGAGCCAACACTACTGTTTTGGCCCGATATCGGAACACAAAGAAACTAAAACAGCGACTGCAAGCGATTTTCGATCTTAATGACATTTTCTGAGTTACATGTCTTTTCGCTTTAATTGATGACGCTGATCACGAATATAGGAAAAAAGTCGATACCATGTCATGTCAATAAGGTCAATAATTCTTTTTTTTTTATACTCCTAGCTTTTTCCCCTAACTAGTCTGTGCTTTCGAGCAAATGGCCGTATCGGGCCGATTTTATCGGATAAGTGTGAAAGCAGCACAAGGTGTCGGCTATCGGATGTCGGCTATCAGCGTCCGACACCGATATCGGATATCGGATGAGTGTGAAAACACTCTTAACAGTAATAAAGGCTTATTTATTTATTTTTGATTGTTTAAAAACGCAACTGAGTTTTTTTATATTTGATAATCAATCAATTGGTCTATCGCTGTCCACTGCTGGGCATTTGCCTCTCCCAATTTTGAGAGGCTTTGGCCTACTGTTTCCTTCTCGCGTAGTGATATCGTTTATCATTTTTTCTGTTAGTCGCCTCTTAGGACATACATACGGATGAGATCACCACGCGGTATCCATACTAATATAACTCTGTCTGTCTGTAGGTTACATTTTCATGCCTAAACCACTGAACCGATTTTGATAAAATTTGGTATAGTGGTTGATTACACCTTGAGAAAGGACATAGGCTATGTTTGGTCCCAATAACCGACATCCACGCGGGCGGAGCCGCGGGCAACAGCTAGTATTAAATAAATATGTACTTTAATTGACAAAATTGTAGAGCATTTATTAATTCTAACTTTTAAGTACGTAGTTGTTTTCTTTTGAAGTGAATTTATCTTACTTCTTCTTCTATACTTAGAGGGTAAAAAGGACCTTATATAAAGACTTCGCTTCTGTTACCAGACTGTATCTCATGAACCGTGACATCTAGGCAGTTGAAATTTTCAAAGATTATGTATTTGTGTTGCCGCTATAACAAATAAAACTAAAAATAACGGAACGAAGTCTGATTCGATATTGCTGTTTTTTATGGAAATTAAATTCTATTGACGACTACTGACCTGCACTTTTTCAAAATTTTATACACTACGAGGTGAACCCCCACTGGTCTGCCCATTCACCCTTGCCTTGTAAGGCACACGGCCCACCTGATGGTAAGTGATTAGCGTGGCCTATGGACATGTGCAACACCAGGGGCGACACTCGTGTCGCCGACGCTGCTGAGCCTTAGATCTTCCCACTGCAGCACAAAAACTGTCCAGTGAGCTCTGGCTACCCTTTTTTTTTATTAGTCACCGCCGAGAACAACACGACGTTATTATGACCACAGTATTGTAGGGCGGAGGTACTTCCCCAGTCGGAATGCTCAATATGCTTAATTGGACTAAAACACCGTCGTCTCCTACCTCTTAATAATGGCATGTAATGACAGCAGAGTAAAGTTCGTGAAGTATGTAAGTATAGAGTCAACTGGCAGGCTGATCTCTCTGCCTACCCCAGCGGGAATGTATATATGTATGTAAATTCTGTTATTTAGTTGCAAAAGACTCATATCAATCGTAACCGGTTCAGCGAAAAACACAAAACATCTGAAGATTTTCCTTCTCATACAATTGTTGTTGTAATCGTCATAGCTTAGCACTTGTTTGTTATTTACAGAACTTTCCTTGTCTTCCGGAACACAACCTCTTAGGCAACGTTCCAAATATAAATAGCTATGTTTCATAGTTTATTGTAATAGTAGTTCGTAATAAATGCGGTAAACGAAATGAATAAAATGGCGGAAAGAGATTTTTTCGGCTTAAATCATTGTTGCGGTCACCTTGGATATACGGTTTATAATGTTTACTGTAGAACGTTTGGGGAACAAAACGATTTTTTTTATCATGAAATATTGTTTTGCAACGGAAGGTATAAGTCATGACTATTAACTTCATGAGTGTTTAGGTACAATTATCTGTTGTGTGGTTGAGGTTAATCACAATATAAGTATACTTTTAGAATATATGAAATATGAAAGCACATTATGCAAAATACTCACGAAGAAAATGGCAAATTATGCAGACAATAGTTTTTTATGCTAACTTTGGAAATGCTGATATTTTAATTTGCATAACATAATACCAGATATTTTATCATTGGACGAATTTATACGCAATTCAAATTGAAGTTGGTTTTTGTATAAAGGATGCAGTGTATTTTATACAGTTATTTTAAATATATAAAAAATTATTCCATTCTTCGCACGGGGGTTAAAAACGTTCCCGTGGAAATCCAATATAGCCTATGTTACTCAGAAACATATAAATCTCTCCTCTTTATGATAGTATATTATATTGATACTGCAGACTATAGGTCGAAACGCTTAAAGTCAGTCAATGTGTTACACAGAGAGAGAGTATCTCTTATTCTTCGTATATTTTGAACGTGATACGATTCAGTAATGAGAAATTCCGCTAAAGAACTAAAGTTGCCCACGCAGCTCTCGTTGTTAGCAAGTTTAGTTGGTATACATGTTATCCGTTGAACCAACAGTCGAAAGTGCGGGTCGTTTCTCCACTTTACTGTAAGGGCACGTTCCTCTACAACTTCGTTACGTTATAATTCTGTACATGAAGGGATTAAACAAAACTACTATTTTGGGTACGTTACGGATTTTTTTGGCAAGAAGTGTACGGATCATAAAAATGAAGCAGTTGAATATTTCGTTCGGTCGTTCACGGTACATTTTTATCTGGTTAAAGTGTTAATTTCCAGGGAAAGCACGTAGATTTTTCTGTTTAAGTCACATATCATATTGAAAAGCCGGTCAAGTGCGAGTCAAACTTACCTACAGAGGGTTCTGTACAAAACTAAATTGAAAGATGATCGAACCGTTGTACCCATATTGTATTATAAGAGCTTAGATTTTTTCCGAGCTACAGGGGGTGATTCGAGTGTTTGATATTAATTTGAGGTGGGTGCTTCCATGGATTTCCGAGGAAAAGGCTTAGACCAACGGATGAATGTCAAAGTGTGATGAGGATTTGTTTTCCTATTGTGGAAAGGAACTTGGATTACCGAAGAAGGACTAGAAGAATGAAGAAATAATAAAAACCATTATCTCACCGGTACTATAAATAAATTGAAGACCGTCTTAGGGGTGTTGAGTTAGTAAGAAATTGCAAAGCGACTGGTCGATGCTTCGCGTGACCAAAGGGCTGGCGTGTCTTTTGCACAACGAATTGGCATTGCCATTCAACGGGGCAATGCCGCCAGTCTTTTGGGCACGTTACCAGTCGAAATCGATCATTCATTCATTGATCAATATAAATCCGATTAATATTATAAACGCGAAAGTTTGTAAGTATGGATGGATGTTTGTTACTCTTTCACGTAAAAACTACTGAATGGATTTTAATGAAACTTTACAATAATATAGCTTATACATCCACGCGGGCGGAACCGCAGGCAAAAGCTAGTTAACAATCTGTCTATCGTACTGAATCCAAACCTAGAGCTGAAGGTATTTTCATCAATTAAGTTACGCCTGACTGGTTTCAGTACCAGAAATTATCAAATAATAAAAAAAAACAGCCCTCTATGAATACCGTTCCCGTGTTGAGCACAGACCTTTTCTCAATTTAAAAGTTTTAGGTGAAACTTCAAAAACATTATTAAGAAATAATAAGTATGCGGACTTCTTTGCTATGTTATACGTAAGTCACTTAAAAATCATAATAATGTTCAAAAGTTAGCATTGTATGCTTGAATATCGAAATAGAATCGTCCGCTGCTTTTACTAAAATCACAGGTTAAAAAAACTGTTAATGAAACATATTTATATATCACTTACGTAGCAGATGAGCATATGAGCCACCTGATGGGAACCAGTTATCATGGCCTATGGACGTGTGCAACACTAGGGTCGCCACACTCGTGCTGCCTACCTCATATTGTAGTCGCTCGGGAATACCACAGCAGGGAGACAGTTCCATAGCTTAAGCGTGTGCGGAATGAAGTTCCTTTAATATCTTACTGTACACTGTGCATACTGTTTCCAATTGCAACGTGTGAGGATGAATTCCGTGCCTGCGGTGAGAAGTACGATGATAGAAATCAGCCCTGGGTATGATGTCGAACAATTCATTCGAACACGTACCGTTGTATATGTTTCTTGAAACCTCTAGTAAGTTTTTTTTTACAATATGATGTACTCGTTATTAATATATACATACATACAATTACAATCTAGACCTTGAGGCTAATAAGTAATTTAAATTTAACTTAATCTGCTAACATTTAGAATTTAAGAATGTGTCCATTAACACTTTTCTTATAGTCTCTATTGTATTTGAAAGACACTTTGATCTTGTGTTCTTTAAGCGTGGCACTTACTGCACTTTGTTACACTGACTTTCCTAAACTAACTCACAAGGTTTAGTTCTTTTTAATCTTCTCAGTATGTCGGTGTTGTCTAGTAAGTAAGAGTACTTTTTCCATCCAACAAAACCCTATGCTAGATAGAAAAACGTTAAAGGGAATTAAAATATACTGGTTTTCACTAGCATAAATACTAATAAATTTTTATCTCGGGATAAATTTAAACTGTATCCTCTTTTTATTCAAGAACCGTTACTGAACTGAACCGACAGCACTTCCTACCCAAAGGGGATTTGAACGCCATAATGCAAATTATTTAACCTAGTTTTATAACATCGGATCTTTTACCAATATGCAGATGCCTACTGACAAAATATAATTTCAATACAAAATTTGGTTTGTATTAACATATTAATAATTTTGCATTTTGCATATGAAAAGAGGCATTTAAATATAGATATTGTATTACCTTTTAGCATGATTGCATGCGATATGTTGATGTACCTATGGCTAGTAATTAAATTTTCATTTAAAGCAGTTTCAGATTAGCGTATTTTCCTGTATTTCGGCATAATAAACGCTTTCACACGCGCTATATTACACGCTTCAAAAACGTGAATATTCCAGCGTGTTCACTCAAACCTGTAGTGTAGTCGTGTCAGTATAAATGTTACCGGCAATCTGTATAATACAGGCATTCTATACAATGACTAGGCAATGTATGCTATTACATAAAATGCCTGCTGTTACACCGGCAATGTGTGAAATAACTAGATCCAGGTCTATATTTGCGGATAACTTTACCCTACTTAATCATATTCTGTCCTCCGTGGCTTTACCTATATAGTGGTCGCTTAGAAAAAGTTCAGAAAAAACAATTTATTACAATGTTGCCTTATTTTTGTATTCAAGATATCTCCTGTTATAATATTTTTGACGGACGAGTATTGCACAATTATGCTGATACCATTTCCGACACAGAGAGGTTGAATACAGGCATGAATAGTCAAATCCAAAAGGAAGAGAGTACTTATTGGAATATTTATGAAAAAAAAAATCAGAACGAGAATTATTCCCATTAGCTGTGTAGAAAAAGAACTATGTCATGTCTGTTAATAGCATGTATGTTAATAGCATATTCCGTATTCGCCCTACTTGATTGCCCCACATTCCTAAAATTTCCTTATTGGCCGGTTTTTAAAAAAAAAATATTAGCGACCGATATTATCGAAATTACTAATATTCCCTCTAACCCCTCCAACTAAGCTAAATTGCTTGTGCTAGGAGTGGGTTCACGTCGGCAGTGTAATGGCCAGGATTCGAACTCGAGACCTCTCGATCGTAAGGCCGAAATATCGTATTACGATGATTGCGTGAGATGAGTGCAATTCCTTTGAAACAGTTGGACTGTTTTGTTTTGTTGGTTGGTATGAAAAACGGATGTTATGATTATATTATATATCAAATCTTTCATAAAAAAGCAAATATTTTATTCCATATAATAATTATTGTCACATTAAATACATTTTATCTAATCAATTGTACGCATTGTTGCCCATCGTTAACAATACACAGTTATTTCGATGCATTCAACGTCATAACTTCACGTTAGACGAAAGCAACGTGAAAATTGAACTGATGCCAACATTTATTTTATTTTATTTCAAGTTTGGCTTGACTTATATCGATTCTCAAAAGAAAACCAAAATCTTATACTATGCTATTATTGGCTACGCCGTAGCTAGCGTAGCTTCTCTCGTAGCAAAGTAATAATTATAATATAAAAATTTACTATTATTTAGATTTTTTCTATTTGGTTAGATTAATGAATTCTTTGAAAATGTATTAAAGTTTAGTTTAAAATAAGAAGTTTAATTATGAGAAGTGTACCTATTATAATAAATCTTATTTATAAAAATATCGTATTACGATGATTGCGTTCGAATTCCTTTGAAACAGTTGGAGTGTTTTGTTTTGTTGGTTGGTATGAGAAAAGGTCGTGAATCAGACAGAAAGACGGATAAAGAAGTGACCCTACAGGGCACCCTTTTTTCTTTTGAGGTACGGAACCCGAAAAATACAAGCTACCCTTTTAAAGGCAAAAGAAATTACTTATTTAAATACCGGCAGAATATAAAGTGGCTAAAATAAATCATTGGACTAAATTTAAAGTTTGATTTGTTTTTCGTAAAAATCCACGGACGTTATGTCGTTTGAATGTTGCCAGTTTCATGATATCAAAATCGTTGTATTCCTGAATTGGTCTATGTGAAACCATGAAGTCTTGGTATTCTTTACCATCACACGTGTTTGCTTTACAGTCCCGGGTCCTTTAAGCGGGGCGTGAAAAGCATCTGATGCGACCGTCAAACTGAAGGCCACAATTGTAACATTGTTGATTTTTACAATGGTGACCCTCTTTCCTGACCCGAGGAGGGCCAGACCCCGAGGAGAGCCAGACCCCGAGGAGGGCCAGACCCCAAGGAGGGCCAGACCCAGAGGAATAGCCCTGGGTCAGCCGGGGTGCGAGGGATATGTCGCGAGACAACCTCACCTTCGGCCTAGCACAACGACCCCCAGACGGCGTGCGGTTTAGTCGGTTCGAGTCCGACATAACCTCCCCCTCCGGCTGCTCCGGGGGGGGGATATCCGCGGGGATTTCCCTCATACGCCTTAATATCGAAAAATCGAACATCTTTTGATCGAGCACTTTATTTATAATCGAAGGCCCATATACTTAAGCGTTCTTAATATCAAATTTTTAAAATATAGAACAATCTATTTGGTTTGGGTGCGTAATATTTATGTATGAATAATGTATAAGTTTTGCATGATAACCGATAAACATACTTAGACCTAAAGTAATATATTAGGATACAACGACCATGTGTGAGCGAAACGCGTGGCAACTTTTTAGTCAATTCCTGGCCTATGAGATAGAAACTCAAACGCTTACACAATAATCTTAACAGTAGCTTGTAATAATATCGTTAAAGCTACCATGAATATGCCATATTGTGCTATTTCCAACTGTACAATAAAAATGGATAAGTAAATTTAAAAAATTAAGGTATTTTTTTATCTCTCGTGAGTATTTATTTACAGTGAAAAAGACGCTCCGCGCGTCTAAGTTGAATACTGCGTATATATATTTTTGTGCTAAGACCCATATTAAAAGCTTATTAAGTTACTTTGGGTCTTGAGTGTACTTAATATTGTATGGTGTATCCTACGAATAATGGTATCCTAAAATATTGTTCTCTATACTAATATGGTATCTATACTAATATTAAAATTGGGAAAGTGTCTGTTTGTTTGTCCGGCTTTCACGCCTAAACCATTGAACTGATTTTGATGAAATTTGGTATATATAATATATAATCCATGATGATTTAGATCTCAGACTAAAAGAGTAATTTTTTCTGAGGTTTAATTTATACATATAAGTATATTTTACATTAGACATTAGGTAGATGATAAAACAGGTTACATAATATTATTCTTCCGGACGTTTAAACCAGACAAGTATGGACGCTTTCACACTTTTTACATTCGAAAAGAATCCCAAGTTGAATTCACAAGTTCGTCTAAATTAGCCTTGGACCGCACACTCGAAGGATCCCAGTTAAGCACCATGAGACCCCATAACTTTTCTATCGGGTTTAAATCGGGACTTTTAGCTGGCCAATTAATAACGATCAAGTTTTCTTGGTTATTTAACCAATTTTGCACCACATGTGCAGGATGCACAGCGCAGTTAGTGTGCACAAAATAAATATGCTCGAGTGGATAAGTAATGCGCACAGTTGGTAGCATTGCGTCACGTAAAATTTCCTAGTAACCTTGATCGTTATAACGACCCCTACTTCAACCAATTCCCCAGGACCCATCGAGGACATCCAACCCCAGTACCCCAAAGTAATGTGACCACTAAACCTGCACGGTAGAACGTTTTTTTGGGAATATCCTTCACCTGCTTTTCTACACAAAATGTTGCGTCCATCCTTGTCTGATTTAAAACACTTCTCATCACTAAAAATATAACTATAATTATTATTGCACCAGTCAAAATCTAAATATTCCCTGGCGAAACTTAACCTAATACTTCGATGAAGGTCCGATTTGATGAGAGCGCTGCCACCACGGTGACTTTTATACATTACACTAAAAAGTATGCTCTTATATACGAATTTTATGAATTATTACTGGAGAAACTGAAAATAATAAATACGGATGGTTTTCAATCAATTGTAATTTGCAGGTGTGTGAGTGAAGAAACAAGTTATTAACATTCGCCTCCGTGGCGTGGCGGTAGTGAACGCGGCCGCTACGCAGGAGGCGCGGGTTCGATCCCCGCTCAGTGCAAATATTTGTATGCATGTATATGAATATTTGCATTGGTCTGGGTGTTTCTATGTATAATATGTATGCATTTACAAAAAAAAAAGTATTTAAGTATGTTTATCCGCATTCTAGATTCCATAACACAAGCTAGTTAAGCTATGCTTACCATGGGTCTAGATAGCGTTGTGTGAAATGTTGAGGAATATTTATTATTATTATTTATTTCACACACATGTAAATTATACTTTTGACGTAATTTTCGGCGTTTGACATACCTACCTACGTACCTCGTAACATACATATCAGTACACCCACACATGTAAAGGTGGGTGGGATACTATCATTTTTGGCGAGTGTACATTACCGTGTAAACTTTCACCGAAAATTGGTTTGAACGAGATCTAGTAAGTAGTTTTTTAATACGTCATAATTAGTAAACCGCAATTTACCTTTTATTCAATCAACTCAAATATAAAAGTTACAACGTACTACAAGAACTTTTATACTATGTTACTAGCTGCTACGGAACCCTTAAATAAACAAAGACGTAATATTCGTCTCTGGACTTAAACTGGCGTTCCGCCTTTAAGAGTGGTATGGTAATTTTTATATCAATATATCGTTGTCGATAAAGTTCGGATGTTTCCTATTCAAATTTGAAGCAGCTCAACTTGGATAATGTGCTCAATCCGTGGAATAAAAGTAATGTAGGTGTGATGTTTTATGACAAACAATTACTGAAAATGTATTTCGAAGGACTGTGCGGTTGACATCTGTCCGGTGTCGAGTGTCCGGAGAATTCCTCCGACGTATTATGTTGTCTAATAATTATTATTCTCGTCTGACCAGCGGTGTTTATTTCCACAGGAACAAACTAATGGTCAGCATTCAAGGATTATATTGTCAACATACAGTCTTATTACTTAAAACACAATTTTCTTCAATCTTAGTTCTTAACAATTTTCTCCAACCTTATTTCTTCTTTTTCGACGTAAATACATTATCAAAGGATTTAAGCCCAATTTATTGCTGCATTAATAATTCCCTTAAGACACGGTTGTTCAAGGAAACCAGTTAAGTGCGAGGGGCGAGTCTCATAGAGGGTTCCGTACAAAACTAGATTGAGGGATATACTTAACATTGCTGATGGAAAACTGGAAACTGCCAATGGCTGGCCGATATATGCCAAGGTATGGGTGGTCGCCAACGAGTTCTAGAATGGGGAAGCCGACTGCGCTTTTATCCATACAGAGGGCGCCTCGTGATGACCAATGTTAGCTGTCATCTACGTAGATTTCATTGTTTGTCGCTTCAAATGTGACAACTATGAGTTTGTTATTGTCACAGAACAGATGGTTATTGTTGTTCGGTCAAATGCTGCTGCCATCTACAATTAGTTTTGCGTCGGTATCCCCATTGGCATTGCAGTCCTTATTCTCTCCCTCCCTTTTCTTTTCAATTCCTGTTTGCTTGTACCATAATAACATAAAATTAATATTTTTCACAAACGCTTGTATAGTCTGTTTTTTAATTTCAGATAGAAAAAATACATTACCTGTATTGCCGATTTATTGCAATTAAAAAATAGACATGTGCCACCAGTATCGAAAGTTATTATTATGTTCAGTATTAATATAATAAATAATAAATATAATAATTAAATTCAGTACAGATTTTGTAGGTTATTTTATAGTAAGCTTATATTGATAGTGCACGAATCTAAAAAACATTTTAATTTCAATTTTTTCTTAAAATACAATAAAGTTAAACCACTTGTATCTAGGCCACAAACATTGTCGATAGTTTCGAGCACGTCACTAAGCACTAAATGGAGGTATCATTATTTCACAAATTGACATTTGCAGTTGTCATTTTACTTATTGAATTTTAAAAAAATACAGACTATAGGCGATGGCATGAGATTCAGTCATCTATATTATGATTATAAATGTTAAAGTAACTCTTTCAGTTACGTTTTCACGTCTAAACGAAACAGTACAGATTTACCTTGATCGCGGTAACAGATATCCACGCGGGTGGAAACGCGGGCATTTGCTAGTGTGTAAATAAATTCACTATATTATACTTCTACTAGTGCCTTACATAATTTTCAGTACATATAACTTATACCATTGCTGTCAAACGTATAACTCAGCCTTTATCAGCTCTGCGAAAATGCTGTATGTGTTTAAGTAATAAAAAAAAAAAAATACATCACCTTTTCTTACCGATTGCCATTGATCTCTTCCGGGTGAGATGGTGTCAAATAGATAACTCAGACGATAAATATACCATATTTACCTGTTTTGTGGCGATAAGACTATCATTATGCTATGTCTATGTATATGCTAAGCTATATTACGATTTTGTTTACCATTGATTTATCTGGGTCAGCCGGGGTGCGAGGGATATGTCACGAGACAACCTCACCTCCGGCCTAGCACATCGACCCACAGACGGCGTGCGGTTTAGTCGGTTCGAGTCCGACATAACCTCTCCCTTCGGCTCCGAAGTGGGGGGTATCCGTGGGGATTTCCCGCACTTAAAAAAAAAGAAATGTCTTTTTTTTCTATCTGGTAAAGGTTAATTAAATCATATAATGACTCGCTTGAATGGTGACTGGTATGGGGTTTATGCACGGGTGAAATCACATTAGACGTTGGATTTAGTTTAGTGATACATAATTAAAGTGAATTGAATCAAAAAAAGCTTCGATAGGAAGTTCGAAATATCTCGTGTAGGTTATCATATCACTCAGTCTGTCGATGAATAATGAAGGTTGTTCCTTAATTTAGTTACTAACTACCAACGTAAAAAAATGGTGTCCTTTGGCTGTAAAATGCCCCAATATTCAAGTTAGTAACAAATTATATTATGAGCTTGAGATCTCGTCTATCTATCACACAATTTATTCCCAAACTATAGTTTACTACTATATAGTGTTTCTTTCTTTTCAACAGACTTGCTCATAAAGTGGCTCTAATTTCATCGCATTTAGACACATAATGACACCTGTTACCAAACTGTGACTATTTCATTGTTATATTTCACGAGTTATAGATTGTTTTTTAATTTTTAACGGTCGAGTTGCTTTATTCTTAAAAAAGTATCGATACAAAAAATCATCTTCACTAGAAGAAAGAAATAAATAATGTACCTCCTGCTTGCTCATTTCATGCAACTTCAGTGATAATTTCAACTTGCACGTGTGTAATGAACAAAACTATAACATCAAAAATTATAATTTTACAATCAGCACATTAACTAATAATTTCTGTAAATAGTCCTAAACTATTTAGAGAAATTATTAGTAAATGTGCAAAAGGGTTCTAATTATGCGCAGCAAAAAGTAAATTGAAATTCACAATTAATTCAAATAATTTATTGCAGACGTCAGTCCATAGAGTTAGTTATAAAAGAAAACTTTTATGCTAGTGTTAGTATTTATATTTTAATTTTTACATTTTAAAGTTGAGTAGAGCTTCACCTGACGAATAAATAGATGTAAAAAATGCTTTGAACAGCAACTTTTTTACTGCGTTCGTACATCGTGCAAACCTGCGGATTAGCATATTGCAATATATATAATAAACAATATTTTCTTCATCCTTCATTCCATAGTGACCCAAAGATTCAAGTATTTAAATTTAGATATCCATTTTAGAGGTCTACCACCGAAAACGACCCCAGGTATATTGCAGCAGTTCATAGAACTAGTTGTAAGCGACATGAGTTCACTCTTACAAACATTGTTCATGACTTCATGAGCCTCCGCATAGGACTCGCAGATCTTCAGTAGTGTTCTAAGACCACCAATCGAGGGATTAGGTAACAACATGTCATCCGCATAACTTATATTATTAAGACACTGTCCATCAATATGACATCCGACATGGACATTGCTGAGTTCCTTGACCAAACCCTTTGTATACAAGTTGAAGAGGTAGGCGAGCTCAATACCCCCTGTCTCACGCACCCCTGACTGACGCTATTAGCCTGCAGGGCTAACATGCGCGTGTCGTCAAATATCTCGAATCGAGATGAGATCATCTCGATTCTTCTCGAGCGAAGTAACGTCGACATATTTTTTCGCGTCAAACTTTTTCAATTATTGTCTATGGCATACATATTTTTTAAACATGTTAGTTGCTGTTTTCACATTTATCCGATAAAATCGACCCGATACGGCCATTTGCTCGAAAGCACAGACTAGTTAGGGATGCTAGGTATGAAAAAAAAGAGAAAAAAATAGTGCAAACAATTTTCGACCTTATTGACATGACATGCTATTGAATTTTTTTTCTTATATTCGTGATCAGCGTCATCAATTAATGCGAAAAGACACGTAACAAAAGAAATGTCATTAAGGTCGAAAATGGCTTGCAGTCGCTGTTTTAGTCCAAAATGAACGGAGCTCAAGAAAAGAATACACGAGATAACTTCTCGTCGATCAAATGAACGACGGGAGACAAAACATTTTAAATGTCAAAATTCGAGTAAATAAGGGCACGTATGTTACAATTTGCAGACACCAAGTAGAGATGATTTCTCGAAGTCGAGTTATGTCGACATCTGTCAGATCGCCATGAAATTCGCCATGTTACCAACAGTCGATATCGATATAAAACGGCAAAATGCCTCGAGATAGCTATCTCGTGGCGCGCATGTTAGCCCTGCATGTTACCAACAGTCGACATATCGACATAAAACGGCAAAATGCCTCGAGATAGCTATCTCGTGGCGCGCATGTTAGCCCTGCTGGTTACAGTACCAGTAGCGAAACAGCGATATAATTTCGTTCGGTAGTGTGGTATCCTTACATAGTTTATCCCATAGCACATCATAAGATACCGGATACAAATGCCCTTGATCCAAGAAACAGGCGAAAATTGGCGTCTTTGCAGTAGTATAATAATATTAAACAGTCTACCAGAGGCACATGATCGCACTCTCCATCGACAGACCCGGCTTAAACCTAAATTGAGCATCACAATCTTTGACATGTTTAGACTTTTGTTGATCAAGCAAACTGTTCAAGACCTTCGCAACTACAATAGCTAACGCAATAGGCCTGTAATTGGACACATCATAAGGATCCCCTGTCCTATTCTTAATTATTTATAAGGTCCTGCGGTAAATGACGGTGATTAATACATAAATTAAAAAGTAAAGCAAGGACTCTATGCAGATGCAGTCCTGCATGCCTCAGGTTCTCGACGCTAAGGCTGTCGTAACCCGGTGACTTGCCTCGTGTCATTTTCTTAATAACAGCAGTAACTTGCTTAGGTGTAAATATAAAGGTAAGTTCACCAGAATCGTCGCCACACCCATGTCGGCGGCCACCTTGTGAGCATGCAGGAGACTCAACCTGAAAGTGTTTTTGAAAAGGTTAGCAATATCTCTCGGTTTGATTATTCCAGTGGCACTCACAGGCAGGGTTGGTTTAGCTCTTAATTTCTTGGTAGCTTTCCAAAAGCCTCCGAACTGCTCATTTCGAATAGCCAAAGTATCCAATCTAATTCGTGCTGATAGCGTTGAATGTATTTTAATTGTTGTTTAAATGCTTTTTTTTTGTCTTTCGCATTTCATCGTAAAGTTTACCTTGAGCAAGTGCACTATGCGATAACCATGTTTGGTAGCATAATCTAGCTGTCCTTCGAAAGTCACTGACTTGCCTATTCCAACCTGTGATACACCCTTTTTTGGTTTATGCGATCGCTACCAATTCTGGGTGCCTTCTTAATCAAATTAAATCGAATAAAGAGAAAAAATTGAATCGGTCTAGGCGGGGTTTGAACCCGCGATCTTTGCCTTACAATGGCAATGCTTTGACCACTAAGCTACCAGACCTCGCCCTAACCAATTGAAATTTCTACTTCTAAATCTGTCTTTGACGCGACAGTGGAGGGTCTACCAACATTCTTACGTACTATCGGAACTAGTGGTCAAAACATTACCCTTGTAAGGCAAAGATCGCAGGTTCACACCCCGCCTAGACCGAATTTATCATGAATAAAAGTTGTAATTATCTCTGAATAAAATTTATCTATCAGTAACAAGTGATTTTTATTATTACAAATTTTATGGTAACAAGGTAAACGCTGTAGGTGAGTCTATTAATTTTTATTTATCATTACAAAGGACATCATATTTATCGATTTGTGTTGAATTCCTTTCACCCCATCACACTTTATTGCTGGGCAGATTTAAGCTGGTTATTTAATATTCAATTTAGTTATATTACAGTCAAATAAAAAAGGATAATGATCAGACTGATATACTTCATATGCAATTGACGCATTAGTTATTAAGTTCTTAGCACCGCTTGTTATTAAACAATTGTTTAACCAGCGCTTCGAACCACTCGCCTGACGAACAAATGTGTGAGAGTTTTTAGAAAGGATTTGACAGTCAGCGCAAAATCATGTCTGTTCCTTACATTTAGACATTAATTATTTAAAGAAACGTGAATAAAGGTGGTCATTAAAGTCGTCTAGTATCACTACACATTCAATACCATAACACTCTGCCTAACACTCTGGCTAACTTGCCAGCATAAAAAAACTTATCATTTAGGTTATCTAGGAATGCTATATCTGTCGGCCAAAGCTAGGTCTCCTATAGTGCAATGATATCAGCAGTTCTACATAGATTCATAATTAAAAGTTGAAAATGATATGTATGATACATTATTTTGAGCTTTTGATTACCGGCAATTACTTTACAACAGGAATCTGAGTCTTATTTGAATTTATTTCCCTTTTAAAGAAAATGAAACGTCTAAAACGTATTCCATATGGCCATAGACTGTCATCTAAGAATGTATCCAGTTTCTGTTTCGAAACAAACACTTTAAAAGCGTTGTAAGACCTCTCACTTTTCATGTTGATCTTTTCCAACTTGAGAGTTAATTGAGTCTTACTTAGGATATAATTACATATATCTGATTTCGTCGTCTGTTTATCCACATTCGACAAAAAAAGAGATATAAGACTTACCAGCGCCTTGAAGTTTCCCATAGACGGGGGCGCTTTACCTGTTTTTACGGAAAAACGGGTTTTTGACTTTTTATTTCGCACAATCAACCACTGATCATCCGTGTCCGTATCTTTACATTCAGCCTTAGATGTAGTAAACATCTACCATAGTCAGCTATTTACTACAACTATCAGCGATAACAGTCTCATTCCTTTCTCACAAAGTTGACTTCACTGGGGCGCTTGAGACCACACTATCCGTGACTATGTTCGAAGGAACGAGAGATCTATATTGCAGCGAGTTTTTTACATCAGCTGCGTTGTTAACAAATTCTAAGTGTGATTCCGTAGTGATGGTAGCACACGGATACTCTGATTGAACCCCGGCATCAATATTAATCGTAGGTGACTCAGTAAGATGCGGCAACAATGTACCCTCCTTTTCTCGTATTAATGTTTGAGTTTGTGCAAGATACGGGAGTATTCATCGTATTCACATTTACTTTTTGTAACGTATCATAGTTCTCCTTTGTGACATAAGTATCTTTGATCTAATTAAAGAATCACGTAACAACAATAGATTTTTTAATCATTTTGTTACGTTGACGTATTCGAAACAAATTGGGGATAGTTTCTCTAAATTGTATGCCACAAAAACTGGTATATGATCTGGTTCAGCGGTCTTAAGCACCTTCAGGATATCTCAAGATTTTTCTCTTTCTTTTGTTTTCGTCTTGGTACATCTTTACGTAAACAACATCTTTTTAGCATCATCAATGTCTTCTTTGGAGAATGCCGATGAACGTATTCTAATAAGGCTTTCATTGTCCATAATGTCAAGCTTATTTTTATAAACGTCAGCACTTCACTTATAACTATTTTATAATTTCCACACTGTTACCGACTGATTCGCAACGAGCCTTCGTGACAGCGCGAGAACGAGGCTGTGACAGACCGCCATAGTTTAATTTTAAATTTTTTATTGTTTGCATTTCAGTGTGTGAGTAGATAAAATGATTTTTTAGTTTTATTTTATTTACAAAGTGTGTTGAAAGGCACCGTATGATGTACGTGTGTATTGTTCTCACCACTCGAGTCTCAATAGCGCTTCAGTGGTAATCACCAACTTTACACAATTGTATCATAACTTCCATCTAGACGATAAGTTCGAATGTTTAAATGAGATAACTAGTATAAGATACTTCAGTTACTTATCTAACTGCACTACCTTGGTACCATGTTCACTAAGCCTTTACCCCTTGTGAAGTTATCACATTGCATCAAACTTTACAGTACCTTACCAGCACTACACTAAAGCTTAATAAAATTATTAAGCTTTAGTGGTTATCTGAGTTATACCCCATTTGTTATTTACATACTTCTCTACAGATACCAGCTCATGGAGGTAAGATAGTAAACGAATCAACTAATACCATGCAGCTGCAAATCTGGGTATAACTAATGAAATTACCGGGAATCTCAGATGAACTTGATAAACTGGCGTTCAGGAAACAATTTCATCGCTGTACGTTAGCAGCTTTATCAACCATAATTAAGTATATGGAAATATTTATAGTCGTTACATTACAATCGGTGTTATTATGTCAGTTAATTTCTTTCCAAAATTTTAAAATGATAATATAATAGCAGGCAAAAGTGTACTAAACAAAATCACAGTAATAAGAACAACAGAAATGTGTGTGATGTGACTGCCTTTGGCTACGGTTTAGGCTTTTAATTTTCTTCGAACCGTGGCTCGAGTCCCCGCGGAATACTCCAATGTATAAATCCTTATTTACGCCCCGTCTCCAAGGGGATTTTAGTTATTGTTCGCTCTAAAGAATATCAACTCTAGAGACCCAAAGTTGGTATTACAGTTTGTGCAGCCATAACGTCTAATGCTGACCAGTTTCTAGTATGTAGGTACAAGAGGTTTTATAACTGTTTGGTAGTAGCAAAACTTTAGGTTTTATGGAGTACGAGATATAGGTACGGAGATTTTGTATTTCTCCTCAGTTCACTGAATACCTTAAATTCTTCAATATTTTTATACTACTTAGGTGGCAGACAAGCACACGGCCCACCTGATGGAAAGTGGTAACCGTGGCCTATGGACGTATGCAACACCAGAGGTGCTACACTCGCTCTGCCGACCTTGAACAAACCTTCTAATGACCTTCTTGAAGAGCCACAGATTGTAGTCGCTTGGGAAAACCACGGCAGGAAGTTCATTCCACAACCTGAGCGTGCGTGGGATGAACTTCCTTTCGAACCGTACGATACGCACCGTTTCCGCTTGTTTTACCGTTCTTGCTTATGGCAAGTGGTGCAATGATAGAATGTAGTTGTGGGCATCATGTTAAACAGTTGTTGACGTTGTTGTTATTGTTTTTTAATGTTTTATTTTAAAACAATCCTCTTTTGATGAGGCCGTCAACTTGAGTGCCACCATTGTTAACATGCACGTATGTATGCAATGGTGACCCTCTTTCCTGAGACTTTGCCTTCAGCTTACCATCAGGCGAGGTTAAGTCAAATTGACGTGTCCTATATAAAAAAATTCAAACCTGAGACATGAAGTCTCTGGCTCACTCTTGTAAATCCTTGATATTATAAATAAGAAAGTTTTTGAAGACGTATTGACTTTTTTTTTACATTATTAAATGTAAAAAAAAAAATGTTTTATTTATTTAAGGTCGCTGAAACACTTGGATCATTAGCGACTTCTGTATGTCAACATAACCATTTATTAGTTTATGATATTCTATAGTTGCTTCTACTTTGAAACAGTCTTTCAAATATTTCGGAAGTTTAACATGCACTAGTTAGAATAGAATAACACTTTATTTGTACACCATTTACATGAAATCTTACGAGTAAAATATACTTTATACAATTGTTGTACAAAGGGCGGCCTTATCACCATAATAGGCGATATCTTCCAGGCAACCTTTGGATGGACTAGAAAGTGTAAGGACAGGTGGTAATTGGTGTGACTGGAAATACCAAAAAATAAATGATATATGAATACACAAACAAACATACATGCGCAAGCGCATTATATATACAAATATACCTACTAATATACGTACATATATACATCTATACAAAATACATACATACACTCATACATACATACATACATATTTTATAATATACATCAAAGTGATACAGAAAATTTATATGACTCTCCAGATCATCAATTTATTATTATTATCTAAACAAACTTTCAGTAGTTGGATTATATTTTACTTATAATGTTCAATTTCCAGAAACAGAACTACTAACAATGACGGTCAGATTAGTAGTAGAAACCATTAGTAATTTCGAGCACGTTTTTGAATTATCTAGAAATAAGTGTTTTAATAGGACTGAATATAGTTACTGCTTTCATGAAAGTGCCTCAAAAGTTTTTCCGTATTTGTTCGGGCTAATTACAAAAGTCGCCAATTCAGAGTTTGTTTTATTTTCAGCCAGATTTGTTTCTCCTAGCTCGATCAATATTAAAACATGCGGTCAATGAAAAATAGGATACTATGATATACCTCGAACCAGACTTAATGGCGGCTCGGAAGTTTGTACGATTGCGGATTCAGGCCAATCGGCGTTTGACTTGCTCTCTTTTTTTCAAACGCCATTGGCCTGAACCCGCACTTGTACGAACTTCCAAGCCACTATTAAGTTTGGTTCTAAGTATAACAGAAATGGTCAAAGCCCTAATTGATTAGATTAGATCACGATTCATAGATGATTTTAAAATATTATCACTTCACTAAATTAATCCAGTGATTTAATCTAACTCCGAAAATGGTGTTAATTAATTAAGTGTAGTTAAATAATAATATAGGTAGCCCATGCCGCTGGACCTCGAAATACAAATTTATTTTTACTGTGCGTTATTTTGTGACATTGTAGGTATATTTCATATATTGTACATAGATAAAAAAAATAATATTCATAATATTATGCTTAATAAGATTAGGCCTCTAAAAACGTTAAAAAGCTGGAGAACATTATTTATAATTGACCTTAATCACGATGTTAACGATTCTAAATTACATCACTAAGGTACCTAATAAAACCGATTACACGTTAATGCTCTTAAGCAGCACGTTAATAAAATTGTACCTAATATTTTATCTTAATTCAATTTCCTTTCAGCTATTGATTTTAACCTCTAAAAACATTTTTTATTTCGTCATTTACCTGCCCTTGTCCTAATTATTTGCGCAACATGTCAGGCATCCTCCATACAGTCCTGTCAGATGTCATTTCCTCAGACACTTTTCCTTCTTTGCCATATTCTTTAACGCTATCCATCCATCTATTCTCTCTTCTTTTATTTATTAGATTAGTGAAATTGACTTATTTCAATTCCACGTAATAAATAAAATACATTAGCTGTTTATCCCTTACCTGTTTTAGGCCCGTAGGTTGCGTTTTTATTGTTTTTGTTAACTAATGGTCGAAGAAAATGATTATTTTATGATTGATGCTATAATTTAGATTTAGATAACGAATCGTGAAAGTAAAAAATGTAGATGATTATGTTGATATTCGCGCGTATCTTGTTTCTATTTTTATGTCATAGTCATTAGCTTACCCGTTTTGGGCATGCTTTCCCTATATACCTACTGCAGTAGCCTCCGTGGCGTGACTCAGTGCAAATATTTGTATGCATTGAATATGGGTATTTGCATTGGTCTGGCTGTTTCTATGTATAATATGTATGTATTTACAAAAAAAGTATCCTAAGTATGTTTGTCCGCATTCTAGATTCCATAACACAAGCTAGTTAGGCTATGCTTACCATGGATCTAGATAGCGTTGTGTGAAATGTTGTGGAATGTTGTGGACGTCGGTTGCTATTTTGTGTGAAAGAATAACAAACAGCCATCCTTATAAATTTTCATGTTTATACCATGATTTTCTTCCGTTGTTCAATTTTTTCCCGGTACAATAGAATGATCACAATAGAACACATTATTATGTTCCCTGCAGGAGAGAAGAACTACCATCCCCGTTACCCAACATGCACTGCGTGGAGGTACCAAGCACACCTAGGTACCTGCTTGCGTGAAATGTAGTCGGTTCAAGTCCGACATAAACCCCCTCCCCCCCACCGACTCGGGCGGGAGGAGTAATCGTGGGGATACTCCTCCCGTCCGATTGTGCGTACAATAAAAAAATGGTAGGTGATGAAATTGTACCTGTTAGATGACGATAAAAAGAATTAAATTACGTAGCACTGTAACTATCTCGGGCATTATATATTTTCCTCCTGGCTTCTACTATTGTAACAACTACCTCAGCTGCAGAAATACCTATCAACATTAGTACCTACGTTTATTTACCGACATAGTTTATGGACGTGATACGGGAAAGTCGAGTGAGAAATGTCTTGTAACCTGAACGTTTACGAGGTAGTAACGTAATAGAGCTTTATTAGTCAACGGATCGAACAGAAAATGCTATGCTGTAGTTTCGTGCAAGCAGTGATAATCGCTTTTCATACTACGAAACTAGTTTAGGCAACGGCTTGTCTCATATTAAGTGGTTCAGTAGTAGTCGCTAGTTACCACATGTAATCACAACCAGAAACAGTAATCAGTAAAGTATGTAGGTATACCTAGAAGAATATATTTGTATGTTTCAGGTACTGGACTACAGACTACTCTTGTACTATGCAGTCAATCACTCTAAATAGTCATCACAAAATAAAAGGTCCGATTTGACATATCACGGACATGAAGTTCTCTATTTTTTACCGATAGAAATGGTCTGGTAATTAAATTTTTCATTGACGGATACCGTCCACTCGGCTTAGTGCTGTGCATACCTAACGATTACGTATTTCAAGTTGTCGATCAAGATAAAGAGAAAAAAATAATCGACCGATACATTTTTTTTAAAGCCGGCTCGCACTTGGCCGGTTTTATTTAATTAAATTATTATTTAGATCAATTACTTACTGAATTTCACCAGGTGTGGAGCGATCTTTACTGAAAATGATGAGCTTGGAGCTCTAAGCCGTAAGCAGGTCAGAGGTCAATATTGACAACATAATTGGAAATGATATAATTATATACAGGTGACGATGTTATTGTGACTTTGAAGAGGTCGCCGTGGCCGAAACCGGTCGGAGAGAGTAGTAGTAACAGAAATATTAAATAAAAGAAAAAAATTGACAATATATCATTTCAAAATATCTACAACATCAAAGTTTAAGTTAAATTTTCTAATCCAATCCATCCAAAATCAAATATTGGAATTGATTTTGGACGGATTGGATTAGAAACATGCATGCAAACATGATTCGTTTTATCGTGAGTATCGAGTCCTATGGTTATATAACTATTACTTCTATTGTTACTAATGCGCTTGCATTAGTCATGCAACGGTCATAACGTTTGTAGCATATATAAAAAATAAGAATTAAAAAAATACTGTTTGTTGGGGTCGGCAGGATAGATAACAGTGTCACCCAACAAACGATGTTAAGGGTTTTTGAAGATCGCTACGGTATTTATTTAAAGATAAGAAAGAAATGGTTCGGATCTGCCCTTAACAGTGTGTAATTGAGAAATTAGATCAAGACATGCCATGGATTGCTAACTAAGAGGAGTTAGCAAGCCATAGCATGTCTTGGGGATGTATAAAGAACCGCATTTAGGAGAGACTGAAAAAATAACTTTTATTTTGATAGTTTACTGCTATTTTGCCTTTACCTGCAGTACTTTGCAGAAACATGATTGAATTTGTAACATGAAGAAGAAGAATAGCGTTGATTTTCATCGAAATTTGAAAGTTTTTTTTTTTCGAGTCTCCCCTAAATCCGGTCTACTTTTCACTGATGCTAAAGTTACTGAGGCGCTTACACAGTCGTCTTTTCGTAAAAAGCGAACAAACCACCAAACAATAACAATGCAAGAAATAAAAAACATAATTATGGACAAAATGTTTTAATAAGTCTTACGCGCAGTTTACAATACAACTAATTTTATACTAATATATACAAAGTCTTATATCAAGGACTTACATTAGAAGTATACCTAAAATAATCGAAGTAAAAATTACTTTGCCTGTGCCATAAGTGAGGCATAAAATATCTATTAATTAGAAACATAACGATAGTTTTCGTCTTCTCATAGTTATGGCCCCTACATCGCTTGTTAATAATAACAATTATTAATAATGAACTAGCGATTTAAAAAATAAATTATTAAGACAAAATTTGAGTTTCACTCAAACTCAAACTACATTCGCTCTCAAATGAGTATCAATCTTGTTGCGTATCAATGCAACGCTGAAATTATAATTAAAATATTTCGAAGTTAGTAAGTATGATGTATAAAATCTTAGCCTAAATAATAAATGTATATTAAATCGATTGTATTTCATTGTGATGTGATGCATCGTACGCTCAAAAAGATTGATATTTAGGGTGAAAAAAATCTCGGTGAAACCAAAGACTAAGTTGCATCTTATGTTCACAAAATTATCAAATCAAGTGTATCTTTTCACCCTAAAATCAAAGCATGAAACGTAAATAAATGAAATTCATTAATTAATAATTTGCTATACTACAATGGCAGTAGTTTGTTATGGAGATTATTTTAAAGACTAGGATAGATTTTAAGAAATATACAAAGTATTTCTTATTTCAACAAAAAATGCACCATAAATCATAATAATATGCCGCTGTTTTCAGCATAATGCTGTTTCTTTAAACGATTTGCTCCAAAGTTGAACGCATAAATATTAAACTTTGTAACGAAAATCTGAAAGTTGACAATATCGAGAAAATTAAAATGGAAATCGTTCTAAACCGGCTTCGCGTAATAGAACGTGATAAAATAATAAATTCATTTCACAAAAAATGGTGCGACGATTGAAATGAACACGAGCGGTATATTTTTAATAGTCTTTTTTTCTATTCAGCTTTTGTCAACTTGCTGTTTTGAGGTAAGGAGTTTCTAAAGCTCTGCTGAAATATTCAATTAAATACTATAATTTACGGTAATACGAAATTTTTGTATTGTAGTTACTAGAAGATTATGATAAAAAGCTCGTGATTTATGTAGTAGTTAAAAGAGTACTATCTTAATCTTATATTACTAAATGATATCACAACGGATCTAAACCGTTGATGTCGATGCATAATCAGAATTCTATAAATACATCATTTGATTTTCCTGCCATAGTTGAAAACTTTGATAATAAGTAGTTACATGAAGTATTGAAAATAAAAAAAGTCTACGTTATTTTATAGAAATTTTGAATAAAATAAAATTGATATCTATCTATGTTCTATTTATAACTAAATACGCCGTACAAATAAATGTATGTGTTCTAAATCATACAACAGCTTAAATTTATGTGTAATGTAAATAAATTTGCGAATAGGGCAATCTTAAAGGTGGGAGATTTCGTAACTTTAGTATAAAGTGAATATAGTTGTTTGTTTATGAAACGAAATTATGCAAAAAGTACAGTATTTTTAATTTGGAATTAATTTTGTAAATACTTAATTATACCGTTTTGCTGCCATTCAGAGCTTTCGCGTCGAGTTGTTAATCCAATTAATTTGGCGTATTTATCAGACGCGCTCGTACTCAGAAACAATAAAATGTACAAAAGGATACCTATAAAAATACAATGTCGTGACTGCAACAGTTGTACGCCATATTTCTTGAATTTAAGTTGAACATCAACATTTGGGAGTTACATACAATTTGGCTAGTCATAAAAACAATGTCAAAATAATGCAAACATAATTTCATGAGTCCGTAATCAGAATAACGTCCGGTAAATGTAATGTAATGTGTAATGTAATATAAAAAATCTAGCAACTCGAGTTAAAACTACAAAATGAATGAAACTTTGAACTGCAAGTAAATAAAAAACAACGGAACTCAGCTAAGTTTCTGAGCCAAATATTCCATTCTAGTTTGACTTTTACCATTCCAAGTTTGAAGTAAATATTAATATTCCTCAAAACGGTTGAGATGCAAATGAAGATAATATGTGAGTGAACGTACCTAGTAGCACTTTGTCCATAATTCCCTTTTGTATTTGTACTAAGCAATTATTGACAATGGGCTGAGACATCATGCGATTCATCTATAGTTGCTCTAAATCTATGTATACTTGGAAGCTACTATGCGACATCCGAAATTTCGGAGCCGCACGAAACACGAACGAAAGATGCAGTATTTAGCCATGCCATGAAGTCACTTCGGTTTACTTACGGTAAGTAACGCTACCGTAAGTCGTTTCGGAATAAATGTGTTCCATGGAACCGATTGCCACAACTGCGGATGTTAACAAATCAGTAGGCATCAGTGTAATGATTAACGGATCAATAACATATACCATAATAGCAGGAACGGATGTTAACATGACGTTGAACGTAAAAAGGTCTACAAACATAAATATATAATCGATCTACATAAGTACGTTCAGTAAAACATCAAAATCTCTAAAGATAAATTGAAGGTCAAAATTTAATTCTATATTAAATGACCTTTTGAAATAAATTAAATTTTTGTATTTCATCCGAATAACGGTTAGTTCAACAGGATTATAGATATTGTATATTTTCAAAATTCATGCATTCATATACCTATGTAGTAGGTAGCTAGTATTATTTGAATTAACATCATGTTGACTTCGCGCTTGAGTTTTATATAGATAGGCATAGGTTAGCTCTGACTGTGTTAATTCAATGTTGAAATTTCCATTTAGGTTCGGCTTATGTCGAGGGACGAAAGAAGTCATCTACCGGAATTACGGAGTAATAAGTATTATTATATATTTTATCATTGTTTTCGTAACTTGGGTCTAATTGTATAATTACAAAAATAATAATGACAAGATCTGAATATTCAGCAATAATACTGTTTTTACAGAATCTTCTCGAAATCGCATATTTGCATAACATATTTGTAAAAAGAAATAGTCTAAGCTATGTAATAAAAAAATATTATCGTATAATATATTTTACAAATAATTGCCTTTGATTATAATAAGCATTGACATGAAATACGTACATAGTATATTTACAATTAAAATATATCTAAGTTTATCCGGTCGCGGAAGCACCGCAGTCAACTACACTACTAGCTTGTCTGAGTAGTCGTCTGAGATTCTTTTACAAGATAATAATAGCGTCAACACGCGAGTAAAACTGCTGGTACAGCTAGTCTTCATAGGCTTCGGTAACCGCTTACCATCAGGCGGGTTATATGTTTCATTGCCATCTCGTAATGTAAAAAATCTGACATTTCTATCTAATTTTATGAGTACCTTATCTAGCGCTTACCACTTATTTATGGAACAACTTCTAATAAATTTTGAAATTGTACTTAGAATATGATTTCGTAAATAAACATTTTCATATATAATTAATTAAAATTATTTTTATATTCCACTTTCTTAGGATAACCAATACCCTCTGGTTAGGTTCTTTTTTTCATAATCACTTACGACATGAGTTTATGAGCATAAAATATGGTAAAACTCTATGATTGATATGGATTTGATATATTATCTATGTAAAGACCGTAAAAAGAGAAAATAATTGTAATTTTGATTTAAAAAATTCAAATAAATTTTTATTTTGATTTCATCAGAATCATGTATCCAGCTGTGATGTTAAATAATAATTTTAAAACATGATTTTGCAAAACATATAAACAAAACGTGTAAACGATGACTAAGTATAACTGAAAAATAAATGCATACAATTAATCGAACCTCAAAATAAACACACATTGAATAACAGAGAAATAATAACAACAAGAAAACCAATACTTCTTAATGTATACATAATTAAAAAGTACTGGTAATACACACACAACTTCTTAAGCTCTCAATATTAAATGAACAGTTGTTGTTAGATAAAAAATAAATACTTAAAAATGTATTTTATTTTCTTATTTTCATCATGAAATTAGCTCCTATTATTCTGGAATTGTAAATGTAATTTTTCCACAAACACCATTATTTAAATATAAAATAAAATGTAATTACGGTCGTTGTGAAATAATGTGCCTTGGAATGGAAACTGTGTAATGTTGTCAGTGTCAGTGCAATTCATATACAGACTCAAGTCATTAGTATTACCAGACTATGTCTCGCAACGACGGCGACGAAATAAGACATTTGCAACTTGAACAACATTATTTCGACTCAGAATATTGTCACAATTCTAATCGCAAATAAGCGTTAACTTTAATAGCAAATGAAATAAATGAAAATAAAATAAAAAATACATTTTACTGTCAGCCCTTTGCATTTTACTATGCGATAACGAGCCTGGACAATTTCACCCTGATTTTTTATTCAACAACAAGAGTTTACAATCACTGTCCTTTTTAATAGCGGTTTCATTTATTTCTATGCTCATAAACTCTGGGATTTGGTGTCACGGCTTACCATAGATATATTACAGCAAGATTAGGAAGACTTACGTAGATGTTACAATATAGAGGCGAAAGATCTGGAAAATAAATTAAGGTAATAGAAAGTTTTTTACTGACTGTGGAATCTTTTTTAAGCTGGTTGAGTTTTATTGTAAATTGTAGTGTAAGTTATATACTTAAGAGAACGGGAATTAAAACGATCATGGTATAGGTACTTACATACCTTTTGATTGCCTGACATTAATTAAATGTCATGGAACGCGAGAGTTTAAAAGTTAGTGTATTGTAAAGTATTGTAAAGTTGTAGTAGAATTGATAAAAATATTCAAAGAACGAGCACATTTCTAATTTTACAAAATATTATTTATGCACTTATGTAAGTAAACCAAGAATAAAACTATAACGCGTTTTAGGGTAGGCGTCTACCTATTCTGTAATATGTCCACGGATTTACACCGTTTAATGTTCATTACAATTGACACAATGATTACTATGCTAATTTTCGATGGCTTTATAAAGTCTAATAGCTCTATAATGATATAGAAGCTCAATTGTAGGTCACATTTTTTGTTAGAGATCACATTAATAGCAGTTTCTTTTTCTTAAAAGAACCACGGCGTGTTTCCATGAAATAATTATTTCACAGTATGACTATTTTTTAAATCGTTAGAGATTTCATACTGCCATATTTTCGAGTTAAAACAGCTGAAATAGGTTCAGAAAATCTAGTATGTATATATAATCTACGATAATAGTTGCATGTACAATGTACATTATGCATTACATGTGATTATAACGCCTACGCGCGAGAATCATTTGTTAATTCGGTCAGATGTTCGCGCTTTCGCTTAATTATGCTTTTGCGTGCCTCAAATTATGAATTGGCAGTAAATAAATGAGTTAATTTTTTGAGTTGGTTGGTGAATTAGGTATGTTGAAACAGATTGGGATAGAAATATTTTACATTTCACAGTATTGAACTGTAGACGCTAGTACGCTTCCAGTGTTACCGGATAGGGTAGGTGTTGTGCTCGATTAGATTTCGTCAACTGGGTAAGTAAGGTTACTTACCTAGTCGACCGAAATCTATTCAACCACAATCCAAAATATAATGCAAGTGAAAATGTTTTTAAGTAGTGACTGATAGAAATAAGGAAACACGCTGTAGATGCTTTGAAATGCAAAGTTGAAAGACGATTAAAATCGTGTAGAAATAGAATGTTTTGATTAAATAAACGCACCTATTAACTTATTATAATGAAGCCAATAGATGTAACCTAATTAAAGATTATACCAATTTTATGGCCACTTATTTATAGTAATTACCCTCATTTTCAAACGCAGTAATAATGTAATACACAAGAATTTACAATTGAATAAATTAAAAGTAACACAATCATTTATTGCATCATATTGTAACGCTATCCATAATTTAGTAGCAATCAATTATTTTAATGATGGCAGTGTGACCGTTTCATTAACAATAATACACTCTGTATATTCATTAAAACATATGAAAGTAAGCCACATTATACATAAAACGAAAATAGGTTGTGGAAACAGGTGATGTTTTAATACAATATTTTCGTGCATGCATTACATTTAGTGGATAACGTTGGGTTATTTTGAGTTCATGATCAACGTAAATAAAGTATATAATGTATTCCTACACGATGCAATAAATAGGTCAGTACTTTAATATTCCAAAAAACTTAATAAGAATATAAAGGCGTATATATTTTGATAACACATCGTGGGGAGGGCTCTTTTCATTTCAGTCAAAGAGTTACATTTAGAAAACAACATTTTGGTTACTGTCCGACGAGCTTACACATACTTCAGCAATCAAGTCTTGGGCACAAATCCACTAACTTTTTGTTCCCTGTATAAAAATATTTCAATAGACTTATCACAAATGTGTGCTTAGCACTTATTTCACTGCTCTTCATTGCTGCGCGTGTTTTCACTCAGACGGAGTTAACGAGTGGGGGTTAGGGCGGACTCGATGGGATGACTCGAGCGCAGGCGCAGCTTAAAGCCGCGTTCACACGATGATCTCGCGGATGACGCGACGCGAGCGCGAGTTCGGCGTGGAGTAGCCCGACTCCAGCGACTCGTCGTAGCCGAGAGACATGTGCAGAGGTTTCTCCTCTCCACCTCCGTCTTCTGCACCTCCCCTAAGCCCGTACTCCGGCAACCCGCTCACCTCGTGATATGGAGATTCTGTTGAATGATCACACAGTAATGATATCCTATGATTATAACGAACGTAACTTTTACATCTACTTATAGACAATTGCATAATTTTAATGTGCATTTAACTAGTACCCGGTTTTACAGCACTCAATCCGTCTTCATCGTTAAAAGTTTGTTAAGTTTGTCAGGCTTTGATGTTCGATTTGCCTCGCCACTGTAGCGCTTCATACATGTTCGCTGAGGCACGAACGGATTGTTTCTATACTATCATCAGAAAACTGCTCCCCACTACTGAGCCGTTGGCTGCAGCTACAGGCCTTGTGTATCGCCTTCTGTGTCTCTAGCACAGGGAGTAGCACCCAGAGCCATAACCACATTGACTATTGTTAAGATACTAACACTAGATTATAAGATTATATTATGTTACTAACACTTTATATGGATTGAAGAAATATGAGATAAAAATAATTCTATTCTATTCTTCTATTCTTACGAAATTATTTTTTTATTATCTCCTGCATTTTTACAAACTTGACGAGCCTTATTCTTGTCCATGAGTGAGGAGACATTAAATCTTTAAAAATAATTTATTTACAAAAATATGTGCTAAGAATTGCGTTCACTGGTAGAAGTGCAACATGTAACTCACCAATATGCTGGTCCATACGTTTCTTGGGCTTATGCACGGAGGCATACGGGTCGGAGCAGTACTCTTGACGGGACGGGTTCTGTGTCGCTCTCATGTCGTAATCTGCTGGCGGTGCGGCTTGACTTGCGTGAGGTAAGTGTGAGTAATGGGCATAGTCATCGATGTTCCTATACCCGGCGTGGGCTAGTGGGTCGAAATCGTAGTTGCTCACTTCAATGACATGGTGAGAAGGTAAAGTGCCAGCGTTGTTTGCTGTTTGCATTTTCATCTGCCATAGAGAGTCCTGTGAGTTCACGCTTCCACCGTTGTTGCTGTTAGTGTAACTGTTTTCTATGAAGCCCATGTTCCCTGCGAACAATCATGTAATTTTTCAATGGTGGATAAGTGAATATGAATGGAAAACCATCACAAGTCATGCAAAGCGTGCGGTGGATATTTTTCGAGCCATGAACGCCGACTTTATAAGTGAAGTGAACTTAGTTTTACAAGAGACTATGATATACAATAGAGAAATATTTCTAAAATTAAATAAACTGTCAATTTGAACCTTTTTATATATTGAATTTATATGAATAAATGATAAAGATGGGCAATTTAAATTTACGAATCTCAACTATCGCTAAAATGTAGCTTACGTTAAGTCGACGGTCAGAGCACGTTTTAATGTTTTACCTTTTGTGTTGACTGAAGTTAGTCCTTAGTGAATGCATAAGAGAAATAAATAAACATAATACAATTCAAATTAAATAAATCAACATAGAAATTGTGTTCAATGAAGTTGAAGAATCAATGAATGAAAAGATAAGTACAAAACATAACGATTATCAATTACTCACAGTCAGAATTTTGCATAGTTTGTCCTGGATGAGTTTGAGTGTGAGGTGGCACATGATAGGCATATCCGCCTGTGGAGCCATATCTCGGCGATTTTGACTCATCTATGGACAATGCCAAATCCATTGAATGCTCTAAGGCCTTGTTCTCCATACCCGAGCTAGGGTAATATGGCGGTGGAGCCTGATTCTGTGGCGTTACTTTGGACTGCCTCATTGCATCCATTTCGTGGTCTTTTGATCTGTCTTTCTTCTTTGGTCTCCGCCTGCACTGGTATATTAGGAACAAGAGTCCTACAAATAGGAGCACCACTACTGCTGTCACAAATATTCCTACGATAGCAGCTGTCGTGCTACCGTACGGTTCCTTGATATATGATGGGCCAACTGTTAAAAAAAATTGAATTGTTTAGTTAATGACAATCAGGCAAATATTTTTTGGTGTTGTGATATGTTGTAGTTTATTCACAAATAAAAAATTTGACTACCATTAAATTGAACTTTGAAATTAAGAATCCATAGTAATTTTATAAATGGGAAAATGTATGTGTGTGTCTGTTTGTTTGTCCGTTTTTCACGCCTAAACCACTGAAATTTTGATGAAATTTGGTAAAGGGCTCGAGTAGTCCTTGAAAAAGGACATAGGCTATGTTTGGTCGCGATAACCGACATCAAACGCTCGTATTAATATAAAATAGCGCAGTGGTGAAAAAATATCCCTATCTAGACGCAGCCAAGAGAGACAAGTACGGTAATTTTTCAGAAAATTCAATCTAAATTACAGATTTGAAATGATATACTTTTTATAAATGTGTATTAAAAGTTGAAGAAGCGAAAGATGCCAGGATCGTAGCAAGTGGAAACATGCAGTCTCTGCCTGCCCCACTGGGAAAGATATTAGAAGAATATTACTTATCAGCGAAGAGACAGATATTTTTACAATAAAGTAACTTAATAAACAATAGTATGCTTACTCTCGGCTTCAGTATATTCACTGCAGACCTCTTGATTGACCTGCAAGCACAGCTTCAGCCGTATCTTCGGATCATTTTCGTGAGGCTGGTCCGTCGCGTACCGTGTTGTTTTACGCATCCCTTTGTTGGGTAGCTCTACTGTCGCTTCTTGTACAGTGGCTACCGCGCCAGATAGTCGGAGATTTACTGTATCTATTACCTGTTACAGAAAAATAACTCTAAAGTAGCTGCATAATACTTACAATAATAAGTAAGCCTAAATTATTAAACTGGATGGCTAATCTGTCTACCGTGGTCAATGATGATTGATGAGTGAGTTGAGTTCTTCCAATTAGTCCCACCCTCTCCTTTCCTACACAGGACGCACAAATACGGTGCAGAATATTCCATCAAGAACCAAGTGGTTTGGAGACTCATTCCTATCCTATGCCGTACCATTAAGACCTGGAATTCCCTGCCAGCTCACGTGTTTCCTTCCTCCTACAGTCCCGGGTCTTTTTAGCAGGGCGTGAAAAAGCATCTGATGAGACCGTCAAGCTGAGTGCCACCATTGTTAACATAGTACGTGTTTGTATTCGTGACCCTCTTTCTGAGATTCTTCTATAGCTTACCATCAGGCGAGTTGAAGTCAAATTGACGTGTACTATATAATAAAATGTGTTTCATAACATAATGAGTTAGTTTTAATTTATCAATCTTAGACTACCGGGGTATTGTTTTATTGTTAGTGTAACTATTTTCCCAGAATGAGCTCAGTGTTTTGAAACCTTGCTATGTTTTGTTTCTTCTTGGGTTTAAGCATGTGACTAACTCTGTCCCAAGAACGTTTCAAGCATCTTCTCACTGTTGCATCTTGACACAAATGAGGGTGTTTATTTAATTGTAAGAATGACTTTAAATTTAACACTGACTTTAATAATACCTAAGAGTACCATAGGCCCATGAGTCGAATGACAAATGATTGTAATGTAAGTACTATTAAAACATTAAAATGTGGGTTTATAACTTGTGTTTTTTACAAATTAGTCCATACCAGATATTTCATTTGACAAATACCCGTAAAAATCGATCCTATGCCAAATACGGTTTAATATATTTAGAAACCAATTGCTTTTATGTAAATTATGTACATAAAGTTTCAAATAATAATACCTTTAAGTAGATATATTGATATAAAATGCCTTAAATATTATTTAATTGATTTAAACGTAACTGTATTTCCATCGAAATTGAAGGTCTCTTAAAATGCCTAGCAGATTCGAACAGCGCATGTTTCGATGAAAGCCTATTTTCAAATATTAGCATTATTTCAGACGGAGGCATTTCTGATAATTAGATATTACTTTGACTAACAAATGAAGCGGACATAATTTGAATTTATTAAGAACGGTCTGTATTCATAATTCAGTTTATTAAGTAAGGTAAAATAACTGGTAAATTGTTTGTGTAAGTATTTTACAGAAGGTTATACAGGAGTATTTAGTTGTTAAAATATATTGTTATAGTTAATGTCCTAAAATAAAAACATATCTATAAATCTGTGAATAAAGACAATTGATGTGGTAGATATATAATAAGTATCTAATGATAAAAGTAAATTAAAAAATCGTGTTTCTTTTTAAATAAAGCTAAAATGTCAAAAATACAAACGCAAGCAGTGAACATTTATGTGTGAGCACGAGCGACAGTATCGTGATGCATAGGTAAATATAGTAAATAAAATAAGCTTAATCAAACTAGAATATTTACCTGCCATACGGGTGGACCTCCCGTGGTAGTGATACCTTCCACAACTCCGACGAGAGACAGACAAGTAGGAGTGACAGTGAATGCGATCGCTTGCGTGCTCGGGTCATAGATCACTTGTTCAGGCGGATTGATTTTGTCCACTTTTGTCGTCACCGTGATCTCATTAGAATAATTACTCTGTCCTTTAGTGTTAACAGCTTTCACCTGCAGTTGAAGATTATATTAAGTAAAAGTTTGAACGGTAGTAAATTCTAGTACGTGCGCATTTTAAAGCGTGTCGAAAACCATAGCGACGGCACAATGCGAAATACAGAAATAGGTTTTTAATAAACTAGCGGCGCACGCCGGATGATTTACCTTGAAAACAAATGTGAGATGCTGTCGGTAGCGATAAGAATGAAAAACAAAAATGTAAGGTTAATATCGTATTTTCAGATAGACACCTTATTGAAGAACGAAATGAAATTGTGAGCCATGTTAGTAATTTAAATGAAACTGCTGGGATTTCTAAGCTGTTTTGGTCAAATATATTTTAAATATATTTAAATATATATTATGTAAATATTTCAGTTATTTAGTTTAGCTTGTTTTAGTTTCTAGTTTTGAATTTAATTTAGTATAAATTTATACTTTAAGTTCTTTTTGTATTGCTTAATTAATAAATGTTCTGGAACATTCTAATTCTTTCTACATAGGGCTATATAGACCCAAAGTAAGCATAGCATAACTAGCTTTTATAATGGGCTCTAGAATGCGCCATAAATAGATATTATACCTACATAGGTATACCCAGATCTATAAATATATATAGTCATATATAAATATTCATGCATATAAAATATTTGCTCTAAGCGGGAATCGAACCCGGAGCTTTTGACTTGGTAGTCTAAGTGCTCTATGGCTATGCCAAGCCGTAGAGGTCATCGTTTTATATAACACTAGCCTTTGCTCGCGGCTCCGCCCGCGTAGATGTCGGTTATCGCGACCAAATACCGCCTATGTCCTTTCTCAAGGTCTACTCTACCGCTATACCAAATTTCATTAAAATCGGGTTAGTGGTTTAGGTGTAACAGACAGACAGACAGATTATTATAATACCAGTATGAATGCTCAATTGCTCATATAACATCCGATAGATACCTACAGACGCTGACAAATCTGAAATCCTCGTTAATATTTATCTATCAGTATAATTTTCGTAATATAGCCAATTTAAATATGTAACTAACCTTGAAAGAATAAGTGTTATGCTGATCAAGACGGGTCACATTGCAGGGGTTTGCCCGGCCGCAGTCATACTCCATCCAATCGTATTCAGAATGCCGGTCGGTTGCACAGTGCTCAGAACTTGCGGACCCCGGAGTCGCCCCTCGGAGCGACACCCGCCGGTATCGAACAAAGTATTTCGTACTCGACAGTCCTCCTTCGAAACCTGCCTCCCATTTCAAAGTAATGTACGTCGGGCCTACTTTTTGACTCTCCAAAGAACGAGGTGGTTCAGGTTCCCCTTTCGGCTGCAGTCTTATCTGAGGCCGTATACTTCCTAAAGAGTTCTTTACTTTACAATAGTAATCTCCATAGTCTTGAGGCTTCACAGTTCTTATCTTAAGAATGCTAAGATATGAATCGTTATTGTCGGTTGTAGTGTTTATTTCGTAGTGCCCATCAGAGGACATTTGCAATGGGGCTGTGTTGGAGCCGTAGAACCATTGGAATTCTGGTTTAGGGTACGCCTGTACCCTACACAATATTTCAGCGGTTTCCATTACGTCATATGCCACCTTTTTCTGTTGTCGTATCGATATCGGTTCGTCTAAAATGCAAATATAAAGATTATTAAATTTGATATGGATGTATATGGGTACAACACACCAATATAATTAAACAACACCCATAGGCAGTGGGACATCATCATCTTGGTGTTTCTAATATATTTAAAAATATTAATACTTACGTTCAATTCGGAGATGCATTGTGGACTCAACTTTCTTGACTTCATTCTCAAAGGCACACGAGTATAATCCTCTATCATCCGGCAGTAGGTCGTTAGTGTTGGGTCTCGCTTTTCCATTAAATTTAAGGGTACTTTGAACATTATACACAAAGTTTCTGGTCTCTGTAATATCAGTTTTCACTTCATATAAATTTGTATCTGGCTTAATCTCAGCGTTGTCCTTGAACCATTTGACATTGGGGCGTGGTTTGCCAAGTGCACTGCAAGTGACCGAAAACCCTTGATCTCCGGAAAGCTTTGTCATGTGGGTTTGTAATTTAGTCTGGAAACGAGGTGGCTGGTGTACTTCTAAGGTGACCGATGCAAGATCACCGTGACCCAATTCGTTAGTGGCCTGACAGTGATAAACGCCCTCACTCCCTAGGTGTGCACTTGGTATTGAATATTGGTTTCCTGTTGCTAACACTGCTGGTTTGGAATCTGATGTTTCTGTATCTCTAAACCACCGGAATTGTGGGGCGGGCCAGCCTGGAGGTTTTGCACTACAAGTTAAAGTAACTCCTGATCCTTCCTGAGCAACAGGCCGGTCAGGACTAATTTGTGCGCGACCTGGTTTGTGTCGCACTAGTACAGCAACCGATGCGCTATTAGATTTTTCGGTGCGTTTTCCATTACTAGATGATATAACATTAACAGCCTTGCAAACGTAAGTTCCAGCCATGTCCGCATTTACTCTTGTTAACGAGAGCGTGTTTCCATTCTGACGAAATTCAGGTTTCCCTTCCATTGTCCATTCTATGGATATGGGTTCTGGATTCGCTGAGACTTCACAGTGAATTTCAACATTACCTCCCTCTTCAGCCTCATAAGTTTTAGATTCAACAGTTACGGTGGGAGGATAAAGTACATCGAGGTACATTTCTTTTTCTCCAGGTCGGCCCAATCCATTATCGGCGCTACAAGTGTATTTGCCCGCGTCTTGCACCGTCACGCCTTGGATAGCATATGTGAACGAGTTAGAGATATATTTTCCATTTCTAGTCCACTTTACTGAACTGACTTTAGGCTTAGCATCTACTTTACATTCCATTGTGGCTACACCATCAATTTCTACTCGTAAAGGATTTTCTGGTGCAACTTCGACACGTGGAAAGTCTGGAACAAACAAAGTATGTTAGAACACTCTAATTTAGCTACTTAGAAGTGCAATAAAGTACGATGCAAAGCAGTACTGAAGTACCGAAGAATATTCATCAATCAATCAAAAAGATCAAAATACTTAATTTATTACATCATATTTGCTTATAGTAGTTTTGTTATGTTAGCTTTATACAAAGGAAACGGATATGCTGGTCCATTTGCTGTATGACTACCAATAATACATTTGTTTACAGAATCTGTCATGATTAAAAACATGCAGTGCGCGCATTCACGATATGTGCCTCATCTGCTTTAAGATGTTGCTTATTCAGGTCAGTTCATAACAAACATTGACCAGATGTTGCACGGAAATGCAAGCAATGAGCGAGATAAATTGGTTTTAGATCCCTTTAATTTTTTAAATAACCTAATTATCGAACATTGGCCCCAGAACAGTATTTCTGAAACCTGCTAAAGCGATTTTGAATCTAATGAGGTGAGTTTGATAAAAACCACGACGGAAACGTTTAAGGAAATAAAAGGGTGTGAAAATAGTTTCGTTCACTAAGTTTCTTTATTGATATGAGATAACGATATACCGACATAAATATTACCTTTTCGTTAAAACCATTCTCGCAACAGAAACTTGAAGTAATTCAAGTTTAAATATTTAAAAAACCAAGTTTATGCTTGATCTTTGCTAATTCTAGATAAACCACAAAAAGTAAATCTTCGAAAATTGCGAACTATGTAATTAATGAACGAGTTAAAATGAAAGATTCAAATACTTTGCGTAGAAGGACTTGACGTTGGCTTTTTGTTGATTGACTTGAAAGTTTGGTCCGGTTTAAGGATAGTCCATAATATACGTGATCTTAAGAATAGTCCATAATATACGTGAACTTAAGAATAGGAAAAAGGCCATTAGAATGACAGTGCCGGTATTATTTGATTATTTATTAAATAAATCATTGTAATAGGCTAGCATAAATACTGGGGGCTGAACTAGAAAATCTCGCCGGCGTCTTTTCTTTACTTTAAAGATGGCGCTTCCAGTTAATGGACGAAATGACACTCGTTTTAAATTAGTCACCTTTACAAGTAGCGCCTCCTGATTGTAAAGGCGATAAAGGTTTGATCGTTATTTAATTTTATCGAAACATTAGGTTCGTATATTCAGTATGGGTACCATGGTTGGTACTACAGTTGGTATGATAATTTCGCTTACTTTAATTGTCAAAAAGGTATTAGCGTTTTGCAAAAAAGCAATAAATGCCAGATGTTAAATTTACGCGGACGAAATAACGGTTACGGATGTTTCGTTAACATACTTAAAAATAATATTAAGAAATACAATTAAAACTAAGGAATAATTTATATAAGTGTACCGTCAAAAAAGCAGCCAAGTGTGAGTCGGACTCACCCATGAAGGGTTCCGGAGCAGCAACTAACATATCTTAAAAGTTTTATATTTGAGTTGATTGAATGAAAGTAAATTACGGTTTAAGATTTATGACGTATTAAAAAAACTACTAACTAGATCTCATTCAAACCAATTTTCGGTGGAAGTTGTAGTGTGTACATCATATATTTTTCAAGCTACAAATACAACTGTGGAAGTGTATCTCGTGCAAACTATTCAGTTTTAAAAAAAAATATATTAGACACCTCAACATAATTTTTGAAGATTTATCCATAGATTCCCACCATTTAAGGGTTTGATGAAAAAAAATTTTTGAGTTTCATTTTTAAGTATGGAGAACCCCCAAAAATATATCGTTTTTTAATTTCTTTTTTGTGTGAAAATCTTAATGCGGTTCACAGAATACATCTACCTGCCAAGTGTCAAAACATAGTTCTTATAGTTTTGGAAAAAAGTGGCTATGACATACGGACGGACAGACAGACATGACGAATCCATAAGGGTTCCGTTATTAGCCATTTGGATACGGTTAACCCTAAAAATTACAACCTTATAATCCCGTAGTATATAAACGCACCTTTACAAAACACTTTTACAAGAATAATTTTAATTACAGATAGTACCTATATATTAAAGTGCTTCTATTCACAAGTACAGTTCAAACTTCTTACTTAAGATAATATTGAATAATGAAAAATCATTATCCTTTGAACTCTATATAACATTTTACAGCTTCACTGGACTACTTTTTATGATTTACTCAAAATACAACGTTGGTTGCCAAAGTAGTGTAGCAACTCAGTATCTAGTCGTCTGTAAATTGGGACACCAGAGTCAGACAGTAAAATGTTAGTAGATACAGGCACTTTAGCATTTTGGCAAGATTTTCGGAACTCAACTCAAGCACACAGCCAGTCCACGATTACGAGAAGTTGGAGTAATAGGATTTTTATATTCATCAAGTAGAGTGCACGGCAAATTAACTTGTCTTAGTGCAAACTTGTCGCAAGTACTATTAATTATTTGCCTTTGTTTTTTTATAGGGTTCTGTACATACCGGGTGTAAGGGAACTCTAGAAGGTAAGAAGCACGCGCTTGGCGAAATTTGTTTTTTTCTGTTTAGATGTTTTTTTTAGCTTAGTTAGTTTTCCTAATACGATGGAGACTAAATAATGCTAGTTAAACGAAAAAAAACGTAAAAAAAAATGTTTTTTTTTTTCCACCATATCGATAAAAAGATTATGCCAATATGTCGTGTACCCGGAGTACTATCTTCGGCTTCGGGTCCGTTCCTCTTATACCAGGTTAAAAAATGAAACTCTCGTAGGATCGCTCCACTTTAGGTCTCGGTTACGAGGAGTTATATTGGAAACTTTAGTTAGAACTATATAGTGGTAGAACTGGGTGGGGGGGTGCTCGTTGCGGTGCGTAAGAAAATAACTGCCAGTGTTCAACCTCAATTCGCATCGACGGCAGAAGATCTCTGGATAGCATTACCTATTAACAGAAGAGCCGGGACGAGGCGGTCTAACATCTATTTATGTGTACTATATCTCTGTCACCAAAACTTGGGTTATTCGTTTTCTGAGCAATTACATAATTATATTACGAAACTCGATAATATCATACTTACCTACCCAGATGATAGATACTTAATTCTAGGGGATTTTAACATGAGTGGAATATCTTGGTCCCCAGGTAATGGCTCCGATAACGTACTTTTGCCCAGTAATGTGACCACTGCGAATGAGCTCTCCCTTATTGACACCTTGAATACCCACAGCTTACAGCAATATAATTGTGTCCCCAATAGTTATGGTCGAATATTAGATTTGGTACTATCGAATGATTGTTTATCTGTGTCGAAATGCCTAAGTCCCTTGGTACCCAATGTCCCGAACCACACGGCAATTATCGCCACATTTAAATCATTCGAAATGTCTTATTTATCACCTGCCGCGAGTATCAGATACAGATTCGAAAGAGGTGATTACGATGCGATCAATTCAGAAATTCAGTATAATAACTGGAGCGCCGAGTTATCTAATATGAAAGTCGAGGAGTCAGTGGACTATTTTTATAGTTTTATAAATCAATTAATTGTTAAGCATATACCTTCAATTAAATCATACCGGTCCCGTAAATTTCCGATATGGTACACACCCGCATTGATAAAGTGTATAAAAGAAAAACATAAATATTTTAATAAACACAAGAAATATGGTAATAGATCTGACCTTGAGACTTTTAAATTGCTAAGAGATAGGGCCAAGGGATTGGAGTCTGAATGTTACCATGATTACATGACATCGGTCGAACAGTCGATTAAGATAAATCCCAAATACTTTTGGACGTATATTAAGCAGCGTCGGCAGTCATCTAATATACCAGGGTCGGTTAGCTATGGAAACAAAACCGTAAATACGGGGACTGCTGTGTGTGACGTTTTCTCAGACTACTTTTATTCTACGTTCTTGCAATCTTCATCGCACACTATCAGCAACCCTATGTATGAGTATAGTGACTCGGTCTCGGAAATCTCACACATTCACACCGATACATCTGAAGTCACCAAAATCCTCAAATCCCTGGACATCAACAAGTCGGCGGGCCCGGATAAGATACCACCTACTTTTTTAGTTAGATGCGCCGATACTATTTCGGTCCCTGTGACGTTGTTATTTAAAAAATCACTATCTGAATGTACTGTACCGTCTGTTTGGAAGGCAGCCTTCATTACCCCAATTCACAAAAAAGGATCAAGGTCAGAAGTTATCAACTACAGACCCTTATCTAAATTATGTGTATTGGCAAAGGTACTAGAGAAAATTGTATATAATCAAATGTATGGGGCATTAAAGAGTAGCTTTAGTAGTTTTCAACACGGTTTCCTACGGGGTCGCTCAACAACGTCTAATCTTATTCTAAGCAATGATTATATATCCGACGCTATGAGTAAATCTAACCAAGTCGATGTCGTTTACACAGATTACAGTAAATGTTTCGACAGGATTGATCACACCATATTAATTTCAAAGCTGGAGCATATCGGCATAAGAGGTGACCTACTTAGGTGGTTTTCATCATACATACTTAACCGTTCCCAAGCCGTCGTAGTCGAAAACTACATATCCAGTTGGGTTATGGTGCCTAGTGGCGTGCCCCAGGGCTCCCTGCTAGGGCCACTATTGTTCTTGATCTGTGTAAACGACATCGAGAAGTGCTTTCACAATTCTCATCTCTTATGTTTTGCAGACGACATGAAAATTTTCATGTCCATAGCTACTTCTGCTGATGTCATTGCACTCCAAGAAGATCTGGCTCGGTTGGATGACTACTGTATAAGAAATAGATTAGACTTAAATCCATCCAAGTGTTCAGTAGTGACATACAGTAGGAAGCCAATGAACATGGCGTCGGAGTATTATCTGAAGGGGTGTAAAATTCAACGGTGCAACAGTATGCGTGACTTGGGCGTAACTCATGACTCCAAACTACTATTTGAGGATCACATTGAACAGATTGTTAACAAGGCATATCGGGCCCTAGGATTCGTGATTCGTACCTCTAATAGTTTTAAGGAGGTTAAAACCATGAAGATACTGTACTGCACATTTGTTCGTAGCATACTAGAGTATAATAGTCAAGTGTGGAACCCTAGGTATGATAAATATATCACCCGTATAGAAAATATTCAAAAAAAGTTTATTAAATATCTATGTTATAGGTTAAAAATCAAATATACATCAGATGACTACTTGAAACTATGCGCTAAGTTTCACATTCTCCCTTTGACCGTGCGCCGCGAGATAGCCGATATTTGTTATATTTTAAAAATACTGAACGGGTCTATTGACTGCCCATTTCTCCTATCTAAAATAGGCTTCACTGTCCCTGTCAAAGTCTACAGACACTATTCACCTATCCACCTTCCATTAGCAACTACTAACTACAGACAGAATTCATTTCTGCGGAGAGCGAGCAACAGCTTGAATGAGCGTTTCAAGCAATTTAAATTTGATATATTTAATTCACGAATTGAACATGTGAGACGGGTGCTCAGTCTCGATTTTTTCTCAATCTTCTCTTAAAGATCTATTTATATTGATGGAATGCGTGTTATTTGCTTGCTACATCCTACATTGTTGCATGATATATTTAAACTTGCACAGCATATAGCTGTCATACTGAGTTCACTGTCATTTGATATTGCACTATTGTCTATTAGTGGAGACCTATAACTGGCTGTCTGTCACATATCATTTAATATTAATTTTGATTTGGCTATCTGTCACGTATCTTTTATATGTGTACTATGTAGTAATTTTAGCTGTTGGTCTCCCAAATAAAATAAATAAATAAATAAATAAATAAATAACTATAACCTTCAAAGAAACATTGGAATATAACTTTTTTTAATATTTCTACATATGTATTATATTCACGCCTGTAAAGCCCCACAGGGGTAGGCAGAGGTATATTAACAACTATATTATGCCAACTATAACTTTCGGACCAATGTAATAGGCTCACCCTCAAGTGAGCCTATCGCCGTCAAGCGGGCGTGTTGGGGTAAACGTGTTCTTGAGTGGAGACCGCGACTCGGCAAGCGTAGTGTAGGACGCCCTCCGACCTGGGCCCTGATCCTGCTAATTTTTTTTCATAGTAAAACCATAGCAGTTCCACGTACACTGTAACCAATGCCATTTAACTTTAGTCTTAACATTTGCACAGTTAAAGTCTAAAATTAAATGACAATCTTGTAGAGTGACTGAAAAATGTTATAAACTCTTTCTCTTTTCATTTTGGACTTCAATGAACGGCAATAAAGTCGAAAATCCTATGACATTTAAAGCAATGTTAGCGGTACCACAGTGGTTTTGTTATGTCATAATATTAGTAGAATCGGGGGCCAGGTGGGATGACGATCTAAGAAAGACTGCAGGCAGATGCTGGATGCGGCAAGCTGAAGACAGGGCGCTATGGCGCTCATTGGGGGGAGGGCTATGTCCAGCAGTGGACTAATATAGCCTGATGATGATGATGATGGGCGTTTTGCCATGGGATATATGTTTAGGGAAGGAGAACTGACCTTTCTTTTACTCCCTACTACTCCCACGGGAAGAAATGGTATGGTTTTATTCTAGGCTCGCCCCACACGAAAGTTGGCGAAATATGGGTTAATACACTTCTGCCTGCACGTAAAAGGCGTCTTTATGTGTTACTCTCCATCGTGTGTACCTACCTAATTCCTAAATTACAACTCTGAAAATTTACATCAACATTGCAGTAAAAAAAATAATGGTTACAGATTAGGATTAATTTAAACGTTATAAGTACTTCAAACAAATTATGCAATTTAATACAGCAAATAGGAAGTAAAAGAAAAGTTAATAAAGAATAACGATTTTTGTTTTAATTTAGAACGTTTGAGAAGTGGAAAGTGCTGAAGTAATCGCCGGGAGCTTCATTAATTATTCGCGGAATAAAATGTTTTAGTGGTTAAAATCTTGGGAAAATTATACGAAATTAGGTCGGCGGCATATCGCGAGTAGCAGACTGTCGACATTGACTGGAAGCTAGCCATGGTTCTGTATAACAGAGAAATGCGATGTGAACAATCACTCTTCTAACTGCATGAATAACTTTGTAATCTCATATAAATATATGGAGTTACAAAGTTATATTTGCAATCGATAACCGTTCAATTATTGACCTGTTTTAAGACTTCATTTACTTTGAATAATATTTGCCTACATGATTAATGGCTTATTCCTACTATTAGGACTTACTAATGATATTTTACATGTGAAAGTGTTTGTAGATGTAACATCATAATTCATAAGTATGTTCATGTACAAACAAGTTTTATAATCTGACCCGACGAAAACGATTTTCAGGATTTGATATTGTTAGGTAGGTATATAGGTACATTATACAAACAGTTACAACTTACCGAAACAAACAAACACTCAAACATGGCGCCCAACGATCCGCTACAAAGTTTGGTTAAGTAGTTCGAGTATTGCACTTACGTTAACTAATCTATATAATACGTGAAGGGAAAACTTTAGAAACGTTTTTAGTAATATTACGCGCATGTAGAAGTGTGGTATTTGGTATAGTTATAGCATATGATGAAGCATATGGCAGTGGCTCCGCCTGCGTAGATCTCAAGTCCGGTTCTACTTAACCAATTTTAAGTCTGATCAAGATCTTTCTAACAAAAAAACCGTAGCTTTTCCGTCCATCGTTCAATGGGGATGCCGCCTGCATGCGCTTTTATCCCTACAGAGGGCGCCTCGTACCTAATGGCCAATGCTAGCTCTACGTCGATTTCATTGTTTGTCTCTTCAAATCTGACAGCTTTGTTATTGTTGTTTGGTCATATGCTGCTGCCATCTACATTTAGTTTTTCGTCAGCATTTCCATTGAAAAGAATGTGTTCAGCCCCTCTAGACAAGTGGCAATTCGCTAGAAGGCGTTTGATGGAATAGAATGACGAATGTATAGGATTTGACGTCTTTGACATGCGTTAACGACTTTCATTTACGTCAAATCTTATACATTCGTCATTCTATTCCACCAAACGCCGGCTAGCGAATTGCCTCTTGTCTAGAGGGGCAGAATCGTTACTGTAACAATTTAACTATTTTTTATATCTCCGATGCACAGACTCGACCACTTTACAATTATATAATAGTATAGGAGCAAAACAAACAAGAATTATACGCAAATTTCGAACATGCCGTGGGTCATTAGTAATAATTATAACACACCGCAGTGCACGTTTCAAAAATACAAATATAATAACAGAGCAATGCTTTGTATTATATAGTTGTTCAATAAATTCAAAACAGAATATAATATAAGTCTAAACCGGTGACGGATTTAGAAGCGGTTTTGTATCGAAGTTCCTAACATAACGTAGGTGGCACAAAACAAAACGAAGGTTCGTGTACGAAAGGTTTTTCAAAGCTTCTAAGCCGGTAACGGTTGGTACGTTATCTAGGTATGTATACTATCTATTTACAAATAAAGGTTTCTTTGTTCGTTCCGGTACAAATTTCGACGAAGCTTTGGTATGTTTTTGTGTTCAACTGTACATATTCGTATTTATGATCAAAAAAGTAATGAAATTAACAGGCAGACAGTAGACACTTACTTACTAAGATTGTAACTTGGATCGGATTGGGTTGATGTTAAGATTTCATTAAAAATTGAAAAATCTAAATCCGTTTTTAAGAAACGCGAAAAGCACGACTACAATTCATGTTGTAGTATTACAAGAATCAAAATAAATTGTGCATTGTATTGTCGTGATGTCAACGTGACCGGAGGTGACGATGCGAGTTCCATAATTTTTGCTCACCCAATTTTTTTTATGAAAACTACACAATGAGTCTTAAGAAGTTTTCACTTCTATCTTTCTAAATATGGCAGAAAACACAACACCTATATCATTACCATCTATTTGCTAAGTGTTATAGAAAGTTAATAGCTGCACTCTGCACTTCATTTATTTCTAGATTTATAGCGCTGCGGCTTAAACTGTACTAAGTAGGTTTAAAAGAAAAATATAATCTCCGTGGAACACAATTTCTCACGGTGTGAAGCACTGAAATAATAGTTTGTTAGATATTTTATTCAGAATGAGCTTTAAAAACGTTAAATGATACCACAGAGAATATCTATCGTTAATGAGACAAACTAAAAGGAAGAGGACAAAAGGAGGGAAGAGGAGCCAGATCTGATTAGAGAGTTTTTGTGCTATCAGTGGGAAGACCAAAGGCTATTCCTGGTTTGTCTTAGAAGACAAAGTAGGAATAGCCTTTGTTCTTCCCACTGACAGCACAAAAACTCTACTAGAACTACACTGACGGCACAGAACATCTCTGTGTTTACAGGGTCGGCAGCACGAGTGCGACACTCCCCTGGTGTTGCACACGTCCATAGGCCACGGTAACCACTTTCCTTCAACCACTTTCATTTCCGAGCGCATGACTGCCACCTCAGTGGTATATATATATATATATATATATATAAATGGACTCCAAGCACACAGAAGAAGACAACCATGGACGACGCTAAAATATATATTTAAAATGTGAAAGTGTGTGAAGACTTTTTTTCACGCACAATGTCCTAATGTAAATTTATTGGTGTACGATAAAGAATTATCTATCTATCTAACGGCTGAACGTATCTGCCTGAAATTGGCATAGATCTGCTTATTTTGTTTTCGATAGAGTACAAAAGGACCACCCTATCATTTTCCATGGGAGTCTTAGAAGGACACTACAGATTAGGGCAGTTCTCCATTTGTCAGTAAATATACAGCTAATGCTGCTGAAGGGCAAAAGGATCGCCTTTCGCCTCACCTTCCCTTTTATAGGCCAGAGTATTTCAATAGTACACAAACTAGTATTCAGCAAATTGAGGTGAAAAAAAAAACTGATATCACGCTTGGTACGTTTTGTAATAAGCTACTGTAAATAATCACATACAGGATACCTTTCTTAGCGAACGTGCGAGCTACTTTAGGTCATGCCCGTTATTTGCCGAGAGCTTTTGAGCTTTCTTGATAGCCGTTGGCGGCGCTTAGGGATTCCTACGTCTAAAATGGCTATGTACGTTTCAACGTGCAAACATCCCGTATAAACATACATATTGCCTCTTTACACTCCACGTATGAGGCCTACTGGTATTATTGTAGCATGCGTTTTTTGAGTCGTTTTTAGATGTGATTTATTATCCTTTTATTTTATAATTATAGTACTCGATGAAAGTATGTTGCAGTGATGAAGCAACGAAAGAGATAGCTCAGACTTGTTACAGTTGTTTTCCTGGTCTGCACCATATTACTTTATGATGTAAAGTTATTTCTTTATGAGAGTATACTAACAAGATATTTGGATCAAAAATTTTTTGAAGATTGAAATGAAACTAACGATGATACAAATAGGAAAATTAGATGCGAATATTAGAAGTGAAAATGTACTCATAAAAAAAGGTATGTACTAATTTGCGAGGCTTAAGTAATTTATATGTATCGAAGTTTTCATCATGGCTCGAGTGAACAATAGTGCCCGGAATACGGCACTAGACTTATCCCCTATTACGTGGGACAGAATACAGATTGGTGAAATGTGGGTGTTAATTCACCTTTGCCTAATCTACCGGAGATAAAGGCGTGATTATATGTATGTATGAATGTATGAAGTTTTCATTATTCAGTTCAAATAAATATTTTAAAATATTCATATTGTGAGCTTCCTATATTTTTACATTAGAATAACTCCATAGCAAAAATTAAATATAAATGCAAATATGCATAACACTATTTCAATTTTCGCATGGAAATACTATCTTTTAGTGAAAATTTTCAATAGATTTATTGAATACTAGGTGTTGCCCACGGCTCCGTCCCGTGGTATTCTGATCCCGTTCCTGCTGCTGATTCTCGCAGGTAGCGTGATGATATGCAGGTAGGCTATGACACTTATATGTGGATTTTGGTTTCAAAATCAGATTAGTAGATTCGGATATTACCGTTACAAACTTGAGCACAGTCTAACGAACTTTTGCATATGAATCGTTATACTGTGATTTATGCATAGATTTGAGAATAAAAGCAATGTGTTGACGTAATCGTTTCCAGGTCTATTATATCAAGTATATAATACGAATACGATAATATAAGCTCACGAATGTGATAAATTAACCTCTTGTTAACCATTTCGTGGCTACTATAGTACAATAATGTATTTGACCCTCTTAATGTTATATAGTACATTTTCGGTTCAGTAAACATCCTTTGAAAGTGATTTATTCTTCTGTAAAGGTATATTTTAGTAAGAAATAAAGGAAAACCAAATATAGATGTATCAAACGTGAGGTATTATTTATACGTGTGGAAAATCAAAGGTAGAAATAACAATCAGAACGGATTTCAAAAGTTATGTATTTTATCGATAATGACTTCTTTTAACACGCACTGTTTTCAGCTGCTACATATAATTTTAATATTTTAAATTGAAAGTGTTTTTACAGTCTTCCTTCCTTCTGAGCTAACTAGGATATTTTAGGGCTTTAATATTTAAGAAGTTTATTTAAGTACTGAAGTGGCAGTGAGCTGGTCGTCGTGCCACATCTGTCGAAGGACCGATGTGCGTTAGAGCAAACGAGTCCGGTCGTGGAGACCGCGAGAAGGCACACGGAAGGAGGGTCGCCCCCTAGGCAGACTGACGACCCGAGTTGGGACAGACTGGATGTGGAAGGCAGTGGATCAGGAGCTATGGTGAACATTGGGACAGGCCTATGTCCATCAGTGGACTGTAATAGGCTAATTTATTTATTGATTTATTCAAGTACTGCTATTCTATTTGAGCATTAACTGATGGATCAAAATTCATAAATATATAAAAAAAGGCTTCTATAAGTTTCTCAAGGCACATAATGGAAATCGAAGTACCTACCTAGTTCTTATGATTATGTAAATGGCTTTAGGAATAAGTTATTAGACCTTATTCATCAAATACCGCGCAAATTTATATCTGCATACTAATCGATCCTTGTTGTTTTTATCTGTCTACCTACTTTATATAAAACAGCCGGTAGCACTGATTAATCCCAATTTATCGATTACCAATTATTAATTGCTGCTTAGATCCTTTGAGTAGCAGAGTGATTATATATAGCCTATAACTATCCTCGATAAACGGTCTATTCAACACAGAAATCTTAAAAAAACAAACTCTTCACTTTATAACATATACATATATAGATCTAAGGCCTATGCCCAGCAGTGGATTGCAGTATGCAAACTGATTTGATTGATTGATATGAATATCTAAAGTAAAATAAAAAATAACGACTTACAATTGACACTAAGTTCGACTGAAGCCTCCAGTTGCTGTCCTTCAGACATGGCTCGATTCCAAACAACGCAGCGAAATACTGCTCCATCATCTTGTCTGGTCGGATTCAGGGTGAGAGTCGCCACCGTCGGTTCTGAGCGTGTCTTGGCATGTACTACCGTCGCGTCCAAAGGATGTGTTGAGCCTTCACGGTACCACCTGAGGAAATAACACTATTATTAGACAGTTGCACTATTTATAGAGACTGGCAAGGAGGTTATTCGACCCCTTGGCCACAAAGAAGATGATAAATTTTTTCATTCCTTTCATTGTGTTGGCACTTTTAATAATATCTAGTAAAACCATGCGCACATTTAACATTATAAAAACTATATTTAAGTATTTTATAATTATATATTCAAGCAAATAAAACAAAAAATATTTAAATCAATCATTGTGATCAAATCACGTGGACGAAGATGGGTTCTTTCTTATGGTAATAAATTATATATTTACGGTTTCGAGTTTTTTCCTTTACATTTGTGTGTCTATCGTTAAATTTAATGATTCTACATCATTGCAAAGGAATCAAAACTCACACCCTAAAGGCATTGATACCCTTGCGATCTCGTCTAAATATGGTGCGTAAACGAATGAGTATTTGATATTAATTTGATACCTTCAAAATATTTTGACAGACAGACAAGTAGACAATTGAGTATTTGACTGACTAGTTAATTTAGTTACTTTTTACCGAACGTCAAAACGATAAGTTATAAGGTAAATTGTATCAAAAATTTAATTGTGACGTCATAATATTTAATAGTCAAGTCATTTACTATTAAATAATAATAAAATAAATAAATAAATTGGGTGGATGATGAAAAGTAACAAGAACGATAAAATAAGAACCGACGCAACTGTTTTCACTCTGTTATTCACTGTTCTTAATTTAATAAGTTTACCATGATAATTTATTGTAACTACAGGCAAATACCCAATAAGTGGTCTTAAAGGAGTTCCGCTTTTTCCTTTTGAGGAAACGTGAAACCCATTTTGTTGGTGTTTGAAGCATGAATTTAATTTTCTAATATTTTAAAAGTACCTATTTGCCCTAGAGATTTGGATGATAATAAGTAGATCAGCCCTCCTAAATAAGTGGCAATTCGTTGACCGGCATTTGATAGAATGCCAAATGTATGGGATTTGACGTATCTGACAGTCGTTAACGCGTGTCATAAACGTCAAATCCTCATCATCAATCATTCTTTTCTACCAGCCCCCTAAAATCCAACCACACGTCCTGATCGTCCGCCTGAATCTCGTGGGGGGCGGACACACGGAAACGAATTTACTGGCGTGGCTAACGTGGCTCTCGTGTCGCCATTAATAATTTTATATTACATTTTACTTGACATTGGTGAATTGTGGCGATTTGCTGCAGAGGCCATTTTGAAGAAGTTGAAGATTTTCTACCAAACGCCAGTCAATGAAATGCTACTTATCTGATGGGGCTAGGACAAAAGAGACAAGATTTAGATGTTATTAAAATCTAAACTACCTATAATACCTAGAATAAATTAAATGTACCTTGTTTCATAAATTGTACCTTGTCCGAGAATTTGGACGCTTTCATTATTTCTAGATCAAAGCTATAAAGGTTCAAAAATACGACCAAATACTTCTACAAAAGGAAAGCTTGGTTAGCCTCGTATTGGCATTTTTAGCGTGCCCTCAGATGGAGATAGTAATATAGCCTATGCCTCTGTCACAAAGTCAGTAATGTAACTGTAAATTTTCTTGTGTTCCAACGAAAAAATCCAAATCTGAGATGGCTATAAAGTATTTCTTTAGCAATAAAAGTCACGCTTGAGAGGCAACGACTGAGTTCTATATTTGTAATAAGAAAATGTGTAGTTCAATTATTTTCTAATTCTCTGAAGTAGTTATTTTCTTTCTTTTATAGCGCTGCAATCCCCAGAGTGGTAGGTAGGTACCTATAATTACCAAAATAAAGACTCATATATTTCACCAAATATGTCTTAGGCTGTAATGGGGCTGTGCCTACTGCTAGACACTATTTTTTGATGCCGTGCTATTTATTTTTTAAAACATAATAATCCTTTGACCGACTTGCAGTCGAAATTCGAACATTTTAAGCAAACTCTGCATGAGCCTGTTATGTTTTGTTTATTATAATATTGCCGCAGGCACGTTCTATTAAAAACACAATATCTTAGCAAGGTCATTTCATATGGATAAAGGATATTTTACCTCCTAAATTTTATTCCATATTAGGTGTGCTTATCCCATATCTTATTATATTCCGTTTTATATGCAATTACAATTTTATGAGTTGGTTAGTGAACAGCAAAACTTTTTACAATCTAACAGGAACCATTTAAATTTGTATTTTCACTGTTAGCTTTTGTAATAGTGTATAATTTATTTTGTATGTTATAATAACCTTTATTGTGGAAAGTTCTGACTATTTAGATTATTTTGCCAAGGTTGTTTATTCGATATAGTGGCTATTTTGCAGAAAATTATTAGTTAGTTTACTTTGGATAAGCAATTATTTACGTCTATAACTGTATTGTTCTGGATTTCACTGGTGTATAACATTATTTAGACTAGACTATACATAGTAAAAAAAAACAAAAGTAACCATTTTACTATTGTGTAACGTAAAAATATTAAGCTGTCTGTCATAATATCAAAATCAAAAGTTAAATTGTTTCTATTTTGATAATTTCGCAAATTTGTCGGTGTACCAGAAAATTAAGATCAGCTCGGAGCTGTTGTAATCATAGTATCATGTTCAATTGGTCTATTTAACTTTATCTTCATTTAATTTAAATAAAAAACTTATAGAACGGGAGTGCCGATAGAAGTAAAAACTAGAGCAATATATTACGTAGATAGTTATATAAAAATGTCGCTAAAAGTTTTGATTGTAACATAATAATAGCAGGCTTCGCTTCGCTTAGTGTTGAATCTTGAAGCATTAAATTTTTCTAAAATAAAAGTAGCCAAAGTTACTCCTTATTACATCAGCTTCCTCTGCCAATAAAAGTACCGTCCAAATCGGTCCAGCCATTTCAAAAATTAGCCGTAACAAACAGACAGACAGACAAAAATTGTAAGAGATGTTATTTTGGTGTATGTATTTCAATATTACGAACAGACACTCCAATTTTATTTATATGTATGTGTGTATATGTATGTATATGTGTAGATTAACCAACAGAATTATACTAGTAAATACATTAATTAAAAAATACATAAAATCAGTATTCTGATTTTATGTATTTATTGTTATGTTCCACAAAATTAATGATATTCATGGTGTTCATGTCAACATTTCCAGTACTAATTCGTAACGGATTTCCAGCTTGTTTCAGTTTAATTATGGTTCAATGGTTCAATCAAGCAATTATCATATTACAATCCACTGCTGGACATCGGATACACTCCCCTCCCCCTCCCACCGGAGTCGGAGGGGAGGTTATGTCGAACTTGAACCGACTTAAACGCACGCAGTCTGTGGGTAACGCACGCAGTGTAAGGCCGAAAGTGTGGTTGGCAGCGCATATCCCTCGCGCCCCGGCTGACCCAGGGCCATCTCCCTCGATCCGGCCCTCTTCAGGTGTGGGGGTGTCTAACCCCACTATCAGTGTCCACCTTACGGCACCACAATCATAACAGTTAGGACGCACGCATTTATAATTATAAATTCCAAGTTTTTATGGTGCGATAATGGAATGAACATATTAATTACCTGTCATAAGAAAGGTAGCATTCATAAAATATTATTACATAATCAGGATTAATTAGCTCATTCAATGTGCGAGCACAATAGGACGAGTATCAATAAATAATAATAATAATTTCACGCATGTTTCCACGAATATTATATATTATCTAAAACATGGTGCGCCGTACCGCAGGATCCCGACAATTACATATAAGTACACAATGTACTCCATAGGCATATCAAAACCAACTTATGTTTATGTTGGATCCCTCTCAGAATAGAATTTAAAATTTAAACAGGAAGGTACCCAAGTTTCGCGTTCTACAAGCTTGCGCACAATCTACTACGAGCAGTTGTTTGGATTTCTTCTTCATTAAACATGTTTTGATATCTCATATTCATTTGTTCATTAACAGAGGTAGGACTACTCGCTCTACTCGTAATTATTGTAGTCCTTGGTACCTATTAATGTGGGCTTCGTAATTCGTAACAAAGCCACAACTTTTTGGTAGGTTGCGACAAGAATGAGTAATAGACAGGTGTGAGTTACAAACTTTGAGAGGTCCAATTTATGGGCAAATGTCGTGAATATTAATTACAAGTAAAATTAGCATATACATGCATGCTGTATAAAGATAGCTACCAAGAGTTTGCTATTTAATTTAATTTTACACTTTTAGGAAAACTTACTGTTCAAATATGGAACGTTTATGTTTCATATTTGAAGTATAAAAATGGCTGAGGTAAATGTTTTCGCATAAAGCAATTAAAAATGACAGAAGATAACAGTACAATAGATATAATTATAACTAAGTAGGTAAATATTCTATAACCTGTCTACTTCCCTATTGTGATGTGTGAAAATTAACATAAATTTAATGTGATGAGATTGGATTGAGTGTAAAATTGGGATAAAGTAGAACTAACATTTTTATTATTGCTGGAAAACCGTTGATGGAATTTAAAACACACACTCGTAAAAATAAAATATAAAACCGCTCAAAAACAAATTGTTCAATATTAGGTGGCAAGTCGAATTGCCCAAAAATCACATGCGGTTTATTTTTATAAGCCTAGCATATACGTAGAAACGAAGAGGGTTATATATAGCTTATGATTAACTGTGGTAATACAATAAATTGTTCATAACAGAACGCACGTGTAAATTTAATTAAGCAACTTCAGTCCGTAGACTCTAAGAGCAAAAATAATTCCTCCGCCTGTCAGCACAAATTATAAAGCACATGAAATGCAGCACAGCGAATTTGTGCTGTTTAACTGGAAGTTCGTGTTATGTTTAGTAGCGCATAGCTCATATATCCGGGAAACATACTGTACGAGTATAAACGGAGAAGGTATGTACTTTAAAAACAGTTTCGTCACATGCATTCAGAACACATAGTTTCGTTCGGCCGAGATACCGACCTTTTTATGCAAACCAGTGCCTGCTGCCTATGGCTAACCTCATGCTTAAGATGCTGGGAGCATTATTTTCAGATATAAGAACTTTACGGTTTCTCGTTGGTTACCATTTTTTGTCGTACTGGTACTAATGGGAATCAAATTTCCCATTAATACTTGATACCAGTGGTACCGGGTGTAATACTGGGTACAAAGCTTTTTTTTAAGTGTGGGAGAATGTAAGTTGATAGGAAAACTGCACTTTGAAAAATGTTAGTCACGGGGCTAACAAAGACATATCGTAATGGAAAATGTTCTTAATAAATGAGAGGTATGACGAAAAATTAAAGTTAAGGAGGTTCGTGACGTTACGTCACTTACGTCAGGATACAAGTAACTGGCAGACTTATCCATATCTACTTCAAATTGAGAAAAGTTTGTGTATATTTGGCTGTATCTAATGCTTGTTAACCAAAGATAATTTAAAAAGAAACGGATATACTAGTAATGAAATAACGAAGCGTTTCATTTTGTTTTGAGATACTTCTTTTTGATCTTTGCAAATATTTACTAGGTTTTATGTTCAAGTCTATTTTCTGACAATATAATTTGAATACATATTTACTCTCAAAACTAACTTTAGCATTTAGTAAACATGAACTGAATAGGTAGATAATGGATATTAATAGTACTTCCACGTATGCAATACTTATTGAAGATAATTGATCACATACCATAAGAATAGCTGGATATCACATTTATTGTATTCCAACTGTTGCCCACGGCTTCGCTCGATTGGAGTTTTGCTCCCGTTCCCGCTACCCACGGTAACATATTCCCGGCATACAAAATAATGTAGGCCTATATGTTATTCCAGGCTGGAATCTAAGCCTGTACCAAATTTCAATAGTTCCGTTCAGCCGTTAGAGCGTGATAAAATAACAAACATCCAACATATAACATCGAAGCATCTTCGCAAACTTTCACATTTATAATATTAGTAGGATAGAATAGGACTTCTACTGATATAGCACCGCTTGTATTTCATTATTTGCGCCAGACGTTCGCGTGCAGCAGCCACGGTCATTTCAACAAACGGCTGCCCGCAGGGTACCGTACTCGGCCCTCTCCCGACTCTAATTGAATCCGAGTCACTACCTACATGAAATTTATCACCGCATTTATCAGCTTTTTATCTTCCCCGTACGCCGTTCTTAATGCGTTAGGTAAAAGCCAATTACGGTTCGGTACGAAAACGTGGAGAATGGAGAGGTAGATTACTAATGAGGTTGTAACCACTTAATGCTAAACTCGTGCTAAATTCGAGCATCGTATTTAGAAACTATAGTGAAAAATAAATGTTTTTTGTTGAACGATGGCTTAAAAAATATAAGAATCATTAATTAGAAATGTCAATAAAATAGAGGTTGTTGGTTGAAATTTTGAACTTATCGTATTGTTTAGAAGTACATCCACGTAAAATCTGGTATCCAACGGAAAAATACGAAAACGATAAGTTATAATGTCTGCGTATCAGAAGAACAAGAGAAGTAAAACTCGAAATAGAGCCCCTGTACCATCCAGTCAGCGTGGATACAGTAGGATAAAGCCTCTCAACATTGGGAGAAGCCTATGTTCAAGAGAGGACTAATAGACTAATAGATTGGCCACGTTAAAGAAAACGGCTATCAGCAATCGCAACGGTACTTCCTATTCATAAAGGTTTATAGGCATCGGAAACCACTTACTTAGCAGTTCTAGAAATACAACCGGGCTTTGCCTTGTGAACCATTCAGATAGGAGGTTGAAAACTGTCATTTAAAAGCTTTCGATGAATAAACATTGTTATAAATTAAACATACAATGCGTTTAAATATTGTAGCCTTTGAACCTAGCATGCATTGTATTGAAAACTGTGATTTAAAAGCTTTCGATGAATAAAAATTGTTATAAATTAAACATACAATGCGTTTAAATATTGTAGCCTTTGAACCTAGCATGCATGTCATAATCAATATTCGTATTTTTACCGGCAGATATACCTGCTTCGCTACAAAATTCCATTGTTCTCGGGACATTAAGGATACCTATATGAGTTAAAGCGCCTGGGGGAATAATATTATGGTGAATATAATTAGCGAACGATCCGGGCTCACAGGCTTGCTGATAATGATTTTTATTTCTCTGAGGTTTAAAACAATATATTTAAAGCATTTATTTTGTGACATGGATGGTTAATATTTTCCAATTTCCTTGTCATTTTTATCACAAAATGTTGCAAATTGATTGTCCCATGTTTATCTTAATGACATAATTAGGGTTGGCAGCACGAGTGTGACGTGGTGTTGCACACGTCCATAAGCCACGATGACCACTTTCCATCAGGTGGGCCGTGTGCTGGTCTGCCACCTATTTTTTGTATACTATTGAGGTAGCAGACACCTGATGGAAAGTGGTTACCATGGCATTGGACATGTGCAATACCAGGAGAGTCACACTCGTGCTGCCGACCCTGTAAACATAGAGAGTTTCTGTGCCGTCAGTGTAGAAGACAAAGCAGGACTTTGATCTCCCCACTGACATCACAAAAAACTCCAGTGAGCTCTGACTACCCTACTTACCGCCGGGAACACAACACTAGGTTATTATGGCCGCGGTATTCTGTAGCGAGGAGGTACTTCCCCAGTCGGACTGCTCAATTATACGACAAATAAAAAAATAACAACGCAAAACGCAACTAAGAAAGAAAATGTGTAACACTTAGACTATTTAATAACTCTATAGACGCCGCAAGTCAGTCGCTAAAACGGCATAAAAAATGTGTAATGCCGATATAATTTGACATGTCTATACATACATGATGTATGGGATGTATGATACATCCTATGACGAGCAAGCATTGACAGCTTAAATAACAATATTGGCATTAGGTTACTCATACAAAACCAATTTTTCACGCCCTTTTTTGCGACAAATTTTCTTAACAACAAGTATATATGGTAAATGGTCTAACGTGTAACATTTACAAATTAGGACATCTATCGTCATACATTTAAATCAGATGTGAAAATTTTGTGAAATTAAATATAAAAAAGAAGCCGGAATGGGATTGACGATACTACTTAAAGTAAAATCTCTAAATCGTAGTACCTTTACCAGTACTCAGTATTCGCCTTAAATATTTTTAGCCTATAGATAATATACAGCAATATTCACAGGTTTACATAACTTGATTGAACGATCAACTGATTGTTAAGGTTTAAAATCAATCAAAGTTAAAAAAAAAATGTTCTCAGTGATGTAGTCCTGATACTTCTGACCAAGATTCTGTAATTTTTGCGTAAGCGTCAAAATTAATCAAAACATAATTTATAAAGTAACTTATGTTAGCAGGGAATTCAATGAAATGTTTAATTTTGGAACTTTATGTTTAACATGTCGAATAAGTTCTGCGTACACCCCCACATCAGTAAGATTCTACTAAGACTTCGAATGTTAATTTAACTTTCTTTGTGTAACTTTTCATAATTATTTAACATTTCAGAAGTAAATGTAAATAATATACTAACACAACATAATTATACTTTAAAACTGTTTTGAATTCATAATGACTGTATTGTACATATTTGAAATTGATAGGTGCTGTGCATGGACAAGGCTAGGTGCTATTCGCTCAGGTGCTATTCGGCTGGGTGCTCTAAGTGGACTACACCTTTTGGGCTGCATGATTAAAACGAATTAATCAAAACTGGTAAGTGCACTTACCTAATAACAAACTAACCTAAAAATGTTAATTGGTTAAAAAACCAATACTTTTAGGTTAGTTACTCGGCTACAAAACGCACTGCTAGACTACCCGTGACTTCTAATTTATAAGTATAACATTCGAAAATATAATAAAAGGTACGCAAATACGTGTTAGTCGTATTTTGTTTAATTTTGCAAAAAAAATGAATATTTTCGTTACATCTATTTCTAATACCTTTTACAATAGAGTAAGAAGACTAGAGATTATGACCGCAAACAGAGGCATGCCCAAAGTCAGATAGAATGACAAGCAGATTGTGTATGACGCACATTGGAAGTGGCCTATATCCAGCATTGGAAAGTAATAGGCTGTTTTAATTTATTTCATAATGAATGAATGAATATTCGAAATTAATGAACAATTTCACACAAAAGTTGGTATTTCTATACAAATAACCTACACGTTTATACTGCGCCAAACGGTCTTTAGCAAAAAGGCGGCTCTAGTTTTTATCACAGATTACAGCACGAAGGCCCGCGTTACCCGATTATTTTTTATACTTAGAAGTCGAATAAGCTTCAACTTTTGGGCATGTAATCGTAAAGTTTGTAAATGATGCTGAAATAAAAACTTTATCTAAGATTTAATCAAGTGAACCCTACATTGGCGACATGCTTCCTACCAAGTCCGAATTGTATATTGCCAAAGTTCAGAAAGACTATTTGGCAGTTAAAACACTGTGAATTATATTTCAGTGGAGTTAGGCAGTGCTTAGTGAGATTTCCCGTTCATATCATATTGGTATTTCCCGTTCATATTTAAATTTTAAGATAATTCTTCCCAATCTCCTATAGAAAACTCGTGCTATGTGTATTTCCATCAGCACACAGTAACCTTTATAACCATTTTGTATGTAAGTGTACATATTATGCTCGTATATAGTGATATAGAAGTCCTTTGCACCGTGACAGAAGTTTCATGCGGCTTATGTTTGCATGCGGGCGTGAGTGAGGCCTTGGAGTTTTGAAATTGTTTCTTTGAAACGTACCAGTAGTAGCATTGACACATATTGCATAACATCCTGGAGAGGCGGTCTTAAGGGCACATTAAAAAGTACTGAAGTTGCCCAGCATGCCGTTCTGAAGGTGTGTACTTTTAAGCCTACGCTTTATCCTACTACACTGCTTCCTTGTTATAAATCAAAAAGAATATTATATACCTACGCGTTCAAAAATTCAGACATTGAAAAGAATAGATATATCAGATAACTTTAAAGGTAAAAAATTCCCGAAAACAATTTATTCGTATTCAAAAACTTGATATTATAAATAAACTAAAAGAAGCATAAAAATGTTTTGAACCACGGGTAAAGCATAAAATAACTTATTTACAGTGTTTTCTCTGTGGTGCGAAGTTTTGTAACTTGAAATAATGGAACAGATAAAACTTTCAATTCGAAAATAACTAACTAGATTGCTTTGATTATTTTAGTTATTTTTTACTTACGAACGGAGAAACTGATCTTATAGATTGTATTTATAGCAAAATAAACTAAATTTTGCTAAAACAGTTCGCCTTCAAAAAATTAATGACCATCATCCTTGCGTTCGTCCCTGTCGTTTCCGAGGCTTTCGTCTCTGCGTCTTGGGTCCGCTTAAATATAACATAGTTTTCATTTTACTTGCTCATACGCACATAATGATACTTATTTTAAAACCGTGGTTTATTGATTGTTATTAAATCACGAGTGGGATAATGACTTATAATTAAATTTTTTGGTTGAGTTGCGTTATTCTTAAAAAGTTAAATACAAAAAGATCGTACCTATTGCTTGTTCATTACATGCAAATTCGTATTTAAATAGAAAATTTCGTCTTGTACATGTATAATAAACAAAAATTTTACTCAAATATAACTTTTGTTTTCGCTCTGTTTAAAACTTTAAGAAAATTCGCCATTTTTTACACAGAATAAAAGAAACCTCATTCTGTTTAGTCTGTGGCCAGTGTTTTTTTTTTATTATTGCCGAAGGTCCCCAAGTACCAAAAAGTTACGCAATTGGTTTTTACTGGTAAAATTATAGTAATCTATTACCTATTATAATCGTTTTCATTAATAATCTATTATTGAAAACAATTTATGTACCTAGTACACCGCCCGATATAAACACATATACTGTACAACGTCCGATATATGATGTGATTGATATGAAGTCCTTAACGTTATGGAATGTTTACTATCTGAAAACTGCAAGGGTAAATACCTATCCATTTTAACATTATTATTATTCACAAGTAAAATGAAAAACGTCGTATGATACACGTGTGTATTGTTGTTTACCGTCTTCGGCTCTCTTTAGATTCTCGCTTGAGGGCTCGGGTCAAAAATCACCTCAGCGGTAATCACCAACTTTACACACTTGTACAATAATTTACTATTGTTTTTTTTTCGTCTATAATGGGAGCGAGTGTTGTCTGACCTCCCAGCCTGAGTTGTGGTTAGTGATCATGGTCAGCCACTGAATTTTCAAAAATATAACTATCGGTAGGTACCTTAATGGTTAAGTCGGCTTTACGATCAAAATTTCCCGGGTTCAAATCCTGGCCATGAAATCACTGACGTAATCTCACTACTAACATAAGCAACTTGGCATAGTGGGAGGGGTTAAAAGGAAATATTAGTCATTTCAGTTGCTAATATTATTTTAAACAAAAAAAAATAACAGTAGGTAATATTTTTGCAAATTACATTTATCATATTACTTACTTGATAGTCGGTTCAGGTGATCCACCTAAACTTGAACACGAAAGGTTGAGTTCTCGTTCCTCCTGCGACTGAGCGTGGGAGCCAGGATTCAGTACGGGTGCGCGTGGACTCGTGAGTACTGTAAGCGTGTGTCCTTGCGCATGTAGTGTGCGCCCGGATCCACCAGCCTTCACCCGACATTCGAAGCGCCCATTGTCCCTCTCGTATGACACGTTCGACACCAACAGGTCGAATCGACCTTCCGTCGGCGCGTACGATATCCTGCAACAAATTTCAGTTTCAGATTTATTTCGAAATATTACATAAATTCTTTGCTTCGTCTAGCCTTTAATATTCCTTTATAGCAGCGCTTTTTAAGGATAGGTAAATCTTTTTTTAGTGCACCAAGTTCGAATGGCAACAAATTTCCTACAGCTATGGGGCTGCGCTCTAGGACATGCCCCGAGTGCATTACTTTAGATTACTCCTCGTAGGTATGCAGTTGCAGGACAATCTATTTGAAACTAGCTAACACATTAATAGATGTTACTCTATACTTAATACGCATTTATGGTTATAATCATAAACAAGTGTGAATTGGGCAATTAAGATACATAGTTACTATCATTGACGTTTAAATGTAGGTCTAATCGGTTAGGTCCTAACTGAAGATGTGTTTAAGTCAATCTCAAAGAGAAAAGATTAGGTAAGTTATTTGGAAATTATTTAGTAGAAAAAAAAGTCTAACCAAAAATTTAAACTAATAAAGAATTTGAATAAATTGTGAAAATACTGGCAAAAGTTTAATATAAAAAAAACCACTAGAAATGGCCCGCCGGGTAAAGCCGTAACCTGCCATGACATCTGCTCTAAATTCGCCGCACTTATGAAAATTTCAAGTTTTTAATAATAATTTCAAAGAACGAGCTTTGTGCCTTAAAAAAGAGCCCCGAGCTCTTCTTGAATACGCAAAATTTGTGAGCACGCTAATCGTGTATATCTAGGCAAAGAAATGACACAAAGGAATTTTGCGTAATCCCCTCTTAGCGGTGACAAGGCTTGGCGTGTGTACCTTAATATGATTGTGGTGGTTCCTGAATTGTGGGGAAAGATTTCCTGTTTATGTTTAGGAGATGACAACATTGACAACTATATTCCATTTGCAAGATTACGAATAATAATAAAAATAAACGAATAAATCTACCAAACACTATTACTATTTCGGTAGCTTGTAGTTTTTGGACGCAATTAAGTTGTTAAGTGCCCCAAAAAGAATAGTAGGAATTGGAAAACGGATAAAAAATTAAAAGTTTTTAATCGAAATTTTACCAGTTTTTTCTAACCATTTATTCACAGACCATTTTTTATCTACATTTAATAAGTAGTTTGGAGAGTTCAGGTTTTAAGTCTGAAAAATCTTTTTGAGGACGTACTTCAGTAGTCAAATATTTCGAGTACTATCGAATAAAAAGTTTTCGGCACATCTCTGCTAAATACTTATTTGAAATGTTTCTTGGAAAGTCTATAAGTCATCAATCTACATAATATAATAGCCAATAAATGTCGATATACTTACAATTGTTTCTATCATTACCAACATATCAAGAACAATAAATACGTCCCAAAATATTCGAGGCACTGGAAAATATTCATCTAACAAGAAAATCGTTTTCTTATCTCGAGAGGGAGAAGGTTGTTATTATTCCTACGACAAGGTTACCGATAAGCTTACATTATCAATACAGTAACAGGTCGTTAATGTACCATTACAGCAACATGTAGATATTAACAAGTTATGAGTCTGCTATGTACCTCAGAAACCACAACTAATAGGTAATACAATAGTGTACTGAATTGTACGTACACATTTACTGACGTGAGACATGTGCATAAATATTAGATACACAGATGTGTGTATATGTTTATGGCATGTGTACTTTGCCGTTGTGGTATAATTAATTAATTACACATTATGTTAATTTTAACCATATGCACACTGTAGTAAATGCCTCGCTGATCTGATAGGATACCTCAACAAAAAAAAGACGCAATTGATGAAATCTAGTAATTAAGCTAAATCTCTAAATAAAATTGTCAATTTTATCGTAAAAACGGGTTCAAAAAATCACCTCAAGATATAAAAATATCTAAGAGAGAATATTTTGTATATTTCGACGAAGCAACTAACGACAAAAGGAAATACGGGCCAGTTTGCAATAAGCCGCCTCTGCTCGTGAACCTAGGCTACGTCCTGTTAATTACTTTGAACAAGAAATTGACTTGTCTTTTGCGCTTTTAATATTTTCACTAATGACTTTTTAATTTTCTACTCTTAGGAGCGATTGATAGGCTTACCTCGCTCAGATGGAACTACGATCACGTTGTGATTTTATTTTTAGATCAAATTAATGGTCCGTTATCCGGCTGACCTTAAAATCGTTATTTCGAATGTCTGTCCTCAAAAATAATTAAGAAAATCTTTATTTATAGGCATCGATAACTTCTTTGAGCGGATTGGACATTTTTCGTAGAACAGTTTTTGCGACACGGTTACTGATATCTATTTTGATAATCCACATGTTGTGACATCTCTGTATAGGTATCTGATGATATTGGTAAAGCGGACCCCAGACTCCAAGTTGAAAGCTTCGGATGCTGGGATTAACGCTAGGATGCAGAAGATTGGTCAAATTGTCTTTTTTGTCTGTACTCCCGTAGTGTCAACGTTTTTTTTTGTTATCGATGCAATGACACGTAAGAGCGTTTTCACACTCATCCGATATCCGACATCCGATATCGGATGTCGGATATCGGATATCGGATGTCGGATATCGGATATCGGATGAGTGTGAAAACGCTATATGGCGGTAATTGTGATTGAATGAAATAATAAAGTAGGTCAACGATGTGCAATGTTGTCATATTCCGTAATTATTTCATATCAAAATCCAAAGAATTAAAAAAGAAATGTGCAACGTCAGTACAATGGAAAAATATGAACCTTAGTTAAATGCTAAAACCATGACTACTAAAAAGTAGCCGAAATGTCAAGCTGAACGTAAATAGTAACAATTAATTCTATAATAGGTATGGTATGTGCACATTTTTCACTATTAGAGAGCCATCGAAACATCAAAAAGACTCCCATAATGAGGGGTTTGGCCGCAATCCTTGCGAACAACAGCACTTGAATTTTTTTTTGTAGTATCTCTCTAGATTTTTTTGTAGTATAAAAACGGTGACAGTCCTTTGGTTTTTAACTTATTACCTCGACTTTTCTTGTTGTCGCGTTTTTTAACTATTTAACTTTAATACATTGATGAAAAAGTATTCCATTTAACTTTCGCCATTAGTGATTAACAAATAGCGCTTAACACTTTCTACTTTCAATCTTTCGGTAATATTCAATTGTTACATAATAAACAATCTAATGCCTGTATACGAGAACATGAAAATAGTAATATAATATCGAATTTTTAGGTTAACTAACTCTTAGATTAAAGGGTCAGCGAATTAAGAAAATATCGCTGAAGTTGTCAACTAACGAGTTATGTACTTAGGTACTTACTTATCATCGAACACACATATATTTATATTAGGTACATTATTATGATTATGGCACATTCTAATCTAATTTAATGTTAAATATGCACAAGCCAAATCTTTTGTACAGTTTGTGATATTCAGGACACGCACAATAAAAAAATATCATGTTCTTAACATTTATGTAAATTGTACATTGGGTATGCACAATTTGCATAAATGTATGATCGCCGTCTCAGCATAAATGCTGCACATGACATTAGTTATGCGCATTGCGCAGCGCTGGATTTTGGATGGTGCTGCACACGTGTATACAATAATCACAAAATTATACCAAACAAAAGATATAACAGACGGTCAAAAAAGTAATGGAAGATACAAATATACCTATAGAAATTTAGGAACTTTGCACTCTGAGTAGAGCCTTAATTCTTTTGAAGGAAACCAGCATTTGAAATTTTATTAGGTTTCGAAGCCACACACTGGCCACATAATGCCTCATCCTCGTACCCTGACCACAGCGCCAACGCCGTAAGTGCCAGTATTGTGATAAACTGATCAAAATTACGAGAATAATGCTTGTAATATGTTGTAATTTGCCAGACCGTACTCAGCAAGGAAATATACACGATGTTTCATTCTAATCCTGTCCACCATTTTTTTTATTTCCCCAATGGCCCCAATAGCTCCAACGTGCGACCGTACTTACTGCGGGTAGGTAAGTAGTTCACGTTAAGGGCTAACAAGCAAATGTGCTTTTATAGCGCCAATCATTATTAAGTTCATATTCTCATAAAGATTGTGATAAATAACATTTTCTACTACAACTTGTGCCATTTTCTAATGTCTGTTCAGCATAAGTATTGGAAGTATTGATGGTATTATTCATAGTCAATTACATGATTAATATGGGCTTGTTTACGGGGAAACTAGAATCAATTCAAATTGAGTTCTTATTTCGAATAAGGCCAGATTTACAATCCTGTCTAGTCAAATGGCAATTTCATGGCCGGCGTTTGATGGAATGAAATAGAAATAGAAAAAATGAAGTTTATAACATTGCATTAACGACTGTCATAATCGTCATTTTATTCGATCAAATGCCGGCCAACTAATTGCCAATTGTATAAAAGGGCAGGTATTCTTACTTTGAGAAGCGAAGACCAGAAATCTTCAGCTGAAGTGCGATTTAATTAATTAATAATATTAAATGTTACCCCATTTCGGCCTCTGTGGCCGAGTATTCGGTTGTGCCTTAGAAAGGATACCTCAGAAACTTCAACCGAGTTGGGCCACCAACATAGGTGGCTCCAACCCCAACCTATTGTTGGGGATCAATGACCTCTCTCCCTTATAGAGGCACTTTTTATCCCAAAAGAATAAACCGCAAGACACAGCTAGTATTACATTATTAGACCCTGTTTGAAAAGGCCCGCAATCTTTATGAAAACGAAATCTCTCCCCGTTTCACTCCTTTAGGGACAAATTCTAGGGGTAGGAGCTAAAGATCATAAAAGGTCGTAGTTGCATTGGCTTCTATTATTGCTACACCGAAACAGTGTTCGAGTACGTAATCATATTAGCCAACGGGACAGAATGTTTGTCTTAAGCCGTGTATTCACTGCGGATAAATTTTATGGCTCCATGTGAAGTAGTGCAATGTCGCCCAACTTGGCCGAATATAATGGGTAGCAATAGCTCTAGTATTACACTTTTGCAAATGAAAGTGAAAGTATGACAAGTCTACTTAATATCAGAGATAAGTAACAAGTTCGTAGGGTGTTGGTATTTGGTTAACTACCTTCCTTTCCCTTCACCCATTCTTGTTCTCCATCCTCTTTTTCCCTCCCCTTTTGAAGTTGTAAGCTTACATACGCCATGGCAAAACCTCTCTACGCGCTTGAACCCGCGGGTATAATCTCGCAATGTAATATGCCTTCCTCATTTTAATAAACGATTTATTGTATTAGCTTAACCAATACGAGTTATATACACATTCGATCGCGAGTACAAGCACACTAGATTTTATTGGCGCCTTGTGAACCAATTTTTAATATCACTTATGATAGGTCGTTACATATGAAATAGCCGTCTTATTGAAGAAATTGGAGGAAACCCAATTTGCAGTACTAACATTTTTGCATTTTTTTTAGGAATGTAAAATCCAAATTTTATGTTTTTTTTTTTGTGTATGAAGGAGACAACTCACAGTAACTTTTATAACATGTTTGAAAAGTGACAGCTGTAAAAAAGTAAAACGAAATTTATCATCGAAATGGATAGCATTTAGGCAGTACTGTTTTTGAAGATCGAATTTAATTTATCAAACGGCCAATAAAAACAAAATTTAACACAGAGTTGTAAAATGTTGAAATCAATTTCAAACAAAGTATAAATAATGGGAATAACTATTAAATTACAGGAATAATAAACTCATGAATCTGTAAGAAAATTTCGGCAATTTCATATGTAACGTCCTATGTGTAAGTGACATAAAAAAATAGTTCACAAAGCGCCAACAAAGTCTAATGTGCTTACTCGTAATCGAATGTGTATATAACTCGTCTGGGTTAAGCTAATATAATAAATCGTTTATTAAAATGAGGCATATAAAACATGATGTCACCCATCGAACATTTGATGAGTCTCGCTCTCAGAGCTTTGTTGCCGGGATTTGTCATATTGTGTATTACACAGTAAACACTGTTTATTATTAGACGGAAATTAGATTACGCAATCTAACAATTGTGAAATTTACAATTTAATACCAACTTTGTTGACACGGCAGCGCCAACGAAGTTAAAATGCTGCCAAATAGAAGTCAAATTTTATAATCATATTAATATTTTGTTACAGTTAAGAATATTATTTTGTATAAGTACGTACGGCTTGCTTTGCTATCATAATGATACAAAGTACCCCTTGATGTCGATCAGATATTATGGATACCAGTTATTATATTTGTCATTCAAATCCACGCTAGTAGAGGTTTTCTAAAAAAATATCTATTGATTAACGTACATACATACGTGATACATTAACTAGTACCACGAGCACGAATAATATTTGGAATTCGTGACGTAAACGTATCCAGAGAACGGAGCAATGCGATTGGCCGCTTGCTTACTGTGTACCAATAGCAATACGAATACGAAGTCGACGTTACGAATTCGAATGTTATTCGTGCTCGGGGCACTGATATGCTGCCTGACAGCATTTGCAATTCTGCTTGATGTAATGGGAGATAATTACAACTACGGTACTTTACTCGTACGTCAGATGAGAATGATACCCGAGGAGGGCCAGCCCGAGAGGGTTGACCACCGGGGTGCGAGGGGTATGTCGCATGACAACCTCACCTTCGGCCTAGCACTACGACCCAGAGACGGCATGCGGTTTAGTCGGTTCGAGTGCGACATAACCTCCCCCTCCGGCTCCGGAGGGGTGGGTATTCGCGGGGATTTCCCGCACGTAAAAAAAAAACTATGAGAATAATTTGTTTTGACAATTTTCAATAGATTGCCATTTTTAGTTTATGAACTAAAAGATTTCGTATAAAAATGGTACCTAAATATCATGATACTATTACATCATACATGTGTAAAACTCACACTAAAAACAAGGTCCAAAAAATGCTACGAAACTTAAAGACACCTAGTTCAAATAGAAAGCAACTTTTAGTACACTTTCAAGAACGCTTAGTGAAAACACTTGACAAAAATAAACTCAGGTGACCATAAAACGTAGACATTACTGCCCATCCTACTTTAGCCGTCCTTTAGCCACCTCTTAAAACACCCTAGGGAGGTGTTGGGGTGTTCGTTTTTAGCGGGGACCACAATGCCATAATTTACTTGCTTTATGCAAAATGACAACTGAAAAAATAAAAAGAGTAAGGATCCCGTAAGCGGGGTAAAGAAAATAAAAAGTATGATGAAATAAAATTTATTTATTGTTTGTTTTCCTATTCTATTTCAATACACACTGATGGGCGTTGGGAGTTTGGAACACTAATCCATAATAGTCCATACTAGTATTGTAAATGATAAATGTAATGACTATCTGTGACGCTATCACGCTTAAACCACTAAACCGATTTTTGGAGAAATTTGGTACATGGTAACCGACATCTACGCGGGCGTAGCCGCGGTCAAAAGCTAGTACATTAATATTTACGCACTGGTATGTACGACTGAATTGCCAAGAATTTAAATGATGTGTGTAAATGTGATAATTGAAAATGGTTACAACACATTGTTGGAAATCGAAGTGTCAGTTGACTTGCATAAGCACACGCCTTGACGAAGCACGAATCAGTTGGTACCAGTACACACGAGCTATTAATAAAAAGTCCTGTCTGGTAATATTAATGTTCCTTTTAGAAACATATATACAAAACGTTGAATATATCTTTTTCGCATTAGGCGATGTCGTACCGCATTGAATATATCTCGGGCATGAAATTACCCACATGTAGGTAGGTACTTGTCCTGATTTCTTTTTTTCATCGATAAATATTTCAGTAATAGCGTCTACACGTTTACGCTTCCACGTTTGAATCTAAAGGTATACTCAGAAGTTTTAGCTTAAAGCTAAGGCGTAGTTCGTAAAAAATAGGGTCTTTAGTCGTTTCGCACCACGCAATTTCGAACCGCGGTTCGAATCGCCCAAGTACTTACTATTTCTGAATAGGACCATTCACACCGCAGTGGTTGGAGCGGTGCGAAAAGCCCAAGGTATCTTTTGGAATGGGTCGATTCGGAGCACTAAGCGCAAGTACTTATTACTCATATTGTAGATCCTGATTTAAACTCATAGAAATAAAGTCTAATGATTTATTTGTACAGACGATGCGAAAAGTGGTAAGTGCATATCAAGTGTATAACAAGTGTATATTAATATTAGTTATATTTTTATAGTAAGACGGTAATAGTTTAAAATCACAGTTTGATCAACATTTTACATTTAACTTAAAACTAACTCTCGGTTATCACAGATTATGATTTACATTATAATTTACTTATAACTAGTTAAATATGGGCAAGCACAGATATAACAAGTGTGTATTCATATTGGTTAAATTTTTGTACTAAAACGGTAATGGTTTACATCTTAGTTTGATCAATATTTTACATTTAACTTAACCCTTAACTTGGCAACGGAAAAAGTAATCGATTATCTTTTTCTATCTTAGTTTATTTAGCTTCTAAGTGATAATTATACATGGAAAAAATAAAATAAAAAAATTATTATTTATATTTTTGGATTTATGACGTGTATCTTATAATATACATTGCCAAGAGTACCATATTTTAGTAGAAAATAATCGTGTATCTTTAAAGATACATTGCCTGCTGGTAAGAGAGAAAAAAACACAGTGTTTTGGTAAGGAAAATAATTTATATTATCTTAAGTCACAGCCATTAGTTAAAAATTAGTTGTAATAATAACGCTTCTTAAGATTACATCACATATTGAGATCATACAAGAAACGATTTGAGAATCCAATGTTTTCATACTCTATAAAACTCTATAAAAAATTAAACGAAACATAAATGTACCTTTTAACATTGCACGTATAAAAAAATGCTCTTCTAAAACAACATTACCAAAAAATAAACATGTGTTCTCTAACATTGCACTTTAAAAAATCTAACACTTATACATATTGAAAGCAATAAATGTAGGAATCTAAGATGTAGTATGATACTCATAAAAACAATTGCGATCCTCAGTCAAGCACAGTCTTACATTGCATTTACTGCACAAAAATTTGGTCTGCCCTTTGATGCATTTTTTACAGCGGCCTTTTGTTGTAAATGTTGGCAAATGACCAACATGGTCGTAACGACTGTCAACTTGACATCCAGGAGTCAGAAATCTCTTATGGCCGCCTGAAGTTATTTTTATCGCCCTTTGTAACGTGACAAGACTTTTGCTTATGGCACATCGAAATTCTTTAAGTCTCATTGGCTTAGAATCTTTGGTCTCTCTTCTGTAAACCAGCCAAGCGTTGTTAACGCAAATGTCAAGGACCTGGGAGAAGAGTGGCAAGTACCATCTATGTGACTTCATCTCCGTGCGGTACAAGGCAATGAGCATGTCGGCGAGATCAACACCTCCCATGCGCGAGTTATAATGCCGAATCATGTTAGGACAAGTTACTTGTTGTCTGGACTTAGTCGTCTTATTATATCGTAAAATCGGTTGAGTCGGATAAGCATCCACGTAGGTACTTGCTGCGGTGACGCACTTGTTGTCGAACCATTTCACAACAACGATCTTGCTTTCGTTCGAGACAACTTGAGCAAAAGCGCCACGGCCCCTCTTCTTCAAAATTTTGTCAGTGGGTAACTTTTTGTTTGCTTCACGTAGGCGATTCGACCTTATAGTGCCTAAACTGAAAATCCCGTACTCATTCCTCAAGTGGTCGAGCAACTCTAGTGAAGTGAAGAAGTTGTCGAAGTAAAGTACTTTACAGGCAGGCTGTTGAATCGTTTGTGATAGTGCTATAACAACTTTTGCTCCTAAACCCATGCATTCTTCTTTATCAGTAAATATATGGTGACGAAAGGTATCTTCCCCTCCGTAAATCAAAAAATCATACACGAATCCGGTCATTCCTGCTCGCACAAATATTTTATACCCCCACTTCCGAGGTTTGCTTTTTATGTATTGTCTCCGTGAGCCTGCTCTGGTCCCTTTGTATGGAACCATCATTTCATCAATGCTGAAATGGTTTTCCTCTTCGACTTTCAAGCAATTAAGACGAACTCTTTCAAGGAATGGCCGGATTTTATAGTACCGATCTCCATCCTCCCTTAAATTATCTGCAAAATGCAGAAATCTTCGGATTTGTTGAAACCGTTTTAGGCTCATTACATCCGCTACTTTGTCAAACCTGAGAAAAAACGACCAATAGTCGGTGTAACCTGGCATATCAACGACACCCATAAGAAGGTTGATGGCAATGAAATCTTTTATATCGTCGGTTGTTACATTCAGCGAAGTGCCCTTTAATTGAACATGATACAGATTCGTTTGGTCCACCAATAATTCTAGTATATCGTCAGAAAAGAACATGCGAAAATATTCTGAAGGTGACTTGGTATCAAAAGGTTTACTAAATGTTTTTTCTTCGATATTTGCAGTGCCACAAAAATGTTGAGTAGTCCATTTCACATCAATCTTCTTTTGTTTCGGTGGTTTTTTTTTAGGCGCCGTAGTTTTGTTCTTCTTGGACCGTGTTGCATTAGACGGTGAAGAAGCCACATAATTAAACGGGGTCACGGCAGCAGCAAATGGTGAATATAGATGTATGGCAGAAGTGGCCGAATTACGTTGTACCTGCAGATTTTCCGGGGTTGCAGTGTTGGGCTGAATCAACGGAGTCAGGGGTGAGTACAATGGAGCCAGAGGACTTTCTTCAGAACAAGACGTAGTTATGGATGTAACTTAGACGGCTATTTGGTTTGCATCTTTAATTTCGTTATTTGGGCTATCACTGTCTGAAAGTAAATGCAAATTTTCCAAAGACGAAGCTATAGACGGTGCTGACGAGCTTTTGGAATCATTTATACACCTGAGTAGATTCAGTTCATCTTCAGAGGAATCAGTCTTTTCTAGATCTGAGTCTGCACCTGGCTTAGGTACTAATGCTAAAATTCGCTGAGATCTTGTGATTGGCTGCAAACGTGAAATAATTGCACATTAAAGCAACGAAATAAAAACAATTTTTATTTAAACATGAATTTTATTTCAAATTATAACAGAAAAACTATTTAACGCATTTTGTCAAATCCTTGGCAATGTTGACAATAATGTACACGACTAACCGCAAGTAATAATATACGTAATCTGGCAATGTATCCTAAAATGCACACGACCAAATTAACCTTACTATATGCATAACCTGGCAATGTGCATTTATAGATACACCAAGAAAAACGCTAACGATTGTCGAACAAAATAAGTTTTTTTCTGTCAAATTGAAATTAAAACCGTAAGTTCAAGTACTCAACTATAAGATGAAGTTACTAGCTTAGGGCCAAACCAGTAAATAAAGGAATTATTGCATGTTATTACCTTGAGTGTCGTAATCGCACGCGCACGGTCCACCATCTTGCGAGCTACTGGCGAATAGTGTTGCCAGAATGCTAAAATATATTTTTTGGTAGAAAGTTTAGACGTTATACTACCATTTCTAACAAAAGAGACAGTTGAAAACGAGCGATACTACTCGCAATATTTTTTTTTACAAAATGTGCATTATTAGATACGCTGCCAAGTTAAGGGATAAAACGAACTCTCGTTTATTACTAAATAGTTAGTTAAATATAAACGATCACAGGTATAAAAAGTGTATATTAATATTAGTTGTATTTTTATAGTAAGACGGTAATTGTTTAAAATCAGTTTGATCAACATTTTACATTTAACTTAAAACAAATTAATAAACAAATATGGCTGCTCAATGTTCAACCAATCAGCGCGCGAGGTGTGTTCCGTCGCATGCCATTTCAAAATTTGACGGTTTGACTTATTTTTTAAATATCGGATTACCAACATAAGAAACGGCATTTATAATATCCATAATAAAAACTTAGAACAAATTTTAAGACAACTGTTCGTACAATTATAGGTAACCACATCATGAATTAAAAAAAGGATCAAATTATAATTGAACATTTTAAAGATAAATAAAGAAAACGAAACAAAGAAACGCAGCAATAGCCTTATGGCAGATTGACAATCTTGAACAATTGATAAAATACTGAATTTGATTGTACGGATTTGGAGCAGTAATGAACACAATTTATTCACATTAGTAAGTGACATGAATATTATTGCATACCGATGACATTTACAGAAGCTTTTTACGTCTACTTTTTCATTAATATTAATTACTTGTAAAAGTTATGGCAGATGTTCGAGAGGAATGGAAAACGAAACAAAGAAACGCAGCAAATGGCAGATTGACAATCTTGAACAATTGATAAAAGCTTGGTTAGGCTTTGGGAATTAATATCAAGGTCAGGGAGTTTTTTGTTTATATCATTATACAAACTTCGATCGATTATAATCTAACCAAAAAAGTGTTTAAAGTGTTCTTTATAGAGATCGCCTTTTTTATTACATCCAAAAGATCCATAAAAAATAAAACATTTTACTTTAATTAGTTATTTAAAAATAAACAAAAATTAGCCATATAAATTCTTTGAATACCGTGTCTTCGAAATGTATTTTATATTATATTATACTTTCATTGTAGTATATATAGGTACAAATTTGATATTAAATTTAAAAAAACATCGAAAAATAAAAATACTATTTTTTTAAATAAATTATCATGCTTTCTATGAATACTTTGCTGCAATCCACATATTGATTGTCTTAAGTACCTACTTGATAATGTATTTGCGACAAATGTAATTGTACCTACCATATTATAAAATCACCACATCACAACATTTGAATAACAATTTATTATCCAGTCACATCACCACTCTCAAAGTTGATAAGACACTGTAAGTAACCTCTTCAATAACTCAAGTGCAAGCAAAATGACATTAGAAGCATCTACCAATCAGAAGCAAGTATGCGTGCTCCAGGGTTGTTCCATTGTTTATGTGACCGGTAAGTCAACTTTCACCAAAGGGTTAATTTTACTTGGGATTCTTAGAATGTACTTGCGTGTGCATACCATCACCTTTTTGCATCTATTTAACATTATTTATATATTTAGTAACTAAAAAAAAGTACAGTACAATAGCACCAATATTTTATGTAGCGGGCTTATGATAAATGTAATTCATAAATTATTTTTTGTTATTTTGAGCCTGGTTGTACTGTAAAAAATGAAAAAATAAAATAAAATAAAACTGTATGTGTCCGACTTCACCTATCCAAAAAGAGAAATAATGTTCCCTATAGGTACTGTGGTCCGAATCAACCCATTACAAAAAATTTAAATTAACCCATTATAAAAAAAGTTGGGCGATTCGAACCGCGGTGCGAAAGGACTCATTGAAGAAGAGCTCTTAAGCAATTCATACCGCGGGAACTTTTTGGGTCTTTACTCAAAAAATATGCTTAAAAAAGATTGGAGGTTTGAGATGATGTGGTTATTGTCGTTCTTTAAAACAGTAGGCATCAGTTCGAACTCGACTAACAAAGGGGAACCTCACTTTGATAGTCAAGTTCGACCTGGGCCCTGATACTGCTATTATTTTTTTCATGGCAAAACCAGTGCGGTACTACAGACACTGTAACCAATGCCATTGCACTTTAGACTTTACTGTTGTAGGTACTGTTAAGTCTTAAATTAAATGACAGTCTTGTAGATGAATGAAAAATATTATAAACTCTTTTTTTTTCATTTTGGACCTTAAATCTCAGCTATAAAGTCTAAAATTTAATGACATTTTATGCAATGAAAGCGGTATGACAGTGGTTTTGTTATGGCATAAAATTAACCGAAACGGGGGCCTGATTCTGACTGATTGTTCTGATATTGTACACACCTTTAGATCGGACAATAATGAAAAAAAAAATTATTGACAAACTTGCAACCATCATTAGTACCTAATGGTAGAAGATCTGACGAGAAAAAAAAACAGCTGAAAACAACAATTAAACCACTAACTTAAACTAATTAAATACACACAATTAAGGAAACATGGCCTCTGTGAATTCACTCCGCGAACATGAAAACCAATCAACGTTTCGGGATACCGCGTTGAGCACACGCAACGTTCGCGTCAGCGGCGCTAGCTGAACGAGGTTGGTACGCCCGAGGAGGGCCAGACCGAGAGGAATGGCCCTGGGTCAGCCGGGGTGCGAAGGATATGTCACGAGACAACCTCACCTTTTCGGCCTAGCACATCGACCCACAGACGGCGTGTTGGTCGAGTACATACAGAGAGGTCGTCTGCAGTACTGCTTGAATTATCCCCTTTAGGATTTCCACCACATAATGTGGCTAACGTCACTTCTCGTCTCACCTCAAGGTTACAGTATCCCACTACACCAAGAACATATAAAGTAGGGCACAGTAAGGGATATCCCGATTATATCCCATACATCTTTAGGTACAGGAACCTAATAAATTTGTTCTGGATACGCAACAGCATGACTATATACTTATGCTCATAGAGGGACCAGATAGCAGAGTTACCTTCCAAATGGCTGCTCACGTGAGCGTCAAAAAGTGCTAAATCAATAAAACAGTTCCATTTGCTTTTTACTCTTAATACCTTGAAGATCATTTTGAAACTTAACAGTCAAGATCATTCGGGCGCTGACGGTACCTACTAATATTGGTAAATAAAATTTATTTTAAATTTTTTATACAAACACATGTCATGTATTTTCACTTCTTTCTAAATATTGTTCGTGTTATACCTACAAGGTTTTGCTTATAAAAAATACTAGCTGTCGCCCGCGGCTCCGCCCGCGTGGATGTCGGTTATCGCGAATCGGGGTATGAAAATTAGATGTTGGCCGATTCTCAGACCTACCCGATATGCCCACAAAATTTCATGAGGATCGGTCGAGCCGTTTCGGAGGAGTATGGCAACGAAAACTGTGACACGAGAATTTTATATATTAGATTTTAGCGTAACTTATAGTACCTACCTAGTTATTAGTAATTAAAGGTTATTTTTTTATAAATTAAATGCTTTTAAATCATTCTTGTAATGCAATATACTATATAAGAAGGGTAATAAACATATAATATAACAGGATGATACTATTCTTAAAAGCATTTTGGTGATACTGAAACAAATCCTGAATTTGATTGTACGGATATGGAGCAGTAATGAACACAATTTATTCACATTAGTAAGTGACATGAATATTATTGCATACCGATGACATTTACAGAAGCTTTTTACGTCTACTTTTTCATGAATATTAATTACTTTTAAAAGTTATGGCAGATGTCCAATGTTCAAGAGGAATGGAATTCATTCGATTAACTTGTCACACGAAAATATTTGCTTTTGCTCCTCCCTGTGTTAAATATGAAAAAGATAAAAATTATGAAGATGGCAGGACGTAGGTACGAGTATTTATATATGGGTATTTGACTTTCTAATCAAATTAATTACTATATACTAAACGTCAAAACGGTAAGTTAGAATTAATATTGTATGAAATAAACAATTGTGATGTCATACATAACTAATATTTATTTGTCATTAATTTAATTTTTATTTTAGGTTGAGTTAAAATAAATGATATTGAGTGGATGATTACAAATAAAAAAATATCAAATTAGAACATAAACAATTTTTACAGCTCTTTTATAATAATTATTATAACTTAAGAAAAATACTTACCTAGTGTATGTTTAATCTTGATTATGCATTAATGACTGTAATCGTTAAAAAAAGTAAAAATATGTATCGCCCTCCACAATTTGAATTGCACAAAAAAGTTACGAATTAAAATAAATTATTAAAAATGTCAAACCAAACTGCAAAAGACAGAACAAAATTTGAAAGCAGACACTCATTTGCAAATTATAAACCGAAAAATTGATGGGCCCCTTGGTCGCGATCTGTTACCAAACTTAGGTCGTTTTTTAAGATTTTGGAATGAAATTACGTGATATAAGGAGTGAAATTACATCGTTATGTGATCAGCTGCGATCGAATTGCAGTCAGTGTTTCACTGTCTATCACTAGAGCGGTCACGTATTTTGTTCAGTAGGCTATCGGATATTCCATAGATCTGAGAAACGTGTTCCCATTTTCACAAAACCACATCATTTGCTCAACAATAATAGCATTTGCCACCAGATGTCAATTGACAGAAAATGAGTTTTGGTTTCTATGAAGGCCTTATAGATTTCACTTATATTTATACTATATTTACCTAGATTAATTAATTAATTATATTCGTTGTGTATTTTGGTTTTAATTTGACTTTATATGTATATGAACAGCTTTTTTTTTTAAATTGTAGCCTATGAGTTATTCTGATGTTTCATTAACATCCATTCAGTAGTTTTTACGTGAAAGAGTAACAAACATCCATCCATCAATCCATCCATCCATCCACCCATACTTACAAACTTTCACGTTTACAATATTAGTAGGATTGAACCAAGCTTGTATTTAGGGACTATGAGTTTGTCAAAGGACTTCAGATTTCTTAAGATATTATATGGCAAAAATTTTCAAGATAAGATTCTTAAATGATTCGACTCTTAAACTGGTTGCCATGTAATGCAGCCACCAGGGCCTCGATTCTACTAAAGTAAAACCATTGTCATAGGTACCACAGACACTGTCAGAATTACCCATTTAATTTTAAACTTTAACATCACGTCTTTAAAGTCTAATATTAATTGGCTTTTTGTAGAGTGAATGAAAAAGTGAAATGTGACACTCTTCATTTAATTTTGGACTTTAAGGTAATAGCAATAAAGTCTAAAATTTTATGCCATTTATCGCTGTCTGTGGTGTGACAGTTGATTTTGCTTTAGCAGAATCGAGGGCCTGGACAAGTGGCAATGCGTTGGCTGGCGTTTGATAGAATTGGGATAAAATATAATGACAAATATAATAATGGGATTTGACGTATCTGACAATTGTTGACGCAAATGTAAAAATTTGTGAGAATATTTGTATGTTTGTTACTTAGTCACGCTCTAACGGTAGAACGGATCTGTCTGAAATTTAGTATGGATAGGAATAGGTTCCCATGGGTAGCAAAAAATCAGCTAATTATATACTACATACTAAGCCTAATATATTATTGAATGAAAATTGAACTTACTGATAGTTAGTTTCGAGAGGAATGTTCCCGATGGCAACGTTCTCGTGTCCAGTAGCGGTATTCCTCACCCAGTAATACGTGAGGGACTCCCCCGCTAAGGGTTCCAGTGCGAACCGACATTGCATCGTGACGTCATCGCCTTCTCTTGCGTCATGTTGCTCGTCATTACCGCTAACGATACGCCAAACTGAAAAAAAAACAATAATGAAAATGACATTTTGAAAGTACATAAGTAAGTTTTAAAGAGTTTTTATTATAATGGATACAGACTCGGGTCGATAAACTACATACAGAATACTACCAACAAATATTTTCATAGGCTAGGACTATCAGGTACACTTTATATGTATTTATAGTCACAGCATGCCCGCGATTACTCGCGTTAACGCAATTTCATGGAACGCGAAAATATAAAAACAAATTATCCAAAATTTGTCGCCAATAACAAAGTTCAAGTCCCCAGAAATGAGACTACTTTACATAATATTTTGCCTCTAATTCATCACTTAGTATTAAATCATTTGGATATTCTTTCACGTGAAATAAGAACTTCATGATAATGTAAAGTTAGTTCAAGCCACCTGTTGTTACCCATTGTGGGAAAATAAAATAGATACTAAGAAGTTCTAAATGTTAGTAGGAACATCGTCTCAATGCATGTGCAACGAAAATTATCCCAATAAACTCTTCCGTGAAGCTAGAGAATAATAGATTTACAGCTAAACTATCCACAAGCTTCGATAGTCAGTATAAATAATTGATTGCTTTGTCGAAAATATTTGTTCATTAAAACGTCTATTGAAAATATATAATTATGTAAGGTATTTTGTTTATATCGTGATGTTTTCGATAATGGCGATCAGTTTCTATTATTAAAACTTATAATAGTTTTTGATACTTTTTAATAATAGAAACTTAATTAATAATTTTTAAATAATAATTCCTCAAAAAAATTACCAGTGTTTATAAAACCATAATAATTAAGTGTGTATAAATAAAATAGAACTAAAAGAATTTTAATAATGCCAGTTACTTTTATATCCGTATTTAAAAATAAAAAAAGTTCCAATTTTTAAATTAACAGAATCAACAGACGTACGTAGGTATAGATAGGTATTTTTTTATTATAGTGGCTATTGCTTTAATAAAATGTAAGCTACTCATTACAGTACGCGTACAGCCTGCTGTAGATACAATATTATATTTGCATCTGAATCACATATTACGCAGATATCTCACAATTTATTGTATTTTACTCCGTATGTAGAGAGAGAGAGAGAGAGTAAATACAATAAAATATATTAAGATTGAGAATACGAATTACTGTTCTTGTCAAGACATTTTTTGTTTTATTTACATATGCAACATTTTGGTGGTTTGTGCTTCTGTTGAGATAAACAAATATACCGTTATTAGTAGGTATAAAGGTACATATTTTACCTTATAAAATAAAAAAATCACTCCAATAGCTAGTTTCGAAAACAAATAAACCGATTCATAATTATATTGCCTCAATAATGTTATATCTAGCACAAATAATTACAATGATTTCATGAACATACAATCATTACTGATGTAGTACTGATTTGATATGTACGAATTGTCACGTACGGGCATTATTGCTAGACATTTATCTCATTTATTCAGTGAACAATTATGCATGATTACTGCTGCACTTATAAATTGATTGTCGAAATTCACGTATAGGTAGTCAGCGTCAGAAATATCTTGACTACAAAGTTTCAAAATTAGTAGTGGCTGACTGTACTATTTGTAAGGCAAACATAAAGCGTCCCACAAACCGAAAACTTAGTTGAGTAAAAATAATTCCGTGTATGCGGGTTATACACGGGTGACTAAAACCGTCCAATTTTTACGGCGTGGATAAAATCGTCTGTCTGAATGGCAATTTGACTAGAATTCGGCAAAGCCGGCTTGGTGAGACGATTAATGAAGAGACTAGTTGCACGGCGAAAATGGACTCGTGCAAACTCCCCATTAGCTTACCATATATCCGCTTAACTAAGATTATGGTAGTCTGATAAGTTCATTCAGTATTCCGTTTCGAAATGCCGATTACGAATATCGATTCAGAACACAATTCGTCTGCATAAAATCAAGGACCATATATACACCTTTACGCTTGAAATGCCGCATGGTAGCTTGTGCGTTCATCACACCGACCGCTAGCCATCCGCAGGGAAATCAACTTTACATTTTAAAATTGGAAAGGTCGTGTACCATGCGGTTCTGAAGGAATTTCTTCCAGCGGATACTTTAAATTTGGAACTACCACATATAGTAACCACGTATAGTTAACGCCAAAAGCAGATAATTGTTTTAGGTCGAAGTAATGAGTTTCGGAGTACAGTAATTTATGTTTCATAATGGAAATATTGTTTGATTATTGTGGTCTTACTGCAATGATGTTTAATTGAGAATTTAAAGTTTGGTATCTATGCAATCATAATCTATTTATGATACTGATTGTGCGTCGGATAACATATCTTTTAGAGCAATACGGCTTCATGTTTTTTCGATGCAAAGGTAGGCTTCTCTGTCCAGAGTAAATTGCTGCAGAAGTGGTAAGTTGTTTATCACTTACAGGTAGTTATTTAGCAAGCTTTTTGTCATAACCAGGCTTTTGGGACTGGTTCTTTGGTGTTACTGAAATATTCCTAGAAATTTAAAAAATATACGGAAAGCTTTATCCAAATCAAAATACGTAGGTCTATAAAACTAGGTAGGTCATTGTTCAAAAGTAACAAAAGATCTTTCATATCACGATGCAGAATCATGAGTCGATGTAGTCGGGCTATTTCTCACTAGATGGCGCTAGGTACCGTCAGTGTCATAATGATCTGGACTACTATGTCTCAAAATGATTTTAAAACCAATGTATTGAAAGCAAATCAAACTGTTTCTTGAAGCTTGAAGCGTCGGTAGCTTAGTGGTTAAGGAGTCGGCCTTACGATCGAGAGGTCCCGGGTTCGAATCCTGGCCATTACACTACCGACGTAAACCCACTCCTAGCACAAGCAATTTAGCTTAGTTGGAGGGGTTAGAGGGAATATTAGTAATTCGATTTACAAAAAAAAAATCTATTGTTTTATTGTCCAAACTTGAGGTGTGTACCAAATATTAGAACAATTAGTCAACAGGAAGTGGGGAAAATCAAGGCATTAACAACATTTTGAGTACTTTGTTTGTCAAGATTGAGTTGATTCTGACTGTACATGGAATATCACAGCAGAACATCAGGGAGATGATGTAACAGGAAAAAAAAGTCCGCGTCATCCGATTAGTCGCACCACGCGATCACAGCGTAAAACATTGGCTTACCCATATTTTTACACAATCCCCCTGATGTTTAAGTTTTTCAAAACGTAATAAAACAATTATTTGCCGATAGGTTGTACCGTGCGTTAACCCTTTCCCTCCTTACGGTACTTAGAAGTACCTCCACATTTTTCGTCTAATAACTTAAGTACAAAGTCACCTTAAGCTAACTACAACTGACGATCCTTTAGAGTACCGTTTCCGTAAGCCAATCACAGCGCGATATTTGAATTACCGCGTGACATTTTCGAAAAATTTGAACAGCGAGTTACAACCGGTCGGACATTTTATCACTCTCCTGTGCGGTGTAATTGAAAAAGTTTTATAAATAGAATATTATAGGTAAGTGCTATTTTTTTTTTACTAATTACGTTGTTTATACCACGGACTACATTTATAAAAGCTGTTATAACGTATTATCACTTTATTTTATATGAATATTTGATAAAAACTGATATGGACTTAAAAGTACCGTCAGGTGATTTTAGTCAAAAATTATAAGCTTTTATAATACACATACTCGATGAAGTGGGTATTTTGTTTTATCATAAATGAATGTTTTATTTTTATTTTATAATTGTTCTGAGCTGTTTTTTTATTGTTTTAGCCATTGAGATGGATATTACAAACAATACTGCTCTAATTGAAGCCCTGTTATTAGAAGAGATTCCTGACTGTGACCAAGAGTCTGAAGCAGGTGTGTCCGATGATGAAGTGGAAAATATTCAACTACCTTCACCAAGAGGCTTTGATGAGGTTTTTGGAAGAGCTCTAGAAGCTCTAGAAGCTCTAGAACACCAACACCAACCAACATCTCCAATACCTGGATCTAGTGTTCAGATTGATCTACTGTCTGCAAATACGTCTTCACACAAAACAAATCAGCGATTACCCGAACCAAACCATAAATGGAAAAAGAGGGACCTAGATACATATTTACAGGAATACGTTCTAGATACTGGAGTAGTAGAAGACTGTTTTGCTCACTGTAGCAACCCGACTGATATATTTTTAGTATTGATTGGAGATGTTGTTGATAATATTGTGTACCAAAGTAACCTTTATGCTACTCAGAGAGGCAAAGTATTAAACCTAAAAAAGGAGGAACTTCTAACATTTATAGGTATGAATTTTTTTATGGGTTACAATACTCGTCCGGCGTGGAGAGACCATTACTCTTCGGCACCTGATCTAAACAATGCACTTATTTGCAAAACAATGTCTAGAGATATATTAGTCGGGTTGCTACAGTGAGCAAAACAGTCTTCTACTACTCCAGTATCTAGAACGTATTCCTGTAAATATGTATCTAGATCCCTCTTTTTCCATTTACGGTTTGGTTCGGGTAATCGCTGATTTGTTTTGTGTGAAGACGTATTTGCAGACGGTAGATCAATCTGAACACTAGATCCAGGTATTGGAGACGTTGGTTGGTGTTAGTGTTCTAGAGCTTCTAGAGCTTCTAGAGCTCTTGCAAAAACCTCATCAAAGCCTCTTGGTGAAGGTAGTTGAATATTTTCCACTTCATCATCGGACACACCTGCTTCAGACTCTTGGTCACAGTCAGGAATCTCTTCTAATAACAGGGCTTTAATTAGAGCAGTGTTGTTTGTAATATCCATCTCAATGGCTAAAACAATAAAAAAAATACCTCAGAACAATTATAAAATAAAAAAAAACATTCATTTATGATAAAACAAAATACCCACTTCATCGAGTATGTGTATTATAAAAGCTTATAATTTTTGACTAAAATCACCTGACGGTACTTTTAAGTCTAGGTCTTAGAAATAGTACTTCTAGGTATAATAAAAATCTGAAAATAATCTGAGCGTTTCTTTTTACCTACCTTATTATGATAATGAAATTAAAAAGCGGACATTCGTTGATAATTACTACCCCGGGTGGAAAGGGTTAAAGTGCTTAATTAAATTAAATATCAACATTTGTATTTAAAAAAATGTTACGAAAAATGGTCAAGGAAACCGTTTAGCAAACTTAACTTAAAAGTCTGATTCCATATATATGGTGTGTTCTAAAAACTAACTTGGTACTCAGTGCTTTTACAAGAAATTATTAAAATATAACCAGTGCTGATCTCAAGAATTTTCAAATGCATCATAAAATATATTTTTTTACCAACCAATTGCCTAATGTTTAAATATTCGAAGGCTGACATTTAACACAACATTTACTCCTAAATACGTTTATAGAATCGAATTGATTTTCTTTCCTTATTTTTTTCTAAGAATGTGTTGCATTACTCATCTCGTGCTTATTTCATTACAGATTTCTTGGAACTACATTCTAATCTCTCATTCGCAGCATGAACCAGATCAGAACAGTGAAGCATTTTGCATCAATTCGAGGTCGATTCAGATTCATATTAGGCCACTTAAATTTTAAGACTAAGAATGAAGTTCTACGATAATCTCTTTCCATAGTGCTAAATTTAATACTTTTATTCCAGGGTACTTACTTTAGGAGACCAGTGAGTTCGTACCCCAAAATACAAACATTTTAGACTTGAATTGTACAGAAAAAAACATTACAATTCAAAACAACATCGTATCTAATCTAGACAGAGTCGATATACTTTTTCTAAAACTGAGGTCTCTTTTTCTATCACGACTGGATTGTTGCCATCCCTTTCAATACTAGGAAAATATGAAAAGCTGTCTCTTTCTTTAACTTGGCGCATATCTACACGATTTTAGCTAGGGTTGTCGGCATAATTCTCCACTATTTATGATTTTTTCACATACTTTTTAAATTGTGTTATCGTAATTGTTATGGTAGGTTATAACTCTACCGTGCGTTTACCATTTCTAAGCGATTATGAACGCTTTCAAAATTAGATTTACGTAAGTTCGGAGAGTGAATGAGTAGCATTTAAATAAGTTAGTACCGGAGAATTTATTTTAAAGACAAGCAAATAATATTATAGAAACTTCTCTACGATAATTAAAAATTCAAAGTTAATTAAATGTAGTTAGGCCTATATTTTATAAATAAATATTTAAAAAATATAGAATAACAACTAGATATTCTTAGAAAAAGATAAAAATCGGAACTGAACTTTAATTCGCGCCCAGAAGTTCCAAAATATGTCCAACATTGATCAAAAACTGTTTTTATTTCTTTGACAAGACTAAGATATTTTCTTGCCGAAAAAATGCGTTTTAATAAGTTTTAGACGGGATGTCAATTCAGTTTCGGTAAAAAAGGGATGACGAGAAATAAAACTGGCAAAATATCGGTTAAAGATACATAGGTACTTCTAGCCCGAATCCAAGTTTAAAGTCTGATGAAGGCCAGGTTTTAAAGCTTCTGAGCTTTTTATATACTTTAGTAGTTTAATAACCTCTATGTGACGTGAGTATTCGAACACAAATTACAGTATAAATTCTAATTTCCACTGTATTTTCCGTTGAAGGCATTGTAGCGGATGTTCAAATCAAGCGAAGTGGAACATTGACAACCTTAGAATGACACCCATTCGTGGAAGCAACAACGGCACCGGCGCGAGCGCAGGCTGCGGTCAATGACACGAGGTCGCGCAGTCGCGTGCGCCGATGCCTGCCTGCTCTGGCTGCTACTGGGGAGTCTCGACTCTCGAACCACGGGGCCCTAGCATACGTTCAACATTCAACACCCACGCACCTTTAAACTAACAAACTTTCGGTTATATTATAATTAATAGGTATACTTTAAATTAACTACGGTGAACATACTATTACGATATTTTCTAATGTGTGTCTACGTAGAGATTAAGTAACATAACAGTAGATACACTGAATATAAGAATTCTTAGAAATAAATAAAAATGCATTCATTTTATAACAACCTAGTCAGACAGATTTAAGCCTTAACATTTCAAAATGTGCCATTTTATGAGCACGGAAATCGAATTCGACAAAACGAGTAGCACAACCTAAGGTGATATGTAATGCATATCAGACGTAAATGGAACATACAAATTAAGTACGTTAATTATCTTATTCAATTTAAAATAAACAGGTTTGCAACACGTTACAATGTGTGCAAAGCCACAGTTTGCGGAATAAATAACGCTGACTCAGTTACAATTACAATTGCAAATGGCACGATTTCGCTTCAACAGTCTTACAAACAGTCTCTTGAATACGTGTCAGAAACGCGCACAACACGCTGAACTTCGAAGACAATGTACTTCCCACGAAAAAGAATCCACGACTATGAATCGATTATAAACATATTTCAACATTAAGAATTATGCCCGTGTAAATAATTTCTCTTCGTATAGTCTATAGTTTTCTTTGATTGTAGTTCGATTTGTTTTAAATGAATTAAGAAATAATTGAAATTGTTTTAGTGGATAATGAAGAATAGGATTAAAGATTACATGCGGTGATTTTAGGTTGAATGTTTTGTTGGTTATTGTCAGGACCAGTTTTATAAATTTGCAAGCAAGTTTCGGAGAAATCAAGAGGAAAAGTTGGTATCCGGGTAACGCTGCGCATGAGCCTGATTTAATTACAAGAAAATCGAAACGGCTCGATCGATTTCAACGAGTTATTTTCTTATATATTTGGTAGGTAATAGAACAAGCCGTGAAGTATTCTCATTTTTAGATGCAATTTGAAGTTTAACTATCGTCATTCAATATATCAACCCAAAAGTTAATAGAACTGAAACAAGGATGTAAACGGTTGACCGGCGATAATAATATGATTGACTAGATTAATATGAAGTCGCAGGCATTCTCAAAATTTCACAATAAGTACGTACATACCTAAATGAGTTTACAAACACAAACAATTGAGATTTTAAAACTTTCCTATCGTACTCGAATCGAAGTTAAGAAACTTTGGTGTTTATTCAATAGAAATAGCCCCTGAAATAAAATTCAATAACAAAAATAAAGAAACACACTTGAACTTATAATAATTCACAAGTTTTAATCACAAGAAATTTACGTATAAATGTACCTGAAAGATTGGAGTCAGCTTAGTTTATTACTTGACCCCTTCCTTAAATGAGTTTTCATTAACTCGGGTCATAGTTACTGCCGACGACGTCCGGAAAGCGAAGTATACATGATTTATTTCATCAAAAACCCAAGATTTCATTTAAGAAGGAAATAGCTTTGAATACTAATGATTAGTGAATAAAGTATTGCCTAGTAAAAACTGAGAGAAAAGTACCATTGTAAAAGATATATATTTACACATCATATCGTGACCAAAAATAAAGATAAACCAAAGCTAGACAAATGTAAATGAAAATCATTGTTTCTATTAAATAATATTTTGCATAATCCCTAATATATGTCGACTTATTATGAAGAACAACATTAAGCTGTCGAAGACTTTCCAAAAAAATTGCTAAGAGTTTACATTTAAACCTAATAGTTTACATTTAATTTAGGTAAATCTTTTTTAAGGCTTATAGTGTACAGTTTAACGGAAAAATAATTATGTAACTAAAAATGCGAATACCTAGTCATATTGTGCGACATTGTGTGGATCGCCATCTTGAAAGGGAAAGCAAGTTTCTGTTTTAGTAACGGATGCCTTTGTTGATTCTTGCAAAAAATTTGCTAAGTTTACAAACTGCTATCTTGGATTTTTTGCGACAATCTACAAAGGCTTCCGTTATTAGAACAGCAATATGAAATTTACACACATCATGTAAATTAAAATAACTACCATGATTGAGTCTAATCTATCAAAGAAATTATTCACAGTAATTTTATCACCGAGCTTATATAATCCATGACACATGCATGATAATAAGTCTTGAAAAAATAACAGAAAATTGCTTCAACTACAATAGGTATTATGTTCAAATTATTATTTTTACCCTATTGACATTTATTTCTATTTTAAAACCCGAAACCCTGACCCTGCGGTTTTCGTGCTTGAGTGAAATTTTCATTAAAAAACACATTGTTCCGAAATTAACTCGTGAAACGAATAAAAAGGAATTTAAACTTTTTGGTTTAAACTTTCTGAGTAGAATAATGGGCTTATCGTGTTATTATATTATACAATACTTATCAACTTACTTCCACAATATTCTTACCTACGACATTTTCTTGAGAATTGATAAAGTTTAGTGTTACAACAATTATGTAGTAAGTATATACTGGTCTACTTTCGGATCGATAAGCTAAAAAAATATGGTCGTGTGTATTTAAAATACATTTAATAAAAATACTTAATATATTAGACAAATAAATACCAAATATCCATAGCCCTATGAATATCTAACTTTAAAATAATAGGTCGTTACATATGAAATTGCCGTTTTATTGAAGAAATTGAAGGAAACCCAATTTGCAGTACTAACATTGTTCCTTTTTTTTCAGGAATGACAAATTCAAATTTTATTATTTTTATTTTGTGTATGAATGAGACAACATTAAGCTAATAGCAACTTTTATTACATTTTTGAAAAGTGACAGCTGTAAAAAAGTTATACGAAATGTATCATCAAAATGGATAGTATTTAGGAAGTACTGGTTTTGAAGATCGAATTTAATTTATCAAGCAGTCATTAAAAACAAAATTTAATACAGAGTTGTAAAATCTTGATATCAACGTTCAAACAAAGTGTAAGTAAATCATTATTTATACTTTCTTTGAAAGTTGATTTCAAGATTATTATGCCTGTAAATTAATAGCTATTTCCATTGAAAAAGCTATTAAAATACAGGAATAACGAACTCATGAACCTGAAACAAAATTTCGGCAATTTCATAATATACGACCTATTATATAAACATCATCTCTATGATTTATTAATTTAGAAGAATATTAGCAACCGAAACCAAAATAGGTACTTGAAATGAGTAAAATTACGGGTAAATATACGGGTCATAGGGTTAAATCACCTTATAGTTCAAAACAGTCTCATCTGTAATCTTAAGTTATATATAACTAGCTGTCGCCCGCGGCTTCGCCCGCGTGGATGTCGGTTATCGCGAATCGGACTATAATTTGAGATTTAAACTATCCTATCTCTCAAGTTGGATCGAACTGCATATGGTGTGCGAATTTTATTATAATCGGTTAAGTGGTTTACGAGTCCATTGAGGACAAACATTGTGACACGAGATTTATATATATTAAAGATGAACAAATTTCGTTGACATCCATCCTAAAGTGGTAATTTGTGTGATTAATGATGTAATTGATATAATTATTTTCAACACAATCAACGGTAGGTACCTACACTAAGTACTTGGGTGATACAGTCTTGAACAAAAGGATCTTTAAATCCCCAAAATCCCAAACACCTGAGGTTAGGAGATTGTAGCAAAGTACATCTAGTTTGCGTGCATAAAGTTTTAATGATTAAATAAATAAATAGAAATATTCCACAAAATTTCTCACAACGCTATCTAGATCCATGGTAAGCATAGCTTAACTAGCTTGTGTTATGGAATCTAGAATGCGTATAAACATACTTAGATACTTTATTTTTTGTAAATACATACATAATAGACATAGAAACACCAAGACCAATGCAAATATACATATTCATGCATACAAATATTTGCACTGAGCGGGGATCGAACCCTGCGTAGCAACCGCGTTCACTACGGCCACGCCACAGAAGCTGTCAAATTACTGAAATTTTCAAATGTGCATAAACAAAATTCGAGTAAATGATTGATTAAAATGACAATGAGTCTTGATTCCTTGCTTGAACAGTGAAATTGTTGTTTTTGTCAGCTTCAGCAGTAGCACAAAAGCAAACTAATACCTACTGCCCCATTGATAAAATACAACTCTGCCTTCCCTTCAAGAAAGTTTAAGAACCTAGATAGATAAGTAAACAAATACTAATATAAACTCCATTGCTTTTAATATAGGAAAGTGATATTCTCAATTCCCTGCCACGATTTCCGAAGCAGATTATCCTTAAAGTCGGAATTCAATTTATCCTGTGCACAAGTCTCAACTTATATCTAAAAGAATGTTTGCTTTTCTCTCACCGCAAACAAGGTCTCGTAAGCCCGTTGAAAAATGACCTCGGGAAAGTGTCCTGTAACTTAGGTAGGTATTTATTTATTTGTAACAAGACCTCCGTGACACTTTATTGCCTACCTATTGCAAATGAATACATACATTCATTTAGTAGATAAATAATTACTTGTTTTACGTCAGTACAGAAATATAAAGAACTAACTTTTGCCAGCGGCTCCGCCCGTGTGGGTGTCAGTTATCGCTATAATATCGGTTATCGTTATCACCTATGTGTTATTCTGATATATAACCTATATTATTGTAAAGTTTCATTAAAATCGATTCAGGCTATTTATGAAGGCTTTATAGATTTCACTTATATTTATGCTATATTTACCTAGATTAATTAATTATTTCGTTGTGTATCGTTCGTTGTGTATTTCGGTTTTTATTTGACTTTATATACCTATGACCAGCTTTCGCCCGCGGGCGGGCGTGGATGTCGGTTATTGCTATAATATCGGTTATCGTTATAAATTGTAGCCTATGAGTTATTCTGATGTTTCATTAACATCCATTCAGTAGTTTTTACGTGAAAGAGTAACAAACATTCTATCCATCCATCCATCCATCCATCCATCCATCCATCAATCCATCCATCCATCAATCCATCCATCCATGCTTAAAAACTTTCCCGTTTATAATATTAGTAGGTTATTTGATTGTTTTCTTTTATAAATTTAAAATGTAAAATAGTGATGATGATTTAAATGATAGGAAATTACTTTTCCGACTTCAATGATTAGAAATGGTAACATTTAGGTAACCGTTCGGTATATTTCCCTACTTCCAAAAATAATTCCGAGTTCGTTTCTTGTTGTAGCTGGCATTCCGAGATCTGGCTGTAGTGAGTCACAGAATTTAAAAGTCGAGAGCGATATCCCGGACAGCTTTACAACATATGCATATAAGCATTAGTGCCTACAGACATGCAATTATAATTTTAAACCGGAAAGTCACAATAACGTATCTAACTTAATGAATACAGAATAAATGTATGCAAATACAGACGTTACCGAAAAAGGCCATAGAAAACCGCTAACCGAAAATCCACCCTTAACGCTGTACCCAACTGGAATCAATCCCATGTATCTTTTGCAATTTATTGTGGTTTTCCAGCTATGAATATTTTTGTCGTGTTATGAATCTTTGACTTACAAGAAAGCATCGAGAAAGGCATTTAAACTTACTGTGTTTATCTCTTTGTATTTTTCTGAATGAAGTGTAATTACAAGTAAGGTGTAGTATGTTTTATAGGCATAAAACACTTGTGGTTGGACGTTATGACACTGCTGCATAAATAAGGTTTACGAAAATTCTAAACATTTAAGAATTCTTAGAGAACCATTTACAAAAAAGTCACGAAACAAATTTTCACCAAAGCTTTTTCAATTCGAGTCAGAGGTGATCTACATCTGGACTGCTGCTTGACGGAATTTCTTGGGGTAACCTGTATAAAACATCATTTCCTATGCATAGTGTTCAGAGAGAATTAGATATTTATCTGTTTTGGTTACGTTTTCTTGCCGTTGCAGAAGGACGAGAAATAATGTGTTAGTAAAATATTCTTACAAAACCGTAACATTATTCGTATCGGTAATCCATTATATTTTTAAACCAATATCTGATGTTATAAAGGTTCCGATCACGTCGCCAACGTAAAATATGGAATCCCTCTTCTAGTTAACTTTGCAGAAAGGTTGTTTTTTATGGTTTGGTTTTTCATTCTTATCATTATGTAAATTTATTCTTACAATATTTTACAATCAGTAAAATCATCGAAAAGTTTAAAAATAATTATCTTACGTATAACTTTTATCCGAGTATCTAATTTTGTTATTTTTTAATATACACACGTCTGTCTATGTCTAAAGGATTAGCTCGATGTAATATCTATATTTAATGCCATTTATTTATTAGAATAAAATTCAGTAAATAAGTTCTTTCCATTTTAATTTTCCAAAGAAGCTAGCGGCCTCATAGGTGCAACGGTAATGCCACTGTTGAATACTTAACTTAATGAAGGTTCGATATCCGAGCAAAGTATTGGATTTCTTTGTAAGGAAATTGTTTCGAAATATAGTAGCGAATATCGTTGGCGAAATTGAGTAGAGTACTCGTATGTTACTTGTTACTCGGCTTATTTGTCAATTATGTTATAGTCTATATACCTTCATCAATGAAACCGGGTAACTTGGTGAGGATTCGGTTCGGTGAATATAATACCAAGTAACACGCGGTTAGTCGATAAAGACTAGTATTCCACGCATCTCCATTATTAATCCACTTCCTCCTAATACACTCATATACAGGTTTGACTATCTACATAAAAAAAGTAAGCGGCAAAGTGAGTGAAAGCTTGCCGGTCACTTGCACTACAGGGGTATTATAGAGCGTTGTATATTCCAATCAAAAGCCTTTTGTTTGGACACGCAACCTAGCGCATATTTCTCTGTGGCTTTGACGCCCATGAGAGAGCGAATTTGCGCTTTGGTTGGGTAAACCGGACTAGGTGCCGCAGTAAGTTAGGAGTCTCTTTGTGAAAATAAGTAACTACTTAATTTTCCAAAATCGGTGTTAAACACAAATAATCCCGCGTGTCGGTACGCGGTAACCCAACCAAAGCGATGTTCAGATCATCATAATCTTACATAATCTTCCTGAATGTTTATTTATGAAGTAGCTCTATAGTTTTTCATACATCAAAGTCTATATTTCAATTTGCATCATTATCGCCAAGTTGTTAATCAGTCTCTGTCATAAGCTGCAAGCTGGTAAACAATTGTTATATATTTTAACTCCATTATAAAAATATTTGTATGTAGGTAGGTAGTACTTGGTATCGAATATCGGCCAGTAATTTGATCACGTAAAGTATATTTAGGTAGTTGAGACAATGAGACAGTAATACGGAAACCCCCCCCCCCCCCCCCCCTCTGGAGCCGGAGAGGGAGGTTATGTCGGACTAGAACCGACTAAACCGCACGCCTCGCCGAAACGTTGTGAAACTAATATATGTAATATAAAATAAAAACTGCCAGGTTGAATCATTATTAGTAGTAGGTACCAACTTTACACACTTGTACCATAATCTACTATTAACTCATTTGTGAATTATAGCAATGAAAAACTCAGAGTTTGAGTATAGATACAATTGTGTGCCTAAATGCGGTGAAATTAGAGCCACTTTATGAGCACGTATGTTGAAAATAATATTTTATTCATAAAGAAATTATTACTTACAAGGTGAATTTAAATTTAACTAATTTTTACAAATAGCACATGATGCACTATTGAAATGGAAGGTCCTAACCTATGTAGTCAATTTCTTTTTGTTTTGGTTATTAATTGGTTTGTTAAAAAGTGTAATTCTTATTATATTTTATTTATTGCCCAAGGTATGTATGTGTATTATTGCTGGATATTATTATCATGACGTTATAAGGAACCACTGTTAGTGTCACTTATTGCATTTTTTACCAGGACCTATTCAATCCGAAAGCTTCGTACGAAGGAGAAAGGTCCACGTGATTTGAAGAACTTACACCAATCGATATCACACAAATCACCTACCTAGTATTCAGGGACCTAGTAGCCTGTACTTAAAACAATTGTATAACTTAATTAATGGTGATATTAGTATACTGTTATAGGAATACGTGTTCATTACTTATTCAGTTCGCTTCACAGAAAACGGTGTAATTATAGCGTAGCTAAGTTAAAAAATTGTGGTATATTATCAGTATAATTATTTCGCTTATCGTTACATTGTGTCATGTTAAGTGTCAGTGTACTTAATTGTTATATATGTCGCCGCCAACTAGTTTAATCAGCCGTTCAATTAACTGCCTAGGCAGTTAACTAAACGGTGATCAGCCATTTAATTAAATGGCTAGGCAATTAGCTTGGATCGATGACGTTTAACTAACTTGCCTAGTCATTTAGTTAAACAGTTAGAAACATGACTTATTTCTGCATGGTTATAAAAAAAAATGATCACGAAGGCTTAATGCGGGAGCGGAGTGGAGCGTAGCCTTCTAACCTAACCTAACCAAGTCGGATTGCGCAGCTATCACAATAAACCTATCACTAATTTTCCGTGAATATGCCTCTATCTACCCCCTCAGGGATTTACAGGTGTAAGAATATGTATTTATATAATTTTCTATCTTATTTCGAGAGTTTAGTTAACTACCTAGGCAGTTAATTGGACAGCTGATTAAGCTAGTTGGCGGCGACATATACATATTCACACAAACATGCTTAAGAAACACTGGAATACTTGTTTCAAGTGTTGTCATTAGGCCTCTCATTTCTTTTTTGCAACTTAAGGCAGGCGTGCAAGGCTACCAATTGTGTAGAAAAAATGAATCTGAGCACGTTTCCACAGTTCTTTAAGCGGGTCCTTTCCTAAATCGTACCTGATGAGGCCGTCAAGCTTAGTGCCACCATTGTAAGATTGTCGATCTCTATAATAGTGACCCTGTTTCTAGACACTTTGCCTTCATCTTAACATCAGGCTAGGTGAAGTCTTTTTAACTTCAATTTGAAGTTAAAAAAATATATAACGGATATAAAAAATTGAACATATCCACATAGGTTACAGAGAACGCTTGCGGTAGTCGCGTTGTCAAATCACATCGGAATAGTGTCAATTCGAAACCTTTCAAACTTACCCTTTAATAAAATAGTGATATCTTATACCACTCACATCGCAGAATATTACGAGGCAGGGGCTCCATTATCCAAAATTATGCAGACCCTCCATTGACCAGTATAACCCTCACATTCCAGAAGATTTCGTCAACCGGGTACTTTTCTACAGATTGCATGTAATGAAAATAGGGTACAAATAGCCCTTGGGGTCGCCGACCTAGCAAATCCAGATAGAGAGACCCATGCTTAAGCTATTACGCCACTGGTGTGTATTAAAATGTATCTCAAATGTCATAACGGATATCCTCCGTCGGACAACTTACGCAAACAGCTAATACAACTGGCACTGGTTTCTTTTTTCAATACTACCATTGATGGTACCAATGAGATTCATTTATTTCACTTAGATTTCTCATTAAAAACCTGTACTGGGCCTTTATTCGCATTGACGTGTTCGTGATAGCCGACACATTTACGACAGTTCTATCTTTTGTGTTAACCAATGGAAATACATCGTCTACTTAAATTACAGCTGCGTTTGAAACTGATTGTCAAGTAGAATAAGGGCTACCAGGGGTTACACTGAAAATCAGTTCTGTGGTGGTTAATACCCACTTTAGTATATGCTGAGTATCTAGCCCGAATTGCGGACACAGCGTACATGTTTTATGACTTGGAATTATGAAATGAAATAAATATTACACGTGTAAAAGAGATTGTGATGACTATGTGATGTGATGATTGAACTTACTAACTATTGCCACGTAGGGCATGACACATTGACAATGTCAGTATTGTCATTTCTGTCGTGTGCATGTCAAACGCCGCGGCTGCTCAGGCGGCGACCACAGATAAGAAAAAATCCTTGAAGCATTCTTTTTAGAGTTTGGACATTGTTTTTCCTTTTTATATATATTATGTGTATGTGTTCATCCGCAATAAAAATCAATTTCTTTCTATTTCTTCTTTCTTACCACATACTTGTTGTATGCAAGTTTTCAATAACCCAGGATTACGGTATATGTCTAACATGCTCGAGCGCTATTGATCTGGTTTCCGGTTTCCATATCCCATCCGATTACGGCTCCGTGTATGTTGTTGATCTATTTTTGAAATATAGGATGTTTCTATTACGTCATATACTTTTTATTATCTTATTTGAAAAGCTAACTCTTTTCTAGCAAATTGTTTCTGTGTCGCAATTTATGAACAGACCTATGTAAAAATATTTTTTATTTGTTTGATTGACGCATTTGGGAATTAAACCAACGCACTGGATGTTACATAGGAATCCACATAAACCACAAGGTATTTATTGAAGTAACGTCCAACAACCACCAGAGGAGGAATTCAATAATAAGATAATATATTAAGTGTCCGGTAAGATAAGATTAGATAAGATAAGATGAATCTTTATTGTACACCAAAGAAATACAGTACATGTACGGACAACATATTAAAAATGTACAAATGGCGGCCTTATCGCTACAAGCGATCTCTTCCTGACAACCTTTGGATGAACATATTTAATTAAACGATAATAACTGCCCCTCTAGACTAGTGGCAATTCGTTGGCCGGCGTTTAATGGAATAGAAAGACGAATGTATACGATTTGACGTATTTGACATGTGTTAACGGCTGTCATATACGTCAAATCACATACATTTGTCTTTCTATTCCATCAAAGGCCGGCCAACGAATTGCCACTAGTCTAGAAGGGCTGTTCTACGGGTAATCTAATAATCTAGGTACCTGTTGAGGCCGTCAAGCTGAGAGCCACAATTTAACATGGTGCGCTTTGTAATGGTGACACTCTTTCCGAGACTTTGCCTTAAGCTTACCATCAGGCGAGGTGAAGTAAAATTGCCATTTAAAAAAAAACTTAGATTATCACACATTTTAATAATATTCTTTTAACGTGGCCAATGGCCAAAAATGTACGTAAAACTTTAAATAGTAGTACGCTCCATACTATACGTTGTGTCACCTTGCTTTGTTTTACACTGTTCTTATTATCAATACTGTCTATTACTCCACCTTGGCAGAAGACAAAACGTGTCGCTGTTGGTCGTGGCAAGCATTTGCAGTCTTTTGTTGTGACATGTACTCATTTGCTACTTGGGTAGTATAAAATAACAAAATAGAAACGACATGTATAGTGATGTTTCGGTAAACATGTCGTCACGAGTTCTACATTATATTTTTCTAGATGACATAGAACTAACAGCGTAAATCAACATTGGGCACTCGGCAAATAGGCACTGTTCATTACGTATTGATTGTAATAATAACGGAAGCTTATGGAAAAAAAATTGTCCGGCTAACAACTTTTTTATCACGGCACTTGATTGTAGTAGTAAAGAAAAGCTTCGCAAAGAAATTAACGGCTCTGGACAAGTGGCAAGTCTACTATCGATTGTGTCTAGGCGGCAAAATTTACAAGAGTTCTACATACAAATGTAAAATGTACAATAGACTACTTTATAGAATCTGTACAATCAGTAATATTAAAAATACTTCCAATAAATTATTGCACAAATGAAAAACTACAAACTAAACATGAGTGAGAAAAAGATTTTATATATCTATATTTTATTTTATTGTAAATAGATTTTATATGTTTTTGGGTCCGTTTCTATATAATAAGTTGTTGGAACTGTAAGGTTTAATTACAGAATACCTAGAGAAACTAGATTATGCAGACACGGATAAACTACTAGAAATTTTTCACGCCTTCCCTTACCTCCTCCTTATGGCAGCGCAAAATAGAATACTGGGCTACACAGCGGCAAGACATTCTCCCACGGGCTCGCTATTTGAGGTGGAGTCCACGAACATCTGTGGGCTCCATACAAACCTCAACGCCGTCCACCAACACCTGGAGACGGCAAAACCAGCACTGCTATTTCTTACGGAGACACAAATACGCTGCCCTGACGACACGACCTACTTGCTCTACCCCGGCTATGTCCTCGAGGAGAATTTCCGTGCAAAAGCCGGGGTGTGCGTGTTTGTTAGGGCGGATGTTTGTTGTCGCCGTTTGCGCTGCCTAGAGGACCCATCCTTCTCCACCCTTTGGGTACACATAGACCATGGTTCTACGAGTCAGATCTATGTGTGCCTCTACCGCTCCCATACAGGAGATGCCGAGACAACTCGACTCTTCGAATACCTGAGTCAGGCGGCAGATGATGCGCAGGAGCGGTTTCCGAACGCTGAGCTGGTGTTTTTGGGGGATTTTAACGCCCACCATGAGATCTGGTTGGGTTCCTCTAAAACAACCCATGCGGGAAAAGCCGCCCATGCATTTGCTCTGGCGCATGGCCTGACCCAACTGGTACACGAATTTACTAGAATACCAAAAAGGTCGGACCATGAGCCCTCTCTGCTGGACCTTCTGCTGACGAGTCGCCCGGACCAGTACAGTGTTTCGGTGAGTGCCGCTTTAGGCGGATCCGACCATAGTCTGGTCCGTTCCAAGGTGCCCATTAAAGCGCCACCACGACCCGTACAGGGGAAACGGCGTCTCTGGCACTACTCGTCAGCAGACTGGGATGGATTGCGTGACTATTTTGCATCCATCCCGTGGGTTGAACGCTGCTTTGAAGGCAAGAACCCATCTGAGGGCGCAACTGCTGTCGCCGGTGAGATCAGTCTGGGCATGGAATATTATATCCCCTACACTGATGTCGCCGGTGCCCGCAGAGCCCGCCCCTGGTTCGGGCGCGAGTGCGCGGAGGCTGTTAATCATAAACAGTCCGCGTACCGCGCTTGGGTGAGGGCGCGCGCTACGTGCGATCCTGACGTGGGCCATTTCAAGGCGGCGTACAATAGAGCCACAAAGGTCTGCAAGAGGGCTTATGTCAGAGCGGATGCCCAGCGCATAGCGCGGCTTGGTCAGGAACTAGTAGCGCATCCCACGGGCAGCCGTGGCTACTGGCGACTGGCCAAAGCCGTGCAAGCCAACTTCTGCCAGCCTTCGCTGCCGCCGCTGCGCAACCCCGATGGATCCCTGGCCCATGAGTCGCAAGAGAAAGCAAATTTGCTGGCTAATCTCTTTGCGGCCAACTCCCGAATCGATGATTGTGGCATGCAGCCACCGACACTACCGATCAGTGACCATGCAATGCCTGATATTCGTATCAGGCAACGCGATGTCCGTGCAGTGCTGCAGTCACTCGATGTACGGAAAGCCAGTGGTCCGGACGGTATTCCGGCAGTGGTTCTACAAAAATGTGCAGCGGAGTTGTCTCCAATGCTTGCGCGGCTGTACCAGCTGTCCTACAGCTCGGGTACAGTGCCTTCGGCTTGGAAGGAGGCGAATGTACAGCCGATCCCCAAGAAAGGGGATCGCTCAGACCCGACTAACTATCGACCCATAGCCATCACCTCAGTGCTGTGCAAGGTGTTCGAGCACATAATTAACAAACAGCTCATGCGTCACCTTGAAGATCACTCCCTAATTAATGACCGGCAATATGGCTTCAGGCCGAAACGGTCAACGGGTGATCTTCTGGCGTATGTTACCCATCTTTGGGGTGAGGCTATGGACAAGCACGGCGAGTCACTGGCAATTGGTCTTGACATCGCCAAAGCTTTCGATAGAGTCTGGCACAAATCGCTTCTTTCCAAGCTACCAGCCTTCGGTCTGCCCCCTAGACTATGCAACTGGGTTGCTAGCTTCTTGCAGGATCGCCGTATTCGCGTCCTTTGTGATGGACGCGCCTCGGAGTTCTTGCAGGTAAATGCTGGTGTGCCGCAGGGGTCCGTCCTGTCCCCTACTCTCTTTCTTCTGCATATCAATGACATGCTGTCTACCGGCAGCATTCATTGCTATGCAGATGATAGCACTTTGCACGGGAGTTATCATGGACGTCCTGCGGATAAGCAGTCGGATATCGCAGATAAAAGGCAGCTTCTTGTCACTGAGCTTGACCGGATCCTGAACAACATTTCCCAATGGGGCTCTGAGAACCTGGTCGAGTTCAATGCCAAGAAGACACAGGCATGTGCGTTCACAGCAAAGGTATCTTCTTTCCTTCCCCTTCCCACTCTTCAGAGCACTCCACTGCCACTGCAGGACAACCTGACTATCCTCGGTATGGATGTTCGCTGCAAACTTAATAACAAAAACTACATCGAGAGTATCATCAAAACAGCCTCGCGTAAACTCGGAGTCTTGAACAGAGTGAGACGGTTTTTCACGCCGGAGCAGCGGTGTCTTCTATACAAGACCCAAATTCGGTCCTGCGTGGAATACTGCTCGCATCTCTGGGATGGCTCCGCAAAGTACTTATTAGATGCTCTCGACAGGTTGCAGCGACGTGCGGTCCGCATTATTGGGAATCCCGAGGTCACAAGCACCCTTGAGCCTTTGCAGATGCGTAGAGATGTTGCATCCTTGGCAGTATTTTACCGTCTCTACCATGGTGAATGTTCTGATGAGCTCTTCCAACTGGTCCCGCCCTCTCCTTTCCTACATAGGACAACACGAGCAGGGCTTAGATGTCACCCGTATACGGTGCAGAATATTCCCTCAAGAACCAAGCGGTTTGGTGACTCCTTTCTTTGTCGCACCATTAAGACCTGGAACTCCTTGCCAGCTCACGTGTTTCCTTCTTCCTACAGTCCCGGGTCCTTTAAGCGGGGCGTGAAAAAGCATCTGATGAGGCCGTCAAGCTGAGTGCCACCATTGTTAACATGGTACGTGTTTGTAATGGTGACCCTCTTTTCTGAGACTTTGCCTTCAGCTTACCATCAGGCGAGGTGAAGTCAAATTGACGTGTCCTATATAAAAAAAAAAAAAAAAAAAAAAAAAATATTTAAGTAGGTAGCGATGAGCTGTAAATATAGATTCTTTCCTCTTTTTTACTATAACATCATGGAATTCTTTTGTATAAGTTGTCAAATTGATTGCAATAAGTAATATGTAATTGAATGGACATAATATTTTTTTTTGAAATGAAACCACTTTTTAACGGAGTCTATCGCGATTTATTTGTTATTATTTACTTTTAGATCGACGTTTCGGCTACTTTTCAGCAGCCATGTTCGCGGTTTGACTAAGTTAGTAGTTGTCATATAGTTTAAAGTGTAAGTTATCTCAAAGTACCCGAAGCATGATGAATTATTGGTGTTGGTATAGTAATGAATGGACATACCCCGAAACACAGGTTTAAAGATCAGGTAGGTCGCAAATTGTAAATGTAAGTAGGTAAATATTTTTAAATTCTATTTGTTTACCATATAGAGTGTTTTATTACATTAACTCTTAATTTAGATATTATTATACTAATACTTATACGTTTTAACGGTTAATGTGGATAACTATGACTTTAATTCACAAATTGACAAGAAGCGCGTGTCGAGCGTGCAACAAACTGACATAGCAAATGCAGCTTATTCTGTTGGCTATTGGCTGGTATTAGAACGCGAGAAAATGTAATTTAGTCTCATGAACGCCTCCGTGCACACAGTTTCGCACTGCGCACTATGCTTAAAGCGTTGATGAGTTACAAATTCAAGTCTACTCACCCATATGATTTTTAAGAATTTGAGCGATAATCATGACCGTCATGTAATTTAACTGATTATAAACGACTAGAATAAACTAGTATATACGTGGAAGCATAGTTTTATGAAAGGATCTGAGAGAGTGAAGCAATAAATACCTCAAGTAGTCCAGCTCCTGTCTCAAAACTTAGGCGGCGTACCATCCGGAAATGTAACTCATCTATCATCTCTATATAGATACATTGCTTTAAACTCTTATTCAGAAATAAATAATTTATGCAATTATAGCGAATTCGCAGTAAAAAAAACGGCAGATTTAAAACTCATAATTGGTTAATCACGCTAACCTTTATACATATATAAAAAAGGACCCAGTGGACGGTAATAGGCTCGTCCGAAGAAAATGACTGAGTCTTACGCGACACGTACAAAATAAACAATATTTTAGTAGTTCCCGTACATACATCATTTAAATTTCTTATCAGTGAATCAGTCATCCTCTAAGTGACCCTGTGGGTAAGTACCTACGCTAGAAATCAATTGAGCATTGTTATTGTTACGTAAAGATCACAGAAACGTTATGAGGCCAACGGTATTCAACCGTTATCTTATGGACTCGACGAATACGAGTATCATGTTTGTGCTTGGTTAAAATAACCGTGAAAATGTTTACTTATTTATGTTGTATGATCGTACAGGCATTTTTGAAGTGAAAACTTCTTTAGCGGCGTTGGATGGGTAAAAGGTGTTAAACTCGCGTCAGGATCACTTGACCTTTGAACCGTAACCGACGACTGACGTCATACAACATTACAACAGCTACAGATTGTTTATTTTGTTAGATGCGTTATGAAGCTTCGTAGCTTCGCGTTAAACGCTTCGACTATAAGTGCTTATGGTTTCAAATACTACCGGGTTCGAACCTGAGCATCTGACACTTCTTGTGATTATTTTTTCTTTTTGTAATTTATTGCTTTTTGTGATTATTTTTTCTTTTTGTAATTTATTACTTTTTGTGATTATTTTTTCTTCAATATTCATTAATTTCTTCTGACAGAAAATTAGTGATAGGTTCTATGATTGGCGCTATATTATAGGTATAGTATGGTATGGTATGGTATGGTATGGTAAGGTATGGTATGGTAAGGTATGGTATGGTGTATTCTTTTTGTCTTTTTCTTTGTATATAACGAAGAAAGAAAGAAAGAAAATGTTTTCACTTCTGCCGGCACTCCCGGAGTGCAACCCGTCTTTTTTTTAATTGTGATACTTAGGCCCGTACTCAGTGCTGAAACTCGAATTCCTTTGACTGTCAATGGCAATCTGTCTTTAGTGCACCGAGCATAAAAATATTTGAATTTGTAACGTAAACGTATTGAAAGAACAAAGCATATCGATTGACCGCCTGCCTACTGTGAACCAATAGCGATGCCCCGTTTTTTTGATACGTTTACGTTCCGAATTTGAATGTTTTTCGTACTCGGGGCAATGTTCTGGAATACGGTCTTTATTGTTTATAATTAAGTACTAAAAGCGTTAATATCATTAAACAAAAGTTATTATTACATGTTTGAGTTGTAACAGCTAGACGGATTTTAGTAAAATCCAAAGTGGAGGTAGTTTTTTTATATCACTTAGGTGGCAGACAAGCACACGGCCCACCTGATGGAAAGTGGTTACCGTGGCCTATGGACATGTGCAGCAACAGGGGCGTTACACTCGCGCTGCCGACCCTGTTAGAACAGAGTTTCTGTGCCGTCAGTGTAGAAGATACAGCAGGACAAAGCTTAGGTCTTCCCATTGACCGCACAATTACTCTCCAGTGAGTCTAACTATCTTTCTAACTTTAAATTGGTTCAACTGATATTCTAGGATATTAAGCTTAATATACTGATGGTTGAACAATTTTATATTAACAAATATATAACGCAACGCAGGCAAAACTACAGTACACAACTGGTCCATTCATATTTCTACACCAGCATCCGCTAATTACAACATTTCCTTACAAACGAACGAATGTGTGTAAGAGTTTATCTTCTATTAATGTTTTATGGTCCAGTTTCTAACACCTGCATCCTCGTATAAACAAATGCATTTTTACATTACTTTTAAATTTACAAAGTAATTTTACAAAAACTAGTTCACCAATACTTCTATAACTATAATAGGTATAATTCCTTAGATTTGATTTATGAGTTAATTCGTGGACTCAACGCCTTACAAGAATACCTACTTCACTCAATATTTGGATTCATGTATTATTTATTATATTAATGTGTATTGACTTTGTCAGGACCTTAATGATATTAGGACTACATGAAGTGACATGTTTGCAGACTTATTGATGACTGATAATTGAGGCTCAATTTATGAAGAGTATATTTTAGGAGAATCATGACAACCAGTCCTCGTCTATATCGTTTGGAGCCGAAGACAGCAGCACCTGAAACCTGAACACCGGCTGATTGAATGACGTGGCTTTGTTAAGGGGTTGGAACACCCTTAGAAGCAAAGGAAAACCTATCCCTAAGATAGGCTCGTTATCATAACCTGTATACTGCTTATGTAAAATTATTATTCGCAACTATACTATGCTCGTAATACCAGGCAGCGGTATATTTCATGCACTAGCCAGCCTAATCGTACTGGGAGCACAGCCCTACCACCGAATTAAGTACGAATCTAATTAAATATTACTCAGTAGCCATTAGGTTCAAAATGTATACCTACATAACTTTGTTATATATTCAAAAGTCTTTGAGCTTCTCTTCCGCGGCAATGTAAATTGAGCCTATGTAATAACTACGTCGGAATGGGATCAAAGCGAATGATTTATTAGGCAGCGGATTTAGCGTGCCTAATTCACCTGATTGTGCTAGACTTAACTAATGAGTGCGAATCTGCATAGTTGAAACCTCTTTAGCATTATAATGTTGTACTGCCCCTCTAGACAAGTGGCAATTCGCTAACCAGCGTTCGATGGAATAGAATGACGAATGTATGGGAGTTGTCGTATTTGACATGCGTTAACGACTGTCATATACGTCTAATCCCATTTATTCGTCATTCTATTCCACCAAACCCCAGTTAGCGAATTGCCACTTGTCTAGAGGCACTGGACAGCTATTCAAAATTTAAGTAACTAACTACATAGTGGCCGACATATCTAGAAAAGTTAAACGCATAGATATCTACCTACTTCTAATTGATAATAGACTACTTGACTATGTCGTCGATTCTTCCGAATGCTGCTTAATATATAGCTTGTTCTAACAAAATAAAATATTGCTTAACTAAAATGAAACCTTAACTTTTCATTAGTTTTAATTCCCAAAAAAAGTGAAAATATAAACAATTAACCATTTATAACTTTTTGATTCCTTATTACATTCAAATTACTTTAATTACGATACTATATGCGGAATTCTTTTGCACTTCATACATTTGCACGACTCAACATTAAATAATTCCAAAGTAATCATTTTAAGAAAGTAAAAAAAATATCGAATAGCCTAATAAAACGTATCCACTAATGAATGGTTTTACGTCCATGTTTTGAGCCATTAAGAATTTTGTTAGATAACTTTGTGGGACGGACTTTTCGCCGCTGAGGTGGTTAATGAACATAAGGATTGACCGATGGTGGTTTAGTTGTAATTCTGAATATATTCGATCTGAGTATAATGTACATTTTAAAATATCAATATACATAGAAGACCTCGGATAGTAATCTGTGTGGTATTGTAAAAATAGGTCATGATAACCCCTTACCATTCTTTAGGCCTGTATTTATTTTCGACCGCAGTAGGATGTAAAACATTAGCGCCGGTTACACGTACAGTTTTGGACCGCGCATCGGGACCGCGTTGCCCCCGAGGACGATGCGCAAATACCGTGGGCGAGTCGGGGGCCAGACCGAGAGGAATGGCCCTGGGTCAGCCGGGGTGCCAGGGATATGTCGCATGCAACCTCACCTTCAGCCTAGCACTACGACCCACAGACGGCGTGCGGTTTAGTATGTTCGAGTCCGACATAACCTCCCCCTTCGGCTCCGTAGGGGGGGAGGAATCCGTGGGGATAGCCGGCACGTAAAAAAAAAAAGTTTCCAAAACGCCGCGCCGGTTAGATCTGTTGGTTTGGACTGCGGATCAAACTGTGGTAAAATATTGCGACTAAATTATGACCACGGTTTTGGAACGGCAGATCTTTCAAATTACTGTGTTATTTAAAAATGTAATCCCATGTGGCAGTTTTGTCACTAATTCTTTATTCACATTCGGTATACCGAGATGTCTACACAGCTCAATTAGCTGGTCATTGGTCATAGGCTTCTACGCATATTTCTATTTACATACTCAGTGCTTATACTTTCCATAAACATGGGTGCTAGCGGTAAAAAATTATGAACTATATAATGGCCTCCGCGATGACGCCGACATTTCGCGAAATAACCTTTTATACCTACCTAAGTGCGGATAAAACTGTGATGCGATGCGCGCGCGCCAACCGTCAGATCGAACTGTCGCTCCTGGCGCATCGCTAACATTACACGTTCATTCCGAACTGACGATTTTGGAATCCTTCGTTCTAATCCTCTACGTGTAAAAGCAGCCATTGTGTCTTTATGGAGTGCAGTCTCTATAGTGAGCTTTAAACTGTACTTATTATTCATAGTTAGAACACCACACAAGATATATTTAGACATTTTTTCCCTTATTTGAATATATTGTTTTGATATCCTAATATGTTAGCGACTGTATTGTATTAGCACAAGTACAAACTTTCGTGTTTTTTTGTGCTATATAAATTCAATTTGTAGGTAAAGTTTTGTTTTTATAATAAACAAAAAAAAAACAGTATTTATCACTAAAAGAAGCAAAAGGTGTAGCCAGCATAGTAGCAAGTGGTCTCTGTCTAGCCCATTAGGAAAGAATTGACTATTGTACGTATGATTTTATAGAGATTTCGTAAGTCTCCACTATATGGACGTGTGAAGAAAAATGTGACCTACTTGTTCCCTGCCTTCAATTAAGTGAAGCGATATAGTCAGCAATTATTTAAATTGATATGTATCTACATCGTACATTATAGTCGACAAACTGTCGTTTTATTTGACTCATTTTTTTAATAAGCAAACTATTTAACGAACTTGTACCTCGCCAGTCTGTCATGTAGAACAAACATTGTATAAAAGTTAATTTCCATCCGATAAAAGATTACAACTGACAAACAGTCAATGACATTGATTGAATGACAATTTATTAAAATTGAAAATCGAAATTCATAAATTAGTGTAAAGACTTCTTTAAAAGATATAAAAGGTGTTTGAACTAAGCGTTTCAATCATAATGTTTCATATAACATTAAAAGCTGAATGCTGAATTTCAATCGACGGTCAAAGTTGGTGGTTTTGCCATAAACTTAAATTTTCAGTTTTAAACTTCCGCTACCATTCAGTTTAATTAAAAAATATATAACTGAAAGTTATTCAACGTTACGAGATTCGAGATTTCAATAATCTACGTTTAGAATTTAAGCTTCTGAAATTTTATTCAAATTAAATTACATAAAAACGTCATAATATTACTTATACAGTAACGTATTGTTATCATATATAGACATGTCAACTTAACCTGTCCCTGCCGGTGTCTAAGCCATTCGTGTACCTACCTAATAATAATTACCCTGTAATGCTGACCCTCTTTGCGAGATTTTGTCTTAAGCTTAATATCAAGCGAGCTGAAGTCAAATAGACGTGTCCTATATAAAAAAAAATCTTATAGGAAATAGACCAGATGGTGCGTTGTTTTTGCTAGAAATTCGGTGGATTAATGTCAAGGAATGAAACATATTATATTATGTCGAGTTGCCATCGCCACCCTTGGTTCTTGTGACTTTAAGAGATCACTCACTGGTCTTGTTGGCGATACGAACTAATGCCACAAAATACATACTACTATTGCCTTCAAAACATCTTCAGATAAGCAATAAATGTAAATAATGTACAAATTTAGTAAGTGTTTATAATTTTAAGTCGTTTGGGGTAGTCATGACGGTCATTGTTTAGAAGGGATTTTGTTTTGTTTAGAATTAATTAGCTAAACGGTTGATCGACGTTTCACGTGACCAGGTTGTACGATTTGTATGATCTTTTTCATGTTTTGCTTTCATTAATTTTATTGTATTAATATTCCCATTCAACGTTACAATTTCTTCTAGGAGCCTTCTGATTACCATCTCGATGATGCCGACAAATTTTTCGACCTTTTATCGTAAGCAGGGGTAGGCAGAGGTGTTTAAACATCCACATTTCGCGAACTATTATTTTTGCTCCCTTGTAATACGAGGCTTTGGTCATGACAATATAATAGAATTGTAAATGAGACGTACGTGAGTTAAGAATCTATCTCTAAATTGGAGATTTAAAGAGTTGGCTTCTGGCAAATAATGGGTTTTAATATGCCAACAAGATTAAACTTAAGCCACTAACACAGACATAGACCACATCTCTCTAGTTGCTACGCATAAGATAAGATAAGATACATTCGCTTCTTCTATTGCCATACATGCACACCAGTGGCATGTTATTTATTACTGTGTATCACATGATGAACTTCGTTAGAGAAACAGTTAATATGAAAACAATTTTTTGTTTTATAACTCACATATTTTTTCCTAATGGGCTCGATTAATTACTTATTATAACAAAAACCGTATTCCATCTTATTATAATTACCTTAACTATCCATATGTTACCTTTTAGCTGCGATTGAAATGCCAATGCGTTCTTTACCCCGTACGTACCTGTAAACAAAACATTTTTATAATACTTTACCAATATTAGAATAAATTGTGCGTGGATAAGTACGGTTCCCGATTGTCGGGACGTGTACGCATTTGAATCAACATTGAATGTCAACGGCGACAGCGGTTGGCCGCGCCCAGCCTGACTAACAAATGGCAACCATTTGTGTGAAAGAATTTTATTGATATAATATAAATTGAAAAAAGGACATGGCTGCTTGTGGATTTTTTTAGTCGTTGGTAAAATGGTTAATGTTTTTTCACGGAGGTTGTCTTGAGAAATCACGTCGTGTATTCATGTGTGACCTATGATGATGTATGGGCACTAACGATGGAGAGCTCGGAGTCTCGGACGCAATTCAATTATAATGTCACTAGGTGAATTGTAGTGACAGAAATAGGTACATTGGAGAATGTCTTAACTGTTAGATATTCTGAATACCTACTCGAGAATCATGTTGAATCATTATGTGTGAAAGTGATTATTTATTTTTAAGTATTCTTAAGCATTTATTTAAATTACCAATCAGTTATTCAAATTAATATAGTTACCTACTATATACTCAATAATAAAAAAGAAATAAAACTAAAACTGTAGCTAAAACTTAAAATGCGTCGTGGAATTCCTCCGCATCGCATGCCTCTTGTGGTAGCGTTCCCAGAAGACTGGCAGCATTGCCACGTTGTATGGCAATACTTAATCACTGTCCTAACAAGAGGCCAGCCTTCTGGCCCCCGATTCTGCTCAATAATTTCATGACATAACAAAACCACTGTCATATTGCTGACATTGCATAAAATGCCATTAATTTTTAGACTTTATGACAGAGTGTTAAAGTCCAAAATGAAAAGAGAACGAGTTTATGACATTTTTCATTCGCTCTATAAGATTGTCATTTAATTTAGACTTTAATGGTATAAAAGTAAAGTCTAAAGTTAAATGACATTAGTTACAGTGTCTTTGGTACCGCAATGAGAAAAAATAATAGCAGAATTACGGCCCTGGTCACCATACGCTTCGTAATCACTCGAAATCAAACATGCATCTGCTACCACTAACTCAAACAATACTTTTTGATTTACTTATCACTCGATTTACAATTGTAAAATGTGGTCGCGAACAACTTATAAGGTTAAATGATCTACAGAACCTCATTTACAAGATATAAATCAGAATGAAACAAAAAAACGTAGGTAGGTATAGACGAAATAACGTAACCGACATAACTCTTACTATCAGCAAGTTAAAGTCGTAATGGTCGAATAATGGCCCGGAGAACAGTCAGCCGGAATGAAGAATAACTTTCGAATGGTTACGGACTGAAAGTTTGTACCAACTATTAGGTACACCATCCATCTGTAATGCTATTGCTGTGGTTTTTCCAAGCGTATTTATAGGGTATATTTAGTCCGAAAATCCTTCAGATGCATCACACCCAAAACATTTTTACAAAACATACATAAGACCACTTCTGGAATATGCATAACATATGTTTGGGATCCCTACTTTAAAAAGGATATTTCATTACTTAGAATTGTTCAAAGGAGAGCTACTAAAATGGTTGGAGTATTGAAAAACGCTTGAAGTACCTTAACCTCACAGCACTTGAAAAGCGTAGACAGAGAGGAAGTCTCATAGAAACTTAGAAAATGTTGAACAATTATTATTATATCAATACCATCCAAGACATGTATAGCCTCAATGAAAATAGTCACCTCAGGGGTCACCCACTAAAGCTATGCACAATGCAATCCAGACTTGAACCCCGAAAACACTCTCTACCTAACCGTGTTGTAAGAGAGTAGAGCAGACTACCGGAAGACATTATTTTGGCACCCAATGTCAATGCTTTTATAAACAAACTCAACAGAATCTCCAGATCACAGAACGCATCAGCTTAATAGCTGCTAGTGTACTTTACATACATAATAATAATAAAAAGAAGGGTATCAGAAAATTCTGACATGGTCGGCTGCACAAGTAACGCGCCCGCTGTTGCACACGTCCATGTGCCACAGTTACTACTTCCCGCGTGCTTGTGCTCCAACCTCTTTTTTGACCTCGGTTAAAAAACTGAATATTTTGTTTGTTTGAACACAACAACCTCTAGAAATACAATGTGATACGAAAAATTCATGTGATAGCTCAGGTCAATATAATATTATAATATCACGCTACGACCCAATAGAGCCGAGCAATGAAAAATAAAGCTTGTAAAAAGCCGGTCATGAGCGGACATAATTACGATGCAAGAACCAAGTGTAGCAGATGAAATAGTGGGGCATAACACTAGGCTTATATGCTCGCAAAAGAGTGCTAATTACAATCGTTATGCTGACACAAATTTCTTGTGCTCTACATATGATAATGAGAAGATAATTACGAAATCAAATTTGTATGTGAGCGAGGATTTACTCGAAGGTTAATTTCAAGAATACATGTGTTTACATGGCCTAATATTATATTATCTTTAATTGAAATTATCTTACTAATCAAAATATTGTTAACTTATTTATTATTTAAATGTAACATGAGTTAACAGAGATATTATATCCATCAAAAAAGTACACAACTATTCAATTTTTATACCGGTATGCTAAGGAGGATTTTTGTGTATGTATGTGTATTACGTGTTATGTGTAAGTTACCTATCATTTCTTGTTATCTGTTTTCAATTAAAATATTTAATACTTTTTACTATTTATTGAAAATATAATATTTACACTGAATTAATACATTACATTGTTTTGTTAAAATAAACTTTGATAATCTTAGGTAAGGTAGAATAAAATTGACGTCAATATGGTTACAACTATGTTAATTACCTAGGAATGGCCTTAATTCTCTATGGAACTAATTCCTAAACTATGAAAGCAATGGAGTACTCAGTCTCGCTGAATTTATTTATTTTAAATAGCTAAATCATTAAAATATATTAAAGTAACCGACATAACTCTTACTATCAGCAAGTTAAGTTAAGTAAGAAATGATAAGTAATGTAATTAACATTAATAATCTTTATGAGCAATGATATTTCAAGTTAAGCATCTCGCTTAATATGAGGTTTTTTTTTCCAAATGACCTTATTATAATGCAAACCTATCTACTTATTCACTCTGTAGAGCCATTCTTTACATTTTGTACATATGCAAAAAAAAAACAACAGTTATATTGAGCAAATGTTAAAAAAAATGATTTTGATAAGCTCTCATTGTCGGAGACATGTGTGTGTTAAATCTACACCTCTGTCTATGAAATTTAACATGCAGAAACATAACATACACAAAACAGAATCTGTTCACGTTCACACATTGTACGCCTAGAGTTTACATTGCCAACTTATCACTAAATTCAAACAATTCAAAGCTATAACTGCCTACATTACATTAGTTATATTGCTGACCAAATCTAACAAACTGACCTTTAATTAAAATAGTTGAACAGAACCGAATGGGTAGAATAATCATATATGGAACGCAATATAGTCGCAATATTTTCAGTTTAAGTATAAAGCTGTTCTTTATTCAAATTCAATGTAGCTGGAACATTTTAGAATGTTGCCACATGTGAAAAGATTCATTGTTCTAGTTGAGTACTACAAGGCAGTTGAATACACGTGTTCCGCATTGTTAATGGAAGTGGTAGACCAAGTTGTGTGATCAAGTGGGAAGAGCGCTGGGAAGGAGCACACATTGGTAAGATGAGACCGTGGGAGCATGCGGGCCCGACTACGTGTCAGATTGCCACTATATCGAGCATAGTTTTATCGCAAATAGAGTAGGAAAATCGTTATTTAATTATATTAGACATTAATTTTGTACAAGAACATCTGCCGCGTGGTTTCCGACTGAGAATAATACTATCGTATAATCTGACTGTAAACATAAGGTCCGTGAAAAAGTGCTCAGTATGGCAGCAATAGGATCGTCTAATACATCTATCACCTAACTCTAAAGTTAAGTGTACCATATTACCTCTGACCTCTTTAGAACGCAGAAACTATTCACTATCGGCACCACACTTGATTACTTATACGCTGAGTGAGCAGCGTGTGACTTCGACTCGTGATATAAAAAAAGTTATGAAGTGATGATTTTTAGTTTTATTATTTTATTTCGACATTTCTTCTATAGCCAAACAATGTGTGAATGTTTAAAGGTTACATTCCGTCGATTTTGTCTCAAAAAAATAATACTTAGTTGCTGTATTAAAATTGACCACAAAAGTACTTGATAAGGGGATGATTCTTACTGACGCTGAGAGTGAACATTAATGTTTACCGCAAATATCAGAAGCCTTTAAAATTAATGGTCAAACTAAAGCCTTAATGGTTTTATGGGATCACGATAACGTTCCTACACTAGGAGCCGGCCAAACTAAGGACCATTTGCACCAAGCCCGGATCAAATAGCTTGGCAAGGAATTAGTATTATTTTCGTATGTAAAAAAACAACTGAAGGGTCGCATGTGATCGACCGATAAGGAGCTTATAAGTAACTTTTATATAAGGATGCTTTACAAAGAGATAGGTTTAACACCTGGTTTACACGTAGATATGACGACTGTAATACTGTCAAAGAACTACGTTAAAAAAATTGTGTGTGCTAAGTGATTGACGAAACTTAATATGTACTGTTGTAGAACTTAGAAGTAATTTCATGTCTTTCTACCATTCGGTGATATATATAAAGTTTTGAATAAATTATGTTCTTACCTATACCTATGTTATAGACCAAGTGATAAATTGGGCATTATGATAAATTTGAGAGGTGGACACTGCGCGCCTCGACATGGATAGGTATAGGTTAGAAGGCTAAGGCGTGGAGCGGAGCGGACCATTAACGTTCGTGGTTGTTTTTATTTTATCATAATGCTCGTACATAATACATAATTCACAGTGCCCAATTTATCACTTACTCCATAACATATATATATTTACTGATAATAGTTTAGAACTGCCTCGGTATTTTAGTAGCACCAAAGCCTCGAGTTCATTCCCCGCAGTGACCAAGGCATTGTTGTATTCCCTTAAAATATGCATGACCCAAAAACATTTTTATCGATGAAAGTAATTGTTATAAACTTTAAAGTAACCGTGTTATAACGTTTTTAATCACAATAACTTTAATTAGCGAAATCTGCCATCAACATACAGTACAGCACACTACAGTTTGAAGCCGTTATTAAGTGTGAAGGTGGTATTCAAGCCAGCCTGTCGTGCAGGACAAAATGGCACGTTAATATTTGATTTGTATTTCAATAAATAAGTAGTGGGGAAGTCACGATATATAATTAATACTAGCACGAGCACAGGCATTTACAATTTCTTTATTTTTATTATCAACCATGCTAACACGATTGTTTTTTACTACGTACAAATTCGATAATGTATATTCAAAGGTAATTTTCTCATTTAGGTACCTACAGGACGTTAAATAATCGTTTGTAAAAATTCTGGCCGTGATTTGAAACGGTGGCAGTGAAAAATACTACAAAACAGTTTAAAAAGTTCTTTAACTGTTCTGTCGGAAATATACTTCCAAAGAAATACAAGGATCTATAAATGTGTGTGGGTTGTGGGTGGTAGAAATTTGATGACACAAATCTGTCACAAATTTCGACCGGGTTGGTACCACCGTGCACTATGCGAAAAACCCTCCATAGTAATCCAATCTCGGTTGGATTGCGTTCAGGGGTCAGCAAGTGCATAGCCGGGCAGGGGGGATTGTGGTCGCAGCACTAGCGGGACCGGTGGGTATTGGCGTAGTCTAGTGGGGGGTGGCGCGGGGCGACGCGCCGAACAGGGAGACCTGTAGAAACGGTGGTGCCGCTGGCCGCCCGCGGCATAGTACAGGGGCCCAACCGGGACTAACCACCCTGGGAGGCTGCCCCACCAGGTCGCGCATAATCCCGATATGGCTCGTCGTGCCGGTTGGTGACCGGAGGGAGCCCGGCGACCATACTCGGGGGGGTACGGGGGCCCTTCCGTACGGCGTGTCGGCTCTCGCCGTTCCTCACATTCATAGACAAAACCAATCACCCGCGATTTGTCACGCGGTGCTGCGACGATAGTCCCCTTTTTTCACGCCTTCCCTTACCTCCTCCTTATGGCAGCGCAAAATAGAATACTGGGCTACACAGCGGCAAGACATTCTCCCACGGGCTCGCTATTTGAGGTGGAGTCCACGAACATCTGTGGGCTCCATACAAACCTTAACGCCGTCCACCAACACCTGGAGACGGCAAAACCAGCACTGCTATTTCTTACGGAGACACAAATACGCCGCCCTGACGACACGACCTACTTGCTCTACCCCGGCTATGTCCTCGAGGAGATTTTCCGTGCAAAAGCCGGGGTGTGCGTGTTTGTTAGGGCGGATGTTTGTTGTCGCCGTTTGCGCTGCCTAGAGGACCCATCCTTCTCCACCCTTTGGGTACACATAGACCATGGTTCTACGAGTCAGATCTATGTGTGCCTCTACCGCTCCCATACAGGAGATGCCGAGACAACTCGACTCTTCGAATACCTGAGTCAGGCGGCAGATGATGCGCAGGAGCGGTTTCCGAACGCTGAGCTGGTGTTTTTGGGGGATTTTAACGCCCACCATGAGATCTGGTTGGGTTCCTCTAAAACAACCCATGCGGGAAGAGCCGCCCATGCATTTGCTCTGGCGCATGGCCTGACCCAACTGGTACACGAATTTACTAGAATACCAAAAAGGTCGGACCATGAGCCCTCTCTGCTGGACCTTCTGCTGACGAGTCGCCCGGACCAGTACAGTGTTTCGGTGAGTGCCGCTTTGGGCGGATCCGACCATAGTCTGGTCCGTTCCAAGGTGCCCATTAAAGCGCCACCACGACCCGTACAGGGGAAACGGCGTCTCTGGCACTACTCGTCAGCAGACTGGGATGGATTGCGTGACTATTTTGCATCCATCCCGTGGGTTGAACGCTGCTTTGAAGGCAAGAACCCATCTGAGGGCGCAACTGCTGTCGCCGGTGAGATCAGTCTGGGCATGGAATATTATATCCCCTACACTGATGTCGCCGGTGCCCGCAGAGCCCGCCCCTGGTTCGGGCGCGAGTGCGCGGAGGCTGTTAATCATAAACAGTCCGCGTACCGCGCTTGGGTGAGGGCGCGCGCTACGTGCGATCCTGACGTGGGCCATTTCAAGGCGGCGTACAATAGAGCCACAAAGGTCTGCAAGAGGGCTTATGTCAGAGCGGATGCCCAGCGCATAGCGCGGCTTGGTCAGGAACTAGTAGCGCATCCCACGGGCAGCCGTGGCTACTGGCGACTGGCCAAAGCCGTGCAAGCCAACTTCTGCCAGCCTTCGCTGCCGCCGCTGCGCAACCCCGATGGATCCCTGGCCCATGAGTCGCAAGAGAAAGCAAATTTGCTGGCTAATCTCTTTGCGGCCAACTCCCGAATCGATGATTGTGGCATGCAGCCACCGACACTACCGATCAGTGACCATGCAATGCCTGATATTCGTATCAGGCAACGCGATGTCCGTGCAGTGCTGCAGTCACTCGATGTACGGAAAGCCAGTGGTCCGGACGGTATTCCGGCAGTGGTTCTACAAAAATGTGCAGCGGAGTTGTCTCCAATGCTTGCGCGGCTGTACCAGCTGTCCTACAGCTCGGGTACAGTGCCTTCGGCTTGGAAGGAGGCGAACCATTTAACTTCCTCTTCTTAAAACATCTGCAGTCTTTAGCATAACAGGTTTTCGTGCAGTCAAAATATTATGTCAATAGTTAGAATTATAACAATGTTAAGTTCTAATAGCAGTCAAAATGTACAAGGTCAAAGCTTAATATTTTACATAATTCCAATAATGATAACCATTAATTAACACAGTGTAACTCTTACAATAACGTTCCGAGAGGTACGTAGAGGACTATCAGCTCAGTTGGTTGATTGTTAAAGGATATTTCTCTATTCTAGTTATAATACGTCTATGTTGCAAAACAATCTGTTCAAATCCCCAAAGATATCGTCTGTCAAAGAGAAATGACTACATTTTAGTGCTTTATTATAAATAAGCCCACAAAACATTTAACACAGAACGAGAAATTGAGCTTTGTTTATTAAATTTCGTTTCCCAAAAGGATTTTGTACAGAAACGCGCACTCAACAAATGAGGTCACGATAGCTTCGTCACTGGCAATATTGTTACGTAAACAGTCATCTTAAAATTAATCATTTAATTTAAAATTCCAATACCGGATCTTATGCGTCACTCTTAACAGCACTAGTTTTCGTATCAATGAGTTTCACAAGCAGTTTCGTTATGTGTTAATAACATCCTCAATCAAAATGGAGATTTGCAAAAATTATCAGATTCGTCACTTATATGGTTTCAAAATATGGACGGAAGAATGAATAGCTAAAACTGCACTAACAGTTAGCTGTAAAATTTGACTGCGTTGGGAGCGTAACTCTGAATGTAAACATATAGCCTATGTCCTTTCTCAAGGTCTAATCTACCCCTATACCAAATTTCATCAAAATCGGTTCAGTGGTTTAGGCGTGAAAGACGGACAAACAGACACAAAAACTTTCACATAATATTAATATGGATTGAAATAGGAATTCCTTATACCTTCGGTCCTTGCTCGGGGTTACTCTATCTGCCAATTGACAGACCCAGAACCTCACACGATGAATCCATAAAATGTTAACATTTACTTGCATCTGTTTCATTAACAGGTATATAGTAATAAATCTATCACACTAAACATTATTAAAACACGCACACAAGTAGAACAGAACTACCTAGGTCCATAATATATGTTGAATAAGTTCAGTCAAGCTTTCCGCAGTCGTTACCGCTGCGCCACTGTAACAGTGAAATTTATTTATACACTAGCTAATGCCTCTGCGCTGCAATGCCTTTTTGTGTTTTTTCTATTTTTAAGTTTGGGAATATTTTCGGACACGGCCTGTGAGTTTCACTGTAATCGATAGACACGATAGCATAGGCTAGAGTGCTTAGCAAGCAAAGTAAAAAAAATTACGGGTTGCACTCCGGGAGTGCCGGCAGAAGTGAAAACTTTTTCTTTCTTTCTTTCTTCGTTATATACAGAGAATAAGATAAAAAAAAAACATACCATACCATACTAATAAGAATAACACACACATAATATAGTGCCAATCATAGAACGTATCACTAACTTTCTGTCAGAAGAAATTAATGAATTACAAAAAGAAAAAATAATCACAAAACGTAATAAATTATAAAAAGAAAATAATCACAAAAAGTATCAGAATCCCAGGTTCGAACCCGGTACTATCTGAAACCATAAGGACTTACAGACGAAGCGCTTACCGCTAAGCTACGAAGCTTCTTAGCTAACCTAACAAAATAAACAATCTGTAGCTAATGTTGTATGACGTCAGTCGTCGGTTACGGTTCAAAGGTAAAGTAATTCTGACGCGAGTTTAACACTTTTTACCCATCCAACGCCGCTAAAGAAGTTTTCACTTCAAAAACTTCCGTACTAATATAATAAATTGGAAAGTAACTCTGTCTATCTGCTAGATAGGTTTTCACACCTAAACCACTGATTAAATTTTGATGAAATTTGGTATAAAGGTAGCTTAAACTTTGAGAAAGGACATAGGCTATGTTTGACATACACGCGGGTGAAGCCTCAGGCAACTGCTAGCTTTTTATGAAGTCTAATGTATAGTGACTAAACGACATTGCGAAAAAACAACATCATCGTTATTATTCAATAGTGTCGACTCTCGAAAATTATACCTAAATCAAACGAAGCAAGTAGCAGTACAGGAACCTTTATTAGTTCAACGAACCAGTTATTATAGAGACTCCAATAATTTTATCGTATTCAGGCACCCATATCATCTGAGCCGTTATAGTTGATATATAACTGTGAAAATAAATCAAGCTTAGGCCTTTGAAAGTACAATAAACCTCATTTTTATTCCGAAGTCATAAAAATAAGATAGAAAACCGCAGTAAGAATATTCTGACGTCCGTGTGTGCGTCATAACCACGATAACATGTATGTTTATCATTTAAAAAGTCGGCCACATGGCTATGCCACCGCTATGTTCTGAGAAGAAACTCAAGAAACCGCTATTAAATTTAAAAGTGTGGCTAGTTCAATCGTTCTCTTGCAATTAGTGTTCTTTATCTACATTTCTCGTTGATTGAATGAAACCTGACTTTATAATGACTACAAGAATAAAAAAAACGTGCAATATAAATACAGTTGATAAATATTCAGAACGTAACATTATTTCTTTTGTCAGAGTAACAAGTAAGTTTCTACCAATTCCAACGATCAACTGTCAAATGAAAGTTGATGATGTGGATATGTGCACACATTTCTATTAGGGTTACTTGAGTAATACCTATAAACCTATAGAGCGAGTGCACAGAGCAGAATTTATTAGAGATCTAATATTTCCAGTGTATCCACATTGCGTATATCATGCATAAGCACAATAGTTATAACTTGTCGGCAGTTGGTACGTGTGTGTTTGAAGCATCTCTTATTTTTTTCATTGAAATGTCGGTTTGCGGATAAAATATCTATAAGAGTTCACTACCGCAAACCGACATTTCAATATAAAAAATAACATACACGTAAAGGAGGACAAAAGGGCAGAAAGTTAAGCAATTAACTTAGAGCACCATAATGAGTACTATTTATTATAAATAATTATTGATATATTTGTAGCAAAACTTGGGATGCAATTGAGAAAAGGTCAGGATGAGGTTAATGGCCTTTTTCTAATCTCTTTCTCTATGCTTTTCTGCGCTCCTGTCGGTGTCGAGTAATCGCCAATGTTTTCTTTTATTATTTTTCCTTCAATCTTTGAACTTCCTGAAACGACGGGATTTATCTTTTTCTTTATCTGTTATGATCTTCTTCCTCTCTTTCCTTTTATTTTCCTTTCTACGATATTTTTTGGCAAATAATTATAAAAAAAAATTGTTATAAAAATAACAAAACCAACATTTTTGACACTGCCCGTTTACAAGGTACAGGTCAAATTAATTGTTCGGCATGTTTACATTGACGTTTAATTGCGCGTGTATCTGTGATACAATGTTAAGCATACAATGGAAATTGAATACGACTTGTTTGAAATCTATATAGTGGGTGACACGTGAGACGTGACACAGGGACTCGTACATTAGACGCGAATTGCATATCTCTGGACATGCCTAGAAAATATATTTATAGGAAAACACTACTTTCGTACGATACACTACGTTCGTACGATCTACATTTTGTGGCTGTCAAAGGTTAGATTGATTTGTACACAATGCTTCACAAACCACTATATTGCTGTTTTGTTTTATTGAAAGATGTGATAGTGGCAGTAGCGGAAGTTCTTGGGTGTAAGGACAGAAATAGGTGACGGGCTGATGTCTCCACTTTATTTACACTGTGGGGAGAACGGCCTGGGTATGTGGAGTACTATATTCTCCATCTTCATCATTATATCAGCCGCACACAGTCCACTGTTGAACATAGGCCTCTTCTATGAACTTCTAGAACGATCGATCTAAAGCATCCCGCATCCAGCGCTTCCCGGCGACCTTGCATGATAGTGCTATAATATATATAGATTTTAAGTTTATTTCTGGGAAAGTAGAAGATAAAGGGAACGAAGCGCAATATCTATTCAAACATGCTGTCGATATTAAATGAGAAAGTAGTACCAACTACCTCGTTCGGGCCGGTGGAATCATAGGTACAGGAAAGGGCATTGCTCTATCATACTTCTTTCACAACATTGTCACTATTTTTTTATATAGGTCACGTCAATTTGTCTTGCCTATGGTACGCTAAAAGGCAAAGTCTCAGGAAAGAAAGTCACCATTACATACATATACCATGTTAACAATGGTGGCACTCAGCTTGAAGGTCTCATCAGATGCTTTTTCACGTCCCGCTTAAAGGAACCGGGACTGTAGGAAGAAGGAAAAACGTGAGCTGGTAAGGAGTTCCAGGTCTTAATGGTGCGACAAAGAAAAGAGTCACAAAACCGCTTGGTTCTTGAAGGAATGTTCTGCACCGTATGTGGGTGACATCAAGCCCAGGTCGTGTTATATAGATAAATTCACTATTTATACACTACCCGATATCCAAAACACCTAAATATTCTTGATACGGCTCTTAAAACGATTCAGGACAATAACATAACAGAATAGGTCACGTCACTATAAACTTAAACATGACGTAACCACAATTCCGAATACTTTAACGTTCACATTCAAAAAGCTCCTTTAATGAAACTAATCGATTATTACAGCTGTGAGCTTCACATCATTTCAATTAATTTATCTACTACACGCCCGATAAAACGAATGTATAAATACTATACGGGGCAGGTTTTAAAGAGGACTAGAAACGAATCAAAACCGGTCATTTCTTCTATAACAGGTTATAATACCAGTTTTAAATGAAGCTAGATAAATTGGATGGGATTGTAAATTGTTGTACTTACTGTGTACCAAATTTGGACCAAAAATGTTTTAAGCAGGAGTTAGGTATTTTTGCCGTTATTCAATATTTGGTGACCAGTTTATTTTAATTGCTTGAATCAGCATCTTAAATTTTACGTTGCGATCTAGGTCTACCTAAAAAAAAATTACTTAAGACCATATAAAAAATGTCAAGTTAGTGTGTAATTTTTCTATTATCAATTAACCCACTGCAGTCCACTGCTAGTCATAGGCCTCTCCCAATGTGCGCCATTTCTTACGATCCTCCGCCTTTCGCATGCAGTCCGTCCTAGCCACCATTCTCAGCTCATCTGTCCATATGGCTAGGGGGCGTCTATACGCTTTAAAAACTCAACATTTTATCTAAAAACGGAAATTGTACACAGAGCAGTATACAAGTATCATCAAAGCATTATAAATCTATGCTTAAAATGCGTCACGATATATTTTTGGCCAGCCCACGCCCCTTGGCACACTGTCCAATTAAATGAAGCCTTCCTAGAAAGCGCAATATAATAAATAATTAACAGAGCCGTAGTTGATTTTTTCTGATATTGGATTATCTGTTTACTAGAGTTAGTTCCGATTCCCCTCGTTCTCGATTCCCCCCATTTTTTAGAACCGAAAACCTTTCGGGGGAATCGCGACTTACCCTTTTGATATTCTTTTAGGTACATATTTATTCTTTCCCTACCGTTTACCCCGCAGTCACAAGTTATGAATTCGAGTCCTGGGCTGAGTGACATAGACATACATTTTTCTATGAAAAAATTAATGTACCTTCCTACCTAGTAAGCAATTTTATACTCGCGTTCAGTTAATTACGTATTTAACATAATACATGCTGAAATATGGACGTATGGCAAAAGTTCTCTTGTCTTCCCATGCAAGTTAATGAAAGTTCTCTCGTCTCGTCTTATATCAAGTCATTACACGGTTACATATACCACAGAACTTGCAGCTTCAGTCTTCAGTCGACTATGCTGTGAATGTGGCTTGCACTTAACTTTCATGAATATGTACAATATGATATAGAAATTGAACACATTTGATATGTGTGTATAATCAACGACAAAAGTAGCTTAACCAATTAAAATTTATTAATTACGTTTTATCTCTTAAACCTCTAATGAAATAATTAACTTAACAAGAAATATGTAACTTAGTTTACTTAGTAATCTGGAAATTACCTCATTATTTTGTTATTATTGGTATTCTATAAAGAGGGGTTTTTAAATGTTCTAATCTTAATCAACTTTTGTCATAGCCTGTACATAAAAAATTGATACATTAATTAAATTAATGTTATGAATTATTTTGTAAGCATATTCACGCTCAGAGATAACCTACACGTGTTTGCAAACGAATTTAATAAATGGCACATAACACGTTCACCCTTTTGAGGACGGTTCAGTAAAAAGCAAATTAATTACTGTGTCATAGCGAGCCGTGTGAGGTGTGCTAAACTGGTAAGTGGTTAGGTCTCGGGGACAAACAGTTCCGTGTGGATAACGGTCGTGACAGTTCCACATCGGTTGGGATTGGGACCCCGTCGGAAAGATAGCGACGGGCGATTTTAGGTGACGAACACAACGGACAATACATAATTAATATTTTATGAATCATTGAAGAAAATACTAGTCGGTTATTATTCATTTTAAACCGACTTCTAAAAATTAAGACGTTCTCAATTCGGATGTTTATATTTTTTTTTATGTTTTTACGGGCATAGTTCCATCGTGTGTAGACGAATTAGCATAACTTTATTTTTTGTTCTTGATATTACAAAATATTTGATATTATTTAAGGAGTGTAAATGAAATGCACAAATGTAATGTTAATGACTAATGATGAGTAGGTACGTATGTATTTTATCAAGAAAACCTTTGGCTGAAGAGATTTCATTTTTGCATAACTGGAGAATGACGTCTCTGAACAATGACTTCATTCAGCTATAAAGCAAGTACTCAAAAACTTTCACCTTCAAATATTGCATTAAGGAATATAAGAAGAAACTATATTACGAGTACCGTTCATCGGCTTGTTATGTGTTACTGTACGGTACAATTACTGTGAATTACCTCACAGTAAAACAAAACTTTACCTGTTCGAAACCAGGCCTCCTTAAACGAGTAATTTGTTGGTCTTATAACCGAAATAGACCATACATAAATCGCTAGTGGGACAACTGCTTTACGTCGAACGTGTGCTGCGGCTACATGAAGCTATTACTTACCAATACGGTATCTTATTGCAATACAGAGAATTATATTATTACTTAGTCTACCTAATAGAACAAATAGAAGAATAGGACCACACTAGCTCTTCTTGTGTTCTTCATCCGACAGATAACTTATAGTTTAATACAAAGTGCTCGAATTTCTTTTTATACCACTGAGGAGGCAGACAATCACACGGTCCCCCTAATTGAAAGCGGTTACAGTGGCCTACGGACGAATGCAACACCCGGGGAGTCACACTCGTGCTGCCGACCGTGTAAACACAGAGTTTCTGTGCCGTTAGTGTAGAAGATAGAGAATAGCCTCTGGTCTTCCCACTGACAGTATAAAAACTCTCCACTACTCGTTCTGGCTACGCTACTCACCGCCGGGAACACAACACGAGTGGACACCAATAGGCGGTAATAGGATCGCCCCATATTACGTGGGACTATATCATAGTTGGCACATAGCAATTATGGGTGCTAATAGACCTCTGCCTTCCCTTTCGGAGATTTACATACGTGATATATGTATGTATGTAGGCTACCTGCTATATTTATCTAACTTTATGAATCGATTGACTTATGCTCGTGGCTCCGCAATCGATTGCGATGAAATATTTGACGGACAGCCTCTGTGGAGTGGCGCGGGTTCGATTCCCGCTCAGTGCAAATGTTTGTATGCATGAATGTGTATATTTGCATTTGTCTGGGTGTTTCTATGTATAATATATTTTTTTGTGTGCTATGCTAAGCATGGGTCTAGATAGCGTTGCGTGAAAAAATGTAGAATATTTATTTATTATTTATAGCTTTTGCCCGCGGCTCCGCCCGCGTGGATGTCGGTTATCGCGACCTATGTCCCTTCTCAAGGTCTAATCTATCCCTATACCAAATTTCATCAAAATCGGTTCAGTGTTTTTGACGTAAAAGCGTAACATACAGACAGACAGACAGAGTTACTTTCGCATTTATAATATTAGTATGGATTTTATAACAGAAAAGCTTCAACCTAATGATATCCATTCGTCGTTTTTTTAATACCGCTTAGGTCGCAAACAAGCACATTGCCCACCTGATATAAAGTGGTTACCGTAAGTTTATAAATATCTGTGAAGATAGGAAAAATACTGTAAGGCAAGGATCGCGTGTTCGAATCCCGCCTAGACCGATTCAATATTTTTCCTATCTTAATCAATTTGAATATTTACCATGCAAAATGCTTCAACATATTATTCAAAAAGTTTATAAATACTTGATCACACATACATAATTTTGAGGGGAATTGGCAAATTTGCTTTTATTTATAAGCTGTAATTTATTATAAACAAACTACTTTGCCGTCGAAACTAAGTATGTATTGTGGTAAATGTGTTGGCACATTGGACCATAAACGTTGACACATAAATAAACTGAGCGCTGTAACATTGTAGCAGTTTACATGAAACAAGATTGTCGTAATATGTAGCTGTTCAGAAACTACCGGAGCGATTTTAATTAAAGCTACGAGGCCCTATTTGATATTCTCGAGGCATTTTGGCTTGGCCCGCCTCACCCTAAAATTGTCAAAGATATTATGAACTAGATGAGGAATACTTAAATAAAAATATTTATGTAAAGTAGGTTTGTATCAAAATTGATAACAATATTAATAACATTTTTTTTTTATAGGACACGTCAATTTGTCTTCACCTCCCCTAATGGTAAACTGAAGGCAGTCTCAGGAAACAGGGTCACCATTGCATACAAGTACCATGTTAACAATGGCGGCACTCAGCTTGACGGCCTCATCAGATGCTTTTTTACGCCCCGGGACTGTAGGAAGAGGGAAAAACATGGACGAAGTAGTCGAAAATCAATGTATAAAAATGATTGAAAAATCATTCAGCAGTTCAGATAGTTCGTAAGAATAGCGGCAGACGGCTCTACCGTCACCTCAAAGAGAGAAATTTGGATTGGTTCGGGCGTGATCTGGTAGCTCCGTGGTCAGAGGCAAAAGTCGCGAGTTCGATTCCCGTCTGGATAACTTCATATTTTAAACTGAAGACTTTGCATTTTTCAGGAACAGCCTCTCTAACTTGAAAATCGTATGTAAAAATTTCTTTTTGTATAAGATTGTCCATTTATTGAGGCAAGCTATAGGTTATGTATCATCACGTTACTACTCAAGGAAGCAGAGCAGTAATCATAAATGTCAAAAAATCCGAGATTTTCCTAAAATATAAAAAGAAAAACAAATCACAGGCATATATGAGTTAAAAGAGTTGAATCGGGTTCGAAGTATATTAGAGGCGAAATCAGGGAGGGCCAGCTAGTCTCCCATATAAGAGATTAGTTTTTTTTAAAGTAATTTGTATATTTCAGGGTACTCATTATGTAAGAGCGTGTCAGGCAGTTTTACTGTGCTAGTACACGATCTAGCTTCAAACACGTAAATTGTACATTTCGAAGCTGATAAGTGTAACAAACATGGTCCTGGTTTTTTAACTATAGAGGTAAAATAAGACTCTTTCCTATTGAGCTCTTGGAGCGTTTTCACATTCATCCGATATCGGTGACGGACGCCGATAGCCGACATCATGTGATGTTTTCAAATTTATCCGATAAAATCGGCCCGATACGGTCACAGACTAGTTAGGGATGCTAGGGATGAAAAAAAAAGGAAAAATGACAAAAAAAGGGTTTTTCGACCTTATTGACATGACATAGTACCTATCGAGTTTTTTTTTTCTTATATTCGTGATCAGCGTCATCAATTAACGCGAGCGTAACAAATAAAATGTCAGTAAGGTCGAAAATTGCTTGCAGTCGCTATTTTATTCTTTTTGTTATCCGATATCGGACCAACACAGTGGTGTTGGCTCCTATAACCGATATCGGGCCGGACAGTGTGAAAGACAGATACATATGTCATATATTTGACATCCTCCGATATCGGATATCGAACAATGTGAAAACGCTCTTACAATGATAAAGACAGGGAACACATAATACGTTTCTATCCTTTGATGTTTTTTAAATGCGTCGTTCTATTTTTACATTTATTAACACTGTTTTATTGGAGATGGTCAATTGATTGCCCGTGGTAGGAGATTCCATGGTAAGAAAGAATCAAAGAAAATTGGTTTTTATTGCGGATAAAAAGGAACACATCATTAAAGGAAAATCTAAAAAAAAGGGATAAATAACAAAATCAATCACCATGCCAAAATATCGATGGACCTGCAGCAACTCAGGAGGCGACCATGTCCGAACTCCAAAACGGTTCTCCTATTATCTTTTCTCTATGGTTAGCTAACCGTCATAATCTTATATATTGTTTCTAACTTGGTACGTTAGTTTGCATCTCATGTGTAGGTAGTGAATATGTCTCTGGGCACACAGTAGACAGGAGCACTGGGATTAAATGAGACATACACGGATCGATTGCACTTCACCTTACCATCGGCCTGGGTGTAGTCAATTTGGCGACTTAAATATAAAACTTAGGTAAGTACATATTTCTACTCCTAAGCATTATTCAAGTTCATCCACAACAACATCCTTTATTTCAAAGCCGATTCTAAAAACAACATTTATTAAGCTTCTTTAACAGAATAAAAGTTGTAGCCACAGTTCAAACACAAATATAATTTAAATTCATTATTATTAATATCCAGCAAAGGAAAAGAAGATACATCAACTGTGATGCGGCTGTTTTCCATGAAGCGACTACCAGATGACCTTCACAACCTCTATTTAAACTACCTTATTTAGTCGAGATAGCATTCTACGTATAATTATTGTATAAATTGCAAAGTGTATGGAACCAATGCATGTTATTGTATAAATTGCACAAGTGTATGGAACCAATGCATGTTATGTATGCTAAGGTGAACATTGTGGAATATTCGCCGAGCACCATTTCAGTATTGGAGGGAAAAATAATCAGAATTTTATATCTTTGTTTGTGGCTCTGTATCAGTTTCAGAAGCAAAACAATCACTTCCTTTATACGTGATTTAGTTATGAATAGGAACAATACATTTTCCTTAGTAAATGTGGCGCCTCGTGCTGCTAACCGACAAAAGTATCCACGTATATCTACTTTATCTTTCATTAGAAAATACTCATTCATACAAAGCTTTTGATTTACTACTTTCATTACTTTCTAATTATTCTAATTATTCTCTCTACATAAGACACGTTAAAACGCGTGATTTCAATTCGACAAAATAAGATATTATTATTATTTATTCAGATAAACAAACAGTTAAATAATGTTGTTAATCTAAGGTTTAACATTAACATAGTTGCAATTATATAACCTACAGCGTTATCCACATGGTATTAGAGTAGTATTTAATGGTTATACAAAAACCAATAATGATTTTTACAGTGTCTTAGTACAAATAAATATGTGACCATAGATAATTAGTACCTACATACTAAACCTGATTTTCAATTAGTTGGTTACAGTTTTTAAGTGAATTAATTTTTTTAACAAAGAATTTTAAAACGTGTTTTACGGCACAGTGACTATGTCCAAATGTATATACCTACCTATAATGTATTATAATTATCGACAATACAATTTAGAGGCGCACGGATCGTATAAAAAACTTTGATGTCAGACAGATTATAGGTAATAATCTGTCAAAATAAAACTTATTACGTTTTTGTGAAGTTATTAAATCTTCAGGATCATTCATACTTGATTGCGTACCCAATTAGATATTTAAATTTTAATTTTATAATTTGCCGTAATTTGTGACATCATGCGTTTTAATAAAGTAATTTTACTAAATCCCACGTAACTACCTACCTTGTACATACTCAGTACCTACTTAGATTAGAGATACTTCTTCAAAATTTGTTATCATTCGATATGCTTTCAGGCAATTGCAATTCTATTACTGAGAAAATCTGTTAAATATAAGAGTAAATTAAAAAGCAGTGGCTTGTGTTGTGTTGCTTTTATTTTGATAGCATGGAAGTAAGGAGTCTCACTACGAGCAGGGTACTTAAACTGAGCACTTTCTACTAACAATAACTCTTAAGTTTTAAGTTTAGTTGTGATAGTTTCTGTGAACATAAAAACTTGGTCCTCTCTGTAGTGATGTTTAATAGGTTATTCACCTATATATTTACAAATACGCAGAAAAAATTACGCTTTTTTATACCACTTAGGTGGCAGACAAGCACACGGCCCACCTGATGGAAATTGGTTACCGTGGCCTATGTATGTGTGCAACACCAGGGGCGTCACACTCGCGCTGCCGACCCTGTTAAAACAGAGAGTTTCTGTGCCGTCAGTGTAAAAGATAAAACAGGACAAGCTGGCAAAAACGTTCTAAAAAATAAAACGATACAATACCTCATTCTTCAATTATACATGCCTTATATATTTTAAGTATCTGGACTTCTTAATCTAGGACAAAATAAGAACGGAATTCACAAATGAATATAAACGCGTGAAATTTAATTAAAACTATTAATTGATTAAAACTCGAGAATTCAGTTCGCTTGAATTCGATATCCATTGGTGCAAACCAATTTCAATACGATGAAAGTGTATTTAAACCATCAGAAACCACTAAAATTCAGAATCATGTATTAGATAGGTACTACACGGAAATAGTTTGCAACCTCGATTGATCGGTGTTTGCATATTTGATTGGTTTGACCTAGTATAGAAATATATAAAATTATATATCATATATGGTATACACATACTTGTAGGTAATACTAGGCATTGTTATTTGAGATACGTGAAAAAATATCCAAGCTCTTGTTGTGTCCAAGAGCCTTGGCGTAACAAATAGCATTGTATTCTGTAAGTAGCTTAATATCTTTTTACCACGTACAGTTATGAAGCAAACTAATACGCCAGTGGTGACTTAAAACATAATTTCTGCTTTAAAATAGAGATCTAGGCTATCAGATTGAGAGAAAAACCCACAAAATTGGCAACAGTGCTTGTGTGCAATGCATTTCTTGCAAGTCCAAAATCTTATAAGGGGTATGATTTATCTGCATGTCGTCTAAATATGAGGTATGTCTGCAAAATAGTGGATCTACTGCCAAAATGCGGTCTCGAACGATGTCGACGGGGCCCGTAAAGTTATTTCTTCGTGCATGATTACAAAAGTAACCTAGAACGAAGAGACCGGCAGAGCTTTTTACGAGACCTCTTTCTCTTTATTATATGACAAATTCTACACATGTGTACAATCAAGTGTTAACATTATAATATGGCACCCGTATTACACCAACTCGAAACTTACATAGGTATATGGTACTAATACTTTAAGTAACAAGTACAACAATAGTTGCTATTTATATGAAAAAGCCCACTAAAACTGTCACCGACGAATTCAACTAAGAAGTAACCGTTCATAAAAAAACCAATTTTAATGGCTTCCACTCGAATTTTGCAGTTAAAATTTAATTTCAACGGATTGGCATTAATACCGTGGGTAATTGCCTTTCGGTTGCGATAATTACTACTTTGTAAAGAGAAATATTTGCTTGAATGTAGATGGTAAGCTTATTATTAACTGTCATTCAAGGGCTTCTTAGTAATTAAATGTTCTTAGTATTTATCAGCTTTCATCTGAACTTAGTATTTGAAAATAAAACAACAGAAACATGGAAAATGTTATTAAAATCGGTAATTGATAATCTTTTCCGCGAAAATTATGAAGCCGAGGATAGTAATCACTGTGCTCTTTATCTTATATGAGGCTATTAAAAAATAAATAATATTATTTCATCATCATCGTGCCAATATAATATAGGTAAATATGTTTATTTCGTGTAATTATAAACGAACTTTTTATTAGCACGGAGAATTATTGGAAGCGATTTTAAAGGATAGGAGAAGAAGAACAGAGTTTGGCGCCATTGATTTGTCATGATTTATTAAGATATGATTATTATGATCTACCTTCTCCTCAAATACCTATAAACCGAATCCACATCAAATTTCAGCTTCCAGATTTGTTGTCCTAAATTATGACATTGACAGACACATTGGGCTGTAGATAATTACAGTGAACCACCAACTACAGCAACTCAATGCCATTGCTGTTCTATTTTGTTTTATTCAGAGCTAACGTTACACGCGTATTATTATTGTGCTTTCCACAAAATTCATGAAATAAAACGTAATGGTACGCCTTGGCAGTTAAATGAAAGTTATTTTTAATCTTCGACATGCGAGATGGCAATTGATTGATTTATTCTCGTACTGAATTCAATTTTGTTTTCAGTATCGTGTTTAGTAAGGTACGCTGTTACGTAGGAATTAATTTGGAAATGCTCATTATTCATAATCCATATCGTCTACAACATCTTTTTTTACGATTCACGGCGGTATACCGATATTAGAATAGGATAAAAATATAATTTTATGTTGAATTAAATTCTGATAAGAATTTAATATTGAATGAAATTCTGCAAGTAACAGTTTCAGACCTAGATGCTATCTTCTGCTTCGGTGGATGGCTCTATTCCAATAAGATAAATTGTTACAAAAATTTTCAATATCAGCATGGAGTCCGGAAATAATGGCTGATTCACGTCAAGTGGTCTCCTATTACGTGAAACTGGAAACATGATTGGTGAAATTCACATCCGCCTACGCTTTACGAATGTGTTGCTTATATATTTATTCATAAATCTATTTTCATTTTCATTTCTTTCCAATTTAATTTCTTTAGACGTAGAAAGGGACTAACTGGTATGTCTGTTTTACATACAGCCCATGACTAAGTGCCCCCTTGACAGAAATAGGCTCGCTCCTATTACGTGGGACCGAAAATCATAGTTGACGAAATTTGGGTGTTAATACACGTCTGCCTATCCCTTCGGAGATGTACAGGCGTGAGTATTTGTATTTCGTTTAATTACAATTTTTACGATTTACTCACTTTCATTTTACTCCGAATCGTACTTATGTTATAGGACCTGGCATCTTGCCAAATTTCATGAATAAGCACAGCTCAACCCTATAAGTTTTGATTTCCTTGTGTATACATGCCTTAAAATGCTGCACAACTGGCCTTTAGAATGCGGTGACTTTGTGTGTCCCATTGCGTGTTGAAATTTTGGTTTTTCACAACAGACCTTGATGGCAGACCTGAGTATCTGATATTAATTTCAACTGAAATACCACGTGTTCTTGAGAAAAAGGTCTTGGCTGCGGATAGAGGGACAATTCAGTGATCTTTCTGATAAAGGTTTCTATATTCATTTTGAGGCACAAAACCCCAGCAGAAGACATTATTTGCAGTCGAAAATACGAATTTACTGCGGTATTCTCGTTTGCAAATAAAGCATAATAGGTATGTAAAGTGAATTGAGGACTTAAAGTCGCTTAAGAAAATAAGAAACAAGTTGAACAACAACTTTCGTGTTGATGACTGCGTCGCGTCTTCTTTTGTAAATGTTGAGAACAAAAAAGAAACAAAATTATCACGCAAATCGTATCAAAGATCTAAATGTCATAAGAAGTGTAGTAGTTCTTATAAGGCTAATCTATTCGTTACTTACTTTTTGATTTGTCAACTTAATTATTATTGATTTGACAAAGCCTTTCTAAAATTTATGTTAATACTTTTATTAACATAAAGTGTCAATTCTAATTATCTTTCAGCAGGTCTAACAAGACTTTCACATCGTTAATGATTCATAATATAAAATATATGGACCATTTTATGTATTTTCATATAAAATTGTTAAATATTACAAATCTGAAATGAGAAAATGAAACATTAATTTGGCATTTTTAGACTTTGCAGGTCTTATTGATTGATGAGTTTAGAAAAACTAAAATTGAATCCTACAATACCAATTTAAAAAGTATGTACTGGCCTCTTGTTTGGAAGTTAATTTTCCAGTTTCGTAGTTACAGAGTGGGTAATACAACTCTGTGATTGTTTTATGCAACAGAGTAAATATTGAGTAATCTGTGGTAAAACCTGCATCCGCTACGAAAAAGAAAGTGTAATGTAGTTTCTTGCAAGCAAAGATTTTAAAGGTTTTATTTCCTTATTTAATCGTCTTCGAAATATTTTATTTGTAGCAATTTAATGACAATGATCAGTAAAAATTACAATCAAATTGTAGTTGTCAGCACTAATAGTTTTTGAACCCTAGAGCGCTGTCTAAGTTGGGACTGCGCTATACCACCTCAAAAATGTAGTAAAGTAACCCAACAAATACGTGCCATGTAGTAGAAGCTAACCCATCGAAACGTGTCATGAATAAAAAATCTATCGCTCTATCGCAACAGAGGCTTGCCACAGTTCAGTCTTTTGTCTAAAAGCAGCGGTTACTGTATAAAAATTAAATGGGCAGTTATGGCCAGGTTATGTACTAGTTGTCAACTTTATAGCAATATGATACGATATCTTAGCTACGCACAAGCAGAGCTAGCACCTCTATACATGTACCTAATGACGACACGCCAATAGTACCGTAAGAATTCGAACTGAAGCCGGTTTCGGCAATTTACTGTTAATTTTTATTTAGACTGCGTTCTTGCATGTTGGACGGTGAGAAAACGAAGAAGTTTCTCAAGACGTCAATAACATTATTTTGTAATATGATGCTTTATAATATAGCAAATAAACAAGTGAATCATTCAAGCTAACAAAACTACTTACCAGTCTTTACTATCACATATATCTAGGAGTCATAACCTCAATAGGATGAAAATATTGCCATATTTGTTGCCGTTCTGTGCAAATTTCACCAAATTATGATAATGCAAACAAAGAAAATGTCAATACACACGTTAAACGTTCATTATGATGGTGACAAATAGCTCTCATATTTATTTGAGTTTTTGGTGTACAGCCTGGAAATAATACATTGTATGATGTGGTCCCTAATTAATGTCCCTCATATGTATGAATCTCGTATAGTCTGAATCGCACTGAACTAGCTATATTTATAATCAACAAGTCCTGTGTTTATTGTACAATTTCAATTTGTGAGTATTCACCAAAAGGTAATAAGTATCTAATCATATTTAGGGAAGCTTTTCATTTCATTCTGGAAATGAGAGTCGCGTTCTGAGATAACAATAAAAATGTGAATTACAAAAAGAGTTAGTAAAACAGCGGTTTTTAAATTACATAGAGCACACCAAAAGCTTGTGTAGATGATGATACGTTGTCCTCATTGTTGGGATTCTACTGTTAAGTGTAACAAAATGAAAGCTCTCGTAATTTGATTGTTTGCTCTAGCTGTGAATGCAGCATCGTAACTTTAAATGACATCCATACTGTCATAAAATTGTCAAGTGGACGTTTAAGTGCAATGGCCACAAAAAAATGGTCTTCTATTAAGTACATTAATTTTGGAGACCCAAAAATATGTTTTAATGATTTTTTTGTCTACTTGCCTGTTTATGCGAGATAGACGTAAAAACTGACGTGCTAAACGAACTTTGATCCTCCTACGTAAGTTTGATGAAAATTGGTTCAGTAGAACCGGAGGTATGACCAAAAGTCGCAATAACCTACCACACTGGCTAGTAAAGTAAATCGAACTCTTGTTAGCCATAATAGTGCACTAACATTCGCTACGTACGTGAGTTACACTTTGAGGTTGCAAGCTGTTATAAATTCAAGCGCATCAACCGCAGTAGCCGCCTTTTATGACAGAGATAACAAGGAATATTAATTAGGTACTAGCTGATGATAAACATAGGACCAAGGCTTTCCTTATGAAAAAAAACCGCGCCTAGTACTAACAAACTACTTATCTCAAAATTACAAAATATAATATCTAATTGTTCATTCTTAAACCGTAGTGAAACGACAAAAGACTAAAGTCTGCTTCAAAGCAAATCAATAATTCATGAGAACGGGCTTATTTATAAAGAGAAACAGATTTTGAAAGCAAATTTAAATATTTAACGATTATCTTTCCTTTTGTGAAGATTGTTATTATTCTCAAAATTCTGGAAGCAACATTAAAAACAAACACCTTGTTTATCTTCCAAAATGTTAGGTCGAGGTGGTGAATTAAAGTTAGCTCTCATTAAAGACTTTTTAAGAAAACCTTCAATTAAGAGTACGCTGCAATTTACATATCAAATTGACACAAAAATTCGTATTCATTGATCGTTAATAGGAACTTTTTCTGTTCAACTTATTATGAGAACCTTGTGGTAATATTTATAAAATGTAATTTACTTAACAACTCATTCAAAAGCATGGCCTTGTTACCATCTAAAATATTATTAACGCATATTTGAATTGGCTGCAGGTAAGAGGGTACACCTTACTTTTATTGTACGTTTTCTAAAGCGTAGTCCTTTGTGACTTCTCTTCTCTACCTGTTCATGAATAAAGACTCACAGAAACTCGAGATTTCGTAAAAAGTATTCTAGGTAAAATTGTGTACCGATGTTGTATTGTAAAAATCACAGTATTGTTAAATATCGAAGCGAAACCAATTTGGGACAACCAAATCAAAATGGAAGGTCACATCACATATTTTGCTTCACACAAAGTATTTTCGATTCGGATATATATTTGATATTTATTATTTATTTACCTATTGTTTGTGCCGCTAGACGGTGCAGGATTTTTACAGATTAATTCCTGAATGACATAATATTATAAGTAAGAATTTTATTTAATTAAAAACAAATGTAACCTTCGTAACCGTGTATCCCATTTTAATTACTGTTATCAATATTGGCAACTAAACTAAACCGTGTTAGTAATTTCCTAGGACGAAGTTTTGTCATTACGTAGATTGGATTGCCGCCCTAATTGCCCTAATTCTGACTATTGGCAAATAAACTCTACATATTTGAAATTTTTAAGTTGGAAATAAACATTGAACCGATCAGCGCAGAACGCATACTAGACATGCGATTAATTTACAATTTAAGTACCTACTGTGTATATTGTTTTCTTAAAGCAAAGCAAACAAGGACTTCTATTGAATGACCCCTATTTTGAAAGCAAATGTGAGTTAGGTACACATCCATTCACATGATACATTCGTGTGCATAATAAGAATAACAATATGGTACAGTAGATGGAGCGTCAGGAAACTGCCAGAGTACATCGATGAAACGAACTAAGACTATTATAAAAGTAAACATTTTACTATGCCTAAATTATGAAATGGCAGCATTGGTTTTATGAAGCCGAAAGAGACATCAACGAAAACAAAATTGTAATTTACACAGTAATTGAATATCTATCTATGTAACTTGAAGAGATTGGCAAATAATATTATTTTATAAACAAGAAAGTATGTAATCATTCTGTAATAATAGTTGTCACACGTGTTGACCTACTTCAAAAGTTTTGTTCAGATAACAAATTTGAAGTGTCATTAGTGAGAGAAACAGCTCTCAACGTCGCGGCTCGTTGTCGAGATGGGTGCAATATTTGTGATCGTTTTTTGCTTATCCGGGTCGACATGTGTGCTGAACGTAGGGCGATGCCTGGTAAAAAGCTAACATGTGGCGTGCTCCTTGCTCGCACCGCTGCCGCGACACATCCGGGACAAAATCCGCTAGCCCCCACTCATCAACTAATAGTTAACAGCTTTAAATAAATTTCTCGCACCAGTTGAATATTATATCGAAGGGTAGGGTAATGTAACAGAGATTCGTAGAATTGTTATTGATGTCAAAATGTTAAACGCAGACTATGAATTAATAAAAAGTACTGTAGGTCAAAAGGTACAGCGATCTTGAGCGAACTCATCAACAATAGGTCTGTGCACCCACAAAAAGGCGAATAATGAAACGCACTGAGGACAAAATGACTGATGAATATTTATAATATTTCAAGCTTACCTAGCACTGCCTTTCTCACGGATGAGGTTTATTACTCGTTTCATCTTATTCAAGTGTTAGTTTCAGATTTTATTAATTCAAGATAAAGCGCTGAATAGGTACTTACTTGCTCATTAATTTTAATGGAATCCATTACTATTTATTTCATCTTACTTTCCTCAAAAGAAGTAGAACTTCAATAATAAATATGAATAAGGTGCAAAAGCTCTTATGATGATTCATGTAATTTTGTTGCTACAAGTTTTTATTGAAGCGTAATTTACAATTTTATAGGCGTAATGTTATTGAATAATAAAGTTGACTTTAAGTTTCTATTAGCAGTGTATTTTTACTGATTATATAATATTCTTATTTACCCTTACATAACTTGAGGATGCATGTCTATCACCTTTTTAATTTAGAATTGTATGTACAAAATTCAAATGGTTGTGGATTTGATATGGTCGCACCTTCGTCATCAAAAATAGATTGTAAACCTTGACAGCTAGCATATGGCACAGTAGTCTGGCCACTTTATGCTCATCTATAATATAGAGAACGTATTATGCATGAACAGCGGCCGTCAGGTAAGTAAAACGATCACGTTTCGGTGCGCCTGCGTCGAACGCACACAGCTTGACTGGCATGCAGTTCTGCCAACATAATAACATTTATTTTATTTTCTGTAAATGGAACATTTCCAAACAAAATAAAATTTTAATAAAGTCTATTGATTATGTAAGTAAATAAAGTTTTTATTTAGATTTTACCTATTTATACCTATGAGAAACTGTAAAAATAGCCTAATAAAATTCAGTGCTTCCCAACCAACCAAAATTTGTGTATCTAAACCCTACTATACTCTTATATTATTTCTTGTACAATATTTTTACCTAACAAATTACTGTAAAATTTATCAGTATAGGTAAATAGTGATTTATTTTGATTATGGTACAAAAATCAAATCGGTTAGTATAATTTAATTACAAGTCAACAATTGTAATGTTTTTAATAAACGTACAGAAAGTTCTTTACCGGTGTACAGAACTTTCTTTACCTACATCTCAACTTAACTTGTTATGCTGTTGGCAGCCCTGTTTATACGTATACGCGATGTTGCACGGCTACATTCACGAGTAAAAGAGAAGGAGTTACATTTGTAGGGAGAAGGGACAGAGATAGCGAGGACCGGCTGAGCAGGTATGCGACGCGGGCGCCGCCATCCTGCGTATACAGAAATCACAATGCCAGATGCAACGATCGGCTGTTTACTGCCCCAGGTACCTATACAATATGGCGTTAAACTAACTATCTACATGAACAAGACAAAAGTAATGTTACTGCGTTAAGTAAAAATAATAATGCAGATTACAATTTGTAACAAAATAACAAATTAAAGATAATCTAGACAATTTGGAGTCGTATACAAATAACAGGAACAAACAAATAGAAGGACAGATAGACAAAAAAAATACTTTCAAATTGTTTTTTATTATTGTCGACTATTTATGTAATAAAGGTAGTATCGATACTCATATTGATTTCAAATAAGTATGCTATTTTTGATATTTACAAATAGATAATTCAATTTAATTCATTTCTATAGTGTTATTAATATAAATACCCAGAATACATTCCTACTTGCAAAGCTTTATAACAATAATTAAATGATTAAAATTTAGTTTCAAGATTTGCTTATTATACTTACAGAATTTATAAAGTATTCAAGACACTCTGAGTGATAAAAATTGTATATTTAAATTATACTTAACTCTAATGCATAGAGCTGATAAGAATAGATTTACCTAATCTTTTACCTGTATTTTATTACTTGAACTTGACTTCCGTCCAGTGCCCAGGGTTAATGCATACATTAGTCTATTTAAGTCAGTGCATTCCAGCCATCATATTCTGTCGTCCGTGATTCTAGCATACGTTTTTGTAAAGAGATTTATTATTTCTTTGTCACTAGTCTAGACATCTGTCATAAAAAATGGGCTAAATTCCGCTAGTCCAGTTTTACGAGTTGCTATAATGTTATTCTTTTGTTCGCAATTGTGCTTTTGTATAAAATAATGGATTTGTTGTTATTCTATCCATACAACGAATATACTTATCTTAATAATAATGCGATGCGTGGGCTGGTTGGCCTTAAGTGTTTAACGTTTATTAACACTAATTCTACTCCACTTTACTTACACTTCTTGAAAACGATATCATATAATTTTGATAGTTGCTTAAAATATATCTTCACTATCTTCAAATTGAATCTATTTTTATGACAAGTTCATTTGCTTTTCGCCTTTTGAGCGTTAAATTTGGGGATGATTAAGCGATTACAGGTTTTGTATATTTCTAAATAAGTATGGAATTTATACTTTCTTTTCTCTTGTGCTCATTGGTTCTTTTCTGTTTTAGTTGTAAATTGCAGATGCAAGTCTAATTGTCTCTAAATAATACACATAATTCTTTTATTTATTAGGTATTGTTATTCTGCCTACTCCGGAGGGAATAGGCGTTAGCGTATGTATGTATAATTAATTATGTATAACTAATCATGCACATATGCGCACATTTACAGAATTCCCAATTATTTAACCATTGTATTTCAACGTTTAGCTGTTTTAATTGAATCAAAATGATGTTCAAAATATCACGATGTTAAAATTCCTGAAACAAGCCCATTTAATTTATAACAATATATCTGTTACAGTAATTGTTCGTTTTTAAACAAGAACCAATAAGTTTTGAAACAGGGATTTGTTTCACTTTGGTTATGATACTCTGCATAGTAGTTAATATTCCACTTAGCTCAGTTTTATTAAAGTTTTAATCAAAAGCTTGGAGCTTGAGCAAAGCAAGAAAAGCGGTGCAATTGAATTGCTTGGCACTTTGCACCACAGCGTTAGGACGAGGGGGTAAAACCTCCCTCGGTTGCCTACTATGGGTTTATGACTATCTAATAGAACAAACGATTTTATTCCATTTTTTAAATATACTCACTTAGAACTACATACAGCATGGGCAAAACCATTTTTTTCAGATTCGATAAGGCAATAGTCCAATTTTATCAATCTGAACGTATGCGTGTCATTTTTTTTTGTTTTTCTTTTTGGAATAGAATATAAGCAACCGAAATTACTAATATTCCCTCTAACCCCTCCAACTAAGCTAAATTGCTTGTGCTAGGAGTAGGTTCACGTCGGTAGTGGATTTGAACCCGAGACCTCTCGATCGTAAGGCCGACTCCATAACCACTAAGCTATCGACTTAATACCGACGTAACGTAATTTAAACAAGCAAATAAAATAAATAAAAATAAAGAATAAAAAAGCCTTTTATTTCATGCATTTACAAATGAAATTAACAATAATCTTATTCTTTATCTAATTTAAAATGTAATATAAATGTGTAAATAATTAAAATGTGAAAATAATTTCAGTGTAAATAATTCGAATGTACAGATAAATTTGAATAATATTATTATTGTTTATTATAATTGAATTTAAAATTAATAATGAATTTAAATTAGTAGTTTTCTCCATGGACCCCTCTCAGGTGAACGCCTCCTCCAAAGATATCCATTTATCCCTGTCTTTTGCTACTTTGATCCAGTCCGGTACAGCGACTTTCCTAATGTAAACAAGTAATAGAAACTTATCTATTTAAAGTTAAGCTGTTTTTATTAATAAAAAAATGTATTATCATCCGAACTATACTTAGGTGTGTACCAATTATTAGATCATTCAGTCAACAGGAGGGGGGTAAAAAATGTAAAACACATAAATTGTTTTTTTTTTTAGTACCTAATGAAATAAATATTAAGTAGTAGATGATGCCTGCGACTCTGCCGGTTTAATGCAGTCTACCTGTTTTCATTTCCACCAGGAACCTATTCAAATTATAAAAGTCTCCAATTTGCTAGTCCAGGAAATCCTATTTTATTATTTGTATTAAGTATGTCAAAATTGTACAAAAAACAGTAGGTATCCATGTACTAATCAAACAATACAACCTTATGGCTTGCACACTTGCTGCGCTGCAACGCTGGATGGCGATGGCCAGCCTTTGCTGCAGGAACGATCCGGAACGAGAGTTACCGGTCGCCTCAATAAGCCTGTGCCCAATTTTTTTAATAAGGCTTCGATTGATTGACAATATATGTGAAACGTTCATCGATTTACGCGTGATTTAGTAATAAGCATCCAAACGTACAAAGACCTTCACAAACTTTCATATTAATTACTAATAATATTGACTTGGATTAATTACTGCATTCTGTAGTCGAGAATTCGGAGTTGGAACAGTTTTAATGACTGGGGCTCTAACATTTTCACGCGCAGCGAAGCCTTGTGTAATATTTAGTTCGCTAGTTGACAAATTTCCTCGTTTGCGGTTTCATCAAATAAATTAATTGTGGACATTATTAATTCTGTACATTTCATTAACTACCGAAGTGGCTATATATACCATTTCTTTTGTTTTATCAGAACCGCGTTATATAAATGTCAGACTGGATTTTAAATTGATTTACGTTATTCAATGAAATTGGGAAGCACAGTTTAGGTTAGGTTAGTTTGGGTGTATATTTAAAGTAAACGATTTCTAGTTACCCTTTACGAAGTTCATAATTCTATGTTACGCAATTACACAGTAAAACATTATATTCTTAAAATTATTACGATACTAGTCCATTGCCGCCTTCTATTGATAAAAGAAATATTTTTAGGCAAATAAAATACAGCTTTTCTAACGTCCCCTCGTTTTTGAGCCGGGAGATAAAATACTGTTTTTTTCTTTTGTGTAGGTTCAGCTATAAAATAATGTTGATTTACTGTAACTAGCCTGTCAACTACAGAAGTTAAAGGTTAAAACGACAAAATCAGTTTCTTTTTTTTTACTTCTAGCTTCGTAAATTTAACTGTTTCGGTTTTTATGTTTCCCGATACATGTACTGCTTCGTAATTAAATGCTAGTAGATATAATTACAATAATTGTATTTTATTTGAAATCAGTCTTAAACTAATCAATAAGTACTATGTATCTATATTATTAATAAATGTCTAGATGTGTACAAGACTGGGTAATTTGAAATTGTAAAGTAAAGTACATTATACAAGAATCTCTTACAGGTTCATTAAAATGAAAATTAACGTGCTACTTAAGGCCGGGTGCAGTAATTTTTAACATTTTGGAACACATTTATCATCAAGCATAGCAAATTACACCAAATAATAATCATATTCATAAAGAAGGCTAACGAGGGACGTGTAAAACAGAAACATGATACATCATACTTACCTCGATAGAAATTAAGCGTCAAGCAGGACTCTAAAATGCTCCAAATTGCTATTTTAAACACGTTTTGCACTAAGACGACTATATCAAATTATGTTGAAGTTTACATTAATTATAAAGCACAAAAATATCTAGGGACTGGTAAAGTTACGTTTTATCACGCAGATATATTTTCTTCACAAATCTTGATAAATCCTCTAAACCGCTGCATTCAAGCTCTCTCGGCCATCTCTCTCTCCTGAACTTTATATTAGGTCGTTACATATGAAATTGCCGAAATTTTCTTATAGATTCATGAATTCTTTTTACCTGTAATTTAATAGCTATTGCCATTATTTAAACTTTGTTTGAAAGTTGGTTTCAAGATTTTACAACTCTGTATTAAATTTTGTTTTTTTTGCCATTTGATAAATTAAATTCGATCTTCAAAAGCAGTACTTCGTAAATGCTATCCACTTTGATGATACATTTCGTATTACTTTTTTACAGCTTCAAAAATATGATAAAAGTTGCTGTTAGCCTAATGTTGTCTCATTCATACACAAAAAAAAAATCATAAAATTTGGATTTGTCATTCCTAAAAAAAATTCAAAGATGTTAGTACTGTAAATTGGGTTTCCTGAAATTTCTTCAATAAAACGGCAATTTTATATACAGTAACGACCTATTATTAGCAGTGCGAAGAGTACGGACGTCACAACAACCCGGCCTTAATCATGAGGTTGGTAATATGTGAAATTTCGATCATTGCGCAGGACATGTGGGGAAACATCTCAATAGCAATATGGACGGTCGCCATCTTAAAGGGTCTTGGGAATTTCTACTTAAGTGTTTTCTCCATAACCATAATTACTTATGGCTTATGTTCAGCCATCCAAGCACCCAAAAAGTTGTCGCATAACACTTAAATATATTTTGTTAATCTTGGAAAGGTTCACATATCCAATAAAAGACGCACTGGTAATTAGCAATATCAACTCAAAACTCTGTCAAACTTCATTACAACAAAACGTTGAGGTTACAAAATTATTCAATTCTTCTAATTTGGTGATAAAACACTTAAAATAAATAATAATGTGTAACAAGATTAATAAGGCCATACTGCATTTTTAAATAGGCAAGTTTAGTTGACATTCGAAAGAGAAATAAAAATTTCTCGTAATTTAGGAATTAATGATATTTTCAAGTAGGTATTTTTATGGTTAGGCAAGCTCGTATGTGCGAGGTGGGGACAAAATCTAGAGCTCAGCCTTTGGCTACAGAATGAATAATAAGTCTTTGGCGCCAACAGTAAAGCAGCGTCGAATACATAATGCGAACCCCGTAGCTTCAGTGTGAAGGCAGTTTTACTAACGGATATTTCACACGTGACACGGAACGCAAATGTAAGTAGGTACGTACACATATAAACAAGATCGCATAACCCGAATGTGATTAAGTCCCAGCTTACTAACTTTATACATTATTATTATATTCGGCCTGAATGTTTTATTCATACGACATCCATTGGAAACTAAAGCCATCGAATTTGTATAGCCAAGGTCATCGGCCCAAGTTCAGAAAACAAGATTTTCTTAAAATGAAAAAACGACCATGATTAGGCACATTGTCTTAGAAAAATGATCTCTTCAGTTATTTTCTCGCAAACTTTACTTATACCTTGTGAATCGGGAGCTTAGTGGTGAAGGATACGGCCTTAAGATCGAGAGGTCCCAGGATTCGAATCTCGGCCATTGGAGTACCGACGTGAACTCACTTCAACACAAGCAATTGCCCTGTGGCCTATATTAATAAGGATATTATATTCGATTGATTGAAATCATACAATTTAACCTGTCAAGTGAGTAAATAATAGACACAATAGGTAAACAATAGACTCGCGGTGCGATCGCACCGCTTGGGATCTTAGACTTTAAATTCCATTTCTGCACACTGTGAATATATTTTATAGAGAATGGTCCGACGAGACAAGAATTTCATAAAACATTATTCTAGCCCTTAGACCTTTTCTTTGATCACGTTAGTTTTTACGACAGCTTTTCTTACCACTCATACTTCCCTCGGAACTTTCAACAACCGTAGTTCTTCTAAGTGTTTCTTAATTGTGTTCAAGTTTGCCTCTTAAACAATTCCCAAAAGCGACATTCCAAGACTTTCTAGCTGAAATAAACTCAAAGTTATTCCGCTTAACAAATTTTGTAGATAACTTCACCAATGCCTTTTTAAATAAATTTCGAACCTACACACTTTATGTGTTTGTACTTTAGGATTATAATTAAATTGAAGAAATATAATGATTTTTAATGTAATTTAATATACTTGGTCTAAGGAAATATCTTCTTGTGCACAGAAATGAAACGATTTTCAATTTTAAAATAATTGTCTTGATATCCGGGATAATCTTACTATGCTTTCGAAAATCATATTTCTGTAATTACAGCGTCTATCTTTTACTTACGGGCGGGTGATCTGCCTTTTTGCGGGGGCCATTTCACCCAATTCCCCTAAGGCGTCTGTCTTTTACTTACGGACGGGTGATCTGCCCTTTAGCGGAGGGCATTTCACCCAATTCCCCTAAGGCGTCTGTCTTTTACTAATTTATCCTATTAGGTTGCTTGTTTCAAAACCCCACATAGATGGAAGAAATTGAAGGAGAAGTTTACCCCGTGAGTTACTACCTAGGTACAATACATTTCAATGTTAGCGGCTACGTAGTTAAAGACCTCGCCAAGACGTCCTATGAGACAAAATTTCCTATACAGAACCACTTCATAATTTAAGATTACTATATCCACTCGACTATACTTATAACTCCAATGAAATACGCAGCGTCTGAGTAAAGCAACTCTAAATGACTTTATTACTTACGCACATTGACCTTATTCCGTTATAAGAAGAACCAAAGAGTAATGAGAAAATTTTGTGCGAATGAGATAGTGGGAACGAACAGATAAGACTCAAACACCTATTGTATCGGAACAGTGGTGTGCAAATAACCGTGCCGCTATTGTTTGCCCGACGACAAACAATACACGTACAGAAGTACCCACTTACATATGTAGTGTCGGTGCAGTTACTGGAAACTTGTATGAAATAATATGGATCACATCACACGTATTTTGAGCCAACAAATAACGATGCTCGACTGGAAATTTGTTTTGCTTTAGAATTGTAACAAGGACCCATTTGAATGCAGTAATAATAATAATAAGAAGAAATATAACTACCTACATGATTTGTTTCGAACGGGTAAAAGGAATTTTGATCAAAAAAATTAATGTGTGATAACCCTGGTCTTGCACACGTCCATGAGCCACGGTAATTACTTACCATCAGTTTGTTATTTAGTAAAAAAGAATCAAGATATCACCCCAAATTTTTATGTTTACGAAAGTACCTAAGTACTGAATCGACTTACTTTCCACATTTTAAACAGCCGGGGTCTAGAATATTGACATCAGAATATCCAGTTCCGATCTCTGGTTGAATATATTACGGCGAGATAACATCAGCCTCGTAACTGAGAGGCCGAGGATTCGAGGAGCCTATTATACAAACCTTTATCTTTGGTATAGGATTTTAACACGTCACGTAGGTACATTGTATTAATACAACTAGCTGTTGCCAGGGGCTCCGCCCGCGTGATTTCCTGCACTGCCACGAGCCACAAGACCCGATATTCCCGAGATATGTAGAATGTACCTTATGCGCTACTCCCACCGTAAATCTCTGTGCTAAATTTTCATCCAGGTTAGTCAGCCATTCTTGCGTGAAGGCGTAACAAACATCAACACTCACACACCAATCAAATTCATTCTACCATACTTCCACATGTATAATATTAATAGGATATTATGTGTGATTCTGTTACAGGAGAAAGCATTACTTCTCTATTGTATTCGTTTTTGTACTACCGTCGTCGCTACCGAATCTTTCCTTCCGGTATTAATCAGATTTATTTGTTGTTCGTTTTGGTCAAAATTAAATGTGTTACGTGTAGACATTAGTGTTAAGTTAATCATTATTTTCCGAGTCCTACTCCTCCTACTCTGTTATCTATTCTATAATTTTAAATACTTTAAAATAAGACTAAAGATATGAAAGTAACAAAAGTAAAAATTAGTAAAAAAGAAATCCAAATCTACATGAAAAAAATTGCTTAACATTATAATATTGAACGTATTTGTTAATCAACAGGTACTTAACAAAATGTCTGGATAAATCGATTTTATAATAGTTGTTATTTCATGACTTGGAACGGTTACAAAATAAGTTATCGTGCGTCATGCAATGCCAACATAATTCAGTTTAAATGAAATCACCGCATAAGCCAAGTCGTCAAATATCGTCTGCAATAAATCTCAACCAAGCTGTAATGTACGTCATGTAAAAAAAAAACTGGGCACAACCCAACTCTTTTCAATAAACATTCTTTTTTCACCGAACCTTTTCCGTAAAGAGTAAATGAAAAAACCGCAAGGAGGTACAATAAAATACACCAAAAAGTATTGGGACTTTAAGGAAATAATAAATAGGTAGACACTGGTAGGATGGGTTCATTGTTCGAATCCATTAAAGCGTATTAATTTTCGACCCGTAGCTTTACTTTGACAGGCTGTTTATTATCGTCACCTTTGGCCGGATCTAATTCATTGTTTTAAAGAAAAACAATCTAGGTAATGAAAGTACCAAAATTGAAGTACCTGGCTGCTTAAATGGAACCAAACCGCGTTGTATTTGTGATAAGCGTGCGGTTAATTCCTACGCGAGGTCTAGTATTTTGAGCAAACTTTTGTTTGCTTTTGGAATGGCTTGCAGGCAGCTTAAATATGCGCCGTGCACCGATATTCAATGCAGGCGCCAGAAACGCCACTGTTTTATTAGGTATAATATATAAATGTATAGGTATGTGAAAAATATTAACGGGTGTTTTTATCTAAAACTATAGCAACTATAGGTATTTTTTCCGGAACTCGTATAACGAACTACCAGTTTTGGGAGCTGGATGGTACTATTGGTAATGTTTAACAGTTAATTTAAACGTTAGTTCCAAATTCCTTCATTTAGAGTAGTTACTCATGGTCGTCATTGCTTGGGAATGGTTCTATTCAAGAGATTAAATTGTCCAAGTGTTACACCAACAACACTTTAACTGTACTTGCTATGTTCATAGAATTGAATAGCAATATGGGGTTATTGCAGTGAATGTTTGAAATTGTGTAAATATTCTTGTATCACGAAGAGAAACAAGTTGAATAAGATATAATATTATAGTCGATATTTTGCGGCTGAAATTGTTCGTCCAGATGTCAGGTGGTTTTGGCCCTGAGTATCTACTTATAATATACATACCTACATTCTTCTTTTCATATTAAATATCATTGCTTACATTATATTGAAGAAACATACCTACTGTTTTTACCAAACCATTACCTAAATATTCCAAAATAGGAGTACTGTATACGTTTCTCTGTTTCATATGTCATATTGTTTTATTGACCGCCTTTCCGCCCTAAAATTCATGTCTAAACAAAATTTATTTACAAGTTCGACTTCACTCTTCCTATCTTATGCGAAAACATGAAACAAGGAAATGTTTATAAAGGTCAGCCGCTACTATTTTAGGGTAGATTTATTCATGTTGTAGATACTGTATTTATTTATTCAAAAGCTAAAATATTGAAGTGTGACCGGGACACTACTTGAACCCTCAATATTATTCAAAATATAAAGGTTTTACTAATTCATAAAATAACCTTCAGAACATAAAATATATTGAACCTTACCTGACCCAACAACGCACTACCATATAGCAGGCATATTTTTGTAGGATTTGTAGATTGATTCATTTTATAATACCAAATCCAGTAACATAAAAGTTAGGTACATTCAACAAACCACGCACGGACAGACAGAAAGTATTTTATATTTTACGATCGAACAACTGAAACGTTTTAAAACAATAAACTCGGGCAAAAATGAGTAGGACTCACACAAACATACTTTAAAAGAAGTTACACTGTTAATGCCTTTTAAAAGACCTTTTAACTGGCATTAATGGGTACTTATATTAAAGCTGTTTTGAAAAAGGGCCACAGGGTAATGCTTGCAGTTACAAAATATGTATTACCAACTACTTCCAGTTACTCAAACTTAAAACCCTTACTAAAAGTATGTTACAGTTAGTAACCAAAGGCTTTTACCACTGGCAGGGCAGTTAGAATTAGTGCCTCAAGGAAGAAATTGATAAAGATTTTTAGTGTGTTCACAAACTTCAGGCTATGAATCCATTCAAACCAATCTTTTCACCGGGACCAGGCACCCGAGTTGGATGGAAAGGGTCCCATGCTGCCGCTCTATTATGCATAAGCCATATCTAAAAACATTGTTATGCCGCCATCTTTTCGATCACATACCTCAGAAGCGATATCAATTGTTAAACTTTTGGCTCAGAATTCAAACGGGGTGTCCGAGAAGTTAACGTCGACCGTACTTACGATAATGACCTCAGGCAACTGAATGTACTACACCAGAAAGGCGCCTTAAAGCCAGATAAATAAAATCTTAGATTTCACCCGTTTGTCTGGATCTGGTAGTCATTGCTTGTATTGCTTGCCTTTTATTGCCATAAAAAGTGTCAATTATATGCTGCCTTCACGATCTCGACTATTTTTAAATATGGAAAGATTTAATGGTAATGGTACCTTTTTTTTAACGTGTGGAAACCCGCACGGGCTTCACCCCATCGGTGCCGACGATGGGGTGGGCGTGTCGGAATCGGACCGACTAAAACCACACGGTGTCCTTCCCAAGGGTCCATTGCCGGGCACCCCGGGTAAGCCCCCGAAAAGATAACCCCAGGGTTACCGGCGGACATTGGCGGCCACCGCGGCCTCGCCTGGTGGGGTCGGGTTTTATCCCGCGTCGGTGAGCTGGCAGGCGTGTGTAGGACACACACGAACCGCCTCCGCCACGGCCTGCTTCTGTAAGGACGGCGAGTCGGCCAACTGCCGTCCTCAGGCCCTGATCATGGGGGTCGGTAGTCCCGGGCGTCCTCGCCGCAGACTGCGGAACTCGGGGGGCAGGGTTCTCTCCCGCTCCCTCTCCGCCGCTTCTTTCGAGCGCATTACCTACTCGCAGAAAGAGGCGGCGGCGTGCCACTTGCTCCCGTCGGAGACCACGGCCCTCACCATGATCTCCAAAGAAAGAACGTCCACACCCATGACGGCATCGAGATTGGTAATGGTACCTAAACTAACTTTTAAATTCTCGCGTTTCATGATATATAATTAAGAGAACGGGAATGAACGCGATCATGGTTTACCTTTTGATTGCCTGACGTATCGACCAGGTTACACCGGCCGTGGTCACAGGCTGTAATTCAGGCCTCTTAATTAAATGGATCCAAAGTATTATACTCTGTAAAAAGTAAATATAGTTCAATCTGTATATGGTTCGATTACTTTGTTGTTAATAATTGTACCTGAGGCCTTTCAGGATTGGTTTTAAAAGGAATTGCGAACAATGTAAGTAATGCTTAGATAATTGAACTTGCCCTGTGACATTATTATTGATTAGGTACAGCTAACAATGGGAGGCGAACAAAACAGTGTGTGTACTGTACAGTGTGTAAACCAGGGAGTAGCAGAAAGCTTAGTAAATAGGGAATTCTGGTTAAAGACTATACCTCGCTATTATAGCGCTAACGCTCACTAATACATATAATCTGTTTAACATCTAGTTAGATTATACTCAATATGTTTTCAAACCATACATTTTTAGAGCATAATAACAGTTAAAAGTTAAATTAATTTTTTGATTTCGAGGCATACAGCTTGTGAATGTAAATCAGACGATAATCCTGGTAGCACTTTATGATACTTTTTGTCTGGCCAACGTTCCAATTGAATGCACCGATCGTAATCACAGGTGGAATTTTATTATTCCAAATTCAAATATGGATGTGGTTCGAAAGATTTACTCAATTTAACTCACAATGAAAGCGTTACTGCACCATAACTACATACTTCTTTAATTATCTCGATATGGATTAACATGAAGTATTTTCCTCGCTACTTACTGTCGCAGTAACGGTGGAAACAAAAGTTAGATGTCGAGAATGATACGGTCTTTGTGATTTATTGTCACGTTAATATCAGTAATATTGTTCCTAAGTGAGACTTCTGTATGAGATACGATGCCTTATTCTGTGGAAGAGCAGTTTCAGACTAGCGTTTTATACGCGCGTATAAACTTGTTTTTGGAAGCGCATGTACTGTTGGCACTTGCTCATCTCGTACAAGCGTGGACGCGCTACTAAGCTCGTATAAGCACGAGCCGCAAAAGAAACCTTCCTCCATCAAAAGTGCTGAAAGACATTCGAAAGTAATTTTCATTTAGAATCACTTCGCAGTCCTGGGTAAAGTGTACTAAAGTGACCGGTTCTCAATCTTGATGCAATAACACCCAGCATCTTTTTCATTGAATAAGTAACGGCGAATAAATAACACAAATAGTAATGTTTCTTTGTCAGAATCCATGTTGATACTGACACGAAAACACTACCGGTTCGAGCGAAATCGCCGAAATATACTCATTTACGCGAGTTCGGTTTTTTGAAGCGCGTTATGTAGCGCTCGTGTAAGCGCGTATGCTGATTCGACCGTATACGCGCAGAAAAATACACTAATCTGAGACCTTCCTAATAATAAAAGAATGTATTGTATTAAAGAACTATTAACCATTCTGAGCCGTATCATCGCCCTCCAAGTCTTTGCCTAACTCAGTGGGGGTCGTATGGTAACCTGCACCGATGATTTAAGGTATTCTCCAGGGCACGGAATTGTGTACACGATAGTACTGAAATAGGAAAATGTGCTGGAGCTAAAAGAGTAGAGTATTTGTGCAGATGCAGACATAGGCGTTTTATAACCGCGGTAATTTAACCACAAAACAATTCTAGCATGCGAAGTGGGAGATCTAAGAGCCCGTTATGTATGGTAGTCATGTCTTTTATGCTGTGAGAAGGCCCATATCCACAGTAAAGGAAAAGTTTAAAATAAAACTTTATAAAGATCATAATATCTATGGATCAAGAGGCTTACAACTTTATAATACCAGCTTTGTTTTCTCAAGTTTAGACATCCAACATAACAGATGACTTAATTCCTTTTAAAGTTAATATCTGTTGTAACTAAAACTAACGTCATTTTACTAACCCATTTTTATGTTATTATTTGCTTTTGACACATTTTATTAGGAGTACATAAAATGTGATTGGCAAAGTTTGTTAAGGAATATAGGTCTTATAGAATAATCTTCCAAATAACATGAGAATTATTTGACTAAATTTATATGTGAAACTAGCTGTTGCCCGCGGCTCCACCCGCGTGGATGTCAGTTATCGCTTGTGTTGAGTCAACGCTATTGAACATTAATTTTTTCTAAAATAAAAGTAGCCTAAGTTACTCCTTATAACATAAGCTACCTGGCAATAAAAGTCCCGTCGGTCCAGCCATTTCAGAGATTAGCCAGAAAATACAGATAAACAGACAGACAGGCACAATAATTGTAAGAAATGTTGTCTTGATGTATGTACCCGTATTATATTCATATGCATGTACTCGTAGTAAAAAACCGTTATTTTGTAAACAAATAGAAACTCCAATTTTATTTATATGTAGGTATGTATGTATGAATGTATGTATAGATTATGTCAGTAACTAAATAAACCGTGTTATTGAAATCTGTTCATATTATGGTAACTAGCATTTTCAGATTTTATATAATCCCCTTTTTGCATTATTGCATAAATCTTACCTGTCAAACGACCCATAGCAATTTTATATAGAATTCTCTACATGTTTACCATAGCTTCCCTTTGCAGAGCAAGCCAGGAGGAAGCGAGTTGTTGGAGCTCCTTGCCACTGGGTGTGGGTACATAAAAGTCAATACTAGGTACGTCACGCGACACTGCTTAGTTGCAGGTGATTAAAACTGTTAGTGAACATATTTACTGTTGGTTTATTTGCAGTCACGTAACTTGAACACAATTATGTAAGTTTGTTTTAGTAATTTTTTGCAAAAGTTGGCGTGCTTACTGCATAATATCTACACTATTTAACGATATTTTTAACTATACCTACGATGCTTAACTTTAAAACTTTAATTACAGAATAAGGTGGCCAATACAAAAAAATGTGAATGGTACATGTAGGTTTATTTAAATATATTCTTCCCCACTCACGGAGGAGTATTCAGAAGGGTATTTCCTTACCTATTTTACCTTTCAATTTAGCCAATCAAGTCTTTGGTCTCCCGAAACTATCAAGAATTTCCCCTCAGGAAAATTCACGGACCTACTCTGCTGAGACGTTATTCGAACGCACAACGTTTTAGAGTGTGATGCAGGGAACGCAAATAGTATAAATCTACATTATTTATTTATGTACAGTCAGCATCATTAAAATGTTGCTAACAAAAGTACTCAAAATAATCTAAATACCAAAATACCAATTTTATATTGGTTATAAGAATACTCAAATAGTTGTAAGTGTCCAGAGTGGTCCAACTATCTTAACAATCGGTCTTCCAGAATTATGTCAGTTAGTAGAGTATTCTTATTCATATACACAATCACGCCGGTCGATGGTATCCAGTCAAGTATGTAACGTGATATTTTTCACTTTTGCTTATTGTTTTCTAATATAGATTTCTTTGTTCCAGAGCCACCTAGAGTGTCTCACGGGAACTAGGCATAATTGTTTGGCAGTGAAACTTCTAATCTTCGATTAGGTGTGTTCTAGTTCTCACACTCGACCGGTGGATGGCGCTGGTGTCCTACAGCATATTTCCATTTTTTTATAGCTCTCATTTATCATTTTATTTACAATTTAACAATAATGAATAAATGATACTTACTTTCTCAGAATTTGTGACATATTCGTGAACAAGTCATAATTATAATAAATATTTGTCGTACCGGGTCTGTTATAGTCTATGGTCCCCGTCAGCTGACGTGAGCTTGTCTATGACCGGACTAATGAGCTTTTTGCATGATTAGCAGAATTTTGAGGATTGTTCACGAATATTCGATGGATTCGGGTATAAATAGGCCTGCGCCGATCCTCAACGGAACTTCTATATCAATCTTCGTAGCTGTCTCTGAGTAAATAAATTCTGTGTCTATATCTTGTAATAAAATTGTTTGGTGAAAACTTCGTTCCCAGATATTCTGGGTCGCTGGTCTGAGCTCGTGTGCCCTCTGAATACGCTCTTCTCTGACATTTATCTACGGCGTGCTTCGTGGTACATCGGCTGCTGTGAGCCGTATACATCGGCGAACGGTCTACTCCGAACATCCTAGAGGCCATCCCGCAATCACCCAAGGCCAGTACACTGTCGCCGTGTACCTGTTAATGTGTAGCTGTAGTGCCAACCAGAAGTAAACGTAGTACGCTTAGTAGCCTGTACTAGAATTCACGTACCTTAAATGTGTAGCTAGTGCTATAATTCATGTGCATATTGTGTGTTCATCTGCCTATTATCTGTGCCTACTGTGTGTGTTCGTCTGCCCATACTTCTGTATTCTGTGCCTGTCTGTCTACTTACTTATCTATCTAAATACTCCATACTTCTGTCTACTGTGCTTTCCTGTCTACATTCTACTCTCTGTAAACTTCAACACTCTACTCAAGTCTGTCTACCTACTTTCATACTTATATTTCTCTGTTTTGTGTTTTTGTGTTTGTTAATCAAATATATGTGTGTACAATCCTGATAACCAGCTGTTTTCATTGGAGCCCTAGCTACCCTGTGCACGCACCTCTCTAGCTCTGTGAAAAAGGCGCCCTGGGAAAGAGTTCTCTGCAGCAGCCCCTGAGTGAGCCGGTGAGTACCCACCTGACTAGTTCAGTGGTTACAAGTATAATTTCAAAAAATCTAGACCCTTCTGGACACTTACAACTATTTGAGTACTCTAATAACCAATATAAAATTGAAATTTTGGTATTTGGATTATTTTGACTACTCTTGTAAGCAACATTTTAATGATGCTGACTGTACAACATACACGAACAAATATAGAGATACCTACATAGTTAGAGATAATAGTAGAGGCATTATACATTCTTGAACGTAATATTTACTACCAGCTGCAGCCCGTGTCTTCACCCGCGTAGAATTTTGAAACCGTTCCCGCAACCTATTACCGGGACAAAGGGTATGTGTGTTATTCTAGACTGTAATAATTACAGTCTAGAATAACATATAGGCTTTACCGTGTAATCCATCCCTGTACAAGATTTCAGCCGTTAGAGTGTGATTGAATAGCAAACATCTAAATATCTATATACATCTATAAACCGCCGCGTGGTTACCGGCAGAGTAGAATTTGGGCCACCCCTTCTCTTCCCATGTGGTGTCGTACAAGGCGACTAAGGGATAGGGCTGATTAACTTCAACATCAGACAGATATGTACAGCCCAGACTCAGCCTCAGATGCATGGCTCGAGTCAACAATAGTGCCCGGAATACGGCAATCACCCCCTATTACGTGGGACCGAATACAGATTGATGAAATGTGGGTGTTAATTCACCTCTGCCTAACCCTCCGGGGATAAAGGCGTGATTATATGTATGTATCTATAAGCTTTCACATTTATAATATTGGCAGGAAATAGTACTCTTTGCCAGAACTATGTGTGAAGGTATACTTTGCCCGCGGCACATTCGCTGAGTAACAATAACAATCGTTGTATTATAAACATTAGCATGGAAGACGTCGGTATATTTCCTGGAGATCAAACATTGCTTGTTGTGGCAAAACACTGGCGGGAAAATTAATTTTCGATCAGATAAGTAGTCTGTATAATATTTCGTTTGAATAATTCATTATACGTCTACATAACGTTGCTTGCGGCATACATGAGTTAATATACCTAAATAATACACGAAATGATCAATGAAAACAACTAGGTAAGTAGCGAGTTCCTCAAGATCGGATTTTAGAGGTGAATTTCTAAACGTTTTATAGGTTACTCCGTACTCGGTGTGTTTGCTTACGGTATTAGTGACGTTTATAGGGTAAGAAACTGACGCAGATTTCACCAATGATGTTTGCGATCAATAATAACTAGGTTGATACGTTTAACTCAATAAAAATCGATATTTATTTCAAAGTGTTAATATTCAATAACAATTATGTTTCTGTATAAACTATTTTTGTCAATTTAAAAAAGAAAGTTACAATTTTAAAAAATTTGTCGATGAATTCTATAGTTTCACATCGAATATTTGGTCTCATCATGTCCTTTTCTCGAAATGTCCTTTCTCATAATGTCCCTTTCACAAAATATGTGCACTACAGGATTACAGTCTTTATATTGTGATAGCTGCGCAATCCGACTTGGATAGGTTAGGTTAGAAGGCTAATGCGGGAGCGGAGCGGAGCGTAGCGCATTAAGCCTTCGTGGTTATTTTTCTTTAACCATGCAGAAAAGGACATTATGAGAAAGGACATTTCGAGAAAAAGGCATTATGCGATGAGACGGAATATTTAAATAACCTCTTAACTCTACATAGATCTGATTGAATGAAATTTTGAATCATTTAGTGTGCTAACTTTTCAAATCGATTAAGATAGGTAAAAATGAATCGCTCAGGCGGGACTCGAACCAAGACAGTTGTATAGGCGAATTTGGATTGCTTCAGGCGTAGCTCAGCGACTCAATGGTCAGAGCATACGCGATCTTTCCCTTACAGAGGGAAGGAAAAATTGCGGGTTCGAGTCCCGCCTAAGCGATTCACTTTTTCCTATCTTAATCTACATAGATCTATTAATTTGGTGCTGGTAACATTATGACACCAAGATTCGTTACTATTACATCGATAAGTTCGGTGACGGTGAAATTTTGCAATTTGCGTTACTCACCACTCTGATTAATTACAACGAATTATCTAAATCCAATAACGGTCATGGTGTATAAACTCATTTAGAACCAGACTCGACAACTGTCTACGATTGAATAATTCAGTGCTCAAAAAACTGACGGCTAAAATATAAATACATTTATCAGTTTGCAGCTGCTCGTTCAAAACCAAATAAATATATTTTTTGTTACGAATGATCAGTTATCATTCAGAAATACGTAGTAGCAAACTTCAGATAATGGATTTACAAAATAAATGAATAGATATTCGTATCACTGGCAAGGGTTTATGGAAAGCATAGAGTAACAGATCTGAGGCTTCAAAGTGCTAGCTCTGAGTAAAACCAAGATAAGCAGTCGGTTCGTACTCTGCTGAAGTACAAAATTTCAGCATAATGGGCATAATATTTCAAAAATACGGCTATAAAAAGTCAGGAATAAAAATAATCAAATTGGCGAATTTCAGTGAATCTTTGAACTAAATCGTGTACGTTTCACACAATGTTTTCAGCTACAGCATGTTTTGTTTTTAACAAAAGAGGATACAAGTAAACTGAGATGTAAAATAGAATAGAATATCGTGCTTAGTGTGACGTGTTATTACTTGGATTTAGGGCTTAACTTCCAATTCCAAATTCGAAGTCATGAGATTACCTCCGACACTATCAACAACAATATGTCAATGTCTCTGGATAGCGGCGTGGATAACTTATGAAGACTGTGTGTTATGGTTAGATCGACTTTACTCAAGATGTGTACAAGTGCACACATACACACGTACTCACTCACACACACATACGCACATATGCATACTTTAACGTTATTTGAAGGAAGACCGCCACAAACGTTTCACATAAAAGATAGAACCCTTCGTCACAAGTTTTTTCCTGTAAGTACCGAATCTCTTTTGAAATTTATGGCTGATAACTCCTATTCATATATTCCTGCTTTTTTATCTTTAGTTATTAGTAGAAAGAGTCAGATGTGGTTGGTTCGTAACTATGTACAATTAATATAATGTACGTAAAAAACTATTTATCTTAACTGAATTATCTGTGAAAAACACAAAGAAATTGTTCTGTTTCAAGCACTGATTGGAAAAATTCAATTACCGTTTAGTACGTGTACTATGTTACACTACTGATGTAACGCTAACATTGCGTTATCTTTATTTTCATAAGAACGTGTACAGACGAAAAGGATATAAGAATACAACTCTTCATATAAAGCTGTATGAAACTGTGTACACTTAGGTAGATATAATAATATGTACATGTACAGACAGTTAGCATTTTCTCTCTAGGTTGTTTCCCATTGTCCTCTTACTCGTAGTACCTACTTATAATAAAACGCTATTTTTTTGTCATGGCCTTTAAGCATGTATACTGGCCACAGTCCTTATCTAAATCTATATGTAGGTAATACCTTCATAATATTAAGAGCGTGCTAAATAATAGTAACAATAACTTTTAATGTAGCTAAAATATTTGTTTATAACGTATGTACAGTCGACAAAGGAGATACAGTTGCACTTTTACATACAACTTAATATGAAAAAGTATCTCCTTTGTCGACTATACCTGTACAACAACGTTAGCATCAGTTATGTGTACAGTCAGCGTCAGAACGATATTGACTACGTCTCAAAATGATCTTAATAACAAGGTATTAAGATCAATTCAAAATGTAGGTATTATTGTCCGAAATAAAGGTATGTACTAAATCAGAACATTGAGTCAACATGAAGAGGGTTAAAACCAAGATGATTTTGAATATTTTGTTCGTCAAAATCGATCTGACGCCGACTGTACCCAGAGGTTAAGAGAATCGAGGAAGGTCACAGGTTAAAAACTTAATTCAAATAAGCATAGTAAGTACTGTTCCAGATTTGAAACTGTTTGTGGGTTGCGGGTCCAATTTGGTTGGTTCTATCATTTTTGACCAACAAGTTCAGTCTTAGCGTGATACAATGTAATTATATGATCCGGGTTAATGAATTTCGAGATATAATCATTAAAGCGGCTTTGTAGGCTTAATTTTAAATACTTACACGATTTTAATTCCTTAGTCGGCTTCGAAGTAGAGTTATCGATTTTAATAATTATTCTCGCAATTAAATATGCTTCAGTTAGAGTTAATTTAGTGTGTTTTATGCCGAGAATAAATTACAATAATTTTAATTAAATATGGTAATAAATTATGTTAATGTTAAATGCGTTCTAAATCTAGGGTAGGTAGGTAGCCTAAATACACCCAAAAGTAACTTACTGTTAACATTTCAAAAGAATAAAGTAAGAGAATGAACGAGATTTTTAATCCAGTGAGTTTGAAATATCAAATTTGAAATGCAGCATATTAAAGTAGGGAATTGAGAAGGCTAGGCAAATTAAATATCGTCAATTACCATAAAAATATCTGGAAACGTATTTAACTATTGAACTTCATGATCGGCAAAATATATTTTATGTAGGTATCATATTGTACACAGTGTCTGCATCGTAGGACGATGCGCGCCTCCCCACACCAGGGTTGAGTCGGGGACCGCTTGGTCCCCCACTCCCGAGGAGGGCCAGACCGAGAGGGATGGTCCTGGGTCAGCCGGGGTGCGAGGGATATGTCGCAGGACAACCTCACCTCCGGCCTAGCACTACGACCCAGAGACGGCGTGCGGTTTGGTCGGTTCGAGTCCGACATAACCTCCCCCTCTGGCTCCGGAGGGGTGGGTATCACGTAAAAAAAAGTACACAGTGTCAATTGAAGAGTTATGTTATTTATTATTTACCTAACGACATAAAAATGAGAACATGTCACCAAGTTGACATACGCCCTGACTGGTTTTTGTCCCATCTCGTTTTGTTATAAAATATATCATATGTCATAGTGTAGTAGATCATTCTGCAAATCTCCCGTATTTCCGTATCACATAAATCTGATGTATTGCTTTATTGCCTGTTATGTACGGCATCAATATTATTAATGTTACCCAGGATCACAAATTCATTATGGACTACGATGAAATACACGATAGTGCCACCTAATAATTATATAGCAAATTTACCCATGACACAAGTATCAAGTTAACCGACATCGTTTATTATAACGATCATTTTCGTCTACCCCAATAAATGACTAATTACTCTTGTTCTCTAATGGTACACATGGTTTCTGACTTGTACCATTCTATGGAAATCATTTGTACTAACTAAATCTATATTAAAGTCATTATCATACATTAATATTATTGAACGACAAATTGCTGATATTATAATTAATTAGCTAATTTAAATAGTTTTGGGAATAATAGTGTAATATAGATTGCTAGTTGTTAGAATATTTTTATACGGTAAAGTTATGCCCGCGTGTGAAATAAGCTAATTGTAGATAGTTTATAACTGTACTCATTTTTCAAACAGGGAAACAGTTTACAACAGTTTAAGAAATTAAAACTGCTGAATATTCAGTTAAGTGCTGGTAAAATAGAAAATAAATGCAGATGACCATGAGATATAACAATACGAGTGAATCAGTTTAAAATTTTAAACTATAGAATATTTTTATAGTTCACGTAGCTATATAACACTTGTTCAAGGGTATTATTTAGTTTCGTTGCATATTTGAGGTTTAATAATAGTAGAGGAAACTCGTGAACTGTGCAAGGACTAAGGAAGGAAGCCAATGACAATGTTGTATCTTTGCCTGCCCCGGAAAATGTATGTAAAATTATACAGGTCAATAAACTGAGGTCGTTTACGAATTATGTTATTACTGAAGGACGAATGAAAGTTCTCTTATTGGTATCGAAAAAACCACGGTAAAACTAGTACGTAATTATTTTTGAGTTTGTTGTCACTCATTTCAACGAAACAACATCATAATAGATATAGTCTCAAGTATAAGACCTGTAAATATTAGGTCGCTCAAAAACGACTGCGAAGGAACGAGTTTATTTTCTTAAGGTTTATTTTTAAATAAGCAGATGGTTGATTATGGCCATTCTTAACTTGCATGAAACTCATTTATACTCTACTGCTATTAATGAAAGTTTCATTTCAATTATACAGTGATAAACAATTGTCAAGATATACGATGTCAAACAAAATTTATCGACAAACAATAAAGCGCGATTTTAATTATTTTACATAATTTTGTATGAAATTTACACAAACATCATAAATTGATTTTAGTTATCCCGCTACCATGGCTGCTGAAAGGTTACCGAAACATCGAGTTAAATGGAAATATGTAATACCAAATATATCACGATTAAATCCTTTAAAAAGTGGTTTTATTTCAATATATGCTCACCGGTACGGAACATTAAAACAACATTTACACAAACGGCGGTATTTAATCAGTTAGCTTTTGATATTATACGATAATCATGAAAAGAACAAATCAAATAAGGATTCATGATAATATATATCATGTACAACAAAAATGAGGAAAAACGTATCACACATATGTACGGTGAAAACAGAAATAATAGATAAACACAAGTAATTAGGCAACGTGTCTTGTATCACTGGGGGCAGTATCTGTTATAGTTAGTTAGTCCAATTATCCCGTAAAATAAACAGTACCTGCTTAATTAAGCCATTCGTAATAGTGTACTCGTAATTAGAATCGTACTATATTGATACAATAATTAGTTAATCAAAATTGGCAACACGTTGCACTTTATATAACTTTCCTAGGTACAATTTTACGTTATTTACGGGTACCCAGTACCCAAATGATGCATGAATTTATTTATCAGTTTCAGTCATAGCCACGTCTTTTTAAGCCGGGGCAAAACTGAAGGGTGAGCTCACCCTCATTGTATTAGAAGTTAATATCACCCTCATTTAGCGACAGGAGTGTTGGTTTATGATAAGTGAGAAACTATTATTCTGCGATAGAATCTTCATCTCCAGATCACTAATGTATTAGATGCGATTGAATAAATAGTTAATACCACTTTTTAATAGAATCTATTAAAAAGTGGTTTTATTAAAATGAAAACATAGTAGATACTTTAAGATATTATAATATTGTGTTATACATATATTGGATATACGAAAACATATGTGTATTGAATATAAAAGTGGATACAATAATGAAAAAAAAAATGCTTTTTAATATGGTTCAGGAACCTATACGAATATGTTTGATCGATGGGAAATTTAGGAGTCAGGCATTGACACATAAATAAATAAAAATACGGTAAGAGTCGAACACATTCACGTAAGAGACAAATACGAATGAAAGTCTAAAAACGTTTCACTTTGATAAAAGATTGACTAACTAAAATACACTGGTTCTAAGGAATTTCACACTAGTTAGAAGAAGATTTGCATGAAGTCATTACTATTGATCAGCTCACAAGTTTAAAAAGTACCTCTACACTATACCAAATCATTACGTCGATTACATTCACCGGTGTACTCAATGTAGATGAAGGAAAGCAAATAAATCTACATGGGTACCGAACAATAATAAGGATTTCCATGGCATATTACTCGTCCGTTAATGTAGCTAAATGTAAATTAAAAATTCTTGACTTTGCTTTGATAATGTCTCTGAAAAAAATGGTTATGAGTACTGATTTTAAGGTAATAGATATTGGTAACGTTATTAAGCTCATAAACTACAGGCCGAGGATGTAATTGAACTGCCATGTTGAGCTAAGCGATTCTATCGATTCTTCGTTTTATAGTAAGATTTGCGGAACTTATGTAGTTAATTTTACAATTAAAAGGCTGAAGCAATTGGGTCAGAAGTCTGTCTTCCGGCTTATATGTATAAGGAAATTAACTATTTTCATAAGGTTTATCACGGATTGGATTCGTATAACCCTATGAATTGAGAAATTTTAGTTTTTACATAGGTGTTTAGACATTGGTCCCTGATACTAATTGACAATTTAGTTACCAGAGTGGCTTATTTTTCAAATAATGTTGAAATTTAGGTACCTAATTTAGATTCTCTAACAAACCTCTATAGCTTGTAAGCCTGGTACAATTAGGCATTGACCACCCTATGGTATGTCAGCAATCTGGTTCATCAATATTACCGAATTTATCTCCGATTTTGGTTTATGGAATGGTGGTAGAAACGGAAAATATATGTTTGTACTACGTGTACCATTGTTATTGCAAAGCATATTTATTTTGTAAGATTTGTAAAGGAATACCCACGAATTGTAATATTGTTTCAATGTTGTGCCGGCAAAAATCTTACTCACTAGATATACTACTAGATACTAGGTAATATAATTCATTTACTACACGGAACGGGTGGTTCACGCTTGACGAGTGACGTGATGGGGTCACTTAATAGTGAAAGAGGACTGCCAGACAATCAGTCCCATGCAAACGGAAGCAAGCCCTCGCTGGCCTGCGAACCTATAATAAAAGAAAACGAGCTTCTTGTGAACTCAACTATGACGACGAAACGAACCGTTGGAAATTCATGGGGGAAATGTTAAAAGTATTATTGATTAAAGGGTTTGAAATTACTTCATCAATTTGATTTGTACAACATCATTACTTCACTACAACATAATACACAATTTATCTATTTAATAAGACTGTAAACTTAGAAATGATAATAGAATAGAATAATTCCATTTAATTATAGAACTTTTTGGAGTGTCGTTATCTTTCATTGGTCTGATTTATTGTTGTTTAAAAACAGCTTTAGAACTACACCAAGCAATAATCAAATAATTTTGTTATTGGAGACCAATTACAAGATAATCTTACGTGATCTTTTTATGCCCCATAGCCAGGTGGATTGACGACCTGCAAAAGGAGGCTGGGATAGACTATCTGCGAATGGCGGAGGGTTGGAAGCAATGGCGCACATTGGAAGAAGCCTTTATTAAGCAATGGACTGCAATAACCTAATTGATTCTTTGATCCACTTCTTACTCGGCTGAGTCACTAATGTAAAAGAAAATTGTGATGTACATGTCGCCACCAACTAGCTTAATCAACCGTTTGACTGTCTAGGCAGTTAACTAAACGCCGCTATTCCATTAACGGTCTGAATAGTGTTCAGCTATTTAATGAAACGGCTAGGCAAATAGCTTGGATCGATGACGTTTAACTACTTGCCATTTAATGAAACAGAAAAATTACTTATTTCTGCATGTGGAATATACTGCTTCCGGGCTGTTTGGCCGTGGTCGATGTGAAACTTGCGTTCCAGACGTTTCGTCGATCACTGCGGTCGACATCTTCAGTGGCGCAGGGCCTTGCCTCGCCGGCGGCTGACTTGCGACTGATGCCAAGCCTTGAATCACGGCTGTATTTATAGGTACGGTCGGAGCGGGGAATTGACTCACTCGATTCTGATTGGTCGAGCGCTGTGGCGCCGACGTACTCGATCCTGATTGTTGTTTGCACTGTGATACCGAGTGGCTCTCAGTGCTGGGTAACAATCTTTTTGGAGCTGAAATCCCTCGTTTTTTCGGTTGAAGTTGTTGGGATGCTTGAATATTTACCCCGGAAGCAGTATATTCTACATGCAACGCCGGCCGTGAAAGCCTGAAGACTTATACTTCTGCATGGTTACAAAAAAAACAACCCCGAGGGCTTAAAGGCTTCTAACCTAATCTAACAAGTCGAATTGCGCAGCTATCACAGTTTTTTGTGAATACACCTCCGTCTACCCTCTCGGGAATTTACAAGTGTAAGTATATGTTTGTATGTATGTAAATTTCTGTCTTATTACAAAGTAGTGCCCCATCTTACGATTGGTCAGCCAGGTTGTTAAATGATGTAATAAACGAGACGGCTGAATTTCATTCTGGCCGTTCATTGAATGACGCCGTTTAGTTAACTGATTAAGCTAGTTGGCGGCCGACAACCACAATCTTAAAAACCTACATCCGTGTCTCAAAAAATTAAGTAGCCCAACATGAAGTCTGTTGTATGATACAAATTGAAATTTTTGCCAAGCTTTCCTTAGTTTTCATCATTCATCCTCAAAGGAGAGTAAAGTACCTTCGCTAATTTGGTTTAGCATACTAAAATACGAGATACTTCAACGGAGTTTTACAAACTGTAGCAATTGCTGAGCTGGAGAGTTGAGCAATAAAAGTTACTGGTTTTTAAAGAATACGGAAGCAAATAGCTACTTTAGTAATCCAAGAAGTCAACGCCCAGAGATTTTTCTGAAAACAAAAAATTATTTGACGACGTATTCAAGACAATTTTTGAAAACTTTACGATTTAATATAGAAATGTGTCAGGTGGAGGATCAAAATAGAAACCTCGCAGGTTCTTCAAAGTATTTCAACAATTAAAAGTAGACTACTAATGTCACAAGACAGGTGCTTAATCGATTTTAAATGCTTCAACGTCAGAAAAAGTCCGTAAGTATGCATTTATATCAACTCACAGAGATATTTTTTGTTTACCCGCCCGTTACAAAGACATATCTATATGAATATCTGTATACCTACCTAGCAAACCAGTACTTAACAAGACTTAAAAGAAATTCTCGAAACAGAAACTAGTGGTAAATACATACTTGATGAACATACTATACAAAAACGAGATTAATTATAACAGGTAGACTATGTATTGAGTTTATTTAAGTTTGGTAGCTCAAGATGAAGTTAAATAAGTTGGTAAGACAAGAGCTCTTGTGGGACCTACTATGGGGCGACCGACGAACGGCGCGGGCCAAGCGCACACCTGCATCCAAACCGGTTTCTATAAACATGATTTCACTCTCTCAGCACCATTGGCGTTGCCTAATTTACGCATTCTGGCTTGAACTAACTACGAACCTATTTTTCTGTGAAGCGTGCTCTCAGTATAAACCATTTGTATAATGGTTTATACTGAGAGCACGATAAAAACTATCAGACACGTAAAACAATAATTATCTATACTAAATAATACGTTTCTAAAAGAATGTTATGTATGCGTGATAAATTGTAAGTTTAGCGTTACACTCGAATAAAATGATTTACGAGTATGCGCAAAATCTCATTGCGTGTAAAGAAATAACTGTTTTTTTTAATAGTGAGCTTGAGCTTACTAGTATAATTATCTAAATCCATAAATAATGTTACTAGTACAAATATTTCTAGTAACTATTACACATGGTCAGGTTAAGTTAAGTTAGATCTATTTCAATTAGTAATTACCTTAAATACGTTGTAATTTGCAGGTATCTTATGATGAAATGATGTGTAATTTAATATTTTAATGTCATTCATTATAAATATTAATCGGTCTTTGCTTTAGAATTATAATATACATTATTAGGCAGGTAGGTACGTATCGTATTTAAAACCTGTTACTATTAAGAATGGATATAATTGATTGTTGTATTAAGATTTTTATGACGTGTAATACCTACCTCTTATTAGGTAAAATTAGGTATAAATAAATTAATTATGACTATTAGATATTTGGAATTACTAAACATAATAAATGAAGTATAATAGTAACCTAAATTATAGGATTTTAAACAGAGACTTAACTGAAGAACTGAAATGAACTTAACTGAACATTAACAGTATGATAAGTTAATCCGGATGGCTACCTGAAATTGAAGAAACTACGGGACCGCACTGCATTTAGACCCAAATTCTAGAACGATACTCAGTCACGAATCTCATGTAGGTATAGGCTGTATTCCAAAACTAAACTTGAGTGGAGATTTTATTAATGTACAGATTGTTTAAGGTCATAAAATTTCCGTTTGAATGTACTTCTACAATGCAATCTTTACTTAAAACTCACTTCAAGTTGAGACTGAGTATTGTTCTAAGATACGGACCTTAGAGAGGTGCCATGAAGTTCGTTTTTTTTTGAGGTAGGGTCTAGGCCGAGCGAATTATCACGTGCCCTTTTCTATTCAAATTACGAGATAAAAGCGTTTCCTTGTACCGATCATTTTGCCCGAAATTTCGGCCGCAACATTGGGTGTAATTTCATTGTTAGCCTCTTCATTAAACCTATCTCTTGAATACAGGTAATCTGTAGGTAATCTTTAGGCATAATTTATACTGTACGGTACTCATTTTCATACCTATATAGATAATTGTGTCGATCTACATCGTTTTAAATATTTAACGACGGTAATGAATAAACATTCTGGAAATAATCAATGTGGAACCATTTCCACTTGCTATTAATGACATTATAATTGACGTTGCACAAAGGTTTACTTACGAATATACCGCATTGCGCGTGTCAATTTATTACAGGCATGTATTTTTGATTGACACTTTAAAAAAAGTAAGTTAAGGGAAATAACTACATTAGAGTTCATTAACATTGAATATTTGTTTTAACAAATCAAACTTCAACGGAAAAATTGTGTTTACAACTCAAAAAGACATTTGAAACATTTTACTAAAGTAGTAGTGGTAAATGTTGTTTGTGCGTATCCCACACAAAAGTTTGTCTTGCCCTATTCATATGCCCGAAGCAGCTTCCCTTGCATACGGTTAAAAGAGTCAACAAACGCACACATAGGTGTTCAGTTACACCTCAGCACACGGCACACAGGCATCGTGTACCACCTCGCTTGCTTGTTGATACAGCCACGGAGCGCCGAGCGTCGACCGTGCTGAGTTAAGGTGAGTCAGAAATAAGTAGGTAGCTCCGCTTACCTGTACAAATCAGCAGCAATGTAAATTGTGAAAGCAGCCGATTGGTCCCCATGTTGGCGCTCCGGTTACTTTCTATCAATTATGCACTAAGAAAATAATCTTATGCGCCCATCTTGCAACACATATTTATTCTGTACTTAACTCCAACTTAACTGTTATGCATCGCACACACTATGTAAACGTTTACACTGCAGGTAGCTCAAACACTTTTGTCTATAAATTGACTAGAACAGGCAATATCCACACTTTTTAACTTCATGCACTTCAAAAAACGTTCTCATTTTCCAATCCTCAATGTAAACTTTGGCGCGAAATTTCCGTAACAAGCAGACATGGGCACGTTGTACGCGGGCGACGGTTAGCCCAAGGCTGAATAAATTTCAAATCGTCAAGCGGCGCGCGAGAGCGAGACGGCACCTACAGAAGAACGAGATAGACTGATAATAAAGTTTGCCTTGTCTTGTCCGGGAATGAAGTGGCAACCACGCGCTGTTTTTAATGTCTTGTATCTTGCGAGTTTTACACTAGATGGCGGTTCAGAATTAAAATTCTAAGCTGGTTAAACTGGATGTACGTACATAAAATTACAAACGGTCTTGACTTTTATGTTGTGGACATTTATTTGCAACGGCCGCTTCGGTTTATTTTTGGCCACGTTTAAAAGCATTGCCAAAACTTACATTATATTCAAACAAAGATCGACGGGTCTAAAAAGTCCACTTTGAGCTGATTCTGCTAAAACGAGTAACTTTGTCAATTTTCAGTAGATCTCAATTGATTTCAATAAAATTCGTGAAATGGTAAATCATATGAGCAGAATCACACTAATTTATTTAGACAGATACCAACTTCGTGTAAATATCACTGCATGACAAATTAATAGGTCGTTACATATGAAACTGCCGTTTTTTGTGAAGAAATTGGAGGAAACTCAATGTTTAGTACTAAAATTTTTGCATTTTTTTTAGAAATGACAAATCCAAATTTTATGATGTTTTTTTGTGTATGAATGAGACAACATTAAGCTAACAAACAGCAGCATTAGATTTTTGAAAAGTGACAGCTGTAAAAAATTAATACGAAATTTATCATCAAAATGGGTAGCATTTAGGAAGTACTGTTTTTGAAGATCGAATTTAATTTATCAAGCGGTCAATAAAAACAAATTTTAATACATAGTTGTAAAATCTTGAAATCAATTTTCAAACAAAGTATAAATAATGGAAATAGCTATTAAATTACAGGAATAACGAAATCATGAATCTGTAAGAAAATTTCGGCAATTTCATAGGTAGACCTAATATTATCCTAATACGATGGCCTTTTTGGACCTGCGGTTGCCCGAATTTAATTTCGCTAAAATACTTTTCGAATCTTCAAGTGGTGACTGTGGCTGATGAACTACACTACAGTATTTAATATTTAAACTTTATAAGAGTTTAAATCTGTAAAAGGATAGTAAAGGGAGCCCGCAGTACGTGGGTGTAAGTACATACCTACATATTACTGAGGATTGAGGGACAAAACTTCCTGCCCTAGTCCTTGAGGCAGGAGGATATGGTCTGGCAATTCTAACTCAGACCTCCATTCGACGTAATTGGAACGAGGCTTCATTTTCCGTTTCCCTCACCTTTTGGTATATACGGGCAGTACTATCTAATAAATGGTTTATGGTAATGGTAAAATAAATAAATGGTAATTTCCGGTAATCGGAATATTTAGAAATGTTATCAGTTTTGAAAATGTTTGCGTAGTCTAATTAAAAACTATACTTAGTTAATTAAATAATCTATGGAAAAAAAATTGATCAAAAGTCATTGTCCGGCGTTTAATGGAATAGAATGACGAATGTATGGGATTTGACGTTCATGACATGCGTTAATGACTTTCATATAAGTCAAATCCCATACATTCGTCATTCTATTCCATCAAACGCCGGCCGGCCAACGAATTGCCACTGGTCTAGAGGGGCTGGTCAACATAACTAACTGGTCTACGTCAGGTCTGGTGGGTTTGGTACTTGTTTGCTGCCTTAGCTAATAGGTAAAACCAGTGCCAATAGAAATACACTGTACAGCAATATTATCTATTCTGTTACTTTACTAGTAGTACTACAAGTATTAGTAGTTTCTTTTTGCCGTTTTGATTAAAATTATATACTTTTAGCACACTGAAACAACGTGCAGTAAACATATTGTTTTATTAATAGGTCGTTACATATGAAATTGCCATTTTATTGAAGAAATCGGAGGAAACCCAATTTGCAGTACTAATATTTTTGCATTTTTTTAGGAATGACAAATCCTAATTTTATGATTTTGTATTGTGTATGAATGAGATAAGTAACATTAAGTCAACAGCAACTTTTATTATACATTTTTGAAAAGTGACAGCTGTTAAAAAGTAACATTTATCATCGAATTGGATAGCATTTAGGAAGTAATGTTTTTGAAGATCGAATTTATAATTTATAAAGCGACTCATAAAAACTAAATTCAATACAGAGTTGTAAAATCTTGAAATTAACGTTTAAACAAAAATAATATAAATGGAAATAGCTATTAAACTACTAATAACGAACTCTTGAATCTGTAAGGAAATTTCGGCAATTTCATATTTTCTCTGACCCATATTATTCAATAGATGGAGTAATCTCAATTTTTTTTTCGGAATAACTCGGAGCTTATGGTTTATCACAAGTCAGCCTGTGACCACGGCCGGTGTAACCAGGGCCCTGATTTACTGCGGTACCACAGACACTGTAACCACTGTCATTTAACTTTAGACTTTACTACCATACTGTTAAAGTCTAATGACAATCTTGTACAGTGAATTAAAAATGTTATAAACTTTTTCTCTTTTCATTTTGGACTTTAATTTTATGAAAATAAAGTCTAAAATTGAATGACATTTTATGCAATGACAGCGGTATGACAGTGGTCTTGATATGTCATAAAATTAGCAGAATTGGTGGCCTGGTCGAAAAGTCAGGCAATCAAAAGTATGTAAGTACCTATACCATGATCGCGTTAATTCCCGTTCTCTTAATTTATACATCATAGTACGCGATAGTTTAAAGTTATATATCGCTATATATGCTCATATTTTGGTCATGAGACATTCCCAATATGTTCACTTTCGATATTATAAAACAGTTTTAAATTAAGTACTTATTCACAGTATGTATATGAATACCAGAGTAGACGAAAAATTATGAAGAACATCGGTGCCAGACCCTGTTTGATAAAGAGAGAATTATTAAAATAATATTGCCTTTATCAAAATGGTATTCAATAAGTAGAAAAAAACAACATACTGATTTTTACATATACTGGGGTAGGTACCTATTGAACATTTTAATAAATTAGAGAGTCAATATTATATTACTATAAATTTAAAATCCCAACGAAATGCTAAAGTGAATTCGTTTTTAGGGTTCCGTACCCAAAGGATAAAAATGGAACCCTATTACTAAGACTTCGCTGTCCGTCCCTCCGTCCGTCTGTCACCAGGCTGTAGCTCAAGCTAGACAGTTGAAATTTTCAGAGATTGTGTATATACATATATAACAACAAATACTAAAAACAAAATGATAATGATACTTAACTCCTATACAAAAAATGTGATATTTTAGCCCTTTTTCATGCCCATTTTCAGTCGCCGAGCTAGATCTAAAGAACCGTAATAGCTAGACAGGTGAAATTTGCACAGATTATGTATCTTGACTGTGGCTACAACAGCAAATACTAAAAATAAAATAAAAATAATATTTAAGGGGGCTTCCATACAACAAAAGTTTTTTTTCATTTTCATTTTTTTTACCCTTTTTTTGCTCGGTAGGAATAATGGCTGCACGTAGACGCTAGAAATAATTACAAATTATTAAAGTTATATATTTACTTTTAGCCATTTTTCTGATACGGAACCCTTCGTGCGCGAGTCCGACTCGCATTTGGCCAGTTTTTACAAGCTTTTATTTAACTTGCAATGTATGTTTGTTCGGGTGGAATCTTACAACTCAATTTTAAGGCACTTGCCCTCAACCGATTGAGCTGAAATTTGGTATGCACGTTCAGTTCGGATGACAATGCAAGAAAAAAAAAAAAAAAAGATTCTTTTTAAAAAGGTTTTTCGAATATATCTTATTATTTGTAACGTCTTTCGTATCTTAACTAGATACGAACTACTCAACCGATCAAAACACAATTTTTTAATTTTATGCTTTTTAGTTATGACCTATATATATATATATATTTGTAATCGTCTTTTAATTTCCTTCATTTTGATACCTCACTTGATAAATTTGAAAGTAATTTTTTTTTGACCTACATTCATTATAGTGCCAAATAACCAACATGTAGCTTTTGATTATATTTTATGTACCTAAGAACACTTGGGCAATAAATACCTTCCATTTGAGATATGAATCATTAAAATCCGTACGTTGATTCAGAAGATATGCGGTAATAAAGAATATTACAAGATACGAGCGAAAAACATAACCCTTCTTAGCAGTCGGATTAAAAATACTGTTCGTTAAGGATAAAACATATATTTTAGACGATCGCACATTAATACATACTAGTGAAATTGTGGGTAAAATTCTTAGCAATGTATTTCAATTGCTAACTATTCGATTTGTTATCTATTTTATTAAAGTAAAACAGTAACGAGATTCTACTCAGTCGATAGGTTTCGTCCAATCCTCTTCACCGGGTCAAAATTTTGCTCTCCCTGTCGACTCAGGCTCATAATCATTCAAACCCTCTCAGCCTCACTTCATTTTTAATAAACACTTACGGAATCCTTCCGATTCCGAAAGTGTCTGTTTCTGGAATAAATTTTCAAATAATAATCTCTCTAGAATATTTTTTTAGCATTTGCATCTTTCCTTTTATTGAAATGCTATCTACGTCTTACGATTACACCCGTATTATTTCGATTGTATTCTACCGCATCTTCAATCATCTTTTTTATTACTTGACTCTAAAAAGTCATAGCGTGATGTTATAGGTATGTAGCACACGTTACCCAAGAACTGGACGATTAAATATGATTATTGTAATTAGTGATGACTGAGTGATTGTCAAAATCACTACAACGTTTCCGATTGCACCTTTACTTACAATTTTATATGAAAAAGTGCAGTCATATTTTTTGTCGACTGTACATTAAATCCCAGGGTTTGCTCTCCTACTTCTTCTTTTGATTCGGCTGTATAAGTTTGGCTAATATTGATGACAAATATTTTTTAGATAATGTTAAATTCATTTAAATATAATACCTACCGACCTAATTATAAATATCAGTGCCGAAAGGTAGTTACTTATTCTGTCTTGTATGCATTTATATAAAGTTGGCAGAATGGCAGTATATTCAACATCTTCTATTATAAAATTGTAAATTATTCGTATCGTATAGATACGAGATTGCAAAAAAAGAACATTGAAGATATTGAAAGAAAATAATTATGACTATGCTATGATTATAACAGCTCTCAGGAATTCTTCTAGTATAACGAAGGTAAAGAAAGGTCTTGGTAACCTTAAAATCATGCGTTTATTTGAAATACTCAACCTATAACTGACATCCATTAAAACCATCGACTAAAAGTACTACATATCCATACGATGTTAAAATCACTAGTTCATCTATCACGGTTACGTTAGGGTAAAACATTTATTTCAATGAAATTAACATCACATCAACAAATAACTCTGAAACTTTTGCTACTGTTTCCTCTGAAACGCGCATACAAAGTTGGATACATCAAAGAGCGGTTAGCGTGGATATAAAAGTATTTACCCCAATGAGTATGCTGAGGCCGATTGTCGAATACTTGACGAAAAGTCTCCTTAACATAAATCGTTATAGACATGCGTAGAGTGAAGTCCACGTAAATAGTACCGGTTGTCATTTCATCCAATCGTTTGATCTCAAAGATCCTCTCACTGCATCTTGAGAGGCTTGGGATTAGTGGGAAGTCATTCCCGAAAAGTCCGACGGTTCTCTGCCAATCGCCATAACGTCCTGGGGGCCAAGTCTGTTATTTAAATAATATTTAGATGGTGTGTCGTCGGAATAATTTTGCAGTGGCTTGTCAGTGGCCAACGTGAGCGTAGCATCCTTGTGGTCTTGTGATACAACGAGATAACTGTTGCAGTACCTTGTCACCTCTCCCAAACTTTTAGAGGAGGTGAGACCAAGCTAAATAAGAAATAATTCAATTTATTTACAAAAAGTTGAGACCGGTAATCGAAATTACTAAATTACTTCCGTTAAACCGGTTAAACCCTCCAGCCAAGCCAAATTGCTTGTGTTTGGAGTAACTACATGTACATTAGTACTATTATCTATTCTGTGCTAAATGTCAATTCACTTTTAATGCGTCTAAAATGTCATATAATTTGACCGAACACTGTCTCTTTAAACACAGACGCAAACCTAACTTGGGAACCAGTTTCAGAATCTATAGGAATTCTCGTGATACATAGTAAGTTTAAGAACTACATTATAAATTATTTCTGACGCTAGTAAAACTTTCCTTGCTTTACTTACTGTACTGTTCTGTAGAATATTTTTCAGCTTACAACAATGTAAAATACCCATATTATCAAGATTTTAAATATTGGTACGAACCTTACCCTAAATGTGACTACTTTTTACAAGCTTTTATTTAACTTGCAATGTATGTTTGTTCGGGTGGAATCTTACAACTCAATTTTAAGGCACTTGCCCTCAACCGATTGAGCTGAAATTTGGTATGCACGTTCAGTTCGGATGATAAAAACTCAATTGCTTGGGTAAAGTTTTAATAAATTCTAATAGAAATAAGTCTCCTTAGTGAAGTACACTTCATTCGGTGCGGCACTTCAGACATTAAATCATGTCTTTGAGTAAAAATACTGCCAGAGGGGTTGGTAGGTACTTAGTACTTATACCATCAAAAGGAAGAAAGTGAATTTATTAGTTTTGTAGGAAAAGCTTTTGGTGGTATTTTGAGTTTATACATAAATAAGGTGATTCTGACACGAAAGAAGGTCCTCTAAACATTATAGAAGATTTTTTTTCTATTGTCTAGTTTTAGTTTCTTATTTCAATATTTGAAATGCAAAACATTTTACATTCAAATAGGTATGTTGCCAAAGCCAGTAAAACCAGTTAATGATCCTTACGGCGTAGATACAGGAGATTATTAAAACATTTACCTACTCGTACACTAGTGTGGTGCATTGTTTTAAGAATAGGGTATTATCGCTGTAATGTTATAAAAGCATTCACGCGAAAATTATAACATAGCCTGCTATTGTTCTTTCGAAAATATAGCCAGGAGAATACAGCACCGCACTCTTATAACCTACTAGCTGTTACCCGCGTGGATGTTGCTTATCGCGTATATTGTTGTAAATTTTAACGCGGAGTCGTGCAATGAGGGCTCAGTGGATACTTTACTCGCCTCTCTATTTGACGCTTTAGATTATTTTTTTGTTTAAATCGCGTGATCGCCATCTAGTTGTACATTTGTATACGGGTAATGGAATTAAAAAAATATTTTCTTATAATATACTTCTGTAGTAAACGAAACCATATCTAGTTCATAATCGCGTGAACGCCATCTAGTTGTATTGTTGTAACTAAATTATAGAGTTACAAATTTAAGTTTATTTATTGATTTAATACGAATTTGTATACATAATTGTGTATGTAACAATAAAGTCTATTTATTTACATTATTGCTCAGAATATAAGCTATAAAAAATCTACCATAAAAATAATCTCAAGCCAAAAAGCCACACATCTCTCTGGGTTCTCAAACAATCAAACAAACGTAAGATTTTAAGTCTGACCAAGCCCTTTCTAACAAAAAAAAACCGCATCAAAATCCGTTCAGTAATTTTGTGTCCATAGCGAACAAACAGACAAACAGACAAGATTAAAAAATATATATTTTCCTGTTCAGTATCGTTGATATAACATAGTTACTTCAAGTTTTTGAAGTGAAAACTTCTTTAGCGGCGTTGGATGGGTAAAAAGTATTAAACTCACGTCAGGATCACTTGACCTTTGAACCGTAACAAACGACTGACGTCATACAACATTAGCTACAGATTGTTTATTTTGTTACGTACGTTAAGAAGCTTCGTAGCTTAGCGGTAAGCGCTTGGACTTTAAGTCCTTATGGTTTCAAATAGTACCGGGTTCGAACCTGAGCTTCTGACACTTCTTGTGATTATTTTTTCTTTTTGTAATTTATTACTTATTGTGATTATTTTATCTCTTTGTAATTTATTAATTTCTTCTGACCGAAAATTACTGATAGGTTCTATGATTGGCGGTAGATTATAGGTATGGTATGGTATGATCTTTTTATCTTTTTCTCTGTATATAACGAAGAAAGAAAGAAAGAAAAAGTTTTCACTTCTGCCGGCACTCCCGGAGTGCAACCCGTCTTTTTTTTAATATCTACTACTTTGCAATTATATAATGGTATAGAAGATAGATAGAAGATCCATTCAAGATGACTACAGAATACATAATTAGTCGAAGTAAAAATATGGGAGTTTTCAAGAAAATATTATATTTCGTGAGGTAGTAGTAATCACCTGTCTACTATAGCTGATAAAGAGGGCTACATCGCGAGAAGAGGGAAGGGTGTCGAGTCGGTGTCGGTGCCATCAAGCTAGCTACAAATCGCCTTTTGACTGAGTAGAGAGGTTTATTTTTATTGTGATTTTGCTGCTGAATTGGATTGTTGCATTTGGAGCACTAACATTTTTTTTGGAATTATTGTCTGTTTACAATTAACGTAAAAATGAAACAGATTTTAATGCATTTTTTTAGAAAGGTACGTAAGTTTGATTGCAATCGGTTGAGTAGCCCGCAGGTATGGAAAGTCTCAATAATTAACATCCCCGCGGGAGGAGCCGCGGGTATAGTATATAGTATAGTTGGAGGTAGGACACGACGGTATTTCCGTCCAATTGAGCAGACCGACTGGGGAAGTACCTCCGCCTTACAGAATACCGCGATCATAATAACCTCGTGTTGTGTTCCTGGCGGTGAGTAGGGTAGCCAGAGCTCACTGGATAGTTTTTGTGCTGTCAGTGGGAAGACCTAAGGCTTGTCCAGCTGTAACTTCAACAAGGACGGCACATAAACGCCCCTGGTGTTGCACACGTCCATAGGCCACGGTGAACACTTTTTATCAGGTGGGCCGTGTGCTTGTCTGCCACTTAAGTACATAGTATAAAAAAAACTGAAATAATCGGAAAATTACAACAAAAAGTGTAAAGAACTAATTTATAAGCATAAGTGTAAAACAAAGTAATAAACAGGCAAGATAAAAACTCACAACGGACCATAACACTCTTATAACTTTATTAGTTTGTCTTCATTTTGACCGCCATATTTTTTCAAGGAACGAACAAAGTTTACGCGGGTTTACGTGGTTAATATGTAGATTATTTAGATGTAATATATGTAACGATAAAGTTGATAACTATCAAAAAACCAGCCTGCTTGACGGCGGCAGTTAGTAAACCCCTGTCTACCCCTTCGGCGATTTACAGGCATGTATATTTATGTTTGTTTATAACAATTATAGAAATAATTAATCAAGACAAGTTTCTTCGACATTTTATCCGATTTTAAGTAACCTATTTTGGGCCCCTGTTGTGCAAAGGCGTCTCTAAATCCTTTCATCCTCTCCCTTCTTCGGGTAACCACATCAATCTCCATCAAAGGAGTCGAGCCACATTCAGCGTTTGCTATATTTGTTATGAGAAATCCTATAAGCTACTATAAAAAGTGGTAAGTCGAATTGTCGACCTACATTTCACACACCCTTTTAGGGCTGATATGCCAGTCCTGATTGCCTATCGGCATTTATTGAGCACGGTTCCAATCTCGAGACTATGCCTACGTGAGAAATAGTTAACGAGAAATATCTACCACAGCCTTATTTTTTGCAAAGAGAATCAGACAAGAAACTTGTAACTTTCCTCACACATATATATTTAAAATAGTAAAGAAATCAGGAAAGTTTTAATTTCTTAATTAAGGCAAGCCCCAATTAGGCTACCAAACTTTAAAAATAAGCGGCTGGCTGTAGAGTTTGTGAAATTAATTGAAGCGAACCCTATAAACTACAAACCAGCTTCTTACACATTTTCAGTTTAGTGTAAGGGTTAAATAAGTACAATGGGGTGGGGATACAGGTTATTCTTAATAAAAAATATCATACTTACTTTATTGGGGAACACCTGCATCAAAAATGTAAAGAAGCATCTGGAATGTTTATAATGTAATCTGTAATGAATTATTGCTTATCCCATATCAGAACGAGTAGACAATGTAGGAAATTATATAAAAATCTGGAATGAGTATGTACATGATTCTAAAATGCGGATAAACATAGGTATCTACTTAAATATATTTTGTTTTTGTAAATCACACGTATTATACATAGAAACACCTGAACTTATGCAAATATACATATTAATATATCTCCATTACTTGTTAAGGCTCAACATGTAGGAATACACGGGCGGGAACGAGCACAGATGGTTAACCTCTTGTCGCACTCAGCTTGTCTCACTTAGTGGGTATGAATCTGTCACGTTTTTAGCAACATCGGGTGTGCCCCAGGGGTCAAATCTGGGTCCTTTATTGTTCTTGATATTTGTGAATGATTTGCTGTGCAAAATTAAAAGTGAATGTCTGGCATATGCAAACGATATTAAGGTATTCAGACGTATATCTGATGACCGAGATTGTGAGACCCTTCAAACTGATATCAATATTATTTCTGATTGGTGTGATGAAAATTCTATGGCTCTGAACATTAAGAAGTGTTATATTATTACTTTTACCAAAAGAAGGACTCCTTTCAAGTATAATTATAATGTCGAAGGGGATTTCCTAGATAGAGTTAATGTGATTCGTGACTTGGGAGTAATATTCGATTCTGATATGTCATTTAGACCTCACTACGACCATATCTATAGCAGAGCTAACCGTTTGTTGTCTTTCATCCTCAGAATCTTCCGACCATTCAGAAAAACTGAGTCTTTAATTGTATTATACAACTCCCTCATAAGAACCATAGTCAAGTACTGCTCAGCTGTATGGGGCCCGATATACAAGAAACATACAGACCGGCTAGAATCTATACAAAGATGGTTTGTAAGAGCCCTATGATCAAAACATGGCATCAGGATAAACCTGTACGAGCAACGACTTGATCACTTGATGGTCAGTCTTGAGAGGAGGAGGTGGATGAGTGACCTGTGCATTCTGCACAGAATAGCAAATGGTTCACTTGACAGTTATCTCTTAAACAAATTAGACATCAAGGTATCAACGCGTTCTGTGCGTGTCCCACTACTTTTCACAATACCAACAAGTAACAACAATGTATCCCAGAATGGTCCGCTTGCTAGAATATGCAGGTATTTTATTTCTGTGTGCTCTCGTGTTGATATTTTTTACAATAGTTTATTGGAATTAAAAAGGACTTTGCGTGGCAAGGACTTTCAGCTCGAATAGCGTTTCTTGTTTTTCTTTTTCTTTTTTCTCTCAATGGATAAGATAAATTCTGCGTTCCTTGTAAATGATTATAATTTATTTGTATCTAAGTGATGGTTACTGTGTTGACTGGTACTGCAGTCAGCTTAGTGTTGTGTATAGAAGTAAGTGGACGTCAGCTTAAAGTGTGGTGTGGATTGTTGAATCTTAGTCTTAAGTCTGATGTCTGTTTCTGTATTTTTTAAATAAATAAATTTACTCTGAGCAGGAACTGAACCAGGTTGTTTCGACGTGCCAGCCCAACGCTCTACCGCCATGCCACGATATTCCCTACGTAACAGAGGAACAGTACAATTTATTGAATGAAATTTTGAAGCATTTACTATGCTAACTTTTCAAATCGATTAAGATAGGAAAAAGTGAATCGCTCAGGCGGGACTCGAACCCACGATCTTTCCCTTACAGGGGGAATGCTCTGTCCACTGAGCCACCGAGCCACACCTGAGGCTATCCAAATTCTCCTATACTACCGTCTTAGGGCGACGGTGGGAGCCATCTACCGACATTCATACGAATTATCGGAAACAATGAATCTTAATCGAGTACTATTTATTCTTCCAAAAATTAAACTACCATAATACTTTAATAAGGAGGTGAACCATATATCATGAGATAGATTATTATTTAGATGTTTAATTTATATCCTGTCGTTCGTTTCAAAGCTGTCAATTAGCACTCCCAATTACTAACTAACTAACAAAACAGGGACCGCCAATTTCTCGATTTTAACTAATAACTCATTCATAAAATATTTGACTGTATTCTTATTTATTTAATTGGAAATCCGGGGACATTTCATGAACTGTCTAAGATGAGAAATCATACCGAGATTAATTTCAATATAATTCTCTTTGCTGACATGGAAGACCGAAGAACGGAGACACCATTCTGCATGCACGCCTTAAAGTCCGAAAGATTATTATTTCATGATGGATACCTTATTCTCTCACCATACAGCGTAAATGCCGTCGTGCTATGCTTATAAAGTTCGAAGGAGAAACTTTGCAAAATATGTCTTACCTACTTAAAACAATAACTGGGAATACTCTCATGAAGCAACAATCCACGAAGGTATTTGAATAACACCAGTTGTCCACAAAAGTTGTTCGCGGTTGAAGCTTTAATGAAAATATGGTGGCGGTTTTGACAGCATCAACAGGCTTGAACCCTGTTACTAATAGGGAAAATTACATATGCTCACGACTTTTTCCCACTGGGGTAAGGAAAGATAACAGGCCACCAGCTGCTTCCGTCCTTATACACTTCAGGAGCTTTCTCCACCGTCAATACTTGGAGATATATAAGTATTAACACACCTCTGCCTAATCTCGTATGGAATATACAGGCATGTCTTATTTATCTGAATGCTTCAGTTAAAAATCTTCCTCGAATTCGGATTAACCGATAAAAATAAAGAACAACATAGACTTTGTTCTTTATTTTTGCTATGCTACCGATGTCCCCATCGACAAAGGGGTGAAAATAAACAAGTTTGTTCGTGAAAGGATTTTACGTAGTTTTTGAAACCCACGCAAAAAAATTGAAATTCCTATTTTTTTCTCATCTTTCAAACATTCTAAAAACATCAACACCTTTAAAAGCAACGCAACCGTTTAAAAATTCCCATTAATTTTCTTTTCTGGAATGAACACCAAACAAAAATACCGCTTTTAATACAATCAAGGATTGTTTGATGAACTTTGACCCTAATATCGGATTATTTTCCGTTTCTCTCCATTCGATGTCTATTTTTATACAGTAGCGCGTTAATTAACTTCCGTGAGTACCTTATTTAAATGGTAAAACCTTTTTATACAACGAATTAATTAATTACTGGTCGAATGAATGAAAATTCGAACGGACGTAAATGTTTGTACAAGATAAACTAACATTTCAACAGACGTGTTTTCCTATCAAATAAATTTGGCGAATAGAAACTGTTATTTTTTATGAGTGGACAATGAGTTGTTATTGAGTTGTTTGACCCAATATGCTGCGCTACTGCTGTATATAATGTCTGTCAGAGCTAATGGTACGATCCGGCTCGAAGGGCCAAATAATTGGTGTCGAAGTTTCTAACTCCTACAATATTAGTAAAGGTTTTTACATGGTGCATCGGTAGAAATAAACTTTGGTTAATGCTATGGTGACTGTTATGATTAGCTGATTCTTTTGATCCTACCCACTTTATTCCTAGCAGACTGCATGACTAGCCCTTGTAGCATCTTCAGTAATCAGTCACCTTCATCTTAGAGTTGCTACTCAGATTATTCATCCTTTGCATTTTACTTTACGGCTTTTATAGGAGTAACTGCCATCCGACCACCTAACCCCGAAGTGATGCTAAACAGATGACTTAACAGAGCCCCAAAACATTATTACTAGACCCTACTATTTATTTCCTGGATGAAACAAATGAGTGACCTTTTATACGACGTGATTAACTCCAGCAAGGCTGTACGTTATGGGCCGACAGCTGGTAACTACCCTAGCCATGATGCCAGTTTACGAAGTAGGTACAGTCGGCAAAGGAGATACTGTAAAAGTGTATGCTTATTTAGTATAGGTACACTTTTTCATCTAAAGTTACATGTAGAAAGAGGTAGGACACGACGGTATTTCCGTCTCAATTGAGTAGTCCGACGGGGGAAGTACCTCCGCCCTATAGGATACTGCGGTTATAATAACCACGTGTGGTATTTCCAGCGGTGAGTAGGGTAGCAGGCCTCATTAAAGAGTTTTGTACTGTCAGTTGGAAAACCAATGGCTTGTCATGCTTTAACTTCTGCACTGACGGCACAGAATCCCCCTGTTTTTTTAGGGTCGGCAGCACGAATGTGACTCCCCTGATTTTGTACAGTGCACGCGTCCATAGGTTACGGTACCTAACCACTTTCCATCAGGTGGATCGTGTGCTGGTCTGCCACCATGTTGCATACGTATCTAACTATAGTAAGTATAAGCATTCACATAAGCATACTTTTTCAAATAACGTTGTATTTTCTTTATGAAGCATGAAGGTACAACCGTATCTCCTTTGCCGACGGTACCTGCCCTTGCAGATTTTGATATATACGTGATAGTAGTTACAAGAATTCTGTCACTTTTAAAGGGATTATTAGTCCAGTAGACGATGTCTTAGGTAAAAGTAAAAAGAAGAAGAAAATGAATAAGAGAACTTAGTCAGGCCTCGATCGGAAAGTACGAAATCAGAGCCTAATTTTTAAGGTTATATGTTCAACTGTTTCTGCATGTCCTTTTATCCGTCATGAGCACAGTCCGTTTTAGCCACGCCGAAAAAGTGAAACAATGAAATATTGAAAGTATTTTAGGGTACCGCTTGAAGATGAAGATGATTTTTACTTCAATTGTAACCTCTTTAGAGTGTTGATGAATCTATTTTTTTCAGAAATATGTATTACGGGTTTGTGGGTATTGTGAAACGTTGAGCTTAAACAGCAAATTTCTTACATAGAACTGAATGTTTGAGGCAAGAGTCTCCCTTACACTTGCCAGCCAACTGGTTGGCTTTGGAAATGTAAACACAATTAGCTCACTGCAGACTGCTCTGCGGATTTTGTACATTTCATAAATCTCGCGGCAAGAGATATAATTTAAAAAGCTAATCTACTATGCCCTCAGAGTTTTGCGTTAGTCTCATGAAAAGATAACGACTCGCTCCGAGGGGTAAATTATAATAATTGTCATATACACTTATGCTTGTATATCACGGAAGCGGTAAGCAGAAATTTATTAACACCCACGTTTCGTCAATTGTTTGTGGTCCTGAAACATCATTCTGTCGGACAAGGAGTTTTAATCACAGTCGTAATGTGAATAAACGGCAGATTTAAATTGCTTAACAATAAAATTGTTGGAAAATTAACCTAATATTAATGATTCCACTATACTTTTTAGTAATTTTGCGCTCCTACTGAGAGTTTCATGAAAATTAACACAATTATTAATAGAATAAGTGTTATTTTTCTTACCCGGGCAATAACCATGGGATCTCATGTACCCTCTGCAGTTGCACTATTTAGGACTGCACCACGAAAACCTTATTATCAGCCTTTGTGAACTTAACATAATTATAATAGATAATATATAATTTTATAATAGATAATGATAATATAATATTATATATAATTTTAGATTAACATGACAATGATGAATGTACCCGTCAATGTTATACCCCAACAATATAGTGCAAAACAGTTGCTATTTAAATAAGGTGGAAAAAACCTAGTCGATCAGGCGAGACATTTCAACTATATTGACCACCATTCTAGAAGTTATAGCATCTGGAATGGAGGCTTTTAATTTTTAAACTTCTCCTTAGTTTAAAGAATATCAACTGGAATAAAGTTGAATTTATAATTGGTCGTTACATACGAAATTGCCGTTTTATTGAAGAAATTGGAGGAAACCCAATTTGCAGAACTATCATTTTTGCATTTTTTTTTTAGGAATGACAAATCCAAATGTTATGATTTTTTTGTGAATGAGACACATTAAGCTTACAGCAACTTAAATTACATTTTTGAAAAGTGACAACTCTAAAAAAGTAATACGAAATTTATCATCAAAATGGATAGCATTTAGGAAGTACTGTTTTTGAAGATCGAATTTAATTTATCAAGCGGCTAACAAAAACAAAATTTAATACAGATTTGTAAAATCTTGAAATCAACTTTCAAACAAAGTATAAATAATGGAAATAGCTATTAAATTACAGAAATAACGAACTCATGAATATGTAAAAAAAAAATTGGAAATTTTCATATGTTACGACCTATTATAAGATAGACGGAGCATTAAAAGTGACCAATATAAGGCAATATTTATACAATTTTTCTAATTTTTCAATGGGTCCTACGTTACCTACTAGTAGGCTCATTAAGTTCTCGAGCTAAACTAAATTACTTGTGTGTAATAGGTTCACATTGATAGTATACTGGATGGGGTTGAACCCGCAACCTCTTAATTGCAAATCCAAGGCCCCATTCATTACGCTGCCGCCGCTTATACGTTTCCACCTTGGTAGAATAAGTACGTGTCCTTAGTGTTGATATAACGCAGTTTCAAATGTTGGAAAATAAAAGTAATAAATACATTTATTTTTTTAAATATACCTAATTAGACTGGTGGCATTGTTTGATAAAAAATATAAAAACACTATATAAATATTATTCACGGCGGTCTGCTGTTCGAGGTCATAGGGTACAAAGGTGTCCCTCAGTGAAGGAAGGCCTTCAAGGTCTCTCTAAAGAAAAGTTTTTATGTTTGTGTGGTTGTAGGAAGTTAGCCTCTGGATCTACTGAACCAATTTTGAATAGGTACTCTTTTACCGATAGAACTGTTTGGGAATGCCACAGGCTTCATATTAAACCGAAAAGCAGGAAAAGATTATAATAGATTGCTGGAACAATATTAGAATTTCATGAGGGCGGAGCCGCGAGCAACAGCTAGTAGATAATAAAAAAGGTAAAAATAAAGTCGTATTCGTTTATATATTAATATTTCAGTTGCTTTCCAGATCTTCACTATTGGAGAAAACTTTAAATGTTTGTGCAGTCAAGAGCAAGTTATCTCTGTGTGCGATTTGTTTTTAAGAACTTGTGATTAGATTCGAAAACTGACAACATGTTTTTCGGTTTGAATACGATGGGTATGACGGGAATTTTAAAATAGGGCAAGTGAATATCTTCTCCTAAGCGGCAAGCCCGATAAACATTTAAAGCTTGCACTTTAGAGTTCAGGTCTCGATTTAAAATAAATAAAGTCAGTCAAAATAAATCAAGTAATGCAGTTGGAGGAGTTAACTTCATTAGTTACTAACGAGAACAATTGCTGAACAACTCCTAGAGAAAAGTAGGCGCTCGTGCCTGGTCCATTAATCAGTAGATGCATCAGCTTGCAAGTGAGGTCGTCTTGGACTCCGAAAATTTTGGTGGGATGCTTCTTTCACCAGCTAGTCGCTATCACTGAGAGATGTGATTTGCAACTTAACAAGTAATATCAAGCTGTCTGCTATTTTGAGAATTCAGTGGTGCATCACAATTTTATTGTAAACAAAGTTATTGAAAACTAGATTTTGCCCGCGGCTCCGGCCGCCTAGATGTCGGTTATCGTGACCAAATATAGCCTGTTCTTTCTCAAGGTCTAATACCAGATTTCAACAAAATCGGTTCAGTGGTTTAGCCGTGCAAGACGGACTAACACACACACACACACACACACACACACACATACACTTTTACTTATATATTAATATGGACTCTCATAATTTTCGTAAATAGTTTATGAGTTATTCACAAAAAATATTGAAAAAGGCTTATTGCGGATCATCGCTATCAAAACAACGTCTTTATGGGGTAAAAAGTATTCAAAGAGGGCCGAGAGAACCCTTGTTCCGGCAGACCTCTTCACAAACGAAAATATCGAAAAAGTCAAAGGGACTGTACTCAGAAATCACCATTCCAGTTTAAGAAATATTGCTCTGTCTAACCTACCTTAAGATCTGTCGTTCTTGTTATTTTTCTCGTTCTACTTTATTGTAATAGTGAGTCATGAAACGCGTGACTCGACTCATTTTTAAAACCATTTTCTTTTGCGATATGGTTATATCGTGTCTGGATCTATTGGATGTACTTAGATGAACGAAATTTAAAAAAAAAGCACGGAACGTTTAGTTAGTGCTTTTTTTTACGTGCGGGAGTACGAACCTGAGGGGGAGGTTATGTCGGACTCGAACCGACTAAACCGCACGCCGTATGTGGGTAGTTGTGCTAGGCCGAAGGTTGTCTCGCGACATATCGCACATTGGTTCGTTATATTTTCGTCTTCTTTATATATATCTCTTCTATCTGTATATCATGCATTTTTCTCTCCGAGATAGCTACCAGAAAGAGATCCCAATCTGTTTCTGTCCTGACATACTTTCCCCGAAGCACCCCTTTCCAGAGATCGCCTGTGACTGCCGGTAGGTCAAACCGTGTCGCTTCTCTAGCCTGACTCCTCCACGATGGGTCTTACTTACCACCGTCCGCTACTAAGAGGTGGACTGCGCTCAGTTGCCCAAGTCGTCCCTTTCCCTTCACTACGATGATCTGGCGGAGCTGGAACTTCTTGGCCTTGATTTGGCGAGGCTGACTGGCACTGATATAGGTCTGTTAGGGTCATGGTTCAAGGTTTAACGGTAGAGCGAACTTTTTCTACATTTTTAGAGTTTAAAACAAAACTATATCAAGGATTGTAGTTATTTTTTTGGATCGCAAATCAACTAAATATTCAGGGGTACTTGAGTTTGCCGGAATTTGAGGCCCTTCGTGATAAATCGTGAACTCTTAAGATTATTTGAATAGTCGCCTTATGGATAAGTAGTCATTACAATTTTTTTTTTTTTTCTCTTACATGCTTGGAAATGTGAAGATTATTTTAACAACCTTCTTCGAGATAAATCGAAATTGTTGTGCATGCGAGCAGCGGCCAGCAAAAGTTGTATGAAAATCCATATCTGTCGTGTTTTAGCGGCCAAATAAATTACTATGTAAACTCATATCTGTCGTGTAATGTAAAAATAGAACCAACTTTTACTCCGAAACATGGCAACGAAGGAGGTAACTTATCCAACTGGCTTGCAAATAGAATGCTGTTTATTAAGAAAAATAAAAAACCAATGAACATTTCGCCGCGTGAAAAATTACTGTTGTTCGTTGTTCGTCATTGATTTTGAAAATAAGGTAACTAAAAAATTCTGCCTAGATACTACTTAGTTTTAATTTCCGCGCATTGTTTGAGAAAAGCAAAGCCACTCCGTAATGCGTGCCTCGGCTGCGCCTCGGCCCGCATACTTCACGATCGTCCGGCAACACTACAATTGGTGGCCGCGGCAGTAATGTACTATATATTCCAAATTGGGCTCAGATGAACGATTAGGTTTGTGCACTTGTCATACCAGGTAAGGTTCTGGGTAGATTCCCGAAAGGCTAAATGCAATGAGTTAGAACTTTACTAAGTAACTGGAGGATGTGTTGATGAAATATGAAGATTTTTGCTTGTTGAAGTGACGCAGCAGTTGGCGAGACGTTTCACTATGGCTTATATTTTTTGAATAAAATATATATGTCGCATCCAACTAGCTTAATCAGACGTTAGTTGGCAGTACGGTTGCTGCACACGTCCATAGGCTAACGTAACCTTTTCCCATCAGCAGGGCTGCGTGCCTGTTTGCCACCTTAGTCAAATAAAAATACGTATGGTTGTAAAGGACCTTTTCTTTGACGTTAGAACCTCATCGTGATGGGGCATTTTCACCCTACCATAATGTCCTACATAGAAACTCAGGTTCACTCAGCCTTAATGATTGTATTCTATGGGGTATATGGAATTTCACCAAGATCCTTGCAGGCCAAACCAACTTCCAATACACTTGTTCATTAACGGTAATGACTTTGGCGCAGGTTTTTCCTTTTAAATTGGGAGATCGGACAACGGTCACACTGGTAAAATCCGAAATACTCAAATAATTGCATCTCCAAGATACAAATTTTCTATTTAATCGGGATTGCCACTCGGAAAATGAGAATACATAATTCAATTCTACGAATTAATGCTCGTCTTCATAAAGTCAGTCTATTTAGGTTGTCTGTGATTAGTGACAGGGTATTTTTATTAACGTCGTACCTAACACGTGATAAGTTATGCGACCTCGTGTGAGTTGACATCAGCAACGTAGGCTAGATTCGATTCTTAGAACTTCAAATCCATCACGTGGACGATAACTTATTAGGCTATTTTGGAAATTCATCAACGAAAAAATAATCTTTTCTCAAACATGCTTGGAAATGTGAACATTATTTTGACAACCTTCTTCGAGATAAATCGAAATTGCTGTACATGCGAGCAGCGGCCAGCAAAAGTTGTATGAAAATAAATATCTGTCGTGTTTTAGCGGCCAAATAAATTACTATGTGAACTCATATCTGTCGTGTAATTTAAAAATGGAACCAACTTTTACTCCGTACCATGACAACCAAGGAGGTAACTTATCCAAGGCTTTATTTAAATATAGAACTGGCTTGCAAATAGAATGCTGTTTATTAAGAAAAATAAAAACAAACGAACATTTCGCCGCGTGAAAAATTACTGTTGTTCGTTGTTCGTCATTGATTTTGAAAAGTAGGTAACTAAAAAAATCTGCCTAGATACTACTTGGTTTTAATTTCCGCGCATTGTTTGAGAAAAGCACTATACAAGCCTTGGCCTCAACTGAACGTTGCCGGACTCCGTAATGCGTTCCTCGGCTGCGCCTCGGCCCGCATACTTCACGATCATCCGGCAACACTACACTTGGTGGCCGCGGCAGTAATGTACTATTTCTCAAACATGCTTGGAAATGTGAACATTATTTTGACAACCTTCGAGATAAATCGAAATTGCTGTAATGCGAGCAGCGGCCAGCAAAAGTTGTATGAAAATCCACATCTGTCGTGTTTTAGCGGCCAAATAAATTACTATGTAAACTCATATCTGTCGTGTAATTAAAAAATGGAACCAACTTTAACTCCGAACCATGGGAATCAAGGAGGTAACTTATCCAAGGCGTTATTTAAATATAGAACTGGCTTGCAAATATAATGCTGTTTATTAAGAAAAATAAAAAAGCAATGAACATTTCGCCGCGTAAAAAATTACTGTTGTTCGTTGTTCGTCATTGATTTTGAAAAGTAGGTAACTAAAAAAATCTGCCTAGATACTGCTTAGTTTTAATTTCCGCGCATTGTTTGAGAAAAGCACTATACAAGCCTTGGACTCCGTAATGCGTGCCTCGGCTGCGCCTCGGCCCGCATACTTCAAGTTCGTCCGGCAACACTACAATTGGTGGCCGCGGCAGTAATGTACTATACTGCTACGTATATCATTATATCAGTAGCGCAATAATAGTAATCGTTAATTTTATATTAATCTAACTTGTGTTATTAAGTGAGTTAGCAATCTCTCAATCTCACAACCTACCAAAGCCACTAATATTATATTCATGTTATAGTTATAGATGAGTCTCTTCTTTTACCTCTTTTTCAGGCTCTTTAGTCTGAAAACTCAGTATATTTGTTTCCCTCAATACACTATCTATGGGTAAATTTCTCCAACAGTCAATTCACAGTCCCTTAACTTACAGTATGTTCCAAGTTACAGTTGAAAATAAGAGATGCTCACCAGGCCAGCAGAATTAGTGCTGACGGAAAATCAGCTCTATCCCTAATAAATTTAAAAAAGTGTTTAAATCTATAACTATACGTGCATCAAGTCTTTTTTACATATCCATACTTAAATACTAATATTATAAATCCAAAAGTAACTATCTGTCTGTCCGTCTGTGTTACGCTTTCACGCCTAAACCACTGAACTGATTTTAATGAAATTTGATATAAGTGTAGATTAGACCTTGAGCAAGAACATAGGCTATGTTTGGTTGCGATAGCCGACATCCACGCGACGTGATTATAAGTCAACAAAAAAGCTAACAAAATAAGTCACGTAGGTATACGTTTACGAACGCAACTGGCTATCACCGACGACGTCTTTGCCCTGTATTTAGGTCCCAGTCAAAGGTTATCTTTGACCATTAATTATTTCTGATTAAGTTAGTCATTAAGAACTTTTAAAATAAAGAAACAACAATTTTTTACAACCTTACCTTCGGCCTAGCACAACGACCTACAGACGGCGTGCGGTTTAGTCGGTTCGAGTCCGACATATCCTCCCCCTCCGACTCCGGAGGGGGGAGGGGTATCTGTGGGGATTTTCCGCACGTAAAAAAATCGCTTAACCTAGCTCCTGCTTGTGTCAAGTATTTGTACCTACTTACTTACCCGATATATAGATGCTATGAATATACATGTAAATATTTTTTTGGTTGAGTTACTTTCGATAAAATAAATTCTACCGAAATTCCTTCAACTGTTTACCGATGCGCTGCGAGCTATAAAAAACAGAAATATTTGTAAAACAGCAAGTAAATAGTAGATACAAAATCTTAACAGATTAATGTGTTTGTCAATAACTTAGATACAGATTTTATTGTTATATTTATGTCAGTAGAAGATGTAGAAGATTTGAATACATACTACCACTATAATTGAAAATTTCATTAAAAAGTAGAAAACGTATTTATTAGTGCTGCACTACTAGTGCAGCACTTCAAAATACTAAAAGAAGGAAAAACATTGATTCCAAACACATACAATAAAAAGTATGTTTAAAAGAACCGACTTCAAAAACTGAAAAGCATAAAATAACTTAGAGAAAAATAACTGAATTTACAGATTTACTGATCTGTTAGAAGTTGGTGCCAACTTTGTTTGTGGTGCCTGAACTACTAAGCTGGAATCAATTGAAATATGACCTCTCGGGCTAGGCCCCGGAGGTAAATGAAAACTACTGGAACAAACTATTTAAAAAAATATGGGACTAAATGGCAACTATTCCGCATCGAACTAAAAAAAATCACGTAAATCGGATAATAAATCTCAGAAAATCGTTGGACACACAAAAAACATCCTTAACATCCATACCGATCGAATTGAGAAACTCCTCCTTTTTGGAAGTCGGTTAACTAGAGAACAACTTACTGTGCGACATTGATTGTCAAACGCAGTCATAACGTGAGAAGACGGTGGATTACAATCGGTTAACATAACCCAGAGAAAACTGGCATAGAACTAGATTAACTTAAATGTAAAGGCTATAACAAACTCGCGTAGTTACGAAACGGTTGTCACTTGGAATAAGCGGCCCGCTAATCGTAGGTGTAAACATTAATACATATCTCAGTATACACGCGGCACATGCAATTGGCTATAGTCTTCCATCAGATGAAAGACTTATTAAGTTTATAAAGGATTCCGCTGTTGCTGTAGATATACCTAAGACCACTTTAAAATTAAAAGGTACAGAGTTCAAAATAAAACAAAATAAAAGGATGCTGCAGTCAAAAATCTCTCAACGAGTTTATCCTTAGGTTTCGTTTCCGCTGCTGAAAGTTTAAATTTTACAAAATGCTAGTTTCTATTTATACGCATCTTTGTGGATCTATTGAAGTAGCAAAAGAGCCAGAAATTAAATTTATAGGCCGTCAATGGTCCTTTGAACTAAGTAAATTAATTAGAATTTTGACGCAGGCCACGGCTGACAGTCCTAGAGAGTGAAATGCCGCATCTCTATAGGAATACTAAATCCTTCGACCATTCCCTGCTTAAGTCGTCCCAATTTAATTAAATGTATACCCAACTACCGCATCATTTAATTTAGATATTCAGAAAGCACGTAAAGTTTTTATATTGTACAAGATGTTCAAAACTAAAGTTTATCCAGAAAGTGATTATATGGTAGAACCTATTTAAATAACTATTACTCCCATATATACAGGCTTGTATTTAATTTACCCTGTAATCTATTGTAATCTGTTAATCTAGGTACTTGTAGCTACTAGCTCAAACTTATTAGACCAAATAGTCAACTCCAACAACCAAATGAATTCACTCACTGGCAGATTCGTTAGATTGGCATCGGCAATAATACATTTATAGCAGACTATAACACTGTAATATCATTCAATATAGGTATAAAAAGTTACTGCTCTCTGATCACAAAAGAGCGGTAACTGATTTCATGACTTGGGAAGTTCAAAATAATATTATAACAATTTACTTACTTTTACAATAGTTTAGATATTCATGAAGTATAAGAGCAAAAGTAGTTATTATTGTCTGGTACGAAATTGTATATTTTAAGTAAAAAGTATTATTATTTGCAAGTTTATTTTTGATTATGCAAATGAAATTAAACGTTAAAAGGAACTCCACTTGGTGCATTCGGAATACTGCAATATGCATAGGTATTTTAGTGCTGGCGACATAAGGTATGTGACAGGAATACCGTCATCCTTGAAACAATATATTTTTAGCTCAAATTCTTGACTTTAAACTTGTAAATAGCTGGGAGTCTTGGATTTCTTAATAAAATGCACATATATTTATTCTAATTCTACCAAAAATATTTGTAACGATAGATAAGAATGATTATGCGTCTTTAAATTACAATCGTTGAAATATTATTACTAGTATTTATAACCGCGGTAGCCTAGTGGTATGGGTAATGGACTGCTGAGACGAGGTCTCGGGTTCGATCCCAGGTCTTACCATGGCACACATCACTGACTTTCGATGCTTTTCGAAGTTATATGTGTATTTATCGCAGGTTTATAAGTGCCCGGTTAATGGCAATAGGCTCGCCACCTAATACATTGGGACCTAAACATAAACTGGCGAAATGTGGGTGCTAGCACCTCTTCCTACCCCTTCGGGGATAAAGGCGTGAGTTTATGTTATGTTATGTTATGAAATATTTTACAAAAATATGAACAGACCCTCAACAAATTCCTACGCTTGGCATAAGCATTAATAGTAAAAGATATCTTTTAGTAGTTGTTTTCAGTCACTCGGATAAAAAGTATGTTCGTTTTAGAAGAAGGGCTTGATGATACGGATACAAATTGACATTTCGATAGATTGCTCTTCCCTTGACAATTGTACGATGCGTCTATAAAAATCTGTACAGCCGTCACTTACTATAAGCTCAGAACACAAGGTTCGATTGATGATTTATTTTCTACAAAGTAGACGCCAATCATGCGATTTATGGACAGAAATCTATAAATTACAAGCTTGGAAATAAATTGGCTTATCTTTGAAAATGCGCAGTTCAACGGATCGTAAATTTAGCTCTCAATATGATCAACTTCGACGCCATGTTTATGACAAGTAATCTTTTTAAATTCCAACTTTATATCAATATTTGACGCCATAAATACTTTATGACCTTGTGACTGATCCGTCGTAAAATAAAATTCGAATAACCAAAAGTTACGCTGTAGGCAATAAATCAGATTACGTACTGTAAAAAGAAAATGGTTTTTCAGTAATCTTTATGATTTGCTCAAGTCTGTCAATGAACTTATGTGGAAGTGGATATTGGAATGTTTCTGAGTAAGCTAGTGTTGACGCAAATAGATTTTGTTAGAATCGAATGAATGATTTAAGATTGAGACATTAATAACAATAAACATGGTTATAAAATAAACAACATAGTAATTATCCTGATGAGTGTTGTGTTAACTATAAGTGAATCGAATCGAATGAAGTTTACAATGAATTGGTTACTCGGTTGGGGCTCGGTTGACTTGGGTCTTATAATTTTTACATTTAATTAATACGGACTAGAGGTACTTACTAAGGTTGGTAATCATTTAATGTGAATTATGTTATTATTATATTTAATGCGACATACTTGTGCAATTGGATTCATATATAGTTTTATTGTTATTTGAGATGGAATGTTTGTGATTCACTGAAGTTATATTATACAATTCTGTATACTTAATCAGGTTTAGCTAAACAAAGTTATGACTTTTGTATTGCGAAACAAACTTCACCAAATAAACGATTTTTTACTTAAAATGTATTGAATTTGAATATTTGGAGATCACAACATATAACTTCTACATTCAAGATAAAAAAAAATCAAAGGTCTTATTCAAAAGTATGGCGATTCATTTGAAAGGTTTTTTTTTTAAAGAATTTTAGGTTAGATATGTAATCGAAATTACTAATATTTCCTTTAACTCCTCCAACTAAACTAAATTTCTTGTTTTTAGACTGGGTTCACTTCGGTATTGCATGTCCAGGATTCGAACCTCTCCACCACTAAGCTACCGACGACGTCGGTAACAGAATAAAGCAGTAACGTTGTACGATACAGCGTTAACGTTTATTATGTGTTCGTCGTTAACCCGGGGAACTGTAATTGCCATGTTCAGAAATGGGGCATTATAAACACGCCTGCCTGTTATTGGTGAATAACTGGTCTGTGTATCGTAACACCCAATGTGGAATGTTACATGGCCGACTACCGTAAAGCCCGGATTCTACGAAAGCGGAGAGCAGAGGAGACTAGGAGAGGAGATGTGTTTTGAAAAACCAATCAGATTTTGTCATTTCCACTTCTCCTCTCCTCTCAACGTCTATGGAAACGAAAAGAGAGAGGAAAAGAGTTTCGAGCTCACACAGCTCACATCTCGGCTATACACAGCTCAAATCTCCTTACTGCTACACATCTCCTCTCCGCTCGGATGGTAACCGGGCCTAACATTCCACATAGGGTAACATTCTAGGTAGGTACTTATAATTAATTGAAAAGCTTGATGGACAACAATTCACTTCGGTCTATTTAAAAGCAACCAAACCACATCAATAACTGAAACAAAAGTAAAGTCAGTAAGTAGCTATTTGTTCATTCCCAGAAAATTAAATTAATTTTCTTTTTTGCGGTTTCATATTGAGAACAAACTGAAACTGATGCGATGGTTGTTTTGTTATTTCATCTAGAACTACTTTTAATAACTTAATTATTTATATAAGTGAATAATCACCATTACCTTCATCAAACTATTGTGAGTTTTTGCTGAACCACTCACATATTTTGTTTTCACCAGCACCTAGGTAAAAATCAAGATGAAACACGACCTTACATATGACCTTCAATTTCCTTATGTTATTATTATCATGTCATATACTACTGTCGTGTACTATATAATTACAAGCAATTACTATAAAGTTCGTCCACTAAATTATTGTATTTTAGACAGCTCACACAGTGGTCGATATAACTTTGTATTAGCGTCAATGCCTAAAACTCCGTACAAAAATTAGGCGCCAATACGTCATATGTCATTGACAACGTCACGTCAGCCAGAACGAAATTTTAGGGATGGGGTCAGTCGATCGACTGTGTTTACATAACTTGAAAATGTCACAACCAAAGTCGACTACAGAACATTTTTTTTAATTACTGACTGGTATTGGAATTGGACTTCTCAGGTTCTCAATTCGCATGTTTATTTTTTTGTTGTTGTTTGTATGCGCATAGCTCCGTCGTCTGTAGACAGATTTACAAAGTTCTTGTTTTTTGTTTGAAAGAGGTTTGTTTCGAATTGGTCCCATTTAAATTTCGTAAAGATGTGATGATAGGTTTCAGAGGCAAACCTTGGAACTCTTAAATAAATATCAGGAAATCAGCCGCAATTGCGGCAATCACATATTTGTTAGGTATTATCGCATATCGGTTTTTTTAGATTAATGACCACCCTGTGACACGACAGGTACATTACTGTGGTCAACGACATGCTGGAATTGTTTAGACTTGGAGTACAAAGACAGACAACAGAACTCTTTAGCGATGTACAGCATGAATGTTTCGTTTAAGTTACAGAGGTTATTATGTCGATCTTACAGACAGACGTACCTTACTACGGGTGCAGGAATGCTGGAATGCTCTAGATTTTGACTAAATATGCAGTTAATCGAGTTCCTTAACGACGCACGTTATGATTGTCTCATTTGGGTAGTATTATTATTGATTATACAGATTGTTTATTAAAGATCAGCATGCAGCAATTTTAATGATCTGTCATCATATTCTAGCTTATAGCGCTTCCGAGTTTTCTAGCTTGCATTCAAGTTGTTTACTTTCAAAATAACCTTCGATGCATACTATCTAGTTTGAGATAAATATTTCATCTCATTAAACACGTATTGACTTAATATAATCCGAAACCGCTTTTAACAAGTCAGTGTTGAGTTCACTAAAAAGTAAAAAAGTAATATTAATAAATACAACGGAAAATTAACAATATACTCGTAGGACTTCAATTGAAGTCGGTGCCAAGCCAAATAGGTAAAATTTCGATTGAGACGGCAATCCTACCTGCCAATTTATATTGTGTAGACGTGCAGTTTTACACGAGAACCACACACATTTAATTTTCATTCAGTGTATTTTTGCTCTCGAAGTCAGTTTAATACTTTTGTTAAAAATAACTTATTTATTAACATTTAAGACTGATCACTTGTAACGCCGACACCATGAAAGGATTTTTCGAAGGTGCGTTGCTGTCTTTTAAATCGAAAAAAAAAATAAGTTTCACAATGTCAATATTTGTTTTAGAGATTAGCGTGTGCGTTATAGCCCACAATCGTGTTATAATAAATTTATGAAATGAGAATTCATTATTATGTATAAATATATTGAATTTTGAATTTGAATTATTATTAAAAATAGTGATACCCACATTTTCATTTATCGATTAATAATTTTAAATCGATCGATTTTATTTATGTAAGTGTTTATGCAATCACTACTTCAATCTGTCTATTATATAATGGACGGGGTAATTAATTTCCCATTACGTTAGTGTTGTACATACGATATGGCAATAATTGCATTATAATATCGATGGGTGCTATCAGAACCTTAATTTTTGTATTATACATAGGTATAAGAAGAAAGAAATTGATATATGAATTACTGTTATTTAAAAAAATCTGAGGTAGGTAGTACGGCAATGTCGACAAAACTGTCTGTATAAAAAATAAAAAGTAATAACTTTAAAAAAAGAGGTGTCACATGCGGATTGTCACAATTTGACAAATAGCACAGAATAGATAATAGTACTAGCGTAAAATAGGTGCTGCTAGCCGTATAGAATTTAAAAAAAGTATCTCCTGACTTGCTCCTTACGCTCACAACCTCACAACGATTCTATCGATGGACGTCAGCGTCAGGAGATACTGATTTTATACTCAAAGAATATTTATGTCTCCAGTTTCATGGGTAGATGTTGCTTCTCTAGTTTTTAAAAGGGGTAGGCCCGAGAATTCCTGGCTTGACGACATGGCGACGTGGAGGGTGACATGTGTGCAAATGGCCTCACTACCATGGACGCCCAAGATCGTGCGAAGTGGAGGAGGAAGAGCCGGGCGCCGGACTCCAAGCTCCGAGGGCATTTTGGCCTCGGATGCAATCAGGATAACGTCTTAATGATGATGATGATGATGATGCTTTCCTAGTTTTAGCAATCATATTCTAAGTTATTATCCTTACTTAATCCTTCACATCTGTCCGTTTACTAAAATATAAAGTAAAATCAGTAAACTGTCCTTCCATTCAACCTATCAGAGACAACTGTTCGCTATTTACTTCTATCGTTACACACTTTACGAGCTCCTTCTACTGCCATTAAACAGTTTATATGCAAGCCTGTCGGTCTCAAGTGCTTCCGCTGACCTATCCTTTTTCGATACATGTGAAATTTTATCTGTGTACTGCATAGGTTAAGTTCTGTTAACGTCACCTCCGATAGCCATTTTTTTTTTTACAACTGAGGTGGCAGACATGCAAACGGCCCACCCGAAAGTGGTAACCGTGGCCTATGGACGTGTGCAACATCAGGAGAATCACACTCGTGCTGCCGACCCACAGTGCTGCTGAACACAGTTTCTATGCCGTCAGTGTAGATGACAAAGTAGGAATAGCCTTTGGTCTTCCCACTAACAGCACAAAAGCTCTCCAGAGAGCTCAGACTGGTATTCTGTAGGGCGGAGGTACTTCCAGTCGGACTCTTCTTACTCCGAGGAGGCCATCACGATGGCCCTGGGGTAATCGGGGTGCGAGGGATATGCTAGTGGCAACCTCACCTCCAGCAACAAATAGCCCGTCCGCGATTACCACCCCTTCTGGCCCTAGCGGGGGATATTCGTAAATATACCTGTTGCTGTGAAAGACTATAATAAAGGTCCAAAGTAGAGGGCTTTAGGGACAGAGGTAGGCCCAAGAATAAATGGATGATTTGCGTAAACAGGGTATGGTAAAAGAAGGAGTGACTGATGAAATCACATCCTGATCGAAATGTATGGAGGTGAATGACATGTCGCGCTGACCACAAAATGAGCAGGTTGATGGTTATGTGAATGACTAAAATAGGGAAGTCTGATTTAAGCAAGCAAACAATATCTTGAATAAAAAACGGAATATCAAGTTAGCTTGTTATAAGTATTTATTCATAATTGTACGATTGTGTTTCTTATATAAAGGTTTAAGGTTTTATGGTAATGAAAAAACTTTTTATCGCTGGTAATCCAATTAACAAACAAGTTACAAAAAAGGGATTTTTTAAAGTTAGAGCTGTTTGTTCAGGATTGTTATTTGAATCAACCGTTTCTTAAATTATAAGATAACAATTATCATTTTAACTTGAAAACAAAAGAATGCTAATTTAATTTGCTTATAGGTACATATGTTAGAGCGTTTTCACAATGAACTGATATCCGATATCGGTGTCCGACGCCGATAGCTCACCGACATCCGACACTTTAGTGACGTGTATGCGGGGTCATATTAATTATTCTGTGGCGGGGTGGTGCGGGGCTGCCTCATTACTTTCGTAGGCTCCTCAAATTCGCTCTAGGGCGTCGTCTCTTATAAGTACCTTAAACATGGAAGACGGGAGTAGGTATGTCACATTAAATATACAAAAATGTACATATTGGACCATGTGGTTAACCTAATCTTGGGCAACAATGTTATGTTATCAATATTAACATTCAGCTTTCAGGAATTTTATTGGTTTTTAAATATTAACATACGTTGTTTCAGTAATAAACTAGTAGGTGTTTATCCACGGATATCCCCCCCCCCCCCCCCCCTGTCCGGAGCCGGAGAGGGAGATTATGTCGAACTCGAACCGACTAAACCGCACGCCGTCTGTGGGTCCATGGGTTAGGACGAAGGTGCAAGTGGTGAAGGATGCGCGCCGCTGCCGTGGCTAATAAACTAGTAGGAAGGTACTTTATTTTTTTCCGAATTCAATGTGTATTGCTCAACCTTTTTAAAATATTATCATCATCTCTGCGTTGGATCCCGGTCATATCTGGTGGTGTGTATCTGCCACCTAAGTAGTATAAAAAAAAATTAAACTTTTTCATACCTACTTTAGAACAGTCAAGACAGTAACTCGACATCATTTTTGCATTAGTCGCGGTAGCCTCCGAGGCTTTTACTTTGGAGCCCGTGATTCACTTTCCGGCTTTTACATCTCCACTTTGCACGATCTTGGGCACCTATGGTGTGAGATTATTGATACGCATGTCATTCTCCATAGCGCCAAGTTAGCACTTTTTTACCGAGGGTAGACCCAAAAAGTGCCTCCTTGGCGGAGCGTGGCTAATTTCGAGTTGGAATGAAGTTGGTTTGTAGTCGGAGTGAGTCGGTATGGGGTCGAAGTGAAGTTGCTATGGAGTTGGAGTGGAGTAAGAGTGGAGTGGGAGACAGTTTGGAATTGCGGAGTTTTAAGGCCTTATATACTTTTTATACACCTAAAATCGTAACAAAACGCAAAAAAAGACACAAAAATGTTGGGTACCTCCCTATCACCCACGCCTTTAAATGTAATCATTTTCTCCAAAAATCTTTTATTTACCTTAAATTAGAGCCATCGCGTTATAACAAATTACATATTAAAGTCTATCGTTTAAGGGAAATATACCCTTATGTGAAGATATTACAGCTTACTTAGACGTACAAGCCAATTTGTAGTTTTGCTTTCAGGCTTATAGAGAATTACTTGATTTGGTCTAACTAAATTAAATCACAGAGTTTCGTAATTTAATATTCTAATTGAGGCGTTCAACGTCTGGCGTTTATTTAGTAATTACAGCAGGAAAATGTTAAAGTGGCAGAGAGAGAGAGCATCTGTTGAAACCGTCAAGGTAGGGAACATCACTCTACTAAGGAATGCATCTGCAATAGTGGCCACAGGGCCTGATTAGCCCTTAGGCTAATTAGGCTGCAGCCTAGGGCACGAGGATCGGGAGGGCGGGCGCGCTGAAATCGTGTCTCCTTATGCACTAATCTACCATCATTGCATCTACCCTACGTATTTCAACCAGACCGAGACAAAACATTAAAACTAAATGCACTTGAGAGTTTCTAATTTTAATAATACATTTAAAAAATTTAAAAAGCGCACATAGAACAAATATAACGGGCTCAAATTTTAACTTCATTTTGTATGGGAAAGCGTTAATTTTAACTTCATTTTGTATGGGAAATGCCTAATTTAAACAGTGCAGCCTAGTTGTGCCATGTTGAAATTTTCACACTATTACTCTACTCACTAATTTTAGGCCATCCGTAACATACCTAGCGGGGGGCGTCCTCATATTTAGCTTAGGGCGGTCAGAACTCTTAATCAGTCGCTGAGTGGCCACTATTTGTTGGACTACATCCATTCCCAACCTTCTTTGCTTACTATCAGTCAAATGCATCACAAAACTTAAAAAATATATTCAATTTGTTATTCAATCACATTCTAACGGCCGAAATGATTTTGAAATTTGATACAGTTACTATGAGTGGCGAAAACGGAATGAAAATAACAACCACCTAAGTGTTTTATAAAAATAAATGTATGTATTTTTTAAGCTATTGCATGGCTTTTATCGTGGGCTTTGAGCGTGGCGACCGAATCAAGAAATTCCGTGACGAAAAAAGCCTGACACTCACCTACCATGTAGTTCGGCCGAGCGATGAACTCCGCCTACCATGCAGCTCGGCCGAGTGGAGGCGATGTGATTATGAGTCCGCATACAGTCGGATGGACGGACGGACGGATATAATATGTATATGCATATGCATATTATATTATCTATATATTATTATTAAATAATTAAATTTAAATAAGTTGATAAAAAATTATATGTAAAAGCTTTATCGCGGCAGTTCCCGAGTGCAACTCAGTATTTTTTTTATAAAGAATATTAGCGACCAATACCATTAATAGTCCCTCTAACCCTTCCAACTAAGCCAAATGCTTGTGATAGGAGTGGGTTCACGTCGGTAGTGTAATGGCCAGAATTCGAACCCGGGACCTCTTGATCGTAGGGCCGAGTCCTTACCCACTACGCTACCACCGCTTCAATCTTTCCTTTGTAATCCTTAAATCATTACATTACTTTGACCCCTTAAAGATCGAGAAGACGACCATGCTTATCTCTTCGATACCATAAAGCATACGCCCGAGAAGGGCCAGACCGAGAGGAATGGCCCTGAGTCAGCCGGGGTGAGAGGGATATGTCGCGAGACAACCTCACCTTCGGCCTAGCACATCTACCCACAGACGGCGTGCGGTTTAGTCGGTTCGAGTCCGACATAACCTCCAGCACGTAAAAAAAAGGAAATCCATAAAGCGTACGCTAGATACGATCCCATTCGATACTTTTAATACGCACTCCGTTCTTTTCCGATCATTTACTAAACGGCTTAGACAGCCATTTTTATTTATACATGCAAGCTCGTTGAGGAAGCCATTCAGGCCATTCAGCCGGATGTCAGATTACATCTTTGCTGCGCACTTCGTAGAACAGCAAATACATCGCAACGGAAAATAGCAAGCCATTTAACAATATCTAATTTAGAATGGATGGCACCTGTAAAAGCCTTTGTGGGAATAATAAAGGAAGACGCGATTAGCGCTCACAGTTATTTTTATTGGAAAAGTATTTTTCTTGGTTTCATGTTTTAGAGGTCTTACTCGGTAAATTCATGTTACGACGACAAATGTATCTTTCTGTAACAATAAAACTAAAACAATGGTCATAATAGTGATTGCCGGTTAGAAGAACGGTTCTTCTACAGAAATAAAAAAAAAATTAGTTACTTTTTGGTTTTCATTAATTTCTTAAGCAAATTAAGCAAAGTTACGCTTGAGGAGGGCCAGACCGAGAGGAATGGCCCTGAGTCAGCCGGGGTGCGAGGGATATGTCGCGAGACAACCTCACCTTCGGCCTAACACATCGACCCACAGACGGCGTGCGGTTTAGCCCGTTCGAGTCCGACATAACCTCTTCCGGAGGGGAGGGGGGTGTGTGTATCCGTGGAGACTTCTCGCACGTAAAAAAAAGAAGCACTTGATAAAGGGACCGATATGATAGTCTGGAATAAAAAAATTGCTACTTTCATTCCGTTCCCACGTGTTGCCGGATTTCATGCGAGTGGAACCGCGGGCACCATATTTTGGAAAAAGCCTCAACTTAATAACCTATTTAGGTACTTATTTTTAGGTTTATTGTTATTTATTTACCTTTATCAAATCATACATTGCTATTACAGTCCAACCTTATGCTTGATGTTGAATTAAGTCGCCAAAGCTCTTCGGGGAAGGTAGTTGACAGTGTTGACATCATGCTAATTACACACCTCAGTCGGTAGGAGTACGTGTGTTTGTCAGACACCAGTAAATGACTGCCATCTAGTGAGCCGTGTTCTTATTTATTATGTTTGGTTTAAAATATTAGCTTAACCAAAGTAGTTATTTTAATATATAAAAAAAACTACTACCTAAAATATAGAAATTACAAATGAACGTAATAGTAGGTACTTTTTAGCCCGGATTCAGAGAGATTTTGTATGTATTTAATTACGATTTTATTTTTATTTACGAATGTGTTTCTATTGTACAGTTAATCAAAATATAGCCGCAAGCACTTTTTCTTGGCACAAATAGTAGCTTTTTGATTTAGGTATTTTAGAGAGACAGGTAGGGAGAGATATTGAATGGCTGTATAATACTTACGTTTAATAGACTAATGACTAATGATTTTTTAAGTGTAGGCCTTACGTGATTGCGGATATGCCGAAAAGTAGGTTTGTGTGTTTGACCTGTATGCAGTTTATTGCTTTTATGTAGGTTCCTATATTCTCTCACAATTGCTAAACGCCTGATCTAATTATAATGAATGAAATGCCGTTTGATTCGTTATTGCGAAGGTACCATTCTTCCGTTTTCAGCAGTTTAGGCCATTTTCGAGATTTAGAATTTCCAACTCATACACTTCACTATTACTGAATGGGTATTTGCACAAAACATAGACTTGTTCCATCTTTTTCAAGGCGGGGTTTTTTTTTAAATAAAAAATATTTTTTTGTTTAATTTGGATGAAGAATCCCCTAACCGCTCAAGCTCATTTAACCAAATGGATACTAGAATATTTTGATAATTACGTATCATTAAAAGGTGTGGTTGGCATAAGCACAGAATAAATAATAGGCATTAGTGAGTTGTGCTTATTTTTGTGATTCATATTTAATCACGAAAATACAAGGAAAGAAAACGACTTGAAGAGAACTCACTGCTCCAAGTAATGGTTTAAAAGATGAAAAGACTCTTTCATAAAACAATAAAAATCTTCACAACTTCCAACTTTATTCAGTTTTTAATTTTGTTAAAAACTTTCGTTTTGTTCCTCATAAAGATTTTATTATAACAGTAAACTTGTGAGGTGTTTGAAAATAAAAGTAAATAATAGAATAAAATTTGGAGTCTACATGTGTATGTTATAAGTCAATTCACGTGGTTTAATCCTAATACTTCTACTGTGAATAGTTATCAAATAGATACATACATTAGGTACGCACCACATGAAAGGAGATTACTGAAATTAATATTCAGTGAACTGAAACATATATCGAAACATGCTAATTACTGACATCAGATTGATCAATGGGCGTGATTGAAGCTGTCACTAAAATCATACAGTGTGTCCGCATAATAGTAGATTTTGCGAACAAACCCTACATGTAGTTTTGTAATGAAACCTATGTCTATCGATGTCGGGACGCGCGATATCGTATTTAGCTGATAATAATCGATATAAATTTAGGCATAGATGTACCATATTTGACAACAAATCAACCATTTTGTGTATTAATGGATATTATATAGATGATGCTTTACTGACAAAATATGTTTTTCTCTTAATGAATTGGTGTAAGGACTCGTTGGATTAACAAATTACCTACACCTACTTACAATATGCAAGAACTTTGAATAATGATTCAAGTTTTAGAAAAAGACTAAACAACTACTGCTACTTAAAACGGTAACATATTAAACAATTAGAAAAGGGGAAAGTAATATTATTGAAGTAAATAATTAAAGTAGTAAATTAAATAGACCATCAACATTACGGAGCACAGAGGGTCTAAAAAGGCTACATTGAGTGTGTCTAGTATGCCGAGCCACGCCGCGTGAAGATCGGGTTTATGTGTATAGAGTGTACCTACATCAAGCATAAGGAAATACGTTTCCAATGAGATTTTGTTGTAAGTAAAAATTATGCACTCTTAGGTTGCTCCTTAAGTCCCTATGCGGCCTAACGAAAAAAGTAGTACCTAAGCGAGCATGTCACGCTCACCAATCGGTACAGTTGAGGTACAGTTGAGACACAAATTGGAACAGTTTTGAAAACGAATAAGAACAATAAAACAACAAGTTTCTGCAAGGAATTGGGTGATTGACAGATAAAGTCATTACAGTTTACGACAGAGGGATTCTGCTTAAATGAGTAGGTAACTTTGTGAATTTCCAGTAGATCTCAATAGATTCCTATAAAATTCATAATATGGTCACTCATAGGAGCAGAATTACAACAATTAATTTACTAAACTGATTCTAATTTCGTGTAAATAACGCCACATGACAAAATATCATCCTTGGTGTGGGATTTTTCTTCTATTCTTTAGACATGCAGAATGTCGTCAAAAATAATACTTATCTGGATTCGCAAAAGCAGTGAGGAGCTCATATGACCTCACGTCGTCTCTACACTCCATAATAACTACATACTCCCTCAAATCCACCACGACGAATGGTGTAGGTACAATATATAATACATAAATTATTTATCTCTCCGCCAACGACTTCCGTTTCCTATCGTTACCACTGACAAAAAGTCCATTTCGACATTCGACTCTTCCGTTACTTCACTAGGAAAATTATTATATTTTGTTGTAAATCGTCCTACGGTCAGATATAAAAGCCGCTTAACGTGTAGATAAGTGTAGTATTATTACAGTTAACAATTTTTTTTAACTTGAGAAATCGAAACACACTTATATTACACCCTTTTTTTTTTTTTTTTTTACGTGCCGGAAATCCCCACGGATACCCACCCCTCCGGAGGCGGAGGGGGAGGTTATGTCGGACTCGAACCGACTAAACCGCACGCCGTCTCTGGGTCGTAGTGCTAGGCCGAAGGTGAGGTTGTCATGCGACATATCCCTCGCACCCCGGCTGACCCAGAGCCATCCCTCTCGGTCTGGCCCTCCTCGGGAAGGGGGGAAGGGGGGGACCACGCGGTCCCCGACTCAACCCCGGTGTGGGGAGGCGCGCATCGTCCTACGATGCGCGCCGCCGCCGTGGCCTGCTTCTGCTAGGGTGACGGGCGGCTCCACCCGTCACCCTCAGGCCCGCGCTCATGGGGGGCGGAGGTCAGTTTGCGCCCTCCGACGCCCGAGCCGCCTTCGGGCGCGTGCAACGATGTCAGCGAGCCTTTCTCGCTCATCGCGCCGCGCCCGCTCTGCTGTCTCCTTCGCGAGCGTGACCTGCTCGCAGAAGGATTCGCTGGCCGTGAGCACTCTCACCCCCAGGGCCGCCACAAGCTCCCGCCTCGGCGTCTCAAACGCCGGGCACTCGGTGAGCGTGTGCAGCCCCGAGTCCACGCTCGCGTCGCAGTGATGGCACTCGGGCGTTGGCTCTATACCCATCAGATGCAGATACCGCCCGAAGCTACCGTGCCCGGTGATAATCTGCGTCTGACGGTACGAGAGGCTACCGTGTTGCCTCTCTAGCCACTCCCCCATGATGCATGATGGGCCTTACCGCCGCAATCACGGCGTGCCCTGCGCGTGGTTGCTCAAGTCGTCGCTCCCACTCGGCCACCATGACCTGGTGGAGCCGGGATTTCTTGGCCCGAATATCTTCGGGCTCGGGATCGAATCCCCGCTCCCGCGCCTCCTTTCGGAACTGGTATAGTGCCGAAAGGGCCCTCGCTTCCAGGATCCACGGTGGCGATCCGGCCAGGAGACTCGCCGCTTCGAAGGATATCGTGCGGTATCCCCTGATGGCCCTGGAGGCCATCGTGCTCTGCACCGTACGGAGCAGAGGCACGAATCTGGCCTCCAGGGTGTCCGCCCACACGGGGCACCCGTATAGGGCCATGGACCGCACGACACCCGCGTAAAGTCTCCTGCGGGAGGCCTCTGGGCCCTTCAAGTTGGGCAACAACCGGCCCAAGGCATTCGCCGTGAGCACCAACTTGGGGCGCAGACTTCGGAAGTGCTGTCCGAAGTCCCATCGACCGTCAAGCACGAGCCCCGCTCACCGTCACTAGCGTGTCATCCGCGTAACACGTGACGCCGTACGCGAAGTCACCGCGAAGCACCCAGTCGTAACCGATGTTCCACAGGAGCGGCCCCAGGACCGACCCCTGTGGAACACCGTACGACATCTCACGACTCGCGTCGAACTTGGGTAGATGACGGCTCTCTCCGTCAGGTACGCCCCGACTATGCGGCGGAGGTAGAGAGGCACGTCGTGGTACACGAGTGCCTCCCTGATGCAACTCCAGGGCAAGGTGTTGAAGGCGTTGGAGATGTCCAAGGACACCGCCAACATCACCTCGCCCCGGGCAACCGCATCCCCCGCCAGAGTCCTCACACGCATGATGGCATCCACAGTGGAACGCCACCGGCGGAACCCAAACTGGGTGTTCGCCAGGTCCGGCCCCACTCTAGAGAGATGCTCGACGAGGCGCTTGGCAATAACTCTTTCAAAGAGTTTGCCCACCTCGTCGAGCAGCACTATAGGCCGGTACCCGGACGGCTCGTCCGCCGGGCGTCCCTGCTTGCGGATGAGGACCAGTTTCCCCGTCCTCCACATCTTCGGAAACTGGCCCCGCTCCAAGCATGCGCTGAGGAACCCTCTCAGTCGGGGAATGCCGTCGGGTCCCGGGGCGGTGCCTTTCTTGGCCCTAAGCCTTCGCACCGCCAGCTCTAGTTCTACCCAAGTGACCTCGGGCACGTCGTCGTCAATCACCACACTGGGTGCCGTAGGCGACTGAGGCGGCGGAGTCATTCCGGGAACAGGGATTCCACCACTCCTCCGAGCAGAGCCGGTTCGAGCACCTGGGTCAGCGGAGGGGCCCGGGGGCGCAGCTTTTCTCTTACCATTAGGTAAGGCCGCCCCCATGGGTCCCGCTCCAGCGTCTCCAGGAGCTCCCGGTAACAAGCGGCCTTTGACCGCTTGATCTCCGCTCGGAGGGCATTCCGGGCCTCCCTGTATGCCTCATTTGTACCCTTTATATTATACAGGGTATATCATATGTTATGACAAAATTTCCCTAAAAAAATTTATTTGACATAACAACTAACTTTATATACCCTGTGTATTTTTTTATGAGTAAGCGTCTATTACTAACATGTATATGAGGCGAAAACATTTAACAATAATCACATATGGTTTTTTATTTTTTACGTACGGGAAATCCCCACGGAAATTCCGGAGCCGGAAGGGGAGGTTATGTCGGACTCGAACCGACTAAACCGCACTCCGTCTGTGGGTCATTGTGCTAGGTTGTCTCGCGACATAATTATCCCTCGCACCCCGACTGATCCAGGGCCATTCCTCTCAGTCTGGCCCTTCTCGGGATAATCACAGATAGTATCTCTAATGTTTTTTGTAGGATCACCGTTTTTTTACGAGTAACGTACATTTCTGCCTTCCCCTTTGGATGTACACTTGTACAGCTGTGTACCCTATGTATATATAAAATATATGATATATATTGAGATATATATATCAACTACATGCAGGTTCACGTTAATATAAGCATACATATAAAATAAGCAGTTCCATGGTGTGAATTAGTTAGTAACCGATATTCGAACGTAATGCGTTTTTTTTACTGTGCTCATTTTACCTTTTCACTCTTTTTGCAGATAAATATCCAGTTACGCAATAAATTAATTTAATTTATTGCGTAACTTTATACCTACAATTTTCTTTTAACGTATTAATTCCTATTTAGAAAGAAACAAAGAAAGAAAGAAAGAAAATCTTTGTATTTTCCATATATAATGGCAGTTGGTAGATTCAAAAATATATGTAGGGATGGAACATTACTTCCAATAATCCCCCTCCCTATAAACTTTTTTTATTATTCTCCCTACAAATGGTTACAATTAAGTGCGTAATTATAAGATATTACAAAATAAACGTTAGTATTGCTTATCTGCCTATATTTGAATTTAATTGTATCCTTCCTATAATTTTAATACCATTGCGTGTTACAATACGATTGACTTTGATTGTACCATACCTTAACAAAATATTTTATTGCTTGCGTTGTATTAATTTATGAGTACTCATAAGGTGGTCTTTTTGAAACCATAATTCTTCAGGTAATTATTCAATGACACTAGACCGCGGTTGTAATTTTCATTTTTATTATTAAATAGGAAAATTGTGGCTGAAGTAAATTCTAGAACACGCCCTCTGTGGCGTAGCGATAGTGTGTTTGATTGCTAAGGCAAGGTCACGGTTTCGATACCTACTCGATGCAAGTATTTAGATAACAGTAATAGCTATCTTGATAGATAAGTTGATGTTTCTATTTATAACGTAACTATGTTTATTGGCATTCTAGAACTTATATGACGAACTCTTCATATCGATTAAGATAGGAAAAAGTGAATCGCTCAGGCGGGACTCGAACCCGCGATCTTTCCCTTACAGGGGGAATGCTCTGACCACTGAGCCACCGATCCACGCTAGTCCGATAGTTCGTATGAATGTCGGTAGATGGCTCCCACCGTCGCCCTAAGACGGTACTATAGGAGAATTTGGATAGCTTCAGGCGTGGCTCGGTGGCTCAGTAGTCAGAGCATTCCCCCTGTATGGGAAAGATCGCGGGTTCGAGACCCGCCTGAGCGATTCACTTTTCCTATCTTAATCGATTTGAAAAGTTAGCATAGTAAATGCTTCAAAATTTCATTGAACTCTTCATAGTTTGGGGCTAGATGGATGTTATTATTTTTGTTGTGTAGATCTTAAAACCTTAGTTGCATTATCAACAAGTCGAGGCGTTGATCCTAATGAAGCATATGGAGGTCATCACATCTTTGCTACTTCGTATAAATATAGGTAATTATTTCGTTTCGTCCATGATTTAAGCTAGCTAGGTGCGGTTGCTATTTGGATGGGACTGACCGCTTTGTGACATTTCATCTGAGCTCTTCCGTGCTATGGTGGGTACGTTTTTTAAAAGTCCGTCCCAGTCCTAACTGTTCAAGACGGAGGCCTTTAATAAGTGCGACGTGAACGACTCTATCAGTGCTTGGCCACTAAACTCAACTCAGACTGGGAGATCAGATAGTAATCACTACCAATAGAGCTGAAAAGATCTAGCTATATTAAATTCAAGCGGACCCCGGTGAAGGCATCGGATGCTATATATAATGATGATGATGGGTAATTAAATGTTATTATTATTTTGCAGATACGATATCCAACCATCCCACCACCCTTATCGCATTTAAAATATAAATACCAACTTCCCCCAGTTGGGGAAAGCGATGAAATTTAAAATTAATCTTTCGTTGAGGTATGACGCATCAAAATTAACATAAAGGGTAAAAAGCCGTTTGTATTGTCATCTGCATCTACTCTGTATGGGAAATGTTGTGGCCCTCTGGTTTTTATTTTATTATTTCAGAAGTAGGTACTCAAAAATGTCCATGTTCTAAGCCGCTAAATTACACATCTTAATAAATGTAAATGGTAAAATGGGTCGGATATCGTATGATGGTATCACTTGTCCACTTAAAAGAATACTGTGTTACACTAATGTATGAAGGACATGTATATTTTCGATGAAGTATGCAGAGACATGTTATAATAACACTATACTTACTTTTGGCGCTTTGTCTGGTATTATATTCCCTTTATATGTAAATTGGTATATTATTTTTATATTAATATATATTATATACTAGTGGTATGGGTAATGGACTGCTGAGACGAGGTCTCGGGTTCGATCCCAGGTTTTCCAAGGCGCACACCAATGACTTTTCGATGCTTTTCGAAGTTATGTGTGTATTTATCGCAGGTTTATAAGTGCCCAGTTAATGGCAATAGGCTCGCCACCTATTACATTGGGACCTATACATAAACCGGCGAAATGTGGGTGCCGGTGGAAATAACATAACATAACATAAACTCACGCCTTTATCCCCGAAGGGGTACTTCGGGGATAAAGGCGTGAGTTTATGTTATGTTATGTTATTTCGGTCTATTTTATTTTCGGTCAATTTTTATATTGTATTTCGGTTTACTTTTCACATGAAGTTAATTTTATATCATAAATAATATACCAAGAATGACCCGCGAGGCTATCGAAATTAAAAAAAAAAACACCCAAATTTTAATAGAGAAGATGGTTGGAGCGTACCAGCAGCCTGGGACCCAGTCATCCACTTAATCAAACCTAATTAATAAATAGCAAAATAAAGCAAGACTTAACGACACAATGAGCTCAGTTTGCGTAAATAATAACCTCAACAATTCGTCACAATATGACAACTACCACCCTTAGTCAAACCACGAACATGGCAGCTGAAAAGTAGCCGGAACGTCGGTCTAAAAATAAATAATAACAAATAAATAAATAAAATCCGTTATAAAGTGATTTATTTCAATAAATTAAAAAAATACGTAACCATGTTATACTCGTAACTGCAGTCACACTGCTTTCGAAAATGTTTCGTTTACCAAACGTTTGGTATAAAATCTTTCGAAATGATGAAGATAACATTCGTTACAACTTTAGAATAATAATAACTCATAAAATAATAGTTTCCTTAACGTCAGTCCAGCAAAAATGAGGCACAAAATGCTTTCACGTATGCTTGTAACGAACAAGTATTTACACTGGTTGGAACGTGCTCAATCGCAGTGAAGAGAATGCTGCCAGATTGCCAGAAAAATATTCTTCTAGAAATGTGGATAGTTTCAGTATGGTTTATTATTACAGACTCCTCTGGATAAAAATAACTACAATTCATCTTTATCTGCTGTAATTCTGCTCTAAAATTGTTTTTATATTAGTTATTTATTGGATCATTCAGGTTTTCGATAATACACAATTTTAGATCTGAGAAGTGATATTTCCATATTTTGCATTCAAATTTATCACGGCCAGTATGCAGTAGTGGAAATCTTACATAGGGTCAATATTATGGAGCATTGGAGCCATTGCAAATATTACAAACATACATACATACATACAAGATCGCGCGAAAACCATAAGCCTTCTTGGCAGTAGGGTAAAAATATAAATAAATAGATACGGACAACTAAGTCACTCCTAAATATTTAATGACGTAATTATTCCCGAAGGCTGTCAAAATAGGATGTATATTGGACAGATGGGATGTGTTCAGGGGTGCTTATGGCTAAGTGGCTACAAATCGATCGAATAGATAGTTAAGTAACTTTGGGATTGGCCTGTCTCTAGAGAGTTGGTTCACATATCTCGACCCCTCACGCGTCAGGCGACTCAACACGGGAGATAAAAAGGGGTGGTTTTGCGTCATACTCGTTACTGGCATAATATTAGAACAAATAATAGGAGCGAGATGTGAGATAGAAAATTATTTGAATAAAGTAGAAGTTGTTGAGAGTTGAATGTTCACTGTTAACTAAAAGGCCAATAAAGTACGATTAAACTAGTATCTGGACAGCCAAATATTCAGAATTTATTTATTAGAAATTAATCTTTGATACCAAAGTTAGGTGCACCAAATTGATAAATTCAAACTTAAATAAATCAAACACATCAGCCAAGCAACGATCCGAGTTCACTCCTGAAGGAATTTCATAATCGAAACTGAGTGTGCATAAAATAAAAAATGGAGTCAATCTCACAATCAAATATAAATAGATTTAAAATTGGTTCTTGAGTTCTGCGTTTCTTTATATTACGAGAAAAATAATAGGTAACGCGCTCGTTTTTTAAGTACCTAACTAAATCGAGATTGATTGATTTTACTTCAATGTCATTTTTGAAGTCGGTTTATATAAAAAAAGAACTTGAACCATATTGAAACCAATGTCAGTCTCGGCTGAGCCATTCAAGCGCCGCGCATCGCCGCGCCGTCTCAATACCTTGAAGTTTAAGTTTCCCTACATCAGCATAGAGCAACGCTATAAACGATAAATGTATAAAAACATATTTTACAAGCATCCATAAACTACAGGAAGCAATTTCCGCTTGACATCCACGTCATTTTTATATTTAAACCCGTCAATTGACAGCCTCTATGGTATCAATTGACGGGCTGAGTGAACGCGACTGCTTCACCGGAGGCGCGGGTTCGATTTCCACTCAGTGCAAATATTTGCATGCATGAATATGGCTATTTGCATTCGTCTGTTCGTGCCTTGGAGAACACGTTAAATCGTCGGTTCCGGTTGACGTAAGAACATTTATGGCAGCAGTGGCAGCAGTACGGTTGGAGCCCTAAATAGTCCAATCCAGTCCAGGTTTCACTGCAATGCTTCGACATCGCCAATGTAGTCGCTTTACGAGAAATATCGAAATTTAGCCAAGCCTATAGTTAGACTAGAGAAGGCGGCTCTTCAGAACACTCTAGTTTTTGAGAAAATGTGGTAATTCAATTTAGCATGATTTGATTGCACTTACTTTCATAGGTGAAATTCGACTTATTATTATACATATCAGAATGCACAATATCATTTTAAATACAATTTGTCTGGAGATAAATCACACATCCAAAGAAAAGGTCGAGAAAGAGAAAGTGTGAAGACAGAGTGTACCCCATTCAATTCAATTGGATACTCATCCCTCACATGTCTACATATCAACAATGCTTACAAAAAATGAGCTGGTAAGATGGGAAGATGGGTATATCACTTTACAGTTCGTTGCGTTACAAAACATAGGGAACGCGGCATATAATATATCATTCTAAATCACGAAGCTGTGTGCAAACACAATTTGTCTTTAGTTAACCTCCTGATTCATTTGTTTGGTTTATCAGATTGGCGTTTGAATATATTGCTTAAAGTCAGAGTAGGTTCACATTAGTAGCGTACTGAATGCAGCTCTAACGAGAAATAGGGAGCGAAATCCTTATTACTTTGTGACCTAAATATTTAGGTCACACTGTAACACTTATGCAGATGAAATGCGTGCCTTAACATAACTTAGAGCAAGTATTTTCTAATTACAATTAATTGTTATTTCTGTATACAAATTATGCATGTACGCAAATTTTGCATCATAACTACTTACCAATTTTACTGGACATACCTACATAACCATATTTTTTCAACAATTTATATTAATTTTATTTGTAATACTAACCTGGAATGATGAAATAGAGCTTGACAACAAACATGGTCAGCCTTTAATCGCAAAAAGTTGTGTTAAAATGTGAGAAATAGGGGTGGGACATTTTGCGAATAGGACGTTTTTTTACGTGGGACATTTTGTGAATGGGACATTTTGCGAATAGGACGTTATGGAAACATTTTCTGTGAAACGAAATTGTATGACATTTCTTTCTGCGAAATAAGGGGCTCCCCAAAACTACATTTTTTTTTAAATTTGTCTGAAAAGTTGGTAAATTGGGAAGTTGGTGAATTGGGAATTGCTGTGTGGTGTCGGCCTAAAAGAATAGCACCAACCCACCTCTGCCCGCGGGTGTCGTAAAAGGCGACTAAGGGACACAACACCGGGGGGGGTGGGCAGCAGCGCCCCCTGCAGAGCAAACCCACAACCAAACTGCGATCCCCAACCCGCATGCCCAGCGTGGGGATTATGGGCACTACCCCTCTAAAATGGCAAAACAAAAAAGATGGCCCTCAGTTCCCGGCCGCCTCGCTATTCCTGGCCATGGCAGCGGCCATGGTAACGGCGGGGCAGGGGGTGCTAAGAATCACCGGGCTACGGTAGGCTGCCACAAAAATCTGACCCTGGCAACGTTTAACGGATGCACTCTGAGGCTTGACCACCATCTAGCGCAGTTGGAAGTGGAGTTAGAGAACATTAAATGGCATGTTCTAGGGTTATGTGAAGTCCGTAGAGAGGGGGAGGAGACCATAACCCTGGACTCGGGCCATCTTCTCTACTTTCGCGAGGGGGATAAGAAATCCCAGGGTGGCGTAGGTTTCCTCGTCAATAAGACCCTCTCTAACAACGTTGAAGAAATCTCCAGTGTGTCGACCAGGGTAGCGTACCTGATCCTTCGGTTGTCCAAGCGCTACAGCATGAAGGTCATTCAGGTTTACGCACCGACCTCGACACACCCGGATGATGAAGTGGAGGATATGTATGAAGACATATCCAAAGCCTTACACCACACCACCAAGGCCCACTTCAATGTTGTTATGGGGGACTTTAACGGCAAGGTGGGAACACAGACTGGCAACGAATCCCGTATAGGCCCGCATGGTTATGGAGTTAGAAATCACAGGGGGCAAATGCTTGTCAACTTCCTTGTTGCCTTGGAACCCATCGACGACGTTGACGAGAGCTTACACAATCTGGTCGAAACTCTGAGGGATGAAGGCATCAAGTTCTGTAGAACGCAGCGGACTGGCAGGATATCCAAACTCTCGGCTGAGACTCTCGGGTTGATGACAAAAAGACGGGAAAACACCCAAGCGACTTCGTCGGAGAGGTCAGACCTGAACAAGCAAATTGCGAAGATGTTACGGCGCGACCTTCGGAGCTCCAACACACGCCTTATCGAAGAGGCGATAGAGCGAAACCGAGGGTCTAAAGTATTCACTCAGCAGCTTGGCAGGAGCCACCTAACGAAGCTAAAAACGCACGACGGGAGGACCGTTTTGTCAAAGCCAGGGATCTTCGCCGAGATAGAAGATTTCTACGGCCGATTATACGCTTCACATGCCTCTCTTTCTCGACGAGATGACCACGATTCCAGAACCACCCTGACACGCCACTACACCGACGAACTGCCTGACATCAGTCAAGACGAGATCGTGTCAGCTCTGAGGCAGCTTAAAAATGGAAAAGCCCCCGGTGAGGACGGAATAACATCAGAGCTTTTGAAAGCTGGAGGAGCCCCTGTTATACAGGAACTACAGAACCTCTTCAACGCCGTCCTTCACAGTGGGAGAACTCCAAAGGCGTGGAGCGGGAGTTTGGTGGTGCTCTTTTTCAAGAAGGGTGATAAAACCCTTCTTAAGAATTACAGACCCATCTCGCTCCTGAGCCATGTCTATAAGCTGTTCTCACGAGTGGTCACGAATCGTCTCGCCAGGAGACTCGACGAGTTCCAGCCGCCGGAACAGGCCGGGTTTCGCGGAGGATATGGCACCATAGACCACATTCACACAGTGAGGCAGATTATACAGAAGTCCGAAGAGTATAATCAGCCCCTGTGTCTGGCCTTTGTGGACTATGAGAAGGCCTTTGACTCTGTCGAAACCTGGGCTGTTCTGGAATCCTTACAGCGATGCCAAGTAGACTATCGTTATATTGAGGTGCTGAGATGTCTGTACGAAGCCGCCACTATGAGTGTCCAAGTACAGGACCAACAGTCTAAACTGATCCAGTTGCGCAGAGGAGTGAGACAGGGGGATGCTATATCCCCGAAACTGTTCACCAGCGCGTTGGAGGATATGTTTAAGACGCTGGACTGGAAAGGAAAGGGCATTAACATAAACGGCGACTACATCTCACACCTACGATTCGCAGATGACATAGTCTTAATGGCGGAGTCGCTAGAGGAGCTGAACCAGATGCTGGGCGGACTAGCTTCAGCCTCCCGACGTATCGGTCTTGGCATGAATTTGGACAAAACCAAAGTCATGATCAATGGCCACATTGATCCGATGCCGGTCGTCGTACATGGTCACCCTCTCGAAATCGTTTCTGAGTACACTTACCTCGGGCAGGTTCTGCAGTTAGGTAAAAACAATTTCGAGAGGGAGGCCAAGAGGAGGATCCAGCTGGGCTGGGCAGCGTTTGGGAAACTACGCCGAGTCTTCTCGTCATCTATACCGCAATGCTTGAAAACGAAAGTTTTCAATCAGTGCGTCCTACCCGTCATGACCTACGGAGCCGAGACATGGACACTCACGGCAGGGTTGGTCCATCAGTTCAAAGTCGCTCAGCGAGCTATGGAGAGAGCTATGCTCGGAGTTTCGCTGAAGGATAGAATCCGCAACGAATACATCCGACAGAGAACCAAAGTTATCGACATAGCTCAAATAAACAGCAAGCTGAAGTGGCAATAGGCTGGCCATATCTCACGAAGAACCGACAACCGTTGGGGTAAACGTGTTCTTGAGTGGAGACCGCGACTCGGCAAGCGTAGTGTAGGACGCCCTCCGACCAGGTGGGATGACGATCTAAGAAAGACTGCAGGCAGATGCTGGATGCGGCAAGCTGAAGACAGGGCGCTATGGCGCTCATTGGGGGAGGGCTATGTCCAGCAGTGGACTAATATAGCCTGATGATGATGATGATGATGATGAATTGGGAAGTTGGTGACGTCCCATTCGCAAATTGTCCTATGTATAATTGGAAAAGTTAAAACGCTTGCTAGCTCCATGTTAGCAGGCGTTTAAAATTGTTTTAACTTTTCCCATAACTATACATGGGACAATTTGCGAATGGGACGTTTTGAGAATGGGACATTGTGCGAATGGTACGTTTTGCGAATGGGACATTTTGCGAACAGGACTTTTTTTTTTACGTGGGACATTTTGCGAATAGGACGTTTTTTTACGTGGGACATTTTGTGAATGGGACATTTTGCGAATAGGAAGTTTTTTTTACGTGGGACATTTTGCGAATGGGTCGTTATGGAAACATTTTCTGTGAAACGAAATTGTATGAAATTTCTTTCTTCGAAATAAGGGGCTCCCCAAAACTACATTTTTTTTTTAATTTGTCTGAAAAGTTGGTAAATTGGGAAGTTGGTGAATTGGGAAGTTGGTGAAGTGGGGAGTTGGCGAATTGGGAAGTTGGTGAAGTGGGAAATAGAATTGGTGGGTTGGCTATATGGGAAGTTGTCTATTTAGGACAGTTGTCCAGATGAACCTAAAGGATATTTATTGATATTTTTATTACAAGGTCGGCAACACGAGTGTGACTCCCCTGGTGTTGCACATGTCCATGGGCCACGGTAAACACTTTTCATCAGGTGCTTGTCTGACTGTGTGCTTGTCTGCCACCTCAGTGGTATAAAAAACATGAGCTACAAGAAGTCGGCCTAATGATCCTACTAATAATATAAACGCGAAAGTTTGTATGTATGTATGGATGAATGGATGCTTGTTACTCTTTCACGTAAAAACTGCAGAATGGACTTTAGTTAAACTTTACAATAATGTAGCTTATGAGGAGATTCAAAAATTTAGTAAAGCTGCCATTTTGGCATGTCCTTCTACTTTTTATTTTTATTTTAGAAATTTGACAACTTATTTAGTATAATAAAGCCTTATAATTGAAAATTCATATATTTTACTACGTTCTTAACTTAAACGCAGTGTAATTCTGTTAAAACTGAATATTTAAAGATTATTTTATTAAAACAGCCAGCATTATTTTGACGTGTCCCCAGTGACAAATGAAAACTTTAAGTATAATTTTTAAAAATATTTTGTGTGACACCTTGATATATTTTATTTTTTTTACATAAAATTAACTTGATTGCGTATATCAAAATAATTATTACAGCTTAAATCTGTATTTATCTATTTAAAAATATTATAAATTTGATGTCCCCGAAAATTGAAACTTCCGGACAATTCTGTTTTGTTACCTCCAATTCTTAAAAAAATCATTCTACTATTACACCTTTTTTGATTTCCAAATATAGCAACACCGTTAGTCTTGAGATCAGCCATTTTTAAATTAAATGGCAGTTTGTGTTTTCGTCGCCAGTGTTATGTGTAGTGTCGCCGGTTGGAGTTAGAAAAATTTTTGGTTAGGTTTGTACCAATTTTATTAATTACTTTTCCACACGTTTGTTACAATGCAGTTAACACAGAAAATGCTTATTTAAGACTAGACAAGATGTTGATTTTAGTTTAATTTAACGAAAAACTGAGCCGCTTATATATATTTTTTAACTTTAGGATACCACAATATGTTACTTCGGTTTTGTTACCGTGGGCCTGGTAACATATAGTCGGACCGAAAAAGTAACAAAACCGACAGCGTTAAGCTAGGTTTATATAGAGCGGTTTTATTTATTTAGTTTTACGCATTAGGAACATTCATCCCATACGGGATGAACTTTGGATACCTACATAGCGTAACGTCGGGATATTTTGGGGTAAACTTGTTAACCAATAGCAACACAATTAACACACTTATAGGCCAACCCAATTAACACGACGTTACTCTATGTGTATTTAATTTTTTTTTTTCAGAAATATGCCATTAACCGCTAAAGAAAAGATGCGTAGATATAGGGAGAGATTAAAAAATGAAAATCCAGAGAAGTATGAAGAACAGCGAAAAAAAAATTTAGCAAGAATTAAATCAAAAAAGAAAAAAATCTCAGAAATGACACAAGCTGAAGCGGAAGCTAAAAGGAGAGAGTGGAGAGACGAAAAACGAATAAGTAGACAACGTCGTCATGATATTGGGAGGCCTTCGCCTCTGCCTGAAAATATGAGTAACAGTACCACTGATAATGTAGGAAGCGATACAGCAGAAAATATTAATAAAACAAAAAAAATACAGTCAAATCTTAAATTATCTTTAAAGCAAAATAAAAATATGAAGGGTCAAATAGATAAGCTCAAAACCAAACTTGAACGCTACAAAAAAAGAATACAGAGAATACAACAACAAGCTAGTAAATCTATAGCTTCTTTGCAAAAAACATTGGATATTGTTAAAGCCCGAAATGAAGTATTGGAGAGCGCAATAAAAACCGGTTTTTCAAGTTGTACTAAACATTCAGAAAAACGGTTGTTGAAAAAAATCGTTCACAATTCGAAAAATAAGCAATATACGTCTAGAGTGCTTGGATTGAAAGTGACAGCTAGACTAAAACCTAAGAGAGCAAGGAAAACAGAGATAAAAGAAATAAAAGAATTTTTCTTAAGAGATGATGTTAGTAGAATAACATCGGGTAAAAAAGAGTGTAGAGTTAAAAATAAAAATAAACAGCAAATTAGGTACCTCATTGACAGCATTCCAAATCTGTATAAAAAATACAAAGCAGAGAGCTTTGCAGAGAGAGTGCGTTACTATGGCATTACTACATTTTACAAAAATAAACCTTTCTTTGTCTTATGTCCTCATATCCAATCAAGGTCAACTTGTTTGTGTGAAAAACATGAAAACATAAAATTTAAATATGAGAGTTTAAGGAAACATCATATTATAAACGAAGGTTTTGACGAATTATTGAAAAATTTAGTATGTGTTCCAAAAAATATTCAATGTATGTATAATGTACGCCAGAATAACACATAGGCTACAATTTATAACGATAACCGATATTATAGCGATAACCGAAATCCACGCGGGTGAAGCCACGGGCAAAAGCAAGTACTGATACAAGCCTTTTTTAGATGTCTCTATCACCTAAAAACGATAAACAACTAATTTAATACAGGTATAGGTAATCGCCGCTTGTTTCTCATACATATTCAATTAAAGCTCGTAAATTTGGCCTGTTAATGCGGCCATATTGTGTGCTATAAGCGGAGTTTGATCTAATGACAGCGTAAGCACTCAGAATCTACTTAGAAGGCGTGTAGCGTGAGCCTTGTCACAAAATTGAAACATCAAATTGAATGGTTGGAACAATGGCTTGGTAATATATACAGGCCGTAGAATGGCCGAGAAGAATCAACATTTGTATGCTAAGTGGCCGATAGGCTGTATACAGAATACAATATCAAAAAATGGTGACCATATTTCCATCTAAATATATTCCACTAGTCTACGGTTTGGAATAGGACGGTGACCGTAAATTATTGATTTCAATAAGGCAGTTTATACTTTTAACAGACTGCGAACGTTATATCTCTAGTAAAAGGGTTATTAAAGATATTTGAAATATAAAGGTACTTCAAATTCGTTCGTCATAGTTCTAAAGCAAGAGCCAGACTTCTGATAAAATTTCGATCTTTATTGTGAATTTGCGTCGTTCCAGGCATATATGCCTAAGTGCTTATGTACTTATGTACTCATACAGTCTGTCGACGAAGCCGTCTAGACAGAGCAATCATGCGGGGGGTAGTGTAATGGCGGGAGAAGGGATACCGTACCGAGTAGCCATACATTTCACTCGGTACTAATTGAGGATTCAGGACTGTCTCATTTGTAATCATTTTTCATTATAATTTTTTTTTTCAATTTACTTGCTCATAATATGGCTCTAATGTCACTGCGATTAGACACATAATTATACCTATTATCAAACTGTGGTTTTTTGATTGTTATTATCTCACAAGTAAGATAATAACTTTTTTTTTAAATTTTATTGGTTTAGTTACATTATTCTTAAAAATAAATCGATACCCAAAAAGACTGTGTTCAAAAGAACAAATACATTAATATACCAATCTATTGCTTTTTCATTTAATGCAACTCGAATTTAAATAGAAAATTTCATTTTGTACGTGTACAATAAACAAACTTTCACTCAAATAAGTAGGTATAACTTTTGTTTTGTCTTTGTTTAAAACTAAGTAAATTTACCATTTTGTATACACGATTAACAAAAAAAACCTCATTTTTTACTCTATGGCTGCATGCATTTCGCAATTCATTTTTACTGTTGAAATTAAAGTTATTTATTAATTCAAATGTCAACAAGTACTAGTTATGAAGAAAACGATTTATGTACCTAGTACACCGTCCGATATATACACATATATCTACTGTAAAACGTCCGATATATGATGTGATTGATGTGAATTCCTTAACGTTATAGAATGTTTACAATCTGAAAACTGCAAGAAGACTAAAAGTATTACATTTGTTTGATCATAATTAGTTGAGTAGAACTTTATTGTATTGTATTGTAGAACTGGAGATATGTCCAAAAGTCACAATTGCTGATATTCACACCATATATTCATATTATGGTGAGTTGATGTGCCTTGAACGAACGAAGAGACTAACTAGCGGTTAAATAAATACTGCAGATAAAATAAAAACTATAGTGGCAACCCTGACAAATCTGCGAAAAGCGGCATTTCCGCAAACATCAAAGGCGACGAACTACTGTAAGACTCGTTATACTGTGATAATAGTATGGTTCTGGTCAGAGATTGTAAATGGCCGCGAAGCCAGCAGGAGTAAAAAATATTGACAAAATTTATGTCTCCACAATATAAAGGCCATGTAACAATGATGTTAATATACTTTTACATGTATATCAATTGAAGTAGATGTTAAAATTACAGTTTTTTAAGGGCAGTCACCCTCGTCATAACCGAAATAAGTCAAACAAATAAGGATGTTGAAAAGTGGATCCCAAAGTCTGTGGTGATAGGTTTTGTATGCAATCAGATACTTACAAAAAGAGACACTTAAAAAGACATTTTTATCGAAAATTCCTTAAATATACAGCTCCTGTTTACCCAAATCTAGAAAGTACTGAAATATTATTAAAAAAATACAATTGCAACGTAAACCAGTCTCTAGCCAGTTATCTTAGTTGAGCGATGGTTTCCAGGCCTTTTATTACCTTTACTTTAGTAGTATCTAAGGCCCGTATTCTATACTGCCACTCATGTTGAACCTCAATTTATCTGGGGAAAGATTGTATACACATTTTGTCAAATTTGACAGTTTGTTTGGCAGATTGTCTATACAATTTTACCTCTGATAAATCGATATTCAGCTGAATAACATTCTAAAATATGGGCCCTTACAGCGTTTTCACATTCATCCGATATCCGATGTCGGTGTCGGACGCTGATAGCCGACCACCGATAGCCGATTATATATCCGATAAAATCGACCCGATACGGCCATTTGCTCGAAAGCACAGACTAGTTAGAGATGCTAGGGATAAAAAAGAGAAATAAGTGCCCGAAAAGACACGTAACTAAGAAAATGTCATTAAGATCGAAAATTGCTTGCCGTCGCAGGTTTAGTATCTTTGTGATCCGATATTGGGCCAACACAGTGTGTTGGCTCCGATAACCGATATCGGGCTGGACAATGTGAAAGATAGATACATTTGACTTCCTCCGATATCGGATGTCGGATAGCGGATATCGGACAATGTGAAAACGCTCTTAGCGTCAAGAAATGGCCAGCTATAGAATATTACAAACCGGTAAGATTACTATAAAATAATAGTAGATTTTACAACAAGTGCACAAAACGAACCATTTTTATCCGAGACTTTTAGCAGCCCGAGCCGGAGGCGAGGGCTGATAGTAATGTCGAGGATAAAAATGGTTTTGTGGACGAGTTATAAACTCTGCTTTTCACTTCGATTGCGAGGAATTTGAATCAATTAATAAACGCACGAAAAAACAAGAGCTGTTTCCCGCCGCTTTATTTTTTTTTAATCTTACGACATTGAGGCGTGGGCTGCAGACCTATACAGCCTACTATAAAATTAATTTTGTAATAATAATTTTCTTAAATGAATTAAATAACCTACCGTACTTGAATTTAAATTTTAATATCTTTTAAGTCTTAAAAAACACATAAGGCAAAATAAATTAAAGTGAATGTTATAAAATAACAAATTCTATCTATGAACTTCTTATTGTGTTAGGCTGTATGGCTCATTTTCTTTGCCTTAATATAGATACATTTATGAGTAGATACGTTAATGCCCTTGTGCACAAAATTCGATTTTGTGCAGCCTATATCCTGCACAAATAAGCACTTTCAGAGCATGAGAAGTGAAAAGAACATTACTGTTTCGTAGTAAAACTTTTTTTATGATAAGCGATGATATGAATTATTATGCATTCTTTATAAATGTTAGCATAAAACATTTCCGTGCATATTTATCACATGTCGTGAATATTTATCACATGTGATATATATTTTCTCAAATACCGTGGCCTAGTCAAGGTGTGTGGCCTCCAAAGAACATAATACTCCCTATGGGATTTAACAGGAAGAAAACACGATATTATGGGCAAATGAGGCACATGTTTTCATGTACTGATAAGAATCCTTGTTTTATCTTTAAGAGCTTTTTATCAGTTCAATGAGGGTCTTCATTTTAACCCTTAATATTTATAACCTTAGAGGTTCGAGAGTATTCAATAGATGTTTGAAATAAATAGATTTGACATAAATAAAGTAGTTCAAAGATTATTTTTTAATTTCAAGTGCTTTAAATTATAAATCATCAATGCATTAATTGCCACTGCACAGAAACTCTGTTCTTACAGGTTCGGCAACATGATTGTGTCTCCTCTGGTGTTGCACACGACCAAAGTTCACGGTAACCACTTTTCATCAGGTGGGCCGTGTGCTTGTCTGCCTCCTAAGTAGTATACAAAACATGGAATGCATCAGCTCTGCATCGGTTTTATAAGTAGTGTTGTGGTTGAATTCCTTGCAGGTTCCACGTTATTTAGCTTTAAGTGCATTTGAAATTGATAAACTCAAAACGTACGTACCTTTTAATTACGATGACAAGATCCACAAGAAGTTAGAAAAAGTATGTAGTTACTTATGTACGAGGCATTAATGTATATTGTTACTTAATGGATACGAGGCGTATTGTTGGCTGGATATTGGAAAGTATGGGATAAAAGAAAAATTTGTACCAAATTGTACGCTGATGAAAATAAAACATCTTATCATCGCATCACGTATTTTAAAATTGATGTTGTCGAAGGCCAAGTTAAGGGTCGAGAATTGTATGCCCAAAGTTTGACCATAAAATTATACCATTGCGACTTTACTGTCGATGAAAGGTTTGAGCCCAAATCATTCATATTACTATACTAGGCATAGTTGCAATAATTATTTAAGATGATGTCAAATAGCAATCCGTTCATGAGCCGAGTAGGTCAGTAAACTCATTAGCCTTGCGACGCTAAGTACTTCAAAAATTTAAGCGAGTATCTTGATTCTTGATTATGAAACATAACAAAGGAAAATCGATAAGGTGATAGGTGCCAACCAAAGCTGTCTTAATATCCGTATCTAGCAATACAATAAATCAAAAGTCAAACCTAACATATCGCGTGAATTACTCAATTACAGAGTAAACATAACAGTTCCATTAGCCTTTGTCAATGCAATAATTCGCCAGTCGTAGTCTGCTATGCTTGCCTACGCAAATGTATAGCTGTACCGTAGTTATTCGCAAATGGTGCGCCTCTATGACGACAAAGTCTACGTGCCAGGACCAACATATCAGCTGATATATTAGATTCTCCGATGTTACAGAGATGATGGTTGCATGTATTTCAATAGTCTGTGTACGCGTGTAGTATACTGTTAACGACGACGGTGATATGGTCCACCTATCTAACGACAAATCTAATTTTTAAACAACTAATAAGTATGTACTTACCAATTTTTTACTTTTATTTTAAACGACCGCCACGCACGGACTGCGATAGGGCGTTCTGATTGGCCAACGCGTGACGCACTCACCCCGCTTACCACTGCGCCCGCCATTTTTTTGCAACAGAGAGAAAAAAAAGTGTGTCCGAACCGCCGAGCATGCCACGCGCATAATATCTCTTGCGCCGTGTTCAGATGGTCTAATTACATAATCATTTCCAGTTTTTCATTTTCACTATCAACGAACGCCTATCACCTACATATACATTATATAGGTCTATATAATCATTCTCCGAGTTCCATACCCAAAAAGTATTACCTTAATGTAAATTAAAAACGAAACTTTTATAGGATCAGTTATGTCTAAGTACTACTACCATGGGGTAACGATACTAAGAAAATATCTTTCATCAATAGATGGCACTAGTAGCTGTAGACTCATTTGAAGAAATAAAAAAGTTAAAACGCTCATTTTCCTATTAACAAGTTACGTAAATTATTTAAAAACTTAAACAATGATAATGTAAGCATATAAAAGTCGTTGTTAATATAATAAATAAAGATTTCGTGACAATGGTGCTATTTTAGGAAGCCGCCATCTACCGGCTTGATACATTAAGTTTTTAATTTTTACAATTATTGCAGAATCTAGCAGAATCCATAAAGATAAGAATATTTATAGTTTTATTCGGTCATGTAGGTACAACAATGTGTTGAGTGAATGTATCATTTTTGATAAGTGAATTTTTAATAGTAAATTTTAGAAAAGTTTGCCAAAACAATGTCGCCATCTGGTTACAACTCCTACAAACAAAACTTACCTGCCTGCTTTTGGAAGTTACGAGTGTTCCCATTTTTTGTTCCTTATTATGCATCTGTAAAAAAAAATTTGCTAATAGGTACTTATTTTGCAATAAAGGAAAGTATCACTTACGTTACCCGGCTGTCTATCAAGACCATTAAGGTGAAAAGTTGCTATTGTCACAGATAACATAATACTAAAGTACAGATACCTCATCCCATACAAAAAAATGAGGCCATCATAACTCGGGCTATTTTACGGGCTAAATTTGAATATTAATATTCGCCACTAGATGTCAACAATATAGCCCGAGGTTCAGCTTACGTTTTACAGTAGTAGCTACTAGATGGTGGTGTACTATATTTTCAACGATAAGAAGTGTCATACATAAATGACAATATAAATAAACATAGGTAGGCAGATTATGACTACTATTTATTTAAGAAGATTGACTGTGAGTGATGTTAGTAGAGACCGCATCTCCAAACTCGCAATCGGGCTTTTTCAAACAGCGGATCTTCGCAAGAAAAAAAGGGTAATACCCTCGTTTGCCAGATAAGAGGGTTCTTGAGTGTGTTGAGTACGAATTTGATGTCATTTTTGGAATCCATAATGGCCGCCGCGGTGTCCTAGCTAATTTGCAATATGGGTATGGTTTATTAGGTTTTTGAGTATGCTTAGTGTGAATTTAATGTCATTTTTGGGATCCAATATGGCCGCCGCTGTGACTTACATAAATTACAATATGGGTATGGTCTAATGAGTTTTCGAGTTTGCTGAGTTTTGGTCTCCAATATGGCCGCCGCGCTATAGGTAGAAAATTGCAACATGGGTATGGTTTAATAGGTTTTTGAGTATGCTGAGTGTGAATTTGATGTCATTTTTGGAATCCAATATGGCCACCGCGGTATGGTCTAATGAGTTTTCAAATATGCTGAGTTCGAATTTGACGTCAGTTTTGGCCTCCAATATGGCCGCCGCGCTGTAGATAGAAAATTGCAATATAGGTATGGTTTAATAGGTTTTTGAGTATGCTGAATGTGAATTTGATGTCATTTTTGGAATTCAATATGGCCGCCGCGGTGTCCTAGCTAAATTGCAATATGGGTATGGTCTTATGGGTTTTCGAGTATGCTGAGTTCGAATTTGACGTGAGTTTTGGCCTCCAATATGGCCGCCGTGCTGTCGGTAGAAAATTGCAATATGGGTATGGTTTAATAGGTTTTTGAGTGTGCTGAGTGTGAATTTGATGTCATTTTTGGGATTCAATATGGCCGCCGCGGTATCCTAGATAAATTGCAATATGGGTATGGTCTAATAAGTTTTCGAGGATACCGAGTTCCAATTTGACGTCATTTTTGGCCTCCAATAGGGCCGCCGCGCTGTAGGTAGACAATTGCAATGTGGGCACAGATAACATAATACTAAAGTACAGATACCCCATTCCATACAAAAAAAAATGAGACCATCATAACTCGTAGAATATACTGCTTCCGGGCTGTTTGGTCGTGGTCGACCACGGCCAAACAGCCCGGAAGCAGTATATTCTACATGCAACGCCGGCCGTGAAAGCCTGAAGACTTATACATCATAACTCGGGCTAATTTGCGCATTATTTTTAAATATTATGTTCGCCACTAGATGTCAACGAAATATCCCGAGATACAGTCTACATTTCGCAGTAATAGCTTCTAGATGGTGGTGTACTATATTTTGTCAAGAAGTATAAATAATTAATCTAATATTCTCGTGTCACAATATTCGTTCCCATACTCCTCCGAAACGGCTCGACCGAAGTCTAAGAATCGGCTACTATTTATTTTTCATACTCCAGTCCGCGATAACGGACATCAACGCGGGCGGAGCCACGGGTAACAGCTAGTAATAATATATATTACCAAAGAGGTAAATTAATATAGATTGCATCTTCAAACTTGCAATCGGGCTACTACTTCACACTTCTTGTATCATCATCATCATCATCATCATTTCAGCCGAAAGACGTACTGTCCCTCCTTCTTGTATGCTGAGTATGAATTAGATGTTAATCAAAGTCCAATTTATACAAAATTGCAATACGGGTATGATCTAACTTGTTTTTGAGTAGGTGTGCTGAGTACGAATTTGGTGTCATTTTTGGTGGTTATGTTGAACTCGAACCGATTAAAAACACACACCTCATGCCAGAGTAGGTATATCCAGTCGAGTTCAACATAACTGTTATCATCGGCATAGCATCGGTGACTGACACGGTGGCACGGCGCAGTGGTGTCGGACTCGAACTCGAACCGACTAAGCCGTCGCGGATGCACCGCATATATGTCGAGTACGACATAAGCACTCCCGCCTTACATCAGTACTTATGAACGACGTGGGCCGTCGGCATACTTAGAATGGGACAAGAATATGTAAATATCGTATGTAGGTATCTATGCACCTATAAACACGAATAAATATGACTAGGTTTCTACTCTCGCCATTTTGTTCCGACACGACGAACGACTCAAAACAAATGACTCAGGCCTCATGGCTTTTACTTGTGCTGCGGCCATTTGATCTGGGCCAGTTAAATCTCAAGAAGAAAACTTGCGCCAGAGTCGCATCCTTTAATCAGTGGGTGGTACGAATAGCTCAAAATTCCTCAGCCCCTTGACTTTTACATGAGCGACTGCCGTTTGACCTACTATCCTCAAGAAGCAAAATTGCACCAGACTCGCATCCTTTAATCAGTGGGTGGTACGAATAGCTCAAAATTCCTCAGCCCCTTGACTTTTACATGAGTGACTGCCGTTTGACCTACTATCCTCAAGAAGCAAAATTGCACCAGACTCGTATCCGTTAATCAGTGGGTGGTACGAATAGCTCAAAATGATTCAGTCCCTTGACTTTTACATGAGCGACTGCCGTTTGACCTACTATCCTCAAAAAGCAAAATTGCACCAGACTCGTATCCGTTAATCAGTGTGTGGTACGAATAGCTCAAAATGACTCAGCCCCTTGACTTTTACATGCGCGACTGCCGTTTGACCTACTATCCTCAAGAAGCAAAATTGCACCAGACTCGCATCCGTTAATCAGTGGGTGGTACGAATAGCTCCTTGACTTTTACATGAGCGACTGCCGTTTGACCTACTATCCTCAAGAAGCAAAATGTGCCAGACTCGCATCCATTAATCAGTGGGTGGTACGAATAGCTCAAAATGACTCAGCCCCTTGACTTTTACATGAGCGACTGCCGTTTGACCTACTATGCTCAAGAAGAAAATTTGCATTAGAGTCGCATGCATTAATCAGTGGGTGTACGAATAGCTCAAAATTCCTCAGCCCCTTGACTTTTACATGAGCGACTGCCGTTTGACCTACTATCCTCAAGAAGCCAATTTGCACCAGAGCCGCATCATCCGTTAATCAGTTGGTGATACGAATAGCTCAAAATGACTCAGCTCCTTGACTTTTACATGAGCGACTGCCGTTTGACCTACTATCCTCAAGAAGCAAAATGTACCAGACTCGCATCCGTTAATCAGTGGGTGGTACGAATAGCTCAAAATGACTTAGCCCCTTGACTTTTACATGAGCGACTGCCGTTTGACTTACTATCCTCAAGAAGAAAACTTGCGTCAGAGTCGGATGCATTAATCAGTGGGTGTACGAATAGCTCAAAATGACACAGCCCCTTGACTTTTACATGAGCAACTGCCGTTTGACCTACTATCCTCAAGAAGCCAATTTGCACCAGAGCCGCATCATCCGTTAATCAGTTGGTGATACGTATAGCTCAAAATGACTCAGCTCCTTGACTTTTACATGAGCGACTGCCGTCTGACCTACTATCCTCAAGAAGCAAAATTGCACGAGAGCCGCATCCGTTAATCAATGGGTGGTACGAATAGCTCAAAATGACTCTGCCCCTTGACTTCTACATTAGCGACTGCCGTTTGACCTACTATCCTCAAGAAGAAAGCTTGCGCTAGAGTCCCATCCGTTTATTAGTGGGGGTGTACGAATAACTCAAAATGACTCGGACTCCTTAATTCTACCTGACCGACCACCGTCTGACCTACGGGTCCTACCCCTACTGTTAGGACAGTAGAAGAGCTAATGGAGCTAATGGAATCTTTCAACAAAAATTCTTTAATTGAGAAATGGTCACCAAGTCACCAATCCTATGAGAGATTTGACATCGGTCTTCGAAGGGCTCCAACTTTCTTTAACGATTGCCATTTCGTATTTGCGATATTCGTGTAGAAATTTAAAATGCACTGGCCGGCAGCCACAGAGACTATTGTTGCGCTGGCGACACAGAGCGAGATAGGATGAATCGATCAAGCGAGCGAGAATGTCGTCTCATAGGAGCTCCTTATAGGTAGGTATATCATCCGCTCGCTTGGCTCGTCGCCGTGTGTCGTTGTATGTGCGGTAGGTACTACTACTACTGACTACCTTGATGTAGATACATTTTATTAAGTTCGCTTTATGTACTTAGGTATAAATGTTACCCTATTCCTGTTGAGTAATTGATCTGATATTAAATTTGATAGGTAGGTAGGTAAGTAGGAAGGCGTGTGTCTTTTCAGACAACAATATACCTGCCTGAGATGTCATACTTTCAATTAATAAAGCCGTTTAACTAAAAGGTATTACGTAGATACCTACCTACCTTCTTGTTATTTTCACGGTCACCCATCCTTAAACCGACCTGGCTAATATCGCTTAAAACTTCAAATGTTAAGAACGGTCACCCAGGGTTGTGCAAAAGTAGAAAGAATACTAATTTGGATACGGATTCTCAGTCGGGCGTCGGCCACCGGGGGCCTAAGCTCCAAAACCCGGTACTTACCGATTGAAAAAGTAATTTTAAGAGTTCTAACTCCAGTGGAAACTGGAAAAATGCCTGTGGCAAAATTATATAAATTCATTATTTACACTACACCAACTCAGAAAGTACCCCAGTAGATAGGTAGTCTTTAAAAAATGAGGCAGAAAGTAGGTACCTACCGTTATTATTTCAGTAGAAATATGCGAGAAATATTCCAAATATCCATTTTTTTTTTCAAATCCGTACTCAGCATGTTTAAAAGCCCTTGTTATTTCTAATAGGTAAGAAGCAGGTACTACCTACCTATCTAGTACTACCTACCTAACCTAGTATTACTTACACAAGGCGCGCGCCACAGGAGCGTTATTTTTCTTAATTTGTTTAAATTGCTTTAAATATTTCAAATTGACTGCTCCCCGCTTAATGGTAAACTGGGGTGCAATCCATAAAATAGTGACCGCCATTACAAAATGCTGTCCCTAGTTTGACAGTTTTGACACCCTCAGAAGGTATTATGCAAGTGCCTTCTAATTTTCCCTTATTTTAATAACATTATTGATAAGTTAGAGCGAAAAAAAAAATGACAAAATACATTTTGGCCCCAAAAATCCAACGTTTTGCTTTTGTTCACCCAAGTACTAATATGTGAACTAACATGAACAAATATGTACCCTAGAACACTGGGGAGAGTTATTACAATTTTTTAATTTTAAACAAATAATATTATTATGACTTATCCTTTTCGCGTGGGGGGTTAAAAATAAATAAGCATTCTAAACGTTTTATAGGATTGTTTAATTTTCATTGACAAAGTGACAACCCTAACACTCAAGTTGGCGGCGTTGTATGTTCGGAACAAAGGGCGATACCTACGAAATTTCGTAGATTATAAAAACAGCGGTTTTCTTCAACAATAAAGGTGGTACGTTAAAAAAATACAGAACAGAAGTAACTTTTTAATTGTTAGTTTTAATCATACTCCTAAAATAATTAAAAAAGAAACTAATCAATTGTTAATTGCAGTAAATCTCGTTCGATATGTTTTTTGTTTGAGTAACAGCCGTGAAAATATAGAGAATTGAATAACACGCCATCTATTGTGTGTAACGTAGTGCACAGTATCGGCAGTATCATTATAGTACCGATAAAAGACGGGAAGGGCGCTGCATAATTATAACAAATTGTCGAAATTAGATTTAAAAGTTCATTATTATATGTTTATGAGGAACAAATATTAAAGTTTTATGAGAAAATAATATTTATAGGATTCAATTCTTGTTCATTTAGAATTTTATGTTAAATTGATACACATAACGCCATCTAGAATATTTTATTAGTCACTAATAAAATTTGTTCGTAGTGGGGACCCAGTGCTATTGTTTTGTTACCCCACTGCACCGGAGAGGCTAATGTTTTTCGCGCGTATGTATGCATGAATCTAAGAATGTGGTATTCTTTGTTCCCCTCTACAGGCCTAACGGATGGACGGATTTTGATGAGTGGGGTCTCAAATGAAAGGTATTCATCTGCAGAGTGTCATAGGGTACATAAAATGTCAATACAAAATACACAGTGGATTTTAGGTGCTGAAATGTGTGTAGACAAAAAAAATACTCAAGCTTATCGAGTAGGGTATCAAAATGAAGGGAATCAAAAGGCGATATCATAACTCAAGAGCTTTTAATAAAATAAATTATACGAGAATAGAAAACCCGAGTACTGTTCATAAGATCGTAATAAGATTGATAGCAGGTGGCAAATGGGTACCGCCTGCCGGCTATCAAACTTGTTTCGATCTTTTAAACAGCAGTCGTGTTTTTTTTTTTTTAACTGTTGGTAGAAACATCACGATTTTAGAAATTTTTATATTCGGTACGGTAGCATACGTACCCAAATACTTAATTGATCTCCGTTTCGACAAGGTGGCTAATTCTTACAGATTCCAAGTTTCCTGGCCTTAGATAGCTAAGTACTTTAATCACAATAGTGGAAGATGAGTTTAAAACACGATATTTGCAAAGGTAAATTGAGAAATAACTTGAAATACCAATTAAAAAACTCGAGTACTTAATTATACCTCGCAGCTACCTAGCTTTTTAACGAACTACTTATCTAACATTATTAAATCACAAGATGTGCTTTAGAATTGTTTCTTACATAATAATGTAGTTTTCCCAACTTATAACCCAAGTAAGTATAATAAAATCTGTTATAACGTACTAATTAATTATAACGGTGTTGAAAATTGTACTTAGTAGTTTTTATACCACTCAAGTTGCAGACAAGCACACGGCTCACCTGATAGAAAGAGGTTACCGTGGCCTATGGACGTGTGCAACACCAGGGAAGTCACACTCGTGCTGCCGACCCTGTAAACACAGAGAGTTTCTGTGCCGTCTGCGTAGAGGACAAAGCAGGAATAGCTTTTGGTCTTCCCACTGACAGCACAAAAACTCGCCAGTGAGCTCCGGCTACCCTACTCTATTATTATTATGGCCGCGGTATTCTGTAGGGCGGAGGTACTTCCACAGTCGTACTGCTCAATTGGACGGAGATACTTATCTCATGAAATTTAAACATTGATAGATATAAAGCCTCTACTGCTCGCCATTATAGTAAGAGAAAGATGGACACAGTATGCGTTAACACCCTTGCGTCATCTTGTCTTCTAGCACAGTAAACTGCATTCCATGCCAGTGAGTGAATCCAGTGCTAGAATGCTACTGGAATAACATGAACCATGGCTGGAATGTTTTCCAGTCCAGTGGATTGTTCAAGCGCGTTTAAAACACTGCTATACTTAATGTGAACCGGACATTACGCTGCTGCTGAATTTGCAGACAGTCTCAAACTATATCAATATACCAATGTAGTCCTCCTATCTAAATTTACAAGTATTTGTCTTAAATCCATAATACAAAATTATTACTTACCTGAATTTTTTAAATTTATTACGATGTGAGATTGAGAAGTGAGACTTTAGACGCGCTTTAGAAATAAGTTAAATAATTTATTTAGTGTAGAAACTACCAACTTTAAAAAAAGAGTATAGGTTGCTATACCTATAGTAACCAAAATTGTTGGTTAATCCATACTAATATTATAAATCGGAAAGTATGTGTGTATGTCTGTTTGTCCGTCTTTCACGACTAAACCGCTGAACCGATATTAATGAACTTTTGAATGTAAGATTATACCTTGAGACAGGCTATGTTTGGTCGCGATAACCGACATCCGGGCGGGCGGAGCCGCAGTCAAAAGCTATTCGCTTAAATTAGGATCTCACATCAGTGGTATTAATCTACCCCGACACTACTCGATCGCAAGACCAACTCCTTAACCACTGATCTACCGACGCGCGACGGTTCTAAACTTATTACGTTCACAACAATCTGAAATTAAGCAGTTTCTGCCAAGCCAATGCCACTTTATTAGCTACCTACATATTATTAGCCTTATACACTACCATCTGCGTATCCAATCAATACATAACCTGCTGGCAAAGGCGGTTTTAGCAAATCATTAAACCCGAATATATGTTTTGAATCTTGAATCTAGCACAGATCCCCGAGGAAAACCTATCGTGAGCATGACCTAACTTCTGTTTTGTGCGCTTCGTGAATATAACTACTAAATAGGCGAGTAGATTCCAGGGTGTGCACCAGCTTCGAGAACTTAAATTTCAATAATGGTATTCACCAAGCGTTGCTGGTGTTCGAAATGTCTTACAATATAGCCAGAATGTAGTGAAAATCCGATGAAGTAACATTTTACGCGTCAATACTATACTTACCAAAACTAGATTATCATATTTTATTTCATGAAATTGATTTTGTAAAATGGTACAACCTCGCATAGTGTTATTTATTCGCAAATATTTTTTGATGAAGTACGCCATTAGCGTAATAATGGAAGGAATAAGCAAAGAAGTTTTTAAAATAGTTGTATTGAAATTACGAATTGTATTTTTGTAAACGTTTTTTCATTTCATGTGCACGAGCCTAATTGCCGTGAACTGTGCATTTAATTATGTACTATTAGAAAATATCATTAATGCAAAACAAGTCTATAATCGTGTGTAAAAAATCAAAAATACGATGAACACTCAATTATATTCAGTCTTTGGAATAAACTGCGAAATAAATGAAGGCAAATAAAACCCTTCAACTCTCATAAATAAGGCCATTACGAAAAAAAATACAAATGGTATTGGTAGGAACTATGTTAGATGACACTACCTTCCGCATCGCGACGTGCCTCCGCTTAGGTGCGCCGTGTGTTTCTCCGCATCGATGCCGTTGTGGAGAAGCAGTTGATCGACTTGGACACCATGGCCTGTCGTGCTGCAGGAGCACTGGGCGAATTCCACGGCACGCCAGCCTCAACGACATAATCCGCCGTGCTCTTGTCACCGCCGGTGTGCCAGCTGTGCTTGAACCAAACGGTTTGGCGCGCGACGATGGCAAGAGACCGGATGGTATGTCATTAATGCCTTGGAAAATGGGTAGGACTCTGGTGTGGGACGCAACTTGTGTCGACACCATTGCCCCTACTCATTTACCTGGCACGGCTGGCTGTGCTGGTGCTGCTGCAGCTTCTGCAGAGGCTCTTAAGCGGCGCAAATACTTCAATCTCATTGGAGATTATGAATTTGTGCCGTTTGGAGTCGAAACGTTTGGGCCTTGGGGTCCGAGCGCCCGCAATCTCTTCAGTGAGATTGCGAAGCGTATGGTCGACGCTTCTCGTGACCAGAAGGCTGGCCTCTTTTTAGGACAGAGATTAAGCATTGCCATACAACGTGGCAATGCTGCCAGTCTTCTGGGAACACTTCCACAAGAGGCATGCGATGCGGATGAATTCCACGACGCATTTTAACTTTTAGTTTTCTTTTTAGTAGTGTGTAATTATTTAGAAATGTAGTTTTAAAACCATTGTTATGTAAATATTAGTTGAAAAATTAAATAATAAAGTATTTTATGTTAGAATTTTATTTAAATTTTTTACGTAACAGCTGTATATATGTCGCCGCCAACTAGCTTAATCAGCCGTCCAAAAGGCGCCATACAATTAACGGCCTGAATGATATTCAGCCATCTCGTTAATAACATCATTTAATAACCTGGTTGGCTAATGTTTAGGCCAATCATTAGATAGGCCATTACCTCGAAATGAGATAGAAAATTACATAAATACATACATGTACTTACACCTGTAAGTCCTCTAGGGGGTAGACAGAGGTATATTCACAGAAAATTAGTAATAGGTTTATTGTGATAGCTGCGCAATCCGACAATCCGACTTGGTTAGGTCAGGTTAGTGGTTATTTTTTTTTATAACCATGCAGAAATAAGTCATTTTTCTAAGTGTTTAATTAAATGGCCAGGCAAGTAGTTAAACGTCATCGATTGAAGCTATTTGTCTAGCCATTTATTTAAATGGCTGAACACCATTCAGGCCGTTAATTGAATGGCCTGAATAATATTCAACCGTAACGTTTATTACAACATTTAATAACCTGCCCCTCTAGACAAGTGGCCATTCGCTAACCGGCGTTTGATGGAATAGAATGACGAATATATGGGATTTGACGTATTTGACAGTCGTTAACACATGTCAAATACGTCAAATCCTATACATTCGTCATTCTATTCCATCAAACGCTTGCTAGCGAATTGCCACTTGTCTAGAGGGGCTGGCTGGCTAATGCTTAGGCTAATCGTAAGATGGGGCACTACCCCGAAATAAGATAGCAAATTATACACACCTGTAAATCCTCTAGGGGGTAGACAGAGGTGTATTCACAGAAAATTAGAGATAGGTTTATTAAGAAAGTTACGCACTCCGACTTGGGTAGGTTAGGTCAGAAGGTCTAATGCGGGAGCTGAGCTCCCGAATTAGCCTTCGTGGTTTATTTTTTATAAGATATTTTTTTTAGCTGTTTGATTAAATGGCTAGGCAAGCAATTAAACGTCATCGATCAAGCTATTTGCCTAGCCGTTGAATCAAATAGCTGAACACCATTCAGGCCGCTAATTGAAGGGCGCCGTTTAGTTAACGGCCTAGGCAGTTAATTAAACTGCTGATTAAGCTAGTTGGCGGCGATATATACACTCTTTGAAACATACACTCTTTTTTAATTAGTAAGGGACAAAAGTATTATCGCCATTATTTATTTTGACATTCGTTGTCAACAATGAACTATTTCACAGCGACTGAAGGTTTTTAACTCAACGGTTCACACACATGAACCTTATTTACCTTCACCCTTCTAAAACTAATTTAAACTTGTAGAACTAATGCTGTGTCCTAATTTTGCGAATTTCATTAAAGCGTGTATAGTATCTCAGTTGTTTATGTTTATCAAATAAAATGATAGAAAGTGGAACAAATTACTGTCGAACTGGTATCCAGAGACGTGGCATATTTAGATGACTGAAGGCCAGAACCTTCCAATTAAGTGTTAACTTACTGAAGTACCAACATTTTGTATTTGTACTAATAAAACGTATTAATCCAACTTTCTTACTAATATAAAAAATGTGAAAATTTGTATAGATGTTAGATATTTGTTATTCAATTACGGTCTAACAGCTGAATCTGACTGAAATTTGGTACAGGAATTTATTACAGTCTGGAATAACACATAGCCTAATTCTCCCGGGTATAGGTTCCGGGTTTATAAAAAATTATAGCGAAGCCGGGGGCAACAGCTAGTTTATTGTATGTTTATCACTCTTGATATTTTGGTGCTTGACATTTAAATTAATCTTAACGTCTCCTTATTAATTTTCTTCTTATTAAACTTTACGAGATTTTTCGCTCATGTTCACAAGCGTGTGTATGTAAGATTGTAATATTAGGTCATTACCTATGAAATTGCCGAAATTGTCTTACAGATTCACGAGACGTTATTCGTGTAATTTAATACTTATTTTCATTATTTATACTTTATTTGAAAGTTGATTTCAAGATCTTACAACTCTGTGTTAAATTTTGTTTTTATTGGCCGCTTAATAAATTAAATTCGATTTTCAAAAACAGTACTTCCTAAATGCTATCCATTTTGATGATAAATTTCGTACCTATTACTTTTTTAAAGCTGTTCATTTTCAAAAATGTATTAAAAGTTGCTGTTAGCTTGAAGTAGTCTCATTCATACACAAAAAAAAAAATTGGATTTGTCATTCCTAAAAAAATGCAAAAACTGCAAATTGGGTTTCCTTCAATTTCTTCAATAAAACGGCAATGTCATAATATATGTAACGACCTATTATCTCAGGTTTCCTCATCCATAGAAAGAAATTCTTACCGTTTTTTCAGTGTAATTACAAACTGTTCAACACAGAAAACATTTGAAACGACTTGAACAGTTTACGGAAAAATACTGAAAAGAAAACGAGAACAACCTATAATAAAATAATTTACAATTTTATAAAAGAGTTTAGAAGAAATACTGAATGATGGTGTACATTTAAAACTTCCCTTAACGACTAACCTAAGTGTATATTTTTTAATCAAATTAATATGTATGGTGAGAACCTTACCACCTGAAAGCTTTGAAGTAGTTAGTTGTGTGTTAAAGATTTACAGACTACACCAAATTTGATCGTTTAGACTTGTATATCAATTTTACTGTAATTTTTAATTATAGACTGACGACCTGAAAAAGGCTGTGAGGCATGGCCGCTGCTGAAGCGAGATAAGCAGGAGCTGCGTGTCACGGAGATAAAAATGCTGCGATGGATGAGCGGTGTCACGCGTAAAGATCGCGTAAGAAACTCTCGCATCCGTGGCAGCCTTCATGTCCATGACAAATAAAGAGAGAGCCGCCTTCGCTGCTAAACAGACTGGATGAGGAAGGTGGAGGATCGGCAGAAATGGCGCACATTGGGAGAGGCCCATGTCCAGCAGTGGAATAGCAGAATATTCCACGGCTGGACTAATTGATTGATTGATTTTTAAAATTTCCTCAAATATTATATTATTAATCTCAACCTATTCTTTATTTAACCTGTTATTAATGAAGACTGAATTTATAAATTTCAGAACTCTCAGAACTTTTGGATAATAATTGGTTTCAAATATGTGATAGCAGTTAAAAAGAAATACCGCTAAGGTTATAATGTAGCATTGGTAGTACAGTGGTTAAGGAGTCGGTCTTGCGATAGTAAGGCCTTGGGTTCGAATACTACCTCTTACACTGCAACGACATAAAGCTACTCCTAACCCGAGCAAAATTAGCTTAACTGAAAGTGTTAACGGGAACACTAAAGTTTCGGTAACTAATACTTTAACTAGTTTGTATGTAACTTGGAATTACAAACCGTCAATCATTATCATCTACTTGTCCTGGTTCCAATAATTTGGGGTCAATGCAATATGTAATTCTCCTCCATAAATTCCTGTCAGATGTCATTTCCTCAGTTACTTCCTTCTTTGTCATATCATCTTTTAAGCAATCCATTCATCTTTTCTAGGACTTACCTCTGTTACTGAAGCCCTCTATATTCATACTTTAAGTCTTCCTTACAATTACTTTCCTCTCTTCTCATAATATGTCCATACCACGACAGTCGCTTGCTTCCCAATTTTTCTTCTCGGAGCTGAAGTTACAAACCATCAATATAGTTGCGTAAAAAATAGATATTCCATAATAGCTTTGAACTTGCAATAAAATACTAAGCGGTTCAGTACTTCTTTTCTTTTCCGCACTACAAAGCCTTGAAATTGTTTATCAACAAACATGTTTTGTTCTTTCTATAATCCCTTAAGCGGGGTGCGAAAGAGCATCTGATGAGGCCATTCAACTGAGACCTATAACTATTTGTATCTGCAATAAAGGTCCTCATACCTGATACTTCCTCTACTCACCATCAGGGGAGCTGAAGTTATATTGACGCGCATATCACAAAAAGCCACTTATGATGGTCAATGGTCAGAATTTATAGCTCTCTTAAGAAGAAATGTTGCTTACTTACCGGAATATTTTTGCAGGAATAAAACTCATACTAAATCAGCAAATCGACATCTTATTTTTTATGACCGATTTTGCCGAAGAAAATTTATTCGCATATAAATGAATGCAGAAACTAAAGAAATGTTAATACTTATTCAACGATATTATGATTGATTTGCACGCTTGGCGAGTTAGGCGAATCATTCAATGTAATCGTGATTTTCATTAAATATCGTGCGGTTTAGGGCCATTTTGAATTGTAGGTATTGAATTCTGGTTTGTTACCCAAAGTTGTATATGAACAACACATGTTACAGAATTTTATGTTTGGGTAGATGGCCAATGAAGTCGCAAACCGCTGAAAGTAATTAAATATTATTGTTATCACGTGGTCCACTCTAACGAAGCCTAATATTTGGAAGTTTATTGGCAATGAAACGTAAGACCAGTTGGTCATTACAGCGTATCTCCCCAGACACGTGCTAATAAAAATATAGCCATATCTGAGTGATGTTGACACCTTTCTTAATTTCGAAGAATATATTACATATATATCCCTAAAGGTGCAGCAACAGCGACATTTTCTTCATTACGTGTATTTGATTTCTGATCACGAATATAAGAAAAAAACTCGATACCATGTCATGTCAATGAGGTCGAAAATTGCTTGCACTTTTTTTCATCCCTAGCATCCCAAACTAGTCTGTGCTTCAGTGTATTGGGCCGATTTTATGATGGCTATCGGAGTGCAACACACCAATATCGGAAAACGCTCTAATTCTACTCCAAATTTGAAGAACATAAAATTTATAAATAAACTTTCTATCTTAATCGATTTGAATATTTAGCATGCGAAATGCTTAAAAATACATTAAAAATAAACTGTATTAACAGGACGATGCTTGATATTACTTTTTTTCTCGCAGACTTTTGTATTTAACTGCTACTGAACTGAAAAAGATATGTACAAGGTTACGAAAAAGTTTGCACGTCTAATGGAGTATGGATGAATTATTGTAATAAGTTCTATAGAAAAATGATAGGTATTGTGGAAGCGGCGATATATAAAGTGATTTATTTGCTACACAAGTAGCACAACAAAAGGATAATTCGTAAGAAGTTAAATTCAAGCAGTTCATATTTCATTTAATAGGGTTTGAATATTTTCTAAGAAGAGATAAAATGATCTTAAAACCAAGGTGTTCGTACTTCTTGTCGAACCTATATTGAGTTGCCTGGCCATCACGCGCCAGCGATATAAAAATAAAACACATGAATAAAATTTGAATTGAGAGAATAGAAAAAATAAGGGAAAAAGGACAGATCCAGTCAGTGGGTGATCGAGGATCTGCCAAAATTCTTCAAGAAGGAGAACTGAAGAAGTCTAAAGTGAATTAAGCTCAATCATTGAGCAGATCTCACGATCCTCCTATTCGAATCAGTAAAGTTAAAGAACCACACGTAAAATCCCATAAAACTCGTTTAGTAGTTATATAATTACGAATAAATACATCAATAATACAGATCCTTGTCTTGTAATTTAAAAATCACAAGTTATCGACCAGTAACTTTGGCGTCAGACCCCCGAACTCCACAGTAGTAAGATCATTCTGACTAAGTAAGTACTTTTTCTCGCGCATCAACATGCTTGTATAGACAGCATCAGCAGCTCTAGACAAGAGAATAGAATAACGAATGTATAGGATTTGGCGTAAATGACAGTTGGTAACGCATGTCAAATACGTCAAATCCCATACATTCGTCATTCTATTCCATGAAACGCCGAGAATCGACTTACCACTTGTCTAGAGCTGCTGATATTCAAAAATAAATAGACCTGATGTTGACTGTACCTATATATACATTATATGGATTACTAGCTATTGCCCGCGGCTCCGCCCGCGTGGATGTCGGTTATCGTGACCTTTGTGTAATATGTCCTTTCTCAAGGTCGAATCTACCCATATACCAAATTTCATCAACATTAGTTCAGTGGTTTAAGCGTGAAAGACGGACAAACAGATACACCCATACACTTTCCCATTTATAATAGTAGTATGGATTTACTTCTTAGCGTTTTGATATAGTACCTAGGTACCTAGGTACATTCACATTCAACAAGTTATTATTGATTGGCGGGTAGTGAAGAATAAACTGAAAAATTTAAATGCATCGTTAGAACCATTGTGACATAACTGCAATGCATGCCGAGCATAGTTACAATAATGTATATAGGAATATTGGCCGAAATAAAACGAATTGATAACTTTTCAAGGTGTATGGGCCACACCGAAACGGTCAAGGCCAAATCAATTTTACATAATTGAGAACACACTTGTACTTTTTCCACAATATTGTGTCAATATAAACCTTTGAGGTGCTGTTAGGCGAAACGGGTCAGGTTCAATAATAATAACTGTAGAAAAAGATCAAGTGTGTTCTCAATATGTGTAACAATAAATTGCAACAAGTGCCATCAATCACCTGTATAAATAGTCAAATCAATCAAGTACACCTGCTAACTGGCAGACGAGGCTTAAACGATTTTTTTCCTTCTGACGTTGGGTGCCGTAAGAACCAAATAAAGTAAAGGAACAAACAGGTACCTGCCCCTCTAGACAAGTGGCGATTCGCTAGCCGGCGTTTGATGGAATAGAATGACGAATGTATGGGATTTGACGTAAATGACAGTCGTTAACGCATGTCAAATACGTCAAATTCTATACAATCGTCATTCTATTCCATCAAACGCCTGCTAGAGAATTGCCACTTGTCTAGAGGGGCTGGGCTCCGTGGTGAAAATCTTAAATGACAAAGCTCAAATCCGGGAGCAACGATGCTAATTAATAACATAACTTTTCCACAATATCTTATTGTTTTCTGTAGTTAAAATAAATTATTTTTCATTTTACTTGCTCATAAAATTACTATAATCTCACCGATATTAGGCACATAAAGATACCTATTAACAAACTGTGGTTTTTTAATTGTTATTAAATCACGAGTGGGATCATGGCTTTTATTTTTATTTTATTGGTTGAATTGCATTAATCTTAGAAAAAATTAAAAACAAAAAAATCGTGTTCAATAGAACAAATAAATAAATATACCTATACCTACCTATCCCTTGTTCGTTTCATGCAATTTCGTATTTAAATAGAAAATTTCATCTTGTACATGTATAATAAACAAAACTTTTACTCGAATATAACTTTTTTCGCTCTGTTTAAATCTTAAAAATAGAAACCTCATTCTGTTTAGTCTGTGGCCAGTGTTTTATTTATTATTGCCGCCAGTCTTCAAGTACCAAAAAGTTTCGCGATTCGTTTTTACTGGTGAAATTATAGTTATTTATTAATTTTAATATCTACAAGTATGTACTAGTTATGAAGAAAACGATTTATGTATTTAGTACACCGCCCGACATATACACATAATATACTGTACAACATTCGATATATGATGTGATTGTTGTGAAGTCCTTAACGTTATGGAATGTTTACTATCTGAAAACAGTAAATATCTACTTTAGCATTATCATTATTCACAAGCAAAATGAAAAACGTCGTATGATACACGTGTGTATTGTTGATTACTGGCTTTAGCTCTCTTTAGACCCTTGCCTGGCGGCTCGGGTCTCAATATTGTCTCAGCGGTAATCACCAACTTTACACACTTGTACCATAATCTACTATAACTGAGCTTATCAAATTGAGAATGGTAAAAGAGCTGTAGAAGTTGTCACATTAAATTATTTCGCACGAGTTTCTATAAAACTTACCGTTTTGACGTTTAGTGAAAAGTAACTAATTTGACTAGTCAGCCAAATACCCAATTATGTTTTGTTTAATAATTACCGTAAACTGGGGTGGGGTAACTTTGTCACAACTGGGTAACTTTGAAACAACTTAAAATCCTTTTTCTTTCAGAAGCAGCAGGTAAACGTAAGAAACAGACGAATTACAGGAATGGCATTTCCACCGCCACAAAGTGACGATTTATTGACGACTATATCACTGTTTATTACTAAAAGATCAAAATTTTAAACAGTCACAAAGTTACCCAGTTCTCACAAAGTAAACCAGTGGGTTAAACAACTATTACAGTATGTGATGAACATTTTAGATACATATTTATTAATTAAATCCATACAAAATACATTAATTCTTGGGTGGAGTCGACACGTTGTTTGCTTTGATTCTCATACAAATTACTTCGCTTCGAATGACACCTCGTAGCGAAACGCCAACACCAGCATTGCCAGTGTTTGTTGTATTTTAGTTAACATTTCCGTTTCTAAAGTACAAATACATTGTTACTTGGATTATCTTTGTATTATTATCGTGTTTCTTGATTAAAATCATTAAATTAAACAGGAAATTAAAATAAATAATTATAAAATATTTAAAGTGAATTTGTGATAGGTATTTCAATGAGCTCATAGAAGCTGATCTGTTGTACTCTGCGTTCTGAACATATATTCGTAAAACTATTAACCCTCGATATTAAGAGAAAACTAAAAACAGATACCAAAACCTATGTGTAAAAGGTAACTGGCAACTTTTCAGTGATTTGCATGACACTAATTGCAGCCATCAATCACACTTGAATGAAAAAAAAACCTAAAATATGTTCTTTTCCATCTGATTTGTACTTACTCCTCTGTTTCCTATTTTATATATATGAAATATAATAAGACAGATTTAGGTCACATATTCCAATAAGAATGTAACTTGTAGCTTAAAATAAATTAACACTTACTTGAACGATTACTGTATCGTTTAGGTTCATTCAATCTAAGTGATTTTACTCGTTTATAGCTACCTCTGAAGGGAAACACGAGCGTAACAGTTAAATAAAAAAAAGATAAGACACGAGGGTCCTTAGCTGTCACCCCTATCCCTTACCATACCTCCGGCTCTCACAAACCCAACGTATTGCAATATAATGTTACATATAGCTAAGTAAAGGGTTCTATTTCAATTATTATCTTATATCAACCAAAATTGTATAGAATGAAGATTTAAGAAGAGGCAACAATTGTCGCGCCTTTACAGTTGATATCTAAAGAAATTCAAAGGGAAATGAATTCTTAAACCTAAGGAAACAGTTTCCATTTCATTATATATTTACATAAAAGTCACTGGTAAGGGTCAAAAACTCATGATAGATAGCATCTATAAGGGTTGGGCTTCATGCGCCGGTACACTAAAGTTGTTCCAGGAACCATCTGGTAGCAATAACCATACCAAAACCCGCAGCGCAATAAAGGCACAAATATTGACATGGAATTGCAGAAATCAATCAAATCATGAACATAGAAATGTGTACCTTGAAACCTTAAGAGAAATAAATAGGTTCTACTTTAAACCCACGCATCCGCGCCAATCGACAACTACACGGACAAAGTCGCTATCGAAAGTTAGAAATTATGAAAAGAAGAATAAATGCTGATTAAAGTAAAGGTTACATTATTATAAGAATTAATGTGTTAGTAAATGTTTGGTTATATACTCGTACTTACACTAGCCTCTTTGTCATACATTCATTTCAATTATAGAAACATTTTGCAATCATTCCGCAATCTACATTTTCAGTTTTCTTTTAATCAAAGTCAACGTTGTTATATTGTTCTGATTTCTAAGGCATTTTCATTACAATCTGCTACAAATAAAACAGCTTTTGATAGGGGTATAATAATCAAATGTAACCAAATCTTACAATCATATCAATATAATTTCACAAGGAAATAGGAAAACAAGTTGCTTTTGTTAGAAAATTACTTGTAACGGAACAAACACGATTTTGCTTCTTTTGTGTTGACAATTGAAATACAAAGGTAAATAAAATAGAATATTCGGGTAGCCAGACCTAAATTGTTTTATTTTCACCGTTTCAATTGTTTCCTATTATTGTTTCTCGTAAAAAAGAGATTAATTTCATCATGGGTCACACATTACTAATGCTCTTGTTAATATCCTCCAACTAAACGAAATTGCTTACGTTATGGTTGGCTTCACGTCAGCAGTTTACCTTGTGGGTGGAGTAGTTTACTGTCCAGTAGAGAAATGTAATAAAGGTATCAGTTTTTACTGACTTTAGTAAGTGGTACAAAACGACATGGCATATTCGAGTATTCAAGAACCTTCATACTATTCTGAACGGTACAGAATGAATGATTTGGAAGTAGTATATTTTTCTGAATACGGATATTATGTCGACTAGGATAAAATTCAGAGCACCTAATCGTTTCTGTCATAGATATTTATTACTGTTATCGAACATAAATCTCACTGAGGAACCTTGTTTACGAATACAGTGCTAATACTGCTCTTTAAAAAAAAACTTAGTACTGTTTACAGACGCACGCATAGTAGCGCTCTCATTGCTGCCGGCAAAAGACTTAGGAGTACGAGTTGGAAAATGTCCATAAAAGCGAAAAGTCAGTATATGGAAATGTGAAAGTTTTCAAATTACGTGGAATGTTTCTGGTTTAAAAGGATTTTAATAAAGTTCGAGTGTTAATGACAAATGTCATAGAACCAACAATGTTTCAGAATGGCGACTGTCTATAATTAATTCTGAATGCTGAAAAGGAAAATTACAATGACATTAAAACGCTTTACGAGTTTCCAAAAAAAAGCTAATAAAAGAAGTTATGCCAAAAATGGGTCCAAGAATTCGGTCCATAATTTTCTTGTGCTTGACAACGATGATCACATAAGAACGTATCTGGGATTTAATAATGGAAATTTGTCGAAGCTATTTAATACGGTAGAGAAATTGCTATATACGTGTCTGTTCCTCTTTGTCACACCATAACTTGAGAACGAATTTACCAATGTCAAATATCCCTTATGAATTCTTTAGGAAAGAAAAAAAATTGCACAGAACAATATACAATATCAGGTAACTACTTAAGTACTATTAGTTAGTAACAATATACAATATCAGGTAACTACTTAAGTACTGGTAGTTCACGCACTTATTTGCTACCATAATCATATAAAAAGACCATCCTCAAATGAGAAGAACCTTTCTTCAATAAACAGTGCCATTGGTGCAGCCTTTACTCAATGTGAAATCTGTTAGTAGACGCACACATAATATTTTTAACTGGGTAGGTAGGTACTTTCCAGAAATGTGTGGAAGATCGATAATTCTCTTCAGCTTATCCTTCGGGAATACTTTTATCAGGATTCTAAACGTGATGGATGAAGCTACATAAATGGTTATATAAAACTGGCTCGTAGTAATGATAACAAAACATCCCAACAATACATTTATCACTCAATTTCTGTTAATTTAACGAAAAGTCAAGATACGTCTAGTTTATTTCACTCTGTATCGAGTTATTGCCATGTTGCTCGGATTAATTACGTTTTATTTCAAGATCATGGCTTTCCAACGTATCCTCTATCCAATTAGACATGAGCCCGTGGACACTGGAACTATTTAAAAATAGTAAGGTTGTAAGTATTTTTTGTGTGCAGTACACTACAGGGTGATAGCCTATAAAATAAAAACATTCAAAGTCAAAAGTCATAGACTTTGTAGAAATGATTGGCGGAGATCTCTATGAGACCTCTACCAATATCTGATTTGTTATACAATCTATTTATAATATGAGAATCTATTATTAACAGACTTACATGAAATGAAGGTGTACCTAAGCATTTTATCAGAATACTTATATAAGTATTATTTATTACACACACATGCACATAAATCAAACCTAGCACGGCATTTTTAAAGACTCGCATTGATAGGAAGAAGTATTTTTATAAGAACACATTTGAATAAAAACAGAGCACATAATATAGGCACATAGTTATTCACGCACACGATATAATATACGCACACAATCTAACGACCCCTTTCTATTACGTAAGCAACAATATAATTAGGAATCACTTTTGATATTCGAGGGGAATTCAAAAGTGAAATGTGGCATCGAAATAGTCGCCGCGGGCTAGACGCCTAAACAAAATGCGTCGCATCCTTTCAAATATTCTATAAAATCCAAAAATTACGATATGATTTTTTCCGCCCTGTTGCAAATATAACGGAGTCAATAACAGAAGATTAGAAACATATACGTGACTACATTTCAGTAGCTATGTATTGATTAAATTGAACTACGGAAATACATTTTCACGAACTTACTACTCAGACAAGAGTTCGCCAGTTTTGTAACCATTCGCCAGTTAACCTATTTTATTAGAATTCCACGATAGGAATGTCGAAATAGAATTTTAAGGTATTTGACTGACTAGTCAAATTAGTAACTTTTTACCATACGTCAAAACGGTAAGTTTTAATTAAAATTGTATGAGAAATTTATTCGTGACGTCATAATATTTAGTAGTCAAATCATTTACTTTTATAGGTTGGAAGATTAAAAATTAAAAAACAAAGCAATTAAAATAAGAACCGTTGTTATCACTATTTTACCATTCTTAATTAAATAAGTGCAGCTAATTTTTTTTTAACAACACGGAGATACCCAATTCTTTCAAAACTTATAAGCATCACAATTTTAGTAAGTATTTGTTTAGGAGTATCTAAAAAGCGTTCGGGGAATCTATATCCACGCCGTAAAAAGTTGGTTTGATATAGAGCATCGTAAACTTGTTAATGAGTTTCAAGCTCATATAACCATCACAACGCTCTTTTACCGACCGTATCTAAATGATAAGTAGGGGTGGTGTAATGTGCGAATAAATTTGCTCGTTGTACAGTCTAAATGTGGAAAGGAAACGTGCGCTTATCAGTATCCAGACACCTAAAACAGAACAAATTTGTAAACTAAAGGTCGGGTAATTTTAGTGTATCTTTTCAATTAAAATAGGAAAAGTTTGAATTGGTCTTGGTGGGGTTCGAACAAGCGACCTTTGCTTTACAGGGGCAATGCTTTGACTACTACCCTTCTAGACCTCGCCCGAACCAATTTAAATTTCTCTTTTAATATCTGTCTTTGAGGCGACAGTGGAGCATCTACCAATATTCTTATGAACTATCGGAACCAATGAATGATTTTTCAATCATTTTTAAACATTGACTACTCCGCCTAAACATTTTTTTATTTTAAATTTCATAGCATTTCGCATATTAAATATTCAAATCGATTAAAATTGGGAAAATTTGAATCGGTCTATTATATCTTGCTTAGGTATGTACCTATCACAAACAGGCAAAGAAGTTCGATCTAAGTATTGCTACAATATTGGCCGTTGAACTTAGAAGTTCTTAGTTTCCTCTACGTGTAGGAAAATTTTTCAAGTCGATTTAGAATACTGAAATAGAAAATATGTGCTTAGACCGAATACCGATGCCAAATACTATAAATTCACGACATCCTGTTACATACTGACAGTTAAAAAGAAAGTAACACATGTAAAGATTTGATTTTAGTTTTTGACCATCGAAATATTTGATAACAATTTATGGCATAGCTGAAATCTATACATCTAAGCAGTAATTATGTAAAATAATCATTTCCAGCATTATTCAACTGTTTCATTGTATTTTATCAATACCGATTAATAGGCTATGAGTTCTCATATTACACAAGCAACGAATAATATTATTACAATGATAATTTATTCTATTTTCCATATTTGTTTATTTCATCGAGTTTCCGATATTTTAGCGCTGACTGTGTCAATCGAAAATCTGTGTTATATTCTTATAACACAGATTTGGACGTCATTTTCTGAAGTCAACTGTGCTGTTATGTAGGTTATTTGATAATAATTACTAGATTAATTTCAGTTAATAATTGAAAATTATCAAATATTATATTCAAATATGTTTTATTTAACTATAACATATGACAATCACACTGCATTTATTAAATACACTTGTTTTTGTTTCATTCAATACCAAATAGCTATGATTTTACAGGGATTCAAAGTTCTCAAGAATATCGAGTCCCGCTTGAACGCACGTGACGTCACATTTCCCACGTGCTTTGGTTCTTTGCCGCTGCCCTTTTTTACTAGAAATCTCAGGAACAAAACTGATCTGATTTGAAAAATTCTTTCTGTTTTGAATAGACCGTTTATCGAGGGAGGTTTTAGGTAGTTCCTGAAATTTCCAGTAAACGTAAGGCAGCGCCAACTAAAGCTGACTAACGCCTAAAAAGCCGGTCGTTGAACGATCACTTTAAAAGTCCATACCTTAACCTTAATTGATAGGTATAGCGAAATAATTATTTCAGATGTATTTTTTTGTTTTCAACTCTGTTGAACTCTGTTGCAATTCTGAATTAGTGAATATTCTCAATTAAGAACAGAACATAATAGACATTATAGGATACTAGCTGTTGCCCGCAGCTCCGCTCGCGTGAATGTCGGTTATCGCGACCAAACATAGCCTATGTCTTTTCCCAAGCTGTAGTCTATCATCTTCCTCCTAGCGATAATCCCAGTCGCATACGAAGCTTTCAAGTTGGAGTCTCGAAAGCCTCGGATGCGACTGGGATGGACTTGGAATCGGGGGTCCGCTTTACCAGCCTACCTGCGGATTTGGCTGATCTTTGATATTTTCCGTGAAGCGACTGCCTTTTAACCTCCAAAACCCAAAGGCGATATTGAAACATTGCAGCTAGAGCAGTCGTAGGACTTTTGAGGGCTCCAACTACTTGTAACGCCTGCCATAGACCGAGGCTGACGGCTTAAGGTGCGCTCCGAGGCACGACCAGATCAATGCAAATATTTGCATTGAACCTCCTTGAACCCCCCTTTGAGACAGCCTCCGTGGCGTGGCGGTAGTGAACGCGGCCGCTAAGCAGGAGGCGCGGGTTCGATTCCCGCTCAGTGCAAATATTTGTATACATGAATATGGGTATTAGCATTGGTCTGGGTGTTTCTATGTATAATATGTATGCATTTACAAAAAAATGTATCTAAGTATGTTTACCCGCATTCTAGATTTCATAATACAAGCTAGTTAAGCTTGCTTACCATGGATCTAGATAGCGTTGATTGAAATGTTGTGGATTTTTTTATTTTTTATATCCAACTCTGAACTAAATTCCTCCAAAATCGGTTCAGTGGTTTAGACGAGAAAGCACAGCAGACAGACAGACAGAGTTACTTTAACATTTATAATATTAGTATGAATTCTACATCATACAGTTCAGTGACAAACCCTTTCTTATTATATAAGACAGTAGGCGTGATAAGTCGGGGAAAATATAGCCTTCAAGCGTCGTCTAAGGGCCTTTCCAATGTCTCGTTCGCCAATTAATGAAGGCGCTGAAGCCTGTAGCACACTCGCTTGGCTCAAGTACGATCATAAAGCTGGCAATCGTTTTCTCTCGGTAGCATCGATAAATCAATCTTACTTTGTAGACTGCTGTCGCCTATGCTAAGATATTTGACATATTCGATATTATCCATGGTATTCAAACCTATTTAGTGCAAGGATGTCAAATTGGAGCTTTGCATTATTATGCGTACAGAGGGCTATAATTACAAAGAGCGATGAAACAGTACACTGTATATAACTCCACCTATTTGCCTGACCGGATCTGATAATTAGATGTAAATTTCAACTTAATACGAACCCGTATAGCAGTCCAACAGATTCATATCGTACAAGTAACGTAAGTGAACAAAGAAACTAAGTTTTATTAAATTTATGAAATTGTTTGTTCTTTCAAATGAATATGAAACGCTTGAGGCAAACGCACAACACATGTAGGCCCCGCATGTAATATTTTCCTTGCGTACAAAGTTTACGGAGCAATTGGCAACGAACATCGCAATTGCAACAACAAACCTAATTCCTTTGGCCGGATCACACCAACTTGGGAGCTAAGATAAACATCTGATATCCATGTTTTGTTTGCAAATATTAACCGGCACGCCAGTGTCTGTTTTTATACAAGCTTAGCTTATATTAAAATCAGAGTGTTATTCAGGTAATGATCATATTGTTAAAATATGCTAATTTTAGTGTTTTGTGGGTAAATCGTATTTACACTTTATTAATTATATATTAATAAAGTGTAAATATATATATAGATAGATAATCGGGTTTAAAAGATACAATGATTATACTCAGAAAATAACCCTTAAGTCATGACACAGTGTCGTGATTGACGATAATTTATTTACTGGTAACAAGTGATGATTGTTACCTGGTAATAGGAGCCCAGGGTCCGGTTTAGCTTTAGTTTATCTTAGCTTTTATGGGAGTCACTCTATCTGACCTACCAGTTGCCTCCGTAAAAGCCAAATAGGTTTTGTTTTGTTGCTAGATAGTTGCCAGATTAAATATTGGTCATAAATCTGACAAAGGTAGTATCCTACTATCGAAAAAAGCCCATTTAAAGTCTCAGTTCCCTTCCGTACAGTATTATACATGAAAATGACAAAACTCTAAAATCTATTTAAAAATTCTATCCAATCGACTCGTTTAGGAAGACTACACAAAATTATAAGCAATTGATTTTTTTAATTTTTTAATTTTATTAATACCATTTACAAAAATACAATTTAAATACACAGAAAGCAAACCAATAAGCCACTTGAGCTTACCTGAAATGCTGTACCTGTTATAAAAATAAAAATATTCTAGTGCAGCAAAAGAGTATTCATAGTATAGCACAAGAGAGAAAGAGAGCGAACATGTAGTTTACATAAAGTAATACAATATGATACTATAACACTAGTATACCACCAATAATATAATAATTTTATAATGTAACCATTAAAAACAATTCCTATCTAATTAAGAACTTGTATTTATATCTACGGTGGTAATATTGTGGTAATTCCATTGTTAAATAAATCTCTGTCACTCCCGTAAGTACGTCTGGCCCGGCAGGTCGCTACGGATGGAGCAATATTGAAGAGGGAACGGTTATGGCCTTCCCCGCCTAAAGGGTCTCGCCGGACTCCTATTATCCCTAATAACATTTCCCTTTGCCTACTAGTCTCGCGTATATGAAAATAAGCCAGTTTGTGCGTCGACACGGCTTCAGTAAATATAGAATGAATCCTATTGGAAAAAGTTATGTATAACTATTTCAATAGTCCTACGTGTGAGGCATTTACAGAATTTTATATGGCAGGTGGGCTCAACTGGCTTATTAATAATTTATTTATAAACGCAAACCAATAATTGTCAGTACCTAAGTACTGGTATTAAAAGTTAATAAATTCAGGCGACTATAACATTGAATTTTGAATAGGTACTTGTAGATAGATAATAATAAATAAATTACAGTTACACTAAAATAGTGTATAGTGTAGATTTATTTTTCACCAGCACTAATCAACTTAAAGTCAAATTAAGTAAGACAAAGAAGGTCTTACTTAATTTGACTTTAACTTGATTAGTGTTGGTGAAAAATAAATTTGTATCTTAAAAAGTGTAAGAGCGTTTTCACATTATCCGATATCCGACATTCGATATCGAAAGAAGTCAAATGACATACGTAACTCTCTTTCACATTGTCACATGTTATGGCTGTATGTTTTCTTTTCGGATGGAAAACACTATCCCTATCCTTTAATTGCCTTCTTCGCCACCCCCGGGAAGAGATCGGGCCATATTCTATTCTACGTGGAACAAACACGGTAAAGATGGGATGGCCTAAGAGCGTTTTCACATTTGCAGATATCCGATATCCGATATCCGACATCGGTGGAAGTTAAATGACATATGTATCTCTCTTTCACATTTTTCGGCCCGATATCGGTTATCAGAGCCAACACCACTATTTTGGATCTATATCGGATCACAAAGAGACTAAAACAGCGACAGCAAGCAATTTTCGACCTTAATTTTTTCCCTAGCATCCCTAACTAATCTGACCGATTTTATCGGATATATGTGAAAACAGCACAAGGCTATCGACGTCCGACACCGATATCGGATATCGAATGAATGTGAAAAAGGCTCTTAAGTGTAATGCTGTCTACCTTCTTGGGTATTTTAAAATATCTACTAAATAGGCGAAAACTTATAATTGGCCATTTCATGTTACAATTGTTGCTAATGTGTATTATAGCTGTAAGTTTTTCTGAAGAAATAAAATAAAAAATATCTATATACTTGCAAAGTTAATTTAAATTCTCGATAGGTAGTCTTATCGCTACAAGCAATTTCTCCCACGCCACATCTAGGAAGATAATGACGAACAAAGAAACAAGTGAGTCGTTAGTGCAGTTTACTTTTAAATTCGCCACTGTTTCACGATAAATGATTTTTAATGGTTTTGATTTTCTTCTTCGTGCTTAATGAAATCAAGCCGGGGGCCCGATTCCCTAACGCCACTTTTCTCATACGCCTGATTTCCATTTCTATAACGTATTCACGTGGTATTCAGTACGAGTTACAATGTGATGTAATAAAATCATTGTAAGTAGTTTTCGATCCGATGCTGACTGTACATATTATATGTATATAGGGACGCCCAGACCAATGCAAATATATAAATATCACCGCCAACTAGCTTTATCAGCCGTTCAATAAACTGCCTAGGCTGTTAACTAAACGGCGCTATTCAATTAACGGCCTGAATGATATTCAGCCGGAACGTTTATTACGACATTTAATAGTCTGGCTGGCTAATGATTAGGCCTATCTTAAGATGAGGCACTACCTCGAAATAAGATAGAAAATTACATACGTACATACATATACTTACACGTGTAAATCCCCGAGGGGTTAGACAGAGGTGTATACACAGAAAATTACTGATAGGTTTATTGTGATAGCCGCGCAATCCGAATTGGTTAGGTTAGGTTAGAAAGTTAATACGGGAGCGGAGCGGAGCGTAGCTTGGTTGACGAGTAGGTACAATAACCACTCTTACCGTTGGACACGAGAGACGAATATCTCAAAGTATTAAAAAAATTCTAAGGGATGTGATTCACTGTTCTAAACATACCTACATACATACAATCAAGCCTTTATTCCCGGAAGGTTAGGCAGAGGTGATTTAACACCCACATTTCACCAATTATTGTATTTAGTCCCGCGTTTATCTGAGGAAAACTTCCATTGAAGTTGTCCTAAAGCATGAAGGTCAATAGGTACTTGACCAGACACCCATTATGGCTATTTGAACAACTATTGAACAGATTAAACCTTTTTTGTTCTTTTAAGCGTATTTTCTGTTTGGCTATTTTATCTCTAAGTAGTTAGTAAAGTCTGCTACTTAGTACAAAATAGGAATAAAAACCGCCGTATACACATAAAATATGTGATTTGCATACCAAGCGACGATTTATATGTCTATGGGACTTAACGAATTATTAGATGCAATGAGGTTTATAGCCTATTTATCCTTCCATTAAAGCTATTTTGCGGAATTACATGGTTTATATTCTTCGAAAATAGAAACTGCGTGGAGTGGTTCCACTATAATAAAGGAGTAAGAAGGTACTTTAATTTGAAAATAACTGCGTGTTTGCACAAAGGGACTATAGTCTCTTCTACAGTTTTACCGAAAGTATGAAATATTAAGTAAATATTAGAATAGAAAGGGAGAAATAATTAAAAACTAGTGGCTTCGTCGCATTGCAGCGGTAAAAGAACTATGGTCCCGTGTATCCTTCGGTAAAACACAAAAAGAGGGACTATAGTACGACTATAGTGCAAGCAGGCGGATAAGTAACACTAAAAAAAATTTTGTTGTTGAACTCAAAAATATTTGCTTTCTACAAATCAATTTGTCACTTAAGTAGTGTTTGTGGTGTTAAAATCTTGTAGCACATCGCAACTACTCGTAAACAAGGGCCAGGAAATAACAAGACAGCCATTTCATAGACCGCAAATTTCCCTCGTCAAACGTGCCGACAATGTTATCCTTTTTGCATTGGTTTGTTATAGTTACCGCTGCTTCACTAATGTACAAACTGACCCCATTCCTGCGGTTCACAGGGATCTATTATAAAAGTTGGCTTTGTACTGTGGCTGGTATACACTAGCTTTTTTTTATACGACTTAGGTGGCAGACAAGCTCACGGCCAACCTGATGAAAAGTGGTTACCATGGCCGAAGGACGTGTGTAACACCAGGAGCGTCACGTTCGCGCTGCCGACCCTCTAGGGACAGAGAGTTTCTGTGCCGTCAGTGCAGTGTAGAACCAACTGACAGCAGAAAAACTCTCCAGTGAGCTCTGGCTACCCTACTTACCGCCAGAAACACAACACGAGGTTATTATGACCGCAGTATTCTGTTGGGCGAAGGTACTTCCCCAGTCGGACTGCTCAGTTGCATAAAAATACCGTCGTTTCCTACCTCCTATATTGCAGCCACCGGATGGGGTTATGAATGAATGAATGAATTTATTTTTATTCAAGCAACAAAGGCTCATTATTTGTTAGTATTACTTATTCTATGTTAGTAAAATAAATATTTACAACGGCCATTCCTGCACCATCCCCCCCGCTATGGCACAGCAATGGTTTACGTAGCAACTGTCCAGTCTTCTCGCAATCATGTTCAAGATGCTGTTGCCCCCCGCCCGCACCCTGCGCACCAGGGACGCGCATCTCTTACGCATGGTTGCGTAAAAGCAATCCACGCGGGCCTCTGCGAACATCCCTGATGCGCTACAGAAGCGCGGCAGCCCCAGCAGCACCCTGAACGCATTATTATATTGCACGCGAAGGGCGTTGTAAGCCTTTTGAGTATATCTAGCCCACAGGCTGCACGTATAAAAAGAGGTACAAAAAGCTCTAAAAAGTGTTATCTTCACGTCTCGTGAACACCGCGCAAACCGGCGGGCCAGCATATTCGCTCTCACTGACAACGCCCTCCGCTCCCTCTCAATGTCATTATCGTCTCCGAGGTCGGAAGCCAACACATGACCAAGGTATTTAAACTTAAACACTCTTTGTAATGTATGGTTATTTAATAAAACCGGTGGAATTTGGTCATATCGTTTGCTCCCGCCCCCGAAGACCATAACATGGCTCTTCTTAACATTATAGGCCATGCCGTGTGAGAGTGCGTACGATTCACATTTGGCCACCATAGTCCGCAGACCACAGACAGATGCACTCAGCAGCGCCATGTCATCCGCATAGCTGATGTTGTTGACGCAGACACCATCCATATAACAACCAATCCTGGCGCCGCTGAGCTCCTCTATTAAATCATTCACATACAGATTGAAGAGCGTAGGCGAGGACAGCCCCCCCTGCCTCACCCCGCACTCCAATCCATATGGTTCAGATAGTGCGCCTCCCCATCTCACGCTATTGACCTGGTTTCTGTACCAATACTTGAAGATATTAATAAGTTCTGGCGGTAACCTAGCATTTTCAAGCTTTTCCCATAGAATGTCGTAAGAAACCAGGTCAAACGCCCTCGACATATCTAGGAAACATGCGAAGACTGGCGTTTTGCGCTTAGTATAATACGAGACAGTGTGCTTAAGACACAGTATAGCGCTCTCTGTTGACAATTTGGGTTTAAATCCGAACTGGTTGTCATGCAGTTTAATGAAGTTATTTAACTGTGTATTAAGCACACTGTCAAACACTTTAGCTATTACTGTTGCCAACGAAATGGGTCTATAATTATTCTTATCTGCAAGATCGCCTGTCTTGCTTTTGACTATAGGCACGACTATTGTACGGATCATATCAGCCGGCATATAACCGTGGCCCAAACAAATGTTAAAAAGCAAAAACAGTACTCGAGATAGGTGCGGGCCCGCAAATTTAAGGTGCTCAATACTGAGCCCGTCGTGTCCGGGAGATTTACCTCTAGACATAGACTTAATTACGGCAGCTATTTCCTTGGCTGAAAAGGAAATCCTTCTATCCACCTCGGGCTCAATATTCAGCATCGACTGGGATGGCCCGAGAGGCGACTTTATGATAAAGTGATCAACGAACAGATTAGCAATACTCGTTGGCTCACTCACACCCCCAACGCTCACAGGCTGACGCGGCCTACACTGCAACCTGTTGGTGTGTTTCCAAAAAGAGCGGAAATCATTATTTGAGTGGTGAGAAGCTAGAATATCCATCTTTAACTGAGTTTCATGATCTTGACACCACTTTAAACGCGATTTGAATATTTTTCTAGCCTCACACATTTCCGTGTACGCTACACCTGTTGCAGGCTTACCCTGCAAGTCCCATAATTGGAATTTCAGCCTGGCCATCCTGTGAGCCTCGGCAACATGTTTATTCCAGCCCGCTACAATCCTTTTTCTAGGATTGTTATTCTCACGACCCATTATAGACGAAACCTTAAGGGCCTCCACTATACTATGATACAAATTATCTATTACAGCTTTATGACCACTATCGCCACACATTCTTTCACAACAGTTGAGCAATTCGAATGGGAAATCAATATTTTTCAACTTTTCATGACAACTCTTTCGATATATTTCAGTCTGCGCCTGTGTCCTTTCTCCCCATATAACACTATTTAAACAATGAGAGTTGTTGTTGTTGAAATATTTTGTAGGTATAACAGTATTAACATTACATTCGATAACAAGAGGGTAATGATCGGACCACAAGACGTCATACCTAACATACACATTCTGAACAGATTTAACTGCTGATTTTGTGACTAAACAATGATCGAGCCATCGTCTTGCTCCGTTTATATCACTTACATATGTATGGGTGTTAGTAGCTATGCCTAATCTGTCAAAATCAACACAAGACCAGTCTTGGTCAGCGCAAAAGTTCAACATTTCATAGTAGAATTGTTCGTAAGGATGGGCATTATAGTCTCCAAGCATATAAACACAATCTACACTACAGCTGTCTACAATCGCACTCACCGAGCTCATTGTATCCGTAAACTCCGCCAAGTTCACTTTATCATCCGTAGGCATATAGACGCACATCACTAGGAAAGACCTTTCGTCTAACACTACCTTAACTGCCCCCATAAGGCCGGCCTCGTACCACGCCCGCCGCCGCGTCCATCGCGGACACACCAGTACTGCCGAATTCACTGCTTATGGTGCTTAAAAGAGGTATTTCCTCAGTGAATAACCACGTCTCCTGCAACCCAATGATATCTGACGTCTTACATAGATCACGTACATTGTCAATGGAACGCTTGATACTTTTACAATTAAATGTAACAAATTTGTATGTACCCATCTTTATTTATTTACTGGAGCCGCTTCGTCTCTTTTAGTAGACGTTACATTTTTACGGGTTATTTTAAAATTAACGAAACGACGGAATATTATTCCTTGTGGCCATATTTTATCGTCAAGAAACAGAGATATTTTGGATTGTGGTACGAAGAATTTATATGCGTTGTAATCACATTTACGCTTAATTGTGATTTTTTCTAAATTCACTATTTCCTGGGTCTTTTTAGAAATATATTGTACAATATCTGACTCGCTTGTATTTTGATGAACATTCGTTATGAAAATAGGTACTGTTCGTTCAGCAGCTCTGAACATTTCATCAGGTTCCACTAGGACGGTTCCTGTTTTACCTTCGATGCGATTTTTCGACTTTTTCACTCTTCGCTGAACCAGTGTCCATCCTTTATCATCCCTCATAGTTGACTGCGCATAGGAAAAATTCTTTATCGGTGTCACTGCTGCGCCCGCGATCAGCTGATCTTGCGGCGTCTCGACACTGCTAGGTACATGTTGATGTGAGTCATCGCACACTTCGACATCGCTTGCTCGTTCCGATACTAGGCCGGTCGTTTGTAAATTACCCTCTGGCTTTTTACAAATAATCGATCGGTACTGCAAACTACAATCTTTTGCAATATCCTCGCTATTTGCAAAGGATTCTTCATAAAGTGATAAACCTACTGGTCCACTATCACGATACGCCCCTCGCCTCATGTTTATCTTTGCAGCAGAAAACGGTGGCGAGGCGTTTTTGGAATTGACATACCCATTCCTCACAGACTCAAGCTGCTCAACGGTTACGTAGGAAGATTTAATTTTTCTAATATCCTCCTGTGCAAGCTCCAAGTCCCTCAACAATTTTGAGACGTCCAGATGGTCAAAAGTTATAGGCGGCAGCTTTGCTAGATCCCGAGCAACGAAAACCGGCAGCATATCAGGCTCGGTAACTTTTAGAAAATGAAGAATGTCGTATAGCAATCGATTTTCTTTTCCTTTCCCTTTGCGGGTGATTTTACGCATCTCGGTAGGTACGGACTCGAAAAGTAACGTATGCGATTTTTGAATGTCGTCACTGGTAAATGTCGATCCACATATCTTGACCAAACTTTCTTCATCAGAAATAGATAATTTAGCCTTTAGAAAGGCTAAGAGCTCGTCTATGACAATGTTACAGCCACTACACTTCACTGTACACGACATTTTTGCGAAACAAATAATCTCGCTTACCGGTAACACACACGCCACGAATGAATGCGTGCGCGTGACTGAGTTATATATATATATAACCGTTCGTCCTCTTGGATCATTTGTTGCTGAAGGTAAGATTGCCACTGGTACATATCTTGCACCCCGGCAGACCTAAGGCTATCGAGACGGCTCCCTCAGTTACCATCGGTACTCTAGCTGTCTGCAAATTTTTCAGACAAATCCATCACACCATTTTTACGGTACGGTAATAAACAAAGACGACCGTGAGCTTCGAGGCCTCGGATGCATTCAGGATAACACGTTTCGATTTGTCACGATTAGAAAGAGTAAGGAAAAATGCGTTTATTTGGGCTTACTGCAGCACACAAAACAGATCAACTTATTGCTTATACTGTTGCTGTCTTACTGTCTTATTGCTTACACTACTTGGTGGAACTTGCTACACATCTTCATTGAACATTCTTGAACTATTCTACATTATTTATTAAAATCCTGACCGGTTTCGGATAGCCAGTTTGGCTTCCGGCAAGGGCGCTCCACCGTGGACGCGATCATGCGTATTAGAGACCTGACGGAGGAAGCAATCTCACAGGGTGAGGTGGTGGTGGCGGTGTCTCTTGACATCGCTAACGCCTTCAACACCTTGCCCTGGAGCTGCGTTAGGGAGGCGCTTATCTACCATGGAGTGCCTCCCTACCTCCGTCGAATTGTCGGGGCCTATCTCTCCGAGAGGGCCATTACTTACCCGAGCTGGCTAGGGCCAGGTCAGCGAGATGTGTCGTGCGGTGTTCCACAGGGATCGGTATTAGGACCGCTCCTGTGGAACATCGGTTACGATTGGGTGCTGCGCGCTCCGTTGCTCAGAGGGGTCCGCGTAACGTGCTACGCCGACGACACCCTCGTTACGGCGCGGGGAGCAACGCACCGAGACGCAGCACTAAAGGCCACGGCAGGGGCTGCTCAAGTCGTGGGTCGGATACGGCGGCTGGGTCTCGAGGTCGCCCTTCACAAATCCGAGGCTCTGTGCTTCCACGGACCTCGGATGGGGCCACCTGCGGGATCCAGGCTAGAGGTAGGGGGCGTCAGCATCGGCATCGAGCCCTCGATGAAGTATCTGGGACTCGTACTCGATGGCCGGTGGAACTTCGGACATCACTTCCGAAGTTTGGTCCCAAAACTGAGGGGAGCATCAGCCGCACTCGCGCGACTGATGCCCAACATCAAGGGACCCAACGCTCCCTACAGGAGACAGTACCTGGGGATCGTGCGAAGTATGGCCCTATACGGGGCCCTCGTATGGGCGGAAACACTGACGGCCACCAATCTGGCTAGATTGCTGAGCCCGCAGAGGGCGATGGCCGTCAGGGTGATAAGGGGATACCGCACGATCTCAGGTGAAGCGGCATGTCTCCTAGCCGGGACCCCTCCATGGGACCTGGAAGCGAGAGCCCTTGCGTCTCTATTTAAATGGCGCAAGGAGGCGCTGGAGAGGGGCCAAAGGCCTGCGTCTCGAGAAATCGAGGCCCAGCGGTCCCAGCTTCACCAGGAAACCGTGGAGACATGGAAGGTGCGACTTGAGCAACCAAAGGGGGGATTCGCCACAATCGCGGCCGTCAGACCGGTCATGGACGAGTGGCTGGAGAGGAGACATGGTGCTCTCTCCTACCGGTTGTCACAGATACTTACCGGGCATGGTAGCTTCGGTAGATATCTGTGGCGAAGACACCGGGAAACCACGGCCGAGTGTCAGCACTGCGAGGACCGCAGCGACGACACATCGCTCCACACGCTGGTGGAGTGCACAGCGTGGGCGGAACAGCGCCAGGTCCTCGTGGTGGGTCTGGACGTGGACACTCTCTCGCTCGAGACCATGGTGCGAGCCATGGTCTCCAGCGGGAGTAAGTGGGACTGCGCCGTCTCTTTCTGCGAACAGGTCATGCTCGCGAAAGAGGCGGCGGGGCGGGAGCGGGAGAGAACTCTCCCACCCGAATTCCGCAGTCGGCGGCGCTGGCGCCACCGACGTGTCTTCGCCGAAGACCATCGGCCTCCATGACCGGGGTCCTGAGGACGGTGAGTGGGCTGCTCACCGTCCTTACAGAAGCAGGCCCATGACGGCAGCGTGACGTGAGAGATCACGCACGCCCCCCCCCCCAGAAACGGGGTTACACCCGATCCCCCCCCCCCCCCATAGACACAGGATAACACCCGAACCACCCAGGTGAGGCCGCAGCCTTAGGTCTGTTGGTAGTCCTGGGACATCCTTCCGAGGGCTTACCCGGGGCTACCAACCGCAGGCCATAAGGCGGTACGTGAGGGTTTTTAGTCGGTAGGAGTCCGGCATAGCATCCATGAAGGATTTTCCCTCACGTTAAAAAAAAAAAAAAAAAAAAAAGCATTTTTCCTGCTTAAATATTCAAATCGAATTAAGGGCTAAAAAATTGAATTGATCTAGGCGGGGTTTGAACCCGCGATCTTTGCCTTACAAGGGCAAAGCTACCAGACCTCGCCCTAATCAATTCAAATTTCTCCTTCTATATCTGTCTTTGAGGTGACAGTGGAGCATCTGCCGATATTTTTACGAACTCTTCAATCATTTTAAACATTGACTTTTGACTACTCCACCCATATAATTTAATTAAATTTTTAAGCATTTTTCCTGCTAAATATTCAAATCGAATTAAAGAGAAAACACATTTGATGTTTTATAGCAAATACTTAACGAAATGAATTAGGTGTTACAAGCTTGGAATCAAATATTAATCCCGACAGGGTAACAGGATTCACTTTATCCGACCTTTAACGTAAAGATATCCTAAAAACAGAAAGTATACTCACAAAAGAGGCGTAAGTAATGAATGCCAAAATAAGTTAAATTGTGATTGATAATGATGTTGAAAAAATAGATCTAAAACTTTTATTTTTCTTTTGGATTTATGTCTTGGAAATTGATAAATTCCAAAAACTTACCATTTTCATGTCAAAGTTAGAGAAGCATGAGTGACGTAAACTTAGTACGGAATGGCTCTTTTTCCAAAAGCTGTTAAACAATAACATTAGTATGAAAACGACCTGCTTTTGTGATTGTATGTTTTTCAATGGAAACTGTAAATATCTGTTCTCTGACAAACTTTAGGAAGCCTATAAACAAGACTTCATCAAAAACTAATATAGCAATGTTATTAAAATCAAGTAACAAACATTGGATTTCGCATCTGAATCAACAAATACCAGCAACGCAATTGCTGTAGGTCTGAAATAACTTGTTTTGAGGGTCGTAATTAAATTATGAGTATCCCTTTGGCGGGTTCGTGAGCTTAATAAAAGCGTAATAGTTATATTTCGAGGGAGGGTGGCTGCTTGGTTACGCAATTACGTCGATTACAGGGGACGTTATTTAGCCAACTGCGGCGAAACCGAACAGAACTGTGGTTGGACTTAGATACACAGGAAATTAGAAATGGCCCAAAGTATAAAACGATTAAATGATTATGGTCAGAGTTTAGCTCAATTGTGTGAATAACTCTGTCGGAGTATCGTTCTAAGTACCTTTAGTTTGCTTAATTGTCTTCTGAAAATAGAATTAAATGTATTAAATAAAAGTGGCACCCTAAATTATATGTGTAATCGTTTTGGTTCTAAATATTTATGCTGTAGACGAACAGAAATGTACTTTATTTGTATATCTTGTGGTATAAACAGAACCGCGAGAAACCGACGACGAGCTTGCATGCAGAATTTAATGACATTAGAGGAAACTTGTGAGAGGTGTTAGAACAGAAACAAATAACGGCCTGTTGTCTCTGTCTGTCCTGAAGGAAGAAAGGAGAGAGTGTTATGTGCTTACTATCTCATTATAAATTCCGAATGCACTCACATCTTAAGCTTCTGCTTTTGTAGAAGATAATAAGACAAATGTCTAGTAATGCGAAGTCCAAAGCCAAACTGAGTTATGTAACCGACCCAAATGACCTAACTGAACAACCGTCAAAGTTTAATACAAGTGTGTGAATAGCTTTAAAGGGCTGAGTATTATTAGCCATACGGACTAATTACTCTGGATCGATTGGTATAGCCTACTCTGAGCACAGCGTATGGAGACTGGAGTCTAAAGCACAAAACAGCTTTATACTCCATAGCACAATGTATTATAACTACTTCCTATGATTTCACTCAATGTATTTATTCCATTTTGCCGAATACTGAATATCTTATATATCTCTAATATATAAAATTCTCGTGTCACAGTTTTCGTTGCCAAACTCCCCCGAAACGGCTCGACCGATTCTCATGAAGTTTTGTGGGCATATCGGGTAGGTCTGAGAATCGGCCAACATCTATTTTTCATACCCCGATTCGCGATAACCGACATCCACGCGGGCGGAGCCGCGGGCGACAGCTAGTATTATATATATATAAATTTCGTGTCACGATATATGTTCGCGATAAACCCCAAAACTATTGAATGGATTTTGATAAAATTTTGTAACCATTTATAAAATAGTCCAACTTAATTGATAAGATAGCGAACATATCAATTTATAGCCGCAATCCGAATTTCACGCGGGCGGAGCCGCGGGCAAAAGCTAGTACCTATATAATTTTTATACGTATGTACACTAGCTGTTGCTGGCAGCTCCACCGCCGTAGAATTCTGATCCCGTTCTTGCTGCGCCTTCTATTCAGCTAATTCTCCCTCCCAGGTTTGAAATCGGGCCAGTAATTTTTGAGGTTATACGTTACAGCAAAAACATAAATCTTTCCTTTATACTATTAGTAGGTATAGTAATGTACATAAACTTGTCCACTAAGTTATGATGATTATAAAGGTGCAAGACGAAGGTGCCGTGAAGATGCAGCACAAACACAACATGTCGGATGAGGCACGAATGCGATTAATATTCTGTAGAAGAGGCGAAGAGTAAATACAATCCCTCATCGAGACTCAAAGTAAGCAAAGCGTAAATATGATTAATATAGCTGATCCACCCGCCACGGTTTCGCTCGTGGCATATTTAGGAACCTCATTCTACCTTATTGAGCCCGTTATTTTTTAGTCTTCAAATAATGTATGGAAATCTGCCGGATTTATTGACATTTATGATTACTGCTCCGCTTCCTTAAGTAGTAGTACCGTGATGATATATAGTCTTTGTTGATAAATGGACTATTCTATTATTATTTTTAATTCAAAGTGGTAGTTTCTGAGATTAGCGCGGTTAAACAAGCAAACAGACTTAAGTATAGATTCACGCGAAACCACAAGCATTTGCCATGAAATTCTTTTTCTAATTTACAATTGAATTAATAATCCAATAGATAGTGTATCTCTTTTATTTTGTGATCAGATTCACTGGTAAACAGTGGTTTTGGTGCCAAGAAGCTGTAATGTTTTTTTTTTTTTTATCTAGGACCCTATACTAAAGCAAAAATATTGATTATCTACTTGTGGTTTTCTAGAATTTTAATTGAACAGAATAGAAAGTACTCCGATAATTAAATTGACTAAATTCTAATTTACATAAAAACTTTCTTATATGTGTTTTTCGTGAATGAGATATAGCAGGACAATCACGTTGCATCCCCCAGCAGAAGTCAGACATCATAGGCTGGTCGGCCTTGGTAACTCTCTTCCATAGTTTTTAGTTCCAGGTGAAATAGGTCGCTATAGAATCCAACATTCTCTGAAAACTGGTCCAGGTGCCTGTGCAGATAATGCACTTTGATGGACATGATACATCTTAAGGTTTTGAAATTCTCCAGCATGTTGTTAACAATTTCAGAGTACTTAGTTACTTGACTTGTGATTTCCTAGAAAGTTTTTAGTAACTTCAACAAACGAATTCCACGCGAGAAGTTTCAAACTTAGTATCTTTTATCGAAGTTCTTATCTGTGGGCCATCAAAAATACCCGCTTTTATCTTTTCAATGCTTAGACTAGGGAATTTTCTCGTTAGATATAGAAAACATTGCCCATTTTTATCTAACGCCTTCACAAATTGTTTCATTAAACCTAATAGTTTAATGTGCAAAGGGGGCAATATAATTTTATATCTTGTAACCAAAGATGGATGTTTATTACATTCTGCTTTCCCTATTCCAACATCTCACGTAAAAACAGGCCAATCACTTTTGTCCAGTTTTGATGTTTGGCACGACTATCCGACAGACAATAAAGGCATGGGTATTTTGTATATCTGTCGTCGACAACTAGCTAAATCAGCCGCTCAATCAACTGCCTAGGCTGTTAACTCATCTTCATCCTTCATCCTAGCGTTAATCCCAGTCGCATCCAAAACTTTTTAACTTGGAGTCTGAGGTAGCTAAATGGCACTATTCAATGAACGGCCTGAATGATATTCAGCCGTAAAGTTTATTGCAACATTTAATAACCTGGCTGGCTAATGCTTAGACCATTCGTAAGATTAGGCACCATCCCAAACCAAGACATAAAATTACATATATACATACATATACTCACGGCTGTAAATCCCCGAGGGCGTAGGCAGAAATGTATTCACAGAAAATTAGTGATAGGTTTATTGAGAAAGTTACGTAATCCTTCTAACCTAACCTAAGCTATCCGTAACGTGGGTGATACGTGTCGATTGGTGCAGAAAAAACCAAACTATTGTTTATACACTCACCTTACCTGGTACCAACAGATCAACCAATCCTGTACACACACAACTACACATGCTTACACAAAAATATGTTGAACTGTAAGTGTAAACCAATAGAAAGAAGTAAATATGTAACATATTTAGGTATAAAGGGGGGTGAACATTTTTTCTGGGCTCAACACATTGATTTCTTGTGTGGTAAACTTAGAATATTATTGGGTAAATTTCACCATCTAAGCTTCAAAATACCAATAGGTACATTACGATATTTATATATGTCACTTGTGGAACCAATACTTGGTTATGCCCTTGATTGCTATGGACTTACATTCAAGACGCACATTGAGAGATTAGAATCATTTCAGATAACATATTTAAAATTCCTTGTAAATAAAAAAATTAAAGACAAATGTAAAAAAGACTACACCAAATTATTTAAAATATGTAATGTATTATTCATTAGATTAAAACATAAATATCTATTAGCTATCAACAACCATGGCAATCAAGAGCATATCCTCCAAACGGTAAACAATGTCCACGGTACCTGCTCCATGACATCAGGGAGGTATATTGTGCCTGTGGATACATAATTAGGTACTACGGTGACAGAACTCTAGAAAAACGTTTGCCATACCTGATGAACAGTTTGCCAAGGGAGGTCACATCGGAAGGGAAAGGCAAATTGTTCAAGCGAAAGATAAAAAATACTCAATAATCTGTCATCGTGGTGATATAGTGATCTGGTGCCACTTATAATCCGCACGCTGAATGATGATCCCTATGACGTTCGTTAGCGCTTAACATTGTACTGACGTCCTATCGCATCAAATCCTTTAGAGGTCCATTAAAAAGACGAAAAAATTATAATTGTGTACAATTGTAAATTATAAAAATGAATATTAAGAAATTATTACGTAATGTTCGGAAATAATAAAAAAAAACTCAATGCAAATGTACATGGTACGTGCTGCAAAAGTTACGTCGTCAAGCTGTTATCGACTAAGAAGGGACAAATCGATAAACAAAATATCGATAATTTGTTGGAAATATAAAACAAATGCTTTGAGTTTGTATTTTATTTATATCAATCTGAATCTGATACAGGGTCAATCGGATCTTCAAAATCTGAGTCTGAACTGCAGCTATCCGTGACGTTTATTATTAACGGTTGGTCAATGATATTGTCGTATTGTACATCTCGATCCCAGTCTTGTAAGCAAATTTTCTTCGTTCTTTCGACCACTTTTCGCCAATCGTCAGCTGTCACTTGAGCGCAAGCTTCTTCCAATAAAACCATCATTTTATTTGCCGTGAATGGCGGAGTTGTGTTATGCCTAGCTGCATGACCTGAAAATATTTGTACATTTAGTAATTATTTATAGAAATATATGCATATACATAATATTATATAAATAAAAAATATAGATACCTTTGATCTGCGCCCATATCAACTCGATTGCATTATATTGGCAGTGATAGGGCGGTAACCGAATTACCGTGTGTCCATTTAATTTGGCCAATTCATCCAAAAAATATGATGGGTGCGTCTGTTGTTTGTGAAAGTTCAACAGTCTAACCAACTCTTTTTTTAACATCTGACTGTCAGTTTCCACACCATTGCCGTGTAACCACTCTATAATTTCAGCTTTTTTGTTATTGCTGCTGGGGGGTTTGTTAATTTGAACTGAGTGATATGAAGCATTGTCCATTAAAATATAGTGAGGCTCATTCAAATTTTCTAATAGTTTTATAAACCATGTCTTAAAGTTTTCGAAATTCATTTCCTCGTGGTACTCCGTTGTTTTCACTGACTTAAAAGCCCACAGGCAATTCGGCACAAAACCTGTAGCTGTGCCAGCGTGGCAAATGATTAAGCGCTGGCCCTTTCCTTCAGGAGTTTTTGTGCTGGATTTGGCTGTGTCACCCGTCCATGCCTTACCTACAGTATGATTGGCGTTCAGCCATGTCTCATCAAGGTATACTACCTTCTCCCAGTTATCAATTTGTTTGATTTTGCGAAGAAAATCGCATCGTAGTAAAGCTATGTCAGTACGCTCCATTAATATTTTTTCTTGTCACATTTTTTATAGCGGAATCCACATTTTTTCAAAACAATTCTAAGAGAAGTAGCACCGCCTTTGAAGAGTTTTGCAGCTTTTAATGAAGATAATAACTTCTGGCAGGTCGGTAGTTCACCTCGTAGGTAGTAACCATAAATATGATTGCGTATAGCATCTAAATCAAATTCATCAGGTTCTGTTATATGACATAACCTTTTCTTTTTCTTCTTTGGTGTTAATAGTTTATTGTCCTCCATGGACAACTCCCCAAATTTTTTTTTTGTTATTCGAGAATCAGTAGCCTTTCCGATTCCTGGAGCATCGGCTACACGATCGCGAACATTGTCAAGCGGTTACAAGGGTCCGCCATTTTGTTGTTCACGAGCAAAATAGTCTCGCAAACGAACTACAAACTCGCGAACTCCACTGTTGAGAACAGTTTTCCGCTGTCTTTTCGGCATTTTGCAATACCGAAAATCAACAAACAGGTAACAGAAAATCAACAAATAACACAAAACAGCGAAAACAGAAACAAAACTCAGCTAACAAAGAAAGACGTGGCGCATACAAGGCGTTAGAGCACTCGTATGACGCGATGTGATGCGGTGTGACAAGAAGACAAAACAGACTGACAAGACATGACATGACTGAATTAAAAAAATACGGTAGGTCTATGGCCTCCTTTTAAATACTTTTCCATGTAATCCATAATTGCCAGCTAATTATGAATTCTTTAAAATTCAATTCAAAAAGAATTTTAAATTCTTTAAATTATGCAATTTGAATAAAAATTAAAGTATAGTAAAATAAAATATAATAAGGCTGTTCCTTTTTTAGCTAGTGTTTTATGTGCATCAATGCGCGTAGTCTTTTTTTCAAAATAAATAAATATTGCATATTATGTTGAATGACCTGGCTGAATGACATGAAAATTTGCCTGAAAAAACAGTATTTTATCGAAATTGTTTCGCATAACTAATACAACTGTCAGTTGAAACGTCATAGGGATCATCATTCGGCGTGCGGAGTATAGTTTGTGCTATGTGTAATATATGTGCACTAGATGTATGGCTGTGTGTAATTTGTACGTATAGGAATACGGTATATAGGAATATGTGTTCTGTGTATTTTTATCTATGATTACGTGTAAATTGTACGGAGTACAACCAGTTAAATGTACGGAGCCTGGATCCCGCAGACAAACCGATTACACGGTTTTGTGGGGCAATGTATATCTTAACAATGTAATTGTTTTGTAGAAAAACAAAGAAGGTCATGAAAAATAAAAATGCAGAAATTAGTCATTTTTCTAGTTGTTCGATTAAATGGCTAAGCAAGTAAATAAACGCCATCGATCCAGCTATTTGCCTAGCCGTTTAATCAAATGGCTGAACTCCATTCTGGCCGCTAATTAAACGGCTCCGTTCAGTAGAGTGCCTTGGCGACATATCCACTTTATTGTCCTAATAAGAAATTAACCATCTTTAGATCTACACAAATGCTCCATTTGTGTTCGTTGTATTTGATTTTTCCTAGAACAAGAGCAAATTTCTTATATTCTTCCTTTAATTAGGTTGAACGAGCAACGGAAACTGAACCATATTGATTACCATTGTGTAGAAGAACATACTTAAAAGGCTTCGTGTAGAGCTGTTTATGAAGAGACGCCATTCATTTGGTTGACATTCTGAAAGACTCATTTTTAGAAGGAGGCCTTGCATATCCGAACAAAAAACAAAATCATTTTCCTAATTAAAAAATGGTAGCAAGCCTTGCTCGCTTGTACAGTCAGAATTAGATTTTGATGAACAAAGTGCTCAAAATGATCTTAATTCCTTGTCCTTAACCTCTTCCTGTTGACGGATTGTTTTGATCGGACAATAATACAATTTAAATCAATAAAACAGTTTGATTTGCTCTTAATCCCTTGGTTTTAAGATCATTTTGATACTTTGTAGCCAAGAAAGTTACTTTTGTGCCTGCCGCCAACATTTTTTTTCTTTTAAGCAAGAAGCCAACACCTCTGCAGATTCTTTACGTAGTTCAAGATTTATTTAATTCTACTTGGGTAAAAAGTTTGGGCTTTGCAGACGCTATTTCTACAATATCACTATCGGTAGATGTTTTACTATAGGCTTTTTCACATGATGGTTCACAGGTAGAACAAAATATTGGAACAGGTACCCTGTCTGAATGTGGTAAAGATCTTCTAGCCGATTGTAAGTCTGGATAAATATTTTTTTTAACAATATCAATATTAGGAGGTTTGCCACGATGGTATTTCCGTCCAATTAAGCGGTCGGACTGGGGAAGTACCTCCGCACTATAGAATACCGCGGCCATAATAATCTCGTGTTGTGATAACCCGGTGAGTAGGGTAGTCAGAGCTCACTGGAGAGTTTGTGCTTTCAGTAGGAAGACCAAAGGCTATTCGTACTTTGTCTTCAACACTGATGGCACTGCAACTCTCTGTGTTTATAGGGTCGGCAGCACGAATATGACTCCCCTGATGTTGCAAACGTCCATAGGCCATGGTAACCACTTTCTATCAGGTGGACCGTATGCTTGTCTGCCACGTCAGTGGTAAAAAAAAAATTAACACCACACAAATCAACACAACAGAAGTAACAGTCAACGAAGTGATTTTTTTACTCTTTCCACTACATTGGCTCTCCTAACCTCATACGGCTTCTTTTACCATTGACCCACTGTCACAACTAGTCTTAAATATTCATAGCACATTTTGCAAACAATTTAAAATATCCACGGCCTATTTTCGTCTACAATTAGCGACTTAAAATACGAAAAATCTGCATTTTTTTATTAAATCTGTTATAGTTTTTTTGAACATTTGGACTGCGTATTTACCCATAAATGTAACAAAACACATTTGGATCATTAGAGACAACTTCTTCGCGAAGTAGACATAATATCAAAACCGATTTATTTATAGAACGATACCAATTAAACTTGAAATTGTGTTCCCGAAAGTACTAATTACAGAAAATTACTATTAAATTATTAGATGGTAGACACAAAATACTTACGAAAAAAAAAGTTAATTTTTTTTAGTGTTGTCAATACTAACATACCTAATACAAAACCATTAACGAGACCTCGGCACCACATTGTTTTTTTTTTTTCATTATTGTTGACCTGTCAATGAATGTTATTTTAATCTAACTTTTTTCTTCCTCCCCACCTCGAGAATTTGAAAATTCCTACCATGTTAATATGTCATTCATTTAAAAACGTTTCAGATATTGAGCATCTGGGGTACCACTCCTTAAATATTAAACAATTACATTAGACATTCGTTAAACCACGAAAAGAGCGTTCATAAAATACCATAATAGTATCACTCTCCAAAAGCTGCACATTCAATGAGGATACCGGGTCTACTGCAACTTCACGAAGATAAAATGGATACGTAAATAGACTCTGCATTTAATTTTAACAAAATTGTATTTTAAATTGCACTGAGGAAATATTTGCAACTACAGTACACCATCTAAACGAGCTAGATTAATTAAAACACAAATTATAATTTTCTACGAAAGTCTACACCACGCTATCTCGACCCAAACTAAGCTTAGTTTAACTAGCTTGAGTAATGGGTTCTAGATTGCGGATAAATTACTTTTTTCAGAAATGCATACATATTATACATACCTATATAAAAAACACCTAGCTAGACCAATGCAAATATACATATTCATGCATACAAATATTAGCAATCGAAATCGCTCTCCCTGCGTGGCAGTCAAATGCACTACCACCACGCCACCGAGTACATATAACTCGGGACACTGGACCATTGGACCTGTCCCTCTAGACAAGTGGCAATTCGCTAGCAGGCATTTGATGGAATAGAATGAAGAATGTATAGGATTTGACGTATTTGACATGCGTTAACGACTGTCAAATACGTCAAATCCCATACATTCGTCATTCTATTCCACCAAACGCCGGCTAGCGAATTGCCACTTGTCTAGAGGGGCTGAATCGCGAGACAAAGTAGGTCCTGGCGCACACAGATTGTTTGTTATAAACTATGCTTGGTGAATTTGAGCTCGTTCAGTGCCGTAGCGGCCTGCGGTTTTTTCAAAGACACACAAGAAACGTGTACTGCGCGTATAGAGCACATTTTTGGTCCAAGATATATGTCCAGAGCAATATAACGCTTAGAAAACGAAAATATATCTCCTAACAGAAATAAGTAGGGTATGTGCATGTCATACACGTCCCTTTGTAGAAGAGATTCAAAAGTGTTTTAATGTTCATTCTCAGAGTGCTTGTGTTAAGCGTGTTTTCAAACCAACAGGGATAACGCTTAACTTATTGGAATACTTATGCAAATCCTAGTAACCACGGTTTGACTGTATAATGTCATGTCACGATCATAATGAGAATTACGTGACTCTGAACGAAGCTGCCCCACTAAACAAGTGGCAATTCGTTTGTAGAATAAAATAGAATAATCAATGTATGGGATTCACATATGTTTATAATTGTCATAAACGTAGATATCTATTAAACGTCAATCCCATACATTGATTATTTTTTTCTACTGACGATTATGGCACTTGTCTAGGGGTCAGTACCATCGCCGAGAGCAAGGTCACCACGAGGTCCCGCCTCGGAGTCTCCCACGCCGGACAATCGGTAAGCGTGTGCAGCCCCGGTTCGTCGCTCGTATCGCAGTGATGGCACTCAGGCGTTGGCTCCGTGCCCATTAGATGCAGATACCGCCCGAAATTCCCGTGTCCGGTAATGTTCTGCGTCTGACGGTACGCGAGGCTACCGTGAAGTCTCACTAGCCACTTCCCTATGATGGGTCTTACCGCCGCAATTACGGCGTGCCCTGCGCGGGGTCGTTTCCATTAGACGACTATTACGATGCGGTACGTACTGTTTTCTTCTGCAGTATCAATTAGGTTATCACAGTCTACTGCGGGACTTAGGGCTCTCCCAATGTTGGCAGGCTTCGGCTCACTGTTTCCACGCCAGCCAGATTGGTACAGGATTTTATTTCAAGTTTGCCTTCTATCGCATATATACGATATCATTTTCGTATTTTTCCCTTAGTCGCATTTTACAACACCCTTCAGATAAGATGGGATGGTGCTACTTGTATTCTTTCTCCGTCACCACTTACGTCGCCACTATAGTAGGCACTCGCTAAATGGTTCAACTGAGACCAAAGTACACACATTGTTATACGCTCTGTGAATATATTTTACCCACTTAAAAACATCGATTTCAAACGCCAGAAACATTGTCGTCTCAGCTTGAGTAATGATCAATCCTTCCGCAGTGACTGAAAGTGACTTTGCGAGTAATAAATTGAATTATTATAAACTGTGTTTTTTGCCAGAATTTGGTGCGAGACGTTTAATTGTTAAGCCTGCGCCAGAGCCTGGTCTGTCAATCAGCGCTTGTATAATCGGCTTGCATGCTAGATTGACTTGTCCCGGAGGGTTATGGTGGGACCTCACACAACTGAAACTAGGTGTAAAGTTATTGTTTTAACCTAGTATGTTTGCAATTAATGTTGCCAAGTAACGAGTGTAATGTTCTCAAATTAACTTTAGAGCCACAACGCACAATTTGCTTGCGAATTGTCTGTACTATATTGAGGATTTCAAACAAGTATTACCAACCTACACATCAATTTAAAAAAAATACGAAATAGGACAATATCACGAATTTTATTTATATTTTTATTTACACGTCCACTCAGAGAGAGAGATAGGCAATGTTTGGCAGTATATTAAAATTTCCAATGCACTTAAATGTTTATTGAAGTATTTCGTTAATTGAAATGCCCGCTGCTAGAGACAGATGACGTAACCATTTTCGAAATACGGACACACAAAATTGGTTCCTTTTAAGCTCACAATTTTATTTCCCTAGTCTATATAAGGATTTGACCCTCTCAGGGTTCACATACATTAAATTTAATTCTAAAAAAAGAATCTCGCATTCATTCCGTTCCCTAGTACCATACAGTTTTTCGCATTTATCCTTCTCGTAATTTCACACTACCTTTCATACTTTGGAAATGCGGGGAGAGGGGGGGGGGGGGGGGGATTGTCTACTGATTGTATTTATTTCTTATAATTAAATGTTTGTTTAATGTCTCTATCATATTCTTATCTTATTCTGACGACATACATTTCCTGTTTTAATAGCTTAAGTTAATCTTCTACTAGGTATTTATGATAAATACCTAGATGAGATTTTTATGTGCTGTTTCTTATTAATACCAGTTTTATAATTTTGTCCCAATACTCCAGAAAATATTGCCTGTACTCTTTTGATATTAGTATGGGTAAATTTTTGATGATAATATCAATGCCTATTTATTGCTCAAGATCGTGTCGATCTGGCGTGGATCGGGCAGTGGACGAGTAAATGGACGACCGTCTCGTCGACGCCCGTCTCGCAGGCGCATGATGGGTCCGCCTTACACTTGAAACGGTTCAAGTATTCGGATAACCCACCATGCCCTGTAAGAAGCTGGATCGTGGTGCCGGCGATCTTCATCTTTCGAATGATCCTGTTGTACAGGGTGTAATAGGTAAGTGTGTCCAAGCGATTATTCCGTAACTATAACAGATATCAAAAAACTTTAAACAGATATCGAAAGTGCGTTACCTAATGAGTAAAATGACATCAATAATTTTTTTTTAAATCAAACGAGAGGTTTCTTACATTTTGACATTAAACACTCCCATACATTTAGTATGAGATTAATAGAAAGGTTTTAGTTTCCTTATTTTTATGGAATATTTTAGCTTAGTACTGATTTTAAAGAAAACTGTTTATTAACCTAGTACAATTTGTAAAACTACACCTGAAGTGCGGGGTCGTTTCCATTAGACGACTATTATGATGCAGTACGTAATGTTTTCAAAGAGAAATGCTGTTAGGATTTAATTTTTTTCATCTACTGTGAAGAAATTTTTATAGATTACTAGCTGTCGCCCGCGGCTGGATGTCGGTTATCGCGAATCGGGGTATGAAAAATAGATGTTTGCCGATTCTCAGACCTACCCGATATGCCCACAAAATTTCATCAAAATCGGTCAAGCCGTTTCGGAGGAGTATGGCAACGAAAACTGTGACACGAGAATTTTATATAGATTATAAATGAGAAGCATGAGTAAAAGGAATCAATAATATCGCTAGCCCAATTAGTGTCTAAACAACTAATTAGGTAGGAACAACCAGTGAACGTTCAATGTTATGTAAATACTAAGGGTTTACGTAGTGAAGAAAAAATGAATTAAAAATCTTTGACAGACGCATAATAAAATATCTACCTGAAATTTTAATAATGTCGCACGTCAACACTTTCATTAACGTGGCCCTCGTTTCATTTTCAAACTTTTCTGTCAGTGTCAATTGAACGCGCTGACCCATGCTCGGGATCCAATTAACGTTTTTAATAAATTGCTCTCTGTTACATATAGCTGAATACCTTCCGATAGGTATTCTGTATTCCCCATCCCTTTTACACTGCCACATGCAAGCATCTCAATTCATGTCAAATTGACTAAATTTATGCAACTGCTGTTCTACCCACCCTACGCATCATGTCTTAATTGAGGGGGGATTGTATTTGAATAATGTATTAATGCACACAAAGCACAAACCGAAATAACTGTCATGATTTTCGGCACTTAGAAGTCTCATTAAAGTTTTGCTAAGCCCTTTTATTTTGCTGTTATAATATTCACTTTGAGTGAAGATGAGTTCCGATAGGGTGTGCCTCTCTCTCTACAAAATAATATAATTCTGTAGACCGGTGATTGAATAAAATATTGGTAAGAAGTAAGTATATAAAATATTAGTAGTATAGATTAGGTAGGTACATGGCGACGGCCTCTGTAGCTTAGCGGTAGCAGCGGTAGTGAACGCGACCGGCTAAGCAGGAGGTGCAGGTTTGATCCCCGCTCAATGCAAATGTATGAATGCATGAATATGGGTACTTGCATTGATCTGGTCGTGTCTCGGAGAGCACGTTAACCCGTCGGTCCTGGTTGCCATACGAACATCAATGGCAGTCGTTACGGGTAATTTAGGTCCACAAAAATCGCCATTGGGTTGTGGAGGGCAGATGGCAGTATCTTCACGGAAAATATCGAAGTTCAGCCGCGGTTAGACTGGTAAAGCGGACCCGAGAATTAAAGTGGAAAGCTTCAGATTTTTTTTTTGATTCCAACTTCTTTCAGACATACCTAGAGTAGATAAGATTGAAAGTACCTAACAATCAACCAATGTAAAGGTACCTACTAAGTATGCAGTTTTCAGAATGAACATGATAAACATGACATGAAGATGTTGTTTTTAATCGCAAATAAATCTTATCTGATCACTTATTATCTCTAATATATAATACGTAAATTGCCCAGTGATTAAGCAGAGATATAAAATGACAAGGAAATAAAGACAACTTTTATTAATCATGCACGCAGCACGATTAATGCGCTATACTTATATGGGAAAAGAAAATAACTAATGATTTCGTTATACCATTTCACGTTGAATATCAAAGATGATATTTTTCCAATAAGTATAAGAGGTATCTAATTATAATAAATACTTACTTTTAGCGCGTCGGCCTAACACCTTTGGATCCCTCGCCAATCTTACCTGCAGGTCAGCATATCTGCTAAACAACGGACAAGACTCTAGTATAGATTTTCCTTCAGGGTTGAAAATTCAGATAGCAGTTGCCTCCGGAAAATCCTATCGGCTACAACTAATCAAAAATAAAAATAAAAACCCGACTGATGCTAAAAAGATGGAAACAAGCTGTATAGCAGGCGGTAGGTGAGACTCGTCAAAGTTATTTTAGGAACTTAACTATATTATTCCAGTTTTATTATTTCTTCATCTTTGTTACGAAAGTCAGCCTAACCGTAATTATCTTAAACTATACCCTTTAATTTTCATCTGAATTGAGATTTATTTTTCAATTCATTTGCTCATAACATGGCTCTAATCTCACCGGAATTGGGCACATAATGATATCTATTATCAAACTGGTTTTTTGATTGTTATTAAATCACGAGTGGGATAATTACTTTTTTTATTTTATTGATTGAGTGACATTTTTCTTTAAAAAAAATTAGATACAAAAAGATCGTGTTCAATAGAACAAATAAATTAATATACCTGCCTATTGCTTATTCATTTCATACAACTTCGTATTTCACTACACAGAAAAAAAAATGCCTGGAGGCCAGATTCCTGCCTCTGCTCCGTACCTACGGCGCAGAGCACGATGGCCTCCAGGGCCATCAGGGGATACCGCACGATATCCTTCGAAGCGGCGAGTCTCCTGGCCGGATCGCTATCATGGATCCTGGAAGCGAGGGCCCTTTCGGCACTGTATCAGTTCCGAAGGGAGCTGCGGGTGCGAGGATTCGATCCCGAGCCCGAGGATATTCGGTCCGAGAAATCCCGGCTCCACATCGATATGGTGGCCGAGTGGGAGGAACGACATGAGCAACCATGCGCAGGGCACTCTGTGATTGCGGCGGTAAGACCCAATATGGGGGAGTGGCTGGGGAGGCCACACGGCAGCCTCTCGTACCGTCGGACGCAGATCATTACCAGACACGGTACCTTCGGGTGGTATCTGCATCTGATGGACATAAAGCCAACGCCCGAGTGCCATCACTACGACGCGAGCGTGGACTCGGGGCTGCACACGCTCACCGAGTGCCTGGCGTATGAGGCGCCGAGGCGAGAGCTTGTGGCGGCCCTGAGGGTGAGAATGCGCACGCTCTCCACCCTGCTCGCGACGATAGTCCGCTGTGCAGATGCGTGGGGCGGCCAGCGCCTTCTGCGAGCAGGCCATGCTCGCGAAGGAGACAGCAGAGCGGGCGCAGCGCGATGAGCGAGAGAGACTCGCGGACATCGCTGCCCGCGTTCGTAGGCCTCACGGGTGTCGGAGGGCGCAGACCGACCTCCGCCCCCCATGAGCGCGGGCCTGAGGGCAACGGGTGGAGCCGCCCGTCAGCCTAGCAGAAGCAGGCCACGGCGCTCCCCCATACCGGAGGCGAGTCGGGGACCGCGTGGCCCCCCCTCCCGAGGAGGGCCAGACCGAGAGGGATGGCCCTGGGTCAGCCGGAGTGCGAGGATTATGTCGCACGACAACCCCACCTCCGGCCTAGCACTTCGACCCTCACGCGCGTAAAAAAAACCCCAATCTTGGCAGTCGGGTAACAAAGGAACCTCGGTCTCCGAACTGCAAACTTTGGACGCAACTAGGAAATCACTATGAGGCATATATGTGACTTAATTTTGCCAACCTCATGTCTCTAATGTAAAATTTAATATACTTAATAGGTATTGTAAGGCAGCCCATCAGCAAGAAAGTCTACGCCATTACTATGAAACGAAAATATATTTAACAATATGCAACAAACCGACACCTTTTTATGATTTTTATAAACTTTTCAAGATACTTCTTATTCCGTTCCGGAACATAGGCCCCGTCTAAAGAGATTTTTAACGAGGAAACTTGCTCCATTCGTACTTCCACCTTTCAATTCAATAATAACAACTTATTATGCTGTATGATATTGTTGGAACCTTACACAATGAAATAAAACTATTTTTACTGGATTCTATCGCGATTTATTTAGTGTAAAGGTGATTTTCCACCAGAGGGGCGAGACGAGACGAGGCGAGGAGAGAATTGAAATTTGTATGGCAAATTTTCAATTCTCTCCCAGCGTATCTTTGGTGGAAACAGTGTGGATTGACGAGAATATGCGAGGCGTGAATTGCAATATTTGTTTGTGCAAAAATGAAGCGTATTGGTTCCTATATAGAGTATAAATCACCTTCAAAGTGATTTTGCACCAGAGTGGCTAGGCGGGGCGAGGCGAGGAGAGAATTGAAATTTGTATAACAAATTTTCAATCCTCTCCCAGTGCATCTTTGGTGGAAACAGTGTGGATTGACGAGAATATTGATTATTATATATTGATTATCATATTGTGTGTGAGCTGTCTAAAATACATTTATATATGAAGCATACGGGCGGCGGGGCGCGGCGGTCACGCGCGAGCTCGCGATGGCAATTTTTAGTGGAAAAGGGTCAGTGCGATTTCAATTCTCTTCTCGCCTCGTCTCGTCTCGCCCCTCTGGTGGAAAAGCACCTTTATTCTCGTTATTTACAAACACGTTTCGATGCTTTTAAGAACTCGTAGTCACAGGGGAACTAAGGTGGTGTTTTGTCTTATATTTTAAATACATACATACATACATAATATAATCACGCCTTTATTCCCGGAGGGTTAGGTATTGACCAATCTGTATTCGGTCCCACGTATTAGGGGGTGACCCTATTGCCTTATTCCGGGTACTATTTTTACTCGAGCCACGCATCTGAGGCTAAATATTTTAGAGTTATCTCAGATGCCGAACTATGTCGAATTGTTGATGTTTGGTCGCGATGATTGGTGGTGTTGTATTTTACTTTTTCTTGGATTTCATCAAGTGAACATCCGAATCGTAAGCCAGTGGTAAGTAATACATTCCAGCCATGGTTCTTAATTTGAAAACTCCACGCAGAGCATCCTGGGTAACAGAGACGGCAGCGCCTCTCCCGCACGGTAGCTAACTGTATGGGGTGATGATGAGATTCACCATACAGGTACCTATTATTCTGGTACTGATTAAAAATGTACTATCTATTCGAAAGAAACGTGAAAACGTATATGCATTATAAATACATAAGCGATTACATATTTGGTTCACATAAAAAAAATATCCTAGCTTAGTTCAATTTTACTTTTTTAATAATCGTAAGATAAAGTTCCGAACCATAAATCGTAGACCTGCAATATTTGGATCTACTAATTTATCTTAGTAAGTAAGCACAAGATACTAAACGTACCAAAACTCTTACGCAATTTCAATCAGTCAATCTCATTAAAATTAAAAACTAAGATATGTGTATCAAACGGATTCTGAAATATGCATAAAACTAGGTACCTATTTTAGCTCTCTACTTTTCCTTATAAATAAAATTAAACTTAAATTTTACATAGATTTACACAATTAACGAGAGAAGCTCAGTTTACAAACGCAGCTGCAAAGCACTAATTGAATTAAACTCGTTAATGAATATAGTAGTGACACGGATTTTCGTCTTTGAAAACGAAACAGAATTAATAAGTTAATAATGTAATATGTTATGCTAACTGCACTGGGATGCATCTCCGTTTACCTTGATCTATGGACGTGTAATTTTAGTTACGTGCATTTGGACGTGCGGTCTCACAGACAGCTACCTTTAAAGGATGTATTCTATCCAATAAAAAGACGGGTTGCACTCTGGGAGTGCAGGCAGTGGACGATGCGCGCCCCCCCCACACCGGGGTTGAGTCGGGGACCGCGTGGTCCCCACCTCCCGAGGAGGGCCAGACCGAGAGGGATGGCCCTGGGTCAGCCGGGGTGCGAGGGATATGTCGCATGACAACCTCACCTTCGGCCTAGCACTACGACCCAGAGACGGCGTGCGGTTTAGTCGGTTCGAGTCCGACATAACCTACCCCTCCGGCTCCGGAGGGGTGGGTATCTATGGGGATTTCCCGCACGTAAAAAAAAAAGGGAGTGCAGGCAGAAGTGAAAACTTTTTCTCTTTTTCTGTCTTCGTTATATACATAGAAAAAGATAAAAAGAACATACCATACCATACCATACCATACCATACCTATAATATAGCGCCAATCATAGAACCTATCATTAATTTTCTGCAAAATTTTTGTCAGAAGAAATTAATAAATTACAAATAAAAAATCACAAAAGTAATAAATTACAAAAAAAAACACAAAAAGTAATAATTCCCAAAAAGCAAAAAATAATCACAAAAACTTTTAGAAGGCCAGGTTTGAACCCGGTACTATCTGAAACCATAAGTGCTTACAGTTGAAGCGTTTACCGTTAAGCTACGACGCTATTTATCTTATCTTGCAAAATAGACAGTCTCTACCTAATGTATGACGTCAGCCGTCGGTTACGGTACAAAGGTCAAGCGATCCTGACGCGAGTTGAACACTTTTTACTCATCCAACGCCGCTAAAGAAATTGTCACTTCAAAAATCTAGCTATATAACAATAAAGGGCGCTTTTATAGATATTTTTACTCTAGATCACATTATCTAAAGGAAATTACTTTACCAGTCAGTTGTATTAGTTTTACCACAAAATATAAACAAAAAAATACTCATTACCTTCGTAAAACAAAACATAAATTTTTTGACAATGGCTCAACTTGTGCGTATACATATTTCAAAATTTGTAGCTTTCATATAATGGCATAGAAAATTGCAGGCATATTGGCTGTTGAGGGCCTAGTCTTTGTTGTCTTTGGTGGGTATAGTTTATACTTCTTACATTTGGAAACTATGGTTTCTTAAAATAAAGTTTATTATACAAACGAGAAAGTGCGGTCTCACAGACCGCTCTCAAAATTTTAATCAAAATAAGTTACGAAACATACAGCAGGCGTTGTTAATTTCTTCCTCAACAGTCATTTCATCACTAAAACTGTAGCTACTGCTACCGACGACGGACGTATGGCATGCGGTCATTAGAAGGGCACGTGAATAACAAACTTCAAGCGGTCTGCGAGACCGCACTTCCATAGTTAAAGGTTAAGACGCTCGGGGCCAAGCCAAGCCAACCTCACCTGTAAGCCGGCACGGTACACCTGCTTATTAACGGACGAGACTCCGGCGCAGGCATTCCTTTCGGGGTTGAAAACTAAAATATGAAAATACAATACTAAAATACTTTAGTTTCATACGAAAATTAAGACTTTTTTTTTCAATATAGTGGCACTGTCTTAAAGTAATAGTAACGAATAAGAGTAGGTACTGAATGCATTTGTGTATTGTTACATAGATACATGAACCTATTGTTTTAAAACCAGTTTTGTTCGGTTTTATTTTTTACTCGTTATGGCGCGGTGGTTATAATTTCAGTGAAATAAATTCTATTTCAGACAAATTTAACACATAATATACTTAAACTGATTTATAAGTCAATTCGGAAATAACCAGGTACTTAGGTTTATTTTGTTTTGTTAGTATTGTTTTTTTTTAAGTATATAATAATCGATATTACTAATATTCCCTTTAACCCCTCCAGCTAAGCTAAATTGCTTGTGATAGGTTATATGTTTAAACAATATCAAACTCTAACTTTGCGAACACCGCTTCGCGTTTCGCTCAGTCGACTTTCTGATATACGCGGGAACATACGCAGCTGATATATTATTGTATGCTTTTCTTTCGTTCTCAGATAAGCGTGAAATTATTCTTATATTGTACACTACGCTCTTAGAAATATTAACATCAGAACTGAGAGATAGCGAGATATTCTATGATTTATTTTTGGTATCGTTCAAAAACAAATGAATGAAACAATACCCATATAGGTACCCACCGACCCACCAACATAATGTTTGTGTAAGTGTATATGTCGTAGGATAACTTGATACTTCGAATCTTCGCGGAAATCCTAGAGGTTTTGCGAAAACGCGGATAATTAGACATAGGCGAAAAATTATCAAATCTTACTGGACAAAGTCAGGATTTTTGCGAAAATACTCGTTACTATAGTAAGATTTGATGTGCTCAACACTGATTGGCTACAATTTTGCTGGCTGACTTACCCCGACTCGGATAGGTTAGGTTAGAAGGCTAATGCGGGAGCGGAGCGTAGCGAAGCTCCCGCATTAGGCCTTCGTGGTTATTTTTTTATAAACCACCCAGAAGTAGGAGCCCCGCGTAGCGGGGCTCCGTCGACCTTGTCGTCGGTTCACTCATTATTTAATCGTTCTGTCGGAGATATGTTTCAGACCGATGATACAATACTTGAAGTTAATCATCGGCAAACTAGGAACCAATTAGAAGTCAGCCAGCAAAATTGTAGCCAATCAGTGTTGAGCACATCAAATCTTACTATAGTAACGAGTATTTTCGCAAAAATCCTGACTTTGTCCAGTAAGATTTGATAATTTTTCGCCTATGTCTAATTATCCGCGTTTTCGCAAAATCCCTAGGATTTCCGCGAAGATTCGAAGTATCAAGTTATCCTACGACATATATATTGTTTATCCAAAGGGAAGGGGATAAAATAAAAATTTTGGCTGCTCATCTTGTTCATGCACGCGTGGCCGTGGGCCGTGGGGTTCCCCAATTTTTTCACCCTAATGATTTGCCCTGGGGTTCTTTTGAATCCATTGTTTATTTGGGAGCGATCACTAAAATTGTTTTTTTTACACTGACTGTCTTTTTATATCTTTACTTGTATTTATTCTTCGGAGTACGTGTGATACTGTCATGTTTTAGTTTTCGTTATAATGTTTACAATATAGATAACAATTTAGTGTACACTATTTTTAGAATATTATAATGTTCGAATAGTGTTATTATGATCTTAGCTATTTGATCCCAATTTCATCCGAGGCTTTTAGTTTGGAGCCCGGGGGTGAGCAGTGTCTGAAGTCCTAGAATTATTTTAAATGGTCGCTTGTGGGATTTGTATTGTTATAGTATTATATTATATATAATACTCTAAAGCTATCATAATTATTGTCATTTATAGCTTAAATATTTATAACTAAAAAATACAGCTATGCACAACACATCTTCACCCTAGTAATAAATAGGTCAATTACACATATATAGTCCACTAGCGATCCGTCCCGGCTTCGCACGGGTGGTAAGAACGTTCCCGTGGAAATCCAATATAGCCTATGTTAGTCAGGGTGAATGTAGCTTAACAATGGTGAAAGAATTTTTGAAAGCGGCACAGTAGTTTTTGAGTTTATTCATTATAAACATACAAATCTATCCTCTTTATAATAGTAGTGTAAATGAAGAAGAGCCTCAATCTAAGAAGGAATTAAAAAAAATTCTATGTCAAGATTACCGCTTATACTTGAAATGTGATTTTACTAGAACAGCGACGAAACTGACCCAAAAACGTCAATTATTGAGGATATTGAACATTCTTTAATAAAAAGTACAGCCCGCCAATCTGCCTTTGTGATGTAATTGCCAACAGAATCCGTAAGCTGAACTGGAATGTCATCCAAGGACTACGACCGAATGTAGACTGATCCGCGTCTTTAATCGACTTTTCTGCCTACATCTTGCGCGATTTCACACAACATACGTCTACTGAATGATTCTTACTTTCACTACACTTTCAATGGCTCAAACTATTTTCATCAGTTCTATTGAACAATCATACATATTTTTCAAGTGTAGCTATTCAACAATCACAAATGCGTATTATGTCACGGCATTTTCAAAGGACCATTCCATCTTTTCATTCAGTAAAGTTTTTTCATATTATATTGCAAACTTTTACTATCACAGTGCTTCCAAGTTTATTTTCCTTGTACAGAATACTTTCTTTCTCACGAGAATTTGATGAAAGTAATTCATGTACAATTGTACAATGTTATATGTATTAGAAGTCAACTTATGTCTTACGTTCAAAGAAATAAAAATATGGGATGGAGCCCGTAATAAAATAAAATATTCTAGAGATGAGTAATGTCCTAAGAATAGGCACGTGCTGCCTCAGGCCCCAGTGGGGGATCAACTGCAGACGCACAGTAAATAGATGAACATTTAGCCAACAATATTACACGATATCTGTCGCAATATTTTGCCAGACCTTCCATTATTTAGTATTAAAGGTGATAAAATAGACGAATGCCAAAAAACCTCTCGAAAAATTTCATTTTCATAAAATGTGCATTAATGAAATGAATGTGTGAAATGTGTTGTTATATTTTCATTTACTTTTTCAGTCTTTTATGAGCTCAGTTTTACAGAAACGTTACTTGCCAGTTTCATTTTTAATATACATATGACTTATAGATGGATGTTCTGTGATGCCATACAACTTACTGCAGAGGTTTATGGGTATGCCAGCCTACATTATGATGTTGATGAATACAGTTGAATTAATAAATACACGGATGTTGCTATAAGTTAGTGAAATCTGCTATAAGATTAAATATTACATTATATTTTTAATGGAGATACAATATCTAATTACTTTAACACCCTAGCTATACCTCATTTTATTAGAACATCGTTGGTCTACAAACTAAGGAAAACAAGAAAAAGTGCACCACCATAGTAGACTACAAATCAGCGCTTGGTGTAGAATTGCTCCTCACCGAACACTACATTACAGCAACAAGCTGAGAAGCGGCCAGTTTTGGTGGCTGCAGCGCAAAATACCTTTAATATTGTACATCACTTATTTAATAACCATTTTTCTTTGTTTGTATATCAGGCCACTGCATATTTTTTGTGGTTCTTTCACTATGTAGTTAGAGGGATAGATCCATAGATTGCATAACAATGGCATAGAGTATCTCAATTGCGTCATGGCATTGTGTAATGACAGCAGTTATGGTAGTAAGGGGCAGTGTTGCCGTTGCAAAAAAGACATATATTAGTTTATTTTTAGTTGTTTTTAGTTTATGTATGTATGTATGTACAATTTATTGTCAAAATTGAACCGTTTTGTTTTTATCTGCTGCAGCTTTTCAAAATAAATGGATTTTTCTTTCTTTCTTTCTTCTTTCTTGTATCTTAACCTAATATAAAAGTACAAATATGTAATGTACCCTAATCACATTTAATGAATATTTCTGTCGTAAATTATTTTGTGTTTCAACTGCACCCGTCCCTCGTTGTTGAGTTAGCACCACGTTCAACAGCAACATTTTCTACTAACCACATAAGCTAGCTTTATTATCAAAAGAAGGTGAAAATCTAAATAAATAAACCAACAAATAAGATTATAATAAAAAACATACAACAGAAAATAACATAAAATTTGAATTTCGTTCCTATCCCACTTTCATTCAAACGGAAAACGGTGAAAATATTCTTACTTTCGCTATAAATAAAACTAACGGCATTTTTTATCGCATGATCGATATCAAGTGGCTATTTGTTGAGCTTTCAATGAAGCAGGATATATTGGGGCGATTTCCCGCAGAGCGTAAGCAATAGAATCAGTTCCCCGGAGTAACTACGGCGTTGCTCGACGTTCGTCTACAAAACACCACAACGTCTAAATTGCCTCTGGCGACGCGTAAAAAGCAATGAAAGCATTTTCACATGACCAGTTTTCATTTCACCGCCGCCCTTCTGATCCCAGAGGAATTTCAAATACTATCTGCAGTAACTAATAATGCGAGGGGCAAGGGTGCCCCCGCTATGCATTCCCGTAAAGCGTATTGTTATTAGAACCATCAACCATCTAATATTTTATTTTATAGTCATTTGAATTTTTACGAGGGGTAAAGAAATGTATCAGTTTGTTTTGTTTTTGGGGTTCTGTAGTTGAAGAATTGTTATATCGTGTCAAAATTATTATTATTATTATTAAATGGGTGCAGACATTTTGAGTTTTGGAAGTTTCATTTTTTTAATTATTCACCTCACCTTCTGCATTTTTCCTATTTACTGCTATCTGTATTTTATTGCTATTGAATTGAAATAGATTTTCGAAATCCCATTGAAGAATGTAGGTATTTCAGAGGCACGTCAAACTATGAAAAATTGCTGTTCCACCCTTCATTATGAATATGATTCATTATTCTTTTGCTTGCTCTGCCGCGCTCGTTTTATGAGGTGACATATTTTAAAAATAATATTTGCAATATAATTCTAGTAAATGCAAAATCCTAAGCCATTTGTTCAGCCAACAAACGGAAAACTTTTAAATACTACGTTTGTTCAGTGTAGCGTTGACCGTATGCCGCCCAATTTTTTAGGGCGGATGTACAATGTTATTTTTTCGAGCAACAAATATTTTTATTGTTCCGAAAATCCTATCGCTCTGTGTCCTAACTCTATGAATGGTATTAAAGGCATCTGTGTAAAAATAGGATTGTTGTGTCAATCAAAATCAACTTACATGTACACAGAGTTTGGAGATATTTCAAATGCATCATGACAACGGTGACTAAATCGCTGCAGAAACATTTGACCTCATTTGACTCCACCTCGCTCGGTGGTGAGCTGAAGGCAAAGGCAAAAAAAATACATACACGTACCATGTTAACAATGGTGGCATTCAGTTTGACGGCCTCATCACAAGAGGATTGTGACCCATCGGTACCACAAATCGGTCACACGAATCTAGCATCAAAAGGATTAGGCAGTATACACAATAGAGAACTTTTTAACGTGTATTGGATTCTTCTCCAAATTCTGTAATGAAACGGAGATCATGTATCAACCCACTTACACTTTACGTGACCCAAAATTAGCACACGGGAAATCTCGATCGCACTTAAAAAATATACAAATACCAAAGATGGCACGTCAATTAAAAAAATCTGCTAATCGTGTGGGTACTATTATTATTTCACAGTTATTAACCTCCTTCATTATTTTAAGTAGAATACTTACCTGTGTAATCATTAAAAGTTGGTTTACTACCGAGTACACCAACAACTTTTAACAATTAGTGAGAACATGAACGGGATTTTTATTTCCAGAGCGTTTAGTGACCAGTTACCAGTTAACTTAGAATTGTGGCATTATGAAGTCATTATTACTTGTGTTTCATGACTTTCATGATTATCGTCCGTACGTTGTGTATGGTTTTAGGCCTAATTGAGGCCAGGAACTCAAAACAAGGTTATTATGGTAACCTTGTTTTGAGTTTATTTTTTTCCTGGGTTTTTTTCCCTAGGTTTTAGTTAGATGTTTAATACTATCTCAATAGGCGAATACTGTTGTTCCTTTCCTGGTTCCATTTTTTCTTCGTTTTCTTTTCTGCTTTTTTTCTTTCAAGTACTTTTTTTAAAATTTAAATAAATAAAATGAGTTTTAAATAAATATTCTAAATCAATCGGTTCAGTGACTTAGGCGTGACAGCGTAATAGACAGACAGACAGATCTAGTTACTTTCACGTATACGAATAGAACTTCGCTTCGAAGGTATTTTGTGGTGATTAAATAACACGGCTTCAAAATACTTTCTTCCCCAATCCCCCCACTATAGCCCACTTGTAGTTGTTTTTCCAAGAAACTACAATAGGATGCATCTCTTCACACTCACACACGTTGATGTTACAGGTATCCAAAATTCACGCAGAGCATACTTGATTTTGACTATTTAAAAAAAAAAGTACCTATTATCTGTACCCAAAGCAAGTCAATAAAGCGGTGGTAACAATGCTCACCGGTCGGTTCTGAAATGGGTGATCGATTACCAAAAGTTACACACGGAGAGTATTCGTTGCCGTTGGTCTGGGCTACTACGAATATCAATTACATACAACAGATATGAAGCGTACGTGTTTGAAATTACAAGCTGGTCAATGTGGACAACATACATCGCAATTCTGCTGAAGCTTAGTATTTCATTGTAATTTTAGTAAGTTGGTAAATGGTAGCACTTCACATGGCTATTTATGCTGGCCATCGGGCGTTTTATGTTTTTGGCAAAATATTTGACGCACAAAAGATACAGACTAATACAGACAAATACAGACAAATAGAGGCAAATACAGATAAATACATTTATATACAGAATACATATAAATATGGAAAAAAATAGACAAATACAGATAAATACAGACAAATACAATTCACTTCACAAAAAAAATATTTACTTCAAAGAGGTATCACATTATGACATTTTATCGCTCTTAAAAGGTACTACTGGCCATACAGATTTTAAAAAAAAAGGTACTACTGGTCATACAGATTTAAAAAAAATACTAAATAGCTTTTCAATCGTACGTATTTGGTATTGGCCATTTTTATCAAATGGGCAATAAGGACAATACCTTGTTATATGTCAAATACGTAAATACAAATAGCTATGTGAAGTGCCACTATAAAGTTTTAAACACCGACTAGTAAAGAACGTCTTAGACCTAACATTTGAAATTGTCAATATAGAAATAATTTACTTTAAATCATTAAAATCATGCAACTTATTTAGCTTTTACCTACATATATACGTACATACATACATACAGTCACTTAGCGGCTACAATTTTGGCATACATCTTTCGCTTTTTCTATTTTTATCGTTGTTTTCATTCAACTTTTTGCTAACTAAATTGACTAATACTTTAAGTTACAAAACCAACAATACATACAAAGTTAATAATAGCGTGTTCAAAATAATAACAAAAGAATAGTTAGGCTTTGAAAAAACGGTTCCTAAGATTTGGTATTCCACAACACAATTACTTAATTTCTGGTTTACATACACGCGAAAAGCTCACGAGACATATTTTTTCTTTCCTTATATCGCGTCGCGTGAAAAGATGAAAAATTAACGAGGGTAAAGTAGGACGTCTTGTGAGCAAAGCAACGAAGATATAGGATTGAACTAGAAGTACTCACGCAATTTCTCAAACATAATATACACACACCGGCAGAATTCGCAGAACACAAAAAGGAAAGTATAAAATAGTTAGCTTTATTTTTAAACAAATAATAATTAAACATGAAACAACAACAATATGTTTAATAACGAGTGTTTCCCTTGTGCCCTGATTAAGGTTTGGTTAAGGAATGATGTTGTCAGTGATTTCTTGGGGCAACCTCTGCCATTCTTCAACTAATGTGTTCCGCAGCTCGCCCAGATTGTTAGGAGGTGGCATTCTTGATTTGACACTCCTCTTTAGCAAGTCCCAAACGTGTTCAATCGAATTCATATTCAGGGACCGTGCTGGCCACTCCATCACCGTAACACCAACATGGTTTAGGTATGCCTGTAGCACTGTGAGCCCGAACATTATATAAATGCCACAACATGTTCCTCTAAAATCTCCCTGATATACCGATTAGCAGTCAGATTTCCGCCGTCGACTACCACTAACTCCGTGCGAGCTCCTAAACATATCCCTCCTCAGGCCATAATTTTGTGTTCCGTTAATTCTGTCGGTGAGTGTATATTGCAGTTGAAGTAGTGGAATTCTTTATCCTTCTTCATTTGTAATTTGGCATCGCTATTTGCAATGAATACCTATTCTACCCAATTACTTTAATCATCTGCGTGTTTTAGGTACTTACTTACTTACTGCCAGCAGGGGACACCGCGTCCGGATGGGTGATCTGCCCTTTAGTGGGGGCCATTTCACCCATTTCTCCTTTTTATCCTGTGAGCGATAGGGGTGGTCGGCAATGTTTCCTTGCAAAAACTTACGATCTGTTCCACCCTCAGTATGGAAATTTTTTCCAGATCTAGTTCGTCCGTTCCCATGATTTCCCATCTTTTCAGCGAGTACATGGGACATTCAGCCAGTAGGTGGATGCTGGTTTCCTCGGCATCCATGCACTCCGGGCATCTGGTATCAGTCTTCACTCCTATTAGTGTCAGGTGCCTGTTCAATCGGCAGTAGCTTATTATCACTTCTATAGCAAGCCTCATTTTTTTTCCGGTGCCAAATATATAAAATACGATAAAAAATTCTTCAGGACTGCCAGTAAGAAAGCTTTGGTAAAACTGGTTAACTGGTGAATGATGCAACAGTAAGTACTTTCAGCATCAGATCGAGTTTGACTGGCAGGGACATTGCTGGTTTAAATCAATTAAAGGAGAAAAAATTTAATCAGTGTAGGTGGGGTTTGAAACCGCGATCTAAGCCCTTGCAAATTCAAATTTCTTCTTCTATATCTGTCTTTGAGACGATTGGTTAGGGCGAGGTCTGGTAACTTAGTGGTCAAAGCATTGTCCTTGTAAGGCAGAGATCGCGGGTTCAAACCCCGCTTAGACCGATTAATTTTTTTCTCCCTTATTCGATTTAAATATTTAGCATGAAAAATGCTTAAAAATTTAATTCAAATTTGCTGGTTTATATTTGCTGTTGCATATTTTGTACAAGTATGAGAGAGGAGGAGCTTTGTTTTCCTTCAAAAGGATGCGATAATCTCAAATGAGATACATCTCAGCTAAGCCACACATAAGTCTGTGTCGGATGTATCGTACGCCTAAATAATTTCAACTGACACATAACCACTTCGTGCAGAACACAGGCTGTGCTCTCGCTGAGATATCAAATTTTTTTTTAATAACATATGATTAAGGGCAAAGAAGACGCCTTAAGCTACAACACAAATCGCAGAGAAATAGAACGGTACACATAATACCAAATGAAATGAAACAATATATTTCATTTCTAGAACTTAATCTAAAAAGAAAACGATGCGTAATATTTCGTACATTGGCAATGAAATAAAAAATAGATGAATTGATTTGCTATCATAATCATAATTCATCTATGTCTCTATCTTAAACAGATGTACTGTATGATGCATATGTAATTTTACTTTTCTAATATCACCGTGAATAAGTTTCAACTAGGTATTCAAGAAGATCATACAACAACTTGTTTCATTTAAAATTTAATAACCGGTGTTTGAAATAAAACTGTAAATGTGTAAACAACAATACAAAACAATAATCCAGATCCGTTACAAAAGAAAGATGGAAAAGCAATTTATTGTGATCCCCGTAAGCTACGTAAATTAAAAACACTGCTTCATTTCAAATTATGTAGGACTAGCTTTTGCCCGCGGCTCCGCCCGCGTGGATGTCAGTTATCGCTATAATATCGGTTATTGTTATAAATTTTAGCCTATGTCTGATGTATATATATAGAAAGTGCGGAAAATACTTCCAGTGGACAGAATAATGTGACAACTAGGTACCTAAATAATGATAAAGATGGAGAGACTGTGTTACGCTAGTACTATTATCTATTCTGTGACTGTGTCCAATGGCAAGCATTGGACACTCTGAATATGGTTCAGCCCAGAAACAGTATCAAGCAGACCAACATTTGCTTTCGTATGGCTTACCCACTTTAAAAACTCTTTTCGGAACAATTTTTTGATATTTATTTCCGTAAAAACCATCTACATACTACCAGAAAAATACTTATAAAGGTTCAATTTTTTGTATACTTTTACATTATAACTATTAGTCAATTTAATAAGCCAATTTGCATAATTTTATACAACGGATATTTCATAAATAAATATAAATAATGTATGCATTTTAGTGTAACGCATAGTTTTTTAATTCTCTGTGGAATTAATTCAATGAGTGACTCAGCAGTATTATGTGACAGCGAAACTATAATGACTCTTCCCGACATTTTACTTCTGAGCACAAAGACCCTCTTTGCAATCCCAAGGGTAGAATCAGCTACATTGAAGGGTAGCTCTTGGTATTACGTGGTATCCGCCCCATACATAATGTATGCATTATTTTAGCTTCACAAATTGCTCTGACGTGACGAAATGTGTTTTATTGCTTGTGTTCATCTGCTAAATGTGTGGTTGTATAATCTGATTGTCTCATTTTACATTGTTCTTGAAATATGGTACTATCCTACAGAATTTGACGAAACAAAATTTACTTGGTAGTTACACCGGTAACCACAATGATTAAACACAGCGTCTCTCGTAAACACATTATGGCAATTATTGTCACTCATTACATTACACTTTAGTATACGTAATTGTTTCCATTATTTAGTGCACGAACTTACATTAACCATAATATGTGCATGAAATATCTTCACGTACAGATGATCAAAATGTGGTTGTTTTTGTAACTTTCCGACAGTTTCCAGCCTTCTTGAGGAAAAAAGGTCTCAATAGCTTACAGGACTATACTGAAGTTAGTGAAGCTTTAGTTGATGAGCTACCTTAACGCCGGATACCGTAAGTACTGTTGTGTTCGTCCTCCTTGCCGAATCTATATTTAGTTACCTGGCCATCCCGCGTCAGAGGTATGAAAATTAAACACATGACTGAAAATTTAATTAAAAGAATAAGAAAAACAAGTGGACAGTTAGAGTCAGTTGGTGACCGAGGAATCTGCGAGAGTTCTTCAAGAGGAAGACTGAATAAGTTAGAAAGTGTCTCAGGCTCAATCATTGAGTAGATTCCGGGACTCTCGCTTTCGCATCAGGAAAATAAAGAAACCTCGCGTAACCATAAAACTCGTTTAGTAGTGATATAATTACGAATCAATATATTAAAATTACAGCTCATAGTCTTATTATTTGAATGCCTCAAGGAGCTGTGGAATTAGTCGCCCCGAACTCCACAGTATACGTTGCTCAACACTTGTCCGATCACTAGCAGTTCATTTCATAGGGGTGAGGGTGAGTGAGTTCGGAAACAACGAGTGCAACTCATTCTCTCAACTTTGGACAAAACGATAAATCCATCTTTTGTATCTTCAATGAAAACACTTGTACTATTCCACATTATTTATTGAATTCTTGACCGGTTTCGCCTTATGGCATTATCAAAGGTTGATACATGTTTTTTGGGTATCCAAAAGTATAGTACAAGTGTTTTCATTGAAGATGTGTAGCAAGTTCCACCAAGTGCCATCAATCAACAGTATAAGCCATCTTTTGTAATTTGTTTATTTGATTTAATGTTTTATTGTAGCAATTAGTATGCTAACTATTCAAAGCGGTTAAAATTAACAAATCTCGTGGAGCTCATATAGCTCAGGGTGGTCAGAGCATTCCCTGTAAGGAATTGGTCGTGGGTTCAAGTCTCGTCTCGGGTAACCTATTGAAATATCGAATTTCTGTTACCCGAATCTTAAAACCCCGAAAACGGTTGGTAGAACTTTTAAAAGACAGATGTAATGAATGACAACTTTCTATAATTCCGTTTTTCATTTCCCAGATGAATCAATTTCCAGGTGCACTAAAACCAAATTTTCAAATAGTATTTTTTTGTTTTCCATATTGTCATAATCCAAATATAGTTATACCAGATTCTCAGAATATTTTTTTTTGTTTCCCATCGTACCATTTTCCAAATAAACTATTACCAAATTTTCATAATCTTTTTATTTGGTTCCCATACAAATCGTGTTCCAGCTAAACTATATACAGGTATAGTAAAAATCAGTAAATTTATACGATTCATTTAGGGTGTGTAACGGTTGATATAATAATAAAAAATCTAACGTTCACTTAAGACATAAATAATTTCACTTAATATAATGAAAGCCTGAAGACTTATAAATATAATATAATTTTGTTTAAATTATTGTTTTCCATGTCATGCATGAACAGTTTTGTATGCAGGTATAATCAATGAATCAGGAAAGCGAGCTCGTGAACACTGCATACCACACCCGACCCGACTCGCCGTGGTACGTGTCCTACACTAGAGTGTTATTTAAGAACCGGAGGCGCGGAGGGAGGGGAGCCCCTTATTTCGTAGAAAGAAATTTCATAGAATTTCGTTTCACAGAAAATGCTTCATATAATATTTGGTTCTTATATTTTTATTTCGAATATTATTGTTTCAAAAACAATTTCCTACAATGAAACATATTTCACAGAAACACAATTTTTAATCAAATTTTTTTGTTTAACAAACTTATCAAACTGTAGAATTATTTTTAAAGAATATTAAACCACCTTTATAATGTTCCAAATCACATTTTTAACTGTAACATTTACAATTTTAATACCCCGACTCAGATTACCCCGACTCGGATAGGTTAGGTTAGCGGTTATTTTTTTTATAAACCACCCAGAAGTAGGAGCCCCGCGTAGCGGGGCTCCGTCGACCTTGTAGACGCATCAATTGTTTAGTTCATAAAAACCATATATATGATAATATGTTATTCTTTGTAATAAGTTTCTATTAAATAAACAATAAAATGATTAAGAATAGTTGATTTGATATTCTATGAAATGATTATTCTAATGTTTAACTTTATATGAAACAAAATTCAATGATTTAAAATTATATTAATTAAATATACCTAATGATTATATTGATTATTCTATGAAACGAAATTATGCGAAACATGACTTTTAAACTCTGTGGCCGTGGTCACAGCCTGTGACCACGGCCGGTGTAACCTGGTCGAAACGTCAGGCAATCAAAGGTATGTAAGTACCTATACCATGATCGCGTTAATTCCTGTTTTTTAAATTATATATCATGGAACGTGAGAGTTTAAAAGTTAGTTTAACAAACCGATACGGGTCGGAAATTGTGGAGTCAGCCTGTGACCACGGCCGGTGTAACCTGGTCGAAACGTCAGGCAATCAAAGGTATGTAAGTACCTATACCATGATCGCGTTAATTCCCGTTTTCTAAATTATATATGCGAAACATTTTCTGTTATACGAAATTATATTAAACAATTGTCTATAAAACAACGCACACCCGCGGAGGGCGGGCGGTCCTCGCCCGCAGTAACGAAGCTCGGGCGCCCGGGCGAGCTGGAACGGCTGAGGCTGGTCGCCAAAGGCGACCAGCAAGCCGAAGCTGCGGAATCGAGCATGGGTGCCCGAACTTTGTTATGCAAGGGCGGAAGGACTGCACTTCCCGCAGCGCCGGAGAAGAGCAACACTTATGCTTGCCTGCTTGCCTGCATGCTTGCCTGCTTGCCTGCATGCATGCCTGCATGCTTGCCGGTTTGATTGCTAGCTTGCCTGCATGCATGCTTGTTTGCTTACATGCATACATATATTTTTTAAGGCAACGTGTGTTTTGTTCAGTAGGTCTCCAATTGTAGTTAGTAGACGCCATATGAGGTTTAGTTTTAGGTTTAAAAATCTGGATATTGTTTGTCTGGATATCAATTAACTGGATATCAATTAATTGCATTTCAAAAATTTGTGTTTTAAAAATTGGGCTTTCGTGCATATGGATTACGGTCATCTGGATTTTGTGCATTTAGATTTCGTGTGTCTGGAACTCGTTCTTCTGGATTATAAAACGTCGTACAAATAAATAAATGGGCAAATGAAATTCGGAGTTGCGATTATATGGAAAATAAAACTTCGGAATTTGAAAAACCGGGATTATGAAAAATTGGCCAAACGTTTTCTGGATTATGATATTCGGAATATTAAAATTCGGGATTAAGATAGGTAACCCTCGTCTCGAGCATTTACTTTTTCCAATCGAAATCGATTTGTTTATTTAAAATATTTTCCGTTAATTTAAATAAGTGTCGGTAGCTTAGTGGTTAAGGAATCGGCCTTACGATCGAGAGGTCCCGGGTTCGAATCCTGGCCATTACACTACCGACGCGAACCCACTCCTAGCACAAGCAATTTAGCTTAGTTGGAGGGTATCCAGGACGTCGAGCCACGCCGCCGGAAGATCGGGTTTATGTATATGGATAAGTGTATATCTAGCGTAAGGAAATATGTTTTCAAGCAGAATTGTAAGATACGGTAGCAAAACCGTCATTTAGATTGCTCCTTAAGTGCCTAGGCGGCCTAATGAAAAATATATTACTTAAGCGAGCATGTAACGCCCACAAGTCGGTACAGTTGATCACAAGTTTGGATAAGCTCTGAAAACGATCCAGTACAATAGAAGTAAGAAGAGGTACAATTTTCGGTACAATTTGGGAATAGTTCTAATAAGATCTAGAACTAAGAAGAAATTTTTAATTGGAAGAATAAAGCTACAAGTTTCTGCAAGGAATCGTGTTTTATTCAAGAGATAATCCTGATTGTTAGAAAACGTCACGCAGTCCACGACAGAGGGGTTGTTAGTTATTTCGATAATATCGGTTTCCAATAATTAAAAAGAAAATAGATAACGAATTTGAGATAAGATCGAGTGTGACAATAATTCGAGTTTATAGTAAATACTGCATGCTATATATCTAGTACCAGGCACTGTTAACATAAGGAGGGTCAGCTTTTTAGTCCTACCCTCTCCTTTCCTATACAGGACAACACGTGCAGGACTTAGGTGTGACACGCATACGGTGCAGAACATTCCTTCAAGAACCAAGCGGTTCGGTGACTCTTTCCTTTGTCGCACCATTAAGACCTGGAATTCCTTGCCAGCTCACGTGCTTCCCTCTTCCTACAGTCCCGGGTCCTTTAAGCAGGGCGTGAAAAAGCATCTGATGAGGCCGTCAAGCTGAGTGCCACCATTGTTAACATGACACGTGTATTCTTCAGCTTACCATGAGGCGAGGTAAAGTCAAATTGACGTGTCCTATATATAAAAAAGCTGTCTGTTAAGAGGGAGCATTTATCCACACAAAAAATGGACTACGATGTGCCATAGTTACTTACTTACATTTTATTACAAGTGCTTGGGTCGCGATGTTTGCTCAGGATAAGCCTTACTATGGAAAAACATCAACAACCACGCACATATGACATCCTCCTCGTCCTTTTAAGATTCAGTGTGAGTGAAGTATACGTCACATCTTGTCAATTGATAATACGGTTCTCCATAAACTTGCTACTAATATTATAAATGCGAAAGTTTGTGAGTATAGATGGATAATATGTATGGGTGGATGTTTGTTACTCTTTCACGTAAAAACTACCGAATGGATTTGAATGAAACTTTACAATAATATAGCTTATACATCAGAATAATACATAGGCTATATATCATCACGCTACTACTTAAGGGAACCGAGCAGTGATCATTAACATCAACAAATCTGGGCTGCATATACAGTGAAGTGACAGTGTTGTTATTTCTGTTGTTAAGCCACGCGGCGCTGTGCATCGCCTAAGAGCAGGCCGTCACAAATTATTTGAATACAAAAAAAGAATACTTGGTATCGGCCATTCTCAAAACTCTTTATTTTTGCATTAGATGGCTGCAATTTTTTTTAAACATAGTTCATACTTTTGTTTACAGGTATTTTGGATATTTTAGTTCTAACGGTTTGGTATCTAGCTTATTTATTTTTTACAACACTTGTTCTCCAATTACCGTATGCTGTCCGGATCCTATCTTAGCGGGGAAACTTGCGTCTCATTCTAGCTAGTCCCGTACTTACAAGCATTTTCAGGGTTTTTTTTTATGACATAGGAGGCAAATAAGCAGTCGGATCGCCTGATGGTAAGCGATCACCGCCGCCCATGGACACCTGAAACACTAGAAAATGCGTTGCCGGCCTTTAAGGTGGGAGTAGACCTTTTCTTGAAGGTTTGAAGGTCGTATCGGTCCGGAAATACCGCAGGCGACAGTTCATTCCACAGTTTAGCTGTGCGAGGCAGGAAGTTTCTGGAGCAACGCACAGTTGAGGACTGCCAACCATCCAAGTGGTGAGGATGAAAATGTTGTCGCGTAGGGCGATGGCGGAAAGATGCGGCAGGGATTAATCCGAACATTTCCCCAGAGCACTCCCCGTTGTACATGCGATAGAAAATGCAGAGCGAAGCTACATCTCTACGCAGCGCCAAGGGGTCAAGCCGATCCGGAGTACGGCAGTCGACAATTCGAGTCGCTTGTCGTTGGATACGGGCAAGCTGGTACTGAGGTGCCCCTGCACATAGATGAGAACAGTATTCCATGTGAGGGCGAACCTGTGCCTTATAGAGCTGAAGGCGGTAGGCCGGTGTGAAATACTGTCTTGATCTGTTGAGCACACCGAGCTTCTTTTAGGCTAATTTGGCCTTACCCTCTAAATGGCTGCGAAACTGAAGATGTCGACGCAAAAAGCTGTGGCAGTCAGGGGAGTGCTCTCAAAACGTGGTGACACGACAAATTCTAGCTTTTTAGCCGTAAACGCGCAAACTTGTGTGTCTTGGTAGGGTTAAATCGGACGAGATTCGACCTCATTCAGATACTTCTTTTAAGGAAGTCTCAATTTCGGACAAGATTGTTTCGGCTCTCGATGACGTTTTCCTCGAGAGATATTGGAGCGGCCGCAGTAAGCAGAATTACCCGTACTATCATCAGCATAACAATGGATGCCGCTGATTTGCAGCATTTTTGCAGCAGGTGACAACACACAGCCTTGGGGGCCACCAACATTCACAGACATGGATTCAGAGCATTCAACGTCAACTACGACCTTAATGCTTCTGTCTACTAGGAAGCTACTGGTCCATATACACAATTTCTCGGGAAGCCTATTCGAAAGAAGTGCCCCGTGCCAGACGCGATCGAAGGCCTTCGTCAAGTTCAAGCTAACGGCCAATGCTTCACCTTTTGCCTCCATCGCCTGCGCCCAATGATGTGTCAGGTAGACTAGAAGATCACTTGCCAAGCTACCTTTACGGAAACCGTATTGTCGGTCACTAAGCAACTGGTGGTCCTCTAGGTACCGAAGGAGCTGGCAGTTGATAATGGACTCCATTATCTTCGAGAGCAAAGAGGTTATGGCTATTGGCCTGTAATTGGACGGAATCGAGCGGTCGCCTTTTTAAGGATCGGATGCACCAAGGCTGACTTCCAAGAAGTCGGGACTATGCCAGAAGAGTTAGAGAGCCGAAAAAGACGCGTAAAAACTGGTACCAACTCAGGAGCGCACATCTTCAGCACAATCGCAGGGATTCCATCGGGCCCAGTCGACTTATGAGTTTCGAGAGCACGAAGTGCTTTACGCACTGAGCTTTGGTTGAGCCAGATATCCGGCATACAGCTCTCGCACCACGGTATAGTCGGCAGTGCGCATCCCCCGTCATCCAGAGACGAGTTGGACGCAAAGAGTTTACCCAGGAGATCGGCTTTGTCTTTTGCGTCGTGGACAACGATACATAGTATCGTCACTCATATGCAAAGGTGGAAAAGACGGCGTGCAGAAATTTCCTTGAATAGATTTGGCAAGAGACCCCAGAACGCACGAGATCCCGAAGGGAGGCGCTCCAATTTCTCGCCAATTCTACCAATGTGCAGTGCTTTTGCTCTGGTAAAATCTCTTTTGAAGGATCTGGATGCAAAGTTAAACTTCTTTTTAAATTCGCTAGTGTTAGCGTCCCGAACTGCCGCTGCATCTACCCAGGTTTTGTAAGACTCTTGCTTACGACGAGAAGCCTCTTTGCAAGAACGACCAAACCAGGGTTGTGATTCGCCACCAACAGGAACTGCAGAGGGCGGAATATAAAGCTTCATCCCCTGTAGCACCACGTCGGCAACAAAAGTACTTTAAAACAATATTGTTTTATTTTTATATAGTCATATTCATTCATTTGTGAGCAATAAAACATAATAATCCTCATATTCTGTTTTATTCTAATCCAGTCGCATCGAAAAAATACCTTAAATATTGCAACTTTCTTTAAATTGTTGTTTTTCTTTTGTCTTATTTAATATTTACACAAATAAATAATTACCGTAGTCGTCAAAATTACTAATTCTAATTACCGTTTCAAGTAAAAAAAAGAAATAATAATAACTCGAAAGGTACTTACATCTGTATAGCGCCACTTAGATATATTAACAATAGAGCTTAGTAAGGATCATATAACATATACATATTATGTATATACGGTAATTAGCCTGAGAACACCATATCGTGAGAATGACCGGTATAGGGATAGATAAAGCTTAGGAATGGACATGGGCTCTCTTTTATCGTGATAAAAGGAGTTAAAGGGGGGGGAGGAATAGGGTATGAATGTTTGTAATTTTTGAAGATATCCCAATGAAAGGACATCGCTGAATGTCGCCCCAAAACCAACAAACATGTGGCATATACCATAATTATTTATCTATTTGAATGAATTAGATGCAAATATCTGTATCAAACGGACAAGGATCTATTCTAAATTAATAATTAAGAGTAATGTAACGATAATAACCTTAGTGGGTACTATCGCCGTTTTCAACCAATGAATGACAACGTGACAAAAGTAGCATCGCATCGTATTTTTCTCTTTGTCCATACCTGTCACTGTGACTTCGATAGTTCGCTGTGTATTTAGTTGATTTGAATTTTATTCTTGTTGTCTTCGAATAATTTAGATATTTTATTAACTACTTGGCTATTCAAACGGACTCTAATCTCGTGCAAAATCAATTACTTTGATATCTGGACTTTGTCATCTCTTACAAATATCGAAATACGGGGCTGTGATTTCTGGCATTTGTGAACTGTACTTTGATAATGGTTATAAAAGTCAAACGAAATGGACTGTGTATATTGTGTTATTGATGGTCTGCTGGCGGTAAGTACCTATGCCCTTTGCTGCTAAAGAAGTTTTCAATCATACTTTTACATTAAACCTTATAAATATTTTGTATTAATATAATATAAAAACTATGCTATTTTTTAAATGATGGTTACGTACACTACATAACATTTAGACAAAATATTACATTGAATGAAATTGATTTTCTTTTTCAGATCCATGCACATGATCTTATATATATAAGTTCGTGTGGGTCAGGAGCGGTCGTATTTTTGTACGAAAGAGTGAGCAGGATAAGTATATTATTATTAGGGACAGGAATGTATTAGACAATTTAAAGTAGAGTAATGTCTTATGTTTTTAATTACTTTCTCTATGTATACTTATGAGCATGAGTTCTTAAACAAGAGATAAAAAAATTCAAACATTTAAAAATTTATTACCAAAATAGTCGTGGCTTGAGAACTAAGACACATTTGTTTTACCGGAACTTAGTCACTAGCAATTACGATATTATTGTAATAACTGAGTCTTGGCTAAATTGTACAGTCTTTAGCAATGAACTTTTTGACGACCGCTATATAGTTTACAGACGTGACAGGGAGTCGACAGGTTTTCATAGCGAGAAGGAGGGTGGTGGAGTGATAATTGCTGTTTCTAAACATCTATCGAGTAAGCGTATGAGCAGTTGGGAGAGTAATTGTGAGGACCTCTGGGTGTTAGTAAACATTCCCCATTCCAGATCTGTGCGGCAGTTGGCGGTCTGCGGAGTCTATCTCCCGTCTCCTATCACTAGATTAATTCTGGAGCATTTTATACAAAGCTGTAACGCACTACTTGACCGTTTTGATGGTCATTTTTGCATTATGGGCGATTTTAATCTCAAGTTTATCGATTGGAGTGAGCCTTCAGCAAACCAGGTTAAATTGGGTCAGACCTTTTTAGATTTTTTGCATACAGCAAGGCTTACGCAACTCAATACAGTGCCAAACGTTATGCAGAGAATGCTAGATCTCGTGCTTTCAGATTTACCTTCCTGTAAAGTGGCGGCGGCCTGTAATGCATTTTCAAAAGTTGACCCCTTGCATCCCCCTCTGCACATTGACATCGCTATTGTAGACAGTAAGGAGCTTGGAAGTAACTCTACTAATCGAAGGCTGAACTATCACAAGGCTAATTACGACGCGATCAGGGGAGCCCTGGCAGAGTTTGATTGGGACATTGAATTGACACACTTTTCAGATGTCAATGATATGGTTAATCACTTTTATACCTTACTTAAGAGAATAATTGACAAGCACGTACCTTCTAAAAAATCTGGTAAACGTAAATACCCGCCATGGTTCAATAAAAACTTAATTTCCATGATGAAAGAAAAGTATAGGTTACATTCCCGTTTCAAAAAGTACCATAACCCGTTAGATAAAATAGAATTTCAAATATTAAGTAAAAGGTGCGCAAAGGCTGCAGAAGAGAGATATAATCAGTATATTGCAGATGTGGAATATAAAATATCTCGTAACTCTAAATACTTTTGGTCTTTTATGAAGGCCAAAAGAGACGAAACCAGTTTTTATCCCAGCACTATGACTGATGGAGTTTCTGTTAATTCTGATGGCGAGGGAATTTGTAATTTATTTGCGTCTCTATTCTCTAGAGTCTACAATGATGCGACCTCTGATGGTAGTTATGAATTGTCCGATGAATTAAGGATTATTGATCAATATAGCTCTTGTTTTGGTTCTCTCGATGTGGACCAAGCCTTGATAAGGGAAAAGTTGAACTGTTTGGATGTATCAAAGGGTGCTGGGCCGGACGGAATTCCGCCAATCTTCTTCAGAAATTGCGCATCCGTTTTGACGATACCACTGCATCTCATCTTTAAGAACTCGATCTCCACTGGCGTTTTCCCACAGGAATGGAAATTTGCGAAGGTCGTTCCCATTCATAAATTGGGCAATAAAGATGACGTGAACAACTATCGTCCAATTTCAATCATTTCCACAGTAGCAAAGGTGTTTGAGGCCATAGTTTGCCCTTACATCCAAAAATACTTTGCCCGATATCTGTCGCCCCATCAACACGGGTTTGTCAGGGCGAGGTCCACTACCACCAACTTAGTTACATTTGTGGAGGACTTGGCGGAAGCAATCGACCATCGTCATCAGACAGACGTCATTTATACGGACTTCAGCAAAGCATTTGATAAAGTTTCACATGCTTTGCTAGTAAGGAAATTATCAGCTTACGGATTTTCTGGCAGTGTTATGAATTGGATTCATTCTTACCTAATGAATCGCTCTTTTTATGTTGTGGTCAATGGCTTTAGGTCAGACTTATTTCCTGCCTCTTCTGGTGTACCCCAGGGTTCACACCTTGGACCTATACTTTTTAATATTTTTATTAATGATCTACCAAGTTGCCTTCAGCATTCTAGGCCATACATGTACGCTGATGACCTAAAAATCTCACGCATTATTAACAATTTTGATGACGTAGCTCTCCTACAGCAAGATATAGAACATATAAATCAGTGGTGCGGAATTAACCAAATGCGTCTTAACACCGAAAAGTGTTTTCATATCAAATTCACTCGCAAACGTAACGTGATTGCTTCAAGATATACTATAGCAGGTAACCACATACAAGAAGTGAATAGAGTGAGGGATTTGGGCATAATTTTGGACAGGGAGCTCACTTTTCAGCCTCATATTGATCAATTGGTGAAGAGAGCATCTAAAATGTTAGGGTTTGTTATAAGAAATGGCAAAATATTTCGTAAGCTGCAAACAAAAATTTTACTATATAACACCCTGGTGCGCAGTATACTGGAATACTGTCCTATTGTTTGGAGACCGCATTATGCAACTCACATCCTGAGGCTGGAAAGAATTCAGAAGCGATTCTTATGGCACCTGGCATTTTCTGCTGGAGTCGCAAAAAAGCACAAACAATATATTGAAAGTCTAACACATTTCCACATTCCATCACTGGAAAAGAGAAGATCGCTGTTAGATCTGAGCTTTGTATATAAACTTTTGCGCTACCAATTGGACTGTCCCGCGCTTCTGGGATGCTTAAGGTTTAACGCTCCAAGCCGAATGCCCCGCAGAGCATTGGCACTTATGGTCCCCCCGATTCGAAGCACCGTTTTGGGTTATAATTCACCGATTCCCAGGCTGTGTAGGGCCGTCAACAAATACTGTACGAGCTCGTTAGATATATTTAACACGAAGCCACACGAATTTCGTAAACTCGTTCTTGATAACTTGCCTGACTGATATGGAGCTTGAGAATGCGTTCCTTTCTTAATTTTTGTTACTCACTGCCAGAACACATTGATTAAATTAATCCTAGATTTTCATTTATACCAATTATTAGATTTTTATTTGCAATTTTATTTTTATTTTATTTTATTTGCAATTTTATTGTTATTTATGTGCATATTATTATTGTAACTATAGCCATTTAATTCCTCTATTGATTAATTCACAAATAATTATTTAATTTCAGTTAATCAGTTATAGTTTATAAAACTGTTAATATTTTATTGTTTATTGTGTTTAATCTTCATATTGAAATATAACTGTCAATTAATGGTGCATGCTGTATTCACCTGTAATTAGTCATGCAATTAGTTATAAGCATCAAACAAGTGTAATTCATAATTAAATTGTATTATTGTATATAACTGTTGGTGAATCTAATAAATAAATAAATAAATAAATTATATGCACTTCATGTTGAACTTTGGCTCGAGTGACTATTCGCACTTCAACAGCTCCAACTACCAGAAATGTTGGAAGAAATGACTGTGTGCTTTGCCATAGAAGGTTAGAACCTAGGGCTCGTCCACATCAAATAATTTAATTAAAAACTCATACTCCACATCAACTTTGTTTGAAAAACATTATTATAGAAAGGCTTGCACCAATTAATACACCACTACCATATATTTATTATTATGTTGTGCATATACCATAAATGTTAATAGCTAAAAATGTCATATCTTTCAGATACAACATGCAACACATTATGTCATCCTTGCTGGCAAAGTGCTGATCGTGCAGCAGTGCACTATTCAAAGCCATCTTCCTCAAGATCTACTTCAAGGAGACCATTGAGATGTGTGAATTGTGGTAATAATTATTATTAAGGTCGATCATGATCTGATGAACAATATAAACTCGGAAAATATATGGTTATTGCGAGGCAAAATACAAAGCCGTCAGCCACAAAACTTATTTTGTGTCTATTGTGATCGATCCAACACAAGTTCGTAGACAAGCTGCAATTGTATGTTATGACCATTATTTCGACACCTCTGCACAATTTTTAGACAATATTCTTACTTGTAATGTGGAAAATGAGTAATAAAAAATAAAGAATTAAAAATGTGTTGTATTTTTTTACTTATTACATTACATAACATATGTAAGTATATATAATGTATTATAATAATATAATTCATTTATTCATCAGATAATTAAAATCCATATTTTGTTAGTAACATTTGGACACTTAAATCTATGTTAGTATTTATATTTTACAAAAGACACGTGCATTTTATATGTGTGCCTTAGTATGTAGCACTCATAGTGCCTGGCCACAAGTACTTTGAGCATACAATTGCCACTGCCGCGCGTTCTGTACATCATCGACGTCATTTTTTTGCGCCACAAAGCTGCGAAAGTGCGAAGTGTGCGAACATAGCCGATGCGCTACAGAAGCGCGGCAGCCGCAACAGCGCTCTGAACTCTTTATTATATTGTATTCGCAGGGCCTTGACGGAGCGCTGGGTATAGCTGACCCACAGTGCACTCGAGTACAGTGATGTGCAGTAAGCCTTAAAAACCATTATTTTAACACTGTCCGAGCACCGAACAAACCTGCGGGCCAGCATATTCGCCCTTACCGCCAATGCCCTGCGCTCCCGCTCAATATCTGCATCATCTTTGAAGTCGTGGGCAACGTAGTAAGTCTAAACCCGAACTGGGCATCATGAGGCTTGATATACTTATCCAGATGTGAATTAAGCACACCGTCAAGCACTTTAGCAATTATGGTTGCAAGCGAAATAGGCCTATAGTTCGACCGGTCTGATACGTCACCCGTCTTATCTTTGACCACAGGCACCACCACCGTTCGCGTCATTTCAGTTTTTCAGTGCCAGTACTCTTGGCATGTGCCAGCCCGCGTGCCGCAGGTGCTCAATGCTCAGACCATCGTGCCCCGGTGATTTGCTTCTTTTCATATTTCTAAGTATATTCCGTACCTCCTTGGTGGTGATGAAAGTGTGGATACCGGGTCACGATGTATCTCAGCATCGAGCATGTTCTGCGCTGGCCCTAAAGATGATTGCACCATAAACTGTTCCTTAAAGGTCTCGGCTATCATCTGAGGATCAGTCAGGCCACCGACGCTCACAGGAAGGCTATGAGCTATATTTAATTTATTTGTGGATTTCCAAAAATTTTTTAAAGTCTTTGTTCGAATAGTGTGATGCCAGACTGTCCATTTTTATCTGCTCTTGGTTGTTTTGACACCACTTTAGTTTGCCTTTAAACACCTTCCGAGAAATGACCATATCTTCATAAATATGACCTGAAGATGGTCGGCCACCCCGATCCCACTGTTTTGATATTTGTATTTAGACAATTCTTATGTACAGTATATAATATTCATCTAATAAAATATATATCTACCTATACAGAAGTCTATACTTGTATACTAATATTATAAAGCTGAAGAGTTTGTTTGTTTGGCTGAACGCATTGATCTCAGGAGCTAGTGGTTCGAATTATCACCTTCCATACAGCCTCTGTCGCGTAGCGTTAGTGAACGCGACTGCTACACAGGAGGCGCGGGTTCGATCCCCGCTCAGTGCAAATAATGTATATATGAATATAGAGAACATACGAAGATCTATGGCGGTCGTTACGGGTAGTCAGAGCCCACAAAATCTAGAACTTTTCGCCAATTGGTTGTGGAGGTAAGTTCAACCGCATCACAGATTTGAAAGCTGAACTGAGCTGAGCTGACTGAGAATGATGATGAGTGCATCAATCGAGGAAGGTTATAGGCTAATATCATCTAGCTACTGCTCAAGAGAGCGGAGCAGTAATCATAAATGTCGACAAATCCGGCTTATATTTCAAAGTGGCCCATGGGCGAAGCCCGGTCGGGTCTGCTAGTCTGACATAAAATAATAGGTACGAAGAACTCTAATATATCTATATAATTTTTAAATAGGTTTGGTACCTACCTGCTATTGATAAATACCGAGACAACATAGCACGTTTAATTTAATATTTGTCTTACCTACCGTATTTATTGATCGTTATGCATAATTTCGACTGTCAATAATACTTATCTAAAAAGCATTTAAATGTTTCGAAGTCCATTCAGAGCAAACGGGCATAACAAATACTTAATCGATAGGTTAAAAATATTATCCAAATATGGCCGGCTTATGCACAAACGTAACCTCAAAATCTCACATATTTGTTGCATTTCTGGGCTTTAGAATCTTGTCCGTCTTATAAATACAAAGTAATAATAATTAAAAAATTATTCTGCATTTAATAAACCTTTTTCCATTGCTGTTGGTTCTGGGGCGAATGATGTATGGACGCGTAGCAATGTCCTTTGGTACAGAGGTGAATTGGAGCTTGGGAACACTATCAAATATGATTTCCAACGGGTGGGTTAACATGTCTGAAAAATGTATTTTTAATGTTTCTGTTATACAAAATCTTATTCTAATCAAGTACAGAATATATTTCAAATATTTTGCTGTTCCTCATATGCCATCGTTCTTCCTGTTTCCGAGTCGTCTCAGACACAGTTTCCATCATAACTTTGGCCGCTATTGAATATTTTATATAAAATATAGTTTACATTTGTTCAAAGCATAAATCAAGAAGTTCTGACTCCACCGAATGAGGTTCGTTGAATTATGATCTTCCAAATAGCTTTGTATGTCACATAAGTATATACTTAAACGAAAATACGCATAATGCAGAAATAATAACGTAACCTACTTACATAAACTGTAACATCAAACTAGGTAATCTGAAAGTTAGCAGAGTTAGCTTCTAAAAACATAAAAGTACAAGAGAAAAAGAAAATTGTGTGTTATGAAAATGTAGTAATCAACTTATAGCGTTTCAAAGCTCTGAAAGCGCTTTCTTTGGTTAAATTGTGTATGAAACCACGGTAAAGAGGTACTTAAGATTGAAATAAAGTACTGATAGACAAAAGAGATCGATTAACAAGGTGGACCAAGGGTAAATAAATTTGCCTATTGTCCACCTTGGTCCACCCAGGTGAACTAATGAGGTAGACCACGGGGTGGGAGGGCAGCAACATCATCATCGCCCCTACAGTATTAGTCACTTCCGGTACCCATCCATTCTGTCATTGTAATCCTTAAACAATTAACATTAAATTGTAGGACACGACGGTATTCTCGTGCAATTGAGCAGTCCGACTGGGGAAGTTCCTCCGCCCTGCAAAATACTGCGGCCATAATAACTTCGTGTTATATTTCCGGCGGTGGGTAGGGTAGACAGAGCTCACTGGAGAGGTTTTATGCTGTCAGTGTGAGGACCAAAAGCTTTTCCTGCTTTGTTTTCTACACTGACGGCACAGAAACTCTCTGTGTTTACTGAATCGGCAACACGAGTATGACTCTCTTGGTGTTGCACACGTCCATAGGCCACGGTAACCACTTACCATCAGGTGGGCCGTGTGCTAGGCTGCCACACAAGTGTCATGAAAAAAATACGATTGCTATTTTAAATTTTAGATATTTTGTGACAGCTATAAAACATGTTGGCAGATTTTTTGCAAGCAGATAAGCCAGTGCTGAATCAAATTTGTTTTGAAATAAAATATAGATAGCGTTGAAAAATACCTCATGGAAGAAGCTTGTCGACATGAATTATGTATTGAGTTTTGAAGGTATTCCAATTATGTATAAATAGGTTTTATTAAGGTTTTACGTTAAACAAGAATAATATGTAAAAGGAATTAGCTCACAATGTACATAATATTTACAATTTGTATTAAAATTACATCTTATTTGAATAAAATATACCATCTGATGGCTAACGTCCGAGTAAGACTTACTCTACTCTACTTATAATATTTTTACGTAATGCTTTTCTTAGAAAATTCATCTGTTTTGTTTATGTAGCTTTAAGCTTACATACTCATTTAGAGCTCACATATTTCTTATTATTTAATTTAACATTAGTAAGCTTATTATTCGAGCGGGTCTTCAGCAGATGTGGCTAGCCAATTCATCATTCATTCAGTTCAGTCATTCAGTTACTTGGAGTTATATTGGTAAATACAGTTTAACAAACAATGAAAAGTTTAACCCTGATTTTCAATTATGTGCGGTACCTTCAGTGCACAATTCGTTTTACCAAAAACGTCGTCGATATCTCTGACTCTTACAGCCATTTCTACTGTGTTTACAATTCGAACGAAATGTTACTGTGGTACCGTAACCCACACACATTTCACTCGATGTCGCAGATACTTTCCCGAGTGTGTTCTCCTTACTACTACGTAAACTACGAGTACTTTAACAAAACAACACGAACGTTTCTCAGTTAAATTGTCCATTGTACATTTGTTCAATGCACTAAATAAATAGATAGAAATGTTTCTCTGAAAATTCAATGTACCTACGTCGTAAGTTTTTCATACAATACTTGTTGTTTTGTAGATATTATGTTGAAGTACAGTGCTTTGAAGAAAAAGAAAGAGCACGCACGGATAAGATAGTGAGTTAAAGTCTGTTACGAGACTACACGCTTGCGCGCACGTTGTCCAAAACGGAGACTATCTTAATAGTAAACCAGTTAAACTATGACGTCACTGTTTATTAAGGAACTGCATAGAGTAAAATATGCTTCATTATTATATCATTTATTATTATATCGACTGCGAAAAGGAGGTAATACGTAAGTAATTAGTCTACCTATATTTGTGCCCTTGTGGCGCTTTAAAGACGATAGTTGGATCTATTCTATTAAAAAGTTATCATCTACCATGAGCAACCTATTTTCCTTTGAGTTCTGTTTTATTTTGAACTAGCGATCCGCCCCGGCTTCGCATGGGCGGTAAAAACGTTTCCGTTGAAATCCAAAACAGTCTATATTACTCAGGGTGAATATAGCTTTTCAATGGTGAAAGAATTTTTGAAATCGGCGCAGTAGTTTTTAAGTTTATTTATTACAAACATACACACAAAAAGACAAAATCTTTCCGCTTTATAATAGTGTAGATTATTGTAGATGTAGATTATTTAAGTATAGATTATTAAAGAATTAACTGAGTCTTCCTCTTTTATATTTTTGAGGGCTAATAGGCTTTGACAAGATAACATAACCACCTAGCTTTGGTAGCCTAGTAAGTATTTTAAAGGAGGTAGGACTCGAAGGTATTTCTGCCCCAACTGAGCAGTCCGACTGGGGAAGTACCCCCGCCCTACAGAATACCGCGGTCATCATAACCTCGTGTGATGTAGCGAGCGATGCGCAGAGCTCGCTGGAGAGTTTTTGTACTGTCAGTGAAGACTAAAGGCTTGTCCTGCTTTGTCTTCTGCACTGACTTCACAAAATCTCTCTGTTATTAAAGAGTCGGCAGTACAAGTGTGACTTCCTGTTGCACATGTCCATAGGCCACAGTTAACCACTTTCCATGAGGTTATACCGTGTGCCGGCTTACCACCTAAGTGGTATATGAAAAAAAAGATAATTATGATTATAATTCAGAAGAAAAATGTCGGATTCCTACCCGCTAAATCTATCTCTAACGAATTATTCCACAAAAGACTGTCTAAAAAAAGCACCTCATAAATTATTAAGATGCAGACAGTGTTGGGACCAAATATATAATTTGGTTCCAGCAAAAAATATGGCTGCAGTTTTTGGTTCCACGACATAACTTCCCTAAACGGAAAGTTATGTCAGGAGTGAACGCGAAGTCCGGGATGTGATTACTTAAAACTTAATCAAATATACAGTTTTTCTGTTACAAAATCTGTAACAGCAACAGAGACTGAAATAATAAATAGCAGGCATATATTTTTGATGTAAAAGGGAGCCCCAATTTCATTGGACCAAAAATAAATACATACCTTTGTGAAATGTTATTATGTATTTTATATCTCTGCTTATCGTTTTAGAGGTGTATGATAGGTGTGTCATAACCAAAGGTCGATATGCAGTCTCTTCGCGGAATGACTGGTTTATCCTAGGTTTGACCAAAGACGCGAAATCGGAAAACAGGGCCGTTTTGAAATGTGGCGGTTCAACGAGTAGCCGGATTGAATCCGACTTGGATAGGTTAGGTTAGAATGTCTAATGCGGGAGCTAAGATTCAAGTCAGACCTGACGATGGACTAGTGAAACCTAAGAGCGCCGGAGCTTCGAGGATTGACTATAACATATACACTGGCACAATTGGCAAAAATATTTTGCTAAAGTGAATAAGAAACAAAATTACATTGTAAAAATAAGACAGCGTATTTCGCAGCGAGGTGTTTTTTCGCATCAGCTCTATTGTAATACAACCTTACAAAACTTATTCGGCAAATCCAAACAAAGAGGGGCGCATGGCAGTGAATTCTAAGTAGAACTTTAGTACATAAACGTTTAGTATAGAGAAGCGTATTGCAGTATTTTCAAAAAAAAGTTAGACCCAGCCTAACAACGGAATATAATTAACTTTTCCATACTACAAAAACCCAAACTATCACATAATGTACTAATACAGCAAAACGTCGTACAAATCACCGTTCCTATATTATCGTAGCCTGAAAGTTTACTTCGGGGTTTAGGTAATTTCTAGTGAGCTCTTCAGGTTTACATTTATTTATTTAACCAACTTATACTTACAGCTAGCTAGTCATATAAGTTATAGGTCACATAGGTACATTATTCTTTATCAGGCTTATCGGTTACAACAATATGAATATTCCATTAAAATATAAATGTCAAAACAATAATTAAATCTTTCAATAGGTAACAATTCGGGATGTAAGAATAAAATAATAATTAAATTAAATCTAAAACAATAATATGGATGTCAAAAAAAAACCTTTAAAATAACAATCTTCTGTGACGCCAGAAGTAAATGAAAAATGACAGCATGCATGTCACTACATAATTTTAATTAACACTTTGGATGTCAAAAAAATAATCTAAAACAAATAACGGGTTACATTAAAATATTTATGTACTCATCATCTGTTTGGGTAACTGAGGGATTGACTAGACGATAGTACTGGAATTGGCAACACTCTCCAGATAAAGACCAGCTGTGGCCAGAAATCTCGGTTCCGTGCGCGTAAATATATCTATGGTCTCATCGCTCAGTAGAATGTAGTTGATGTGGCTTAGTGCAAGGTATAACGGACTAGTCGCAAGTGATACAGTAGTATTAGGTACTAAAAATAGCGGGCGGTGTCGAGGGCGCAAGGTACGTCTAACCGGTGGCGGAACACTTATTGAAATATACTGTAAGAGTAACTGGTTATATACAGAACCACGGATTAGACAGAAGAAGTGTGTAATCAGCACGAGATTTCTTCTAGCCTCTAGGCTTCGATAGGAGACCATTCCCAGTACAAATGGTGTGGGGTACATGAAGGGATAGTACCCGAACAGTTTCAAATATAGGTAGCGTATAAATGATTTCTGCACTCTTATAATAAAATAAAATTTATACACTGCTGGTGGCAGCAGTGTACAAATTTTCTCATGCGGATTCCATATTGCACAGTTTGCTTCTAGTATACTTTGAACATATAAGTTTAAAGTATGTTTGTTGCTTGGGGGTTGTTAAAATATTTTGCCTGTCTCATAACATACCCCAATTTTTTTCGGGATCTGTTACAGGTTTGAATTATATTTTGATTAAAGGTAAGATGTGGATCGAAATGCGTTCCTAGGTCTCGTATTGCAAAGACACGTTTTAGGGCCACTGAGTTTAATGTGTAAGTATTGTGTATCAGTCGCGTTGCTCTGGAATAAGACATGACCGCACATTTATTAACATTCAGATTTAGGGCATTCACAGTGCTCCAGGTATAAATACTGTTAATGTCCTCCTGGAGTCTAAAAGTGTCACTTGGTACCTGAATTGGGATGGCGATCTTAACATCGTCGGCGCACATTAGGACAGTGGAATGTTTCATGTATCTTAGAAAGTCGTTTATAAATATTAAGAACAGCAGAGGTCCCAGGCTGCTACCTTGTCCTATTCCTGAAGTGACACGATAAGGATCTGAACGCGCGCCTTTGTACACAACACATTGCTCACGATCCGTTAGATAGTTGGCGAAGTATTGTAATAAGGATCTAGAAAAACCGGCCATTGCCATCTTACAGAGAAGCACATGATTGTCCACCCTGTCGAAAGCCTTTTGGAAATCAAAATAGGCTATATCTACCTGATTTTTTTACCTATGTTTTCTGCGATAAAGGTTGATACATTAAGAAGGTTCGATGTCGTAAAACGGATAGGCAGGAAACCATGCTGTTCCTCTGCAAGCCACCCAGGTAAATCGTTGTAATTTTTTTTATATAAAACGGACTCTAAAATTATTATAGGTCTATAATTTTTCAGGAAGTTAACTATGAATTGCGGTATGCCATCTTGGTTGGACCCTGGGTAGTTTTTGGAGCTAGTCGCGATATGGCTTTAAGGACTTCTAATCGGATATGTGTGTGATATTGACATTAAAAACAATATTTGCGTTTATGCTCGACGAAACACAGGCCTCGTCCACATTCAGCGATGAAGTATTCACCATGAAGACGCATAGAGGTCCATTCGATCTAAGTAATATTACTGGTGATCCCGTGGAACCATAGTTGAACGCAACCAGCAACAAGATAGTAGGCTATTTACCTCTTACAAAAATATATGTATGTATGTTAAAATGTATGATCTCTATCAATACGCTGATATCACCACGAGGTGGTTTGATTTTTTATAATCTTCAGTATTACAAAAGAATAGAAGATTTCTTGAATATAATAGAATAATTTCATTGAGTAAACCGTGTTTTTTTGTTTTTTTAATACCACTTAGGTGGCAGACAAGCACACGGCCCACCTGATGGAAAATGGTTACCGTGGACGTATACAACACCAGAGGTGTTACACTCGCGCTGCCGACCCTGAAGAAACCTTCTAACGCCCTTTTTGAAGAACCCCATATTGTAGTCGCTTGGGAAAACCACAGCAGGAAGTTCATTCCACAACCTGAGCGTGCGTGGGATGAAGTTCCTTTCAAACCGTACGGTGCGCACTGTTTCCGGTCGCAATGTGTGAGGATGAATTCCCTGCCTATGGCGAGCGGTGTGATGATAGAATGTTGCTGTGGGCATCATGTCAAACAATTCATCTGAGCACAGGCCATTGTATATAGGCGGTAGAACACACACAGAGAGGCAGAACTCAATTTGGGTGAACGGGCTTTTTCTTCATCCCAACGTTAATCCCGGTCGCATCCGAAGCTTTTACCTCGGAGCCCGAAGTCCGCATTTTCTAGTCTAACTGCATGTTTGAACTTTCTGTGAAGCGACTGCCATCTGACCTCCACTACACCACCATTGTTGAAATTTTCAGGGATCCAGCTACCCGTAACGACTGCCATAAATGTGCGTAAATCAGCCTTAGTGTGACCAGAATTTGGCAGACTGCAGGACAACCACCACTAAATTATTTGTGCTAAAATATTACGTAATACTTCTCAAGTCTGAGTGCTAGAACTTTAGTGATAATATATTTTTTCTAGCGCTTCTGTACCAAAGTTTAAATGTAAAAAATCCTAATTTATTCACAAGGAGTTTCTCCCTTGCAAGCGGTTGCCCTAAATTAGTCTGTGTAGGAATATTTATACGGTTTAATTGTACAGCTAGACGTTACGGAGATTAAGTCTTAATGAAGATGGATTAAGTTAATAACTTAATACGTTGTGTTTTGTTGACATTCAGTTTATGCTAATGTTAAGGCAATTTAGGATGTTTATCACGTATTAGTTTCTAAGAGGTCAAAGCGAATAACTGGCAGCTCGTGTACATAACAAGCAAGGAAAACACTCAAGTGCCTCCTTAACCCCTACCTCCTTTTCTATGTTGGTTGGGGACCACCCACTGGATATCAGTATAAGAGTACGGCTTGGTATAACATACTCTGTGAAAGAACATGTTTTATCTCATAGAATATGATAAAATAAACTTCACAATACAAGCACCAATTAGAAATTTATAAATCATTTTTACTAATCTTTGATTAATCCACTTCTCTAGTTCTTATTTTCCAAATAAAAAGAAGCAAATTCGATCTATTCCGATCCAGTACCATTTTTCTCATACCACGTGATATTTCTTTTAATCATATTGATATTCTATTTCGAACGAATAGGTACCACTGATAAAACTAATACCAAAACGAGTTTGTTGCAGAATTAGGTACGGATAGCAAAAAGAATAACTATTGCTTGGATGGTTTGTGACTGAACTAAGTTAGTGCATTACAAAGTTAAGCAATACTAGTTAAGTTCGGTTGGTTTAAATGGCTTAATATTAGTTAAGAGTTATCACGCATCCCAAGACTGACCTGCCCCTCTAGACAAGTTGCAATTCGTTGGCCGTCATTTGATGGAATAGAATGACGAATGTATGGGATTTGACACATTTGACATGCGTTAACGACTGTCATAAACGTCAAGAGGGGCTGGCTAGTATTGCTTAACTACTACGACTTGCTAACCTAACCACGAGCCTATCTTTTCTGCTGACGGTATTTTGCTATTCATTCGTAATAGATTATTATTATTAAATGAATAGTTTCAAAAATGGTATTCCTTTGGAACAGAATATGAATATGATAAAAATTTGGTACCAATTCAGAGTATGATCCATCTCTATACTAAAATATCGAAATTTTGGAACAAACTTATAATGAGAACAGAGTTAGAATGTTTACCAGTTTTCAAGGTCTCTTAAAATTTATTTCTACCATCAAATGAAACGGCAAACATGGTCAGTATAATTGATAGCTAGTCTCTTACTTTTACTACACGCTTAGTATTTCTCAGACATCTCTATTTTTGCTCACGGTGAGGTTTTTATTATTATTACTACTCTAGAATATACCTACTAATTTTGTGGTAAGTTAATGTGACTGTAATGCAAAAGTTACTGCTCAATTTATACACATACATACACGTAGGTAAGTCCTACAACCTACTTCAACATTGAGGAAGTGTGTAAAATGTGCTCTGTATAATTTTATGAACTAAATAATTTTACACCTAAGTGTGTTTTAAACCTTATCATAATTTTCCTGCAAGGAGAACGTTGACATAAACCAGGTATAATATTTCCGTGGCATAAGTAATAAGGATTTTAACATACATATTTCAAAGTCAAGACGGGGTATAAGTACTTCAGTAGGTACTCCTTCAATTAATTCTTTCAAGCCAGCAGAAAACACTCAACAAATTATTCGTTATTATATATATACTAGCTGTTGCCCGCGGCTCCGCCCGCGTGGATGTCGATTATCGCTTTCCCGCTTTTCTGTTGAAATTTTTCCTGAATTTTCTTTGCTATAAACCTCACGGAGCCCAAGACCTTTCCAACGAATGCAAAACCGTGGAATTCGGTTCGTGCGTTCTGGAGTTATAGCGTCAGGAAGGAAAACCCGACTTATTTTTATATAGTAGATATATATCACCACCAACTAGCTTAATCAGCCTTAATGGAACATAAACTGCCTAGGCAGTTAACTAAACGGCGCCATTCAATTAACGGCCTGGATGGTGTTCAGCCATTTAATTAAACGGCTAGGCAAATAGCTTGGATCGATGACGTTTAACTACTTGCCTAGCCATTTAATACCAGTTAGAAAAATGACTTATTTCTGCATGGTTATAAAAAAAATAACCACGAAGGCTTAATGCGGGAGCTAAGCTCCGCTCCGCTCCCGCATTAGCCTTCTAACCTAACCTAACCAAGTCGGATTGCGCAGCCATCACAGTAAACCTAATTTTCTATGAATACACCTTTGTCTACCCCCTCGGGTATTTACAGGTGTAAGTATATGTATGTATGTATGTATGTTTGTAATTTTTTATGTTATTTGGAGGTAGTGCCCCATCTTACGATTGGCCTAAGCATAAGCCAGCCAGGTTATTAAATGATGTAATAATTGGTGGCGACATTTAGATACCTACAAAGAGTACGTTCGGTATATTACAGTATACTAACTGTTGCCCGCCGCCCCGCCCGCGTGGAATTCGGATTCCGTTCCAACCTTTTTTTCCGTGCAATAGTTCCCTCGGATTCCATCCCCTTTTTTTTCTTTTTTTTTTACGTGCGGGAAATCCCCACGGATACCCACCCCTCCGGAGCCGGAGATATATATTCTAGAGTAGGAACAATCTGGCCTCCAGGGTGTCCGCCCACACGGGGCACCCGTATAGGGCCATGGACCGCACGACACCCGCGTAGAGTCACCTGCAGGAGGCCTCTGGGCCCTTCAAGTTGGGCAACAACCGGCCAAGGCATTCGCCGTGAACACCAACTTGGGGCGCAGACTTCGGAAGTGCTGTCCGAAGTCCCATCGACCGTCAAGCCCCAGGTATTATACATGGCCTCGGACTTGTGCAGAGCCACCTCGAGACCCAGCCGCCGGATCCTGTCGACGAGCCCTAGGCATACTCGCATCGCAGACCCGTGTCATGGCCTCCCGGAACCACGCCGCTTCATCGTTTATGTCGACAGGCCTGTCCGGCGCAATGGCCCAGGCCTGTACGATGGCGGCCTCCAGGAGGTCCTCCCGATTCAATCGCCCCAACACCCAGCGCGACTCGCGTTGGGCCGAAATGACTGGCGCATCGCTGGGGGAGGGGGATTCCATCCCCATCGGTATTTGTTTATGTCGGAATCGAAACGACTGAAATCGCATAGCGTCGCTAGTCTTCAGATGAATGCCTAGAGCATATTTCGTACACCCCGGCTGACGCTGAGTCATCTACGGTTTTAAGATGACCCTCTCAGAAGTAGGATGCATGGTGTACCTATTGAACATCGAAGCCGGATGTGATGGGAGGGTGGCCACACCTGTAACCATCACGCCTGTACTTGGCGACCAGTCCACCTATTGCCTACTCTCCACTGTGCCCTCCGGTGGTCAAAGGGACATGTGGGAAAACTCCAAGCAGCCCTATACAGGGCCGCTTCTGTTGCGGCCGCTGGTATTTACCGTAGGTGGCAGCGCCTGCCCTAGGTGAGAGGCGCTGCCGCCTTCATTGCCCAGGGTGTTCTTTCAGCATTGCTTTAATTCAATCCCCTACTTTGCACTAACATAATGTTTTACAAGTGAAATAAAACTATATTTCATGAACTTTATCGCAGTTTACTTTGTACGTTTTTACGATGATCCCAACGTTTCAGTGATGTTTAAGCAGTTGTGCATGTTGTGCAGATTCGCGTAAACTGCCTACTTGTCATTTGTGATTTCTGCATTTTATAAGAATGAACGATCAGTATTCTCCACCCAATAAATTCTAAAGTGATCACTTCCAGCATTTACGCTCGAATTCAATTCGTTTGACACTCGATATTGAGTGTCAAGATCCAAATATTGCGACAAAAATACAGGATAATTAATTAACTTTCGAGAAAGTTAGTCGAAAGTATGTCAAAGATGGCCAAGATATCAAAGGAAATGAAATATTTTCAAAGGTTATTGATTTTATTGACTACTTGGAAATAAAATAAAAAATAAAGCTTAATGTGGCAAAGATCGAGGAACACGGTCTTGATCCTCTATAAATTTCATATCTCATTACAGTGTCAATGACCAGGTTGAGTCCTTTCATTCGCGTTCGTAACTGATCTTCCATAATCAGTCACGAAAGAAGAATTAAATTGTCGTTTTCCTAACTGGGTAATTTCACGCATGCCTAATTTTTTGCTAATTTCGGTGTGATGTTGCACTTTCGGTGGAAGGTCTGGTCTGCAAAGCAGTTTTTTTGTTTCCTTCTAAATATCTAGAATACTAATGTGTTCTAAAACAACATCATTAAATTGTTTCATCGGAAAACCTATGATTGAAAAATAGCACCGAAATTAGCAAAAAATTAGGCATGCGTGAAATTACCCAACTGAGTTTCACAATCCGCTATAAAAAAGATTTTAATATTCAATTTTCTCCACTTAGCGCACGGACCACGTTAAGTGGGATCTGTACTGCAACTATCAGGTGACGAAGTTTGCGACATCAAAGCACAGAAGATTAAATAAAAGATTACTTATCAAGTAATTTTTCGCTTCTCATGCTCTTAAAATGTTACTTTAGTTTCTGCATATCGGGACTAAAGATCCTTATTTCTTTTTTTTTTATTTACTTTGAAAACTCCTAAACATCCAATCAAGGTGTTTGTGAATGGGTGGATTATCACCTTTTTAGTGATTGTGTATAGAAATAACCTCAAAATGACATTTGAAAAAATCAAAAAACCCATTTAATTTCGTGAAACACGATTAATGATATTAATTTAATTAATTATTATGTAAGTATTAGGGATTAATTCATTTTATTATGCATTTCCAATTAGTTTTAAATTAATTTCATGTTTGAATCTGTTGGCTAAATATGCAAGCATATAAGGCGTACATCACTTAACAAAAAAAAACCGCGGGGTAAATTTCTTTGCAATTTGAATTTTGAAAAGAACTTTTCTTAGGTTAGATTAATTAACGATTAATACGTAATTTTAAGAAACTTTGTTATTTTAAATATTATAATTTTGTATAGAACGTCGTTTTTTTTCCTCGCATTCAAAGTGAAAAGTAGACTGTTTAACGTGGGCCTAAACAACAATAATGACACTCGAACTATTAGCCACCCTCGCTTCACTCGGGTTAAGCTAAAACTTCTCGTGTCATTATGGCTTGTTTCAGTCATTTGTTGAACAATCTTCTATTTCACTTCTGTCGGCACTCTCGAAGTGCCACTGTTTTACTTTACAAAATCTAAACCGCATTCTAAATCTTATTCAGTGAAGTAATTTGTGAAGTAACTTCCTCAAAGTATTCGAAGTAAGCGAACTCATATTGGGAAAATTGGATTTCATAGTTTAGGTACAATTCAGTAGAAGTAAAAAGATCAGATCTGCTCGGTTTCGTTCTCCATTTATGAGGCACATGGACAAGTGTTGATACCAATAGTTTATTAGCTTATTCTTAAAGTTCAAAATACAATGAATAAAAATTCATTACTCACATACATAATTTGTTCTTCACTCTTCATACAAGATAGAATTTTTACAGTAAGTATCTGTCTTTACCGTAGAGGGCTTTTTCTAAGGAAGTCGTGGAAGCATGAAGAGGTTTAAAAATATATCTGATTCGGGCTTGAACTTTTCTCAAATTTATATCGAGACACAGTGCTGCAATACGGCACAAATAAATTCAAACGAAACACTGGAACTCGTTTTTCATTTCACCCGAGTGTTTCAAATGGCTAAATTTAGTCGAGTATTAACGCCATAACGTTTGGCCCAATTTTTGAAAAATGTGGTGTCAGGGTCGCCTGAATAGGAAAATGTTTATTATTTGTATGGTATGGTATCACGGGCTGGTATCCGCAACTCCACGGCAAGGCGCGGTTTTTGCATGTTTAGAGTTGTATAGAAACAAAAATGTACAGAACAAACATTGTTTCTTTATAATAGCACCGCAAGTAGAGAAACGTTTTTAATCCACCGTCATTTATAGTCATAAAGAAACTATTTATAGGACACTAAAAGACTTTTTATATCTATCATAATGTGGTGGTAATTATCCGTTATACTCCTTGACTTCTTTTTATTCATGAAACTAAAAACTGCAGATACAAAGTAGGTACTTATTCTCAAAGTGAATACTAAAAAGGTCTACGACAATATCTCTGACAATGTATCCTAACTTTTATAAATTCGGCACACAAAGAATTTAATAAACAAACACATTCACTCCTACAAATATCTGAAGGGGTAGGCAGAGGTATTTGAACACCTACACTTCACCTACTGTCCCATGTATTATACCTACTTAGTGAACTAGACATAGAACGCTTGTTGGGCAGTACTGCCTCTTCAACTTATCGCTCGATCTCCCAAACTCTTAGTTATGCCTAGGTCAGTTCGTCAACATTTATAGACATAGACTGTAGTGTTAAAGTGCAAATAGACGGCAGCATAAAGTGCGCAAACTTCTCAAACCGGTTCCCTATGTCAATACTGCTATGTTAATAAATTCTCGCCCCTCCAGTAATTTGAACGAAGAGGCTATTGAATCTATTTTCATTCTCTTCATTTTTACGTAAGTACTTGATCTTAACATTTAACAGAATTAGCAATTTAGGTAATGTGTTTCGATTTTGAAATACTCGAGCCATGAATTTATACTAGGTGTAAATCAGACTTAATAATGACAATCGTGCGATATTTATACCGTATTTCACCAGTGAAAATTGATTGAACTAAATTACATCCATACAATTATCTCTTGCAATCTAATGTTGGTATACAAAAAGAGCTATCTATCTAACTATCTATCTAAACTGAATTTTCACCTTATTTTCACATTTTATTCATTAATTTCTTTGGGTAAAGTAAGGTGACAGTTTAAATTCATTTAAAAAACTTCTATACCATCGGTGTGTTGACATATTTAAATCTGTTAATACATTTATTATTTAAGTTGCTCCAAAAACTTTACAAATCTTCTGAAAAACAAACACCAAAATTGCCACCTAACCCTAATGTTCCATTAAAAATTTGGTTGCGTTTCGTGCTGCCACACAAGAAGGCATTCATTGGATGAGGTTATTACGGCCAGTCTTAGAACTAAGACTCTAGGACACCAAAGTAAAAGGGGCTTGGCGTTGTAAAAGCAATAAGAGTTACTCATAATACTGGTTTCACTTACATTATTATTACCTTTTTTTCTACGAATTCGGGTTGACTGCCAGACTACGAAACTGCCGTGGAAAAATACTAGCATTGGCTTTATCGAAGTTCTATAATTAGAACGTCGGAATTGTTAGCGCTCCAATTACTCGTTACGAATGAAACAGATATTCGTGTGACAACCGGGACCGACTGCAGATTAATATGCTCTCTGAAGAGTACGGAAATTGTAGGTAGGTATCACCTAGTTTAGTGCAACATACTGAACGAAAATACTTTCATGTGACGTTGACAAACTACCTCTCTGAACCCTCTCAGGGGTTTATGTCCATAGGTATAGGCCGATAGGTAAATATTTGTGACTTATTTTCATTGCTTATTTTACTTTATAACGTATTACCTACTTATAAAGTAAAATATTTACTCTAATAAATAAATATGTATCTACACTATCATAAATGAAAAGGCAGTTCTGTTTCTCAATAACTGAAATATTATTAATAGATTCGTTCTACGTATTTTTTTTTTATAAATTGTATTAGTTTTATATGTAATAGGCATTAGTAATTAGATAAAGGCATAGACAAAATACGCCTCATTTTCAATTCCTTATTAATGGAGTGCAATAAATTTTCTATTTATTATTTCTAAGACATAGTCAAAACAATAATAACTAATTTTCTTTCTACCAAAATTTCATTTGATGGAAAATCATGATTCGATGTCCAATATATAATCTAACCTGATTAGACCCAATGATCAATTACTTTTTCTGAGAATGCGAATAACCGTGTTCGACGGAATATTAACGATCCTTTGACTCAAATACGCCTCGATATGAAACGTACAAAATATACGAGAAGTTTTTTGCTGTAGATTAGGAACTATGCCCCTGTCGTAATTAATCTTCCTCTTTGTTCACCCACCGATGAGAAGAAAGACTGAACGTAAACAGAATTTTGTGACCTTTGGTCAAAACAATACAAAGTTACAAACTTTGTCTCAAGAATTTCGAACATTTTAATGAAAATGAAGACTTTGGCGTTCTTACTTTTAGCAAAGCTAAAGACATTTTAAAATTCCATTGTCGATATAAAGGACTTATGCGTGGGATATATGATTATTGCGTTAAAAGCGTGTGAAAGCGTCTGTGAATAATTTAAAATCTAAAGCAGCCCTTCACAGATCTGTGATCAAAGTTATATGGCTTTTTGTCCTTAGCATTGCTACTGACAATATTGTTTATGAGCAGGTATAAAAACTAAGGACTCTAATAGTAATTTGGTTCTGTTAAAATCAGGTTAAAAACTTAGCTTAAGGCCCGGTTGTAGTGCAACGTGCAACGTTCGCACGATGGCCGAGAAAGTTTGAATGCACCGATTTAGAGGACTCATATGATATCTCAAGTTTTTTGAAAAAAAAAAACATAATATCTCCGTGATAAAATTTAACCATACCAGTCTTTATTCTCTGTTTTTTAATACCAACTTTGACATTATTTGATAATGGCGTTTTAGTTTAAAAGGTTTTTGAAATAGTGATTTGGGAGTATTTTAGAGCCAAGTTTGACGCTAATTTCTATCGAGGCAAATATTAGATATGAATCGTGTTTCTGCTTTTACACGTCCCTAGATGGTTTAGCCTACTTTATGAATATAATTTTTAATTGCCGCAATTTGGTGTATTACTTGATGATAAATGTGTTTAAAATTTTTAAAAATACTGCAACTCGCTCTTTAAAGACGATTTGTAGAAAATTGATGAATTCATAACTTCAGTCTCAGTTGCTACTCAAATGTAAACCTGATGTCACGAGGTCTTCCTCAACGATGTAGATATTGGGATTATTTAAAATATTGTTTACATAAGTAATCATTAGGTATCTTAGGCACCTACTTATATATTATAAATAGATACATACCTAATACAGCATGTGTTACTTCATTGTGTTACTTCTTGGGGGGGGAAGTTGCTCGCGTCCGTAGGATTACCACCTTTTTAGGCTTACCCTACACGTCCTCCCCGGGTGGTGCCAAACGAGCAACAGATGACCCCATTGCACGGGGGGGTCGCAGGATGGCGGGCCTGCAAGGCCCGCGCGGAGGGGGTTCTCAAGGGAATCCCTCCAAGCCCTACTCAGGGTTCCTCTCCAAGAAAAGGCAAGGGGAACCGAGCCAGACTCAACCCCAGGGACCGTCAGCCGCAGTGGCAACGACTGCACCCCAAGGAGGAACCGGCTCGAGGGCCCCTAAAGTAAAAAGGCAGAGCACTGACCCTGACGAGCGGACGCAGCAACGTCCACCGAAAAGGCCCAGGACCGCGAGGAACGAGGAGACGCAGAGACCCAAACCGGGTCAAAGCGAATTCTCGGTCATAATCCAGCGGGAGGACGGGGTTGCGGTGGACGAGGCTGCCGCAGCCGAAATCAGGAAGAGGCTCATAGCCCACATAGGAAAGGCCATAGACGAGGCCCCGGACGACGACTCCGAGGATCAAGGCCGCAGCCTGGCATTTGATGCCTCGGAGTTGGTGTCGGAAGGATACTTCCTTGTGACACCAACAACCGAGGAGGCGATGAACTGGCTGCTCGGCTGCGACTTCGGAGTTCTCAATGGAGTGGCCCTAAGACCCAGAAGACTGGCAAAGTACCGTGCGACGATCTGGATCCCAGGCAGCCCCGAAGAAACGGACGAGCTGAAATACCTGAGATTCCAGAATCGCTACAGGGAAGGGGTGCGGTTTCGTGAGTGGACCCTCATACGCAGGGAAGTACTCCCCCTGGGGGTACGACTTGTGATGGGAGTCCCTCAGGAAGACGCAACCCAAGAGGTTATCTGGTTGCACTACCAAGCAACCAGAATCTATGCCAGGTTGCAAGGAAAAACATCTGTTGAGCCGGAGGCCAACAGATGTATATGCCAGGACATATGCCCACAGCACCATACCACAAAAACACCAGGAGCGGTGCCGACCGACCATCCCGCCGTAGAAAGCGGACCAAGTCGGCCGAGCACAACTCCCAACAGCACACAACAGGCGCAAAACACAAAAGGGTCAAGGCCCGAAGGCGGGGGAGCCGGAGCGCAGGCGGGTACACCGCAGGGTGTCCCCACTGAATGTCGCAGTCCCCGCCAACAGGCCAACAACCCGCAACACCACAACACAACACACCCCCCCCCCTATAACGCGGAAGGACTTAACACCCCCACCAAGCGTTGCATCACTGCAACCGCGCTGGAAAGGGGTGCCTGAAGCGGAAAAGCAATAGGGAGGGAACACAAACACTAACACACACACACACACACACACACACAAACACAAACAAATGAACACAAACAGCAACACACCACAAAAACACACAAAAATAAAAATAGTCCAAGTAAATCTCCATCACTGCCACGATGCTATGAATGAGCTGTGTAGATATGTGGTGGAGAAGAAAATCGACATCGCTCTGCTGCAAGAACCACACGTCTATAACGGACGTGTGACAGGGTTGAGCTCCCTCGGAGGAGACATCATCTACCACGAAGATGGTGAGTCGACACCAAGGGCATGCATATATGCCAGCAGCAGAGCAAGGACATTAGAACTAATAAAAGCAGACTGTTACAGAGATTTAGCCAGCATTGCGGTGACACTACATGCAGAATCTGGCAACAAAGTAAGGGCGCTTATAGTCTCCGCGTATCTGCCCAGCGAGAGAGACTTCGAGCCACCATCCCAGGAAATGGAGGACATAATAAGAAAATATCAAGGTAAGAATATTCCAATTATTTTAGGTTGTGACGCCAACGCCCATAATGTGGTATGGGGCAGCACAAACTGTAATAAAAAAGGTGACTTACTTTTAGATTTCATCAGCAGCACAGGAATGGAGATACTAAACGTGGGCAACACACCTACGTTTGTCACCAAAGCAAGAAGGGAAGTACTGGATATCACCATCGCAACGAACGAGATAAGCCGGTACATCAAAGATTGGAAGATAGACGAAAGTGATTCGATGTCAGACCACCGACGGGTCACCTTCGCTATCGAAGCAAGAACAGAAAAGATACTAATAAGAAACGCGAGGAAAACAAACTGGGCAACATACGAGCAAAACATAAAGCAATGGAGCCCAGGCGACGGAACCTCATTAAAAGACACGATAGAAATAGAAAAAGAAGCCAACAGACTGGATAAAGCTCTCAGAGAAGCATATCATAAGGCATGCCCACTCAAAGAGATAAAACCAGGCAAAGGACAACCCTGGTGGACGAAAGCACTGGGGAAACAAAGGAAAAAAACACGAAAGGCACTCAGAAACGCTCTAAACAAAAACGATGATGAGAGCTGGCGTGAGTACAGAGCGCAGAGAAATATATATAAGAATGAATGTAGAAGGGAGAACAGAAGCTGGAAGGCGTTCTGCGTAGGGGTTGAAAAACAACCCGAAGCAGCGCGACTAGTGAAAACATTCTCCAAAGTGAATACAAGCAAACTAGGCAGTATAAAGAAAGGAGAAGAGCTACTAACAAACCCAAAGGATATCCTTAAGGTAATGTTGGAAACACACTTCCCCGAATGCGAAGAATACAAAGAGAACGACACGCCAATGGACCCAACACCCATCGAGTGCCTGGATTCAAAGGCAGTCATCACAGAGGATCATTTACGGTGGAGTATACACTCGTTTCAGCCATACAAGGCGGCTGGACCGGACGAAATCTTCCCGAAAATGTTACAAGTAGCAAGCAAGTATATGGGTAACGATATTCTGATTCTCTACAACAGTAGCATAAGGGCCGGCTATATCCCAAGCAAATGGAAGGAGGTAAGGTCAGTCTTTATCCCGAAACCAGGGAAAACAACATACCAAGAGGCCAAGGCATTCAGATGCATAAGTCTCTCATCCTTCCTTCTTAAGACACTAGAGAAAATAATCGACAGAATAATAAGAGAACAGATAGATAAAAATGGAATCCCCCTCCACAAAAACCAACATGCCTACATGGAGGGGAAATCCACTGAAACGGCCCTCCACAATCTTGTAACAAGAGTCCAGAGGTCCATAGATGACAGAGGATACGCACTGGGATGCTTCTTCGATGTAGAGGGTGCTTTTGACAGAGCCACCCCGGACTCAATAGAAGACGCCCTGGATCGTGACGGAATAGACTCAGATCTATCAGTATGGGTGAAAAACATGCTCAAACACCGACTGATAAAGGCAGAATTAGCAGGAACGACCCACACCGTGGTAGCAAGAAGGGGATTCCCTCAGGGAGGATGTCTCTCGCCCCTATTGTGGTGTCTACTAATAGATGAATTAGTAAATAAAATAAATAGGATGCATATATACACCCAGGTGTACTCGGACGACGGGGTGCTCCTGATCACAGGCAAAGTCCTCAGCGTCATGTGCAATATCATGAACAGAGGCCTGAAGGAGACACTAGAATGGTGCAGGAGTAAAGGCCTGAACCTCAACCCTGACAAAACCAAAATAGTCCTATTCACCAAGAAAATAAAGATAGGCAGAACTGCACCAGTGCACCTAGAAAACCAAATCCTGGAAACAGTGAAAGAGGTTAGATACCTGGGTGTATCACTGGACAACAAACTCGCCTTCAAGACCCATATAAGTAACACATGCGCCAAAGCTAGAATGGCTATGATGCAATGTAAAAGTGCAATAGGAAGAACCTGGGGAATGAAACCAGCGATAGTGCTCTGGATTTACAAAACAATAATCCTACCCAGAATCTTACATGGTGCCTTAGTATGGTGGCACAAAGCCATAATAAAGACCAATAAATCGGAACTAGAGAAAGTCCAAAGACTAGCAACCATAATGACTACGGGCGCGATGAGGACAACACCCACAACCGCGCTCGAAATCATACTGGGACTTAACCCCTTGGACCTAGAAATAAAGAAGAAAGCAATTGAACAATGGTTCAAACTTAGAAGCACTGGCCAGTGGATCGGAACCTTTATGGACAAAGGCCACACCAGCATTAGTAAAAACTACGAAGAGAAAATGTCGATGATCATCTGCAATAACGATCTGATAAGAAAGGAGAGAATCTTCGACAAAAAATACAGAATACACATAGGTTCAAGAGACGACTGGAAAACAGACACTGGTGGCACCGTATGCTACACAGACGGCTCCAGGAAAGAATCCACGAGACTCTCCGGATCCGGAATACACATAAAGTGCGAAGACGGATCGGAGCTAAACAGAGCTATACCTCTAGGAAAATTTGCCAGCGTATTCCAAACGGAAGTATACGCCATTAAAAGTTGCGCCGAGATGGTCAACCACCTGAACATTACAGGAAGAGTGACAATCTACAGCGACAGCCAGGCGGCGCTCAAGGCTCTAAGCAAAGTAGAGACAACATCAGCAATCGTGAAGGAATGTAAGGAGTCCCTAGAGAATCTGGCTAACAAAGCTGAACTGACCATCGCGTGGGTTCCCGGACATAAGGGAATCACGGGTAATGAGAGGGCCGACGAACTAGCCAGAGAAGGAGCAGAAGAAAACTTGGTGGGGCCCGAACCCGGGCTGCCAATATCGCATAAGATCACCAAGGGAGTAATCAGCTGTAGTATCACAGCCGAAACTAACAGAAGATGGAGATCCAAGACCGGAATGAGACAGTCCAAGATCTTCATAAAAGGCATCGACAAGAAAAAGACAAGCCAACTCACCAAACTTTCAAGAGGAGATATGAGGCTTGTCATAGAGATAATAACAGGGCACAGCAGACTAAACAGACACTTAACAGTTATAGGTGTGAAGACCGACCCCATCTGCCCGGAGTGCATGGAGAGCAAGGAGACCAGCCTCCACCTACTGGCAGAGTGCCCCATGTACTCCCTGATCAGATGGAATCTCCTGGGAACGGACACACTGGACACAGAGAAGCTACGAGATCTGAAGGTGGAACGGATCGCGAGCTTCTGCAAGGAAACAAAGAGGTTTGAAGGGGCGCCGTAGGAGCTGGGAAAACCAAACTCTCCCTCAGGGGAGGGTCGGGGAAATGGACGAAATGGCCCGTAGAAGCCGCGGATGGATCGTCCGTCCGGCCATCCGGCGTCCCCAAATTGAAATAATAATAATAATACTTCATTGTCATGTTATCAGTGGCGAAGAGTGAAAATTTTCACGAGCCAAGATGGAAATGTTGGAGTATAAAATATAAACATCTGTACCACGGCTTCCCTTTGCAGAGCAAGCCCGCAAGAATTGTGTTGTAGGCCATTGCAAGTTATGTAATATGTACAGTCAGCATCAGATCAGAACAAAGTACGATCTTATTGCCTTAGAGTATGATCTTATTGCCTTAATTACCCCTTTTCCTGTTGACTTAATGGTCTGATACACACCTTCAGTTCAGAGAATAATACAATTCAAATCAATAAAACAGTTTGAAAATCAATAAAACAGTTTGATTTGCTGTTGATACCAGAGTTTTTGGATTATTTGGAGATTTTGTAGTCAAACTATTTCTGTGGCTAGGGTATTTGACAAATTTTGGAAAACCATTTTAAATTATTCCTTAGCATATAATATGCACACTATATCGATATTTCAAAAAAATATCAACGGATTTTAACAAAAAATCGATGTTAAAGTTTAAATTTTCAAACACGCGCGAAAAACGCTGTCACCTTGTATGGAGCCGATTACGTGACATCACACATTTTATACATATAGCCATGAAAGCAGTGAAGTCAAAGTAAATAATATAGTTTTTCTTCAAACTTTGTGAATAAAATGGTGTGTAGTTGCACAATGTACAAATACGTCTATAAATAATCCACAAAAACTCTTTGTTTCTGTTCTGTTCTGTTCTGTCACAAAGCCGTGTTTACTTGCGTGTGACGTCAGCAGTGCTGTGATCGATCACAGAGCGTTTTCGTCACAGATAAACATTCGAAAAAATATTAGATATTTTTAAGCGAAATTCTCAAAAAATATGCTTATTTTAGTTTAATTTATAGTTTTAAATGTCTTTTTACGCTATTATCTGATAGGATGACCATTATTTGTAGTATTTTTTTAATGTTGTCAAATACCCCATTATGACCTACCAACGGAATCGAATAAAGGAGAAAAAATTGAATCGGCGGGGTTTGAACCCGCGATCTTTGCCTTACAAGGCTCTGACCACCAAGCCACCAGACTCCGCCCCAACCAATTAAAATTTCTTTTTCTATATCTGTCTTTGGGGCGCCTACCGACTTTCTTACGAACTATCGGAACCAATGAATGATTTCTCAATCATTTTTAAACATAGATTTTTGACTACTCCGCCCATATAATTTGAATCAAATTTTTAAACATTTATCATGCTAAATATTTAAATCGAATAAGGGAGAAAAAATTGAATCGGTATAGGCGGGGTTTGAACCCGCAATCTTTGCCTTACAAGGGCAATGCTTAGACCACTAAGCTCCCAGACCTCGCCCTAACCAATTCAAATTTCTCCTTCTATATCTGTCTTTGGGGCGACAGTGGAGCGCCTACCGACTTTCTTACAAACTATCGGAACCAATGTATGATTTTTTTTTCTCCTTTATTCGATTTAAATATTTAACATGAAAATTGCTTAAAAAATTGATTCACAAAATTTACCAACGGCATCATTATAATAGCCTGAATAGCCATTAACTTATAGGTAGGTATTCAATACAAAAAGGCGTCGCCGTCACCGTCGGAACAAAAGAACAATTGCTAGTGAAATATAGTAAAATCCAAGTTGAAAGAACGAATAGTAGAAATGGTTTTTAAACACGTTAATTGATATTAATTGTTAACATAAATACGTCACGTTTCACTAATGATGAATGATTGTTGCCATAATGGCTTGAATTATTAAATATAATGCCGTGATCGCTTAACTTTTACCTACATAATATTTGCCGTAATAAATTTTCACAAGTAGCTAGGTAATTTTCACATTTCATACTAATTAAAGAATTAACAATAAAACATTGGTGTATAATAATCTCATAGTTTTGTTATAGGTATATTGGAAATACTTAACTGGTTTAAGTTAAGAATTATACCTATTTCTTATTTCGAATTCGAATTTGCTAGAAATCGGATACTGCACATTTCAATAAAATACTATTTTATTTGTCTGAATTAGTTTCTTCGAGGCAGTGACCCCTAAGTCTTAGATGTGTGCAGCCCCATATTCAGCCACATTGACAGCCGATCTGAACTGATTAATTGTACCAAGTGATGACCATTGTTCTCCATTACCTACTAATTGTACTTTTCGTTGCTCCTGTAGTTTTGAATTTGGCCATTTACGCCTACTTCAAAATTTCACCCAGTATATTCATCGAACGTCTGTGGCTAGATAATTAGGGTAAAACACCCAGTAGACTGCCTTTTAGTGAGTTTTCAAACTCCAATCATTTGTAGTTTAATTATTAAACACTATGCATTAATACAATCACTTTTATCTATCTGAATGGTTTTTTATTAAATTAGCTGAAGACATGCTCAAAATTTTATAATTACGTTAAAATCATTTTAAAAATCAATATCATAAACAAAATATGGCACTTTTCTCCAGTACTCAGCCTTATTTTTCACAAGTCAGCCGTGACTTATCCAGTTGTCAGCCTCTCACTTTTTTTTAAACATTTAAGGCATAAAGCAATTGTAAATTATATACCTATATAAACCATGGTCGTGAGACCATTGTCATGAATGTTAATGACAAACGGAAAGAAATATGTAAATTATGGAGCACTAAAAAAATCGTGCATAAATTGAACTCTAAAATAAGCATCATAAGGTGCCATTTATTTAAACTAATGGCGGGTGACTACTTCATTCGTAGACCCAATAGTCGGCCTCTACATTGTAGGCGGCTGACTACTGAAGCCACGAACAAGCTAGTAGTCAGCCACTTATGGGCAGGCTAGTGGGAATACACAAAAAAATCTAAACCTAGTTATCAGCATGAAATAGATAATTATATCACGAAACAAACACTTTATTTTAAAACAATCCACTATAAAATCAAATAAATAGACACCAAAACTTACCGAAATTTCGAACGCGTTTCCTAATGAAAGAAATAGTGATAGCGACGAATTTAGGCACGTCAGTGGAGGCGCGGCAAATGAACGAGTCTAGCTCGTAAAATTTACATCAGCATCAGGCTATATTAGTCCACTGCTGGACATAGCCCTCCCCCAATGAGCGCCATAGCGCCCTGTCTTCAGCTTGCCGCAATTAAAATTGCTTTTTAAAATTGACTTAGACACTATTAATTCATGTTTACACGTACTGGTCAATGAAGAGACAAGGATTCGTCCAAAAGTTATTCTAAAACAGTGAAGCAACTTAAACACTATTTATTGGCACATAATGTCTGTAAAGGCTGACTACCGGAGCAGGGCTGACAACCGGGTGTTTTACCCTACATGTTCAAAGAATTAATATGCGCTAATACTAATACAGATATGTATAACAGCATCTAAGGCTTGATGGTTTGTTTGTGTGAAACTAATAAACCGATTTTAAAAAATATTTTACTAGTAGAAAGCCATATTATTTGTGAGCTACCATCCAATAGAGTGCAGCAGTAATCATAAATACCATGAACTAAAGTGGTGCAACGTACGGTTCTTATACGAACCGTGCAAGTATGCAAAAGGTGCAGTGGGAACGGCATCATAATTCCATGCAGACAGAGCCGCAGACAATAGCTAGTCACAAAATAAAATGGTGTTAAAAAATTCGTGCATAATAATCGTGACTTCGTGATGCCATAATATTTATAATAGCATCGTAATAAACATTGCACAGCGTAACGACTTTTCCGGTTGCGAATAATATATGAAGTATCACCCAAGAGTAGATAATTTTACCGAAATGAAAGATTGATAATTTACGAGTGATAGCCGTGTGAACGGTGGCAGAGCACAACCCCACGGTCCTCCTGGGAGTCGTAGAAATCAACTAAGAAATTAACTTGGAACGAGAAACGCAATCCAACCCCTGCTTTTAAAACCGCCATCACCGGCCGTTTCGACTAATATTTAATCATTACTTTGGTAAGTAAATGAGTTAGAAGTTCACTTGAAATTAACTTATTGTGAAATAAATGGAAGAGAGAAATCCACCGCCATTAACTTCGTTTTGTGTTGATTAACTACTTTGTTTTAGCATAAACATTTCGTTTTTCTATCTGTACCTAACTAACTATCATTTTTAAGTCTCGTTGGTTAGTTTCGTTGTAAAATGTTTAGAGGAACTATAATAATAATAAATAAATGAAATCAAAATTCTTTATTTTGGATTACTTACCATATTATTTAACCATTATCTATAGTTTTGTTAGTAGATAAGCTTAAAAAATAGTTTAAAAACTAGGTTAGTTACATGATAAAAAATTAAATATAACAACAATGGAACTCGCGTCATCGTAACGTCCGGCACGTCACAACGATACAACGATATATATTCTTAAAATTCTAAATGGGCAGTACATAACACCTATTTGACAAATTGTGATAATTCGCATGTGAAATTCACAAATGAAACCTCTTTGAAGTGAAAAATTCATAAGCGCGTTGAAGACTTCTTTTGTGAATTAAATACTTTTTACCTTTTGCAGGCTGTCTTCAGTTCTGTCGGCACAACCGTAGTGCCCCATTCTTTATAAAATAACTATCTACAGAGTACATAAAATTAACTAGTACGATATCCAAATTCCCTTAGAACTAAGAGAGGAGAGGTGACTGACAACGGGTCCAAGCTATTTAAATTCCTAACGGTTTCTCTTCTGAGATATAATAGCCTTGCGTTAATAGACGCAGAAAGTGGTTAACTGCCTGTCTTAAAACAAAATTACCGATTAAACATTAAGTAATTATGTGTTTACTACCACTTTTTTATACCACTGAGGTAGAAAACTACAACACGATCATTTGATAGTAAGCTAATACCGTGGCCAAGGAACGCTGTCACTTGCGCGCCGATACTTACAATGGGGATAGTAAAGATCAGTAAAATGGAGAAGGAAAAGAAGAATCAAGGTCAAAAGTAGAGTACCTAAGGGTATTCATATAATCACACCTTTATCTCCGGAGGGTTAGGCAAAGGTGAATTATCACCCACATTCGTCCTGGGAAATATTTCCCACCTGCAACAGAAGGCGGAACAGCCTCTAGTTTGTTAGCCAATCAACACTTGTGATTATTTTTATTGTTTCGCAATATATGAGAGGTACTATAATAAATGTCTTGATTATACGGATGGTGCAGCGTTTTAAGTGCACTGCGCGCCATATGTAATAAATTCGACTCTGGGACTGGCACGTTTATTTGAAAGATAAAATATTTAATTTAGAGTCGACATCAGCTTAATTATAAAGTTAAGACTTGAGTCTTGTAATTATAAAAAAATAGACGTTAAATATCTAGGTACGGTGTAAGATGAGATATTAAGACATTAGCGTTAACTACTGACTTATTCTACTTATTAAACAAAGAGTTCACCATTACCAAGACAGAATTTAAAAATAATAGGTTCCAAAGCTCCTTTTTACAATTCGACATTTAGATCTTAATTTGATAAACACCAACCGGGTTACTGAGGCACGGGTGTAGCTTAGTTTCGTATTTTCCACTTCTTATTACTTTGGGAAATGATAGCATTTTCGGTATTTAAGACATTTATTTCAGTAACGGCTTTAAGACTGTGCCATTCATTTTATTTTTCGGTTCGAATAAAATACTAGCACTGCATGCCATCTAAAAATCAGTCTATGGAGAAATAACATAACGGCACTTCGCGTTCGAATTAGAAACTGACTGACTGTGGAAAGACCGCAGATACAATACATACTTAAATAATGTTGTATTTTGATATATAATAGGATTGTCAGGCTTATTATGGGCGAAAAGGCGATAAATAAAAAACAACTGGAACAAGTCAAAGAAGGAATTCCGGGCTCTCGTTTACATTTATAATTTATTTACACCCAAACCAGACAACGCCAATACCTTCTTAAGCTTTTACGCTGCCAAGAGCCACATAAATCTGTCATCTTGCAAAATTCTTCGTTCCTAAATCGATCATAGCTTTATCAAGGGTTGTGCCCTGTAATTTATGGAAAGCTACGGCCGGGTTCAAGATGAGTGGTAGCATTCTATGCTGAACTAAAAGCCAGCTGCTCATCAGCACTTCCGTGTGAAATATTTTTCGCAATTTTCTTTCCGTACAACGTGAAATATTTTTAGCGGTCGCAAAAAGTAGGGACGGGCTGCCAGTTGTTCATAAAGGAAACGTCGAAAATAGGAATGACCTGTAACAAGCCCTGAAACGTTTATTTCCTTTTTCTTTTACCTAGGCTTATTTTAATTCTCAAATAAACTTCTTCAGGTAAGAGATTCGGCATCTAAAGCGTCTGCACAAAACAATAATAATCTAGCGTTATCTATAAAGGTGATACAATCGGGGATATGCCGTCATTGCACACCTCATGGCCCTTATCTGCGCATATTTACAACATTCTCAGTACACAATAGAAAAGGGATATATAGTTAGATGTTTAAAGGACAGGACGAGGAAGGTTTGCGTTATAACTAGCAAAACGTATGAATATAATAGTAGAGAGCTGTGTGAAAGGCGAAGGATAAAACAGCTGTTCACGTTTTCTTTTGTGCGAAGATATTTACATAACCATTTCATACTTCAGTAGGTACTGTGTACGTATGTAAAAAAAAAGAGAGTTTGACAGTCTCACCCAACAAACGGGGATGTGGGTTCTATAGGATTGCTACTGTATTTTTTTAAAGAGAAAAACATGGTTTGGATATGCACTGATTGTATTCAATTTGCCTATTGGATCAAGGACCTCTTAGTTAGCAATCCATGGCATGTCTTAGGGATGTACATAGAAATAACACAATATTAATTTAACATACATGCAATATATCGAAGTATTAAGAAGAAGTTTATAATTTAAACGTTCCGACGTGACGCGAAATGTCAGGTGTTTTGCATATATTATATTATATTTATAGTAATAAATAGCATAGTTTTTATTATTTGCTAAATGTTAAACATAATGAATGAAAAATGTAAAAATTAGTAGTAGTATACAGGGTGGAAAGATAAGTTAGGCCTTGGAGGGAAATTACCATAAAACCTTAAGCTGGCCCATTTTACGTAAAGCTGACATTCTTTTATTTTAAAAAAGAAACAAAACCACATGGTAGATAATAGTACAAAACTGCATTCAATCATTTTCAAAAACTCGCCTGGCTTACCCGAGACTCGAATCAATTTAAACCCAAAAAAATAACATCCTGTACTTTTATAGCATCAATTGATAGTGTCCATCCTAAGGATCAAATCTCTCTAACTAAACTAACTAAATGGTAAAAGTAAAGTAAAGAAAATCCCTGAAATCTAAACTTATAAATTCAATTTGACCAAATGTGGCACATTTAGTCAAGGAGTCATCAGATCCTTATAGCACCTACTAAATGACTGACCTTTGTTTCCGGTTTAGAATGTAACTTTATTGGATACTTACATGAGGTATAGTAATTGAGGGTGCTCGATCAGGAACCAATACCCTGCGCGACCAATGGCGAGAGAATTGCCCTATTGGGTTTCCTTATAACCTGGTAATTGAGACCTAAAAGCGGGGCTATCCGCACGAAAAACGGGACATGTAATTTAAATATGGAATTTTATTGTTAAGACGATATCAGAGGACCTTTGAAATTAAAGTGCTTTATTTTGTGAAATTGAATTTATTAGTTTAGATTTCAGTGATTGCCTTTCATTTATTTTACCATGTTTGTAAGAGAGATTCGATCCGTATAATTGACACTATGTATCGATTTATGCCATAAAAATACAGGATGTTATTTGTGCGGTTTTTAGTCGGTTCGATTACCGGGTATGGCAATCGAGTTTTCGAAAATGTTCTAAAGCAGTTTTGTGTTTGTTTTTTTAATACAGGAAGGTCTCCTTTAAGCAAAATGAGCCAACTTAAGGATTTAATGTAGCTTCCCTACAGGGCCCGACATATATTTCACCCTGTAATAGTATATATATTACGTCTACTAAGGTTGTTTTCCATGATGCAGGATCCTCATATTTTATCACAGACATGCGCATCTTTTGTTTTCCACGGTGCGTGTCAGTCTGTTTAGAAACAACCGATCCAACGCATATCTTCGCTTTGGATTTACTTAGTAACATATATGTGTACATAAATGGCTTTGAATTAGTCTGCGTTTCAAAGACAACCTTCATTCCACGGTACAATGACTGTGGTTTGGGCTTCGTGTAGATCCGTGTCCGTCCGCAGAATCACGTGGTATGTCACCTTAACAAATCTGACGTCCACGATTTAATTGTTAAAATGTTATGAGAATCTCGTTTTAATTTCCTATTATTCAGTTATCTATTATATCTTTTGTAGGTAGAATGTTATGTTTGTTTCATTATCTAGTCTGTTCCCATTCATTGTGTAACTTGTTTCGATTGCGAGAACAAATCAGTAAGTCAGTGGTCATCCGTGGCATAGTGACGTTAATACTTTGGACATTTTGGGTTGTGTGGTTATCTGCCACTTAAGTTTAAAAAATCCATGCTTGGGATAAAAGGTCCTATACGTATATAGGAAACGACGGTCTTTCCTTCCTGTTTAGCAGTCCGACTGTGGAAGTGCCTACAGAATACCGCGGTCATAATAACCTCGTGTTGTGCTCCCGGCGGTAAGTAAGGTACTCGTATCCAGAGCTCACTGGAGAGTTTTTGTGCTGTCAGTGGGTAGACCTAAGGCTTGTTCTGCTTTATCTTCTGCACTGACGGCACAGAAACTCGCTGTTCTACCAGGATCGACAGCCCGAGTGCGACGCCCCTGGTGTTTCACACGTCCATAGACCACGGTAACCACTTTCCATCAGGTGGGCCGTGTGCTTGTCTGCCACCTGAGTGGTATAAAATAATTCAGCTTCAGATCTATGCCTATGTTAAATTCAGGCAGAACCGCTGTTCTATTTTCTTCCTCGAGAACATCTCTAGGTTCTCCCTTTCCAACTACTTATTAATTCATACTTAGCAGTTAGCACCTCATGAAATTCCTCATTATGTGCCATTCCCAGCCGTCACTGCCGCAACACTGTTGGTATAATATTATAAGCACGTATTATCAAAGTCCATTATCTAATTACGTTTAATTGCATAATAATGTCTCATTACCATAAACGAAGCCCACTGGCATCAACTAGAGCGATAAATATTAATAACTAATAAATCAAAATATCCATTTATTTATTTGCATATTCAGGGTGTTCATTATTTAAAAAAGAGAGTCGTAAATTGTGTTGACTTGATTGAAATAAAAACCTATGAATTATTCAAAGCTTTCCATTGCGTTGTTTTTAGCTTTTTAACTTTGTTATATACTTTCCTATTTCATTTCATATCTTCTTATGCCGTCGTACTTAGTTTTGATTATTTTCTATATAATTTAGTCTAAGATCCGAACTAGAAACGACCTTAAACTAACAAGATATCCAGCAGGCTCAGGGTAATTCATTAGAGAATCTTTCTCGCAGCCTCTAAGAACCACGGTTGTCGGCCGCCTGCGTCTGGGTAGGGGTCAGAGGGTCTATGCCCGACTATGACCACCGCTCTATTTTTTTTTTACATTAACAAAAACTGAAAAATCCATGTAATGTTGTTAAAATTAAAGAAATATTATAAACAAAGTATAAATATGTTTTTAACTTTTATGGCACGATCTTGTTAAGTATTAAGAAAGGCTCTACGAAACGAAAAATTTTTACTACAATTATTTAAACATTTTTTTTTACTTACAAGTAAGACGTAAGTTCGAGAAAATTTTGTTAGTTAATAATTGTATAACATATTGAAAAATGTTTTAAGTACAATTTCCAACTGGAAACAATATTTATAGTGTTCAGAACATACCATATTTTTTTCAAATTCAAAGAAATATATTCAATACCTTAAATCAATAAATTTATGTGCCGTACTCGCTTTTGTCGAATGTCGCGCGCAGACCTATTTTCAGCATTAAATTAAAATTATAAATAATGGAGATAGAGTTCTGGGAGTTAAAGTTTTTTATTGGAAATTTCCTCTTCTTTCAGAATATTTTTTGAAATTACTTAAATATTTAATAGTTTATGAAATATTCGGAAAAAAACGAAATGGCATTTTTTTTAAATCTTTAATTGTTTATAACTTTTGCATTTTTTTATGTGCTAATACACGCTTTTGGCACATTTTTCTAGGCGTCATTCCGGATCCAATGAGCTATCGCACATAATTTTAATAGCAGTATCTCTATTTTGTACCATTTTCAACTTGTCGACTAAACTATTGATTAATCTTGTAATCACCCGCAAACATACGAAATCCAGCTAAATCCATTAATAATAATAATAATATCCACAACATTTCACACAACGCTATCTAGACCCATGGTAAGCATAGCTTAACTAGCTTGTGTTATGGAATCTAGAATGCGGATAAACATACTTAGATACGTTTTTTTTTTTGTAAATACATACATATTATACATAGAAACACCCAGACCAATGCAAATATACATATTCATATGCATACAAATATTTGCACTGAGCGGGGATCGAACTCGCGCCTCCTGCGTAGCGGCCGCGTTCACTACCGCCACGCCACGGAGGCAGTCAAACTTAGTTTAACTTAGTCAGAGTAATAGTACCATTTTCAACTTGTCGACTAGACTATTGATTAATCTTGTAATCACCCGCAAACATACGAAATCCAGCTAAATCCATTAGACTTAGTCAGAGTAATGGTTTACGAGGCCCCACCAAATTCATAATGCTGAAATACAATTGCCAAGTTTAGGCTCACATTTAAAAACCAACACAATCAACAGAGAAATTCTTATCTAGGTTGATACTATATACTTAATAACTATAACCACTATTGATACTATATACTTAAAATTATATTTAAGTAGATAAGGCTTTTATTTTATCATAATATTACAATGAATGGATCTAGAAGCTATATTTGAATCTATGAAATGGGCTGGTAGCCTAGTGCTTTAGGTGCGAACGAGAGGTCTTAGGTCGCAACACTATCATTTGCATAAAGTAGTAATTGTAATTAGTTACGACCTTATGCATTAAATAATTACACTACCAGGTACAAACCTATTTAATTAAGTATTACCTTAATAACTAAGAATTGACGGCAAAGCTAGATTTAGAGACACTGACAAAGCTAGACACTGAATGAAACTAGAAATAAAATTTAAACAGCAATAAAGTAAAAATTAAATATCAGATGAATAGTAAATTCGTCAGAAATTAAAGAATTGAGGCACCTAGCAACAAATTTAACGCAAAGGCAGGTTTTTTTTTACGTGCGGGAAATCCCCACGGATACCTCCCCCCCCCTCCCCCCTCCGGAGCCGGAGGGGGAGGTTATGTCGGACTCGAACCGACACGCCGTCTCTGGGTCGTAGTACTAGGCCGAAGGTGAGATTGTCATGCGAGATATCCCTCGCACCCTGGCTGTACCAGGGCCATCCCACTCAGTCTGACCCTCCTCGGGAGGGGGAACCACGCGATCCCCGAATCGCCTCCGGTATGGGGAGGCGCGCAGCGTCCTACGATGCGCGCCGCCGCTGTGGCCTGCTTCTGCCAGGGTGACGGGCGGCCCACCCGTCGCCCTTAGGCCCTGCGCTCATGGGGGGCGGAGGTCGATCTGCGCCCTCAGACGCCTGAGCCGCCTACGAACGCGGGCAACGATGTCCGTGAGTCTGTCTCGCTCATCGCGCCGCGCCCGCTCTGCTGTCTCCTCCACAAGCATGAAGGAGGCGCTGGCCGCCCTCGCATCCGCGCAGCGGACCATCGCCACGAGCAGGGTGGAGAGCGTGAGCACTCTCAACCCAAGGCCGCAACAAGCTCCTGTCTCGGCGTCTGGAAGGCCGGACACCCTCCGCCCCGAGTCCACGCGTCGCAGTGATGGCACTCGGGCGTTGGCTCTATGCCCATCAGATGCAGAAACATGAAACGGAGGTTTTTTGAGCACGTCAAGAGATATATAAACCTTCATAGAAATCCCAGCTAAATGCGGGCTGTTCACCACCGTTCACCGAAATCGCAAACATGATCGACAAAAAATAGAAACTAAAGCTCTGTGAAGCAGTTAGTATTGAAGCGTGTGCAAAATTACCAATGGTCAAGTCCAAACTTCGTCGTAGAAAACCCAGTACGCTTGAGTGCCTATCGTGGTTTCCAAATAGACGAGCTCATTGAAAATTACGACCAACATTTTTCGAGAATCATTTGAGATATTAAAGACACCGATAGAGCAAGCAATTTATGTGACCTACTTGCACCATATTAATGTTTTTGCTTTTCGAGAAACTTAATTAAATTAATTCTACAATGACTGATGGACACGAGATTGGCTGTACGAGACAAAAATCTATTACCAAAAATACACTACCAACAATCTGCAACGTTTTGTAGATATCATAAACATGACATTAATGAAAGGTGCACTAATACCTACTTATCACTTTTTTATCTCTGTCTGCCTCCAGTACTCAATTCCAAAATCATTCCCACCTCATCCAGGAACCATGCCGTGACCCAATTTTTTTTCTATACAGCTTGCCTAGTAAACAGAAGTTTATGTCTTTCCTAAAAGGGTCTTGCCCTGGTACTGGTGCTGCACTAAAATAAAAGGCTTTTCTTTCTTTTCTTTCCTCTTCTTTCTTTCTGGTACTGAAGTACAAACTATACCGACTTGTCTAAAGTCTAGTCCAGTTTCATTTCCCTAGAATTATTCTTGAAATAAAAAAGTCTTCGATCAAAAACAATCCTTGGTAGGTATGTACTTCAAAGAAAGATATTTATCAGATTACATGACAATCACAATCGTTATTAACTTATGCTATAGTTGTGACAAGATAAGATTATGACAATGAGACACATTATTCAGTGCTAAATAGTTGACAGTAGTAAATAGACGCTCTTGACTATTTATAAATAGGTACAACTTCGCGTTAGAAGCCGTCATAAGTGCTTTACGACAGTAATTTACTTATCAAAATATTAAAAAATGCATTGGCAATCAATATGTTGCAATTTGTGCCCAAAGAAGGAACAGACACATTATACAATTAGTTTGTAAGTATTAGTGTGTAATATTTTTAGTCTTTGCTAAATGAATAAGCGTAAGAAAATTATAGTACCTAAGGCTCTTACTAACTATACTTTTACAGCTGTTGTGTCTAAATTTCCATACAACATTTTGACATAACTGTACCTATATAATATATCCTGTCACACCTCGGAAGCTCTCGGAAAAATGTATGAAACAATCGCGTTGTAATTACTACAAACATAGCTCGTGTACATGCACGGTAGTGTTGATGTGTGAGAAAATTTGAAATGTCATGGATGGCACTATTTGAAATTTGAGCTAATTTTCGAGTGAGATGGCGTGATTTTTCTCACTCTATCCCTTTGTGTCATGACTTACGTCACATCCGACAGAGGCGACAATCCTGTTGTTACAAAAAGTCATATTAATGATTTTTACATTAAAACGTATTTCCATCTTTTTCTTCGCTTCGGTAGAAAAGAATATGGCGATACATTTTGGTCCTGTCAATCAACAGAATTGGCACAAATAACAAAACAATACTACAACACGACTTTGATATGTTTATAGAGTAATTAAAACCGATTGTGTTTATAGAAACTAGCTGTTGCTCACGGTTTCGCCCGCGTGAAATTTTTAATTAATTATAAATAGTCTCCGTTCCGTTCGGTCTATAGGGCACATTTCTAAACCGATTGTCACCAAACATGGCATACATGTTCTTTCATTAAAAACATCATTTTTGCCTAGAGCTTTTTTAATCGGAGGAGAAAAGGGGTGCCTTTTCTATAGCGTTATTTATGAACGGATATTGATGATTTTTGGCTGATATATCCGAACATGATTCCTTACAGGTAGTTGTGGAAAAAAACATGAGAAAAGGCGGAGACGTTTGTTGTGGCTTTTTTAAGAACGGATTGACAATATTTATTGGTGAAATATCCACGGAGCTATGAAATAAAGATACGTATCGTATAAAAGAAATATAAGTGAGGATACTAGATTTGATCTCCAGATGCCAAAAAATGATCTGGAACTCTTTACAGAAGTACTAGTATTTATCCCTTAGTAATTAATACTCCATTGCCAAGGGTGAGGTAGAACATTTCTTTATAAATGGTGTTTTTATTACGTACCAAGGTTTCTGAACCTCAACTGAATGACACGGATTTTATGCCCGGTTTTTGTAATAACTAACCTAATACTTATTTAGAATTTTCAACGACGAGTAGGAAATTAGAAAAATGGCATTTGAGCACACTTTAATTTAATAGTGTTAATTTATTTAAGTATCAATTATAATTTATACTAAACGGAAGTTCACGGAAAGATATCTATTTATATTTTTTAGAAACAAATGGTTTTAACCGCTCTATACTTTATAAAATAGAAGAATCATTATTTTGACAGCTCACGCCTATGAAGTCTGGCAATTTTTTCGATTTGAATGTACCACTATTAATGTCGTCCATCATGGATTCCGTCATTGCCAGGTACCGCCCATTTTTTAACCCTAGAATGTATACTAATCTAAATCTGCATCATATGCTTTTGAGTTATAATCTTTATAATGTTAAAAAAATAATACACCTATAATCAATATCGGTCCACCATAATGTTAAATACATGCTAGTTCTAGAGTTATTTTCTAAAAAAAACCCGGACTATATGAAAATTATTGTAATTGATAAGATTTTTCACGAATTTATTCCTGGGCGAACCTGACATCCAGTTCATTAGTTTTTTTTTATACTGTTCATTGATGACCGTTGGTGGAACTTGTTACACATATTGAGAACACTTTTACTTTTTCTACAGTATTTATTATTGAACCTGACCAGTTTCGCAATGTTTATGAACATTTCTAGTCGTAAACACCTCTAGTGTTTAAGATTAGAAACATTTCAAAAACACCAATGTAAACTTTTGAAGTTACCATAAGGCGAAACCGGTCAGGTTCAATAATAAATACTGTAGAAAAAGAACAAATGTTCTTACTATGTGTAGTTCATTAGTTATTTATACAAAAAGGCAAGATGCATTTGAGGGTTAAATTTCACTAAGTCATGTGCGAAAGAGAGGACGCCTTAAAAACCGAAGCTTGCCGAACTTTTCACTCTTCTTCCCGAAGTGCCGTTCCTACACATTTTACTGGCGACAACCTTTGTTTTAGGCGCCCATGAAAGCGCCCATGATTTTGACGTGCGGGGAGAGGAAATGAAATCGGTGGGAGGGGGTGAGCTTCCATTCTGTACGCTAGTACTATTATCTATTCTGTGATCCTGTGTAATATTTTAGGGCTAAATAATTTATGAGAAAAACAAAAGAAAGCAGTAAGATCTTTACTTTCAGAAGTTCAGTTTTGAATCCTAATCCCTTAGACTATATAAAATATCCCTAGTCTAAACGTATTAATGAAAGAAGCATAAATCCAAATGAGATCATAGCATTTTGTATGTCAACACATACAATTTTATAAAGGTTGAGTATTTTTTTTATTTAACCGACTGCCACGAAGGGTTTCGCCTATCTTGTATGTATGTAATGTATTTATTTATGTATGTATGTATGTTTATTTGTAAAATTCTTTATTACCTCATATCTTCTAAACCACTAAAACCACTAAAATGTGAACAAAAGCTATATGTTAGATTTAAGGGGTCAAAATGTATGTTGTCCAAAACTCACTCAAACTTATGAAGTAGATTATCAAAATGAAGAAATTTAGAAGGCGATTACCAAAATATATAATTGTCATAACTAAAAAGGATAAAATAAAACTAATTATTAAAAATAAAAATCCCGCCTGATGCTGAAAGATCGAAACAAGTTTGACAGCAGGCGGTACCCATTTGTAAGTCATAAACCGGATACAAATAAATGGGTACCGCCTACTTTTAAACTTGTCTCGATCTTTTCGGCATCAGTCGGGTTTTTTTAATTTTAATAGTTCTAAGCCTTATAATTATTTATATATTATATTACAGAATTATTCATTCAAAATAAAAAGCTTCTTTGAGCGAATTAAATTTTTTTCACCTTTTTTTTCGTAACCTTTTTCATAACTTTTAGTTTTGAGGCAAGTTCTAAAATATTTGGCTGCTTATCGGTACAAATATTTAGCTCATAGTTTCTTTTGTAAATGTTAAGTCGCTAGTAATAATCAATTGCAACGTTTTTTATTATGGGTGGGTGCTCTATGAGAGGACAAACCTGCATCCTATAAAGAAGTAGTCTTATTGCTCCGCAGTGCAAACACTGTTAGGTATTGTAGAACACTGAGTTTTTAGAAATCAACTTGATCTTTAAGACTAAAAGTAGGTACCTACTAGACTAAAAGTTAGTTAGGACCCAAGACTGAAAGTAAAATCGTTTTGCATAATATTGTTTAACAGCTCGACTTGGACAGGTTAGAAAGTAGCGTTAGTGTAGTGTGGATGTGCGTAGCGATCGACGTAGTGACCAGCGTAGCGATTAGTGTAGCGATAAGCGTAGTGACCAGCGTTGCGAAGCGGATCTCCTGCCCTATAATCTACAATGAATCTTAATAAATGTCTAAATCGGGTGATTTTTTTATAGTCGTTTCGAAGCGAAAAATTTTGGGCGCAGTTCCGACAGCAAACTTTTTTTTTGCATCCCATTCGTACTGGTTTCCTTTCACATGTACAATAGATATTCCCATACATTATAAAAATATATATACCTATATATATTGCCAAATTAATACTTCCAGCCGATTTTACTAGCGAAACTGTGCCCAAAATCTTTCGCTCCGAAAAGACTATAAAAATCAGCGTGTTTAAAATGTGATATTATAAAATATGTGATTATAAAATAACTTAAAAGGTGTTCATTCATATTTTTGGCATAGTAAATATTTATTAAAGTGACTTAAAAACCGACTTCAAATGGCAAAAACGACCCAAAACTAACCCTGCAAGCTCAGTTAAAAATACCTAAGTGGTGATAAATAAACTGCCTAGTTCTCGAATAAGTACTTCTATCTAAGTAGGTATTTTCTATTTTCAAATGATACAGGTAACCTACCTTATGTAATAATGAACACAAGATCGTTTAGCTCTCATTTTGCCATAAGGTATATAGGTGAAAATTGTAATTGACTATGTACCTTAGTACATGCTTAGTCATGCTTAGTATGCAAGCTCCGTGAATGTTGATTAGGTCCAATTTTATGGTTTTATTTATCAACGCGATAACCAAGTGGCATCTAGGTATACAAATAGTAGGAACCTACCTTTTTTTTGTACCCCATTCAGAGATTTCGTGTAAGGTGACAAAGCAAGGTAAGGCCATTTACGGCATTGTGAAATGCGTCAACCTTTCCCAACCGGCTTCTACTGCGATGACAGGCGGCGAAACTTTGTACATTTCCTCATACATAGAAATAGATACCCAGAACGACACAAATATATTAATTTGTATTGTTGCAAATCAACTTGCGTCAACACTGTATCCGCCGCCAGCCACCTGAGTTGCACCGTTCACTCTCCTGCTCCAGCGTGAAAACACTGTGAGTTTGATGGGCACTTTTGCACCGGGAACAATATTGACATATTACATCACATTGACACATTACATTATGAATTGACTAATTTATTGACAAACTAGGGCGCGTGAATCTCTTATTTCCGCTTCTACTCAACCGATTGCAATCAACTAAACGTAAGATTTTAAATTTGGCCAATGTTTTTCTAATACAAAAACCAAGAGATCAACCGGAAGTGGGGGGTCAGACGGCCGTCGCCCCCGGAAAGGCTTAAATTACGCCAAGCCTAGTGAAAGCAAATGAAAAGGATCGTGCGAGGGATAGGGTGCCGCCGCATAACGGCGCGCACTAGGGTCGCCCACCTCTTGTGGCAAGTGGACGAATGTTACCGTGAGTTAAGACGATCATTAAGCCTGTCCTTTTACAAGACTGTGAGGTGTGGCCGCCGTTGGAGTGACACAAGCAGGAGCTGCGTGCCGCGGAGATGAAAATGTTGCGGTGGGTGTGTGGAGTCACGTGTAAAGATTGCGTAAGGACCTCTCGCATCCGTGGCAGCCTTCATGTCCGTGGCATCGCAAATAAAATGCAAAAGATCGCCTTCGCTAATGCGACCACGTCCTGCGTAAACAGCCAGGCTATGTAAGAAATGCTTGGCATTGGCGCCCTCACCGGGTCCCGGTGGAAGGGGTAGCCCCACAAAGTCCATGGCTTGACGTAGTAGAGGGTGACATGCGTGCCAAAGACCTTACTACCATGGACGCCCAAGATTGTGCAAATGGAAAAGCCGGAAGGCGGGCCCTGAGCTCCGAGGGCATCAAATCAAAATTCGTTCAGTAGTTTTTGCGTCCATCGCGAACAAACATCTCCAATGTTTAATTATATAATGGTATAAAATTGAAGGATTTGATGTTTACTTATATTTGTAATCAAATCACGTTCTAACTTCCTTCATGTTGATATAACATTTGTGTAAGGAAAGTAGTTTTTCATCAAAAACCTTCTTACCTTTTAACCTATTTAGGTACGTTATGTCAACCGCGAGGGTGTCACTTTTACAATAATTTGACATTGGACAAACCAAATACCTATGGTGTGTAAACTTACTGCAATATCGTTCTTTTCCCTTCATAACGCATAAATCTTTCGCATCATTCTGTTCTCTATAATATTATATAATTAATTCTTATTAAATATCTGTTTTATAAAAAAGTATAGTACTTAATTTGACATTGAAATCGTGTATGTTCTGCTGCAGAAGCTAGGTGTTATTTAAAAGAGGTACCTAAATATATCTACTTAAACTTGAATATTTTTGGAGTGTTTAACTTGGATAATGAAAAAAATAACTCGAGTCAATTATGCTTGTAGGTAGGTAAGTAGCCAATTTTATACCTATGAACCGGTGTTAAGTAATTACAATACATACAATATTCTCATGCGGATATACAATGAGAATATATTTTATGCAGTGCTGGCCCGCAAATCTGTATCTGCAAATAAGGTAGATACTATCACATCTAATCTTTTGTAAATTCTCTGGTCATTTTAGAAGTTGCTGAATTAAAAGAGACTCTTATAATGCAGTTACGCAGCGACGGTTCTACCGAATGGGATGGTATACCATCAAAAAATTGCCGTCATATACTAGTACGTGGAATTCAAACGATATTTCTTAAGCACCAAAACGAGTTACAGGCAGTTCTAACAGAGCAAATAGATGTACCTATGCCTCATATGGTCCACGAGCCACATTTAAATTTGGTCAAAGATTTCCTCCCGGGAGATACTTCGTACAGTGGTTAAGGAAGTTAAATCAGGAATTTTCGTGGTTGTCAGCTGGCACTTTGTCGGTGGGGTTGAAAATTGGCTAAATTACAGTTAAGCCAATACCTTGAAGGAAAAAATTGTCAGCTGGCCATATCGCGGTGGAATACGCGTCAGATGGTGACCAAAAGTTCAAAAAGTTGTATGAAAAATTAAAATCGTCAATCATTTCCTCCCGGCTCAAAATTGGCCAAAACATAGTTGAGCCAATAACTTGAAGGAAATAAATTGTCAGCTGCGCATACCGCGGTGGAAAATGCCTCAGCTGGTGACGTGGCCAAAATTCAGTCGATTTTCTCTCGGTTCAAAATTGGCCAAAATACAGTAAAGCCAATGCCTTGAAGGACAAGAAATGTCAACTGCAAATGCCCTGGTGGAAAATGCATCAGCTGGTGATCTGACCAAGTTCCGTCATTTTGTCAAATGACGGAACTTGGTCAGAGTCAACTGTATTTTGGCAAATTTTCAGCCGGGAGGAAATGACTGATTTTTTTTCTTTTTTTTTACATGTTTGAGCGATCACCACTGCTTACCCCACCAACAAAGTGCCAGCTGACAATCACGAAAATTCATGACTTGACTTCCTTAACCACTGTACGAAGTATCTCCCGGGAGGCGATTGGTCATGAGAACCTGTCGCTGGCTTGCGGTCTAATATCAGAATCTCACTTCACGCGAGAAACTTTTATTCATATTAAAGGTCATCTGTCATTATTTAAAACATAAATGCGAAGAACAATTTGTAAAAACTGTAGCTGTTGTAGTCAGAACCAAACTTCGGATATTGCGATATCAGCTGTATATATTCCACCTAAGTAAGCGTTGAAAAATAGCAGTACAGTAATCTGTTGAACGCTCTAGGAAATATATTCATATTTGGAGATGATTTTAATGCAAAGAACACTCATTAGGGGTCTAGACTAACTATTACCAAGGGTAAGGAATTGCTGTGTGCTATCAGGATATTGGAAGAAAACCAGATTTGATAGACTTCTTCATTTATAAGAATCTGTCAGCTGCATATCTTAACATAAAAGAAGGATATGGCATGCATTACGATCATTCACCCATTATCATAACTCTAAGCAAGTCAATAATACAAAAAGAAAGTAGTCCAACCTTAGTGAACAAAAACACTGACTGGGAGAGCTTTCAATTTAATTTAGACCACTGTATAGATCTCAAAGTACCGTGAAATACACCACACCGGAAAAAAAGAGTAGTAACTCAAAGGTATCTACTGGAAATTAAAAATCTTATAGCCATAAAGCGAATCCAGAGACAAAAGTGGCAACAATATAGATATCCACCGAATAAAACTCTGCTAATTAAACTCATAAAGACCTGGGAGTGGATCTTGTAACTGAGGTTATAAAAAATACGCCGAAGCACACGAAGGCTTTTTCATAATGGAATGTCGAGGCTATCCAGCAGATCTAAACCTTTTGAGTTAGTTTAGGAAAGTTATTGTAACGAAGTGCAGTAAGTGCTACGCTTAAAGAACACAAGATCAAAATGTATTTCAAATAGGTACAATAGAGCTATAAGAAAAGTGTTAATGGACCCATTCTTAACTTCTAAGTGTTAGTAAATTAAGTTAAATTTAAATTACTTATTAGCCTCAAGGCCTAGATTGTAATTGTATGAGTAACCGTTTAATAACGAGTACATCATATTGAAAAAGAAAAAAATATATACTAGTACCACATATCACCTACCTTTGTGATGTATGTATCAGTGCTGGTGTATTCCCGAACGCCCTGAAAAGGGCTATAATTCATCTTATTCACAAAGGGGGGAACAGAAACTGTGTCAACAACTACAGACCCATTTCCGTTCTACCAGCTTTCTCTACGGTACTGAAAAAAATCCAAATGGATAAGCACAACATAATCGAAGGGAATCAATACTGCTTCCGAAATGGAGTTTTACCAGAAGATGCTGTACTTGATCTAACACAATTCATCTCCAAACATCTTGATAAAAGAATCAAATGCTTAGGTATATTTCTTGATCTGACTAAGGCATTTGACATAGTTACTGTTCCCATACTTATGTCAAAATTGAAGTAAATTGGTGTTCGCGGTAAAGCACTTGAAATTTTAAAGGACTAGGTACTTGAGTAACCAAAGACAACTAGTCAAAATTGAAAAACTTTTAAGTTACTAGCAACTAGTGACATATGGTGTACCACAAGGTAGCATATTGAGGCCAACATTGTTCCAGATATATGTCAATGACCTTTGCCAATTAATTTCTATAATCTACACCTACGCAGATGACACTACGATAGTTGTTTACAGATATACCTGGGAGACTTAAAGTTCATGCAGAACAAGCCCTCATTACTAGAACCGAATGGGTCAAGTACTTAGGTGTCCAAATTGATATAAGACTAATAATATAAGTAGGTACTATAAATAGGATAAGCAATTAGAGATTGTAACAACGAAAACCATGCGGCTCATACATACACATTCAAGTCTCTTCGAGACTCCACCAACTTTCACACTTTGAAAATGGTTTACTATGCTTTGGGTGAGTGCGGCATCAGCTATTGCATTTCCGTTAAGGATCGTGCAGGAAAATCTTGCTTCTAGAGTGTGTAAGTGGCGCGGACAGCCATACTTAAAAGGCAGACTTAAAAGTCGTACTGATATCCTACAACACAAATTTATAGTGACTGCAGGGGGTATTAGGCTCTGTACTAAGAACGCACACTATTAGACCCACGCCTTATCCAGCCAAGTGTAATTTTTTTCTTGGAGGAAATCAACACAATACAACATTCTCTGAACATGAGTAGGTACGACGTACACTTTGTAGGTACTTATATTTATAAGAAAATTGAAATGGCAAGAAAAATATCATACATGAATAAACATGGGGTTAAAATTAAAGTAGCTGAATGGTTATGACAACAAGATTATGACAATACAGAACGTAGACTTAGAATAACAAACCACATACACACACACATACGCGGGCGCGGCGCGGTGAGCGAGAAAGACTCGCTGACATCGCTGCTCGCGCCCGAAGGCGGCTCGGGCGTCGGAGGGCGCTTACAGACCTCCGCCCCCCATGAGCGCGGGCCTGAGGGTGACGGGTGGAGCCACCCGTCACCCTAGCAGAAGCAGGCCACGGCGGCGGCGCGCATCGTAGGACGATGCGCGCCTCCCCACACCGGGGTTGAGTCGGGGACGGCGTGGTCCCCACCTCCCGAGGAGGGCCAGACCGAAAGGGATGGCCCTGGGTCAGCCGGGGTGCGAGGGATATGTCGCAAGACAACCTCACCTCCGGCCTAGCACCACGACCCACAGACGGCGTGCGGTTTAGTCGGTTCGAGTCCGACATAACCTACCCCTCCGGCTCCGGAGGGGCGGGTATCCGTGGGGATTTCCCGCACGTAAAAAAAAAAAAAAAAAAAAAAAAAACACACACACATACATACCTACACACCCACACACATACACAACCACACACAAATATTAACCATACCACAAATAATACTAACTTGTATCATGGTACGAATGGTGACACAACTACTTCTGTTTTAATAATATCGTTTGTTCAGATTTTGCAGTAGGTAACTGAATATTGCCTATTGTAAAGGGTTGCCTAGTTCAAGAGGTAAAACATAAAATTATTGTACGAATTCTTGTAACTATACGTAACTTATTGGCCTTGTATCAATTTTTTTTTTGTGAGTAAATAAAATTTTAATTTATTTTATTATTTTAATCTAACTATTTTACAAATGTAACAGACGTACAAAATCATCACAAACATTCTCAATGTTGATTGATCATCGACAATCTGAAAGGCAATAAGACGTTAACATCCTCAATAAAAAACACCCAGCCAGACCAATAATAATAGGTATAAATACCTATTCATGCATACAAATATTTGCACTAAGCTGGAATCGAACCCGCGATCTCCGACACTCAAATGCTCTACCGCTACAGAGATAGAGATGCCCTATTTAAACATCTATACATATAAATAAAATTGGAGTGTCTGTTCGTAATATTGAATTTACCCTTTTTTTTACTACATATGCATATGAATATAATACGGTACTACACCAAAATAACATTTTTTACCATTTTTGTCCGTCTGTCTGTTTGTTCCGTCCAATCTATGAAATGGTTGGACCGACTTTGACGGGACTTTTACTAGCAGGTAGCTCAGTATAGCCTACTTTTATTTCAGAAAAAAGCGATGACATCCACGCGGTTAGAGTCGCGGGCAAAAAAAAGCTATAGATAATATTATTCGGTTACACCTACCTACTCACTCACTACCCGGATACATACAGTACCGAGGCACAGAATAAGTTGGTACTTAACAGTATTTCATGAATAAAATGAATACCTACCTACCTAATTCAAATAGACAGCGTCCTACGCAAACGCCTCACGTGATTACGTTTTACCCAATCCACGACCGGTATCGTACCTATGCTATCTGAGATAGTCGAGTGCGCGCACGCAGGGTCACTCAAAGACGTCAGAGAGTGTAACATAACAGACAGACGAGACGGCGGCAACGCAAGCAGCCAACTATGTACGTATCAAAATATAATAAACACTTACCTATTATTTTCATTCATAAGAAGGTAGTCAGTGTAGTCACCGAATCATTACTATACTTTTTTCCTGTAGGTAAGTAATCTATACCTCTTCCGCAAGCAATAGTGGGTAGGTACATACCTACCTAGTTAACTTAAACTGAAATGTATTAGGTTATCTAAATATGTTTCAAAACTGTAGATAGGTATCTTGATCAATGTTACGCTCGGCTTGCGTCATTCAAACGGTTTAGGTAGGTATATTATGACTGCACACGGCTCAGACACAGCTTAAGTCATAGTATTATTTAAATATTATATTATAGCCACTCTGTCTTTACCTATTGGATGCCAAAGTTACAATTAGAAAAATAAATCTTATCGTAAGTTTCTACCTACTTGAGTGAAATATGTTTCTATCCTCCAAGTATACCTAATAGGTAAGACAACATACCTCGTTATAAAGTCTAAGATCCCAAGCGGTGCGATCGCACCGCGAGTCTATTGTTTACCTATTGTGTCTATTATTTACTCACTTGACAGGTTAAATACTTAACGGTACCTAGGTGCCTTAACTATATAGATTCAAACGTTAATATAGGTAGGTGCAGTCAACAGAGGAGATCCGGTTACACCTTTACATTCAACTTTATACCTATGTATGAAGAGTGCGACCCTATCTTCTATGTCGACTACATCCACCTATATTAACGTTTGAATCTATATACTTAAGGCACCTAGGTAATCAATTACCTACGTAGGCACCCACAGAAATTTTCTCATATAGCTAGTTACATAAGATTACACAACTACCTCGTATAATGTAGAACATAGGTAGGTATATCTTTTTCATTTACAAATAATTATTTCTGGCACCCAACCAACTATCAATATCTAGGAAGCACATTTCTGTTGTGCAGCTGTACAATAGAAATGTATGCCTAAATTTAGTCAACATCAGTTTGATAACTTGTGCGTTCATAATAAATAAAATATAGCTTCCAAAATTGCTATTCACAGAGTAAGTCGTGAGTGTCGCGTCATGCCTCTTGTAAAGACGGAATATGGAGAACTGAAAGGGGCTGTTTGTAGCGGTACCGAAAATTACATTGCATTTAAAGGTATACCATATGCTAAGCCGCCTTTTGGTGAATTAAGATTCAAGGTGAGAAAAGATAAGCCTACACTGTAAGTACCTGCCTCCCGTCAATATTTATGTTTGTGTAGGTACCTACCTACTTATTTGTTTACTTACCTACATAAAACATTATTTTCATTCTAAAAGAAAGCACTTACCTTTGCCATTTTTTTTTAAATGAAATTACCACCTAGAAGTTTTAACATTAATATTCCCTTCGAGACCACGAGATATTAATACGAGAACGTAACTTAGAGTAGTAGGTATATCTAAGTAATATAAATAATTTCAGTAGCTGCAGTTAACAATAATTATATTTACGTATATACGTATACGATCTACTGGTAACAAATTATTTCCACATAAGATATTACTTGTTACAGGCTCCTGAGCCGCCGGAACCATGGGTAGGTGTTCGTGACGCATCTCAACACGGCGCAGTTTGTCCGCAGTTCAACGAACGCTTGAACTGTGTAGAACCTGGGAGTGAGGATTGCCTTTATCTTAACGTTTATACCAAATCATTGAAAACACAGGAGCTCCTGCCAGTTATGGTATGGATCCATGGAGGGGCCTTTTACACGGGCTCCGGTAACTCTGATTACTATGGCCCAGAATTTTTTATGGAACACAATGTGGTGTTGGTGACAATTAATTATAGATTAGAAGTCCTGGGTTTTTTATGTTTAGATACCGAAGGAGTGCCCGGAAATGCAGGACTGAAGGATCAGGTGATGGCTCTTAAATGGGTTAAGAACAATATAAAAGCATTTAGCGGAGATCCTAATAATATTACTATTTTCGGTTGTAGTGCAGGATCTGCATCTGTTGGGTGTCACTTAATTTCCAAAATGAGCCAAGGGCTATTCAGCAAAGCTATTTGCCAAAGCGGAATATGTTTGAATGAATGGTCTTATAACTTATACGGGCGTCAAAGAGCTTTTCAATTAGGGAAATTGCTCGGCAAAGATACAAATGATCCGGATGAACTCCTAAATTTTTTACGTAGTCAACCTGTTTCATCTCTATTCAAAATACAGTTACCACTATTGGAAAATTTAAAATATTATGATATGTGTGATGGTATTCTATTTGGTCCAGTAGTAGAGAAAGTCGGTACAAGTGATGGAAAATTTTTAGCAGATTTTCCAACTGAATTAGTTAGAAGTGGTCAAATTGCAAGTGTGCCCCTTATAATAGGATATACTTCAGGGGATGGAATTGAAATAGCACGAAACCTCCCAAATACTCAAAGATATTATGCAACGACAGGGTCCATTGTACCCAGAGAATTAAAACTAAAGTGGACAGAAGAAAAAGTTCAGGTAACTGATGAAGCTATTCGAAATTATTATTTCAAAAACAAGGCGATAACTGAAGACAGTTACCAAGAGGTTTCAGACTTAGAAACGGACAAAATGTTCTTGGTTAATATGGTCAGATATGCACGTTATCATAGTCAATATGCTCAGAAGCCTGTTTATTTCTATAAATTTGACGCAGAAACCGAAAGAAATTATGCAAAGAAGAGCTACAAAATGGATTCACTGAAAGGTGTATGTCATGCAGACGATTTACCTTATCTGTTTAACGTTACATGTTTAGATATACCGCTGACGGATGAATCTAGGGATATAATCAAGCAAATCGTGCAATTATGGGTGAATTTCGCAAGGATAGGGTGAGTCAAATATAATTTTATTATGCTCGTTCGTGTTATGTTATGTGCGCTCTCTCAAATGGGAAAGCGTACAGTTCAATAATCAGCATCGATTAAATTTGCTATACAACATTGTTTTGAAATGACTGCGATAAGATAACATATTACGCTAATATATATTCAATTATCCACTAATGCGGTAAGCAGGAACCATAGATGATAGAATATAATGTACTTCTTCGAGAGTTCCAAAAGGAATGCCTAGATGTATGTTACGTAATTCAAGTTTAGAAGGTTACTCATGAGAACGATCCCAACTTAACATACAAAGTTGTTGCCGTTCATTTGGTTTTTTTTAAGTGCCTATACAGACTATAAAGAATAAACTACAGATATAATATCGTCCATGTGTTGGTGCGCTTTAAGTTGTTACAGTTCTCAAACGTCCAGAGCGTCCGTCATTAAGCTAATAGTATACGGGTATGAATCCAAAGACCTTAGTAAGCCACCATAACCACCAACCTCCTCAGTGCCTATTATGTGGGACCATAATACATAAACCCTTCCGTGTTATCTGGGTATATAGGTATGAGACTTCAGGACCCCGATTCTGCTAAGTCATACCACAGACACTGCAAAAAATTCCATCAAATTGTAGACTTGATAGATATAGAATTCAAGTCCAAAATTAAATGGAGGGAAGAGAAAAAGAAAAGAGTCAATTTAATTTTTTATGTTAATCGACAAAAGAGATACGGTTTTACCTTTACATACGACTTTATATGAAAAAGTGTGACCGCATCTCCTTTGTCCACTGTACTGTACAAGAAACTGTAATTTTAGACTTTAACAACATAACAGTAAAGTCTAAAACTAAATAGCATTTTTTACAATGTCTGTGGTATGGCAGTAGATGACAATTAGCAGAATCGGGGTCCGATGGCTTAAAGCCATAACAATCGAATACTTAACTATTGTTTAGAAGGTTATTGTTAAAGATTATTCTGTTACTGTTCTATTCTGTTTGAAGACAAATGAGCCGAAGCTTTGGTTATAATTTCAGGAAACCAACTACAAATGAAGAATGGAGACCGTTTACAAACACGGAACGAAATTATGCAGTCATAGGAAAGAAGTTGGAATACCACCAAAACCCAGGCGACAAAAATATTGAATTCTGGGAAAATATATACGGGGAAGAGTTGAATGTTATAATTAAATAAAACGCACTGTGATATTAACAGAACAATACTAGAAAATTAAATAATGGGGCATTAGTAATAAAAAATGTTATTTCTTACAATATAGTGAGTGAACAGGTACCCGATTCTGCTAATTTTATGACGTAACAACACCACTGTCACACCGCTGACATTGTATAAAATGTCATTACATGACCAAACTTTTAAGGCCAAAATGAAAGGAGAAAGAGTTAAAAACATTTTTCATTCGCTCCACAAGATTGTCATTTAATTTTAGACTTACTGTATAAAAGGCGTTTGTTACAGTGTCTGTGGTACAGTAGTGGTTTTGCTATGATAAAAATAGCAGAATCAGGGCCCAGGTATGGATTGTATGGAAGGTCGGCAAAGATCAAATATTTCATTTAATGATGAAAAATTTCTATGCTCTCCGCCGCGTTTTGGTGGAAATTAGGTCATTATGTATGTATATGGACGGCACAAATGAAACTCAGGGCCTCGTTAATTCCGAACAGCCGCAATCCCACAGGCAGTACCTAAAGATTATTTTCGAATTCGGACGACGGCAAGCCACTTCAGCTATAGCAGTGCCGCTAGCACAAAAACTATTGCGATTGGCCAATTGCCTACTGTGAACCTGTGTGTGTAAGCCTACCAAACGCAATGCTCCTTCTACGAACACGAACAACTATCGCAATCGTATAGGAAACGTATTGAGAAGGAGCATTGCGTTTGGTAGGCTTACACAGGTTCACAGTAGAATCGTATTGCTCTTCATTCTCTCAATACGTTTACCATACGATTACTATAGTTGCTAGGGGTACACGTACATATATGTAAGTCAACGTAAATCTATGCTGCTTCATTTAAAAGTGGCAGCCACATTGTAAAGAAAACAATAATAAAGAAATTAAAACTTATAATGATTTTATTCACCGTCCATGTTTTCTTATACTCTCCAAGATAGGTACTGCAATACCTAACAGTAGTATGATTATAATAGTATTAAAATACTAATATTTTAGAAAAAAGTATCTATAGAATAACTGAAAATAAATTCTTCTGTGTAGAATACCAGCATGTCTAAAAAGGCCAGTTTATTGGAAGTGTATTAGGGTAATATTTTGTCATTCGGCGTTATTTACACGAAATTAGAATCTGCTTATTAAATGAATTATTCAGCTCAAAATGGTCGCTCAGACCATTTTACGAATTCTCGAAATCTCTTGAGATTTTAGCAAAATCGCTCAATGTGGCCTTTTTAGACCCGCAGATCAACTGTACGCTACTGCAGTATTTACATGAATATAATATAGTAACCATGGCCGAACCACGTCAATGCACGCTTACAATACAAACTTTCATTTCAATTTCCTCGAAGACGAATTACAATATTACTGTTAACCTATTTCATGAAAAAATGATTACATGCGATATTTTGACCTAGATGTTTTCACTTCTCACTTAACTTTACTAAAACTGTAGAGTAAGACTAATAATATGTTAAAAGTTTTAAACTAAAATGTACTAAATTGTTAAGGCGAATTTAGAGCAGGCGTACAGATAGCATAATTAACAAGTCTAATAATTGTAATTTCAATACAAAAACTTTTAAAACTGAATATTACGAGTGAAAAATCGTTCGACTGAACTGGGTTCTACTGTTTTACTCAACGAAATTCATTGAGTAAAATGTGGTGACGCAGTGTAGTTCGCGTTACTCGTAGTTCTTAACGTAAATGAAATTCAGTTTTACCAGTGATCGAAAGAATATTCAAAACCGAATACTATAAAATTAGGCTGCCTGCACACAAGTGTTTGTCCAGCGTAGATATTCAATGGAATCAGCGTAAAAGCGACGTTTACAATAATTAAACTTTTGTAATAGTTTTACCTCGTTTGTATTTTTTGTTGAAAGTTAATATATTCATTTATACTGAGACTGATAGGATGGTTTGTAGTAAGAATCTGTCTTATAGAATGAACGCCCAGTGAATATCCAGAAGAAATACATCTGAAATGTATTTTTATAGTCGAATAAATATTTACGTCATCAAACGTCTATGCTGGGCAAATAAATTTAGGGCTTCTAAAATGAGACCTTTTCGGGCTTTAGGCTCAATTCATACCAAGACGCACCAAATATTCTTCACAATTTTTATATAATAAATATAAATAAAATGATACATAGCTCGCTGCAGACGCGTATATTCGGATGTGCTTATTTTATTTCATAGAAAAGAAGTGAGCAGTATTGACCCTAGCATGAATTGATCCTCAGGGCCAACCCCCACTCGTCAATTAGAAACAACCATGTTGTTCTAATTTGAATAAAAATCTTTGACTGAACTTATTGAGGCAAAATATTACAAACCATTTTGAATCTTATCTATCGGAGAAAAAGATAGTCATTTGAAAACCGCTGTTCTGTCGGTGGGGATTGACCCTTACAGTTCATAATGCAGCCCGTATCAATATGTATCCAATAATAGGTACATATATTCTATCCTATTGTCGGATTTTTAATTAGACGAAGTCAGCTAACGTTTACTGGTTTGTCAGTTTTTGATGGAATAAAAATAGTGTGACAAAGTGAATGATTATCACAATCCTATTAAATGATTCTTTGATACTTCTTTGATTGTGTCAAGAAAGTTATAACAATTGAGGGTGGCGCTGCTGCGCCATGAGTGAACGAGAAATTAATGCATCACTATTACATTGAATATAGCATCATTATTTCACTAAGTGACATTAGCTGCTGTCAATTGACTTCGGCTAATTAAAAATTCGTCTATACACTTTTATAATAACCAGAGTGTGACATGTGAGTAAGGTCGGTCGCACGCACGATGTGTGAGAGTACTGAGAGTGTGGTCAGTAGCGGCCAGAGCGCGAGTTGCGTGGCGGAGGCTCGCGACGGCGTTCGCGCGAGCGAGAGCGGCGCGGCCTGCGCTCGCGAGACCGACTGCGAGACCGGCGCGCGCCCTTACGCCGAGAGTATAAGTACCTGGGAACAAATGAATCAGAATTATACCTAGGCAAATAAGAAAGGTAAAAGGGGTAGGCCCAAGAAGGCCTGGCTTGACGTCGTGGAAATGGTCTCATTACCATGGACGCCGAAGATAGTGCGAAATTAAGGAGGAAGAGCCGGAAGGCGAACCCTGAGCCTCCGAGGGCATCTTGGCCTCGGATGCAATCAGTATAACGTCTAAATGTAGATAATGATGAAATAAGTAAAGAACTAGACAATTCTCCTGTCCAGTAAATCGCAGCTATCGTGCACTTTATGATGAAACGAAATTTGAAGAACTAAAAACTGTTAAGTCATCGTGGACATGGTTACGTGAGCTTTGAAATAGCTAAGACCATATGTTGCTACCTCTTAATTGGCTGATACCCCAGACATGCCTTTGAAATAACTTGAACCCCGACGAGGCCTAGAGTAAAAGTATCGACCTACAAGAATCCTATGCAAATTCTGAACGAAATATAACACATATCATAATTCAACTGGCCTACTCATAGTTCATCTGGGTTCGGCGTAATATGTTTTCTCTTCCAATCATTCCCGCCAAATGTCATTAAGCTCTCTTTTGCTTAAGACTATGTCTCAATCTATCTATCTTTGATTTATTTTTCTGTCACCGAAGGCCATATGTGGCCCGGCCCATACCTATCATTTACATTCACATCTCCACAACATGCAGTTAGTCCAACATACTGTACCACAAAGGAAGGCAGCCCTAATCATGGTTTAATTAGTTCTCCGTAATTTTATGGACATCAGAGGCCGCAGTGACCTGTCACCATCAACTCTAATGTGAGTTCGCTCGAAATAAAAATAACTGTGCATCTTACAATAATATAATGAACTGTTGATAATATAATAACTGTAATAAAAGTGAAATATTACTATAACAAATAGTTTTAAAATAATTTAATTTTAAAAATGTAATTTCTCGAGCCGCCCGATAACGCTCAATACAAAATCGTCGCACACTGTGACGTCACAGTGTGCTGGCGCGTAGTGCACATTTATGGGGTGTAAGAGAATATCGAATATATCTCAGTCCACACTGTGTTTACACATGTATCCATACTTACTAATATTATAAATGCGAAAGTAACTCTGTCTGTCTGTCTGTCTGTCTGTCTGTCTGTCTGTCTGTCTGTCTGTCTGTATGTTACGCTTTCACGCCTAAACCACTGAACCGATCTTGATGAAATTTGGTACAGAGGTATATTAGAGCTTGAGAACGGACATAGGCTACCTTTTATCACGAGAAAGGGGGTTTAAGGGGGGGAAATAGGGGATGAAAGTTTTTATGAAAGTTTGTCATTTCTGAAGATATTTTAATGAAATTTGGTACAGAGGTAGATTAGAGTTGGGAACAGACATGGGCTACCTTTTATCGCGAAAAGGGGGGTAGAAGGGGGGGACTAAGGCCTTGGGATGAAAGTTTGTCATTTTTGAAGATTTCTTAATGAAATTTAATACAGAGATAGTTTAGAGCTTGGAAACGGATATAGGCTACCTTTTATCGCAAAAAGGGGGTAGAAGGGGGGCGGACTAGGGCCTTGGTATGAAATTTTTGTCATTTTTGAAGATTTCTTGATGAAATTTGGTACAGAGGTAGTTTAGAGCTGGGGAACGGACATAAGCTACCTTTTATCGCGAAAAGGGGGGAAGAAGGGGGGGGACAAGGGCCTTGCGATAAAAGTTTATCGTTTTGGAAGATTTCTTGATGAAATTTGGTACAGAGATAGTTTAGAGCTTGAGAACGGACATAGACTACCTTTTATCGGAAAAAGGGGGTAGAAGGGGGGAACTAGGGCCTTGGGATGAAAGTTTGTCATTTTTGAAGATTTCCTGATGAAATTTGGTACAGAGATAGTTCAGAGCTTGGGAACGGACATAGGCTACCATTTATCGCGAAAGGGGGGTAGAAGGGGGGGGACCAGGGCCTTGGGAGAAATGTTTATCGTTTTGGAAGATTTCTTGATGACATTTGATACAGAGGTAGTTTAGAGCTTGAGAACGGACATAGACTACCTTTTACTGGAAAAAGGGGGGTAGAAGGGTGGAACTAGGGCCTTGGGATGAAAGTTTGTCATTTTTGAAGATTTCCTGATGAAATTTGGTACAGAGATAGTTCAGAGCTTGGAAACGGACATAGGCTGCCTTTTATCGCAAAAAATAGATAGAAGGGGGGGGGGGGGGATATGGCTATGGGATGAAAGTTTGTCTTTGAAGATTTATTTATTTATTGTTAAGCATTCATCCACCACCTTAACAGAGGTAACCCCAAAACAGTGATGGATTTACACACCCTTAGTACATTTAATTAATACATTTTTTTTTTTCAAATATACACAAAACAAAAAGAACACAATCAATTAATAAAATGAACTTATAACTAAACACAAAAAAAAGTTTGACATATCCTGATGAAATTTGGTACAGATATAGATTAAAGCTTGGGAACGGACATAGGCTACCTTTTATCGCGAAAAGGGGGGTAGAAGGGGGGGACTAGGGCCTTGGGAGGAATGTTTGTCATTTTTTAAGATTTCCTGATAAAATTTGGTACAGAGATAGTTCAGAACTTGGAAACGGACATAGGCTACCTTTCATCGCAAAAAAAGGTAGGAGGGGGGGGGGGGGGAATATGGCTATGGGATGAAAGTTTGTCTTTTTTGAAGATATCCTGATGAAATTTGGTACAGATATAGATTAAAGCTTGGGAACGAACATAGGCTACCTTTTGTCGCGAAAGACGAGGATAAAGGGAGGGGGGTATAGGGGATGAAAGTTTGCCAGTTTTGAAGACATCCTGATGATATATTTGGTACAGAGATGGATTGAAGCTTGGGAACGAACATTGGCTATCTATTGACGAGAAAATGGAGGCATAGGGGGGGGGGGGGGGGGGAGAGCGTAATAAGGTATGAAAGTTTGACAGTTTTGAAGATATCCTGATGAAATTTGGTACAGGGATTAATTAGAGGTTCGTAACGGACATATGCTACCTTTTACCACGAATAATGTGGTAAAAGGGTGGGGGAGGGATAAGGACTGGATAGTTAGTACGAAAGTTTGTTATTTTTGATGATATCCTGGTGAAATTTGGTACAGAGATGGATTAGAGCTCGAAAATGGACATAGGCAACCTTTTTTTGCGAAAATGGGAGTTGAAGGGGTGGAATAGGGCAAGGGTATGTAAGATTGACGATTTTGAAAATATCTTGATGAAATTGGTATAGAGATGGATTAGAGGTTGGAAATGGACATATGCTACCCCTTATTGCGAAAAAAGGGATAGAAGGGGGAAGGGGGAAGGGGAATAGGGCTATGGGATTAAAGTTTCTAATTTTTCATTGGCAGGCATAAATAGTAAGAATTTCTTTTAAGATGTCCTCATGAAATTTGGTACAAAGGTGAATTAGGGCTTCGGAACGGACATAGTCGAGTAGCGAAACAAATATAGAAGCGAGTGGAGAGGCGAGTAGAGATTGTTATAGGGACGAGTGGATAGGCGTGTAAAGATTGAAAGTTGAGTAGAGTCGACTACAGGGGCGAGTAGATATGCGACTAGAGAGCCAAATAGAATGCAGTAAAGGGTTGAGTAGAGAGGCGATGAGGGAGGCGAGTGGAAAGATGAATGTAGTGGCGAGTAGAGACCGAATAGAGTTGAGTAGAAGAGCGAGTAGATAGGCAAGTGGGGAGAGTCAAGTAGAGAGGCGAAAAGAGAATCGAGTGGATGGGCAAGTAGAGAGGTGAGAGGTCGTATATAGAGGCGAGTAGAAAGTCGAGAACAGAGGTGAGTACATAGTCGAGGATAAAGTTGAGTAGAGAGGCGAATTTAATGGTCAAAAGCGTCGGATCAACACTAAGCGATAACCGACATCCACGCGGGCGGAGCCGCGGGCAACAGCTAGTAATGAATAACGAAAGACTAAGGAATCTAAAAAGTTCGATTTCGCTTGTTTGTATTTTGACCTATTCTGGGAATTAAATAGTAGATTGTTCAACAAGGGACTAAAACAACCCATAATGATACGAGATGTTTTAGCTACTATTATTATTATTGGCTAATAGTTCGAGTGTCATTATGGTTGTTTAATCCCACGTTAAACACTCTACTTTGCGAGGAAAAAAAACACGTTCTATACAAAATTATAATAACAAAGTTTCTAAGTTGGACAATTAATTGGTGTAGGTAATTGGTGATTCCAACGCAAGCTTAATACGAATAATCTATTCAAAATTCAAATTGCAAAGAAATTTGTCCCGCGGTTTTTTTTGTTAAGTGACGTACGCTTTAAATGCATATTTAGCCAACAGATTCAAACTTGAAAAATAATTTAAAACTAATTGGAAATGCATAATAAAATGAATTATTTCTCAATACTTACATAATTATTAATTAATGGATTTTTTAAATTTTTTAAAATGTCATTTTGATGTTATTTCTATATACAATCACTAAACAGGTGATAATCCTTCCGTTCAAAAACACCGTGATTGGCTGTTTAGGAGTTATCAAAGTAAATTAAAAAAAAATACTTTATTTCCAAGAAATTAATAAGGAACTTTAGTCCCGATATGCAGAGACTAAAGTAACATTTTAAGAGCATGAGAAGTGAAAAATAATGAAAAGTCATAGCTGCAGTTTAGTTAGGCAATGCTTTAGTTTACTATGCATATTTTTTGGGGAAAAAACTACGACATTAAGCAGTATTGGTGATTATACGTTGACTCAGGACCCTATTCTCTAAATAAAAGGACGTGCATCTACAGAACTCTAATTTTGGTGTAACAACGCTCGAATACCTACTAATAGTTTACTTTGATGATTATGTAGCATAATATATGATGCTAATATGAGCATCAAAGAAACAATAATAATATTATCTAGTTTGCATAAGTAATAATGTTATCATTACAAGGTTATATGCACTAACATTTTATAATGAGAGATAAAGTATAATCTCGGTACAATTATGTTTATGGCAAGGAATGCGATCAAACTATAAGCAATTCTAAGGTGCTTTTTGTCGCAAGAATATGTTAAAAAAATAATGAAAATTCGTAATAGCAGGCGAGACCCATTACTCCGGCTCTCACTTGGTGTGCCCCTTGAAATAAAACCACTTTTGAACCGATTCTATCGAGATTTACTTATTCTTCGTCCTCCTAGCGTTATCCCAGTCGCGTTCGAAGCTTTCAATTTTTTTTTTTGTAGTAAAATATTAGCAACCGAAATTATCGAAATTACTAATATTCCCTCTAACCCCTCCAACTAAGCTAAATTGCTTGTGCTAGGAGAGTGGGTTCACGTCGGTAGTGTTATGGCCAGGATTCGAACCCGGGACCTCTCGACCGTAAGGCCTGCTACCTAACCACTAAGCTACCGACGCTTCGAGTCTGGGGTCCGCTTTATCAGTCTAACTGCGGATTTGGCTGAAATTCGATATTTTCCGTGATGCGACTGCCATCTGACCTCCACAACCCAAAGGTAATATTGAAATATTGCTGTTAGACCAGTTGTTGCATTTTTTGGGCTCTAATATCTGTAACGACTGCCATAGATGTTCGTATGGTAACCGGGACCGACGGCTTAACGTACTCTCCGAGGCACGACCAGACCAATGCAAATACCCATATTTATGCATACAAATATTTGCATTGAGCGGGAATCTAATCCGCGCCTTCTGCCTAGCGCCCGCGTTCACTAAAGGGCCCCATATACGGTACGATTCATCGTTACGATCCGTCGCTTCAGACCGATCGAAACGGCTGATCTGTAGTGTTGCCGCTCATACACGAAGCGATTGGTAAAGGCGTGCCTTGAGAAATGGTAAACGAACTTCTTTTCTCGTCTGTGGCGGTTACTTTGATTATGTTACAGAAGAAAACAAGAAACCCAGCAACCAAGAGAAAAGTGTGGGTCAAGAAATGGCTATTTAAGCGAAATCAGTATTCGCATGGCAATATTTTAAATGAATTAAGGTTCCCCCGAAAAGATTGGCACAACTATATGAGAATGACGGAACCTATACGTACCTAAAATTATTGAAACTAGTTTCACTTAAAATTATCCTTATCTTATTATCCTTATCTATTATCCTTATCTTATTATCCTTATCTTATTATCCTTATCTTATTATCCTATATCTTATATAAATACAAAAATTTCGTGTCTAAATGTATGTTAGCGATAAACTACGAAACTACTGAACGGATTTTCATAAAATTTTGTAACCATTTATAATATAGTCCAACTTAAAAGATAGAATAGTTTTTATCTTATTCACGGGAACGGCAACAGAATAACACGCGGGCGAGGCCGCGGGCATCAGCTAGTAATTTTCAAAAAAATTATAAGCGCTTACCTGATGAGAATGAATGAATCAATGAATGAAAAACAACGAATGAATGAATCAATGAATGAAAAACAACGAATGAATGAATCAATGAATGATAAACAACGAATGAATGAATCAATGAATGAAAAACAACGAATGAATGAATTAATACAAAATTCTGCAGGATATCCTTAGTAATGGTATTTAATTTACTCCGCCAGACGATTCCGATTTGAGCAATCATCCACAATTCTTCATCACATTAATAAAATCGTGTCGCACAAAGTTGAATCTGGATTACCATCCGGGCAAAGTGCCAAGCTAGTAACTTTGATATTATGAAGTCAACAAAAGATTAATCTTCGTCGGCATCGTACCTTCACTGCTCACTATAAATCAAATCGTATTTGCATAAACTTTGTGCGTACTACTTCAGCCTTGGAAGTATGTTTGTGCAACCTTATGAAGTGTTGATTGAGTAAGAGTTAATTGACTTTTCACTCATCGGGATATAATGTTATATTATTGTAAACCTTGGGATGTTTGATTAGTTAAGTTTTGATTCCATTTTATTAAACTTTGGCGTTATTGGTCCATTTTGGAGCGTTGATTTTTATAAATACAGGTGGTTTTTTTAAAGACATCCAGAGGGAAAGCCCAAACTAAAAACTATTGATGTCACCACTCTTTAAGTACAAGCAAGTCCTACACACACCGGCAGATTTAGCGGAACACAAAAAAGGGAGAGTATAAAATAGTAAGCTTTATTTTTAAACAAATAACAATTAAACATGAAACAACGGTTAAATTAACATGTTTAAAGCAAGCACAATACTTAAAGTTTATTAAAATAAACGTAACTAAACAAAATGCATTTTTCTTACATTTCGTAGTGACAGAGGAACAGTTGAAATTTTTAGTTTTTATGACGGTTTAAAATTAATTAAATGAATGTTTAATAACGAGTGTTTCCCCCTCGTGTCCTGATTAAGGTTTCCATACGTCTGGGCATGCTGCGGATGATGTTGTCAATGATTTCTTGGGGCAACCTCTGCCATTCTTCAACTAATGTGTTTCGCAGCTCGCCCACATTGTTAGGAGGTGGCATTCTTGATTTGACACTCCTCTTTAACAAGTCCCAAACGTTTTCAATCGAATTCATATCCGGGGACCGTGCTGGCCACTCCATCACCGTAACACCAACATGATTTAGGTATGCCTGTACTGAGCGCGCACTGTGAGCCCGAGCAATATCCTGCATGAAAATGAAGTCGTTACCAATAAATGGGGCAAATGGCACACGTTCCTCTAAAATCTCTCTGATATACCGATCAGCAGTCAGATTTCTGCCGTCGACTATCACTAACTCCGTGTGAGCTCCTAAATAAACCCCTGCCCAGACCATAATTGAGCCGCCGCCAAATGACACTGTATTTTCAAAATTAGACTGTAAATAACGCACTCCTTTGCGTCTCCATATTCGCTGCCGTCCATCAATCTGATTGAACAGAATTCTGCATTCATCAGTAAAGAGAATCTGTCCCCATTCGTCAAAGTCCCAATGACGATGTTCACGAGCAAAGTATAGTCGGTTTGTGCGGTGGTGTCTCTCAAGTTTTGGTGCTTTGGCGGGTATAACTTTAGCCTATACCAACTTCCTCAAATCTTCTGCGAACTGTCCGCTCACTCACTCCTACTCCTCGAACCTCATCCAATGCATTTCGGGCCTGCACCGCCGTAAGTCTCGCGTTCCGACGAACTTGAAGTTGTAGAAAACGGACATCTCTCCTTGAAGTAAACTTTTTCCTGCCTTGTCCTCTTCTCCTCACTAGAGAATTCGTCAATCTGTGCCGTTTGATGCTACGATGAATCGTTGCTAACGATCGACGAAGTGTTGGATCTTGTAAGATTGACCATTACTTCTAAAAAATTATGTAAAAAATGATAAAAAGTAATGTAACCGGCAAGTGCTATGAAAAAAATATATTAATTCTTCCTTTTTTTGTGTTCCGCTAATTCTGCCCGTGTGTGTAGAAAGGAGACCACGAATTAGCCATTGGACGCAGTCCAACCAGATGGACTGACGGACTGTAAATGGGCTAATTGATTGATTGATGAAAGTGACGGTGAAATGCTGCCAAAAAGCTAGTGTCCTATGTCCCCAGAGTTCCTATGGTACAGATTGGATGGCAATATAATTTATCCGGAGCGTCCAGTAGGTACTGTACGAATCCATCCCATCCCAACAGTAAGTTTTAAAGTCAACTAAATTGTGTCGTTGTATATCGCACCAATGTAGTTATAGTTTGAATAATTTAATAGGTGCATTATAACAGTTAAGTCTAGGTTTGGAGTGTCTTAAATCGGTTGTGAGAATAATCGACGTAACTTACAATAAAGTAATCGCATCATTGCCAGAATGTAACTTTTGTAACGTTTTACGTTACTTTCGACCCGTATCGCATTTGGTCATTGTTATCCAATTCACTAGCCATATCACCAGTGATTCAACTGTATCTGAATTGTATACTTACTGCCGAGGATACCAACGGCCACGACTTTAAGCCATTTCATTACAACAATAATCGCATCATTGCCAGAATGTAACTTTTGTAACGTTTTACGTTACTTTCGACCCGTATCGCATTTGGTCATTGTTATCCAATTCACTAGCCATATCACCAGTGATTCAACTGTATCTGAATTGTATACTTATTGCCGAGGATACCAACGGCCACGACTTTAAGCCATTTCATTACAACAATAAAGTTAACTTTTGTTTGAACTGTTTGAACTTATCAACACGCAATATTATAATACACTCGAGAGCAATGAATCCGGGTCACTCAAAGAATCCAAAAAATCTCGGAAAGTAAGAATGCTAGGTTAATGCAATAAATTGTATTTAATAGACAATTTAATACTCCTTAAATGAAAGTATTAAAACTTCTTAGTTATTGTAAAGTTATATCATAAAAAAATCAAATTTGAAAAGGGAACACTGTCGAAGATGGAACTACGAAATTACAGGATTTGTTTTTGCTTTTGTTTGTAATCTGTCATTTATGTTGGTACATAAACCAGGTTGATAGTGCTCAATATTCATTATTCAAGCTGAAATCATGTCGCTTACACTTGAAGAATGCACCAGAATACTTACATTGGTGGAAACCGGCCGGAGTCAGCGCGATACAGCCAGGACTGTCGGTGTGTCGCTGTCAACAGTACAAAGAGTTCTCCGACGTTACGAAGAAACTGGTTCTAACCTACGCAGACCAGGAACGGGCAGAACTAGGTGTACCACAGCACGAGAAGACCGATACTTGGTGAACACCATGCTTCGAAATCGCTTTCTCACAGGAACTGAACTCACAAATCAGTTTCGACGCCTCGGAGGAAGTAACCCAAGTGCATGGACAGTAAGACGTCGGCTTGCTGAATCTAACTTAAAACCCCTTAGACCTGCAAACGGCCCTAAACTGGAGCGTGGCCATCGTATTTCAAGACTAAGATATGCCCAGAACCACGTAAATTGGAGTATTGAAGATTGGTCGAAAGTTATGTTCTCCGACGAATCAAAATTTATGCTCTACAAGCACGATGGAAGACACAGAGTGTATAGAAGACCAGGGGAAAGATTCAAGCAAGCATGCATCGAAGAAAAAGTAGCCTACGGTGGTGGGTCTGTACTTGTGTGGGCCGGAATTTCCTCTGAAAGTCGCACAGAGCTGGTGATCATAGAAAACGGCTCTTTAACTAGCGTAAGATATGTGGAAGAAATCCTCAACGAACACGTTGGTCCATTTATGGTCAATTTGGGTGAGGATGCTATATTTATGCATGACAATGCCCGACCTCATACAGGTAGGATTGTGAATGACTACCTTCAAGAGATGAACATTACTTGTATGGAGTGGCCAGCGCGCAGCCCGGATATCAACCCGATCGAGCATGCTTGGGACGAGCTAGGGAGATGCGTAAAACAACGAAACCCTCCCCCAATCACGCTTCCTGAGCTCAAAATTGCTCTCACAGAGGAATGGGAGAATATTCCCCAAAATCGTATAAGGAACTTGGTGTACAGCATGCCAAACCGCGTAAACGCAGTAATGGAAGCACGAGGAGGTAATACGAAGTATTGAAATTCAAGAAAATCGTCATAAAGTTCAAAAATTTCATGTTTCCTATTTTTGTTTTAAGGAGAGATCAGCAGTTTTTTTTCTTTATGTAATTTTGTGTAAATAAAATGTATGGTGACTCATATTTTTTTAACTTTCATTTAAGGAGTATTAAATTGTCTATTAAATACAATTTATTGAATTAACCTAGCATTCTTACTTTCCGAGATTTTTTGGATTCTTTGAGTGACCCGGATTCATTGCTCTCGAGTGTATTTTCCTAAGACAATGAAACGTAGCTGTCTTACGAGGTCTAGCAAAAATAAAGAATCACCCAAGTATAAATGATTTTTCTCTAAAATTAAATATAAACATAAAAATTTATGCTGAAATATGTCACACTACATTTTTTAAACATTAAACGTAGTTATTTAGTGTTATTACGCATTTAAAAATTATTATACTTAAAATTATAATAATAAATAAATATTTTACAACATTTCACACAACGCAATCGAGACCCATGGTAAGCATAGATTAACTAGCTTGTGTTATGAAATCTAGAATGCGGGTACTTAGATACTTTTTTTTGTAAATACATACATAATATACATAGAAACACCCAGACCAATGCAAACATACATATTCATGGATACAAATATTTGCATTGAGCGGGGATACCTACCTACCTTCTGTGACTTAGGGCTTCTGTCATAATGCACCTATTAAATTATTTCAACTTTAAGTTACGTGGGTATAGTATTCAAGCTATTATAGTATAAGCGCTAAATGTGTCGAATGGATTGGACTCTAGTAAGGTAGACCTGAATGAAAAATAGATTTCATAAGTATTCAAAGTTGGTGGATTTATATAGTATTGACATGTCTAAATAAAATTTCCTCAGGCCAAATGTGAAGTTTCTAATAATTCTGTCAGTGGCTTCAACAGAAGCAGCAGTAGCATCTGGTGTAATGCATCCTCCGTAGGAAATGATACAGGTATGCGAAGAATACGGATCATTAAATTCAAGTGATGAACAAGGTTAGTGCAATGTTTGCAAAAGTACTGGAGTTCACATTTCTTTATTATATTTAATTGAGCCAGGAAGACATTCAAATTTTCATGAAAATACCCACAAAGTACCTATATATTTTAACAGGGTCCTTGGACAGTACACACAGGACACACAACACAACTCAACTACACTGCTATATAAGTGTACCCAAACAACATGTTTTCGAAAAAAATACAAGATCCAACTTCATGAGGAGTGAGGCTTTATGCCCAACGGACAGACACCGGGGCTGGTGTATTCTCGGAGGACCTTAATATTATCCATTTCAACACCGCTGGGAACCCTTAACACAGTATTTCAAGCTGAATGCATGGGGAATACCCTGACAGCTTCAGCGGTAATGGCCAGGAGAGTGGAAGGCCACTCAATACGCATACTCTCCGACTGCATGACCTTGCTGCAAGCTTTAAACAGCCACACCATAAACTCGGGACTAATACTGGAGTGCTATCTTAAATTGAACCAAATAGGCCACTTCAGCCACATAACCTTGCAGTGGATTAAGGGCCACAGCGGCTCGCGCTCGCGGAATGATGCATGAGCTTGCCAGGAGAGGATCTGACATGTTGGTAATGGGACCTGAGCCCATAATACCGATCCCCTATACATACTTACGAACCGTAGTAAACAAACGAACGAGAGATAACACAACAGCTGTTGGATAAAACTGGAAGTTTGCAGACAGGCGAGGGAAGCACTCCCTGTGCTTAAAAATAGACTGACTAGGCGTCTTCAACAACTGACCAAACGGCAACTGCGCACGGCTACAGCTGCCATCACGGGGCACGGCTTCTTCAATAAACACCTTTTTATTTTAGGAATCACCGACAGCCCTCTCTGCAGAGCCTGCATGAGAGAGGAAGAAACAGCGGCACACGTGCTCCTACACTGCCCTGCAACCGCCACATACAGGGTTAAAGTACTACGGAAACACAGGTACGCCCCAGGAGATCGCCAGCAGCGTGAATAGCTTGCTGGTGTTCTTCAATGAGTTGGGGGGTGGATCGAATAAAATGCTCACTCTCACGCAAAAACCGAGCCTTGGCGTGGAGTTGCGGAGGACACACTTAGAAAACAGTGTGCATACAGAGTGAATTTTGACGTGGTCTAAATCGATTAGGATAGGAAAAAGAGGCTTAGGCGGGACTTGAACCCGCAACCAGTACCTTACAGGGGGAATCCTTACCATCGCCCCAAGATGGTTATTTATAGGAGAATTTAAAGCACTCAAGGCGGTACCCGCGTGACCTGGTAGCTCAGTTGTCAGAGCATTCTCCCGTAAGGTGCGCGGAGCGGCAGGAACAAAAGTACGAGCAAATGAGTGCGACGCCACGAAACAGAGCGGCGCGAACAGCCGTGTAGGAGTGACGTACTCAGCGGCGTAGATAAAAACAAAAAACGTTAGACGATTTTGTGGCGGTAATGGATACCTAGGCATTTATTACCAAAACGTTTAATCGACTCCCTATCAATGGACGTCAAGACATCCCCAACATAATTATAAAAACATTATAAAAAAGTTTTGGGATAAAATCCTCCTCTCAAATTAAGAATGTCTTGTCTCAAAAATGAACTGCTTTCTAAATAGAGAAGGGATAATTTTGTTAACGTCATGATTTTGACCACGTTCTGACGACGTAAATACATCCCCCGCGGCCGCTGCAACTAACCGCTGCTGAAGTTACGTGGCGTGCAAGAAGCACCGCTCACCGACACCGCACCGCTAGCTGCGCCGCGCCCCGCTTGGAGCGAAGTCGTGGCCAGGCCGTTAGTCGTCTTTTACGACACCCACAGGAAGAGACGTGGTGGTCCTATTCTACTCCACCGGGAACCAACACGGTATAACATATTTTATCTACACTCAAATAGAAAAATTCGAATTAAAAATTCAAAGACGATTCTATACATCCGCACTTTATAAACGCTTATACATAAAATTAAAAATAAAACTTATTATAGTACCGCCAACTGTATCATAAAATTCATTATACCGCTATCTTATAGGTACCGTGCGCATCGCTTGTGGCGCCGCCCTCGCGGCTCAATCGGAAAGTTAGTAGATGCCCGTGTGGCCACGTGGTGACAACAGTCGTTCGGAGTTATGAACAAAACAACACAAAAATTATGTTTTTAATCACACAAGGACCACACCATCAGTGCCATATATCATGCTTTGAGGAAAACGAAAAAGCAAAGCATTAATTTATTAGTGCAAGGGGTTAGTGAAATTCCTATGAAACTAGAATCGACAATTACTCTAAAAATACTTATTTAGTTTGACTGTACGATCCTGCATATTTGCTTCAACTATTTGTTATCCTTATACAAGTAACTATAAAAAATCATGATTTAGTGTCGTTTGCATCAGATATTTATAATACAATTTTCAATAAAAAAAGAAATTTTCATATAGGTACCTTCAACGTAACATCGTACGGAGGGTTTGTTACCCTAGTTTGTGATAGAACTTTTCCCTCGATGATACGTTTACCATCTACATCGATAATTTCTCTCACGTTGGAGACATGCCTGCTTTCAAATAGTTTTTCACCTAAAATTCAATTCAATAATAAGCGGCAACACATTCACTCGGAAGGGTTGCATTCCTAATTTTTTTTGGTACATTACTTACCTATTGGTATCGATTTTGCACGAAAAAAATGTAAATAGATTGATTGAAAACCACATTGGATTATCGTCGTGGTCATAACGTTAATTATTTTCGATTAATAATGACCTCGAAGTGCGTATGAATCATATACTACTTGGGAAGGTGCCAGTCAGCTGGGCATCTACGTATTGTCGCAACAGTAGGCGCATCGCGATACGCACGGGGCCTATATCAGAAAATGGCGCACACATGCGTAGTTTGAACTTAATTTCCCGCGCTTCCCATAAATTTTATTGCCGATCGTGTTTTTGTATCCGGGATTGCAAAAAAATTTACTAAAATCGCTTATACTGTTGATTGATGGCACTTGGTGGAACTTGCTACACATCTTCAATGAAAACACTTGTACTATTCCACATTACATATTTATTAAATTCCTGACCGGTTTCGCCTTACGGCATTATCAAAGGTTGATACTTGTTTTTTGGGTATCAGATGTCAATTAATTAATTCATATTTTAATTATGTAATTTAATGTGGAATAGTACAAGTGTTTTCATTGAAGATTTACTAAGAACCTGTAAGTGATTAAAATATGATTGGAGAAGAAAGTAGTGACGGCGAGATTTTCACTTTGCCTGATATTCTAGACGCGGCATCGGCGTTAGCTGAAAGTCTCCTGCCAGAAAAGTCAAAAAAATGTACGGCAAAATATACCAAGAATTATGAGTGAAGATAAAGTAGTGTATGAAACTGCATATAACTTAGGTTAAAACACTCGAGTCAACCTATTATAAACAGACTCTCGTGTTTTAATACTCCTTCTTATATGACAGTTGCATAAATTAAACTACTATTAAGTGCATTATAAGATTCCCTATTTGTTTGCATACAATTTAATGTCATAATAAATTTATAGCGGCGCATTTTAATTTTCGTAACGATCTTTAGGCGTAAGATTAATTTTTATCTATGATTTTTTGATTAATTTCACATACATATTTAGTTTTTCGGCAGACCATTAGTCAAAATATATTTTCCTTCTGCAATCTCGACCCCAACTTGTTTTGAATTATTATTTAACTAGTTGTTGTGTTTTGAGATATATGAGGTTCCGGTGTTCAAAGTGTAAACACGCACGTCAATGTCCTCCACAAATAAAAATTAAAAACAGTGCAAAAAGTGAGAATTAAAAGTGCCGAAACGCGTAAATCCACAATATAGACTATACAACAGAAAATAAGGGAGTGAACACAGTGCAAAATACATCCAGCTGTGAATAAAACTACACGAAACTCCTAACAAATAAAACCTAAAGTGAAAAAAAAGTGCCATTTAATATCTACAATACCAATCTACCCTCCTTACCAAATTTGTTACTGTCAACCAGCAGTCAACGTCATTTTGACACTGACAGTGAGGTGTTGCCAACAAAAAAAATCTATACCGTCATTCAACCAGTGTTGTCAATTAATAAGATACAAAAACAAAATGGAAAAAAGTATGGAAGTGTTGTTATCAAAACTAGATGAGAAATTAAATCAACAGGCTATACTTATAACAGAGTCTGTGACGAAAAATGTTATGGAGGCGTTGGATGAGAGAATAAAAATAATAACAGACGAAAATACAATGCTAAAAACTAAAATATCTACATTAGAGCTAAAACTTAATGTATTGGAAAGAGAGAAAAGAAAGTTCAACTTAGTCTTTTTTGGCATTGAGGAGAATGGAAAATCAGAAGCAGAGCTGGTAGACTACCTTAAAGAGATAATACTAGAAACAGGAACATTTTTAAATAGCCAGGAAATCAGCAATGTTTACAGAATTGGCAAAAATAACGACTCAAAAAAACGCCCCATTTTAGTCTCCATAACAACACTATGGAAAAAGCACATGATCTTGAAAAATAAGTCCAAATTACCACCAGGAATTTACGTGAAAGAGGATTACTCTAAAGAGGTGCTCGAGAAACGGAAACAATTACTAGTCCAAGCAGAAGAGGAACGAAAGAAAGGCAATATAGCCTTTATTAAACATGACCAACTAATAGTGAAACAACCTTCAGATATAAACAGAGACAAGAGGAAAAGAGAAGATACAGGGTCCCCAAGTTCGGCAACTCAGAGAAAAGTATATAGGAAAGACGCCTCTGCACCTCCATCCAAGGGAAAAGAAATTTTGAAACCCAACATACTTACTTACATTGAACGAGGCAGATCTGCTTCACGGTCAGAGATCCCAAAAAACATGTAATGACCACCGGCACCCGAAATCAAATAAATACAGTAACTGCAAGCAAACAAACTGGAAAATGCACCCCAAGCCGGCCGGTCTCCGTGGGGGAAGAAGACCGCTACCCTCCAACTGATATACTGCACCATAAAATATCAGCGCCCACTAATCACGTAATTTACATAGCAACATTTAACACACTCACCCTAAGAACAAACGAAAGCCTGGCTGAACTGACTCATGCATTAGAAAATATAAACTGGTCGATATTAGGACTGAGTGAAGTGCGACGTCTTGGAGAAAACATTGAGGATCACGGCGACTTCATTCTGTACTATAAAGGTGAAACGCCAGGTCAATATGGAACAGGATTTCTGATAAAAAGAGAACTAAAATCACATATTGATGAATTCATTGGTATCTCAGAAAGAATCATAATACTTAACCTGAATTTATCACCCAGTAATGAAATGTGGTCAATCGTACAAATTTACTCCCTGACTGAACAGTCTACTAATGCTGATATTGATTCCTTCTACTCCAAATTATCCCAGGCAATAAAAGATCATACACATAAAAACCTAATAATAATGGGCGACTTCAATGCTAGAACCGGGTGTAGAGGAGAAGGAGAAGAGATAATATTGGGTCCATACTGTACAGGGAAAAGGACACGGAATGGTGAAATGCTCATAGAACTGGCTTTTGAACATAATCTGAAAATACTGAACAGTACATACAAAAATCGAGTAGTCAACAGGTGGACATGGAAGTCTCCCGACGGCTGCGTGAAAAACGAGATAGACTACATTCTTACCAACAGAAGTACGCTATTTCAAGACTGCAGGGTTATAAATAAACTTAATTTCAACAGCAATCATAGAATGGTCAGAGCCAAACTACTACTTAATTTTAAGAAAAACAGACCTTTTAAGATAAAACAAGCCCACAATATAACACTGGAGAATACGGAAGGACTAAGAGAAAAATTGGTAGTATTTAAAGAGCGCACAAAAGATCTAAGCACTCAAAGTAAATACAATGAGTTCGAAAAAGTGCTAAAAACAATAGAGAAATGTAACCCGAAGCAAGATAAGAATACATTGAAGTGGTTAACAAGTGGAACCCAAGAATTGATAAAAAAGAGAGGTGAACTTATATCTACAAATGCAAAGACCAAGATCATAAGGAGAGAAATATCTAAGTTAAGCAATGAAATTAAAAAAAGTATGAGAAAAGATCGAAAAAGATACAGGCTCGAAATACTAGAAAGGTGCATTGAAAAGACTGGAGGTACTAAAAAAGCTGCTAAACAACTTAAAGAGAACATTAACTGGATACCTAACATTTCTGATAAAAACCAGAAACAAAGGACGAGACGCCCAGAAATAATTTCAATAGCCACTAACTTTTTCCGAGAATTATACTCGAGCAAAAAGAATATCAGCCAACCAACTCAAGACCTAACAGGCGGAGATGACGTACCAGACATATTACCTGCGGAAGTGGAAAAAGCTGTAATAACCCAAAAGAAAGACAAGGCTCCCGGCCCAGACGGTATCAGTAACGAATTTCTCATCAAAAACAAAACCTACCTTGTACCAATTCTAACAAGCTTATTCAACGAAGTAATACAAAGAGAGATAATACCCCACCAATGGACAAAATCTAGTATAATACTGCTTCACAAAAAACACGACAAGAGCGACATAAATAATTATAGACCAATTAGCCTTGTGTCCAATATATACAAGGTTTTCGCTAAAGTAATATTAGGCAGAATAAACAAGACGCTGGACGAGAATCAGCCGAAGGAACAAGCGGGATTTAGGACTGGATACTCAACCATAGACCACATCCATGTAGTAAGACAACTCTTTGAAAAAGGCAAGGAGTTTAACATACCCTTCTACTGCTGTTTTGTGGACTACAGTAAAGCCTTTGACTCACTCGAACACGAAGAGATATGGCGAGCACTCCAAAACCAAGGAGTCGAAAAGAAATATATTAGACTAATTAAAAATATATATGATAATAGCAGGGCCAGAATCAAACTGGAAAAGGAAGGAGACGAAATAAGGATAGATAGAGGAGTGCGTCAAGGCGATCCACTGTCTCCTAAACTGTTTACAGCCGTACTAGAAGAGGTATTTCGTCGACTAGATTGGGACAACAACGGTCTACAAATCAACGGAGAAAATCTATCCCACCTGAGGTTTGCAGACGACCGAATAATAATCTCACCAACAAAAGAAGGTCTGCAGACGATGTTAAACGAGCTAGACACAGAAAGCCGCAAGGTAGGCCTGGCAATGAACACACAAAAGACCAAAGCCATGACAAACAGGAAACAAGAACCTATCTATATAGAAAACAACACAATAGATTATGTCAACGAATATGTTTATTTGGGGCAAACAATATCTCCCACGGAAGTAACATCGAAAGAAATAGATAGACGTATAGCAAACGCATGGAAACAGTTCTGGAGTCTGAAAGAGGTAATGAAGGACAAACAAATAACTATGACTATTAAAAGAAAACTCTTTAACACCTGCATATTGCCAGTACTCACATACGGATGCCAGACCTGGGCACTCAACAACTCTCACTACAAGAAACTCGAATCTTGTCAGAACGCAATGGAAAGGAGTATGCTGGGGAAAAGACTGTCAGACAGAATAAGGACCTCAACTATTAAGAGGCAAACAAGAACTAAGAATGTAACAGCTACCATTAGGAAACTCAAGTGGAAGTGGGCAGGCCATACTGTTAGAGGAAAGGACAAATGGTCAAAAACAGTAATAAACTGGTTCACAACAAACAGGAAAAGGAATCGAGGCAGGATAAATAGAAGATGGGTTGACGAAATTAAAACAGTGGCAGGAGCTAGATGGACAACAATAGCCACAGAAAGATATAAATGGAGTCAGTTGGAGGAGGCCTTTGTCAACAAAAGGCATACAGACACTGTTGAAGTAGTAGAAAATGAATTTGTTATGGAAAATTAAATAAAATAACTCAAAGAAATATTTAATGTAAACAATGAAATCAAATTGCATGTATTTAATTGAAATTGTAATGTCTGAATAAAGGGCTTTATTATTATTATTATTATATGTTGTGTTTTACCCAATCCATATATTGTATGTATTTACGTAAATGAAACTTTAGTAAGTTGGATAAGCTAACTGTAGTCCTCGAGCGTTTAAACGTTTAGCCGAAACCTCATTAGGTTAAAAAGGGACCAAATCCGCAAGGTCACAGGCATCTTGACCGGTCACTGTCCCCTAAACAAGCATCTGTTTACAATAGGTGTGACGGACAGCCCCCTATGCAGAGGATGCATGGGGGCAGAAGAAACGCCACGGCATGTGCTTACAGAGTGCATGAGCGTGGCCGCACAACGGGCGAAATTCCTCCAGTCACCAGCGTCACTCCGGGAAGCATGTGGAAACCTGAAAAGGCTGCTGGCTTTTTGGGAGGATCTGGGTTGGTTGGAATGAGAGGTAAGATGGTACGCACAATGGCCCAATCAAGAGGCTAAGTGCGGAACAGCCCAGGTAAACTAAACTAAACTAAACTAGTCCTCGAACCAGGAACTTGTTCAGCAGGTGAAAAAATACATAAGCGATTAGACAAAATAATTTTACGATATATTTCCATATTTGTATGACCAGCCGACGTATTTTTGCTACCACGATAATCGCCAGCTAATTTTTTTATCCTTCATGATATTGGGCTAGATATAATTTGACGATTTTTTTTATTTCTTTTGCATGTTGCTCAACCCATCTACGAAGCTGACGATCACCGAAGTATGTAATGCAACTCTCTGATGCATTTTATGATTATCCAACCAAAGAAGCCAAGCTGACGATCATGGAATTGCATATTTTAGGCTCGTGGACCACTGTAGTTATCCTGTTATCGTACATCTTGCTTACCTCCTAAGTTCCCTAGAAATAGGTTTAAGATGCATGAAATTGCAGAAGCCACTGCGTGTGCACTCGCCCATTTCGTACTGGCGGCAACAGGCTTCACGGAAGTCCGTGACAGGGGACAGCTCCGCGTACACGGGCCGGCCACCGAACCAACGGTTGTTTAAATCATTCACAGCCTTCTCGGCGTCCTCTTCTCGACGAAACTAAAATTCAGAGCAATATCACATTTAATTTATTTGTTCCCAAATCCCAACTATACAGGGAATTTTGTATTGAAAACAATTGTATCATCATTTTTGTATCTAGAATTGTATATCAACAAAATTTGTATCTAGAATATAAAATAAATTTAATTGATTTATTCTCAATAGTCCCGATGATGATGGTATCAAATTAAGGTCAAGACACTGTTGTGTAGTTTTCTGTTAGAATCATCAATTATATAATGTTTTCTTTTGTCACTTTTTTAATTTTAGATTGTATTTCAAGTTTATATATTGTCGATTACAAATATAATTTAACCTGGAAATAATCTCACCTTAATATAAACATTTCCAACTAAATGGTCACCCAGGTTGTCACACACATTCATTTCCTCAATCTCTCCATATTTGTCTTCACACTCAACAAATACATCTTCAAAGAAATTATCATAATGCTCCTGCATCTCTTCATCAGATACATTGGCTACAACCACTGAAAATAAACATTTCATAGAATTTAGATACATCCAGACTAATATTATTAACCCAAAAGTAACTCTGTCTATCTGTTATACTTTCACACCTGAACCACTGAACTGATTTGGATGAAATTTGGTATAAGGGTGGATTAGACCTTGAGAAAGGACATAAACTATGTTTAGTCGCCTATGTTTAATCAAAGCAGGCAGAGCCGCAGGCAACAACTAGTATTGAATATTATTGCTAAAAGCACTTACTACACTAGTAGTACACAATCACATTTTTTAAACCACAGGTCTTCAATAAATGATGTGGACCTCTTGACCTAATTATTGTAGGCTACAATTTTATTGTATTACAGAATGTGTGTATTACAGAAGCATGAGACAAAATCCAAAAATCTACAGAGACAAGACAGGATGTTCTTGGACACAGACTATAATCGGTGGGCTTTGTATTGTGTCCACAAGTGATTTAAAAATTACAATTTAAAAGGAAACTAGTTAATTCTTATAATGATAATAAATTTAGGTTGTGAAGTTTCAGTTATTTAATCATGAAAGACTGAACATTTTAGTTAATGACCATTGACAACCTGGATGATTTTTAATGTGCTCTCCAAAGTATAGAAGCACTCAAAAAATACCACTATGCACACACTGGTTGAAATTGTAACCACTCCTACGTAGCTTAACCTGCTAATTATTTACTGAATGGTGCCCCCACCTTGCCTCAAGCTTTTCATACAATTTACAAGCTGCTGGTACATTATATGTAGATAAATGAAAAATGAAAAAATGAAAATGAAAAATTGTATATTTCTGTAACACAATAACTTTTAACAATATTTTTGTCGTTGTGACCTTCTATTAAGTGAATTACACCTGTATCAGAAAGCCACGCTCATCCTTATCATAACAATGGCTGTACCTAGTAGATTTCCTCTCGCTTAGGTATATAAAATAAAGAAAATATTATGTTGCTTATTTTTATACCTAAAGACTAAATGTTTGTTTTATCTACCTCCCTCTTAAATCTGTCTCCCTTGGTCACTCCATAATTTAAAAATGACTTTGCTGGTCTCATTTATTCTTTTCTTTTGAGTACTCAAGGTTTAAAGGGAGTAAAGTTAATATCATCATCATCATATCAGCCATACACAGTCCACTGCTGAACATAGGCCTCTCCTATAGACTTCCAGAATGACCGATCCAAAGCAGCCCGCATCCAGCGCTTCCCGGCGACCTTGATGAGGTCGTCCTTCCACCTAGCCGTTAGTTAATATAGTTTAGTTAAAATTGTAGCAAATTTAGAAATACTCACAATGACTGCCATCAGCAGATTTGGCTGAATTCTGAGGGTTCACATACAAATTTTGTAATAACACTGTTTGGGAAAATGTTGGCTTGTTGTGAATTCGTGAGCAGCGGTCACCGTGTCGGCATGCTCCAATTTTAAAATAAAAGGAACAATTTACTCTGAAAATAAAGTAAATTTAACTAGAGGATTTAAAATGGTCATATGATAAGTAGCGGTCTCATTAGAAGTTGGAAGAATTATCACAATTGATTTCAAAATACAATATACAAAACGTAACCCTAACCTCTATGTTATGCATAACGTTTACATGTTCAATTGTTTAAATTCTAATGAATATATGTAGCGATGATAATAAAGCTATACGATTATAGTTTAAAGATAACTCACTTGTCCTTTTCTGTGCCAAATATAGCAGCTAAATACTCTGCCATTCTAAAACACCGAAAAACAACACGGGTCCAAATCCCCGAGTCACAATCTGCAATAAAAAGATGTTGCTTGTTACAACTACCTCTAGAACTAATCGGTTAATTTTCGTTCTATCAGAAGATATGCATAAGTATGAGAAAGGAGTTTATTTTAGCACAAAATTTACTATTTCACAAAACATCACATCAATCTAGAGACAGGAAAAGTACTCAACCAAGCCATCAACGACAATAGACCACACACACAATAGACATCAACTTCTTTTTTGTTTCTTATGTTGGACCATAGAGTAGAAAAATTAACGCTGGACATCCGGAATCGCATCCGGAATTCAAAAACCATACCCAGAAGCGCCAATGGTGGATACGGACCCAATAGAGGACATTATAGGTGGGGTGTGATTTTTTATTTATTAATAATGATTATCACTACATAATTTGAGTATGGATTTTATGAATATGTAAGTGTCAGACCTACTTCGATGCACCAATTTGTGAAATCCCTGAGACCATTTTTAATGGTTCAGTTAAAACGGACCAATGCACAAAAAACATTCTTGAAAATGATTCAAAGGGGTTACATAGGGTTACATAAAACAAAATACCACGAAATCATAGTACAGAATGTGCTCTTCTTTTGATATAAAAAACTTAAAAGAAAATGACATTCTAATATTTTATATTTATTAAATAGTGAGTAGGACTCAGTCTCAATCGGTTGGACATAGAGATTTTTCAGAAGTTTTATAAGAACTTATTAACTATTGACTATTTAACGACTATATTTTTCGTGAGTTCCATGATTCGGATTTTTATGATTCTTTTTTTGTTGAAATTCCCAAAGACCGCCTTCAAATTATTCCCATACTTTGAAGGTATAATTCTAAAAATGTAAGCAAAATCGCTGTTTCTGATGATTCTAGGTACTTAATAAAAATAATACAAACACAATGCCCTTCCAATTTCAGGAATAATCTAAATTATTTAGGTATCCATAATATCATAAAAGCACTTGCTAAAACGTGTAAACAATAAGTTGAAGACAGGTTTTTGTGCGTAAAAGTAGTTGGATTAGATTTATTGGACTTCGGGATTTTACGAAATTAAAATCATTCAATTCTTTTTTTCAAAATGAAAATCTAGAGCGTTTTCACACTCATCCGATATCCGACATCCGATATCGGAGGAAGTCAAATGTATGAGATATGTATCTCTCTTTCACATTGTCCGGCCCGATATGGGTTATCGGAGCTAACACCGCTGTTTTGGCCCGATATCGGAACACAAAAGGACGAAAATTGCTTGCACTTTTTTTATCTTTTTACTCCTAGCATCCCTAACGATTTTATCGGATAAATGTGAAAACTTGGTGAAAACAGCACAAGGTGTCGGCTATCGGATGTCGGCTTTCGGATGTCGGCTATCGGCGTCCGACACCGATATCGGACATCGGATATCGATGCCTTTACGATACAGAAAAGTCTAAAATGGCCATATGGCTAATTTGATACATAAGAGCCATCGTTTAAATTATTGAAATGTGAGATTTGATAATCCTTTTTTTATACTGATTTGGTACTCTGTAGATATTATAACGAATCCTAATCTTACTAATATTATAAAGTGAAAGTTAGTTTGTGTATAAGTGTTCGTTTTTTACCTCTTCGCGACCAACCGCTAGACCGATATGGATGAAATTAGGAAATGAGATAGACAGGACCCTGATAATAATCCCGGCTTGTCACGACACGCCACGACATCTAAGAATGTTTTTATGGATACCAAGACAATTTCCAGTATTAGTTCCAAGTACACTCACTACTGCGTGCCGCGACTATCAGTGCCAATATGGTGATTTTCAATAAGGCACAATAGATGGGTACCGATCACCTGCAGCAAGTACTGATTACAGATCAGTGCTTAAGGGTCTTGTACCAGTTGCAAAAATAAAAAAATTGCAAAAAAAATATTATGAAGTTCTCTGTTCTGTATCCCTCTATGGAATTTTATCTTCTTCTTGTCTTTGCTTCAGTCAAAAACTTTTTTCGATGCGGGTGCTCGTTTGTGCGCTAAATTTAAAATATCATTTCGCGACTAGTTTGTAATTATCTTTATAATGACTACCAACTCAACTATGGATAATTTTTGTGGATCTACATTTTGGGTAAGTAATACTATCATTCAGAAAGTACATTTTAATTGATCTTTTACAGATTTCAATATTGTGCAATACCAAGCAATGTTTATTTTCATCTATATAAATAAATTTCCATGTATCCTTAAAACCGGGGCTTCATATATATTATAAATATATGTATGTACATCAGCATTGTATTTACTTACCTACTTTTATTTGTACTGTATTTCTGAAGTAGCAATGGTTGGGTTAGCCGGGAAAATCGCTTTTTTTTAAATCATATACCAATTTTTACACATAAGCAAGCCCTCTGTAAGTCACAGCAGTATTTTTGAAATGAAACAAAAAAACTCAATATAATTATGTAGGTAGCTTCTTGTACTTAAAATATTGTATTTATTTTGTTCTGTATGAGTTACATATACTCAAGCAAACGGCATTTTATTTATAATGCCTTACAAATAAGATGTTGTATGATCATTGGTAACTCATATTAATTTTTAGTAACTACTTACACTGAAATTGCATAAAATTGCTCATGATTATACAAGTAATATTATGCAATTTTAACAGCTGAGTTGCTTAATTTTATTAAATGTGATTAATTATATGTTTTTACTAATTGATTATTCCTTTTTAAAATATTAACTTTAAAATTCTTATTAAAATTGAAAAGTATTGTCATTATGTATTAAATGCATTAAAAAATAGGTAGCAAATGTGCTGATTGCATTCATTATTAACTTTTGATCTCAATGTAGATACCTATTTTAAATTAATCATGACATACCTACATTTTAGAACACCACCCTCACATGGAATACAAGTAATCCTGATTTCACACCATGCTTTCAAAAAACTGTTCTTGTATGGGTCCCATGTGGATATCTATGGCTGGCAGCTTTGATTGAAGTATACCAAATGGTTATCAGTAAAGAAGCAAACATACCACGGAATAAACTAAATATTACCAAACAGATTGTTACACTAATATTGATACTGCTGCAAATATTAGACTGTGGGCAAATAATTTATATATCATCTAGGAAACAGAACACAGTGTTTGATGCAGATTATTATGATTCAGTTGTGAAATTGCTGACTTTTGTAAGTATTATTTATTTTTTTATGTTAATTTTTCTTAACACATTATCCTTTACTTCTTTGATATCCTTCTTCATTACCTACAATAGATTCCAGTTTTGACCACCAGACAGAGTATGAAAGTAATTTTATGCAAGTGAGTTATAAAAAACACAATTATCTGTTTATAGTTAGTTATTCCAAATGTGGAATACAGCCACATAACCACACCCTAAAATTTAGCAACAAATACAAATTTTATAAAGCTTATAAGAACAATAATATATTTAGGAGATCTGTTTAGTACTAGCCTTATCCCATGTTGATATCTTAGATAAATCTTTTGCAGATAAACTTCTGATGGCAATGACTTGAAATTGGAAAATAGTCATGCTGTATGAGAAGTATAAAATTGTTATGAATTCAGGGTATTAGGTTTTCTTGGTGGTAGATAGCTAAATGTTCCAAGAATAGGAGTTTCGAATATCCAGGATTTGTCCAAGTACCTAGGTCTTTTTTCGACACCTTTTTGCCACAGTAATCACGTGCATATAATGTGAACTTCACTTACTCACTTAGCTATCTATTTAGGTAATACCTATACGTAGATAAGAATTCAGTGATAATTTTATTTATACAAATTTACCTAGTTCATATTGCTGTGTCGTGCGTTCGCAAAACACTGCAAGGCAAAAGAAATAGATCGTCACCTAAAATACCTTCTCATATTAAGTTGTAGGCAGCTATGTAAAAAGGTGTATAGGGTACATAAACCCTATGCCGACTGTACCTACTTTCCTAAAAAGGCACCTGTAGGAGCTTTTATAGGATTTTTTTCGATGAGTCGACATTTGTAGGTAATACCTACATAGGTTCATCCGACGATGCTCTAATAATGGCATCCGTGGCGGAGCCTGAGCTCCGAGTTCATCTTGGACTCGGATGCCATCAGGAATATACGTCTCTATGAGGATGATGATGAATGCCATCCGCATCCGAACAGCTCCAACCAATTGAATCCCGTTAGTTACCATTATTTACAAACGCAAAGTTGTGAAGGACTACGATAAAATACTAAAGCCTTGGACCCAGATGAACTTTGACCTAGGTAGGTACTAAACTATCCGAACTACTTATGAATGTGTAGGTACCTACCTAGGTAGGTACCTAGTAGCATAGATAATATAATATAATATAATTCTTATGTAGTAGACATGGAAGTAATAAATACTACGTACAGTTATTACTTCCATGGTAGTAGGTAGATATTGATCCATCTGCTTAGGTCGAACCAACGGCCATGACCTTACCAGAAACTGTAAAAGTGACGTAAAACGTAAACTCGAGTCAAGGTTGCAGAGATAATGTAGATAGGTATTACTACCTAAGTTACATTACTGCCGTGCTCTGCTCCGCACTATGCCCTCTGCTGTGGATTGTGGAGGCTTCAGGCCCTGAAGAACAATCTACTGTGGCTCTCCACGTGTCCCTGAAATTTCATTTTAGTTTTAGGAAAAACCTATCCTTTTTTCTTTTTACCCTGTTTGAGAACATCCTCCTTTTGAAGTCGGTTAAATTATTATGTGGAACTTCTTTATTTAATCACTAATGGCCGGCCAGGGATTCTTTATTTAAACACTAATGCTCGGGAATAAATTCGTATAAAAATCATGTATTTAATATGAACTTTCCTTAAAACAGTTCTGCGTCTATTTTACAATATAGCCATGTTTAGAACTACAGTTAAAGATTTATAAGAATGTATGTTGTATATTTACTTAGTTCTGTTTCCTTTATACTTATTTAAAAAATATCAAACTATGAGAAAGATAACGCAACGATCTATTTCAGGTGTTATCAGCAATGCTATTATCATACAACAGAAAGTACGGCATACGAACATCTGGAGTACTTTTCATATTCTGGTTACTCCTTATACTGGCTGGATTACCGCAACTGAGGACTGAGATGATGAACTATAATGCAGCGGACGACGCGTATGTCCGATATAATTTTGCAAGCTATATCGTGTACTATTTACTTGTTGTAGTAATGTTCATTTTGAACTGTTTCGCGGATTTACCGCCTAGAAACACACCCTATGTTTGCGATGAGGTATTTTAACACTTTTATTTGCTTAATGTGTTGTGTTCCAGTTCAAAATCTTTGTTTTTGGTAGTATATATGTATATAATGGGGGTTTATGTAAATAGGGCCTTAATAAGATTACCTCATCTGCAAGCCAGTACACCTGCTAAAGAGACTCTGGCGCAGAGGCTCTTTGGGATTCGGTAACGGTTAAGGTGACAGTCGCTGCCCTAAAAATACGATTTAGCAAAATTTTGCAAAGAGGAGAAAGTGTATGAGAGCGAACCCCGGGCCCTACAATGCAAGTTTTGGCTGCAAACGGAATTGGCGCTTAGATGAAGTAGAAGAGACCGGATATTATTTTAAGAGTTCTTTTTTTACATGTCCCCATACCCAATACCCACTTATATAGATAAATACCCACTTATATAGATAAACACTTGTTGTTTTTGGGTCACTCATAATAAGTACTTAATTTGAAACCATTTAAACTTCGCTTTTTGATGAATTTTAATGTGATATTCATATCCACAGAGACAATCTCCAGAAAATTCGTCAGGCTTCCCCAGCCGGCTCACGTTCAGCTGGTTCGATCCAATAGCAATAACGGGTTACCGAAGAACTTTAACTGAAAATGACTTGTGGCCTTTGAACCCGCAAGATGTTTCCAAGGAGTCTGTTGCAAAGTTTGAAAAATTCTGGCACCGTGCTTTGAGGAAACGTGAATTGTAAGTGTATTTTTAGTGAATTAACTATATGCATTACCATTAATTTTTAAAATAAATTACCAACCGAATATTTTTGATAGGTTCCGTATAATTATGAATCTATAAACTAAAATTTCTTGTCCAACTCCATTTCCAACCTGGGCACTGTTATTTTTTTTTTGGAAGGTGCGTTATCTGTCGCTTGCCCATGTTATTTTTAAAGAGATGGTTTTGAATAAAACATTTTAAATCAATGTTTTAAGTCATAAATTACTATGTATCCGCGCGGGAGCGAGCAAAACGAGCTCGTGGACACCGCGCACTCCGACTCAGATAGATTAGGTTAGAAGTGTAGAAGGAACAGCATGCAAATTAACTAGGTACAGTCTGTAAATGAGAATTTTTAACTAAAATTTTGCACTTAAACTGATCGTATCAGATAATCTGCAGATTACCTAGTTAATGTGCACATTTACGGATTCTGCACTATAACGGTAACATGTATACTGGATACTGCATAAAAATATTAACGGTAACTAAAACCTTAAATGCTGAATTCCTGGTGAGTGGTGACTTGACCAGTCTGACCACTCAGGTACCTTCGTGTCTACGATTACGTAACATTATAATTTGCAAAAGACATCATTATAACTACCTACCTATAGAAGTTATGACCTCACTTTCATTTCTGGTATTTATTTTGAGACGTTAATGAATATACCTACCTAGGTCATTGACTTATCAATACCTACTAATATTATAAATGAGAAAGTGTGTGTCCGGCTTTCACGCATAAACCACTGAACCGATTTTGATGAAATTTTATGTAGGCTATATTTGGTCGAGAAAACAGACATCAACGCGGGCGGAGCCGCGGGCATAAGATAGTTTGCTATATTCTGTAGAGATTATTAAATGCAGCTGAGTAGAGCTGAATAGATAGGAATACAGTTACTACAAGGTTATATAATTAGTCGTAACCTTACAGGTAGGCTGAGGTACAGTCGATGACAAAATTAGTTTAATAATTTCTAAATTATTATTCTAATCTCTTAAAAAATAAAAAGACCAAACCATTCAATTTGCGAAAAACTTTGTCGTCTGAAGTTTATAAAACTATCATAATACACATAATTAAATTATATTTTTTTATATTTATTCTAATTTAATTAAATAAGTAAAGGTTAGTAAATACTTTAGTATTAATCAACTTACGTTGACTGTACGCACAATGTAAATACTCTACGCTGGCTTGTTTATATTTGTTATACCTACCTTCATCAAGTTTTTTGAAACTGTGTTGTGAGAATAAATCGTCAGTCATTGAATAAAAACATTATTTACCACTTTTCAAGGTCATATTGTTCTATCTTGAAACTCGGAAGTGTCGATACGGTTGTTCGTTTATAGAAATTATATAAAATAAAGTAGGTACCTAGGTAATAATATTATTTGAAAGGTGGCTGGGACAGACCGGCTGCAGAGGGCGGAGGATCGGAGGCAACGGTGCATAGGTATTGGGGGTGCAGATGCAGTAGGGTAATTGTTTGATTGATTAATAGGTATTAGTACCGACATCTAGGTACGGTACCCGTTTTTATTATTTTCCAATCTATTTGCCTCGGTTCTGTTCTTTAAGTATCACTCAGCAGTAAGTAGCACTAGGCAGTTAATTGGACGGCTTATCAAGCCAGTTGGCGGCGACATGTCTACTGCTTGATATCTTTTTAGAATAATTAGGACCGAAGCTATGAGTACTTTTAATATTTAATAAACACAGTTTTAACTACTCTATAGAGGTACCTACTGAACTACCAGTCCGATAAGTGATAGAGAAAACCTTCTACAAAGTTATTGAAAATGACTTCTATAGAACACAAGTCTTGTAATTCCAGAAGGACGATTGCTTCAGTCGGTGCAGAAACATCCACTACGCAAAGTAAAAGAAGAGTGAAAGAACCCCTCTCTTTATTCCCAATTGTGTGTAAAGCTTTCGGCAGGATGTTTTTAGTCGGTGTGGCATTGAAGATATGTAACGATGTACTTACTTTCGCGGCACCACAGTTACTTAGGTGAGTACCTTTTTTTTTAGCGGTAATTTCCTCGCATAGCTGCCACCTCCGCCAGCCACGGAGAGAGATTATGTCGGACTCGAGCCGATCAGATCCGCACACCGTCTCAATTACTGAGGTGTAAGATTACCCAGTAAGACGCATCATAACCCGCCTGACCATGGGCTATATTCAAGGTATTGAGTGAGATGACACCCTTTTTTTACGAGCGGGAAATCCCCATTGCAACCTCGCCAAGCGCAGCAGCCGGAGGGGGAGGTTATGTCGGAATGAGACACCCTTGGATGTGGGAAGTACGATGTCCCCATCTCACGCCGGAAAACCAACTTTGTAAAATACCTATCTGCACAATTTATCCTTATAACCTTCGAATCCGATTCTTTTTTCATTTTCGAATTGTATATTTTTCCGTTTTAGATTACTTATAGGTTTCGTTGAGGGCAACGAACCTATGTGGAAGGGCTACCTTTACACTGTGGGTATGTTTGTATGTTCTACCATACAAACTCTTATCATGGGGCAGTATTTTCTAAAGGTGTCGATTGTTGGTGTAAAAATCAATTGCGCATTGAGCAGCATGGTTTATAAGAAAGCGCTAAGCTTGTCCAATGAAGCTAGAAAGAAGTCGACGGTGGGTGAAATTATAAACTTGATGTCCACTGACGTAAGCAGGTACGTTTTATCTGTTTAAATAAGTATCATCACGTGAAGTTTGACGTCAAAGAATTTGTATACCTAAGTATTAAGGCACAAATAACGATGAAATATTATTAAAAATATCTTTCAATCTCCATTTTATACCCTGCTGTAACTGTTGCCTGCGGTTCCGCTCGTAAGGAGTACCATCCCCGTTCTACTAAACCACAAGAATGTATTTACTACATTTACTCTAGTTGTGTACATAATTGCGTGAACGTGCAACAAAGAAGTTCACTGTTGCTTTTTTTGTTACGATTCGCTCTATTTGAGTCAATATGAGATTCAATTCCTAAGGTTATTCCTCGGTTTTTTAGGATTGAATCGCTTCTTAGAAGTTGTTTTAATTGCTTGCCTGATATTCTTAATCATAATAACGACCTCAGCTTGGTTTGGTGAATTATATATACAATTATCTAATACAATACGATACGAAATGGTCTTTCAAATAATCGTCAATAGTACCATATCCAAGTATCAGGTTTTAACGCAGGCCTTGGCCCATTTCTGGATATGGTATTATACTCGGAATAAGCTCGACAAACTTTAAGGGCACAATTTGTGTTATGTTTGATACTTCAGGTTCAGCGATTTAACATATGTGAATATGTTATGGTCGGCACCATTGCAAATAGCGTTGGCACTGTACTTCTTGTGGAATCAGTTGGGGCCATCAGTACTGGCCGGTCTGGCAGTAATTATTGTGCTCATGCCGATGAATGGACTCTTTGCCGGCTTACAGAAGAAACTGCAAAGCAAACTGATGCATTATAAAGACGAAAGAATTAAGCTTATGAATGAAGTACTTAATGGCATAAAAGTAAGATAAAATAGACAAAATAAAATAAGTGACATTTTAGAAGAATTATCTATAATTCAAGCTTTCTTTTGTGCTAGGTGCTTAAAATATACGCATGGGAAAAAAGCTTTCAGGAGTACATACTTAAAATAAGAGATAAAGAGATGAAAGTTTTAAAGAAAATGGCTTATTATAACGCTGCAAGCTCCTTAATATGGTTTTGCACACCATTTCTGGTAAGTATTTATAAATTCTCGCAGATGCATGGCCCGAGTCAACAAGTGCCTGGAATAGGTACGGCAGTAGGCTCACCCCCTATTATGTGAGACCGAATACAATGATTGGTGAACTGTGGGTGTTAACTCACCTCTGCTGTTAAGTCCCCTCCGGGGATAAAGGCGTGATTCTATATATATTTTATCTATCTATATATATCTATATCTATTTATAAATTATTATTTCCAACTTTACCAATAGGTAAATAAGTAAAAATATGATATAGCTGACATAAAACACCAACGCTCAACAAAGCCAGCTGTACCTATATGAACATGTGCAAAAAGGTACCAACCATTACTTAAGGTTTGATAAACCACGGATACTCGTTATAGATATATATACCGAGAATGATCCGCGTGGCCTTTTTCCGTGCTGGAGCACTGTGTGAGTGCTGGCCGGATACCCTTCCCCCCTCTCCTCCGGAGCCTGAGGGTGAGGTTATGTGGAACTCGAACCGACTAAACCGCACGCCGTCTGTGGGTAATAGTGCTAGGCCGACGGTGAGGTTGTCGTGCGACATATTCCTCGCACCCCGGCTGACCCAGAGCCATCTCTCTCGGGAGCGGGGACCACGCGGTCCCCGACTCGCCCCCGGTATGGCGGCGGCGCGCAACGCCCCGCGATGCGCGCCGCCGCCGTGGCCGGCTTCCACCCGTCGCCCTTAGGCCCGCGCTTATGGGGGGCGGAGGTCAGCGCCCTCCGACGCCCGAGCCGCCTACGAACGCGGTCAGCGATGTCCGCGAGTCTGTCTCGCTCATCGCGCAGCGATCCGCGAGGCTATTGAAATTAAAAAAAACGCCCTAATTTTAGTAAAGAAGATAATTGGAGCGTATATAGGCACCAGCAGCCTAGAACCCACTTAATCAAACCTGGTAAACAGCAAAATACAGTAAGACTTAATGACGCAGAGCTTATTCAGCGTAAATAGAAACACCAACAATTGAGAGAGAGATAACTTATATTTCAAGCTATGTGACAACCATCATCCTTAGTCAAACGGCGAATATGGCTACTGAAACGTCGATCTTATAAGAAATAATAATACCAAATAAATCACGATAGAATCCATTAAAAAGTGATTTTATTTATAGGAAAAATATTTCTTGCATATTGAATTAACGTTTATTTCCAGGTATCGCTTATGTCATTCATGTGTTTTGTGTTTGTAAACAACACAGAAGTTTTAGATTCGAAAAGAGCATTCGTAGCGCTGTCACTTTTCAATATATTGCGTGCTCCAATGTCAATGTTGCCATATATTATATCTAACGTAATACAGGTTGGTTCCAAAACTCACAAATAAATTATATTGCTCTTATTATTCCTGTTTTACTAAAAAAAAACTTTGTATTTTTTTCAACAGAGTTATGTAAGCGTTAAGAGGTTAAATAAATTTTTAAACTCTGAAGAACTAGATACTCTTATGATAGAACACAATGATAATGAACGTAAGTAGAATAAAATCATCTGATTAGCAGTTCACTATTACATAGTAGATACAGAATTTCTTTCGGTAAGATTACCGGAATTCAGTGACAGTATCTAGAAACTAGTTTCTAGTCGAATGAGGTAATGTCTAATATAGGTAGAGGGCTACTTACCCTAAAGTGAGGATAGAAAACATCAGGTAGGTAATATGCAAACATTATTATGTTTTAATTTCAGCTGATCAGATCTTGGTAGAAGACGGCAACTTTTCTTGGGGCGACGAGGACGCGACGCCGGTCCTGAGGAACTTGAGCGTGCGCATTCCTTGCGGCGCGCTGGTGGCCGTCGTGGGCGCCGTGGGCGCGGGCAAGAGCTCGCTGCTCGCCGCGCTGCTGGGCGAGATGGACAAACTGTCCGGCCGCGTTAACGTGCGGGGCACTACGTCATACGTCGCCCAACAGGCGTGGATACAAAACGCCACCGTGCAAAATAATATTCTATTTGAGAAGCCATTAAATAAAACGAAATATAATCAAGTTATCGAAGCGTGCGCGTTGAAACCCGACTTAGATATCCTGGCCGGGGGTGATCAGACGGAAATTGGGGAGAAAGGTAAGACTAAAGTGACGAGATAACTATTTACATCCACATAACGATCCAGCTAGATTGGACTTATTCAAATGTCGATACCTTCCAGGGATCAACCTGTCGGGCGGCCAGAAGCAGCGCGTGGCGCTGGCGCGCGCCGTGTACTGCGACGCTGACAACTACTTCCTGGACGATCCGCTCAGCGCCGTCGACTCGCACGTTGGGAAACACATTTTTGATGAGGTACTTAGGCGTTAAACTTAGGAAAATCACTATGATGACACAGCGTAATATCTTGACCGTGGTACCGACATAGTATTTAATTTTGTATTCAATAAGAAATAATTGAGACTTTTGACGTTGTATGTTTTAGTAGGGTTACGTATTAAAATACCGAATTTTAAAATCCTGAAGTGTAAAAAGCCGAATTTTAAAATTCTGAATGTACGAAATACCGAAGTACGATATACCAAAGTTCAAAATACCTAAGTTCAGAATCCCGAAAGTTCAAAATCACGAAGTTCAATATCCCGAATTAGATTTTGATACGTTACCAATAATAGTAAGTTACTTTTTACAATGGGGGCAGTTTTTTTTTCAGGTAGCTCTGATATAGCTTCATGTATTATCGAAGGGTATGGCGGTGGTCGTCCTGCAACCTAATATACGTATTCATGTCGAGGCACGCAGTTCACCTCACACAATTCGAACTGGACGGATTAGGTTAGAAGACTGAGAGGGGAGCAGAGATCCCGCATTCGCCTTCGTGGCAAATAAAATTAATTAAAAATAAACGAATGGCGCCAAGTGCGTTCTTTTTCGTAGTAATGTTGTTTTTTATGGAATTATCGTTTCACATAGCTTTATTAACACGATAGGGAATAAATAATGCTAATTAAACGATAAAAAAATTGTATGCCAATATGTAGTGTACCCGGAGTATTACCAGGTGCCTTCGGCTTCGGGAGCGTTCCTCTTACACCTCGTATACATACATATATTTAGCATCTTTACAAATTGGCAATCAACATTCATAGGGGAAGACCCACGTTAGGATACTGTCACTGTTCCCACAAATATAGTTAGCGTCCACTTATGAATGCATTACCAAAACATTTGCATGTTTTTACCAATATTGTGATGTAACATTTTAGTCGAATGAAATTTTGAAGCATTTACTATGCTAACTTTTCAAATTCACTTTTTCCTATCTTTAATCGATTTGTAACATTTTAGTTAGAAAATAATAGAAATGCGTGTTTAAACAGGTCATTGGTCCAAACGGTATGTTGAAGGACAAAACGCGTGTATGGGTGACCCACAACATCTCGTACCTGGCACAAACAGACTTAGTGCTGGTACTGCGCGACGGAGAGGTGTCGGAATGTGGCACTTATCAACAGCTCCTTGAGAAGAAAGGGGCTTTCGCTGATTTCTTACTGCATCATTTGAGCGTCGCTGAACAAACAGCTTCAGCTGAAGGTGAGTTTTCTCCAGATATTTTCAAAATGATACAATTGCTGAGGTCGCCGCTACTCAATCGATACCTTGAAATTTCATTCTAATCTATTACAATATCACACCAGGTGTTATTCTATCCACATATGTAAAATTTTATAAATTCAGTTTAGGTACATCAGGACGGGATTAAGCTGCACAATAACAGAATAAATAGTAGATTATAGCACAAGTTTTTCATTTCACTTGTGAATAATATAATCCTAAAATAGATATGTACCCTTGCAGTTTTGAGATAGTACACATTCCATAACGTTAAGGACTTCACATCAATCACATCATATATCGGGAGTTGTACAGTATATGTGTATATATCGGGCGGTGTATTAGGTACATAAATCGTTTTCCTCATACATAGACATTTTAATTAATAAAAAACTATAATTTCATCAGTATAAAGGAATTGCGAAACTTTTTGGTACTGACGGACTGGCGGAAATAACTAAAAAAAACACTGGCCGCAGACTAAAAGAATGCGGTTTCTTTTTTCTATGTGTACAAAATGGTGAATTTAGATACTTGAAGTTTTAAACAAAGAGAACACAAAAGTTATATTTGAGTAAAAGTTTTGTTTATTGTACACTTACAAGATGAAAATGTCAATTTTTAATACGATGCTGCATGGAATGAGCAAGCAATAGATAGTTATATTAATTACTTGCACTTTATAAAACGGACAGGTGTCAAAATGGCAGTTTCATATTAGTTTCGATAGACATTGGCAGTTTCCTCACATTTTTGCAGATTTGGAGAACATTAAACAGGATCTGGAGAGGAAACTCGGTTCAGAATTTCAACGCAAATTGCAGTGGGCTCGGTCCATGTCTTCTGGTGCTCGTTCTACTGAGTCTGAAACAACTGGCGCAGGTAAATAGACAATAATGCATGTATTAAATTGTTCCAATGTGTAGTGTATCTCGCTTTCAACTTCCGTTCGCCTCGCCCGGTCACTCTTTTCGTAACTCTCTCGTCACACCATTCACCAGCTTACTCCCCACCCGTCCCTAAAGTCAAGCGTGCGTAAATAAATTTTATTTCAATAAGTAAGTTGTACTGTATTGGATACTCAGTATCCTGCCACATCTAGCAACATCATGACTGTAAAATTTCATTATGAATTAGCTGCGGTCAGATTTTAACAATTGTTTTTTGTGCTTCAGTGACTTTAGGGTCCTACTAACGAATTCTCTTACACTAGCTGTACTTGAAAATAAATCAGAAATTTTGTACAATTATAGTACATGAACCGATTCTGTTTTAGGTGACCATGACGGTAAAGTAAACCAGGAACAATTAGACGAAACTGAGAAGGACAAAGATTTCGACCCACTTGTTGAAGCGGAGATAGCAGAGACCGGCAGAGTAAGTGATATTTGATTTTATGCCAATCAAACATCACTGATATAACCTTTATAATGAAAACATTTATCCAGCCAATACAGCGACCCTCGCTGTCTATGATTGAACCTGATAGTTATGTCTGTCAAAGGCAAAGAGGATAAAGTATTCCACAGGCACGCCATTCATAAGATGGACTAAAACGAAACGAATGGTTTGACTTTACGAAGTTGTAACAGGTTATTTGACAAAATCATGCGATTCTTCCCAATACTGCTTAATATGTTAGCTAATGTTCTAAAAAAATACACCTTCCAAAATAAGATACTGCTAACTAAACTGAAACTATGACGTTTCATTATTTTTAACTCTGCAAGTTAGTCAAATTATAAAGAATAAAATTCAGTCAAAGTTTATAACTTTTTAAATTCCTCATTGAATTATACCAAGATAAATACGTTAATCTGTTGCACTACATACATTTGCACTACGCGCAACTAGCGTGTGACGTCACTTGATAGTACTTTTCTATGGAGCGTTTCGGGTAGCGCGAGAAATTTGAAAAAAAAAATTAAAATCAAATATCTGTAATGTCGTAATGTTGTGTTTCTTTTTTCTAGGTAAAATGGTCTGTATATAAGCATTACCTATCAAATGTTGGCATATTTGCATCAGTGGGGACTGTATTTGTATATATACTGCTGCACACTTTTCAAATTGGCGCCAACATTTGGCTTGCACTTTGGTCGAACGACGATAATATGGTTTGTATCTACGATTTTATGTGATAAGCTTTTGCCCGCGGCTCCGCCCTCGTGAATGTCGGTTATCGCGACCAAACATAGCCTATGTCCATTCTCAAGGTCTAATCTACACCTATACCAAATTTCATCAAAATCGGTTCAGTGGTTTAGGCGTGAAAGCGTAACATACAGACAGACAGACAGACAGAGTTACTTTCGCATTTATAATATTAGTATGGATGTACCTATGGTACACAAAGGGACCAACATATTGGGACCACCCTCCAATAGCAACATGATATATATCGTTAGATAGGTCTTTTCAATTGGAACAACGATTGTTATGACAGCTTTGCTCTTACTGCTGTCCGTTTGGATTGATGAAGCTTTTAATTAAGTACTTGAGAAAAATATTAAGACAGATACTAATGTTTAATCTTTTTATACATATCCCGCCATGACTTCAGAGGCACAGCTTACTAAAACACAGGCAAATGAAGCTCAAGCTGTGCGAAGTGCCGATGGGTAGTCAAAGTGGTAAACGGTCGTTTTAAACGAGATTTTAAGTTATTACGGCAAAAATACTTTAATCGAGCGCTGCCTCACATGTTCGTGGATTTTAGAATTGCTGCAGCTATTATAAACCACTTCCACGTACCTATCCATGACAACGTCCACGCAGAAGATTTTTTAAATCATATACGAGGTTGATGCACCAGATCTCTTATACAATTATGTAGAAAGAAAGCACTTAAATAACCGGAGGGCAGATTTTTAACGACTGGAAGTTAATCAAATAGAAAACTTCCTATCGATGACGGAGACCAAATAATTATACTTACTAGCCTTAGGTACATATCAATTGAAACTGGCCCGAAGTTATTGCAGCGAGCATCTCCGTAATGGCCTATACTCAATAGAAACGTATAAGGAAAATCGGTCAGACGATCTACCCGATTATGGCATACACGAAAATGTGTGGCTTTTGCGTGGACTCATTCAATCACTTCATGTCAGGCAAAGAATATACTATTGCTACATTTTAATAACCAACGACCAAAATGTAAACAGAAATGGTATAATAGAACATGCCTATCAGGACGACGAACGATGGGCACATGTGCACATGTAACTGGGATTTAGGATATGCAATTCGTGCAGGATTTAATACACCCGCAACATTTTTAAATGATGTTATTATAGATCACCCATGAGACCAATTAAATAATTCTTATGTGTTATTATTTTCCCTGCTCAAAAATGTTTTCTTTAACCTTTATGTCTGTAAAGTACATGGAAATAAATAATTGTTTAAAATTTTTCTTAAGCAATAAAAAGCTTCATAGCTTCAAACGGACAGCAGTAACAACAAAGCTGTCATAATGATTATTGTTCCAATTGAAAAGGCCTATGCAACGACATATATCTTTTTGCTATTGGAGGATGGTCCCAAGTTCCATACATTTTTGCTCATCCTCCTTTATTTATGTTTTATTTACTATTATATTATTAATACAAATTATTTGATCCAGAGCTTTATGCTTGGATGAACACAAGTTAAAAATTTAATGAAAAAGCAACCAGTATGATAATCGATTTAGATCGGGACAAGTCAAGTCCTATCTTTGATGTTGACTTTTTTTTTTCGAAATGTGCGTACAAGTTAATGTTAAAAATTTATATACGAAGTTGCCTATAAGAACTAACTACTACTACTACGTGACGAATCTTCGGAATTATCTGCAGCGAAATTGTCTTGTGTACCTTCAACTGTTTATTAAAATAAAATCTATAATGTATTTTTTATACAATTCAACTTACTTTAAATACCTATTCCCAGCAAAATAAATAACTTATTTTATCTTGATGACGAGTACTAGGTACTTTAGTATTTATGTACAAAACCAAAGTTAGCAGATTTAAGCTGCACTTTCACTCTTATTTCTGATATGCCACAGGTAAATTCAGGTATTTGTGCCTCTACTGTGTCCACAATCTGTCCATACTTTCTTACGTTTATCATTTCCTCAGGTGGTGAACGGCACAGTGAACACTAAATTACGAGACATGTACCTCGGCGTGTACGGAGGTTTCGGCATAGCTCAAGGTAACTGACCTTTCAAAAAATATAGGTAGCTATTACTAGGTATATTAAAATTAAAAGGCATGAAGCCTGCTACTTTGTGTTATCTTTATACCGTGGTAGCTCCCACACCCTTACGCCGAACCCTTCCCTTAGAAGGTTAGGGTAACGACACTTGGCCCCCATTAGCTTGGGATCTTACAAAAAGAACGCGGTTATAAAAAGAACTGTACTATACGGGTACATTAAATAATTTACATTTAAGAACTATTTTCAAGCACTAAAGACGTTTTGATGTGAATTTCAGGGATAACATCATTAGCTTCGGATTTGCTACCTTTCTTGGCCTGTTGGCAGGCAGCCAAAGTCCTCCATGAAGTAATGTTGAACAATGTATTAAGAGCACCTCTAAGATTTTTCGAAGTGACCCCTATTGGTAGAATCGTCTCAAGGTTTTCTAAAGATGTAGATTCTGTAGACACATCTCTTGCTTGGCAGTTTTCCAGTTTTCTTTACTCCATATTTGAGGTAAGCGGGAATTGAAATTAACACGAGAACGAATTTGAGGTTTTCATTGAATTTAAAACTCAGTGAAATCTAGTTGAATTGAAATGATCTTTTTTTATCCATTAACAGGTATTGGGAACTATATTCGTAATAAGTTACTCAACACCAATGTTCATGACTGTGATAGTGCCAATCGGGCTACTTTACTACGCTATACAAAGGTTTTATGTGCCTACATCACGACAGCTCATGAGGATAGAATCTGTAGCACGCTCGCCAATTTTATCACATTTTAACGAAAGTATCTTGGGGGCAACCAGTATTCGTGCTTTTGATGTTAAAGAAAGGTTAGTGAAATATTATTACCTATCCACCAAAATGCTTGTTTGTTAGCAGGTTGGTACTTGGTACACGGTATTCAGTAATATAATATGACATAACATTTCGTACCGAGTAATATGATAACAAACCAAAGAAAGCTAATCCCTTCCATTTTATATGCGAATGACTAGGAGCTTGCCTCGAATGCACGGGATATATTCATCTCCGTGACACACGCTTTGCGGCGGTCTAGCAACCAGACTAGTATACAAAAACGGACGGAGCTAATTGTGGTTTTATAGACCTGTCCCTTCAACCTAACTTGTACCACCATATCACACCACTTATCCGACGAGTCAGCAATGCGTGCCTTCACTTCGTAATTCTGATTTACCGATTCTGTACCTAAGAGATATTGTCTAGTAACCGAGGCAAATTATTATTTTCTAGTAACATAATGTAAGAAGAAGAAACTTCTTACCTAACCTAACGTCTCCAAGGTTAGACGACACCCTGTCTTATATACTTACTTATTATGTAGATGGCGATTCTGTAAAAAAGGATATTATAATTTCCAAATTGAAAACGAATTGTGAAATTCTTTGTATGCGCACGCATCTCGATCAGTCATAGACTAAAATAGGTTACTTTTTTTATTTATCGCGAACTAAATGGGGAATGTAAAGTTTTTATATCGAAAACAAAAGTTAGGTAAGTAGTAGTTGCATGAAATGAACAAGTAATAGGTAGGTTATTTGTACTATTGAACACGACTTATTCTGTTTTGAAGTTTATTTTAAGAAAAAAGCAATTCAAGCTGCGCACGGTATTTTTTTGTAACAACTCCATCTGCTTGTAGCTTAAGTGTTGTTGTGTCGTTAAAGCAGTTATGTAGTTGCTCACATAGCCAATAGATATCAGGAAGAGTCATGTTTTGTTTTTAATGAAATGTAATTTCCTAAAAATGAATCCTAGCTAGATCGATTTATTGTTAAATTTCATGAAAATCGTTGGAGCCGTTTCCGAGGTGCCAATTATATAATATATATATATATATATATATATATATATATATATATATATATATATATATATATATCTATATATATATATATATAAGGTCAACCGGGGCAATTGCGTCATATTTCTCGATCACTCCAAGTTATCGCCTTATTGTGAGTGAATTTATGTCATTATGCACTTTTTGAAACTCTAGTCTCATAATATGGCTATTTCTGTACAAAATCCTATTATTGATTTCTTCGCCAGAGTTTTACAACTGTGTCATATTGATTGTTTTAAAAAAATTGGAATTTTAGACGCATTTTCCCCGTCTGGGGCAAATGCGTCTTTCTTGAGTAAATACTTAATTGTAAGGTTAGGATTAATGTCTGGGGGTAAATGCGTCTGCCTTTACGGGGTAATTGCGACTGTGGGACGCATTTACCCCGAAAACAGAAATCGACAACCTTTTTATGTCCGCACATTTTAATACGAAAGTGAAATTTTATTTCAATCATGTGGAATGCCAAGAAACATAATACCCAATATCCCTTATCATTTATTATAGGTAGTATAATAATTCAAAATGCACAAGTGATGTTGGAAAGTTCATTTTTCTGGTGTCCATTTTGCTCCATTTTTACCCACGCCGGAACGGAGACGGTATATGCGTTTCGGGTGAGAGGATGTTTGTATAAGTATGTTTGTGCAAATACATGTTGCCATTTTTCTCCAAACTACTAGTCCGATTTTGATTTAGTTTACAGTTATGGTTTCGGGTTTAATTGGTGCATGTTCTTAGATAGATGTTACGGTGACAAATCACCAGGGGGCGCTGCAACAAACATTGTTTGTGCAAATCCATATTTTTTTTTATATTATAGGCGACAAACGAGCAGACGGGTCACCTGATGGTATGTAAGTGCCGTCGCCCATGGACACCAGCAACTAAAAGCTGCGAATGCATTGCCACCTCGAGGACTAAGATGGAATGCCTCTAGTGTTGTTATTTCCCCGGCTGTCTTACCCTCCACACCGACAACAGTGCAAGCACTGCTGCCTTAGCACAACTGACACAACTATAAGTACTTGCAGTTTTGGCAAAAATTCAATTTATTTTCACCGGTAACATCACCTTTTTCATATATATATATATATATATATATATATATATATATCTATATATATATATATAAGGTCAACCGGGGCAAGTGCGTCATATTTCTCGATCACTCCAAGTTATCGCCTTATTGTGAGTGAATTTATGTCATTATGCACTTTTTGAAACTCTAGTCTCATAATATGGCTATTTCTGTACAAAATCCTATTATTGATTTCTTCGCCAGAGTTTTACAAGTGTGTCATATTGATTGTTTTAAAAAAATTGGAATTTTAGACGCATTTTCCCCGTCTGGGGCAAATGCGTCTTTCTTGAGTAAATACTTAATTGGTAAGCTATTCGTGAGAAAATCAAAGTAGTTCTTTTCGGATCAAATTTCTGTGCAAAAGAATGACAATTAAACTAAAAAAAAAGAATAATTGAGGAATTCAGAGACAATTTAGTAAAAATTGGGGAAATGCGTCTAGTTTTTGATGGACGCATTAGCCTCATACTAAATGCAGACGTTGTCAACATTTTACCTCGGTGGTTTGCGCTTACTACTTCAGGAAAAGTAAGCACAGGAAAAGTAGGCAGGTACAGCTTAGCATAAAAGTCGTGAAAAAATAGTGGCGCCACTTTCTATGCCAAAACGATTTTACTATGGCAACACTTGTCTTCTTTCATATGATGAAAAAGGTGATGTTACCGGTGAAAATAAATTGAATTTTTGCCAAAACTGCAAGTACTTATAGTTGTGTCAGTTGTGCTAAGGCAGCAGTGCTTGCACTGTTGTCGGTGTGGAGGGTAAGACAGCCGGGGAAATAACAACACTAGAGGCATTCCATCTTAGTCCTCGAGGTGGCAATGCATTCGCAGCTTTTAGTTGCTGGTGTCCATGGGCGACGGCACTTACATACCATCAGGTGACCCGTCTGCTCGTTTGTCGCCTATAATATAAAAAAAAATATGGATTTGCACAAACAATGTTTGTTGCAGCGCCCCCTGGTGATTTGTCACCGTAACATCTATCTAAGAACATGCACCAATTAAACCCGAAACCATAACTGTAAACTACATCAAAATCGGACTAGTAGTTTGGAGAAAAATGGCAACATGTATTTGCACAAACATACTTATACAAACATCCTCTCACCCGAAACGCATATACCGTCTCCGTTCCGGCGTGGGTAAAAATGGAGCAAAATGGACACCAGAAAAATGAACTTTCCAACATCACTTGTGCATTTTGAATTATTATACTACCTATAATAAATGATAAGGGATATTGGGTATTATGTTTCTTGGCATTCCACATGATTGAAATAAAATTTCACTTTCGTATTAAAATGTGCGGACATAAAAAGGTTGTCGATTTCTGTTTTCGGGGTAAATGCGTCCCACAGTCGCAATTACCCCGTAAAGGCAGACGCATTTACCCCCAGACATTAATCCTAACCTTAAAAATGAAGATATAATTATTTCTTTAAATAAAGCTATTACACTAAAAATAACTGTCTGTGTAAGCAACCCATTGACTATTCTTTACAATGGTTATTGAATAAAATCAGTCAAATAAAGAAAACAGAAGATTAACATGGATTTGGTTACTCACCTCTCGCAGCGACAAGTTGTCCAGAAACGTGCAATTTACAAAATGGCTATTTACTTCAATAAGAGAGCTAAAATGCCATCTGTACGAACATCATGTAAAGTATTTAGTTTAAGCAAATGTAACTAGATGGCAGAAATCAATGTAGATTGAACAGTTATCGAATAATTTAAAAAAGACGCATTAGCCCCGTAGACGCAATTACCCAAGTTGACCTTATATAATTGGCACCTCGGAATATAAAAATATATATATATATAATATATATATATATATCTATTATATATAATAATATATACATAAAAAAAAAATATATATATATACAATTTATAAACAAGAATTTCTTGTTTAAAGATACAAGATAACTCACTTGTGAATTCAAGTAAGGAAAAGTCACAATAAGATAACATGATACCTGCCCCTCTAGACAAGTGGCAATTCGCTAGCAGGCGTTTGATGGAATAGAATGACGAATGTATAGGATTTGACGTATTTGACACGCGTTAGCGACTGTCATATAAGGTCAACTTGGGTAATTGCGTCTACGGGGCTAATGCGTCTTTTTTAAATTATTCGATAACTGTTCAATCTACATTGATTTCTGCCATCTAGTTACATTTGCTTAAACTAAATACTTTACATGATGTTCGTACAGATGGCATTTTAGCTCTCTTATTGAAGTATGTAGCCAATTTGTAAATTGCACGTTTCTTGACAACTTGTCGCTGCGAGAGGTGAGTAACCAAATCCATGTTAATCTTCTGTTTTCTTTATTTGACTGATTTTATTCAATAACCATTGTAAAGAATAGTCAATGGGTTGCTTACACAGACAGTTAATTTTAGTGTTATAGCTTTATTTAAAGAAATAATTATATCTCCATTTTTAAGGTTAGGATTAATGTCTGGGGGTAAATGCGTCTGCCTTTACGGGGTAATTGCGACTGTGGGACGCATTTACCCCGAAAACAGAAATCGACAACCTTTTTATGTCCGCACATTTTAATACGAAAGTGAAATTTTATTTCAATGATGTGGAATGCCAAGAAACATAATACCCAATATCCCTTATCATTTATTATAGGTAGTATAATAATTCAAAATGCACAAGTGATGTTGGAAAGTTCATTTTTCTGGTGTCCATTTTGCTCCATTTTTACCCACGCCGGAACGGAGACGGTATATGCGTTTCGGGTGAGAGGATGTTTGTATAAGTATGTTTGTGCAAATACATGTTGCCATTTTTCTCCAAACTACTAGTCCGATTTTGATGTAGTTTACAGTTATGGGTTCGGGTTTAATTGGTGCATGTTCTTAGATAGATGTTACGGTGACAAATAACCAAGGGGCGCTGCAACAAACATTGTTTGTGCAAATCCATATTTTTTTTTATATTATAGGCGACAAACGAGCAGACGGGTCACCTGATGGTATGTAACTGCCGTCGCCCATGGACACCAGCAACTAAAAGCTGCGAATGCATTGCCACCTCGAGGACTAAGATGGAATGCCTCTAGTGTTGTTATTTCCCCGGCTGTCTTACCCTCCACACCGACAACAGTGCAAGCACTGCTGCCTTAGCACAACTGACACAACTATAAGTACTTGCAGTTTTGGCAAAAATTCAATTTATTTTCACCGGTAACATCACCTTTTTCGTCATATGAAAGAAGACAAGTGTTGCCATAGTTAAATCGTTTTGGCATAGAAAGTGGCGCCACTATTTTTTCACGACTTTTATGCTAAGCTGTACCTGCCTACTTTTCCTGTGCTTACTTTTCCTGAAGTAGTAAGCGCAAACCACCAAGGTAAAATGTTGACAACGTCTGCATTTAGTATGAGGCTAATGCGTCCATCAAAAACTAGACGCATTTCCCCAATTTTTACTAAATTGTCTCTGAATTCCTCAATTATTCTTTTTTTTTAGTTTAATTGTCATTCTTTTGCACAGAAATTTGATCCGAAAAGAACTACTTTGATTTTCTCACGAATAGCTTACCAATTAAGTATTTACTCAAGAAAGACGCATTTGCCCCAGACGGGGAAAATGCAACTAAAATTCCAATTTTTTTAAAACAATCAATATGACACAGTTGTAAAACTCTGGCGAAGAAATCAATAATAGGATTTTGTACAGAAATAGCCATATTATGAGACTAGAGTTTCAAAAAGTGCATAATGCCATAAATTCACTCACAATAAGGCGATAACTTGGAGTGATCGAGAAATATGACGCAATTGCCCCGGTTGACCTTACGTCAAATCCCATACATTCGTCATTCTATTCCACCAAACGCCGGCTAGCGAATTGCCACTTATCTAGAGGGGCAGGTATCATTATATGGCTAATTGCGGTGAAATTATAGTTACTTTATAATGCAAGTGTGTACAAAAAATAATTCTAATGCCTCTATAGAAGCTACGAGTAATTATATAAATTTATACTTATGATATTTAAAACTCCATTTCAGGTTTATTGTAGAATCCCAAAGAAAAGTGGACTATTACCAGTCATTTATTTACCTGATGTCCGTTGCTGATAGGTGGCTTGGAGTTCGACTACAGGTGGTCGGCAGTCTTATAATTTTCTTTGCTGCGTTATTCGCAGTAATCGGGCGAGAGAGTATTAGTCCTGGCCTCGCAGGTCTTTCTATTAGTTATACGTTACAGGTAAATATTGCAATCTCCACTATTGACATATTCAAATTAAAATAACGTTAAAGATTATTTTGGTTTATTAGATTACCCAAACGTTGAGCTGGTTAGTTCAAGTAACATCGTCAATTGAAACCGATATAGTAGCAGTGGAACGCATGAAAGAGTATACAGAGACAGAGCAAGTGAGTAATGGCCACAGTTAAGTTGATAACACTCTTGGCTTACAGCAGCTTGTGCCTGTAACAGTGATGATGTCCTTAGGAGGCCGCGTGGGAGAGCGCTCCCGCGCCGCGCGCGTCGTGGCCGGAGACGGGCGCGGTGCAGTTCGAAGCACTAACGATGGCGTACCGCAGTGGCGCGGAGCCGGCGCTGCGTGACGTCACGTGCGCCGTAGCCGCGCGCGACAAGCTCGGCATCGTCGGCCGCACCGGCGCCGGCAAGTCCACGCTCACGCTCGGGCTGTTCCGGTACGCATACGGAACACCATTCATATCCAGTTTCCTTTCTAAATAGCCTATATGAACAGACAATATTAAAGTACATCGTTGCTCCTCAGTTTTCCACCATGTTTACACTATAGGTACACCAGCAACTTGGTATTGCGCAACCATGCACTCATCCGATTTTAACTCTTCCGTAGGATCATGGAGGCGACAAATGGCCGTATACTCATCGATGGACTGGACATTAGCAAAATGGGTCTTCACCAGCTGCGCTCACGCATCACTATCATCCCTCAGGATCCCGTGCTGTTCTCAGGCTCACTGCGAATGAATCTGGATCCATTCGAAACCTACTCTGATGATGACATCTGGCGCGCACTGGAGCACGCTCATTTAAAACCCTTCGTGCAGGGTGAGTAAATAATATCAGCAGTGAGTCAGGTGTAAGGATTAGGTTAGTGCTAATGTTCGTACGTGGTGACAGGACTGGAGGCAGGCTTGCTCCACGAGGTGTCGGAGGGCGGCGAGAACCTGTCGGTGGGGCAGCGCCAGCTCGTGTGCCTGGCGCGCGCGCTGCTGCGCAAGACGCCGCTGCTCGTGCTGGACGAGGCCACCGCCGCCGTCGACCTGCACACCGACGAGCTCATACAGGTGCGCGTATAACTACAGCTCGTGTGCCTGGCGCGCGCGCTGCTGCGCAAGACGCCGCTGCTCGTGCTGGACGAGGCCACCGCCGCCGTCGACCTGCACACCGACGAGCTCATACAGGTGCGCGTATAACTACAGCTCGTGTGCCTGGCGCGCGCGCTGCTGCGCAAGACGCCGCTGCTCGTGCTGGACGAGGCCACCGCCGCCGTCGACCTGCACACCGACGAGCTCATACAGGTGCGCGTATAACTACAGCTCGTGTGCCTGGCGCGCGCGCTGCTGCGCAAGACGCCGCTGCTCGTGCTGGACGAGGCCACCGCCGCCGTCGACCTGCACACCGACGAGCTCATACAGGTGCGCGTATAACTACAGCTCGTGTGCCTGGCGCGCGCTGCTGCTGCGCAAGACGCCGCTGCTCGTGCTGGACGAGGCCACCGCCGCCGTCGACCTGCACACCGACGAGCTCATACAGGTGCGCGTATAACTACAGCTCGTGTGCCTGGCGCGCGCGCTGCTGCGCAAGACGCCGCTGCTCGTGCTGGACGAGGCCACCGCCGCCGTCGACCTGCACACCGACGAGCTCATACAGGTGCGCGTATAACTACAGCTCGTGTGCCTGGCGCGCGCGCTGCTGCGCAAGACGCCGCTGCTCGTGCTGGACGAGGCCACCGCCGCCGTCGACCTGCACACCGACGAGCTCATACAGGTGCGCGTATAACTACAGCTCGTGTGCCTGGCGCGCGCGCTGCTGCGCAAGACGCCGCTGCTCGTGCTGGACGAGGCCACCGCCGCCGTCGACCTGCACACCGACGAGCTCATACAGGTGCGCGTATAACTACAGCTCGTGTGCCTGGCGCGCGCGCTGCTGCGCAAGACGCCGCTGCTCGTGCTGGACGAGGCCACCGCCGCCGTCGACCTGCACACCGACGAGCTCATACAGGTGCGCGTATAACTACAGCTCGTGTGCCTGGCGCGCGCGCTTCTGCGCAAGACGCCGCTGCTCGTGCTGGACGAGGCCACCGCCGCCGTCGACCTGCACACCGACGAGCTCATACAGGTGCGCGTATAACTACAGCTCGTGTGCCTGGCGCGCGCGCTGCTGCGCAAGACGCCGCTGCTCGTGCTGGACGAGGCCACCGCCGCCGTCGACCTGCACACCGACGAGCTCATACAGGTGCGCGTATAACTACAGCTCGTGTGCCTGGCGCGCGCGCTGCTGCGCAAACCGCCGCTGCTCGTGCTGGACGAGGCCACCGCCGCCGTCGACCTGCACACCGACGAGCTCATACAGGTGCGCGTATAACTACAGCTCGTGTGCCTGGCGCGCGCGCTGCTGCGCAAGACGCCGCTGCTCGTGCTGGACGAGGCCACCGCCGCCGTCGACCTGCACACCGACGAGCTCATACAGGTGCGCGTATAACTACAGCTCGTGTGCCTGGCGCGCGCGCTGCTGCGCAAGACGCCGCTGCTCGTGCTGGACGAGGCCACCGCCGCCGTCGACCTGCACACCGACGAGCTCATACAGGTGCGCGTATAACTACAGCTCGTGTGCCTGGCGCGCGCGCTGCTGCGCAAGACGCCGCTGCTCGTGCTGGACGAGGCCACCGCCGCCGTCGACCTGCACACCGACGAGCTCATACAGGTGCGCGCCGGACGCACTGACGCACTGACGCACCCGCACCATCACGCCTGACACCCCCACTCGGTCGAACTAACCGTAGCATTGCGTGTTGCAGAAAACCATACGCGCGGAGTTCGCGGCGTGCACCGTCATAACCATCGCCCATCGGCTCAACACCATCATGGACTCCACTAAGGTCATGGTGCTGGACAAGGGCCGGCTCGTCGAGTATGCGCCTCCACAAGAGCTACTGCAGGATAAGAACTCCATGTTCTATAGTCTCGCAAAAGATGCTGGTCTTGTAAGCTAAAGTAGTTAGCGAAGTAGTGTAGCGTAATTAGATGCAGTTGAATTAGGTAGATACTTAAAGAATATGAATAATCGAACGTTATCCTCAAAATCAAGAGCTCGTCAGTATTATTACAGTATTCTAGTCTTTAATCACTACATAGTATAAAACAAAGTCGCTTTCTCTGTCCCTATATCCCTTTGTATGCTTAAATCTTTAAAACTACGCAACGGATTTTGATGCGGTTTTCTTTAATAGATAGAGTGATTCGAGAGGAAGGTTTATATGTATAATACATGTTTAATATAGTAGAGGGTGCAGCGGGAACGGGAGCTGATGGCACGCGGGCGGAAAAATATAGGCGGTACGAAGTTCGCCGGGTCCGCTAGTTTATTTATAAAACATTGAATAATTATGTATTGACTGATAAACTGAATAGATTCAAAGGATTTAAAAAGTAAAACATACCTAAACCTGCTACAAGATGTTATAAAAAAATATAAGAATCATCACGCATATCCCTAAGAGCTTGATAGTATTACCCCAGAAGTTGCATTTCTTTGATGTTGAAAAAAGCCGCAGTTTTAATCGTTATTTTATACCTCCCTTTGTTCCAAACTTTAGTGTTAGGGTCAGAAAATGAAAATGAGTAGAGCGAGTCGGCACACTAATAAGCTTTTAATACCTAAGCAGTAAGAGTGAATGTTTTTAGTTAAAATGTATATTGTATGGCAATACATATTTATAATAAGTTACCAAATAGCCTCAAAGAATTTAATACGATCAATGCATTTAAAAGAAAACTGTTTATAGTATTAATGGATAAAATAAATGTTCTTATAGTATTGACGATTATTTAAATAATGGTAAATTGAGGTATTCGTCATTTAACATGTTAAATTTATATAATAATTTTAGGTATCAAATAATTTAATTTTAAATGTAAGACATATTTTTGTACGCCACACATTATGGCTTGCACCTGAAATTCAAACATCCAAAATATCTGAACCTATTCACCCATATTCTGACAAATAAAATTTAATTTAATTTTAATAAAATTTAGTGTTACTATTTATTTTTAACCCCTGATGCAAAAACGACGGTGTTTTACTAATAATTGTTTATTTTCACTACAAATAATCCAAAGAGGTGGTCTTCTAAGGCTCAAGTGCAATTGACTCTTGCCAGGCACGCGGCGCGGCGGCACAAGTGCAGTTGAACCTAGTCGAATACAACCGAACACACGTTCGCTGTGCCATGAACTTGGTTGGAACGAAACTTTCGAATGTTTGAAGTTAATAGTGATGAAATTAATTAAATTACCGGGACGGTTTTTTTTTTACGTGCGGGAAATCCCCACGGATACCCCCCCCCCCCCCCCTTCGGAGCCGAAGGGGGAGGTTATGTCGGACTCGAACCGACTAAACCGCACGCCGTCTGTGGGTCGATGTGCTAGTTCGGAAGTGAGGTTGTCTTTTGACATATCCCTCGCACCCCGGCTGACCCAGGGCCATTCCTCTCGGTCTGGCCCTCCTCGGGAGGGGGGACCACGCGGTCCCCGACACGCACCCGGTATGGGGGGGGGGGGGGGGCATCGTTCTACGATGCGCGCCGCCGCCGTGGCCTGCTTCTGCTAGGGTGACGAGCGGCTCCACCCGTCACCCTCAGGCCCGCGCTCATGGGGGGCGGAGGTCGGTTTGCGCCCTCCGACGCCCGAGCCGCCTTCGAACGCGGCCAGCGATGTCCGCGAGTCTTTCTCGCTCGCTGCGCCGCGCCCGCTCTGCTGTCTCCTTCACGAGCATGACCTGCTCGCAGAAGGAGGCGCTGGCCGCCCAGGACGGTATCGATTATCGAAAAGTAAGCACTGCAACAAAATAAACTTTACACGTAAACTCCACAAAAGTCCGTGCACATTTTGCCACAATCTACATTTTATGCAAATTTAACGCTTTTTGAATAGCCTCGTGTTCAGCTATTTATTTATAATACGAAGATGTCATGTGGTGACTAGAACCTAATAGCTTTGTTACTAATTCATCAAGAAATAATCTGTGCAAAACTGCATACACTCTTTCGGTAAAATAAAATAACTGACTGTGGCACTTGGCGACTGCCGCGGTAAAGTTATTACATAGCATTTTTGTTGAAAAGTTTTTAACTCGCGTCAGGATCGCTTGACCTTTGAACCGTAACCGACGACGTCATACAACATTAGCTTTAATAGACTGTCTATTTTGCAAGATTGATTATCTTTTCTTTTTGTAATTTATTACCTTTTGTGACTATTTTTTCTTTTTGTAATTTATTAATTTAAAATTCGTGATAGGTTCTATGATTGGCGCTATATTATAGGTATGGTATGTTCTTTTTATCTTTTTCTAGAAAGAAAGAAAATGTTTTCACTTCTGCCGGCACTCCCAGAGTGCAACCCGTCTTTTTTTTATCAACTTATGTCATATGTATATGGTTAGATACTCATTGATGGGCATTAATGTATGATATCTTCTCAGGGCCGAGTAGGCCCGGGCCTAGGGTCTGGGCAGAAAATTTGGTCGTATTTTTTGTTTTTAAGTAGTTGCTAAGATTCTTTGCAGAATTTTTTTGTTTTAATCCCCTATTAGCTACCACCTGATTTATACTCACAGAACTGTCTGTTATGCTTCCACACCACAACTACTAAGCAGATTTTGATGATATTTGGTAAAGAGTAGAGTGAATTTATTTATTTATTGCTTTTGTTTCTTTTTCCATTTTAATTTAATTTCTTTAGTTTATTTCATTTTTCATGCTTTACATCACGCGCGGCGATCTTTCGTAGGCCTAGGACAGCCAACGTATCAAATCCGTCTCTGTGTCTTCTCAGACACGACTCGGACCCATTCGGGCCGGTCTACCACGCATTGGTGCCCTTATGGGCATGTATCACAATAGGTATATATAGCAATTATTGATGAAATGTTGCAATTATAAACCATCTTAAGCAACTGTAACAGCTGACAATAAACAGCTTGATGAATTTTTGTAATTATGGTTGAGACAAAATTTAATTCTAATAATAAATAAAAACTTGAACGATAATCATATTGTTTATGATTAAAATAATTTGACAATTTACATGTTTCTATTTTAATCTCAGTGACCCTTTTTTTTAAACCTACCTAAGTTTACCTCGCTGAAGCTAATGACGCACGGTGTTTTCTCACCACGTGCAGAGGGTCGCGGAATGTGATGTGCCCTAGAAAAGTTATCCCAGTGACCCCGACCGGTCTTGGTCACCACTACAGAAGAATCCCACATATTCGGGGATCTCTAGATGCGCGCGCGGAATCACGACGCGCTGCCACACTAGGCCTGTGCAGATCGAGAGAGATGCTCTATGTTGGCCGGTTCTGCAATCTCCACAATATTTTATTTAGAGTAATTTCAAACAATGTAAGTGTTTTTTAGGGAGTTTTCCAATTCAGCGGTAGGTTTTAATATTTTTAGAAGTTGGTAACATTAGAATTGTCTGTTTCTATTTGGCTGACAGTTTTAATACTCTATGGTCAGGTTCGTTGAATTGTCATTTGTCAAGGTTAACTGTTCACTGCACTGTGCTCCGCTCCGCATTTATTTTATTTATCTGTTTGCTTTGCTTCAGTGCAACTTCACTTCCATAGATTATTATGTATGGTAGAGAGAGAGAGATGTTCACTTCAGTCTTTAGTCAAAAACTTTGCTTTGAGGTCGGTGGTCGTTTGTGCGCTAAATTTGAAATATTTTGTTAACACGATTAGTTTTTATAATGAATGCCAACTCAACTTTGGATTATTTTTGTGGATCTACATTTTGGGTGAGTCATAATATAATTCAAGAAGTAACTTTTCAGTGATCTTTTGCAGATTTCACTATTGTGCAATCTCAAGCAATGTTTATTTTTTATCTAAATAGAATAGTTTTGAGCTCAAAGAAACTTTTAATTGAATGCGCTTAGTATTAGAATTACGTAACTCCTTAAGTTTTCTGAATGTTTTGTTCTAATTTCAACTCAAGATTTAATTTATAATTTGTTTTAGAACACCACCCTCACATGGAATACAAGTAATCCTGATTTCACACCATGCTTTCAAAAAACTGTTCTTGTATGGGTCCCATGTGGATACCTATGGCTGGCAGCTTTGATTGAAGTATACCAAATGGTTATCAGTAAAGAAGCAAACATACCACGGAATAAACTAAATATTAGCAAACAGATTGTTACTTTAGTCTTGATACTATTGCAAATACTAGACATTGGGCAAGTTATTTATAGATCATCTAGAAAACAGAATACTGTATTTGATGCAGATTATTATGATCCAGTTGTGAAATTATTAACTTTGGTAAGTACCATTTGTATTTATGAATTTACTTGAGCTAACATTAGCGTAGCCTAAAAGAGTACTATACCTACGGATTTTTTAATCAGACTTAATAGTTTGATTATTTGGTACCAACTGCTTGAGTAGAACCAGAGATGTAAGCAAAAGTTCACGCGAACATCAGCTGGTTGCTACCTACATACAATAGTTAGGTACCTACATGCTCTGTGCTCCCTGGGCAACGAGGACGGTAGCGCCTCTCTGACGCAGGGGAGGGGAGACACCGCCGCCTACAGCCATTCCGACCGAGTCGAGAGCGACCCTGTGAAGTTGCGAAAGAGCGACTTCGTGGAACCCCTCGGAGTGAAAGTCCTTTCTCTTGGCTCCATACCTACTTGCACCAATGGTGCAGTTTTGAAGCACGTGGGTAGCTGCTGCCTCCTTTTGTGAATAAATAATCGAGAGGGGCTCCGAACCCGCGAAAAGCGAGGCCGGCGCTTATCGACCACCTTTCTACATGAGCGCAAGCCTAGAGGTGAGAGGTAAAGCCGCCGGTCACCCTACCAGAAGCAATTCCCACCTCCCTATACGGGGCAAAATGAGGACACTGTGGTTCCACACACGGTTCTACAGTCCGTTTCGAGTCCGACATAGGTACTGAAGCCGATCGGCGGGGGAGATCCGTGGGGATTTCCATACGAATGCAAAGTCAAAGATTTTTATTAAATCTAGAACAACATGGTTGTTTCTTATCGGCGTCAATAAATGAATTAATGAATTATACTTAACCTAAGTTTACCGAAGAAACGCTGCAACAAGTTGCACTGTGGCATTTTTAAATAATAATAAAATTGGTTCGATTTGGAATTATTTGGATCGTATGGGATGCTTAGGTCGCATCCTTGGTCCTGCACATATTATATCTCTGGATAAGAAAGTGAACGTTAGGATAAAATATTTAAAATGGCATGTACTTGACATAGAGCAGGTAAGGAGAGTAAGTAGCTATGCCCGGCAAATAAAAAAATAGTAGATATTATTAGTAAGTGTTTATTTGTTCTAAGATTTCACACGAAGTCATTACTAGAACACGTTATTCCCACAAGTTTCAAATGGTGGTACAAACTAAATAGCTATTGCATAAGTTACGAAATGTGTGATTCCCGTACTTGAGCTGAGCTGAATAATGCTCATAAAATAATAATAGTAGGCTGCCTTATTATACTATTCGTTGGCATACATTTCAGAAGTAAATATGTATAATGAGAAATAGTAGATATAAATATAGTAGGATAGAAATCTATCCTTTAATTCCTATCTATCAGCCGGTATCTATTTGTATGTACACAGACCTTGATTTTTATCGATTTACTATGAATGTGATTAGAATGGCGCTTATAACAATTACCTACCTTGAGCACAACATAGAGGATTAATCAATGAAGTCATCATTCGCGTAAACGTATCAATGCTCATTGTGATAAGTGATAACACATTGCACAATGAGCTTACCACGAACTTACCATTTATTTTTACCCGACTGTCAAGAAGGGCCATGTTTTCGCGCGTATCTTGTATATATGTATGTTTGTATGAATGTATGTATGTTTGTTATTCTTTATGGATTTCAATTGTATATATGTATGTTTGTATGAATGTATGTATGTTTGTAATATTTTTTATGTATTTCTGAAATCCATTCTGAAGTCCACTGCTGGACATAGGCCTCTCCCAATGTGCGCCATTTCGCACGATCCTCCACCTTCCGCATCCAGTCCGTCCCAGACACCTTTTTCAGGTCATCGGTCCATCTGGCTAGGAGGCGTCCTACCCTTCGTTTGCCTTCTCGCGGTCTCCGCTCTAGGACTCGTCTGCTCCAACGGCTATCAGTCTTTCGACAGACGTGGCCAGCCCATTGCCACTTCAGCTTGCTTATTCTGCGAGCTATGTCGGTAACTTTGGTTCTGGAAACTTAAAACTGTGGATGGCAAAATGATTACCTCAAGGTTCGGGATGCTTGAAGGGATCGAGATATACTATGGACAGCTGTATGCATCACGGATTAGTAAACCGACGGGACACAGTGATGAAGACCGCAGAGCCCTGCTCATGCGCCATTACACCGAGGAGATACCCGATGTCGAGCAGTGCGAGATAGAGGCGGCTCTCAGGCAACTGAAGAACAACAGGTGTCCCGGTGATGACGGAATTACTACTGAGCTCCTGAAAGCATGCGGGGTTCCAATCCTGAAATAGCTAGCAAGTTTTTTTTAATTTCGTCATCCAACAGGGTCTCCTAGGGCGTGGAGTGGGAGTGCGGTGTTACTGTCCTTCAAAAAAGGCGACAAGACCTTGATGAAGAACTACAGGTCCATCTTACTCCTGAGCCACGTTTACAAGTTGTTTTCGAGAGTCGTCACAAATCGCCTCGTGGGTAAACTCGACGAGTTCCAGCCACCGGAGCAAGCCAGGTTTCGAAAAGGCTATAGCACCGTGGACCACATCCATACTGTTCGGCTGTTTGTAGAAAAAAAATCAAGAATACAGTCAGCCGCTGTGTATGGCGTTTGTGGACTACGAAAGAGCCTTTAACTCCATCGAAACCTGGGCAGTTCTGGATGCCCTGCAGCAGTGTCGTGTTGATTGGCGATACATCGAGGTGCTATGATGCCTATATGACACTGCCACACTGTCCGTTCAGCTCCAAGACCGTAAGACGAAACCGATTAGCCTCCAGTGTGAAGTCACCAATGCATTGGAGGACGTCTTCAAGACTCGGGATTGGACTGGGCGGGGTATCAACATTAACGGGTGAGTACATCTCACACCTTCGGTTCGCCGATGGCATCGTCGTGGTTGCGGAGTCGCTGCAACAACTGGGCGAGATGCAGCACAGCCTAGATGGAGCTTCTCGACGCGTCGGCTTCGGTGTAAACTTGGATAAAACCAAGATCATGTTCAACGAACATTTTGCACCGAGACCGATTGCCATCGAAGGGGCGACGCTCGAAGTTGTCCAAAAATATGTATACCTGGGCCAGATTATCCAGCTCGGTAAAAACAACTTCGAGAAAGAACTAGCCAGAAGGATTCAGCTGGGCTGGACAGTATTTCGCAAACTACGTCGAGTCTTCTCCTCCCCCCTACCGCAATGCCTGAAAACAAAGGTCTTTGACCAGTGCGTCCTACCTGTTATGACTTACGGTGCCGAGACGTGGACAAAGACGGTAGGGCTAGTCCATAAACTAAAATTCGCGCAGCGGGCTATAGAGCGAGCTATGCTTGGAGTTTCTCTGAAGAATAGAATTCGAAACGAGATGATCCGACAAAATAAATTATTAAAAATTAAAAAAAAACTGACTGATACTGAAAAGATTTATTTTAACGTATAACTTCTGCAATAACAGATTCGACTGCACTGAATTAACAAATAACTTGTGTTACATTGTTCCAAGGACAGTCATCAGACGTAAGGTGCGTTCACGTCCACTGTTCGCCGTTTTCACTAGCCGCACTAATGCTGGCATCCGTGCGCCTCTCAATCGTATGGTCGATAATTATAATAAATTGTATATAGATTTTCCGATACTTACCTGCTTTTATATTTTTATAAGCTAGGAACAAAAATCTGGTAGGGAACTGTAATCCCTCAAACTTCGTCTCACCGGAGCAAACGATGAGGCATGTCGGACTCGAAACAATTAAAACCGAAATATTTAGTAAGGGTAAATAGGTGCGACGTAGCTGGTAAATACTTAGTCATTAATTTACAATATGAAGTTGAAAGCGGTAATAAATATATGAGTTGTATAGTTGTGTTTCCTTTATTTAAAAAAATATCAAACTAAATACATAACCATGTGTAATAAATTAATGCTAAGATCTATTTCAGGTGTTATCAGCAATGCTATTATCATACAACAGAAAGTACGGCATACGAACATCTGGAGTACTTTTCATATTCTGGTTACTCCTTATACTGGCTGGATTACCGCAACTGAGGACTGAGATGATGAACTATAATGCAGCGGACGACGCGTATGTCCGATATAATTTTGCAAGCTATATCGTGTACTATTTACTTGTTGTAGTAATGTTTATATTGAACTGTTTCGCGGACTTGCCGCCTAGGAACACACCCTATGCTTATGACGAGGTATTTTTATTACACTTATATAACTTTATCTGTGCTTGGTATGGTTACTTATGTATATATTGAACTGTTTCGCGGGCTTGCCGCCTAGGAACACACCATATGCTTATGACGAGTTATTTTTATTACACTTTTATAACTTTATCTGTGCTTGGTATGGGACATTTTAGACATTTTAGTGTTTCTACAATCCGGTTTACCTAAAAAGGTAATTACCTTTCGGGATTGGGGACTCAGAGGGCAGTAGCTCCTGTAAAATCCGATATGAATCAAATATGGAGAGGAGGAGAAAAAGGTCTCCACAGTACGAGCTTTAGATGCAACAACGACTGGTGCTGTTTCTTTGAAAATTTGATGACTAATGGGACCCATAGATCCAACATGAAGATCTGCATGTGGTCGTGCATCAAATGCTGGAAATTTGGTTCATTGTTATTTCGGACACGGTGGATGGTGCGGGTTATGGGACGATTTTATTATTAGGTATTTGAAAATAAAGAAAAGTTAAGTTTGTTTATGTTTGTCCCTGGATGAATGTTCATAATTGCCAGCGCTGATGGCGCTCGAATCAATTTACTTCCCCTAGTAGGTATACTGAACCCATGAGCGCGGGCCTGAGGGTGACGGGTGGAGCCACCCGTCACCCTAGCAGAAGCAGGCCACGGCACCTCTCGAGGAGGGCCAGACCGAGAGGGGTGGCCCTGGGTCAGCCGGGGTGCGAGGGATATGTCGCATGACAACCTCACCTTCGGCCTAGCACTACGACCCAGAGACGGCGTGCGGTTTAGTCGGTTCGAGTCCGACATAACCTACCCCTCCGGCTCCGGAGGGGTGGGTATCTGTGGGGATTGCCCGCACGTAAAAAAAAGGTATACTGAACCCGTTCCTGACCGTTCCCGGTGCAAAAGTGTCCATTGCACTCACCGCGTTTCCACGCTGGATTCCGATGGCGACCTCTTCACCAAGAACGAATTAAGAATTCTTCGTTTCGTCTTTTTATTGTTTTTTAATCATATATTCATATCAACAGAGACAATCTCCGGAATATTCATCAGGCTTTCCCAGCCGGCTCACGTTCAGCTGGTTCGATCCAATAGCAATAACGGGTTACCGAAGAACTTTAACTGAAAATGACTTGTGGCCTTTGAACCCGCAAGATGTTTCCAAGGAGTCCGTTGCAAAGTTTGAAAAATTCTGGCATCGTGCTTTAAGGAAACGTGATTTGTAAGTGTATTTTTACCCGACTGTCAAAAAGTGTCATGTTTTTTGCGCGTATCTTGTATGTAGGTATGTATGTTTGTAATATTCTTTAGTAACTCATATCTTCTGAACAACCGTACGCATTTCAATGATTCATGTCTCAAATGAAAGGTATTTATTGTCCAAGCGTTTATACTTGAGATTGATGGCACTTGGTAAAATCTATTAGGTACCTACACATATTGAATAACAATTGCAATTGTGCTTTTCCACAGTTTATTTTTATTTTTAACCTGACCGGTTTTTCCACATGGCATTATCAAAGGTTAACTCCAAGTAATTTTGGGTACATATAATATGAACAAAGGCCATATATATTATGTAGGGTATTTGACGCCAAAAGGCATATAGTAAAAAAAAATCACTCAAATTTATCGAGATGAGTATCAAATAGAAGGAAATTAGAAAACGATTACAAAAATAAATATGTCATAACTAAAAAGTATAAAATAAAATAAATTATTAAAAAATAAAAAACCAGACTGGTGCTAAAAAGGTCGAAACAAGCTTTATAGCAGGCGTTACCCATTTGCAAATCTCAATCCCAATGAAAATTAATGGGTAACGCCTGCTTTAAAGTTTGTTTCGATTTTCTCAGCATCAATCGGGTTTTTTATTTTTAATAATTTATAAGCTGTGTACAGACATCGCGAGACGTGCGGCGCGACTGGTTAGTGTCTTGTATGTCTCCGTGTGGACGTGTGTGTTCACACTGAGTATTCGCGCATACATTAGTGTAGGTACCATTTGCGACCATATAGGTACCTCGCGATGTCTGTAAGTGGCTTTAAGTAAATTAGTAACTACAGGGATGCCTTCCTAATATTTTTGGTGTGTACCTACCTATTATATCTATATTATAAATCTCTAAACTGAAAATAAATATAAATAAGATAACATCAGTTACTTACAGGCGGTGTAAGGTATCTAACAATGTAATTAGAAATAATTCCTTAGGCTTATCGTGAACATGCGGAATTCAATTTGTTTGTAACATGAACGCGAACGCGCATTGCTTAAAAATGACCTACCGAAATTAGCATAGGTTATTTTCATAAAATGTAATGCTATGAAATACATTGTACATTTTCGAAAACCAAAACACTGTTTTCTCATACATATGATACGATAAAGTAAAGATAAATGTTTAGGTTAGGGAAGTACCTACAATTAATGTATGTGTAAGGTGACAACATAATCTTCTAGTACAATATTACTAGAATACATTGTCTTAAATTCCAGAAGGACGAACCATTCAGACGGTGCAGAAGCGTCTTCTATGCGAGGTAAAAAAAAGGTGAAAAAGCAGCTGTCTTTATTCCCAATTGTGTGCAAAGCTTTCGGCGGGATGTTTTTAGTCGGTGTGGCATTGAAGCTATGTAGCGATGTACTTACTTTCGCGGCACCAGAGTTACTTAGGTGAGTACCTATTGTCGACTAAAAATTATAATGTTATGGAATGACCTAAACTTAGTAAATAAAGCACGTAACAGTTATCGATTTCTAGTCTTGTTTGTGACAGAAGAAATAGTTGATCTTTGATTCAAGTCATATTTTAGTATTTGCTTCATATTCAATTCTTCAGAGGTTCTTACCAGCTTACTTAGCTATAGATATATTACCTCATCATCATCATCATCATTTCAGCCGAAAGACGTCCACTGCTGGACAAAGGCCTCCCCCAAGGATTTCCACAGTGACCGGTCCTGCGCCTTCCGCATCCATGCCCTTCCCGCGACCTTCACCAGGTCGTCGGTCCACCGTGTGGGAGGCCTGCCTACACTGCGTCTTCCGGCGCGTGGTCGCCACTCGAGAACTCTCTTGCCCCAACGGCCATCTGTTCTACGAGCTATGTGCCCCGCCCACTGCCACTTAAGTTTGGCGATTCTGTGTGCTATGTCGGTTACTTTAGTTCTCCTGCGGATCTCCTCATTTCTGATTCGATCACGCAGGGAAACTCCGAGCATAGCACGCTCCATCGCCCTTTGGGTGACCTTGAGCCTTCTTATGAGGCCCATAGTAAGGGACCAAGTCTCAGTTCCGTAGGTCATCGCTGGCAACACACACTGATCGTAGACTTTAGTCTTGAGACACTGCGGTATTTTGGACGAGAAGATATTACGAAGCTTCCCGAACGCTGCCCAGCCGAGTTGGATTCGACGATTGACCTCTTTCTCAAAGTTGGACCTGCCTAACTGGACTGTCTGTCCCAGGTAAACATATTCGTCGACAACTTCGAGTGTAGAGTCTCCAACCTTTAAAGAAGAAGTGGGTGCGACATGGACATTTGACATAATTTTCGTCTTGTCCATGTTCATTTTGAGGCCCACTTGTTGGGAGGCTCTACTGAGGTCTTCGAGCATTGTGCCTAGGTCTTCCAAGGTCTCAGCCATGACTACGATATCGTCAGCGAATCGAAGGTGAGTGATGTACTCGCCGTTGATATTGATGCCGAGTCTTCTCCAGTCCAGGAGCTTGAAAACATCTTCCAGGCCGGCGGTGAACAGTTTCGGAGATATAACGTCTCCCTGTCTCACCCCTCGCTGCAACTGGATAGGTTTTGAGCTTTGATCCTGGAGGCGGACTGACATGGTGGCGTTTTCGTACAAACACTTCAGCGCTTCGATATATCGATAGTCAATTTGGCACCGTTGGAGAGACTGTAGCATAGCCCAGGTCTCGATCGAATCGAAGGCTTTCTCATAGTCCACAAACGCCAAGCAGAGTGGCTGATTATACTCCTCAGTCTTCTGTATAATCTGTCGCAGCGTATGTATGTGGTCTATGGTGTTAAAGCCTTTTCGGAAACCGGCTTGTTCGGGAGGCTGGAAGTCGTCGAACCTGCGAGCGAGACGATTCGTAATGACTCTCGAAAACAACTTGTAGACATGGCTCAGAAGCGAGATGGGTCTATAATTCTTCAACAAGGTTTTATCACCTTTTTTGAAGAAGAGTACCACCACACTTCTGTGCCATGCCTTAGGCGTTCGTCCCTCGAGTATGACGGAATCAAATAGCTTCTGAAGAGCTTTAAGTATCGGTGTTCCACCAGCTTTTAGAAGCTCAGCCGTGATCCCATCATCACCCGGTGCCTTATTGTTCTTTAGCTGTTTGAGAGCCATTCTAATCTCGTACAGGCTGACGTCCCGGATATCCTCGGTATAGTGTCGGGTCAATCTGGCTCTTGGGTCTTTGGCCAGATTATTAACAGATTGCCGTACACTCGTGTATAATTGTCCGTAGAACTTCTCGACCTCTTCCAACAGCTCCGGCTTTGACGAAATAATTCTGCCATCCTCCGCCTTCAGCTTATTCAGTTGGCTTTGACCAACAGACAGATCCCTTGCGAAAACCTTTGAGCCTTTGTTGCTCTCAATCGCCTCCTTAATACGAGTCGTATTAAATTGGCGTAGGTCGCGAGTCAAGGACTTGGAGATCTGTCTGTTTAAACGCCGATACTGAGTAGCATCTTCAGAGGACTGCAGAACCAAATTTCGTCTTTGTTCCATGAGTTTGTTGGTGAGGTCCGAAATCTTTTTGGTTCCTTTTGAACGACGGGCTTTGAAGATCTTAGACCCAGTCGTTTGGACAATTTCCACAAATCTGTCATTGTAATCATCCACATTTTCGCAATCTCCCAGGCATTCGAAGCGATTCTGCAACTCGAGCTGAAAGTGCTCAGGGTTCTGGAACTGGATAGGTGCTGGTCGGAGCGTAGACTTCATCAGTCGACATCTTTCGAGCTTTGTTCTTAGATTCAATGTGCCTCTTACCATCCGGTGATCGCTTCCTGTTTTTACTGAATTGATCACGGAGACATCATTGAATATGTGCCTCTTCGTCGACAAGATGAAATCAATCTCATTTTTTGTGACACCGTTAGGGTGTAGCCATGTCCACTTACGCTGTTCCGGCTTTCTGAAGAAGGAGTTCATCATAAAAAGGCCCTCCTTCTCCATGAAGCCGGCCAGCAGATGGCCACGTGCATTCCTCTTTCCATATCCAAATTGCCCCACTCTCAGCTCGTTGTCGCTTCGTTTGCCCAGTTTCGCGTTAAAGTCCCCCATCACAACGGTATAGTGTGTTCGAGAGCTATGCATGACTTTAGAGATATCCTCATACATAGTCTCCACCTCGTCGTCGGGGTGTTTCGAGGTCGGTGCGTGTACCTGTATGACCTTCAGCGAATACCGTTTGGTGATTCTGAGTATAAGGTACGCTACCCTCGTCGAAACACTCTCGATCTGGACCACGTTGTTGACAAGGGACCTGTGGACGATAAACCCGACACCACCCTGGGACAGTATGTCGCCCTCCCGGAAATAGAGCAGGTTACCGGATTTGAGGATCATGGTGTTCTGCCCCTCTCTCCGGACTTCACACAATCCTACGATATCCCACCGTAACCTGCTCAATTCTTCCTCGAGTTCAGCGAGCTTCTCGTCGGTTCGCAGTGTGAGCGTGTTGTACGTTGCCAGGGCCAAAGGTCGTCGGGGTTGGTAGCCTGGCATCTGCCGGGGATTCTTCGCACCCCTTGCCCCGCCGTTACCATGGCCGCTACCATACCCAGGAATAGCGGGGCCGCCGGGGACTAGGGGCCGTTTGTTGGGTTCGTTCATCATGGGGGGGTTATGCCGTAATCGCCACGCTTGGCAGGCGGGTTGGCGATCGCAGTTTGGTGGCTAGTACGCGGAAAGATGCTGCTGCCCATCCTCCGGTATTTGAATCCCTTAGTCGCCTCTTACGACACCCACGGGAGGAGATGGGGTGGTGCTATTCTAGGGCCACACCACAGGCAATACCTACTTGCACAGAATATAATTCAGCCTTTACAGGTAAAATGATATATGTAAACACTTAAATACAATAACGCCTAATTACTAGACCTACTCCTTTAAGTCTAGTAGGTACATATGGATTCTTGAACTTAAATATCTAAACAATGTATCCTTGTAAGTTATAACTTTTGGATAGATGGTTTTTTCATTTTCGAATTTTATATTCGTTTCAGATTACTTATAGGTTTCGTGGAGGGTAACGAACCTATGTGGAAGGGCTACCTTTACGCTGTTGGTATGTTTGTTTGTTCTACCATACAAACTCTTATCATGGGGCAGTATTTTATAAAGACATCTATTGTTGGTGTAAAAATCAATTGCGCATTAAGTAGCATGGTTTACAAGAAAGCGCTAAGTTTGTCTAACGAAGCTAGAAAGAAGTCGACAGCGGGAGAAATTATTAACTTGATATCTACTGATGTGAGCCGGTACGTTCTTTTAACCAGTATCCTGAAGTAGCTACACCGTCAAATAAATTAGAAAAAAATATAAGCACGTATAAATTTACATTAGAATGTTTCCGGCACCCACTATTCTCCCTGGACCTTGCTCCTGGTTGATTATCACTTTTTTTGGAAATTTGCATAATTTCTTACACGGTAAAAAGCGCAGTTCGAACCGCCTTTAAAGATTTCATCGATTCTTTCTCCCTCAATTCAATCTCAATTTATTCGGCAATGGAATCGATGAACTACTTACCTTTAAAATGGCGAAACTCTGTAGATATTAATTATAAATATTAATACTGACAGCCTCTGTGGGATAGCGGTATTGAACGCGGCCGCTACGCAGCAGGCGCGAGTTCAATTCCCGCTCAATGCAAATATTTGTATGCATGAACATGGGTATTTGCATTGATCTGGTTGTGCCTCAGAGAGCACGTTAAGCGGTCGGTCCCGGTCGCCATAGGAACATTTATGGCAGTCGTTACGGGTAGTTGGCGCCCTAAAAAACCAACAGTTATATATCGCCTTTGAGTTGTGTATCGCTTTGCGGAAAATATCGAGTTTCAGCCAAATCCACAATTAGACTGCTAAAGCGGAACCCAGACTCCAAATTAAAAGTTTCAAATGCAACTTGGATTAACGCTAGGATGAAGAATATAAATACTGACTTCGATTGATTGAATCTATAATTATTTTTTTCGTTTTCCTTTTCCGATGTAAAACGCATAATGACATATTTAAGGACCCAATAGTTTTCTAATATAATTCTAATACAACTCAAAGGTGTTTAACAACATCATTAGACGAAAGATGCCCTAGGTGCCTTGCTCGACCCTTTCTGAATAAGGTATCGTCAGAATTAGCACGTCTGTAAGGTTGCAATTTCTTTATTTTTGATACTTCAGGTTCAGCGATGTGACGTTTGTAAATTTGCTATGGTCCGCACCATTGCAAATAGCGCTGGCACTGTACTTTTTGTGGAATCAGTTGGGGCCGTCAGTACTGGCCGGTCTGGCAGTTATTATCGTGCTCATTCCGATGAATGGACTCTTTGCCGGCTTACAGGAGAAACTGCAGACCAAACTGATGCATTATAAAGACGAAAGAATTAAGCTTATGAATGAAGTACTTAATGGCATAAAAGTAAGATGAAATAGATAATACATAACGCTAGTGAACATTTTACAATAATTATCTTTAATTCTGACTTTCTTTTATGCTAGGTTCTTAAAATATACGCGTGGGAGAAAAGTTTTCAGGAGTACATACTTAAAATAAGAAATAAAGAAATGAAAATTTTGAAGAAGATAGCTTATTATAACTCTGTCTCAACCTTTGTTTGGTTCTGTACACCTTTTCTGGTAAGTGTTTAATATATAAATTAAAGGACAGGTACGTATATCTAGGTATCTATATAATTAAAGTTCATTTATTTTCAGGTATCGCTGATGTCATTCATGTGTTTTGTGTTAGTAAACGACACGGAAGTTCTCGATTCGAAAAGGGCATTCGTAGCGCTGTCCCTTTTCAATATACTTCGTTTTCCAATGTCAATGTTGCCTCATGTCATATCGAACGTTATACAGGTTGGTTCCAAAAGCACAGCTATGAATTATTTTGCTTTATTATTTGCCATTTCAGTATAAAAATCTTTGTATTTTTACAGACTTATGTGAGTATCAAGAGATTGAATCAGTTCTTGAACTCTGAAGAATTAGATACACTTATGATAGAACACAATGCCAATGAATGTGAGTAGAAATAAATATGTTAGAAAACCGAAAATCATTAAAAAAAAGCATTATTCTATCGGGGAGAGTAATTAATAGAGATTTAATTTTCTTTTTGTCTAATGTGTGTAATGCAGCAGGCCAGGGTGGCGGTTGCTTTCTGAGTAAATTGAGGACACCGTGGTTCCCACACCCGAAGAGGCTGTCTCGAAACCGGAAATGACTCGGAGAGTCAGCCGGGGTGCAAGCGAAATGTCTTATCAGGTTACCTTACGGCCTGATATATGAAGCTCGAACCGAAGTGCGGTTTTATTCAGTTGGAGCCCGACAAGCGCACCGTCGTCTGGCGGACGTTTATATGTGGGTATTCCCGCACAAAAAGATGGACCACTATGAAAATTAGACGAAGTTTGGTCTAGCAGTCGCTATAAACGCAACTGGTGTGCTTGAGATCTTGGGCAATTGTTAGGTGAAAAGTACCAGATTTTTTTTTGGATTGGCCTTACCTAACCTATCGTTCGGAGTTCGTAATATAAAGCGTTAGCATTCAAAAAAATAGGTAATATGCAAACACTGCGACTGTTAAGTTTTAATTTCAGCTGACCAGATCTTGATAGAAGAAGGCAACTTTTCTTGGGGCGACGAGGACGCGACGCCGGTCCTGAGGAACTTGAGCGTGCGCATTCCTTGCGGCGCGCTGGTGGCCGTCGTGGGCGCCGTGGGCGCGGGCAAGAGCTCGCTGCTCGCCGCGCTGCTGGGCGAGATGGACAAACTGTCCGGCCGCGTTAACGTGCGGGGCACTACGTCATACGTCGCCCAACAGGCGTGGATACAAAACGCCACCGTGCAAAATAATATTCTATTTGAGAAGCCATTAAATAAAACGAAATATAATCAAGTTATCGAAGCGTGCGCATTAAAACCTGACTTAGCCATCCTGGCCGGTGGTGATCAGACGGAAATTGGGGAGAAAGGTAAGACTAAAGTGACGAGATAACTATTTACATCCACATAACGATCCAGCTAGATTGGACTTATTCAAATGTCGATACCTTCCAGGCATCAACCTGTCGGGCGGCCAGAAGCAGCGCGTGGCGCTGGCGCGCGCCGTGTACTGCGACGCTGACAACTACTTCCTGGACGATCCGCTCAGCGCCGTCGACTCGCACGTTGGGAAACACATTTTTGAGCAGGTATTGAAAAAAAAAATTAGGTCGCTCACTATTCACAATTAATAAAAAAGGAATGAGTCTGTGGCAAAGAAGGTGATCAGAAGGTATACAGGTGAAAGATTTTGACCTTACCTGGAGGGAAAGTACTCTAAATATTGAATATAGCATTGTACTAAAGGAACATTCCCTTATTTTTAAAAAGAAACAAACAGCATTCTCCGATTTTCGAAAAATCGAACCTACTGAAATCTGAAAAAATAACATCCTGTATTTTTATGACATCAATCGATAGTGTCAATTATAAGGATCAAATTTCTTTAACATACATGATAAATAAAAGGAAGTCCATTAAATCGCAAGTATAAATTAAATGCCAAAAGATACAGCACTTATACTCAATGAGCTATCACCTTATCAACAATAAAGTTATCGAATGAAATTTTGAAGCATTTACTATGCTAACTATTCAAATCGATTAAGATAGGAAAAAGTGAATGCCCAGTTGGGACTCGAACCCACGATCTTTCCCTTACAGGGGGAATGCTCTGGCCCGGTGGCTCAGTGGTCAGAGCATTCCCCCTGTAAGGGAAAGATCGTGGGTTCGAGTCCCACCTGGGCATTCACTTTTTCCTATCTTAATCGATTTAATAAAGTTATCTTTGACGCTATTTATTTATTAAAATGATTCCTAAATGACTGAACGCGTTATTGGGTCAACTTATAATTCGTTAATTGAGACCGGAGACGACGTGCGGTTTTAATCGGTCCGAGTTCGACATTAGGTACCCCTGCTAGCAAGTGAAGTTATCCGCACAAAAAAGTGACAAATAATTAAAATACCAAATTTTATTGTTAATAATTGATATCTAATGGACCTTTCAGTTAAAATGCTTTATTTTGTCCATTACAATTTATATGTTTAGGTTTCAGGGATTTCCTTTAATTTAATTTACCATATTTGTTAGAGAGATTTGATCGTTATGACTGATACTATCGATAGATGCCCTAAAAATACAGAATGTTAGTTTTTTGGATTTTAGTTGGATTACCTGCTTAAGCGATCTTTGATTGCAGTTTTTTTTTACTTGATGGAATGTTTCATTTGAATAAATATCGCTATCTCCATTATTTAGAGTACTTTCCTTCAAGATAAGGTCGAAATCTACCACCCTGTATACTTCTAGAATTTATTTTACCGCATTTTTTTGTAGGTGTTGTAGGTATCTTAACATTTTTTTATCGGACTTGGCCAACAATCTTGACTTGGTTTGTGTACTTCATCAAGGGTCTATGCTGCCCATGTGCGTCGTTTGCTTGATTGACAATTTAGTAAGCTTATAATTAATCTGTACAACCACTGTTCTCTTAGTCTAATTGTCGGCCTTCGGGCCTAATTAAACCTTTAAAACTATCAGCGGCTGTTCTACCAATTAAAATTTACAATATTCATAATAGGTACCTACTTTTCTATGTCAGCTATGTTTCCAATTCAGACAAATCATGTGGTTTATTGTTTATTTATAAGCCAGTAATTTTGTGTAAACAAAATTAACCAATATCTGGCTTAGATAAGTATCAAATTGTTCGACAACTGCTTGTGTCGTGTATGACGAACGTGTAAGACCTAGTACCCTTAGTAGACGACCCTTTTGTAGCAAGTTTTGAAGTTTCAAAACCACAAAGCCCCTTTGTGATTTTGTTGAATTACTGGTAATTCTACCAGTTAGTCTTCAAGTGATACCAGTAGATACTGTCACATTTTTTTAAATATTGGCACACTGTTTACATGCAAGTAGCAGACAAAATACACCCTAAATCAGAAATAAACATAAAAATAGTAGCCCCAGAATTCATTAAATGGTCATTTGACAACTACTTACCCAGTAGTTGTCAAATGACCATTTAATGAATTCTTTAATAACTATCAGAATAATTACTTGTGCCTGTTATTGAAAAAAAAAACATTATTAACCAGGTCATAGGTCCTAATAGTCTACTGAAGAACAAAACTCGTGTATGGGTGACGCACAACATTTCGTACCTGGCACAAACAGACTTAGTGCTGGTACTGCGCGAGGGAGAGGTGTCGGAATGTGGCACTTATCAACAACTCCTTGAGAAGAAAGGTGCCTTTGCTGATTTCTTATTGCAGCATTTAACCATAGCTGAACAAAATTCTTCGACGGAAGGTAAGTTTTAGCCAAGCATTTTTATTAGTCAAATTTGGCTTCAGGCATTACATAGACCACAAACACTATCAAACACTAGAGGTTGTCAAAATAATATTCACATTTCCAAGCATGTTTGAGAAAATGTATTTTAAAGGTATTCCATGCTTGTAGAATAACTTTCTCTATGTCAAATCGTAACAATCGTTTGATTGGACAAACACAAGAAATTACTTTTGGTAGTTTAATTCAAATGGACTTACCCTTTGGCTTCTCGTAAGTTTATGAACTATGAGTGGTAAACTCACGTTTTCAACGAGCACACATACACCGCACTGTGGTTCGTAGCCGACATAGAGTTTAGAGCATCGCATAACTGTCACTTTAGGCGTCAAAATGTTGGTACTTCGTTTTTATACAGTTTAAACGATAGAGATTCAGTAATAATGTGTAATTTAAGTAAATGACATTGGAATTGCTTACTATTACGACCTTACCGTCGTCGTTTACCTTATGCTTATATACTCTAACTTATGAAGAGCAATTGCAAAAGATGTCTGAATTTGGTTGCTTTTTGCAACCATTTTAAGCCTGTTTTATTTAAAATCTTTTCTGTAGTTTTATGCGTGCCCTACATTAGAAATGAATTTTCATCCCATGTCCATGTACATATTCGAAAAGCACGACTGGGTTCGCCTTTAAGTGTTTAGTATAAGAAACTTAGTGATGAGTTTCAATCCTCTTAATAAGTGCGCCGCCATTATCTTTGCCCCAGACTTTTTGAATTTGGAACATTTTAGTGTACTTACAGCGCCAAAGAAATCGAACGCAAATATTGTTTGAATAAAGACTGGCTGGTACGACGACCAATAGTCGCGCCAAGGGCTGAATATAAAAAATCTAATTAAAAACGCGCGAACTATAGCCCACGTTTTTGTAAATTTTTACGGCTTGTTAAAATTTCATGGTTTTGTTATAAAAATAAGTTCTTCAAGTGACAGTGAAAGTATAGAACTAACTCCTTAGAACTGATGCAAGAAATGTGATGAATAATCTATTACCTGCAAAATCCCTTGAGAAATATATAAAAGCCTATGGTAATTTTTTTGAATGGAGAAGGCAAGACGCGCCAACCATTTTTTAGAATCTGTGTTTTTGGCCTACTTCCGGTACTTACTTAGTTTTATCGAATTACTCAGTTTCATCCAAAAATGAGGCGCCTTTTATTTTCTCACAGCGGGTGATTACCTAAAAGTAGAGTGTATCACTCGGGCGCAATAGTAGTTTATGCAACTGTCATATAAGAAGGGGTATTAAAAAACGAGAGTCTATCCGATAATAGGTTGACTCGAGTGTTTTAATACCTAAGTTTCAAACACTATTTTATCTTTACTCATAATTCTTTGTATATTTTGTCGTACATTTTTTTTGACTTTTCTAGCAGGAGACTTTCAGTTAACGCCGATGCCGCGTCTAGAATATATCTGGCGAAGTGAAAATCTCGCCGTCTCTACTTTTTTCTCCAATCTTATTTTAACGACTTACTGGATTTTAATAGACTTTTTTGCAATCCCGAATACAAAAACACGATCGGTAAAAAATGTATGAGAAGCGCGGGAAATTAAGTTCAAACTACGCATGTGTGCGCCATTTTATCACATACCCGCTGGCCGATTCGGAAGAAAAAAAAAAGAAATGCGCTTGACGCCAACTTTTTTTTTACATTTAAATAAAACAAAGTTTGGTCTTGTTTGTAAAATAAATTAGTTTATGTATTATAGTATGAGAGTAGATAAAGTAGTGTATGACACTGTACATAACTTGGTCTTATAACACTCGTGTGATACAATAAAAAAAACTCGCCTACGGCTCGTTTTTTTAAAACACACTCGTGTTATAAGAACCCTTATTATGCAACAGTATCATAAACTACTATTATGATACAGTTGGCGGTACTATAGTAAATTTTATTTTTAATTTTATGTATATACGTTTATAAAGTGCGTATGTCTAGAATCGTCTTGGAATTCGTAATTCGAATTTTTCGATTTGAGTGTAGATAATAGTAGATTAGTAGCCAAGGGCTGTAAGGCATCAATTGCAGCCCGAGATATTTAGGCGCACGAGCGCAGCGAGGGCGCCTATAGTTCGAGGGTGCAATTGATGCTTACACCCGAGCTAACTACTCTGCTTTACATCTCGATTGTGAGGTAAGTAGAAAAAACCGGCATTACAAGAATAAAACATTTTATTAGTTAAAATTTATAGTAAAATTTTAAAATTTTAGGGACGAGAGGTGTTTTTTGGGTATGTTCAATTCAATTCTTGTTGACTGGCTTCTGTGTGTTGCCACAACTTGCCAATGTCAGGGTGTTGTGAAAATTATTCGGTATTTTGAGATTGTTGTCTTGGATATGTTAATAATAAAAGATTTCCATTCCCGCCTTTTTTCATCTCTTTTCTTTTTTTTTCAAGAACGCAATTGAGCTTCGCCGTTCGAAATTTAAAATTGATGCCTATTAAACTCATACGAAGACAAGGCTGAATAGCCTCTCTCTCTCTCGACCTCTTTTGTCATTGGGCTGAATGCATGATGTCTATTGCCAGTATGACGGTTAGATGTACGCGAACTTTTTGAAAGAGTAAAGTGTTTTTTTTAAATTACTTACCGCCCTAGGGCTTTTATAGCTACATTAATAATGTAGCTATAATTAGAAATGAATTTTCATAATTGGGGAAATTTCATAATTTTCATAATCACAAATGGGGCTCGTAAGTGACCAATTAGCGCTCTAGGGTAATCCCTAGAGCGCTAATTGGTCACTTACGAGCCCCATTTGGGGGTAATAAGGAACTACTTACCGAACATGAGAGATGTAAAATATATTTTGGGCTCAGGCGACGTACCTTGAGTCCCTCGCTATACCTAGGATTCTAGTCTAGAATTCCTCACTGCGCTCTGGATTTAAAAAGCGCACTCGCCGTATAAATATTATTTGCTTCCTTATGAAACAATATACTTAAGTATTCTTTCTTGCTCACCTCTAATAAAAGCTGGTATACTTTGTTTTACGCTTAACTAAAAGGTCTTATAATATCAAATGACTTGAGTGTGGACCTGTGTTGTCGATATTGGCTGGTTGCTCAATGTACTGTTTTTTGCAGATTTAGAGACCATTAAACAGGACCTGGAGAGTAAACTCGGTTCAGAATTTCAACGAAAATTGCAGTGGGCTCGGTCATTGTCTTCTGGTGCTCGTTCTACTGAATCTGAAACAACTGGTGCAGGTAAAATCTATCACAATATGTACAATTTGCAGATTTTAGGTATAAAATGTATGTTTATTATAATAGCTTCATATACTGTTACGATACATTGCATCTAGGGGTGAGTGGAAGAAACATACACCATGTTGCGCCGAACCCAAATACCTAAACTTAGAATAAGGGCAGGAGAATGATGTATCATATTACGATACTATACCTACAGTTTATGCAGTTTTTTATCCTTCTATTCGAAAAGGATGACTTGGTTCGCCTTTAAGTGCACTCAAACTTAGTGTTGTCTATAATAGACTTTTAGCGGGCAGTAATGAGTTTTTAATCCTCTTTTACTCGTAAGTGCGCTGCAATTATCTTTTCAATTCTCATACTCGGAAAGTTATGTATATCTAACAAAAGTACCGGGTGGAAAACGTTGTTTCCCACCCAAGAGCGGAATACTCATATTAATTTCATTCCCTCCCTATGGCGGGAATAAACTTTAAAAATAGAACTGAATTCGGTTACGTCGTCTGCTAGGAACAATTTTACATAATAATAAAAAACAATTAAAATTTAGAAAAAAATATAAAATATACCTACCATTCTTATTTCTACTTCTATTAAGCACAATGGCAGCAGTCACCCGGTAAGTAGCTATATTCCATTTTTAAAGTTTAAAAAAAAACTATAATTTATCGGGATACTAACCCTGTAGGCTGTGCCGAAATTAAAAATCTAAGTTTTGTAGAATAATATCCGTTTACAGTGGTAATATTCGTTTACAAATCCGGTGGTCTTTATGGACTTTAATCATTATGTCCGGTGGATTGCCCTCCAGAAGATCGGATTTGGTTAGGAGCATACTAAGTTCGATGGTTCGCTCTGCACCAAATCCGGTAATCCGTTAGGAGTTTTGTAAGAATGCTCGGCCTCACAGAATATATACAGATATATGCAAAGTTAGCAAACAACGAACGAGGGACGACTGCTTGGTGCGAACTGTACTACTTGCGTCTACGCACACCGCACTTGTTTTTTTTGCAGCTTCGTAAACATCGCTTTAATCATATTCGCGTAAACTATAGGAAAAACAAAAATATTTGATACAACTTTTTGTATATCGTAGTAATCAACATCTATCCTTCTAGACGCTGTAAAATCTAAACCCCATACATTTCAAAAATGTCGCCATAATAAAACAATATCTATCCTACTAAACGCTTCGAATGTTTCAAATCTGTTGGTGGGTGGGGACGTTTTCATCCAATGTCCTTTAATTTCAATTAGATGTCACTTTGTTTTATTAAATAATAATATTACAATAAAATATTCTCATAGTGGGTAATAAAAAGTAGAGTCGGACGACGTACTTTGAATCCTTCACTTCGCTCTGGATTCAAAAAAGCACTCTCGCCGTAAAAATATTATTATGTATCATAAGTGTGCAAAATAATATTTTTACGCCGTGAATCTACTATTTTCATACCTTTTATTCAAAAAGTGTCACTTTGTTCCTCTATAAGTGGGAGCAAAATAGCTCTTTTCTGTTAAGATTTTTATAGCAGGCAGAAAATGAATTTGAATTTGGATGTTCCTTATTATCATTCATAGAAATCGAATGTCAATTGTATGAATAACTGGCTAATGCGTGTAGGCTGCACGGCGTCGTGGGCACCCGTGCTAGCAAAAAAGACAACCAACGCGCTCGAATTACGCCTCTGTTCTTAGATTTGATTTTCTCATAGAAAGGGGAGAAAACGTAGAGAATATGACTAGAGAGCAAATTATTTTTCCCTCGGGCGATGTACTTTGAATCCCGAGCGTAGCGAAACTATTTTAGAATTCTTCACTTCACTCGTGATTCAAAGTTGCGCCCTCGCCGTAAAAATACTATTTTGCTCCCTTGTCATAGAATCTACTAACGTTTCTGATACCAAATGTATAATAAAGCTATCGTCGTGCACTTTTATATTTGTACCGTTGATTTTATCAGGTGACCATAACGAAAAAAACAATAAAGAACAAACAGACGAAAACGAAATGGAAAATGAATACGAGTTTGACCAACTTGTTGAGACAGAGATAACAGAGACCGGAAGAGTAAGTAGTAGCAAATTGAATTTGATTTTAACACTCCTCGCCATTATCAATTTTGTACTACTTTATGTTAACGAAATATATATATACATATATATATATATATATATATATATATATATATATATATATGAAAGAAAATCCGACGAATTCAGAACCTTCCTCCTTTTTAAAGTTAGTTAACCAGAACAGCAATGATTACTGCTTATGAAAGATCTTTGCTATGTGAGTTTTAAAAACTTTTTATATTAGTTAGTTAACCAGAACAGCAATGATTACTGCTTATGAGAGATCTTTGCTATGTGAGTTTTTAAAACTTTTTATAATAGTCCGGCTTAGCTAGTGAGCTATGGCTGTTAATGAACTAGGACAAAGTATTCCTCATACAGTTAAGAGGCGTACTTTATATAGTTACGTAATTATGAGGAAAACGCAACTGTTCACGACACAAGAGATCTCAGTGTGAAGGTCATTGTAGTATTTACCTTATAGTAGAGTATATCCCATACTTTTTCAGGCGAGTTTTAGTAAGGTGAATTTAGTTGTATATCTGAAAGTTCTATTCTTAACATATCTAATTTTTTTTAGGTAAAATGGGCAGTATACATGCATTATTTGTCCAATGTCGGTGTAATCGCAGCGGTGTCGACTATTCTTGTGCACATCCTAATGAATTCCTTACTAATTGGTGCCAACTTCTGGCTAGTGCGTTGGTCCAACGACCAAAACATGGTTTGTAAGATTTAAAAAATATGTATAAAGATTTAGTTTTGCTTGTGTGAGTCTATTAGATGCTCGACGAGCTGTTTCGCTACAATCCATTTAGGGCTCACACATCTTCGTTATGCAGCACATTGCACTATAAGTCTATAAGCCTTCATGTCAGTTACATGGATAAAATATGAAAAAGTCGACTTCGCGAGTGATGAGACGTCTATAATTTATTTATTTGAATGAAAAAAAAAACAACAGCTTGTTGAGTACTTATTTATTTTTGAATAATATAGTGTCACACACAGTTTATCTCTTCCTCAGATTGTAAATGGTACGGTGAACACTCAATTACGAGACATGTACCTCGGGGTGTACGGAGGCTTCGGTTTAGCCCAAGGTAAATATTTTAATTTAAATTACCGTTATAGTGCAGGTAGTTATACTCCTCTTCCCATAAAATTCTTTGTCCGAAATTTTTTTACTGTAACTTCAGTAATCATATTATTCAAAAACTCGAAATTTGGTCTCCGGTGTAGCAGACGGACACTCTACAACCAGGCCATAAAGGTCGTGAGAGTAACTATTTGTTGTTTATTCCAGGGATAACAGCATTAGCTGCGGATTTGCTACCCTTCTTGGCCTGTTGGAAGGCAGCTAAAGTCCTTCATGAAGTAATGTTGAACAATGTTTTACGAGCGCCTCTACAATTTTTCGAAGTTACCCCTGTTGGTAGAATCGTATCAAGATTTTCTAAAGATGTGGATTCTGTAGATGGGTCGCTTCCTTGGCAATTTGCCAGTGTCCTTTACAATGTGTTTGAGGTAAGCTTGAAGTCCAGTTCCCATTGATCCTATATATGCCAAAAAGTTATTCAAGGTCAAAGGGAGAAGATATGGTTTTTGTGTATATCTCTGAAACGGTGATAGCTACTGGCAAATTATTTTAGAAAATTTTGTAGCTTGTAAAATTCTGACAAATCTTATTTAGAACGAATTAGCATAAGAGAGTTTTCATATTCATCCGATATCGGTGGCGGATGCCGATAGCCAACCTCCGATAGCCGACACCATGTACTGTTTACACATAATATATCCGATCAAATCGGCCCGATACAGCACAGACTAGTTAGGGGCTAGGGATGATAAAAGAAATGAAAGTGCATACATTTTTCGACCTTATTGACATGACATAGTATCGACTTCTTAAGAAAATGTCATTAGGGTATAAATTTGCTTGCAGTCGCTGTTTTAGTCTCTTTGTGTCCTGATGTCAAGCCAACACAGTGGGGTCGGCTCCGATAACCGTCATATATGCCATCATTTGACTTCGGAACGACCCATCGGGTATTGGATAGTGTGCAACCGCTCTAACTTCTCCTTTCGTTAGTTGTCTTTCAAGGGAATCTGTCGTCACATAATATTTTTTCCGTTAACAGGTATTGGGAACTATATTCGTAATAAGTTACTCAACACCGATGTTCACGACTGTCATAGTGCCAATCGGGCTACTTTACTACTTTATACAACGGTTCTACGTTCCCACAACACGACAGCTCATGAGGATTGAATCTGTAGCTCGCTCGCCGATTTTATCACATTTCAACGAAAGCATTTTGGGAGCAACCAGTATTCGTGCTTTTGATGTTAAAGACAGGTCAGTATTAGGTGCTAAGCAGATAAAAGTATCAGACCTCAAACAAACAGGCTTGTTATTATCGTTCGATATTACTACAAGATTTATTGTGAGTTGTTCAATTCACAATAGTTGACATATAAAATCTTCAATTTCAGATTTATTTTAGAATCCCAAAAAAAAGTGGACTACTACCAGTCATTTGCTTACCTGATGTCCGTTGCTGATAGGTGGCTTGGAGTTCGACTACAGGTGGTCGGCAGCCTTATAATTTTCTTTGCTGCGTTATTCGCAGTAATTGGTCGAGAGAGTATTAGCCCAGGCCTTGCAGGTCTTTCTATCAGCTACACGTTAGAGGTAAATACATCCGTACGTGATGTTGATTCTTAAAATGGAAACATCATTTAATGACTATTTTGGTTGATTAGATTACCCAAACGTTGAGCTGGTTAGTTCAAGTGGCCTCTTCGCTTGAAACTGATATTGTATCAGTAGAGCGCATGAAAGAGTATGCTGAAACCGAACAAGTAAGTGAATGCTGTATTTGGTCGGGCTCACTCCTCGCACACAGCTTCTAACGGCACTTTTGGTGTCTGTAGGAGGCCGCGTGGGAGAGCGCTCCCGCGCCGCGCGCGTCGTGGCCGGAGACGGGCGCGGTGCAGTTCGAAGCACTAACGATGGCGTACCGCAGTGGCGCGGAGCCGGCGCTGCGTGACGTCACGTGCGCCGTAGCCGCGCGCGACAAGCTCGGCATCGTCGGCCGCACCGGCGCCGGCAAGTCCACGCTCACGCTCGGGCTGTTCCGGTACGTATACGGAACACCATTCATATCCAGTTTCCTTTCTAAATAGCCTATATGAACAGACAATATTAGAAATCATCGTTGCTCATTAGTTTTCTACCATGTCTCCACTGTACACCAGCAACCTGTTATTGCGCAACTATGCACTCGTCTGATTTTAACTCTTACGTAGGATCGTGGAAGCGACAAATGGCCGTATACTCATCGATGGACTGGACATTAGCAAGATGGGTCTTCACCAGCTGCGCTCACGCATCACCATCATCCCTCAGGATCCCGTGCTGTTCTCAGGCTCACTAAGAATGAACTTGGATCCTTTCGAAGCCTACTCTGATGATGATATCTGGCGCGCACTGGAGCACGCTCATTTAAAACCCTTCGTGCAGGGTAAGTAAAGAATATCAGGAGTAAGTCAAATATAAGAATTAGGTTAGTGCTAATGTTCATACGTGGTGACAGGACTGGAGGCAGGCTTGCTCCACGAGGTGTCGGAGGGCGGCGAGAACCTGTCGGTGGGGCAGCGCCAGCTCGTGTGCCTGGCGCGCGCGCTGCTGCGCAAGACGCCGCTGCTCGTGCTGGACGAGGCCACCGCCGCCGTCGACCTGCACACCGACGAGCTCATACAGGTGCGCGTATAACTACAGCTCGTGTGCCTGGCGCGCGCGCTGCTGCGCAAGACGCCGCTGCTCGTGCTGGACGAGGCCACCGCCGCCGTCGACCTGCACACCGACGAGCTCATACAGGTGCGCGTATAACTACAGCTCGTGTGCCTGGCGCGCGCGCTGCTGCGCAAGACGCCGCTGCTCGTGCTGGACGAGGCCACCGCCGCCGTCGACCTGCACACCGACGAGCTCATACAGGTGCGCGTATAACTACAGCTCGTGTGCCTGGCGCGCGCGCTGCTGCGCAAGACGCCGCTGCTCGTGCTGGACGAGGCCACCGCCGCCGTCGACCTGCACACCGACGAGCTCATACAGGTGCGCGTATAACTACAGCTCGTGTGCCTGGCGCGCGCGCTGCTGCGCAAGACGCCGCTGCTCGTGCTGGACGAGGCCACCGCCGCCGTCGACCTGCACACCGACGAGCTCATACAGGTGCGCGTATAACTACAGCTCGTGTGCCTGGCGCGCGCGCTGCTGCGCAAGACGCCGCTGCTCGTGCTGGACGAGGCCACCGCCGCCGTCGACCTGCACACCGACGAGCTCATACAGGTGCGCGTATAACTACAGCTCGTGTGCCTGGCGCGCGCGCTGCTGCGCAAGACGCCGCTGCTCGTGCTGGACGAGGCCACCGCCGCCGTCGACCTGCACACCGACGAGCTCATACAGGTGCGCGTATAACTACAGCTCGTGTGCCTGGCGCGCGCGCTGCTGCGCAAGACGCCGCTGCTCGTGCTGGACGAGGCCACCGCCGCCGTCGACCTGCACACCGACGAGCTCATACAGGTGCGCGTATAACTACAGCTCGTGTGCCTGGCGCGCGCGCTGCTGCGCAAGACGCCGCTGCTCGTGCTGGACGAGGCCACCGCCGCCGTCGACCTGCACACCGACGAGCTCATACAGGTGCGCGTATAACTACAGCTCGTGTGCCTGGCGCGCGCGCTGCTGCGCAAGACGCCGCTGCTCGTGCTGGACGAGGCCACCGCCGCCGTCGACCTGCACACCGACGAGCTCATACAGGTGCGCACCGGACGCACTGACGCACTGAGGCACCCGCGCCATCACGCCTGACGCCCCCACTCGGCCGAACTAACCGTAGCATTGCGTGTTGCAGAAAACCATACGCGCGGAGTTTGCGGCGTGCACCGTCATAACCATCGCCCATCGGCTCAACACCATCATGGACTCCACTAAGGTCATGGTGCTGGACAAGGGCCGGCTCGTCGAGTACGCGCCTCCACAGGAGCTACTGCAGGATAAGAACTCCATGTTCTATAGTCTCGCAAAAGATGCTGGTCTTGTAAGCTAAAGTAGTTAGCGAAGTAGTGTAGCGTAATTAGAAGTAGTTCAATTAGGTACTTAAAGAAGATGAATCATCAACCAAATCCTCAAAGTCAAAGGCCTCAAGGTCGACAGTTATAAAAAATTTAACAATTATGTATTGACGGATAAACTTAAAAGATACAAATGATTTATTAAAAAAAAACCTAACCTGAATCTACTAGATGTTATGAAACTGAATCCCAGGATGCAGGATGTACCACAAAAGTTTAATAAAGATTTTACTGTTTACATAAGTGAATTTGTCTAATTTTACCTAAGTGATACCTACACCACAGAATAAGAGAAGCAGACCAAACAAATTTTTCTACACCGTTCTTTCTAGTCTCTTGCTATTAATTGAAATAATTTGACAGGTGTAATATATGTTATATTATGACAGACGCCCTAAGTCATAGAAGGTAATTCGGCACAATTGGAAAGAAACATAAAACTCTTATAATTTGAGTTTAATCATTTGTAAATACGTAATAACTTATGATAAAACGTTTAAAAAATATTGTGTGACCTATTTTAAGTTTGAATTTTTAGATTTTAATTTAGGGTAAAATAATTAAAATGTAACGGAAATTATTTTGATGCTAGGATTTAATGTGCAAGTTAAATAAGGTGAATTAAATGTGGCTATGAGAGCACTGTAAAATTAATAAAGATGATGTCTATACCGGCTAGGGTATGAGCAGAGATAAATAATAAGATTGATTAACAATTTAGAACATGATTGTAATCTAAAAAAGCGTTACATGAATTTATAATAGGTATTAGGAAATGAATCTCAGGGTGGATTCGCAATAAATATTCTGCCGAGGCGTTGCTTGATCCGTTGTGCAGAGATGGTAGTATGCACTTAGCTAGTTCACTCCCGGCTGCTGATGTTGCCGGCGTGCCAGGGTCCTCGCTGGTGTGCCTCACGGCCGAATGATGGCGTGAAGCCCGGTGCGAAGACCCTGGAAAAAGAAAGAGTGCGGGTCAGTACGTCACATGGGAACTACGTCCAGTGACCCGCTAAAAATAATAGCAGGTGAAGATAATCTCCCCAGCGGCAAAACAGCGTTGCTAGAAGCTATAAAAGGGATAAGTAATTAAGCAGCGCAAGCTGGTGACGTGGCCTCTGACCATAGAGGTCATCGGCCTCGTATTACTAATGGGTAGGCTGAAATAGCACAAAATATAAATATTAAAATAAAACATAAATAAGCCATGCGTATTAGCAGGCATAAAGCTGCACCGCTGGAAAGTCTTCACCTGTAGAAGGAAGTAGGAAATGTTGATCCCAAAACTTACCCGGTACCGACAGCAGTTGGCCGCCGGGGTCAAGAGTGACCTTCCACGGCGAAGGATAGCCGAAGAAAGGGAACACTTCAGCGCCGTGAATAGACACTTAGGTAATGTTGTCCAATCTCGCTCGCACAGCCATAGACAATTTAGTTATTTAGTGTCGAAAATACTAAATTATCGACTAAATTCGGGAAATTATTTCAAATAATTTTATAAAAAATCCACAACGTTACAATGGCTTGGTTCTTTATTTCTGCGAAACCCCGTAAAGACAGCCCCCGTATATACGGTTCCTGGATTTTGTTTTTTAATTTTAGTGTTGTGGCTATATTGTCTTAGGTTGTTACACTTTAATCAGTATTACCACACTCCTGAACTGAAAATATTATATATTGCTATTTGATAGACAGTTGTTCAAACAAAAGTTAACTTTATTGTTGTAATGAAAAGGAAAAGTGGTCTGGTGAATTGTATAATAATGACCAAATACGATACGGTTTGAAAGTAATGTAAAATGTAGCAAAAGTTACATTCTGGCAACGATGCGATTACTCTTTTGTAACTTGATCGATTATTCTTACAACCGATACGATGACTCCAACCCTAGACTACAACGTTTCAAGTATAATAAAAAAGGCCGCTGCTGGCCACTGCTCTTTCAATAGGAGTTGACCCATGACTCGTAATGGAGGTATTAGGGTCTGAACCTCTGACCAAGAAGACAATTGTTTGACAATTGTGTCAAAATTTCATTGGTCAAAGGTCTAAACGCACTTTTGGCTCTTTAACTGTAGATAATGCAGTGAGCCGAATACCTACTATTGACAACACAATTGTTTATATGAAAATTATGGAGGTAAACAGGAAAAGCCTAGAATAGCGCTAGTTTAGTGTGTGGTAATTGGGTGCGAGTTAATTTATTTTTACAATAAACCTGATGAATTGCCGAATAATTTCTTCTACTTTACCTTTCTATAAAGAAAATTCATGAACTCAACGCACAATCTGTTAGCTACAACGTAGCGTGACGGATCGTCAGCAATATCCTATAAACAAATACGGTACAAATGTACAAAACTATAAAATACAGTATCAGACCAAAAATCGACACTAAATATCAATAATGTTATCGATATCAGATAGTATCGAGACTCACTATGTTTCCTTTGTCCAAGGTCAGATGATGACCAAGAAAAGTCAGATATTGCAGCTGTCAATGTCATCAGCTTAAAGTGGTGGAACAATGTCGATAATTTAGTTAAAACCACAAATCATATAATACTAAGTAGTTGAAAGATTACTTCCTCTCTTCATAAGCCTCTAACAGAACTGAATCGTTATTATTTTACACTGACGGCACAGAAACTATCTGTGTTTACAGGGTCGGCAGCACGAGTGTGTCTCTCCTGGTGTTACGCACGTCCATAGGCCACGGTTACCATGCCATGAGGTGGCCTCAGTGGTATAAAGAAAAAAATATCGGTCGATAATACCATAATTATGCGTTATTGCGTCGTACCCGTAATTATTTTTGTGAAAAGTAATGGACTGTTAATGCGTAGATTATACAGGGTGTTCAGGCGAGGTAGGGGAGAAAATGTTGTAAAAAATAAATTTTAAATAATTTGGATAAGGGATTGTTCTATCTGTTGACCTCAAAATTGATCTCCAAAGCTATTTGTTGACTGTATTATTTAGTCAACATGAGTGCAAGCACTACACAATTAACTTGTCCAAACTGCCCAGGGTCTTCCCGCGTTTTCTGCTCACGCGGGCTGAAGGTGCATATTGGGCGCATGCACAAGCGAGTACTGGTTTCCCCAACCGTCACAGATGCGGCTGCGCCCGCGGGACTTGGGCAGCCAGCTCCGGCACTCACTCAGTGTTCTCTGGACAGGCTGGCTACCTTTAGGAGAAATATACCGGTTCTGCGGCACATACCTAAGGGAGCCCGAAATCAGGCGGCCGGTAAGCTGTGTGACATTGCAGATGCATGTGTCACATGCAATGGCGTGGAGGAATGGGGCGCTCTTCTTGCTTTCGCTTATACAGCCTTGAGGGTGCCTGCGAGGGAGTCGTCCGGTAACATGACGTCAAAAGTTAAGGCTAACATTTTGTCGTCGGACCAAGTCGATAATACTGAATTATCTGCGCACCAGTACTCGTTCTATAAAAAAAAAACCAATCAAAAGTTTTCGAGGGCGACTTGAGAGGCGCGGTCCGTCTTTTGATGTCGGATGACTCCTTCGCACAACGGAATCCCGGCACAATGGCTGCTTTAGAGCTCAAGCATCCAAGTCCTTCACGACCGCTCAATTTTCCTCCAGATCCGGGCTTACAGTTTATTGCGGAGACTGTCACCGTGAAGGACGTGACTTCGGCTCTTGGGTCTTTTTATGCTGGTTCGGCGGCAGGCTTAGACGGGATGCGGCCGGGGCCACTTAAAGAGTTGACATCAGTATCTGCGGGAGAGAATGGCAGACGTCTCTTGGGATGCTTGACCAGATTGGTCAACTTCCTACTCAGTGGTCAAGTGAACCCTCATGTGTGCCCGTATCTGTACGGTGCATCCCTCTATGCTTTGGCCAAAAAAGACGGTAGCCTAAGACCAATAGCGGACGGCAGCGTTTTTCGCCGGTTGACTGCTAGATTGGCTTGCCGCGCCGTTAAAGGGGAAATGGCCGAATACCTGCAACCACACCAATTGGGTTTTGGAATACGCTTAGGATGCGAGGCCGCTATTCACGCTACGCGGTCGTTCGTAATGAACCCGAGGAACGAAGGTTCGATATTGCTGAAGCTTGATATTCGCAACGCATTTAACACCTTGGAGAGAGATGTTTTGTTGAGTGAGGTAAAGGAAAAAATCCCTTCTCTCTATCCTTTTCTTCATCAAGCGTACAAGCTTCCGTCTAATCGTTTCTTCGACAATAACCTCATTCTTTCTAAAGTGGGGGCCCAGCAGGGAGATCCACTCGGTCCACTTGTGTTTAGCCTAGCTATTCATAAGGCCATTCGAAGTCTCAAATCGGCCCTTAACGTGTGGTACCTGGACGATAGCATAATTGGGGGCAAACCGGAAGACGTGCTACAGGATCTGGATGCCTTAATTCCAAGTCTTAAAGACCTGGGTCTGGAGGTGAACCCCTCGAAGTGCGAGTTTTTCCCCTGCGGCGCCGAGGCTCGACCACACTTTGCTCAGTTAAATTTGTTTCTTCCTGGCCTCAAGGAACTTTCTTCCTCCGACTTCAACCTTTTAGGCTCTTCAATTTTTCTCTCGGCTGTTCCTGAGGCCATCACTGCTCGAAAGCAGCTTCTCCTTACCGCTCATGAACGTTTGAAAGGTCTTTCCGCGCACGTTGCGACTATCTTGCTGCGCATGTGCTTCGCTCTCCCGAAGATCAATTACCTGTTGCGGACCACCCCTACATGGCTCTGTCCTCAGGAAGTTTCCTCCTTCGACGATGCCTTGAAATCGGTGGTGGAGTCAATCCTGAACATTTCCCTAGATGAGACTCAGTGGAGTCTGGCGGCGCAACCAATTTGATGTGGTGGTCGTGGGGTGCGTTGCGCGCGGGATGTGGGTTTGACGGGGAGAGCATACCCTTTGTGTCGGATGCTGTGGTAGCTTGGTCGGCCCTCTATGAGGATGCACCAATCCCCGAACCAATGCATCGTCAGCGGGCGTGGGATGATGTGGGGGTGATGCGACTCCAAAGTCAATTATTGGAGGAGGCTTCAGGGGCCGATAAGGCTAGACTGCGCGCTGTGTCACAGCCTGAATCTGGAGCGTGGTTACAGGCTTTACCTTCACCTCACCTGGGTACGCTGCTTGACGATAGCTCTCTGCGTGTGGCGGTAGCTTTCCGCCTGGGCTGTAAGGTGTGTGAACCCCACATGTGCATCTGCGGTTCCATGGTGGAAGCCAATGGCCATCACGCTCTGAGTTGTCGGAGGTGCAGTGGGAGGTTTCCGCGACACCACGCTCTGAACGATATCGTCCGCAGGGCCCTTGTGTCGGCAAACGTCCCCTGCGTGCTTGAGCCTCCGGGACTGAGCAGGTCTGACGGTAAGAGACCGGACGGGCTGACTTTGGTGCCATGGAAGAATGGCAAGTGCCTACTTTGGGACGCAACTTGTGTCAGCACGGTAGCCACCAGCCACCTTAGTCGCACCATCCACTCCCCGGCTGCCGCCGCGGAAGACGCCAGCTCTCGGAAGAGGCTTAAGTACGCTGACTTGGAGCCGCTGTACTATTTCGTGCCGGTGGCGGTGGAGACCCTGGGGAGCTGGGGCAAGGAGGCTAAAAACTTTATTGGGGAGATTGGACAGAGGCTCATCGAAACCACAGAATAGATTATAGTACTAGCGTACAGAATGGAAGCTCACCCCCTCCCACCGATTTCATTTCCTCTCCCCGCACGTCAAAATCATGGGCGCTTTCATGGGCGCCTAAAACAAAGGTTGTCGCTAGTAAAATGTGTAGTAACGGCACTTCGGGAAGAAGAGTGAAAAGTTCGGCTAGCTTCGGTTTTTAAGGCATCCTCTCTTTCACACATGACTATAGTGAAATTTAACCCTCAAAAGCATCTTGCTTTTTTGTATAAATAACTAATGAACTACACATAGTAAGAACATTTGTACTTTTTCCACAGTATTTATTAATGAACCTGACCGGTTTCGCCTTATGGTAACTTCAAAAGTTTACAGTGATGTTTTTGAAATGTTTCTAATCTTAAACACTAGAGGTGCTTACGACTAGAAATGTTCATAAACATTGCGAAACTGGTCAGGTTCAATAATAAATACTGTAGAAAAAGTAGAAAAGAATCAATTTCGTTTATTCAGTTTAGGCACATAAAGAGCACATATGAACGTCAAAATTTTACAATAATGTCAGGAAATTACTAATATAATATTAAATTAAGTAAATAAATCATTTGAAAATGATTCTTTCGCTGGTTCGGTAAGTTGGTTCTACTGAGAAGAGACCAGCAAGAAACTCAGTGAACAATATTATAGTTTCTTTTTTTAAAACAATTTGTTTTTATTTTATTTTTCATAGGTTTATATTGTGCGAGCAAGCAAAGAGATTAGGATGACCATGCATTTTTATCATTAAGGTATTCGTTTACTTTGTAATATCCTTTTTTCATTAAAGTCTTTTTTACTTCGATTTTAAACTTATTTAGAGGCATGTCAACCAACTCTTGAGGAATTTTATTAAACATTTTAATATTGTTACCTACAAAAGAATTACCAACCTTTTGAAGTCTGAGTTTTGGCACTACAAGTTTATTTTTATTCCTCGTATTATAATTGTGTACGTCAGAGTTTTTTTTGAAAAGATCTAGGTTCTTGCGTACATATAAAACATTATCGTAAATGTATTGGCTAGCAACTGTTAAAATATTAATTTCTTTAAATAGTTCTCTCAGCGAGTCACGGGGTCTGAGGCTATAGATTGCTCGTATCGCTCGTTTCTGTAATATGAAAATAGCCTCAATATCAGCAGCTGAGCCCCACAGCATCAGACCATACGACATAAGGCTGTGAAAGTAGCCAAAATAAACTAATCGTGCCGTTTCCTCATCAGTAAGTGACCTTATTTTTCTAACCGCATAGGCAGCTGAGCTAAGTCTTCCTGCCAAGGCTGCGATATGAGAACCCCATTGCAGTTTACTATCTAGAGTCATACCAAGAAAAACTGTGGTATCAACTATTTGAACAGACTCATCGTTCATTGTGATATGCGTATCTATCTGTCTTACATTAGGCATAGTAAACTTTACACATTTTGTTTTCTTCGCATTGAGCAGCAAGTTGTTACTTGTGAACCAATGCAATATTTTGGAAAGGTTGATATTCACATCGTCAGGTAATTCTTTATGTCTATCAGTTTTAAAAATTAATGATGTGTCATCAGCAAATAATACTATTTCACAAAGATTTTTAGTGAAGTGAGGAAGATCATTTATATATATCAAGAATAAAAGGGGTCCTAATATCGAGCCCTGGGGAACTCCCATGACTAATGGGGCGCCAGATGAGTTAGTGCCATTAATATTGACTTTTTGTACTCTGCCAGTGAGGTAAGATTTAAGTAAGCTAAGTGAGCTGTTAGAAACACCGTAATAACCTAATTTTAGTAACAAAGTCTCATGATCAACACAATCAAAAGCTTTTGATAGATCACAAAATATACCGATGGCATCCTGCTTCTTGTCCCATGCATCAAATATATGTTTAACGAGTTCAACTCCTGCATCCGTCGTGTTTCTGCCTTTAGTGAAACCGAACTGTTTCTCATGAAGTAATTTATTAGAAGCGAAATGTGAAAGCAGTTGACTAAATATAATTTTTTCAAAAATTTTGCTGAGTGCTGGGAGTATGGAGATGGGCCGAAAATTAGATGGATCAGTTTTGTCCCCTGCTTTGAATAATGGAATGATTTTACTAAACTTCATGAGTGTGGGAAACTGTTTATCATCGATACATTGATTAAATATAAATGCGAGATAAGGGGCAATAGTGGGCATTACTGATTTTATTATATTGGTTGAAATGCCCCACAGATCCTCAGCCTTTTTTATATTTAGTTGCTTAAAAGTTTTTATTACGGTTTCGGGGTCAATATACTGAAAATCAAAGTTTACTCTACATTTATCAACACAAGATTCAAGAAGAGAAGCAGCTACGTTTTTTGAAGAATTTAATTTACTAGTTATGGTAATTGGAGCATTTGTAAAAAAAGATTCAAACGCATTGGCCACGTCAGCGTCAGCACTGATGTGTCCATCATCTATTTCTAACTCGAAGGATCGATCACGTGACCTTGCTTTACAGGTTTCTTTGTTGATAACATTCCATGTTGCCTTAATTTTATTATCAGATTTTTGAATTTTATCACGGATATAATTAGATTTGGCCATTGAACAGACTTTCTTAAACATTTTAGAGTACTTTTTAGTATGTTCAATGATTTGTGGATCATTTGTACATGCCTTTGTCTCATATAATTTATACAATTTCTGTCTACTCTTATAAATCCCAGGTGTAGCCCAATCACTAAATTTAATTTTGAGTTGATTAGTGTTAATTGATTTAGTTGTGAAAATGTTATTAAATTCGTATTTGATTACTCCGAACAAATCTTCGTAAAGATCATCCGGGTTTTCAGCAATACTTGGTTCCAAAAGTGATACTTTATTATTAATATTTTCTTTAAATTTTTCTAAACGATATGTTGTGATTGGTCTACATACTATATTTTTTGGCAATGGAACATGTTGGTGCTCAAATCTAGCTAACTGACCTGCATGATCGGATTTTATGAAGTTTATTATAGATTTGTCGTTTACAGCGCTGTCAGTAAAAATATTATCCAAGCAGGTAGCTGTTGTGGATGTGGTGCGAGTTGGTTCACAAAAAAGATTTTGTAAGTTAAAAGATTTAAAAAGATTGAGGAACCTTAACGCGTTCTGGGAGTTTTCTAAGATATCAACATTAAAATCGCCACATACAACTACCCTCTTCTTACATTGAAATGCCTTTTTTAAGATTTCTTCCATAATAGATTCAAATAGGTGGTAATCTCCGGAAGGAGGTCGATAGACGCTAATAATAATATATTGATCAAGCTCTGCACATGATATTTCAATATTTCGCTCACTTGAGAGTGCTACAATATCTTTTCGTTCTTTAGATTTTAATTTGTCATTAACTAAAATGAGTGACCCACCTCTTATAGCGGTATCTCTAGTAAACGAACTAATTATTTTATAATTGTCAATATTAACTAATAGTTCATGTTGTTTCAACCAGTGTTCAGTTAAACAAAGTACATGAATATGCATTACATTTAAAAATAATTCTAGTTCTAACTCTTTGCCAGAAAAACCCTCAATATTTTGGTGAATAATATTCATGAACATAGACTTTTCCTTTGTCCCTAAAATTAAATTACTAGAGATTTCCCCTATTGTCCTAGAATTAAATTTAAATGACTGTCACTCTTATTTGGAACAGATTCCAAGGTCGCAAGATAAACATTGTCATTTTTCTGCTCAATAAAAGCAGGTTGGTTAGCCAAATTCTTGGCTGAGTATTTAATATAATATGATAGCGAAGATGCTATCTGTCTCTTAAAATATCTATTCAAATAGAATTTATCTTTTGTCAATAATAATTTATTTTCTAAATACAAGTTTATGTTAATTAAATGAAATTTATTGGAATTATGAAATGTCAATGTGTGTAATGTTTGATTGAGCTTATATCTAATATTGTTTTCTGCTTGCGACAAACTACGGCTATATGGAAGTGTAAATAAAATTATATTTTTAACATTTAATAAGCTCAATGATTCAAAACAATTCATAAGAGCATTTCTGTCCGCATTTCCCCTGTCTCCCACTAAAATTAAAAGTGTACTGCTGGTGTTTAAACTATAATTCTTTATTTTTTCTATAATAGTACAGTAACTCAAGCCCGGCATACAATAGTTAATAACTTTTTGTTCTAAATATGAACTTAATAACTGGCCCATTGATTCCCCCAATTCATCACAAAACATTACTATTTGGGATTGTACATTATTTTGTTCGGTGAAGGAGCTACTGGGTTTCCTATTTGGCTCATGTGAAGGACTTTTGAGTGAAGGTAGCAAGGACGTACAAACTGGCTGAGGACTGAGTAAATTATCTTTTGATGCCAATGTAGAATTTGGACTCATCAGGTCCTTCATGGCCAGAATGTATTCCTGATACTCACTTTTAACATTACAATATTTGTTGGTCATTGTGTCTAGCGATTTCTTTAAATTAATAATATCCGTTTCTAACATTAATATGTTACTATTGTATTCAGATATATTATTTTCAATTATTAAAGAATACATATCAAGTTCATCACCTAATTGCCTTCTCTCATTAATATATTTTACTTTTTTATACATAAATTTTTGTCTTTTAATCAAATTTTGAGTTTTTCTTATGTATCTATTAATTTTTACATATTTCTTAAGTTTATTTCTACTGCACTCAACTCTGCCCATCTTAGGATAAAAATTATGAGCTATTAAAGTATCATCCTTTGTTAAGTCTATAGTAATAGTGGGTTCTAAGTTAGGTTCAGTAGAAACAAGGCTGGGCACACTACCGACTAATTCCTCAAACAAGTTATGGGTATGGTATACTATGGTGTCACGTTTCTCAGCCTCAAGGTTGTTAATGTGGTGGTGAGCTTCTTGCAGTTCCTGCTCTAAGACCGACATGCGCTTGAGGCCCTGCTCGTACTCATCGCTGCACTCCCTAAACCCAGCCACAATATTATACAATCTGTCCCGCTCGTCTAACACTAACCTATGTTCTGTGTGCAGCTCAGCCATCTGCTTTTTGATTAAATCGTGTTTATTTAAACTATCCAATAGTTCCTTCTCATTGTCATCTCTTTCTTTGTGCAACTGTTCAACCAGCATTTTGGATGCATCCAACTCCTTCAAAGTTTGATCCAGTTTTCTCAAGGTATTATCTAGTTTAGCCTCATCCCGGCGTGCAGAAGACATGCTACGTGTGATTGGCATTACTATTTTTTATAAATTTATAAAGGAATAAATACCAAAATGCAGTTTGATCAGTAGTTGATTCTTGATTCTTGATTCTTGATTCTTGACAAGTGTTCTCAATATGTGTAACAACAAGTTCCACCAAGGGTCATCAATGAACAGTATAAAAAAGAACTAATGAACTGGATGTCAGGTTCGCCCAGTAATAAATTCGTGAAAAATCTTATCAATTATAATAATTTTCATATAGTCCGGGTTTTTTAGAAAATAACTCTAGAACTAGCATGTTAAGTGACATTATGGTGGACCGATATTGATTATAGGTGTATTATTTTTTATAAAGATTATAACTCAAAAGCATATGATGCAGATTTACATTAGTAAACATTCTAGGGTTAAAAAATGGGCGGTACCTGGCAATGACGGAATCCATGATGGACGACATTAATTGTGATACATTCAAATTGAAAAAAATGCCACACTTCATAGGCGTGAGCTGTCAAAATATTGATTCTTAAATTTTATAAAGAATAGAGTGGTTAATACCATTTGTTTCTAAAAAATATAAATAGATATCTTTCCATGAACTTTCGTTTAGTATAAATTATATTGATACTTAAATAAATTAACACTTTTAAATTAAAGTGTACTCAACTGCCATTTTTCTAATTTCCTACTCGCCGTTGGCAATTCTAAATAAGTATTAGGATAGTTATTACAAAAACCGGGCATAAAATCCGTGTCATTCAGTTGAGGTTCAGAAACCTTGGTATGTACGTAATAAAAACACCATTTATAAAAAAATGTTCTACGTCACCCTTGGCATGGCTACTCCTACTGCTGGACTTCGCGAGGCTCGATATATCTGCGAAAGGTTGAGGGTGATCCCCAAATTAAGATAGAATCTGAAGCGAATCTACGACTTTTAACTAAGAAGTGACTATATTGCAGTGAATCCCTTGGGATGATAGCTCAGAGCTCATATATGGCTTGCTATTTGTTATCGAGATGTTTAATTCTAAAGGTTAATAGACCTGGCGTGATTTTATTTGATGCCATGGCATACCTGTGTTGTGAATATTTAGACAGTACTATTTTCTTTTGGTTGGATGTGATCGCTGCTGGTTTTTTGTGTCGTATCTATGCTTCTACACCTATGCCTTATATGTTTATAACTAATATGATGTACATGATAAATGACTGTAATTTGCCTAAACAGATATCAAAACATACGCTAGTTCATAAGAAATTTACCAAAACACTATATAATATACACCAATACACCCAAAACATTCACACTAAACAATATCACATTCTCCTCATTTCAGAAACACTATACACAATTTACCTCAATTACATTGAAGTTTCTCAACCACCAGTATCTTACAGCTTTATCATATTTTGGTCATCACATTATAAATTTAAAAATTCAACAACGTAAATCAATTTATGGAATCAGTAGAATCATTTAACGTCGCACGGTCCTTTGTTAGCTTACCGGAGCAATGCCTTGAGCACCTAAATACTACCAAGCCAGCCCTTAACATTGCTCATGCCAACATTCGCAGTGTAAACCGGAACTTTGATGCTCTCAGTATCATGTTGCAATCCACGTGTATTGAGCTTGATGTCATAATCCTCACGGAGTGTTGGTTATCTAAGGTTGCGGATATGCCTGTACTCAATGGATTTGTTACAGCTAGATCGGCACATAGCAATCAGAATGATGGAGTGGCAATCTATATACATTCTTCATTAAGTTATAATATAACTGAACCAGTTATTCAGGATGCTAACTGCCTTGTCCTGAAGCTTGGTTCGGACACTGCTGTTGTTGCAATATATCGCTCACCATCGTACCAAAATGCAACCAATTTCATTAAATCTTTGAATGATATTTTGGAATCCCTATCGACAGTATCAACCGTGGCAGTCATTGGAGATGTGAATATGAATATTCGACCTGAAAATGAAGATTCATACTCTGAAGATTACCTTAATATGATGTCGTTTCATGGACTTTTGCCAACCCACATTTTTCCGACTCGACATTCCGGTAGATGCCTGGATCATGTTTTACTTAAAACAGCTAAACGCTCCACAACACTTGTTCTAGATACAGATCTTACTGACCACTCGCCACTTTTACTTAGTGTTGAACGAAACTCCTCTCAAACCACAAAGCCCAAAAGTATAATTAGGCAATTAAATATCCCAGATATAACAAGTTGCTTAGAAAACACTGACTTCACAAACGTTCTAACTAGTACAGATCCTAATCAAGGTGCAGAACAACTTGTCGCTATAATAACAGATGCAATAGGCAAACATAGTACTAATAAAACCATCCCTCACAAAAAGAGAATAATTAAGCCGTGGATTACACCGGGCCTCTTAAAGTGTGTACGAAATCGGGATCAGCTTCACAGAAGGGCAATGCAAAATCCTAATGATCATGTTGCAAAACTAATATACACAAGATATCGCAATTACTGCAACAATCTACTAAAACGCGTCAAATGTGAATTTGACCAAAAAGAATTGTTGAAGGCTAATGGTAATCCTAAAGCCACTTGGGATATCATTAAGACTATAACGTACAAAACTACCTCATCAGCACGTAAATCGGGTGAACTGCTTAATTTGTCCAATGACCCAACCTCTTCGGTCAATACTATAAATAATTACTTTGCCAATGTTGGGGCAAATCTTGCGCAGCGGATTGAGCAGGGACATCAAATGAACCGTTCTGAGTTTACATTCGATTGCTTGACCAATCCTCTGGGTAACTCATTCGTGCTACTTCCAACAGATTTTTCAGAGGTGGATAACATAATTAAGGAGTTGAAGTATAATTGTGCGGTGGGCCATGATAATATACCAGCTTCCGTTATTAAATCAGCCAAGCACATACTTATTCCCTCAATCGCCCACATCTTCAATTTATGCATATTGAAAGGCATATTCCCTGATACCTTTAAAAAGGCTTTAGTCACCCCGGTGCATAAGGGTGGGGATGGAGGCCGAGTCGAGAACTATAGACCTATATCTGTGCTCACCATGTTGTCTAAAATCATGGAAAAACTTCTTAACAAAAGGTTGCTAGGCTATCTTGAACATAATCAAATACTTGCTCCAAACCAATATGGTTTCAGGAAGGGCAAGTCGACTGAGGATGCTGTTCTTGAGCTAACAAACCAAATCACTAAAAACCTTGATACCAAGACCAAAACTATTGGTGTATTTCTTGATTTAGCCAAAGCTTTCGACACGGTCTCTATTCCCATCCTCCTTAGCACCTTAGAGGAAATAGGAATAAGAGATATCACTCTTGATCTCTTCCGTGACTATCTCACTAACCGGAGACAACAAGTTAAGGTGGATAACTATATAAGTAACGATGTGAACCTAACCTTTGGCGTTCCACAAGGTAGCGTACTGGGTCCCAGTCTCTTCCTTATCTATGTAAATAGGCTGTGTCAGTTGTCAATCCCATGTTGTAAAATTCTCGTCTATGCTGACGACACTGCTCTCGTAATAAGTGAAAAAACATGGGAAGCTGCTCATCGTGCAGCTGAAAATGCACTTAGCATAGTGATGGCTTGGCTCTCTGCAAATCTACTTACTCTGAATGTCTCAAAAACTAATTTTATCCCCTTCTCAGCAAACTCTTTTACACAACCCGTTATGCAAGATGTAAGAGCCCATTTGTGTCACACAATGCTCGTGCCTTGCAGTTGTCCTTCGATACAGAGGAGCTCATGTGTCAAGTATCTAGGAGTGCACATTGACTACATACTGAGTTGGGAGAAACATGTAGATGTGACGGTATCCCGGGTTCGAAAATTGATATTCCCAATGAAAAAACTAAGAAATGTAGTTACGGGTCCACTGTTAAAAACTGTCTACTTTGCCTTAGCTCAATCGCTTTTGACTTATTGTATAGCTGTTTGGGGTGGTGCTTTTAGTAGCTGCTTGCTTCGTATTGAGAGGGCCCAAAGAGCTGTCTTGAAGGTTATGCTCCGCAAACCTTACCGCTATCCAACTACGCAGCTTTATAAAGACGCATCTGTACTTACCGTCCGCCAGCTATGTGCGCTAAATATCATTTTACGCAAACATAATACATTAGCCTATGATCCACGACTGCTACAACATAAACGTCGGAAATATATTGTGTGCACACCTGTAGCTACTAGAACTGCACTAGCGGACCGGCAGTTCCCGAGTCTTAGTTGCCTCCTTTACAATGCGGTAAACAAAAGCTGTAATGTATATCCCCTATCGAAAGTCAAATGTAAAAAAGTAATAACAAATTATTTGCAAAAACTAACTTATAATGAGACAGAACTACTCTTTGACAAAATTGCCTACCTACGCACTTAAACCACAAAAGTACTGTACAGAAGTCATACATGCACCTATTAATTAAACACACACTCATCCTCTACAAACACACGCAGATACACACATTTACACTCATACACATTTACACTCATACGCATACACGTTTACACATCCAAAAACATAGAAGCAACTTTAGCGTCAAATGTATAATTACAAGGTACTTTAATCTCCCAGTTAAACTACATTGTATTTCCTTTTTATTCAAACAATGTACAATTTAAATACATAACATTGTCAAAAATGACATTACTTACCAAAATGAACTCTGTTTATTACAAATACTAGTGGTAGTACCTACCCTAATTAGCTCTAATCTGTAAGGGGAAGGCGCCAGTGTCTGTAACACAGTTTAATACTAGCACAGACACTGACGTTCACTCTGTCTCTAAAAATATGTTATGGTAAATTAGTGTTTTAATTTTTACTTAGAGATGGACACATTGTATTATGCTTTTCATGAAATAAATTATTATTATTATTATTATTATTATTGGCAATGGAGCATTAATTACTAAGGGATAAATACTAGTAGTTTTGTAAAGAATTCCAGATCATTTTTTGGCATCTGGAGATCAAATCTGGTATCCTCACTTATATTTCTTTTATACGATACGTATCTTTATTTTATAGCTCCCTGGATATTTCACCAATAAATATTGTCAATCCGTTCTCAAAAAAGCCACAACAAACTTCTCCGCCTTTTCTCATGTTTTTTTTCCACAACTACCTTTAAGGAATCATGTTATTTCAGCCAACAATCATCAATATCCGTTCATAAATAACGCGACAGAAAAGGCACCCCTTTTCTCCTCCGATTAAAAAGCTCTAGGCAAAAATGATGTTTTAAATCAAAGAACATGTATGCCATGTTTGGTGACAATCGGTTAAGAAATGTGCCCTATAGACCAAACGGAACGGAGACGATTTATAATTAATAAAAAAATTCACGCGGACGAAACCGTGAGCAACAGCTAGTTTTTATAAACACAATCGGTTTTAATTACTCTATAAACATATCAAAGTCGCGTTGTAGTATTGTTTTGTTATTTGTGCCAATTCTGTTGATTGGCAGGACGAAAATGTATCGCCATATTCTTTTCTTCCGAAGCGCAGAAAAAGATAGAAATACGTTTTAATGTAAAAATTATTAATATGAATTTTTGTAACAACAGAATTGTCGCCTCCGTCGGATGTGACGTAAATCATGACACTAAGGGATAGAGGGAGAAAAATCACGCTATCTCACTCGAAAATTTGCTCAAATTTCAAATAGTGCCATCCATGACAATTTTCTCACACATCAACACTACCGTGCATGTACACGAGCTATGTTTGTAGTAATTACAACGCGATTGTTTCATACATTTTTTCGAGAGCTTCCGAGGTGTGTCGAAACGACCGGTGACAATCGTTCCGGATCGTTTCTGGTGCAAAGACTGGCCATCGCCATCCAGCGCGGCAAACGCAGCAAGTGTGATGGGCACTTTTGCACCAGGAGCGGTCAGGGGCGGGTTGTTTGATTAGCACTTGCTTGGACTTTATTTAATATTACATATTTTAATTATATTTTAGAATTAAGGTGACATGACTAATATTTTTATTATTGTAAAAAAAAAAATTAAAAAAAAAAATCTCATGTAACTTTAAATGCTTAGGTACTACTAAAATTCAGTATAATTTTACATAAGTTATTTGCGAGGAGAAGTTGTGAATTGTCTAATAACGTCGATGAATAATAAAAACCATCTAGCTTTAATCGATACAATTAATTAACGTCGGGCACCACACTATTCCTGATGTGTCACTGCACTGTCACTACTGTCAGTCAATGTCAAAGTTAAGTTATGTCATATCCACAGGCGCTGTCAGAGGCAAGTTTCAAAACTGATAAGTGCGCTACATTCAAAATATTGTGCTTGCCGCCACTGAAAGTGCCGATACTATATCATGTGTGTGTTTGGTTATGCTATTACTAATTGAATAATAATGGATTATTTTTGTGGATCTACATTTTGGGTAAGAATGTCAATAATAATATCTTACCATTTATAGTAGCTTGTGATCAGAATACCAGTCAATTTTATTTATTTTTAATTAATAAGAATAAATCTTATGTATGACCTACATTTCTGCTCATTTTATTATCATCATTAAATTCAATCTCAATATGTACATATTCAAAGCTTCTTCATGTATAGATATTTTATCATCTTTATTCCAGAATACCAGCCTAACATGGGATACGGATAATCCTGATTTCACACCATGCTTCCAAAAGACTGTGCTTGTGTGGGTCCCATGTGTATTCTTATGGCTGGCAGCTGTGATTGAAGTGTATCAAATGGTTATTAGTAAAGAGGCCAACATACCATGGAATAAACTGAATATTAGTAAATTGATAGTTACATTACTCTTGATACTGCTGCAAATAATAGACATTGGTCATGTTATTGATGCATCATCTAGGAAGCAGGACAATGTAGCTGCTGCAGATTATTATGATCCAGTTGTGAAGCTGCTGACTTTTGTAAGTTCTAACAATTTATTTTTATGTTTACATCACTTTTAGGGGCCTCAGTCAGTTTAGCTACATTATTTTCATATTTGTACCTACGGTAAGACCCATCATGGGGGAGTGGCTAGAGAGGCCACACGGTAGCCTCTCGTACCGTCAGACGTAGATTATCACCGGCCACGGTAGCTTCGGGCGGTATCTGCATCTGATGGGTATATAGAGCCAACGCCCGAGTGCCATCACTGCGACGCGAGCGTGGACTCCGGGCTGCACACACTCACCGTGTCCGGCGAGACGCCAAGACGGGAGCTTGTGACGGCCCTGGGGGTGAGAGTGCTCACGCTCTACACCCTGCTCGCGGCGATGCGCCTCATTCTGCGAGCAGGTCATGCTCGCGAAGGAAACAGCAGAGCGGGCGCGGCGCGATGAGCAAGAAAAACTCGCTGACATCGCTGCACGCGCTCGAAGGCGGCTCGGGCGTCGGAGGGCGCAGACGGACCTCCGCCCCCCCATGAGCGCGGGCCTGAGGGTAACGGGTGGAGCCGCCCGTCACCCTAGCAGAAGCAGGCCACGGTGGCGGCGCGCATCGTAAGAAGATGCGCGCCTCCCCACACCGGGGTTGAGTCGGGGACCGAATGGTACCCCCTCCCGAGGAGGGCCAGACCGAGAGGGATGGCCCTGGGTCAGCTGGGGTGCGAGGGATATGTCGCATGACAACCTCATCTTCGGCCTAGCACTACGACCCAGAGGCGGCGTGCGGTTTAGTCGGTTCGAGTCCGACATAACCTCCCCCTCCGGTTCCGGAGGGGTGGGTATCCGTGGGGATTTCCCGCACGTAAAAAAAAAAATTATTTTTCCACCATTATCACATACCTATGCATTTCTGGTAGTGTTTGACATAGTTTTCCAGTATTTGTTGGTCAGCAAACGTAAATCTCAATGGATTAAATAATAAATGTAGTTTATTAAATATACTAGGAGTTACCCGTGGGTCCGCCCGTGTTCACTACTGATCCCGTGCCCACGACTGGGATAAACCTATGTGCTATTGCCGCCTGCCTACCTGCTATTGCTTGATCGAGTAAATAACAAATATCCTCCATTCATACTTTCGCATTGTTTAATATCTAGGTATAGTAGTTAGTTAAGATAACCATAATGAACAAATCACAAACACACGTGACTAGAATGTAGTACAAACTCAAAATAAGTATATGTAAATAAGTATTTCACATGAACCGCAACACAATGTGAGCTTTTTACGCTCAGTGAGCCTTTACCTTATTTGGGCATCATCGCATCGTGCAAACAGCGATACGATTATCGCCTGACCTTGCCGTGACTAGACAAACATTTGAGTCGCACGGTCACAATAGAATTCGTATGAGCAAAAGTTTCGTGAATTTACAGTGAATAAATAGCACCTTAATACCTTTCTATTTGTGCGGACATCCACCCCTGTCCGGGGTACCGGGGTGGAAGGTTACCAAACAAGACATTTCTCTTGCACTTTTAAGATAGCCCCCTTGGGTATTGATAGCACGGTATCAAAACCCCTAAAAGAGGAGAGGTGTGAGACATTACGATCGAGCGGTCCCGGGTTCGAATCCTGGCAGAACACTATCGACTTGAAATCACTTCTAATACAAAAAAAACCTATAGGGAGAGTACCTAGCTAATTATTTCGTTTAAATGTAAAAAAAAAAAAATCGCGGCCTTGACTGTGCGTTGTTGTTATCTACCTTTATCTATCGACATTACACTCCTTTATTTTATTATAGATTTACTACGAAAGTGTTAATAAATGCTGAATCACAATTTCATCTGATAGATAAATTACTCATAGGTTTTGGGGCCTTACAACATGGGGTTCTTATTTTCCTTCATCATCATCATCATCATCAGGCTATATTAGTCCACTGCTGGACATAGCCCTCCCCCCAATGAGCGCCATAGCGCCCTGTCTTCAGCTTGCCGCATCCAGCATCTGCCTGCAGTCTTTCTTAGATCGTCATCCCACCTGGTCGGAGGGCGTCCTACACTACGCTTGCCGAGTCGCTCACTCTTATTTTCCTTAGATATATAAAAATGCCATTCTTATTTTCGTATTATTTCGGTCTAATTATACCTACCTAAATATACAGCAGTGGGTAGGTATTATATGAGAGCTTGAGGTGCCACCTCGAAACCGGAGATCAGCCGGGCTTTAAGCGAAATGCCTTTTTGGGACCTTACACCCCCTACCATTTGAGAGCCGAGACGGCGTGCAGTTTTACTCGGTGTGTGAGTTCAACATAACATAACCACGGTGTATGGACACCTGTATACGGTGTATCAATCTTTCTGCACTAGAAAAGAAGGTAGGATTAAGATGGCGTAAAAAATGAATATTCAGAACAAGCTCGCATGGATGTCGATTGTCGCGAGTTTTAATCATATCTGCAGTTCCACTTAACCAATTGCCATCAAATATATACCTACGGCAGATTTTAAGTTAAACTAACAACCTTTTTAATCCTTAAAAAAGGAATACGCATCGAAAACCAATCTGTAATTTGGGTGTCAATCGCCAACAAAATGACAAACAAAAAAAAAAAAAATTACATAACCAATGTTCGAATTATAGAGAAAATATTGAATCGGTCTAGGCGGGGTTTGAACCCGCGATCTTAAGATCAAGATAAGATCTTAAGGGCAATGCTTTAGCATGAACAATGCTTAAAAATTTTATTAATTGTATGGGCGGAGTAGTCAGAAATCAATGTTTAAAAATGATTGAAAAATTATTCATTGGTTCCGATAGTTCGTAAGAATATCGGCAGATGCTCCACTTTCGCCTTAAAGGCAGATATAGAAGGAAAAATTTGAATTGGTTAGGGCGAGGTCTGGTAGCTTAGCAGTCAAAGCATTGCCCTTGTAAGGCAAAGATCGCGGGTTCAAACCCCGCTTTGAACCGATCCAATATTTTCTCTTTAATTCATTTGAATATTTAGCATGAAAAAATGTAATTCAAAATAACCAATGCTTTTGAAATATCTCCAATGTATCTATAGACACAGCTAATTTGCAATTTTATAATAATATACCTAGATGTTGCAGTGTACGATAAAACTAATGTTACGAACCTATTTCAGGTGTTATCAGCAATGCTATTATCATACAACAGAAAGTACGGCATACGAACTTCAGGAGTACTTTTCATATTCTGGCTACTCCTTATACTGGCTGGATTACCGCAACTGAGGACTGAGATGAGGAGCTATAATGCAGAGGACGACGCGTATTTTCGATATAATTTTGCAAGCTATATCGTGTACTATTTGCTTGTTGTAGTAATGTTCATATTGAACTGTTTCGCGGATTTACCACCTAGAAACACACCCTACAATCATGATGAGGTATGTTTTCCACTTTTTTGACAGTTTGACCTTTCTCTATCTCCTCCGTGTAAAAGAAGTTCGTTCCGTTTATTTTTCTACCATTTTGAGGAGTCTAAAATAGATGATAAAACATAACTCTTCCTTATTATGTTAGGAAAAATATGATATCGGTGCGTACTGACCCAAGCTACTTGTCAAGGAGAACGAAGCCTTTTTTTACGCACTTACTGATCGGGTACCCGGATGGATATACGTGCGGTCACCACCACGTGTATCTGGATGTTTTTTTACTCCACCTCCTCGCAACCTCAAAGAGGCCCGATTCTGTTTTATGTCCACACCCATTCGCTTGTCCCATATTTTGTCTGTACCCTTTGTACACAAATAAAAATGTATTCCTCACCTACTAACAAATCTAGAGACAACCAATCGATTGTACCTATTAGGTATTACCAGGTATTCTACATTATTCTACTCGAGTGACCCACTGCGCTACGAAGTGCCAACAAGCCCCAGCAGGGATGTCACCATTGCTAGGGACCTTTTTGAAGGAATTCAAGACCCCAACTCTTCCCCCTCATGAGAAACCTGCTCGATAGGAGCGCGTCACTTCCTTTCCAGCTCACTATCATTAAGAAATCTGCGTGATTTTTTGTATTCTGTCTTTATTCGGTCAAGCCCTATTCCTGCTTTGCCGGTAAAATGTGCAAAAACGTCGCCCTCTTTGCCAGGAAGACTGGTTGGGACGTGGTTACTTCCGTAATTCAGGATGCACCACGAGGTGTTTTCCTATATAACTGAGTATCGCATTTAGTAGATACTCTATTAACGAACTTACTTCCACTGGGCATCCACATTAAAAGCCATTCTTGAACACGTAGTAATAAACATTCTAACTAAATTATGTTTTATGTTACCGTTTTTCTTTTATCATGACAGAGACAGTCGCCAGAATATTCATCAGGCTTTCCCAGCCGTCTCACGTTTAGCTGGTTTGATCCAATTGCTATAACGGGATACAGAAGAACTTTAACTGAAAATGACTTGTGGGCCTTACATCCTCAACATGTATCCAAGGAGTCTGTTGCAAGATTTGAAAAATTTTGGCTTCGTGCTTTGAGAAAACGCGAATCGTGAGTTTGATCTTACTGAAATTAATAGTAAGTAAGTAGCCTTATAATCGTTGGTAGAGCTACATTCAGTTATAACAGGATGCGGGCTGAAGCTATAGACGCTTTTATTGTGTCTTATACCACAACAATCATACTACCTACCTGATGAGAAGCGGTTTCCGCAGCCTATGGATATGTGCAACACCAGGAGCATCACACTCGTGCTGTCGACCCTATAAAAACTAGAATGTAATGAAATCAGGATAACATATCTTGCCTTTTCTACGATTCTAGTTGTAAAATTTTTTCCCGCATTTTTTACCGCCGATGCAAAACATGAGGTGTTATAAGTTTGACCTGTTGTCATATCAGCAGATTATTTGTAAATGATATATCGGCATCTTGTAGTAAAAGAATCAGGTAAACAGAGTATTTATTTATATGTATAAAAATTTCAAGTGTAACTACAGTAGATAAGATAATTTTATTTGTGGAAAGATAAGTAGATATAGACACGTAAGTAGGTGATTCAAGATGGAAAAGGATTTCATTAAATGAGGAAATTTGTAATAAAAATGTAACTTGTGACGCGGGTGGAGCCACGGGTATTAGTTGAGGATGTAACTACTACAGGATATAATTATGACAATGCCGTTCACAAAGTACTAAAAACTTACATCGGTAAAAATACTATGAATTTTTTCGTTTAAATTTCAGAGGGACCTTTACACCTGACTGTTCAGAGACATCTCTTAGACGAAATCAAAAAACGGAGAAGAAACTCATCTCGATATTACCAATTGTGTGCAAAGCTTTCGGCGGATTGTTCGTAGTTTCTATGGCATTAAAGCTATGTAATGATATACTTACTTTTGCGGCACCAGAGTTACTTAGGTGAGTACTTACCTGGAGTTGGCAAATCTTCTCGAGATTTACTGCATTAGTAAACTATTAGTGAGTACCCAGAGTGATACTGGGGAAGAGCTGCCAGTATCCATTCAGTTACATTCTTCTAGTATTTTGTTTGCTAGAAAGAGATCATAATACCTACATCATGATTCAATTTACAGTGTGTATGGGTACATGAGTATTACAACGAATAATATAATATAATTCATGTAGTATTACTTATATCATACATGTCGATATTTTCAATGCTAACGGAGAAGTAGTTTTTTATCTCATCTATTCGAAAAAGACGATTTGGTTCGCTTTTAAGTGCACCCAAAGGTGGTGCCTGCCAAAAGTTTCAATTAGAAAACACCAATGGTAGACACATTAAAGACAAATCAAACTTCATCCTCCACAAATTTTTTTTTTTTTTTAATTGTTATTACGTCCTTTTTTACCTGTTAAAACAAAATCTTTGAAAACTAACGTATTTTTATTTTTAACAACATTATAATACACATGATCGTATAGTATCACCAATAGTGGAAAATTCCGTAAAACTAAAAGAAAATCTAGCTATAAATATATGGCAATGGTCTACGTAGGTCAATAACTTACATATTAAAACCATATTTAGTGATAATCATTATTAATAAATAAGAAATCACACCTATTAAATCACTACCCTTAATAATAATCTTAAGACATAGCTGGCGCCAATTCAATATTTACTTACGACAGTGTTGCGAATTATAGAACATTTAAAACACTTCCTGTCAAAAAAATCGAGACACTACGAGAGTTTGACTTTAAATGAGTTTTACCTATATTTTTTATACTAACTAAACAAAATAATAAATACAGTTATTTGTAGATATTATTAGGGTATCTTATAAAGAACATTAATGTTTCCAATTAAAATTAAATTTCCTCACTTACCTTATTTCGTTCACATCGCCTAATTTATCTTCTAAGAATGACTTGTGAAATGTTTAAAATAAAGACGTAATTCAGAAAAATGTTTAGAAATCGTTTATTCAGTATATTTCCTCCCCGGGCTCTAATAACAGCTTCCATGTGGTTCCTCATGGAACAGACGAGAGTCACAATCATGTGCTGCGGAATGTCGTCCCAATCTTCTTGTACGCCTCTCTGGAGCAGGATCTCTCGTGCTGACACATTTTGAAACTCATCCCAAAGGTGTTCTATGGGATTCATATCTGAACTTCTTGCTGGTCAGGCTATAAGAGTATTACCGGCTACACTTAGATAATCAGTTACAGTGCCTGCGGTATGCGTCCTGGCATTATCTTATACTAGCTGTGCCCCGCGGTTTCACCCGCGTTTTTCCTCCCTATTTTGAAAAAAAAAATAGCCTATAGCCTTCCTCGATAAATGGACTACCCAACACTGAAAGAATCATTCAAATCGGACCAGTAGTTCCAGAGATTAGCGCGTTCAAACAAACAAACTCTTCAGCTTTATAATATTAGTATTGATAAAAATGAATTCTTCGCAAGTTAAAGGTGCGTAGGTACTACATGAGGTTCCAGACACTCTTCGATGTATCGTGACCCATTCAGTGATGGTAAGCGAGGCCCAAATACAGAAACAAGTTAGGTTTTTCCTTCCGCACTTATGCCTCCCCAAACTGTCGATAAACCGCCACCGTAGCCGACCATTTCATCTATGCAGCACTATGCAAAACGTTCTCCCTTTCTTTGATACACCTTCTTTCTCCCGTCGTTACCTACTATGTATCCATATGTGTTCGTAAACAATCTCTTTGATAAAATGTTACAATGCTTAATTAGCAATTACTATTAAAAATACGATATTTTTTGCAAAGATGTAAACAAATGCAGAAATATCTACAAAATACACACTCACTAAAGTTGAAAATAAAGTCTCCCCTTTTGCATAATGAATAAAACTTCTAAATTTTTTGTAGAAATTTTAAATTATAATTTGGAATTATGGTTAATAAATGTGTTAACTAGACATCCAGCTACTTATTGGCGTCAATGATTGACGCCAATAAGTAGCTGGAGTACTTGCGGTACTGTCTCGATTTTTTTGATGAGAAGTGTGTATGCCATTAGTTGTATTTCAGTAAATAGTCATGTAAACCAAATACTTACTTTTCTAACAATAAAGTTTTTTTGAAAAGTGTCCACTATTGGGTCAGTGTCCACCATTGTTGCTTTTACCTTAATGAGTTTTTAAGCTCTTTTATAATTATGCCGCGCACTTTTTGAATTTGGACACACCTCGGAAGCTCTCGGAAAAATGTATGAAACAATCGCGTTGTAATTACTACAAACATAGCTCGTGTACATGCACGGTAGTGTTGATGTGTGAGAAAATTAGAAATGTCATGGATGGCACTATTTGAAATTTGAGCTATTTTGCGAGTGAAATAGCGTAATTTTTCTCACTCTATCCCTTGGTGTCATGATTTACGTCACATCCGACGGAGGCGATAATCCTGTTGTTACAAAAAGTCATATTAATGATTTTTACATTAAAACGTATTTCCATCTTTTTCTTCGCTTCGGAAGAGAAGAATATGGCGATACATTTTGGTCCTGTCAATCAACAGAATTGGCACAAATAACAAAACAATACTACGACACGACTGATATGTTTATAGAGTAATTAAAACCGATTGTATTTATAAAAACTAGCTGTTGCTCACGGTTTCGCCTGCGTGAAATTTTTCATTAATTATAAATAGTCTCCGTTCCGTTCGGTCTATAGGACACATTTCTTAACCGATTGTCACCAAACATGGCAAAAATGATGTTAAAACATCATTTTTGCCTAGAGCTTTTTTTATCGGAGGAGAAAAGGGATGCCTTTTCTGTCGCGTTATTTATGAACGGATATTGATGATTTTTGGCTAAAATATCCGAACATGATTCCTTACAGGTAGTTGTGGAAAAAAAAACATGAGAAAAGGCGGAGACGTTTGTTGTGGCTTTTTTAAGAACGGATTGACAATATTTATTGGTGAAATATCCAGGGAGCTATAAAATAAAGATACGTATCGTATAAAAGAAATATAAGTGAGGATACCAGATGATCTGGAACTTTTTACAGAACTACTAGTATTCATCCCTTAGTAATTAATGCTCCATTGCCAAGGGTGAGGTAGAACGTTTTTTTATAAATGGTGTTTTTATTACGTACCAAGGTTTCTAACCCTCAACTGAATGACACGGATTTTATGCCCGGTTTCTGTAATAACTATCCTAATACTTATTTAGAATTGTCAACGGCGAGTAGGAAATAAGAAAAATGGCAGTTGAGCATTCTTTAATTTAATAGTGTTAATTTATTTAAGTATCAATTATAATTTATACTAAACGAAAGTTCACGAAAAGATATCTATTTATATTTTTAGAAACAAATTGTTTTTTAACCGCTCTATACTTTATTAAATTTAAGAATCATTATTTTGACAGCTCACGCCTATGAAGTCTGGCATTTTTTTTTAACTTGAATGTATCACAATAATGTCGTCCATCATGGATTCCGTCATTGCCAGGTACCGCCCATTTTTTAACCCTAGAATGTATACTAATCTAAATCTGCATCATATGCTTTTGAGTTATAATCTTTATAATGTTAAAAATATAATACACCTATAATAAATATCGGTCCACCATAATGTCACTTAACATGCTAGTTCTAAAGTTATTTTCTAAAAAACCCGGACTATATGAAAATTATTATAATTGATAAGATTTTTTACGAATTTATTCCTGGGCGAACCTGGCATCCAGTTCATTAGTTTTTTTTTATACTGTTCATTGATGACCCTTGGTGGAATTTGTTGTTACACATATTGAGAACACTACTTGTACAGTATTTATCATTGAACCTGGCCAGTTTCGCAATGTTTATGAACATTTCTAGTCGTAAACACCTCTAGTTTCTAAGATTAGAAACATTTCAAAAACATCAATGTAAACTTTTGAAGTTACCATAAGGCGAAACCGGTCAGGTTCAATAATAAATACTGTGGAAAAAGTACAAATGTTCTTACTACGTGTAGTTCATTAGTTATTTATACAAAAAGGCAAGATGCATTTGAGGGTTAAATTTCACTATAGTCATGTGTGAAATAGAGGATGCCTTAAAAACCGAAGCTAGCCGAACTTTTCACTCTTCTTCCCGAAGTGCCGTTCCTACACATTTTACTGGTGACAACCTTTGTTTTAGGCGCCCATGAAAGCGCCCATGATTTTGACGTGCGGGGAGAGGAAATGAAATCGGTGGGAGGGGGTGAGCTTCCATTCTGTACGCTAGTACTATTATCAATTCTGTGATTTGGAACATATTAGTGTTAAGCGCCAAAGAAATCGAAAACAAACCTATTGATAAAGACTGCCTGGAGTGGCTGATACTTGTACGACGCAACGGCCCAAAATCGCGCCACCGCCGACTAAATAAAAAAGGAATAAAAATTTAAAAACCCGCGAACGGCTACCCTCGTTTTTGTATATTTTCACGAATTGTTAGAAATGCATTGTTTTTTTTATGAAAAATGTGTTCAATTGACAATGCATGTACAGAAATAACTTCTGAAAGTATTAGACTGACGCAAGAAATGTGATGGACAAATTATTACCTGCAAAATCCCGGGAGAAATATATAAAAACCTATGGTATTTTTATTGAATGGAGAAATGTAAAGGGCGCCAAGAATTTTTCAGAATCTGTGTTTTTGGTCTACTTCCAGTAGGCACTTAGTTTCATCTAATTACTCAATTTCATTCAAATATGCGGCTCTTTTTATTTTCTCATAGTGGGGGATGAAACGTAGAGTGTATCACTCGGGCACAAATTATATTTACTTCCCACCATCTCGGAAAGAGTATTTTTCTCTTCAATATTTAAGTGGAAAAGTAGTTTTTAACCTCTATAGAGGAAAAGTATTTATTTTATTTTGTTTCTTTCCTTCCTTTCGGAACAGATTAAGGAGCTATGATCATGCTGCCTTGTCATCAGTTTATTGTTTTTATCTTAGTTGGATATGACAGCCTCTGTGGCGTGACGATAGTAAACGCAACCCACGCAGGAGGCTCGGGTTCGATCCCCGTTAAGAGCACATATTTGTATGCATGATTATGGATTTGCATTGGTCTAGGTGTTTCTATGTATAATATTGCTACGCCCGGCGCTTGGCCACTTCAATATATGGCCAAATTTCCATAGGAGTGAGCGAGACGGCACTATAGAAAGAGACAGCATGCCTTGACGTCACTGTTCTAGAAGGAATGGAATGAATAGAACGAGACGTCAGGCTAGAAAGAGACAGCATGCCTTGACGTCACTGTTCTAGAAGGAATGGAATGAATAGAAAGAGACACAAGACCTAATAGAACCTCCCAGAAAGTTCCTGTCTTTTTCAGAACGTACCTGTCTTTTCTCGATCTTTCGCTACTCGGCCGCACCTTATATAAAAGGCGAGCTAACAGCCGCTGCTCAAGTTAGTCCATGACTAGTATTCGAAGCGATCAAAGCGATAAAGTGTACGAAGCGATACAGTGCGATTATACAAGTGACTGTGTACTGTGTAAGGAAGAGTTTTCGAAGTTCTACGCGCTTTGCTGTAGTTTAAGTGCAGCTGAATAAAATCTGTCTTCAACGGTTGTCCTCGCATTTTCTATTTAAACCGACCCCCACGCTCGTAACAACTGGTGTCAGAAGTGGGATAGAAAATGCCGATAACGCCGAGAGACGACAGGGAGGGAGTTATAACCAGAAGCCAGGCCGCGGAAGAGGCTGCGGGCACTCCGAGTACGTCGACGGGTGCTTCAAGATCATCATCGGAAATTAACCTTAGCGCGATTATGACCTTATTGAAGGAGCAAGCCCGTCACCAGGAAGAGCAGACTCTGCAATTGAAGGCACAGCTCCAGCAACAACAGGAGGAGCTGATCCGTCGCCAGGAAGAGCAGGCCCGTCACCAGGCAGAGCAGGCCCGTCACCAGGAAGAGCACACTCTGCAATTGAAGGCACAGCTCCAGCAACAACAGGCAGAGCAGGCCCATCAACAGGAGGAGCAGGCCTTACAACTAAAGGTTCAGCTCCGGGAACAACAAGAAGATCTATTTGCCTTCTTGAAAGAGTCTAAAGCAGAATGGCAAAGAGAAATTCATTCAGTGCAAGACAAAATAGAAAGCCACGAGGAGAAATTAGGAAGTATCGACGAGAAATTTGAGAGCTATGAGGAACGGCTGCAGTCTGTGGCTCAAAACGTAAAAAAATTGGATACGAAAATAGCTTGCGGAACAGCTGGCTCTGTAACCATTCCATCTACACAGACTGTCGGAAAGTTCAAAGTACCGCCATTTGACGGGACCTCCTCGTGGACTGCATACAAACTGCAGTTCGAGTCTGTGGCAAAGGCGAACGGTTGGGATAAGGAGCAAGCCAAAACAGCATTAACATTGGGGTTACGAGACCAAGCACTCAGTGTTATAGAGGCGCTTGGAGGTGAAGTGACTTACGACCGCCTTCTTGAAGCGTTGGAAACACGTTACGGTGATAGTCACTTGGAACATGTCTACCGTGCCCAATTGAAAGACAGAAACCAGCGTCTTAATGAGTCTCTGCAGCAGTGGGCTTTGGAAATAGAAAAGCTCGTGAGAAAAGCTTACCAAGGAGCTTCTTCGTCATTTCTTGACAGCATTTTGGTGCAAGCTTTTATTGACGGGATCAGAGACTTGGAGGTGAGAGCTGCCGTCCGTCTGGGTCACCATGCATCCCTTAAAGATGCTGTTGCTCACGCCCTTGAAGTGGAAGCTGTACGACATAACCCTCGAGCACATAGATTGTGAGATCGTGAGATCTCAACAAATGAGCAACGTGTGTACCGTCGGAAATTCGCCCCCAGGTGTTATTTCTGCAAAGAACAAGGACATATTCGGCCTAGCTGCCCGAAACGGACTCAACAAGGTAATGGCCAAGAACAAGCGGCGCGACAGATTGAACGGCTCCAGAAATACGACTTCGTCATCGAACATCGGAGTGGGAAAGCGCATGGAAATGCAGATGCGCTGTCTCGAAGACCTTGTCCGGTGGAACGTAACCATTGTGGCAGGCAGGAAGCTAAGGACAGTGTGGCGGTTAGAACGATTAGGACTGTTACTGTCAGCGATGACTGGAGTAGCGAAGCCATGCAGCAAGCACAGCAAGAGGATCGAGACATCAAGCCTATTCTCGAATGGATAAGGGCAGGAACACCTAAGCCGAAATGGAGTGATGTCTCCCAAATGAGTGCAGCTACGAAGAGCTACTGGGCACAATGGGAAAGTCTCGTGATACACAATGGAGTCCTGTGTAGAAAATGGGAGTCTGCAAACGGGAAAGACTCACATCTACAGTTGGTTGTCCCAAAGACTAAAATTGATGAGGTTTTGAGATCAATTCATGACGGAACTTCAGGCGGTCATCTTGGTGTGAAGAAGACTTTGATGAAGATTCGTCAACGATTCTATTGGATCCATTGCCGTGAGGATGTTGAAGATTGGTGTAGGAAATGTACATGCTGCGCATCGGTAAAAAGGCCGCATACAAGGAGCAGGGGAGCATTGAAGCTATACAATGTTGGAGCGCCTTGGGAAAGGATTGCATTAGATGTTGCAGGGCCATTTCCTGCATCGGAGTCTGGAAACAAATACATCCTAGTAGTAATGGACTACTTTACTAAATGGCCGGAGGCTTTTGCCATACCTAACCAGGAAGCAACTACAGTCGCGGAAAGACTAGTCACGGAAGTGTTTTGCCGATATGGAGTTCCTCTGGAAATACACAGTGACCAGGGAAGGAATTTTGAATCACAGGTATTTCAAGAAACCTGTAGGATAATGGGTATTCATAAAACCAGGACCACCCCATATCATCCGCAGTCTGACGGAATGGTTGAAAGATTTAACCAAACCTTGGAAAGGCATTTGGCTAAGGTTGTTGAGAGCCACCAGAAGGACTGGGATAGTCATATTCCTTTGTTCTTGTTGTCTTATAGAACAGCGATACATGAAAACACAACGGTGACGCCTGCGTGTGCAAACTTTGGCAGAGAACTGAGACTACCGGCTGATCTACTGACTGGACGTCCTCCAGATTCACCGCAAGAAATCACGGAATATGCTAGTGCATGGCGCGATAGACTAAATGACGTTCACACCCACGTCCGTGAATCTGGGCTCCAGGCAAGCGAAAGAATGAAACCCCGATACGACCGCAACTCTCATCAAGCCGGGTTCGACGAAGGCTCGTTGGTATGGCTACACAATCCGATGCGTCGCAAAGGCAAATCTCCGAAGTTGTCTCCAACCTGGGAAGGGCCGTATAAAGTTGTCACCAGGATCAATGACGTTACATACCGGATACAACGCAACCAGCGAAGCCCCTTGAAGGTTGTACATGTTGACCGACTGGCGAGATACTACGGATCTAATAATGCTCGGTACGAGCATGTCTAAGAAGGGGGTAGTGCTACGCCCGGCGCTTGGCCACTTCAATATATGGCCAAATTTCCATAGGAGTGAGCGAGACGGCACTATAGAAAGAGACAGCATGCCTTGACGTCACTGTTCTAGAAGGAATGGAATGAATAGAACGAGACGTCAGGCTAGAAAGAGACAGCATGCCTTGACGTCACTGTTCTAGAAGGAATGGAATGAATAGAAAGAGACACAAGACCTAATAGAACCTCCCAGAAAGTTCCTGTCTTTTTCAGAACGTACCTGTCTTTTCTCGATCTTTCGCTACTCGGCCGCACCTTATATAAAAGGCGAGCTAACAGCCGCTGCTCAAGTTAGTCCATGACTAGTATTCGAAGCGATCAAAGCGATAAAGTGTACGAAGCGATACAGTGCGATTATACAAGTGACTGTGTACTGTGTAAGGAAGAGTTTTCGAAGTTCTACGCGCTTTGCTGTAGTTTAAGTGCAGCTGAATAAAATCTGTCTTCAACGGTTGTCCTCGCATTTTCTATTTAAACCGACCCCCACGCTCGTAACAATATGTATGTATTTACAAAAACTGTATCCAAGTATGTTTATCCGTGTTACCGTTAGAGTTCAGAATCCGTTAATGTGTACGTTAACTTAGTAATCTGCAGATTATCTGATACGATCAATTAAAGTGCTAAATTTTAGTTAGAGGAAGCTCATTTTCGTACTTTACCTAGTTAGTTTGCAACAATTCATACATAATACTTTATGCCTAATAGATCGATGTAAAATACCCCTTGGTGTACCTATTTTTAATTTGCTTTTCACGCGGCATTTTATTATTTCCTCGCTGAGGTGGAATGAAAAGTTACGTGTTGCACTCGAGTGCAAAGACTTTTCACCTCGTGCTCGTTTGATTCCCTCGCTAACGCTCAGGATTCGAATTTTAAATGAAAAATAAGCACGAGGTTAAAAAGCAACTTTGCACTCTTATATAATAAATAACTATTTTGGATCGGGCGACGTACTTTGAATCCCTCGCTGATTCTGAGGATTCTGCTAAAGAATTTCTCGCTACATATATTTTATTTTACTCCCCATAAGATATAATCTACCATTTTAGGTCTACTTTTTTATTATTTGTATTTTATAGGTATTGTGTTTGGTCCTTTCAGATTACTAATTGGTTTTGTTCAGGGTAACGAGCCAACTTGGAGGGGCTACCTTTACGCTGCAGGTATGTTTGTATGCTCTTCCATACAGACTGTAATTATGGGGCAGTATTTCATAAAGACTTCTATAGTTGGTTTAAAAATCAATTGTGCATTAAGTGCCATGGTATATAAGAAAGCGCTTAGCCTATCTAACGAAGCCAGAAAGAACTCTACAATTGGAGAAATAATTAACTTGATGTCTACTGATATAAGCAGGTGAGCGTGTGATGTCTTCAAATGTAGATATGTCGCCGCCAACTAGCTTTATCAGCAGTTCAATTAACTGTCTAGGCGGTTAACTAAACGGCGCCATTCAATTAACTGATGATGTGCAGCCGTAACGTTTATTACAACATTTAAGAACCTGGCTGGCTACTGCTTAGGCCAATCGTAAGATAGGACACTATCTCGAAATAAGATAGAAAATTACATACATATACTTACACCTGTAAATCCCCGAGGGGGTAGGCAGAGGTGTATTCACAGAAAATTAGTGATAGGTTTATTGAGATAGTTGCGCAATCCGACTTGATTAGGTTAGGTTAGAAGGCTAATGCGGGAGCGGAGCGGAGCGTAGCCCCCGCATTAAGACTTCGTAGTATTTTTTTTTATAACCATGTAGATATAAGTCATTATTCTAGCTGTTTAATTAAATGGCTAGACAAGTAGTTAAACGTCATCGATCCAAGCTGTTTGCCTAGCCGTTTAATCAATTGGTGGAATATCAATCCGGCCATTCATTGAATGGTGCCGTTTAGTTAACAGCCTAGGCAGTTAATCGACCGGCTGATTAAGCTAATTGGCGGCGATAGATATACATCCAATGGTAAATAAAAAAAAATAAAAAAAAAGATCAGGGTTTAAATGCCAGCGCAATGTTTGATCCATTGCATTTCGTGACGTGATGCCTTCCTGAATTAACTATAGTCATCGTCAAAATGTGCACTAAGGATGGATATCATATTTTTATTTTTTGCTGCTTCAGATTCAGTAACTTAACATTCATAAATTGGATATGGTCTGCACCATTTCAAATAGCATTAGCCTTCTACTTCTTATGGAATTTGCTGGGGCCGTCAGTTCTGGCTGGAATGGCAGTGATTATCTTATTCATACCAGTGAATGCACTCTCTGCCGTTGTACAGGAGAAACTACAGATCAAACTGATGCGTTATAAAGACGAAAGAATTAAGCTTATGAGCGAAGTGCTTAATGGAATAAAGGTAAGATAAAATAGAATAAAAAATGAGACTAACTTTCGATTTCATATTTCATTATAATTTTAGCTATGTTTTGTACCAGGTTCTCAAAATATACGCGTGGGAGCCAAGCTTCCAGGAGCACATACTAAAAATAAGAATTAAAGAGATGAAAGTATTGAAGCAGATGGCTTATAATCACTCTGTATCTTCAATTATATGGTTTTGTACTCCATTTTTGGTGAGTATCTTAAGTCAGTATTCGCGAATCCATAAAAAGTTAGCTATCCCTACATATCTAATGGTATTGTTTTCAGGTATCGCTGATGTCATTCATGTGTTTTGTGTTAGTAAACGATACAGAAGTTCTCGATTCGAAAAGAGCATTCGTAGCGTTGTCTCTTTTCAATATACTTCGCTTCCCTATGGCAATGCTGCCGAACGTCGTATATGATGTTATACAGGTAAGTTACAAAACAATGACACAAAAAAAATAAGTAAAAATTGTAATAATTTGATATATTTATTACAGACATATGTGAGCCTCAAGAGGATAAATAAGTTTTTGAATTCCGAAGAACTAGATACCCTAATGATAGAACACAATGCCAACGAATGTAAGTAGATGATACAAATCATCCATAGTTACTATAGAGGAAGCTAATTTAGTTAGTAGAATTATTGATGTCTTAAAAATATAAAAGTGGCCTAGGTTTAGGTAGGTAGGTACATTTATTTAAGTCGGCCAGTTAATATTTCGATCAAAAATATTTAAATCGGTTTAGGTATTATAAATAATTATGGTTTGACTTGATTCAAGCTGTTCAGATATTTTTCTCATAGGTAAACAGTTGGGCATGCCTCGATCAATATCACTATCACTACATAGTATAAAACAAAGTCGCTTTCTCTGTCTTTATACGCAATTATAATACGAGGAATAAAAATAAACTTGTAGTGCCAAAACTCAGACTTATGTACAAAGGTTGGTAATTCATTTGTAGGTATTAGTATTAAAATGTTTAATAAAATTCCTCAAGAGTTGGTTGACATGCCACTAAATAAGTTTAAAATCGAAGTAAAAAAGACTTTAATGAAAAAAGGATATTACAAAGTAAACGAATACCTTAATGATAAAAATGCATGGTGATCCTAATCTTTTAGCATGCTCGCACAATATAAACCTATGAAAAAAAAAACAAATTGTTTTAAAAAAGAAACTATAATATTCTTCACTGAGTTTCTTGCTGGTCTCTTCTCAGTAGAACTAACTTACCGAACCAGCGAAAGAATAATTTTCAAATGATTTATTTACTTAATTTAATATTATATTAGTAATTTCTTGACATGATTGTAAAATTTTGACGTTCATATGTGCTCTTTATGTGCCTAAACTGAATAAACGAAATTGATTCTTTGATTCTTTGATATGCTTAAATCTTTAAAACTACGCAACGGATTTTGATGTGGTTATTTTAATAGATAGAGTGATTCAAGAGGAAGGTTTATATGTTTAATATAGTAGAGGGTGCAGCGGGAACGGGATCTGACGCCACGCGGGCGGAAAAACATTGGCGGTACGAAGTTCGCCGGGTCAGCTAGTTATAAATAAAAAATACGATTATTTTCGAAAAGAGAGACTACTACGAATATTGCATCGCCCAGTTTTGATTTTAGCCCATCAAATCGTAGTAGAGGACGGAAACTTTTCTTGGGGCGATGAAGACGCGACGCCGGTACTGAAGAATTTAAACGTACGCATTCCTCAAGGCTCGCTAGTTGCTGTAGTTGGCGCCGTCGGCTCTGGCAAGAGCTCGCTGCTCGCTGCCTTGCTCGGAGAGATGGATAAACAGTCCGGTCGCATTAATATAAGAGGTACGTTAATGGTATGGTTAGTAATTTAAGTGATATATGTCGCAGCCAATTAGTTTAATTAGCCGTTCAATTGATTACGTAGGCTCTTTACTAAACGGCGCCGTTCAATTAGCGGGCTGAATGATGTTCAGCCAGTTGATAAAACGGCTTGGCAAATGGTTTGAATTGATGACGTTTAATTACTTGCCTAGCCATTTAATGAAACAGCTAAGAAAATTACTTATTTCTCACGGTTATAAAAAATAACCACGAAATCTTCTATCCTAACCTATTCAAGTCGGATTATATATATCTCAATAAACCTATCACTAATGGTCTGTGAATACACTTCTATTTACCCCTCGGGGATTTACAAGCGTGTGTATATGTATGTATATTAGTAATTTCTATCATTCAGACTGTTCATTGAATGGCGGCGTTTGGTTACCAGGCTAGGCCGTTAATTGAACGACTGATTAAGCTAGTTGGTCGCGACAAATGTAAAACTGAAAACCTCTTCCGGAAAAGACCCGTTTAAACATCTTTAATGTCTTAATAAAATTGGTAATTCTATAAATTTATTTAATAATCAAGTAATCACATAGTCTGATTTTGTATTGATAAGTACCGAGCACATCATCACAGCTAAGTAAACGCGGTTATAAGAATACGGGGACCAACGGCAATGTCTTGGTAGACAATTTAGTTAGAATACATCCAACATTTTCAGGTGATTCATTATACGTTGCACAGCAAGCATGGATACAAAACGCCACCGTGCAAAATAATATTTTATTTGAGAAACCACTCAACAGAACTAAATATAATAAAGTTATCGAAGCATGTGCATTGAAGACCGATTTAGCCATCTTGCCTGGTGGCGATCAAACAGAAATTGGTGAGAAAGGTAAGGTCATGAAATTATGAGGCATTGGAATAGTTGACAGACAAAATACCTACTGATATCTGAATGTATGTCAGGTATAAATCTGTCCGGTGGGCAAAAGCAGCGCGTGGCTCTGGCGCGTGCTGTGTACTTTGACGCTGACAACTACTTCCTGGACGACCCTCTCAGCGCGGTCGACTCACACGTTGGGAAACATATTTTTGACGAGGTAAGAGTTTCAACATGATTAAGTTAAAACTGCTAATGCAAAGAGCATAAAGCACATACCGAGAGGAGGCGGCCTAAGTAGCCAAAAGTGCATAGTATGTGGTAATTCTCACATTGTGATACATTTAATGCATCAAAATTAAACTTCTGCCAAGATCAAATAATAAATTGGAGCATTTTATTATGTTTGTTTAAACAGATTATAGGTCCAAATGGTCTGCTAAAGGACAAAACGCGTGTATGGGTGACCCACAACATCTCGTACCTGGCGCAAACAGACTTAGTGCTGGTACTGCGCGACGGAGAGGTGTCGGAATGTGGCACTTATCAACAGCTCCTTGAGAAGAAGGGCGCTTTTGCTGATTTCTTACTGCATCATTTGTACGTCACTAAAGAAACGTCGGAGACTGCGGGTGAGTCTGGGCTCTTGAAATCTGCCTATCTATCATATTCTAGAGATTGCACCTGCTCTAATCTAACCAGACTTATTTTATATGCTGTCGGTAGATATAAAATTGGAAATTATTTTCTAGATTTAGACAAAATTAAACAGGATCTGGAGAGTAATCTTGGTTCAGAGTTTCAACGCAAATTGCAGTGGGCGCGGTCTTTGTCTTCTGGTTCCGGTGGACCTGAAACAAGTGGCGCAGGTAATATGGCAAATAATACATTTTACAGATTAGTTGCAGGAAAAATTATATTCCTGCAGAGGCATTGTTCTCTAACGTAATACTTATTGTAGACCCAAACTCTGAGTTTATTAGTCGTAACATATTCAGATCTAAGGACTAACCTGCATAATGGGGACGGACCTGCACCCAGAACATGAATAACATTCGAATTTGTAACGTAAACGTAACGTTAGAATGGAGCACTGCGATTGGTTCACAGGAGGCAGGCGGCCAATTGCATTGCTCCGTTCTCTGGATACGTTTACGTTACGAATTCGAATATTATTCGTGCTCGGGGCGCTGATGTCAACTAATGTCAAACTTAACTTACTCGCTATTGTACAGTTTTCCGTATGTATGAATGTCGATATATTATATGGATATGTATTATTTATATTAGGACGTTACATATGAAATTGCCGAAATTTTCTTTCAGATTTTTGAGTTCGTTATTCCTTTAATTTAATAGCTATTTCCATTATTTATACTTTGTTTGAAAGTTGATTTCAAGATTTAACAACTCTGTATTATATTTTGTTTTTATTGGCCGCTTGATAAATTAAATTCAATCTTCAAAAATAGTACTTCCTGAATGCTATCCATTTTGATGATAAACTTCCTATCACTTTTTTACAGCTGTCACTTTTCAAAAATGTAATAAAAGTTGCTGTTAGCTTAAGGGTGTCTCATTCATAAACAAAAAAAATCATAAAATTTTGGAAAAATGCAAAATGAAAAAACGCAAAAATGTTAGTACTGCAAATTGGGTTTCCTCTAATTTCTTCAATAAAACGGCAATTTCATTTGTAACGGCCTATTATATAGGTCTATATGTGTATGTAAATATTTGTGTATGTTATATATTATATGTATCATCGTTACTAACTTATTTAAGTATAGATACTTATTCATATTTACGGTTTATACACCGTACTAGATTAATAATTCGAGCACTTATCTCGACAAATCTGTGCATCACCCTGAGGTTGATTGGTAGAAAATGCCCACGGCATTAAGTCCGCCTTTGAGCATTTATTTTATATTTGTGCGAGAAGAATAATAGTACATTACTGCTGCGGCCACCAATTGTAGTGTTGCCGGACGATCGTGAAGTATGCGGGCCGAGGCGCAGCCGAGGCACGCATTACAGAGTCCGGCAACGCTCAGTTGTGGCCAAGGCTTGTATAGTGCTTTTCTCAAACAATGCGCGGAAATTAAAACTAAGTAGTATCTAGGCAGAATTTTTTAGTTACCTACTTTTCAAAACCAATGACGAACAACGAACAACAGAAATTTTTCACGCGGTGAAATGTTCATTGGTTTTTTATTTTTCTTAATAAACAGCATTCTATTTGCAAGCCAGTTCTATATTTAAATAACGCCTTGGATAGGTTACCTCCTTGGTTGCCATGGTTCGGAGTAAAAGTTGGTTCCATTTTTAAATTACACGACAGATATGAGTTTACATAGTAATTTATTTGGCCGCTAAAACACGACAGATATGGATTTTCATACAACTTTATCTGGCCGCTGCTCGCATGTACAGCAATTTCGATTTATCTCGAAGAAGGTTGTCAAAATAATGTTCACATTTCCAAGCATGTTTGAGAAAATAAATATTGCGTGAAATTTTTTCGGTCTGCCTAACAGCATCGAGATATAACGTCCACTACAATCTTTAAGTCATGTGACTGGTGACTCACCTATTTAAGGCAAAAAGCACATCTACATTCGTATAAGCGTCGTCGCTATGTTTCGATTGACCTCTCACTGCTTTTATTGGTAGACTATTATAGAGCTGTAAGCTGTAAAAGATATACCTACCTAATGATGCCGTAAAACAAAGGATATCTTTTATTAGTTTCATTTATTCTAATTAGGTCGGTACAAATTATATTTATTAGTTATACGTAATTCAATACCTTTTATCAGGTGAAAATGGCGAAAAACTTCGCAAGGAACCATTGGACGAGAAAGAGGTCGAAAACGATTTTGACCAGCTTGTTGAGGCAGAGACAGCAGAGACCGGAGGAGTAAGTGTAAATGCAGAATATTGCTTTGATCAGCAGGCTACTTTATTGGAATTCTATCGGAATAATATTTTGTCATGTGATAATATTTTCATCTGCTAAGTAAATGAATTGTTGTGATTCTGCTCATATGAGTGAGCATTGTATAGCTCAATGTGGTCTCCAATGGGGATGCCGACTGCGCTTTTATCCCTACAGAGGGCGCCTCGTAATGGACAATTTTAGCTGTCATCTACTTAGATTTCATTGCTTGTCTCTTCAAATCTGACAGCTATGAGCTTGTTATTTTTGTTTTGTCATATGCTGCTACCATCTACAGTTAGTTTTGCGTCAGCATCCCTATTGACCGCTGCCACTGTTGGTTTCTCATTCATATTTTATTCCTTTCTAGCTCCGCTAGCCTATGGATTTACCCCAAAAATCTTTTTATAACTATAATAATGTCATTATATTTTAAAGGTTAAATGGGCAGTATATAAGCATTACTTATCCAATGTTGGTATTTACGCATCAGTTGGGACTGTTCTTATATACACTCTGATGCAATCCTGTCAAATTGGCGCCAACTTTTGGCTTGCGCTTTGGACTAACGACGATAATATGGTTTGTTTTATGTTATTATTAAAGTAAAATATATAATTTAAAAAAAACTATGTATGAATTGAAGTTATTTTTATTCTGAAAACTAACAGAAGGTTTATTTGTAAATTTTATTTTAACTTTTATAATTGTCTGTCATTTCCTCAGCTGGTGAACGGCACGGTAAACACCCAATTAAGAGACATGTACCTCGGAGTGTTTGGTGGCATCGGTTTAGCTCAAGGTATCTTAGTACAGTCATTTAGTAGTTTTATATAGAAATTAGCTTTTGCCCGCGGCTCCGACATAGCCTATGTCCTTTCTCAAGGTCTAATCTACCTCTATACCAAATTTTATTAAAATCGGTTCAGTGATTTAGGCGCGAAAGCATAACATACAGACAGACAGAGTTACTTTCGCATTTATAATATACTAGCTTTTGCCCGCGGCTCCGCCCGCGTGAATGTCGGTTATCGCGACCAAACATAGCCTATGTCCTTTCTCAAGGTCTAACCTACCCCTATACAAAATTGCATCAAAATCGGTTCCGTAGTTTAGGCGTGTAAGCGTAACGTACAGACAGACAGACAGACAGAGTTACTTTCGCATTTATAATACTAGCTGTTGCCCGCGGCTCCGCCCGCGTGGATGTCCATTATCGCGACCAAACATAGCCTATGTCCTTTCTCAAGGTCTAATCTACCACTATACCAAATTTCATCAAAATCGGTTCAGTGGTTTAGGCGTGAAAACGTAACATACAGACAGACATACAGAGTTACTTTCGCATTTATAATATTAATAGTATGGATTAGTATGGATATTGCCGGAAGCCTTCCAACGTGCACATATAATATGAGTCCTGTCCTAGATAGTATTTTTTCCAATTTAAACTTATAGGAATAAAGGTAGCATGAAAGCGTAATTAAAAAATCATTCTAAATTCACTAAATTTCACCTAGTTATTTTACTATTATTTTTGACGGAGGTATAATGTTTTTGAATTGAAAATTGAATTTGATTACAGTAATAGCAGCCTTGTTTGCGGATTTGATACCGTTCTTAGCTTGCTGGAAGGCAGCAAAAATTCTCCATGAACTTTTATTGAAAAACATTCTTCGAGCGCCACTGCAATTTTTCGAGGTGACCCCTGTTGGTAGAATCCTGTCAAGGTTTTCAAAGGACGTGGACTCAGTTGATTCAGGCCTTGCTTGGCAAATCACCAGTGCACTAAGCAGCGTATTTGAGGTAAGTTTACTGGATACTGCAAACAGGTACCTATCGACTATTTCATCTTAAAGCTGGAGATGGTCCAGGAAAATGCCTTACTGGCCTATGACGACCGGGACAATCCAGTGACAGCATGCGATTTTAATCTGTACGATATAACCGCCTCGCTGGCCGAAGGGGGCTATCCGTGGGAAATTCCGCATGAAAAAAAGGTATCTACTAAGTGTTATGTACTTACCAAAACATGTCTCTGAAAGGGGAAGTGACGTGATTAAAATATAGTGCCCAATCCATTACCAAGGGTATAGTGTATCTGCAGATTACTTTGCATTATCATGTTGGAACAAAGGTTCTTTGGTATTCATCATCCTTCTAGCAATTTCCCGGTTGGGTTCATAGTATACGCTTTGAAAACATGCGTCAACTAATTATTTTTTATTGGTTTATAAGCTTTCGTTAGCTTTAATAACTGATTTGGTGGACGAGAGGAAGGTACTTAATGAGCCACAGATGTCAGCAAATTATATTATTATCATATTATTTTTGATAACAGGTAATAGGAACTATAGTTGTAATTAGTTATTCAACACCGATGTTCATGGCATTGATAATACCAATTGGACTACTTTACTACGCTATACAGCGGTTCTACGTTCCTACGTCACGACAGCTCATGAGGATCGGATCCGTAGCTCGTTCACCAATTTATTCGCATTTTAACGAAAGCGTTTTGGGTGCCACCAGTATTCGTGCATTTGGTGTTAAGGACAGGTTAGTATAAAATAAATAACTGTAACACTGAGTCGAAGGTTAAACATGGTACTATTTTCTCTTACATATTATTTTATAATATAAATCTCAATTTCAGATTTGTTGAAGAATCTCAGAAACATGTTGATTATTATCAGTCATTTGTCTACCTAAGGTCCGTTGCGGATAGGTGGCTTGGAATTCGACTACAAATGGTCGGCAGTCTTATTATTTTCTTTGCTGCATTATTTGCAGTTATTGGTCGAGAAAGTATTAGTCCAGGCCTCGCAGGACTTTCCATCAGCTACACGTTAGAGGTAAGTATCTTTCTGCCTTTTCAGCTTTGTAATTACGCATGAGTTATATTTTATTTTTTGTAATTTTAGATTACCCAAACGTTGAGCTGGTTAGTTCAAATGGCATCGTCAATCGAAACCGATATAGTAGCAGTGGAGCGCATGAAGGAATATACAGAGACAGAGCAAGTGAGTAATGACCACAGTTAAGTTGATAACACTCTTGGCTTACAGCAGCTTGTGCCTGTAACAGTGATGATGTCCTTAGGAGGCCGCGTGGGAGAGCGCTCCCGCGCCGCGCGCGTCGTGGCCGGAGACGGGCGCGGTGCAGTTCGAAGCACTAACGATGGCGTACCGCAGTGGCGCGGAGCCGGCGCTGCGTGACGTCACGTGCGCCGTAGCCGCGCGCGACAAGCTCGGCATCGTCGGCCGCACCGGCGCCGGCAAGTCCACGCTCACGCTCGGGCTGTTCCGGTACGCACGTGCCTGTGTGCTGCAAGTGTGAGGCGCTTTGTCTGACGAGACTGTCGCTCTCTCGCAGGATCGTGGAGGCGACGGGCGGCCGCGTCTTGATCGATGGACTGGACATTAGCAAGATGGGCCTTCACCAGCTGCGCTCGCGAATCACCATCATCCCACAGGATCCAGTGCTTTTCTCAGGGTCATTGCGAATGAATTTGGATCCTTTCGAAGCCTACTCTGATAATGAGATCTGGCACGCACTCGAGCACGCACACCTGAAACCATTTGTGCAGGGTGAGTAGAGAATACTAACTGATTAATAAAGAAAGTATTATAATCGTAAATACTGAGAAGCTCAGTAATGGTTTAATGCTATGGTATTTTTTTAATTGTGCATACAGTATTTCAAAAAAAATAATTTTAAACAACTTGGTTAGGTATATTTTTAGGAAAGTTGAATTAAAATTGCACTATATCTAAACTTAGTAATGTAGCAACCACGATTTTTTGGATTCGAACGGTTTTCTGTCTTCTAATAAAACACTGTCGGTGCAAACGTGAGCGATTCGGTCTTTCGGGCATAGTTCCCTAGTTTTTGTAATTTTTCGGCACGGAATCATTTTTTTGGCATAATGCTAAAGTGCTGATAATGTGACGGACAGTCCAATAAATTAAATTGTACCGCCTTTTAAATCGGCACCTCCTTTTTTTACGTGCAGGAAATCCCCACGGATACCCACCCCTCCGGAGCCGGAGGGGTAGGTTATGTCGGACTCGAACCGACTAAACCACACGCCGTCTCTGGGTTTTTTTTTTTAACGTGCGGCGCCGTCTCTGGGTCGTTAGGCCGAAGTTGAGGTTGTCATGCGACATATCCCTCGCACTCCGGCTGACCTCCTCGGGAGGTGGGGACCACGCGGTCCCCACCACGCGGTCCCCACCACGCGGTCCCCACCACGCGGTCCCCAATCGCACCACCTCCAGATTCCACGTTAACTGACACTTTGTTTCTACACTGGCAACAGCAAACTATGCTTTAGTGCTGCATCCATTCATACCGCCCTTCATTTTAAATGATCTAATGTGCCATCATTTTGTTTATTGTTACGTAATCGGATATTTATTTTTAGTGACGTGTTTCCACCTTTGATTATAGAAATGTCTAGATGGAGAGTAAAATGCGCACAAGCGTCTCAAAAAATATCAGTTAACTTATAACTGTTAAGTATTACATTAACTGCATTAACTACATACTATCCGCGGCAGGGTACTGCTCAATTACTCTGTCCGCCGACCGTTGCAGGTGCTCAAACAGTTGAGCCGTGCCCAGGTCACCGCTATGAGACCTGTAGACGCACGCATAGATACGGCCACCGTAATCCATACGTACCCATAGTGTGGACAGGTCCCTGTCTTCAAGGCCGTTTAGACGGCGACAACAAACGTCATGCCGGACGTACATGCATACCCCGGCTTTACTCAGGAAGTTATGCTCGAGTCTGTACCCGGGGTACATAAGGTAGGCTGTATCGGCCGGGCATGATATTTGGGTCTCCGTCAGAAAGAATAGGGTCGGCTTTGCTGTCTCAAGATGGTGGTGGACCTCGTTAAGATTGGAGTGGAGGCCCCTGATGTTACAGAAGTCCACTTTCAATGTGGACGAAGGTGCCGCTGTATAACCTCTATTACTTTTTCTTTTTGCCATTTTAAAGAAGGAGGGGGGAGGGAGGTATAGATAGTCTCTGTGCCGTCAGCGCAGAAGACAAAGCAAGGCTCTCCACCATCGCAGACGAGCCAGGGCTGTGTGACTCGCTGGCGCGGCGGGCGGAAGGGCCCCCGGTCCCCTCCCAGATACTGCAGCCGAGTCCACTCCGGTTTCCTCCTCCGGCACGACTACAGCACTGGGAACTTTACACAGGCTGCTAGTTCAGCCTCCTGGGGTGGAGATTATGTGATCCCCAGGTTCGGGAACCGTACAGCCTGCGGGCGGCCAGCGGATAACCGTTTCACCGGGTCTCCTTGACCGCCGCGCCAACATTTCACATCCTCACTAGTCAGCGGTGGCATCCCAAGCCTTTGGTGTTCCCACTGACAACACAGAACCTCTCCAGTGATAGCTGAAGTGAAGCGGAAATTGAATGCCGCCTCGAGGTCCAGTAAAAAAGCTACTGCCGCGGCGAAGTTTGAGTTCATCCGTGGAATTGGCGAGCGGCTTACTCGTTACCCATCCGGTAGTCGAGCATTTTGATCGCTCGCCAAAGCTGCCGAGGGAAACTTCTGCCATTCCTGCCTTCCGCCGCTGCAAAAACCCGACGGTAGCCTAGCTCATGGCGCTAAGGAGAAAGCCGATCTTTTAGGTAATCTCTTTGCGTCAAACGACGATGATGAACGACGGGAATGCCGAGCCACCTATTGTCCCCAACTGTGGTACTTTCATGTCTGAAATTAAAATCACACAACGGGTGGTTCGGCGGGAACTCAAGTCCCTGGATGTTCGGAAGTCGAGTGGGCCGGATGGCATACCGGCGATGGTGCTCAGGCACTGTGCCCCCGAATTGTGCCCAGTACTTACACGGCTTTTCGCGCTATCTTACTCCGCGAGACAAGTCCCAGCCTCGTGGAAGACTGCATTCGTGCATCCTGTGCCTAAGAAAGGCGACAGGACAGACAGGCCTATTGCTATAACCTCCCTTCTCTCGAAGGTAATAGAGCGTGTGATTAACGCACAGCTCCTGGGATACCTTGAAGGAAACGACCTACTGAGCGACCGACAGTATGGCTTTCGCCACCGTCGCTCCACTGGTGACCTTCTTGTGTATCTCACAAACCGATGGGCGCAAGCTATCGAGAGTTAGGGCGAGGCACTAGCGGTCAGCCTCGATATAGCAAAGGCCTTTGACCGGGTTGCCACGCTACGGACTCCCCGAGGGACTTTGCGAATGGATTGCCAGCTTTTTGTCCAACAGAAGTATCCAAGCCGTCGTCGATGGCAGCTGCTCGGACCGCATGGACATAAACGCTGGTGTCCCACAAGGGTCCGTGTTGTCCCCGACGCTGTTTCTGCTGCATATCAATGACATGCTGTCTGATGGATCTATTCATTGCTATGCGGACGACAGTACCGGGGATACGTGTTACACGGGTCGTGCAAATATCCCTCAATTCGAGGTGGAGAAGAGACGCGAACAACTTGTGTCTGAAATCGAGACTACTCTCTCGGGAGTATCCGATTGGGGTCGACTTAACCTAGTCCAATTTAACCCCACTAAGACACAAGTATGTGTATTCACCGCTAAGAAAACCCCATTTATTGTAGCGCCGCAATTCCTGGGCACACCACTTTCCATATCTTCGAGTATTGGGATCCTAGGTGTCGATATCTCAAGCGACGTTCAGTTCCGCAACCATTTGGAGGACAAGGTCAAGCTGGCCTCAAAGAAACTTGGAGTGCTCAACAGGGCGAAGCAGTACTTCACTGCGGGGCAACGACTTCTGCTTTATAAGGCACAAATTCGGCCCCACATGGAGTACTGCTGTCACCTTTTTGCCGGAGCGCCTGCATACCAGCTTGGCCCCTTCGACTCATTGCAAAGACGGGCGTTGAGGCTCGTCGACAATCCCATACTCACAGGTGATGTGGAACCTCTCAGCCTCAGAAGGGACTTTGCCTCGCTGTGTGTGTTCTATCGCCTATATAATGGTTTGTGCTCAGATGAATTGTTTGACATGATGCCCACCGCTGCATTCTATCATCGCACCACTCGCCATAGGCAGGGAATTCATCCTCACACACTGCGACCGGAAATGGTGCGCACCGTGCGTTTTGAAAGGAACTTCATCCCACGCACGCTCAGGTTGTGGAATGAACTTCCTGCCGTGGTTTTCCCAAGCGACTCAATATGGGGTTCTTCAAGAAGGGTATTAGAAGGTATCTACAGGGTCGGTAGCACGATTGTGACGCCCCTGGTTTTGCAAACGTCCATAGGCCACGGTAACCACTTCCCATCAGGTGGGCCGTGTGCTTGTCTGCCACCTAAGTGGCATAAAAAAAAAATCTTATTCTTCTCTGTACTTTGTCTTCTACAACTCTTTTAGTTTCATTTTTCGGTTCTTCAATGTTATCCTTTATTTGGTCACTTTACGTAAGGTTGTTTCCAGGCGTATGTATCTTCATAGTTCATCTGTGTGATTAGTCGAAGTTTTTTAGAAAGAGGGGTACCTGAACAAGAAAACACATGGCTTTATTTAACTATATTTGTACAGAAATAAGTTTTTTAAATAAATAAAAAATGCGATCCTGTCTTATTTTTACTTATTTAAAAAAAAACTGTTACAATTTCAAAAAGGTAGCAGTGGAGAAATACGGCGGAGGATCGGATGATCGGGTGAAGAGATAAGTTGACCTCTAATAAGAATTATGTATGGGCGTGTCAAAAACAGTTTTCGGTGAAATTTGATGTTAATTTTCATAGTGGTTTGTAAGATTATAACACGTAATATAGGTAAACAGTTTGCATTACATACCTACAAACATAAACTAGATTTTTACACATTTGCGTGATGTGATTAGGTTTCGAAATTATGTAGTTGCATTTATTAGATTAAAAACCTACCGGGTTCATCAAATTGTACCACCCACAGTTTGTTATACGATTATTTTCATACAAATACTATATAATTTAATTTAATATATGAATGATTTTCCATATATTTTTCACTACCTACAGAAAAGGCTATAAAAAATAAACGCACGCAAGATTAATCCGAAATAAGCTTTTTATGTATCATTTTAATATCTGGTGCGATTTAAATACAATAAGACCTTCGCAAAAACTACATTATAAGTATCTAATCTTAACATGGCGTAGAGGCAAGACATAGTTCTTTTGTTATTTGATAACCAAGACATTGGAACTTTATTTTGCAAGCCTATTGATATTTATAAGTCCTTTTATTAATTAAATATCGGAGTCCAAGCCAAAAGTGGTCCTATTTTATCGACTTTCCCATATATCGTAAAGTAAACGCAGTTCACTAAAAACTAGAGAATAACGATTCAACTTGGTCATTAAAAAGATTTGGTCAATATACGAATTAAATGGCCGCCGATGGCGCTGACGCATTCTACCTCCTACCTACTTATCTGATGACATGTGAATGAAATTATTGTTAATATAGTTAACCATTGATGGCACTAATGCACGGTAAAACTCTAATGAGTTTATTTTGCATTTTTATGTGTACCTTGTAGGTATGTATGTGTTCTTTATGTGTACCTTGTCTGTATGTGTTCTTAATTGAATAAATAAAAAAAGCATATTTCAAAGCCATGCCCGAAAATAACAATGAAGCATTTACTTATAATGTTATGAACCAATTGATAAATTGGGCATTATATTATATAATGCCCAGGAATCATAATGGTAAGTAAATTAGTCCTAAAAAGTTGTGACTTGTTCTGGTCATTACTTCCTACAACGTATGGAAAAAAATTAATAAGTGTCAGAGATACCTAAACATAGTATATCAGCAGCATAAAAATTTGTATACCATATATCACAGGGTTGCAGTTAGGGTTACTTCACGAAATGTCAGAGGGGGGTGAAAACCTGTCCGTGGGAGAACGACAGCTTGTTTGCTTGGCGCGCGCACTGTTGCGCAAGACGCCATTGCTCGTGCTGGACGAGGCCACCGCCGCAGTCGACCTACAGACCGACGAGCTCATACAGGTACGAGCATGACTGCTTAACTATACTACTAATCATTGAGGTACCTGTGCTCACCAACTTTTTTATTGCATGTTACAGAAAACGATACGCTCTGAATTCGCAGACTGCACTGTGATAACCATCGCCCATCGGCTCAACACTATTATGGACTCCACTAAGGTCATGGTGCTGGACAAGGGCCGGCTCGTCGAGTACGCGCCTCCACAAGAACTACTGCAGGATAGAAACTCCATGTTTTATAGTCTAGCAAAAGATGCTGGTCTAATATGCTAAAATCTGTTTTACTGCTCGTGGAACTTTAATTTTTATTTTACCTAGAGGTGCTAATATTTAAAGTAAGAATAAATAGCCTAATATTAAGGCATAGCGCTCTGATTGAAGGATTGGCAGTTTAGCCACACATTCATTAGGCTTCGCCTGCGTGGATGTCGGTTATTGCTTAGCGTTGAATCAACGCTATTGAGCATTAAATTTCTTTAAGTTACTCCTAAGTTACTCCTAATTACATCAGCTACCTGCCTATATAAGTCTCGTCAAAATCGGTCCAGCCATTTCAGAGATTAGCCGGAACATACAGACAGACAGACCGACAAAAATTGTAAAAATGTTATTTTGGTGTATGTACCGTATAATATTCATATGCATGTAGTAAAAAAGGGTTATTTCAATTACAAACAGACACTATAATTTTATTTATATGTATGTGAGTTATGAGGATTAAATCAATTTACCTATATTTAATCATTCTTTTATTCATGTATCTTCAATATCGAAACAGTCTACACTAAAGAAGGTCGTGAGTGAAATAAAAGAAAAAAACAATCTGCTTCTTCATGCTCTACGTAAACAGTCTCAGTAGATATAGGGATGGAAATACGTGTGTTAACGAAAAATTACCAGAGTTCAGAGTTGCCGAGTTTCGCATTAAATTTGCATTGTAATACTCGTATCCGTTGAATAGAGATTATCCTGAAATCTTGATGGTGTTTGGGTTGGTGCTGAATTCAATGATTTTTACTCGGGGCCCCAATTATTTCAAAACCAATGGAAAGTTGCCACGTTGCCCATGAGGGCTGTCCTGTACCTATCCAAGCTGGCCGATTATGAAATCGGCCAGCTTGGATACAGGACAACCTTTGTCTAGTTCTATCATCTATATAGATAGAGGCGTATGCTTGGGACTGTCGAGTAAAAATACGTACAGACCTACTTGATACGTGGAAAATAGAGTGATCACCTAATAACACATCTCAAAATGTGACTTGACCTTAATTTTAAAGCTCCTATATACGCTGGCCGAGCGATGGCCCACGTCAACGTGTGAACAGCCTATTTGCCTTGTCTGGTTATCGCTCGGTGTCACTCGCCTAGTTGGCCGAGTGAAGCCAAGCGCCAACGTGTGTAGGGCACATTTGCAGCAACTTGTCTTCGCTCGCCGTCGCTGAGGATCACTTGCCTCACTTCAAGCGGTGTCTGTGTCGGTTTTTGTGCACAAATCAAAGGTGCTCGTCTGCTTGTCAGGGTTATAATATTATTTGAATAAGTACCTAGTTTCCCGCTCAAAAAGCACCCCCCACTCTAACAGTCCGCCTGCAGTTTCTGGTCCTATCCGGCGGTCTGCAGTCCTTAGCCAATAGCAACAAAAATTTGAAGCTATTTTAGCCTGCTGGCATTGCCCTGCTGCCACTTTTGCTACTACACCCTAGCAGTTGGGAATCGAGATTTTAAGTCTGACCAAGACCTTTCTAACAAAACTAACTACATTAAAATAGTTCATTCGTTTTTACGTCCATCGCATCGCAAACAAATATTTCGCTTTGTGACCTTCACTCGCACTGAGGTAAACACTCTGCCTCGGGCAACGCTCGCGTTGGCCTACAGTTGGCCAGCATGTATAGGTGCTTTTAAATATCTGGTGGGCTAGCACATCAGCCGAGCCCTGTCATGTAATTGGCTCGTACCGAAAGGGTATTTTTAGATCACTGGTTAGAAGACACGATCTACATATACCCCGACACACTATAGTTACAGTTTTACTTAAAAATTCGACCTCAACACCGCACTTAAAAAAAAAACAAAGAATACCTACTTCCCAAAAATATTACTATTTTACTAAACAAAGTAATCGATTACGATAAGTAAAGACAATGCAAACGGAACATCACTTCACTTTCACAGCTGTCAAATCGGTCAGGTGAATTACATTACATCTAGTTTCAAAATAAAAGAACACAAAACTCCCCTGAAAAGTGTTTATGCGCTAGCGCAAGTGTTTTAAAGTTAGTGAAAAAAATATTTTTGATTTTCATTATTATTTAGAATGAACTGAAGCATGGATAACATTTGTAAATCTACTTTTTGGGTAAGTTATATTCCTTGAGTACAGTAATTCTTTACGTTGTAACTTACTAAAAATTTAGATTATTACTTTCAATATTTTATAGAGTAAACACAGTTGTACTATGGTAATTGTCCTTGAGTAACATGGGTTTATTATTTGATAAGGCCATTCTTGATAACAATTCATCTTGTACAGATGTTGCCTGTAGATAAACCACTGTAGAGTGCTGCCTAGAACCAGTATCTGCTATCTAAATATTATGCATTAATTTAAGGAAAAAAATTTTAAAGTATTTTTTATTTCATTGCTATATTGGTGCTTTTTTTTAGAAGTACCCACATGTGTATGGTAAAAAAAATACAGTTTATTGGCCCTAATCGCATATGTAATTTTATGTTCCTCATTAATTATTTTGAGGACTTAATTTTACAAGTTGATTTAATTGTTAGAAGTTATCTACATGTTAATATTTAATTAGGTACCTACTTAATTAAAAAAGTTACTTAATTATGAGCATATAATGGTAAAACTAGCAGCCAGAGTCCAGGCTTTACTTGAGAATATATTTAAGACTAATCCTGATAATGTGATTGCAGCACCACTTACCAACACAAAAAAAAACCCAATAACCACCTACAAATCTGGTTGTACATTGTTTTAAAATTTGAACTCAAACAATGTACTTAGTACTTTTACACAAACCAACATAAGATTTAACAATATGTAAATATTAAAAAAATATGTAACTAACATCTACTAGCAAGCATGTTCGTGTATCACTTTGGAATTATGACAGTCTGTGTGCAAAATTCAGACAAAAAATTATTATTCATTATCAATGAATTCTATGTATACTACTAGACAAGCAGCAAGCAGTTAAGAATTTAAAAAAAAAACATGAATTTGGGTGATCAAATACAGAAATTAAACTGATTTCAAGAATTTTAACACCTATCTTGAGAGAAATATCAGAACCTTTTTTAATGTCAGCATATGAGTGGACTCATGCCTGTCCAAATAATATCCCTTTGGTGTATTCAAGTGAACCAAAACACCAGGGAATCCCTTAAACAGGAGACTTTGTGCACTGTCAAAAACATATTTCCTATTCCAGAACACCAGCCTGACTTGGAATACAGATAATCCAGATTTCACACCATGCTTCCAAAAGACTGTTCTTGTTTGGGTTCCCTGTGTTTATCTATGGATGGCAGCCATCATAGAAGTATGCCAAATGATGGCCAGTAGAGAGGCCAACATACCACGAAGTAAACTGAATATTAGCAAACTTATTGTTACATTATTGTTGATAGTGCTACAAATAATAAACATTGGTCATATCATTTATGTATCCTCTAGAAAGCAGAATAAAATTTCTTATGCAGATTATTATGACCCAGTAATAAAGTTACTGACTTTTGTAAGTACAAATCTTTGTATCATGTTAAATTACTATAACTGATGGCTAGGGAGGCCTTTGTCCAGCTATGGACTATAATAGGCTATTTGATTGATCCCTCCCTATTGTAACAGATGTACCTACACCTTTTTTATAGCGCGGGCATCCCCTTGGGTAACCCCCCCACCCCCACCCCCCTTCACCGTCGAAGCCAGCGGGAGATGGTAATGTCGGACTTGGAATTGACTTAAACCGCACGCAGTCTTAGGTCATCGATTGCTGAAGATGACATTGCTTCTGGCATATCCCTCACACCCTGGCTAATCCAGGGCCTTTGAAAGCCCCCATCTTATCCCGAATCGCGCGTAGCGTGCGCCTCCACCTGGGCTGCTTCTGCTAGGGTGACAGGAGACACCACCTGTCACCCCCAGGCCCTCGCTTATGGAAGAATCTCCCGTACACCAGAATCGACATTAGTAACCTACGAACACACCAAATGATGACACTAGGTACCTACCTACCAAAGGTCTCGCTAGGTCTTGCTACCGAAGATCGTGCAAGTTGAAGGAGCAGAAACAAAAAAGGACTTACAGAACGTAATTTGTGCTAAATTATTACTCTTATTGCAACTAGGTACGATGTTTACTTTGTCGAATTTGAAATGTTTCTTTTTATCGTCTATTTGCTTTAAATGTTTGTTTTATTAAGTAGGTATTATCAGCAAACAGTTTGTCACGAAATATTCGAATACATAGTAAATTATTCCATTCCCATGAAGGAAATTTTGGCATTTTAGGGTTTCAATGAGTACCTATACTGCGATTAAAACATGGTCTAACTTATCAATGAATCATATGACACTTCGATAGGTTTATATTGTTCCATACACTAGAGACTTTCCACTGGCGTTATCACTGATACAAATACAATAGGTAGATATAGACAATACAATAGGTAGACAAGATGTAGATATAGACCCGACACTATACCGAGGATATCCCGGACGTCAGCCTGTACGAGATTAGAATGGCTCTCAAACAGCTAAAGAACAATAAGGCACCGGGTGATGATGGGATCACGGCTGAGCTTCTAAAAGCTGGTGGAACACCGATACTTAAAGCTCTTCAGAAGCTATTTGATTCCGTCATACTCGAGGGACGAACGCCTAAGGCATGGCACAGAAGTGTGGTGGTACTCTTCAAAAAAGGTGATAAAACCTTGTTGAAGAATTATAGACCCATCTCGCTTCTGAGCCATGTCTACAAGTTGTTTTCGAGAGTCATTACGAATCGTCTCGCTCGCAGGTTCGACGACTTCCAGCCTCCCGAACAAGCCGGTTTCCGAAAAGGCTTTAGCACCATAGACCACATACATACGCTGCGACAGATTATACAGAAGACCGAGGAGTATAATCAGCCACTCTGCTTGGCGTTTGTGGACTATGAGAAAGCCTTCGATTCGATCGAGACCTGGGCTGTGCTACAGTCTCTCCAACGGTGCCAAATTGACTATCGATATATCGAAGCGCTGAAGTGTTTGTACGAAAACGCCACCATGTCAGTCCGCCTCCAGGATCAAAGCTCAAAACCTATCCAGTTGCAGCGAGGGGTGAGACAGGGAGACGTTATATCTCCGAAACTGTTCACCGCCGGCCTGGAAGATGTTTTCAAGCTCCTGGACTGGAGAAGACTCGGCATCAATATCAACGGCGAGTACATCACTCACCTTCGATTCGCTGACGATATCGTAGTCATGGCTGAGACCTTGGAAGACCTAGGCACAATGCTCGAAGACCTCAGTAGAGCCTCCCAACAAGTGGGCCTCAAAATGAACATGGACAAGACGAAAATTATGTCAAATGTCCATGTCGCACCCACTTCTTCTTTAAAGGTTGGAGACTCTACACTCGAAGTTGTCGACGAATATGTTTACCTGGGACAGACAGTCCAGTTAGGCAGGTCCAACTTTGAGAAAGAGGTCAATCGTCGAATCCAACTCGGCTGGGCAGCGTTCGGGAAGCTTCGTAATATCTTCTCGTCCAAAATACCGCAGTGTCTCAAGACTAAAGTCTACGATCAGTGTGTGTTGCCAGCGATGACCTACGGAACTGAGACTTGGTCCCTTACTATGGGCCTCATAAGAAGGCTCAAGGTCACCCAAAGGGCGATGGAGCGTGCTATGCTCGGAGTTTCCCTGCGTGATCGAATCAGAAATGAGGAGATCCGCAGGAGAACTAAAGTAACCGACATAGCACACAGAATCGCCAAACTTAAGTGGCAGTGGGCGGGGCACATAGCTCGTAGAACAGATGGCCGTTGGGGCAAGAGAGTTCTCGAGTGGCGACCACGCGCCGGAAGACGCAGTGTAGGCAGGCCTCCCACACGGTGGACCGACGACCTGGTGAAGGTCGCGGGAAGGGCATGGATGCGGAAGGCGCAGGACCGGTCATTGTGGAAATCCTTGGGGGAGGCCTTTGTCCAGCAGTGGACGTCTTTCGGCTGAAATGATGAGGTAGATATCACTTCATCAAGGCCCGAAGGTCTAAATAGGTTTTTGTGCGAAAGTCTCGTGATGTTAACAACATCGATAAGTCAATAACATCACAGTGTTAGTGCTCGTTATGTCCAAAGTTCATACTTATAGAGCCGGCTCTCTTACTCTTTCTCTTGATTCGACTTAAACTGACTTTTCCGGGAGCCGAATCCCCAGAGATAAGTCTGCGCCAGAGCCTCGACCGTGAGTCTGAACGATTTGTGACATGAAATTGGTTTATGGTTATGAATATACCTAGTTGTACAATTGTTTAATGTCACTTCCATATTGATTAAAAGGTTTGTTTTAGGTGTTATCAGCAACGCTATTATCATACAACAGAAAATTTGGCATGCGGACTTCAGGAGTACTTTTCATATTCTGGCTACTCCTCATTGTGGCTGGAATACCTCAGTTGAGGACAGAGCTGATCAACTATAATGCCACGAACAACGAGTACGTCCGATATAATTTTGCAAGCTATATCGTGTACTATTTACTTATTACAGTTATGTTTATATTGAACTGTTTCGCGGATTTGCCGCCTAAAGTCACACCCTACATTTATGACGAGGTATCTATTGTTCTTATTAGGTATAGTTTTACAAAAGTCTAACTGAAACGTAATCTATCTTCTATCTTTAGCATTATTAAAAGAATTATATTTGCAATACACTCATTACAATATTTGTGACATGAATAATATTTATGTAGGCACCTATTTATGATGGCAAATGCATCACCGTCAACATTTTTACATACTACACGCTATCTAGACTCAAATTAAACACAGCTTAACTATTTTGTGTTATGGGTTCTAGAATGCAGATAAACATACAATGTATACCTAAGGGTAAACCCCCCACTGAAAGAGCAGTGGTCGGCGTCGGCCAGACTTTTGTACTATAAATGATCGGAAGCAGACGCGCGCGGCCCTTTATTCGCCTTCAAATGACTGTGATCTTTTTCTGCCGTGGATAAAACTCAAAATTGTTATATTTTATAAAAGTTTATTGTATAATAATTTGCTTCTAGACGCTCTGCTGCCGGCCACAGCGCTTCCAGTGGGGATAGACCTTCAGTGTTACGTAAATCTCTTAGTCATTTAGTTCTACTAAATTCTAGATCGGTACCTAATTATGTAGTGGATCCGTTCTATAATATTTATAAATAATGACTAAACATTTTGCAATCTCTGCATCCGAATCTAGTTGAACTCAACAGGGTGCTCAATAAAGCAGCCCGTTGACCTCTTAACATGTTACTAACCAGGTTTGACATTATTAGATATTATGTCAACAGAGACAATCCCCGGAAAATTCAGCAGGGTTCCTTAGCCGGCTGACGATTAGTTGGTTTGATCCAGTAGCTATAACGGGATACCGAAGAACGTTAACAGAAAACGACTTGTGGCCTTTGAACCCCCAACATGTATCCAAGGAGTCTGTTGCAAGGTTTGAAAAAATTTGGCATCGTGCTTTGAGGAATCGAGAATCGTAAGTACATACCTACCTATTGTAGTACTTTAGGTATACCTACCACGAAAATCGGCGTTTGTATCGCTTTCTTGTCTCAAACTCCATTAACCTTGGCATGGGTAGGGGCAATGGTGCCAACGCATGATGCGTCCCACACCAGAGTCCTACCAATTTTCCATGGCATTAATGACATACCATCCGGTCTCTTTTCGAAAATCCTACATGACGATTAATTTTTGTGCGGGAATCCCCACGGATATAATACAACCCCCGCTGGCAAGCGAGGGTGGTTATGTCGGACTTGACCACTAAGACCGCACGCTGCCCTTCTCGAGTCTCAATTACTAGGAGGGATTACCCGGGTGACAGGGCCATCTACGATTTTGGCCCTTCAGGTGTAGTTCAGTACGTGTCCGTCAGAATGGCTGGTTGCCTGCTCATTTAGCATCGAGACAGTGATAAAAAATTGCTACCATTTGCTACCTACAATTAAATAATTGCTTTCTCATTAATTTTGAAAATATAAAGAATAACAATGGCACCATTTGTTACCGGAACATTGAAAAAAAATTAAGTTTTTCTTGACTGACAAATACAATGCTTTTTTTTGAAATTTGGTCACGTAGGTATACCACTTCTAATTTCCTTAAATACTGGATCATTAGGTGACGGAAGGTTATCAGCACTCGTAAAACAGTTTTTAAACAATAGAAATATTTTTTTCTGATCTTCTAGTGACACTTCCTACCTCTATTATTGCAATAACGTAATATAAATGTAAACGGGAAGTTTAAATATTTGTCAACAAGAATACCGGGAAAAACATTAATCAATTACAATGAGCTTTTTATTTGTTCTGTGGCGACGATTCCCAACTATTCTGCCAACGACTTTGTCTTTATACTGATTGAAATAATGTGTGAAAGTACAAGTGTAACAAAACTTTCCCATACAAACGGTCGATTTTGAGAAGTGGCCAAAAGGTTTATAGTTTGTTGAAGTACAGTACAGTAAAAATGTGACGACTGTCGCCTCAAAGACAGATACCTAACAGATATAGAAGGAAAATTTATTCTTTAATTGTATTTTGTATATTTTGTCGACCGTCATACTTAATCTTTTTATTTGGTGCACATAAAGCTCTGCGCAAATGTTTTGAACCAATATTTAAGTTTTGTAATGATTAACTTGCTTTTAAGTAGGTAATAAAGTTCTGTAATAAATTAATAAGTGTTTGTAATTTTTTTTTGCTAACACTAGCAAACCACACGTGAGTTGCAAATAAATAATCATATCTTTTCAACTGATATAGTTATAAGGCTGAAATTGATAGGTGAGTAGGCAGCAATTAGGCAGCAATTATTGAAGCTAAAACAATAGCTCAACTCTGTTTAGTCCACTCAAACTAAGCGTTGACCAGCCATTCTGACGTCAGAATAGCTGGTGACATTGTTATTCCTTATATTTTCAAAATTAATGAGGTAGCAATTATTTAATTGTAGGTAGCAAATAGTAGCAACTAAGTAGCAATTTTTAATCACTGTCTCGATGCTAAATGAGGCAGGCAACCAGCCATTCTGACGAACACGTTCAGCACGGCGGTGTTGTAAAATTCATTAGGTATGATAAATTCGGCACTATGGAAGTAAAAGTAAAGGTTTAATGATGTTTTGAATTAACATAGGGTGAATGGAATAAGGGTCCATCGCGGTGTTATTTTAAGTATTTTAGTGTGAATTCGAGTTTTTCATGATGAATTGTAAATTGTGACTTTCGTGTTGATTCCAAATATCCCTACAATGTCTTCACCACATTACTGAGGCAGCAATTATCCCATCAATCGTCATCATTATCATCGACATCATGAACAATAATTCCAACTATGATAAAAATTGACATTTTGTATAATAATTTATAACTTAACTGTCGAACAGTTTAACTTTAATTGTAAGACGGTAGATGGTAGGTATGGTATGCACCTGAAATGCAAACATCTAAAATTTCTTTTCCTACAGGTAATTTGTCAGAATATGGGTGATATTCTGACAAATTGACTTGATGACAATGCAGCATGATCATAGCACTTTAGCCAGCAACGAAAGAAAAAATAAAAATAGTTATTTGTGCAACAAGTGAGCAAAATTGATTTTTGCAGCGAGTGCTGATTTTGACTCTCAAGTAAGCGAGGGATTCTAATGTAGAATCCTGAGCTTGTCGAGGGATTCAAAGGCACGAGATGCAAATAATTTTGCTCTCGGGAGGCACACATTACTTTCCACTTCAGCGGCGAGAACGCATAATAAGTATTACTTAGAAGATAACACAATGAACATGAACGGATAGAAATAACGTTTATATTTATTATAAATCAAAATAATGCTGAACATTTTGAAAGTTAAAGGTGTAATTATTGCAGTTATGCAAATTCTGCTAATTTTATACAATACGATAGTAACGCAGTCACCGAACAAGTCTTCGCACCCTTTGTAAGTCTCCTTTTATTGAAGATATGGTATGCTTTCAAATATTTCTCGCGAGACTTCTCAGGAAGGCAACTAAATTCCGCATAAGTAGCTTGCTATTTCAACTCTTCTGGTGTTAAAATCCTGACTTCGTCGCCAGTATCGCCCATCTTTTAGGATTATTTTAATATTTTTAATCTTATTCGATATGTACTTTAATTTCTATTCCCGTAATTTGTTAAGGTGCGTTCAGTGACAGCGTCTGTGATGTTTTATTTTTTAAATATTGAAAATGGAAATAATGTTATAAATGTACTTATACATCAAATAATAAATAATTGAAATAAATAACATTGTTATCCATTTACAAATACTTTCAGGTTTAGTTTATTTACGCGTTTCAGAACGAGTTTCCTTTGGGGACGAATTTCGAAATTCGATTTTCAAATTACTTGTGTTTGTCACTCGCTCTTTTTTAAGTACGGGAAAGAGACAGAGTGCAGAGTAGTTCGGAAGTTTTTCATCTTTTTTCGAAATCTATGATTGGAGTACCAATCATAGATTCCGGAAAAAGTTGAAAAACTTCATAAAAAAAAGTTACTTTGTCTCACGCGTTTTTAAGCAGCAAAGCTTACATTTTTGAGTTGCTGAAGTGAAAAATACTTTTCTCCTCTAGAGGATATAAACGACGTTGCCACTCAGATATCGAAGAGTAAAAATACTCTTTTCTCAAACATGCAATGAAATATTGACATTATGTTCCTCTTAATAGGCTGCGAAGTATGACGTTTCAGGCGCGGCTAGGACCAGAGGCCGTTAATGGAATTTCATACAAACTTGCAGGCCTAGGCCGGTAAAGTCCTCTTTTTTAATTTCGATTCCACATAAATTTGTGGCAAAGGCATCGACACTCTGCCACTATGCGTATTAAAAAAAAAAAACAATAAACGACTTGGTATGTACTTAGAGCAGTTTTATTTACATAAAAAATCCACATTAACATAACTAATAACACATTATCAATTGCTTTCTTAACTATACATATAAACATTGAAATATTAATATTTAATTTAGTTGCAATAAATTAACATTTATAACAATGACAAGTCACTATTCGTTCAGAAACGTGCCTTTATACTTTTTTTAGGTAACATGATAGTGAACATAAATGTAAATGTTTTCTGTTAAAATCAAGCTAAAATAGACGAAATAGTAATATACACGTGAGTTTTAGTTTTTCGGCCGGCAACCCCTTTATTCCCGGCCTCTGTTGTATTGTAATGTACTATTCCAAAATGGTGGGAGGAAAAAAAATTGTTATGCCAAGCTTGCATAATACTTGTTTTGATTTAAAATCCGCCTGTTCATCACGTCATTGATATCTATCTGAAAAGTAGACATGTACCTATAGCGTTTCAGTCACTCCCCTAGATTTTGTGAAAGGCAGTTATTAGTTGCATATCACTGTTAGTAATAAGATATCTATCGTTTAGTGTATTTAGCATTGAAGGAAATTTCTGTACCTAGATCTACACTGGAAAACAGCATTGCTTTCTTGCTGGCAGTAAGAAAGTGACATTAATTTCTTTTCTTTCGTTTCATTATATTTTTTCTTAGTTGCTATTGCAACCTACATGGTATTTAAAAACTGACTAGAATTTTTTGCTGAAATTTCAGAAAAACTACTTCGTCTTACTGCTCAAAATCTTCCAGAATAAAAAGTGAAAAAAATGAGACGAAACCGATCTCAGTGTTTCCATGTGTGTGCAAAGCTTTCGGTAGACCGTTCCTAGTCGGTATGGCGCTAAGACTCTTTAATGACCTACTTAATTTTGCGGCTCCAGAGTTATTGAGGTGAGTCCCAGTGGTGTAGTGTATGCGACTTTATGAATATATAAAGACGTGTTAAACAGTCAAAAAAAGAGATATTGTTGCATTTTTATTATAAAGTTGTATGAATAGGTGCAACCGTACCAAGTACGTCGAGAGTACCAAGGTGTTGTTTTATTATTTATGTTCATATTTTTCAGATTACTTATAGATTTTGTTGAGGGTGATGAGCCAACATGGAGAGGCTACCTCTATGCTGTGGGTATGTTTGTATTTTCTGCTGCACAGGCCCTGATAATTGGACAGTTCTTTGTAAAAACATATATCGTCGGTATGCAAATAAATTGTTCATTGAGTAATATGGTATATAAGAAAGCTTTAAGTTTATCCAATGAAGCTAGAAAGAAGTGTACAGTTGGAGAAATAATTAACTTGATGTCTACTGACGTTAGCAGGTACGTGAATATGATATGAATATCACGCATGATCTAGCTGTGAAATGAACTCCCCGCTGTGGTTTCCCCAAGCGACTACGATATGGGGTTCTTCAAGATGGGCATTAGAAGGTTTCTTCAGAGTCGGTAGCGCGAGTGTGATGCCTCTGGTGTTGCATACGCCCTCAGGATACGGTAACCACTTTCCATTAGGTGGGACGTGTGCTTGTCTGCCACCTAAAGGAGGATAGAAAGATTCTGCTCATATGCAGTGACGTATTGGTTTTAGTTTAATCTCAATTATAATCTCACTTTGGTCACATGACGATGGCATAAAGCATAAAACATCAAACATGACATATAGAGAGAAGAGAATATGCTTTACCATGAGGTACATATTATTCGCATTTATTTTCATATCATATATATTAATCAATTCAGCAATATCAATCTAAGCGCACGGTAGTGCGCAGGCCAAGTTCTAGCAACAGGCCGCGCGTATGCCGTGCACTATTTACACGCACCCTTTCGACTCACATTTGACCCCCCCGTAGCTCAGTGCCTATTGCAAGTACAGTGATAAAATTATACCTACGTAATCATAACCTAGTACCAAAGCAGTTCGCTAAATTTCATAGAAATAGCTTTAGTAGATCCTGCAATATGACCCTGTGAATATAGCTAATTTTGGCACTGACTGACTCACTTACTGACCGGTAATCAAAACCTTTAGGTCACTTCCAATTGTCCTAGCGTTATGAAATTTGGCACACAGGGTCGTGTGTTATATGTAGATTAACAAAAATTAAGAAATTTAAAAATTCGGTCAAGCGTGAGTTGGCTCAATCTAATATCGAATTTTTAAAAAAAAAAATTTATGAACCAGTGATACAATGAGAATACGGAGAGGAGGGGGAGGGGGTATAAAATATTGTCATGTATACACAATGCACACTGTATAGCTTTTTAAATTCTGCTTACCTAAAAAATTTGGCTTCTATTGTTAAAAATTGCTTTAGATACTACGATTTCTGAAAAAAAGTATTGAAATCCCACCAAACAGGTTTAGCCGTTAGGAACTTCGCCCCCCTTTTTAATAGGTATATTTTTGGTGGGATCAGAAAGTTTTGCCGAATACCATTTTGCACGCTTTTCAAGTCTCTGTTCGAAAAATAAATGTGCTAAATATATACCTACTAGTTTCGCTGTTACAGGTTCAGCGATTTGACATTCATACATTTGTTATGGTCTGCACCATTGCAAATCGCACTGGCATTGTACTTCTTATGGAATCAGTTAGGGCCGTCGGTACTGGCTGGTCTGGCAGTGATAGTGGTACTAATGCCGGTGAATGGAATCTTTACCAGCTTACAGGAGAAACTACAGATCAAACTGATGCATTATAAAGACGAAAGAATTAAGCTTATGAATGAAGTGCTTAATGGCATTAAAGTAAGACAAAATAGATGAGAAATTAAACTACCTTACGTTAGTATCCGTAATTATAACTCCGACATTGTTTTGTGCTTAGGTTCTTAAAATATACGCATGGGAACTAAGCTTTCAGGAGTACATACTTCAAATAAGAAATAAAGAGCTGAAAGTTTTGAAGAAGATAGCCTATTATAACTCAGTATCTGGCTTTATATGGTTCTGTACACCTTTTCTGGTAAGTTCATTTATTGATTTGGGTTACTCAGCATCTCCACATATCTAGATATTAGCAAAGGACGGAGACAGTGTACCAACTTTCCTTGGACTAGCTCTAATGTTGGAGATAGCTTGTGGTTTTAATCTGTTCGTCTTGAACATAATTTCGAAGGTAACGCTAGCAGATTTCTATACGGGAATAAAAGGAAGGAAATAAATTTAAATCATTGGATATGTTTTCAGGTATCACTGATGTCATTCACGTGTTTTGTACTGGTCAACGACAAAGAAGTTCTCGATTCAAAAAGAGCATTCGTAGCGCTGTCTCTTTTCCATATACTGCGTTTTCCAATGTCAATGTTGCCTAATGTCGTATCTAATGTTATACAGGTTGGTCACAAAAACGCACTTCTAAAATATTTTGATTTAGTCTTTCTGGTCAACTATAAAATTTAATTTTTACAGACTTATGTCAGCGTCAAGAGGTTGGATAATTTTTTGAATTCTGAGGAATTAGATACATTTATGATAGAGCACGTTCCTCACGAACGTAAGTAAGCCTAAGCCCCAATGTTTACCTACATATCGTTATATAATTAACCATCCTTTCAGTCAACAGACATACTATCAATAATACTGCCACCTATTAAATTTCATTTGCAGCTGATCAGATCGTGATAGAAGGTGGTCACTTTTCTTGGGGTGGTGAAGACACGGAGCTGGTACTGAAAAATTTGAACGTGCACATTCCGCGCGGCGCTCTGGTGGCCGTCGTGGGCGCCGTGGGCGCGGGCAAGAGCTCGCTGCTCGCCGCGCTGCTGGGCGAGATGGACAAACTGTCCGGCCGCGTTAATGTTAAGGGTATGTAAAGTATGCCATGAAAGTTCTATTAACTAGTTATTACCTGTGTAGGCCCGCGTGAATTGGGATCCGTTTCTACAACCTAGATTTGGTACTTAGACGACAGCACAGTGGTAGAGAGTTACGAGTCGGGCCCTGCATGGGTGAGTTCCGATCTGTCAGGCAAGCTACGGCTACGGCTTCGTATTCTTCCGAAGGTGCGACGGTACTTCATGCTGGAACAGCCGCTCATCCTCTACCAAGCGCAAGTTCGATCGTGCATGGAACACATGGAACACTGCTCGCACCTCTGTAATGGTTCAGCCAAACAGCAGTTTGAAGTACTTAAGACGATAGGGAAACCAGCCAAAAAGCTCATTAATACTAGTCGAGAATAGGCTTCAGAACCTAGAACATTGGCGAAAAGCATCCGCTAAAACAACAAGAGACATGCAATGTCTCTCGGTATTTTAGCGGATGCCTTTGGGGAGTGTGCACTGGAGTTACACAACCTAGTCCGTTCGTACTGATAAGGAATGTAATGCTATGCCCAAATCAGTGTTTTCGGATAGCTACAACTTGGATGTCTTCAAGACTAGTCATTAGAGACTAGACTCTACAGTGATTAGGCTATTTCTAAGCTAGCGTGCTACACCGTCGACCGCATTGTCACTTACCCACAGGTGAGATAGTGGTCAAAGGCGAACCTATCAATTATAAAAAAAAAGTATTCCTTTAAATTTCTGTGAGCCTAGCATTTCATACAAAAAGTACCAGCCGTACCATTTAATTTATAAGTTAAGATTTTATGGACTTCCTTTCATTTAATTTACCATGTTTGTTAGACAGATTTTATCCTTATGATTGACACTATCGAGTGATGCCAAAAAATTCAGGATGGCACTTTTTGGGATGGTAGTCAGTTCGATGGGTGTATCCCATCTGCCCCGGTGACTTGGCCCGGTGCCGGGCCACATGGGAAAAAAAAGTTTTAACTGGCCCGTTGATATGTCTAGCGGGCCAGATGACACAAATCAAGTGCCATCGTCCCCGGTAAGGAGAAAATAGAGGATACGCCACGTAATTTGTGAAATAGTAACAACTTGCATCTATGAAAGGGATTGAACTTACGCCACGGGAATAATATTTGTGTCTTCTTCACCAATAGCACAATGTATAGGTACTGTAGAGCACTGTAAGTATATTTCATGTTGAGATTTATGACACAAGTTGATATTGCGTCATACACAATAAAAACTGATTTTTGTATACTAAGCAGTTTGATTTATAAGTTCAATCCCTTTCATAGATGCAAGTTGTTAGTATTTCACAAATTACGTGGCTTATCCACTATTTTCCCCTTACCGGGGACGATAGCACTTGATTTGTGTCATCTGGCCCGCTAAACATATCAACGGGCCAGTTAAAACTTTTTTTTCCCATGTGGCCCGGCACCGGGCCAAGTCACCGGGGCAGATGGGATACACCCAGTTCGATTACCGGGTGTGGCAAGCGCGTTTTCAAAAATCTTTGAATGCAGTTTTGTTTCTTTTTAAAAATAAAGGTATGTTTCCTTTGAGTGAAATTCGCTCTCTCCAGTATTTAGAGTCCTTCCCCTCTAGGTAAGGTCAAAATCTTCCACTTACTTAAGGTTATACTTGCATTGATTTTAGGCAGATAGTGTTATAGGACGCATTTAAGTAACGCAAAGCTTAGCATTGCACGACGAAGTTCATCTTCTTTATCTAATACTTTCAGGTAATACGTCATATGTGGCTCAGCAAGCCTGGATACAAAACGCCACGGTACAAAATAATATTTTATTTGCGATGCCATTTAATACAATTAAGTATAATCGAATTATCGACGCATGTGCACTAAAGACTGATTTAGCGATCCTTCCCGGCGGCGATCAGACCGAGATTGGTGAGAAAGGTAAGCCTCGAATTGTACAGTTTCTTCAGATGGATAAACAAGGTACTAGTAGTTAAATGTTTGTCAGGCATCAACCTGTCGGGCGGCCAGAAGCAGCGCGTGGCGCTGGCGCGCGCCGTGTACTGCGACGCTGACAACTACTTCCTGGACGATCCGCTCAGCGCCGTCGACTCGCACGTTGGGAAACACATTTTCAAGCAGGTAGCATATCTAGTATTCGAACCAAAGTTAATGGCAGCTCGGTAGTTCATACGAATGCGGGTTCAGGCCAATGGCGTTTCAGGAAAGCGCGAAGCGAAGAGTCAAATGCCGATTGGCTTGAATCCGCACTCCTACGAACTTCCGAGATGCCATTAATTGGTTCGAGGTATACTATCTAGTATTTTTTTTATACCACTGAGGTGGCAGACAAGGACTAGGCCCTCCTAATGAAAAGTGGTTACCTTGGACGTGTGCAACATCAGAGGAATCACTCGTGCTGCCGACCCGGTAAACGCAGGGAATTTCTGGAAGATAAAGCAGGAATAGCTTTTGGTCTTCCTACTGACAGCACAAAAACTCTCCAGAGTGTTTTGGCTACTCTACTCACCGCTGGGAACACAAAACAAAGTTATTATGGCCTCGGTATTCTATAGGGCGGAGGTATATTCGATATCAAAACAAACTCCTGCCGTTCGAAGAGTTTTCGATAAGTAATCTAAATATGGCGATGAATTATATACGTTCAGAAAACTCGTTAAGAAGAACACAAGGCATCTACTATCGAAACAAGTTTGATAGCCATCTGTTTTTTCTTAGTTCTTTTTTTCATTGACATTTTGTAAATTCCGTTGAAAAGGTCTAAATTTGAATTTGAATCTACAAATATGGCTCTAGAAAACCATAGTATTATTGTGTACCAACAGGTTATAGGTCCAAATGGTTTACTAAAGAATAAAACGCGTGTATGGGTGACCCACAACATCTCGTACCTGGCACAAACAGACTTAGTGCTGGTACTGCGCGACGGAGAGGTGTCGGAATGTGGCACTTATCGACAGCTTCTTGAAAAGAAAGGCGCTTTTGCTGATTTCTTGTTGCATCATTTAAGCGTAGCTGAAGAAACAGCATCGGCTGAAGGTAAGACTGAATCTCTCCTTTTTCTCCTTTATTCGATTTGAATTAAATATTTACACTATGAAGCTATTTGCCGACCACATCGTTATACTATAATGCGTAAATCAAAAAAGCCGCCCTTTGTACTGCTCTTATGTTATTGATTTCTGTATCTGTCATGAATGTTGTAATCGGCATACAATAAAGTGTGTTATAAATAAATAAATAAATAATGCCCGCATATTGTCCGTGCGTAATGTGTAAATAGTTGTAGATCTTTTGATTTCTTACAACTTTACCATTGATCTTTTTTCTGTAGAACTTATTATTTTGGCGGAAATAAAAAGAAAACTTTTTTACCCTTAAAGCCTCACCCCCAAACTCGGATCGCCCGTAATTTATTTCGTCTTTCATTCTTATCATATTCTCTGCCTTTTCTTATAGGTTTCATTCTACTATAATTTTCTTTCACTTTTTATTACTTTCGATGGCTTCTGCCCTGCCCCTCTAGACAAGTGGCAATTCGTTGGCCGGCGTTTGATGGAATAGAATGACGAATATATGGGATTTGACGTTTATGACATGCGTTAACGACTGTCAAATGTGTGAAATCCCATACATTCGTCATTCTATTCCATCAAACGCCGCGCCGGCCAACGAATTGCCACTTGTCTAGAGGGGCTGGTCTAATAAGGTATCCACCAAAATCGGTAGCAAGCCGTTTCATAATAACATGTGTAGGTATCGTTAATGCCTAGACGTCTTGGTAGTGCTATCAGGTATAAAAAATAAACAATAAGTATGACTATTAAAAGATTAATTTTAATACAACTAGCAATAATAGTCTTAGGGGTATAATTTAGACGGTCACCAGAAATATTTACCTACCTAAGCACCAAATAAAATAAATAACTCCAAATAAAATAAAATTGACTTTATAAAAAGTAAATCATAGGTCCTAAAGTAAATCATATTATGATCCAAAATAAATAAACAAATATTAGAATAATTGCACGCATTGTACAAATATTCATTTTGATTCTCAAAATAGATAACTGGTCACCAAATAATGTCTTACACAAAGATTAATATTGCTACCACATTTACGATGTCCGACGAAGTTTTGGCAAGGCCAAGTACTATTGAAGCTCCTTTGCTTAATAAGTTGAAGTTTAATGTACATAAAAAACATTTTTTTAAATCACCCAGAAATAGGATCCCCACGAAGCGGGGCACCGAAGACCTATCTTAGCGCTTAGGTGGTTATCAGTTACTAGTTATGTTTAATATCTACTAAGGTTACTATTACCTATAACTACGATAGAACTTAGAAAGAATAAAACAAAGATAGTTGAATAGTAAAATAGGTGCATTTGCAGGCGCTTAAACACAAGCCATTAACAAGTGGCCTATGTTTGGGAACCCCAGTATATTATTTGGTATTTAAAAAATGTTCTAGCGATCGTTAGCATTTTTAGCCTAGCAAAAACTACCAAATTAAACCTTGTCAAATAAAATATTGGTAACACGTATTTAGTGACAATATATAATATTTAGTATGAGGTGAATTGAATTTTAAAGGCGTCCATATATTTTTATGGCAATCAATAATAGGAAAAACTGCATTTATTTGATAATATTTTAGGAAACGCAATTTGGTGACAATGGTGACCAGTGACCATCTATCCATTTTGGTAAACGTTTCGAATTTTATTGGTAGTAAAATAGGTACATTTTTGGGCGGGGTTTAAACACAAGCTTTGCCATAATATTGAATGAGGAATAAGAATAGAAGCAAAAACCTTTAAAGGAACGAAAAACTGAAGGAGAATATTGGACGTAGTAACGTATGGCGTGGTTGTCACGCGACGATGCTGTCCGGTGACGGAACAGTGTAGTGGGCATAGTCTTATACTTTTCAACACCAAGAATATTTTTTGCCTGACGCACTCCGGTCTCGGTCATAATTTGAAACGGTGCAGTGGGCAGAGTCCTTTACAAACAAGAGTGACAGTTTTGTTATTTGTGTTTAATTCATATCATAATAAAAATGGATTGTAGAGGTTGCTCGTGATCATAAACTAAACTGCAAGTCTTATGATCTGCATGTCACTCCAGGCTATTCAATGTTTTATTGAAACAATATCTTTATCCTCGGCTGGATTGCCGCTGAGACTGTGGACAAATAAATATTTAGTTTTATAGCGTGTGATGCCACGTTTGCGAGGCGTCTCCCAGAGCGGACCAATAGAGGTCGGCCCCCGGCTCGCTTGATAGCGGACTGAGCCGCAGGCCAACGTATTCTGGCGTCTGCGCACAGCGCGAAATGTAGCGTTCTGCGCCGCGTCCCTTAGGTCGGCACGCGCCAAGTTGCGAGCCGCGCTGCGCGCGGGCAGTGAGCCACGAGCCGCGAATGTAACCACATGATTGTAATTTGTAAATGTATAAAGTGTACCCGTTTGTTAAGATAAACTCTAAATCGAACATTTGTGTTAGTTCATTAACAGACCCGCTATATTCTGGCTGCCCAACGTTAGAGGGTTTCGAATGTTCGGTGGTTCGTTCTCGTGTAGTTTTCATACCTACTTAAAGTGATTGTGATATTCGTTAGTAACTAGTTATCCAAAATGCCTCCGCGTCGGAATCGAGGTAGGCACTCATTGGGGTCATCGGACGATGCCGATCCTGCTAACGAGATATCGTTGAATCAGGAAACCCTGACGACAATGTTGACCACTTTGCAACAGACTCAAAACGAGTTCTGTCAGCAACTGCTTCGCGAGGTGCGGTCTTCAACTCCATCGCAGGCCGACGCCACGGCCGCCGCCGTCGCCGCTGCTGCTACGTTCGCCTCGATAAATGGGAACTTCGCGCAGTGTACGGCTCGTTACAGCGGCAGTAAGGAAGAGCATCTGGAAAGCTTCATCGATTGTATCGAAAGTTACAAGTCATGTGTACACATCACCGACGAGAACGCGCTTCGTGGTTTATCGTTGTTGCTCACAAAGAATGCAGCAATCTGGTGGCAAGGAGTAAAAAGTCAAGTAAGATCTTGGGCTGATGCGCTCGACAAACTGAGAAATGCGTTTGGCGAGCGACGCCCGCCTTTTGTTATTTACCAAGAGCTATTCTCTCTAATCCAGGGCGAGGAGACTACAGAGTTGTTTGTCTCGAAGGCCAGAGCGCTGTTGGCAAAGTTGCCCCCAGAAGATTTAAGCGAGCGAGTCCAAATAGATATGGTGTTTGTCGAAGATATAAGCCGCCTGTTATACTTCGACTGGCTGCAAAGTAACGCAGCGCTTAAATATGACTTATTTCTAAACAATGTCCTACATTAACTAAAATGTTTTGGTTCACTCACCGAACTGTCCATGCACACCACTTCACTGCAGAACCCCTGTAGAACCCTCTCAGGCTTGTCTGTATTGTGTGGTTGTGTAACTGATTGGTGTAATGCTTTTGTCAGTAATGACTTGCCTGCTGACGATGAGGGGCTCCACAGCCCGATCACGCCGCTGAACCCTTTCGAAGGCGCCGCCAGCGATCTTCAGCATGCACCACACACGTGGTCACTGTTATCACGTCCCGAGACGTATTTTCACCCGAAACCAGTTGATATCCGCTACACCACGCGGATGGTACATATATTTATAATTTCCAAATTATTCCCACAAGTATTTAATTAAAATAAGAAATATAATCTCCCCAGATAAAGAAACCTTGTTCGACCCCGCGAAAAATATCCAAGTGAGTGACATAGATGACACTAAATGACACTCAACTGTCATTCAACTGTCACCGAAACTTATAACTAACCTGTTTGGAACCTAGTCCTTTTGGATCAAACAGTCACCCGCCCGAACAGGTCCCAACCTGTTCCTTCAGACCACTGGTAAACGAGACAGTGTTGCTACTGCTCGCTTGAGAACTGACTCCCCAACCTTGACTTCTGCGGACCGCGGGGTCCCATCCTTCCCGGGGAACAAGTTAACGATGCGCCCCCGGCGCCATCGCAGTGGCGGTAGGTTAACATCCTTAACCAGCACTAAGTCTCCAACACGAGGAGGGGTAGTCTTGTCAGTCCACTTAAGGCGCTGCTGCAACAGATGGAGGTACTCGAGCGACCACCGCTTCCAAAAATCTTGCGACATCTGTTGTAACATTTGATACCTGCTCAACCTATGGAGCTTCACCCCCGCGAATGGGTATTCAGGCAGCGCGTTAAGTGGCCTCCCTATCAGAAAATGACCCGGAGTCAACACTTCCAAGTCATTCGGATCTGAACTAATCTTACACAATGGTCGTGAATTAAGAACTGCCTCTATTTTACAGAATACAGTGACGAGTTCTTCAAATGTTAACACGGTTTGCCCTATCACGCGTAACAAATGGACCTTAGCAGACTTGACTGCAGCCTCGAAAATCCCACCCCAGTGGGGACATCCCGGGGGACTGAAGGTCCACTCGATGCCCCGACGGGAGAAGGCCGTTCCGATGTCATCCCTATTTACATCGAGAAATTCCCTAATTTCCTTAAGTTGACGCTCCGCACCAACGAAGTTGGTCCCATTGTCGGACCGGACCAGAGACGGAAGACCCCTCCGGGAAACAAACCGGTCTAAACAAGCAATGAATGCTTCCGTCGTAAGGTCAGCGACTACCTCAAAATGAACGGCCTTGGTGGACAGACAGACAAACACGCAAAGATACGCCTTGAACACCTTCGCATTCCGAAGGCGTGAATTCCGAATCATAAACGGCCCAGCGAAGTCCGTGCCCACTCCCATAAATGGTCTAGCCTCCATCACCCGATCGGGAGGCAGATCCCCCATTTGAGGCTGCATCATGGATGCCCTCGTCCTGTAACATGGTAGGCATCGAAACACGACGCTCCGAATAATACGTCGCCCAGATAGTATCCAATACTCACGCTGTAGCGTGGCCATCAGCGCGTTGCATCCTGCATGCGCATTCTTCACATGGCGGTCCATAACCAATAATTCCACTAAGGGCCCTCCCTTAGGGAGTAAAAGTGGATGGCGTGCCCCATACGGCAGGTCCGCATTCCGCAGACGTCCCCCGACTCGCAGCAAGCCCTGGCAGTCAATGAAGGGGGTGAGGTGCGCTAGAGCACCCTTCAGCCTAGCACGACCCGTCATCATGGTCGTCATTTCCTTCCCGAAATGCTGTGCCTGTACTGCCTTAACCAGGCAGGTTAACGCGCCCTGGCGTTCGGCAGGAGACAGTACGGACGCCGTCGTCCGCTGTGACCTGGGAGCTCGACAATTTTGAGCGAACCTCCGTATCCACGCAGTCACATTGATCAGCTTGTCCAGTGAGCTGTACCTACCCAGGAGGAACTCCGCGTTCAACTCCGGCTCACTGGTCGTGACGTGGACGTAAGTCCGGTTTTCCGGCTGGGCTGTCGCCACTACTGGATTGAGTGGCCACTCCGAGGCCCCTCGGGTCAACCACCTTGGTCCCCACCATAACGGGTGGTCCACGACTTCGTGGGCCTTGCATCCCCGTGATGCACAATCCGCCGGATTCATTTCACCCGGTACATGCCTCCATGTGAGAGTAACCTCAGAATCCCGTATCTGAGATACTCGGTTCGCCACGGAGGTCTCGAGGGTGTGAACTGACGCCCGAAGCCAGCATAACACAATCTGGCTGTCAGTCCAAGCATACACCGTCTCACAGAGATCCATCGTCCCACGCAGAACCGATGTCGTATGGACCAGCAGTCGTGTTAGGAGGACTGCTCCCGACAACTCCAATTTTGGAATGGTCATCTTAGACCGCAGTGGCGCGACCTTGCTTTTGGCTACCACTAGCCGCACGTCTGCCTCCCCGGAAGACGATACCGTACGCAAGTACACTGCCGCTGCATAGCCCTTCTCGGAAGCATCGCAAAACCCATGGAGCGTTGCTCTGCATTTCCCTGCAGGAAGCAACTTCCGAGGCATGGCAACCCGATTGATCGCGGGCAGTGCCGAGAAAAGGTCCAGGCAGTCCCTCAGCAGATCCCCCTGGATAGGCTCGTCCCAGCCCAGCTGTGCCGCCCACAGCTTCTGCATGAGGTACTTCATGGAGAAGATGACTGGTGTGATCCATCCGTTTGGATCAAAAGTCCGTGCGACCGTAGATAGTACCGTCCGTTTGGTCCAGACCTTGGGAGTCTCCAACTCCACCTGATAGGTGAACACGTCCTGGACGGGTCGGTACTGTACCCCTAAGACCGACAGTAAATCTGGATTGCCCGAATCCTCAAATAGGTGTGGGTCTTGCTGGAACTCGTCTGGCAACCCCGCCAATAGTTCCGGTGAGTTGGAAACCCACTTCCTCAACTCATACCCACCCCTTCCCAATAGCTCTATGAGCTCATCCCGTAGGGCTAGAGCTTCATCGACGCTGTCTGCCCCAGAGCAGGCGTCGTCGACATAAAGATCCTGTTCCAGGATCGTTGCTGCCCGTGGGAAATGTAAACGTTCCCGTTCCGCCAACTCCCGTAGTGTGCGGATGGCTATGTACGGACTTGACCTCAAGCCGTAGGTATTCGTGTTCAGCTCGTAAACCTTCACTGGCTCTTCTGGACTCTCGCGCCACAAGATCAGCTGATACCTCCTGTCCTCCGGGTGTATCACTGTCTGACGGAACATCATCTTGATGTCAGCCACAAACACCACCTGGTGTCTCCTGAAGCCAGTGAGGATATCCGAAATGTCCCGATTGAGCTTCGGACCCGAGTGAAGACATTGGTTAAGTGAAGCCCCGTTCGACGTGGGTGCCGATCCATCGAACACCACACGTATCTTTCCCGATGGAGTCTTCAGGACAGCATGGTGGGGAAGGAAGCAATGGTCTTCCGTTCTCCAGTCCACCCCGGACCCCGACATGTGTCCCAAAGACTCGTACTCACGCATGAACTCAATGTACTTCTGTCGAAGTACCGGATCGCGTCGCATCCGACGCTCCATTGAGATCAATCGAGTCTCAGCTGCATGGTGAGATCTCCCCAACGGCGGCCTATTAGCCCTAAAAGGCAGCCGCGTCACGAACCGACCAGAGCGGAGGCGCCCAGTATTGTTCTGGTAGAACAACTCGCACTCCCTCTCATCCGGGTCCTCCCGCCGAGCCATCGGCGGTTCTTCGGTTTCCCAGAACTTCTGCATGACCTTGGCTAAGGCAGAGTTCGCCATGACACCTTGACACTCCTTCGGACCTTCCACCGGCAGGACCGGTCCCATGAGTGCGAAACCAAACTTGGTGTCGATTGCTACCAGCCCCCCTGGCTGTAGCACCCGTTTCCCTGTCAGCAACAGCTGTCCCAGGACATCCGTACCAAACAGGATGTCCACCCGACCTGGGGTATCGAAGGCAGGATCCGCCAGCCTTAGGCCCGTGGTCATAGCCCTTACCGAAGGGCTCAGCCTGGTCAGTGGATGATGGCCCATCACCTGGTCCATGACCAAGGCCACAGTCTTCATGCCCCATGAAGCACCACACGAAGACGAGTTCCCAAAGGTGAACTCTGTTGCCCCAACCCGATCCGTCACCGGGTTGTTCCCTATCCCATATAGGGTGTGTGGAAAATGTTGTATGTTATGGCCCAACCGTTTCGCAAGTCCGCTCGAAATAATGCAGCCCTGGGCTCCCGAGTCCAGTAGTGCGCGGACGCGTATCATGTTGCCCTGCCAGTCCCAAACACAGACCGAAGCTGTGGGCAACAGCACTGTCTCTGGGTTGGTGGCAACAGGTGGTTGGGCCGACCCGTCCTAGCGTTGGCCCCCCTGGGTCCAATCCCCATGGTGGGCCTGGCGAGCAGGGTCCGTATAGGCCAACGGGTCCCACTGCTGCTGGTATGGCGCGCGCTGACCCGGATGTCTCCCGTACCTCGTCTCATAAGTTGCCCCCGGCGGTAGACGAGGCGATGGGGTGAAGGGCAACACCCTAGGAAACTCCAATAGAGGGGGAGAGAGTCGAGCCGACCCGGAGTGCCGAGGTTGCGGTGGCGCTTCCGTCACCGACGGGCGACACCCGCCCGTGCCCCCATGCCCCCACTCTTGGGTCAGCAGACTGTCCTCATGCTGCGCGTTACATGGTCCCCCTGGACCCCCCGAACCCCCGAAGGGGTTACTACCAGTCCCCCTGGTTGAAACCTTCGAGGGGGGGGAGGGCGGTTGTGACGAACTCGGAACCCCCGACGCCGTCCACCCGCCCGTGCCCCGCGGCACCCCTCTCTGCGCGTGCCCCACGTGCCCGCGACCCCCACGGTACCCGAGGTCAGACTGGGCTTGGCCCCCCCGGGCAGCCCCCCCCTGACCACGGTCAGTCCTGGTGCCCCCACGTTCACCCCGAACACCCTTGGCACCCCTGCCCGAGTCCGACCCTGGACCCCCCTGAGTCCGCCCCTGGCCGGTGCACAGCAGTTCGTGATGGTCGCCGGAGCAATCCCGGCAACGGACTGGCTGTGGGCAGTGCGTTGAGAAATGGGGCCCCAAGCAAAAGAAGCACCAACCCTGCTTCCATGCTGCCCGCCTGCGTTCGTCCTTGTCCCTGGAGGCAAAGTCCCGACATTCCCCCACGGTATGTCGAGGGCTCTCGCAGTAGGCACAACCCCGTGCCGACCCTGACACGTGGGCTACCGTGAGTCTGGCCCGGTCACGCCGACGCGTCGCGTTCCCGTCGCTGTTCCGCGCGGGTGACGCGTGTGAGGAGGAAGCCGCTGGACCCGTGCCAAGCGCTTCGGCCCTCGTGCATTCCGCCTCCAGGAAGTGCTGCAATGCAGTAAAGGTAGGCAGTTCCCGGCTCCCACCGACCTGCATTTCAAACCGGGTGTGGACATCTACCGGCAGGCGGGAAATGGTCCAATAGACCAACATATAGGACCAGTGGTCCACCGGCAGGCCCAGATTGCCCAAAGCCCTTACGGCCGCGGTGAGAGGGTTGAGCAGCTGCCCTCGCAGCTGTGCCACTCTTGCCACCTGTGGCAAAGCAAATAGGCGGCCCAATTGAGCGTCCACCAACCGACGCCGGTTCTGGTACCGGTCGTGGAGTAGCGCCCTCGCTGTCTCATATGAGGCCTCCGTGACCGGGAGGTGGGCCAGCAGATCTCTCGGCTCCCCCCGGAGCGAAGATACCAACTGGGCCATTTTATATGCCCCTGGTAGGTCCGTACGCAGGTGCACCAAACTGTCGAACAAGTTGATGTAGTGGGACCATTGGGTGAGGTCCCCGTTGAACGTGGGCAGTTCAATGTTTGGGAGCCGTGACACAACCCCCTGGTTTGGCCCCTGTATACCCCCACTGCCCCCAGCCCTCTGGTGTTTGAGTTCCTCAGCCCGCTGCTGCACTGCATCGCCCAACTCCGAACACTGATTGACATCTGCCTCAATGCCCTGTAGCAACTTTTCATCGGTCGACGACTCCCTTAACTGACCATAAAGGTCAAACACCACCTCCAGACGCTCCTTGACTTCCGTGGCCCTCAGGAGCAGGGCGTCCCGTCTGTCCTGCCTATCCACCAAGGCTCCCGCGGTTGCAAACCACCGCAACTGTGCAGACAACTTGGTGCGAGGCGTCGACATAGTGAACACAATACAACACTATTAAGAAATATTATTACTACAAGCAATTCAATAGATATCCTGATACCTACTCACTAACCGAGCCTACTCACTAATACAACACTGTATACAATTGAAGTCAAATTGTGAAACCCAACACAATGTGCAAACAACAGGTATAGCGTTCGGAACCTACTTATACACTTAAAGTTAAATATTAAACTAATGTTGTACCATGACAACAATTACATATGTATCCCCAACACAAATAGGATCGAATACAAGTAGGTTGGTACCCAATAAACTTAAATTAACAACTAAATCTTAAATTTACAATAAAATATGCAGTATAAAATATGCACATCCAAGTACCCACTTTTAAAAAAAGTAAATTATTTTTACATAAATCTTATTTTATTACTGCATAAACTTATTTGTATGCAGTGGAAGACTTATTATGGGTTCTATAATATAAATAACCACGCTCTGCTACCAGAAAATGTCGAAGATATAAGCCGCCTGTTATACTTCGACTGGCTGCAAAGTAACGCAGCGCTTAAATATGACTTATTTCTAAACAATGTCCTACATTAACTAAAATGTTTTGGTTCACTCACCGAACTGTCCATGCACACCACTTCACTGCAGAACCCCTGTAGAACCCTCTCAGGCTTGTCTGTATTGTGTGGTTGTGTAACTGATTGGTGTAATGCTTTTGTCAGTAATGACTTGCCTGCTGACGATGAGGGGCTCCACAGCCCGATCACGCCGCTGAACCCTTTCGAAGGCGCCGCCAGCGATCTTCAGCATGCACCACACACGTGGTCACTGTTATCACGTCCCGAGACGTATTTTCACCCGAAACCAGTTGATATCCGCTACACCACGCGGATGGTACATATATTTATAATTTCCAAATTATTCCCACAAGTATTTAATTAAAATAAGAAATATAATCTCCCCAGATAAAGAAACCTTGTTCGACCCCGCGAAAAATATCCAAGTGAGTGACATAGATGACACTAAATGACACTCAACTGTCATTCAACTGTCACCGAAACTTATAACTAACCTGTTTGGAACCTAGTCCTTTTGGATCAAACAGTGTTCGGACTTTTAGATCGCCGCATACGAAAAAGGTTAAAAAGAGAAAATATCGATACGTTCGATACTTTACTAAAGAATTGTCAGAGTATCGAGGATTCACGCAAGGACAATCACGATCTAGCTACAACGAGAGTTTCACGCGATCGTCATAGTCTTTCGGCAGCGAACGTTTCTCCGATTCGAACGAGGTCGCGCCCGAATGGCGGTGCTGCGCCGCGCGTCGTTGGCGACAGCGCTCCGACGACGTCGCCTGCGCCTGACTCATCCGGTCACGCAGAAGGTAAACCTCGACGTCTCTTCTGCATTTACTGTCGTCGTAGTGGACACACTAAAGACAGTTGTGAAAAGTTAAAGAAAAGTGATAAGAGTGATAAGAGCGTAGTAGATAAAACCGTCGAAAAAGTGATCGATAAATTTAAATGTTACGGCTGCGGCGCCCCGAACGTTATTAGGTCTAAGTGCCCAAATTGTAACCCTAAGTCCGATCCGGCGGGGGTATCGTTTTATGCGGTTGATATAGTGCCCAATCACGTCGACAACGCCGTTAGCCCGCGTAAACGCGTGCCGAGTGGCGTCGACTCGTCGAGACCTGCTTCCCCCGGAGGTGCTGTGCGCGCTCGCGAGCGGCCGCGAGGCGGTCATACAACGACGAGCAAGGCGGACGTGGTAGGAACAAGCTTCACACCGAACGTTAACCCTCCGCTTGCGGAGGCATATTGTAGAGGTAACCCTACGAATGCAGTGGGGGATTTTAATTGTGTAGAATCATTTTGTACTGAGTTTAACAATGATGCTCAAAGTTCTTGTACTGAATTTAACAATGATGCTCAAAGTTTTTGTATGGTGTCTGACAATGATGTTCAAAGTTTTTATACTGTGTCTAATAATGATGTTCAAAGTTTTTGTACTATGGCCAACGATGTTCAAACTTTATGTTGTAACGCTAGTAAAACCGTTTCATGTGAAGCCGTCAAAATTTCACGCCGGCCCATTTTAAATGTCAATGTTCTTGGCAAAAGTGGTATTGCTCTTGTTGACCCGGCGGCCAAGACCAGCGTTGCCGGTCACACGTTATACGCTCTCCTGCAAAGTAGGGGACACCCATTACAGTCGGCAACAAGGCTTGTTAGGTTAGCCGACGGTGTCAGTAGGGAAATGTGTATACTTACTACAGAGGTTGAGGTGACACTAAAGCACAAAGTTAAAAAAGTTAGCTTCGTGATATTTCCGGAAGCGGATAGCAATGAGTCCCTTTTAGGTATTGATTTTTTGAAAAATTTTGATATTAACATTGATTTCGGCAAAGATTTTTGGCATTTCGGAGAAAGCTGTAACCAAAAGTATAGGTTAAACTACGAAAGCGTGTCACCCCCAACTCTGTGTGTTGCGTCTTTAGAGGCACTTAGGGAGGACGAAGGTACTTCACTCAGCGCGCAACAACGCGAGTTGCTTGACCGGTTGCTCGCCGAGGTTAGTGACCTGTTCGAGCCAGGGGGAGAGCCAACTTCTTTTGCGGAACACAGAATTGACACGGGCGACCATCCGCCTATCGCGGTTCCGCCTTACCGTGTCACCCCTGCCAAGAAGGAAGCGATGCGAGCGGAATTGGAGAAGATGCTGGCGGACGACATAATAGAAGAGTGCGAGTCCCCATGGGCGTCTCCGGCTCTCTTAGTCCCCAAGGCCAACGGTAAGTTTCGTTTTTGTGTAGATTACCGTAAGCTTAATGCTGTCACTAAAACGGATGTCTACCCAATGCCCTTGATCGACGAGCTTGTCCAGTCGACGAAAAGGAACTGCTTTATGAGTACACTGGATATGCGCAGTGGGTTTTGGCAGGTGCCTGTCAGACCTGAGGACCGGGATAAGACAGCCTTTGTGTCACCGAATGGTACGTATCGTTTCAAACGGATGGCGTTTGGTCTTAAAAACGGACCTTCTACGTTCCAGCGACTCATAGACAGGCTCCGCTCGGGCTCGTCCCTCCAGAACGTGACCTTGCTCGCGTATCAGGACGATTTGCTCGTCATCTCAGAAGGTTTCAGTCGGCATATCGCCGACCTTCGTGCCGTGTTTGAAAGGCTACGGATGTTTGGCCTTCGAGCTAATCGCGAGAAGTGTGTCTTTGCACGTGAGAAGGTAAAGTACCTAGGTCACGTCATTTCACAGGATGGTATTTCGCCAGATGATGACAAAGTTCGTGCAGTCTTAGACATGAAGGCGCCTTCGACGTTGCGTCACTTGCGGACATTCTTGCAGACCGCTTCTTGGTTTCGAAAATTTATTCCCAGTTTCTCCGCGGTAGCTGAACCTTTGACTCGCCTGCTAAAAAAGAACCAGGTATGGATGTGGGGTGCGGAACAGATGAAAGCCTTCGAAGACCTGAAAAAGAGTATGACTTCGGCTCCCATCCTTATCCAAGCTGATTACCGGAAGCCATTCATCTTGAGAACCGACTCTAGCAACTACGCTCTCGGTGCTGTATTGTTGCAGGGTGAGGGTAAGGACGAACGCCCCATCGAGTACGCCAGCCGCTTACTCAATTCAGCCGAAAGAAATTACAGCACCGTGGAACGCGAGGGTTCTCTATTTTTATTCCTAAAATTTTATGTCATAATTTAACATTGCATAATGTTACTTGTCATAACATTATTTACGCATAATACTCGTTTGCCATAACTTTTTAAGCATAATTTTTTTACTCCTATTTACTATAAGCATAATATTTAATAAGCATAATATACCAAAGCATAAGTTTACTTAAGCATAACCACGCATAACCATAACTATTCCGAACAAATCACTACAAAATTTTTATTAACAATATTACACTATTTTATACATTGCTCTTGTCAAACTTGTAGGCGCATCAAAGTTCATTTAACCTAATGTTCTTTTGAAGTAGGAGCCCCGCGCAGCGGGGCTCCGTCGACCAATTAGTGGTCGACGGAGCCCCGCTGCGCGGGGCTCCTACTTCTAGGTGGTTTATAAAAAAATAACCACGAAGGCCTAATGCGGGAGCTTCGCTACGCTCCGCTCCCGCATTAGCCTTCTAACCTAACCTATCCGAGTCGGGGTGCCCTAAAGTCCAGATTGCATCCAGATCCTTGCCAGCTTGCTAGCACCATGTTAGCAGGCGTTTATCATTATACCAAATAAGTATTAGACAAATAAACAATATGCTTTACAACTTTATGCGTATCAATGTTATGAATAAAAACATTAGGATATACAATATTTATGCTTAATAACACAGTATGCTAAAAACCAATTATGGCAGACTATTATTATGACAAAGAAAATTATGCCTAATTTGTTATGGAAATTTAAATTAGGACAAAAACTATTATGACAAAAGATGGAATCCCGAACGCGAGGCTCTTGCGGTCGTGTGGGCCGTAGAACGTTACCGAGGGTATATTGAAGGCCACCCTGTCTTGGTAGGTAGCGACCATCAGCCTTTAAAATGGCTTCTTACCTTGAAGTCTCCTTCAGGAAGGTTAGTTCGATGAGCCTTAAAACTGCAGGCCTTTAACATCCGCTTTGAGTACACTCCGGGTAGAGCTAATGTAGTCGCCGACACGCTCAGCCGCCCCCCCTGTGAAGAGGTGAGTAAAAATCAGTGTGGTGTCTGTTCGGTTGTCATAGACTTACCTGCTCGGAGCCCTACAGACTTACGAAGTGCTCAGCTTGATGACCCGGACCTGGAAAAGATAGTTACAGAATTAGAGAATACATCCGATGCTGCAGCTGTTGGAGCAAAGCGTTGGTCCGAAAGAGGGTACTTTATGCAGCAAGGCGTGTTGTTTAGGTACAATCCCGATGTCGATAGCGAAGAGCCACAGCTGGTAGTTCCTGTTTCTCTCCATCTTGACATCATAAAGGAGTGCCATGATTCTCCGTTGGCAGGGCACCAAGGTATTGAGAGGACCTTTCAGAAGATCTCGCAACGTTTTTTCTTCCCGGGTATGCGTCGTATTATCGCCGAATACATAAAAAGTTGTGTGTCTTGTCAGCGATACAAAGCGTCTAACGAGAAGCCGGCCGGTCTTCTTCAAACTCCGGTCCTAAGTCAACGCAACGAAGTAGTTGCCATCGATTTGTTTGGTCCTTTGCCGGAAGGTGTAAAAGGAGAGCGCTGGATCTTCTTAGTGGAGGACACCGCTACACGTTGGGTAGAGCTTTACGCGTTAAAAGAAGCTACTTCCGAGGTTTGCGCGCGTACTCTTGTAGAAGAGTACTTCCTCAGGTACGGTTTCCCTCGCAGGATAGTCTCGGACAATGGGGTCCAGTTTGTTGGGGCCGTCATGCAGCAGTGTATGTATATTCTGGGAATCAACCAGAGCCTCCTTCCGCTGTACCACCCCGAAGCGAATCCTGCTGAGCGCAAGAACAGGGACCTCAAAACTCAGCTTGGTCAATTGGCAGGAAACGACCACACGTCCTGGCCAACAAAGCTGGGTGTAATCCGGTTTGCCATGAATAGTGCCGTGTGTCAAGCGACAAGTGCTACTCCAGCATACCTTATGTTTGCGCGTCAAATGAGGTCACCTATAGAGGTTAGTACTGATCTGAGAGCTGTCCTTGATAAGGAGAATTTCGTTCCACAGATTACGCCGTACATTCGCACCTTTATTAGTGCCCTGTCAGCCGTAAGGGATCGCGTCGAAGCCCAACAGGACAGGCGTAAGGAACATGCTGACAAGTCTCGTCAGCCAGGTGATGTATTCGACGTCGGGGATAGTGTCCTCATTACGTCACACGTTCTTAGCAATGCCGCAAAGAACGTCTCGGCCAAGTTTGTTCCAAAAAGAGATGGTCCCTACTTGGTCGTTAAAAAGGTCAGTCCTACAACTTACCTGGTCGCTAATTCTAACTCGCCTAGTGAGGTACTGGGCAAGTACCACTCCTCTCAGCTCGTGCGTTTTAATAGTAGAGATGAAGTACTTCCTTCTCCCGTAGTGCCTAAACGAAGTAGAAGACGGCCATGTAAACGTGATCAGGGTTCTGTGCGAGTCCATGAACGAGGTCGTTCTCATGAACTCGAGGGGGAGTCTATAGCGTGTGATGCCACGTTTGCGAGGCGTCTCCCAGAGCGGACCAATAGAGGTCGGCCCCCGGCTCGCTTGATAGCGGACTGAGCCGCAGGCCAACGTATTCTGGCGTCTGCGCACAGCGCGAAATGTAGCGTTCTGCGCCGCGTCCCTTAGGTCGGCACGCGCCAAGTTGCGAGCCGCGCTGCGCGCGGGCAGTGAGCCACGAGCCGCGAATGTAACCACATGATTGTAATTTGTAAATGTATAAAGTGTACCCGTTTGTTAAGAATAAACTCTAAATCGAACATTTGTGTTAGTTCATTAACAGACCCGCTATAGTTTTGAATTTAGAAAAGGTAATACCAGACGTACCTACTTAATTTCTCAAATTCTATGGTCACTGTTTTTTTTTTTACTTTAAAATTTACTTTACTATTTCTATAAATAATAAGTTTTTTCCAGATCTCAAAGATATCAAACACGATTTAGAATGGAAACTCGGCTCAGAATTCCAGCGCAAAATGCAGTTGGCTCGATCTTTGTCTTCCGGTGGTCGTTCTGCTATATCTGAAACGGCGGATACTGGTAAGAACAGTACAATGTTACGTACGGATTTTTTATTTTCACGTTTATTTTGTGTGATATGTATATGAACACCAAATACTTTCTTAATATTTTTCTGCACAAAATATGTGGCCATTGTGTAGGGTACTAAAAGTCTCTAGGGTACTGTAAGAATTTAAAGCTTTCTTCAAAACATGTTCAAGTTTAAAATTTGATCAGTGTTATATAAAATTATAACTAGTGTTATTAATCTGTATAAGGTGTGCCAAAATTAACTTTCGGAACTTTGGGGAGGTTGATCAGATCGGTGACTGCCCGAAAAAAATAAAAAACGATATGTTAATTTTTCACTAATTATTTTCTGAATTATTTAATATTACTTACGCTCATCTTTGAATGCTTACACTGAGAACCAGTGAGACGTATTTCGGAATTCGGGGCCTCTCGAGTCATGATACGCGCGCGTCGGCTTATGAAACTTGGGCTTATCTAGAAACAGTGTCGGCACATTTTAAATGCAATGAAATTTGCTATTAACCCGACTGCTGTCTAAAAGATTCGAAATATCGATACCATCTTCTGTCAAACACAGAAGACGGTATCCATAAATTTTACTTTCGGTTTGATTGGCAATAGGGTAGTAGACCCTGCTGTCAAACATGTTTCGATCTTTTAGATATCAATAGGGTATTTAATTGCAATTTGATATTTGCCCAACACTGCCTAGGAAACACCTAGCGGTCATTGACTTTCAAAAGTCAGCTGCTTACTGCAACTCATATGCTGGACATATCGATGTGGTGCGGTTATTCCTTATATTCTGAATTTTTTTACCAACTTTGTGTTATATCTTAAATTTTTCAATACTAAGTAAGTAATCAAATAATCGCACAAAGTTCAGAGAGTTAATTTTGTTACACTTTATATATTAATACGTGAAGAAAGAATGTTGGATCCCTTTTACGAAAATTACGGGCACGTAGAAATTTGGCATATTGATAGTTTATACGGAAGAGAAGTATGCATAACCTTTATGTTTTTTTTAATTATGCAATAACATACATTATTTTTATTTAACCTTTACGCACATTAAATTGTAAGGAGGTTTTATCTCAATATATGTGTATTGATAAATTAATATGTGACTTTGTACCTCTTTTTACCAAACCTTTGTTTATTGGTAGTCTGAGGTCAACTTTTACTCACGTGTTCATACATTTTTTAGGCGTAGGGAATCACGCACAGTACCATACCTATTCCAAATGTTCATAGCTGACGGATAAATTAAGAGATATAATAACTTAGTACCTAACTTTTTATATTTTTGGGATATTATTTTCATTTAATTTAAAAAATACGCATATTAACATTGTTGTTTTGGTGAAATCTTAGATTATAGAAGTTGATGACAATAGACCTTTTATAATGCTCAAACTTATAATTTTTAATTAACTATGATCGAATTTCGACCACTGGGCGACCACTAGTTAACTTAATAATATAATTCATGTTTCATAAGCTGACTATGACGAAAAATCGAGCAAAGAACAACAAGAGAAAAATGAAGGGAAAAATAAATTTGAGCAACTTGTTGAGACCGAAAAGGCAGAGACCGGTAGTGTAAGTACTATTATCCTACGTTCTTCCTATTTATTCTACTCCCTACTAATATTAAAATGTAAAAAATTTTGGAAATGTTTGAATTTTTGTAGGTTTGGATGTTTGTTATTAAATCACGCTCCACCGGCTGAACTGAACAGATCTGGCTGAAATTTGGTTCAGTGTTTCTCGACTATCACATAAGCAATTTATGCTCGGAATAGATATTGAAATAGATTACTTACAAGTTACAACATAACGGGATAGAAAGTCCACGTGGCAGTAGCTGCGCGCATCAGCTAGTAAATTATGATTACTGTTGTAAATCAAATGTTCATTATGACGGAAGATATGCTTGAAAAATTATTCTGGAGATAAAAAAAAAAGAAAATAGCGATTATTCTGTTCAATTTTATCGTGCCCTCGACTTTCCAATTGCTTTATATACTATAAGCACTAGGTATATGATTTTTGTTACTAATCACGGCAATTTATTTTGAGAATTGTTCCTGTCGGTCACAAGAACAGCAGAACTTGAGAACAGGACCTATAGTGTGACTGCTAGTGCTGTAGCTCGCTCGCTCTAAGCTATTGCTCTTCCCTTCTTTCTCTTTCTTTACAGCGTCTATAATATCACCAAAATATTCACAAATCCAAATATAACTTTCTGAGAAACGCTAACTCATATTTAAGTAAATGTATATTAATAATTTGCGATACTTTGTAGGTGAAATGGCCAGTTTATAAGCATTACTTATCCAATATTGGAATATACGCATCGGTGGGAACTGTACTTGTATACTTCCTGATGCACTCCTTACAAATCGGTGCGAACTTTTGGCTTGCGGCTTGGTCTAACGACAAAAATATGGTATGTAATAATCGAATCTATGTTTCTACAAAAAAATGTTTATATAAAAGAATAGGTTCTTCATTGCACCAAGCGTGAAATATATTCGAATTCGTAACGTAAATGTATCGAGAAAACAGAGTATTACAATTGGCTGGCTTTCTACAAACACACACATACACAAGTCACAGTGGGCAGGGGACCAATCGCAATGCTTCGTTCTCTCGATACGTTTAAAGTTACGAATTCAAATATCTTTCGTGAATTATATCTGCTCACATTCATGCCAAATTATGTTATCATATCCTCAGCTTGTGAATGGTACGGTGAACACTCAATTACGAGACATGTACCTTGGAGTCTACGGTGGCATCGGTCTAGTTCAAGGTGCCTACTATTCATTTTGATTAAGATCTAGATTGTAATCGCGATTATTTCTTCAGGCCTATTGACATAAATCTTAGCTCATTTGCCTACTTTTAGCTTCATTTGCAATATATATCCACCAGTAGGTACAGCTTATCAGTATGTAACTCCAACAGTATTTGTAACTCATTTCAGCGATCGCATCACTGTTCTCCGACTTGCTACCATTCTTAGCCTGTTGGAAGGCAGCAAAAATCCTCCATGAAATATTGTTGAAAAATATTCTTAGAGCGCCATTGCATTTTTTCGAAGTGACACCTGTTGGAAGAATCCTCTCTAGGTTTTCAAAAGATGTGGATACTGCGGATACGGCTCTAGCTTGGCAAATTGCTATGGCACTCAATTTTTTTTCCGAGGTAAGCTTACTTGTAACAGTATGATATATTAGCAACGAATCACATATTTCATTCACTCACAACTTCTCATCACTACTCATTAAGACCTTAGACGTGGCCAAATGAATCGCCGACAAGCTCATGGTTACTCGTGGTCTGTCAAATCTCACTCTGACTCACTTATGTGTCTGACAAATTTACCTACATTATTCCAATGTTTTAAAATACACGGGTCAATAGCATGCATATAGATAAATACAGTCACTTCTAATGAAACAGTTTCTTAATCATCTGTCTGTCTCTGTCAACTCAGCTGAACTTAATTTATGCACTCCATGACTTGCGCGTACAATCAGCCAATATTTTGTTCTGTCAACAGGTAATAGGAACCATATTCATAATTAGTTATACGACACCAATGTTCATGACTGTGATAGTGCCAATCGGAGTACTTTACTACGCTATACAACGATTCTACGTGCCAACGTTTCGACAGCTCACGAGGATTAAATCTGTAGCTCGCTCGCCGATTTTTACACATTTTAACGAAAGTATTTTGGGTGCCTCCAGTATTCGTGCTTTTGGTGTTATGGATAGGTTAGTATCAGATGTAGTGGATAAGTACAAAGTTGTGGTCGCTGGTCTAGAAATAGTGATTTGCCTCATCCATCGTTCAAGGTGTACTTTGAACTGAGGGGTGAGCACGTTTGCTGTAGTATAATAATATTAACTCGGCCCTACTAAAAATCATTCCAGATTCCATAAAAAAATACTACCATCTACGACTTACACCTGAAACTTCGATATATTTTACAGTTAAACTTTAATTTCAGATTTATAAGAGAATCTCAGAAGAAAAATGATCACTACCAGTCTTTTGCCTACCTAGTTGCCGTTGCCGATAGGTGGATTGGAGTTCGACTACAGCTAGTCGGCAGTCTTATTATTTTCTTCGCTGCATTATTTGCTGTAATCGGTCGAGAGAGTATAAGTCCAAGTCTTGCAGGCCTATCCATCAGCTATACATTAAAGGTAAGTACCTACTATTCTTCCCTAAATTGTATGGCTTTAGCTTTTTCAACAGTTTTCATAGTTATATTGGTTTTCAGACTACCCAAACCTTGCGATGGCTAGTTAAAACAGCATCATCAATTGAAAGTGATATTGTAGCAGTAGAACGCTTGAAGGAATACGCTGAAACGGAGCAAGTAAGGGAAAGCTACATCAAACCCAGTAATGCTTTTCTCGCATAGTAACGATTAACAATATATACCTACAGGAAGCTGAGTGGGTAAAACCAACTGGTCCTCGGCCTTCGTGGCCGGAGACGGGCGCTGTCAAATTTGAAGGATTAACTATGACGTATCGAAGTGGAGCGGAGCCGGCGCTGCGTGACGTCAGTTGCACCATAGCTCCGGGAGACAAGCTCGGTATCGTCGGCCGCACCGGCGCCGGCAAGTCCACGCTCACGCTCGGGCTGTTCCGGTACGCACGGGACTGTGTGAAATTAAGGTTTCAAGTACGCGCGCTCACTCCTCTGATATCACTGGGATTCTCTCTCGCAGGATCGTGGAGGCGACTAGCGGCCGTATCTTGATTGATGGACTGGACATTGGCAAGATGGGACTGCACCAGCTACGCTCGCGTATAACCATAATCCCGCAGGACCCAGTGCTGTTCTCAGGCTCATTACGAATGAATCTGGATCCATTTGAAACGTATTCTGATAACGATATCTGGCGAGCGCTGGAGCACGCTCATCTGAAACCTTTAGTGTTGGGTAAGTAATGAGGGTATTGTAAGACGAAGTAGGCACTCAGTAACATTTTTAATATACCTACTTAGTTTGTGTTTTAAAACCGCTTTCTGTGTAACTCCTAGAAGATGAAAATTGAAAATCAAAAGATTTATAATTTACTTTGGCAATCAGCACAACTCGTGTCCAGCTACAGGTAAATTAGCTTGGAGACGTGAAAATGTGTATCCACTGCATTGTAATCTATGGAACTGTATGAGGCAGACAAGCCAGTTCCAAACATTACAAGCAGTGAATGCCGGTTTTCACTTCAGTGAAGACGTGTATGAATTAGGTGTTCTCCGGCCATAAATGTTTTATTCTAATAATTCATCAACCCCAGGCATATCACAATCATCCCCATCCTCGCTTTCATCAGATAAATTATTTAAATTAATTATGATTCGTTCTGATATTGTGTCTAAAGCTGCGTCTCTACCCTGATATTTGTTTTCCTCCTCAATAGCATGCAGACAAACTTTTCTCCATTCCTCTACAGTTATGGCGTTCATTTTTTCTTCAGCTAATGACATTATAACCTTCATATTCATTGCGATATTCTTTTTTGCGACATATGTTTTCACTATCCCCCATATATTTTCTATAGCACAGTATGACCGTGCTGTCGTAATATTTCGTCTATCTTGTACTCTACAAATCTCGCCTTGTTTTGCCGAATCAGTTCATATAATTGAGGCTTAAGCAACGTGGATGAATGCTCAATGTTTCGAAATGTCAGCCAGTCAATCATTTGCTGTTTTCTAGAATTACTATTCGGTGCAGGATTTTGTATTGAGTTATGATATGGTGCGTTGTCAATGTTGGGTATTAATTGAGTTTGAATCCACCTTGAATAGTTGTCATAGTTCATATTGTCGTGGTAATCTCCACTTTTTTGGTTGGCTTTAAACATAAGCAATGCATTTGGTATAAAGCCATCCATACCACCGGCATGAACAATGATTAAGCGGTAGCCTTTAGATATATGTTGCTTCAAATCTGAAGTGCTTCCATCTGACCAAGATTTCGAGAGGGTATGTGATGTATGTATATATGTTTCGTCGGTGTAAATAATTGGTCGGCGTTGTTCACGATATTCAGCAATTTTCATCAAATAATTAATTCACAAATATCTAATTTCGTGTTTTTCCATAAGAAGTTTCCGGTTATCTTCTGTTTGCTTCCAATTAAAACCTAATGACATGACGTGTTTTCGTAACGTGCTGACACAACCTTTATAATCGATATCTTCTTTCAATTTTGCGTGCAAAGTTTTCAAAGTGGGAACTTCTTTATTTGTGATGTGGAAGTCATGAATTGTTCTTCTGATAACTTACTGATCAAAGTTATCGATTGCTATTGTAGGCTTACGATTCGGTTTCTTTTTAGGAGATTTAAATGTTACTTCCTGATCTGAAGGACGATATTTGCTTTCTGATACTACCTTTCTGACGGATGCTATTGAAATTCCTGTTGATTTAGCAACTAATTGAGTGGGGGTCATAATACTGCTCGGGTTGTTATTACACTCATTTTCGAAATATTTGTACAAACAGTACAAAACTTCTTTAGTTTGAGAAGTCAAAGGCTTGCCTCGACCATGTTTTAACACTGGAGCCATTTTGAATTAACAATATAAAGTTACAACACTTACACACAAATTAAACACTTCAACAAATATTATAACAATAATAACAAACAATAACAACAATCAACAAATACAAAATTTAACAATTAAACTACGTAATAATTATAATTTTTGAATGAAATGTGTGCTTTATGTTCTAACGGTACCAAGCGACTGACGCCGGACTGCACGTGGCACCTGCGGACAGCGTAAACTCGTTTTAATCTGGTTTTGTGCGTGTGCTTTCCACTATCAAGTGACGATTTATTTATTTGTTTTGTTTCGTAATTATTATGGTCAAAACTTTTTACCTATAGCTAAATTACTATCATCTAAAGAACGACACGATATTTTATTGTTTCACAGTAGTCGCCTTGTCGTTTGCCCAAGGACGTAAAATTGAATGTTTTTTTTTTTTTTATAAAGTCAAAACCTTTTTCTTTAAAATAAAAACTTGTTTTTATTGAAAACAAAAATCAGAGTGTTGCTAGGGATAAGTATAAAACTAAATAGTAATGTTAGGATATCGAAACATTTTTGTATAGGCCAGAACGATATACAGTGGTGGTCACATAATTAAAGACACCATTTACGTTGAACACATACATCAAAATAAATGATGTTTAGATACCCAAGATAGGAATAAATTCCATTCTTATTATTATTTTACATAAATTGATGCCGTATTTTTAAAATGAGAATACTATAAAAGGTAAATAAGCTATATTTTAGTCTTTATTCCTTTTTCAAATGCAACACAAACTTTTTCGATGCATTTGCCGCTGGCCATTTAATTAAAGACAGTACGTATTTCGTGTTCTAAATTTAATATAAAAATAAAAGGAGCATTAATTTTTTTCCATTTTGCCGCGAATTATTGTGAGACGCTAAAACTAGCTCAGTTTAAAGCTTGCTTTAAGTTTTATTGTAAAATTTAAATTGAAATATACTCGTAGTATGGGAAATAGCAAAAGTTGCGATCCTTCTACAAGAAAGATAATTCTCAATTTTCATGACAACGGTTGGTCGTACAGGAAAATTGCAGATCAATTGCGATGCTCTAAAGATATGGTTATGAACGCTATTTGGCATTTTAATAAGTTTAATACTACGGATAAAGTGCCTAGGAAACCTAGACCGAGAAAAACAACCCCGCAAGAAGACTCAAGAATAGCATTGTTGGCTAAAAAATACGTTCCAGAGGCTCAGAAGTTATTCGCTTAGAAGTATTTGGTGCAGAGGGGTCTAGAGGAGTGTCTGCAAGAACGGTTATAAGGCGATTATGTAAGACAGACTTATTTGGAATAGTTTCTCGTAAGGTCCCACTTTTGAAGAAAGAAAATATCAGAGCAAGATTATAATTTGCCAAAAAATATGCACACTAGACAGAACGACAGTGGAAAAATGTGCATTTTTCCGACGAAACTAAAATTAATATGGTTAATTCTAATGGAAAAGTTTACGTGAGACATCCTTCAAAAAAAAGAAATTAATACAAAATAACAAAGAAAATAGTCAAACATGGAGGCGGTAATATGAAAGTTTGGGATGTTTTTCTGGTTACGGTGTGGGACCTATAAAAAAAATAGAAGGTAACATGGATTCATTTCAATATAAGAATATTTTAGAAGAAACCATGTTACCTTATGCCGAGGATAATTTGCCAGTGATATGGACTTTCCAACATGACAACGATCCAAAACACACTTCAGCTGTGGTCAAAGAATTCCTAAGGAGCGAATCAGTTACAGTTTTAGATTGGCCATCGTACAGTCCTGACATTAACCCAATCGAAAACTGGTGCTCCTATGTGAAGAAAATAGTGGCAAAAAACGTACAAGTAATGTGCATCAACTTTACTCGGTATTTAAGGAGGCATGGGAGCAGATTTCGATTGAAACCTGCAATAATTAGATCGCTTCAATGCCTACGCGGTGTTAGGCTGTCATTACTGCTAAAGGACATGCAACAAAATATTAATAACATAGTTTTATGTTCTTATTATACATCTAAAACTAATTAAAGTCAAGTTCATCTTAATATTCACAATATTTATTATTTTATGGTTACTTCATTTGTGTGTCTTTAATTAATTGGCCAAGTCTTTGTATTAGTCCCTACTATCTACAATAAAGTTCAACTTAATAAATTTTAAAGACGACATCCTTGTTCCGTTTATTTCATTTTAACATTTCACGATAACCGTTGGAATAATTTAATTAAAATTGCAAGCTCCTATTGCATTATAATAAAATAATATAGGATGGGTAAACTTTGAAATATTAATATCCTCTAAGTGTCTTTAATTATGTGTCCACCACTGTAGTGGAAACGCGCTCTAAGATCTGAGTAATATAAACACCACTACATATGCAAAAATTTCTCGAGACTAATTTCACTGTAGTATATTACCAAAGACGGAAATGGACCTTTTTTCGGAAATTCTTTTGGGTCGGTACCGGTGGAGGCAGTTATGTCGCACTCGAACCGATTAAAAACACAGGTCGCTTCGGGTCTTCATACCAGCTGTACCTGGTTTCCGAAGTGAAGGCCCCGGATGCAATCCGGAATGTACGTCTTTATGATGATTATGATTTCTAGATAGCGCTGTGCTGTGAGAACTTCGATTGTTCATTGATTGTATTATTGACAGGCTTGGAAGCAGGCTTGCTCCACGAGGTGTCGGAGGGCGGCGAGAACCTGTCGGTGGGGCAGCGCCAGCTCGTGTGCCTGGCGCGCGCGCTGCTGCGCAAGACGCCGCTGCTCGTGCTGGACGAGGCCACCGCCGCCGTCGACCTGCACACCGACGAGCTCATACAGGTGCGCGTATAACTACAGCTCGTGTGCCTGGCGCGCGCGCTGCTGCGCAAGACGCCGCTGCTCGTGCTGGACGAGGCCACCGCCGCCGTCGACCTGCACACCGACGAGCTCATACAGGTGCGCGTATAACTACAGCTCGTGTGCCTGGCGCGCGCGCTGCTGCGCAAGACGCCGCTGCTCGTGCTGGACGAGGCCACCGCCGCCGTCGACCTGCACACCGACGAGCTCATACAGGTGCGCGTATAACTACAGCTCGTGTGCCTGGCGCGCGCGCTGCTGCGCAAGACGCCGCTGCTCGTGCTGGACGAGGCCACCGCCGCCGTCGACCTGCACACCGACGAGCTCATACAGGTGCGCGTATAACTACAGCTCGTGTGCCTGGCGCGCGCGCTGCTGCGCAAGACGCCGCTGCTCGTGCTGGACGAGGCCACCGCCGCCGTCGACCTGCACACCGACGAGCTCATACAGGTGCGCGTATAACTACAGCTCGTGTGCCTGGCGCGCGCGCTGCTGCGCAAGACGCCGCTGCTCGTGCTGGACGAGGCCACCGCCGCCGTCGACCTGCACACCGACGAGCTCATACAGGTGCGCGTATAACTACAGCTCGTGTGCCTGGCGCGCGCGCTGCTGCGCAAGACGCCGCTGCTCGTGCTGGACGAGGCCACCGCCGCCGTCGACCTGCACACCGACGAGCTCATACAGGTGCGCGTATAACTACAGCTCGTGTGCCTGGCGCGCGCGCTGCTGCGCAAGACGCCGCTGCTCGTGCTGGACGAGGCCACCGCCGCCGTCGACCTGCACACCGACGAGCTCATACAGGTGCGCGTATAACTACAGCTCGTGTGCCTGGCGCGCGCGCTGCTGCGCAAGACGCCGCTGCTCGTGCTGGACGAGGCCACCGCCGCCGTCGACCTGCACACCGACGAGCTCATACAGGTGCGCGTATAACTACAGCTCGTGTGCCTGGCGCGCGCGCTGCTGCGCAAGACGCCGCTGCTCGTGCTGGACGAGGCCACCGCCGCCGTCGACCTGCACACCGACGAGCTCATACAGGTGCGCGTATAACTACAGCTCGTGTGCCTGGCGCGCGCGCTGCTGCGCAAGACGCCGCTGCTCGTGCTGGACGAGGCCACCGCCGCCGTCGACCTGCACACCGACGAGCTCATACAGGTGCGCGTATAACTACAGCTCGTGTGCCTGGCGCGCGCGCTGCTGCGCAAGACGCCGCTGCTCGTGCTGGACGAGGCCACCGCCGCCGTCGACCTGCACACCGACGAGCTCATACAGGTGCGCGTATAACTACAGCTCGTGTGCCTGGCGCGCGCGCTGCTGCGCAAGACGCCGCTGCTCGTGCTGGACGAGGCCACCGCCGCCGTCGACCTGCACACCGACGAGCTCATACAGGTGCGCGTATAACTACAGCTCGTGTGCCTGGCGCGCGCGCTGCTGCGCAAGACGCCGCTGCTCGTGCTGGACGAGGCCACCGCCGCCGTCGACCTGCACACCGACGAGCTCATACAGGTGCGCGTATAACTACAGCTCGTGTGCCTGGCGCGCGCGCTGCTGCGCAAGACGCCGCTGCTCGTGCTGGACGAGGCCACCGCCGCCGTCGACCTGCACACCGACGAGCTCATACAGGTGCGCGTATAACTACAGCTCGTGTGCCTGGCGCGCGCGCTGCTGCGCAAGACGCCGCTGCTCGTGCTGGACGAGGCCACCGCCGCCGTCGACCTGCACACCGACGAGCTCATACAGGTGCGCGTATAACTACAGCTCGTGTGCCTGGCGCGCGCGCTGCTGCGCAAGACGCCGCTGCTCGTGCTGGACGAGGCCACCGCCGCCGTCGACCTGCACACCGACGAGCTCATACAGGTGCGCGTATAACTACAGCTCGTGTGCCTGGCGCGCGCGCTGCTGCGCAAGACGCCGCTGCTCGTGCTGGACGAGGCCACCGCCGCCGTCGACCTGCACACCGACGAGCTCATACAGGTGCGCGTATAACTACAGCTCGTGTGCCTGGCGCGCGCGGCCGAACTAACCGTAGCATTGCGTGTTGCAGAAAACCATACGGGCGGAGTTCGCGGCGTGCACCGTCATAACCATCGCCCATCGGCTCAACACCATCATGGACTCCACTAAGGTCATGGTGCTGGACAAGGGCCGGCTCGTCGAGTACGCGCCTCCGCAAGAGTTGCTACAGGATAAAAACTCTATCTTTTATAATCTAGTAAAAAATGCAGGTTTAGTAAGCTAACGTACATTCCTCATAATTATGTAAATAAAATATGTATTAGATAATTATTTTAGAAATAATTTAGTTAGCTTTATTTTTGATATTAATGTATGAATTTTGCCTGTCGTAGTAACGCAAGCGTCGATCGTATTCGAAATGCATTGGGAATCGTAATAAAATAATTATTTGCAGGGATAATAAATTTATGAAATATCATGATAGAATATAATTTTGCTGTTTCTATTTTATTTAATAAACGGAACTTTTGTTATTAATGTCTTTTATATCAATTACAGATTTCCAGAATGTAATTCTAGTAATTTAATGACATTTTAAAGCAATTACTGTGCTAACTTTTCTATAGATTGCGATCGAAAAATACGAACATGTAGGTACGGTATGGTATCACAAGCTGGTGTCCTCTACTCCACGACTAGGCGCAGTTTTTGCGTGAGGCGAGGCTTTAACTCGTGACCAGTTCCTTACATCTAAATCTGTATTTCAAGTCCCGCCTGAGCATTCACTTTTTCCAATCTAAATCGATCTGTAATGCTACGAAAATTGGTTGCTCCACCCGCGTGGTATGTACCGCTGTACGCTGATTCCGTACCGATAGTCCATTTTTACATTTCCTCCCCTTCATTTCAATAGTCACCTGGCTCCATTCTCACAAACATTTCATCGTTATTGGACATAATTATTATTTCTTATATTAAATTATATTGGTTAATTTTCAAATAATGCATGAGAATTTGTTGGATTTCTTTACATTGCTTTGCTCCCTTGAAGTAGTAGCGTGAAGACACTAAGCCAATAAACTTCCTCGATAATCAGACTATTCAAGACAAAAATATTTTTTTAATTTGAACCTTTATAATCGGTCTTCAGCTTTATATTATTAGTATAGACTAGCCGACCAACCTATGCTTCGCCCGTGGCAAATTTTCAATTCGAACTGGTTCCTTAGCATAGAGACTAGAGTAGAAGGAGGACAATCTCATATGGGAGAAGAGTTGAAAAAGTGTCTAGCTGTATGCGCTCAATAACAGTTCAAAAATTAAAAACCTTCCACAATGGCGATGGTGGAGGCACAAGGTATGGTATCAATGTAGCATTTGTTAATATAGAGTACGCGCCACGAAATATCCCTTGGTCGCGGCGTGGCTTTCGCATCATGCAATGTTGCTAGTATCTTGAGTCTTTTTATTTAAGCGAATATTTTAGTATTCAGATATGAATATAATATTAGTTAAACCACAGAACTTAAGAAATTATAATCGCGCGTTTCCAACATTAGAACGTTAGAATGTGATCATGTGAAATACCTTGAAGATGACTGTTTTAAAAAACATGGATTAATAGATGCGACAATATAGCAACAAAGAATGATAGTGATACAGAACTGATTCCGTATGTGATACTTAAAATAGTGATAGCAACTCCTCTTATTGATGAAAAAAAAAAATTCCTTAGTACTATCCTCAAAATACACCAAAACTACGTACTGTTCATTTAAAGTACCTACCTAGAATAGTATGCTGGTTAGTATAATTCCCACTCCCACTAGTACAACATAAGAAAAAATGCTGGCCACTCTGTCATGGCTGCAGCCAATCAACAAACAGTATGATGGCGATGTCATTTTTAGTGCCGCGTTTTGTTGTGGGACTTATTTTGTGGTGTCGACTCTACGTACTGGATTGTCCTCCTTCTTTCTAGTCTTCATGTTCCTCAAACTGGATCCGTCAAATCAAGGAGTTTTGGTGGGAAAACCAAGAGGGGTCCATCGCCGTACTATTTTAATTTGAATTTAATTTAATTCTTTAATGTACTTTAAAAGATCCTATTTTATTTTCCGAAATTGCTGTGGCTTCGAGCTTTTATGTATAAAAATGGTGGAATTTTAGACGTCTTGGACAACGCATACAAGTCTAGGAATGTGGCGTATTATAGTGAATTGTGACTTTTTTGTTCGTTCCAAATCTCTTTATGGAGCATTTAGTAATATTTCCAAAACTTTACTGAAGCAGCAATCATCATTCATCGTCATCATTATTAACAAACAAATGCAGATACAAAAATGAAGACATTGCTTAAAGGTCTCGTAACCATGCCAAAAATATTAATTAAAACGAAATGTCAACTATGTCAAGTCTATTGTCAGTTTGTCACACTCTGTCTGTCAATCGAAACTTGTTTTTGAGAAGTTTTGTTTGTGCGCTACATTTAAAATATTTTTTACAAAGAATTTCGTGAAACAGTTTCTGCGGCGTTATGAACAATGACTTCACAACCAACTATGGATTATTTTTGTGGATCTCCATTTTGGGTAAATTAAGATTATTGTAGTTTTCTCGCTCATTTTTTTTACTGATTTAATGATTGTGCAATCTCTAGCATGAATCTTTTATTTACAGTGTACTAATATTTTTCTAGCACAATATTTTTTGTGTGCTGACTTCGCTTACAATTCATTACAACTCAAAATGTTATTCATAATTTTTGCGCACACTGACTGATGTTCTCTATCAACTAAGTAAACAAGTTTAATAGATAATGTCAAAGTGTGAAATAGCAAAACTATTTATAAATTGAATATCCATAAAAATTAATGATTGGGATTTCGATAAATACAGTAAGTGGACATAAATATAACTTAAGAACTGGATTTAGGAACCATAATAATATCTTACTGAAATATGTGTCATCAGCCATTCAGTTAACTGCCTAGTCTTTTATCTAAATGGCGCCATTCAATGAACGGCCGGAATGATATTCAACTATAATGTTTATTACAACATTTAATAACCTGGCGGGCTAATGCTTAGGCCAATCGTAAGATGGAGCACTACCCCGAAATAAGATATAAAATAACATACATACAAACATATGGGTAGGTAGAGGTGTATTCACAAAAAAGCTTATGGAGAAAGTTACACAATCTGACTTGGGTAGGTTAGGTTTGGTTAGTTTTTCATAACTATGCAGAAAAAAGTTCTTTTTATAGCTGGTAACTTTTAATTAGGCAAGTAGCATGTAGATTTAAAATGTTATAGAATAATTTCCCCTGTAAAAAAATGGTGCATGAAAAGATTCCAAAAAATCAGTTGACGCTAAGGAATAGACTTCTAAAACTGATTAATCCTTTATTTAATTGTAATGTAGTCATAAAAGACTGAAATAGCTAGATTTTTGTCATATAAGTTCAAGTTGTAACTTCTAACTCTTAATCTTTAATTTTAGAATTCCAGCCTGACATGGAATACAGACAGTCCAGATTTGACTACATGCTTCCAAAAGACTGTGCTTGTTTGGATCCCCTGTGGATATCTTTGGCTGACAGCTGTGATTGATGTGTACCAAATGGTTACTAGTAAAGAGTCTAACATACCACGGAATAAATTGAATATTAGTAAACTGTTTGTAACATTTCTCTTGATACTGCTACAAATTATAAACATATACGAAGTTATTTATGAATCCTCTAGAAAGCAGACAAAAGTTTCTGGTGCAGATTATTATGATCCAGTTGTAAAGTTGCTGACTTTTGTAAGTACCTATTGACCATTTTCTTTATAAGTATATCATCTTAAGTTAACAAGCTAATAGGTATATATAAACATACGGCAATTATGTTGTGGTTTTTTTATAAAGGGCACGTCAATTTGAATTCACCTCGCCTGGTGGTAAGATTAAGGCAAATTCTCGGAAAGAGTCACCATTACAAACACATACTATGTTAACAATGGTAGCACTCAGCTTGACGGCCTCATCAGATGCTTTTTCACGCCCCGCTTGAAGGGCGCCGTAGCTTCTCCGTCGGTACGCCTGCACAGTGTACATGTGCAATTAAATGACTAATAGCGACCGGTCACTCCGTCGCAGACTGCTCACGCTTTGCGTCTATTCCGTAGGTATTCCTCATTAATCTACATTTTTTTTTACGTGCGGGAAATCCCCACGGATACCTACCCCTCCGGAGTCGGAGGGGGAGGTTATGTCGGACTCGAACCGACTAAACCGCACGCCGTCTCTGGGTCGTAGTGCTAGGCCGAAGGTGAGGTTGTCATGCGACATATCCCTCGCACCCCGGCTGACCCAGGGAATCTACACTTGACAGAAATTTCGTTGGAGATCTCCCGTGTATTCACGTTCTGGGTATACAGAACTGATAGCGGGCCTGTACTACGTTGCTTAGAGCGACCGATCTGCTGATAGTGTGCTGTTGTGTGCTCTTTACCTACTTGTCGACAGTGGGCACCGACACCTACTGACTTAGTTATTACGTTTTTATTATATAGCTAAAAAGTGAGAGAAACAACTTAGTATAAATCCAGCGACTGATCAAGAGTTCTGACCGCCCTAGGCTAAATATGAGGACGCGCCCCCGGCCCCCGCTAGGTGGTTTTTTTTTACGTGCGGTAAATCCCCACGCATAGCCCTCCTCCCCCCCCCCCCCCCCCTCCCTCCGGAGCCTGAGGGAGAGGTTATGTCGGACTCGAACCGACTAAACCGCACGCCGTCTGTGGGTCAATATGCTAAGCCGAAGGTGAGGTTGTCTCGTGGCATATCCCTCGCACCCCGGCTGACCCAGGGCCATTCCTCTCGGTCTCCCCGACTCGCCCCCGGTATAAGGGGGGCGCGCATCGTGCTACGATGCATCGTGCTATGATGCGCGCCGCCGCCGTGCCTTGCTTCTGCTAGGGTGACGAGCGGCTCCACCCGTCACCAGCAGCCCCGCGCTCATGGGGGGCGAAGGTCGGTTTGCGCCCTCTTACGCCCGAGCCGCCTACGAACGCGGGCATGACCGCAATCTCCCCCACACGCGCCGCTACGATGCCATGCTCCCTTGCGATACGCTAGTACTATTATCTATTCTGTGCCTGCGATCACTACAAGGGGAGGGGCACCCGCAGCGGCTTTATGCACCAGTGTCGCCGAACCATCCAGGTCGACCACCCAGGCGGGCCCGAGTGGTCGGTGAGTGTATGGCTCGGCCACAGCGGCGACGTGTATGGACCACTGTGCCATGCTCTGGAGCACAAGTGCCTGAGCATCGACACCGTGGCCCAAGTTCGCCTGCAGGACGCGGAGCTGGGGATCCATTATGGAACCATCACCGCATGCCGCCCCGAACCATTGGCGGAACGCCCGCCTCGCGGCTTCGGCTCCCCGCGGGTGCAGGCCTTGCTGCCAACCATATCGACGGTAAAAAGGAAAAACACTTTAAGCGACACTTTTGTCGAAAATGAGTTATATACATATTTAGAATCGGAAAAATTCGCTGATTCTAAATATGTATATAACTCATTTTCGACAAAAGTGTCGCTTAAAGTGTTTTTCCTTTTTACCGTCGATATGGTCGGCCGGCTTACCCTCCGCCGCACACCTAAAACAGTGCGGCAGAGCTTCGCAACTCCCACTTGGCTGACCGACAAGCACCTAAAGCACCTGGCCGGCCGATCGTGTAGGAGGCGTACCCGCACCCCTACAACGCCGCCCATCTCACCCAGGTGTATTACGGACGGCCTAAAATTAGTGAGTAGAGTAATAGCGCAAACATTTCAACATGGCACAACTAGGCTGCACTGTTTAAATTAGGAATTTCCCATACAAAATGTAGTTAAAATTAACGCTTTCCCATACAAAATGAAGTTAAAATTTGCGCCCGTTATTTTTATACTATGTGCGCTTTTTAAATATTTAAAATTTATTGCTAAAATTAAGAACTCTCAAGTGCATTTAGTTTTAGTGTTTTGTCTCGGTCTAGTTGAAATACGTAGGGTAGATGCAATGATGGTAGGTTAGTGCATAAGAAGACGATTTCAGTGCGCGCGCCCTCCCGATCCTCGCGCCCTAGGCTGCAGCCTAATTAGCCTAAGGGTTAATCAGGCCCTGTATAAATCTAGCCGTTTCTACATTTAATATACCTAAGCGTGAGGAAATCTACGAGGCAGAGTCATTGTAATGATATAGATGAGCGTGGCCTTCTGATTAGTTCTGATACGGATGTATTTTACTTACTGAAGGCCACAACGACAAAAATATTGTTAAAAGTACCTATGTTACAGATTTTTTTTTTTCATTTTCACTTTTTCATTATGGTGATCTTGGTGATCCTTTTTAGGGTTCCGTAGCCAAATGGCAATAAACGGAACCCTTATAGATTCGTCATGTCTGTCTGTCCGTCCGTCAGTATGTCACAGCCACTTTTTTCCGAAACTAAAAGAACTATACTGTACTTTAGTTGCAATAGGTTTAATGCAACTTTGTAAGTAGATGTATTCTGTGAACTGCATGAAGATTTTCACACAAAAAAAACAGAAAAAAAAACAATAAGTCTTGGGGGTTCCCCTACTTAGAACTGAAACTTAAAATTTATTTTTCATCAACCCCATACCTGTGGGGTGGGGGAGCTATGGATAGGTCTTCAAAAATGATATTGAGGTTTCTAATATATTTTTTTCTAAACTTAATAGTTTGCGCGAGAGACACTTCCAAAGTGGTAAAAATTAAATGTGTGTCAACTGTAATTTCTAAAATAAGAGAATGATAAAACTAAAAAAAATTACATTACCTTGCAAACTTCCACGAAAATTGGTTTGAACGTGATCTATGTAGTTAGTAGTTTTTTTTTATTACGTCATTAATCGTAAACCGTACACTATTATTAAAACATCGATCAAAGTAACAACGAACCACAAGAACTTTTATATTATGTTACTTGCTGCTACGGAACCCTTCATGGGCGAGTCCGATACTGTGAGTAACCTGACGTACAGCTCCATATTTCACCGGATAGTCCCGAGTGCGAGTGACGTCAATAGGGTAGTGTCCAGAGTCAACGAATCGTCACCAATACTGCTTGATGTTGTAATTTTTACTCAACAAATATGCATAGTAAACTAAGATATTGACTAAGTAAACTGAAACTATGACTTTTCATTATTTGTAATGCCCAAAATAGGTCAAAATATAAATAATCGAAATAAGGCAAAATTAATAAATTTTTAGATTCCTTATTAAAGTTTAAATCAATCTTTATATGCATTGTACATGTGTAAACGCTACGTGGACTGAAATAAATGCGATATTCTCTTGCACTGCATACATTTGCCCTACGTGCTAGCACACAGTGACGTCGTTTAGGCGCAAAATGTCCAATTCGCAAAATGTCCAGCGGACGCAAAATGTCCAGTTCGCAGAATGTCCAATTCGCAAAATGTCCAAGTCGCAGAATGTCCAATTCGCATAATGTCCAGTTCGCAGAATGTCCAGTATTCATCATAACGTTGTCACCACTGTGGTGGGAGAAGGGAGGGATTAAAGTATGAATAAATCAAAAAGTAGCCAAGTTAATAGGAAATCACATTTATTTTTGTTACATTCATTATAATTTAACATATGCCACTAAATTACATAGTCTATATAATAGTCTATATAATACTATATAATATGTAATTGGACTATGTAATTTTTACACTGTAATCTTTAATCATGAATAAAATTTAATTCCTTCAATATAATTCAATTATAAATTTGACTTTAAAAAAAAAACATAAATTATAGTATCAATATAAAAAACACTGCGGGTTAGTTATTGTACAATATGTTAAACATACCTCATCAATTTAATTACTATTGGGATTTTAAGAACTTATTTTCATATTGCGTATTTCACGTAAAGCGACATCTAGTTTTTATAGCGAGTGCTAACAAGCGAACCGACTACAACCGCAAGTTCTTACAATAATAGGTCTGTTTTTTGTGTATATTTTTTCCTTATTATTTAAACGTTTATAATTCTGATGTAATGCATTTATTAAGCGAGATGGAATACCCTACATAATATCTCATTATAAATTTAAATTAAACAAAACGAACCTATTCGTCAATTGGAACCTTAAGTTTTTGTCATTTTAAGAGGGTAGTTTCATAAAAATATTATAAAAAATTACAAGTAATTTACATCGACTTTAGGATACTCGTTATTGTGATATGTTGCTTTTAAGTCATATTGGCAGTGATTATAACGGTGTTTTTTAATAATTCTATAATGGATGAACCGTTAGAGTTTATAAACAATCAAAAAAATAAACGAACACTAACTCGTAATGGGTATTATTATACAAAAAATGTATTTAACAAAGATGGAAGTACACAGTGGAGATGTGTCAATAGGGAAGCGTGTATTGCATCAGTTAGCATAAATGAAACTAGAAATATCGTTGTAAGGGATTCCACAAAACATGCTTGTCAAAGAGATCCGGAAAATAGCATAGCAAATTATCTAAAAATAAAATCTTTGGATTTGCGCTGGTAATAAATGTAACAAAAATAAATGTGATTTCCGATTAACTTGGCTACTTATTGATTTATTCATACTTTAATCCCCCCTTCTCCCATCACTGTGGTGACAACGTTATGATGAATACTGGACATTCTGCGAACTGGACATTATGCGAATTGGACATTCTGAGAATTGGACATTCTGCGAATTGGACATTTTGCGAATTGGACATTCTGCGAACTGGACATTTTGCGTCCGCTGGAAATTTTGCGAATTGGACATTCTGCGCCTAAACGAGTGACGTCACAGTGTACTGCGATTTTGTATGGAGCGTTTTCGGGCAGCTCGAGAAATCAGATTTTCAAAGTCAAATATCTTTAAAACTATTTGTCATAGGAATATTTCACTTTACCAGTTCATTATTATTGTAAAATATATAGTTTATTATGATAAAGATGAAAAATAGGACACAACCCTATTATTAGATGACTAACATCAGTGGACTCAGTGATCTGTTTAAATAGTTTCATCCGATTGTATTTTATCATAAATAGATAGGTACTTTGTACAGTTTGTTCCTACTTATTTACAGAAATATAAGTTCACTACCATATTATGTTAAAAGTACCTAATGCTCGAGAAGGAGATGGCGGAGCAGGCCCGGGAGAGATTCCCCCAAGTAGTATTATATAACAAGCTGTAGTAGTGATAAAAAACTGTATTTCAGTTCATTTTTATACATAAAGCTGTATAAATACTGCATAAGCGCTTATACAGCTCTCAGCTGTCATAAGTGTAAATAGGGCTCAAGATTTACAGCTTGTTGCAGGAGTAGAGCTGTATAGGCGCAGTAGAAGCAACGCAGAAGCTTTAAAGGTGTATATGAGCTGTTGGTGTATATGAGCTGTTGTTTGGAGTAACGAAAAATCAATACACTACAAATAATATTTTATAACTAGCCGTTGCCCGCGGCTTCGCCCGCGTGGATGTGGGTTATCGCTTGGTGTTGATTCAACGCTATTTTTCTAAAATAAAAGGAGTAAGTTACTCCTTATTATTACATCAGCTACTTGCGAATAATAGTCCCGTCAAAATCGTTCCAGGCATTTCAGAGATTAGCCGGAACAAATAGACAGACAGAAAAATCGTAAGAAATGTAATTTTGGTATATGTACCGTATTATATTTATATGCATGTAGTAATAAACGGTTATTCCAATATTACAAACAGACACTCCAATTTTAAGCTATTGCATAGCTTCTATCGAGGGCCTTGAGCGCGGGGAACGAATCCAGAAATTCCGTAACGAAAAAACCTCACGCTCGTTTCTTTTCGGCAGTCTTCGACACGGTGTTCGTGTGCGTGCAACTAGCCGTATTGTACGACTCTACGAAGCTCGCACGAATCGAGACGAGCTGCTCCGAAATCGGACGAATACATAAGCAGCTGTTTATGAGAAAGTATATTGGTGTATAGGTATTTATGTACAACAGTGAATAGCTGTACTTGTAAAATTTATCGATAATCACTTCTTAATATCGATATTTTTTTTAATGAATAATTTTGTTTTGGTGTGTCATTACACTATTTATACCTAATTATTTATACCTATTTTTTATACCTATTTTTTATACCTAGATATTTTCGTTTTATAGAGAAGAAAAGCGTAAAGAGCTAAAACGAAAAAAAAAACTAATGCACGTCAAAGGGCATATTATCATAATTGCATAAGTTGATACAAAATGCTATGCAATAGCTTTACCGCGGCAGTCCCCGAGTGCCACACGTCTTTTTTATTTGTATGTATAGATTAACTTTTAAAGCTAAACATTTTAAAAAGGAGTTTGAAGAGAATAAGAATATATATATATATATATATATATATATATATATATATATATATAGATATATATATATACTAGCTGTTGCCCGCGGCTCCGCCCGCGTGGATGTCGGTTATCGCTTAGTGTTGATCCGACGCTATTGAGCATTGAATTCGCCTCTCTACTCAACTTTGTCCTCGACTATGTACTCACCTCTGTTCTCGACTTTCTACTCGCCTCTATATTCGACCTCTCGCCTCTCTACTTGCACATCCATTCGATTCTTTTTACGCCTCTCTACTTGACTCTCCCCACTCGCCTATCTACTCGTACCTCTACTCAACTCTCTATTCGATCTCTACTCGCCACTACATTCATCTTTCCACTCGCCTCCCTATTCGCCTCTCTACTCAACCCTTTACTGCATTCTATTTGGCTCTCTAGTCGCATATCTACTCGCCCCTGTAGTCGACTCTACTCGACTTTCGATTTTTACACACCTATCCACTCGTCCCTAACAATAACAAACTCTACTCGCCTCTCCACTCGCTTCTATATTTGGTTCGCTACTCGACTATGTCCGTTCCGAAGCTCTAATTCACCTTTGTAAAAAAAATTCATAAGGACATCTTAAAAGAAATTCTTATTATTTATGCCATATTCGCCCCCTTTTTTGTGCCAATGAAAAATTAGAAACTTTAATCCCATAGCCCTATTCCCCTTCCCCCCTCCCCCTTTTATCCCTTTTTTCGCGATAAGGGGTAGCCTATGTCCATTTCCAACCTTTAATCCATCTCTATACCAATTTCATCAAGATATCTTCAAAATTGTCAAACTTACATACCCTTGCCCAATTCCACCCCTTCAACTCCCTTTATCGCAATAAAAGGTAGCCTATGTCCATTTTCGAGCTCTAATCCAACTCTGTACCAAATTTCACCAGCATATCATCAAAAATGACAAACTTTCATACTAACTATCCAGTCCTTATCCCACCCCCACCCTTTTACCACATTATTCGCGATAAAAGGTAGCATATGTCTGTTACCAAGCTCTGATTAACTGTCAAACTTTACATACCTTATTACCGACCCCCTATGCCTCCATTTTCGCGTCAATAGTTAGCCTATGTTCGTTCCCAAGCTTCAATCCATCTCTGTACCAAATATATCATCAGGATGTCTTCAAAACTGGCAAACTTTCATCCCCTATACCACCCTCCCCTTTATCCCCGTCTTTCGCGACAAAAGGTAGCCTTTGTTCGTTCCCAAGCTTCAATCTATATATGTACCAAATTTCATCAGGATATCTTCAAAAAAGACAAACTTTCATCCCATAGCCATATACCCCTCCTTTCTACCCCTTTATGCGATAAAAGGTAGCCTATGTCCGTTTCCAAGCTCTAAACTATCTCTGTACCAAATTTCATCAGGAATTCTTAAAAAATGATAACCTCTCATCCCAAGGCCCTAGTCCCCCTTCTACCCCCCTTTTTGCGATAAAAGGTAGTCTATGTCCGTTCTCAAGCTCTAAACTATCTCTGTACCAAATGTCATCAGCAAATCTTCAAAAATGACAAACTTAAATCCCAAGGCCCTAGTCCTCCCTCCTACCCCCCTTTTCGCGATAAAAAGGTAGTCCATGTCCGTTCCCAAGCTCTGAACTATCTCTGTACCAAATTTCATCAGGAAATCTTCAAAAATGACAAACTTTCATCCCAAGGCCCTAGTCCCCCTTCTACCCCCCTTTTTGCGATAAAAGGTAGTCTATGTCTGTTCTCAAGCTCTGAACTATCTCTGTACCAAATTTCATCAGGAAATCTTCAAAAATGACAAACATTCATCCCAAGGCCCTGGTCCCCCTTCTACCCCCCTTTTTGCGATAAGAGGTAGTCTATGTCCGTTCTCAAGCTCTAAACTATCTCTGTACCAAATTTCATCAGGAAATCTTCAAAAATGACAAACTTTCATCCCAAGGCCCTAGTCCCCCCCCCTTCTTCCCCCCTTTTCGCGATAAAAGATAGCCTATATCCGTTTCCAAGCTCTAAACTATCTCTGTACCAAATTTCGTCAAGGAATCTTCAAAAATGACAAACTTTCATCCCAAGGCTCTAGTCCCCCCCCTTCTACCCCCCTTTTCGCGATAAAAGGTAGCCTATGTCCGTTCCCAAGCTCTAATCTACCTCTGTACCAAATTTCATTAAAATATCTTCAGAAATGACAAACTTTCATAAAAACTTTCATCCCCCATTTCCCCCCCTTAAACCCCCTTTCTCGTGATAAAAGGTAGCCTATGTCCGTTCTCAAGCTCTAATATACCTCTGTACCAAATTTCATCAAAATCGGTTCAGTAGTTAAGGCGTGAAAGCGTAACATACAGACAGACAGACAGACAGACAGACAGACAGACAGACAGACAGAGTTACTTTCGCATTTATAATATTATAGTATGGATATATATAGTGGTGGACACATAATTAAAGACACTTAGAGGATATAAATTTTTCAAAGTTTACTTACCCTATATTTTTTATTGTAATGCAATAGGAGCTTGATATTTTAATTAAATTATTCTAACGGTTATCGTGAAATGTTAGAAATGAAATAAACGGAACAAGGATGTCGTCTTTAAAATGTATTAAGTTTAACCTTATTGTAGATAGTATGAACTATACGAAGACTTGGCCAATTAATTAAAGACACACAAATTAAGTAAACATAAAAAAAAATATTATTGTGAATATTAAGATGAACTTGACTTTAATTAGTTTTAGATGTATAATAAGAACATAAAACTATGTTATTAATATTTTGTTGCATGTCCTTTAGCAGTAATGACAGCCTAACACCGCGTAGGCATTGAAGCGATCAAATTATTGCAGGTTTCAATCGAAATCTGCTCCCATGCCTCCTTAAATACCGAGTAAAGTTGATGCACATTACTTGTACGTTTTTTGCCACTATTTTCTTCACATAGGAGCACCAGTTTTCGATTGGGTTAATGTCAGGACTGTACGATGACCAATCTAAAACTGTAACTGATTCGCACCTTAGGAATTCTTTGACGACACCTGAAGTGTGTTTTGGATCATTGTCATGTTGGAAAGTCCATATCACTGGCAAATTATCCTCGGCATAACGTAACATGGTTTCTTCTAAAATATTCTTATATTGAAATGTATCCATCTTACCTTTTATTTTTTTATAGGTCCCACACCGTAACCAGAAAAACATCCCCAAACTTTCATATTACCGCCTCCATGTTTGACTATTTTCTTTGTTATTTTGTATTAATTTCTTTTTTTGAAGGATGTCTCACGTAAACTTTTCCATTAGAATTAACCATATTAATTTTAGTTTCGTCGGAAAAATGCACATTTTTCCACTGTCGTTCTGTCCAGTGTGCATATTTTTTGGCAAATTATAATCTTGCTCTGATATTTTCTTTCTTCAAAAGTGGGACCTTGCGAGAAATTATTCCAAATAAGTCTGTCTTACATAATCGCCTTATTACCGTTCTTGCAGACACTCCTCTAGACCCCTCTGCACCAAATACTTCTAAGCGAATAACTTCTGAGCCTTTAGAACGTTTTTTTTTAGCCAACAATGCTATTCTTGAGTCTTCTTGCGGGGTTGTTTTTCTCGGTCTAGGTTTCCTAGGCACTTTATCCGTAGTATTAAACTTATTAAAATGCCGAATAGCGTTCATAACCATATCTTTAGAGCATCGCAACCTTTGTCATGAAAATTGAGAATTATCTTTCTTGTAGAAGGATCGCAACTTTTGCTTTTTCCCATATGTACTACGAGTATATTTCAATTTAAATTTTACAATAAAACTTAAAGTAAGCTTTAAACTGAGCTAGTTTTAGCGTCTCACAATAATTCGCGGCAAAATGGAAAAAAAATAATGCTCCTTTTATTTTTATATTAAATTTAGAACACGAAATACGTACTGTCTTTAATTAAATGGCCAGCGGCAAATGTATCGAAAAAGTTTGTGTTCCATTTGAAAAAGGAATGAAGACTAAAATATAGCTTACTAGCTGTTGCCCGCGGCTCCGCCCGCGTGGATGTCGGTTATCGCTTAGTGTTGATCCGACGCTATTGAGCATTGAATTCGCCTCTCTACTCAACTTTGTCCTCGACTATGTACTCACCTCTGTTCTCGACTTTCTACTCGCCTCTATATTCGACCTCTCGCCTCTCTACTTGCACATCCATTCGATTCTTTTTACGCCTCTCTACTTGACTCTCCCCACTCGCCTATCTACTCGTACCTCTACTCAACTCTCTATTCGATCTCTACTCGCCACTACATTCCTCTTTCCACTCGCCTCCCTATTCGCCTCTCTACTCAACCCTTTACTGCATTCTATTTGGCTCTCTAGTCGCATATCTACTCGCCCCTGTAGTCGACTCTACTCGACTTTCGATTTTTACACACCTATCCACTCGTCCCTAACAATAACAAACTCTACTCGCCTCTCCACTCGCTTCTATATTTGGTTCGCTACTCGACTATGTCCGTTCCGAAGCTCTAATTCACCTTTGTAAAAAAAATTCATAAGGACATCTTAAAAGAAATTCTTATTATTTATGCCATATTCGCCCCCTTTTTTGTGCCAATGAAAAATTAGAAACTTTAATCCCATAGCCCTATTCCCCTTCCCCCCTCCCCCTTTTATCCCTTTTTTCGCGATAAGGGGTAGCCTATGTCCATTTCCAACCTTTAATCCATCTCTATACCAATTTCATCAAGATATCTTCAAAATTGTCAAACTTACATACCCTTGCCCAATTCCACCCCTTCAACTCCCTTTATCGCAATAAAAGGTAGCCTATGTCCATTTTCGAGCTCTAATCCAACTCTGTACCAAATTTCACCAGCATATCATCAAAAATGACAAACTTTCATACTAACTATCCAGTCCTTATCCCACCCCCACCCTTTTACCACATTATTCGCGATAAAAGGTAGCATATGTCTGTTACCAAGCTCTGATTAACTGTCAAACTTTACATACCTTATTACCGACCCCCTATGCCTCCATTTTCGCGTCAATAGTTAGCCTATGTTCGTTCCCAAGCTTCAATCCATCTCTGTACCAAATATATCATCAGGATGTCTTCAAAACTGGCAAACTTTCATCCCCTATACCACCCTCCCCTTTATCCCCGTCTTTCGCGACAAAAGGTAGCCTTTGTTCGTTCCCAAGCTTCAATCTATATATGTACCAAATTTCATCAGGATATCTTCAAAAAAGACAAACTTTCATCCCATAGCCATATACCCCTCCTTTCTACCCCTTTATGCGATAAAAGGTAGCCTATGTCCGTTTCCAAGCTCTAAACTATCTCTGTACCAAATTTCATCAGGAATTCTTAAAAAATGATAACCTCTCATCCCAAGGCCCTAGTCCCCCTTCTACCCCCCTTTTTGCGATAAAAGGTAGTCTATGTCCGTTCTCAAGCTCTAAACTATCTCTGTACCAAATGTCATCAGCAAATCTTCAAAAATGACAAACTTAAATCCCAAGGCCCTAGTCCTCCCTCCTACCCCCCTTTTCGCGATAAAAAGGTAGTCCATGTCCGTTCCCAAGCTCTGAACTATCTCTGTACCAAATTTCATCAGGAAATCTTCAAAAATGACAAACTTTCATCCCAAGGCCCTAGTCCCCCTTCTACCCCCCTTTTTGCGATAAAAGGTAGTCTATGTCTGTTCTCAAGCTCTGAACTATCTCTGTACCAAATTTCATCAGGAAATCTTCAAAAATGACAAACATTCATCCCAAGGCCCTGGTCCCCCTTCTACCCCCCTTTTTGCGATAAGAGGTAGTCTATGTCCGTTCTCAAGCTCTAAACTATCTCTGTACCAAATTTCATCAGGAAATCTTCAAAAATGACAAACTTTCATCCCAAGGCCCTAGTCCCCCCCCCTTCTTCCCCCCTTTTCGCGATAAAAGATAGCCTATATCCGTTTCCAAGCTCTAAACTATCTCTGTACCAAATTTCGTCAAGGAATCTTCAAAAATGACAAACTTTCATCCCAAGGCTCTAGTCCCCCCCCTTCTACCCCCCTTTTCGCGATAAAAGGTAGCCTATGTCCGTTCCCAAGCTCTAATCTACCTCTGTACCAAATTTCATTAAAATATCTTCAGAAATGACAAACTTTCATAAAAACTTTCATCCCCCATTTCCCCCCCTTAAACCCCCTTTCTCGTGATAAAAGGTAGCCTATGTCCGTTCTCAAGCTCTAATATACCTCTGTACCAAATTTCATCAAAATCGGTTCAGTAGTTAAGGCGTGAAAGCGTAACATACAGACAGACAGACAGACAGACAGACAGACAGACAGACAGACAGACAGAGTTACTTTCGCATTTATAATATTAGTATGGATTTACCTTTTATAGTATTCTCATTTTAAAAATACGACATCAATTTATGTAAAATAATAATAAGAATGGAATTTATTCCTATCTTGGGTATCTAAACATCATTTATTTTGATGTATGTGTTCAACGTAAATGGTGTCTTTAATTATGTGACCACCACTGTATATATAAAACTGCAACCGCTCGATGTCTGTACATGAAAAGCATATTAGAAAAACTTTTATTGGGGGAATTTATAAACGTAAATGAAGACAAAACAACGTTTGTTGGTATTTTTGTCTGTTTATCTGTTTGTCTGTGAGTTTGTGCACACTAATTTGGTTGCGGTTTTCACTAATTGATTGTGATAGGCTTCTCGTAACGTAATGAGTAGGGCAAGTAATGGCGGATCTAGGGGGGAAAGGGTGGGGCATAAATGGGGGAATTTGGTAAGGGTGAGGCATAAATGGGGGAATTGGGTGAGGGTGGGGCTTGAGTGGATGAAGGCGTTAAAGGTGGGGGTAAGAGTAAGGGAAGGAAAAAAGTGTAGGTGCATTAGTCGGGGAAAGAGTTTAAGGTGGGGGTAAGAAGCGTCTTTAGCTTAGTGGTTAAGGGGTCGGCTTTACGATCGACAGATCTCGGGTTCAAAGCCATTACACTATCTACGTGAACCCACTCCTAGCACAAGCAATTAGGCTTAGTTGGAGGGGTTAGACTGAATATTAGTAATATCGATAATTTCGGTTGCTAATTTGGGTGCATGAGTGGGGGGAGGGGGTAAAGGTGGGGGCAAAAGTGTGGAAAGGAAGATATGGTTGAACATTGTTGGGGGCCGAAACTTTGGGTTAGGGTGGGGGTATGAGTGAGCGTCAGAAGAAAGTGTGGAGCCATGAGTGGGGAAAGGGGGAAAGGGGTAAAGGTCGAGGCATGACTGTGGGAAGGAAGCAAAGGTGGGTGCATAACTCGGAGAAGGGAGTTAGCGTATGGGTATGAGTGGGAAAGGGGGGGGGGGGGGGGGAACGTGGCAAGAGTGCACACTAATGACTTTTAATTTGTAGGTGTGTAAGTACTTGTAGGTGTAAATACAAATACAGCTATTATCATATACGTAGGTATGCCACATGATAGATAATAGGTAAAAGATAAAACCAGCACTATCGATCAAACCTACTCAGGAACACGTACCTTACAGTCCTCTTCATCCGCCAGGTCGCATTCTAGGCCCTCAACTTGGATTCTGGGGTCTGCTATTTGCAGTGTAGCTGCGACGCGGCTAAACTTCAATATTTTCCGTGAAGCGTTTATTGCCACTGACCACAATCTACAACCCATAGGCGATATGTTGGTATTTTTAGAGCTCTAACCACTCGCAACGACTGTCATACATCGATTTTGGAATAATAACCGGGACACTCTCTCTCCGAGCCATTTATTTACTATTAATTTATCCTCCTCTTGCTTTATGATAAATCTTTGGTTGCAATAGGTTTAAAATATATACTTTACTATAGTACAGTATTTTATGAGACTTGTAAAACATGCCTGGCCTAGGTTCACTTGTGGAATGATCAATTAAACTGTCGATATTAATGCAATGATCTGTTTCAGGTATTATCAGCAACGCTATTATCATACAACAGAAAGTATGGCATGCGGACTTCAGGAGTACTTTGTCTATTCTGCTTACTCCTTATTTTGTGCGGATTGCCTCAGCTCAGGACCCAAATTACGAACTATAAGACTACAGACAACGCGTATGTCCGATATAATTTTGCAAGCTATATCGTGTACTATTTGCTTGTTGTAGTAATGTTTGTATTGAACTGTTTCGCGGATTTGCCGCCTAAAGACACACCCTACATTTACGACGAGGTATTTTAGTTCTATTAAGTAAAAAAAAACAAAGTACCTACTAACTACTTACTGAAGCACAAATATGTATAACTAGCTGTTGTCCGCGGCTCCGCCCGCGTGGATTTCGCTTATCGCGTAGTGTTCCCAAGCTCTAATTCACCCCTGTACCAAATTTCACCAGGTTATCTTCATAAATTACAAACTTTCCTATTCTCCCCCCCCCCCTCCTTTACCCCTTCTTTCGTGATAAAAGAAAACCTATGTCCGTTCCAAAGCTTTATTCAACCCTGTACCAAGTATACGCCCTTTATGCGCGTAAATTGTTTGTATTCAAATAATTTGGCCTGCTCGTCCGCCAACCGCTAAGTCCGGGCGCTTGCGTGATGCACAGCGCCGTGGCTTAGCAACGGAAATAACTACACTGTCACTTTCTCCCCCTCCGCAGCCGGAGGGGGAGGTTATGTCGGACTCAAACCGACTAAACCGCACGCCGTCTGTTTTTTAAATAAGTAGGTATTCATGGGACCAGCTGTCTAGAAATATTTTAATGAAATTTTGAAGCATTTAGTATGCAAACTTTTCAAATCGATTAAGATAGGAAAAAGTGAATCGCTCAGGCGGGACTCGAACCCGCGATCTTTCCCTTACAGGGGGAATGCTCTGATCACTGAGCCGCCGAGCCACGCCTGAAGCTATCTAAATTCTCCTATACTACCGTCTTAGGGCGACGGTGGGAGCCATACACCGACACTCGTATGAACTATCGGAAACAATGAATGATGTTGCTATCATTTTTGAACATTGTTTTTCGATGACTCCGCCCAAATAATAAAATGAAATTTTGGAGCATGTAGTATGCTAACTTTTTAAATCGATTAGGATAGGAAAAAGTGAATCGCTCATGCGGGACTCAAACCCGCGATCTTGCCCTTACAGGGGGAATAGCCTAGAAATAGTTTATGTAAAGCGAGTAGCATTATTAACTGACTAAAATTTTCACATTTTATTATGCTTATTTTTTTTTGTGATTTCGATTGCCAGCCGTCTTCCAATACCCGTCCTTCCTCTTCTCTTTGCTTTTAAGAATGTGGCCGAATCTTGCCATCGCACCATTTTTATTAATCGAGCACGGCAAATATTGACCGTATTTTTATTCCACAGAGACAATCACCGGAAAATTCATCAGGCTTTTTCAGTCGGCTTACGATTAGCTGGTTCGATTCAATAGCTATAACTGGATATCGAAGAACATTAACTGAGAATGACTTGTGGTCTCTGAACCCCCAACATGTTTCTAAGGAATCTGTCGCAAAATTTGAAAAGCTTTGGCATCGTGCTTTAAGAAAACGAGAATTGTAAGTAATTAATATGATTACTGGTCAATTTCTGATGTCCACCAAATGTGACCTCCATAAGAACACTTTTACCACAGATAATAGTATCTAGCGTACTACGAAAACTCACCCCCTTCCACCGATTTCATTACCGCCACTTCAAACTCATGGGCGCTATCATGAGTACCTAAAACAAAGGTTGTCGTCGATAAAAGGTGTAACAACAGCACTGCGGGAAGAAGGCTGAAAAGTTCGGCTAACTTAGGTTTTGTAAAGCGTCCTCTTTCGCACATGCCTATAGTAAAATTTAACCCTTATTTGCATCTTGCCTTTTTGAAATAACTAATGAACTGGATACCAGTTTCACCCAGGAATAAATTCGTGAAAAATCTTATAAATTATAATAATTTTCATATAGACCGGCAGATTGAATTCTTTGAAAATAACTTTAAAACTAGCGTGTGTCCTTATGGTAAAGACCAAGATATACATGAAAAATCACGCTATCTCACTCGAATAATGGCTAAAATTTCAAATATGTAAAGCCATCCATAAAATTTCTAATTTTCTCACACATCAACACTATCGTGCATGTACATGAGTTATGTATGTTGTAATTACAATTCGATTGTGTCATACATTGTTTCGATAGCCTCCTAGGTGTGCTTTTACTTAACTTCCAGAAAGTCTAATGGACATGACTACTCAGATCAAAAGAAAGAGAAGAAACCAGTATCTATATTTCCAATTGTGTGCAAAGCTTACGGGAGACTATTTTTAGTTGCTATGGTATTAAGGCTATGTAACGATTTACTTACATTCGCGGCACCGGAGTTACTTAGGTGAGTACATGCAAGTAGCATATGTTTAACTTACTGCAGTTGACGTGCATTTTATTTTTGTTTTTCTCTTCCAGATTACTTATAGGGTTTGTTGAGGGTAATGAACCAACATGGAGAGGCTACCTTTACGCTGCTGGTATGTTTGTAAGCTCTATCGTACAGGCTGCGTTCATGGGGCAGTTTTTTATAAAAACTTATATTGTTGGTGTGAAAATGAATTGCGCTTTGAGCAGCATGGTTTATAAAAAAGCGCTAAGCTTGTCTAACGAAGCTAGAAAGAAGTCGACAGTGGGAGAAATTATTAACTTAATGTCTACTGATGTGAGCAGGTACGTGTGAAGTTGATAGTATTTATAAAATAATCTTGAAGTAATAAAGTACGTTCTAAATCTGAACTTTAAATTATCTCCTTCTTTTTATTTGTCTCGTCCTATAATTGTCGATTCTCCTCGTTACTCTGCCAGGATGCTCTATCCTGGTTTGCCTGGTTATCAATATGTCACAAAAAAAAAAAAAAAACCAATAGACCGATCGATCCCCTAATATTTTCGTCAGAATACACAGTACGAATATATCTTATAAAGTTTAGTAGGCATCATACCTATTATTTGGTTGACAGGTTCAGTGATATAACATTCATACATTTTCTGTGGTCCACACCATTGCAAATAGCGTTGGCCTTGTACTTCCTATGGAATCAATTAGGGCCGTCAGTCTTGGCCGGTCTAGCAGTCATTATCGTTCTCATGCCGGTAAATGGAGTCCTTGCCAACATACAGAAGCAACTCCAAACTAAATTGATGCGTTACAAAGATGAAAGGATAAAGCTTATGAGCGAAGTACTTAACGGCATTAAAGTAAGATAAAGTATTTGATAAATAACACTAGATAACTTTCTTTTATAGACTCAATCATTTATTAAACTTACCTTTTTCTTGCTAGGTACTTAAAATGTACGCATGGGAACCGAGCTTTCAGGAGTACATACTTAAAATTAGAAATAAGGAGCTGAAAATTTTAAAGGAGATGGCTTACTATAACGCTATCTCCGCCTTCGTATATTATTGTACACCGTTTCTGGCAAGTACTTGCAATTCACGACTAGATATATGAAGTAATAAGAAAAGATAGTGTTAGTCAATATGTCTAATTATTGTTTCCAGGTATCACTGATGTCATTCACGTGTTTTGTATTAGTAAACGATACAGAAGTGCTCGATTCAAAAAGAGCATTCGTGGCGTTGTCTCTTTTCAATATATTACGTTTTCCAATAACGATGTTGCCTAACATCATACCTAACGTCATACAGGTTGGTAACAAAAACGCGCAAGTAACTTATTATTGTTTTATACTTTTTGTTTTTGTCTAAGAATTAATTGCATATCAACAGACTTATGTCAGCGTGCAGAGGTTGGATAATTTTTTGAACTCCGAAGAGTTAGACACACTTAAGATAGGACACAATGCTAAAGAACGTGAGTATCAAGTACCTACTAGCGCCTAAATCTTAAATCATTTAAAATTGATGATAATATTTTTTATTTATATTTAAAAGAATCATTTAAATGAACTCATTAAATTAAGAATGGTAATAGAGTGATAACAATGGTGTCGGTTCTTATTTATTTTTAATCATCCACCCCACGTAAATAATTTGACTATTAAAAATTATGACGTCACAAATAAATTTTTCATACGATTTTCCTTGAAACTTTAGTAACATGGTCCTATTTGCTGATGATAGCAGAGCGGTAATAAGTTGTAACGAACCCAATAAATACCAAAACAAAGTAAATAATTCACTATACTTAGTAATAAATCTTAATAAAACTAAAGTAATGAATTTCCACCAAAGGAGTAGTATTCCGAAAATAAATGTTACATTTGATAAGTTTAAAATAGAGCAGACTATAAAAACAACATTTTTAGGGATAGTGATCGATAACCAACTCACTTGGAAGCCACATGTAGAAGAATTATGAAAAACTAAGCAGTGCAAAATGTAAAACAGCCCTTATGGAAAAAAGTATATTGGGTATGGCTCCAATTTTTTTAAATGAAATACCATCTAATATATAAAATTCTCGTGTCACAGTTTTCGTTGCCAAACTCCTCCGAAACGGCTCGACTGATTCTCATGAAATTTTGTGGGCATATCGGGTAGGTCTGAGAATCGGCCAACATCTATTTTTCATACCCCGATTCGAGATAACCGACATCCACGCGGGCGGAGCCGCGGGCGACAGCTAGTATGATATAAAATCTTTGCCTGTAATAAAATTTAAGAAGTCGCTACAATCTTTAATAATTGACAAATGCTATTATACACTAGACGAAACTATTTTTTAAATTCTATTCTGTTTTTTTACTTTTAATGACATGTTTGTTTTACAAAGACAATTGACATGATGACAAAGACAATTGGCTAAGTAGCTACTAAATTAATTTGTATGCCCAAATGGCAAAACATAGTGAGTCTAATACTTTCTAAGATTTCTGTGTAAGTACCTATGTTTCACAAATAAAGACATTCTATTCTATTCTTACCGTTTTGACGTTTAAAAAGTAACTATATAATTTGATTACTCAGTCAAATACCCAATTAAATATGTTTTCTTTTTTTATTGTTTCATAATCTTAATAACTTTATTTCACTTCAATTATATAATAAAATATGAAATATAATGTAGGTACTATATATCTATAAAAAAAAAAACAAAAAAATTAAAATACAACTAAAATATCTACCTACATACAAAATAAAGCTATGAATTAAAATGCGTCGTGGAATTCCTCCGCATCGTATGCCTCTGTGGTAGCGTTCCCAGAAGACTGGCAGCAGTGCCACGTTATACGGCAATCTTATTCTCTGAACTAAAAAGATGCCAGCCTTATAGTCATGGGAAACGTCAATGATACAGCGGCTACACATTAGTGAAATGGACGTAGAAGCTGCTCCTGCAATAACTTTGTTTGCTGTGGTAACATAGCGATATGTTACCACAGCAAACAAAGGGTATTTGACGTCCAAAACAACAAATTATTCGAAAGCGTTGGAAAAATAAATAAAAAATAAAAACAACCGACTGCTGTTATAAGTTAGAAACAAGTTAGATAGCAGGCGGTACCCATTTGCTAGTCGATAAACCGAAATAAAATAAATGGCTACCGTTAGGAAGAAAATATCTTTAGTAATACTCAAAAATAAATAGATGGCCCTAGTAGACTCATTTAAAGAAATAAAAAAGTTAAAACGCTTATTTCCCTATTTAGAATCACGTAAACTGTAATCAATACGAATCATGTACGCAGATGTACTCATGTACTGCAGAATCAATATAGATTAGAATATCTATAGTTTTATTCAGCCATATTCAATAATATTTTTAGCATCTGTTTTACTTCTGATAAGTTATTTTTTTATTATGAAAATAAGAACAGTTTACCAAGACATAGTCGCCATCTAGTAACAATACCCGCGGACTAAAAGGTGTCTGCCTTTTTTGGAAGTAACGAGTGTAACCGTTATATTGTGTTCCTGAGTGTGCATCTGTATAAGATTAATATTATATTATCGTTGGTAATATGCACCGAGGACAGGAACGCTGGTAAGCTGATATCTGAAACTTTGCGAATACCGAGCCTACTCATGCGAATCGCTAGACGCTTGTAGTGAAGGTCGATCATGCAAGGCCACATTTAAAATGTTATTGAAATTAGGTAATCCTTATGGAATCAATAGAAACACCGCAATGAATAACAAGGTTTCGATTCCAGGTGATCAAATCGTAGTGGAAGGTGGTCACTTTTCTTGGGGCACTAAAGAAGCGGAGCCGGTACTGAAGAACTTAAACGTGCGGATTCCTTGCGGCGCGCTGGTGGCCGTCGTGGGCGCCGTGGGCGCGGGCAAGAGCTCGCTGCTCGCCGCGCTGCTGGGCGAGATGGACAAACTGTCCGGCCGCGTTAACGTTAAGGGTACGTATGCGCTGTGAGCTATGAAGCGTGTCAGTATGAGTTTTCAATTAAAGAGTCTTTTCTATTAGAAAAGCAGACAGACATCGTTGATTGTCTTTCTGCCTACAAATACGATCAGGGACGAAATGGAATTACCAATAAACGAAAATTTCAGGTACTATGTCATACGTCGCTCAACAAGCGTGGATACAAAACGCCACCGTGCAAAATAATATTTTATTTGAGAAGCCATTAAATAAAACGAAATATAATCAAGTTATCGAAGCGTGCGCATTGAAACCCGACTTAGCCATCCTGGCCGGGGGTGATCAAACGGAAATTGGAGAGAAAGGTAAGACTAAAGTGACGAGATAACTATTTACATCCACATAACGATCCAGCTAGATTGGACTTATTCAAATGTCGATACCTTCCAGGCATCAACCTGTCGGGCGGCCAGAAGCAGCGCGTGGCGCTGGCGCGCGCCGTGTACTGCGACGCTGACAACTACTTCCTGGACGATCCGCTCAGCGCCGTCGACTCGCACGTTGGGAAACACATTTTTGATGAGGTAGGTAAATGAACATTACTTAAGCCCTAACAAAATCGGTACACTCTAGTAGCTACTTAATCGAGGCGACTTTTAGTCCATACATAGGCTCAAAACACTCTGTTGTCAAGAGGTTGTTGTTGTTCAACTATTCAAGAAGTACTTGAACAGTTGAGATATTACTAGTTTTCGCTTCAGGGAAAACTGCCTCTACCATTTTTAGGTCGTTATGAAATAAGTAACACCCCCCCCCCCCCCCCCCCCCAAAGCACTTGGTCGGGTGATCTCTTTAACTTGTGCGTCATTGACACTAATGCTAAGATGTGAAGAATGTGCGTTTAAACAGGTTATAGGTCCAAATGGTTTACTAAAGAATAAAACGCGTGTATGGGTGACCCACAACATCTCGTACCTGGCGCAAACAGACTTAGTGATGGTACTGAGCGACGGAGAAGTGTCGGAATGTGGCAGTTATCAACAGCTCCTTGAGAAGAAAGGTGCCTTTGCTGATTTCTTGTTACATCATTTGAGCGTCGCCGAACAAACGGCCTCGGCTGAAGGTAAGATTGAATCAAATATTATCACTGTTACAAACAGTAACGACAGTGACAGTTTCACTGAATAAATGATATGTGTTCTTTGCCACTGAAGCTAGCATTCTTAGTTTGCAAGATTTTTAGGAATCTTTAGTGACCCGGAAAAATTGTTCTCGATTGTATTCCAAGGATAAAATTTTACATATAGGTATGTCGAGCCTATAATTTCCAAAATTGGTACTGGGTGATTTTGATATTCTTATTTTTTGCAGAACTGGAAAAAGTCAAACGGGATCTAGAGAGTAAACTTGGTTCAGAGTTTCAGCGCAAGTTACAGTGGGCACGGTCTTTGTCTTCTGGTGCTCGTTCTACTACATCTGAAACAGACGGCGCAGGTAATAACAGTACGATTTACGGATTGAGTGTACAACAAGTTTCTTTTCACCGTTTATTGTAATAGTTTATTCGACCTATGGCGGGGGTGATTATGTCGGACTCGAACTGACTAAACCACACGCCATCTGTGGGTCGTACGTTTTCGAAGGTGAGATTGGCAGACACCACATATCCCACGCAGAATCGCGCTTCGCTGACCCAGGGCCATCTCTTTTTAGCTGCTCTCTACTTTTTACTCGACTTCCAAAAAGGAGGAGGTTCTCAATTCGATCAGTATTTTTTTTAAATGTATGTACACCGATTGCTCCGAGATTTACTTTCGCATTTACGTGATTCTTTAGTTCGATAAAAATCCCATAAAATTTTCATAAACTTAGGTAGTAGTTTTTGATTTTATGAATATTTTTGTTTTATTTTAATTCAAACTTTTGTCCGTCGTCGTATTATTTATGTTGTCCCATATATCCGTCGTTTATGAACCGATTTCAAAAAATATTTTTGCATAAAGTTTAGTATAGGTAACTCAAAGGGTCCCTTATCAATTTCATGGGTAGCGGACTTTGGACTCCGGAGACACACCAGAGAACGCTTCAAAATCAAATGCTTTTAGCTAGTTTTAGGACAATCCTGTAACATGGTAAGCCACATATTATGATGGCAAAGGATGTTCTACAATTACCTAGTCTTGAACTATGGAGGTAGACAACATACCGCCTTAATGTTTATAAGCAATTGTAAACAATCTAAGCTTGGACTTCAAAAACTGAAAAGTATAAAATAACTGAATTTACAGATTTACTGTTCTGTTAGAAGTAGGTGCCAACTTTGTTTGTGGTTTTTGAAGTCAATAAGTTTAAAAAGGGTTTTTATAAAAGCTTAAAAGTCTTCACATAGATGCCCAAACGAACCTCATTGCATTAACGGACGAAGCACTGGCCCAGTCTTTTCTCTCGGGATTATGGAATCCGGCGCTCGGGGATGACGGGTACATACCTTATATAATAAATTATGAAGATACTAGTCTTGCCTAGACTCAGACTTCGCTAGAATAGGGTGGTGTGACATTTTTTTTTATTATCGTAAACTGTAGCTTTTACAGTAGTAAAAGGAACAGTTAAAGTGAAATATTCTTATTACAAATAGTTTGAAAATATTTGATTTTGAAATTCAAATTTTCCGAACCGCCCGAAAGCGCAAGCATAAAATCGCAGCAAACTGTGACGTCACAGTTTGTCGCATTTACCTCAGTCCACGTTGCCACGTTACAGATGTATAATGCATAATAAAATAGATTTTAAATTTAATAAATGTTATAAGTTTTGTCTTATTTCTATTGTTTATATTTTGACCTATTTGGAAATTAAAAATAATGGAAAGTCATAGTTTCGGTTTAGTTAGGCAACATCTTAGTTTACTATGCGTATTTGTTGAGAAAAAACTCCGACATTAAGCAGTATTGGTGATGGTGGTTATAGAAATATTAGATTGATAGACGTTTCTGAATGTTAATGAAAAATTTTATTTCATGATCGCAACTCAATTACTCATACTGCTATTAGGTGACCATGACGAGAAGTCAAGCAAAGACCAAATGAATGATACCTTAGAGCTGAAAAAATTGAAACTTATTGAGACGGAAAAAACAGAGACGGGAAATGTGAGTAAATGTCATTATTACTAACAGATCTCAGCCAAATACCAGCGGGGTGATATAGAGAACAAGAATATTATTTCCTAATATGAGTAGACTGAGCTGATGAAGGCGAGGGGGCTCGTGGCAAAGTGATAATCGAATAGGTTTGCAAGGTCAACTAAGATTAGCCGAGCCAATCTTAGAATGGGTGACCAATGACACCCGTCAGCCCCGTTTGCCATACGAATATCTATGGCAATTTTTACAGGTATTTGAAGCCCTAAAAGTCCGACAAGTGAAGGTTAGATGACATTCGCTTCACGGAAAATATCGAAGTTCATATTAGACCGCCGACCCCAACTGAGTTGGAAAAAAGGCTCAGAGAATGATAATGATGCCTATTATAATTATTTGTGTTGTAATTTGTAGGTAAAATGGCCAGTTTACAAGCATTACTTGACCAATGTTGGCATATACGCGTCGGTGGGGACTATACTTGTATACATCCTGTCGCATACCATGCAAATCGGTGCCAACGTTTGGCTTGCGCTTTGGTCCAGCGATGAGAATATGGTTTGTACTTATTAATTAATATTGTGTTTGTACGAGTCACTTAAATTTAGGTAAAGTCGATCTCGAGGACAAAGCCATCGTATCATATCGACACCTCTGGGTTCAATTGGCGTATAAACCAAAACACGACTTTTCAGGAGAGCAAAAAAACTATTTTATTTTCAGAAAAAAAAACATATTTTTTTTATTTTAAAAGGTACGTAAAAAATACCAAGGAGGAAGATTCTTAGAATTTGGAGATGAAGAAGGCTATATTATTCAATCATATCTATCTCCTTTGGTTTGGAAGTTAGCATGGATATACGTCTTAGAAAATACCAACTTATGGTGTATACACCCCATGAAAATTTGATAAAAATGGTCAACTTACAACTTATATCCATATTTGGTAAAATTAAGTTCACATTTACTGTTGTAAAAGCAAGTAGCCTTAGATTTTTTTGCTGTAAAAGCTATTTACTTTGCACATCAATAGAATTATGATTAATAAAAACAATCTCAATACTGTTAAAATGTGTTAGAATTCCATTAATATTAGTCTAACTACTTAATTATGGTCGATATACACGAAATTAAACTACCAAAAACGAAATCAACTTTGTTTTATTAAAAAAAAAACAGATTTATGTCTATTATAATTAATTATGGCACAACATTATCAGTCATGATCAGATTATTAAACTAAAAAGGCAATTATTTAAATCTTTATCTACTCTGATACTATAATACAAAGATTATAAAATTGAAATCAAAACTCTTATGACAAACATTACGCACGGGCCAAAAAAAATATCATTAAATAATTTTTTAATCATAACGATACACCTATATAACCTCTATCTGGACCAAGAAGGTTGAACCTATACTTTAAAAAAAGAAACCGCCGATTCGGAAGAAAAAAAAAGAAACACGCATGCGCAATCGATGTTTGGCGCCAACATTTTACATTTAAATTAAAAAAAGTTTGGTTTTGTTTGTAAAATAAATTAGTTTATGTATTATAGTATGAGATTAGATAAAGTAGTGTATGACACTGTACATATAACTTGGTCTTATAACACTCGTGTGATACTATAAAAAAACTCGCCTGCCGGCTCGTTTTTTTAAAACACACTCGTGTTATAAAACCCTTATTATGCAACAGTATCATAAACTACTATTATTATGTATCAACATACTTATATAAAATTAAAAAATTGAACATTCAGTCTCTGCGCAAAATCACAGTTTTCAATACAGTTAATATACTATACTTACTAAACTTATAAAACGGCAAAGTTAAATTATAGCAAAAGTTGGTGCATAATAAAGTTGTAAAGTTATTATGCAATGAAGCATAAAATAGAAAATAACATGTGTTGCATACTAACACTTTACAGATCACAATATTTAAAGGAACATTAAATTTGTACTTGAAGCTGAAAATAATAATGATAATAGTATAACAAAAAATATTCTATTCATCTACTTTTTCCTCATCATCTTCGTCAGTCAGTGTAAGAGAGTCAGTCACATTTCCATGGCATAACTTTATATAGTCATGGTGGTACCTTTTAGGTATTACTCCATTGTCACATAGACGTTTTAAATCCTTTTACACCGTAAATTATTTAACGTGTGTGCGTGAAAAAACACGCGTAAATTACTTTTTGCAATGGATATGGTTTATACGTCCATATGTTATTTAAATGTTTGGATTTACGACTTCAATAGTAAATCACGTTTAAGAAATACATTTACTCGTCATGGCGTAAAATCCATTTACAATCAACGAAGATCTTACGCCCCGGGTTGGTAAAAATCTTGGTCATAACGTCTTACAAAAAATTGAAAACTGAAAAATTTGGCTATTACGTTAATATTTTACCTTTTTTGTGGCAGGGGGACCTAAATTATTTGAGTCGTAAAAGCATTTTTTTTGCGAATTTGAACATTTTAAATATACAAATCGATAGAGAAAAAAAAACTGAACAAAATGGTGTATTTAACTCATTTTGGCCAAAATGGTTTATACGCCAATTGAACCCAGAGGTGTCGATATGAATCTTAAGCTAATTAAGCAACTCATGGTCTTACGACATTGACAAGTCATGTACTAGAGTTTTATAAAAGTAAAAAAATAAATGATTGTGAGACGATTTTCTAGTTTAAAATTACCAAGAATAACTATACCTTTGTGGAGTGCTACACTACTGTAAGACATTTTATTAAATCGTTGTCATATTCATTCTTTTATTTCAGCTCGTGAACGGCACAGTGAACACTCAATTGCGAGACATGTACCTCGCAGTATACGGCGGCTTTGGATTTGCTCAAGGTACCTATTTTGTTAAAAAACTCCATCTAGTAATACTCGATTTGAATGAGGCGCGAGAGCGGGCCAAGAAGACCCAAGCCTAAAGAAATTCGGGCCGAGACGTCCCGGCACCACGGGCACATAGTGGCGGAGTGGGAGCGACGACTTGAGCAACCAGGCGAATGGCACGCCGCAGTAGCTTCGGTAAGACCCATCACGCGGGAGTGGCTAGAGAGGCCACACGGCAGCCTCTCCTACCGGCTGACACTGAATATCACTGAGCACGGGTGCTTAGGGCGGTATCTGTGTCAATAGAAGGTAGAGCCAACGCCCGAGTGCCATCACTGCGACATGAGCGAGGAATTGGAGCTGCACACGCCCACCAACCCCCCTAGCATGACCATCATAACACGATATGATAAAGCGTTTTATCCACGCCAACTGTCAAAATATGATAAATATCGCCGCCATGTTGAATTTTTATCGAAACAGCGAGCATAACCGTGCCCAGTGACGTCACGTGTTATGATACGTTACAATAGGTAGAAGAGCGAGCACGACAGTCGGTTATTTATCGAAAAGTCGAGCATGAACAACTATTGGTGGATATAAAAAGTTAAGTTTATCGATTTTTGACATTTAGTCGTATTATTTTATCGACGAGGTTTAGAGTGCGTGATATACTCGATAAAATATAACAGTCACCAGTTTATTTTGCAATCACTAGTCATTAACTGATTTTAAAAGGTAAGAATCATTTTTATGATTGTTGTGTAAATGTATATGAAAAATACAGAAAATAATAAGATATTACAACTCCTTTTTTCAGTTACAACTTCACAAGTTAAGCTTCATCTAAAATCTTTTAATATGGCTAGACCATACATAAGAATTAATTAACTTGCCGCGGAGGACAAAGAAGTGAAAAAGGAAAAGAGGACCCTAATTAGAGAAATTAGCAACGAATTTCTATATATTTTAGGTATTTATTTAAGGTCGTAAAAAAGAAGAAATTAAATGGAATAAAGTGTACTTATACCATAATAACTTCGGTTAATATCACAATCAATGATTGACTCTATCCTATCCCTCATCAGGGGCACCTTCCTTACCACTTTCCACTGGCCAATAGACTAATCCGAGCCATGTTCACTCAACATAGCCCGGAGTTCTTCCCACTGACGATTTTCTGTCAGTCGACCCTGTGGCGCACTAAACTCCCCATGTGCCAATCGGGGATGGGCTGCATGTACTCAGTCAGTAGGTTCAGCTGCTGCGCTGTACTGCGAGTTCTAAAAGACAACGAATTTGAACAAAGTTAACCGAGAGACAGACAAAAGTATATGTAATTTTCAAAATGCAAACTTTCTAAGTTCTAAACGGCGAGGCAATTAAAATAAAACTACCTGTGTTTTTCCTTTGTTTTCCATTATTGTGATGCAACACGCATCAAACAAATAGGTAAATAAACTTTTATTCTGTTGACGGTTTTTTTTGTGTTATGGCGATCCGGTTCCAAGAAAAGTAAATAAACAAGGTGTGATAAGACAAAAGACAGGTCGGACAGGTCCACAGATTACACACGCACGTCAAAAAAGGTGATAAAAGTTGCAAAAAAAAAAACAAAAAAAGAGTGAGTGGCAAGTGATGATTGAAAATTTTTATTGGTACTGGCAGCATTGTTATTCCATATCGCGAGGCTTATCATTTCATAACACGTGATAAATTTTATCATATCATATCGCTACTTTGGACATGCTCGCGAAATCGGTAAAAATGTTGGTGTTATATGATACGATATCGTTTATCGTATATCTACGACATGCGGTCATGCTAGGGGGGCAAGTGTCCGGCGTGGAGACGGGAGCTGGAGGCGGCCCTGGGGGGAGAGCTTTCACGCTCGCCACTTTGCTCACGGCGATGATTTGCTGCGCAGATGCGAGGGTGGCCGGCGCCTCCTTCTGCGATCAAGAAATACTCGTGAAGGAGGTGGCCGGGTAGGAGCGGGACCGGGAGCGAAGGAGACTCGCGGCCCGTATTGCCCGCGAACTGAGGTGACTCGAGCGTCGGATGTCGCAGATTGCCTCCGTCCCCCATGAGCGCGGGCCTGAGGCTGACGGGTGGAGCCGCCTATCACCCTAGCAAAAGCTGGCCGCGGCCGGGCACGAGTTGAAGAATCCGTGTTCCCCACACTCGAAGGCCATCTCTGTCGATCAGGCCCTCCTCGGGTTGATGGCCCGGGTGCGAGGGATATGCGCTGCCAATATCTCCTTCGCCCTTGCACCGACCCATAGACGGCGTGCATTTTGGTCGTTTCGAGTCCGACATAAGCTCCCCCTCCAGCTCCTGGGTTCCGTGGGGATTTTGAAACGTAAAAAGTGGGCTTATGTCAGAGCGGCAGCCCAGCGCATAGCACAGCTTGGTCAAGAGCTAATAACACATCCCACGAGCAGCCTTTGCTACTGCCCAACTTCTGAATCGAAGATTGTGGTATGCAGCCTCCGACTCCGCCCAAAAGTGACCACACAACGTCTGATATCCATATCAGGCAACACAAGGTCCGTGCAGAACCGTGGTCAGGATCGTATTCCAGCGTACGTTCCACAAAAAAAATACGCGCGTGTCCTGCGGTATACTAGCCTTTGGTCCGTCTCCTAGACTATGTAACTGGGTTACCAGCTTCTTGCAAGAGCACCATATTCGCGTCCTTTGAGACGAGCAGCGGAGTTCTTGCTGTCTTGCTGTTCGTCTTATCTTTCTTCTGCATATCAACGACATGCTGTCCACCGGCATCATTTATTTTTATGTAGCTCCTTACACGGCATCTGATGAAGCCGTCAAGCTGAGTGCCATCATTGTGACATCGTACGTGTTTGTAATGGCGACCCTATTTCCTAATGCCGGCTCCAGATTAGTGCCGCGAAGCTCCGTGAACAGGCATGAACGTAAATGTGGATGGTTTTCGCGGGGTTCTCGGGCGTTCGCACCTGTTCCCCGATCGGAGTCGGTATTTTGTCCCGCGGCAAAGGTTTCGCGCCTCCTTCGCGCGGTGTTCACGCGTACACATCCACATTTAGGGCCGCTTGCCACTTTAATCCTAGCTACGAACACGTACGGATGTCTGCATTTGCACTTAAAATGTGCACGCGGAATGGAAACGGGTTTTATTTTTTCAGAGCATGATTATAGTGAAAATATACTATGGGATGCAAGAAATACCTGCTACATGAAATTAATAAAATTAATTATTAAATAATAAGAAATCTGACTACTGTCTAAAATATCTTAACGCGTTTGATAATTTATTTTATTATATACTTTTGAGATATGATAGGACATACATATATTTTAGTAATCGCTGTCTGATTCGGTTAATTTTGATATACTACTCGATAATCTTGAGAAAGAAATTACCGGTAATAAAAATTGAAAACCGGTACATACATAATTTACCGGAACAATTTATTTATTGCAAATCGTGTACTTAACGTCAATGCAGTCAACTTACTAAATAAATCTAATTAATGTGATAATAAATTATTGGTTTTTGTGCTATTTCTACAAAGTACTCAATGCTAAAATGGTTATTTATAGTCTTTTGATCCCCACATGCAACAGAATCGATTGGACTAATAAAAATGTTGGGACTTATAGCATTTTTTCTTGCTGACTTTTCGGTCTCTGTTATACTGTACACTACCACAATGAGTTTAAAACTTCGGAAACACATTTGCACAATGACGAACGCAGTAATGACATATGATTACTATAGTTATACGTTTATGTTGTCAAGAGCAATGACTTCACGCGTTGAATGTTGTGAAGTGTAAACAAATTGTTATTTCTTCAATTTTCATTGCGTATTTCTCACGTTTACAAAAAACAACAAAATTTTTGTTTCTTAGGCACGTCTATTATTATTCATTATCTACGTCAAAAATGTAACTACTTTTATAAAACCATCGTTCGACTGCAAAATCAGAGGTCGCGGGTTCGATTCCCGCTTAGTTCAAATATAATAGTATTTTGTGATATTTGACGAGTTTCTATGTATATAGGTACTATGTTTTACACACAAGTGGAAGATTTAGACCTGACCTGGAGGGAAAGTACTTTAAATACTGGAGATAGCGAATTTCCCTCTTTATTTTAAAAAGAAACAAAACTGCATTCGGTGAATTTTGAAAACTTACTTGCCACCGGTTATCGGAGGCAACTAAAATCCGAAAAAGTAACATCCTGTATTTTTATGGCATCAATAGATAGTGTCAATCATAAGAAACAAATCTCTCTAATAAACATCGTGAAATAAATGAAAGGAAGCCGATAAAAATCTTAACTTATAAATTCAATGCCATCAGATAGGTACAACATTTTTACACAGAGAGCAGAAACCTTATCTACAATAAAGATAACTTTATTGTTGATAACATTTCTACTAAAGTAAAGCCAAATATTTATTAAAATGAGTACTAAATGTAAGTTTCAGGCTTAGTCTGTAACTTTATTGGGTAACTGCATAAGATGTGATGTAGGTGGGATAGGTAGTAGGTAATTTAGGGTGCTTGATTAGAAACCTCTACGTACACCGCGTAGAGGTCTGCTCAGCGTCGCTCCCACATTAGACCTTCTAACCTAACCTATCCAAATCTGATTGCGTAAATTTACCAATGAACCTATCACTAATTTTCTGTGAATATATCTCTGCCTACTCCCTAGGGGCTTACAGGTATAAGAATATGTATATGTGTAATTTTTTGTCTTATTTCAGAGTAGTGCCACATCTTACGAATGTCTTAAGCATTGGCGAGAGTCCCTAGGTAACGGAGATGGCGAGAGTTGCTCTATTGGTTAATAGCAGTTAATCCTAATCGCATCTGAATGGGATCTGCTTTACCAGTACAACTGCGGATTTAGCTTAACTGCGATATTTTCCGTGAAACCACTGCTATTTGACCTCCACAACCCATAGGCGATATCGAAGTATTGCAGTTAGACTAGTTGTTGGACTTTTTAAGGCTCCAAATAACCGTAACGACTGCCATAGAAGTTCGTATGGCTACCGAGACCGACGGCATAATGTTCTCTCTGAGGCACGGCCATGTAAACAAATATTTGCACTGAGCGGGGATCAAGCCCGCGCCTCACTACCGTCAGGTCATAGAGACTGTCGTTGTCGTTACCTTATAATGTGTTAATTGCGGGCTATCACGAAATGACACAATAAAGCAGTTTGGCAAAGCTTCCACCTCTAAGCTACCAGACCTCGCCCTATCCAATTCAAATTTCTCATCAGGGCCTCGTTTGTTCCGCCAAGAAACATATCCCGATGCATATGCACTTAAAGACTCCAGGTATATTTAAGGATAATTTAATACGCTATTTAAAATTATAATTTATAATGGAGGACAACTGAGACGACTGTTCGTTATATTTCAATGTTGGTTATGGAAGAAAGCACATAGTTAAGCTAAGCTCACTGTTCTCATGTGAACTCTTGTTTAATTTCAGCGATAACATCGTTATTCTCAGATCTGCTACCGTTCTTGGCCTGTTGGAAGGCAGCAAAGGCCCTTCATGAAATAATGTTGAACAATATTCTTAGAGCGCCACTGCACTTTTTCGATATGACTCCTATTGGTAGAATAATCTCAAGGTTTTCAAAGGATGTGGATACTGTGGATACTGGTCTTAATTGGCAAATTTCCAGCACGCTTAACTTTTTATTTGACGTAAGTTTACTTAGGGTATAAGGACTTAGGTGAGGTGAGGGATGGCATGTTAACTGAATGCCTCATCCTATGATTTTTTACGCCTTGCTTGAAGGACATGAAACCACCTGTATCGGACACATACATAAACAAAAATAAATCACCGGTAGCGTGTTTCACGCGATCCATAAGATGCACATTTTTCTGTCAACAGATTATAGGAACTATATTGGTAATAAGTTACTCAACACCGATGTTCGTAGCTGTGATAGTGCCAATCGGAGTTCTTTACTACGCCATACAGCGATTCTACGTGCCAACATATCGACAGCTCATGAGGATTAAATCTGTAGCACGCTCGCCAATTTTCTCACATTTTAACGAAAGTATTTTGGGTGCAACCAGTATCCGTGCTTTTGGTGTTAAAGACAGGTTAGTTTCATGACTTCATTCAATAAATACAAAAGTGTATATGAGGCTCCACCAAGATTTATGGGCCTCCCATTAATATCTAAGTGGCCTTCCTAGGATTGACGGGTCCCTACCAAGATTTACGGGGCCCCACTTAGATTTGCAGGGTCCAAGCCACCCATATAACCATTTTTAGTAACGTTACGTAACAGTTACGACACATTGTGCAAAAATCTCGTCGTTGCCGTTACTTGTTAGTGTCATAACGGCGACTAAAGATAGGGAAGACTTGAAACAGCTATATTCGGTTACTATGTTACGTCGCCGTGTCGTAACGATTAGATTTTGACCAGGGTACTGAGCACAATGAGATTTTCTTAGTTTTTATAACGAGTTTAGATTAGTCAAAGCATCACCTACTAAAATAAATTAGAATAATTCCAACTCGGTAAAATTTTTTTTTATTAATTTGCACTTTATTACTTTTGATTCTGGGTCAATATGAAAAAAAACTTAATAAGTCAATTATTTCGAAAGCTATTAATTTAGGCAGGGCGCTATGGCGCTCATTGGGGGAGGGCTATGTCCAGCAGTGGACTAATATAGCCTGATGATGATGATGATGATGATTAATTTTCGGCCATATATATGAGGGGTCAAAATTGTAGCATTTAGGGTCCTCTACTTACTTACTTACTTACTGCCAGCAGGGGACGCCGCGATCGGACGGGTGATCTGCCCTTCGGTGTGGGCCATTTCACCCATTTCCCCTATTTATCCTGTAACGGATAGGGGTGCCCGGCAATCACGGCGTTTCGTCAAACCTACCTGTTTCCTTGCAAAAACTTACAATCTTGTCCACCCTCAGATTGGAAATGTCTTCAAGATCTAGTTCATCCGTTCCCATGATTTCCCATCTTTTCAGCGCGTACATGGGACATTCGGCCAGCAGGTGGATGCTGGTTTCCTCGGCATCCATGCACTCCGGGCATTTGGGATCGGTCTTCACTCCTATTAGTGTCAGGTGCCTGTTCAGTCGGCAGTGGCCTGTTATCACTTCTACGACAAGCCTCATGTTTTTCCTGGATAATTTCATCAGTTGGCTTGTTCTTTTTGTGTCTAAGCTTTTTATGAACACCTTCGACTGTCTCATGACAGGCGATGCTTTCCATCTTCGATTGGTTTCTGCCACTATGCTCCGGCTGATGACTCCCTTGGTGATTTTGTGGGCTATTGGCAGCCTGGGTTCAGGGCCCACTTGGTTGCTATCAGCTCCTTTTCTGGCCAACTCGTCGGCTACCTCGTTACCCATGTTGCCCTCGTGTCCGGGTACCCAGGCAATCGTCACGTCGGTTGCTCTAGCCAGACTTTCCAGCGCCTTTTTGCACTCCTTTACCATTGCCGAGGTAGTCTCTATCTTGCCTAGGGCCTTCAGCGCCGCTTGGCTATCACTGTAGAGTGTAACCTTTTCGGCATTCAGGTCTTTAGTTATTTCCGCGCACTCCTTGATGGCAAAGATTTCTGCTTGGAATACACTTGCATACTTGCCCAATGTTGTTGAGCTGTTTATCTCTGTTCCGTCTTCGCATTTAATGTGCACCCCGGAGCCAGAGAGCTTCGTTGTTGCCTTTCTAGAGCCGTCTGTGTAACAGACAATGCCATCTGTGTCTATCTTCCAGTCATCTCTCTGTCCTATATGTACTCTGTATTTCTTGTCAAAGGTTCTCTCTTTCTTGATTAGGTCATTGTTTGAGAGAATCATTGACAGTTTGTCTTCATAGCCCTGACTGATCTTGGCATGGCCTTCATCGAATGCGTTTGCTGTCCAGAGGCCAGTGCTTCTTAGTTTGAACCATTGTTCAACTGCTTTCTTTTTTGCCTCTAGGTCTAGTGGGTTTAGTCCCAATATTATCTCTAGCGCGGCAGTGGGTGTTGTTCTCATTGCACCCGTGGTCATTAGCGCTGCCATTCTTTGGGCCTTGTCTAGTTCTTTTTTATTGCTCCCTATGTTGGCTCTATGCCACCATACCAGGGCACCATGCAGGATTCTGGGCATAATTATGGCCTTATAGATCCACAGTGCTATGGCCGGTTTTATTCCCCAGGTTCTTCCTATAGCTCTTTTGCACTGCATCATAGCTATTTTGGCCTTCGAGCATGCGTTGCTTATGTGAGTCTGGAATGTCAGTTTGCTGTCCAGTGTCACACCCAGGTATTTGACCTCTTTTACCTTTTCGAGATCGTGACCGTCAAGTCTTACTGGTTCAGCCCGTCCTAGTTTTCTTTTCCTCGTGAAGAGTACTAGTTTGGTTTTATCCGGGTTCAGGTCTAAGCCTTTGCTCCTGCACCATTCTAGAGCTTTGTTGATCCCCCTGTTCATGATATTACATATGACACTGAGGACCTTTCCTGTTATCAGAAGCACACCATCATCAGAGTATACCTGTGTGTATATATGCATTCTGTTTATCTTGTTTACTAGTTCGTCTATTAGCAGGCACCATAGTAGGGGTGATAGGCATCCTCCTTGGGGGAAGCCTCTCCTTGCTATCACTGTGCGTGTTGTTCCCGCTAACTCAGCCTGTATCAGTCGTTGGTTCAGCATGTTTCTTATCCAGCCTGATATGTCTTTATTTATGCCTTCGCGGTTTAGGGTTTCCTCAATTGAGACTGGGGTCGCCTTGTCAAAGGCGCCCTCAACGTCGAAGAAGCATCCTAGTGCATATTCTGTGTTGCTTATCGATCTCTGTATCCTGTTAACCAAGTTATGCAGGGCGGTCTCGATGGACTTGCCTTCCGTATATGCATGTTGGTTCTGGTGGAGCGGAGATCCGCTTGCGGCGACTTGTTCTCTTATTAGTCTATCCAGTATCTTCTCTAGGGTTTTGAGTAGAAATGATGAGAGGCTTATGCATCTAAAGGCTTTGGCCTCTTGATACGTCTCTTTACCGGGTTTTGGTATGAATACCGCCCGCACTTCTCTCCATTTCCTAGGAATGTATTTCATTCTGATGCTGCTATTGTATAGCTCCAGAAGGTCGTCTTCTATGTACTTGATGGCTTTTTGGAGCATTCCCGGGAAGATTTCGTCTGGCCCGGCTGCCTTGTATGGCTGGAACGATCGAATGCTCCATAGCAGATGCTCTTTCGTGATTATTGTCTTTACCTCGGTTTCCTCCGGGTTCTCTGTGTAGGCACTTGTTTCGTTGCCTGCGTACTCCTCACTTCCTGGGAAATGTGTATCCAACATTATTTCCAGTATTCTTTCTGGGTCCGATGTGAGTTCGTCCCCTTGCTTAATGCTGCCTAATTTGCAGGTACTGGTTTTTGGGAACATTTTGGCAAGTCTTGCTGCGTCAGGGTGTTTCTCGACACCTTCGCAGAATGCTTTCCAGCCATTTCTGTTCTCTCTTCTGCATTCTTTTTTGAAAATATTTCTCTCTCTTCTGTACGTGAGCCAGCTTTCCTCATCACCCCTTCTGAGTGCTGTCCTGAGGGCTCGCCTGGTCTTTTTCCTTTTCTTCTCTAGTGCTCTTGTCCACCATGGTTGGCCTTTTCCTGGTTTTATCTCCTTTAGTGGGCATGCTCTGTGGTACGCCTCCCTGAGAGTATCATCCAGTCGGCTGGCTTCTTTTTCTACATCTTTGATATCCTTTATCGAGTTGCGTTCTGCTGGATTCCACTTCTTCATGTGCTGTTCAAATGTCGTCCAGTCAGTTTTCCTCGCATTTCTTGTCATGGTTTTCTCGATTTCGGCTCCCAGACTAAAAATTATCCGTCTGTGATCCGACTTCGAGTCTCTTTCGTCCACTTTCCATTCTGAGATGTGCTGGCTGATCCTGTCGGTGGCGATTGTGATGTCCAGCACCTCTTTCCGGTTTTTCGTAACGAATGTCGGGATGTTGCCCTCGTTCAGAACGTCAAAACCTGCTGAACTAAGGAAATCTAAGAGTAATTCACCTTTTTTATTACAGTTGGTGCTGCCCCACACCACGTGGTGGGCGTTAGCGTCGCAACCTAGAATAATGGGAATATTCTTACCGTGGTATTTCCTTGTAATTTCTTCCATTTCTGGCGATGGTGGTTTATAGTCCTCTTCGCTGGGTAGGTAAGCGGAGACTATGAGCACCCTGACTTTGTCACCTGTGTTGAACTGCATTGTTGCCGTGGCGCTAGCTAGGTCACTGTAACAATCTGCCTTTATTAGTCCTAATGATCTTACCCTGCTGCTGGCGTATATGCATGCCCTGGGTGTTGACTCACCATTTTCATGGTAGATGATTTCACCTCCCAGGGAGCTCAGCCCGGAGACACGTCCTTTGAAGACGTACGGCTCTTGCAGTAGGGCCATGTCTATTTTCTCTTCTACCACGTGTCTGCAGAATTCGATCATTGCATCGCGGCAGTGGTGGAGATTAACTTGAACTATTCTTATTTTTTTGTGTGTGTGTATGTGGTGTGTTGCTGTTCGTGTTCATATGTATGTGAGTGTGTTGCGTGTGTCTGAAGGTGTGTGTTGCTGTTCCCTCCTTAGACTGCATTACGCAGGAGGGCTCTTCTCCATCCAAGGCGGTTGCAGCAGTGCAACGCTTGGAGGAGGAGTCCGATCACTGCGCTTTACAGGGAGGGGGTGTGCCTTGACGTCTGGGCGTGGTTGTTGGCGGGACGCCATGGACCCGGACGGTACCTCCTTCGAGGGACCCGGCCGGGGATCGGTCCCCCCACCTTCAGCCAACGCCACCTGTGTGTGCGGCGCCTGTTGTGTGCTGTTTGGGTTGGGGCGCTTTAGGTGCGGTGTGCCTGTTTCAGCTGTGCCCACCTTCGGGGCAGCAGGCTGATCGGTACTGCCGCTTGGCTCCGAACCCGGTGCTTTTTTGTTGTGGACAGGGCAGATGCACCTGTCCGGTGCTTGTGTTGTCTGGGGAGGCTTACCTAGCACGCGGACGTAGACGACCGTGGCCTGGTACATAAGCCACGTGTCTTGTGCCGCTATCTTGGGAACTCCCACCACAAGTCGGACTCCCAGAGGGAGTACTTCCTTGCGGATGAGGTTCCACTCGGATATCTTTAGGTCGTCTTCCCGGTCTCCGTTCTGAACCTTTATCAGATCCAGGGGCTCTATACGGATCCCACCTGCGTTGCCAGGGAGCCATATGGCCACCTTGTGGAGATCCAGCTTCTTTGGCCTGAGAGACACGCCGTCGAGCTTACCGAAGTCGCACCCCAGGAGCCACGTCATCGCCTCCTCGGTCCTAGGACTTACCAGGAAGTATCCCTCCGCCACTAGGCCCGAGGCGACGAACTGCAGACTCCGGCCGCTAACTCCGCTCAGTGCAGCGATCTCAATCAGGTCGACCAACCTTGTTCTTATCACCGCAGCAGTGGCGTCGTCTACTGTCGCCCCATCTCCCCGCTCGATGATTACCGAGAGCTCACCTTGGCCCGCAGTGGGCTTCGGTGGTCCCTCGACCCTCGGTCGCTTTGTGGGACGACGCTGCGTTTGCTCCTCCGGGTCGGTGCCCTGTCTTTTTATTTTGTTGGCCCTCTTACCTGACTCGCCCGCGGTCATCGCTCCCGAACTGGTCGACGCGCCGAGTTGAATCTGGCCTGAGGGCCCCGCTGAGGTCTTCTTTCGGCGGGTCCTTTTCCGTCGATATTTGACGGTGGTCCACTCGCCTCCTTGGTTTGTTCTCTCCCCTATGCTCATGTTGGTGAGGCCGTCCCCTAGAGATTCCGACACGGATCTCCCGGTTCTTACCTCTTGGTATGGGTTCTTTGTGGTCTTTGTTGATGTGGATTGCGCTGATGTGTCCCCCCCAGAATACGCGGGACAGCTTGCACCACTTCGTGGTACAAGGAGGGATTCTCCGGCATGGCCGGTACCCTCCTGGGGTACTTTATCTTTTTCATTAGCGCTCATTTTTAGACAGTAGGTTTGTCCGGGATTGCCGGTTTGTGATGGGGGTGGGTGGCGGATTAGGAAATAGATGGGATTGTTAGGACTGGGCGTGGCAGGAGGAGGGGCAATGGGAAAGGGGGGGGCTTCGACCGAGGTTTCAGTTACGTCTGTTTCTTAGGGAACCAGACCAAGAAGCAGACGGTACCACATGCAGGATTACCTCTGGTCTTGCCATGGGGGTTCTACACGACTTTTGCGCTCCCCCCATGACCTTACTACCCTCAGCACTGGAGAGATGCTGAGAATAAGGCTTCGCCAGTCTAGGCGCAAGGTCCCCAGATTGGCTCCACCCCGTCCACGTCCTCTAACACCCCTGACAGGAATACGTCGAGTTACCAGTAACCCTGTATAATTTTGAATATTTTTTTGACATCCATATTATTGTTTTAGACTTATTTTTATTTTATTTTATTTTTATCTATAACTTATATGACTAGCTAGCGTAAGTATAAGTTGGTTAAATAAATAAATAAAAATTGTAATAAAAAAACGTTAATTTCAGATTTGTGAAAGAATTCCAAACACGAAGTGATCATTACCAATCATTCGCTTACCTGATTACTGTTGCGGATAGGTGGCTCCTTATCCGACTGCAGGCAGTCGGTAGTCTGATTATTTTCTTTGCCGCATTGTTCGCCGTTCTCGGCCGCGACAGCATTAGTCCAAGCCTCGCAGGGCTCTCTATCAGTTACACCTTAAAGGTTAAGTATTTAACTGCGTAATATATCGATCTTAACATATGTCTTTTCATGAATATTTCGACTTTTAGATTACTCAAACCTTGAGATGGTTAGTTAAAACAGCATCATCAGTTGAAACGGATATTGTATCAGTAGAAAGAATGAAGGAGTATGCTGAAAAAGAACAAGTAAGCGAATGCCATATTTTATGTATAATGCTCCTTGCTTAACGCATCTACTGACACACGGTAATCAATTTTCGCAGGAAGCTGAGTGGGTTAATCCAAAAGGTCCTCGCACATCGTGGCCGGAGACGGGCGCGGTGCAGTTCGAAGCACTAACGATGGCGTACCGCAGTGGCGCGGAGCCGGCGCTGCGTGACGTCACGTGCGCCGTAGCCGCGCGCGACAAGCTCGGCATCGTCGGCCGCACCGGCGCCGGCAAGTCCACGCTCACGCTCGGGCTGTTCCGGTACGCACGTGCCTGTGTGCTGCAAGTGTGAGGCGCTTTGTCTGACGAGACTGTCGCTCTCTCGCAGGATCGTGGAGGCGACGGGCGGCCGCGTCTTGATCGATGGACTGGACATTAGCAAGATGGGCCTTCACCAGCTGCGCTCGCGAATCACCATCATCCCACAGGATCCAGTGCTTTTCTCAGGGTCATTGCGAATGAACTTGGATCCATTTGAAATGTATTCTGATGACGAAATCTGGTGTGCGCTCGAGCACGCCCATCTGAAACCGTTCGTATTGGGTGCGTAACGATCTTAAGAAAGTGTTTTATTAACTTCTTTTTCATAAGTGCTACTAACTCAGTTTTATTAAGAAAAAATTAGACGTCCGGGAGTCTAGTCTTTAATACTAATTATAGGTTTTACACGGACTACATTTAAACCCACATTGCTGCAACTCATGGAAGTATGAGCGCTCCATCTCTACTTCACCGCGACTACCTAGCGCAAAAGATTGTCCAAAGGGTCTTTAACGCAGTGACACTTTCTTATAACGAACTCAAACCCACAAACGCACGCCGTCTGTAGTTTGTAGGTTGCCGGAGGTGACCCCCCTGGGACCCCCTTCGGATGTGAGGACCAGGGACCCACGGTTTCCCCATCTAGTCACTCGCTTGCCATCCTAGGGAGGCTTGTATTGCGCCAGCCATCTCAACCTGCTTCTGCTAGGGTGACAGGAGATGCCACTGCCATCGGCAGAGTTAGAGCGTCGAAGCTCGAGCTTCTTCCTCTAGAGCTATGACCCACACTCATCTTGGAATGCTGTTGGGTCCCGGGGCGGTTCTACCCAAGTTACCTCGGTAACGTCATCGTCATCCACTACGTGGCGAAATCATCTACGATGGAACATCCACCGCCCGCACTGGAAACTGGGAGGCAACCACTCCTCCGAATAGATCCATTTGAAGACACTGGGTCAAGGTTGGTTAACGCAGTGACGCTTAAAAATTATCTATGCAGCTGTGGCTCTGGAACACGTATATTTATAAATATGCTTTCTCGTATAATCATATAGTTATCCTCAGACGATTCCCACTTCTCAAATAGTGGTTGCAAGTGGTCTCATCTGGCTACAAGCACGGTTTGTATCGCTGTACGCTCTCCTCCGTGTACTTATGATCCGCAGTCACTCAATGCCCTCCGTCTTCCATGAACACGGGCTCGTGTAGCAGTCGCAAGCTAGGGCGGCGGCCCGACGTGCTGACGGGAGCAATACGGGAACACCGTAGTCCCCAAACACTAGGAGGCCATCTTGAACTCAAAACCAAAGATGGCCCTGGGTCAGCCTGGAATGCTATCTCTAGCTGCTATATCTAGGGCAATCTAGGGTGGAGTTGAAAAAATTGTGCAACTGTCCGGGATGAAAGCTCGAAGGTCCGGGATTTTTACACTTGTTGTCCGCGTTATATAAGACTATTTTTTTAAACACGATTTTATTAGTACCTTATATTAACAGGCCTAGAAGCAGGGTTGCTCCACGAGGTGTCAGAGGGCGGCGAGAACCTGTCGGTGGGGCAGCGCCAGCTCGTGTGCCTGGCGCGCGCGCTGCTGCGCAAGACGCCGCTGCTCGTGCTGGACGAGGCCACCGCCGCCGTCGACCTGCACACCGACGAGCTCATACAGGTGCGCGTATAACTACAGCTCGTGTGCCTGGCGCGCGCGCTGCTGCGCAAGACGCCGCTGCTCGTGCTGGACGAGGCCACCGCCGCCGTCGACCTGCACACCGACGAGCTCATACAGGTGCGCGTATAACTACAGCTCGTGTGCCTGGCGCGCGCGCTGCTGCGCAAGACGCCGCTGCTCGTGCTGGACGAGGCCACCGCCGCCGTCGACCTGCACACCGACGAGCTCATACAGGTGCGCGTATAACTACAGCTCGTGTGCCTGGCGCGCGCGCTGCTGCGCAAGACGCCGCTGCTCGTGCTGGACGAGGCCACCGCCGCCGTCGACCTGCACACCGACGAGCTCATACAGGTGCGCGTATAACTACAGCTCGTGTGCCTGGCGCGCGCGCTGCTGCGCAAGACGCCGCTGCTCGTGCTGGACGAGGCCACCGCCGCCGTCGACCTGCACACCGACGCTCATACAGGTGCGCGTATAACTACAGCTCGTGTGCCTGGCGCGCGCGCTGCTGCGCAAGACGCCGCTGCTCGTGCTGGACGAGGCCACCGCCGCCGTCGACCTGCACACCGACGAGCTCATACAGGTGCGCGTATAACTACAGCTCGTGTGCCTGGCGCGCGCGCTGCTGCGCAAGACGCCGCTGCTCGTGCTGGACGAGGCCACCGCCGCCGTCGACCTGCACACCGACGAGCTCATACAGGTGCGCGTATAACTACAGCTCGTGTGCCTGGCGCGCGCGCTGCTGCGCAAGACGCCGCTGCTCGTGCTGGACGAGGCCACCGCCGCCGTCGACCTGCACACCGACGAGCTCATACAGGTGCGCGTATAACTACAGCTCGTGTGCCTGGCGCGCGCGCTGCTGCGCAAGACGCCGCTGCTCGTGCTGGACGAGGCCACCGCCGCCGTCGACCTGCACACCGACGAGCTCATACAGTTGCGCGTATAACTACAGCTCGTGTGCCTGGCGCGCGCGCTGCTGCGCAAGACGCCGCTGCTCGTGCTGGACGAGGCCACCGCCGCCGTCGACCTGCACACCGACGAGCTCATACAGGTGCGCGTATAACTACAGCTCGTGTGCCTGGCGCGCGCGCTGCTGCGCAAGACGCCGCTGCTCGTGCTGGACGAGGCCACCGCCGCCGTCGACCTGCACACCGACGAGCTCATACAGGTGCGCGTATAACTACAGCTCGTGTGCCTGGCGCGCGCGCTGCTGCGCAAGACGCCGCTGCTCGTGCTGGACGAGGCCACCGCCGCCGTCGACCTGCACACCGACGAGCTCATACAGGTGCGCGTATAACTACAGCTCGTGTGCCTGGCGCGCGCGCTGCTGCGCAAGACGCCGCTGCTCGTGCTGGACGAGGCCACCGCCGCCGTCGACCTGCACACCGACGAGCTCATACAGGTGCGCGCCGGACGCACTGACGCACTGACGTAACCGCACCATCACGCCCCCACTCGCCCGAACTAACCGTAGTACGCAATACTACTACTGTTGCAGAAAACCATACGCGCTGAGTTTGCGGCGTGTACCGTCATAACCATCGCCCATCGGCTCAACACCATCATGGACTCCACTAAGGTCATGGTGCTGGACAAGGGCCGGCTCGTCGAGTACGCGCCTCCACAAGAGCTACTGCAGGATAAGAACTCCATGTTCTATAGTCTCGCAAAAGATGCTGGTTTAATAAACTGAATCTGTTTCATTATCTTTTAGCTAAAATAGATTAAATACTTACTTAGCAATTAAGATTAGCAATCACTTATTGAAGTTCAAATAACAGTATTATGTATTAAATTAATCGAAGCAATTAGATGAAAAAATAATCACGCATTTAAAGCAACCTACATAAATGACGCTCTTTTCAATAAATTATGTTTCATTGCAGAGTTTACCTTCTTCTATTACACGTATATATATATATATATGTATATATATATATATATATATATATATATATATATATTTAAATCGCTGAAGACTTGTTGCGTCTTTTCAAAGTCGAACCCAGCGGCGTCTACCATTTCCAATGACTTTTTAATTGTTATTCGTGCGAATATAGCTACATTGCTGTCATGTGAATTCTATTGTCGACGAGAAATTTTGTTTAGGTACGAAAATTAGATATTCATTTTGAAATAATTCTCGCTGGTTTTTTGCATCCGTTGTCGATGGAAATCATGTGACACATTGTATATTTTTGTATTCGTTCCATGCATTTAATCGTTTTTCCTACATCCATCTAAATGTATGGATATATTGATACCATATATTGTACTATATTAATTCCATGCATTCTACTAATTTAACGACTCCTTACTATATTTGAGATTATATCGGTACCGTATATTATTTTTGAATGTACGCCATAAACTATTAAGTTTGTTGCTTCCTCCAAACCTTATATCTATACATACATAGGTACCTAATATAATAGATCCCAATAAATTTATTGCGGGACGTGGTCTCTGTCTACCCCAATAGGGGACAGGAGTGACGATATGTATGTATGTTTGAATAGAAAATCATCTCTTTTCATGAAGTCGATTAAAATAAAATAATAATAATTATAAATAATAATAAAAATAATAATAATAATAATAATTTGATGGCACAAATTTGTCACAAATTTTGACCGGGTGAGTACCACCGTGCACTTTTGCGAAAAACCCTCCATAGTAATCCAATCTCGGTTGGATTGCGTTCAGGAGTCAGCAAGTTCATAGCCGGGCAGGGGGGATTGAGGTCGCTGCACAAGTGGGAACGGTGGGTCTTGGCGTAGTCTAGTGGGGGATGGCGCGGGGCGACGCGCCGAGCAGGGAGACCTGTAGAAACGGTGGTGCCGCTGGCCGCCCGCGGCATAGTACAGGGGCCCAACCGGGACTAACCACCCTGGGAGGCTGCCCGACCAGGTCGCGCATAATCCCGATATGGCTCGTCGTGCCGGTTGGTGACCGGACGAGGGAGCCCGCCGACCATTCTCGAGGGGGTACGGGGGCCCTTCCGTTCGGCGCGTCGGCTCTCGCCATACCTCACATTCATAGATAAAACCAATAACCCACGCTTTGTCACGCGGTGCTGCGGCAACAATCGCCTCTTTTTTTCACGCCTTCCCTCTTCATCCTCATGGCAGCGCACAACAACAGTAGATTGGTCTACACAGCGGCAAGAAACTCTCCCTCGGGCTCGCTATTTGAGGTGGAGTCCACGAACATCTGTGGGCTCCATACAAACCTCAACGCCGTCCACCAACACCTGGAGACAGCGAAACCAGCTATGCTGTTTCTTACGGAGACACAAATACGCCGCCCTGATGACACGACCTACTTGCTCTACCCCGGCTATGTCCTTGAGGAGAATTTCCGCGCAAAAGCCGGGGTGTGTGTGTATGTCAGGGCGGATATTTGTTATCGCCGTTTGCGCTGCCTAGAGGATCCGTCCTTTTCCACCCTTTGGGTGCACATAGACCATGGCTCTATGAGTCAGATCTATGTGTGCCTTTACCGCTCCCATACAGGAGATACCGAGACAACTCGACTCTTTGAATACCTGAGTCAGGCGGCAGATGATGCGCAGGAGCGATTTCCGAACGCTGAACTGGTGTCTTTGGGGGATTTAAACGCCCACCACGAGATCTGGTTGGGCTCCGCCAAAACAACCCACGCGGGAAGAGCCGCTCATGCATTTGCTCTGACGCATGGCCTGACCCAATTGGTACACGAGGTCACTAGGATACCAAAAAGGTCGGACCATGAGCCCTCTCTGCTAGACCTCCTGCTGACGAGTCACCCGGACCAGTACAGTGTTTCGGTGAGCGCCGCTTTAGGTGAATTCGACCATTGTCTGGTCCGTTCCGAGGTGCCCATTATAGCGCCCCCACGACCCGCGCAGCGAAAGGAAGCGGCGTCTCTGGCACTACTCGTCAGCGGACTGGGATGGCCTGCGTGATTATTTTGCGTCCGTCCCGTGGGTTGAACGCTGCTTTGAGGGTAAGAACCCATCTGAGGCCGCAACTGCTGTGGCCGGTGAGATCAGTCTGGGCATGGAATATTATATCCCCTACACTGATGTCACCGGTGTACGCAGAACGCGTCCCTGGTTCGGGAGGGACGCAGCTGCAAAGGCTCGAGGGTACTCGTGACCTCAGGATATCCGATAATGCGGACCGGACGTCGCTGCAACCTGTCGAGAGCATCTAATAAGTACTTTGCGGATCCATCCCAGAGATGCGAGCAGTATTCCACACAGGAACGAATTTGTGTCTTGTATAGAAGACACCGTTGCTCCGGCGTGAAAAACCGTCTCACTCTGTTCAGGACTCCGAGTCTACGCGAAGCTGTTTTGATGATACTCTCGATGTAGTTTTTGCTATTTATTTTACAGCGAACATCCATACCGAGGATACTGAGGTTGTCCTGCAATGGCAGTGGCGTGTTCTGAAGAGTGGGAAGGGGAAGGAAAGGAGATATCTTTGCTGTAAACGCACATTTCGTCTTCTTAGCATTGAACTCTACCAAGTTCTCAGAGCCCCATTGGGAAACGTGGTTCAGAATCCGGTCAAGCTCAGTGAAAAGAAGCTGCCTTTTTCCGCGATATCCGACTGCTTATCCGCAGGACGTCCATGATAACTTCTTACATACCCCTCCTTACATAACTCTTCATACTTTGAACCTTCCTTACAACATGACTTTACTCCCTTCTCATAATATTTTCATACCACGACAGTAGCTTGGTTCTCAATTTTTCTTTCACTGGTGCCACTATCAAACCACACATCCAAATTTAACATTCGGATTTCCGCCACATGCAGTTGTCTTTCATTCGTCGCTTTCAAGGAAAAACATGTCGATCCATACATTATGGCAGATCTGAACATGAACTTATAGATTTTCCCCTTAAACTTGAGGGGAAAATGGGGATCACATATTGTGACTTTGACCTGCCGCCATTTCATCCACCCTGCATCTATTCTGTGCTTCACTGCTCGATCAGTTTCCTCAACCGTCTGGATAAGAGGGCCGAAGTAGCGGAAATTGGAGCAGACTGGTATTGGTGCACTATCTAATACCATGGGTGTAAAACTGGAGAGATCGCCGAAATCACAGAACATTCAGTCTTGGTTCTACTGCGCGTAAGAGCCCTGGCGGAGGATGCGATCGCTCGGGGCGAGGTGATCATCAGCAAACAGCATACATCAGGAGCTCTCCTCCTGTATCTCCGATGTCAAGGCATCCATTATCAACAGGAAGAGATAGGAGCTCCGCGCCGAGCCCTGACGCAAGCCTTTCGCCACATTGGACTCGTCGGCGTTGCCGGCAGCGGATCGTGCATAGGTTCTTGATCGTCAGTACATCGCACAGATCTACTCTATGTACTTCCGCTTTCTCTTTCAAGGCCTACCATAAAACCGTTCTGGGTACCCGGTCATATGCTTTCTCGAAATTCACAAACACCATGAGTTTTCACACAGTTGGCGAAGAGGAAAAATGGCATATGTGGTCCCGTGGCCATGCTTAAGCCCGAACTGGTTATGGGTAACCACGCTTTTGCCTCTCGTACACGCTTCTCTATCACTTTCTCCCAAACTTACCATACTGTGTGGCATGAGCTTTATTCCCCGATAGTTGTCGGGGTGTTACACGTCACCCTTATTTTTAAAGATGGGAATTAGTTACTAAATAGGTGATCCCAAAGTATTGTATGTAACCTATACAATTTTGTAGTATTATTAATGGAACCAGCTTGGCTTAAAAGTATTCAGTGGGGCACGAAGGAGAAGTGTGGAAATTACCGGGCCATGGCAGAACAATGTTTAGGAAACACTGCTTTATAGTGTCATTTGTTTGAATTTTGAATTCTAGTGGGCGAAGTTTGGTAAATGTTGGATATTTTACCTTTATTTAGTTCATGACTGACATAATTATTTAAGAAAACTTGTTATTAGAATAGTTTATTGGCCGATTATTCCAAACATTCGGTTGTTTTTCAGCATTTCAACAATAGTTTGCCATTTGAATGAAAAAAGAAAAAAAAAAAATAAAAAAAAAAAATTTTGAGTTCCTAACATTTTTGTAAAATTTATGCCTGAATTTTTTTTTTAAAAATACGAAATAGTAAAAATCCCTTTTATTTCACTCAGTTTTGCCATTTTATAACTAAATCTTTAGGTTCTTTTGTTTCTTGTACCCCCTTAGTCTCCGATTTAATTAACTCGTATGACCCATTGATGATCAGGATTAGTTCTTTACTACATATCTAATTTTATCACAACCAATTTTTCGTTACTATAAAGTACTTCAGTTAAAATTTTATGGGTCGTTACGGACACTCATATTCGTCAATTATTAAGTTTGGTTTATTTTCTTAATTGCAACGGTCCTTTACGATAATTGAAATTTCCGGTATCGATATTTATACCACAAGCGTTATTACGTCCGCGCTGGCCGGCAAAAAATATTAACAAAAACATGCCGCTTGCAAGTCGCGTGCGAACTCCGCCCCCTCACCTCTGTCACCCCCGCGTCTCCTCTGGGACGATGTCGTTTTGTGTGATGCAATTAAATCACACATTAGAATTGATAAAAACTTTTATTATATACAGGAAGCCACATTATCGGAGTGTTATACGTAAACAAAATATCGAATATAACGCCACTGATATACGGCGCACAGGAGCGACCTCCAAAATTCGCGCGCCAAACAGCGGAACTAAGAAATACGCCGAAAAGCACTCCGTTGAAAAAACAACGTCCATGCCAATATTTCACCCAGCCATTGTACTAACCTTAACACTACTTCTGGCTGAATTTGAGAGATGGTCAATCTTGCGTCCGTATACAGGATGCAAAAAGTCAGTCGGACGCAACATCATCGGTAAAAACCGCCATGTAGGACGTAATATCAACTCCGGGATGCAAATATATATATATATATATATATATATATATATATATATATATAACTTTTTTTTCCATTGTTTCATTTTTCTAAGCAATTTGTACATGTGATTATGTACGCCCAGGGTCCCTGAAAAGGCTGAAACTTGATCGTGAGCAGTGAGCACCCGTTTACATTTCAGGAAACACGATTACGAAGCACAAAAATTATTGGCTGGTCTTAAGCGGGGAATTCACTATCACAGCCCGTCACAGGCAAGTCTGCCCCATGTCTACCCGTGAATGCTAGCCAACATGTGCATCTGGATTGAGTGATCTTTTCTTATATTTCAACGAAACCAAGCGTACATTTAGTCAAAAATTGTCAAAACTTATAACCGATATCCAAAAATTTGTCACTCACAAGATAATGAAGATATTGACCAATGTCGATCACTCAATACAGACATTTTGCAAAATGGCTTCAAGCTGAATCTTAGCCAATTCTTACTCTGTGGACAAAATTTTCGTATCAAAAATTTGTACCTAATTTGTCACATTGTTTTACAAAAAATCTAGGAACTAAAAGGTAAATCCAGGAATCTATGACAGTTTCATTGGATCACTCGATTCAGAAAAATTTAGATAAGACATAATAAGTATTTTTATTTTCGCCATAAATTTAAGACTCGAAGACATTTTTACAAATTGCAATCACAACGCCAATATTTACAGTTAAATAGTTATGAGAAATTAAACCTTTTTGAATTTGCTGAACTGAGCGATCGTTAGAAACGCATGCAGGTAACTATACCTTTTGTTTAAATGTACACTAACTGCGTTGAAAATTTGTACTACTTTGTGACTAAAATTTGGCATAAAATTCATTTGTTTATGTCATTTCGTTTACGAGATCTTCGTTTCACAATTAATTTTCAGAGAAAAGTGCAGTAGGGTGACCATAATAATATGAGATCATAAGAGAATTAAAGACTACATAAAATGTTTGTCAATTTTCATTTAGAAAGCAAACTACTCTTTTACATCGCAAATTACGTAAGGAAGTACATGCAAAAAAATAAGTGATTCATTTTTACTATCATACATTTTTTGCATATTATCATCATAGCAAACCATGCGTCCATTTATATACCCGTGTGCTCTATAATGACCCATTCCACCAGGATGCATAGAAGCCATGAATTCTATACCTCCCAGTAATCTGTAGGACTTCTTTTTTATTAACATCATTTCGGGCACATCATGTGAATTGACTTTTTCTGTTCCATTTAACTCCATCGAAATAACATTTGAAAGTTCGTAATTATAGGCAGCAGTACCATTACAAAAAGAACAAGTTCCCTTTTCGTCGCTAAAAGAAATTGCATCTTCTAGAGCGTGAATACCAAATACGGTTATTATATTTAGATTCAATGGCAGGAATTCAATAGATAGTAGATGATAAAATAGTCCATCAACAGTAAAAATTTATATCTACCCTACAACACTCTATTCTTTAATAAAAATAAAAAATTAAATCTCGTAAATGAAATGACATAGACAAATGAATTTTATGCCAAATTTTAGTCTCAAAGTAGTACAAATTTTCAACGCAGTTAGTGTACATTTAAACAAAAGGGATAGTTACCTGCATGCGTTTCTAACGATCACTCAGTTCAGCAAATTCAAAAAGGTTTAATTTCTCATAACTATTTAACTGTAAATATTGGCGTTGTGATTGCAATTTGTAAAAATGTTTTCGAGTCTTAAATTTATGGCGAAAATAAAAAATACTTATTATGTCTACATAATACCCTATTTCTAGAATCACTCAATCTAAATTTTTCTGAATTGAGTGATCCAATGAAACTGTCATAGATTCCTGGATTTACATTTTAGTTCCTAGATTTTTTGTAAAACAATGTGACAAATTAGGTACAAATTTTTGATACGAAAATTTTGTCCACAGTGTAAGAATTGGCTAAGATTCAGCTTGAAGCCATTTTGCAAAATGTCTGTATTGAGTGATCGACATATTGGTCAATATCTTCATTATCTTGTGAGTGACAAATTTTTGGAAATCGGTTATAAGTTTTGACAATTTTTGACTAAATGTACGCTTTGGTTTCGTTGAAATATAAGAAAAGATCACTCAATCCAGATGCACATCTAGCCAACCCGCCGCCTGCCCGGAGAGTCGCTTTTTCTCTGCGCGGGCACAGTCAAGTCGAAACGTGTATGGTCGCGCCGGACAGCCCGCCTATTTATTTATGACAATACGTGATTGCAAGTACATTCTATAATTATTATTGTTTTAAACATCAAATCGGTGCAAACTACTGGCGATTCGATTGTAACGAAAAACAATTTAGTTCCAAAAATCTGTGCTACTCACATATTTACAATAATAAATAATTGACGAAACTATGTGTACGTACAACGCATACGTACAACGCATACATAAACACATAAAAACGTTTCAAGAGTGTTTAGAAAGACAGAATATTACAAAATATCAGTGATTTATATGAAACATTAAGATATAGGTATCTACTACCTATTTAAATAAAATATATAATTACATCAATCACTCAATTTGGCATCTGAAAGCTGCATTTCCTGTGTTTTGATTTACATAGTACTGTACCTACCAGTGACCTCTATAACTAGCCTAGCTAGTCTAGCTAGTGGTTCACTATTGTTTGAAAAAAACGTACCTACATTATGACAAACGATCATTTTATAAACTACGTTTGAAAAACTAATCATTTGACAAGCTTTCATTTTGCAAACATATTACCTACATCAAAAATAATCATTTAATAATGATAAATGAAGGTTTTGCAAATGTCTCATATAGAAAATATTTCAATTGTTAAAATTTTATTATAAAAATGTTCATTTGACAAAATAAAGTCAGTTAACAAACAATTAAAAACAAGCAAGCATAAACCCCGCGTATAGCAATCAGTAGGTATGTAACTTGTAGCAAACATCGTTTCTGTCACAGCTCCGACGCTGCGGGGCTCCGGCGGCCCCTACCTACATACCTCGTGCAGTTACCGAATAAAGTAACATTCTAAACCGGAAACAAAGTTCAGTCATTTAGTATCTACTCATTTTAATAAATATTTGGATTCAAAGATAACTTTATTGTTGATAAGGTTCCTGATGACACCTTGAGTAAAAATGGTGTAGGTATCTACTGGCACTGAGTTTATAAGTTAAGATTTTATGAACTTCCTTTCATTTAATTTACCATGTTCCTTAGGCAGATTTTATCCTCATGATTGACACTATCTATTGATGACATAAAAATACAGAATGTTACTTTTTGAAATTTTAGTCAGTTCGATTACTGGGTGAGGCAAGCGAATTTTCAAAAATCTTTGATAGTCGTTTTAGATCTTTTTAAAAATAAAGGAATGTTTCCTTTGACTGAAATTTGCTATCTCCAATATTTAAAGTACTTCCCCTCCAGGTAAGGTTAAAATCTTCGACCCTGTATATGTCTACAGTCGTGTTTACTGCGTGCTGGTAATTCTATTGGGATCAAAATTCCCAATAGTTCTACTGAGTTTTTTGAGTAAGTTTACAAAATATTCATCCTATTGTGCTACTGGAAAGACTAGACGGTAGTACTACTGGGAACAAAGATACAAATACATGAAGACATGGCCTAAAAGGTCTTGTAACCATGCCAAAAATATTCATTAAAAAAAATGTTAAGTCAATTGTCTTTTGTCTATATTGTCCATGGATATAGTATTTTTCTTTGTCAGTTTGTCACACACTTAGAGGAAGTAGGTACACAGTATTAGGGTAGGGTCACACACCATAATAATCTATGGTCACACACACACACACTGCCTCAGCCAGCCAGCTGTCTGTCAATCAAAACTTGTTTCTGAGAAGTTATGTTTGTGCGCTACATTCAAAAAAAAAAATTACAAACAATTACGTGAAACAGTTTTGGGGCGTTTTAAACAATGAATTCACAGCCAACTATGGATTATTTTTGTGGATCTCCATTTTGGGTAAGTAACACTTATTGTAGTTTATCCGAAAGTACATTACTCACTTATTTATTTACTGATTTAATTATTGTGCAATCACTACAACGAATCTTTTAATAAAAGCTTACTAATATTTTTCTACCACGATCAAATATTTTTTGTGTGCTGAATTCGCTTACATGTTCATTACAACTCAAAATGTTATTCATAATTTTTGCGCACACTGATGGTCTCTAGTCTCTATCAACTCAGTAAAACAAATAATATCAAAGTGTGAAATACCTAGTATAGCAAAACTAATATAAATTGAATATGTATAAAAAATTATTGATTGTAATATCGATAAATGCAGGAAATATACATAAATATAGCTGAAGAACTGGATTTAGGAACCATAATAATTACTTACTGAAATCCATACTAATATTAAAAATGTGAAAGTAAATCTGTGTCTGTCTGTCTGTCTGTATGTTACGCTTACACGCCTAAACCACTGAACCGATCTTGATGAAATTTGGTACATAGGTGTATTAGAGCTTGAGAACGGACATAGGCTACCTTTTATCGCGAGAAAAGGGTTTAAGGGGGAAAGTAGGGGATGAAAGTTTGTCATTTTTGTAGATATATTAATGAAATTTGGCACAGGGGTGGATTAGAGCTTGGGAATGAACGTAGGCTACTTTTTATCGCGAAAAGTGGGGGTAGAAGGGGGAGGAGTGGGGCCATGGGATGATAGTTTATATCAAAGTTTGTCATTATTGAAGATATCCTGATGAAATTTGGTACAGGAATGAATTAGAGCTTGGGAACGAACATAGGCTACCTTTTGTTGCGGAAAAGGAGGTTTAAGGGGGAGGGAGGGATAGAGGATAAAAGTTTGTCAGTTTTGAAGATATCCTGATGTAATTTGGTACAGGGATGAATTAGACCTTGAGAACGGATATATACTACCTTTTATCGCGAAAAGGGGGGTTGAAGGGGGGAGTGGGGCCATGAATGTCATTATTTGTGAAATTTGGTACAGAGATAGGTTAAAGCTTGGGAACGGACATAGGCTACATTTGATCGCATGAAGAAGGGGGGGGGGGGGGGGGTTTAAGGTGGGGAAATGAAGAATGAAAAATTGTGATTTTTGAAGATATCCTGATGAAATTTGGTATATGATGGATATGAGCTAGGGAACGGGCATAGGCTTCATTTTAACGTGAAAAAGGGGGGGGAAGGAGGGAGGTAGGGTTAGGGGATTAAAGTTTGTCATTTTTCAATTGCGCAAAAAAGTGGTGAATAGGGAATAAATAGTAAGAAGTTTTTTTGGAAGTATATCTTCCAAAAAAACTTATGGAATTTGGAACGAAACGGACATAGCCGAGTAACGAGCCAAATATAGAAGCGAGTGAAGAGGCTGGTAGAGATCGTTATGGGGACGAGTGGGTAAGCGTGTAGAGGTCAAATAGAAAGTCAAGAAGAGTCGACTACAGGGGCGAGTAGATATGCGACTAGAGAAGCCAGTGGAGAGGTTAGTATAGAATCAAATAGAGTGCAGTAGACAGTCGAGTAGAGAGGCGAATAGTGAGACGAGTGGAGAGACGAATGTAGGGGCGAGTAGAGAGTTGAGTAGAAATTCGAGTAGAGAGGCGAATGGGGAGAGTCACGTAGAGAGGCGCAAAGAGAATCGAGTGAATGGACGAGTACAAAGGCCAATGGAAAGGCGAGAATAGAGGAGAGTAGAGAGAGGAGCAGAGAAGTCAGTAGAGAGTCGAGTATAAATTCAAATATAGAGGCGAGTAGAAAGTCGAGAACAGAGGCGAGTAAATAGTCGAGGACACAGTTGTGTAGAGAGGCGAATTTAATGCTCTATAGTGTCGGCTCAATACTAAGCGATAACCGACATCCACGCGGGCGGAGCCGCGGGCAAAAGCTAGTATGTATATAATTCTACTAATAATGAAAACGCGAAAGTATGTAAGTATGGGTGGATGGATGTTTATTTCTCTTTCACGTAACAGCTACTGAATGGATGTTAATGAAACTTTACAATAATGTAACAAAAGTAGTAGTATTGTAACAAAAGCTAAAATAGCGAAGCTTACTTTGGTTCTGGATAGCGCTATGTAGATGTAGACTCTCGTAGAATAATTACCCATGTAAAAAAAAATCGATATTTTTTGTCATTAAGTTCAAGTTGTAACATGCATATCTTTCATTTTAGAATTCCAGCCTGACATGGAATACAGACAGTCCAGATTTCACTTCATGCTTCCAAAAGACTGTGCTTGTTTGGTTCCCCTGTGGATATCTTTGGCTGACAGCTGTGATTGATGTGTACCAAATGGTTACTAGTAAAGAGTCTAACATACCACGGAATATACTGAATATTAGTAAACTGTTTGTAACATTACTCTTGATACTGCAGCAAATTATAAACATATGCACAGTTATTTATGAATCCTCTAGAAAGCAGACAAAAGTTTCTGGTGCAGATTATTATGATCCAGTTGTAAAGTTGCTGACTTTTGTAAGTACCTATCGACCATTTTCTTTATCGTCTTAAGTTAAGCGTAGATACGGCACTTCAGTTGCGGATTGTATTTTATATAAAGGACACGTAAATATGACTTCCCCTTGCCGGATGGTAAGCTAAACGGAAAGTCTGGGAAAGACACGTACTATGTTAACAATGGTAGCACTCAGCTTGGCGGCCTCATCTACTCTTCCACGCCCCGCTTAAAGGACGCGCGATCTTCCCCGTCACTACGCCTGTAACATGTGCATTTAAATGACTAATAACGACCATGCTACACGGTAGATCTATGTGGTCTATATGGTCTATTCCGTATAGGCACTCTGCATTTCCGTAATCTACACTTGACGGAAATTTCGTTGCGGATCTGCCGCCAGTTCACGTCCTGCGTATACAGCTGATAGCGAGCCTATATTATTAGAGCAAATGATGTGCTGAGACTGCTCGTTACTAGTCGTCAGTCGGCACCGACACCTACTGACTTAGTCATTACGTTTTTATATATCTAGCTAAATAGTAAGAGATATAGCTTAGTTAGTATTAATCTAATCCTTTCTACATTTAATATACCTAAGCGTGAGGAAATCTGCGAGGCAGAGTGATTGTAATAATATAGATGAGCGTGGCCTTCTGATTAGTTCTGCTACGGAGGCCGCTCGACGACCTCCATCCTTCATGAGCGCAAGCCTGAGGGTGACAGGATGCCTGTCATCAGAAGCGGCATATGCCATGCGTGGCCCACATGTCCGCCGGGGGAAAGAAGGGATCACCCGGTTTCCGCATCCAAGGGAATCCCTGAACTTGGGTCAACCAGGGTGAGGGATATGTCCATATTAGGCAATTTTATACTCCAGTATCTGAAGACCCGAGACGGCGCGGCGTGTGATTCGTGCGGTTTTAGTCAGTTCGAATCCATAGGTATATATGGGGCATACTGCATATCGGGACTAAAGTTCCTTATTAATCTCCAGGGACTAAAGTAATATTTTTAATTTACTTTGAAAACTCCTAAACAGCCAATCACGGTGTTTTTGAATGGGAGGATTATCACCTTTTTAGTGATTGTGTATAGAAATAACCTCAAAATGACATTTGAAAAAATCTAAAAAACCCATTTAATTTCGTGAAACACGATTAATGAAATTAATTAAATTAATTATTACGTAATTAAGAATTAATTCATTTTATTATGCATTTCCAATTAGTTTTAAATTGATTTTCAAGTTTGAATCTGTTGGTTAAATATGCAAGCATTTAAAGCACGTCACTGAACCAAAAAATAATGGCGTAGTGGTAGTGAACGCGGCCGCTACGCAGGAGGCGCGGGTTCGATCCCCGCTCAGTGCAAATATTTGTATGCATGAATATGTATATTTGCACTGGTCTGGGTGTTTCTATGTATAATATGTATGTGTTTACAAAAAAAAAAAACGTATCTAAGTATGTTTATCCGCATTCTAGATTCCATAACACAAGCTAGTCAAGCTATGCTTACCATGGGTCTAGATAGCGTTGTGTGAAATGTTGTGGAAAAATGTGGAAATATTCTTTGCAATTTGAATTTTGAATTGAACTTTTCTTAGGTTAGATAAACGATCACGTAATTTTAAGAAACTTTGTTATTATAAATGTTATAATTTTGTATAGAACGTCGTTTTTTTTTCCTCGCATTCAATGTGAAAAGTAGAGTGTTTAACGTGGGACTAAACAACCATAATGTAATGACACTCGAACTATTAGGCACCCTCGCTTCGCTCGATTTAGTCCCTTGTTGAACCATCTACTATTGCACACTAATGACTTTTAATTAGTAGGTGCGTAAGTTACGTACCTAACTAGGTACTTGTACCTAGGTGTAAACATACATAGCTATTTTCAAATTCGTAGGTGTGCCACATAAAAGATATTAGGTAATAGATAAAATCAGCGCTATTGATCACTCAGGAACACGTAGTACCTAACAGTCCTCGTCATCCATTCGGTCTCAACTCGGAGTCTGCGGTCCGCTTTTGCAATCTAGCTGCGACGCGGCTAAACTTCGATATTTGCCGTGAAGCGACTGCCACTGACTTCCACAATCCTCAACCCATAGGCGATATCGAAGTTCTATAGTTCGCCCAGTTGTTGGAATTTTTAGGGCTCCAACCAGTCGCTAAACTGCCGTACATACCTACCTGTGTTGGAATAATACCTAACAGGGACTCTCTCTACTCTCTAAACTATTTATTTGTTATTGTTAAATCCTCTTGCTTTTTCTTGGCGATCCTTCTTAATAGGAATATACCCCGGTCTTTTGCTTTAATAATGTTTATTTATCTGTCTTTGGTCAGATTCAGACTTACCTATTTTGCAATTTCATGATAAATCTTTGGCTGCAAACTTCTTCTTGCTTCGCATGGGTGCAATGGATGTTATAATACATATAAACCTTCCTCTTCAATCGCTCTATCTATTAAAAATAACCGCATCAAAATCCGTTGAGTAGTTAAATATTTAAGCATACAACGGGATATACGGACAGAGAAAGCGACTTTGTTTTATACTATGCAGTGATACCTATAGTGCAGTCATTAATGAGACTTGTTATTGATAAAATATGCTTAGTCTAGGTTCACTTGGGAAATGATCGAATATTCGATAATATTTTTAATGCAATTATCTGTTTCAGGTATTATCAGCAACACTGTTATCATACAACAGAAAGTATGGCATGCGGACTTCAGGAGTACTTTGTCTATTCTGGTTACTCCTTATTTTGTGCGGATTGCCTCAGCTCAGGACCCAAATTACGAACTATAAGACTACAGACAACGCGTATGTCCGATATAATTTTGCAAGCTATATCGTGTACTATTTGCTTGTTGTAGTAATGTTTGTATTGAACTGTTTCGCGGATTTGCCGCCTAAAGACACACCCTACATTTACGACGAGGTATTTTAGTTCTATTTAGTAAAAATAACAAAGTACTAACTACTCTAACAATAACTGAAGCACAAATGATGTAGGCAGGGCCGTCTTAACCGGGGGTTCAAGGGTGCGGCCGCACCCGGGCGCGTAGCTCGAGGGGGCGCAGGCCGAGCTCTAAACATTTCGATATTTCCTAATTTAACCTTTAACTCATAAGTACAATATTAACGCCATTCCCATGTTTCGTACACTTCCGTCAATTAAACCCCTACATGCATAAAAATATAGGCATCAACCAATATTAAGATTTACCATTGTACCTATTATTGTCACTTTTGCCTTTCGGCAAGTGTCATCCCGCTCACGATATACAAGGTAAAATAGCTCTTATTAGGATACTCATAAAAATTATATTAATTTAACACGCACGCGGCAATATCTCCATTCAAAGAGGCCCTTTGACCTAGCCGCCTGGCGTCCGCACTTTAAGCAAAATGGCCTCTATAATTAGGACATTAGGGTGTATATTGTAATGTAAGTTCGCGATGCGGCTCTGAGTGTCGGTTACTGATTGATGTCATTAGACGACCTATGACAATTGAATCTTATTGCATGAAAATTAAAGTTTGATTTTGTTTAATGCTGTGAAACGTTAAAGAAATATTAAATCCATTTCTTTTCCTTAATTTTTGAATTTTTTTTTTCATCATACCTATTTGCGATAGCCGCCGAGTGAGCACTAAAAATTCTAGCAGTTTAGACTGTGATTGATTCTAGCAAGTGGAAATTCAGTTAGGCCCACCAATGTCGATTTAATTGATTGTGTTGTGTTTTCGTAAAAAAATAATGTGCAAATGGATGGAGTTTTTTCAGTGCGTACCTACTTAAATCATAAACAACGGAAATTAATACTGTCAAGGTAAGTAAATTTTATTTTTACAGAGTTACCTATTTTTGTTACGGTTACAATTACTTACAATCATTGAGATATAACTGGGTGAATTTCCCAAATGGCTTTTTTTTTTGTCTTCGGTGAAATTAGTATTTGAAAAAAAAGAATATAGTTCTGAATTATTATTTTTTAGTATTCAATAGGTAGTTATTGGGTTGTGGCAAAAATATATTTTGGCTAGAACTATATATAAAGGTAGAATTAAATACATAAACCTCTATTTTTTTCACATCGGTGCTGTCCCTCTACTTTTTTTACAAACAAAAAAGCTTATACTCTAATAAAAATAAGTAAGTTAGGTATATAAATTATTATATTTAATAGAATATTAGTTTTCTTAGTAATATATGGCATATTTCATTACATAATTAACGCTTATTTTTACTGAGAGGCACAAACGTACTTGTCCTGCCAAATGTTCTCATATCGCTGGACAAAAGTAATTTACACCTAACTTTACATCGACGGGTCCGACAGTGTCCCCATCCCAATTTTATTTCTCTAGTTAGTGCTTGCTAGTGCGCAGTCAGGTGTCACACCCATCCGGTGTCAAATCGCTGCATATTCCAGCCAATAACGTATGTATGCCATTTAAGTTGCTCCCGGACATTTATTTTATACTATCGGTGGTTGCATCTTTCTAGAGTAATGAGCAGTTTTATTATTGTTATTTGGTTCTAATAGGGGTAGTAAGTGAATTAGCTTCATTGACTGTTATTAAATTTATCCTAGATATTATAGATTTTTTCTAATTTTCTAAAGTGTGTGTAATTTCTCACATCGCTGTTCTCATATCGCTGTAATCGGTGGTCTTTATTACCACGGATATGATAATTTACACCGAAAATGATAAGAAAAAATCAATCGGTGTCTTACATCTAATATCGGTGTTTTGATTCATGATCAATGCACAGTTTTATTACATCGGTGGATTGCTTTATCATATCGGTAGATCATTTTATCATCTCGGTGAGTCGTTTTATCATATCGGTAGATTTCGAGTGATTTCGTTAAATATACAAAGAAAAAATAGAACATACATATAAACACATACACAACACACTTTCATCCCTTATTCCCCCCTCCCAACCCTCTTTTTTGCGACAAAAGGTTACCTATGTTAGTCCCCAAGCTATAATCTATTTCTGTACCAAATTTCGTCAGGATATCGTCAAAAATGACAAATTTTCATCCCAATGCCATATTCCTCCCCTACTACCCTCTTTTATGCGATCATAGGTAGCCTATGTCCGTTCCCAAGTTTTAACCTATCTCTGCACCAAATTTCGAAAATAATGACGTTCATGGCCCCACTCCCCCCTTCTACCCCCCTTTTCATGATAAAAGGTAGCATATATCCGGGTTCAAGGTCTAATTCATCCCTGTTCATCAGGATATCTTCAAAACCGACAAACCTTCACCCCTTATCCCCCCCCCCTTTAACCCCCGTTTTCGCAACGAAAGGTAGCCTTTGTTCGTTCCTAAGCTTGAAATTAATTCCTGTACCAAATTTCATTAGGATATCTTCTAAATTGACTAACTTTCATCTCCTATTCAACCCCCCTTAAACCCCCTTTTTCGCGACAAAGGGTAGCCTTTGTTCGTTTCCAAGCTTTAATCTATCTCTGTATCAAAAATCATCAGGACATCTTCAAAATTGACTAACTTTCATCCCATGGCCCTACTCCCCCCCTTCTACCCCTCTTTTCGCGATAAAGGTAGCCTATGTTCATTTCCAAGCTCTACTCCACCTCTGTACCAAGTTTCATTAGGATATCTACAAAACTGACTAACTGTCATCCCCTATTTCCCACCTTAAACCCCTAAGCCTATGTCCTTTCTCAAGCTCTAATATACCTCTGTACCAAATTTCATCAAGATCGGTTCAGTGGTTTAGGCGTGAAAGTGTAACATACAGACAGACAGACAGACAGAGTTACTTTCGCATTCATAATATTAGTATGGATTGGATTTCCAAGAACTCAGTTCTCGTTGGATATGATCTTCTTCAGATCAGGTCTTCAGTTTTAAGTCACCCTTGTAAAAATGAGGTACCTTCTAACTATTTCCTTTATGACGTTCAAAGGTGGATAGATTATCATTTCGCTGGATATATTATCACATCGCTGGATATGCATATCATTTCGGTGGATAAACTTATCATATCGGTGTACAGAAAAAATAATCGGTGCCGGTTTGTCATGTCGGTGGAAACCAAAATTCAAACTGAATTTTCTCCTTAATCTTAAATGATACGTTGATGATATTAAATTTGGGGATATATGATATCATAAAGATTACATAAAACCTGAAAAATATTCAAAAAGCATATAAATGAAAAAGTTCACCGATATGATAAAAAAATGGCATTTGTTGAAATTCACCCAAATACTGTTACATTAGAACATAGTTACAATACTGATATACCTACCTACTAATTAATTAATAAAAAATAAACTTACATACCTAATTAATGCCATATCGTGGTATTTGTAATCATTAATCATAATCACACACAATAAGTACGAGTGAGTTTATAATTTATGATAACTACTTTACTTGGGCTTGATATTGGTCATTTAAATTTTATTACATAAATATATTTATAAATAATAATTTATACCTATAACGTATAACATTTTATTTAAGTAAGTTTACTTTCATATAATTTCATTGAAGTGAGTGAAATATTTATATGCTAAATGATCTATTTGATTGCAGATGACCGATTTAGGGGATGGTAAAAAGAAACCATCGGGTGCCCAAAACAGAAAAAGGAAACGCACTTAAAATAAAACATTGTATTAGAGATCTTTTTACAGATAGATTACAGATCTTAGAGAAAAATAAATGAAACATCAAAAATTTATTGCGTTTTTTTTTGTTGACCGGGGGGTAGGGGTGGTGGGGAGAGGGGGCGCAGTCTGAGTTTCGCACCCTGGCGCTATATAGCCTTAAGACGGCCCTGGATGTAGGTACTTAGGTACCTATAATGTTTGAAATACCTCACATCACATATAACATCGCCTAACAGCTTTTAAATGAAACGTAAGTACCTACGGTAGGTATCACGATACTTGAACGCTTATCTCATTTTATTCATTTACAATTATTTTTTTAAGTATTCACAGAACCAGCTGCCTAGAACAGTCATGGGCGTACCCAGCTTCCTTTAAAGGATGGGGCAAAGGTTGTGCCCCCTCAACAGCAAAGGGTAGGGGGCGGTGTTCCCATTTTGCTGCCGAATAAGCAGAGGCTCGCATTATCTGCTTCTGCTAGGGTAACAGACGGCTCAATCTGTCACTCCTAATTCCGCACTCATGGAGGACGGAGGTAGCTGAGCGACCTCCGACGCCTGAGTTCCGTTCATCACGAGCTTACTATCCCTGTGGGCAAGGTGCTGAGTGAGAGAACTCTCGTTCCAAGGGCCGCTACAAGGACCCGCATCGACGTCATGATCACGCCGTGCCGCCTAAGTTGTCGCCTAAGTCGTTGGGTCCACTTCACCACCATGTTCAGGTGGAACTGGAACTTCACGTCCTCGATTTCTCAAGGCTCAGGTACCCATCTCTGCTCCTACGCCACCGGCCTAGAGCCAAGAGCCTCCAGGTCCCATGGTAGGGTTCCGGCAAGGAAACTTGCCACCTCGAAGGATATCGTGGCGGTACCCCCTAATGTTGGCCCCCTACCAAATAACCAACAACCCTTACAAACCTTGTTGGCCAGAACCCGTTGTGATTCACACAGCAGCCGCGCTTTATGCCCTTTGGGGCCTCCACCCAAATAGGGCACCGATATAGGGCCATGGACCGCACGACCTCCGCGTAAAGTCTCAAGCAGCAGCACCCCTCAATTTGGGGGACACACATTGGAGATGCTTCCCAAAGTCCCACTGGCCATCGAGCACGAGCCCTAAATATTTCATTTAGGGCCTAATGGCGATGAGTATGCCTCCCATAATGAGGCTGGTTTCCGAAAGTGGCCCTTGCTAGAATATGGCCTCGATTTTATACAGAGTCACCTCGGGACCCAGTCGCCTGGGCAAGGCGTTGAACGCGTTTAGAATATCCAACATCACATCGCCCCGGAAAAACGATTAACTCGTGGCATGCACGTCTGGCCCCACTCTGGAGTGGTCCTCGACAAGGCGCTTTGCAATATTTTTTTAAAGAGTTTACATACCTCGTTGAGCAGCGCTATGGGCCCGTAGATGGACGGCGAGGTCCTCTAAACAGTTCCGACCATGTCAACGGGGGGCGCGCTACCACAAGTTAAGGCCGCCCCCACTTTATTTTCGCCCCTTCGATGGCGATCGGTCTCTGTGACATGTTCATTAACCATAACATTGGTTTATCCAAGTATGCACCAAGATCGAGGCATTGAGAGGCTCGTGCTGTAGGCACCCAAATCGACATTTAATTTTGTCATTACATTTTATCATTTAAATTTCTTAAAAATTCTTAACTTCGGGTCAGAGAGCAGGGTGGGGTAAGCGTCCCACTTGCCCCACCCTGGGTACGCCCATGCTAGAACTAGTAAATCCGCAGTTTATCTTTTTTTATACCATTGAGGTGGCAAGCAAGCACACGGCCCACCTCATGGAAAGCGGCTATCGTGGCCTATGGACGTGTGCCACAACAGGGGAGTCACACTCGTGCTGCCGACCCTGTAAACACAGAGTTTCTGTGCCGTCGGCGTAGAGCAGGAATGCAGAAAGCAGGAATAGCCTTTAGTCTTCCCCCTGACACACCGCCGGGAACACAACACGAAGCTATTATGGCCGCGGTATTCTGTAGGGCGGAGGTACTTCCCAGCCGGACTGCTATACCGTCGTGTCCTATCCAAAGCAAGTAGCGTATTAACTGACTGAAACATAAATATTTTATTATGCTTCATAATATAAGTAACTGTAATTCGTGAAATAGTAATGTATTTCGTCGGTGGTAGGTCCGTAGAAAGCTACCACCAACGACACTCACTACTAATTGAAGAATTTAGTGTCATTTAAGTAGTTTCTAAAACATAACATGTGATATTATTAGCGGTCAAATCATTGCTTTCAGCTACTGTAACCTAAAAATCTGATTGTTGATCCATGTATCTAGGTTACGCCTTGGGCGGCATGAACTTTATGGATTGAACGTTATTCCGATTGCCCGCTGTTTTCCAATACCCGTCCTTCCTCTACTCTGCCTTTAAGAATGTGGCCAACTCTTGCCATCGCACTTTTTTAATTATTAATTAAGCCCGGCAACCTTATATTTTCATTCAACAGAGACAATCTCCGGAAAATTCAGCAGGCTTCTTCAGTCGACTTACGATTAGTTGGTTCGATTCATTAGCTATAACGGGATACCGAAGAACATTAACTGAAAATGACTTGTGGTCTCTGAACCCCCAACATGTTTCTAAGGAATCTGTCGCAAAATTTGAAAAACTCTGGCATCGTGCTTTAAGAAAACAAGAATCGTAAGTAATTAGGTTGATTACTGGTCACTTCCTCGTATCTACCGATATCTACTCGTATGTGAAACTCCATAAGAAGACTTGTGCTTAACTTCCAGAAAGTCTAACTACTCAGAAACCTTCTCTACAACAAATCAAAAAAAGGAGCGGAAACCAATTTCTATATTTCCAATAGTTTGCAAAGCTTACGGGAGATTATTTTTAGTTTCTATGGTACTAAAGCTGGGTAACGATTTACTTACATTCGCGGCACCGGAGTTACTTAGGTGAGTACAAGCAAGTAGCATTATTTTTCTGGCCGTAACTAGAAATATGATAAAATTGCAAGAAACTATGTTTAACTTACAACAGTTGCCGTGCATTTCATTTTTAATTTTTCTATTCCAGATTACTTATAGGGTTTGTTGAGGGTAATGAACCAACATGGAGAGGCTACCTTTACGCTGTTGGTATGTTTGTAAGCTCTATCGTACAAGCTGCGTTCATGGGGCAGTTTTTCATGAAAAATTATATTGTTGGTGTGAAAATCAATTGTGCTTTGAGCAGTATGGTTTATAAAAAAGCGCTAAGCTTGTCTAACGAAGCTAGAAAGAAGTCGACAGTGGGAGAAATTATAAACTTGATGTCTACTGATGTGAGCAGGTACGTGTAATAAACAGAGCATTAAGGTGATTTTCCATCAGAGTGGCTAGGCGAAGCGAGGCGAGGATAGAATTGAAATTTGTATGGCAAATTTTCAATTCTCTCTCAGCGCATCTTTGGTGGAAACAGTGTGAATTGGCGAGAATATGCGAGGCGTGAATTGAAATATTTGTTTGTGTAAAAATGAACTTTGCTTCCGATGTAGAGTATAAATTAACTTTGCAACAGAAGCCCGCTTCTCGCGTGAGGCTTATTGTTGTTCGTTGCTACTTATTACCTTGTCGCTAACAGAAGTACTCAAAATAATCCAATTACCAATATCCCAATCTTATATTGGTTATTAGAGTATTCAAATAGTTGTAAGTATCCAGAGTGGTCCAACTATTTTAACAATCGGTCTTCCAGTATTATGTAAGTTAGTAGAGTATTCATATTCATATAAACAATCACGCCGGTCGATGGTATCCAGTCCAAAAAAATCTTTTTCTTACTCATATAACCATCCCTTATTATTCCGCCATTGTGTGAAAGGAATGACTTTACAAGTAAGAAAGGGATACAAAATGCGATTTTGGGTTCCTAATAATGTCTGGCGTCCTCGGGAGAACCCTTGTAATAAGGGTAATTCCGTATCAGTATTTACACCGGGCGCAAGTGACTCTCGCGCGGCCAGAACCCCCGCGGCCACCTCAGTGGCGGCATGTCGGGCACTACAAGTCGGCAGACTGGGACGGACTGCGAGAATTCTTCTCGTCGTACCCGTGGAGGCGGCTTTGCTTCACTTCAAACGATCCAAGCTCCTGTGCAACAGTAGCCGCTGAAACGATCCTATCGGGCATGGAATGCTATATTCCCAAACGTTGGATCACAACAGGAGCGAGCAAACGGCCGTGGTTTAATAGGCCTTGCAGAGAAGCTAGAGACCGCAAGCAATCTGCATATAAGGCTTGGATCACGGCACTTGCCAATAAGGATCATAATATAGCTGAAGTGAACCTGAAATTGAATGCCGCCTTGAGGTCCAGTAAAAATGCTACTGCCAGGGCGAAGTTTGAGTTCATCGGTGGAATTGGCGAGCGGCTTACTTGTTACCCATCCGGTAGTCGAGCATTTTGGTCACTCGCCAAAGCTGCCGAGGGAAACTTCTACCATTCCTGCCTTCCACCGCTGCGAAAACCCGACGGTAGCCTAGCCCATGGCGCTAAGGAGAAAGCCGATCTTTTGGGCAATCTCTTTGCGTCAAACTCGACTATGAACGACGGGAATGCCGAGCCACATTTTGTCCCCAACTGTGGTACTTTCATGCCTGAAATTAAAATCACACAACGGGTGGTCCGGCGGGAACTCAAGTCCCTGGATGTTCGGAAGTCGAGTGGGCCGCATGGTATACCGGCGATGGTGTTCAGGCACTGTGCCCCCGAATTGTGCCCAGTACTTACACGGCTTTTCGCGCTCTTTTACTTCGCGAGACAAGTCCCAGCCTCGTGGAAGACTGCATTTGTGCATCCTGCGCCTAAGAAAGGCGACAGGACAGACCCGTCCAATTACAGGCCTATTGCTATAACTTCCCTTCTCTCGAAACGACCTACTGAGCGACCAACAGTATGACTTTCGCCGCCGGTGTATCTCACAAACTGATGGGCGCAAGCTATCGAGAGTCGGGGTGAGGTATAGGTCGATATAGCAAAGGCCTTTGACCGGGTCTGGCACAGAGGTCTTCTTTCGAAGTTGCCACGCTACGTACTCCCCGAGGGACTTTGCGAATGGATTGCCAGCTTTTTGTCCAAAAGACGTATCCAAGCCGTCTTCGATGGCAGCTGCTCGGACTTGTGTCTGAAATCGAGACTACTCTCTCGGAAGTATCCGATTGGGGTCGACTTACCTAGTCCAATTTAACCCCTCTAAGACACAAGTATGTGTATTCACCGCTAAGAAAACCCCATTTATTGTAGCGCCGCAATTCCTGGGCACACCACTTTCTATCTTTTGGAGTATTGGGATCCTAGGTGTCTACATCTCAAGCGACGTTCAGTTCCGCGGCCATTTGGAGGACAAGGTCAATCTGGCCTCAAAGAAATTTGAAGTGCTCAACAGGGCGAAACAGTACTTCACTGCGGGGCAACGACTTCTGCTTTTTAAGGCACAAATTCGGCCCCACATGGAGTACTACTGTGACAGTACTGTCACCTTTTTCCCGGAGCGCCTGCATACCAGCTTGACCCCTTCGACTCATTGCAAAGACGGGCGTTGAGGCTCGTCGACAATCCCATACTCACAGGCGATGTGGAGCCTCTCAGCCTCAGAAGGGACTTTGCCTCGCTGTGTGTGTTCTGCCGCCTATACAATGGTCTGTGCTCAGATGAATTGTTTGACATGATGCCCACTGCTACATTCTATCATCGCACCACTCGCCATAGGCAATGAATTCATCCTCACAAATTGCGACCGGAAATGGTGCGCACCGTGAGTTTTGAAAGGAACTTCATCCCACGCACGCTCAGGTTGTGGAATGAACTTCCTGCCGTGGTTTTCCCAAGCGATATCAATATGGGGTTTTTCAAGAAGGGTATTAGAAGGTATCTACAGGGTCGGTAGCACGATTGTGATGCCCCTGGTGTTGCAAACGTCCATAGGCCACGGTAACCACTTTCCATCAGGTGGGCCGTGTGCTTGTCTGCCACCTAAGTGGTATAAAAAAAAGACGGGTTGCACTCTGGGAGTGCCAGCAGAAGTGAAAACATTTTCTTTTTTTCTTTCTTCGTTATTTACATAGAAAAAGATAAAAAAGAACATACCATACCATACCTATAATATAGCACTAATCATAGAACCTATCACTTATTTTCTGCTAATTTTCTGTCAGAAGAAATTAATAAATTATGAAAAGAAAAAATAATCACAAAAATAATAAATTACAGAAAGAAAAATAATCATAAAAAGTAATAAATTACAAAAAGAAAAAATAATCACCAAATGTAATAAATTATAATAAGAAAAAACAATCACCAAATGTACTAAATTATAATAAGAAAAAACAACCACAAAAAATCCCTGAAGGCCAGGTGGTTTGAACCCGATACTATCTGAAACTATAAGGACTTACAGTCGAAGTGCTTACCGTTTAAGCTACGAGACGACGCTATCTATCGTTACTTGCAAAATAGATAGTCTGTACCTAATCTTGTAGTCGTCGGTTACGGTTCAAAGGTCAACTAATCCTGACGCTTTCTTAACATTTTACACCCATCCAACGCCGCTAAAGAAGTTTTCACTTCAACAAGGTTATTATTTTAATGAAACATTATTGTGATAATAGGTGTCACTACACTGACTGACTTTTGCGACGGCGACCGGCACCCTCTGCAAAGAACTCGTTACCCATGCGTCTTTTAATGGTGTTCGAGCTTGTACAGAACAAATCTATGTCTTAGGATATCGAGACCTCGTTAAACTTTCTTAGACTGCGAATAAGAAACCCTCCGCGTCTGTAATTAGTAGAAGCCACAGGAACACTCAATAGTGGCCGCTGTCTGAAGCCCAGCAAGTTGGTGCGCAACCCTATATTAGCGAAGAGTTCCGCGCAGTCCACAGAGCCATTTGCTATATACCAGCCAAGTAACACACATCACTCACACTACGCCTATATTCAAGCGGGAGAAACTGATACCGCCTGCATCTAGCAATATAGTCAGGCGAAAATTGTTTGGCTTTAAAATCTAGGTACCGTAGGAATTTTGCCTGTACCCTTTCTATACGGGATATATAGGTGTCGTACTGCGGGCTCCACACCTGGGATGCGTATTCGAGGTGGCTGCGGACATATGAACAAATTAGTATTTTGACAGGTTTCAAGGTTCGGAAACATGCAGAAGCTCTCATGATAAATCCCATCGACTTTAATGCTCTCTTAACTATATAATCTACATGTTTGTCATACATGAGTTTACTATCTAGGATCACTCACGGTCACGAACATGATCCAATCTGCTAATAGTTTGGTTGTTTAATGTATACCTACTCTCTATGCTTACAAGCCGCCGTGTCAAGCTCATATAGCTAGTAGTTTTTTTGGGCGGTAGGTGTCAAAAAGTTAACACAATTTAAAAGCATCAAAATTTAAATTTAATTAGAAATATTAAAATTACTTACAATTTTTTTGGTAAAACAAGTGGTTTATAATCTAACTAAACACCACTTATGTTAGCAAAGGTTTATGTAACATAAATTGTAAATACACCACCTGCCAGCACAACAGCAACATATTGTCACATCATGTCTCAACTCAGCACTATCGAGTCAGCACAAAGGACACTGGAGGAAAGTTTCACGAAGAGGATGGAGCAGTTGGAAGCACAGCTTCAAAGTGGAGGTCCAGCTAAAGATACTGTGGCGAGAGTGGCTGAGGAGTTCCGTACCTTCAGGGAGCTTATATACGGTATGCTTGGTGTACTGCGTAAGCAAATTAATGAGTGCTCTAAGACCATTGACACCATTGAAACTAGACATCGGCGTAAGGCACTGTTATTCCTGGGGATTGTAGAGGCAAAGGATGAAGATTGTAAGAATGTCATCCTGGACATTCTTCACAAGAATCTGGCTTTGAAGGACTGCTCATCGGCCTCAATCATCACCTGTCACAGATTAGGAGCTGCCAGTAAGGAGCATCATCGGCCAGTTCTAGTGCGCTTTTCCAGCATAGACTTAAGATCAGCCATATGGAAAGCCAAAACAGCCCTAAAGGGCTCACCCGTCTCAATCAGAGAGTTTCTGACCAGGGTCCGGCAGGCGGTATTCATCAAGGCAAGGCTGCATTTCGGTACTAAGGCTTGTTGGACGCAGGACGGTGTAATCGTGGTTAAGATTCCTGACGGCAGAAGACACAAAATAACCACTGCCGAAGATTTACAGACCATAACGAAGGCGCATCCCAAGCCCCTCGGTGCACATTTATCCAGCAGAGTCAAAAACATTGCGCGAAACGTGTAACGACTTTGTTAAAAAAAAAGGCCTGCTTCATGCAACCCGTCGAATTAGGAACGCAGGTATCACAACAAAATTTAATAATATCACTTATTCGATACTACCTATCAAAATATCAAAAATGTACATTGTTTTTATTTTGCCCAATGTTTTGCTTAGCACAGCTGTCAAAAGCTGTCAGTGTCTGGTTTCAACTGTCAAATGGGACCATATGGGTGCGTTCCGAAGAACAATTTTTTTTTTTTTAATGTACGCTACGTTTCGTTGCATAATTGTTAACTTATATTGACTAATGTTTTTTTTTTTCCTTGTTTCTATGTTTTCTTTTTATTATGATTTGTGTTGGACTTAAAAAAAATAGTGTTAAATTTTAATAATGTGTTGTTGGCTGGCGGGTGGTGCAGAGACACAACGCCGCTTCACTTTTATCGAAATTTTATATAGTTGTATATATTTCACACAATAGTCTATATAATCATATTCTATTTCATTTATTTATCTACTTATTTTTATTATGAGTTACTCATCTGATGATAATATTTCTTATCATTCAACCCATGAGGCGGATTCTACGTCTGGTGACGACAGTTTCTGTTCAGTCACTGATATTACACTTGGGGACAAGCTACGGGAGACTTTTCGGGAAACGGGGCAGACGTTCAACGTATGTCATATAAATGCACAAAGTGTGCCCTACCACTACAGTGACCTAGTTGCAACGTTTGCTGACTCCCACGTTCATGCCATCTTGATTTCTGAGAGTTTTCTCAAACCACACCTACCATCTACGTCCTACCCACTGCCCGGATTTATCTTGATACGGAACGACAGACTAGGCAAGGAGCGTGGAGGGGTAGCGATATACCTACGTAGTGACTTTCCTTACAAAATAGTTGCATCATCTCCTTCTGAGTACGCTTCCACTGCTGAGTTCCTTTTTCTTGAGGTCTGGGTGAGGGGTGTCAAGGCTCTCTTAGGTGTTGTTTATTGTCCTCCAACTGTCAACTACTTCACCGATATCGAATTGGTTTTTGAATCCTTGGGGTTTAATTACATGCATCACATCATCATGGGCGATTTTAACACTAATCTTCTCCCTAGACTGTCATCACGAGCCATAAAGCTCCTTAATATAGTCGAGTCGGCCAGTCTTCAGGTTTTACCGCTTCAGGCCACACACCACAACAAAGACGTCGAGGATACCTGGCTTGACCTAATACTCACGTCTTCATCCACGCTGGTACGAGCACACGGTCAGTATCTGGCTCCGGCATTTTCCCATCATGATCTGATCTACATCTCTTACATGTTTAAGCCCCCTAAGGTCAAACCCAAGGTGTTGCTGAGACGATGCTTCGGGCGTATGGATGTCGACAAATTGCGCAGTGAAGCTGCCAAAGTCAGTTGGGAGCATTTAGCGGAGGCAAGCACGATTGATGATAAAGTTCGTGCTTTTAACGAAACAGTTATTGGCATCTATAATACCCATGCACCCGTTAGGAGGGTAAAGATGAAACATAGACCAGCTCCTTGGATAACGAGTGATGTTCGAACCGCTATGAAAGGGAGGGACCGGGCTTTTCGTAAATTTAAAAAGAATCGTTCAGATACAAACTGGGAGTCTTATAAAACTGTCAGGAATCGGTGTAACCAGGTGATACGCAACGCTAAACGCCGACATATTCTTGATAATATATCTTCTTTGACATCTGTTGATGTCTGGAGATTTCTGGGGACACTGGGCATTGGTAAATCAAGACAGGTGGAAATACCCAAGACAATTGAGTTGGATACCATTAACCACCATTTCTCTACCTCGTACACAATTGATGGCCCAACCAAGTGTCAAACGGTTGACTCTATAGCTGGACTGCCCAGTCCCAATCACGTACCTTTTCAATTCACTCCAGTCACGTCGGAGGAGATCAAAAAGATTATTCTCGCAATTAAATCAAAGGCAGTCGGTTGTGATGACATCAGCCGACGTATGATAACCACTATCATAGACCAACTCCTTCCCGCTGTTGCACATATCATCAACTTTTCCCTTGAGTCCGGTCAATTCCCCGACTTGTGGCGAAAAGCCTATGTACGTCCGCTTCCTAAAATCTCTAATCCCTCGCTTCCTAATCACTTTCGTCCTATTTCCATCCTCCCTTTCCTTTCCAAGGTGCTAGAGGCCTGTGTTCATCGCCAGCTGTCCAACTATGTGCAACACAATGGGATACTAAATCCATTGCAGTCCGGATTCAGACCGGGACACAGTACCACAACTGCACTTCTTAAAGTAACGGGGGACATAAGGGACGGCATGGAGAGGGGTGTTGTCACAGTGCTAGTGTTGGTGGATTTTTCTAATGCATTCAATTGTGTGAATCATGACATACTTTTAGCAATACTGGCCCATTTTGGGATCTCAGCCGACGAGCTGGAGTGGTTCTCTTCATATCTTCGTGGACGTCAGCAGTCGGTTTGCACGGACGAGATTTCATCTGGCTGGCGCAATCTCGACTCTGGCGTTCCGCAAGGCGGTATTCTTTCTCCTCTTTTATTCTCTATATTCATTAACCTCATTACCTCTAAACTTCAGTGTGCGTATCACTTGTATGCCGATGACCTGCAGATATACAGCCAAGCCCGTGTGGAGAACCTTTCAGAGGCCGTTGACAGGGTTAATGCCGATTTACGGTCAATTAGCAGCTGGTGTGACAAGTTCGGTCTTTCTGTCAACCCCGATAAATGCCAGGGTATCTTAATTGGCAGTAGCCATATGATGAATAGGGTAGACCATGGAGCTCTGCCAGCAATAACCCTCAACGGTAGAGTGATTCCTCCCATGACAAGTGTTAAAAACCTGGGATTAAATATTGACTCCACCCTGAACTGGCAAGCTCAAGTTAAAAATGTCTGTCAGAGGGTAACAGGGATGCTGCGTAGTCTTTATCGCCTTAAAAACTTTCTACCAGCCAAAACCAAGGCAATGCTTATGCAGACTCTAATATTTCCAGTCCTCGACTATGGTGATGTATGCTACCTCGACCTGAATGCAGATCTGCTCAATAAACTCGACCGGCTTCTCAACAATTGCATTCGATTCACCTCCAACCTTAGGAAATATGATCACGTCTCAGCTCATCGTTCGGAGTTAGGATGGTTGCCGATACGTCAGCGACGCAGCTTGAGGGCGGTGACGATGATTCATACAATTTTGAGCTCCCCTAATGCCCCCACTTATTTATCATCTCATGTTCTGCTTCTTGGTTCTCATCACGACAAAAATCTACGATCAGCTGACAACCGTCTTCTCCACTGTCCCACTCATAGTTCTAGCCTAGTACATTCTTCTTTCCTCGTGCAAGCTATTCTCCTCTGGAATGCGCTTCCTCTCGAAATCAGGATGACCACCAACCGTGCTACGTTCAAGTACAAAGTACGACAACTCTACAGGAACCCCTAGTGGCAATGGGTAAAATTAGAATATTCTATTTCAACATTCATTATATGTTAATATATAATATATAGGTATATTATAATATTGGTATATAAGTAATATAATATGTAAATGTGTATGTATGAATTTCGAATGTATTAGGTATAGTGTGTATGTATTCGTCTTTTATAATATAGATATTTATTATTGTTGTGTACAAATTAGACCAGTATCTTTTCCGTACAATTTTAGTTAATTCTTCTGCCTGCACCTACCTCAATGTATCTCTGCATCACCCTAAGGTAGACTGTAAGATAATGCCTTCGGCATTAAGTCCGCCTTTGTACTAACTGTGCATAAAGTTTAAAAATAAATAAATAAATAAATATTGTACTCCATCCAGATGAGTAACCATGCAGCACAACAGCCTGTGAACGATTTTCGATATAAGAGCAAAACCACCTATACAAGTCGCCGTGTATACCAACCGCATGTAACTTTTGCAAGAGCATTTTGTGATCAATTCGATCGAAGCATTTGCTATAATCTGTGTAAATTACATCCACGTGTCCATGTTGTTCCATTCCCTTTAAAATGAAGTCATTAGCTAGGATCAGATTAGAAGTGGTTGATCGATTACGGAGGAACCCATGCTGCTTGTCACCGAAATTATGTTGAACAGTAGCGTATACAGCATTATATACAATCCGTTCTAGCACCTTAGCAAATAAGCACAGTTTTAAAATCGGGCGGTAATTTTCAACATTGGACTTGTTACCTTTCTTATGCACAGGTGTAATGAAAGCCGATTTCCAAACCTTTGGCACAATACCCTCAGTAAGCGATCGCTTAAAAAGAATGAAGATCGGTTCAACTAGGCAGTCAGCACAGTTAACAATAAATACCGGTGGCATCGTATCTGGCTGGACCACCCGATTTAGTCAGGTCTAGCGTTTTCAATCGTCTAAGAATGTTATCTCTAGACGTGTCAACTAAACTTATGTAATTTGCAGTATGGTGTGTATCGACGACTTCACTGTTATCGTCAGAGTCAGGACTTGAAACGTAGATCGGAAGTATTCGGAAAACAGACTACTGATGGCTTCACCTGTGTCAGCCGTAACGCCCTGATAACTCATATTATTTGGGAGTCCATAATTATTTTTACTACTCTTCACGAAAGACCAAAACATCTTAGGGTTATTTTGGATAGATGATTCTATACGATCAATATAGTTAGTGAAGCATTATTTTTCTAAGATGGCTGCCCTACTACGTAAAAGAGAAAATGAATTATAATCTGATAAATTGCCGTATGTTTTAAATTTTTGATGAAATTTGTGTTTTTCTTTCAAAACCTTCACCAATGCAGAATTATACCATGGAGGATGAGATAATTGTCTCACAGGCCTGTTGGGAAAGTATTTGTCTCTGACGTCATACAGAGTTCTATAAAAAACACCAACAGCATGGTCTAGCGGCTCATTAGCTAATAATTCGGTCCAATTAATGGCATTGAGCACTGACTTAATGTTGGCGTAGTCGCCCTTATAATGAAGGTATTTGTTATAGGTATTTTCTTTTAGTTTATGCAATTCAGTGAAATCTGCATAAATAATAACCGGTATAATGATGATCATCTATTGGCACCAGCGGAGCAGTACACTCGGTAACAGTCACTAACCCATTAGACATAGCTAAATCCAATATACGACCAGTAGTGTTATTTTTAAAGCCATTAAATTGGGACAAATTGCAAGTATTAACAGTATCGAAAAACTCCGTCAGCGGACTTGCAATATTAATTGGGGATAAATATGAGACATCGGAATTGGTAGCCCAATTCTACCATTTTGTTAAAATTATGTATATGAATGCTCTACTAACTGACATAGTTCTGGAAGACCGATTGTTAAGATAGTTAGACCCCTCTGGATACTTACAACTATTTGAGCTCTAATAACCAATATAAAATTGGAATTTTTGTATTTGGATTATTTTGAGTGGGTACTTTTCTTATCAACATTTTAATGATGCTGACTATATCTTTATTTAATGAAAGCCTACACACACGCGAGCTTGCGATTGCTATTTTTAGTGGAAAAGGGTCAATGCGATTTCAATTCTCTGCTCGCCTCATCTCGTCTCGCCACTCTGGTGAAACATCACCTTAATACCTATTAAAAGGAGGAGTAAACAAACATTAATATGTTAATCTTGTAGAAATAAAATGCTTTCTTAATCCCATTATCTCATTCCATTATTTGAGGTTGGCTCTCATCGTTTCTCGGTGCCAGGATGCTCTATTCTGGTTTTTCTGGCTGTCAATATGAAGGGTGAATCTTACAAGTCACAAAAAAAATAGCCTAAACACCGATCCCACTTTGACTTCTCTTCGCCTGATAGTAAGCTGTAGTTAAAGTGTAGAGGGTAGGTAATAAATTACATACACATACTATGTTAACAATGGTGGCACTCAGCTTGACGGTCTCATCAGATGCTTTTTCACGCCCCGCTTAAAGGACCCGGGACTGTAGAAAGAAGGAAAAACGTGAGCTGGCAAGGAGTTTCAGGTCTTAATGGTGCGACAAAGAATAGAATCACCGAACCGCTTAGTTCTTGAAGGAATATTACGCCCCATATACCGATACCACTGTATAACCTTTAGGAATAATGAAATTTACAATTTTATTGACAGGTTCAGTGATTTAACATTCATACATATCTTGTGGTCCGCACCATTGCAAATAGCGTTGGCCTTGTACTTCCTATGGAATCAGTTAGGGCCATCAGTACTGGCCGGTCTGGCAGTCATTATCGTCCTCATGCCGGTAAATGGAGTCTTTGCCAGTTTACAGAAGCAACGCCAAACAAAATTGATGCGTTACAAAGATGAAAGGATAAAGCTTATGAGCGAAGTACTTAACGGCATTAAAGTAAGATAAAGTATTTGATAAATATCATTAAATAACTTTCTTTTATAGATTCAATCATTTGTTACACTTACCTTTTTCTTGCTAGGTACTTAAATTGTACGCATGGGAACCGAGCTTTCAGGAGTACATACTTAAAATTAGAAATAAGGAGCTGAAAATTTTAAAGAAGATGGCGTACTTTAACTCCATCTCCGCGTTTGTATATTATTGTACACCATTTCTGGCAAGTACTTGCAATTTACAACTACATTTATATCAATCCATAAGAAAAAATATTTATTATAAGTCAATATATCGGGTGTTAATTTGTTTCCAGGTATCACTGATGTCATTCACATGTTTTGTATTAGTAAACGACACAGAAGTGCTCGATTCAAAAAGAACATTCGTAGCGTTGTCTCTTTTCAATATATTACGTTTTCCAATGACGATATTGCCTAATGTAATACCTAACGTTATACAGGTTGGTAATGAAAACGTGCAAGTAACTTATTTATTGTTTTTAACTTTTTGTATTTGTCTAAGAATTAATTGCATATCAACAGACTTATGTCAGCGTGCAAAGATTGGATAATTTTTTGAACTCTGAAGAGTTAGACACACTTATGATTGGGCACAATGCTAAAGAACGTGAGTATCAAGTACCTACTAGCGCCTAAATCTTAAAGCACTTAAAATATTGCAAAAGTCGCATGACATGCCTACTGCGTATTGATAATAAAAAAAATATTAGCTGAACTCATTAAATTAAGAAGGTAAAAGAGTGATAGCAGTTGCGTCGGTTCTTATGTTATCGTTTTATTTCTTTTTAATAATCCACCCCAACCTATTATAGTAAATAATTTGACTAAAAAATATTATAACGTCACAAATAAATTTTTCATACAATTTCCCCTTGGACTTACGGTTTTGATGTTTAGTAAAAAGTATTTGATTAGTTAGTCAAATAATCATTTTTTTTTAAGAAAAAATATTATAATATTGTTTCATTTAAATTATACAATTAAATATGAAATTAATGTAGGTATTAAATATCTATAAAATATGCCTCTAATGGTAGCGTTCCCAGAGGACAGGCAGCATTGCTACGTTATATAGCAATGCTTATTCTCTGAACTAAAAGGAGGCCAGCCTTCTGGTCTCGAGAAGTGTCAATCATTATAGCGGTTACACATTAGTGAAATGGACGTAGCAGCTGCTGCTACAATAACTTTGTTTGCTGTGGCAACATATCACTATTTAGACGTCCAAAACAAGAAAATTATTCGAAAACGTTGGAACAGTGAATTATTAAAAAATTAAAACACAACTGCTGTTCAAAATATCGAAACAAGTTTGATAGCAGGCGGTACCCATTTGCTAATCATAAACCGAAATCAAATGAATGGCAACCGATACGAAGAAAATATTCAAAATCTTTATTAATACTCAAAAGGTACCTAGATGGAACCAGCAGTCTCACTTAAAGAAATAAAAAAGTTAAAACGCTTATCTACCTATTTCCTTATTTAGAATCACGTAAATTATTTCAGAACTTAAACACATGATGATGTAAGCATATAAAACTCGTTGTCAATGTAATAAATAAAGGTTTCGTGGCAAGAGCGCTATTTTAGGAACCTTTCGTCCATGAAGCCGCCATCTAGCGGCATGGTGCATTAAGTCTATAACTTTTACTATTACTTACTGCAGAATCAATATAGATTGGAATATTTATAGTTTCATTCAGTCCAATTTAATAATGATTTTTAGTGTGTTTTTTATTTTTGACAAGTTAATTTTTGATAATAAAAATTAGAAAAGTTTGCCAAGACATTGTCGCAAAGTTGCCTGGCTTCTTTTGGAAGTTACGAGTGTAACCGTTATATGTGCCTGAGTGTCCATCTGTATAAGATTTATATTATATTATCTTTAGTACTATGCACCGAGGACAGGAACCCTGGTAAAGTGATATCTGAAACTTTACGAATACCGAGGGCACCTCTGCGTATCGCTAGAGACGCTTGTAGTGAAGGCAGATCATTCAAGGCCACAATTAAAATGATTGCTGAGATTAGGTACTTAAAAATATGATATATTCAACAGCCAGACAGCAATGTCATAATCCTTATGAAATCAATAGAAACACCGCAACGAATTACAAGGTTTCGATTCCAGGTGATCAGATCGTAGTGGAAGGTGGTCACTTTTCTTGGGGCACTAAAGAAGCGGAGCCGGTACTGAAGAACTTAAACGTGCGCATTCCTTGCGGCGCGCTGGTGGCCGTCGTGGGCGCCGTGGGCGCGGGCAAGAGCTCGCTGCTCGCCGCGCTGCTGGGCGAGATGGACAAACTGTCCGGCCGAGTTAACGTTAAGGGTACGTATGCGCTGTGAGCTATGAAACGTGTCAGTATGAGTTTTTAATTAAAGAGTCTTTTCTATCAGAAAAGCAGACCGACATCGTTGATTGTCTCTCTGGGCATTTTTTTTAATACGTGTCCAGATTACAAAATGGAATGAAAGAATAAAAAATATAGGTAATGCATAACAAAATTTATAGAATGATTCGCTATTCATGAAAGTGCATTAAAATAGCTACAGGTACCCTATAAATATACACGTGTGGAAAAAAATAATACTTTCTTTGGACACAAGAGTGGTTTAGACAGCCACTTTGTAACTTTTAAAAGTAAAATTATTAAAGAAAATAAATAATATTCTTAATGAAATATTTTCGTTTATTTTGTTATAAATATAATATTCTTTAAAATAATATTACAGCATAAGTAAGATAAGCCATATATTTTTAGTATTTTATAAAAATGTAACCATTTTGTAACTATTTGGTAATTTTGCCAAGTTAACTTTCGATTTATATCGTGTGATAACCATCTAATGATGTTGATTATTTTTTATAATTAACTCTTTTTTTACAATTCAACGCAAAGTTAAATAAAATAAAGTATTCACTTTCAAAATCATTTAAATTCAAAGAAATGGTAACAGTAAAACATAAGACAATTACAAAATGGAAAGCTTCAGTTACAAAATCGAAAAGGTAAAGCTTAGTTTACCCTGATAAAAAAATACTGCAAATCAGTACTGAAATAGGAAGGGATAAACCATGAACGACAGTAATTTATAAAAGAAAATGAAACTATGCTATTTTAGTAATCAACGCCTTTTATTTCTAATCAGCCTTTTATTTCAATTCAGTCTCAAAAAATCAATCTATGTAAAAACTGCCTTAAGGTATTCAATCTAAAACTATTATATAACAATTACATAAATATTACTATTGAATCAAACATACTAGAGAAACAATACTAACTAAAAAACAATTAAGTGCAAATGACCCGTATAATCAAATGATAAAATTCTGAAAAAATAATTTAATCAATCATAATAATATCAGCTCTATCCTTAAATCTACCATACAGAAGCATAGTACTTGTTAATACCATTCAAACGATTCCAATCTAGATGGGTTGAGTCGTTTTATTGAGTAGTTGCTATAGCTACCTTCCTCTTCCAGCATCAGATTAGCTCCATGTTATCATAATATTATATTGTCACGTGGCATGCAAAACTTCAGCTTAATCGGATAATCAGAAGTGGTCGAAAAATGACTTGCAAGACTTCATCAATGACACTTCACAATATGAATAGTGCGAGTTAAATAAAAGCGTCTAAAAATACCAACACTTTGCAAATTATTAATTAATTGAAGAACATAATAAGAGCCCCAAGTACATTTTTATGCCGAAACACAACTCAAGTAACCGACGGTAATTATTGTACTAAAATAATTATTGTTCCAAGATTTCATCATATATCCAATAAAACGATAAGTAAACACATACCTGCATGCCTTTGTACTCGCCTTTATATTTCCATTTTGTAACATTTTTATTCCACGTTATATGTAACCAAACAAAATGGAAGTAACGCATCTCCAATCGCCGACCTAAGATTGCTTGTAAATTAACTTTAATAAAGACGAAACACGAAACAACTATTTTAATAGCTTATAATAGTTATAATGCGTTTGTAGTTTATCATTATTATATTTCTATAACCAAAAAACCAAACTTACTAGTAAAAATCACAATTACAAAGTGGATGAAAAATCCGGCAAGGTAACGCTCAACAAGTTTCGACACGAAATACGTCAAAATGGTCATTCTCTGGCTGCTTTACAAAATGGCGAAGTCTGAAGCATTGTTACCAGGGAAGAAATTTGTAGCCAGTGGTATATTTTTTGGCGACAAAGTCTATCAAATTACGGTTACAAAGTGGAATTCCATGCACGGCCGGAATTGTGAGACATAATAATAATGTTACGAAAGATAGTTTATTTTATTAAAGTAGTGTTATTTTATGTTTACTTCTAATAATATTATCATTTTTCGATACCATTCATTCTTCTTTACCCTTGCCACTGAAGGAAATTCATGAATAAACTTAACTCGAAACTAGGCCGGTCAATTTGGGACATAGTAAAATCATGGGTATTCAAAATTATATTTAGTATAATTTCATATTCATCAATAAATTATTCACATAATTTGATGTGTTTCGGATACATTAAATATTAAATATTTTTACTATTGCCACGTCATAATAAATTATCTTTCATTTATCAATAAAATTAATGGTAAACTTCTGGGACATGCTGATTTAGAGTATGGTCGTGTAAAAAAAAATGCCCCTCTGCCTACAAATACGATCAGGGACGAATGGAATTACCTATACCTAAACGAAAATTTCAGGTACTATGTCATACGTCGCTCAACAAGCGTGGATACAAAACGCCACCGTGCAAAATAATATTTTATTTGAGACGTCATTAAATAAAAAGAAATATAATCAAGTTATCGAAGCGTGCGCATTAAAACCCGACTTAGCCATCCTTGCCGGGGGTGATCAGACGGAAATTGGAGAGAAAGGTAAGACTAAAGTGACGAGATAACTATTTACATCCACATAACGATCCAGCTAGATTGGACTTATTCAATTGTCGATACCTTCCAGGCATCAACCTGTCGGGCGGCCAGAAGCAGCGCGTGGCGCTGGCGCGCGCCGTGTACTGCGACGCTGACAACTACTTCCTGGACGATCCGCTCAGCGCCGTCGACTCGCACGTTGGGAAACACATTTTTGATGAGGTAGGTAAATGAAATTTACTTAAGCCCAAACAAAATCGGTACACTCTGATAGATACATAATCAAGGTGACTTTTAGTTCATACATAGGCTCAAAACACTCTGTTGAGTAATGATTACCTTGCTGGCATCACAGGCCCGGTTGTAAATGCTATAACTGGTCATGTGACCCGTTCACTACAGACGCGGCTTTCCCCACATATTTGGTTTCTCCAAATCATTCCTTCAGCCATAGTTTCCGAATCAAAAGCAATGATAGATTTTAAAACATATTCTTATCAGTAGTATAAATGGTTGACGGTTGGACACTTGAGTTATCTATCACTAGTTTCCGCTTCAAGTTCCAAACACTTATTGTTAAGAAGTTGTTGTTGTTGTTCAACTGTTCAAGAAGTACTTTAATAGTTGAGATATCTCTAGTTTTCGCTTCAGGGAAAACTGCCTCTACCGTTTTCAGGTCGTTATGACATAAATAACCCCTCCCAAAAGCACTTGGCCGGGTGATCTCTTTAACTTGTACGTCATTGACACTAATGCTAATATGTGAGAAAATGTGCGTTTAAACAGGTTATAGGTCCAAATGGTTTACTAAAGAATAAAACGCGTGTATGGGTGACCCACAACATCTCGTACCTGGCACAAACAGACTTGGTGCTGGTACTGCGCGAGGGAGAAGTGTCGGAATGTGGCACTTATCAACAGCTCCTTGAAAAGAAAGGTGCCTTTGCTGAGTTCTTGTTACATCATTTGAGCGTCGCCGAACAAACGGCCTCGGCTGAAGGTAAGATTGAATCAAATATTATCACTGTTACAAACAGTAACGACAGTGACAGGTTGGTTTCACGGAATAAATGATATATGTTCTTTTTAGCATTCTTAGTTTGCGAGATTTTTAGGAATCTTGAGTGACCCGGATAAATTGTTCTCGATTATATTCCAAGGATAAAAAATAACATATGTGGAGTTCCAGCCTATCATTCCCAAAATAGGTACTTAATGATTTTGTTACCTTATATTTTCCAGAACTGGAAAAAGTCAAACGGGATCTAGAGAGTAAACTTGGTTCAGAGTTTCAGCGCAAGTTACAGTGGGCACGGTCTTTGTCTTCTGGTGCTCGTTCTACTACATCTGAAGCAGACGGCGCAGGTAATACAGTACGATTTACGGATTGAGTGTAAAACAAGTTTCTTTTCACCGTTTATTATTACTAAATTTATTCGATCCATGGTGGGGCGATTATGTTGGACTCGAACTGACTAAACCACACGCCATTTGCGGGCCGAACGTTGCTGAAGGTGAGATTGGTAGAAACATATCTCAGGCACAATCGTGCCCCGCCCGACCCATCTTCTCGTCCGAGCTGCCATCATCCATACTAATATTATAAATGCGAAAGTAACTCTGTCTGTCTGTCTGTATGTTACGCTTTCACGCCTAAACTACTGAACCGATCTTGATGAAATTTGGTACTGAAGTATATTAGAGCTTGAGAACGGACATAGGCTACCTTTTATCACGAGAAACCGGGTTTAAGGGGGGGGGGAATAGGGGATGAAAGTTTTTATGAAAGTTTGTCATTTCTGAAGATATCTTAATGAAATTTGGTACAAAGGTAGATTAGAGCTTGGGAACGGACATAGGCTACCTTTTATCGCGAAAAGGGGGATAGAAGGGGGGGGGGGGGGGGGGCTAGGGCCTTGGGATGAAAGATTGTCATTTTTGAAAATTTATTGATGAAATTTGGTACAGAGATAGTTTGGAGGTTAGAAACGGATATAGGCTACCTTTTATGGCGAAAAGGGGGGTAGAAGGGGGGCGGGCTAGGGCGTTGGTATGAAAGTTTGTCATTTTTGAAGATTTCTTGACGAAATTTGGTACAGGGATATTCTCGGACGGAACGGACATAGGCTACCTTTTATCGCGAAAAGGGGGGTAAAAAGGGGGACTAGGGCCTTGGGATGAAAGGATGACATTTTTGACGATGTCCTGATTAAATTTGGTACAGAGATAGTTTAGAGCTTGCAAAAGGACATAGGCTACCTTTTATCGCAAAAAGGGGTAGAAGGGGGGGGGGGGGGAGGAATATGGCTATGGGATGGAAGTTTGTCTTTTTTACAGATATCCTGATGAAATATGGTACAGATATAGATTAAAAAAGACGAAAGACGAGGATAAAGGGGGTTATAGGGGATGAAATTTTGACAGTTTTGAAGATATCCTGATGATTTGGTACCGGGATTGATTAGAGCTTAGTAACGGACATATGCTACCTTTTATCGCGAATAATGTGGTGAAAGGTTGGGGGAAGGATAAGGACTGGATAGTTAGTATGACAGTTAGTCATTTTTGATGATATCGTGGTGAAATTTGGTACAGAGATGGATTAGAGCTCGAAAATGGACATAGGCTACCTTTTATTGCGAAAGGGCAAGGGTATATAAGTTTGACAATTTTGAAGATATCTTGATGAAATTGGTATAGAGATGGATTAGAGGTTGGAAATGGACATAGGCTACCCCTTATCGCGAAAAATTTTTTATTGGCACAAAAAAGGAGGTGAATATGGCATAAATAGTAAGAATTTATTTCAAGATGTCCTCATGAAATTTTGTACAAAGGCGAATTAGAGCTTCGGACCGGACATAGTCGAGTAACAAATCAAATATAGAAGCGAGTGGACTGGGGAGTAGAGATTGTTATAGGGACGAGTGGATAGGCGTGTAAAGATCGAAAGTCGAGTAGAGTCGACTACAGGCGCAAGTAGATATGCAACTAGAGATCCAAGTAGAATGCAGTAAAGGGTTGAGTAGAGAGGTGAATAGGGAGGCAAGTGGAAAGATGAATGTAGTGGCGAGTAGAGATCGAATAGAGAGTTGAGTAGAGGTGCAAGTAGATAGGCGAGTGGGGAGAGTCAAGTAGACAGGCGAAAAGAGAATCGAATGGATGGGCAAGTAGAGAGGCCAATGGAAAGGCGAGTTTAGAGAAGAGTACAAAGTCGAGTAGAGAGGGGAACAGAGAAGTCAGTAGAGAGTTGAGTATAAATTCAAGTATAGAGCCGAGTAGAAAGTCGAGTAGAGAGTCGAATAGAAAGTCAAGAACAGAGGTGAGTACATAGTCGAGGACAAAGTTGAGTAGAGAGGCGAATTTAATGCTCAATAGCGTCGGATCAACACTAAGCGATAACCGACATCCACGCGGGCGGAGCCGCGGGCAACAGCTAGTTTTTAACATATTTATCAATCAATATTGAGCCAATAAGTTTAAAAAGGGTTTTTATAAAAGCTTAAAAAGTCCACACAAAGATTTAAGAGGCTCAAACGAATCTCATTGCATTAACGGACGAGGCACTGGCCCAGCATTTTCTCTCGGGATTATGGAGTCAGACGTTCGGGGATGACGGGTACATACCTTATATAATAATATGAAGATACTAGTCTTGTCTACACTCAGACTTACTAGCTGTAATACTAGCTTTTGCCCGCGGCTCCGCGTGTGGATATCAGTTATCGTAACCAAACTGCGAAAAGTCCCAAAAAAAAATTCACCCCCTCTTTGAAGGGGCTGGGGGATAATTTCCAAAAAAAAATGATGCACGATTTTTTATTACTCACAAATAGCCCGCATACCAATTTTTAGCTTTCTACCTTAAAATGCGGAATGCTCCATACAAACTTTGACCCCCTATTTTAGGGAAGTGGGAGGATAGAAAGAGACAAAACGTAGCCTATGTCACTCTCCATCCCTTCAACTATCTTCACTTAAAAAAACACGTCAATTCGTCGCTCCGTTTTTAACAAACACATGCACACACATACACTTCCCCATTTATAATATTAGTATGGATTAGATAAATTAAAATTTCTGAATGTTAATGAAAAATGTTATTTCATGATCGCAACTCAATTACTCATACTTCTGCTATTAGGTGACCATGACGAAAAGTCAAGCAAAGTTCAAATGAATGATACCTTAGAGCTGAAAAATTTAAAACTCATCGAGACGGAGAAAACAGAGACGGGAAATGTGAGTAAATGTCATTATTACTAACAGATCTATGTCAGCCAAATACCAGCGGGGTGATATAGAGAATATTGTTTCCTAATATGAGTAGATTGAGCTGATGAAGGCTCGTGGCAAAGTTATAACCGAATAGGTTTGCAAGGTTAACTAAGATTAGCCGAGCTAATCTTAGAATGGGTGACCATTGACCCTCCTTGCCGCGGGTAGCATGTCAGCTGTCAGCCCCGTTTGCCATACGGATATCTATGGCAATTGTTACAGGTATTTGTAGCCCTAAAGTCCGACAAGTGTAGGTCAGATGGCATTCGCGTCACGGAAAATATCGAAGTTCAGCCGCATCTTAGACTGCCGACCCCAACTGAGTTGATTAAAAGGCTCAGAGAATGATAATGATGCATATTATAATTACTTGTGTTATAATTTTTAGATAAAATGGCCAGTTTACAAGCATTACTTGACCAATGTTGGCATATACGCGTCGGTGGGGACTATACTTGTATACATCCTGTCGCATACCATGCAAATCGGTGCCAACGTTTGGCTTGCGCTTTGGTCCAGCGATGAGAATATGGTTTGTACTTATTAATTAATATTGTGTTTGTACGAGTCACTTAAATTTTAGATAAAGTCGAACACGATGACAAGGCAATCGTATCATATGAATCTAAAGCTAATTGAACAACTCATGGTCTTACAACATGGACAAGACATGTACCAGAGCTTTAGAAAAGTAAAAAAAAAGAGTGTTAGACGATTTTCTAGTTTAAAATTACCTAGAATAACTATACCTTTGTGGAATCCTACACTTCTGCAAGGCACCTTATTAAATCGTTGTCATATTCATTATTTTATTTCAGCTCGTGAACGGCACAGTGAACACTCAATTGCGAGACATGTACCTTGCAGTATACGGCGGCTTTGGATTTGCTCAAGGTACCTATTGTTTGTTCAAGATTCCATCTAGCAATACTCGATTTGAACCTTTCGCTTTTACTAGCGACTCTGCGCCCGAGAGTGGTACTAATCCCATACAATCCGTGGTAACTTAATCTCGGGATATTCGATGTGCTATCCACACATTAGAATAGGTCCGTTTTGACAGTTCATGCCCATGAAGTTCTCTATTTTTTACCAATCAAAGTGTTCTGGACGTAATTCATTATTTTATTGATGGGTAGGTACCGCCCACTCGGCTAAGTGCTGTGCGTAACGATTATTTCATATTATCAACAGACTAGTAATAATCGGTTAAGGAAAAAATAATCATTCCAGATATATTTTTTAAGCCGGGCACGCACTAACCCGGTTTTATTTATTTAAATTAGATCAATTTATAAATAAAGTTTACCAGGTGTGTATAGTGATCTTTACTGAAAATTGTGATCTTGTAGCTCAAAGCCGTAAATAATGGCAACAGAGACGTCAATATTATCAACATAATTGGAAATGAAATAATTATAATTACTATTGGAAATGAAATTGACCTATCGTAACATTATCATTTCGAATTTCTACAACGTAAATTTTTAAGTTAAATTCTCTAATCAGAACTTTAATACCATGTACAATACCTACATATTCAAATCGATCAAAAACCCAAATACGCAAAACTTGAATCGTTTTATCGTGAGTATCGACTACAGAATCATATAGTTACATCACTAATTACGTTACCAAAGCAAATGTCATAATAATCTCTTTTATCTATTAAAATAGAAAAAGTTTGAATCGGTCTGGGCGGGGTTTAAACCCACGATCTTACAGGGGCAATGCTTTGGCCACTAAGCTACCAGAACTCGCCCGAACCAATCCACATTTCTCCTTTATGTCTTTGGGGCGACAGTGGAGCATCTTCCGATATTCTTGCGAACTGTCGGAACCAATGAATGATTTTTCAATCATTTTTAAACATTGATTTATGTCTACTCCGCTCAACAGTTTGAATGAAATTTGTAAAACATTTTGCATGGTTATTATTCAAATCGATTAAAATAGGAAAAGTTTAAATCGGTCTGGGCGGGGTTTGAACCCGCGATCTTTGCCTAGTTTGTTTTGTATTGTCTGTTCTGATTGTTTATTTTGCCTAGTGAAGCGACTGCCTTGTGACCTCCACAACCCAAAGGTGATATCGAAGCATTGCAGTTAGGCCAGTTGTCGGATTTTTGAGGGCTCCAACTACCCGTAACGACTGCCATAGACGTTCGTATGGCAACCGGTATCGACGGCTTAGGTAACGCGCTCTCCACGCAGGACACGACCAGACCAATGCAAATATCCATATATTCATGCATACAAATATTTGCACTCAGCGTTGAATCTTAGTAAATAAGACAACGCTTACATTATAAGTGTCTGTATATAACGGTGAATATATTTTTGTGTGTGTAATATGGTGTTCATAAGGACAGGTTCCTACAGGGCACTCGTCCACATGTCACGGTAACCACTTTCTATCAGGTCAGCCGTACGCTTATCAACCACCTAATTGGAATTTTTGAACACCACCAAAATAGTGTTACTGTAATTCGTGTCAATGTTTTTACATTGACACGAATTACAGTAACACTATTTTGGTGGTGTTCAATCTCAACGTAAGATGCTATAACGCAATTGTTAAAACATCTGTTCATTTTTTTTTGAATCCCTAATGTACCTGTTATACTCTAGCAAACCACCACAATGAGTTTAAAACGTCGGAAACACATTTGTACAATGACGAATGCAGTAATGACATATGATTACTATAGTTATACGTTTTTGGTGTCAAGAGCAATCACTGTTCACGCTTTGAATGTTTAAAACAAATTGTTATTTCTTAAATTTTCATTGCGTATTTCTCACGTTTACAAAAAACAACAAAATTATTTGTTGTTTAGGCTCATCTATGATTATTCATCATCTATGTCAATAATGTAAATACTTTTACGGTTCGATTCCCGCTTAGATCAAATATGTAAGTATTTTGCGTTAGTTGGCGTGTTTCTATGTGTAGGTACTATGTTTTTACACACAAAAAGTATGTAAGTGTATATATCCACATCCAAGAACCCATATGGCAAGCTCTGCCATGCTTAGTTTAGGACTAGACGTCGCTGTTTAATGTCCTAGAATATTTATTTATGAATATTTACTCAATCACGCTAGAAGGGCAGTTCGGATTTGTATGAAAGGATCACGGCAGGGATTATAATAACTAAGCCCAATTGTGAAACCGCCAAAATTAAACTTGACTATATTTAGTATTGCTCGGGACTTGTCAAGTTAAAATTTAGCGAATATTAATGGTAACTTTAACCACATTATAAATATTTCTTTTTAAATTTGTTGTATTTTAACATTTTTGAATATTGGGAGCTAGGGAAGAGAAAAAAATCCTTGAAATTGGCTATGGGATCGAAATTAACACAGGCACACAGGCCAAATGTTAATAAATTTTAATCCTATGAATATAGGAGTAAAGAGGCGTAAAAAATATTTGTGGATCCCATGGGAGCGGCGTCATGGCATCCTAGTGTCCGGAGGGCATTTATCTTGGTCCTAAAATGCGTTAAAAAAGTGCTATATACGCGCAGTATACGTTTCTCGGTGTATTTTGAGGATGGCACGGGTTGTTATGGCGCTGAACGCGCTCAAATTCATCATCATCAAGCATAGGTAGATTATTACAAAACAAACCACGCGCATCAGGCCGTCGTCTGTCCTGCCAAGAAACGTATCCCGAGGAATATGTATGTGCTTAACAACTATAGGTATATATTAGAATAATTAATACACTATTTAAAATTTTAATTTATAATGATCCATAAATGGTTCCATATCTATATGTATAAAAATTAATTGCTGTTCGTTAGTCTCGCTAAAACTCGAGAACGGCTGAACGGATTTATCTCATCTTGGTCGTGAAATGTTCATGGAGGTCTAGGCAAGGTTTAAACGGTGAGAAAATATGGAAAATTGCAACTTTTTTTATTGATTCTGAGGCGGTACGAAATTTACCGGAGTGTTTCATATATTTCAATATTAATTGGAGGAGAATCCCATATACCTAAGTGTGATAGTTAATTCTAGTTCACTGTTCTCATGTAAACTCTTGTTTACTTTCAGCGATAACATCATTATTCTCAGATCTGCTACCGTTCTTGGCCTGTTGGAAGGCAGCAAAAGCTCTTCATGAAATAATGTTAAAAAATATTCTTAGGGCGCCACTGCATTTTTTCGATATGACTCCTGTTGGTAGAATCATCTCAAGGTTTTCAAAGGATGTGGATACTGTGGATACTGGTCTTGCTTGGCAAATTTCCAGCACACTTAACTTTTTATTTGAGGTAAGTTTACTCAGGGTGTATGGACTTAGGTGAGGTTAATGTGTGGCACATTTATTGTACATTGCCCCAAAAAAAATGTTTACTGAGCTCTTTCATAGCTCATGCAATAAGGGGTAATGCAAACATCTTTGAATCAATTTGATCGATGGCATATTAACTGAATGTCTCAACAAATGCTTTTTCACGCCTCGCTTAAAGGACGTAAAGCAACACACACTTAAACAAGCATAAATCACCGGTAGCGTGTTTCACGCAATCCATAAGTTGTACGTTTTTCTGTCGACAGATTATAGGAACTATATTGGTAATAAGTTACTCAACACCGATGTTCGTAGCTGTGATAGTGCCAATCGGAATTCTTTACTACGCTATACAGCGATTCTACGTGCCAACGTATCGACAGCTCATGAGGATTAAATCTGTAGCACGCTCGCCAATTTTCTCACATTTTAACGAAAGTATTTTGGGTGCAACCAGTATTCGTGCTTTTGGTGTTAAAGACAGGTTAGTTTCACGACTTCATTCAATAAATACAAAAGTGTATATGGGGGCTCCACCAAGATTTATGGGCCCCCCATCAATATCTAAGTGGCCTTCCCAGGATCGACGGGCCCCTACCAAGATTTACGGGGCCCCACTTAGATTTACAAGGTCCAAGCCACCCATATAACCATTTTTACTAACGTAACGTAACAGTTACGACCACTGACCTGTAATAGTACTCGCTGGACTGGTGATCGATAGCCATTTATTGTGCCTTATTGTAAATCGCCATATTGGCGCTGTTCAGTAGTGAGTGTACTTGAAACTAATACTAATGATGGACAACAATTGTGGTATCGATAAAAACATTGAAACACAATAAACGTAGACAGTAGGCATCATGATGAATAAACATAACGTAAGAAAGTAACGGATCTTCCAATAGGCACGTCCGAACTTTGACAGTTGGTAGCGGCCATATTGTTGAAACTACATCTGTCAAAATGGTTTTCATTTATTCATTCTGTTTTGCCAAATCATCATGGATAGCTATAGCATTCAACAATACGTGCAAATGATAAAATTGTTTCATCATAATAAGTGTTCTGTTTGGGCAACGCACCGCGCGCTTCGCCCATTTTACGGTCGCCATAATCGTCCTACCGAGAGGGCTATTCGTCGTGTGGTGTATAATTTTGAGTCCACTAGTTCGGTACATGATCGACCAACACCCGTACGTCAACGAAACGCAAGGTCTGCCGAAAACATCGCCGCTGTCCGTGAGAGTGTGCAGGAGAACTCGGCCTTTCACAGACCACAACCTGGCGAATTTTGCGTCGTGACTTGGGCCTGCACCCGTATAAAATTCAACTCACCCAGGAATTGAAGCTAAACTGAATGGGCACTGGAGCAGTTAGCATCTGACCGTAATTTTCACAGAATTTTTTTATTATCTTCAGTGATGAGGCTCATTTCTGGATGAGCATGAGAGATTTGAGGGTATTGTTATCTCACGTAGAGCTGATGTGAACTGGTCACCGAGATCGTGTGACGTAACCCCGCTAGACTTTTTCTTATGGGGTTTTCTTAAGTCGCAGGTCTATGCGAATAAACCACAAATCACAGCGAGGCGACCCCTCAAAGATAACATATCCTATGCCATAGGTCAAATTCAGCCAGATTTATGCGCAAAAGTCATGGAAAATCTCGCATGCGGAGTGCATGCGAGATTTTCCATGACTTTTGACCCAGAGAAGCCGTGGCGGACATTTGAATGATGTCATATTCCAAACATAATGGCATCATCATCAACACATACTTTGTTTTATTTAAATTTAAAGATAGGACACGCATAATGAAAGACCCTGTAGTATCAATCTGCCTTGCTAAACAATGTACCTATACCGCGGGTATATTGACAAAGCAGTACTACTATTGTCAATTGGCTTAAAAATTAAACCTGATTTAAAGGCGGAATTATACTTACGTGCCACGCCAGGAGCATAATTTATCAGAGTCCTACCAATCTCCATTCCTAATTTCATCCATATCGGTCTAGCGGTTGAGGCGCGAAGAGGTAAGAAACGCACACATATATACAAACTGACTTTCACATTTATAATAATATCATAAATAGTAGGATTAGGATTTGTTACAGTATAGAGTACCGATTCGGTATAAAACAAGGTATACTCAAATTACACATTTCGTTAGTTATAAACGATATGTGTAATTTGAGTTAATATATACTCTAATGTACCAAATTAGCAATATGGCCATTTTGAATTTTTTTATGGTAAACGCATCTTATCAATATATCGATGGGGAAGAGTCGCAAAAGTAATTTTCGGTTGCTATGTTACGTCGTCGTGTCATAACATTGTTACCAGATTTTGACCAGAATAGGGTATTTGACAAATTTTGAAAAACCATTTTAAATTATTCCTTAGCATATAATATGCACACTACATCGATATTTCAAAAAAAAACAACGGATTTCAACAATAAATCGATGTTAAAGTTTAAATTTTCAAAAATGCGCGAAAAATGCTGTTTACTTGTATGGAGTCGATTACGTGACGTCACACGCAAGTAAACATTTTGTATAAACTTAAAGCAGTGAAGTCAAAGTAAATAATAAAGTTTTTCTTCAAACTTTGTGAATAAAATGGTGTATAAATGGTGTGTAGTTGCACAATGTACAAATACGTCTATAAATAATCCACAAAAGCTGTTTGTTTCTGTTCTGTTCTGTTCTGTCACAAAGCCGTGTTTACTTGCGTGTGACGTCAGCAGTGCTGTGATCGATCACAGAGCGTTTTCGTCACAGATAAAAATTTTAAAAATTATTAGATATTTTTAAGCGAAATTCTCAAAAAATATGCTTATTTTAGTTTAATTTATAGTTTTAAATGTCTTTTTACTCTATTATCTGATAGGATGACCATTATTTGTAGTATTTTTTTAACGTTGTCAAATAGCGCTCATAATCTTTTATTTGTTGACATTGACACAATAAGTTAAAAAAATAAGAAGTCGCCATCCTGTCACAATGTAACTCAATAAATATTTTGTTTAATTGCTTGTAAAGGTATTAAAACTTAAGTCCTAATGGGAAATTAATTTCATCGTGTAATTTAGTGACAGGTTGAATTATACCAACGCGCCAAGTTATTATCATAATTTGACCATTCCGAGGAAAATACCAATCTTAGTTTTTTAAACTAATATTTTCATTTCCTAGCCTCAATAAGCCTCTATTTGAATGAAATAATAAAGTTGATTGAAGCTATTTTAACAGTAATAATCCGTTCAATCAATAAATATGAAAAAATATGTTTTAATAAGCGAAAAATATACTCATTAATACTATAGTCGGGCAATCTCGTGCGCGACCTTCCTGCGGGGTGACAGACGGTACTCAAGATGTCAGCGGGTAGCGGGCGGTGCAGCGGGGAAGGGAAACGCATAAATCTGCGCGTCAAATATGGCAGTCTCTACCATACATTATAATCTATGTGGCAGTCATCAGCGCACAGTCCAAGCGGTAACATGTGCTTGATATTCCGTACTATTTTGAGTTCGACGCACACGAGATTAGGATCTCAGGTTGAGTAAGGCTATCTCGAGACAAGTTAAGGAAGTTGTATATAAAGTGTACCAATTTTTCGAAAGGCGAAAATTGACCAACCTTCGGCCGAATACGCAAACGACATTAATTTAGCAAAATCTGTTGCTGAAGCCACAGGTTTGCCTAAAACCAGCGTTAAAATTTTTTAAAAGAAGCTAAACTCATGAAAACTCAAGGCAGCACAGCGACTTTCAAATCACCACGGAAAAACCGTTTTCATGAAAATAGGATTGAAATCGACAATTTTACGGAAGGGTCATACGAAGAAAAATTACACAATGGTATACTGTCAAAAAATGTATCCCGTTATTGAAAAAGTTGAATGCGGAATTGAAACAAAACAATATACTTCATTGCTCACGTGAATACTTGCGGCGGACAATACATAGGCTAGGTTTCATATATTTAACATGTCAGTCAAAGAGGAAACTATTAACTGAACGTCACGACATAATGCGCCTGCAGTGGAATTACATCAGAGAAATTAAAAAATATCGCCGAGAGGGTAAGTCAATAATTTTCCTAGATGAAACCCACGTGAATAAAAATCACGTGACACAAAAATACTGGCAGTCTACAGTGATACAGAACGCGGGGCTATGAAAAACATCGGTAAAGGACCTCTTATTGTAATTGTACACGCTGGCAGTCGCAATGGCTTTGTACCTAATGCTTTATTGATGTTCAAATCGCATTCCAAAACCGGTGATTATCATGGCGACATGAATGCAACAAATTTTCGAAAGTGGATCGATGAAAAACTGTTAACAAGCATTCCTCCAAATTCTGTTATTGTAATGGACCATAGCATTCAGATCGATAAAATGCAGCAGTGGTTAGAACGTCGAGGTGTTGAATATGATAGCGCTATGCGTAAATGTGATCTAATGAAAATAATTAATGAGCAAAACACGGCGAAACAGTACAAAATTGATGAAATATTAAAGGAAAATTGACATATCGTGCTTTACTTACCCCCATACCATTCGGATTTAAATCCAATTGAACTCGTGTGGGGGTACGTAAAAGGCGAGCTTGCAAGGACTTCCCTTGATTCGAAGTTAGATAAAAAGTTAAAAGATTTGATTTTGCTTTTTTCTAATTATTCGGTTGAACAGAGGCGCGATTGTCATAATCACGTCATAAAAAACGAGGATGAATATTATAATTCAGTAGTACGTTATTGTTTATTAACATAATCGGTTATTATAGATTTAACTGGGCAGAGTGCTCAAGCTATAATTCTCGGAATCATGTCGTTGTATGAAGTCGTTTGTTATTTCTATGATACATTTTTGTCTTTTTAGATTCATAGTTTAACTGGGTGAAAACGACGATGAAAGACTCACATCTGCAGTTGGTTGTCCCAAAGATTAAAATTAATGAGGTTTTGAGATCATTTCATGACGGAACTTCAGGCGGCCATCTTGGTGTGAAGAAGACGTTGATGAAGGTTCGTCAACGATTCTATGGGATCCATTGCCGTGAGGATGTTGAAGATTGGTGTAGGAAATGTACATGCTGCGCATCGGTAAAAGGGCCTCATACAAGGAGCTGGGGAGCATTGAAGCTATACAATGTTGGAGCACCTTGGGAAAGGATTGCATTAGATGTTGCAGGGCCATTTCCTGCATCGGAGTCTGGAAACAAATACATCCTAGTAGTAATGGACTACTTTACTAAATGGCCGGAGGCTTTTGCCATACCTAACCAGGAAGCAACTACAGTCGCAGAAAGACTAGTCACGGAAGTGTTTTGCCGATATGGAGTTCCTCTGGAAATACACAGTGACCAGGGAAGGAATTTTGAATCACAGGTATTTCAAGAAACCTGTAGGATAATGGGTATTCATAAAACCAGGACCACCCCATATCATCCGCAGTCTGACGGAATGGTTGAAAGATTTAACCAAACCTTGTAAAGGCATTTGGCTAAGGTTGTTGAGAGCCACCAGAAGGACTGGGATAGTCATATTCCTTTGTTCTTGTTGTCTTATAGAACAGCGATACATGAAAACACAACGGTGACGCCTGCATGTGCAAACTTTGGCAGAGAACTGAGACTACCGGCTGATCTACTGACTGGACGTCCTCCAGATTCACCGCAAGAAATCACGGAATATGCTAGTGCATTGCTCGATAGACTAAATGACGTTCACACCCACGTCCGTGAATCTGGGCTCCAGGCAAGTGAAAGAATGAAAACCCGATACGACCGCAACTCTCATCAAGCCGGATTCGACGAAGGCTCGTTGGTATGGCTACACAACCCGATGCGTCGCAAAGGCAAATCTCCGAAGTTGTCTCCAAACTGGGAAGGGCCGTATAAAGTTGTCACCAGACCGGATACAACGCAACCAGCGAAGCCCCTTGAAGGTTGTACATGTTGACCGACTGGCGAGATACTACGGATCTAATGATGCTCGGGACGAGCATGTCTAAGAAGGGGGTAGTGCTACGCCCGGCGCTTGGCAACTTCAATATACGGCCAAATTCCCATAGCAGTGAGCGAGACGGCACTATAGAAAGAGACAGCATGCCTTGACGTCACTGTTCTAGAAGGAATCGAATGAATAGAACGAGACGTCAGGCTAGAAAGAGACACAAGACCCAATAGAACCTTCCAGAAAGTTCCTGTCTTTTTCAGAACGTACCTGTCTTTTCTCGATCTTTCGCTACTCGGCCGCGCCCGATATAAAAGGCGAGCTAACAGCCTCCGCTCAAGTTAGTGTACGACTAGTATTCGAAGCGATCAAAAGGATAAAGTGTTCGAAGCGATACAGTGCGATTTATACAAGTGACTGTGTAGTGTGTAAGGAAGAATTTTGAATTTCTACGCGCTTTGCTGTAATTTAAGTGCAGTTGAATAAAATCTGTTTTCAACGGTTGTCCTCGACCGACCCCTACGCTCGTAACAACTGGTAGTTTATTGGGAAGTATCCCACTTCTGACACCAGTTGTTACGAGCGTGGGGGACGGTTTAAATAGAAAATGCGAGGACAACCGTTGAAAACAGATTTTATTCAGCTGCACTTAAATTACAGCAAAGCGCGTAGAAATTCAAAACTCTTCCTTACACAATACACAGTCACTTGTATAAATCGCACTGTATCGCTTCGCACACTTTATCGCCTTGATCGCTTCGAATACTAGTCGTACACTAACTTACTTGAGCGGAGGCTGTTAGCTTTCATAACTTTCGTCATCATCAGATGACGAAAGTTATGAAGAAGATCAAACAGAGAGTGAACATGAAAGTGATATGGAAAATGATTTCTAATAAAACAATCTATCATAATTTTAGTTTTCATGATAATTTGTCCTCAAGCATTATAAAAAAATTATAAACAATAAAAGTTGTTCTATCTTTTTACTCCTATTTCACGTCACAAGTATGTACAACCTATCGCAAGATTTATCCCGGCACACTTCTCTTCGTATGTTGCCGTGGACTAGAATAACGCGCTACCTCGTCCCTGCCACCATCTGTCACCGCAACGGGACGGTCGCGCACGAGATTGCCAGACTATAGTTACACATATTTGTATATAACTGTTCGGGACTTTTCGCGATAAATTATGGAACTTATTATTTTTGCCGACGTTTCGGATGCGTTGCAGCGCCCGTGGTCACGGCTAGACTGGTTTTCGAGCGTCGTGAAGTATGCGGAGAACATTTTGTGAGCGCCTACCCTCCTTTACTTTTATAATGAATGGTAAGGCTGGCGACACAGTCGACAATGTGTCGACACTGTGCAGACATGTTACGTAAAATGTTGCATAGTAATTGAATTTTAAAAATGGTCTCTCCTTGCTTTTTTTTTTCACAGTTACTCAAACTTTTGCATAAAAAATGCCTTATTCTATTGTGTTGTTGAGACAAGGTTCAGCACAATAAATATCTCTCGTGCCAAGAACCAGGTAGGTACTATTTATGTAGTGCCATGCATGCTGTCATTTTAGATTTACTACTGACATTCAATTTGTAATTTTAAATGTTTTTTGACTGCAATATAAAATTTTGAACACTTTTTTTTTGACATCAATATTATTGTTTTAGACCTATTTTTATTTTATTTTATTCTGACATCCGAATTGTTACCTATTTAAAATTAAATGATTGTTTTGCTATGTATATTTTAATGGAAAATTCATATTATTGTAATTAGGTTTGAGATCGATAAGTCTGATGAAGAATAATGTATCTACCTATGTGACCTATAACTTATAGGACTAGCTAGCTGTAAGTATAAGTTGGTTAAATAAATAAATAAAAAAGTTATAGTAATGAAAACGTTAATTTCAGATTTGTGAAAGAATCCCAAAAACGAAATGATCATTACCAATCATACGCTTACCTGATTGCCGTTGCGGATAGGTGGATCCTAATCCGACTGCAGGCAGTCGGCAGTCTGATTATTTTCTTTGCCGCATTGTTCGCCGTTCTCGGCCGCGACAGCATTAGTCCAAGCCTCGCAGGGCTTTCTATCAGTTATACTTTGAAGGTTAAGTATCTATCTGCGTATTATTTCGTTTTTAACATAGGTATAAGTATTATGTCTTTTCATTCATTCGACTTTTAGATTACTCAAACCTTGAGATGGCTAGTTAAAACAGCATCATCGGTTGAAACGGATATAGTATCAGTAGAACGAATGAAGGAGTATGCTGAAAAAGAACAAGTAAGTGAATGCCATATTTAGGTGTATATTGTTCCTTGCATAACGCACCTACTGACAGTAATCAATGATCGCAGGAGGCCGCGTGGGAGAGCGCTCCCGCGCCGCGCGCGTCGTGGCCGGAGACGGGCGCGGTGCAGTTCGAAGCACTAACGATGGCGTACCGCAGTGGCGCGGAGCCGGCGCTGCGTGACGTCACGTGCGCCGTAGCCGCGCGCGACAAGCTCGGCATCGTCGGCCGCACCGGCGCCGGCAAGTCCACGCTCACGCTCGGGCTGTTCCGGTACGCACGTGCCTGTGTGCTGCAAGTGTGAGGCGCTTTGTCTGACGAGACTGTCGCTCTCTCGCAGGATCGTGGAGGCGACGGGCGGCCGCGTCTTGATCGATGGACTGGACATTAGCAAGATGGGCCTTCACCAGCTGCGCTCGCGAATCACCATCATCCCACAGGATCCAGTGCTTTTCTCAGGCACTTTTCGAATGAACTTAGATCCATTTGAAATGTATTCTGATGACGAAATCTGGTGTGCGCTCGAGCAATCCCATCTGAAACCATTCGTGCTGGGTGCGTAAAGAACATTGTGAAAGTGTTTTATTAATTTATTTTTAATAAGTTCTAGGTACTAAGTCAGTTTTATTAAGAAAAATTTGAGTTAGTAGTAAGGCTGCCATTCGTCCGAGTTTCCCCGGATTTGTTCTAGTTCAGAATGGAGTGTCCGGGCAAGAAACTTATTAAAAGCCGGGTTTTACCCGCACTACATTTAAAAACCAGAATGCTGCATTTCATGGCAATATGAACTCTATCTCTACTTCACTGCGACTGCCTTGCGCAACATATTGTCCACAGGGTCTTTAACAGTGGCACTTTTTTACGTCCGAATCAAACCGACTAAAACGCACGCCGTCTGTAGACCAGGGACCCTCGGTGTCCCCATCTAGTCACGCGCTCCCCATCATGGGGAGGCACGTATTGCGCCGCCATCTCGACCTGCTTCTACTAGGGTGACAAGATATGCCACTGCCATCGGCCGAGTTAGAGCGTCGGAGCTCGAGCTTCTTCCCCTATGACCCACACTCATCTTGGAATGCTGTTGTATCCCGGGGTGGTTCTACCCAAGTTACCTCGGTAACACCATCGTCATCCACACTGAGATCGAAGTGTTGAATCAACCGTCCGTACTGGGAACTGTTGGTCAACCACTCCAACGAAGAGATCCAGTTCGAGACACTGGGTCAAGGTTAGTTAACGCAGCGACGACGATTAGAAATAATCTGTGCAGCTGTAGCTCTGGAGCGCGTTAATTTATAAATATGCTTTCTCGTATAATCATATAGTTATCCTCAGACGATTCCCACTACTCAAATAGTGGTTGCAAGTGGTCTCATCTGGCTACAAGCACTCTTAGTGGCACGGTTTGTATCTCTGTACGCACTACTCCGTGTACTTATGATCCGCAGTCACTCAATTACCTCCGTCCTCCATGAGTACGGGTCCGGGGGCGACAAGTGAAACCGCCTGTCACCCTAGCAGTAGCAAGCCGGGCCGGCGGCCCGACGCGCGCTCTGTCCGGGAGCCAGACGGGAACACCGTCGTCTCTACATCCGAGGAGGCTATCTTGAACTCAAAGCCGAAGATAGCCCTGGGTCAGCCGGAGATGCCATCTCTAGCTGCTATATCGAGGGCAATCTCGCACCCCAGTTTCCTCGCCGGGTGGCTTATGATTGCGAGGGAAAAAAATGTGCAACTGTCCGGGTGAAAGCTCCAAAGTCCGAGGTTTTCACCCTTCTTGTCCGGGTTATATGAAATTAATATATTTTAAACACGTTTTTATTAATACTTTATATTGGCAGGACTGGAAGCAGGATTGCTCCACGAAGTGTCGGAGGGCGGCGAGAACCTGTCGGTGGGGCAGCGCCAGCTCGTGTGCCTGGCGCGCGCGCTGCTGCGCAAGACGCCGCTGCTCGTGCTGGACGAGGCCACCGCCGCCGTCGACCTGCACACCGACGAGCTCATACAGGTGCGCGTATAACTACAGCTCGTGTGCCTGGCGCGCGCGCTGCTGCGCAAGACGCCGCTGCTCGTGCTGGACGAGGCCACCGCCGCCGTCGACCTGCACACCGACGAGCTCATACAGGTGCGCGTATAACTACAGCTCGTGTGCCTGGCGCGCGCGCTGCTGCGCAAGACGCCGCTGCTCGTGCTGGACGAGGCCACCGCCGCCGTCGACCTGCACACCGACGAGCTCATACAGGTGCGCGTATAACTACAGCTCGTGTGCCTGGCGCGCGCGCTGCTGCGCAAGACGCCGCTGCTCGTGCTGGACGAGGCCACCGCCGCCGTCGACCTGCACACCGACGAGCTCATACAGGTGCGCGTATAACTACAGCTCGTGTGCCTGGCGCGCGCGCTGCTGCGCAAGACGCCGCTGCTCGTGCTGGACGAGGCCACCGCCGCCGTCGACCTGCACACCGACGAGCTCATACAGGTGCGCGTATAACTACAGCTCGTGTGCCTGGCGCGCGCGCTGCTGCGCAAGACGCCGCTGCTCGTGCTGGACGAGGCCACCGCCGCCGTCGACCTGCACACCGACGAGCTCATACAGGTGCGCGTATAACTACAGCTCGTGTGCCTGGCGCGCGCGCTGCTGCGCAAGACGCCGCTGCTCGTGCTGGACGAGGCCACCGCCGCCGTCGACCTGCACACCGACGAGCTCATACAGGTGCGCGTATAACTACAGCTCGTGTGCCTGGCGCGCGCGCTGCTGCGCAAGACGCCGCTGCTCGTGCTGGACGAGGCCACCGCCGCCGTCGACCTGCACACCGACGAGCTCATACAGGTGCGCACCGGACGCAATGATGCACTGAGGCACCCGCACCATCACGCCTGACGCCCCCACTCGGCCGAACTAACCGTAGCATTGCGTGTTGCAGAAAACCATACGCGCGGAGTTCGCGGCGTGCACCGTCATAACCATCGCCCATCGGCTCAACACCATCATGGACTCCACTAAGGTCATGGTGCTGGACAAGGGCCGGCTCGTCGAGTATGCGCCTCCACAAGAGCTATTGCAAGATAAGAACTCCATGTTCTATAGTCTCGCAAAAGATGCTGGTCTTGTAAACTAATACCTGATTTCTGAGGCATTTTCTAATGAAATTATGTTGCCCTAAGATAAAACCTAAGTAAAAATGTTGATTAAATGCCTAAAAGGCAAGGCCTCGCAATCAAGACGTGACAGTATTATTATTATACATATTTATTTCTACATGGTTTTTAATTGCGCTATCGTAATATGAACAAAAGCTATATGTTGATTTTACGGAGCCAAAATGTTTGTGGTAAAAAAGAAAATTTATCGAGTGGGATATCAAAAATGAAGAAAATTAGAAGATGATTACAGAACTATTTATATATATATATATATATGTGTCATAAGTAAAAAGGATAAAATAAAATAAATTATTAAAAATAAAAAACCCGACTGATGCTGAAAAGATCGAAATATGCTTTATAACAGGCGGTACTCATATGCAAATATTAAACCAGATGAAAATTAATGGGTACCGCCTGCTATAAATCTTGTTTGGATCTTTGATCGCTCTTGGATCGATGGGATTTTTTTGTTTTCCCGCTATTGCGAAAAGAAATAACACAAGTTGTTTTCAATTTTAAAATTATAGTTATTAATTATGTCTGTAAGCACTAGTTATGAAAAAAATGATTATGTTGTATAATGTCCGATCTCTGATGTGTTTGATGTGAGGTCCTTAACGTTATAGAATGCCTACTACCTGAGAACTGCAAGTGTAAATATCTATTATAGTATTATTTTATTCACAAAAATGTTGAAAAACATCGTATGATACACGTGTTCATTGATGGTTACCGTCCTCGGTCTCAATGGCGCCACAGCGGTAAGCACCAACTTTACACACTCGTACCATAATGTAGTATTATTTCATTTAGCTTGTCATCTGTAAAACTGCTAACTCTTATCTACTTTAAAAAATAGTTTTAAAATAAAAAAAAATTGTTCTATGCCATCTGAATATGGCAACACTATCGAAATATGACACAACTTTCGTTCTAATCCGTTTAAAGCGTGGAATTTCAATTCAATTATGAAGAAAAATGATATAAAATTTTTGGTAGCGACTGGTCTTGCAACGTTAAGTTCATATATATTGCCGCCAACGAGCTTAATCAGCAGTTCAATTAATTGCCTAGGCTATTAAATAAACGGCGCCATTAAATGAATGGCCTGAATGATATTCAGCCGTAATGTTTGGTGGCTAATGCTTAGGCCATTCGTAAGATGGGGCACCACCGCGGAATAAGACAAAATTACATAAGTACATAAAAATACTCACGCCTGTAACTCCCCGAGGGGGTAGGCAGAGGTGTATTCACAGAAAATTAGTGATAGTTTAATTGAGCAAGTTACACAATCCGACTTGGATAGGTTAGGTTAGAAGGTGACTAGCCTTCGTGGTTATATTTTTATAATCATGCAGGAATAAGACATTTTACTAGCTGTTTGAATAAATGGCTAGGCGAGTAATTAAACGTCGTCGATCCAAGCTATTTGCCTAGCCATTTAACCAAATGGTTGAACACCATTCAAGCCGCTAATTGAACGGCGCCGTTCAGTAAAGAGCCTAGGGGGTAAATTGAACTGCTGATTGAGCTAGTTAGTGACCCTAAGTCGCGAGGAAATTTTTGTTAGAAAAATAGACAGAATTTATGCAAAAAGATTTTTTTAAATCGGTCCAGCCGTTTGAGAAACTTGTGTAACAGACGGACAGACGGACACAAGGAATTGATAGAACGTAAATTTCATTATTAAATTTTAATTTGATCAGGTTATAATGCTATGAATGTTATGAAACTTATGAAGAAAAAAGCTCTGAAAAGAAAATTATGGATTCAAACTGGCTCTTGGTAGAAACAGTACATATTAATAAAAAAATTATAATCACTATTATGAGTTCCGATGATAGTAATAAAAATGTATGAAAAATAAAAATATGAAGAGTGATGATTATGAACACAAATCGGTAGTAAGAAAAAGAATAGGATTAAAAATTTTATGTGAGCCAAAATAGACCCGATATAATCGAATTACTTACGTGTTTTTAAATCAAAATCATGAAAAAAGTTAATATGAAGGATTCAAAATCTAATTGAAAACTAACTACCTAGGTATGAATAAATAATTCTGAAGGTATTCTAAACAAAAAACTATCATAACATTTCCCACAGTGATATTATATAGTTCTAACTTATTTAATTGGATAAGGAATAATACTGTAGGTATTGTAAAAATTGCTTCACGACATTTTTTTTTTGGAATCAATAAAAGACAAAAATGGTTACGGTTATTGGGTTATCTGTGGGCAATTGATTTATTTATTATGTTTTATTTGTTGGTTTGCACTGTTACAATATCAGAAAAGCCAGAGGTTATGGTTGGTCGTAGTGCTAGGCCGAATGCGAGGTTGTCAGGCGACATATCCCTCGCACCCCGGCTGACCCAGGGCCATCCCTCTCGGCTGGCCTTCCTCGGGAGGTGCCCTCCCGCGATGCGCGCCGCCGCTGTGGCCTGCTTCTGCTAGGGTGACGGACGGCTACACCCGTCAGCCTCAGGCCAGTGAGTGTTATACTATTAATGTGAATGACGATGTCAATCTCATAACATAAATGTATTTTTTTTTTATTAAAAAAACCGACTGATGCTGACAAGATCGAAACAAGTTTGGTAGCAGGCGGCACCCATTAATTTTCATCTTGTTTATGATTTGCAAATGGGTACCGCCTGCTACGAAACTTGTTTCGGCCTTTTCAGCATCAGCCGGGTTTTATTTTTAATCATTTGTTTTATTATCAAAATGACAATGATAGTCTGTGTATCTGCATATCTGTAGAAAAAAGACAAAACCTAAAATCTTTATTATTCGTCTACATCTGTATTAAATATTCGAAAGAGTAAAGAGTTTATTTTTTATAATTAACAAATCCAATTATTCCTAGGGGATCAAGAAACCGCTAAACGGTGCTAGTCACAAATAAATGATTTAGAACAAAAATCACATTAATTATTCAAAAATGTTATCATAGCACAGTTCAGAAACCTCCGGCAAGAAACTCAGCGGGCAAGATTTTTTTTTTTGGTCTATTTACAAACATTTGCTTAGTCTAAATAAAATAGTTTGCTTGAGTAGCATAGTTGAGCGAACAGCTCATTTCCAAGCTTGTTTATCAACTAAACATTCTTGGATTTTATAATAGCCTTTTTGGCACAGTTTAGTCTTAATTACATTTTTAAATTTATTTACAGGTAAATCTCTAATTTCATTAGGGAGTCTACTATCACAAGCTACAAGATTGGTTTTACGTCTTGTGTTTATATTATGCCTGTCACAAACTCTTGAAAATGTTGAGATATTTTATAGTAATTTCGATAATTTCGGTTGCTAATATTCTTTTATAAAAAAATAAATAATAATAATCTAATAATAATAATCGCTATCGGTGGCCTTCTATTTTTTATATTTTTAAATAGATGTTTTTCTTTCGATATGTATTTAAAAATGTAATTTATAAGTAGTTTTAAATGAATAAAGAGATAATAATAAAATATTTATTTTTCCTTACGTACATTAGGTTCTCGAAAATGTATTGTGACACTACGGTTAGAATGTCTATTTCTTTAAACTTTTCTCGAAGGGAAACTCTTGGGCCCAAATTATAAATAGCTCTCACAGCCCGCTTTTGTAAAATAAATATTGTGTTTAAATCCGCTGAATTACCCCAAAGGAGAATTCCGTAGCTCAAAATACTATGAAAATAACTGAAATAAACTATTCTAGCCGTATCCACGTCTGTTAATGTCCTAATCTTTTTTACAGCGTAAGAAGCCGAACTTAATCTACTGGATATTTTTTCAATATGCGATTGCCACTGCAATTTGGCGTCAATACTTAAACCTAAGAACACTGTTGATTCCACAAAGTTCAACACTTGTCCATTGAGTTGTACATCCCTGTGTAACATTTTATACATTTAGTTTTGTTCCCATTAAGGCAAAGATTATTAATATTAAACCAATGGACCACTCTTGTGATGCACCATTCACTTCGTCATAATTATTTTGTTTTTTTTTTTAAATATTAACGAAGTATCATCAGCAAATAAAATAATACTAGTTTAGTCCCTTACATAGTAAGGGAGGTCATTAATATATATTAAGAATAAACATGGTCCAAGTATCGAACCCTGTGGAACACCCATCGAAATCACAGACCCCACTGAACGTGTACCATTAACATCGACCCTCTGAATTCTATTGTTCAAATATGAAGCTCGAGAGCCTTGTTCCTTATTCCATAATGTTCTAATTTCCTGATTAATGTGTCATAGTGGACGCGCAATCGAAAGCCTTGGATAGGTCACAGAATACACCCAATGCATCATGCTTATCCTCCCAGGCCTCGTAAATACAATTTAACAATTCTATACCAGCATCAGCAGTCGAACGTCCCTTAGTAAACCCAAACTGTTGATCATGAAACAATTTGTTTTCACCAAAATGGGTCATCAACTGTCCTAGGATTAATTCCTCAAATACTTTACTCAAAGTCGGCAACACAGAAACGGGACGGAAATTAGAAGGGTCTGTAGCACTGCCAGCGTTGAACAAAGGTATGACTTTGCTATATTTCATTAAATCGGGAAATATACCGCTGTTGACACAGTCATTAAACACAGTTGCTAGATGGGGAGCGATGACATCAATGATACATGAAATAGTTTTGACTGATAATCCCCCTAGATCCGCGGTCTTTTTGATAGTAATAGAGTGAAACGCTTTGGTGATGTCCTTGCTATTAACAACTGAGAATACGAATGCGTCCTCACACTCGTTTATCGATTCCTTAAGCTATGACACAGCGGAAGTGGAAGACGACTGAAGAGTTTTAGTCGTTATTAACGGTATATTTGAAAAGAAATGTTCAAACTCTGTCGCAACTTCCAGATCCTGCGTGACATGGCGACCTTCTATTTTTAAATGAAAATCTCTTACATTTGATGGAGATTTCCCACATTCGGAATTTATAATATTCCAAGTAGTCTTAATTTTATTTACCGAATTAGAAATTTTATTTTTAATGAATTTTGACTTCGCGAAGGAACAGGCTCGCTTAAATATTTTTGAATAATTTTTAACATAATCCTGGAAAACAGGGTTGAAATTGTATGATTTTTTAGAATATAGATCATACAATCTCCTCCTGCTCTTATAAATCCCCGAAACAATCCAGGTAAGCGCCATGGGCGTACCGATGGGGCTTCTCCCACCCTGCTCTCTGACCCGAAGTTAAGAATTTTTAGGAAAATTAAATATATATATTGACATAATTGAAAATTAATTTGGGTGCTTAATGCAAGAGCCTTTTAATACGTTGATCTTGATGTAAAGTTGGCCGAAAATGTAACGTTCAATGAATATGTCAAACCAAGACCGATTTTCATCGTTTATATATCATAGGGTCGGCAGCACGTTGTGATGCCCCTGGTATTCCATACGTCCATAGGCCATAACCACTTCCCATCAGGTGGGCCGGGTGCTTGTCTGCTCCCTAAGTGGTATAAAAAAATTGAAAGGACGGAAATAAACTCTAAGACTCTAAGCTTTCTACAGCATTGCTCGAAGAGATGTTCAAACTCTTTGTAAGAGTTGCAAAGTGCCTCGTTGAGGACCTCTCCAGATTGGGGCCAGACCACAGGCTCCACTAGAGGCGCTCCGCCGTGGATACCACTGAGCGCGTGAGAACTCTGGCGAGTTTTTAACCGAGCATCGGGACCGCGTTCTAAACCGCCGGCTCGATCTGCCAATTTGGACTAAATTATGACCACAGTTCGGAACGGCAGATCTACCACATTCCTGTTTTGTTTCCTACTTAAGCGCGGAAAAATCAGTAATGCGATGTGCGCCCGCCAACCGTCAGATCAAACTGTCGTTCCCGGCGCGTCGCTAACATTTACACGTTCGTTCCAAACTGATGGTTTTGGACTGGCGCGTGGTAAATCCTTTGTTCTAATCCTGAATTAACGCAGCTATTATTTGCGCGGGGTGGTTGTCCAACGCTTTGCCCTGACTTGCATTAGGGAGGCGTTCGTATAACACGTAGGGGTGGATCCAACCCTCAAGTCAGGGGGTGGAAAGAGAGTTCAGGGCGCAAAAGCGTTGTATTAGGAGTAAGTACAATATAAAAGAAATACAGTCGCGCGGACCATATTTAATTAAGTTTAAATTAACGGCCTGAATGATATTCAGCCGTAAAGTTTATTACAACATTTAATAAGCTATCTAGCTAATGCTTAGGTCATTCGTAAGATTTGGCACCACCCTAAAATAAGATAATAAGAGGGGGTAAGTATTCACAGAAAAATAGAAATATTTTTGTTTTATAACCATGTAGAAATAAGATTGTCTTAGCTGTTTGATTAAATGATGTAATAAACGAGACGGCTGAATATCATTCAGCCCATTAATTGAATGGCACCGTTTAGTTAACTGCCTAGGCAGTTAATTAAACGGCGGTTAATTAAAAAATAGCTGATTAAGCTAGTTGGAGGCGACAGATCCAAGCCATTTACCTAGCCGTTTAATAAACTCGCTAAATATCATTCAGGCCGCTGATTCAACGGTGCCGTTTAGTTACCAACCAAGGCAGTTTACTGAACGGCTGATTATGCTTGTTGGCTGCGACATTAACAATGCTTTCGCTATTTATTTATGAAACTGCTGTGTTCGTAAAACTAAATGTCAACTTATTTGAATTCCGCACAAGAGAACGTCATAAAGACAAGCTACGAATAACGTAAATTAACACAAAGCTACTACACCAATGTTTATAACTCCGTCCACTATATGAATGTATTTTAGATACATGGATATAGTGATTGCAAAAAAGCTGTAATTGATAAAATCGATTGATTAAAAAAATCATTAATCGATTAATGAAAATATAGGCATCATGATTTTATGTGGAATTATTATTTATTATCTATCTATTCATAATAATAAAGCAGTACAGATATTTCGACATGAGCGGGAGAAACGGGGTGGTTGCAGCTAGCTATTATAGAAAATGCGCTTACATTTTTTTTGTTAGACACTTTCGGAGCTCACGAAAATCCTTGCAATATTGTTTATTATATACTATTTTCAAAAATAAACGAATATATTATCATCCTATTAATCTGAATTTTTTAAAAATAAAATGTGAGGAAATTGTTTTGTAAATCATGATAATTTCACAAGCACAATATATGTATTAACATTTTTACAAAAATTAATCATCTTCTACAGACACATCCTCTTCATCTGATGACGAATCTTCGCCTACATGAATAATGAGAGATTACTCTACCACATTACCAACAGCGATATCTCGTTTCCAGTCAGACAATATTATTTGTATAGTCCTTGCAACTACACTTGCCCAATTTTCAGCACTGACGAGGCTACGTGCATCATTCAGTAAAACCAGCATCTTATTTGCCGTAAAAGGTGGACTTGTATTGCGCCTTGCTGCGTACGCTTTCACATTTGCCCATATCAATTCTATAGCGTTGTACTGACAGTGGTATTGCGGTAGTCTTAGTACTGTGTGTCCATGTTCTGCTGCTAGTTCGTTCACAACATAATTATCTTGGTGGTTCCCGATTTTCTTTTAATAGGTATACGGAGCAACTCACATTTCAACATAGACTCATCTACGTTGTGGCCACGATCATGAAGCCAGTTTATAATATCGTTCATTTTATTGGCTTGCGTAGGCATTTTATTTATAATTCGTAAGTGATATGGCGCGTTATCCATAATAATCAATGAAGGTTCCTCCAACTTACGTAATAAATCTTCAAACCAACTTTTAAATACACTGAATCTATCTCCTCGTGGTAATCTTTGGTTTTTTTCTCCTCCATCCTTTCATAGCGTGACAAATAATAGGTCTTTACCCTTTTCCCATAGGTACTTTTGAGGTTGATGCTGAGTCGCTATCATTTAAACTAATTAGATGCGCCCAGCCTAAAACTCGCCGACTTTGACCGCTTAAAAGGCTCTTGATAGACAGCTGGGTTAAAGGGCTTGATTCAGAAGGCAGTTCTGATAGACACGGCACGCATAGCGAGGAAGTTAAGGTTCTTCCTGGAGTCCTAACCACCGGTAGCTTGGTCCTTGTACCCAAATGCCGGTGGGGCACTAAGTTTTAACTAATGATGAAAATGACATATGACGTATTGGTGCCTAATTTTTGTTCGGAGTTTTCGGTCTAAAATACATGTAGTGGACGGAGTTAGATTTTGTGTAGCTATAGCACAGCGCATTTTCAATAGAATACCTACCTACAAAAATTATAGAACTATATAGAAAATCAATATGTTTTATGATAAGGTGCTCAAGTTACTGATAGGGAAGTATTATTTCAGTATTGACAAATTTTAGAAGATAAAACCTTTTAATAAAAATTGCCTATGTTTGTGTAACTTTATAGATAAGTATAAAATAGAAAAATAAATATAATCTATCATTCGTTCATTAATCTACGTGTTCGCGATAAATCAAACAAGATTTCCAGAAATTACATTTAATAGGGCTTTTACAAAAGTAATATAATTTTGAATGCGCAACGTAGGATGATATTGCAAGAAGATTTTTGAATGGAATGAATGAATGCGTTAGAATGAATGTAAGTAGATTAATTATTAATGATGAGCGAATGTGTCGTAGACATCCTCGGGGGCATTGAAAGTTCTAGAGGAAGCTTTCAAGATCCTATGTCGGTGTAGTCATCCGGTGAAGGCAGCAAACACAATCTGTTGATGGCTCTCCGTACGGTGCCTTGTGAGGTGGATACATCAGCGACTCGAGGCACACCGTCAGTGCCGGGAAATAACTTCGAGACTCTTCCAAGGTGCCAGCATAGTGGAGGAGTCCTATCGTCCTTGACGAGGACTAGGTCGTCAACCTTCAGTTCTCGACACCGCACCTTCCACTTTGAGCGTTGCTGGAGCTCCGTGACGTACTCTGTCGACCACCGCTTCCAAAAGTGCTGACGAGCTTGCTCCAATCGCTGAAAACGGTCAAGACGGTTTGTGCTATAGTCCAGCAGGTACGACGATGGCAAAGACGTTAGTGGCCTACCAATTATAAAGTGGCCCGGAGTGAGCGGAGATAGGTCTTGTGGAGAAGGACTTAAGGGACATAAAGGACGGCTGTTAAGAATCGCCTCGATCTGAGCGAATAACGAACTCAATTCCTCGAAAGTCAAGTGAATATTTTTTAGGACTCTGTATAAATGGAATTTCGCTGACTTGACTCCGGCCTCCCATAGACCACCAAAGTGAGGAGCGTATGCTGGTGAGAAGCGGAATTCAATGCCTTCGCGAGATGCAGAGTCTTTAATGGAATCGCTATTAGACTCGAGGAAAGAATTTATTTCTTTTGCTGCTGCAACGAAATTTCTACCATTGTCGCAGTAGATGACCTTTGGTTTACCCCTGCGAGCTATAAACCTTTTCAATGTGAGCAAAAACGCCTCCATTGATAAGTCACTGACTAACTCTAAATGCACGCATTTGTAGCGAAAGCAAATAAAAATGCAAAGGTAACTTTTAGTTACTTTACAGCCGCGTCCCTTGCGGTCTGTTATAAGAAATGGACCGGCAAAGTCGGTACCTATTGTGGAGAAGGGGAAGTCAGCTTCAACGCGATCTGCAGGTAAGTTTCCCATAATATTATCCATAGTGCGAGCATTAAAACGACGACAGGTTACGCATTCGCGTGCTGCACGTCTTGCTAGAGCCCTGCCTCCTACAGGCCAATAGCGTTCTCTGATAGATGCCAGGAGATGCTGAGGACCGGCGTGCAACAAGCGCAGGTGCTCTTGTGTGAAAATTAATTTGGTTAAAAAATTACTTGCATGCAACAAAATTGGATGACGTTTGTCATACTGATAAGCAGATGACTCAATGCGCCCGCCGACTCTTAGAATTCCGTTTTCATCTAAAAATGGATTAAGAGAAGAAAGTGCGGATTTAGAATTTAAAGATTTACCTTTTACTAGCTGTTCTAATTCTATAGGAAAGGAATCTTTCTGGGCTAACTTTATAGCGACACTGTGGGCGTTTTCTAATTCGGAAACTTGAAGTGGACCTCGCAGTCTGTTCGATTTGTTGTCTGACCTACAATTGTTGACGAATCTTAAAACTCTAGCTAGGACCCGAATAAGAGTAGTTAAATGAGAATATTTTGCTAAACTTACAGACAAGCTTGGCATGGAAGATGCGTTCTCCCCCCCTAAAGCATAATGGGTCTTAAGCTCTGGCAATTCTATAGAGTCCGCAGTATAGGTGGGCCAGGAATCTTCGGATTCTGAAAGGAACGATGGACCGTTCCACCATATAGACAGATCAACCTGGTCGGGATCGACGCCACGCGAGACTAGGTCGGCCGGGTTGACAGAAGTGGGAACATAACGCCAGTCTGTAGGATTTGTTAGCTCATTTATAGCAGCTACTCTATGGGCAACAAACGTTTTGGTTTTATTAGAGTTGAGCCAACCTAACACAACTTTGGAGTCTGTCCAATACACTTGACGCTCAATAGGGCAACGTAATGCGGCTAAAACCGTAGCAGTTAGTTGAGCTCCTAATAGGGCCGCGCAGAGTTCAAGCCGTGGTATTGTCGTGAGTTTAATAGGTGCAACCCGCGATTTTGCACATACTAGGCTGACCTGCACAGCGCCCCTAGCAGAAATAGACCTCAAATAAATACAGCTGCCGAAGGCCCGCTGCGAAGCGTCACAGAAACAATGTATTTGTACATAAGATGCGTTATCAATTAAAATGCACCTAGGAATCTTTAAAGAAGACAAACATGAGGATTTAGTAGAAAAGTTTAACCAGGAAGTTCTTACTTCTGGAGGCACAGGTTCATCCCAACCAATTTTATGATTCCATAATTCTTGAAGTATTATTTTAGGTTTTATTGTGAAAATAGACAGTAGACCAAGAGGATCGAAGATTTTAAATGTTGAGGAAAGTATAGTTCTCTTCGTGACATTTTCAGATGCCGAAACGTTATGCTGAAAGTGAAATTCATCAGAAGACGGCGTCCAACCTATACCTAGCGTGCTAGTTGCATTACTAATCATGAGATTACCACTTTCCAGGTCAACGGAGTCAGCGAGTAACTCGGGTAAGTTCGACCGATATTTGCGCAGATGAAAACATCCCTTTGCTAACTCGGAAGAGACTGAAAGAAGAATGTGACGTAACTCCTGGTCACTGCTTGCACCGGTAAGTAGATCATCACAATATAGATCACTTTGAATTATAGTTTTGATCTTCTTGTCTGAACATTCCTCACCTATCTGCCAAAGAGAGCGAGTAGTAAGAAAGGAAGCACTAGCGAAACCATAAGTAACAGTGTTTAAACGAAGTATCCTTAAAGGCTTATCCTCACTATCACGCCACAGTATGAGTTGAAGATTGCGATCAGACTCTCTGAGAAGCACTGAGCGAAACATTTTCTCTATGTCTCCTGTTAGGACATACTTATGCTGTCTAAAACGGACTAATATATTAAACAATGGCTCTTGCACTACTGGTCCCACCATTTGTAAGTTGTTTACAGAAACACCAGAAGAAGTGCGAGCCGAGGCGTCAAACACAACGCGTAATTTAGTCGACTCGCTTTGTTCCCGTATCACTGGGTGGTGAGGCAAGAAATAGGCATTTAGCGGTCTAGACTCTGGCGATTCAGATAGGTGACCTAATGCTTCATATTCGTTTATGAATTGACAATATGTTTGTTTTAATTCTGGTTGTTTTCGGAAACGAGCCTCCAAATTGAAAAACCTCTTTTTGGCTAAATTAAAGGAATTGCCTAAACAATCTATACTGTCACGAAGTGGCAACCCTACACAGAATTGACCATTACTAGTGCGAGTAGTGTTGGCGAGATAATGTTGCTCACACAATTTTTCTTCACTACTCGGGGGCCTTTTTTAAGGGAAATTCTCAAGTTCCCAGAACTTAGACAAGTCATCGTGTATGCCACTAGAAGCGTCCCTTGAGACAAAATTGCACATAACTGAATTAGTTTTGTTTTGATTAAAACAAGGCAATGGACCCGTAACGAGCCATCCCAACTTTGACGCTTGAAGCTTAGGAAACCCATGTCCTAACGAATGCTGCTGGGCACTAATAATATCCCAAAATAAGTCAGCACCGATCAAAATATTGATTGGGGATGGTTCATTAAAAGTGGGATCTGCTAACTGAAAGCCTTGAATATTTAATTGTTTTAAATCAAATTTCGATTTAGGTAAGTTGCCAGTGATTTGCGGCAAAACTAAACATGAAACTGTCACATTAAAGGAACTTGTCTCGGAATGAATGCGTAAAATACAGCGTTCTGTGTTAATATTTAATTTAGTGTTGCCAATACCTACTATGGTAGTGTCTGATGGCTGAGGAATCAGGTTCAGATGGCGCTTCACAGCCTGTGTAATAATTGTCGACTGACTCCCGCTGTCGAGCAAAGCTCGCACTACCATAGTTTTATTTGTGGCAGGGTTGGTAACCTTTACTCGAGCAGTACACAAAAGTACTTCAGAAGAACACGTTGAGGACATAACAGAATTAACTGAATTCGAATTCTCCTTTTCTTCCGATTTATGAAGAAGAGAATTATGCCGTAACTTACAATGACGACATGTAGCTGAGAGGCGACAACGTTTAACGACATGACCAGATCTCAAACAATTCTCACATAATTTATTAGAAGAAACAAAGGCTATCTTCTCCTCTAATGAGGTAGACTTGAAAGATGGACACTCATACAGGCGATGGCCATTCTTACAAAATAAACATTCCGGTGTTTTAGGAGAAGAAGTATTGCCTTCGTTTGGCACAGCCACTAAAGACTTAGAACTGTTATTTTTGTTTTGATTACTAGATGATTGTTTTTGTTTACTATCTTGAGTGTCATGTTTATGGCGATAAACGGTCTCCAATACATCAGCACGACGTTTAAGGAAACTAAAGAAATCATTAAGTGAAGGTATGTCACTCAAACTATTTATATGTTCTTCCCATTTGAAATAAGTACTAGAACATAATTTACCAGCAATAATGTATATAATTAAAACATCCCATTTGTCCGTAGGCAGTCCTAGTGAATTAAGTGCGCGAAGGTTTTTAGTGACATGGTCAATCACGTATCTTAAAGACTTATCATTTTCTTGAACAGAATTAAAATTAAACAAAGATTTAAGGTGGTTATTTATCAATTGACGCTTGTTGTCGTAACGTTCGCATAAAAGTTTCCATGCTTCGGAATAATTATTATGAGAAACCTCCAAATTAGCAATCACCCGAGCGGCTTCTCCCTCTAAATAAGATTGCAAGTAGTGATATTTATGAATGCTTTCGATCTTATCATTATTGTGAACTAGCGAAACAAACGTTTCCTTAAATTCTAGCCACTTAAAATACGTACCGTCGAAGTTTGGAATTTTAATGACCGGTAATTTAAAACCCAACGCAATACAACTGTGATCGTTATGATGACACGTAGCCATAGAAGATTTATTTTGAGATGTATTCTCATTATCCTCAACTATAGAATGTTTCTTAATTAAGTTTTGGGCCATCGCAATACAATGGTAGAAATCGTTTTCTATTAAATCTCTAGTAACTAACTCGGTACCTAGGTTTTCTTCGTTATTAATTTCTATTAGATTCTGCACTTCGTCAAATTCAATGAATAATGTCTCAATTTTGGATAACTTCAATGCGAGCTTACTTACTTCTAGTTCTGAAATGGAATCTATTAAAGCTAAACCGTCGAGACTTAACTTAAATTTCGTAACGCGCCCTCTTATAGAACCGCGTTTGGCTATCAATTCCTTTAACTTTGAATTTTCAGACATTGTAATGAACTCGTAACGAGCTAACGCAAACAGATGTTAATAGATAACGAAATAGATATAGGTATGGCATACGATACGCTCCTCGCTTTGTTGATCAGCTGATGCTCGCGGCCCACGTAGATTGCAACGCAATGGTGAGATAGGCCGGTGGGATGCGCCGGCAGTCAGGTAACGGCGATGCGCAAGCGATGACGTGTTACAAATAATAACGCACGATCTCTGAAACAGGTTAATCCGTGTGTCTTAGTCGTATGACTATCAATCGTATGACGAAGCGACGATGGCTTATAAGTTTATTACTTCGAAATCTCGGCAGATATTTAATATGTAAGAGATGTGAAGATTCAATTTAGTGATAAACGGGATAAAGAATCGATAATAGTGGGATGGTTTAGTGAAAATTGCTTGATTTGAATAAACAAGGGAAGTATTAAGTAGTTTAAAGTGCATCAATTTGAAATGGCGGCGAGTATCTGATTAAGTGAAATTTATTAGGCGATTTTGTGCGTGGTTTGTCCTCGGGAAAGTTAGACCTCTGGAGGTTAATTAGGTAAGGCAAAAGGACACAAATCTAAACGAAGGAATTTCACCTGACCTGAGAAACTAAGTCCGCTAAATGCACAGATTAAAGGCTAACACAATGGGTAATTAGTAATTAGGTAGTAGGTATGGAACAAGCTCACTTTAAATAGGCGGCCACCTGATCCTTTGCAATCCAATAGCAGGCAGCGGCACGTAGCTAGGTGGACTCGTTCTAAAGGTGGACTTTGCTCGATCGGGCTTCCACGGTCCCAGCAGTTCTTAGAATGGCTTGGCGAAGGCAACGTTCCTCGACCCAGGTAGTAGGACTTCAGGCACGGTGATCTTGGATGCTCAACACGGCCTGTTGCTGGTAGATTAGATTAGATCGACGACGCCCTTCAAATGTCCTCGATGCAGAACAAACTGAGTGGCTGCTAGCTCCGCTTCGATGCAGGTCCTGTCACGGTCGCCAGTTTTGTTCGCGATAAATCAAACACAAAGATTTCCAGAAATTACATTTAATAGGGCTTTTACAAAAGTAATATAATTTTGAATGCGCAACGTAGGATGATATTGCAAGAAGATTTTTGAATGGAATGAATGAATGCGTTAGAATGAATGTAAGTAGATTAATTATTAATGATGAGCGAATGTGTCGTAGACACTACGAATTCTTTAAAACCAATACCTATGGCTGAACAATTTATGTAAAAGACCTGCATCAGGTATATCAGTATATCATCATCACAATACACAACTTGAAAAAATGGAAAGGTGAAACTTCAATTGCTCGCATGATTTCTCGTATTTTACACGAGGACGGAGCCGATTCATGAAACAATCGTGTAAGTACCTAAGTAAATCGCTCTTGCGGCACGCACGACTGCACGAGGACGCACAAGCGGTTGACTTGTCTAAAGGTATGATTCCGAAGGTGACCGCATACGAAAAATACCGATGCATCCAGCACATTACATTACTTATTAAACTTCAGTAGGGCCGGATAAAGAGGATAATTGAGAAACTGCAGTTAATTACGCGTAAATATGCTGCGTGCGTGCGTCTGCAGTTGTCGTATGCGGTCACCTTCGGAGTCATACCTTTAGACAAGTCAACCGCTTGTGCGTCCCCATGCAGAAGACGTGCGAGCCGCAAGAGCGATTTACTTACTTACCCAATTACTTACGAGGTGTTTCAAGAATTGGCCCCGTCCTCGTGTAAAATACGAAAAATAATGCGAGTAATTGAAGTTATCCATATTAATTTTTATCTTGTAGGTATTGCACAAGATGCGTACCGCGATAAGCATACAAAAGTAGCGGTAATCCAAATGTTTACATATCTGTGGCATTCCGGCACAAAGTCTGACGATAGAGTTTTATCGTCTTTTTTATGCTACTTATGTGGCAGACAAGCACGCGGCCCACCTGATGGAAAGTGGTTACCGTGGCCTATGGCGGTATGCCATGCACTTGCGCTGCGGGCCCTCTGTCACATGTTTCGATATCTACTTTGGTAGGTACTATAAGATGAGAACAGTTGAACTGACAATAAACTGCAAAATGTCAGACCGAAATACTGGACCATCCTACACCTACATTACCTACACGTAAGTAGTTTGATTCAAAGGTGGCAGAAGGTAGGTAACTGTATTTCCCGAACCCTGTCTGAGACTGCATAATTCTCAATCATTACAACTAAGTACAAATTGAAGGTACTAATAACAAACATGATCTAGCCCATCCTTAAAATGACGTTTGTTGTACGGCATTGGGTGGGAAGGAACCTTACCATTGTAGGAAACGGAATCCTTGTTGCGCGAGTCCAACTCGCACTTGGCCGGTTTATATGTTTCACTCACGTCCTGAAATCACTTGAAAGATATATTTCAAGCATGATGCATGATTGTGTGTTGAAGTTTAAATTATTTCTTATCATATTATACTTCTATTACTTATAAATTGAGTGAGAACTATTGTGAATCAGTATACTTCCATGGATTATTTTTGTGGATCAACATTTTGGGTGAGCTTATTTTTAGATAAGTATGTTTTTTATGTGAAAACTTACGAAGGTACATAAATAAAAAAAAAACCGCGAAATGCCCTCGGAAACCCTCGACGCCTAGCGAGGGCGGTTACGTCGGCATGGAATTAACTAAAACCGCACCGCGCCATTTCGGATATTGCAAATTTCTGCTGCCTCTTTTATTATTATGGGCTTCTGTTATGCAAATATTCGCCGCAGTTTTGCCAATCTACACTTCTAAACTACTATTATAAAGAGGAAAGATTTGTATGTTTGTAATGAATAAACTAAAAAATCACTGTGCCATTGCAAAAATTCTTTCACCATTGGAAAGCTACAGTCACCCTGAGTAACATAGGCTATATTGAATTTCCACGGACACGTTTTTACCACCCGTGCGAAGCCGGGTCGGATCGCTAGTCTTAAATATTTTAGTACAACCAATCTCAGTTCTGTCACAAGACGATCGCATGACGCTGACTAATTGGATCTACTATATAAGTGTAAGGCTACAAAGAGGGAAACGAAAACCAATTATATTTCGTTTTGTAAGTATATTATTCGCATGATATCAATTAAAAAATCTAACAAAACACTAATTTGCACATTTTCTAACCACACAACAGTGTAGATACAAATAAAATGTTTGCGTTTGCATAAGATAAGATAAATCCTTTATAGTGTCTGCCCCATAAAGAGCGTAGTTATATGTATATGATAGTTATATCTAGGTATATTTCTGAAGACATTTATTACATTCACGCATAGCACTCCGACGCTCTGTGTGACATAGCTGAATTCAGTTTTGGCCAGCTACGTCTGAGGTTGCGGGTTCGATTCCCGCTCAGTGTGAATATTTATATGCATAACCTATGTTTATTTATCATTGCCAAGAGATATAACTCAGCGGTCTGAATTTATGCTGCCGCAGCTGTCTGGCGTGTTGCTATGTAGATACTGTATTTATCAAAATGAATGCATCCAAATAATAAATATTAATAAATCAGGATATGAAAAACAAACGACTTAGGCGGGATCCTAATAGATTTGAATAGTTGGCATACTAAATACTTAAAAATTTCATTGAATAAATATCGATGTTTATCTACAGTCCATTCTTAAAATTATAAATCTTACAGTGTGTGTGTGTGTGTGTGTGTGTGTGTGTATCTGTTTGTTCGTCTATCACGCCTAAACCACAATTAAAGGAAATTTAGTACCGGGTAGCGGTGGGCGATTTCGAGATATTAATCGAAAAAAATATATGGCACGAGATATCTCGATTATCATAGAAGATATCTCGAGTAGTTTGCACTCGGCACTCAGCAGTCGACACAAGGAGAGCGAGACAAAAAATTCCAATTTGTGCTATTATTTAAAGTTGTTCAATCTGAAATACATATAATACTAGGTATTTTTTGTTTCGGAAACTGAATAGAAAAGATTACATTATATGTATATTAAAATGTATTCGTACTCGTACTAATACTCCATTTGGTTAGGAACTTAAATAAATTTAAACAATCTTGATGTGTCTTTCTAATGGATAATATATACTTATTTTATTCATAAACTTCGTTTATTAACGTATTTTGTTTAAACCAAAACCACTAAAAACTATATCTTTTTAATCGCATATTTAACTTATTGTATGGAATTCATTAAATTTAACTTTAAATTTTCGCGTTCGTATATTCAAAGAATATTTCGAGATATGAAAATTACTCGAGATATGAAAATATCTCGATTAGGTAGTAGGTAGGTTCTCAAAAATATCTTGATTATATCTTAATCACTCGTACTCGCCCACCGCTAGTATAGAGGTAGATTAGACCTTGAGAAAAGACATAGGCTATGTATGGTCGCGATACCCAAGCCGCGTGCAAAAGCTAGTAGCTTATATTTTCAGTAGCCATAGTTCACCTATGCTTATCGGATTGTTATTAAATTTAATGTAATCTTTCTAGAATTCTACTTTAACATGGAATACCGACAACCCAAATTTCACACCATGCTTTCAAAAGACTGTGCTTATATGGGCTCCATGTGGCTACCTATGGCTGGCAGCGTTGGTGGAAGTTTACCAGATGTTTGCCAGTAAAGAGGCCAACATTCCGTGGAATAAACTGAATGTGACCAAGATGGGTGTCACGCTACTGTTGATATTGCTGCAGATATTAAACATCAGTCAAGTAATCTACACAGCTTCTAAGGAGCCGAATATAGTTTTTGAGGCTGATTATTATGATCCAGTTGTAAAAATACTCACATTTGTAAGTAGTTTATGCTAAATATTTTATATCTTTCAAACCTACTTATCTAATATTTAAGCACAGATTTGAGTAAGCTTAGCAAGTATCTGGGTGACCGACTGCACTCGATTACTAGATAAATAAATACAATGTTATTGCCGTGAAACAATTCACAGTTTAAAGCATTGGCCGTAGATACTAAAAATTGGCACGAGCAACGATATGTAGGTAAGTATGAGAAACCTGTGTTCAGTTTCAAGTAATCACAGGTGGTGAATACTTTAAATATAAGATAAGATAAGATGAATCTTTGTATATTAAAGAAATACGTATAACATATGAAAAATACAAGCTTCCAGGCAACCTTTGGATGGACATATTTAATTATTTTAACAATAATAGGTAACTTGTTATGGGTAGTTATTACTGTAGTCATAAACTTAAACTATATATGCATAAGAACAAAGGCATATATTTACTCATTATTTAACTTTGTATTTTACATATACCAAAGTACATATTTAAATTCAATTCCTATGATATTACATAAACCTACATACATAGATATTAGATATACATAGATATATATTTAATAAATACAAGATCCTTCTTTATCGATTATAATAGGAAAAAAGTTGAATTGGTTCAGGCAGGATTCACCCTGTGAGCGAAAGATCGGTTCGAATCCCGCATGAACTAATAAAAAATAATCTATCTCAATCTATTTGAATAGTTAGGGTGCTAAATGCTTTAAATTTTCATTCAAATTAATCTATATTAATAATTTTGTTTCTAATCATAGCCGACGAAGTAGGTACCCCCTAAATACTTGAGTGTCATAGCAAAAGTTTAAAATAACGTAAAGATCTATTTCAGGCGTTATCTGTGACTCTTGTGATCTACAACAGAAAATATGGCCTTAGGACTTCAGGAGTTCTTTTTATATTCTGGTTACTTCTCATGTTGGCTGGGCTACCTCAGTTGAGAGCTGAAATAATCAACTACAGAGTATCGGAGGCAATGAATGACCGATACAGTTTTGGAAGTTATATTGTGTATTATGGTTTTATAATAACAATGTTTATATTTAATTGCTTCGCTGATCTTCCACCAATGCATACACCCTATCGTTATGACAAGGTAATATTGTATAGTGTTAAAATTTCTATAGATATGTGAATAGTAGGCCTGTAATAGTCCCACAGGACTGGTGATCGGTACCCATATATTGTGTCCAATTGTAAATCACTACATTAAGGCGCTGGTAGTTTCGGCACGCAGTAGTGAGTGTACTTCTTGGTATATTAATGATGAACAACAATTATCTTGGTATCGATAATTTAATATAAACGATGGGTCTTCAGCTAGTTAAAGAGGTCAGTGTTAGTAGGTAAGATAGCTGTTAGATTGAGTCTATATAGACTATTATAGTTATGTTATGTTATGTTATGTTATGTTATGTTATGTTATGTTATGTTATGTTATGTTATGTTATGTTACGTAACGTAACGATGTTATGTTATGTTGTTATGTTATGTTATGTTATGTTATGTTATGTTATGTTATGTTACGTTACGTTACGTTACGTTACGTTACGTGACGTGACGTGACGGGACGGGACGGGACGGGACGGGACGGGACGGGACGGGACGGGACGGGACGTGACGTGACGTTACGTTACGCTACGTGACGTTACGTTACGTTACGTTATGTTATGTAATGTTACGTTACGTTACGTTATGTTATGTAATGTTATGTTGTTATGTTATGTTATGTTATGTTATGTTATGTTATGTTACGTTACGTTACGTTACGTTACGTTACGTGACGTGACGTGACGTGACGTGACGTGACGGGACGGGGCGGGACGGGACGGGACGGGACGGGACGGGACGGGACGGGACGGGACGGGACGGGACGGGACGGGACGGGACGTGACGTGACGTCACGCTACGTGACGTGACGTGACGTGACGTGACGTGACGTGACGTGACGTGACGTGACGTGACGTGACGTGATGTGATGTTATGTTATGTTATGTTATGTTATGTGATGTGATTCGATGTGATGTTATGTTATGGTTTGTTATATTATATTATGTTGTGTTCTGTTACGTTACGTTACGTTACGTTACTTTACTTTACGTTACGTTACGTTACGACGTTACGTTATGTTATGTTATGTTTATTGGCAATCGGAATCGGTCCACAGTCAAAATATATAATTTGTCCCTTATGTATAATTTTGATTTGAATTTTTATTGAAGATTCATTCCAGGTACCAGGCACTGCAATGAATCTTTAAATAACTTTTTAAACAGTTGGACAAACATATAAAACTAAGTCTTACTAGAAGGTGCCCAGAGCGTCCCTTTATGAAGAAATCCGTGATATTAAATCTATTAACCACTATAATAATGATCAACAGAAAGAATCTCCGGAGGATTCATCAGGCTTCCCCAACCGGCTCACATTTGGCTGGTTTAATCCATTAATTTTATTAGGATACCGAAGAAATTTAACCGAAAATGACTTATGTTCTCTAAGTCCCCATCTACAGTCAAGAGAGACGGTTCTGCAATTTGAAAAATATTGGGAACGAGCATTGAAAATACATAGATCGTAAGTTTATGTTCTATTAGTTATATACCTATCTACATTTCTAACCTACCATTTATAAAGGGTGCGTCCAATGTATAAACTCATTTGGTCTCATTTCATTTTATTATCGTTCATAAGATATAGTCAACGTGAGATATTATGTATGTATGGTTATACCAACTATTGATATAATTTCTTTACATATAACATTTATTTATTCTAAAACTTAATTAGTACTTATAACGTTGTTTGACCATTATGTAACCGAAAATCATTTGGTCGAACGTTTAATATGTATAATTGTTTATATAATCACAAATCATTAGGGAGGTCTTACGTTTAATATATTTAAAAAACGTCATTATGGGGAACACCCCGACTCAGAGTATCCCGTTTTTTTTTAAACCACCCAGAAATCGACTTATCTTAGCGCAGGTGGTAATCATTTACTTACTAGTTATATTTAATATCTACCTACTGTTATTGATGTTATGTCACTTTTGCTTTGTGTTTTTAAATAGGCGTTTTCATCTATATTAGACCAAATAAGTTTTTTTATCTTTTGAGTGGTATGACAAACGATGTTATATTTAATGTATGTTATGCTTTTAAAAATTAGTTATTTTAAAATTATATAAATCGTTTATTATATTAACTAATCGCTCTATACATATAAATAAAATTGAAGTTTATGTTTGTAACATTGAAATAGTCGTTTTTTACTACATGCAAATGAATATAATACGGTACATACACTAAAATAACATTTTTCAAAATTTTTGTCGGTCTGTTTGTCTGTTTGTTCCGAATTATCTCTAAAATGGCTGGACCGATTTTGACGGGACTACAGGTAGGCAGGTAGCTGATGTAATAAGGAGTAACTTAGGCTACTTCTATTTTAGAAAAATAGGGTTGACTCAACCCTAAGCGATAACCGACATCCACCGGTTTAAGTATTGACGCCAAACTGCAGTGGCGATCGCATATTGAAAAAATAGCCCGTAGATTCAGTTCGGCTCCTTACGCTGTAAAAAAGATTAGAATATTAACAGACGTGGATACGGCTAGAATCGATTTGTAATCGATTTCAAAAGTTAGCATAGTTAATGCTTCAAAATTTCATTCAATTATTTGGGCGGAGTCATCGAAAAACAATGTTTAAAAATGATTGCAACATCATTCATTGTTTCCGATAGTTCGTACGAATGTCGGTAGATGGCTCCCACCGTCGCCCTAAGCGATTCATTTTTTCCTATCTTAATCGATTTGAAAAGTAAGCATAGTTAATGCTTCAAAATTTTATTCACATACGTATCTACTAACCTTTACCGCAACTTTTAAAATGACTATCGAATCTTACGAAATTTCAGTCCTTCAAAAAGACAATAACCCAGATCTCAGAATGCTTAAATTTGAAGGGGTGTCGAACGGGAGATAATGGGAGGCACAGAACATAGAACAAAGAACGTCACCCATATTTTCTGGACATTCCATCTAAAAAATACCTACGTTGATTTGTTTCAGGAAAACAATTGAAGCTGACGATTCTGAAACTTCTTCACTAAGAGGTCAAAGGCAGAAGAAGAAGCTAGTCTCTATTCTTCCTGTCCTGTTCAAAGCTTTCGGCGGACAGTTCATGGTTACTGTAGTTTTAAAATTATGTAACGATCTACTTATATTTGCGTCACCAGTTTTACTTAGGTGAGTACCTACTCTACAACTTTATACAACTTTTGAACTGTAATGTTGGGGAATTTTAAAAGATGGCCTGGTAATAGTTAGGTACCAAATAACTATAATCGGAAATACTTACAGCAAATACATTTAACAAACTCAAAAGATCACTCACTTCACTTCACTTCACTTTCAGATTACTCATTGGTTTTATTGAGGGAGATGAGCCGATATGGAAAGGGTATCTATACGCAGTGGGTATGTTGGGATGTGCTTCTCTACAGACAATTTTCTCAGAGCAGCATTTGTTGAAGACATCCAAGGTTGGCATTAAGATCAACTGCGCTTTGAGTAGCATGCTGTATAAGAAAGCCCTAAGCTTGACCAATGAAGCCAGAAAGTCCTTCACAGTTGGAGAAATCATGAACTTGATGTCCACAGACGTAAGCAGGTACGTGACAACATACTTAAAATTGTTAATAAGTACAATCATCATGTTCCCCTAGATTGCTTACGCGTAATAGAAACTTAATATATATGCACTAACACCTTTCACGGGCATCCTGAGGAAAAACATTACTTTACGAAATTAATAGTCTAAAGTTTTCACTATATCCTACAGTCAATTAAAGGTACTGTACATGTGTGGAGGGTAACACCGTATGTGTCAATCATAAGCACTTTCATCAGTTCACGTTCGCATCCGAAAACACGATCGACACATCATCATTTTCATTTAGGTTTAAGTATCAAATTCTTCTTTTTCTTTATCCAAGCGTTAATCCCAGGCGCATCCGAAGCTTTAAATTTGGAGTCTGGGTCCGCTTTACCAGTCTAACTGCGGATTTGGCAGAACTTCGATATTTTCCGTGAAGCGACTAGCTTTAAGTATCAAATATTATCAATTATTCCTTAATATCAATAATACTTACGATTGTATATCAACTTTCGTGTTCCCCACATCGATCTGGTCCTTCGAGCTGGATTACCACAAATAACGTTATGTTTTCTTTTGGCAGGTTCACCGATTTGACAATGATACATTTAGCATGGTCCTCACCTTTACAAGTCGCACTGGCGATGTACTTCTTATGGGGTGTGCTGGGTCCATCAGCGCTGGCTGGCTTAGCAGTGATTATTTTATTCATGCCGGCTAATGGGCTGTTTGCTGCTGTGCAGAAAAAATACCAGACAAAGTTGATGCATTATAAAGATGAGAGAATGAAACTTATGAGCGAAGTACTTAATGGCATGAAAGTAAGATATATATATATATATAGATAAAACATAATCGGTATGGCCGTTTCTTTTTAAGATAAAATTAAAGATACATTTACGTTTTCTGCTAGGTTCTTAAACTATATGCGTGGGAACCAAGCTTTCAGGAACATATTTTAAAAATAAGGAATAAGGAGCTGAAAATGTTGAAGACAATGATCTACTATGGATCCATTTCTGCGTTTATATGGTTTTCGTCAACATTTTTGGTATGTGATAAATACACTATCATTATTTTTTTATTGTAATGTAGTTATTTTAATACTACTTAATAGTTGCTATTCTATTTCGAATGAAAAAGTTTTTTTTTGTTTTCAGGTCTCACTCATGTCATTCGGTTGTTTTGTATTGTTAAACGACACGGAAGTTCTTAATTCCAAAAGGGCGTTCGTGGCTTTGGCCCTTTTTAATGTCCTTCGGAACCCTTTGACAATGTTGCCTAAAATCATATCTAACACAATACAGGTTCGTTAACTGTGTATTAGTATTTTTTTTTAATTACCTACCTACAATAACAAACACTTTTGTATTTTTAACAGACTTATGTGAGCATCAAGAGGTTGAATAAGTTCATGAATTCTGAAGAATTAGATGCGCGTGTAATAGAACACAATGTTGACGAACGTGAGTTTCGATATATTTACCTATAAATATCCTATAACAAATATTTCACATAACGAATTTTTTAAATTAATATCTTAGCTGCGCTTCACACCAACTATTATAAATGTATAAATACTATTAAAATTGTAAAGTAAACGTGTACGTTGGAGACATGTGTATTGATACTGATTGCATACTTGTTTTGGACTTTTATCTGTTTGTTCACGATGGACGCAAAAGCTACTGAATGGATTATAATGCGGTTTTGTTGTTAGTGAAGTCTTGGTCAGATATATTATGTTATGTAAGGTTATCACAATCGGTTGAGTAGAACCGGAGATATGATTAAAACCATAACCGATATAAACGCGGGCAGAATTAGAGCAGGAGCTCCGCTTCGCTACGCTAATCGTTACGCCGATCGCTAAAATGATCGCTACGTTGGTCACTACTCTGATTGCAACGCAGATCGCTACAGTAAACGCCACTCTAATCGCTATGCCATGGTATGCTTTGATCATACGCACCGAGTAGCGACCTAACTTGGCCAAGCTGAACTGCTCAAACAATATTACGCAAAAAGATTTTACTTTTCGTCTTAGGTACCTATTAATTAACTTTAAGTCTTATACTTTTAGAGTTAGTACATGTCTAAAAACTTGCAGTGCTTAACAAGACGAAGGTTCTTCTTTAAACATCGCATGTCCGGCCTCACCATTCTACTCGGTGCAAAGACGGCTGTGGATCGTCGACGTTGTGTCGACGAGGTTCTTACAGGGTCCCCGTCGTTGGTGTTTCACACGTCCATAGGCCATGGTAACCACTTTAAATCAGGTGGGTCGAGTGCCTATTGACCACATGAAAAAATGTGATCGATAGGTACTGCAGCAATATTTAACCTTGACTACACTAGTACTATTATTTGTTCTGTGCTTTGGCCAACTTAAAACTTAAGGCGGACGAAGTCGCAGGCAACAGCTACTAAGTAGGAAGGATAATAAGATTATGTAATTTACGTCTAAATAAAGTTAACTTTTCAGCTGATCAGATTGTAGTGGAAAACGGTTGCTTTTCTTGGGGTGGGGAGGATTCGAAGCCAGCACTGAGAAACCTTAACATCCAAATACCACACGGCTCGCTCGTGGCCGTGGTCGGAGCCGTCGGCTCAGGCAAGAGTTCGCTTCTTGCTGCCTTGCTTGGAGAAATGAGTAAACTTTCTGGACGCGTTAATGTTAAAGGTATGCAATAACAATTAATCAATACTAAAAATCATTTATTTGAGGCCATTTACCCATATTTATACCCTGGTAACTTGAATGTGTTTTTTTTTTGTAGAAATGAACTTTAGTTAAATATGCACTCGATTATTTGATCCCTTACTACCCGTCCCCTATTGGGTAAGTACTTGCCTACCTAATTCCTAATTGTTTCAGGTAATACAGCATACGTTACTCAACAAGCATGGATACAAAACGCTACCGTGCAAGACAATATTTTGTTTGGGAAACCATTAATCAAAGCCAAATATAATCAGATTCTCGATGCCTGTGCATTAAAGACTGATCTTAACATCCTTGCTGGTGGTGATCAGACGGAAATTGGCGAAAAAGGTGAGTCAGACGGACTTGAAGCTTTGTAACTTATGATTGACGATGACGATATCGACAATTCCACGCATTATGTGCAGGTATAAATTTGTCTGGCGGTCAGAAGCAGCGCGTATCTGTGGCGCGCGCGGTATACTATGACGCTGACAACTACTTTCTCGATGATCCGCTGAGCGCAGTCGACTCGCATGTTGGAAAACATCTTTTCGACCAAGTAAGTAATTAATAGAGCAGTATTTTTCTTGCAGCACTCTCATTTAATCTTAATCTTATTTAATGTATAACAGGTAATAGGCCCAAATGGTGTATTAAAAACCAAAACCCGCGTATGGGTGACACATAACGTATCGTACCTGGCTCAGACTGACCTCATACTAGTACTGAGAGACGGCCAGGTGTGGGAGACCGGCAGGTACCACGAGCTTCTGGAGAAAAAAGGCGCTTTCGCCGAGTTCTTGCTGCATCACCTGAGCAATGCTGAACAAAACACTGAAGGTGAATTTATCCTAAATAATCTTATTCATCCCTAACAAGTAAGTTCTATGTATACTACTGTACAGGGTCGGCGGAACAAAATATTTGGTATCGCGAAAGACCATCAACCGACCACGGGGCGGGAAGCTTCACGCGGCATACCCTTGTACCTGCTAGCCATAGTCAGCAGTAAGAGTGTGTGGAATGTCACCGCCCACAGTTGTGTTGCGAAGCAGTTATACACGCATTAATGGCTACAAAAAGTTAAAGGGAGATATCTAGCGCCTTAGCAGAAGCTCCATATCACGTCGGGGTTACCGTCGCGACACACGCGGCATGCGCACTGGACGCGTTGTTCTGGCACACCTGTCTCCGCGGCCACTTTCGTTGATACGAGCATATGCGTTAATTGTAAAGTGCATTTAGAGTAATTGCAGTCAGTGGAAATAGTTCCTCTGCAAGAAATTGCGGCAAATACTTGCCAGTGGACACTGCATTAGACCCTGGAATATGTCATTTTGTCACTATCGATCAATGAACCATATACTAACATGGTACCAAGTCGAATATTTGCGTTCCCAAGAGTTGAATTCATTAAAAGACACACGTGCATTGTATAAACTCAAACGAATTAAGAGTTACTTACGATAAATCTGACATTGATTGTTTTCTTTTTAGATTTGGAAGATGTTAAGCAAGACCTGGAGATTGAACTGGGTCCGCAGTTTCAAGATAAACTGCAAAGAGTACAGTCTATGTCATCTGGTGGTCATTCAATACCTGAGACAATTACTGCAGGTGGTTTCCATTTTTCCACTTGATTGTAACTTTTTGTGCGTAAAAACCGCCATAAACGTAAGACTGCTACATCCATTCTAATATTATACATGGAAAAGTATATGTATGTGTCTGTTTGTCCGTCTTTCACGCCTAAACAACTGATCCAATTTTGATGAAATTCGGTATTGGGCTAGATTGAAGCTTGAGAAAGGACATAGGCTATGTTTGATCGCGATAACCGACATCCACGCGGGTGGTGCCGCGGGAAACAGCTAGTTGTATTACAAATCTACACCTGAAGTCGATGTCAAAGTCAAAGTAACTAGCGGACTTATCTATTTCACCCCATACCTCTTCCTCTGACCTTTTCCCAATTTAGCTGATGTTGGCTTCAACCAAACTTACCTAAACATTTTCCGTGAAGTGACTACCATTTGATTTGACATCTACAACCCATTGTAGTTAGACCTTACAATGCGCTAACCTACCCAGTTACCGATTAGCTATTTGCCCTTCGATTTATTAATCTCCATACATTGAGAACAATTCTGATGTATGGCATCTGGATCTTTAAGGTTAAATAATCGATCCTGAGTTCCAGAAATTGCAACATCTTAGCAGCGACTGATCAAGAGTTCTGACCGCCCTAGGCTAAATATGAGGACGCGCCCCCGCTAGGTGTGTTACGGACGGCCTAAAATTAGCGAGTAGAGTAATAGTTTTTTTTTTTTTATATATAGGACACGTCAATTTGACTTTACCTTGCCTGATGGTAAGCTGAAGGCAAAGTCTCAGGAGAGAGGGCCACCATTATACACACGTGCCATGTTAACAATGGTGGCACTCAGCTTGACGGCCTCATCAGATGCTTTTTCACGCCCCGCTTAAAGGACCCGGGACTGTAGGAAGAGGGAAACACGTGAGCTGGCAAGGAATTCCAGGTCTTAATTGTACGACAAAGGAAAGAGTCACCGAACCGCTTGGTTCTTGAAGGAATGTTCTGCACCGTATGCGGGTGACATCTAAGTCCTGCACGTCTCTCTAGGAAAGGAGAGGGTGGGACTAATTGGAATACCTCTTCAGAACATTCACCATGGTAGAGACGGTAAAATATTGCCAAGGAAGCAACATCTCTACGCAACTGCAAAGGCTCGAGGGTACGCGTGACCTCAGGATTTCCGATAATGCGGACCGCACGTCGCTGCAACCTGTCGAGAGCATCTAATAAGTACTTTGCGGATCCATCCTAGAGATGTGAGCAGTATTCCACGCAGGAACGAATTGTGTCTTGTATAGAAGACACCGTTGCTCCGGCGTGAAAAACCGTCTCACTCTGTTCAGGACTCCGAGTTTACGCGAGGCTGTTTTGATGATGCTCTCGATGTAGTTTTTGTTATTTAGTTTACAGCGAACATCCATACCGAGGATATTGAGGCTGTCCTGCAGTGGCAGTGGCGTGCTCTGAAGAGTGGGAAGGGGAAGGAAAGAAGATACCTTTGCTGTAAACGCACATGCCTGCGTCTTCTTGGCATTGAACTCGACCAAGTTCTCAGAGCTCCATTGGGAAATGTGGTTCAGAATCCGGTCAAGCTCAGTGACAAGAAGCTGCCTTTTTCCGCGATATGCGTCTGCTTATCCGCAGGACGTCCATGATAACTCCCGTGTAAGATGCTATCATCCGCATAGCAATGAATGCTGCCGGTCGACAGCATGTCATTGATATGCAGAAGAAAGAGAGTTGGCGATAGGACAGATCCTTGCGGTACGCCGGCATTTACCTGCAAGAACTTCGAGGCTCGTCCATTACAGAGGACGCGAATGCGGCGCTCCTGCAAGACGCCGGCAACCCAGTCGCACAGTCTAGGAGGCAGGCCAAAGGCTGGTAGCTTGAAAAGAGGCGATTTGTGCCAAACGCTATCGAAAGCTTTGGCGATGTCAAGACTAATTGCCAATGACTCGCCGTGCTTGTCCATAGCCTCACCCAAAATATGGTTAACATACGCCAGAAGATCACCCGCTGACCGTTTCGGCCTGAAGCCATATTGCCGGTCATTAATTAGGGAGTGATCTTCAAGGTGACGCATGAGCTGTTTGTTAATAATGTGCTCGAACACCTTGCACAGCACTGAGGTGACGGCTATGGGTCGATAGTTGTTTGGGTCTGAGCGATCTCCCTTCTTAGGGATCGGCTGTACATTCGCCTCTTTCCAAGACGAAGGCACTGTACCAGAGCTGTAGGACAGCCGGTACAGCCGCGCAAGCATTGGGGACAACTCCGCTGCACATTTTTGCAGAACCACCGCCGGAATACCGTCCGGACCACTGGCTTTCCGGACATCCAGTGACTGCAGTACTGCTCGGACATCGCGTTGCCTGATACGAATATCAGGCATTGTATGGTCACTGATGGGCAGTGTCGGCGGCTCCATACCACAATCATCAACTCGGGAGTTGGCCGCAAAGAGATTAACCAGCAAATTTACTTCCTCTTAGGGCTCATGGGCCAGGGATCCATCGGGATTGCGCAGCGAGGGCAGCGAAGGCTGGTAGAAGTTGGCTTGCACGGCTTTGGCCAGTCGCCAGTAACCACGGCTGCCCGTGGGATGCGCTACTAGCTCCTGACTAAGCCGAGCTATGCGCTGGGCATCCGCACTGACATAAGCCCTCTTGCAGACCTTTGTGGCTCTGTTGTACGCCGCCTTGAAGTGGCCCACGCTGGGATCGCACGTAGCGCGCGCCCTCATCCAAGCGCAGTGCGCAGACTGTTTATGATTAACAGCCTCCGCGCACTCGCGCCCGAACCAGGGACGCGCTCTGCGTACACCGGTGACATCAGTGTAGAGGATATAATATTCCATGCCCAGACTGATCTCACCGGCGACAGCAGTTGCGGCCTCAGATGGGTTCTTACCTTCAAAGCAGCGTTCAACCCACGGGATGGACGCAAAATAATCACGCAGTCCATCCCAGTCCGCTGACGAGTAGTGCCAGAGACGCCGCTTCCCCTGCACGGGACGTGGGGGCGCTAAAATGGGCACCTCGGAACGGACCAGACAATGGTCGGATTCACCTAAAGCGGCGCTCACCGAAACACTGTACTGGTCCGGGCGACTCGTCAGCAGAAGGTCTAGCAGAGAGGGCTCATGGTCCGACCTTTTTGGTATCCTAGTGACCTCGTGTACCAATTGGGTCAGGCCATGCGCCAGAGCAAATGCATGGGCGGCTCTTCCCGCGTGGGTTGTTTTGGCGGAGCCCAACCAGATCTCGTGGTGGGCGTTGAAATCCCCCAAAGACACCAGTTCAGCGTTCGGAAACCGCTCCTGCGCATCATCTGCCGCCTGACTCAGGTATTCAAAGAGTCGAGTTGTTTCGGTATCTCCTGTATGGGAGCGGTAGAGACACACATAGATCTGACTCGTAGAGCCATGGTTTATGTGTACCCAAAGGGTGGAAAAGGACGGGTCCTCTAGGCAGCGCAAACGGCGACAACAAACATCCGCCCTGACATACACATACACCCCGGCTTTTGCGCGGAAATTCTCCTCAAGGACATAGCCGGGGTAGAGCAAGTAGGTCGTGTCATCAGGGCGGCGTATTTGTGTCTTCGTAAGAAACAGCATTGCTGGTTTCGCCGTCTCCAGGTGTTGGTGAACGGCGTTGAGGTTTGTATGGAGCCCACAGATGTTCGTGGACTCCACCTCAAATAGCGAGTAGTGTGAAAATTTCAACATGGCACAACTAGGCTGCACTGTTTAAATTAGGAATTTCCCATACAAAATAAAGTTAAAATGAACGCTTTCTCATACAAAATGAAGTTAAAATTTGCGCCCGTTATTTTTGTTTTGTGTGCTTTAAAATATTTTAAAATTTATTGTTAAAATTAGGAACTCTATAGTGCATTTAGTTTTAGTGTTTTGTCTCGGTCGAGTTGAAATATGTAGGGTAGATGCAATGATAGTAGCTTAGTGCATAAGAAGACACGATTTCAGCGCGCCCGCCCTCCCGATCCTCGCGCCCTAGGCTGCAGCCTAATTAGCCTAAGGGTTAATCAGGCCCTGCATCTTAGTCTTAGAAATAAAGGACCCATTAATTACGTTTATTTGTTATACATACCTCATTTAATTATTACTATTATGGTATTATTTCTAAATTATTTTATAAGGTGATCATCACTTAAAGTCGAAAGAACATGTTGAAGAAAATGAGCCAGAGAATGAGTTTGATCAGCTCATTGAAACAGAAACAACAGAGACTGGGAGAGTAAGTATATTTGAATTTCTAGTATTTATCTATTAATATTTGAAAATCGCACCACGGTGTTTGTGATAAAAAATGGTTTTTAGAAATCGACCATCATTTCTACGAGTAGGTACCTAGTGCGTTTCCACTGCGTTCAACCGGACACAGTTTGCCAGAAGAGATAAATAACCGTGGACCAAAGGACCGTTAACATTTTACTCTGGTAGATATTCTTGATTTTATATTATTACTGTTATACCTGCAGGTAAAATGGGCAGTTTACAAGCACTACTTGATTAACATTGGAGCGTGCGCAGTTGTGGTGACGACGTTGACTTACAGTATGATACACGCTTTACAAATCAGTGGCAATTTCTGGCTTGTTCGTTGGACGAATGATAAAAATATGGTAGGATTTTGATATGTTTTATTGCACATTTCACCAAAGCTTAATCCAAATAACGCTTTAATAGCACAAGATTAACTGCCCCCTACTAATACTAGGGGGGCACTGGGCAGTAGATCGTGTCTCTCTTATCGTGAAAGGTCTCAATGTAAACCTCTGAGAATGCCATAAGGACAAACCGGTCAGTTTTATAATAAATATCGTGTAAAAGTACATGTGCGTTTTCAATATCTGTCTCACTAACTTTGTGCCCTCAGAATAAAAATATTCGGATAGGACGGCCATGTGAGGGGGAAACGCGTGGCATCTTTTTCGTCATTTCCTGCCCTATGAGACATAAACTTTCAAACGCTTACTCGGTACTAATACGACTAGCTTATATTATCATCGTTAAAAATACCGTGAATATACCAAATTGTGCTATTTCCTTTTGTAGAATAAAAAGGGAAAAGTAAATTTGAAAAATAAAGGTATTTCTTATTTCTCGTGAGTCTTAATTTACTGTCAAAAAGTCGCCACGCGCGACATGCAGGTGAAAACGGCTAGACGCCGTTTTGTCCTAATAAATAAATTTCTGCGTTAGTGCCACTTCTGTAGGGTGGTTGGTTTTCATTCTATAAAGTTTGTAGGATGACAATTTTGTTTGCCTTCAGCTCGTGAACGGCACTGTGGATACTGCATTACGAGACAAGTACCTCGGAGTGTACGGTGGCATCGGTCTGGTTCATGGTAGCTATCACTTGTTTAAATTGATCTTAATACAACATTGACACAAGCATCAAGAAACTTGATACTGACGACTCTTTAAGTTTTGATACCTAGGTACTTACTTGCGAGGTACTATTGCAATTTAAAAAGTATTACAATCATTAGCATTACTGACATAATTGCAGTAACAGTCTCGATGTTTGCCGACCTATTGCCATTCCTGGCTTGCTGGAAAGCAGCCAAAGTTCTCCATGAGGTATTACTGAAGAATTTGCTCAGAGCGCCACTGCAGTTCTTCGAGGTGACTCCCGTTGGTAGAATAATATCGAGATTGTCTAAAGATGTGGATGCCGTGGATACTGCGCTACCATGGCAAATTGCCAACGCACTCAACTGTGGACTAGAGGTATTCGATGTTTTTAAATATGGGAATAAAAGGCTTCAAGGCACTTTCAGCTTAATCTTCGTAATTAGTTACACCAACTACTAAAAAAGGTTTCAGTACTTTGAGATAAAAAATCACGATACGACAAAATTAGTCAACTCGTGATCACGTGGCTTCTTAAAACTAATCGAAAGTTCAGGAACAGTGTATTGAATTAACGGTAAATAACTTCCTACATGTAATTTTTGCGTAAACTTACGACAAAGAACGAGTAGATTTTTTCTAGTTCCACATCAGCTTGGGATGCCGACTGCACTTTTATCCCTACAGAGGGCGCATCATTATGGCTAATGTTAGCTGTCATGTACGTATATTTCATTGTTTGTCCTTCAAATCTGACAGCTATGAGTTTGTTTGGTCATTTTCTGCTGCCATCTACAATTAGTTTTTTTCGTCGGCATTCCCATTGTTAGCCAGTCCATTCCATAGACATAATATACTTGCAAGGTACCTAGAATGATAAATGATAGGCATCTAAATGGTATGTAATCATGTCTATTATCTATATGTTACAGGTGTTAGGAACAATATTTGTGATTTGTTACTCGACGCCAATGTTTCTAGTTATAATGATACCTATCGGAATACTATACTACGCCATACAACGGTTCTACGTGCCGACGTCTAGACAGCTCATGAGAATTATGTCGGTGGCTCGCTCGCCTATTCTCTCGCATTTTAACGAAAGCATTTTAGGTGCTACCAGTATTCGTGCTTTTGGAGTTAAGGAAAGGTAACAATTTAAGCTAAAGTCCGATGAGCGCAGCCTTATTTGTCGCGTACTGCGTTATTGTACCATTGTTAGATTGACTTCATGTTCAACACACAATATTTGCACTTACCCCGCTCAGTGCAAATATTTGTATGCATGAATATGGGTATTTGCATTCGGTCGTCATTCGCTGGACCCGGTGGCCATAAAAACATATATGGTAGTCGTTACGGGTAGTTGGATCTCTAAAAAGTTTAACAACTGGTCATATATAACTACAGTGCTTCGATATCGCCTTTGGGATGTGGAGGTCAGATGGCAGTCGCTTGCAAACACTTTACCTATTTTGTCAATAAATTTCAGATTTATCACAGAATCACAGGATAAAGTTGACTGTTACCAGTCATTTTCGTACCTAAGGTCAGTTGCGGATAGGTGGCTCGGAGTACGACTCCAGATGGTCGGCAGTCTGATAATATTCTTCGCTGCATTATTCGCCGTCATCAGTCGAGAAACTGTTAGCCCAGGTCTCGCTGGGCTCTCTATCAGTTACACGTTGCAGGTATTTGTATAACCTACTTGTAGAATTTTATTGTCACGGAATTAAGCTTATTTCTTTTTATTATCTTTTTAGATCACTGAAACCTTGAGTTACATAGTTCAAGCGGCATCGTTAATCGAAACCGATATTGTAGCAGTGGAACGTATGAAGGAGTATGCAGATATAGAACAAGTCAGTAAATTGGACATACTAGAATGAGGATACCCAACACAACACGCAAAACTCACGAACAAACAAATATGATGTCAATTAAATATATTTCTAGGAAGCAGAATGGAATAAAACTACTGATCGACCATCTTCATGGCCAGAGTCGGGAGCAGTAGAGTTTGAAGGATTGACGATGGCGTATCGAAACGGAGCGGAGCCCGCACTGCGTGACGTCACGTGCTCGGTGGCGCCCGGTGACAAGCTCGGGATCGTTGGCCGCACTGGCGCGGGCAAGTCCACGCTCACACTCGGCTTGTTCAGGTAAGTAGCTTCATATAGATACAAGCACTTCAATTACATGATCCACCCAACATATGTCCCCATCCTACGCAACTTTTCACAGGATCGTGGAGCCAACGTCAGGCCGTATCCTGATAGATGGAGTGGACATCGCCAAAATTGGGCTCCAGCACCTGCGTTCTCGCATAAGCATCATTCCCCAAGACCCTGTGTTGTTCTCGGGCACACTACGTATGAACTTGGATCCGTTCGAGATTCACTCAGATGAGGACATCTACAGTGCCTTGGAGCATGCGCATCTCAAGCCATTCGTGCTTGGTGAGTAGTGACTGTGATTTGCGAGCAGTCAGAACGTATCTAAAGAGGTATGCGTAGGACAGTCTGTACATAAAGGGCCAGTCCCTTTATCCCATATTTTATAGTCCCTTTATCCCATATTTTATATGGTAATGGTTTTTTTGAAAGGGATACGTCAAATTGACTTCACCTAGCCTGATAGTAAACTGAAGGCAAAGTCTCAGGAAAGAGGGTTAATTAATATTGAGACTGTCCTGTAGTGGCAGGCGCTCGCTATGAAAACTAGGAAGGGGAAGGAAAGAAGATTACCTTTGTTTATAAACACACATGCCTGCGTCTTCTTAGCTATGAACTCGACCTGGTTCTCAGAGCCCCATTGCGAAATTTTTGTTCGGTTAGTTAGTAGATCCTCTACTAATGAAAAATGTGTTCACAGGATTACGAGCAGGGTTGCAACACGAGGTGTTGGAAAGTGGTGAGAACCTGTCAGTGGGACAGCGCCAGCTCGTGTGCCTGGCGCGCGCGCTGCTGCGTAAGACCCCGCTACTCGTGCTAGACGAGGCCACCGCCGCCATTGACCTGGAAACTGATGAGCTCATTCAGGTAAAATCGCCAGTAATGGTCATTAAGCCTCGCATTAGATTAATGTCTTTTTTAACGTGTGACTTTTTATGCATGCTAGTAAATAGCCTTTTTATAAACTCATTGCTTGTCCGATTGAATGTCTCTATATCCATCATTATCTTTGCTTAGTTCTTGCTCGCTTCCAAGGCTCTAACTTCGAAATTCAGAGTGAATATCTCTATCTGTATGTAGGTCTACCTAAAAAACCTGTGCCAAAAACTTATTGCGGGTCCCATTTTCCAGAAAACTATCCGCTCTGAGTTCGACACCTGCACCGTGATAACCATCGCCCATCGGCTCAACACCATTATGGACTCCACCAAAATTATGGTGCTGGACAAGGGGCAGCTTTTAGAGTATGCTCCGCCAGAACAACTACTACAGGACAAGAACTCTATGTTCTATAGTCTAGCCAGAGATGCTGGTTTAGTTAGCTAAATATTGCTAAATACCAAAAATTACCTTGTATTATAATCTTTATAAACATATAAGAAATGATCTTCTTCATCCATTGCACTTCATTCAGTCATTCCAAAACTGCATCTTGTTACCCAGGGCCCGCTCCCCTAATACTCCTTTCCACAATTTGATTTATTCATGCTGTTAAGGAAGCGATCATTATTATGTATTTAGATTACTTATTACTTTGTTTATCGTTTGTATTTATCGGACCTAGTAAAAAGGAAATTACTTAATATTATTAATTCTGTAGCGAAAAGTAGGTACGTTTTGTTCAATAATAATCTACTTAGGTAGGTACTTACTACAAGATAGGGGTCTTAATGAAATTTGGCGCAAGGATAAATAAATTAATATCTACTTATTTAGGTGCGTTGTTCGGCACCTCGCCCCTAGGCAACGAGTTCGAGTAGGTTCGAGTCCGACCGAGAGGAGTGGTATCCGTGGAAAATCCCCACGAAAAAAAGGAAAAGAAGACACCTTTATGACTTTTTGAAGTTGATTAGAAAATGTTAAATCAAATAAATATAAGTATTAGGTACCTACTTACTTATATTTATTTGAAAGCCTTGGTATATTATTGTCATTAGGTAAATATTTCGCTATAAATATTGGCAATCAAAGCGTGTCAAATTGATATTTTTTTTATTTGATCATAAATTATAAAACAGATGTGCATTTGTGTAGTAATAGCCGTTCCGTAATGTCACGAAGAGCTTCAGCTTATTTGAACAAGCTTATGAATTCGTTACCTTACCTATAAGCTGTAAATGTTTCAACTGAAAAGCAAGTTTGCAATAGTTATTGTTTTAACAGTGCGTGTGGTATTAGCGGAGTGTAGGTAATGTCGAAAATTTACAATTTCATCATCCTGATTGTCACGGATAAATCGAATTTAGTTTGAATACTACTATTACTCGTATAAATTGTTTATTATTTTTGATCGCATAACTTTTCGTTGTTTAATTTTTAGTGATTTTCAATAAAAAGTTTACTTAGTACACGTTTTGGTGTCGGGAATAATCGGGATGACTTTTACTTCTACCGATGTCTTTACCACCGAGGTGGTAGGTGGTAGGTTTTTTTAAATGAATATGAATGCGAGTTTCTTATTATTGTAATAAGATTAGGAGACGTTTCATAATTCCTCATTAAGCAATTAAAAGTACCTTGCATAATATTTAAAGTAAGGTTAATTGTAAAGAGTTTCAATAGTAGATTATGCTACACGTATGTAAAGTTGGTGATTACCGCTGAGGCGATATTGAGACCGGAGCCGTCAGGTTAGGGTTTAAAGCAAGCCGATGACGGTGATAACAATACACACGTATATCATACGACGTTTTTCATTTCACTTGTGAATAATATAATACTAAAAAGATATTTACCCTTGCAGTTTTCAGATAGTAAACATTCCATAACGTTAAGGACTTCACATCAATAACATCATATATCGGTCGTTGCACAGTTTATGTGTATATATCGGACGGTGTACTAGGTACATACATCGTTTTCTTCATAACTAGTACCTACTTGTAGACATTTTAATTAATAAATAACTATAATTTCACCAGTAAAAAGAATTGCGAAACTTTTTGGTACTGGCGGAAATAAAAATAAAAACACTGGCCACATATGGTTTCTTTTTTGGTTTATCACGTGTAAAAAAAATTACTTAAAGTTTAAAACAGAGAGAAAACAAAAGTTAAATTTGAGTAAAAGTTCTGTTTATTTATTATACATGTACAAGATGTAATTTTCTATTTTATACGAACTTGCATGAAATGAACAAGCAATAGGTAGGTATACTAATTTATTTGTTCTATTAAACACGATCATTTTGTATTTATCTTTTTTTAAATGCAATTTAACAAAAAGTCATTATCCCACTCGTGACTGAATAACAATCAAAAAACCACAGTTTGATAACAAGTATCATTATGTGCCTAATTTCGGTGAAAGGAGTTGTCCATAAATGGTTTTTTGTTCTTGATAAAATCCAGCAGCAGTAAACCAAATATTTTTGGAAAGTATTACATAGGACTAATATTAAATCAAATCAAATCAAATCATTTATTTTGCGGAATATGGGTTTAGATTATGTCGTTATAATAAGTTGTATCACCATACTCGACCGCCAAAGCGGCATGCAAATAAAATGAATTATAATAATGATAATATCAATTATAATATCTGAAATGGAGTTTTATGTTCTGAATGTCAAGTGGACAAAAGCTTAAATTAAGGAGGTCATTCCAGCAATTGCTTTATTGAACTAGAATGAACCTCATACTTCATTTAGAACCACTGGTATACTGAAAAAAAACTATAAAACCTGATTTAAGTATACTTTAAAGAGAGTTATGTTATTTGAATTGATTGTTTGAGATATCAGACAAGTATAATATTTCATACCTGGTTATTTCGTAATATATCATTATTTATTTGTGACCTTCCTTCTCTATATCTTTTCTTATTAAGCTATTGCATAGCTTCTATCGAGGGCCTTGAGCGCGGAGACCGAATCCAGAAATTCCGAAACGAAAAAACCTCACGCTCCCCACTCCGACGGGCACGGAGGTGTGGCTTGAAGGCCGTGCATTGTCTAACATATATATACATATACATACATATACATATACATATACATATACATATACATATACATATACATATACATATACATATACCTATACATATACAAATACAAATACATATACATATACATATACATATACACATACACATACACATACACATACACATACACATACACATACACATACACATACACATACACATACACATACACATACACATACACATACACATACACATACACATACACATACACATACACATACACATACATATACATATACATACATATACATAGACATACATATACATATTATTATTAAATAATTATGCAAAAGTTGATGAAAAATGCTATGTAATAGCTTTACCGCGGCAATCCCCGAGTGTCACAGTCAGTTTTTTTTTTATTTATGGCCCAAAAACTGTGCAGGTCGAGAAATGTCATTTTGATTGTAAGTGACCTAGTTCTTATTTTCATAAGATATAATCCATGTCACATACACATGGCCATCAAGTAAAGATTGAGAACGCCTGCCTGTCTGTCTTATCTTAGAACTGTCACAACATACTACACACTGATTGATATCGCCCATTATTCTTACTGGCCCCCGATCCTGCTAATTTTATGACATAACGAAACCACTGTCATACCGCTGACATTGCATAAAATATCATTAAATTTTAGGCTTTATGGCAGGGCTTTAAAGTCCGAACCGAAAAGAGAAAGAGTTTATAACATTTTTCATTCACTCTACAAGATTGTTATTTAATTTTAGACTTTATCTGTATTACAGTAAAGTCTAAAGTTAAATGGCATTGGTTACAGTGTCTGTGGTACCAAAGTGGTTTAGCCATGAAAAAAATTATTTATTTATTTATTTATTTATTTAATAATTCATTCAATTCAAATAATAGCAGAATCAGGGCCCTGAGCTCTATCAGGAGTAAGTGGATATATTCATGACAGATACAATTTGGGAAAAAGCCAAGTCGTTAGAATTATAAGTCCATACACAATAAACATCCAATTCATGTGCAAAGAATCGGTTGCGATAAGAGAAGTAGGCAACTTATGTTTAAAAATAAAAATAAACGAACCAGCGAATATGAATACAGTAAAGCGAGACAGGAAAGTGACTAAAGTGACAGCTGACAACGATAAATGCCATTCAAAAAATTGTATTGCCATCCTCCAATTAAAATATCCACGAACATAAAATAACTTATAGATAGGATTAAAAAAATATTATTTAACAAATTTCCGATTCCTAAGTTTACTATATTTGGCTACTATATATCAGTGTAATTTGAGGTATAATGGAATTTATTTGGAATAAAAAACCAACGTCACCAACGTCCATACAAAAAGTGGACATCTCCTTAGACCACATTATGAACAAGTGAAATGAAAAGTGTATTATATATAAATATGCATCGCCAAAGGTGGCAACTTGACCATTTTTTTTTAATAATTTATCGAATAACTATGCACCAATAGGTATATTATTTTAAATATCTTATGATATTTTTATGACAGTAATAATTTCATAATAAAATTCATCGTAACTATCGATTTCCTTCAGATACCCTGAAATTGGCGTTCTAGATAAAGATATATACTTTTACATCTTGACCTTGTACATCAGCCCTCATAGATAGTTACATATTATTGCCTATTTTGAAATTCAAATTCATTTTATTTGCTTAAATGTGGTTTTACAGGTGTTATTATTAACGTTTGTGCAGCACATTTACCATTTTATGGCATGCACACATTATATTATACATGAGGTATCAATATTAGTTTAGCTACACTACAATATTTTTATTATTTCAGCACATGCAAGGAAATTCTACAGTGACAAAGAATACGAAGTACGAAAGCGCTCAATGATGTAACACAGTAACACTGACACTGATAATAAATTAGTTACTGTTTGTCCAATTTACATACGTTTTTAAATACCTTACGAAAAAAGCGTTTAAGTAAAAAGCTGTTTTGCAAGCCTACTTAAAAGTATTAGCATAACATAAAAAAAGCCATTTCACATTACTTCGTATTGTAACAACGCCCAACACTACATCACTATCACTAGTCGACTCGATTTGTTTACCGATCCGTTTAGTCTCTCTCTCTATCCATAGTTCAGTCTGTTCGCAATCGCAATTGGCAGTTCGCGGAAATCGCGGAGCTCAGTCACTGAGTCACCACACCAGTCACTTCAAAGTTATATTTCGCGCACGATGCTCGTTTGTATAGCAAACTTGGTTTCATTTCTTACTATAACTTAACATAATACGAGTCTATCGTGAAACTGTGTCAAGTGCTTCAATATGAACGTCAATAGTTCAATGGACTATTTTTGTGGATCGACTTTTTGGGTAAGAATGTTATTTTTATGTTTGTTTTATTTTTATGAGGTTTTTACTTCAACCAGCTGTTCATAATAAATCTGATTTCAATATATTTATTGATTGAAATATTTTTGTAGTCATAGTTACTATCGTATACTTAGTATTTATTTAGTGATCGCGGTCTAGTGAGATAAGGATTAGTGAAAGTGTTCATCTGCAACTAAAAGTGAAGGGACCAGCTTATCGTATTCGATTCTACATAGGTAGGTAGGTATTAAGCTAATTCGAATGTATGTTTGTATGTAATAGGATCTTAGAACTCATTTTGGACTCTACAAAACTCCAAATTGATTAAAAATTTTACTCTTTTTAATTTAAAATTTTTGACAGGAAGTTGTTTTTACGGTGTGTTAGGGAAACACTCCGAAAAAAACGAAAATGGGAGATATACCTATATAAAAACAAACAAAACACTCCAAATATCAAAAAGAAAATAAGGCTTTATTTTCTTTTCATTGCCTTACTACTTTGATTTAAAAAATGATAGATAGTTTTTATCATTTATAGAAGTCGCTAGGTATTTATGAGATAATTGCTGGTTAATATTAACGACTGGCCGCCGCTGCTCCCGAAAAAGGGGAAACGCTAGTGTTAGTACAGTGCAACCTTGTATAGGTACCTACCTAACGTCGCTCGGTATAACGACTTACACGATTCAACAAATTCTTTGTAAACCCCCTGCAATGCCCATAAGATTTCATGTAAAATATAGGTACCTATCTAAAGTTACATACATTACGAACATTTTTTGCCAACAAACTCTTTACATAACGAGATACCTCTAACGAATTTTGTCACCTAAAATCTTTATGTAACGTTCCCACCAATATAGGACGCTTAACCCCATTTAATTAAACGGTATCAAAAATATAATAAATATATAATAGAAAAAAAAGTTTCTTTTTCACCATATTATCGTAATTTTTTATAAGTACTAATACTATGTAGTTACTACCTTCGGCTTCGGGAGCGTTCCGCTCACACCTGGCGGTATGTGTGTGATTCATGCAATGGATTCATGTCGCGACTGGTTTCGACCCGCTTTTTAGTAATACAGGAATGTACACCTTCATAAGCGCCCAGTAGGTAATAAACTTCAGTTAAACAAATTGCTAGGTATACCTACTTGATATTTATTAACTAACATTTAGGCAGCGTAAAACATCCAGTATTCAGCCTTCTAATGAGTTTTCAAATTCGTAGTTTAATCATTAAACATTATTCACAAAAACAATCACTTTTCTTTGAAAGGTTATTTATTAAATTACCTGAAATTATGTTACAATCACGTTTAAAATCAACAATAAACAAAATATGGCACTTTTCCCCAGTACTCAGCCTCACCTTCTCCACAAGTCAGCCGTGGCTAACCCAGTAGCCTCTCACTTATTTTTACATTTTAAAGTACCTGTAATAAAATGTATTCTACAAATTTTATCCTAATGTATTTTCATTATGGAGCACTGAAATACCTCCAGGATCATCTGGAAGATATTGTAATTGTTATTATTATCCATGGTCACAGATAACATAAAACTATCCATGGTAGTCAACCGGCGAAGAGACTTGCTTGCTTATACGACGACGGTATTAGGTACCGTCCAATTGAACAGTCCAACTGGGAAAGTACCTCCCATCCTACAGAAAACCGCGGTCATAATAACCTCGTGTTGTGTCCCGAGGCGGTTTATAGAGTAAATTTTTATGATGTCAGGCGGAAGTATAAGACAGAAACTAAAGAAATTACAGGGTCGGCAGCGCGAGTCTGACGCCCCTAAGCCTCGGTAACCAATTTCCATCAGGTGAGCCGTGTGCTTGTCTGCCACCTAAGTAGTATAAAAAACCCCTTATTACCCTAACCTAACCCTTCATGGGCCATGAACCACACGATTCCCCCGTAGAGTCTCCTGCAATAATCATCCGGCCCCTTCATGTTTGGCAAGAGCTGCGCCAGAGCGTTAGCGTCCTTCAATTTGGGAGCCAGACTTTGTAGATGCTCCCTGAAATCGCACCGGCTGTCAAGCACAAGCCTCAGATATTTCATCAGTGGCTTGATGCTGATTGGAGTGTCATTCGAGGTGGTGCGCACCGAGTCCCCTGAAAGAACATGGCCTTGTATTGTACAGTGCCACCTCGAGACCGTACTGTACGCGAGCTCACCCACCACCTCTCAGTTGTATCCGATGCTCCACAGAAGCGATCCCAGGACCGATCACTATGAATTACCGTACGACATCTCTCGCCGACTGTGGTTGGTTGTACTTAGGTAGATGACAGCTCTCTCGCACCGACTATGAGCGAAGGTAGAGAGACACTTGCTGGTACACGAGCGCCTCCGTAATGCAATTCCAGGGCAAGGTGTTGAACACATTTTCGAGCTACACTATGGGCTGGTTAGCGGCCGGTGAGTACGCCGGGCGCCCCGCCTTGAGGACCAGTTTCCCTATCTGGTAACTGGCCCCGTAACACTCCTTGTCGGGGTTTGAGAGTGTCTTCCCCTAGAGCTAGGACCCATGCTCTGCATGGAATGCCGTCAGGTCTCGGAGCAGTATTCTTGGCCATAAGCCTTTGCACCGCCAGGTCTAGTTCCACCCAAGTAGCGACGGGTACGTCGTTTTCATCCACGCTGGGCATCAAAGATGACCGAGGTGACGGAGTTATTCGCATCATCTGATCACTCTTAACGGCGCGTTGGTTATGGGTGTAACTAAGGAAGAAAAAAAAAGGACAGGTTGCACTCTCTCTCTTTCTTTCTTCGTTATATACAGAGAAAAATATAAAAAGAATACACTATACCATACCTATAATATAGCGCCAATCATAGAACCTATCACTAATTTTCTGCCAGAGGAACTAATGAATATTGAAGAAAAAATAATCACAAAAAGTAATAAAATACAAAAAGGAAAAAATAATTACATAAAGTAATAAATTACAAAAAGAAAAAATAATCACAGAAAGTGTCAGATGCTCAGGTTCGAACCCGGTAGTATCTGAAACCATAAGGACTTATAGTCGAAGCTTCTTAACGCATCTAACAAAATAAGAGATCGGACAAAATGAACGTAGCTGTTGTAATGTTGTATGACGTCAGTCGTCGGTTACGGTTCAAAGGTCAAGTAATCCTGACGCGATTTCAACATTTTTTTACCCATCCAACACCGCTAAAGAAGTTTTCACTTCAAAATCTACTGTCCAGGGTAAAAGCTCAAAAGTCCAGGGTTTTCGCGCTTCTTTAGCAGGTTTACGAATTTTGGAGATGTTAGCTCTAATCTACGGTGTCATCTCTAGGGTGGGAACCAAGATGTCCGATTATTAACCAAGGGGATAAAGCAGTGTCTTCTGTCGCGGGTGACGACTTTAATCGCGAGCGCAACGAAGGACTCGAGGTTTAATCCCTCGCTTCGCTCGTGATTTAGGACGAGTCCTGAGTGTAGCTCGCGATTTAAGTTCACCCAAGAAGACTGAGACAGCTTTATCATCGAGGACAATTCTCTATTTTTCGTAACATGTGCGAATTAAAAAATAACGCGGCAAATTCCTAGACTAATCGAGGCATCAAGCTCATACGGCCTCGTCGGTTTTCGTAATTTTATTAAAAAAAAAGGAAAAAAAATCATACTTACCTACTTACTTACTTACTTAATGCAATATCATAAATTAATTCACTCCTAAAAAAAATCGTATTCCTTTTCAAAAAGATGTATAATAATAATAAATGAATAAGTGCTTTAATTATTTTTTATCCAGTTAAAAAATACAAAATGTTTAAAGCATAGTTTACACGAAGCCAGTAATGCTGGCGCCAGTCTGCAGACAAGCCAGCGTTGGCCTGGCCCTTGTTGTTTAGACGCGGCCAATCATTCACGGATTTTTTCTTCTGGTGTGCACACGTTTGGAAAAAATAATGAATACGCGGCAAAGGCTGTTGAAAAAGAAATGTTTAAGGAATATCTCTGCACTATTAAGAGAAGAGTTGATTGATATATTACAAAAAAAGGGAGCGAAACGACTTTGGATAAGAAAATGGTTAAGCGATAGACCTGTAACTGGAGCTTCTGCCTTGTTGCTGAAACAACTAAGATTAGAAGGTCCTTCTGAGTACAGGTTGGCGTTGCGGGTTACTGCTGAAAACTTTGATGAGTTGCTTTCGTTTTTACAGAGCTCGATTCAGCGCCAAGACACTCTGATGAGAGATGCATTACCAGCAAAAATAAAATTAGAAGTAACGTTATCGTTCTTAGCATCTGGAATGAGTTATCGAAGCTTGAGTCATTTTTACCGTGTTTCTAAACCATCTATATCACAATTCATACCAGAAGTTTGTCGAACAATTTATGAAGTATTAAAACAGTTTATTAAGGTAAGTGTTTATTTATTTACTTAAAATTAAAATAATAAGGCACACATTATTACAAAATACAACAAACATATATATTAATATTAAGCGTTATTGAAGGCTTGTTGAATGGCATCACTGTTGTCTACGCTTTCGCCGTAACTGTCATAATTATATGGAGTTTCTGGGGATATGACATTAGTAGTAAACTGGGAACACGAAGAAGATCATGTCGATGGACAGGACTCTGGAGGAGGGCAGATTGTAGGTGTTGTCAGAGAGTATTGGGGTACTATGTAGGACGGAAGAACTTGTGTAGAATTCCAATTAGTAGGTAGCGTATTTTGCGATTGCCGAACCGATTGTTGCACTTGATACGCACTCTTGGCTCGTATATCTGTGAGCATGCATTGAGTCAATATACTCTGTATTTTTCCTTAGCAATGACTGCCTGTTCCTCTGTCAATTTTTTTAATTGTGCCGTGACGCTTTTTCCAAATAGGTCAAGATCTGTTTCTTCGCAGCATGTGTTGTCGTTAATTTCCCTTAAGTCATTTATCATGTTAGATATCTGTGATAACTTGCTCCGCTTAGGTTTTGTGGGTGGGGTAAATCGAGGTGTCTCTTCTGCAGACTCATTTTCTAACCCGTTTTCAGAGCGTGGAACCAACGATGGTCCTGGTTCATTGCTATTCGATAATCCTGATTCATTGCTATTTGGGGTATCCATGTTATCCTGTAATTAAACAAAATAAATTAATGTAATTGTAATGTTATAGATTTTTTTGTTGTGACTAAAAATGGTATTAAATAGGCCGCTTTAATTACTACCCTTTTTTTACAGGTACCAAACGCAGAAGAATGGAAAAACATCGAAAGGGGATTTAAAACACGATGGAATTTCCCCTTATGTTATGGTTCTATAGACGGAAAACATGTGACAATTAAAGCTCCTCCTAAAAGTGGAAGTTTATACTTCAATTATAAAAAAACAAGCAGCGTCGTATTGTTAGCTATTGCCGATCACGACTACTGTTTTTCGTACATAGATGTCGGCGCGTGTGGTAGCGCATCTGATGGAGGAGTTTTTAAGAATTGTTCTATATACCAAGACCTGGAAAATAACTTATTACCTGACAACGGAGTCATCGTAGGAGATGCGGCATTTCCACTAAAGACTTATTTAATGAAGCCGTATCCAGGTGTAAACCTCAGTACAGAAGAAAAAGTTTTTAACTACAGGTTATCTCGGGCAAGACGGATAATCGAAAATGTATTTGGAATCTTAGTTAGTAGATTCCGGGTATTAGAAAAGCCAATACTAACTAACTTGGAAACAGTAGATGCAATCGTTTGTGCTTGTTGTGCCCTTCATAATTGGCTACGAAAGAAATCAAATTCATACATCACCGCTACTTGTGTTGATAGGGAAGATGAACAGGGAAATATTCAGCCCGGTTCATGGAGGAGCCAAATACATGCCCTACAGAGTATTGGCAATCAAGGTAGCAATCATTCAGCAGAAATAGCAAGAGAGAAAAGAGAAGTTTTCAAAAATATGTTTAATAACGAAGGAAGAGTTCCTTGGCAATTAAATAGCATACATTAACAATCGACTTCGAAAATCAACATTGAAACGGACAAATACACGAGCTTCTTTTGTTGTAGTATGCGTGTGTCTTTAAGTGGCTTTATAATTTTGCTTAAATGTAATTTTCGTTTAAAATAAATAATAATGTGATTTTACTTACTATGGTTTTTCTCCTAATAGAAACCGGCTTTATAAACGAATCATATTCATCAAACCATTTTGCCTTTGGCTTATAAATGCTTCCCCCAGCCCCAGATCTTGTAGATTTTTCGATTTTGTCGAGTTCCAAGTAGTACGTATTTCGAATACTTTTGATTTTTGATTTAACTTCATCGAGAGTTAGTTCTTCTATATTCATTCCTACACGAAGTTGTTCTAGTGCCGAAGCGCGTATTTCTTTATTTTTGTATGCATCGCAACGCTTATCCCACAAGCATTCGTGCTCTCTATAAAGTTGTACAAATTTCAAAGTATCCTCTTCGTTGAATTTTCTCGGCATTTTGTCGCAGAAATTCCAAATAAAACAACAAAGAACACACACCGTACGGACGTTCGCCAGTGACTGGCGAGACACGTCTACACGTCTCCGCAACGCTGGCGCGGGAGTCGAAGGGTATGCGGGCGGAGGTCACTGGCTAGAAAAATAGACGGTCGCTCTATTCTCGCCAGCGTTGGCAGCCAGCGCTGGCTTGGCTTGAAAAACTGTTTACACAAGGCCAATACCAAGCCAGCACTGGCTGCCAGTCTTATTGGCAGCCAGTGTTGGCTCCGTGTAAACTATGCTTAGTCGCAAATACGCAGAAAACTTGGCTGTATGTGTGAGACGCAAACGGCCCATTGTTTTTTTTTTTTGGAAAACTAAACAGCTGGTGTACACAAACAATGACATGACTTGATTTAGTGGTATATTTTATGAAATTTAAGTGGTTTTATGGATTTTGCGGATACATTTTGTCGATTCAAAATCGTTATTTTTTATGCTTAACAATATAGAATTGATTTCTGTTCAGTATTAATTTCGGTAAGTATTCCAAACTAAGGTAAACCACATTCTCCCCCTAGAGAATGAATGAAATTCAGTAGGTACAACTTTCTGTCCCTGTTCTTAACAGATTAAAAATGACTATAATTATGTTCGCTTTTTGTGCCATAGAATGTGATTTTTTGGAACTAGTGGTAGGTACGAAAAAGAAATTTTCGTGACAGATGATGAGGAAACTAAGTGCGATAGGGCACCTAAAGTGTTTCCTTTGCTCCACTGCACTATATTTCTTGAAGGTTCTTAAAGATTTAAGTTTATGATTACTCTAATATACCCATAAGTTCCTATTTGCTATTGCTAAGATAATAATTATAGCATGTTAATCCAAAGATTGCCTGTAAGAGATTCCTAAGTCTTTATTGTATACTAACAAATGTACTTTAATTTATTGGTGTACATTGTGTACAATAAAGATTTACCTATTCTAATCTAATAGGTATAATACCTAATTACTTGCTGATTGTCTGAGAAATTGCAAATCTCTTTAATCTAATCATGGATGAAAAGCAAATTTATCATCGTCGGGTTGTTTCGCCTGTTCGCGTCCATTTAGTGGAGTTGACAAGTTTGACGGCGATAGTAAAAATGCCCTTGCACTAATTTCTATGAAAAAAATTTGTAATGTATTCATTATATAGTCTATTTTAAGATTAACTTTCAGTTTTATTGAAAACATCATGTGTTTTCTTTTTAAATAGATAAACTTCAGAATAAGGCGATTTACCCACTTCGCGTCCACAAAATCCAAATTGCGTCCACCCGTGGACCATTTTGCGTCCAGCAGTTTAGAAAAGGAATATATGGGTGATATTTTTAAGAATTTGTAAGGAAAAATTATATTTTAACAAGTTCTTTATTCAAGAATATAAATATAAAAAATCAACATTATTATCATTAAAATCACTAAAAGAAATAATTCTACATAACAGTGGTTGAACTTAAAATTAGGCACTTAAATAGTGGGCAAATAGTGATTGAAACTTTAAGATTAAACAGTAATCAGTTCTGTTAATTTTACCCTACTTACTTACTTACTTCCAGCGAGGGACGCCGCAGACCGGACGGGTGATCTGCCCTTTTATGGGGGCCATTTCACCCAATTCCCCTATTCCTCCTACTTGGAGGCTAAGAAGTGCCCGGCAATCACGGCGTTCCTTCGAACCTACCTGTCTCTTTACAGAATCTTACGATCTATTCCACCTTCAGATCCTCGAGGTGTTGTTCTTCTAGGGTGTCCGTCCCCATGTTTTCCCATCTTATCATTGAATACATGGGGCATTTGGTGGAGACTGGTTTCCTCCTCCTCCATGCACTCTGGGCATTTGGGGTCAGTTTTCCGCTCTATAAGTGTCGGGTGCCTATTTAGTCGGCAGTGTCCCGTTATCATTTCTTCGACCAGCCTCATGTTTCCTCAGGTGAGTTTTAACAGTCGGATTGTTTTCTTTGTGTCGATGCTTTTGATAGATAGATAGATAGATAGATAATACTTTATTGTACACCATAAAATTTACAGTAGAGACAAGTAGGTAGCATGCATACATTGAATGTACAATGGGCGGCCTTATCGCTTGAAGCGATTTCTTCCAGGCAACCTTGGGATGGACAGTAATGTGATAAAACAAAATTATGGTGTAGTTATCATATATTAAACTAGATATAAGGTGTTCTAAAACAAAAAGAAAGAAAGAGAGAGAAAAGTAAAAAATAAGTAGAAAATAAAATAAATATACCGCTATACGTAACGTATTATAATTATATAAATATATGTACCACATAAATAGATATGGGTATAAAATAAATAGTTGGTACATACCAGTATGAAGGTTTAATAATAGGTGAACTTATAAATAGTGAGCTATATAGGTGTACACGATGCTAAGTAGTGGTCCTTTACCATACTTTTAAAGTTATTAAGGGTTTTTGCCCGCCTGATGTTCAGTGGCAGTGCATTCCATAAGCGCACAGCCCTGACAGTGAATGACTTGTCTACAAAGTCAGTAGAATGCATTGGCATTTTCAGCCTAAAATTCTCGGATGACCTCAGGCATCTCGTATGTGTGTCATAAAGGAACTGGAAACGTTCTTTGAGATAAGAGGGAGTGGTGGGATTAAATAATACATTATATAACAATGTTAGAATATGAGCATTCCTGCGAAGCCGAATTGGGAGCCACTTGAGTTGTTTACGAAAATCTGAAACGTGATCATACTTGCGTAGACCAAATATGAATCGTATGCAAAAATTTTGAAGTCGCTCAAGTTTATCTAGTTGTTGCTCTGTGAGATCGGGATAGCTGACATCGGCGTAATCAAGAACGGGATGAAGAAGCGACTGTCTCATGACTGGCGAGGACTTCCATCTTCGATTGGCTTCCAGCACTGTGCTTCGGCTGATGACTCCCTTTGTTATTTTATGAGCAATAGGTAGTCTGGGCTCAGGGCCCACCTGATCTCCATCAGCTCCCTTTCTTGCCAGTTCGTCCGCCGTCGCATTGCCCATGTTGCCCTCATGTCCGGGCACTATTATATACTATATTATAATTATTATTGGCTATATTGGCTATAATAAAGCAACAAAACAATGCAACAATTTCCACGGTTGCCTGGAAGAGATCGCATTTAGCGATAAGGCCGCCCATTGTGCATTTAACAATAGCTGCTGTAATCCGTACTACTGTCTCTTGTAATTTAATGTTGGTGTATAATAAAGAGTTATCTATCTATCTATTTAACAATTTGGATATTATTTGCCTATTTGTCTTATCGATTTATTCTTCTCTTGAGTTTCATTTAACGCTTTCTTTAAATATTCTTCTATGTGTATTCTCTTTGCCTTCTTCTTTCTTCTCTCCGAAGAACTCATCTTAAATGAAAAAAAGAATGAAAGAAATTACTCATTTCAATAAAAAAATAGAATTATAAACACGTGGTCTTAATAAAAATGTACAATAATAATAAACAATACATGTTACATTATTTTTACAAGCAAGTATTTAACAAAATATAGTGGACGCAATGTGGTTTATTATTATCCCGTGTAGGTATCGTTTGCGTCCATTGCGGACGCAAAGTGGAAGTTTTGTAAAATTCGATGTAGTAATTCGCGTCCAGCTTATTTTATTCATTAAATATAAAAAACATAAGCAAATTCATAATTAATATTATTCCTTTTTTCATCATAAAAGTATAGAAACAGCTATGTATGCTAAAATTCACATAAAATAATAAAAAACTTACCATCAAACGCGCCGCTGCTCACTAATTTTTAGATAAACATCCCGAGCGTACGCGCTTCCTTGTTGAAGAGCCGAGATTACTTATTTTTTTAAACGGGATTGGTTTGATGCACAGAACTTTTGTCCATGTGTACGCGCCTCTTATACATTGAGGTATAAGCGGTAAAGACTTTTCATTTGATTGGTGTGTTAGTTGACTTATTTTCGAAGATTTTCAAAGGGAGATGCGCAAAATGGACGCGAATTGGGCGATGGGCGCGAACAGGCGAAATGACCCTATGATAGGTACCTAACAAAATTATGTTCACGATAGTAGCTATCTAAACCTATTGAACATTAGAAAACGAGGCACCGAGGAAAAACTTAGACCAACGATGCGATACCTAACTTGCTACTGATAGAAAAAAAAACCTTCTTGAGATGTTCTTGAGTCTACACATTAGGTAAGTATAATATATTTCAATGCCATCGATTTGCAATGCCGAGTGAACTTAGAATAGGTACTTACTTACCTAGAAGATCCTCTCATATCGATAACTAAGCTGTCGTCAATCGTAAGAATATTTCTGCGATGCTACTTGTGTAGGTAGGAATGTCGTCTGACCTCCATACCCCGAGAAGAAAGCTTGCCCCAGAGCCTCATTCTGCTATCTAACAGGTGAGATTGGCTTCGGCCCAGCAGATCTTAGTAGAGCCCCCCATATAGGTACCCGTTACACAATTTAATGTTCTTATGTTTGATAAACAAGCACTTTTCCGAACGGAACGACATATATACCTACCTATGTAGATAGTGAACGAGATACTCATATCACTCACACAACTGTTACAAAGACCCCTTATCATAGGAATTTGGCGTCGATTTCTGAGAGTTGCAAAGCATGAGTGATTTACATAGTACATACATATAATCACGCCTTTATCCCCTGTGGGTTAGACAGAGGTGAATTAACACCCACATTTCACCAATCTGTATTCGGTCCCACGTAATAGGGGGTGAGCCTATTGCCGTATTCTTGGCACTATTGTTGACTCATGCCATGTGTCTGAGGCTGAGTCTGGGCTGTACATATCTGTCTGATGTTGAAGTTAATCAGCCCTATCCCTTAGTCGCCTTGTACGACAGCCCATGGGAAGAGAAGGGGTGGCCCAAATTCTACTCTGCCGGGTCATTTAAGTACCAAATATTTAGAATCACTGGTTTAGGTTTATCATACTCGGAAAATTATGTATATCTATAACCCAAGTACCGGGTGAAAAACGTTGCTTTCCACCCTAGGGCGGAAAAGACTCATAGAAATTTCATTCCCTCCCTAGAACTTTAAAAATAGAACTAAGTTTGGTTACGTCGTCTGCTAGGAACAATTTTACATTATAAAAAAATTGACTGTGGCACTCGGGGACTGCCGCGGTAAAGCTACTGCATTTTCTTGATTCAGTCACCGCGCTCGTCCGTCCGTCCGCGCGGGCGACGAGTGGTGTCCGGCGCGCCGCGCACATCACATGTTTGCGATAAAGTGGGACACTTTTCGCGCAAAGAGAATATAACGCTACGCTAGTTTTCGCGCGTGTGTGAGCAGAAGAAGGTAACTCGTAAAGTTTTAAATTTGAGTGTAAGTGCAGGCAGAGAGCAGTGATAGTGAGGATAGCGGTCGAGACATATTTTATGTCAATTCCATTTATATATGGTACCTAACCGTAAACTATTTAAGTCCTATAATGTCCTATTGTGCAATGTCGAGGAATAAACATAGAATTAAAAAAAGATACAGGTTCTATGATAAATGTTATCTGAAAACAGAATTATATAAATTTGGGTTTTTCGATTGTGAACCTTAGGCCGTGTACTAAGCGTGTGCATTCCTTTACAGGTGATCGATTGCCGATTCTAGGTATTGACGAGTTACGGCTTGTTAACAATACTAAACATTATCATTTTTTTCTTTTGTTGTGGCTGATTTAAATTGTCACAATATACTCGGCTTGGAAAATTGTATTGCGTTTGGGAGAATGGAAGGGTAAGGTGTGTAATAAGGAAGGTGACCCCCAACCAATTGGGTCAGTGCAATTGTACAAGTCACGAAAAAGGATGACAGCATTCGTGTATGTTTAGACCCTCGACCTTAGAACAGTGCGGTCCGGCGCGCTCAGTATACGCCGCCGACTGTACCTGAACGTGCAGCGCGTCTGCGAGGTGCTACTTTGTTTAGTGTACTAGATGCCCGATGTGGGTTTTGGATGGTCGAATATCGATATACTGTGTATTGGTTCAACCATAATCGTATAGGCTATTTGACTACTGCTGGAAAATAGTTTTATATTATTTGTTATTGCATAAAATGCAAACCATTTTAATATTTCCTGGAGATCTGTCGTATATACGGAGAAAATCAATGTTAAAGTTTGAATTGAAAAATTACGCGCCAAAACGCAATTTTTGCTATGGCGCCTGATTGCTCTGACAGATGACGTCACACATAAGTAAACAACAAACTGTTGAAATAGTTTTGAAATCATCGCATCAGCTACGATGACTGCCTACTGCAAATGCCCTGCCTCCCATTTGGTTTAGCAGCGGTACGGCCGGGTCTTTGTCTGATAGTGTATTTGGACGATTTTCTGATCGTATCAATGCAGTTCAAACAAGTTCAACAAATCTAGTTGCGCTGGATTTCCTATCCAAACTAGGCTGGAAGATCAACAAAGAAAAATCGATTCTTGTCCCTTCAACATCGATGGAATTCTTGGGAATTGTCTGGGGTACACAACTCAACACCAAGTATCTACCTTCAGACAAGGTAAGCAAGATACGTCAGTGCCTCTTGACTCGCTTGGCAGCCGGCAGTTGGTCCCTCAAGCAAGCGCAACGCCTCTTAGGGTACTTAAACTAAGCGACCTTCATCACCTACCGGGCCGTTGCCGTACGCTCCAGCGCCTAAGCAACTTACTTCAAAAACGCCCACGTCTACCAAGGATAGAACTGGAATGGTGGCTCAAAAACATCACCCTAAAAACTCCCATTCATCAAGAAAGCTTGCCAAAAACTATCTCGTTACCGACGCCTCAGACATTCAATGGGGTGCCTTAGTAAACGACAAAATGATCCAAGGCATTGGGACCTGTCGTCAACAAAATTGGCATTCCAAATCGAAGGAGATGTACGCCGTGATTGCCGCCATCCGGTCAGAAGCGAAGAGTCTGAATAATTCTGTAGAACGGCAACCAGACAGTGTTATCGTACATAAAGAACGAAGGCGGGACGAAATCATGGAAGTTACTCGAAATGACGAAACGACTTTTGGCACTGACAGACAGCTTGATGTACGTGATGCTTGTCCCTCACCACCTACCGGGACGGTCCAACACAGAAGCCGATCACATTTCGCGCAATCGCGCTGTCTCGGATTGGCACCTACTGAAGGAGACAAAATTGAAAATATTCTTTTGCAGCGGAACGCCAGAGATCGAATTGTTCGCGTCCAGCGAGGCTCACGTTGTGCCAAGGTATGCTACGTAAGACTTGTCAGACTCGAACGCTTGCTTTCACAACGCCTTCAGCAGGTATTGGCGATTCGACCTCGCGTGGGCTTTCCCTCCACCAGCTCTGTTGCCCGCGTGCTGCACCACCTCAACTTAGCAGAAGGAATGTTCATCATAATTGCACCCAAGTGGACGAAACCCTGAAGAGCCGCGCTCTAGCCCGCCCCATGAAAATACAGAATCTGCCAATCGTGTTGATAGAGACATTGACGAGCCGACCTCCAGCTCAAGTCCAGAACCTCCAGTTGGAAGCTTGGCTCATTGTCGCTGGGACGCATTGATTGACAATTGGACGATGAAAAACAGCTTCTCGCTACGTGTTGGATAGCGTTTACACTCAAAATTATATATAGAATAAGTGGACGCTGTGGTTTCGTCAACATAATTTCGATTATAGACGTCCTTCACCTGAAAATATCGCCAAATATTTTGCGATGCTATTTCTTAGTGATTGTTCAGCTTATTCTTCGATCCTAGTGCATAAATCTATAATAGCATCAATTTTTGAAAATTTGTCCGATATTAAGGTTTAAGAAGAATTAAAACCAAAATTAGAAGGTTATACAAAAAACGACATGTATGTAATTTTAGTAGGTTGTAATATCCTGGTCACGCGGGACCAAGTTGTAACTAATTCTATGTCATGACCATTGAATCTAGATGTATAAAGCTATCCCCGTACACCTCTCGTATTCAAACCTACAATTCCCAGCCGCGCTATCGTCTAATGACCTTCAGACCGCTTATCGTGATACGCAGTAATCCGTGATTCTATAGAAAAATGGGTTGTGAAAGACCTATTCCTTATCGTACTTTATCTACAATAGAATTCATGTATATCCCAGTCCTAGTTCCCCAACCAAAGTTCACATACTCTTATGATTGTAACTCGTATTTACTTTAACATACCTCTTAACAGATTTGTCGCTACTCCAACCTTACTTCGTAGTCAATCCACAGTTCGTCACCTTATTTATCATACTAAACTCACAATATAACATACAATTTCACTTATTTACTTAGTGGAATACGACCAGACAATCTTTTGACAACTACATTCTTAATGACGTTTGGAATTTGACAATTTTCACCGCCCTCATTCAACACTTAGCACAGAGACACCTACCACATACGTTTGCACTACACGTAAAATTAGAATCTACAAATTTAATTGTCAATCATTCAATACTTCAAATTATAATTGTTTTCGAGGATACCAACAGAGGTCGTGTTATTCAAAATAATATACACAAACAATTTATAGTTAAGATCAACTCATCGTTGAAACTTCTATAAATCTTTATTATTTCTGTAATTTAGTGTATTTTCCCCCCCCCCGTGTATAAGAAATGTGGCCCCGTGCTCGCCACATTCAGTAGGACTCGCCACTAGTACCAACATAGTCCTTCCTATGCTTAAGTAGGTATTCAGGAGACAATTTTAAAGTCCCCTGCCCACTGTATTGAAGCATCCGATACACAAATCCCCAATTCTATTTTCAGAATAGCGTAACTCAAACGCAGGACTTCAGTCCTATTGCCGTAATTCCTTTAATATAAGGTATTAAGATGATAACACAGAATCATCGTTCTAAGCGTCATTTTAGGACAATTACATTAGTATCTATCGCAGTAACTTCTGCGCTGATTGTTAACGATAAGTTTAGTTAGGAAAAGCTCATTTATTAGCACAGACCTAAATAATTATAGTTAATACTAGAACCAATTCACTTCTGAATAATAATGTCTATATAGACACTTCAGAGAGAATACATTCTCACCGAACACTTGATCAAACTACAATAATTCAGCTCAGATATAGCTTTTGCTTCACCCTAGCGGATGACAAAGTTACTATAAGATAGCGATCGAGCGACCATGTGCATTCGATACAGTACATATAATAGCTGATTATGCAACAGTGATTAAAATGTCCAAACATCATTATTTGTGTGTTTGTAGCCTTGGTAATCTCATGTGTAAGATCTTGCTCGTACACAAAGAACAATAGTAAAATAACTACCTCTGTAGCTAGTCTGTTTGGATACTTCCGACCCTTCAGACTTCGGTGGTCTTGCACATAATTCTGTAGTCAGAAAGGTTTCACTAGCGTGAATGTACAATATACCTTTGTGTTGTCGTTCAATAATGAACCAGCAAGGATTTATATGTAAATAATAAATATTATATCAAAGATGGTTAGGACAGATCAATCACTGTGTATTTACCTTTAACAATATCTGAATTCTGTAATGAATACACCAGTTCACTGTCTCCATTTCACTCACAATCACTCACTTCACTATTAAATCACTCGTCGTGGTGTTGCAGCATTCGCTTGTAGTTTTATTTTCACCATAATCTTAGCGTAATTATTACACATTACTGTCACTATAATCCCAGTAAATTCCAACAACGTAAATCGACATGAAAATTGGCTTGCAAAAATTAGCGGGAAAACTTTCATTCTTCGGTCACAAGATGGCGGTCATTTACAAATCTGCTTTGTTGTAATTGAACCAATTGTCTATCTAATTTCCCAATCAGTTTATCATGATTTACAATAATAACAACTTAGATCACCCCTTTACAAACGCAATACTACCTACCTAATATATATATTCATATGTTTGCTATTAGTGTGTACCTACTCACCTACCTGACTAAACTAACCATGTATCAACAAACATTCAACTACGTTAAACGTGAAATGTGTAAAGCTAATCTATCTGACTAGGGCGCAGGTAGTAAGCCTGACTTTGAACTATCACTAGTACCCCCTACGAGCAAGAGACCACGGCCGAAGCCAAGGATGTGTTCTCTCACAGGACAAGGACATAAAAGTGTGTATATATACATATATAAAGATAGACAGGACTGATCCGCTCTGGAGAGCGACAACCGCCTCCTCTCCAGTCACAAACCATCCTGGAAGCTCACGGATCCCTTTCAGGCAAAATCCGTGTGCTGAGCGCTTCAGACTATCCTCAGCATGCCTAGCTGAACAGAGGTCAAGAGCTTCGTTATCACCGATAGGTATCAACTCAGGGCAATCACGTCGATTGACTTCCTAAGCGGGGGAACCTAGCTAATACCTAAGGCCTCAACCGTCCCTAGCCCTACCAAAGTCCCACAAAGAATCCCTATATAAACATTTTATCTCATGTATGGCCCTGTACCGCAGACTCACAGTACAGCTGATATTCCGAATTGAACACGAGATTCAATTCTTAATCCCAGAGATAAAGGTGTCTTGTCTGGCTCATACGATAAAATGTTCATTTCGCGAATTATAAACTTCAATAAAGGCGAGCTACCTAATTCCTCTTTTCACTAATTTAAACACTATATATTTACTAATTAAACTCAATTATTCACAATCAAGGTAAAAAAAATCTTCACGACTTTAAATGTAAAATTCTCAAAATTCCCGCCAAAGTACAATGTACAGAATACCTTTCGCGAATCGACCAACCCCGAAGCCAGCTCAAAGAAAAAGTGTCCTTGAATTCCCACTCAAAATCCTACTTTCGCCGAATTAGGGCTCCAATAGTGTCCTCCACCAATCAGAAGCTTTTATTTTCCCGCCAAAAGTCACAATTTCTGAATAATTGACAACAGCGCTAGGTTTTCTATGGCGCCTGCGTTATAATTATGAACTAACTTAAATCTTCCGTGAACCAGTGGCCCTTTTTTAAATATTTATAAACTATTTACATACTTACACTCATTGATTCTAACTGTCAATATTTTCATAATAATATAAGATTAATTTTATGTTTAATAAACATCCATATAATACTCAATAATAGATATAGAAAATTATTCAATAATCATTTGACCTTTAAACAATAATAACCAATCAGAGCCACTTCCTGCATTTTCCATAGCTCTGAGGCACACAGATAATAAATAGTATTTATAATCTCTTTTCAACAGTACTTTATTGCTTTAAATATTATAATTATTGTTCCTTGTAAATAATTAATAAGTTTTAACTTTATCTGTTTATTCTTTTCCTTATTAATTTTATTATAAACAATACACAAAACTATTATAATATTATTCTTGTGTAAATATCCATAGACTATTTTTCTTAAATTCTTTCAATCATAGTCCCATCTATAGGTACTGTATATATTAAACTACATTTTAAATTTATTTGTTCACAAAACAAATTTACTTGCCCTTTGCAATTTAACAGAATAATTTCTTTATGAATCAATTTTTTTCTTTGACCACATACCATAGTGTATATTTATTCATCATTTTATTTACGTATAAAAATTCCTTACTTAATCAACTAGATGGCGTTTTACGACATTGAATTATTTTCGTTTTATAAAAAACCAAGTGATATTCAATTTACTTGTAGAAATTCTTACTTAATTACTAGATGGCGTTTTACGACATTGAATTATTTTATTTATTTATGTTTTCTTGTTTTATAAGAACCTCGAAACGGTGTTTCAGTCCGTTACATCCGACCCCCTGAATCATTTACGCAGGCACAACCATTCCCCCTTTGTGCCCGAAGTAAAGATTCACTAACCTAGCTATAACTCTAGTCTAAATGACCTGCATGAAATTAAAATTTATTTTGGTAGTATACATATTGTTAGATTGGTTAAACCCAATTTAGGTCCAATTTCTATATGTGTGTGTGTGTGTTTCAAAATTGGGACACGATATCGCTTGCTCCCACATTCGAGTTTTAAGGCGAAAACTACGGGACCACGTTATTTCCTGCCAGCCTGACCAATTCAGCGGGAAAAAATGGTTGTGAATCATCTCAGCGCTGTCGCATAGAGTAGAAGATCATAGGGGACTTTGTAGCATGATCCATCTACGTCGCCCATGATCCGCCTACCCCATTCCCCAAAATTAGCCAAACCTTGTGGACAAACAAAAATAAAGGGGCCAATAGCCTCCACTCCACCCGAAGGAGATCCAAGGACACACATCCCATTTCTCAAACAAGCATGTAGAGTGTGCTTTCTTAATTGTTCCTAACGTGTATAGTTGAGACCCTGTGAAGGCCCATTAACGGCATGCTTAGACTTCTAGTCCTTCCTTAACCTAACACCTTGCATAACCTTCACAAAATCTATTGTAGTGTACATAGATAATTGAACCAAACTGGTATAATAATTTTAACACTTTAATTATAGTATTAATCGGGATGGCCCTCCATTCTGATTTTAACAATCCCATTCCATCATCTCATGCAATTCGCTAACATATACATCTCATATAACGAAGAAATTCATCATACACACTTTCAGAACCGACTTCCGCGGTTGTGCTCACTACCAACCGACCAATACTAATAAAGTAAAAGAGTTCTCATTATTTGTCTTCCTTCCACCCCCCCCTTTTTTCGTCTCCTTTAATATTGACATTATACGTAAACATATTATTTATTTATTTTATTATTATATATGTTTCCTTCATTTCCTTTTTTTTTATATTCAACTTTACTTAGTTATTATTATTTTATTTGGGTGGAGCCACCTCTACGCCCCACCATATGACGAAATGAACAAGATATATATTAACATATCTGACCCTTTTAATATTTGACTACATGTATACAGAACTTAAGAAATTCTTAAACTGCCACATTCTCCTTCATGTCCTCAGATGGGCTTCACCCCTTTCCTCCTTTTATTATCAATTATTAGTACAACAAAAATTACAATTCCAACAATTTTAACATTAATTCAAAATTTTACAATTCTTTGTTTAATTCATTTTTATTCATTTTATTTTGAATTTTTTACTTTACAATATTAATTTTACTCTACTCAATAATTATCAATCATATTTAACAATTGTAAAACATTTCCTCCCCTTTTTAAGTGTTAATTAAATCTTACAATTTTCAATTTATTACTTTCTTTAATTTTAAAGAAAATTTTCAACCTTTAATCAAAATAAATAATATAACTTTCTGTTAACAACACATTAGTTACTTACAAACGTAAAATCATCATAACAAATTGCTCCCTTTCTGGAGAAAGAAAAGAGAAAGAAAAAAAAACTTCCAATAACTTCATATAGTTAACCTTTCAACCAATCACCAATTTACTTTGGTGTGACTTTGAATCACCAATTCCTAACTCAGAAGTTATAACACAAATACGGTTCAATTTAATTTCGACAGATACAGTTAGCCATTCCCATTGTTCCCCAATCCAGTCTTATCCTAGCCTTAATAACATCTCCCCCTATCATCCTTTATGACTCCTAGGAATCAACCCATTGTGTAGCAATTCCTATCATGGTTCTTTATAATACCTCGATAAATGTATAGTATTAAACTTTCCTTTCACTTCGTCTATTAATGGATTGACCAAAATATAAACATTCTTACAGGGACTCCCCGCTATGACATAAGGCCCTTCATATAAATTTTCAAATTTCTTAGTAATTTTTAACTTAGCATTAGATTTATTTAATTTCCTTATTTTGACAATATCTCCCACTTGATACTCTATCAATCTATTTCTTTTATTGAATCCCAGCTTCCTTTTTTCCGCAGCTGATTTCAGGTTCTCCCTCACTGAATTCCTAATTTCCACTATATCTAACCTATCACTATCCTTCCCTATAGCTTGGTCAAATGATAGTTTAGTGCTAATCCCATATAGAATTTCACAAGGAGTATAGCCAGTACTTTCATGGTATGTATTATTATACAAGTTTTCTAATTTTGGCAATGTATTAACCCATCCCCTGTGATTACTACTATTATAAGTCCTAAACAGTCTTCCCAATTCTCTATTTACTCTCTCTACAGTATTAGGCCTGGGATTTCTAACTGTGGTATAAATTACTTTAATACCTAACAAATCCATCCCTTCCTTCCAAACTCGACCAGTGAATTGCGTTCCATTATCTGACATAATTGCCTTAGGTTTTATTATTTCTAAATATTTTTTCACCTTGCTAATTACCGCTCTGGCTGTTGCCTTCCTCAGATCATAAAACTTCACAAATTTACTAAAGGAATCCTGTAAAACTAATATGTATCTCATTCCAAACTTCCCCACAGGTAAAGGTCCATATAGATCTACCATCACTAAATCTCCTATATCTTTAGACACAATGGGGCAACATGGACCCACTTTATTATTATTATTATGTTTAGTTAACTGACATACATTACACCCCCTTACTTTGCGCTTTACATCCTTAGTCAAACCTTTCCAATAAAACCTCTCCTTTATATATTTTAACATCTTATAACTACCTTGATGTCCCATCTCCAAATGTACCTGTTTAATTACCTCATCTCTAAGCTTATCTGGCAAGTATATCGAATTTCTCTTTCCACCATCCCTCTCTATAACCAAAACCCCATCTTTTAATCTACACTTATTAATCAGCCTAGACGATTGTCTACCTACCTCACTAGGATTTTGTAATATGTTAAGTAATTTGCTAATCTCTTCATCTTCCCTTTGATATAATTTTATTTGTTCAAGTCTTTTTAACAATTCTTTATTTTGTTTTGACTCCATGTAAAGAATACTAGGCATTTTAATCTTTTCCTCTTGTAAAATCTTCCCCTCTGGCGGATAACGTGATAATATATCGGCTACTATATTATCCCTACCTTTAATATGTTGTATTTCATATTGGAAATTTTCCAAATAATTTATCCAGCGAGTTATTTTTGCATTATATAATTTCCAAGTCTTCACGAATAATAAAGCCTTATGGTCAGTCTGAATAATTACCCTTGCACCCCGTAAATATGATTCAAATTTCTCTAAACAACAAATCACCGAATAAAACTCTTGTTCTGTTGTAGTCCAATTTAATTGTGCACCCCTCAAAGCTCTACTATAGAACCCCAATATCTTCTGCTCATCATTACTATCTATCTGGTATAGAACCCCGGCCAGCCCTATTTGTGAACAATCAGTTTGTAAGTAATATGGCCTAGTAAAGTCTGGATGATGCAACATTATAGTTCCTAAAAACAATGATTTAAGTTGTTGAAAAGCTATTTGTTCCAAATCTCCCCAATTCCAAACCTTACCCTTTTTTAATAAATTATATAATGGTTGAGCCTGTCTATGATAATTTGGAATAAATTTCCTATAAAAATTACATAATCCTAAAAATGCTCTTAATTGTTTAATTTTTCTAGGTGCTGGAAAGTCTTGAATAGCTTTAACTTTCTCTGGGTCAGTGCGTAATCCCTTTGTAGAAATAATATAACCTAACATCTTCACTTCCTCACAACAAAACTCACACTTCTTGAAATTACAAGTAAGGCCTGCCTTTTGTAATTTCCCAAGTACTATGTCCAAATGCTCTAAATGTTGATTAAATGATCCTGTAGTAATAATAGCTAGGTCATCTAGGTAATTTACACAATACTCCCTAACCTCATGTCCCAATATAGTGTCCATAGCCCTACTAAAACTCCCAACAGATGTCTTTAACCCCTGCGGTAATACGTTATAAACATAAGACTTCCCATTAAAGGTGAACCCCGTATATTTCTTACTATCCTGAGATATTGGTATTTGAAAGTACGCATTGTTTAAATCTATTATACTAATAAATTTAGCCCCATGGAATGAGTTCATAACGTCTAATTGTAAAGGCGGCTTCTCAGTCTCAGCTACCATAAACTTGTTAATTTCTCTAGCGTCTAATAACACTCTGATGGAATCATCCTTTTTGATTGTAAAGGTTAAGGGACTACAATATGGAGTTGAAGCTCTACTAATAATACCTAGATTTTCCATTTCGTTTAACTTTAATTCCATTCGCTCTCTGTAAGCATAAGGTACTGGATAACTCCTCTTAACAATGGGGACGTTCGATACCATAACTATTTTATGTTGATAACAATTAGCTCTACCCAACCGTGATGTAAATAAATTCTCAAACTTTTGTAACAATTTTAACAGTTTATCCCTTTGATTACTCTCTAATACAACCCCCGTTTCTAACTCTGACCAATTAACTTCATCTAATCTAGTCTCTATTAATAAGGACTCTTGAACTTCTTTAAAGCTACACCCGTTGTTACGTTTAACGAACGGAATTACGGATAACTGATCCCCCTGTTTTATCACTAAACCTCTATTTTCCCCACTGGTATTAAGAGTTACTCCATGTCCTTTCAGCCAATCAAACCCCAATATTAAAGGATTTATCAACCCCGGAACTACTATGAACCCCGTCTCCGCAACAAACTCTCCTAACTGTAACGGTAACAAAACTACCTTCTTTATTTCCAAACTTTTATGCCCTACAGCTGTTCTTATTTGAAAGGGTTTAATTGGTAGCCAGGGTATCTCTACCTCCCGGCCTAACTTTAACTCGTTTAAAAACTCTTCTGACACACTAGTAATATCACAACCTGTGTCAATCAGTGCCATTACCTCACACCCGAAAACGTGTACATATACCTCCGAAGTAAAACTAATTTCTCCCTCTTTACCTTCCTGTTCTTCAAATACTACCCCTTCTACCCTTGGACTTATACATCCTACTTGTTTAAAGTCAGCCTTCCACTTAATTAAATCTACTATTTGCTCGTCAATATATATAACTGTTTTGGTTCAAAATGTCTATAACCTAATCCTTCTTTTGCCTTCCTATCTAATAATACCGGTGCCAATGGTGTCCTAATTCCCCTTCCCCCTTTTCCTAGCATTTCACCTGGTTTCCACCCCATTTTACGCATAATTTCTAATGCAGCGCCCCCTTTAATTGAGACTGGACCGGGAACCAAATTTCCAATCCCTCCTAGTTTAAACCTTCCCTCGCTGTATCTTCTACTACCACCGATGAACCCGAAGCTGCAACGGCTGCTACCTTTGACTGCTGACTAATTGCTGGTCTTGGCCATTTCTTATAATTTTGACGATGCTCCTTAAATTACGGTCCAACTCCTTCTTCCTCTCCGCCTTTGCCTGTTGAACCCCACTGTCTACTCGTGCGATGTCGTCCATCTCCCTTAAATAATCCGCCGTCTCTATGATTGTGTTCAATTTAGAAGTATACCATCCTTGTTGTATGTACTTAGGATACCGTCTGACTATATCATTCACTAGTTGTCTCTCTGAGATCTTATAGGTAAGCATTTGCGCCTTCCCGGTTAAATTCAAAAAGTGCCCCAACATAGTTGAAGATTTATCTTTATCCCAAACGCCATTTACGATCGACCTCCGCAGCTCATTCTGCTTGCTCTCACTCCAAAAGGTGGATAGAAAATCCATCTTGAAATCCTCAAAATTAGTCCAACGCAACTTATAAACCCTCGCCCAATCCCTGGCCTCTCCTGACAGACATTCTTGTATTAATTCTAGTTGATTACCCCCTTGTCCAATCTTCTTAAGGTAAGTTTCTAAATCTTCTAAAAAGGTCACTGGGTGCAAACCCATATCATCTCCATACTTAGGCTTATCTAATGTGATATTCCGTATATGATAATTAATATTTCCTGGTAAACCTTGATTATTAAACTCCTTACGTTCTCCATTATCCAAACACACTCTGGTTTGTTCGTGTGAAGAATTCGAAAGCTCTGGTTCCACTGCAGAAGGATTCCCTACCTCGGATGACATTTCCTCATTTTGATTGACAGACGCCGATTTAACCTCTTTCACCTCGGCCCTCAATGCCTCTATCTGTGAAGTCAATATTCCCAATGCCTGATTTATCTTCTCTATCACTGAACAATCCATTGGCTCCACTACTTTATTAGAGTTCAAACCCCCACTATTTCCTTTATTTACTTGCCTAGAAACTGGGTGAACGTTGAACGATTCCTCAGAACTCAGATCTTCCATGCTATTTGCACATGTAAACCCAGTATTTGACTCCCTATATCGAGCAGGTGTCTTACGCACTCTACCTTTTGGCTTAACCATCTTCTCTTGGACAATTATCAAGGTAATATTCTAAATGTATTTAGTTCACTAGAAACCACACACAATTCCCCCCTTGTGGCTTCCAATATCAAATAGTATCACAACACAATAAAGTCACACCGTATTTAGTTATACTTCATCAAATTACAGTTTATCAATTACACTTCATTACACTTTAATAAATTTACACATTTTCAAGGTACACTTATCAAATTACACCTTCTTTTCTCTTCTCTTCCCTTTTTATTTATTAATAAATGACGACTTTTAGTTCTAAAAATTAATTCACAATTGCATTAACTTTGTATATTGTATACACTTATTCACTATTATACTATACTCCTGTCTCCCCCATTTACTTCCTTATCTATCATAAATTCTAAAGACGACCCCCCAATTATTAATGTTATACTTCATCTTAGTTTTTTTTTTTAATTAAAACACTATCTCGACCCCCCATTTTCTAATATTTTTAATTTTAATTATTACTATTAAACCCCCTCTAATATATTAATACAACCCATTTCCCTCTTACCTATATATATTCACGGCAACAAATTGTACGGTATAGCATAACCATACCGTACCTTAAGGAACTTATTAACTTATATTAACCCCAAATAATTTCACTCAATACTTACTTACTTTCTTCTTACAAACCACCCCATAAGACCCTCTTTTTTTCCTAACCTTATACCAATATATTTTTGCTTTAATGGCAATATTTCTCCCTCTTATTTCCAACTCATAATAATTCTTTAAATCCATTTTGTTATATTTTTTTTTTTTTTATAAATACCTAAACTGTAAAGAAATCAATACATCAATCTAACTACTACTATATATAATTCTTGTTTTTATTTAATATAACCAATAATAATATTTTCTGGTCAATGATATTTTTTGTTTACATCTCAATTATATTATAATTCACAGAGTGATTGCACCGATACCTAATATATTCTAATTAATGATACTAAATTATTAATACCATCTTGTGACCATAATACTACCATTCTATTCCACTCCATATTCTCCGCTTAATATAAATGCATTTACTTATTTAATACCAGACCCTACTGGATCCTGGTTTCAAGATATTAGTATTATACCTACTCCCGTGCATCCCTAGCTAGTCTTGGTCGCACAGTACCAAGTAGCACCGTGATATTGACCTTCCCGGGACAAACAAACGTTAACATCCTGGTTAACGACACAAAATTGTAGTGTCATCCTGTTTACCAGGCACTAAATTGTGGTGTTATCCTGGTCACCGAGCCCCAAATTGTAATGCTCAGTGCCATGGATCACGTCACCAAGTTGTAACGTCACTGCAATAACCATACTAATCCTGGTCAGAGGCACCAAATTGTAATATCCTGGTCACGCGGGACCAAGTTGTAACTAATTCTATGTCATGACCATTGAATCTAGATGTATAAAGCTATCCCCGTACACCTCTCGTATTCAAACCTACAATTCCCAGCCGCGCTATCGTCTAATGACCTTCAGACCGCTTATCGTGATACGCAGTAATCCGTGATTCTATAGAAAAATGGGTTGTGAAAGACCTATTCCTTATCGTACTTTATCTACAATAGAATTCATGTATATCCCAGTCCTAGTTCCCCAACCAAAGTTCACATACTCTTATGATTGTAACTCGTATTTACTTTAACATACCTCTTAACAGATTTGTCGCTACTCCAACCTTACTTCGTAGTCAATCCACAGTTCGTCACCTTATTTATCATACTAAACTCACAATATAACATACAATTTCACTTATTTACTTAGTGGAATACGACCAGACAATCTTTTGACAACTACATTCTTAATGACGTTTGGAATTTGACAATTTTCACCGCCCTCATTCAACACTTAGCACAGAGACACCTACCACATACGTTTGCACTACACGTAAAATTAGAATCTACAAATTTAATTGTCAATCATTCAATACTTCAAATTATAATTGTTTTCGAGGATACCAACAGAGGTCGTGTTATTCAAAATAATATACACAAACAATTTATAGTTAAGATCAACTCATCGTTGAAACTTCTATAAATCTTTATTATTTCTGTAATTTAGTGTATTTTCCCCCCCCCGTGTATAAGAAATGTGGCCCCGTGCTCGCCACATTCAGTAGGACTCGCCACTAGTACCAACATAGTCCTTCCTATGCTTAAGTAGGTATTCAGGAGACAATTTTAAAGTCCCCTGCCCACTGTATTGAAGCATCCGATACACAAATCCCCAATTCTATTTTCAGAATAGCGTAACTCAAACGCAGGACTTCAGTCCTATTGCCGTAATTCCTTTAATATAAGGTATTAAGATGATAACACAGAATCATCGTTCTAAGCGTCATTTTAGGACAATTACATTAGTATCTATCGCAGTAACTTCTGCGCTGATTGTTAACGATAAGTTTAGTTAGGAAAAGCTCATTTATTAGCACAGACCTAAATAATTATAGTTAATACTAGAACCAATTCACTTCTGAATAATAATGTCTATATAGACACTTCAGAGAGAATACATTCTCACCGAACACTTGATCAAACTACAATAATTCAGCTCAGATATAGCTTTTGCTTCACCCTAGCGGATGACAAAGTTACTATAAGATAGCGATCGAGCGACCATGTGCATTCGATACAGTACATATAATAGCTGATTATGCAACAGTGATTAAAATGTCCAAACATCATTATTTGTGTGTTTGTAGCCTTGGTAATCTCATGTGTAAGATCTTGCTCGTACACAAAGAACAATAGTAAAATAACTACCTCTGTAGCTAGTCTGTTTGGATACTTCCGACCCTTCAGACTTCGGTGGTCTTGCACATAATTCTGTAGTCAGAAAGGTTTCACTAGCGTGAATGTACAATATACCTTTGTGTTGTCGTTCAATAATGAACCAGCAAGGATTTATATGTAAATAATAAATATTATATCAAAGATGGTTAGGACAGATCAATCACTGTGTATTTACCTTTAACAATATCTGAATTCTGTAATGAATACACCAGTTCACTGTCTCCATTTCACTCACAATCACTCACTTCACTATTAAATCACTCGTCGTGGTGTTGCAGCATTCGCTTGTAGTTTTATTTTCACCATAATCTTAGCGTAATTATTACACATTACTGTCACTATAATCCCAGTAAATTCCAACAACGTAAATCGACATGAAAATTGGCTTGCAAAAATTAGCGGGAAAACTTTCATTCTTCGGTCACAAGATGGCGGTCATTTACAAATCTGCTTTGTTGTAATTGAACCAATTGTCTATCTAATTTCCCAATCAGTTTATCATGATTTACAATAATAACAACTTAGATCACCCCTTTACAAACGCAATACTACCTACCTAATATATATATTCATATGTTTGCTATTAGTGTGTACCTACTCACCTACCTGACTAAACTAACCATGTATCAACAAACATTCAACTACGTTAAACGTGAAATGTGTAAAGCTAATCTATCTGACTAGGGCGCAGGTAGTAAGCCTGACTTTGAACTATCACTAGTACCCCCTACGAGCAAGAGACCACGGCCGAAGCCAAGGATGTGTTCTCTCACAGGACAAGGACATAAAAGTGTGTATATATACATATATAAAGATAGACAGGACTGATCCGCTCTGGAGAGCGACAACCGCCTCCTCTCCAGTCACAAACCATCCTGGAAGCTCACGGATCCCTTTCAGGCAAAATCCGTGTGCTGAGCGCTTCAGACTATCCTCAGCATGCCTAGCTGAACAGAGGTCAAGAGCTTCGTTATCACCGATAGGTATCAACTCAGGGCAATCACGTCGATTGACTTCCTAAGCGGGGGAACCTAGCTAATACCTAAGGCCTCAACCGTCCCTAGCCCTACCAAAGTCCCACAAAGAATCCCTATATAAACATTTTATCTCATGTATGGCCCTGTACCGCAGACTCACAGTACAGCTGATATTCCGAATTGAACACGAGATTCAATTCTTAATCCCAGAGATAAAGGTGTCTTGTCTGGCTCATACGATAAAATGTTCATTTCGCGAATTATAAACTTCAATAAAGGCGAGCTACCTAATTCCTCTTTTCACTAATTTAAACACTATATATTTACTAATTAAACTCAATTATTCACAATCAAGGTAAAAAAAATCTTCACGACTTTAAATGTAAAATTCTCAAAATTCCCGCCAAAGTACAATGTACAGAATACCTTTCGCGAATCGACCAACCCCGAAGCCAGCTCAAAGAAAAAGTGTCCTTGAATTCCCACTCAAAATCCTACTTTCGCCGAATTAGGGCTCCAATAGTGTCCTCCACCAATCAGAAGCTTTTATTTTCCCGCCAAAAGTCACAATTTCTGAATAATTGACAACAGCGCTAGGTTTTCTATGGCGCCTGCGTTATAATTATGAACTAACTTAAATCTTCCGTGAACCAGTGGCCCTTTTTTAAATATTTATAAACTATTTACATACTTACACTCATTGATTCTAACTGTCAATATTTTCATAATAATATAAGATTAATTTTATGTTTAATAAACATCCATATAATACTCAATAATAGATATAGAAAATTATTCAATAATCATTTGACCTTTAAACAATAATAACCAATCAGAGCCACTTCCTGCATTTTCCATAGCTCTGAGGCACACAGATAATAAATAGTATTTATAATCTCTTTTCAACAGTACTTTATTGCTTTAAATATTATAATTATTGTTCCTTGTAAATAATTAATAAGTTTTAACTTTATCTGTTTATTCTTTTCCTTATTAATTTTATTATAAACAATACACAAAACTATTATAATATTATTCTTGTGTAAATATCCATAGACTATTTTTCTTAAATTCTTTCAATCATAGTCCCATCTATAGGTACTGTATATATTAAACTACATTTTAAATTTATTTGTTCACAAAACAAATTTACTTGCCCTTTGCAATTTAACAGAATAATTTCTTTATGAATCAATTTTTTTCTTTGACCACATACCATAGTGTATATTTATTCATCATTTTATTTACGTATAAAAATTCCTTACTTAATCAACTAGATGGCGTTTTACGACATTGAATTATTTTCGTTTTATAAAAAACCAAGTGATATTCAATTTACTTGTAGAAATTCTTACTTAATTACTAGATGGCGTTTTACGACATTGAATTATTTTATTTATTTATGTTTTCTTGTTTTATAAGAACCTCGAAACGGTGTTTCAGTCCGTTACAAGGTGAGTCCGACTTTAACTACTCACAACAATATATGCAGTTAGTTTGTGAAATCCAGAAATTACTTTAAGAACTGCAACACACTAATATAATAATTGCACTTTCTTCGTTTTTTAACGCGCTACTCACTATGGAGGCTTGGTCCAATAACTATGCGTTTATACTAGACTCGAACAAGCGTTTATCCTATGATACGTTTTCGATAAAAACAGGCAAGATTAAGCAGAGCGGAATTAGAAACATTAAACAAAATCTTCAGACAGTCGTAAACGGAATCAACCAGGAAAACGTGGAAGTACCGAAAACAACCTATGGAGTCTTGAACAATTGTGGCCCAGCCAATACGTCTACGTACTGCTCTCAGGAAATCGATGATCCAAACCAGAACGTTTTTCGTCTATAAGCACGTTCATATATCACACCAAAACTCAACCAAAAATCAACGGTTTCCTCAGTAAATCTGATAATATAATTGAAAGATTAGTCAGTTTATCAAAAAACGGTCAATTTATTAACGATATTTGCTTTACTGGATGCGGCAAGCTGAAGACAGGGCGCTATTGCGCTCATTGGGGGAGGGCTATGTCCAGCAGTGGACTAATATAGCCTGATATATTAGTCCACTGCTATGTCGACTTTCTGAACATACCAAACTATAAGTTAGTCTCATTGTTTGCTAGAATACTAGTCCACAATGGAATAAAGTACTCAAAAATAGAATCCTTAAATAAGTACAACGTCACAAATAGCTTTGAATGTTGCGCTATAGAGTTATTGGATCATAGTATTATAGTACTCTGTATATATAGAACCCCATATCAAAGTAACATAAATATTTTCTTTTATAATCTTAATAACATTCCAAGTATTTGCTATAGGAAAAGCCAAACACTAGTCATATATTATGGTGACTTCAACATTGACTTACAAAAGAATAATAAAAACTCAATTATATTTGCACGAATATAAATTTCAAATCAGAGAAATAACCAGACCAAGTAGTGGATCATGTATTGATAATATCTCAACTAATGTTGGAGTTTGTAGGAGTAGCATATTAGACCATGGTGTATCGGATCATAAAGCACAACTTATTAAGTGCACAGTAAAACCGACATGCATTTTAAAATGTTGGTAAATAAATAGATGTGAGATCAACAAAAAGAATTTAAAACTATTCAGTGAGACTATTAAAAATCTCACTTTTTCCGAGGTATACGCAGCTAAGAATGTTGATGAAAGTTATGATCTTTTCTTGGATTTATTCAAATTTTTTTATGACTTGTGCTTTCCAAATATTAAATACAAAATCAACTCATTTAGTAGACCTGAGTGGATCCATGTTGTATGAAACTGTATTGTAGGAAGAGACGCAATCTTCTCTGGAGGTATAGAATAGCGAAAGATAATAACACAAAAGTAGCCTTCAAAAGTTATACACAAAGGTACAAGAAAATTATAAAACTCACACAAAAAGCGCAAAACAGCTACTTTAAACAAGCCAATATAAATCAAAAACTATATGGAAAATTAAATTCAATTAAACCTTAAAATATACCTAAAGAAAACATTATAGAGATTAATGCAAATGGTAAATACATAAGTCATCCGAAACTTATAGCGCAAAATTTTAATGACCACTATGTGGACCTGATAGTGCCAAATAGGAAGACTCTTAAGACTCTTACAATATTATTAAACCTGTAGCTATAACTCATTAAATATACGACCCTGTATTTCAAACGATATAATCGCTGTTATAAAAAATCTAAAAAATACAAATAGTACAGGCTATGACGGCATTCACATCAGTGTCATTAAAGCAGTAGCACCCATAATTGCTCCTATTCTGTCTGATATATTTAATAAATGTATACTTAATGGAGTTTTTCCAGATAAGTTAAAGACTTCTGTTGTTAAACCCCTATATAAAAAGGGCGATAAAAAGGATATAAATAATTATAGGCCAATTACCCTGTTATCTGTCGTTGCAAAATTTTTTGAAAAACTTCTTTGCAACAGCCTAAATCACTATTTGGAAACTAACCACATCATATGTCAAGAACAAATGGATTTTAGGAAAAATTAGACCATAATCATGGCTATATTTAATGCTCTCAAAAGAATTCACGTTAGCATGGATAATCGCCAACCGGTTGTATCATTGTAATGGATATGACTAAAGCATTCGATTATGTTGATCACAAAACTTTACTGAATAAACTGTCAATATACGGTATCAGAGGAAATATCCATGCTTTATTGGAATCATATTTAAAAAACAGACGTCAAATTACACAAGTCGAAAGAACAAACACTAATACTGAAACCAAGGTCACATACTCATCTGAAGTTAAAATTGTCTCGTATGGGGTACCACAGGGCAGCGTTCTAGGTCCCTTGTTCTTTTTGTGTTACATTCATGGTTTTCCCAAAGTTATAGATCATCAGAAGTTTCTATTTGCCGACGACAGCACTGTAATTTTTGGATTTTGGAATTTTGGATTTAACATCGAAAATAATATAAATAATAGCCTTATTGACATTGCTGAATGGTTGAATTTCAATAATTTAAAAATTAACGTTTTTGAAAAATTCAAATCCCAATATGCTCAGTTTATTTGATGTTTCTGGACATACTGTCACAATCCCGCTGCTCTTGTCAGGACGTAGAGTACATAATTTAACTCTCTTACATTGTGATTCAAATCATTTTTGTGACAATGGTGCCTCTATTACTTTGCAACCTAAATTTGGTTCAAAGCTGGCATCTTACCAACAATCGAGTTGGACTTTCACTACAGACCCATTACTTTGGTTAGAAAATTAATTTATATTTCTAAGAACAGTAAAAGTGCTTTAAAACTTTGTTTATAACGACACGAGGACCTGTTAGATCAGCTACGGCTGTCATTATAGGTGGTTGGGTAAAACACATACTTTCCGAAGCCGGAATAGATGCGCTCCCAGGTAGCTGCCGGTCACAGTTTCATCTCTGAACTTTATAGACAAATATCCGATAAATTATATTTTAGCCAAAGCTAACTGGCGCCATGAAAATACTTTTAGAAAACTTTATTTCAAAGAAGTTTTAAATATTAGTGGCCAAAATATTAGTATGATGTCGAAAAGATCCCTTTCTCAGTTTTTTGCGCCCAGTTAATGTATAAAATATTTTTTGTTTCTTATATCCAAATAGGTAATTAGAATGACTATGATGATATTCACTTTATTTGTTTTCGCTGCATTAAAAGGTTGTACCCTATGGAGTACTTATTTATAGATTTCAATTACATACTTCATTAGATTGTTGCGTTTTTTCTTTATTATGCTTCGCAAGCTTCAAGGAGATAACAAACAGGTCTCTCATAAAAATGGACTTCGGACGTCAAACGGAACACATAATATAAAAATTTTACCTGTTAATAAAATTTGTGTTATGTTTCCTAAGACCTCCGAAGTCCAAAAAATGTCTTTCTGGTGGTTCACCATGCCTTTCCTTCTTCCTTTTCCATGTATTTCTATTATGAGCTGAACAATGACACAATATGGTGGCCCACTCTCTCTGGTTCCTAAGTTAGTTCCAGGTTTGGCCACGAGTGGCGCTAAAAACGAGGAAGTCACATGACGGAAAGTAGCAAAATCTAGCGACAACGCAAGGAAACGGAGCGATGTACTCTCATAATAATGGACTTCGGACGTCTTAGGAAACATAATAATAATCGTCGGTTGCTTAGTGGTTAAGGAGTCAGCCTTACGATCGAGAGGTCCGGGGTTCGAATCCTGACCATTACACTACCAACGTGAACCCACTCCTAGCACAAGTTGGTTGGAGGGAATATTAGTAATTTCGGATGCTAACATTATTTAAAAAAAAAATACAATTTTATTAAGTATTTTTAACAGGTAAAATTTTTATATTATTGTACAAAACCGAATCGAAAATCTTTTGCCAGAGATTTCAAGGGAAAGATACTTAAAAATATACAATGATTTGATGGAGTGGCGAATAAACAAAGAAATTAATAAACTAATATTTTTACTTCCCATAAATTCGAAATAAAAAGTACAGTGTTTAATTTGGGTGACATTGCCCATTTCACCGTCGAACTATTGGGGTGACTTTCCACAGTTTCCCTTCTATAGTGTTTCCCAAACATCAATCTAGTTAAAAAAAGTGTCCGTCAAAATGTATTAAATTAGGGTGGCGTCACATTACCATCAAATCAAATCAATAATCGTACTATTTACAGTTTACGAAATAAAATTATTATAAATGCACGTTTTCTTTAAGGTTTAAGGTACGCCGCCACGATAAGGTGCTTTTCATCATACGCGAAGCAATGAGTCTGGCAGTAGCTAGAGCCCAAAAAGGATTGACTACTAACAGACGACATATCAACTTTGTGTCTGAAGGTTCATCCATAAAATCCAGGAACAAACCTTATTCAATCTTAGATACTGCCCCAGATTGGACTCTCCTAATCGACACGTATGAAAAGCACTATAAAATTCCGGAGGATGTTGGGGTTACGTCATCTAGACCGGACATATTTCTATACTCGAAAACGACAAAATATGTGGTCCTTGTGGAACTTACTGTACCGTGGGAAACAAATATACCGAAGGACCACACACTTAAGAAAAATAAATACTATGATCTCACAAACGAATTAATCAAAAACGGTTACGTGGTTAATTTGTATGCAGTAGAAGTGGGAGCTAGAGGTATACCAGCTAAATCTCTCTATAACCTACTTAAAGATCTAGGCCTATCGAGAGCTACAATAAGCTCATTACTAGGACGAATGTCTAAAGCGGCACTAGTAGGTTCGTATCAAATTTGGTTAGGCAGGGAGGGGAACTTGGGTAGTGAAGGTGAGTGTTGATGTACATCAACAAAAGGGGCCCCTTCTAAACCTACACTTGGGTCGCAAGTCCCAGGCACTGTTCCGAGTTCCCAACTCAGCAACGCGATGGACCCGGCACCCGCACGGAGAATCCATGGATTGCTAAGAATATCGTCTCACTACAATATTTTGTACAACGTAAGTTGATGAAATTCTCAATAATTAACTAATTCAGTCGACAATGATAACAACAACGACAATGTCGACAATGAGAACAATTGCTACATTGATACCATACCCTGTGCCTCCACCAGCGCCATTGTGGAAGGTTTTTGAACTGTTATTTAGCGCATACAGCTGGACACTTTTTCAACTTTTCTCCTATATGAGATTTTCCTCCTTCTACTCTAGTCTTCATGGATAGCACGACACGCAAGTCACCCCTCCCTTTTTCTGAGGCCATAGATTACCTACGTAAATACTTGGCCGTGATTCCTATACCCGAGGGATTTCTGCACAAAAAAAAAGAAATAGCGACCAACATTTACTTAATAAATTCTTCATAACTGGAAAACGTTGTCGTTTAGTGCACATTCATTTAAATCGTGGGCGGCTTTACAATGGTTAGATACAATTTACAATGGCTTTTTCGGCCATGTATTGTAACGTGTAATTCAATCATGTGTGTTATGTATTATGTAACATTTGATAACATTACCTACCTATTCAATCATTGCCGTGTTGCGTTACATATACAGTTGTACTAGAGGAGTTAGGGTAGTTAAATTTTGCTGTATTTCCTTCAGTAACGAACAATGCCACTTGTCGTACAAAGATAGTCATAGCAAACTTGACTAATTGTTTAATAACGATTCACAATTTCCGCATTATCCACTTGTACATACCTACCCGGGTGTTGCTGTTTACACTTATAAGCTAAACAATTCTTGACATGTGACTCAAATCCCGATAAGTAACATGTACTTAATCAAACTAACTATTTTTCAATATATTATATGAAACTACTCAGGGCCGTCTTAACCGGGGGTTCAAGGGCGCGGCCGCACCCGGGCGCGTAGCCCGAGGGGGCGCAGGCCGAGCTCTAAACATTTCGATATTTACTAATTTAACCTTCAACTCATAAGTACAATATTAACGCCATGCCCCCGTTACGTACACTTACGTGAATTAAACCCCTACATGCATAAAAATATAGGCATCAACCAATATTAAAATTTGCCATTGTACCTATTATTGTCACCTTTGCCTTTCGGCACGTGTCATACCGCTCAACTATGCAAGGTAAAATAGCTCTTATTTTGATACACACATAATTAAATTAATTTAACACGCACACGGCAATATCTCCATTCCAAAGAGGCCCTTTGACCTAGCCGCCTGGCGCCCGTACTTTAAGCGAAATGGCCTCTATAATTAGGCAGTTAGGGTGTACATTGTAATGTAAGTTCGCGATGCGGCTCTGAGTGTCGGTTATTCTTGTTGTTGTAGTTGAATCTTATTGCATGAAAATTAAAGTTTGATTTTGTTTAATGCTGTGAAACGTTAGAGAAATATTAAATCCATTTCTTTTCCTTAATTTTTGAATTTAATTTTTTCATTATAGATATATTTATTGTAGATTATAGATCTTAGAGAAAAATAAATGAAACATCAAAAATTTATTGCGTTTTTTGAAGTGAAAACTTCTTTAGCGGCGTTGGATGGGTGTAAAATGTTAAGGAAGCGTCAGGATTAGTTGACCTTTGAACCGTAACCGGCGACTGACGTCATACAAGATTAGGTACAGACTATCTATTTGCAAGTTACGATAGATAGCGTCGTAGCTTAAACGGTAGGCACTTCGACTGTAAGTCCTTATAGTTTCAGATAGTATCGGGTTCAAACCACCTGGCCTTCAGGGATTTTTTGTGATTGTTTTTTCTTATTATAATTTATTACCTTTGGTGATTATTTTTTCTTTTTGTAATTTATTACTTTTTATGATTATTTTTTCTTTCTGTAATTTATCACTTTTTGTGATTATTTTTTCTTTTCATAATTTATTAATTTCTTCTGACAGAAAATTAGCAGAAAATAAGTGATAGGTTCTATGATTAGCGCTATATTATAGGTATATGATGGTATGTTAATTTTTATCTTTTCTATGTATATAACGAAGAAAGAAAAAAAGAATATGTTTTCACTTCTGCCGGCACTCCCAGAGTGCAACCCGTCTTTTTTTTGTTGATCGGGGGGGGGGGGGGGGCGCAGTCTGAGCTTCGCACCCTGGCGCTATATAGCCTTAAGACGGCCCTGAAACTACTTAATCTGGATGACACAAATAACAGAACTATGTAGAAATATACGTCGACTGTCGCCTGTCTCCAACTCCGCCTTTTCAAACACACTCTATCACATTTTAATCCAGCGTACAACCTTAGCTCTTAAGCTTTACATGAAGTCTCAAAATTTACCATCTGATTTAAAAAAATCAATCAATAAGTTCCCTAGTGTTCAGCAACTTAAAAAATAAAAGATAAAATATTTTTCAACGGAAAACAGTTGAGCAACAATTAACAAATAACAAGAAAAAACTTATACTTTTTGCAGTTAGACCAGTTGATGGACTCTTGAGGACTCCAACTGGGTAGATGGAGCCCTCAAAAGTCCGGCATACAAACATCTATCGCAGTCGTTACGGGTCGTAACGACTGCGATAGATGTTTGTATGGCCAGCGGGTCCAACTACCGACTACAGAGACTAATGCAAATACCCATATTCGTGCATACAAATATTTGCACTGAGCGGGGATCAACCCGCGCCTCCTGCGCAACGGTAGCGTTCACTACCGCTACGCGCGGAGGCTGTCAGTCCCAGTCGGACTACTCTATTGGTCGGCAATACCGTTATGTCCTACCTCCTATCAACAAAAACCTGTTCTAAAACAGCTCACGCACAATCGTGCTGAACAATGGCCACCTCTCAGCTTATTGCTGTCCGCTTTGTAGTGCAGGCGGAACAGCGCTGATTTTCAGAGACGGCCGCAACTTCTGAGGGCTACAGTACATACCTGTGTCTATTGAAAAAAAAAAAAACAGATTTTAACGGTCTTATTCAATGTGAAGACCTTGACTAATGTATTGTATTAAATGTGAATTTCATTATTTTAGAATACCAGCTTGACATGGAATACAGACAATCCAAATTTCACACCATGCTTCCAAAAGACTGTGCTTGTATGGGCTCCATGTGGCTACCTATGGCTGGCAGCGTTATTGGAAGTTTACCAGATGTTTGCCAGTAAAGAGGCCAACATTCCCTGGAACAAACTGAATGCGACCAAGATGGCTGTCACGCTACTGTTGATACTGCTGCAGATATTAAACATCAGTCAAGTAATCTACACAGCTTCTAAGGAGCCGAATATGGTTTTTGAGGCTGATTATTACGATCCAGTGGCAAAAATATTTACTTTCGTAAGTACATACATATATTAAAACTTAAGTCAACAACACTCCTTGAAAAAGCACACTTAATACATGGTTTGAAACACTTATGCAATTATAACTTTAGATAGGAACTTTCATTCATATTAAATGTTTCCCTCGGTCTTCAAATACCTATCAATTGTCATCATGTCATCAACGTCTATTACTTCCGCTACATTTGCAAGATTTGCAAGGTCAGACTCGAAAAAAGAGTCAAGCAATAAAAAACTCACGGTCATTCTTCTAATCGCCAGTGAAGTAAGCATCAATGATTTCTATGAAACCTAGCTAGCTATTTAGAATGAAAAAGGTCGGGAGCTTCGGGGGAGAGGCGGGTATGGAAAAGGGGACAAGACCACTGCGTTAATAATTTTTGACAGGACTATCATCATTGGAGCTTTTTAATCCACCGATAGCTACAAAAATTTGCACATTTCTGGGTACAACTCTGTGAGGGAACAAAATGTACAAATTCATTCCTTTTTTGGGCAAAGGATATTTGATATAATAATGTAATGTTTCTTTCAGGTGCTATCTGCGACTCTTACATTCTACAACAGAAAATATGGCCTGAGAACTTCAGGGGTTCTTTTTATATTCTGGTTACTCCTCATATTGACTGGGTTACCTCAGTTAAGATCTGAGATGGTCGACTTCAAGACTACAAATGACATGTACACTTTTGGAAGTTACATAGTGTATTATTTGCTCCTGATAATAATGTTTATAATTAATTTCTTCGCTGATCAGGCACCAATAGAAACACCCTACCAATATGAGAAGGTAGGACAATTTTTTTTTCAATTTTATTAACTAAACCCAGTATTTATAAATTGATTATAAAATTAATAAACCTCTAGATTCATCGCTGTTGCAGATAGATGATCAGCAGATAATGCAAACTGTCGATAACTGTTAATAACTAACCCTATTCATCAACAGAAAGAATCTCTGGAGGATGCATCAAGCTTCCCCAGCCGGCTCTCGTTTAGCTGGTTCGATCCAATAACTTTTACAGGATACCGAAGGAATTTAACAGAAAATGACTTGTGTTCTGTGAGCCCTAGTCTACTTTCAAAAGAAGCGGTTCCACAATTTGAAAAACATTGGAAACGTGCGTTGAAAAAACATAGATTGTAAGTTTATTAATTTGTATGTTGCCTATGTCATCATTCTAAACAGAAACGTTGTCGTTGACCTATATTGACCTAAACAAATCGAAATCTTGTCCCTAATGTCCCTCTGGCAATTATGATATTTTTAAATTTCTTGATTCAATATTGCCAATGGATGATAGAAAGACCCACATAGTCTAGCAGAATTTTTCCTGCGGCTCTGGGGATTTTAAACACCTTTCCTGGATCTACGGCATCACTTTCTGGTGGTGCTCAACCTTTGCTTTTACAATTCATTATCGGATCAAGGTTATTGAGGGGTCATAGCATCAGCACCTTTTGAGGTTGTTGACCGTGTATCTGAGTACCTACCAAGAAAAAGACGTTGACAGTCAGCTGAGTCAGCGTCAAAACGATCTTGACTACAAATTCTCAAAATTATCTTAATTCACTTTATTCCATCTAGTCCTACTAGCAGTTCCATATTCGAACTGTTTGGATTTTTTTATTCCAAATTGCTAAAATATTAAGAGCAAATCAAAACGTTTTACTGATTTAAATTGTATTATTGTCCGCACTTTAATCAGAACAATCAATCCACAGGAAGGGGGAAAACTAAGGTATAAATAAAATAAGATCAATTTGAGTACTTTATTCATAAAGATCGATCTAATGCTGATTTTGCTATAAACAACATCGCGTGTTCATTTCGCATGATGTAGATTGGACATTGTCTGTTCTTTACTCTTCTATCCGAAATGACTCAGCGCGACGTGCGGATAACAAAAAAGTGAAGCTATGTACGAAAATAAATACTTACTCATTATTATTATGTTAGCAATCTGAAAATGTCTGCTGTACATTTAACAGAACTGAATGATTTACGATTATGTGTAATTACTATAATAATAATATCATACAGAAGTGGGTACCTAATAAGAGCACGTGCACGTGCACATATCTGTATCTAGTTGCACGTTACGTTCTTACAGAGCACTTCACAAGCACCGTCGCAAAAAAAAGATAAGATATAGAAAATGTGGTCACAAAAATTATAATAGACAGTTGATAGTAGATACATAATTATAAGAAAGGTTATTTAAATTTCATCCAAAAATTTCATTTTTGGCCCCGAAATCAGTTTCAGCCAAATTTTCTAGGTGGCATATGACAGTTTTCGAGAAAATAAAGAAAATGAGTCTCTCAACGCTTACTACTATTACTACATAAAGGTATCTGGGTGTTAGAGAGACTACTTTATTTTCTCAATTCAGAAACCGGTGAAAGGGTTGTTAAATTAAATATTTTAATTTCAGAAAACCGATTGAACCAGACTGTTCAGAAACTTCTGCCCTAAAAGGCCGGAGTAAAAACAAGAAGAAGCTAGTCTCTATTCTTCCTGTCCTGTTCAAAGCATTCGGGGGACCGTTCATGGTTACTGTAGTTTTAAAGTTATGTTTCGATCTACTTATATTCGTGTCACCAGTTTTACTAAGGTAAGTACTTACTTAGGTTCACCCTGCCACCACTGTCTCCGCAAGATCTCAGCGCAGCTTACGCTTGAGGTTCGTCTAGCCTTGTTTCATCTGATGGACTCAATCCCTTAGTAGGTTTAGTTGTCGACAAACTTCTTGAACAAAGGTCAGAAAGTTCGCGCATGTGCACTATTTGGACCAATTAAAGCACCAACAAAAGAACTTGCCTCCTGGAGATACAGGCTTGCCTAGTTCAAATGGTAAAACATAAAATTATTGTACGGATTCTTGTACCTATACCTAAATTTTTGTACCTTGTATCTGTATTTTTTGTGAATACCTAAATAATTATTTAATAATTTTAATAATAAAAAAAGACGTGTGGCACTCGCGGACTGCCGCGGTAAAGCTATTGCATAGCATTTTGTATCAACTTATGCAATTATGATAATATGCCCTTTGACGTGCATTAGATTTTTTTTCTTTTTAGCTCTTTACGCTTTTCTTCTCTATAAAACGAAAATATCTAGGTATAAATAATAGGTATAAATAATTAGGTATAAATAATAGGTATAAATAATTAGGTATAAATAGTGTAATGACACACCAAAACAAAATTATCCATTAAAAAAAATAACGATATTAAGAAGTGATTATCGACAAATTTTACAAGTACAGCTATTCACTGTTGTACATAAATACCTATACACATATATACTTTCTCATAAACAGCTGCTTATGTATTCGTCCGATTTCGGAGCAGCTCGTCTCGATTCGTGCGAGCTTCGTAGAGTCTTACAATACGGCTAGTTGCACGCACATGAACACCGTGTCGAAGACTGCCGAAAAGAAACGAGCGTGAGGTTTTTTCGTTACGGAATTTCTGGATTCGGTCCCCGCGCTCAAGGCCCTCGATAGAAGCTATGCAATACGAGTAGCTTAATAAAAACCAATAATGATGCGAATCCATCCACCCGTGATTGTTTAACGTAACTTATGATTGGTGGAGACCTAAAAAGCCGTACTGCGGAGCTAGAGCACATTGTCTGGATATTGCCGGGCACTATACTGGTTGCTCTGTGCTTGATCATTCTCCATTTCTCCATTCCATGAGTGATGGTCCGGAGAGAACATTATCTCACATAAGGAGGGAATAACGGTTAAGCCCAAGTTTTTATTCTAATAAAATAATTAATATTTTAGACAATATTATAATCATTAATTATAATCTTCATACGAGTCAAATGTACATTCGTCCACATTTAGTCTTAAGAAGTCACTGTTTGTAAACTGACGTCGTTGGAAAATGCCGCAGTGGAGTTTATTGTGCCGTTTCTTCTTCACTAGCGCCTAGGAAGCGGCGGTAAACATAGTTTTAAGCAGAATTTGAGCAGAAGTTACAATATTCGTATACTATTTTGAATTTGAACTTGTACCGATTTGACTCTGGGGTTGAGTTCGTCAGGGCCTCACCATATCGCAATTTTTTAAGGCAGATCAAAATATAAGTTCTGAATACAAATCTATTGTAGGACGTTTCATTCTAATAAAGTTAGATATTTGGATATTTAGATATTTGGCAAAGAAATATCTTACAGAGATAGACGTTTAACACGTTCATGCGAACAACGTATATAAACTTAGGTACATCAAAAATTGATGACGTTACAATGGCACAACGTACATATAACCACGGCCATAAAAAAGTTCGTTTAATGTGCCACATCACATCAAGCTGTCAAAACTCTAGTAATACACCGTATCGAATTATTTCCATTTTCGGTGGTATTCCGTTTTAATTCTAAGGATGTACAAACTTTATGAGCACACAACGTGTTAATTAGTACGTTTACATAGGTACTTTTTTCAAATAAATTAAAAATCGCAAGTCTTGGTAATTCAGTAACAAATGAGGGTGCCCACCTTGTTCACTATCATTATAAACAGCATGTCTGAATAAATTTAGATAATCCAATGAAAGAATTTAACAAACAAGTCAAGACTGAGTTTTGAAATGAAATAACATTATGGATTTAAGTATATTATTGATATTGTAAAGAAGTGTTTTAAACAAACCTTTGACAGTGTCACAGTATTTTAAAAATTTCACAGTATTAATGCTTGACACAGAGCGAAGCGAATCATCGAATAGAATAACTAATTGAGGTATAGGATTGACGTATGTTTATGACTGTCATTAATTGAACGTCATAATATGTTAATCCTATTGATTGTTCAATTTAATTCTCTAATGATGTGCCACTTGTCTAGGGTGTCAGGGACAACGCTGTGTTGATTGACCGTTTCTATTCTTAGAGTCTGGTCTTCCCCATAATGTTGAATGATTCGACTGCAATATTGATACATGAACAGTATCTACCGGGCCTTATATACTGCCCTGTGAGACGTCGGCGTTCATATAACGAAGTGACGTTTACGTGCAAAAAATTTTTCGTTTTCTTAGAGAGCACCTTATATGCGCAATAAATGTACGCGTTAATTTTTCAGATTACTTGTAGGTTTCGTAGAGGGCAATGAACCAGTATGGAGAGGCTATCTATATGCTGTGGGTATGTTAGCATGTGCTTCTCTACAGCTAGTGTTCTCAGGCCAGTACTATTTGAAGACATCAAAAATTAGTGTAAAAATCAACTGCGCTTTGAGTAGCATGCTGTATAAGAAAGCCCTAAGTTTGACAAACGAAGCTAGGAAGACCTCCACAGTTGGGGAAATCATGAACTTAATGTCCACAGATTTAAGCAGGTATTTATATGACAATACATAAGCATGCTCTTCAACTCCGCATGGACCAAACTTTCAATATTACTTATAAGTTATAAAGATTATAATATTATTCACAGTGATTTTAAACTTTGAAAGTTGTGCAAAAATTATAAGATTATTATATCTGTTATCTTTTTTTTATTTTAAAGATCATACATTATATTATAGGTACAGAACTTAAAATATAAATAATACTATCTGTTTTCTTATTTTAGGTTCAGTGATTTAACACTTATAAATTTATCATGGTCTGCACCTCTGCAAATCGCATTGGCGATGTACTTCTTGTGGGGTGTGTTGGGGCCATCAGTGCTGGCTGGTATCACAGTAATTATTTTACTTATGCCGATCAATGCATGCTTTGCTGGTATACAGAAAAAGTACCAGACAAAGTTGATGCATTGCAAAGATGAAAGGCTGAAACTTATGAGCGAAGTACTTAATGGCATGAAAGTAAGATAAAATATCATACATGGATTGCCCTTTTTTTGTCTTGACAAACTCATAAATAAATCCTTATTTCCTACTAGGTTCTTAAAATATACGCATGGGAACCAAGCTTTCAGGAATATATTTTAAGAATAAGAAATAAGGAGCTAAAAATAATGAAAACGATGGTTTATTACGGGTCCATTTCTGCATTTGTTTGGTTCTCTACACCATTTGTGGTCAGTATCCAATAGTATCTCCCTAAATTTTTGTTAACTATTCCAATTGTTTCAAAATATTTAAACTTTTCATCCATTTTCAGGTGTCCCTTATGTCATTTGGGTGTTTCGTGTTACTACACGATACAGAAGTCCTCGATTCCAAAAGGGCATTCGTAGCTCTAGCACTTTTTAATGCTCTTCGTTACCCCATGACCTTGTTGCCCAACGTCATATCCAACGCGATACAGGTTAGTTTGATCGTTCGTTAACATAGTTATAATTCTTCCTGAGTTGACATTAAAATCCTATTGTATTTTAACAGACATATGTGAGCATCAAGAGGTTGAATAAATTCATGAACTCTGAGGAATTAGACACGCATATGATAGAAAACAATGCTAACGAACGTGAGTTGAGTTACATTAACTGTCCCCAACAATATTTTTGTTTTACTAACCATGGTGAGGAGTTTTAACAATTTATTGAGGTCGCACGTAGCTAACAAAATGTAGGAACTAACCTCTATCAGGCTTTGAATCAAACTTGATTTATCATTTGGATCTCTAGAATAAATCATTATTTTTAAATAACAAGAAAAAACTTATTTATAATATGCAATTTTAAACGATGCTCATTTGCTTCGGGTTTGCAAGGACCAAGCTGCCAATATTTATAACTCCAGAGAGGGGATCTCATCACAATACGAGAACTTCTTTCTGTAGAAGGTTTTTTTGAAACAGTAGTTAGCCCAGCAACATTTTGCCAAATTGCTTTGATCAACATTTTTAAATACACTTACCTAATTTACGTATCCTTGCCTTGATTCTTGACTGTAAGACCGCCTACATATGTATGTATTACTCTAATATTCAAGTTACTTTTGCAGCTTATCAAGTTATCGTGGAAAACGGCTACTTCTCTTGGGGTGGTGAGGATTCGGAGCCGGTACTTAGAAATCTAAACATCCATATCCCGCGTGGCTCACTTGTGGCAATCGTCGGTGCCGTTGGCTCTGGCAAGAGCTCGCTGATTGCAGCACTGCTAGGTGCACTGAGAAAAATTTCCTCTGCCGCGCTACGTAAAATAAGGACAAAAATCGACCACAATGACGTGTGTAACCCGCTCCATTACGCGTACGTAGTCGGTCATACGTAGTCGGCATACTGACGCTCAACATGCAGCGGGTTACGTAATTTCATCGTGGTCGATTTTTCTACGTACGTACGTAGCCCGACGTCCGGCTACGTATACGTAGTGCGCAAGTCGCACTGAATACTCCTTAAACTACGACTGTAACACCCGTATGCTATTGTTGCGGGCACAGTAGAACACGGTGAACCATACGTATGTACCATGGCGGCTTACGTACGATACTGTAGCAGGGACAGTAAATAATGGTGAGCCATACGTGTGTACCGCGGCGGAATACTTACGATACTGTAGCGGGCACAGTAAATAATGGTGAGCCATACGTGTGCACCGTGGCAGCATACTTACGATACTGTAGCGGGCACAGTAAATAATGGTGAGCCATACGTGTGCACCGCGGCGGAATACTTACGATACTGTAGCGGGCACAGTAAATAATGGTGAGCCATACGTGTGCACTGTGGCAGCATACTTACGATACTGTAGCGGGCACAGTAAATAATGGTGAGCCATACGTGTGCACCGCGGCGGAATACTTACGATACTGTAGCGGGCACAGTAAATAATGGTGAGCCATACGTGTGCACCGTGGCAGCATACTTACGATACTGTAGCGGGCACGGTAAATAATGGTGAGCCATACGTGTGCACCGTGGCAGCATACTTACGATACTGTAGCGGGCACAGTAAATAATGGTGAGCCATACGTGTGCACCGCGGCGGAATACTTACGATACTGTAGCGGGCACAGTAAATAATGGTGAGCCATACGTGTGCACCGTGGCAGCATACTTACGATACTGTAGCGGGCACAGTAAATAATGGTGAGCCATACGTGTGCACCGCGGCGGAATACTTACGATACTGTAGCGGGCACAGTAAATAATGGTGAGCCATACGTGTGCACCGTGGCAGCATACTTACGATACTGTAGCGGGCACGGTAAATAATGGTGAGCCATACGTGTGCACCGTGGCAGCATACTTACGATACTGTAGCGGGCACAGTAAATAATGGTGAGCCATACGTGTGCACCGCGGCGGAATACTTACGATACTGTAGCGGGCACAGTAAATAATGGTGAGCCATACGTGTGCACCGTGGCAGCATACTTACGATACTGTAGCGGGCACGGTAAATAATGGTGAGCCATACGTGTGCACCGTGGCAGCATACTTACGATACTGTAGCGGGCACAGTAAATAATGGTGAGCCATACGTGTGCACCGCGGCGGAATACTTACGATACTGTAGCGGGCACAGTAAATAATGGTGAGCCATACGTGTGCACCGTGGCAGCATACTTACGATACTGTAGCGGGCACAGTAAATAATGGTGAGCCATACGTGTGCACCGCGTCGGCATAATTACGATACTGTAGCGGGCACGGTAAATAATGGTGAGCCATACGTGTGCACTGCGGCGGAATACTTACGATACTGTAGCGGGCACAGTAAATAATGGTGCGCCATACGTGTGCACCGTGGCGGCATACTTACGATACTGTAGCGGGTACAGTAAATAATGGTGAGCCATACGTGTGCACCGCGGCGGCATACTTACTATACTGTAGCGGGCACAGTAAATGATGGTGAGCCATACGTGTGCACCGCGGCGGAATACTTACGATACTGTAGCGGGCACAGTAAATAATGGTGAGCCATACGTGTGCACTATGGCGGCATACGTAGGATACTGTGACAGGCACAGTAAAGCATGATGTGTCAGACGTATTAACTGTCGTAGTAGAGGTAAGGTACCGTTGCCGGTACAGTAAGGCATGATGAACCGTGCGTATTTAAGACGGCAGCGTATGTACGATACTGGTGCGGGAACAGTAAAGCACGGTGAACCATACTTATGTACCACGCCAGCGTACGTACTATACTGCTGCGGGTATAGTAAGGCATGGTGCACTATACGTGTAACGTATGGCACACCATGCCTTACGATACTCGCACCTGTATTTTCCTTATGCCATGGTACATACAAAGGTGTTCAGATAATTAATATGAATATTAACCAGTCAATAAAATTTTGTAGACACGATCGAGAAACTAATATCTATATAGGTCTGTAGTTTGTTACATTTTTAAATGTTGCATTGCAGGGAGTTTTGAATGAAAATAATAAAACCCCCTGCAATATTTAAACTATACATTTTTATGAAAATGTAATAAACCACTTACCTAGGTATTAGTTTCTAGACTATGTCTACAAAATTAAATTGAGTTTGATTGGTTTGTATTCGAAATAATTATCTGAACACCTTTGTATGTACGGCCAGCGTCATTAATATATATACAAGAGCTCAAAAATATCTACACACCTGTCACTGACAAAAAGATTGGTGTTTACATATTTTGACTCGATGGCTGTATATATATTAATGACACTGACTGTACCATGCCAGCAGAAGGAAAATACAGGTGCGGGTATCGTAAGGCATGGTGTGCAATACGTAACACGTTTAGTGCACCATGCCTTATACCTGCAGCAGTATTGCATGTACTCGGGCGTGTGTCTATTTAGACATACTTGATTTTTAGATTCCCGTTTTTCCTTTTTTGAGGTACGGAACCCTAAAAATCAAGTATGTCTAATAGCTATCCACCTATGTACGTATGGTGAATGATATGGTGCCTTATTGTCGCGCACTAGTATCATACCTCTTATTTTTCTTTTTAGCATATATATTTGTCCACTACTGGACATATGCCTCTCCCATGGTTTTTCTATGTCGTCCTCGATGTGGCGTATCTGGTCGAGGTCAATCCTGCCATCTTAGGAATGGTGGTCTGCCCCCGCTTCCACTTCCCGTTCATACCTCAACTATAACAGTTAATACGTTTTATACACATTATGCTTTATAGTATAAGTAGTACAACCTGCACTGGTAACATATATCTACTTATAAATAATGTTGCGGGTACGGTAAAGAATGATGTATCATTATAAAGGTGACCAGATGTTTTCAAACGCGTGTGGTATTTTTCAGATTTAATTTATTTTACTGGCAATAGTTACGTCATTGCTATTATGACAGTTCTATGTCAACAGAGTACAAATATGTCATTATTAGAGTCGAAATAATTGTGATAAATATTCAACAAAATGCTGCAGAAATTTCACGAACATAAAGAATTTAAATTGTACAAAATCGGAATGATTACAGTTTATAATGACATATCGAGGCTGTTGAATTTGATGTTGACATGACATGGTATTGGTTGTCATATGAATCGCAAAAGTCGCGTGCTCATTGCAAGGTTTTTTTTAAAACTCTGGTCAAGCTTTATCTACTGTTGTTGAACTTGTTGCGATATTAGTGCGGCTATATTATTATCATTAAGCAAAACAATTTTATAGCAAACTGAACAGCTGCACCAATATAGCACCAAAGTCCGGACCTGTAAGTGAGAAGCATACAAAATTGGTAATTTAGATAAAATAATACTTCACGATACATATACATTCAGTGAAAACAGCAATGATACAACATTTTTTAAACTTTTACAAGGTTAATAACAGAAGAAATTCTGAAGAAGTTCTGTTCTCAAACCCCGTACAAGTTTTATAGGCTTACGTGGTTAAAAGTATATAAACATAAAAGCTTCATATTATTTATTTTCAATCGTAAAATTGAGACATACAAAAAAACACAACAAGCTTAATTAATCAGACTATTCTGGAATTACATGGCCGTCAACTTGGCGTACCTGCCCGTGAAACATATCCAGGATTTGTCCCCAGTGGGAACAAGTGATATCTTTTTCCATTTGTCCCCACAGAAAACAAAAAGGTGGGGACAAATGGGGCTACGCCCAACGTCGGGCTATTTACATTTGTACGGACCTTACATGGTTAAAAGTATATAGACATAAAAGCTTCATATTATTTATTTTCAATCGTAAAATTGAGCATAACATAACATAACATAACATGCCCGTGAAACATATCCAAGTTTTGTCCCCAGTGGGAACAAGTGATATCTTTTTCCATTTGTCCCCACAGAAAACAAAAAGGTGGGGACAAATGGGGCTACGCCCAACGTCGGGCTATTTACATTTGTACGGACCTTACGTGGTTAAAAGTATATAGACATAAAAGCTTCATATTATTTATTTTCAATCGTAAAATTGAGACACAAAAAACACAACAACCTTAATTAATCAGACTATTCTGGAATTACATGGCCGTCACCTTGGCGTACCTGCCCGTGAAACATATCCAGGATTTGTCTGTTGATTTTCTATGAAAAGTTAATAAAGTATTCCAATAGCAAATTATTCGCGGCATTCATTCGACGAATAAATTTTTATTTTCTAGGAAAAGTTAAAAAAGTATTCCAATAGCAAATTATTCGTAGCATTCATTCCACGAATAAATTATTCGCGAATAAACAATCCGCGAATGAATCATCCGCGAATAAAAATAGCGCAAATTATTCTTTATTCGAATAGGTAATATTTCTAGAATACAATTGTGCGTAAATCTCAGGTATTTGTTGCACGAGCCGGAGGCGGGTAAGTAAGAGCAACCTAGGATTCCCGACCAAAGAATCACTAGTAAGGGTACCTTGGCATCACTGGAGTCCGCGTGGTCGTCGCTGAAAACCAATGCGTCTAGACCTACGGTAAACTTAACTTAAAGCTCGTTCGCATACGAACGCTAACATACGCATAAACCTAACTAGTTGCGGAACCTATGTCGCAAGATCCGACTTTAAACTGATAAAACCGGTATTCTACAAAAAAAAAAAAAAATACAAAATGTGGGGATCGCTCCGTTTTGGTAGCGATCCGAGAGCCACCTTTTGGCAGTAGGGGCGGTGCTCCCCTACCCCAGGGCCTAGGTGAAGATTAAACATCAGTGCCGAGTTTCCATATTTGACTGATTTTAAAAGCTTAAATGACACAATACGATGAAAGAATACAAACAACAAATGAAACTCAGTACTGATGTTTAACCTAAAGTTAAGTTAAAGAAACAAATTGGTGGTGGGCCCGCATTCACGCTTTTGCAAAATGGTAAGGTATGGGGTAAGTAAGATGTGTAAACTGTCTCACCTGCGGGCAACAGATCCGCACAGGTGGGTGTGTTTCTGAATTTCTGCACGTGTTTTATGCATGTAAGTGTGTGATGAGAGAAAAATAAACGAAGAAGGTCAGGCTAACTACGAGGAAACGACGGACGGAAGCGAAAAGTTATTCTAAAGTCCATCGAACAGTCACATAAAGTATCACATAAAAATTCAAATTATTCGCGGCATTCATTCGACAAATAAAATTTTATTTTCTAAGAAAAGTTAATAAAGTATTCCAATAGCAAATTATTCGTAGCATTCTTTCCACGAATAAATTATTCGCGAATAAACAATCCGCGAATGAATCATCCGCGAATAAAAATAGCGCAAATTATTCTTTATTCGAATAGGTAATATTTCTAGATAAATAATTATTCGAATAATGCCCATCTCTGGACATCTAGTTACAAAAAAAACCACACAAATCAATCAATTAATCATACTATTCTAGAATTACATGTTCGTCAACTTGGCGTACCCGTGAAACATAATAAAAGCTTCAATTTACTGACGGAGGGTTCCCGAAGAAAATTGAGCCAGCTGCTAATGCACCAGAAACTAGAAAACAATTGTGCGAAAATCTCAGGTATTTGTTGCACGAGCCGGAGGCGGGTAAGTAAGAGCAACCTAGGATTCCCGACCAAAGAATCACTAGTAAGGGTACCTTGGCATCACTGGAGTCCGCGTGGTCGTCGCTGAAAACCAATGCGTCTAGACCTACGGTAAACTTAACTTAAAGCTCGTTCGCATACGAACGCTAACATACGCATAAACCTAACTAGTTGCGGAACCTATGTCGCAAGATCTGACTTTAAACTGATAAAACCGGTATTCTACAAAAAAAAAAAAAAAAATACAAAATGTGGGGATCGCTCCGTTTTGGTAGCGATCCGAGAGCCACCTTTTGGCAGTAGGGGCGGTGCTCCCCTACCCCAGGGCCTAGGTGAAGATTAAACATCAGTGCCGAGTTTCCATATTTGACTGATTTTAAAAGCTTAAATGACACAATACGATGAAAGAATACAAACAACAAATGAAACTCAGTACTGATGTTTAACCTAAAGTTAAGTTAAAGAAACAAATTGGTGGTGGGCCCGCATTCACGCTTTTGCAAAATGGTAAGGTATGGAGTAAGTAAGATGTGTAAACTGTATCACCTGCGGGCAACAGATCCGCACAGGTGGGTGTGTTTCTGAATTTCTGCACGTGTTTCATGCATGTAAGTGTGTGATGAGAGAAAAATAAACGAAGAAGGTCGGGCTAACTACGAGGAAACGACGGACGAAAGCGAAAAGTTATTCTAAAGTCCATCGAACAGTCACATAAAGTTTTAAATTTGACATTATGGTAATTGTGGCCGGTACAGGCGAAACAAGGGTATTATAATTATTTAATAGGTAATCGTTGGTTCTCTGCACTTCATACGCATAGTAATGCTGATTAAAATCTACACACTCTAATGAAACACACTCAAATGTTACGTCATTATTGTCCAGTAAATAAATATTTTTTATTTCACCAAACTTTGGTAAGCCTGAAGATTCTGAAATATCCAGAATGACAATTGACGACAGCCCAAATCGGACACCATGTAGTTTCACCCATGATATCGAGTACCAACAATTATTATCGATTATACCTCGAGACTGCAAGTTTAGCTTTACATTTTCAATTTGCGCCTCTGTCATATTTGCCTTTTTACCATAAGAGATCGTCTTTAAAGTTTCATTTTTAATAAAAGTATCGTTTAAAATTAATTGATGTTTAATAGCTATTGTTTTACAAACATTTACTCTGTTGTGCGATGCTCTGGCCACAAATTTAGAAATACGATGCTTGGCTTCAAACCTCATCGTCCAGATTTGGGTAAGTGGGCCAAATTTTTTTAACATTTCTGGATAATGTGTGAGAAAATGAAACTTTGGCTTTAAGTCTGTTTCAGCTAATTGACGATAGAGCTCGTTTAATTCAGCTACTGAAAATTTTACTTGATCGATAGTATTTTCATGGACTCTATGACTCAAAAGTTTATCCAACAATTGTCTTAATTTGATGTATAGGAACCAAACTTCGTTTTCATCTGGGACATTATATCCGACAATTAGCCCAAAATATCGAACAAGAGTAAGCATTTCAGAAGCCGAACATTTCAACTTTAATGTTGAGCCTTCTTTTGCTACAGAATTGCATGGTGCCGATGTTGAATCAGGTCCATAATCAAAATACCGTATTCTTGATTTCAAATTGTCAAAAGAAATTAGCATCTGTGTGCTCACTAGATTCTGTATTACAAATGACATCACATATCGACAAGCACCCTCGAGATAGTCATGTAAAACATCTACGGCGACGTTTTGAAATAAGTCAAACCCATCTAAAGCAAGCCACGAGCATTTTTCTTTAAGACCAGTCATATAAATGTCATTTAAATGTAAATCATTTTCATAATTGACATTGTTTCTCAACAACGTGTCATCTTCATAAAGCAGTGTTTTAATTTGTTCTTTATTAGCAGTACAAATTCTACATGGCCGATTTGCAGAAAAACTTTCAACAAAACCTAACATAGCATTCAATCCTAAATTATCTCCCGTCACAGCTGCAACATAAAACTTAATTTTGCCGTTATACACATCAGTTTCAACATGAATACCATTGATCTTTAAATCATTAAGAACATCAAAAACTTTTTGAAAAATTATGTTGTTTCCAAAGCTTGTTCTATCTGATGAGTGAAAAAGAGCCAATAATAAAATATTTTGCAAAAGCGACACGTAGTGAGGTGGAAGACATGGTAATGAGACATAAATAGCTCCAAGTTTATGAATCCCAGCGTGGCTTCCTAAGGGATTGCCTATTTCAAAATCGTCGAAGTAGATTATTAACGGTAAAATCATTGCATCATGCTCTACAGAATTTTCAGTCATTTTTTTCCATACTGAACCCTGAACAATATTCTCAATACCGAAAGAGTCATTTTGTACAATGTCCAAATATTCAAGAGTATCCTTCATGAAACTTTTTGATGAAAAAATTAGTTTTAAATTTTCTTTTAACGGAATCACCTGCATTGTACAATTTACCTGTACTAATAACGAACCAGCTGTTGTTTTTTTAACCTCGTTACGTTGACCCACAACCACTTCAAGGGGCTCAGAATAAGTTCCTATATCATTAAAATATTTTAAACGTTTGTGTTCAGAATCTAAATTCTCAAAAGCATCGCTGAACGCGCTAAATATTTTTTGAACAGCATTTTTAACATGAAAATTATTTTGGTCTGGTGGTACCATATCATTAAACTGTCGCTCTATAATGCATTGTGATTTAGAATGAAATAATCGAAGATTTTCTACAAGAACCTGTACGGCTTTACGCGGGATTATTGGGTTAGCATATAGAGTGGAGACGAGACTTGCAGCATGGTGACTAAGAGAGTTTTCGTCTCTTTGAGTTGGTGGAGATTCCATTGCATTTGCTGTTTCGTAAGTTTCTTTGCTTGACGTTGAAGGTAAATTTGAGATATTGGGTTCATCAATCGCATTGTTACTATTTGGATGAGGCAAGACTGACAATGATGACTGGTGGTCTCTAACTAAGTGCTTTTTGAAAGATGCAGAGGAAATATAATGACGATAACACCCTTGTTCCCCACACCGAAATCCGGAGAATCCTACCGTTAATTTACAGAAAGTTCGCACATGAGTTATAAGTAAATTCGGAGACGCACTGGCTTTTTTACAATAGTAACACGTAAACATTTTTAAAGTATTAACTCTAGATCAGTTAAAAGAGTATTCACAGACTGCGTGGGCCTGTCAAATTTAGTTTTAATATCGTAGAAACCCAATTGAATAAAAAGCCAAATGTCTCCAGCTTCCTCCGGGTAACAAGCTCCTGTCGACTGAAATATTTTAAATGCAGTCTACCGCTGTTACTAACTTGTTAAAACTATACAATGTGTCGTTTATAACTACATAAGCTACTTTTACCTCAATAACGGTAGGGCCAACAAAAATAACGAAGGGTTGAACTGTGCGGCCTAGCCTCTGCAGGTTCTCCTTTTTTTGAATGATCTTGTTGGTTACGTCGGCTTCAGAAGCAGCTTGCGATATATAGCCGTCACATACCTCTGCTCTGGATGGCTTCCACGCTTGCTTTCCTTTTATTTTCCGTGCAGGTGAAATGTTGATGACATAAGCCAGCAGCATCAAAGCAACATTGCTTGATGTCTCTGGTTCAGCTTCTGTATTCGAAGAAAAAAGGTTTCGGTTAATTTTTGAGACTTCATTTTAACATCATTCTCATTTTTCTTCATTTTTTTTAATAAGAACTAATATTTGAAAAAAAAACTTACCGTCAATCAGTGCAATTATATTTGCTATTTTTGTTCTCGTGTCTTGGTCTCTAATTTTTCGCAATTTTAATGAAGGATATTTTATAATATCTTCATTTTTGAGGGTGATAGAAGAAAATAATTTGTTTTCCTTTCCCGGATACAGATGATTGAAATCGTTCATTAACTGAAAAAAAGAATACAATAAATGTACGTTCCACTGGTGAGAAAGGGTGGCAGGACCTTGTGCAAGGTCCGCCCGGATCGCTACCACTTAGCTTATTGGGATGTTAAGAATAGAATATACAGGTTTCTCAGTATATTGTCCGCCATATTGGATTTAGAGTGACGTCACTTTATTTTTCTAGTTATTCTCAGCAAGCCCTTTCATTTGATACCCATATTGTAGGAGTGTGAGTGTGAAAACATTATTCTAAGATGCTTTATTAAAGAATCCAACAAACTTTCCATCCGGAACTATTTATATAGATTTAAATAAAGCATGAATTGTTTTAATTATTTATCTTGAATATTATAGAGCATGTAAATGAACCAAAATAAAGAAAAAAACATTTATTAATATTTTTCTGACTTTTCAGAAGCTAGTTATCATTTTTTTGATGTCTGAAATTTTGTTGGATTTTGTCGTTAGGTAAAAAAAATCTACTATTATAAATTATTTCCAAATTTTAAATTTTTTTCATACAACTTGTCAGTTCATTGCCTGGACTAATTATACAAAATTTCAACTTGATTGAACTTCCCGGAGAAGTTGGTCAAATTTAACCTGCAAGATTCCACCCGAACAAACATAGTTCTTATTCTGCTAGTGGCTTCCGGGCTGTGAGAGCCCTTATGTCACTGCGACCATTGCTGATCTATTGTGATCAACTAACATAGTTACATACATTGCAAGTTAAATAAAAGCTTATAAAAATAAACAAAATTCTGTCATTTATATGTCATATATACAAAAACCAACAAAGGATTGTGTAAAAAAAATAAGGCTGCAGTATATATATGCTTACCAAGGTATAGCCTTGTGATTGTTTCAAAGCTGGGAAATCCTTGAAGTAATCCACTATTTCACCTTTTCCACATTGGATGCGGTTTAGGCGGTGATCTGCAGTTTCTGCCCACTTTTCTTCAACAGATTTCCATGGATCAACATTGTTTTTCAGCCACAGTAATGTTTCTTCATAGACAATACCTGTAATTATTTATATGTGTAAAATAAATTATAATTCTGTCTAAAAATAATCACCTGTGCAATCCACTTAGAATAGAAAATGTTTAACACTCTATCTTGTCACTAGTTGTTTGTCATAAATGTCATTATGATTAATCATTTGATTTATCAAGGTGAAGTGGCCAGTTAAGTTATAGTAAAAGACATTCTAGATTCTATTAAAAGGGCTCATTTAATTATATATATATTTTTTTTTGATTAGTAATTATTTGCTTACCACTTTCGACAGATTCCAGGCAGTGAATGTCCTCATCTGTGATAGTTGGTGTGGATCTGAGTGATGATCCCGACGACTTTGAGGATGAACGGCTAGTTCCCGGCAACTGTCCACCTTCTCGCAACTTTCTCCTTCGTGCTATGTAACTCTCGTATAACTTGCCACTAGCATTTTTTTTAGCTAATTTATTTGTAGCTGATACATACGCAGAATAATACACCACAACGCTTTCTTTGTGGAATATTTCTACAATTTCGGTAGCTAGTTTATAAAATTCTTCACTGGAAATTTTCTTCGCACAATTGTTTTCTAGCTTTTGGTGTATTAGCAGCTGGCTCAATTTCCTTCGGGAACCCTCCGACAGTAAGCCTTCTTTTCCCTCTTTGAGTATTGCTCTGCCATCTAAACTTTCCTGTATGTAAAACAAACACTATTAATACCAACTTTTTATTGTTATTAAACAAATTAATAAATTAATTAGTAAATGTAAAACTTTCAAACAATTTGAAATGAACTTTCTAGTCTAAACAATAAAGCCATTATTTCGATGAACTATTTAGGCTCATATTTCTGTTTATTTCAAACTGAGGATTATGTTGTTGAGAATACAATAGCATACAATGGCTTTGTTCAACAGTTGAGCTCTAAGAATAAGCAGATCGGGCCATCTTGCAACATTCATATTAATGTATGCTACCATCAAACACTTACCAAATAAATACTATATTATATGGATGTACTTACATTTTTGCTGGTGCAACAATTAACTACATTATGTACGTTCTACTAGCACACTAACTTTGACTAGTGCCTCGTCTAAATACTCATACAATCTACTAAAAGAAAGTAACATTACATTTAATAGTTTCGATACCTGAAACAAAAAAAAGAGTGATCTTACAGTGCTCTAACTAAAGTTTAAGTGTTGAAAGTATTGAAACTATCGAGAGAGAGAGGACAGCTGACAGCTTTACTTTTTTATAGTGCTGTACCAACAAATAGCGTTGTCACAAACCGACTTCAAATTTATATTACAACAAACAGCGAAATTTATTAATATTGTCTTTGGTTTCCGCGATTCTCACACATTTAAATAATAGTACCCTATTAAGTTTAGAGTTTATGTTATATTAATTACAAATTGTATATTGTAAAAGCAGTAACAGACAATTGAAATTGGTACGGGCTGGACAACAGATTTGGTTCACTCCGATCTGCGAAAGTGGTATAAAATAATTCTATATTCATAGGTAGCCTGTCAGTACAATGAAATTAGTTATGTTTTGTTATCAAACTGAGTAATGTTATGATTAAGAGTAACTCACAGTGTTATTAGCTGCAGTAGAATCTGTGGAGATTTTTGCATGATCACCGTCTCCGACATCAGTGTCCCGTACACCGTTTTGAGACTTTTGAGTTGAGTCGTTTGGCTCAGTAATTTCAGGATTTTCAAGGTTCTAGAAAAATAATTTAAAAGATTTATTACAAAGTACACTCGAGAGCAATGAATCCGGGTCACTCAAAGAATCCAAAAAATCTCGGAAAGTAAGAATGCTAGGTTAATGCAATAAATTGTATTTAATAGACAATTTAATACTCCTTAAATGAAAGTATTAAAACTTCTTAGTTATTGTAAAGTTATATCATAAAAAAATCAAATTTGAAAAGGGAACACTGTCGAAGATGGAACTACGAAATTACAGGATTTGTTTTTGCTTTTGTTTGTAATCTGTCATTTATGTTGGTACATAAACCAGGTTGATAGTGCTCAATATTCATTATTCAAGCTGAAATCATGTCGCTTACACTTGAAGAATGCACCAGAATACTTACATTGGTGGAAACCGGCCGGAGTCAGCGCGATACAGCCAGGACTGTCGGTGTGTCGCTGTCAACAGTACAAAGAGTTCTCCGACGTTACGAAGAAACTGGTTCTAACCTACGCAGACCAGGAACGGGCAGAACTAGGTGTACCACAGCACGAGAAGACCGATACTTGGTGAACACCATGCTTCGAAATCGCTTTCTCACAGGAACTGAACTCACAAATCAGTTTCGACGCCTCGGAGGAAGTAACCCAAGTGCATGGACAGTAAGACGTCGGCTTGCTGAATCTAACTTAAAACCCCTTAGACCTGCAAACGGCCCTAAACTAGAGCGTGGCCATCGTATTTCAAGACTAAGATATGCCCAGAACCACGTAAATTGGAGTATTGAAGATTGGTCGAAAGTTATGTTCTCCGACGAATCAAAATTTATGCTCTACAAGCACGATGGAAGACACAGAGTGTATAGAAGACCAGGGGAAAGATTCAAGCAAGCATGCATCGAAGAAAAAGTAGCCTACGGTGGTGGGTCTGTACTTGTGTGGGCCGGAATTTCCTCTGAAAGTCGCACAGAGCTGGTGATCATAGAAAACGGCTCTTTAACTAGCGTAAGATATGTGGAAGAAATCCTCAACGAACACGTTGGTCCATTTATGGTCAATTTGGGTGAGGATGCTATATTTATGCATGACAATGCCCGACCTCATACAGGTAGGATTGTGAATGACTACCTTCAAGAGATGAACATTACTTGTATGGAGTGGCCAGCGCGCAGCCCGGATATCAACCCGATCGAGCATGCTTGGGACGAGCTAGGGAGATGCGTAAAACAACGAAACCCTCCCCCAATCACGCTTCCTGAGCTCAAAATTGCTCTCACAGAGGAATGGGAGAATATTCCCCAAAATCGTATAAGGAACTTGGTGTACAGCATGCCAAACCGCGTAAACGCAGTAATGGAAGCACGAGGAGGTAATACGAAGTATTGAAATTCAAGAAAATCGTCATAAAGTTCAAAAATTTCATGTTTCCTATTTTTGTTTTAAGGAGAGATCAGCAGTTTTTTTTCTTTATGTAATTTTGTGTAAATAAAATGTATGGTGACTCATATTTTTTTTAACTTTCATTTAAGGAGTATTAAATTGTCTATTAAATACAATTTATTGAATTAACCTAGCATTCTTACTTTCCGAGATTTTTTGGATTCTTTGAGTGACCCGGATTCATTGCTCTCGAGTGTATTTTTTCAATACTATATTGAAAAATACTTTGTACTTAATATACAGAGAGCTCTCCACAGTTAAATTAGCTACAGCAGGTTCATTATTTTAAAGGAACAGGACAATGTATGGACATTGTCAGTCTATATTATATACTAGTCTCTGGCGTTACTTATATTACTTTGCTGCGGTCCATGAGAAAAAAAAATGTTTGCCGGTCTATTACCTAAATACAAGAGGTACAAAAACTAGTACTTACATTAACACCGGCAGCTCTTTGTCGTTGCTGTAGCCAATTTCTAAATTGTATTCTGGGGCCAACCTTTGGAAACATTTCCTTTAATTCTTCATCGGTTAACAGAATGGCAGTTTCCACTGAGTATATAAGGTTGTCTGAAAAAAACCCAATACCCAGTTTATAAATGAACTAAATTATGACGCAACAGTTAGCCCAATACAAAGCCAAGCCCTGGGGACTATGGTGTCTAAAGACTGATTATGCGCGTTTCAAGATGAATTCTTTATTAGTTGTATTGTATGTATGTATGTTTCTTGTACGGTGGGCGGCTAGAGATTAAGCTAGCAATATTACACATTAAACAACAAAATGAGCAAAAAATAAAGGATTATTCTAGAACACGACGGCCATTTTCGCTAGATACCTACGCCGGAAGTCCCCAAATAATACTTACGTTTCAAATTCTAATTCTAATTTTAAAATATGGCTTGGCCATCAAAATTATGATGAGTTCGCCAATGTCAAAGTTGCTCGTAGAGCATGCCGTTGTTCAGTGAGGTTGGCTTTTTGTAAAAGAATAGCAGAATTTTATAAAAAACCACGTGGAAGACTGCCGAGTAGGTATTGTCCCAAGGGTAATTCTTCACTAGCTGCCCACTCAATCGATAGTTCACTGCACAATAAGCTATTAATACTGTACGTTAAACAACCAAAATTACCCATTAACAAAAAAAAACAACTTGAAGGAGTCCGTCCATCTTGGAACTCCAACAGAACCCCCCTTTTCTTACGTTTACACACAATCTACATAAAACTGACAGACAAACAATGGCTTACCTTCAAGAAATGGGACTAAATCACTTAATCCTTCGGCGTTTAAAATTTCCGAAATAGCCATGATGACAATAAATTATGCAAACTGATCCAATCGTTCGCAGACGTTGTGTTCTCTCTGAGTGGCTGCCGGCGAATAGGCAGAGGCACGCTCGCGCTCGGCGCTCACGCGCTTGGCGAAATAGGTTATAAGCAGTGTTGCCAACTCCGAATTTCATTTACCATGTTTTGAATTATACACAATCATAATAGATACTCTTAGTACATACAATATTTTTTTAAATTACAAAAATATGTTAGATATATTTCCCGATGTCTTATTGAACTAAAATTCAGTATGTTAATGTACTCGTACTTATGTTAATATGTTGCCGAGCTGATTTGATGACGGAATCAGAACCCAAAGGCAATTTTAAATTACACAAGATAATCCCATCGTGCTTGAGTTTATAAGAGTCGTGTTGTAAAAGATGACTAAACAAAAAGTAAGTATAGTAGAAAATAAAATTTTAGAAAGCAGCCAGGTGGTCGCAATCTGTATCTTACCGACTTATTTATTGTTTTTCTTATATTTTTTGCTTCGCTTATATTTTTACTCAACCTTGATTGTAAAAAGCAGTCAAGTGTGAGTCTGTCTCGCGCACCGAGGGTTCCGTACAAACTTGGACCAACGTAATTTAAGAAATGGTCTATGTTTGTTTTTCAGAGATAAATATCTTTCTCTACCAAGTGAACCAATTTCAATAATTCTTATTTTATTAGAAGTTACTTTCAGAATACTTCCATATAAATGGTATTTTTTTTCTACATTTTCCTTTGTAAATTAAAATTTTACCACTATAGAAATTAATTCAAAACTGCTTTAGAATGTGCAATTCAAGTCCTTTCATATGATACCCCACGTGGCCTAATAACTAGACTTTAAATTTTTGCACAATATATCCGTCCTTTTTTATAGAAATTAACAATTATATCTTTACATTTTTCATTTTCTATACACGTGGATTAGCTTTGTTTACATCTATTCCAAATTTCAAATTGATAGCATTAGTAGTTCCTGGGATATTTAACTTCGTGATAGACAGACAGACGGACGCAGTCGTAAGGGTTCCGATTTTACCTTTTTGGTCCGGAACCCTAAAAACGAGCAAACACAAACACGCTTAATAAATTTATGAAGTACCTAATGAAAAAAAAAAAACATTTATTGTCACGTAGAATTGTACAGGTTATACACAAGAAATGCTACGAGTTGTATACAGAGAGGTTCAATAGCTATTTGAATGGAGACATATTGTTATTCGATTATGAATGACTGCTGTTACCCAAACTAGGCTATTGCCTGTATCTTGGGGAGCAGCGTTTTTGACATGAGGTTGATACAATATTGCAATATAATAATAATCATTTATTGAATGCCGCAATAGTTTTAATCGTAACAAAACTGGTTTTAGGCCACTGATACCTGTACCAGAGAAGTTTCACTGCGTTACAGGTGCCAACGCATACCACACTAGCAAGGCAGTAAGCACACGAGAGCATGATTCTATGTAATTACAATCTACGTTTGATATAAAGAACTAAGCAACCAAATAAATAAGCAACAAAAACTTTTGAGTGTGAGTATGTGAGAGTATGTTGTGTAGCTGAGTATTATGTGCGAGAAAGGGATGTGTGTATGTGGTGATGATTGTTATGTTAGGTGTAGGTGTATTGTATTGTTTCTGTGTAAGTGGATGTGTGATTGAATGTGTGCATGCAAGTGTGTACTAAGATGGCGTTTTTAAAAAGTTTTCTGTTTGGTCATAATCAAACTCCTTTAGCCACTCCGTCAGTCTTAGCTTAAATTTCTTTTTAGTCAGAGGATGAATGAAAATCTCTTTGTTGAGATACGGTTGTATATCACGGGACTAAAAAAGTAATAGCTGCGTCTGGCAAAAGACGTTCTGTGAGGTATGTACCTACTCGCAAATGCGGTCATTTCTACGTTTTTTACTTGTAATAAAAGGGACCTCAGCACGCTTACATAGTGCCGCTTGGAGCAAAAAGAGCTGTGTGACGGAGAGGACTGAAAATTCTTTATATAATGTTAATGTTGAATATCTGAATGGTTTATGTAGCAGAACCTTAATGACAGCCCTTTGCGCTCGTTCAGCCTGGATCAAATAATTGGGAAGTGCATTACCCCATACGGGGATGCAGTAAGCAATTATAGATTGCACAAGAGCAAAATAAACAAGTTTTAATATTTTAGTGTCTGCCGCAGATCTTAGCTACCACCAAACAACATAACTTTAATGTGATGGCAGCCCCAAATGCGTTAAATGCGCAGTACGACGTACAGACGTAAGTAAGCGGCTGCAGTATAATGTACGCGCTTCCTTATTTTACGTATAGCGTTAATTGCGCTTGCGCAGCAAACCGAAGTGAGTAAGCGGCTGCAGTATAATGTACGCGCTTCCTTATTTTAAGTATAGCGTTAATTGTGCTGCAATACGAAGTAAGGACCCGGATATGTCCTAAAACTACGACCAAGACCACAGGGGGATGGGGAGTAGCATCCTTGGAGTACGGTGGAATTATTGCGATCGCCAATGGCACTTACCCCCATAATTGGGGGAGGCCTATGTCCAGCAGTGGACGTATTTCGGCTGAACGATGACGAAGCTTACTTCGTCATCGTTGCATTGCAGCCGCTTACTTATAAGCGGTTGTAATTGTAAAATTTCAAAAAAAAAAATCTCCAAGTCGAAAACAAAATTATGCCAATATGTAGTATACGTATACCCGGAGTACTACCACGGGCCTTCGGCTTCGGGAGCGTTCCCCTCAGTATCGGCTTTAGGGGGGGGGGGGGGGGCACCGGGGCGACAGCCCGGGGCGCCAGATAGGTACTTTAGGGCGCCGCGCGCGCCAGCTCAACTATACCACTTAATTTGAATACCTATTTTTATCGATCTAAAGGAAAACTAGACTCAACGTATATTAACTGTTATAGACTTATCTCGTAGGAGTGAGTATCAGTATTTATGTCTAACAAATACGACCTGTCATTTTGTCCTTTGTGGTATCTCTCACTAAATAGTGTAGAACGAAATATAGGTACCAGTAGAAATTGCAACTCTTATTAGGCCCGCATTATAGTTACATACTTTTTTCTTTGCTTTTTACATACTCGTAAGTTCACAAGCATATCAAAAGAACCTTTTAATAGAACCTGTACTTTAGAAATAACTTACCTACGAATTATTTATTTATTATTATTTGCGTGGTAGCTAAATTCAGAAAATAGGTAGGTACCATTAGTACCTCCATTTAGTCTTGTTTAAAAATCTGTTTACATTTTGTAGTCGGGTATCTAACTATCTACCTATAAAAATGTACTCTGTAGTCGGGTAAGGCCCCGTAAGTAGAGCGCATTGAGCGATTGTGCAATTTTATTTGCGGGGAAATCCCAATTAATTTTTATCTGAAGTAATTACCTACTTTGTAATGCAATGGTTTCATTACATTTCTAAATGTGAGCTGGCATGGTTTAGACTTTAGTACGTAGTGATTTAAATTTAGATTTAAATTTTTTAACATCAAAGAGATGCCGCCGGCACGTGTAGCGCGGTGTGGTAGGTATGTGCGGGGCAGGGACCTTCGCACGCGCCGCCCGGCACTGCACCCCGCTCAAGGACGCAGAGCGAACTTTAGTAGAAAGAGAGAGCGCGTTAGTCATATTCATTGCGTAAAATTTTGTACGTCGTGAACATAATTTAGGTGGTTTTGAGGAAGAAATTGACATACATACTTTATTGTTTTTTTATAGCATGGATGTGTTCAGTATCGAATACCTATCACGTCGCCAAAATTTCTCTGGTAATTAAAAAATATTCGTGTATAGTGGCTGTTTTTTTCCGGTTCCAGGGTATCTTTTATATATGTATACGTCGAGGTACCTACCTACTAAGCATATTGTGATTTACCGGGTTCTGTATACCTACTATTATCCGAACAACTGTTTATTAAATTTATTGTTTTTTTTTTGTAATCATAATAAAGATTTTAATGAAGTTTGCAATAGGTATAATATCGATCTAGCTAGATCTTCTGGAGAAAGTAGATTTTTCCGAATTTTCGTACTTAAGCAGATTTGGAATGTAAGTATTTGAAAGTAGGTAATTGATAATTTCGCATGACTATTCATCGTTTTAACAGCGTAATGGCGAAAGAATTTCTTTTTTATGTTATTGTATACTATATTATTACTCGACGAACAAGATTTATAATCTTATTATTACACGACTGCCCAAAGAAAAAGAGTTTATTGTTTTATCTGGGGGCACGGCAGTACCCCCGCCAAGACGAGCCAAGCGAAGCGCAAGGGTACCTACCTTTTCTCGAAACGCTTCGTCTTTTTTTTGAACTCTCATAACTTTGCTTTAGATGACGCTAAATAGTTAAAATTTTCAAGATAGAATGCCATTAAACATACAAAGTTTGAATGTCGTAGCTATTATACTTTAGATTTAATTAATGTCTCAAAACCCTTAATTTCGTCACTGACTCACTCATTGATCATCAAAATTGTTAAGGTACTTCCTGAAGTCCTAGAAAGCTGAAATTTGGTATTTAAGCTAATATTAATACACAGACAACAAAAAAATTAAAAAACCGAACCCAACCTATCCTCTGGGAATAGGAGGTGGAAGCACAGATTAGATAATAGTACCTACTACGGTGGAAATTTGTATATGAGATTTGCACTACAGTTGATGCTACATAAGGGAAAATTAATTTAAATGTTGCCAATCCAAAAAAATCCATTAACCAACTTACAAAAATAAATGAAATCCCACCAAAAACATTTTCATGAAAAATGCTGCCAAGACGAGTCTACGTAGCTTACCCTGTGAAAAAGGTATCAGATCCCGTATAAAGCCAAGGTCTAAAGACTACTTACATCATAGTCAAAACGTGTGGCTTGGCCGTTTTGTTTCACACCCAATGAACGAATGCCTATGAAATCTTCGTGAAGGTAGCAAAACGGCCAAGCCACGCATTTTGACTAAAATGTAGTCTTTAGACCTTGGCTTTATACGGGATCTAATACCTTTTTCACAGGGTAAGCTACGTCTTGGCAACATTTTTCAGGAAAATGTTTTTGGCGGGATTATATTTGTTATCTACTTCCCGACTGCTGACAGACGAAACGGTTCTGTTTTACGGTTTCTGTATAGCCAGATAGATTTTGACATCGTGTCGACGTGTCGTAAATTGAATAATTGTGAATGTAATTAATAATTATGTAGTACATAATTACATACTACATTAATACTGTATCTACTATTAATTACTACATAATTATTAATTACATTCACAATTATTCAATTTACGACACGTCGACACGATGTCAAAATCTATCTGGCTATACAGAAACCGTAAAACAGAACCGTTTCGTCTGTCAGCAGTCGGGAAGTAGATAACAAATATAATCCCGCTATAATTAATACATGTATTGTATTGTCCCAATATTATCACAATAAAACGCCATCTATCAGATAAATTAAACACTTCAGCAATATCGTTGGAACATCGATAACGTCATTGCGAATAGAATCATATAGATGGCGTAAGTAATGAAACGTAAGCAATGAAATAGAGAAATGACTTCAGTTCATTGATTTGATTTGACAGGACGATATAAGTTTTAACGTTTTGCAGATTGTGTATTATGACAATTCCGTTGTATTACAATGCGTGTGAAATGATGTGGCAACAACACTATTTTAGTGTTACGAAGGATGATGAACCGTGTTACAAACGATAAACATTCCGATTACTTAAATTAAGTAATAAAGTAGCCAGGTATGTACGGAACGTAGTCAGTAAGTAAACGGAGTTCGTGAAATGAGCGAGGAAACGTATAACTGATGATGTAGGCGACTGCTCGTACCTTATGTACGTAACCGGGTACATTATTTAATGAGACTGAGTCAGTACAATGATTTGGCAACCAAGCCTGTCGGGTTACTGTTATAAAGAGCCTGGATACTGAAATAATGCGGCTGTACAACTTCGTACGCATAGCACATACATATTTTCTGTTGCGGGTTCAGTAAATTACGTCATGCTGATCTGTGCGACATCAATAAGCCGCATACGTAAATGTTAAGAGTGTGCCACAGTAATTTCATGATGCGGCTTACGTTATAAAGATGCTGGGTACCGAACACAGTCAGTAAGTAAACGGAGTTCGTAAAATGAGCCAGGATACGTAAATGATTATGTAGGCGGAGACATTATTAATTATCCCGTGTGCGTAAAATGCATCGGCATATGTCTGACCCTGCTCGTACATTATGTACGTAACCGGGTACATTATTTAATGAGACGGGGTCAGTACAATGATTTGGCAACTAGTTACTGTTATAAAGAGCCTGGATACTGAAATAATGCGGCTGTATAACTTCGTACGTATAGCGCATACATATTTCCTGTTGCGGGTTACGTAATTACGTATGCTGCTCTGTTAATACATATGCGGCATCATTAAACCGCATACGTATATGTTAACAGTGCGGGCACAGTCATTTAATGATGCGGCTTACGTAATAAGGATGCGGCCTCATTACAAGTAACTTGTTTACATTGTCTTTACAGAGCATTATGCGGCATACTTACTTAACATGGTGTCGTTTCATTATAAGTATGGCTCTTATAATTTACGTGTAAAAAGCACATGATACGTATCTGGCTGCCAGTACATTACAAATTTGCCCACCGTAAGTAGCCCGTTTTTCTCAGTGTGAAATGAATAAAGTTTCGGGACGTGTTAATGTAAAAGGTAAAATATTAGACATTTCTCATTGTTTTTTAAAAATACTAATACAAGCACACGGCCCACCTGATGGAAAGTGGTTACCCTGGTCTATGGACGTTTGCAACTCCAGGGGATCACGCTCGTGCTGCCGACCCTGCAAGAACAAAGAGTTTCTATGGCGTTAGCGCATAAGACAAAGCAAGTTCATATCATGCAGGTACCAACCTAATCCACCTCTGTGTTGTAATATTACGTTAGATATTTCCTTTACGATAAAGTTGAGATTTAAGATCTTCTCACTAGTTGTAAACAAGTAATAAATACTTAGCAATCTATGAAATTTAATATTTGTATTTTTTCGATGAATCGTTATAATGTTTAATCTCCTTATTGGTAGGTATTAGGGGTTAAAGTATGAAATTGCCGATTTGTACTGACAAATTGAAATTCGTTTTTTTTTTTTAATTTAACGTATTTATTTAATCAAAATAATTACCATTATTATCTATACATTGCTGCCATCTAGTAGGAAGGTCATTTATGCCTTTGCGATAGAACTCTGGTGATCTAGATTCGACAAACTGTGTGAAAGCATTTTGTACTGCCTCCTGAGAAGAAAACTTTTTATCACATAGAAAATTGTCCAAATCACGAAAAAAATGGTAGTCTGTTGGAGCAAGGTCTGGCGAATACGGAGAGTGACGGATAGTTTCTAATTGCAGTTCCTGTAGAGTTAAACCGGTTTCTCGTGCTGTATGAGGTCTCGCGTTATCATGGAGCAATAATGGTGAAGATCGATTCATGAGTCGGGGCTGTTTCACTGCTAGTTTTGCTATCATTGTTCGGAGTTCGGAACAGTAGACATCTGCCGTTATTGCTTGACCAGATCGTAGAAAGCTATAGTGAATAACACCATGCTGAGACCACCAAACAGTTACCATTACCTTTTTATTGGTAAGCTTTGCTTTAGGACACTGTTGTGGCGTTTCACCTGGGGTCAGCCATTGCATTTTTCGCTTACGGTTATCGTAAAGAATCCACTTTTCATCACATGTCACAATTCGATCCAATATTCCTTCATTTCCATATCGATTCAACAAGGCAACACAAGTTTCAACACGCATTTCTTTCTGCAGATCAGTCAAATCATGAGGTACCCATTTTTCAAATTTTTTTATTTTATTGATTTGACGCAAATGAGTCAATATTGTTGGTAAGGTACCGTTAAACCATGCAGCTAATTCCTGGGTAGTTTGGCTCGGATCGGCTTCCACCATGTCTTTCAATTCATTGTTATTCACCTGTGTGGACGGCCTTCCTCGTGGTTCGTTCTTCAAATCAAAGTTTCCATCACGAAAGCGTTTAAACCAAAATCGCACGGTGCGTTCATTAGCAGTCCCCTCTCCAAACGCAACATTGATATTGCGAGCTGTTTCTGCCGCGTTAGTTCCGCGTCGGAACTCGTATTCAAAAATCACTCGAATTTTCGAAGTATCCATCTTTCTTGTCTAAGCTGAATAAAAAAAACAACTGAAAGTCGATAATCGACGGTTGCACATTTTTAAATGAAGAACTACATAGGTACCATGTGGAAAAAGTTTCACTCAAAAATCTCAAACCATGAAGGTTATATGTCAATTCGAAGTACCTATTACAATGAAACGGCAATTGCATACTTTAACCCCTATTATTTACACATTCCTTATCTATCCATCATTCAATCAGAAAGTTGAATATTGTTTGCGGGTTCATCCTTTTTGAATGGTGTGAATAAAATTTTTGAGTAAGTTAATAAATTCAATTAGGAACGAAGGATGTTTGTTTAAAATGTTTAATAATAGTCATCGACATTGTATCATAGCAGTACCAGCTCACCTTCCGGTTCACTCGTTTTAGCGATATTAGACGAATGAGGCGATTAATCAGTAGATTTTTATTTAGTTAGGGCACGACATAACTGTTTTACTTTTACATCTGAATTTTTCATATCTTATTCTATTTCCAGTGCAATAAATTGGCCCTAAATATGTCATAATTCATGTTAATAGTTACAAAGTATACTACTATTTGAATCGTTATATTTATCTACCAAGAAGATACTTGCAGGGACATCTTGTGCAGTAGTTGACTACAGTTTATTAAACAGATATTGAGATTAATTGGTCAGAATTGGACTGACTTCTGTTTGTACGCCTCGACAGAAATATATCGAGATAATATTTGTGTGTATGCTTCATTAAGAAATTTTTGATCTCATTTCAATTTAATGTGAGGTGTACTTAGATCATTACACATGAATTTATTAATGACGCTCAATGTATTTAAGTTTATTGTTGATTTCAATAAGGAATTTAGTCCCGCTTTAGACAGTCTCTAAAGCAGCAATTATAATCATATACCTACTTACGGTAGAGAGGTAATAAAATAACTAATTTTTGATAAGGAACTTACCTTTTAGCTCTAGGTACTTCTTAATTAGATAAGTAGTTAGGTCATTCCTCATCGTCCTCATGGAGACATATTTTCCTGATTGCATGCGAGGCAGGGTTACCTCGGAGCTCGGGTTTCGCCTTCTGGGTTTTCTTCATTCACTTCGCACGTTCGTGAGTGTCCATGGTAGTGAGACATTTACAGGCATGACACCATCTACGACGTGAAGCTAGGACTTCTTGGGACTGGACTTCTACCTGGGCCCGGCGCACAGTGGGTCGAAATTCCTATAAGAGGGACAAAGGATTTTATTCTTTAGTATAATAAGTCCAAAGATCGCATTGGATTTTCTTACCGTGGTGCGAAACGACCACTTCAAAAAATGGCGTGGTGCGATTCACACCACTGGTTCGAATCGACCACTTCAAAAAGCGGCGTTGTGCGATTCACACCCTGGTGCGAACAGCTTGTGGTGTGAATCGACGAAAGACCCACAAATTCCATTAGAAAAAATCGAAAGATCTCGTCATTCTGATAAATATTTATTTTGAACGTTTTTCTTTAAAACTGATAGTTTGTTTTTCAAAAAAATATTTTAATTTTTGTTGTATGGAATGAAACTAAAACCGCTAAATGTTTTGCCAAACCTTGACGGTCTTGCTTTGAAACTATTTTTGTCTTATTCTTTGGTTTATTGACTATAATTCTACGTAATCAGCACAGTTGAAGAGTTATTAGAATACGAAAACATTAAAAAATAATTAAGTAATTTTCTTGACTTCTAATTTCGTTAATTATCACATAATATAAAAACACTAGTTTACCGATAATAAAACTTATAGAGGCTTTCGCTTTGGAACCGGGAGTCTCCTTACTCCTCTTCCTTTTGATGTGGCTTATACGACTTTTATGGGTGCGAATGCCGTGTGAGAACTTAAATCAGATAATTGATAGATTGAGATGATTCATTTTGTATAGTTCCTCTTATAGCAGTTTCGACCCACTGTGCGACGGGGGCGCCGCGAATGTTACCCACGTAGTCTGGCAGTTGCCGCAAGCGCACCTCTTGCGACTGTAACTTTTAGACGCTAACTATAAGGTATAATTATTTCAGGTAATACGGCATACGTTACTCAACAGGCCTGGATACAAAACGCCACTGTACAAAACAATATTCTGTTCGGCAAGCCATTAAATAAAACCAGGTATAATAAAATTCTTGAAGCTTGTGCGTTAAAAACTGATCTTACCATTCTCGCTGGTGGCGATCAGACGGAAATTGGAGAAAAAGGTAAGACAGTTGTGATTCCTCTGACTTTGCATATAAGGACAGTTCCATTAGGTACATCGTCCAGTATGTAAAATTTATTGATATTTCCATGCATATGTGCAGGTATAAATTTATCTGGCGGTCAGAAGCAGCGCGTATCCCTGGCACGAGCGGTATATTATGACGCTGACAACTACTTTCTCGATGATCCGCTGAGCGCAGTTGACTCGCATGTTGGAAAACATCTTTTTGAGCACGTGAGTTTTTGAAGGACCTTTTTTCATGCGAAATTCTTTGATAATAATAGTGTGCCCTGGCACCCCGGGGCTTGGTCGACGTCAGGTCCGCGCTCATGGAAGACGGAAACCGTTCTGAGGTCTCTGCCGCTCGATGTGCCTTCTGCAACATGGGCAAGTAACATTTGTCTACAGTTTCTTCTCCGCGGTCTCTTTGGAGCACTGCCTCGTCAAAAAAGGTCGACGTGGCATTCCACACATTCTTGATGCTGACCATGGCTAGCATCAGGATCGGAAACTTCGGCGGCTTTCTGCCCCAACAGCTGTTACAAGAACAAGGTTGACAAAGGCTGCTATATCTACGCTAGGCACTCTATCAATATGTGAAGCGGCGTATCCACGGACAGCTCCGGCAGTGGTATTTTCAAGTAACTGAATGTAATTGCAGTGTTAATACACACATTGCCACTACTGATTAAAACGCCCGCGGCTCGCCGTTTGGGTGTTTGGTAACCGGAGGTAAGGTAGGCCTTTTCGGGTGTTGCCATTGACACTGGGTGTTGTTGGAAGACGTAATAGTATAATGTTACATCTGTTGTGTACAGGTATTAGGCCCAAACGGTGTATTAAAGAATAAAACGCGCGTATGGGTGACACATAACGTATCGTACTTGGCTCAGACAGACCTGATACTAGTACTGAGAGACGGCCAGGTCTGGGAGACCGGCAGGTACCACGAGCTACTGGAGAAAAAGGGCGCATTCGCTGAGTTCTTGCTGCATCACTTAAGCAATGCTGAACAAAACACTGAAGGTGAGTCTAAGCATTTAAAATAATACACCACCTTATATAAAGATAACTGTACACGGTATACGTAATATGAAATAAAGACGAATTGCCCCTCGGTTAGTATTTGTGTGCTAAAATAATAAGAAACCATCACAGGACCATCCTTTTGCATGACCAAGCCTTTTCCCAAATTAGTTGTGGTCGGCAGTTAGTTGTAATCAATCACGTCACTGTTTTGTGTGAATGATTCTAACTAAAAATAATTAACAATAAAAGACCCGATTAATTCTAAAAAGATCGAAACAAGCCTTATAGCAGGCGGTACCCCTTAGCATCAGCCTAGTTTTTTTTATTTTTAACCATTTATTTTATTTTATACTTTTTGACACCTATATAAATTTTTGTAATCGTCTTCTAATTTCCTTCATTTTGATACCCCACTCGATAAATTTGGGTGTTTTTTTTTTTGCCACATACATTTTGGCGCCTAAAGACCAACATTATAGTTTCTGTTCATATTTTATGTACCCAAGAAGAACTTAAGAACACTTGGTAGGGTGTCGGGAAGCGCGGAGTCCACGAGCTCGCACCGTCCGCTCTCGCGGATCATAATTTCGCTCATAATGAACATTGACCAAGTCGTCGTAGTCTACAGTCGGCGGTGAAATGTCCCCGTTTTCATAATATTATGATTCTACAAACAATAATACTGAAATCCTAATAATTAATTATGTTACCCGTTTTAGTTTTTACAATCAGGCAAATACGAGTAGCAGCTCAATATTGTATTTTTATATGGAAGCCTTATTAGTTGCCGGCATATTCTGTCCTCCGTGGTTGCCGGTAAAATGTAAACTCCTAATATTAGTCGCCAAGTCATTATTTTTAGAACCTCGCCTAAGATTTCAGTGACCCTGTTTGATATATTTGCTACCTTAAGTGGCAGCCATTTTTTTATTTTTTGAACCCTTGCGTTTCGAAGCTCACCCATTGTTGTCAGAATATTTTATCGCTGGCAAGTAATTTTTTTAGTAATCGCCCTTTAATTTATTGATCACCTCGTATTTCACAAAATCGAAATCTCTCTTGAAGTTTTATAAAATTACGAATATTCCACGACATTTCACGATATTTTAAACAACGCTATCTTTACCCAAAGTAAGTAGGTATATGAATCAATGTAATTTTGCCGCGGTTATCTTATTTTTTAGGCTTAGAAGATATTAAGCATGACCTGGAGAGTGAACTGGGTCCGACGTTTCAAGAGAAATTGCAAAGGGCGCGGTCTATGTCATCTGGCGGTCATTCGATATCTGAAACAGTTTCTACAGGTAATTCAGCTTATGTACATGTCGCAACCAGCCGTTCAATTAACCGCCTAACCTATTAACTAAACTGTGCCCTTCCTTTTTTTTATAACCATGCAGAAACCAGAGATTTGTCTAGCTGTGTGATTATATGACAAGGTATGCAATGAAACGTCATCGATCCAAGTCCGTTACCTATAAATGTTTGATCAAATAGCTGCATATCATTTTTTAAGTCGTTAATTGAACAGAGCCGTTTAGTTTAGAGGCCTGACGGTTTATTGAACGGTTGATTAAGCTAGTTGGCTGTAACATACATACTTGATTCTTACTAAACATCTCAAAACTGTTATCAAGTATGTAATATTTTAAAGATCACTTAAAAAGTACATGTATTGCATGAAATTAAAACGTTAGGCTAGATTTGATCATATTGATTAGATATTTGATATTTTCTACTATGTGAGTATTCCTAGACCAGCCATACTCAAAGTGTGCGCTGTGGAACCCTAGGGTTCCACGATACCCGATTTTATGTGTGGTATCACGAGTGGCAGCCAAACTTAATCGCCAGCAGCAACAGTAGTTATAATTAAGAAACTGTACACCCTGAGGCTAAAGAGACTGATATTCTTAGCAATCCATGGATTCTACGTGCGGGTGCCGGGTCTATTGCGTTGCTGAGTTGGGAACTCGGGACAGTGCCTGGGACTTGCGACCCAAGTGTAGGTTTAGAAGGGGCCCCTTTTGTTGAGGTACATCAACACGCACTTTCACTACCCAAGTACCCCCTCCCTGCCTAACCAAATTTGATGCGAACCTACTAGTGCCGCTTTAGACTTTCGTCCTAGTAATGAGCTTATTGTAGATCTCGATAGATCTTTAAGTAGGTTATAGATAAAAATAAAGAATTTTTTATATGTAAAAAGAGCAGTTATTTGAAAATCAAAAAAACAACCCGGTGAAGCGCACACTATCAGTGAGAGTTTAATAAAGCCATGTGTTAGACATAATAAAATGTATGTTTGATGAAAGTGCGAAGCAGCTTTCTATTGTCACTATTAAACGATACTATTGCATGGCGAATTAATGATCTGTCAAGTTACGTCAAATAAGAACTGGTTACACATTTACAAAAAACACGATTCGACTTGCAAATCGGCAATTCTACTGATTTCGCTGGTCTGGCTATCTTGCTGGTTATCGTGAGATTTCCAAATGAAAGTTCTTTTGAAGAAGAGCATGCTTATGTGTTCACCGCTGCCCACCAACATTCTCGAAGAAGAAACGTTTAGTAAAATTAATATATTTTTTAAAGAAACTCTCTCTTCACTTGGAACGATAACATTGACATTTGTACAGATGGGGCCTGTGAATGGGGTGTCAGTATATATGGTATACGGCCAAGGCGAAGACGGTTAAAACACCAGGTGCAGTGTCCACTGACAAAAATGTAGTTCCAGCCATCTTATCCTTCATAGACCTTGCTTGCAATGAAATAAATGCCGTCTAATCTAAAATTAGGTATGAATGAAGCGGTAAAATAATTAATTTTATCACGACCACTACAATTCTAATTGTTCTCATTATTGTCTCACTGCTGCTCCATACAGAAGTGCGCTGGCTGTCTCGGAGGATAACTAAAGGCTGTTTAAACTGAGAGCTGAGTAACAATTGTTTCTTTCACGATAGAAATACCCGTTTGTATGATAAAACTTAGTTATGTCTACTAGTACTGTACTAGTACTAGTACTGTCTTTTATAGTGTTAGTAGTAGTGTCTTTGAAAAACTGAACGAATTCAATTTATCTTTGCAAGGTAAACAGACAACAGTTTTCCAGGCAAAATAACTGCCTTAAATAGAAAATGGGATTTTTGAATTCTTTGTGTTAGTAAGAGAGAAATAGAAACTTTACGTCACTCCACAGGGTACATTTTATTGTCGTCACAGAAAAGTTTCAAGATGATGTATTTGAAGAATTGGTCCAATATCTCACTTTGAAGCGCATCTTTTGAGAAGTATTTTCCTGAAGAACAAAATACAAAAAGGACTGAAATCATGGATGAATATAAATTTATTTTACAAATGTCATGACCAGTATTTGGTGCAGAATTCGTGATGAAAATCCAATACCTGCCAAAATGGCTCTGAATATTCTTCTCCCGTTTCCAATAACATATTTGTGCGAAACAGGATTCTCAACCTCATATCAGGACTTAATTTTCCAGCCACGAAAATTAAATCCTGATATGAGACTTCAACTTGTTCTTCATCTCCTTCATCTTAGTGTTAATGCCTTTTTTATTTTTACGTGCGGGAAATCCCCACGGGTACCCTCCCCTCCGGAACCGGAGGGGTAGGTTATGTCGGACTCGAACCGACTAAACCGCAGGCCGTCTCTGGGTCGTAGTGCTAGGCCGAAGGTGAGGTTGTCATGCGACATACCTCTCGCACCCAGGGCCATCACTTTCTGCTGCATCCTTTTACCTTTCATAAAACTATAATATAATTCACACAATTTTTTTTATTAGGTGACCATTTCATAAAGTCGAAAGAACGTTTGGATGAAAATGAAACTGAAAAGGATTTTGACCGACTTATTGAAGCTGAAAAAGCAGAAACCGGAAGAGTAAGTGTCTATAATTCAATAATACTGAGTACATTTTAGAGTTTAAATGAACTTTCCAACAATACCAATGATACCTACTACACTTGACTACATTACTCAACGGTCTGGATAGTAAAAGCGCCAGCCCAGTCTTATTTTTCGAAGAACATTACAAAGGTAACTTAGTTTCATAAGAATACCGTTGTTTTCAGGTAAAATGGGCAGTTTACAAGCACTATTTAATGAACGTTGGAGTATACGCAGCTTTGGGAACGGCTTTAGTGTACAGTTCGATACACATTTTACAAATCTGTGGCAATTTTTGGCTCGTTCGGTGGTCCAATGACAAAAATATGGTAAGTCCACGTTATTCAAAGTCAAAGTCAAAGATTATTACTAATCATTATAATCATTATAACTAATTAATCATTATAACTACATCATTATTGTTTCCTATTGACGTCAATAAATTTTACTTAACCTAAGTTTACCACCGCTTACAAGGCGCTGGTGGAGAAGAAACGGCGCAACAAACTCCACTAGGGCATTTTTTCAGACGTCAATTTAATATATTTATATCCTTAAGGTTAAATATGGACGAATCTACATTTATCTCGTGTATAATGAACAAAATATAAAATAAAATAAAAACTTTATAATAAAATAATTTACCTAAGTTAAAATATGACTTAGTTCAGTATTATGCCGAAACTACAGCATTTTAGGAAATACCTGCGCCATGCTCAAGCCAAACGTTTTTGTCTTTAAGATAGTCATTCCTGTGTAGTACCTTATATTATTTTTTTTACTAAGGTACCAGACCTAGTACCTTAGTAAAAAAAATGGACTGGCATTAATCTGGTGTCCGTGTAATGGGCAATAATTAATGATTTTGTTTTATTATTTTCCTGCAGCTCGTGAACGGCACTGTGGATAAAAAATTACGAGACAAATATCTGGGAGTGTACGGCGGCATAGGTCTGATTCATGGTACCTATCACTTGTTTAATTTGATCTCATATCAATGGTAGCAGAATGGATTATAATTCACGATCTCTTTTAAAACATTATTCACCCGAAGCTTATTATTCTGCGTGTCAAATGCTTACCATAAAAAGATTGTCTTAAATGCTTATTATCCGAATGCCAATCTCGGTTACATCCTTCTACGCTTCCTTTTCATATTGTAATTTATCTTGGCCTTTATGGCAGCAACTACTGTTGGATGCCAACCCACCCCCGTCCCCAAAGAAAAGTCTGCACCAGACCCCTGTCTGTCAATCTGTGGGCCGTGGCCGGCTTGCAGGTGAGTTGAACTGAGGACCACGAAGATCTTAGTGAGGTCCCATATATCAACTTCTGTACACAAAAAGGTGAAACAAGTGGTTGTCTGATCATTTATTTAACGTTTTACACAGTTTAACACAAATTGCAGCAAAACATAGACACAGAGTCAGACAATGACCAATAACGACAGCATTACAGTACCTAATCACACTTGATTACTGTTAGTAGTTACAGCTGACGATTACTGAGTATTTAGTTTTTGTTCTAAGACCTTCAAATATGAAAATTAAATGGAGCTACCTTAAATACTATAGTTACAATTTTTTCACAGAAATTATATTTTTTTCGGAATTTGTGCTATCTAAATCTTCGTGATTCAAGCGAATCTCATCTGCTAGTTGGTACGGTACGCCTACAGATTATTAACGGATAAGTCTCTGACGCAGGCTCGACCTTCGGTAAAAGTCATGATAAGCCGAATCAAGAAAGAATAAGAGAGCTTACCCTAAGCATCAAAGTCGAACCTTTAGATGATGTAACCAGAATAAACGCTGGGATGATGAAGTGGTTTTGCCAAAAATTGATCACTCAATTCATCACTATATGCGTATAGGAACTTGTAAAATATTGACCTAGTTTCACTGGAGTTTGTCTCAATGAATCACTATTGAAGTTCGAAGTGTATGACATAAATTATGTAGTGATCTCATTGCAGTAACAGTATCGATATTTGCCGACTTATTGCCATTCCTGGCCTGCTGGAAAGCAGCTAAAGTTCTCCATGAGGTATTGCTGAAGAATTTGTTCAGAGCGCCACTGCAATTCTTCGAGGTGACTCCCGTTGGTAGAATAATATCGAGATTGTCTAGAGATGTGGATGCCGTGGATACTGCACTTCCATGGCAAATTGCCACTGCAATCAACAGTATATTCGAGGTAATATTACTAAGTACTACAATACCTTACCGACTGTCTTTTTCCTTTTTGTTTAATTTTTATAGTCTCTAAATATTTAGCAATTCATATTAGATTTTATCCATTTTTCAACAACATACTAATTAATATCAGAGTGGAAAGAACAGGTCGTTTAACTGTGTTAATTTGTCCTTGGTTAATACTATCGTACGATCCTCCGCCTTCCGCATCTAGTCCGTCCCAGCCACCTTTTTTAGGCCATCGGTCCATATGGCTTGGCTTTCACCAATTTATAACCTAAATCAAGGAGATTTAAACATCGATCAAAGTTCAACAAAATTAGTTCGACTTGAACAGTGAATAATGAATTTCTTTGTTGCAGGTATTAGCAACAGTATTTGTCATAAGTTACTCAACGCCTATGTTTATGGTTGTGATAATACCCATCGGAATACTATACTACGCCATACAACGGTTCTACGTGCCGACGTCGAGACAAATTATGAGGATCATGTCGGTGGCTCGCTCGCCTATCTTTTCGCATTTTAATGAAAGTATTTTAGGTGCTACCAGTATTCGTGCCTTTGGAGTTAAGGGAAGGTAAGAACCGAAGGTGATGGGAGATACACACGTATCACCACCACATTTCATCTGAAGTGTGTCGTAAGAGGCGACTTACGAAAAAATACGCAGATGATTTCACTGTGAGAGAAGGAAAACTCTATATTAAAAAAACCCTGTTCCAATCCGTCAGGCCACCGGGGGAAAAAGTCGGTCTCCCAACATTGGGAGAGGTCAATGTCCAGCGTTGGATTGCGATCGGCCAATTAATTAATTCATTGAAGTACCAAAAATTAAATTCAACCAAACTAATTAAGCAAGCCCACGATTCTGCTAATTTTATGACATAACAAAACCATTTAGTCATACTGCTGACATTGCATAAAATGTCATTATATTTTAGACTTTATGCTACTTTAAGGGTCCAAAATGAAAAGAGAAAAAGTTTCTAACATTTTTTTTAGACTTTAAAGCAATTACTTTAGTGTCTAAAGTTAAAATGGCATTGTTTACAGTGTCTGTACGACAGTGGTTTTGCTATGGAAAATATTAAAGCAGAATCAGGGCCCAGCCCCTCTAGACAAGTGGCAATTCGCTAGCCGGCGTTTGGTGGAATAGAATGACGAATGTATGGGATTAGACGTACATGACAGTCGTTAACGCATGTCAAATACGTCAAATCCTATACATTCGTCATTCTATTCCATCAATCGCCTGCTAGCGGAATGCCACTTGTCTAGAGGGGCAGGTATGCCGTCCTGAGAGTCCTTGTATTATTGGAATTTAACTTATATGGGTTCTAGTTTATCAAAGCAAGCAAGAGTCGTGGGAGTAAAACGAATACACGTAAGGGATAAAATTATTTTTTTAAGTAGTTTCCAGGAACTTCAGGTATTGAAGTCGGTTTATATAATTCTCTTTCAAATAGAATTGTTCTTATAATCTAATCACCTCTAAAGAATGTATTCTCTGAGCACCTAAAATAGAAGTGGGAGAGTTTTATTTTTAGGTTTAGATAATGTTACCTTAAATAAATTTTGTCTTAATTTCAGATTTATCAAAGAATCTCAGGACAAAGTCGACTATTATCAGTCATTCTTCTACCTGAGATCTATTGCGGATAGGTGGCTGTCAACCAGACTCCAGATTGTCGGCAGCTTGATAATATTCTTCGCTGCATTATTCGCTGTGATCAATCGAGAAACTGTTAGTCCAGGTCTCGCGGGGTTGTCCATCAGTTATACGTTGCTGGTACTTATGTATTACTTAATTCCTTTTTTAAACTAGAGTATGTTTAAAACTTAAGTGAATTATACTGATACTGAGGCTTATTCTAATACTAACTTTAGCTTAGTGTTGAGCCGACGCTACTGAGCATTAAATTCGCCTCTTTACTCAACTTTGTCCTAGACTATTTACTTGCCTCTGTTCTCGACTTTCTACTCTCCTCTATACTTGAATTTATACTCGACTCTCTTCTTTCTGACTTCTCTGCTCTCCTCGCTACTCTATTTTGTACTCTCCTCCATACTTGCCTTCCATTGGCCTCTCTACTCGCCTATCCACTCGATTCTCTGTTCGCCTCTACTTGACTCTCCCCACTCGCCGCTCTACTTGCCCCTCCACTCGCCTCACTATTCGCCTCTCTACTTGACTCCTACTGCACTATACTGCACTCTATTTGATTCTATACTTGCCTCTCCATTGGCTTCTCTTGCCGTATATCTACTCGCCCCTGTAGTCGACTCTACTCGACATTCTATTTGACCTCTACACGCCTATCCACTCGCCCCTATAACAATCTCTACGCACCTCTTCACTCGCTTCTATATTTGGCTCGTTACTCGACTACATAGTCATTTTTGTAACTGTTTAATTAAATGGCTAGGCAAGTAGTTAAACGTCATCGAACCGTCGCCGCCAACTAGCTTAATCAGCCTTTCAATTAACTGCCTAGGCAGTTAACTAAACAGTTAAAAAAATGACTTATTTATGTATAGTTATAAAAAAAAATAACCACGAAGGCTTAATGCGGGAGCTACGCTCCGCTCCGTGCCCGCATTAGCCTTCAAACCTAACCTAACTAAGTCGGATTGCGCAGCTATCACAATAAACCTATTACAAATTTTCTGTGAATACATCTCTGTCTACCCCCTAGGGTATTTACAGGTGTAAGTACATGTATGTATGTAGGTAATTATCTATCTGATTTCGAGGTAGTGTCCCATCTTACGATTGGCCTAAGCATTAGCCAGCCAGGTTATTGAATGATGTAATAATCGAGACGGCTGAACACCATACAGGCCGTTAATTGAATGGCACCGTTTAGTTAACCGCCTAGGCAGTTAATTGGACGGCTGATTAAGCTAGTTGGCGGCGACAGATACACAGTCACGGCTATTACCCAGTGAGGTAAACAGAGACCACATGTTTTGGTTTTCACTTGCTACAGTCCTGGCAAAAGTACATCTTTCGCTTCTTCTGCTATCGACTTTAAAATGCCTTCGATTTGATTGACATACGTATACTATGTCTAGGAAGGCCGTTACCTCATACCGGGGATGAGTTGGGGACCCCGAGGTCCCCCCGCCCAAAGAGGGCCAGATCGAGAGAGATGGCGCTGGGTCAGCCGGGGTGCGAGGGATATGCATTGTAGCTACCTCACCTTCGGCCTTGCACTGCGACCCACAGACGGCGTGAGGACTAGTCGGTTCGAGTCCGACATAACCAAGGCGGGGTGGTATACATGGGCATTACCCGCACGATAAAAGAAAGAGTGCCGTAACAGGGTTGCCCATTTACCCTTAAATATGTTTCATTAATCCTCCATCATCTCCACGTGTCCCAACCATCTAAGCATCTATATATTTATCATAATAGTCCAACCACCAATTATGATGCTTATATTCATTTTTGTTTTAGATCACTGAAACCTTGGGCTATTTAGTCCAAGCGACGTCATTAATTGAAACTGATATTGTAGCAGTGGAACGTATGAAAGAGTACGCAGAAATAGAACAAGTAAGTAAATGGCTGAGTTATGAACTACTCACACATCATTCATATTATACACATACCTACAAACAAGTTAAAACGCTAGTTAGTTCAAGCTAACGCTAATAACGAGCTCAAATAAATGAAGTTTGTATTTTCTATGTAGTTACTTAGGTACATTGGTGACTATAATTTTTTTTGGCTAATTATATATTAAATATATTTCTAGGAAGCGGAATGGAATAAGACAACAGGTCCACCACCTTCATGGCCAGAGTCGGGAGGAGTAGAGTTTGAAGGATTAACGATGGCGTATCGAAACGGAGCGGAGCCCGCACTGCGTGACGTCACGTGCTCGGTGGCGCCCGGTGACAAGCTCGGGATCGTTGGCCGCACTGGCGCGGGCAAGTCCACGCTCACGCTCGGTTTGTTCAGGTAAGTAGCTTGATATATAGTCAACATCAGAATGATATTGACTAGAAAAGTGCTCAGAACTATCTGAATACCAAAATTCCAATTTTATATGTTATTATTACATAGGTCGGAATTAAGTAGTGTTATTTATGTACTTGCATCAAAATGTGGATCTTCCTGGGATTTCTGATGGACAAACCCAATTGGCCAACAATATACAAACAAATAATAATAAAAACCTAATTAATATAATAAAACAAATGGGGTATGTTAATTATTTTTGTTTATTTGTCTTTATTTGACATCCTACTAACTATATTAAGTGCCCCGATTCCACGCCGTGGGTAGTATATATTCTGTGGCCGCGGCATGTACGTTTTTTTATCTTTTTCCTTGCAATTTGTAGTAAAAACTAATGAAGTACACTTTTTTGTGTCCACGGCACTGTCACGACACTGGCGTGTATAAACAGAAAGGTCCTGCCGAGGCACGGATGTCTAGTCGTTCACGTTCCTGCCACGGCCCTGGCACGCGCATGGCAAGAACGAGTATGAACACACTTTTAGGGTTCTCTTATCTAATCTGCCCCGCATCAAGATATCGGCTAAGCAATTTTAAAAAGCTGATACAGGTAAAAAGATGCCTAAAATTATTTGGAATTTCGGGATTCAGATCATTTGACTACTTTTCGGGTCATCATCATTCTGATTCTCACTGTACAAGCATTTAGTTAGGTGATCTATCAAACATATGCCCACTCAACCTCTGTTCCAACTTTTCGCAGGATCGTAGAGGCGACATCAGGCCGTATCCTGATAGATGGACTGGACATCGCTAACATTGGGCTTCATCAGCTGCGTTCACGTATCAGCATTATTCCCCAAGACCCCGTGTTGTTCTCAGGCACACTGCGTATGAACTTGGATCCGTTCGAGATTTACTCAGATACCGATATCTATCGCGCTCTAGAGCATGCGCATCTCAAGCCATTCGTACTTGGTGAGTAAGTAGTAAGTGATTGTATTCTTTATGGCAAATCAAGCCAAGCCAAAGCCAAATAAATAAAATGATAAAATAAAAAAAAATTGATGATTAGGAACTTATCTAATGAGGTATGATAGATTATATATTGAAAGTGTACGACACACACGATACTTCTAGCGACTTGTAGATCATCATTTCAACGTGCGTCTCAGTTGCTTTCAACGCTTGTACTTTGAAGCCTTTCTTTCCTTTCTTAGCTTTTGCGTTAAGTGACTGTCTAGGAAAGGGTTACGCACGTGAACTTGATCTTAGCTATAATTCGGCTTGCATCAGAAATATTCGTATCATCTCTGAACCCGAGTTTCTTTTTTCATTGTTTTATTTATTTTGGAATTGTTACACAAGGATAGCCTACTACAGAACCACGCCCGTTGATCAGCATGTACACCAGCTTTCAGATGTGGTTGCCTTGAGTCTCAACGACGCATACATTCTGTATTTTACCGATAGTTATACAAAATATAGTTTAAATAGGTACTAATGACGAAGGCATGTCTACAGGATTACCAGCAGGTCTGCGACACGAGGTGTTGGAGGGCGGTGAGAACCTGTCAGTAGGTCAGCGACAACTAGTGTGCCTGGCGCGCGCGCTACTGCGGAAAACCCCGCTACTTGTGCTAGACGAGGCCACTGCTGCTATTGACCTGGAAACTGACGAGCTCATTCAGGTATGCAGCAACGAATTCTTTTTTCCAAGCACCTTCAAAATAAGCAACCAAAACGAAAACCTTTCTTCCATCAGAAAATTTTAATAGGTTCGAATGAACGAGTATAGTAACAATCAGTTCGATCTTGACTGGCAGGGTGCTCATAAGAACTCTTAATATGTTCTGTCTTTTTATGTTTGCCAGTGATGGCCGTTTTTCAAAGTCGTTTCTTGTCCCCATAGGTTTTGGGGCCCAGGGCTCTCATGCCTCTATTTAGTAAATTAACACACCTGTGCTTAAGAACTCATTTCGCGTTACATTTTACAGAAAACTATCCGCTCCGAGTTTGAAACCTGCACCGTGATAACTATCGCCCATCGGCTCAAAACCATCATGGACTCCACTAAAGTTATGGTGCTAGACAAGGGGCAGCTTAAAGAGTATGCTTCGCCAGAACAACTACTACAGGACAAGAACTCCATGTTCTATAGCCTAGCCAGGGATAGTGGTCTAGTTAGCTAATTAATGATTGTGATGATTTAGTTATAACTTATTATATATATATATATATATTATATATATTATAACTTATAAGTTTTAAAAATAATAAACTTTAGTAGATCTAGTTTTGTATTATTGGAGAAATACCTACCTACTTCTTTTTTAATCCGATTCATAATCTAAAAAAGTAAATTTTTGCTACGCAGTCTTCTTTTACCCTTTATGGTGATGATGGATTGAGATGATGGGTGTAGGTCCATGCATTTTTTCACTCATAAATGTTTAACTACTTTTAGAGTCGGGTCAGGTACAGAGGGGGCAATCCAAGTCTCATCATATGGTAAGGCCGTAAGGTAAGACTTCAATTGCTCCCTTGTGGTAAGAGGCAAGCTGCGTCCCCGGATCCCGTCGTTAACCCGGTGTCACTACCAGAGGTGCTCGCATGAGTTATTGGCTCCCTGCACCCAGCGCGGGCAATGAAACACACCACAGATGCCTCGGTCGCTCATGGCGCTCGGGTCGGGGACCAGACGATATTCCTCTACTCTAGGGGAAGATGCTCTCGAGCCCCAACTGAGAGATCTTCTCAGCACATTTTCTTGGCAGGGTCATTTTCGCACTTGTGGAAGACGTGGAAACTAGTGCTTTGCACCTAAAGCACCGCTTCAAAGTATGGTGGCGGATGGCCAATATGGCTTCAGCCAGAGGCGCTCTACCGTAGATGGACAAGAAGGTAAGACACGACGGTATTCCCGTCCAATTGAGCTGTCCAACTGGGGAAGTACCTCCGTCCTACAGAATACCGAGGTCATAATAACCTCGTGTTGTGTTCCCGGCGGTGAGTGGGGTAGAGATCAATGGAGAGTTTTTGTGCTGTCAGTGAAAAGGCCAAGGGCTATTCCTGCTTTGTCTTCTATACTGACGGCACAGAAACTCTCTGTTTACAGGGTCGGCAGCACACTGCACGAGTGTGACTCCCCTGGTATCGCACTCGTCCATAGTCCACGGCAACCACTTTCCATCAGGTGGGCCGTGTGCTTGTCTGCCACCTATGACCACCTACCACCACCAAAAAAAGATGCCATCATGCGCGTGAGGGCTCTGGTGAAGGATACGGTTGCTCCGGGCGATATAATGTTAACGGTGTCCTTGTACAGTCAACAAAAAAATACAGTCGCATTTTTTCATATCCAGTTGTATGTAGAGGTGGAACCGTATCTCCTTTGTCGACTGTACATCACCAACGCTTAAAATACTTTGCCCCGGAGTTGGATTATAAAGACGCATATTTCGGAGTATATCTAACGGAGAGACTCATCATCTACCTAAAGTGACCAGGTTAACACATCACTAGAGTCACTTACTTTGTGATACCTGTTGTATATTTGTCTATTAAAATAAATATGTTGTCTATGATTGTCTATGACAGCGCCCTCGTCCCCGCACAGTACCGGCGCCCGACATTCATTCCTTATCATGTAACTCAAGTGTGTGTGTCTCATAAAATAAATAATAAGTCGTAAAGTCGTTTTCATTCAATATCAGCCATCTCACCACGAACCCAAAGCATGGTGTCATAAGTGGTGTCAAAAGTGGTGTCTAAAGTAATATAAGAAGTAATGTAAGAAGTGGTGTCATAAACGTTGCTTGTTGGAACTAAAAATAATCGCGGGTAAGTCAAAAGTAAGAATTTCAAAAAATAAAAAATACAAGTCATAGTCGACATGTCAGACAAAGGAATTCTTGTCCAACTCAAACCGTTAACGATTCAAAATACTGAGGATCCATCTAGTAAATGGAAAAAATGGAAATTACGTTTTGAAATTTTCATGGATGCGAACGAATTTGAGAAATTTACAGACAATAAAAAGACTGCGATTTTCCTAAATGCGATTGGTGATGATGGCATAGAGATTTTTAATAGCTTCAATTTGGACAGAACTAAAACCAAATTCGAGGCAATTCTGAAGAAATTTGATGAAAAATTTAGTCCACACTCTAATTTGACGGTAGACTGGTAGAGAGATATAATTTTTTTACACGCTACCAGAAAAATGATGAATCTACGGATGAATATCTAACGATTTTAAATAATTTAAGTGGATCTTGTGAATTTGGAGATCTAAAAGAATCATTGATAAAAGACATGTTTGTAATCGGTATTAAAAACACTCATATAAAGGAAAGGCTACTACAAGAAGAAAATTTGACTATAGAGTCGGCAACAAAAATATCCAAAAGCTTAGAATTATCACAAGAAAGATCTAAAATGCTAAATCATGAACATAAAAATGAGGTTATACAAGGAATCACTCAAAATCAAAATTATAGGGGTAGATCAAGGTCACGACAAAGAAATAATTCAAAGAATAGAAATAATAGTCATTCTCGAAATAATAGTAGAACAAGAGATCAGTTGTGTTTATCCAACAACAGAAATAAGTCACAGAATAGAAACTGTACTCGATGTGGTCAAGTACACAGACACAAATGCCCAGCAATGGAAAAAATTTGCTCAATATGCAAAAAACAAGGACATTTTGCAAAATTTTGTTTTTTCAGGCAGCCAGGAAAAAGTAACAATCATAAAGTGAGCAATATTTCATGCAATGACGCAGAACCACAGGTATTTTCTAATCAGTTTATAATAAATTCTATTCAAAATTCTAATTATAAAAATAAAGATTGGTTGATAAATGTTTACTGTAATGATTATAAACTTGAATGTCAAATTGATACAGGTGCTGATACAAATGTTATTAGTAAGAAAACATTGAATAAAATTATGTCTTGTTCTCATTGTAAAATTAATATTTTTAGAACAAATAATAAGCTATTCACCTTTTCAGGACAATTAGTGCCAAATGTAGGTACATGTAAAATTGATTGTGAATTTGAAAATGGTATAAAAACAAAATTGTACTTTGTTGTGATTGAATGTGACTGTAAAACAATTATAGGATGGAATTCATGTGAAAAACTTGGAATTGTAAAAAGAATCTATGGAATTCAGAACAAATCAGTGCAACAAATTGTTTCTAAATATGCTAAAACATTCGAGGGTCTTGGTTGTTTACCATATAAAGCTCATCTAGACATTGATAGCAATGTACCTCCTAAAATTTGCCCGGTACGTAGAATACCATATTCTTTAGAAAAACGTCTTAAAGAGGAATTAGAGAGTATGGAAAAATTACAAGTCATAGAAAAAGTTGTTAAACCAACTAAATGGGTTAACTCAATAGTCTTGGTAGAAAAACAAAATGGTAAATTAAGGATATGTCTTGATCCTAGAAATTTAAATACAGCTATTAGACGTCCTTACTACCCGTATCCAACATTTGATGATTTAAGATCTAAAGTTGCGGGTGCATCAATTTTCTCAAAGTTAGATGCTAGTTCAGGCTATTGGACTATTTGTTTGGATGAAGATAGTAGTGATCTCTGTACCTTCAATACACCTTATGGAAGATACAGATTTTTGCGATTACCCTACGGAATTAGCTCATCTGGTGAAATTTTTCATAGGACTATGAATCAATTATTTGGAGATTTGCCTGGTGTAATTATCTTTGTAGATGATATTTTGGTCTTTGGGTCTACTGTCGTGGAACACAATCAAAGGTTAGAATCTTTATTTGAGCGTGCCTCTAAAGTCAATTTGAAGTTCAACAAATCAAAATGTCAATTTGGTATGTCAGAAATTTGCTATGTAGGTCATATTTTTAATAAGGAAGGTGTTTCGCCTGATCAGTCGAAGGTTGAAGCAATTTCAAAAATGTCAAGTCCTACTAATGTCAAAGAGCTTCAAAGATTCTTAGGAATGATTAACTATTTAGGTTCCTATATTCCAAATCTTGCAGAAGAAACCTCTCTTCTAAGAGAACTTCTCAAAAAATTTAATAAATGGCAATGGTTAGACCAACATGAAAAACAATTTAAAAAATTAAAATCAGTATTATGTCAGTCGCCTGTTTTAGTCCACTATGATATTAAAAAACCAATTAGGTTGTCAGTCGATTCTTCTAAGAATGCAGTAGGTGCAGTAATTTTGCATGGAAAAAACCCCATAGCATATGCTTCCAAGTCATTGAATAAAAGTCAAATAAATTATGCACAGATAGAAAAAGAATTGTATGCAATAGTCTTTGGATGTAAAAAGTTCCACCAATATTTATATGGCAAACCTATTCAGGTTGAAACAGACCACCAACCATTGGTTACTTTATTCAAAAAACCTTTATCCGAAGTGCCAGCTAGATTACAACGTATGATGATAACGTTGCAAGCCTACGACCTAATTGTTACATACACAAAAGGTTCAGAAATGTATATTTCAGATACTTTGTCACGTGCCCCAATAAATGATAACAATTTTAACCAAGAATTAGTTTCTTTAGAAGATTTAGACTCAAATATTAATATTCATGTGAATTTTTTGACCTCTAATTTAGCTATTTCTCCAGAAAAACTTGAAAAAATTTTGTCTCATACTAAACAGGATTTAGTTTCACAGAAATTAATTGAATACTATAAAAATGGATGGCCTTATTGCAAACAACATTGTGATACTTTGTTATTACCATACTGGAATATCAAAGAGGAAATCCATGTCATAAATGATATTATTTTCAAAAATAGTTCAGTTATTATTCCACAGTCTATGAGATCAGAAATTCTGAATATACTACATGAAAGTCATCAAGGTATTGAAAAGACAAAAAACTTGGCAAGAGGAGTAGTTTATTGGCCTAATATTAATCAGGATATAGAAAATAAAGTTAGACAGTGTGAGTCATGTGCTATTTATTCTGCAAATAAAACAAAACAACCTATGTTATCCCATGAAATACCATTGTATCCATGGCAAAAATTGGCTACCGACTTGTTTGAATATAAAGGTAAAAAATATTTACTTGTAGTAGATTACTATTCTAATTACATCGAAATTGCCAATTTAAATAAAGATAGTCGATCATTTAATGTCATAACACATTTAAAGTCTATCTTCGCACGTCACGGCATTCCCATGCAGTTAGTTTCAGATGGAGGTCCACCATACAACTCCATTGATTTTCAAAAATTTTTGTATGAATGGGACATTGAACAAATTGTCTCTAGTCCGCATTTTCCAAGGTCTAACGGCTTAGCTGAGGTCTCTGTGAAAATAGTAAAAAATATTTTCAGAAAAAGTGATTATTCTGGTACTGATCCATACATAGGATTATTACACTATAGGAATACACCTAGGAATAATTTAAGTTCGCCTGCACAATTGTTAATGTCTAGAACTTTAAGATCTAAACTGCCTAGTCAAATTAAAAACTTGCGACCTAAGATTGTTAAGCATTCTGAACATTATCAAAAGAAACAAACTAGTTTACAAAAATCAAAATTTTATTATGATAAAAATTGTAAAAGTTATACTGAATTTCGCATAAATGACAAAATTTATTTTAAGAAAAATCCTAAAGATATAATTTGGACTGAAGGAATTATTGTATCAAAAACAAAATATCCTAGATCATTTATTGTCAAGGATTGTAATAATACTACTTACCGTAGAAATAGCCAACATATTCGATTGAAATATAAGTCAAATAGTCAAAATTCAAGTCAAAATAATGTCTTACAAGAGAGTGATAAAAAAGTTCACTTTAAGGAAACTTTTCCTAGTCAGTTGATAAGTCCAAGTCAGTCATTAAGTTCAAGTCAATCTAATCAAAAACATAATAAGTCAAATAAAAAGTCTTATTTTGTAGAAGAGGAGGATGATAATTGTACATTCTTCTATACTCAAATATGTGAGTCAAGTCCTGATACAAAGTCAAAGTATCAAAGTCAAAGTCAAGAGTCTAGCAATGACTCAGATTCATTTATGTCGCTTGAATCAAACTATTCTTGTCACACAGAAAAACAAAAGAGTCCTAAGTCAAGTCAGTCCCAAAATGTATGTAAGTCACCCGAATTTGTAAATATGGATGATACCATTATTTCACCTGAAAGTTTACATGACTACAGTGAATATGAAAGCGAGAATCCAATTCCTATATCATTGTCGTCCTCTGATAATTTAGATAATTTAGAAAACATACAAGTCCTATTGAAACAATTGAAACAAGTACTTTACCTCAAGCAAGCTCAAGTAGTAATATTTTACCGTCACAAAGTCGCAATAGTGACGATGCAACAGCTGAAATAAAATATAGCTCTAGAGGTAGATTGCTTAAGAAAATAGAAAGACTGGATTTATAATTTCTGTAATAATGTACACAATAGACACTTTTACAAAACTAAATATTGACATGACAATAATTTGTAAGTAATCTAATAGAATGTAATTCAATTTGATAATATGTTGAAATGTAGACTCTAATTGTATTAATTGCACGAAAACACTTCAATATATGTTTTTATCACGGTAATTTTAAATAATTTAATGTTAATTGTTTAACGTGACTTTGTTTAGAAAAGTAAGGTTATCTTTTTGTTTATATTCATATGTCATATGTCAAAGCCAGTGTCAACGTCAATTGTCAAAAAAAAGAAATAAATTGTCATTTCTTTTTCTTAAAGAAAAAAGGGCATGTTGTATATTTGTCTATTAAAATAAATATGTTGTCTATGATTGTCTATGACAGCGCCCTCGTCCCCGCACAGTACCGGCGCCCGACATTCATTCCTTATCATGTAACTCAAGTGTGTGTGTCTCATAAAATAAATAATAAGTCGTAAAGTCGTTTTCATTCAATATCAGCCATCTCACCACGAACCCAAAGCAATACCGTTTAACTTTGTCAGACCCACGGTACCACCAGGGGAATGGTCAGGGGTACGGTGGGTCTGAATCGGTCTTGGTCGGCGTGAAATATCACGTTTGTTCCCACTTGTTCTACTGAACAGTTCTACGGTAGAACTAATGGGATTTTTTTTTCTCACTAGTTCTACGATATTAGATGTAACAAAAGAGTAGAACTAGTGGGAGTCTTTATTCCCACTTGTTCTACCTGTTCCATCGGGTAGAACTAATGGGAGGTTTTGTTCTCACTAGTACTACGATATTATGTTTAACAAAATAGTAGAACTAGTGGGAGTCTCTCTTCCCACTTGTTCTATTGTCACGGGAGGGGGGGGACAATTGCAATTAAAAACAATCCATAGATTTCAGCTTTTTTATTTCTTATGTTACATAGAATCTTCGAAATTAATTATCGTTAACACCCCGACTCAGTGCACTGAGCTCGACGGAGCCCCGCTCCGCGGGGCACCTACTTCTGGGTGGTTTAAAAAAAAATAACCACGAAGACTAAGGCGGGAGCTCCGCTTCGCTTCGCTCCCGCCTTAGTCTTCTAACCTAACCTATCCGAGTCGGATTGCACTGAGTCGTTAACGATAATTAATTTCGAAGATTCTATGTAACATAAGAAATAAAAAAGCTGAAATCTATGGATTGTTTTTAATTGCAATTGTCCGTCCCCCCCCCCCCCCCCCCCCCCCCCCCGTGACAATAGAACAAGTGGGAAGAGAGACTCCCACTAGTTCTACTATTTTGTTAAACATAATATCGTAGTACTAGTGAGAACAAAACCTCCCATTAGTTCTACCCGATGGAACAGGTAGAACAAGTGGGAATAAAGACTCCCACTAGTTCTACTCTTTTGTTACATCTAATATCGTAGAACTAGTGAGAAAAAAAAATCCCATTAGTTCTACCGTAGAACTGTTCAGTAGAACAAGTGGGAACAAACTAAATATCATGCGGTATCCGCAGGGATCGGTGGTGATAGGTGGCGTGAGGGTAGGGACTGGAACCCAAGCCTCGAGAAATCGAGGCAGTGACGTCCTAACTCCATCGGGACATCATGGTGGAGTGGAAGGAACGACTTGTCCGACCGAGGGAGTAGGACACGCCGTGTCATTTTATGTGTTCATACGTGTTCATTTAAAGATTTAATTTAAGCATACAAAGGGTCATAGGGACAGAAAATGCAACTGTTTTATCGCCGCCAACTAGCTTGATCAGCCATTCAATGAACTGCCTAGGCAGTTAACTAAACAGCGCCATTCAACTAACGGCCTGAATGGTGTTCAGCCATTTAATTAAACGGCTAGACAAATAGCTTGGACCGATGACGTTTAACTACTTGCCTAGCCATTTAATTAAACAGGAAACCGACTTATTTCTGCATGGTTATAAAAACATCTATCACTTTTTTTCTGTGAACACACCTCTGTCTACTCCCGCGGGGATTTGTGTAAGTGTATATATGTATGTAATTTTCTATCTTACTTAGAGGTAGTTCCTCACCTTACGATTGGCCTAAGCATTAGCCAGCAAGATCATTAAATGATGTAATAAACGATATGGCTCAATTAACAACCTGAATGTTAATTCAGGCCGTTAATGTGGCGCCGTTTAGTTAACTGGACGGCTGATTAAACTAGTTGGTGGCGACATATATATACCTACATGTAAACCTTTATAAAACAAATATGATGTTACCACTAGAAATGGTGTAGGTACGGTAGGTGCAATTCAAAATAGTTTTACATTTATTATTGCTTTTTCAACACAAAATAGTGCATAATAAGTGTAATTAATTATTAATGCTATTCATATGCATATTCGATATCTTGAGCGTTGACTTCTGTCTTTCGTTTCGGTCATGGTCAAGGCTAAAATTGTGTCTTCCTTTTTGAATAAAAAAATATTCAAGAGTATTCTGACGATAAATAATATAACTATACATGATCAAACAAAAATTAAACAGGTTTATAAATAGACCAAAAAATCATACGAGTTTCTGGTCGAGTCATAGATGTAGTATTTTTCTATACTATATCTATGGGTCGAGTGGTCTATTTGCTAAAGTCTAAACATTAGTTAGTCTAATTATGGTTCTTCTAGTTCTATTCTATTTTTTTTGACGTTTTGAATATGCCATTTTAAGGTCTAAGTATACTTAGGTACTATATACTTACGAAACATATAAATTAAATACCTACCTAATGTATTTCGACATTGACTTTGCGAAAGTAAATAAAGCGAATTCGCTAGCGACGAATTGAACGTGATTCACTCGAACTTATCAACTACCTAAGTCGGCAAGTTGGAGATGGGTTATCAACACGCAGCAAAGTATTTTAAACTGGCCCTCCTACTACCGAACCATGTAAGGTAGTCCAATACGCTCTGAGCAACAGACCACTGGACTGCTCTCCACAGAAGCGACCATGGCATGCCAAGTTCGAGGGTTCGGTCCGTATCCGTACTACTACTACGAAGACCTGTTGAAACTTTATAATTGTCACATTCTACAATAAAAGAAGGACTAGGATTCTTAGGCTAAAGAAAGCAGTTTAGAAGAATGGAAATAATGGAACTAATATAATCTCGAACTTATTATTCTTTTTAAAGATTCTACAAAAAATAGATGAGAATAGAGGAATATTTACGTTCTATAAAGAAGTTCTATATTTTTATATTATTGCCCAGATTGCCCACCTAAAAATAAAAATTTATAATCTGTGCCAAAATGTGTCACTCCACGATGCGTAGCATGCGTAGAACGTAGCGTTTTCCTAACTACGGTAACCGGTAGAACTAGAACACTAGAAAGAACCCTACCTATCTTATCTACCAATTTCGGCTAAAAATCGACCTATTTTGACACCTAGAATAAAAATATCGTCATCATTTTTATTTATTCAACCACTTAGCTCTGTTCCCGTTTCCGTGACCCGTATAATGTATATAATAATATCAAGAATTAAATGTGAAGATCGATTAAGCATAATTTCTTTCGATTTTCGATCAAATGATTTATGACAGGACAAAACTCTAAAAACACGCAAAAAAATATTGTAAATTTACATCTCTATGATTTTCCACAATTTTATGTTCGGCACTTTAGAGAAAGTATACTTTTATATACATTCTCTAAAGTGCCAAACACACTCTTTGTGCCAAACATTGAAGCACGAATTTTCTTGTGTGTTTTGTAACAAAAATAAGACACACCTTTAAAATATGCACCTCCAATCTAGTTTGACCAATTTTTAATACACCATATACCGATTTTCTAAAATCAGGTGTGTTAACCCTGATGTAACGTACTTAACGTACCGCGTACGTAACCGTAAAAAAATATTTTATTCTATGGTGGGCTGTGGTGCGGTGTGCGGTGTGGTGTGATGTGGTGTGTTATGTCGAGCTTTTCGCAGGGATTTTATTGCTTTCTCAAATAAAGTCTTACAATCTCAGATTAAATGACTCATTATAGACTTGATCTGTGAAAATATGTAATAAAGTTTGTTTTTATATTTCTACAGTGACTATTCGTCAAGTATTTATGGCAGTTACAATAAATTTATAATCAAAAATTGTGACAATGTCTTACAATTCCTCGCTTGATAGCTTCTGTGGATCTACATTTTGGGTAAGTAGGTCTTACATTTTTGTTACTTTACTTGTTTCACTGATAAATGTTGGTGAATGTCAAACCTGCTATTACCGCCTACCTCTTACAAGAGTGATAATTTCTATTACATTAACCAGTTTTGCGGCGTCTAAATATTACAGAGACCGAGTTGAAAGGTCACTTTACGCGAAACGTGCAAATGATGTTTTTAAAAAAAACTAATAGTCATAATTTGATAAATGTCCAACTAGTAGGTAATAACTTATTATTTCAGTTATATAGGCGCTATACAATAATATATCAGAACTAACGGTTATATAAATCTGTTTTCTAGATTCCTTTACAGTAAAAACACCTTGTGATTGTGAAGTATGCAGAATCATAAAAAAAAGTTCGTAATTCACTTTATTTCTAGGTTATTTGCAGGTGTAAATCTTATGATAGAACATAATGTAATTTTATACTCCTGTAACATATTTTTTTAACCGTATAGAATCCACCAAGATTACAACTTTGAACTAAATATATTGCCATGAATTAAAATTAAGAGATCCACTTGACTAATTTGCTCAACTCTGCTAAGAGCCACATTGGTCTGGAACTGGGCCAAGGAAGCAATGTGAAGATCCTCATTATATTTGTAATTTCACCATTGGTTATATACCTGACTAAAAAAATTCTAATTAGAAAGCTTCCACTTTTTTAATTTTACTTCTGTCCATTTTTGCCAATCGTCTATCTATCTTTTATGGGTAAAAGCTCATGTACTTTTAGCAACTGACTTATTGTTGTTAGGAAAGTTTTGGAAACTGCACCTAAATAATAGTGAATTTAAGTAAAATCTGGTGCTCAGTTATCATCATCATCAATTAGACCACCACAGGCTACTGCTGGCCTCTCCCAATGCACCATTTCATCCAATCATCCGCCTTCCATATCCAGTCTGTCCCAGCCATCAGTTATAGGGATTCACAATTATCTAGAATTATATTATTTAAATAGTAGGTATGTATGTACTCTAAACAAACAAGTACATAAATAAACATTAATTTTCATTGGTATGTAGGCATTTGTTGTTTTCGGAAAACATTATGTAGGTACTAAAATATGTATACTCAAAACCTGCTTTAATTCATACACACATATATATATATCCTGATTTTCTATTAACTGGATGCCTAACAACAGCAATTTATCTGATTAATTGAGTTTCTACTGTATTGAAATTGATTAGTTCTTTCATGTCCTCGCCTACTTATTTTATTTCTATAATCCGTAAACAACCATGTCTACCAATATCTCAACATATTGTCAGTAATCATACTTTATAAGCAGCTATGGTGATTAATTGGTAGTATTAGACTTGCGATTGGATGTATGAGACCCAATGGTCACGCTTGATGTATCAAGTTCCACTGGGTGTATGGAACGCCACCAAGATCTTTGGGGTCCAAGCCAACTTTACCTGCTAGTTGATACTCTTATAGATCAATGGATGAGGACTTAACACCGAGTTACCTGCCTGGTTTGTTGGGGTAAGACAGCAGAAGGCCTGGTGAAAAAGAAATGGCAAAACCCAGGCTCCAAAGTGCAAGCACTGGATGCAATTGTTGTGTTGACAATGACTGTACTTGTGATTTTATTTTTCTGTATCATATATGGTAGTTAAAATAAAAATACTGCTTACTGTTTTTCATATTAGAATATCTACTGGTATTGTATAGTAGGTCATATCTTTGAAGTCAAGTGTCAGCATATTAACTTTTAAACATAATGTGTGTGAGCATTTTACCAACTCAAGCAACTATGTAAACAATAAAGCAAAAGAATACTATACTATGTTTGAGTGTTGTAATAATTTTAAGCAACTGTATGTAAATAACAGAACAAAGGGCAACATTGACACTTCTGTACCAGAAATAATGATAATGGTAGACACAACTGGTGGCAAAAGTCACAGCTGGGCAATATTTGGCAATAATCATCAGCAATCTCATAGCGATTTCTCAGTTTTGTATAAAGCCCCAAGTTTGCTTATTGTTTTTGATTTGTATGTGAGCTTTTGACATGCTGAAAAAGGGTCTTTGCCCATTGTTGACCAGGTGCAACAACAAGCAAGTGGGGTTGACTTGGGGCCCTAAAGATGTTGGTATCAGACTAGAGAGTATTGAACTAATGTTGATCACAGAGATCTCTAAATATGTGTTTGTAATGAAGAACACTTTTTTTTCCTTAACACACAATCCCAACTTCGCCAGGTCCACTTCCATTGGTGCTTTTTCTTAAAGAAAACATTCAAGACTCAGGACCTTAAGGAAATTGATTAAATTTCGCCCCCTGTACTCTCTGTGCCCTACGCCATGCAGTCCGATTCCCAGGCTACCATTATAGATGTCAATAATGTTGAAATAGTGGTGTGCAGACTATGCATTCGCAACATTGAGCATTGCAAGCCAGAGCCCGATCGAGCTCAGATTGGCTGCAGAATGTTCTAGTAGACAGCTATCATTGAAATACAGGAGACCGCCATGAAAGACTTGTCGCAAACAAGCTGGAAGCAGGAAGCTGGCAACTCAGTTGCACAATCGTTTAAAGAGACTGTAGGTCTGAACCCTTAAGCTTGGAAAGCTTGAAGCCGTGAACTTAATAAGTTGTACAGAATCATGCTAGAGATGAGAATAGTATTCCTCCCAGGAGCAAAATCTATGTCTTATTACAAGATACACCACTTCTCCACGTGATAGAATCCTCTTACCTTGTTCTCCAACGTGTTACGTGTGGCCGATTATACGACGCTCTTGATAAGTGACCGATAACGGTTCACAGAGTCCCATTAAGAAATGTGATTCGTCGAAGAATACCCCTAAGACACGCCTGGATTTGATTGCGAAAACTGTGCCAATGGCTTGTCACGCTTGTCCTTAGCCTCACCCCAAAGATGAATGATGTACCTACGCCCGATCATAGTGTACGGGAACCGTATTAAAGTTCTCGTATCATTATTAAGAATTAACGGACCCTTACGACTTTGAGTAATGGTATAAAATACCAAAGGGCTTACTCAACTCCAATGGTTCCAAATAAAAAGCATGTAAGGGGAAAATGCTTATAGATCTACTATCATTGACTGGGTATCACTACCAATTAATAAATTACATCTACTTCAAGAAGATACTGATTAAAACACAACAAAGAACAAGGAATAAATCAAGAATAATGTTAAATGCACCTACTATTATCTCTTTGATTACTTAAACTTTAATTAAAACAATATAAATATGTATTCACTATAATATTTATGTTAAACTAGCAATATAAAACGTAAAAATAATGTTTAATTACTCCGAAATTCAGTCAAGTATCTACAGAGGTATTATTTGGCAAAACAAAAGCAGTGAAGTGTATTACAGCAGTTTGAATATTAATATCCTACTTAATAATTGAACCTTGGCATCAAATTAGAGAACGGCCGACATATTATTATTTTCTCGGACATCAGGCGAGAGGAGTGCTCTGCGAAATTAAGACTTTTGTGCTTACCGTCTGCAGTTCTGATCTCGTTATAATAAGTCACGTCATAGTTCCATTTCGTGTAATTGTAAATCATGGTGGTCGTAATAAATACTTTCGCTATTAAGATTGATTCTTCGCTGCATAGGTATAAGGGTGCTCACATATAGAAGCGGTTTGCCCACTTTGAACAGCCGGCGGCGGCGATCGACTCTTTTTAAAATTAGTAGAGTATGTATAAATGAGTTTTCAGTGTGGAAAGTGTTTTTGACATTATAAAACTGGAGAGTGTGTTTGTTTGGTTGGACGCATTCATCGCAATATAAGAACAGTAGGTGTAATGAATTTATTTTATGTTAATAATATAATCCGTTTATCGAAGAAGGTTATAGGCTAAATATCATTGCGTTGCTACTTAAGGAGCTGTAATCATGAATGTCAACAAATCCGACATATTCCCGTACGTTGTTCACTACAAGTACAACATAGTATTAATTAAAGGCATGTATTTAACGTGGCGAAAAAGCGAAAAATTTATCAGAATTTGGGACTTAAAAAAAATTAAAGTGGGTATAAAAAATAATAGGTTGGCGACTACAGTGAAGTATTCTTTTATATAGAAAGTAGCAGCTTAATAAATCAGTTGTATTCGCTCGCTCTCGCGCATCATAATTCTTAATCCTAAGTGGTATATAAAAAAAAATATTTTGCCTATAATCAACATTGGCCAAGTCGTCGTGTTCTATGATAAGATAACAGTCACCGGTTGCCAGTCAAACGCCGCCGTTTTCATTAAATTATGATTCTACAAACAAAAATACTGAAATCCTAATTATTAATTATGTTATCCGTTTTAATTTTTGCACCCGGACAAATCGCAGCCCAATTGTTCAGTCGCATATGGTTTGTGATTTTATGTTTGCGACCGTTTGCGCGATTTTGACTGTTTGCTAACTTGACCATTTGCAATTAGAAAAAAAAATGCAGATATGACCATTCGCGATATGGACCAATTGCTATTTTGACAGGTCGAGATATGGACCAATCGCAATTTGGACGAATTGTCAGTCACGTGATCGATTGCGAATTTGATTATGGAATGATTTCTTTAACCCTGTTCAATATGTTTGCTGCCTGAAAGTATCAGCCGTTTTTTAGTTTTCATACATCCTTGCATTGCGAATCTCGGCTTATATAATTATCGCTAAAATATTTAATCGTTGCCAAGTATTTTTTTTTTAGTAATCAAGTAGTTTAGTTTGGTTAGTCGCCCTTTACTTTATTAGTCGCCCCGAAAATTATTTGCCTAAAACAAAGTCGTTTCCCGCTGTATGTCCCTACTAGCTTTTGCCTGCGGTTCCGCCCGTGTGGATGTCGGTTATTGCCATAATATCGGCTATCGCTTTAAATTGTAGCCTAAGTGGTATTCTGATGTATAAGCTATATGATTGTAAAGTTTCATTAAAATCCATTCATTAGTTTTACGTGAAAGAGTAACAAACATCCATACATACTTGCAAACTTTCACGTTTATAATATTAGTAGGATATGTACGCTTAGATCTTTGAAACTACGCAACGGATTTTGATGCGGTTTTTTAATAGATAGAGTGATTCAAGAGTAATGTTTATATGTATTAATCCATACTAATACTTGCTGTCGCCCGCGGCTCCGCCCGCGTGGATGTCGGTTATCGCGAATAGGGGTATGAAAAATCGATGTTGGCCGATTCTCAGACCTACCCGATATGCCCACAAAATTTCATGAGAATCGGTCGAGCCGTTTCGGAGGAGTTTGGCAACAAAAACTGTGACACGAGAATTTTATATATTAGACTAGCTGTCGCCCGCGGCTCCGCCCGCGTGGATGTCGGTTATCGCGAATCGGGGTATGAAAAATAGATGTTGGCCGATTCTCAGACCTACCCGATATGCCCACAAAATTTCATGAGAATCGGTCGAGCCGTTTCGGAGGAGTTTGGCAACGAAAACTGTGACACGAGAATTTTATTAGGGGTTAAAGTATGAAATTGCCGATTTGTACTGACAAATTGAAATTCGTTTTTTTTTTAATTTAACGTATTTATTTAATCAAAATAATTACCATTATTATCTATACATTGCTGCCATCTAGTAGGAAGGTCATTTATGCCTTTGCGATAGAACTCCGGTGATCTAGATTCGACAAACTGTGTGAAAGCATTTTGTACTGCCTCCTGAGAAGAAAACTTTTTATCACATAGAAAATTGTCCAAATCACGAAAAAAATGGTAGTCTGTTGGAGCAAGGTCTGGCGAATACGGAGGGTGACGGATAGTTTCTAATTGCAGTTCCTGTAGAGTTAAAACGGTTTCTCGTGCTGTATGAGGTCTCGCGTTATCATGGAGCAATAATGGTGAAGATCGATTCATGAGTCGGGGCTGTTTCACTGCTAGTTTTGCTATCATTGTTCGGAGTTCGGCACAGTAGACATCTGCCGTTATTGCTTGACCAGATCGTAGAAAGCTATAGTGAATAACACCATGCTGAGACCACCAAACAGTTACCATTACCTTTTTATTGGTAAGCTTTGCTGCGGAACCGGAGGGGTAGGTTATGTCGGACTCGAACCGACTAAATCGCACGCCGTCTCTGGGTCGTAGTGCTAGGCCGAAGGTGAGGTTGTCATGCGATATATCCCTCGCACCCTGGCTGACCCAGGGCCATCCCTCTCGGTCTGGCCCTCCTCGGGACGCGTACCTCCTATTAAATACAATATATTTTTTTAATTTCGTGCGGAAATCCCGCCGTTACCACCCCCGCTAGTCATCATGTGTGGTTATATATGTCGGACTCGAAAACCGCACGCAGTTACGCGTTTCAGTCACCAAGGTATAAGCATTTACCCCGCATCCAGGCTGACTCCGGGCCATTTATCCCAAAAAGGGGAGGAGGCGGCGCGCCGTTGCGCAGGCCTTGTGGAGAACCTGCTTTCCACAATGCCCTCTGCTAGGGAGATTTCAAAGTTACCGCTCCAGTGAACCTCTATTCCAATCTCCATCGTGGGAAACGCGCTGCCGACTTTGTTGCACCGCGTCTAGTTTCCAGATTCCGGACCAAGCATACCGTGTACCGTGTGCGATTCCGGACCAAGCATACAATGCCAAGCGCGCAATGGATTAAAATCAAACACACACATACGTCACAGAGCGTACAGAGACGCAGTCGTCGACCCATTCATGTGTGACCCACATAAATAAAGCACACTCGTTCTTTTATATTAACGGTTAACTTGAACATATTATTTTTGTACACATGTAATAGGTATTCTACTATAAAGTACAAAATACAAAAGTCGTTTGCAAAAAATTTTACAAAGTACCTTACGCCAGTCCATAAATGTGCCTCGGATTTTACCAGCTATTGTCCGAGACTTAATTTAAATTTTACAAGGTGAGTAAATACTGTCGCTTTAAATCGTGATTGTAGACTTGAAAGAAGTCGTCGTTCCCAACATAATTCCCATAGGTATTGTTTAAATTTTAATACAAACCATGTGGTTTTTATTAAAATTTTGTCCACTGAAGCAAACCCATATGACCATGACCTAAGACATTTTCTATTATAGGTAATGTAATGTACTAGACATAGGGTAAAACATCCAATAGTCGTCCTTTTAGTGAGTTTTCAAACTTCAATAATTTTTAGTTTAATTTTTAAACACAATACCTACATAAAAACAATAGGTTTTCTCTGAAAGTTTATTTATTAAATTAGCTGAATATCAACAAAATATTATAATTAAGTTAAGAATCATATCAAAAATTGACAATAAACAAAATATGGTATTTTTCCCCAGTACTCAGCCCTACCTTCTCCACCAGTCAGCCATGGTTTACCCAGTAGTCAGCCTCTCACTTATTTTTACATAAAAACATTGTATTACATATTTTTTATTCATTGTCGTGAGAACATTGGCACGCTTTTTAATTGGATTGGTTATTTTTACATTACGATGCACTGAAGTAATCCTGCATAAATTGAACTCTAAAACAGCGGTGTTAAGGTGCTATTTATAGCTATTGAAATGACGACTGACTACTAGACTCAATAGTCAACTTTCTATGCGGCTGACTACTGGAACCACGAATAAACCAGTAGTCAGCCACTTAAGGGCTGACTAGTAGAACTACCGAAATTATAACATAAAGTAAGCAATTTGCATGAAATAGTTAATTATATCACGAAACAAACACTTTATGGTAAATAAATATAAAAATCCACCACAAAATCAAATAATTAGAAAACAAAACTTAGCAAAATCTCGAATGCGTTTCCTAAATTATAGGCAAATAATGTCTGCAAAGGCTGTCTACCGATTCAGGGCTGACTACTGGATGATTTACCCTACTACAAAACCTGTTTTTATGATATAGAAAAAACATAGAGGGTCTCTTAAGATACCAAAGAATCATTAAAATAACACTTACAACTCAGTGTATTGTGTACACAAAGCTAAGTATTTACATACCAAATTAAATAACTCTTAAAAAAGAGTAGCTGATTTACTCTTTGAGTACCTACTTATGAATCGAATGGTCAGAATCGGAACAGTCGGTTTAAAAAAAAAAAGATTAATTCTTTTGTATTGGCATTAGAGTGAGCATCTTCTTATGGAAATTTATGACATCCCGCTCATGACTAAGTAATTATCGTTACTGAAATAGGCACATATGATCCAAATGAGCCTTTAAGACGAATTTTAACCATGAATCGTTCTATTTCTATTTTTGACCAAGCGTACGGTAGGTTTTTTTTTTACGTGCGGGAAATCCCCACGGATACCCTCCCTTCGGAGCCGAAGGGGGAGGTTATGTCGGACTCGAACCGACTAAACCGCACGCCGTCTGTGGGTCGATGTGCTAGGCCGGAGGTGAGGTTGTCTTTTGACATATCTCTCGCACCCCGGCTGACCCAGGGACATTCCTTTCGGTCTGGCTCTCCTCGGGAGCGTACGGTAGGTAAGTAATGGACCAAAATCGCTTATTTTCATGAAATGAAAAAAATAGTGACATTTTTTCGTTGTTTTTACGACTCAGTTTATTAATAGTTTATGGTACAAAACTTAGTTTAAAAATTAAACACCATAAAAAAATCGAACGGCTATTTTATTTGTTTAACATAATTATGTTAGTTTAAAAATATACTCAATATTGTTGGTAACCTTTGGTTCCTTACCAAACTAAGTAAAATGATTTTGACTTGCCCCTTTCCGCTTGACGTAGCCGTTGCTTGGCGACAAGCGGCGCAAATAAATCGGCTATCTTCTACGCGATCGCCGACCCGCGCCCGATCCACTCAAATTTCACGCTCAAACTTTTTCCGGTCGGACCAGAGCGAAGAACCGTACAACAGACGTCCAAAACGACACAAATTGTTACATTATTTTTTTGTTAAAATACCTTAAAGCTATCTCAGTACTATTATACAGGGTGTACTTTTGAAACGGAACAGTAAGAGGAGGTACCTGAACCGTTGTAGTTACAGCAAAATGTTCTTGGAAAGACCTACCCTAACTTTTGAGATATTTTGACTGCATTCACAGATTTTGGCAAAATCGGCAAAAGAAGGTTTTGGCAAAGTCAGCTAGAAAATTGCTTAAAGTCCAAAAAAAATTATGCCAATTGTTCCTATTTCATGTGGGGATCAAAAGACTCTGAGTAACCATTTTAGCTTTGGGTACTAGGAAGAGCAGAAATTGCCAAAAACGATTCCTATACATTTCGACATTTTCAACAAGAGAATTTAATTTCTACAATGGTCATGCTTTTTGTTTTCAGTTGAAAGTGGGTAGGATTGACTGAAAAGTAAATAATTTTTTTTTTTACCGACACATTTCGAATTTGATTCACGTCAACGCGCTTCTTCAGGCCTCTAATCTGAAGGCGAGGTGCCATGTTTGGTTGCAATCGGTTTAGTGCAACCGAGATATGAGCAAAAATTTGCGTTAACAGAAGTCTGCGCAAAAGCCGCGAGCTACTTAAAAATAATTTTGTCCCTCCACCCCACCCATTTTATATGCACTTATGCCGTCCATGTAGATATGAGATAAACCGTCGATAAACCATATTTAAAGCGGAACGATGACCAACTCTACTAGTAACTTCTTTGTTATTGGCACGACTTTCTAACTTCCTTAAACAAAAATAGTAATTCATAGTGATGAAATCCACATGTTAATAACACACAACGAACAGTAACAACCCAACAATTTGTTGTTTTTGTGGGAACTGCTTCGTTGTTGGCGACGAGTCTGTGTCTTTACGAAATTGAATTACAGTCTCGCCCTATACTATATGGAGGGGAAGTACTCTAAATACTGAAGATAGAGAATTTCGCTCAAAGGAGACATTTATTTTTAAAAAGAAACTAATTTGCATTCAGAGGTTTTTGATAACTCTCTTACCACACCCAGTAATTGATTGAACCGACTAAAATCCAAAAAGTAACATCCTGTATTTTATGGCATCAATCGATAGTGTCAATCAACATTGTAGTTATCTTTGAAGCCATTTTTTTATGAAATAAGTACTAAATGACTGAACTTTGTTTCCGGTTTAGAATGTAACTTTATTGGGTAACTGCATGAGGTATGTAGGAAGGGTAGGCAGTAATTTGGGTTGCTTGATTGAACGAAAATGACGAGGGAATCGCCCTAATGGTGGTTACATTATAAGCTACTAGCTTTTGCCCGCGGCTCCGCCCGCGTGAATGTCGGTTCGCGACCAAACATAGCCTATGTCCTTTCTCAAGGTCTAATCTACTCCTATTCCAAATTTTATCAAAATCGGTTCAGTGGTTTAGGCGTGAAAGCGTAGCATACAGAGAGACAGAGATACTTTCGCATTTATAATATTAGTATGGATTGGGTCCTGAGACGGCATGCGGTTTTAGTCGGTTTGAGCCCGATATAAATACCCCTGCTGACCAGCGACGGTATCCGCACGAAAAAAGTGACAAGTAAATTTATTTTAATATGGAATTTTATGGTTAATATGAATCAGTTGGACCTTTGAGTTGAAAGTGCTTTATTTTGTCAAATTGAATTTATAAGTTTAGATTTCAAGGATTTCCTCTCCTTTAATTTACCATATTTCTAAGAGATATTTGATCCTTAGGGTCAATCATCCCTATCGATTGATGCCATAAAAGTACAGAATGTTATTTTTTTGGATTTTAGTCGGTTCCATAACCGGGTGAGGCCAGCGTATTTTCGGAAATATTTGAATGCTGTTTCGTTTCTTTAAAAAAATAAAGGAATGTTTCCTTTGAGTGAAATTCGCTATCTCCAGTATTTAGAGTCCTTCCGCTTCAGGTAAGGTCAAAATCTTCCACCATATATACATACGCCCGCGTGGAATTTGGAATCCGGTTCTTGCCACCCATAAAAAAAAAATGCCTACGTGTTATTCCAGACCATAATAATCTATCGCCGTTCCAAAATTTTAGCCAAATCCCTTCAGCCGTTACAGCATAATTGAATCGTCACATCTTCACAAACTTAATAATAAAACTTGTTAATCATATTTATTAATGACACGCTTTTGTTTTCTTTTCTAGAATAGCAGTCTCACATGGTACACAGAAAACCCGGAGCTAACGCCATGCTTTCAAAAAACAGTTCTTGTGTGGACTCCATGCCTATACCTATGGGTAGCGGCGTTTCTTGACACTTATTATATACTAAATAGCAAAGAAAGAAATATACCATGGAACGTATTAAACATCACCAAGTTAGTCCTAACTTGCTTACTGATAGTATTGAAGTTTGTGGATCTGGGCGTCACAGTACATACCTCGTCGAAAGAAGACTCTGAAGTATTCAGCGCTGATTATTATAGTCCAATTATAAAAATTGCGACATTTGTAAGTATATTTTTATTTATCAACATTTTTTTTAATAATATTATCACAACAATAAATCTAAAGTTGGTACAGCCCAGAATGAAGGAGTGCCCGCTTGCCGGCACGCCCTCTATTACGTGAACCAGAAAACCATAGTTGATGAATGTGAATGTCAATACACCTCTGCCTACCCTTTTAACAGGTGTGAATATATGTATGTATGTAAGTATCAAAACATTGATATTCTCCGAACTGACTTGTTTAAGAGTGCACGATGCATGACAACAATGTATTTATGATTTTATACAGTAGACGACACACAGGTTCATTAGATTATACATACGATTCAAAAAACAGGGGACTGTGATTAAAGTGGTGACCACGGTTATGTTATGAATATGTTAGCCCATTACTAGCCCAAGGAATATTAACTAGTCTTAGAACGGATACCCATTTCTACATTAAGACCCCTTCATGCCACACACATGCTACACTACTCATTTATAAAAATATTGAAACAGAGTATTAGGGAAACGCTCCCTAAGCCGATGGCACCTGGTAGTACGCCGGGTACACTTCGGGACCGTTTAACACCCTGTAATTAAAAACAATAACGTTAAAAATAGTTAAATCTCTATAAAGTACGACACCGGTTTTACTACCGATCTTTGATATCGCCTCGCCAGTGATTTGTGAAGGTCAAATAAGTTACTTCATGGAAAACATCAAAGTTTGACGACCGTTACATAATTAGCCTGAAAGCCGACCCCATTTCAGTTGAGATATAGCTCAGATTTTTATTCGATTAAAATCACAGAGCACATGCATTGTATTATAACTTCAGTTGAAGATTTCGTTTGAAAATCTTTATTTGCATTAACAAGAGCATAGTGTAATGAAGCATCTATTTCATTTACAATAAATATCTAATTTAATTTAATTTGACGAACTATAAAATGTAATCTACTTTATTCAAGTTTATAATTTATAACTAATACTTTACTAAAATATAATTTAGTCATCTTCTCTGTAACACATAGCATAGCCATAGAGGATTCTGACAACAGTTTCTACTCCTGCTCATCTGATTCAGCCAGTTTTATCAGTATGGACAACGCCACAGTTCCAATCACCCTGCATGATGAAATTTCTTCTATTTTCTCTGACTATCCTAAAAATCTCAATCTAGTCCATATCAATGCCCAAAGTGTTCCGGGTCATTATTCTGACCTTCTAGCCTCATTTAGTGGTGCTCACCTCGACGCCATTCTCATATCCGAGTCTTTTCTTAAGCCTAGTCTCCCTTCCACACACTTTTCACTTCCTGGGTTTGTCTTGATCCGTAACGATAGAACCGGAAAGGGATGTGGTGGCGTTGCAGTTTATCTTCGTGCCAATATTCCTTTTAAACTTATCAACGCATCTCCATCTTCCTATTCCGGCGCGGCTGAACATCTTTTCCTGGAAATTTCAGTGCAGCACACAAAAATATTACTCGGAGTCTTTTACTGACCCAATGAAAATATCAACTACTTTAACTCTTTTGAAACTCTTTTACACAACACTTCCTCTAACTATGATCACGTAATCATAATGGGCGACTTCAATACGTGTCTACTAAGAGATGACTGCCGGTCCCGTCAACTTTTATCACTCCTTTCCTCTTTCAACCTACATTCTTTACCTCTATCCAGTACTCATCACCTCCCCAATCGTATTCCCACGCTGTTGGACCTTATTATCGTCTCTTCTACTGATTATGTTAGCACTCACGGCCAACGTGATGCTCCCTTTTCCCATCACGATCTACTTTATCTCTCCTATCGTATCCGCCCCCCTAAGCGTAAGATACAATTTCGCCTACTGCGGAATTACAAGGCCATCGACTTGGAATCTCTGCGGTATGACGCAACATGCTTAGACTGGTCCCCGATTTATGAGTCCACCGACGTGAATGCCATGGTAAACGTCTTTGGCACTAGGCTGACCGACCTGTACGACCGCCATGCCCCCATCCATAAGGTTAAATTAAAACATGATCCTGCACCATGGCTCACACCTGCCATTGAAAACTTAATGGCTTGCAGGAATAAGGCCAAAGCCAGATGCAGGCGCAATCCGTCCGATCACAATCTGAACCGCTACAAGACACTTCGAAACCGCTGCAGGAAGATGTGTAGAGATGTCAAAAGATGCCATTTCCACAAACATCTAGATAACCGTAACTCTTCCAAAATCTGGAGATTTTTAAAATCTGTGGGAATTGGTAAGGTCCCTGACCCGGCGGTGCCAAAAATTGATCTGGGTGAATTAAACAGACATTTCTCACATCCACCTATCACTCTAAACCCAAACATTAAAAATGCCACACTGCAGTCTCTTTTGGCTCTGCCAATCCCACAGATACCTGCATTCGACTTGGACCCTGTCACAGAAGCTGACGTGCAAAAGTCCCTTCTCTCTATTTCCTCTTCTGCTGTTGGCAACGACAATATCTGCTCAAGGATGATTACGCCTATTCTTCCCGTTGTACTTCCTGTACTCACACATATTTTTAATTACTCGCTGTATTCTTGTATATTTCCTAACACTTGGAAGCTAGCCCATATAATTCCTCTTCCTAAAACGCCGAATCCCACAATAGCATCTCATTACCGCCCTATATCCATCTTGCCATTTCTCTCAAAGGTTCTTGAGCATATTGTTCACCGACAGCTATCCTATTTCTTACTCACCAACAATCTTCTTAGTTCCTACCAATCAGGTTTTCGCCCGGGCCACAGTACAACAACAGCACTCCTCAAAGTTACTGATGACATCCGCTGGGCCATAGAAAATAGGAAACTTACACTCTTGGTCTTGCTAGACTTTAGTAGTGCTTTTAACTCAGTTGATTTTGACGTTCTCCTAGGCATACTAAAGTCCATAAATGTTTCAGACACTGCTATTGCTTGGTTTGACTCTTATCTCCGGGGACGCTCACAGTGTGTCAGGGGAGTTGAATCCACGTCAGACTGGTGTGACCTCACGACGGGCGTACCCCAGGGTGGTGTCCTCTCTCCTCTTCTCTTCTCAATCTTTATAAACTCTGTCACGCAGTTCATCTCTTCCAGCTTCCATCTCTATGCAGACGACCTGCAAATATATCGTCACTTTGTGGCAGCCGACATGGAGTCAGCTATTGCCGATATGAATAGTGACTTGCAGTGCCTCAGCGAATGGGCTAAATCTTTCGGTATCCTCATTAACGCAGCCAAATCACAAGCTGTCATTATTGGCAGCAGGTATAAGCGTAACGAGATCACTGGCTCATCAGTTGACCCAATTCTGTTAGAAGGTATACAAATACCTTTATCAGACTCGGTAAAGAATCTAGGAGTTCATATCGACTCTTATCTCTCATGGCATACTCACTTTGCTGAAATCAGTAAAAAGGTACGTTTCGCCTTTCACTCGCTGAAATGTCTCCAAAGCTTTTTACTCCTAAAAACAAAAATTTACTTGGCACAAACCCTCATAATGCCCATTATAGATTATGCTGACGCCTGCTGTTTGGATGCCAATGAAGAACTCCTGGATAAGATTGAGCGACTGCAAAATCTGTGCATACGTTTCATCTACAACCTAAAAAAATACGATCATGTCTCGTCTTATCGCAGAGAACTCAAGTGGCTTCCTATCCGTCTTCGCAGGAACACTCGGGTATTGTGCCTACTTTTCAACATTCTCCACAATCCTTCAGCTTCCTCCTACCTGCGCGAACGATTTTCCTTTGCTCGTTCTCCCGAAGTACCCTGTAGATCCCATCTACGTACCATGCTCAAATTTCCTTCTCATAAATCCGACTCCTACTCTTTTTCCTTTTCCGTTCACGCTGTGAGGCTGTGGAACTCGCTTCCTGCTGATATCAGAGACTGCAACACAGTTAATAGTTTCAAATACAAACTTCGTAAGCACTATCTATCCTCCACCTATGACTAACTCATTCCCCTAATCCGTATATACTCTTGCATATCTATATTATATTTATATTGTTTTTATGTATCCATATATTTATATATATTATGTATCTTTATATATATATATATATATAAATCTTTATGTATTTATATCTGTCTGTCGTCTTCCCTACACACTTTTCACTAAGTTCTCTACTTCTCACACTCTCCTCTCGCAGGTCTGCTGGAAGAGATTTCTAATAGAAATAAGCAGAGCCTTTGTACTATTATTTCCAACTATGTATCTCTATATTTGTTCGTGTGTGTACATAAATAAATAAATAAATAAATAAGCGTTTTGGTTTATACTGTAAGCTCAATAAAAGCCACGCTAAAAATATATTTTATTTCACCAATTAGGTAAATTAAAGACTGCAAGCTTAATTTATTAAACTTTTCGTTATATATTTTTTATACATGATAGGTAATTGACTCAATTGTGTCACAAGCAGTCAAGATTTTCAACACTATTTTTATTATAAGTCTTCAGGCTTTCACGGCCGGCGTTGCATGTAGAATAATACTGCTTCCGGGCTGTTTGGCCGTGGTCTATGTGAAACTTGCGTTCCAGCTATTTTTATTCCATCTCTCTGTTTCACTGTCACCAATCTTATTCAAACTTACGAAAAACAGACAGCATTACCTATATTTTGTAGAGAGTTTAAACTTATCTACTTATGGCCTTGGCTCGATTTTGCATCACGTAAATTTTATCATCAAGTGTTATGAAATGAATCACTGATAAGCCTTCGCTACAATCACTACCAGGAACCATATTCTACACTTTCCATACCTATAGTCACCCGAATAACGGTGTCATTTTTTATTTTGTAATTATTCTTACTTTTCTTTAGGGTCTATAGGGCCCCACCAAAAATGTTTTGACCCAAGACAACCTCACCTGCAGGCCTCTAACGCTGTAACCCTCTCGTGACGACTGTCATATACGTCAAATTCCATACATTTGTCATTCTATTCCAAGATACGCCGGCCAGCGAATTGTCCACACACATGTACATGACATGACCACACGTCTAGAGGGGCTGGTGATTGACGGATAAGGCTCTGGCGTACCTAGGCTTTCTTCTCAGGGTTAGGGGGTCAGACGGCAGTTGCTAAGGTTAAAAAAAATAAATGAAAAGGAGGTGCATGTGTATGGACATCGGGCTACAAAGTGTAAGCTTTGGATGCAACCGAGATTGAAGCTTAAATTTAAAAGATGGCTACCTTAATTTCTTATGTCACACAGTTCAACGTCCGTGTATTTTACATTCGTAATAATTACATTGACCGCCATTCACTAACAAGTAATAATTAAAATAGCAGTTAGTACAGAGATGATCATGATTGCAATAAATTATTATTGTGCTAAGTAATAATACTTGCGAACCAACAATCTATCTATATGTACCTATAACCTTTTGTAGAAGCAGAACCTTCGATAAAAAAATTGTGGGCCATCAACACTAAAGTAATGATCGTTAGCATACCGTAGGTACATGACGTCATCACTCATCAACTAATTTTGAATAATATATGACCCCTCATACGTGTCAATAGTAAACGAAGCCGGTTGCTATTAATCCATTAACTCATTCGTTACAATTGGTTGTTTAATCCATATCAATAAAGTTATTGATTAATTTACATACAAACACACCACACCTATCATTCTTGATTTCTCTATAATTTCATTATGTTCTTATCGAATAAAATTATTCCCAAAAATATTTATGTTACGCTCGAACAATTTGAATGAAACGCATGTTGACGAAACCACGTAACCCGTAAACTATTAGAGTAAATGCCTTGAATAGTCACCACGCTCATTAGATGGCTCGCAACACAGTTACCAACGAACGGATCTTATAAGTATTGACCTTGACTGTGCTATAATCACAACAACAGTATAAAATCTTTATAAAAACTTGCATAGAGCATGAAACGGACTTCGGTCGGTTAGAAACAGTGTTGTTTGTATTATGTTGCCAATATTGTGCAATACAACACGGCTCCTGTAAAATTGATCGATTCTACCTACCTATCGATATTTCTTATAGCAGTGTGAATAGGATGATATTTCTCTTCTTTTTAAAAAATACATATAATCACGCCTTTATCCCCGGAGGGTTAGGCAGAAGTGAATTAACACCCACATTTCACCAATCTGATTCGGTCCCAGGTAAAGGGGTGAGCCTATTGCCGTATTCCGGGCACTATTGTTGACTCGAGCCATGCATCTGAGGCTGAGTCTGGGCTGTGCATATCTGTCTGATGTTAAAATTAATTAGCCCTATCCCTTAGTCGCCTTGTACGACACCACATGGGAAGAGAAGAGGTAGCCCAAATTCTACTCTCCCGGGAACTAAAAAATCTACAATGTATAATGGTTCGAAAATTACGATCCAGTAGGCACTGACAACACGAATATTTTTCGAGGTTAAAGTCAAGCTTGGATGGGTTTCACTGACTGATTCATAATATTATATGTGTCTGTTAACGTAATTACTATACCCGCTATAATTTGTTTATTTTGTGTCAACAGGCCTTATCAGCGACGTTGTTGTACTATAATAGAAAATATGGCATGAGGGCATCGGGAGTGCTCTTCTTTTTTTGGTTACTTTTAATATTCGCTGGCTTGCCTCAGCTGAGAGTACAGATTGTATCGCATTATAATAACGAAGAGGTTGACGATGTCACATACAAATTCGTTAGTTACATGATTTACTTCGCCTTGGTAGTCTTCATGTTCCTATTGAACTGTTTCGCTGACTTGCCACCAAAAGATACACCGTATAAATACGAAAAGGTAAGTGTTCACATGCTTTACTCATTATATTATTAAAAAAATAATTTTCTTTTAACCCGATTACGGTGAAGCCAAAGTAGGGTTATGATTTTGACAAGCTATTTATGTGTTTGTTTATCTGTTTGATCATTTATTCCCTCATAGCTCGACAACTACTCATTAGAACTAGAGAAATGAGGTATCGTTACAAGCGTCTTGATCATCCGTTGATTACTTATAGGCTGTATGACTGAATCTTGTTTGGCGCCCTGTAGCGCTCATAATTAATTAAGTAGGTACTGTGTTAAAAAATTAGATAAATATGCCGTGTTTGGTATCAAATAAAAGGTTTAGGTTATTAGTAATATCAAATGTGTATAAATTATTAGCTGCCGCTTGCCCCAAATAGATGCCCGATTTGAAAAGTTAGCATAGTAAATGCTTCAACATTTCATACAATTATAAAAATTAAGTTTAAACTAAAACCCGACTGAAAAATCACTCTCTATAAAGTATCAAACAAGAAATTATCAAGGATAGCTGCCGTCGTAGTATGCCACCTACCTAAACAATACATTCTAGGGAAAAGTGGCATACGACCTCGGCTATCCTTGATATTTTCTTGTTTGATATTTTTTAGAGTTTGATTTTTCAGTAATCGGGTTTTAGTTTAAATTATATTTTACAATTGTGATGGCCCTAGGTCAGCCGGGGTACGAGGGATATGCACTATAGCTACCTCACCTTCGGCCTTGCACTGCGACCCACAGACGGCGTGTGGTTTAGTCGGTTCGAGTCCGACATAACCTCCCCCTCCGGCTCCGGCGGGGGTGGTATCCGTGGGGATTGCCCGCACGACAAAATAAAAATAAAAATTACACTTAATAGTGAGGTTTACAAAAAGAAATTCAGAGGGATTATCATAATGTTAATAAAAACTGACTTAATCATAAGAATATATATATGTAATTACATAATATTTCGTGATAAGTTATTACGACATCCTTTAACTCGGTATATTGGTAATTAAGTTATTGTAAATCGTAATATCTCAGAATGTTATTTCTTTATTAGTCGTCAATTTTGTACATATAAGGTCAAGTTAAAAAAAACGCTCACCACAAGAATATTAAATTACGTAAGCACAGGCTAACACGCCTACACATCAAACTTCAATTAGCCTCAGGATCGAGGTCACCCGAACTTTTGTGATAAAGTAATTTTTGGTCATTTATTGTACAGAACCAATGTCCAGAGAAAGCATCAGGCTTCCCCAGTCGTCTCACGTTCAGCTGGTTCGATCCTCTCGCTCTGACAGGATTCCGTAGGAGCTTAACGGAAGAAGATTTGTGGGCTTTGAATCCTCCGGACTCTTCAACAGAAGTTGTACCCAAGTTCGATAAGTTTTGGGAAAAATCGTTGAAAAAACGAGAGACGTAAGTATGGAGTTTGCTAAAAATTCCTATCGAAGGTAATATTATTTATTGATCAAATATTGTTTTACCTATTCCATGAAATGTGACGTTACAAGGTCAACATTTTTTGCTCTTTACAATTAGGGTTACCAAAATAAATCGCATTATTTTGTTCCTTGTGAGTTAAATGACTAACAAACCTTGACGCGTTTTTTTGATTGGAGATTAATCAAACATCGTACTTTTTAATTCCCCTATGATGCACACCACCCTCCCGCATCCAATCAAGACTGTTTGATTGTCGCTCCGTTGTACACTTGCCTCTGCTGTCATATTTTATTTTATATATCATAATCAGTCAATCAGCCATCTATCAGTCTAAGGTTTGCTGTAAGAGAACTTGGCACTGAGTTAAGCTCTTTATTGTACATTTTGTTATATATCACAAAAATGTTTATGTGAGTATCAATATTTTCCTCAGAAGACTGATAGTAGTAATAACCGTTGTTGATGCAATTACAAAATATATAATTGTATTTGTATAATAATTTGAATACCTACAATATTTAATGATCTTCAAATTATTTCTGGGTATAATTGTACTCATACCACCTTGACCTTTCAATGAGCAGGAATTTTTAGATTTCACGAGACCTTACATACTTGTTGTCACAGTTTGAACGGCACGAAAGCGACATACCGCATAACATCGGCCAGCGTAAACTTCAAACCCGACTCTGAAAAGAAGCCCGCATCCATACTATCAGCCTTATGCCTTGCCTTCGGAGGGCAGTTTCTGTTCGGATCCCTCCTCAAACTGTTCAACGATGTATTAATGTTCCTGTCACCACAACTACTCAAGTAAGTTATATTGAATTGCTTAGTCATTCTCAGTAGCTATGTGATAAGACGATGACGTCATAATAATTTATTGTCAGTGCCTTGATGAATGAATCTGCATTTATTTTTGCCGTTTTTAGACTTCTCATCAATTTCGTCCGAGCTGATGAGCCTACATGGAAAGGCTACCTGTATGCCGTTGGTCTGTTTGCTTGCGCTACCGTACAAACCATGCTGTTAGCTCACTATTTCACTAGAATGTATCTAGTGGGTATGAGAATAAGAACAGCATTAACCAGCCAAATATATAGAAAATCGCTTCGAATGTCCAATGCAGCAAGGAAGGAATCTACCGTCGGAGAAATCGTTAATCTTATGTCAGTCGATGCACAAAGGTAAAGAAATTTTACACACAATACATTTTAATTTACAGTTCTCTCTTGCTTGTACAAATAAGTATAGGATTATCAATAAAAAGGTACTATTTAATTATACTTCAAAAATAACTAACGCATAATTAATATAAGTGGAGCGAGCTCGTGAACATCAATACGGGTACCCTGACATCTGATTAAAAGGATATGGCGGATGCATCACCCTTGTTGGCGACTTGTGATTTGATAAACTATTTCATAACGCGTTAAATAGACTATAAGTTTTATAGCGAATAATAAATTCTGCTTCGTTGGGCGAAATTGCCAATTATATGTCAACACAACAACATTTTATGAATGTTAAAAATCCCATCTATCCACCGCACTCTTTTATCTGATTCACAAAGAAAATCCGTAGGTATAATATAATATATAATAATTCGCCTACCTGTAATTATGTAAAAGTCTACCGATCTATAAAATGCAACAAATTAAAACCCACAATAGAACATAAACATCGATACATCTGATATCATGTTATCGTGAGTAGAAACAGACTACTAGTAAACTGGGTGAATATGTCTAGTAAGTGATCTCGTAGTAACCTCAGTAACTAACCTAAATTGCGTATACATACTAAGATTGAAATTCACGTTACATCACGTTAATGTAATCCCATGCCGTGGCGTAGCGGTATTGAACGCGGCCGCTGCGCAGGAGGCGCGGTTTCGATCCCCGCTCAGTGCAAATATTTGTATGCATGAATATGGTGATTTGCATTAGTCTGGTCGTACCTCGGAGAGCATTCGGTCCCGGTTGCCATACGAACATCTATGGCAGTCGTTACGGATAGTTGGAGCCCTCAAAAATCCAACAACTGGTCCAACTGCAATGCTTCGATATCGGTTTTGGGTTGTGGAGGTCATATGGCAGTCGCTTCACGGTAAATGTCGAAGTTTAGCCAAATCCTCAGTTGGACTGGTAAAAGCGGACCCCAGACTCCAAGTTTATAGCTTCGGATGCGACTGGGATTAACGCTAGGAGGAGGAAGACAATACGATATTCCATTAATTAAATATATATTATAATTTGGTACTTAATATTTCTTTCGTTTATCTTTTACCACAAGCATAACAGGTAAAGAATAAAATTACTCATCTTTACTTACGGATATGTTATGTCAATTACGGTTACGTAAATAGCACTTAATAAAGCAACAGAATAATAGGAATATTATTTGTAGTTGTCAAAAATGTTCAATTCATTTTCCTTATCTTTCTTTCCTATATTACTAATACCTAGTATTTGTAATCTTATCATGAACTTAGCCGTGAAAATAAACAGAAGATTTCGAATGTTATCATTATGCTTAAAATCTCTGACTACTTGCCTATTTCCTTCAGCCAAATATTGTATAAGCTTATTGAACATTTCGCTTCCTATAGCGAAGAGTATTTGCAAATAACCATGACAGCGCATATTCTCTATAACATAGTTTCCACATCAATGACGCAATGGTTTATTAAACCATCTCGATAACTACCGAGGGTTGAATGTGAAAATAAAATGTTAATACGAAATAACAAGGATCTCATGAGCGCCTCTGTGAACGCAATCATATAATATTGGGCTAATAAAATTGTAAAGATGTACCATCGGTACGATAATAGCGGATGGGTCAGCTACTAGTACTTTGTGTTGCAGTTACAGGTTATTTTACCTGATCAATCATCAAATACAATGTTTTGAATACATTACAGTACTCACTAGAAGCCTTGATTCGATCCCTTAAAAACTTTGCTGGGTACCAAAATCTCTGTATACCATACCCGCAGTATAAGAAATATTAATAATTTAATGATTTTTTTCCAGGTTTATTGAACTAACTGCTTATTTGAACATGATTTGGTCAGCACCACTACAAATATCTCTTGCATTATATTTCCTGTGGGCAATTCTGGGTCCCTCAGTGTTGGCTGGCCTAGCAGTGATGATCATACTTATCCCAATCAATGGACTCATCGCTAACAGAGTAAAGACTCTTCAGATCAAGCAAATGAAATATAAAGACGAAAGAGTAAAACTTATGAATGAAGTACTTAACGGAATTAAAGTAAGTTTTAGTATCTAGTGTATCTACCCATTCTAAGGTAAATAGATACGCCTGCATTCAATATCAGGAAAAAGTTGTCCGCACTTTTACAGCACATATCGCGGCATCTGTTTTACCCATGAGGACTGATCTTATCAAAATCAATATATCAAATTCTAAATGGCCAGATAAGATTATGTGTTATCTTAGAAATTTAGTAGGTCGACAAAGTTATCTGTTAAAATGAACGCTACGAAAATTTATAAGCTATTATGCAATCGGCCAATATGGACATATATATAGGTATTCTGAAATATGTAGTTGCACTATACAGATCAAACACAGTACAACGTTGCCTCTAACCTGCATAATGCGGGCACGTATGTTTGAGACATACGCGTCACGGGAACTATGATAAATTGATGAAAGTTAGATGCAATTTGATGATATCAGTGGACTGCTTTGTGTATTTAGCGTACTAAAAATATGTTCCAGGCAGCACGTATTGCACAACACTGTATAACATTCTTTTTAATGCCTATATGTACCTTACTTTATCTGTATTGTGTTGCTAAAAATCTTTCTGTTTACACTTTATTATATCATTATGTTGATAGTGTATCGCTACACAAATACTATCGCTGCAATAGGAATATGTATACAGTGTAAGAATGTATATTTACACTAAATTGTTTGCCTACAAACTTTGCTTCACCTTGTGATAGGTTTAAGTTTTAAATGAAGCACAATATTGTAAACAAGCTGATGCTAGTGGCTTCGCCCGCGTGGAATTTTCTCACCATTTAAATCTTCCCTGGACTACTACATAAATTTCAAAACCAAAAACAGCTAATTCAACTCAGTAGTCCTTGAGTTTTAGTGAGACAAACGATCAGCAATTAATTTTTATATTATAGAAATAGCAGATATGAACATATACTTTTTACGATTCGGTAAAAAAAAAACCAACAACTAGGCATTTATGTTCAAAATAATACTGCACATTGAATGCATATATCTATCATATTCAAATGAACAATTAACTCTATAAGGTCGCGGCACACTAGATAGCGATGTTCAGTACATATGCTTTATCTTATTTAAACAGTAGATAAATGACTATCAGCCTAGAATTCACATTCGCAGATTCTTCAACCCAATTATTATTAATATGCAATATGGTAATAATTACGTATTTCCTAATTGAAAAGTCAAATTCCACCCTTATATGAAAGAAAGTGGAGTTACGTCACATCGCGTCATTCGCACCAAGGCATCTAGTGTGGCCTAAAAAGCATGTCCCAGAGACCCTGACTGTTCAGTCCATATCTCCACAAAATCAACCTCTACGTGTTGTTGGAAATAAAAATCTCCCCAACTTGGTTGCCTTATTTGAGTACCATAAACAAATAAGAAATGTTAGTGTTATAAATTGTTAAAGTTATGATTTCACGGATATTAAGGCATTCTAATTTAATAACACTAGCAGCGAGCAGTTCGACTGGGGAAGTACCTCCGCCCTACAGAATACCGCGGGCATAATAACCTCCTCTTGTGTTCCCGGCGGCGAATAGCGTAGCCAGAACGAGTACTGGAGAGTTTTTATACTATCAGTGGGAAGACCAAAGGCTCGTCTGGTTTTGTCTTCTACACTGACACTATAGAAACTCAGTGGTATAAAAAATCACAAATCTATAGATTATGTTCTAAAATGGATGTTATCAAAACTTATCATCAGATTGATTCAGTTTAATACAGCGCTAACTCAGTGTTAACCCCAATATTAGAAAAACAATACGTTTTAGCAACTGGTTGCCAAACTCAGTTGCCATGGTGGCCGGAGGGAATTAGCATTGTATAGCTACATAGCGGCATGATCTGTGTAACTTTGTGCCAAAGGTCAAACTTTAATTGCATAATAATTGTGACGTTGTAATTCTAATAATTTATTTCTTCTAGGTTCTCAAAATGTATGCTTGGGAGCCAAGTTTTGAAGAGCAAATACTTAAAATCCGGAATAAGGAAATGAATGTATTGAAACAAGCTGCCTATCTAAACTCTGCTACCTCATTTATTTGGTCGTGTGCGCCTTTTCTGGTATGTGTGTTATCTATAATTAGATATAGATGGTGTTGCTTAATATAACTACCTAATTTACGTTAAGTATGTAAGGATAGAAGCAGATAGCAGGCTGTTGTCTCTACCTACCCTGGAGGGAAATAGGCGTGAACGTTTGTATGTATGTTATTTAAAATCGTATGTTAACGGCATAATTAAGTTGGGAAAGGCTCGGATAAGGATGATGGATGGATGATATCTAGAGTTAATATAATTCCCGATTTAGAAACGCACCTAGCGCAGAACAGAACCCCGACGAGACGAAAAGACAATATCATAAATGTGAGATCGCTTTGGAAAAGCTAATATCGAATAAAATATTATTAAAGATACAACTGAAGCGATCTCGATTAATGAAAAAGGTAACAGCAATAACATATTCCCTAAAGTGAAATAGTGGTCAAATGGGAGTCTATTATCAACGAAAAAATGTTTAAAAGTTACAGGGAATGTATAAAAGAACATACTCTCTCTCTATGAAGAAGTTCGTTGTTCAAGCTCACGTCAAATCAAATGTTCGATAATTTCTGACGATGATTATATGCTAGTGCGGCACCGTCACCTTTTTAACTAAATAAGTGGGTGCCTACTATGAACCTGTGAGTGTATGAAGCCTGCCAATCGCAATGCTCCGTTATCTCGATACGTTTAAGATACAAATAGGCATAAAGACATCGAACATGAGTGACCTTCCACGAATCCCAAAGAGATGCCTTAAAACCGATATCTAAAAACCCAGTGATTCCCTTCCTAGCAATGTGGCAGAAAAAAGGCACCATTGAATACCAAATTAAAAATACTTGAAAAAATCATATTACTTAATACAAAATAATTAATTATATTAGATATCGTCTGTACTTCATTGCAGTCATGTAAGATTATTGATTAAAAAATAACAGCTTTATAAAAGTCTTATCGAGTTTTATCAAAAGACATAATATAGCCAGATTACACGCTTAAGTAGTGGTATTATATTTTTATAATTATAGATAATACATATCATGTTTATAAATCCAATCAAACTGATAATTCGATTATTTAAATACAATATGTTTGAACAACTCTCTGATTGACAGATTATAGCCACGTTATCTGTTATGATATATGATTGAGCATGAATGTAGGTGATTGTGTACAGAACCCAGCTTAATCGTGATTTTAGTTTATTCAATCAGTCCACGGTTGTTTCAAGTAAGCTCTTTCGAACCTGTAAAGTTAACTGTACTTACTTCATCTACTTTGGCTCGTTTCTGAAACATACATTTTGATGTTTTGTAAGTACCATTTGTTCTAAACAGAATAAAAAAATTACTTTGATATTTATTTTCTAATTAGGATTTTACGTAGACACCTCGGTAGAGGTACCTTTGCGAACAAAAATATTCCTACGAAAAAAAAGCAGGAATCTCTTTTACTTCACCTGAGTCCTATTAAAATTACGTTTTTCCATTGTAACCCAGCTTACCGGGGCGCAGTTAATATGACGATCAAAATTTTAAAAGAAAAAGTCTTCACTGAAACAAGAACTATTAGTTATTATGATTTAATGCAATTCAATTGAAAATATTGTCATACAATTAAGTAATTAAGTTTCATCTTATAACTAACCTACATTTCCAGATGAATCTGACATGGAAAATATAATAATTTTATTTATTTCAAGGTGACCTTCCTAACATTCTTCACATTTTTGATAAGTGACCCAGAGAACCATGTCCTGACTGCAGAAAATATATTCGTGTCGATGTCTCTGTTTTACACAATGCATTTGCCTTTAGGTTTATTGCCACTCATCATAGTTTCTGCGATCGAGGTAGTGCCACAACAAGAATATATTATATCTGGATATATGGCTATTGGTTCTTTTCCATAAGGAGTATAAGGACTCACTAACATGTACACAACATTTTAGTGTTACTGTTTATTAATCACGTATGCCGACCCCCAAATATATGTTTGCTTTGTGTTCTTCGGCTAAAGCGTGCATAGCAAAAAACAGTATGCTTCATGCTTAACAGTTCAACCTACCCATCAAATAAAATGTACGAAATTTCTAGTTTACTGAATAAGGAACTAAAGTACATATTTCTTAGACAAAACTTAATGTATTTTTTTCTTTACCTTCTAAAGAAATGATTCTTTTTCATTAACATTTCAATCAGTATTAGCGACAGAAATACAAAAAATACATACACCTTTTATCCTTTGCATAGGTCGAGTTATACATAAATTCAAAAGTAAAAAATATTCGATACAAGTCAGCGTGCAATGTTGTAGCCCTGAACACAACGTAAACATAACCCTCGTTTTCACCAACGTTCATGTATTTGACAAGATGCAATACGTCACAGAATTCAGTATGAACGCAAATGTGTTTTAAACTTGTATACAACTTGTTGACTTTACATACTATGTGAACGAAAAAGTGTCTGAGACATATATAGAACAAGTAATTATGGTTTGTCAAGTCTTCTCTACAAGTTTTGGTATCAAACAACGGTTTTGGCTCCTTGGTGAAAACAAGGGATGAAAGCGCAAACCCAACACCTTTGCATGAGTCCATCTTTTAATTTAACCACTGGTATGGTCTCATAGGTATCGCTGATGTCGTTCGGGTGCTTTGTGTTGGTAAACGATAAAGAAGTGCTGGACTCTGAAAGAGCTTTCGTAGCGTTGTCTCTTTTCAACATTCTACGTTTCCCTCTCTCAATGCTGCCTAACGTAATATCAAATGTTGTACAAGTAAGTTCTTACTAAATTTATTCTGTAATGTCCAGCTTTACTTTAAAATTTGATAAACAAAATGTGAAGCAGTGATAGCATTGTAGTTTTGAAATAGTTCGGCATGAGTTATAGTTTTATAAAATGCCTCGCAGCTGCTTATATCTTGTAACAGATTATATTAATTCCACAAGTCCACAAACCTATCCATTCATTACTCAGAATTCTTTTTAACATTCTTACAGTTTTGCAATTAATAAAGTGCACGCTTTTGTTTTAATTTAGTGTAAGCTTTGTGTGTTTTGGCAAGGAATAATATATAATTTAATTATATAATATGTAATTGCAAAAGTAAGCTGCTACTTATGATTAAGTATATTGTGAATCAATGAATCTTAATGTAGTACACGCTTACTTTTATGAAATTTTTAATGTCAGTAGGATTAAAAAATAAATATCGGAATACAATCATTAACTCACGTTCATATAACTAATGTATTTTTCTGTTTATAGACTTCTGTCGGTATAAAGAGATTGAACAAATTCATGAACTGCGACGAATTAGATGACTCTTCCGTAGAACACGATCCTAAAGAACGTAAGTTCAGTCTTGAATTCAGACTACATTAAGTTTATAAAACGAAGAAAATGTAATATAAATATATTTTATAATTATAAATAACGTAGACTTATAGTTCGTGCAAAACGGATTGAGAATAAAGTTCATTGACCTTTCGACCAATTTGAACTGGCTACTCAGGGGTGGTAAACATTGTTCACGCTGTAGCGAAACCAACTGCTGCGCCACGTGGCCTGCGCGATCATATACTTTTATTTAAATTGTGTTTTTGCTGTCAACGCACATTCTTCTCAATCTGTAGATACGTTGTAAGTGACTAGAACTCCAGATTGTCATTACACAGTGCAACTTTATCATACAGGTACATTAATTTAAGGCTAATAATAACCGATAGCTATAAATAGTATTTAGAAAACCAACTAAAGTCCTTTCTTTCACAGCATGAAATTACTTTCTACTAACAGATCCAATTTTCCTCGTTAATCATTAGTATATATTTTTGTTTGGTTCAGCCAATCCGATTGTGATTGAAAATGGTCAGTTCACGTGGGGAGATCAGAATGCTGAGCCGACGCTAAAGAATATAAATTTGCAAATCCCGCGCGGCTCCTTAGTGGCCGTCGTAGGCGCCGTCGGCTCGGGCAAGAGCTCGCTTCTCGCTGCGTTACTCGGAGAGATGAACAAAACTTCAGGACGGGTTAACACTACTGGTATGTTTTATATTTTTACTTTAACTAAGGGTTATAGTATAAATATAAATACTTTTTTTTTTCATAAAAGTTTCATAAATTTATCGCAGGTTTGCACGCTGTTCGTTTCCTGTAAAACTGACGCTTTTTCGTGCTTACTGTACTACGTTTTACACGTGCAGCCTGTGGGCTAGATATACTCTAAGCTCGTACAACGCCCTTAGAGTGCAATACAATAATGCGTTTAGGGTGCTGATGGGGTTGCCGCGCTACTGTAGTGCTTCGGGGATGTTCGCTGATGCTCGTGTGGACTGTTTCTATGCCACAATGAGAAAGAGGTGCGCATCTCTGGTGCAAAGAGTGCGAGCCAGCACTAACAGCATCCTAAGAATGATAGCAAGTAGGCTAGATTGCACATATATGAGTCACTGCGGAGCTATCTCCCATGGGAAGCGTCGCCGGTGATTCAAAAATTATAATGTAGTGTACTAACATAGTTTTTAAGTCTTACTAACATTTAGAGTCAATGGTCACATGAATAAAAACAAATTTATTATTATTTTATAATAATATTGAAAATCCGCACTATTGCTTACCACGTGATATGCAATGAACCAATAGAAACTGGTGGAGAAAGTTTACATTGAAGGCACAATGCAATGGCATAGTCGCGGATTCAAACTCCTGCTACCTGCTACACTTCCGAAGTGAACCCACTTCGAATACAAGCAATTTAGGTTAACTGGAACTTTAAACAAAAATACTAAAAAAATCGGTTACTAGACCTACTGTAACCGCTGTATCGCGCCTTGGGTATGAGCGCAGTGAAACGGGATAGTAAAAAAAGTATCTACCAATCGTCTGTCAGATCCACACTCAGACATGTCAGACTCACGGCCGTATCTCGGCTCGCTCTCGACTAATGCTCATTTTTTCTCTCTCTTTACCTCATCCCCCCCACGTCGTGCTTCCTTAACACGTACAGAGGTCGTTTTAAAACAATACACCATAGCATAATCGATATAAAAAAGAACTGTTTGCCACAGAAGTGATGCCAAAAGTAGGTGCAAAACTCGCACTACATACTCCAACCATACCATAAATTATGTGTTGATATAGTATAGAACTCATATGTGTACATTAAATTCAATCAATGGCCTATCACAGTCCACAGCTGGACAGAGGCCTCTCCCAATGTTGGGAGTCTGACTAACTGTTTCCACGCTGGCCAGACAGGTTGGTACAGTTTTATTTTAAGTATTCCGTCTCTCGCAGTGGTATAGTCTGTTTATATTTACGTTAGTCGCCTCTTACGACACCTTTCGTATGAGATGGGATAGTGATACTTGTATTCATTCTCCGTCACAACACGGATATTATATGTACATACATTAGATTACAATACTATTATTGTTGTATACGAATTACAGGTAGTATAGCATACGTGCCGCAACAAGCATGGATCCAAAATGCGACGCTTCAAGACAACATTATATTCGGCCAACCGCTTGACAAGCAGAAATACAATAACGTGATTAACGTGTGCGCACTCAAACCTGACTTTGAAGTGCTCCCTGGAGGCGACCAAACTGAAATTGGAGAGAAGGGTATGTATTTCAAACAACCATTTCAAAGATCACTACACATTTCTAGCTGTCTAGATAGAGCATAAACATTACATAAGTTAATAATAAGCCTGTTATAGCGGTGATAGATCGATTAGAGCGCTTCGCAATAATGATCGATAACAACCAAGTAGCCAGGATTGTCCATCAGCAACTTGCTCTTAAATATAACCTTGTAGATTCGGAGGTGCCGTATTAGAGGTATGTGCCCGACCCAGTTCTTGACGATGGTCGTGTCACATTGTACTGGGATCGATCTATCATCACTGACAGGACTATTGTAGCCAATAATCCTGTTATAGCGGTGATAGATCGATTAGAGCGCCGCGCAATAATTATCGATATCATCATTACGCATGACGAGAATCGCGTTGAAAGCCGAAAAAGACAAGCAAATAAAATATTTGGACTTGGCTCACGAGGTTGTAGACATGTGGAGTGTAGATTCGGCGATTATTGTTCTACAATATAAACTTACAACGTAGTCTAACAACATATTTATTTTTAGTTAACAATTTCTTAAATGTATATAGACTCAACAATAATTTAACGTTTATTTATTCTAAAGTCGTACAAAAATATACTACTATACATTATTTGTTCTTCAAAAAAATTCAAAATATTATCAAAATGAACAAACTATTTCTATTTACAATAAAATCTTAATAAAAATGATTTAAATAATAATAACTTGAGATGTACTAACTAGATATATACTACTTAAGATATACCTACATATACCAGTGCTTTTAAACAATTACATTTTGTTTACATTCAGGTATAAATTTATCCGGTGGTCAGAAGCAACGCGTGTCTCTGGCGCGTGCCGTGTACTGTAGTGCCGAAAATTATTTCCTGGATGACCCGCTTAGCGCTGTGGACTCACACGTTGGGAAACACATCTTCGATAAGGTACTTATGGTATTCGGTACCTAATAGACAATATACAAGTATTTTTTCCTAATTTTAATCAATAGCTGACTACTTCCTGAAAAACTACTATAAAAATATTAAAAAATATACTTACAGATTTGGATGGTTCAAATAGTTACCACTAGGTCACGCTTTTGTGACACAAATCAATGAAGAATGAAATAAAATAATAATATACCGTAACCTAACCTAGTTTACGGAGAACACCTGTCTTACCTTGTAACAATTTGTCTTTTTTTTAATAACAATAATTATCGGCACTGTCTTCAGAAGTGGAAATTCTATTCCTGTTATCGCCTGTTTCTTACAATTGCCTGATTGAACAAAAAAATCCAAGTTTAAATTGTCCCAAAGAACCCCACTGTTCAAAGTAGTAAATACTTTCAATTGAACAGTGGGGTAACTTCAGGAGTTAGTATACTGTACTCACGACTCTGTAATATATATAAAACTTCCATTCATTTTAAATAACATATTATTTTTTCTATCGAGACAGTAAAGGTATGATTCCGAAGGTGACCGCATACGGCAACTACAGACGCACGCAGCACATACCCGTAATTCATTGCGGCTATAGGGATATACGGGATAAAGGGGACCATTTAGAGGTCCCCATTACCGTAACGAAGTTTAATATGTAATGTTATATGTATATCTGCTGCATGCCTCTGCAGTTGTCGTATGCGGTCGCCTTCGCAATTAGACTTTTACAATATCGCCTCCTGCTAATTCATGAATGGTGAGAATTTTGTTCTATTCCCGGTATTGCGCAGGTGATCGGCCCCAACGGGCTGCTGAAGGACACCACCCGCGTGTGGGTGACGCACAACGTGTCGTACCTGGCGCACACGGACATGGTGCTGGTGCTGCGCGACGGCAGCGTGTCGGAGGCCGGCACGTACCAGCAGCTGCTCGAGAAGAAGGGCGCCTTTGCAGAGTTCCTGCTGCACCACTTGAGCGACGCGGAGCGGACATCGCCTGAAGGTAATGCTCGGGACATTTAGGAGAAATTCGAGTAATTTGTATCGCCTTTTAAATCATACCACCTCTAGATTTCTCAATGACAGTTTCTAAATGATAGTTTTTTTCAACACTGACTAATTGGAATTGTGTATGGGAGCGAAATGAACAGTTTTCGGTGAAATTTGATGTGTTAATTTTCATATGGGTTTTTGCGTAACGCACTGTCGCAACTTTGATTGGATTCTCATTTTTGTTGCCATTTTAGAGTGCGGACAACGTATCTATAGTTTGTGGTATATCATTGAATGCCAGCGTTGCATTAATTTCCGGACAGTTATACACTGGGAATCTTCAAACCTCGCCTAAATGACCTTCTAGACAAAGGTGATTAATTGTAGATCACTGCAAGCGAGAAAGAGGTCAAACGGGAACCTATCATTAAAAAATGCTCACATCCAACTAATATTATGAATATGAAAGTTTGTGTACATTTTTGTTACTCAATCGCGCACTTACGGTTGAGCAGGTTTAGATGAAAACACCCCGAAAACGGGTGCCAAAACTACACCACACGGTCGGAGCCGCGGCCCGGGCATCAACTAATATTATAAACGCTTTTTTCACTTTTTATTATACATACAATTTAACTCTTACAGTGATTATTGTGTTTCACAAAAGTAGTTGAACATACTAAATAAACCTATCTCTGTCCACTGACCTAGGCCTCTCACAATGTTGGAAGTTGATTTTGGCCTACAGTTATCACGCTGCGCTGGCCAGACGGGTTGGTACAGGGTTTTATTTCAAGGTTTCGTTCTCTCGCAGTGTTATCGTCTGCGTATTTTTCCGTTAGTCGCCTCTAACACTTCTTGTATTCTTTCTCCGTCACCACACGGATATTGAACATACTACCTACATAGAAATGACACGTATATGTTTTCAGAACTGGATGAAATCAAGCAGGAACTGGAAAGTAAACTTGGATCTGAATTCCAAAACAAGCTGCAGAGAGCGCGCTCTCTTTCTGAGAGTGCTTCGGAATCTGAACAACCCGCTGCAGGTATGACGAATTTATTAGTTATTTATTGAACTTCTTGAGTTTTTAATCACATAACTATAATGTTGACTAACGAATTGCACACAGGTGATCGCGCCGGCAGTGTAAAAAGAAAAACTCCTGACACTGTTAGCCCACAAGAATTGAAAGAGAAAAATAAACTCATAGAAACCGAGAAAACAGAAACTGGAAGCGTAAGTATTATTTTCATATATTACATAAACTGTGTGTAGGTTCAAGTAGTACGCTGTAAGCTGCGCGCTTTTACCCAATCATAAATGTCGTTTCACCAGCAGTGTCGGTTTCTATGTATTTCTATAAAATACCTTCCGTAGGTAGCGTCACATCATCCGTGCCCCGAGCACGAAAAATATTCGTATCCTTAACGAAAACAGAACGAAGGCTCCACACACAAAGGTTCGCAGTAGGCAGGCGGCCAATCGCAAAGCTCCCTTCGCTCGATACGTTTACATAACCCCTCTTTCAGACTATGCCCCTCGCATTGCTTATATTGATTACAGCCCCTCTAGACAAGTGGCAATTCGCTAACCGGCGTTTGATGGAATAGAATGACGAATGTATGGGATTTGACATATTTGACATGCGTTAACGACTGTCATTTACGTCAAATCCCATATATTCGTCATTCTATTCCACCAAACGCCAGCTAGCGAATTGCCACTTGTCTAGAGGGGCAGTATTCGCCTTGCAATGGATATGCACTTAAACATACAGTGGTGGACACATAATTAAAGACACTTAGAGGATATTAATATTTCAAAGTTTACTTACTCTATTTTTTTTATTATAATGCAATAGGAGCTTGATGTTTTAATTAAATTATTCTAACGGTTATCGTGAAATGTTAAAATGAAATAAACGGAACAAGGATGTCGTCTTTAAAATTTATTAAGTTGAACTTTATTGTATATAGTAGGGACTAATACAAAGACTTGGCCAATTAATTAAAGACACACAAATGAAGTAACCATAAAAAAATAAATATTGTGAATATTAAGATGAACTTGACTTTAATTAGTTTTAGATGTATAATAAGAACATAAAACTATGTTATTAATATTTTGTTGCATGTCCTTTAGCAGTAATGACAGCCTAACACCGCGTAGACATTGAAGCGACCAAATTATTGCAGGTTTCAATCGAAATCTGCTCCCATGCCTCCTTAAATACCGAGTAAAGTTGATGCACATTACTTGTACGTTTTTTGCCACTATTTTCTTCACATAAGAGCACCAGTTTTCGATTGGGTTAATGTCAGGACTGTACGATGGCCAATCTAAAACTGTAACTGATTCGCTCCTTAGGAATTCTTTGACCACAGCTGAAGTGTGTTTTGGATCGTTGTCATGTTGGAAAGTCCATATAACTGGCAAATTATCCTCGGCATAAGGTAACATGGTTTCTTCTAAAATGAAATGTATCCATGTTACCTTCTATTTTTTTTATAGGTCCCACACCGTAACCAGAAAAACATCCCCAAACTTTCATATTACCGCCTCCATGTTTGACTATTTTCTTTGTTATTTTGTATTAATTTCTTTTTTTTAAGGATGTCTCACGTAAACTTTTCCATTAGAATTAACCATATTAATTTTAGTTTCGTCGGAAAAATGCACATTTTTCCACTGTCGTTCTGTCCAGTGTGCATATTTTTTGGCAAATTATAATCTTGCTCTGATATTTGCTTTCTTCAAAAGTGGGACCTTACGAGAAACTATTCCAAATAAGTCTGTCTTACATAATCGCCTTATAACCGTTCTTGCAGACACTCCTCTAGACCCTTCTGCACCAAATACTTCTAAGCGAATAACTTCTGAGCCTTTGGAACGTTTTTTTTAGCCAACAATGCTATTCTTGAGTCTTCTTGCGGGGTTGTTTTTCTCGGTCTAGGTTTCCTAGGCACTTTATCCGTAGTATTAAACTTATTAAAATGCCGAATAGCGTTCATAACCATATCTTTAGAGCATCGCAATTGATCTGCAATTTTCCTGTACGACCAACCTTTGTCATGAAAATTGAGAATTATCTTTCTTGTAGAAGGATCGCAACTTTTGCTTTTCCCATACTACGAGTATATTTCAATTTAAATTTTATAATAAAACTTAAAGCAAGCTTTAATCTGAGCTAGTTTTAGCGTGTCACAATAATTCGCGGCAAAATGGAAAAAAATTAATGCTCCTTTTATTTTTATATTAAATTTAGAACACGAAATACGTACTGTCTTTAATTAAATGGCCAGCGGCAAATGTATCGAAAAAGTTAGTGTTGCATTTAAAAAAGGAATGAAGACTAAAATATAGCTTATTTACCTTTTATAGTATTCTCATTTTAAAAATACGACATCGATTTATGTAAAATAATAATAAGAATGGAATTTATTCCTATCTTGGGTATCTAAACATCATTTATTTTGATGTATGTGTTCAACGTAAATGGTGTCTTTAATTATGTGACCACCACTGTATATGAACGACAACACTGTAGCATTACTTAGGCTTTCTCAAAATATCAGATTATATTAATAAATTATTATAAAGTACAATTACAAGTAAATAAATGGGATATATGCTATCGCCATGTGCGCTCTCGATACAAAGTGTGTTCGTCGCGAGTGTGTGGATGGTTCATCAAGTTCGTACTGCCGCTCGTTTAACTCGCGCCGCGAAGCTGACATTCGCGACAACATTAGCAGCATAACGAATATATACCATCCACACCACGTTTTTGCCCACTTCTCTCGCCACTTCCGTCGCTCATCGATGAGTCGTCTGGACGTGGCATTACGAATACAAATATTTCCGAGCTCGGGGCACTGTGGCTGCTGACTGTATGTCTCCTACGCACTCTTACCTTTACAGTGCTTTTTGAACCATAAGTCCTCTGCCTCACTCGGATGCCAAAGCAACGTCCCCGGCTACGCATCCAAGTAGTTAGTATTGAAATTAATGTTTACCAAGCTGGCGCCAAGTGAGTTGGGTACCATACATTTTGATATTAACTGGCGTCCTAGTGAGGTAGAGGTGTATCCGCTGCGTATTATTAGTAGCTTAAATACGTTAAAATATTCTGATTAACCAACAAACGATATAATACGGATGTTTTGTTTGCAGGTGAAATGGAGTGTATACAAACACTACTTGATGAGCGTAGGTGTACTGTCGTCCGTGGTAACAATTTTAATGAACCTTATATTGCAAGTTTTTCAAGTTGGCTCCAACTATTGGCTCACAGCGTGGTCTAATGACGACAAAATGGTAATATTTTTACACTTTTATGATTATTTTGTGTTATAATCTAATGATTAAAGGTTAATACCACTCTGAACGTTGTGGAAATTTTGAATCTATCGATGCAGAACTTAACATTTTTGTATAAGCAGTGTGGGAAAGTTCATTGCGCGATGCCGAATTAGGTCGCCTGGATTTCGTTAGATGATATTCTCAGGGAAATATAGACGTAAATTGCAAAAGTAACTATTTAATCGAATATATCTATTTTATTCTTGATTTTATTTATTTTTTATTGGCTCACGATACAAGACGTTACATTTGGCAGTATCACATGAACAATATGTCAGAAAGTGATTTAAAGTCCTTCTTGATGTGAACATTACATGCGTTTTCTAAACATTAAAAAGAAAAGTAGATACACAATGGACACAAAAGTTACTTACAAAATAGTGATGACATAATTAGTATGTGAGTGTCAGTTACCATAAATCTGGTCATAAAAGAATTTCTGTATAGTAGCGGACTTTGTTTGGAAAAGATCGAGATCGTTACATATTTTATTAAATGAGGACATCATGCGCACTGTGGCGAATGTTGTTCGTAGTTGGTGAGAGAGAGAGGAAGCGCGAATGTTTTCCTATAGTGGAGGCAACTGCCAGGGTGCGGTATGATAATATTTGATTTTGCGATCAAGTTGGAACAATCCACCATACACACGTATATTATTTGTTATAAATTAACAGAAATAAAAGCATTAGTACGATCGAGACGGGTTATATGGCCTGCAATAGCTCAGGTCCGACGACTGTCCTTATAGACGACGACACCGTCGAGCGTACGGACCACTTCAGGTACCTTAATGGTAACGGAAGTCATTTGTGATCCTAAAATGCCGGTCAAGCTTAAAGGACAGCTCTATAAGACCATCATTAAACCTGTCCTTACGTACGGCAATGAGGCGTGGCCGTTACTGGAGCGACACCGGCAGTTGCTGCATGTCGCGGAGATGAATATGTTGCGGTGGATGTGTGGCGTTACACGAAACGACCGTGTTCGGAACGCACACATCCGCAGCAGCCTCCATGTCCGTGTCATAGCTGACAAGCTGCAGGAAAGTCGTCTTCGGTGGTATGGCCACAAGAAACGCTGGCTTGATGTCGTGCAGGATGACATGCGTGCCAACAGACTAACCAAACAGGATGCCGAAGACCGTGCAAAGTGGAAAAGACTAAGTAGGAAAGCAGACCCTGGGTTCTCCCGCGCTAGGCGTGACGAGCAACCGGGAGACACGCTAGGTTGATGATGATGACTTTGATGAAACGCATTTTATTTTTAGTAAGTCCTTCATTTTTGGTCAGAAAATTACGAAAAATAAATAATAATGATATCTTAACTTGTAATATTTAAAACTGCCAGAAAAAACGTAAGTCGAAGAAAACGTACGTCTTTATTTCCTTGGGGATGCGATTTGTTTTTGCAAGCGTTTACTTTACATGGATTAGACTAATATATGTGTGTTTGTTTGGCAGATTGTCAACGGTACTGTGGACACTCAGCGACGCGACATGTACCTCGGCGTGTATGGAGGGCTCGGCGTCGGCCAAGGTAAATATAATTCTTATTTGCCTAACCTAACAACTGTAATAAATAGCTTTTAAACAGTATGACGGTCATGCCACAGGATACTTACACTTGTTTTAAATTAAATTAACGGTTTTCCTGGTTTGGCTTTAATTTGATTTAACTAATTTTATTTTTATCCAAAAGAATTTTAGAGACAGATTCCCTTTGTTACAATTTACACTTAGTCTCAGACCAAAAATACATTATTATACAGATGACTATGAATTCTTGTAATAACTTCAAGCCATTTTTGATATGCAAGAAGTCTTTATATAGTAGTTTATGATACTGTTGCATAATAAAATAAGGGTTCTTATAACACGAGTGTTATATAACCAAGTTATGTACAGTGTCATACACTACTTTATCTACTCTCATACTATAGTACATAAACTAATTTATTTTACAAACAAAACCAAACTTTGTTTAATTTAAATGTAAAATGTTGGCGCCAAGGCGCAAACATCGATTGCGCATGCGTGTTTCTTTTTTTTCTTCCGAATCGGCGGATTCTTTTTTTAAAGTAGAGGTTCAGTCCAGATGGAGGTTGTATAGGTGTATCGTTATGATTCAAAAGTTATTTAATGATATAGGTGTCCATACAAGACCTGTATCGTAATAAAACTTTTTTTTTAGCCTGTGCGTAATGTTTGTCATAAGAGATTCGATTATTCTTTGTATTATAGTATCAGAGTAGATAAACAATCTTTATAGAATGGCAGTCGAGTAAGCAATTTGGACCTCGTTAATTTTTGCACACTTACCTCGCCGTACTCTATTTTGACTTCAAGTTAGCGTTGCTTTTTACCATTTTTATGTATATTTGTTAAATAAAACTTGCTAATGTATATTTAAATATAAACAACAGTCAGTGGATCGAAGTAATTACATGAATTTAAAACCAAGGTGGCTGGAATTATATGTATTTATAAGTATACAAGTATATATTATAGAAACAAAATTAGTTTTAGGATACTACAAAACCAAAGGTATTCAGAAACTAATATTGTATATTATGCAATATATAACCGATCTCAAATTATATATTTTTAATATTCCGTTGAAAATAGCATGAAAATAAATGTTATCATTTAAAAAAAAACACACATGTACAAATAGATGCGGGAAACAATAATTTGAAATTGGTTAAAAAAAATCGCAAATAATAAATGTAACTTGGGAAAGGTAATATGGTGAAAACTTAAAATAATGAATACATTTTTTACTTTCTAAAGAAATATTCGTGATTATGAAATATAATTCTTTGTCAGTTTCATGTACAATAATATTTCTAACATGACATATTCCAAATTGCATGGTTTTATACATTTCGACGATGAGTTACTTACAGTATGCATGAAATTTACAACAATAGATTCAATCTGATAGCTATAATGACCGGCAAACATCTAGACAATGTACTCTTAGGGTCAATTCGAATCAGGCGGAAAATAGCTCGAGCACTTTTAAGTATTAATTAAAAATCAACCTTCATGCCATTTAGACAAGGCTGATAATAGCTTACAGTAGTATGATAAGGCTGTAGCGAGTTGTTGCATACTATTTTAAGCTTTGTCTTAATCGAATAAGGTTTATATTAATTACTGCTGCTCTAGCATTTTTCTCTCTGTATTTACTGAGCAGAAAGCGTTTTATTAGTTCTTTCTGATGGTCGTGCGGGTCGCGACGGCCAAGGTACCATTTGACCAATCACATTATATTAAGAAATGACCGGCTCAATGGGCTCGCGTCATTGGTTTAGCAGTCGTTTTTAATTGACTTTTTGATTGGTCTGTACAGTGCACAAGCGTGAACTATCTCCCAGTACGCCGAATTTTGTTTAAGATGATTGCCGGTGCTCATACATCGGTCATGTTGAGACGTCAAATATTTTACTCAGAAAATTTCAAGCTAAAAACAAATAGAAATTAATAATACGATTTTAGTTAGCTTAGATTGTTTCCTTCGTTATGTGGATAATGGTATTAGTTTGAAGAAATATTTATTCCAAATTACAACAAACAACACAAGTTAACTCTCTAAATACTTAGAGTCCGTTTTTTTAATTCAGATAGTAAATTGACAACTGCAAATGTCAAATTGTGAAATATATTTTAAGAAAAAAGTTAATACTAAAATGTTTTTAAGTTTCGTACACTCTGTCTATATAAGCTATCTATAAAATAACCTACAAAAATCTGTACTAAATTTAATTTATCGATAACTTTCGATAATTTTTACTATCTGAAATTAAAAACAGATTATAACATTTATTTGGAACTTAACATAAAACTAAGATTACACAATGTATTATTTTAAATTCACTTTGAATACAAGATGTTGTTTTCTGAAACTTTCTGAGTCTGATATTGTCGAAGTTATGACTTGTGTATTTCTCTGTTTTTACACGTAGGTACATTAATCTACTACTCCAATTCATGTACTAAACTGCATGCAATTTTATTTAATAAAACCATAGTAAAGTAACACATTGAATTGTCTCAATGTGAGTGTACTCAATCTTTTTTAGAAATATAGACATGTTAAAGGAATCTAAGCACAGTCAATACAAATATATTCACAACTTACAAGTTTCACTAAAGTGAAATTCATTTAGCTTCCTTTAATATAAATATATAAATGCAACGGCTCACTACTCGACCACAAGCAACGTTACCCAATTTGAGTCGCATAACGCGGTTGCGACTGTTCAAGGGCGGATCTAGTATGTCAAAAGTATTAATAGTCGAGATCGTACAGTTCAATTCAACAACCTATAATAATGCATATTTTTGGGTTTTCAATTAAAACTCCAAATTAAACTTAACTTCGTTTAATGTTCATTTTTACAATGATAGTAGCACAGCGCTCTTACGTGTCCAGCCAATAGTAATTAACGCCTATCAGTTTTGTATAGCCGCAAAACACGGTAAGTTGTTAACGCGTAAGCTTTAAAAACATTGAATTAAGCGACTAGCGTGGGCCATTCTGTTATGACCCCATCTGGATCCGCCCTGAAGGGACGCAAGGGTAGGGTCCCGCTGTGGTCGGGCGGGGGCGACACGCTGAGCCGGCGGCGGCCCGCAGTGGTGTCGGTGTCGGTGTCGTCGCTGGCGCTGTACCTGGGCACGCTGGCGGCGGCGCGCGCCCTGCACGCGTCGCTGCTGGGCGGCGTGCTGCACGCGCCATCCATCGGCTTCTTCGACTGCACGCCCGTCGGCCGCGTGCTCAACCGCTTCAGCAAGGACGTGGACGTGCTCGACAACGTTCTGCCGATGACGCTCAGGGGCTGGACGTCCTGCTTCTTCGCGGTATGCGACGCTTCCATCCGCACTAATGCAGCGTTAAGGCGCTCTTCCACACATTACTAGTCTATAACAGTACAACCTTACCGCGACGCTCATGAGCGATTCAATTGCGATTCTGCCCTTCTAGACAAGTGGCAATTCTTTGGCCGGCGTTTGATGGAATAGAATGACAAATGTATAGGAGTTTGACGATTATGACATGCGTTAACGATTGTCAAATACGTCAAATCCCATACATTCGTCTTTCTATTCCATCAAACGCCGAACAACGAATTGCCACTTGTCTAGAGGGGCAAATTCAGTAGCGCAAGGTAGGAACTGCTGTCCAATTCTCTAAGCATTCAGCGTCGAGCGCAGCGCTGCGGCGGACCTTGATAGAGATTGTCATTGGTCACCCAGTTCGACCAATGATAATCTCTATCAAGGTCGGTCACAGCGCTGCGTTAAATCGCAATTTATTTGCTTATATACTTCGTGGTAGGCCCACTGTTCGTGCTTAACCGTTTAAAAAATATAGAAAACGGTAAAAATAAAAAGGTAATTTACAGTAAGAGAGACTGCTCTGAATTACTATTTCTAACACCTACAACAAGAACTATACCATTCGAGTTTTTTAACTTATTAATTTATTGGGTATATACTATCGTCTATGTTTCAATAACATCTTGAAATATACAGATTTAGGTGCCCCTCTTTCTTAAAATGTTACTGGAACAGCGCCTTACTATGTATAATGTGACGCAATATTAGACGCTAAATTAGCTGCCTGACGTGTTTACAGTTGTAGTTTTAATTGACAATCTTCTTTTATTTTAACTCTTTTGATATTAATTAATTGATATTTTCATTTCAACCGAGTGTTACATTATACAGATTTGAATAGAATTTTGCTTATATAAGATATTATACTGAAAATTAAAATAACTAAGATAATAATTTATTATCTGGTAACAGAAACAAAAAGGCTTAAAATTAATAGTCCCATCGTAGCCAATGTCATCAGTACTGGGCCCTGATTCTGCTATTATTTTTTTCATAGCAAAACCATTGCGGTGCCACTGACATTGTAACAAGTGCCATTTAAATTTAGACTTTACCACTACACTGTTATTGTCTAAAATTAAATGACAATCTTTTAGAGTGACTGTGAAATGTTATGAACTCTTTCTCTTTTCATTTTGGACCTTAGGAAGTCGGACATAAAGCCTAAAATTTAATGACATTTTTTGCAATGTCAGCGGTATGACTGTGGTTTTGGTAAGTCATAAAATTAGCTGAATTGGGGGCCTGATCGGTAAATCGGTACTGCAAAGAAAGTTCTCTAAATGAAGAATATAAATACTAGTTATAGTGGAAGAAAGGCGTAATAGCAAATGAAACATCTAGGAAAATGAAATCGGCCCGTTTCATTATTCTCTTTATTTTATTATTTGTTGTTTATAATTTAGATACATTTGGTTTAGAAAAAATAAAATAATTTCTGGGAACAAGCTTTTAACAATAATTTTGCAATATTTGCTATTCATGTTGTACAGTCAGTAACGAAAATAATTTAAACTTTTTATCCAAGCACCAAGCATTTTGTCATAATGCATTAAACTCTACACAGAACAAATAAGCCTGGTGCTGGTAAAGATACATAATATCCAATCTTTAATTTTGCAACCTTCGTTGATGACTGTCCGTACCACGTGACTTATCATTTCTAACTCTAATATTAATTTTATTAATGGAACTATTTTATGCTTTTCGAATTCGAATTACTGGTTAGTTATTTTCATATATAATTTTTTTATTAGGTAATATATTTTTAAGGGATCAGTTTGTAAAATAACAATAAATCATTGTTGCGTTTTTTAATTACAAGCCAGCTTCTTACTTAGAAAACAGACGTGTGAAGAAACACACGCTGCATGTCACTAACCTTTTATATCCTTAGCTTTAGCGTAGACACTACATAGCTTCTTTTTTTTTGTAAATGTGCACACTAGACCAATCCCTGACGATCATCAATGTGGATCCTGTTGCCTTTTGTCTCGTAGCTGTGGACACCGTAAACAATGTATTCATTATTATTAGTATCTCAGTGTCAATGAGTATTTTCGAGCTAGCTATTAAATACGTATCCGTCATACGTTGTTACAGCAATAGGATCGTTTTTTGCCGACTTAATGCCTTACCTGGCGTGTTGGCGAGCGGCGAGGTACCTCCACCAGATATTATTGGACCATGTGTTGAAAGCACCTTTGCAATTCTTCGAAGTGACGCCGGTCGGCAGAATACTCGCTAGATTTTCTAAAGACGTGGATATTTTGGACACGTCCCTTCCTTCGCAGATTGCTGACTTGGTGTGGTGCGCCTTTGAGGTAATCTCACCCCCAGGGCGTGTGAGGCTTAAGTTTTATGTCTAGACTTGTTTATATTGGTGGGTATTTTTTGCGTGAATTTATTTTGCTGTCTTAACTTTTTTTTGGCTTTTGTTTTTTATAAAGGTGAGTTTTTTTTGTTTATCTCGAGGGGAATATGCATAATAGTTTCATAATATGACAAATCTGTAAGTTAGAATTGTTCTGCACATTAAGAAATTTTATATCAGTTGCGGTAATCCCGAGATCATCAAGAGACATTAAAAGAACATAAACAACATAATGAATGATGACAATAGTGTAAAAGTGATAAAGTTATAGGCATATTGCCCTCATTTTGTCAATTTAGGAAGCTTCTTGTATCGTTTTATTGAGCCTAATTAAGGTTTGCGCTGCATCATGTGTGTGCACGCATGCGGAGGCCTGTTTCGTGCTAATAATACTGTCCTACTTTCGTGCAGATTGTTTGCACAAAATCGTGCAAAACAATTCACAAAATTTGCACGACACGCGGGCGCTCGCTTCCGTGACACACGTGAGATAGCGGAGCCATTTCCGCGTTATATAATAATGTTATTCGTTTGTATTTTCAGTATAAGCAAAATAACACTTCCTTATATAGTAGATTTGTAAAAACATTTATTTTATGAACTGATCCCATTTATATTCTGATGTAAGTAATTTAGAATATTATGACACGTCTTAAATATTCAAGAATGCACACATGACTGAGATCAAATGCATAGCACTCTAGGGGTCAATCCCCACTGAAAGAATAGTGGCGCGTAGCGGTTTTTTGAGGTAAAATATTACAAACCATTTTGAATAGATTCGAGAGAAAAAGATCATAGTCATTTGAAGGATGGAAGGGGCGGCGCTCGCCTACTAGCTTTTATTTCTAGTACAAAGGTCGAGCCGCCACCTTTCAGTGGGGATTGATCCTATAATGTGCAGTGTAGATGTTACCTTAAGTCAAAATTATTAATACAGAACTAGCTTTTAAATACTTATTATTTTATAAACTCCAATCTAGATATAATTTACTAATAGATTTTTTTAAATCCCTTAGGTATTAGGTACACTGTTCGTGATAAGTTTGTCGACGCCCATATTCATGGCAGTGATTATACCCATTGGTATTCTCTACTACGTAATTCAGCGGTTTTACGTGGCGACGTCAAGACAGCTGAAACGCCTCGAGTCCGTGTCACGCTCACCCATTTATTCGCACTTTGGTGAAAGCATCACTGGCGCATCTACTATTCGAGCTTATGGCGTCGCTCAGAGGTACGAACACGAATATTTTTATTTATCACTAACGTTATGTTAGCGTCATATTCAGTTGCATAAAGTCATCAGGGAGCTGATACAGTAATGTCACGTTTATAAAACGTGTGATTTTAATTTGTTTAAAAGTAAAACAAAATAAATATCAGTGAAATATATATATAATGATCAGTTAGAATCAACCGTAAATTTACTGCTTTGGGCCCTAGCTACGCTCGTTAAATAGTATATTCAGACCTATAAAGGTAATCAGGGCAGACTGAGAAGTTTGCACATAGAAAAGTAATAAGTATATGTGAAATTATGTAAACAACATCACATCGCTTGTTCAGAGCTTGACTAATTTGTTCATTTAGTGTCACCATTGAAACAGACTTTTCGCACCCCCAGGAAAATGAAGGCGTAAGTTCAAAACGTTAACTTCACAGAAGAGCAAAAACTGTTAAACCAGGTGTACTTTTACCATGATGAAAAGAATGTTTAGTTTATAGATCCTTCATTTTACGTCTGAAAATTACGAAAAGGATGCGTTGATGATGAATAAAATAAAATATGTTTAGAAATATAATAGTTTATTTTTTGATATTAATGACTTACTATATGGTTTACAGATTTATAAACGAGTCTGAGCGAGGCGTCGACCACAACCAGTCTTGTTACTATCCTAGCTGCATCGCGAACAGATGGCTGGCAGTCCGACTTGAGATGATGGGGAATTTGATCATATTCTTTTCCGCCATGTTCGCAGTTTATAGTAGGGCCACCATTAGTCCGGGTTTAGTGGGGTTATCAGTCAGCTACGCATTACAGGTATTTTCTGCCTTGAACTACTTGCTTCGGTCTACAATAACCAATATAATGACTACTAAATCTTTTCTTCAATTTCAGATCACGCAAACTCTGAATTGGCTGGTCAGAATGACGTCAGAAGTAGAAACAAACATCGTGGCCGTCGAAAGAATAAAAGAATATGCAGAAACTGATCAGGTAAGGAAACTAAACGCAAGCTACTGTGCAGGATTGGGGTATGTTTCTCCGACCAGCCAAGGTGATCACACCTCGTGGGCTTACGGCCAGTCGGTGGTCGGTAGGATGTATTTATTAGCGCGATAACATTATACAAGATCGGTAGTTGAACTTGCAGTCGCTAAATGACGCTGGGATACCCACACATCATATGTGCATAATGACCTATAACAATAATCAAAAATCTTCAACTGTGTGACAGGAAGCGCCGTGGGTTAAACCGCCGGGCCCCGGAGCCACGTGGCCGGAAACCGGAGCACTGCAGCTGGAGCAACTCACACTGGCATACCGGCCGGGCGGCGAGCCGGCGCTGCGTGACGTCACGTGCACCGTGGCGCCGCGCGACAAGCTTGGCATCGTCGGCCGCACCGGCGCCGGCAAGTCCACGCTCACGCTCGGGCTGTTCCGGTACGCACGGAACTCAAGTGTTCAGATAGATACACAGACACACGCACGCATACACAGTACACACACATGCGCGTCATAGGGAAGCGCCTCGTCAAGCACGTCTAGAGTAGCGCCGGATCTGGCGGACAGCCAATATAGCTTACGCCACTGGCACTCCACCGTGGATGCAGCCACCATGTAGGATGCGATTGCCCGGGGTGAGATGATGTTGGCGGTGTTCTTGGACATCGTCCGGTATAGGAAGTGCTCTACTCCTTTGGTTATCTCGAAGCCAGAGATATCCATGGGCTAGTCGAGGTGCAGGGGAAATTCTTGATGGGCAACCTTACACCCGGCATCTGAAGACCCGAGGACCGAGACGACGTGCGAGTATATTCGGTTCCAGTCCCACATAAACGCCCCTACCGGGTAGTGGTTTCGAGGGAGGGAGGTATCTGAGGAGATGCTTACACGCTAAAAAGGGAGGCGATCCATTATGGTCACGCGCTTTCTAGAGGGTGTTAGGGTAATGGTTGCAGGGGCACCTTTGACTGTCGGAGACACTAATTCACTAGCCGCTGTCGCTCTCTTGCAGGATAGTGGAGGCGGTCTCGGGCCGCATCCTCATCGATGGGCTGGACATCTCCACCATCGGCCTGCACCAGCTGCGCTCGCGCATCACCATCATCCCGCAAGACCCGGTGCTGTTCTCGGGCACGCTGCGCATGAACCTCGACCCGTTCGGCACGTACTCTGATGACGACATCTGGCGCGCACTCACGCACGCGCATCTCAAGCCGTTCGTGCTCGGTGAGTGGCCGTACCATGTCTGTATAGCGATTGGAGTGTGTCAGTAGTTATTAGTAGTTTATGAAACTGTTGCATAATAAGCCTCTTAAAATACAAATGAGTTAAAAAAAATTGCCGTAGGCGAATATTTTTAAGTATCACACGAGAGTTTTAAGGCCAAATTATGTTCAGTTTCATACACTACAAAATCTAATCATTGCATTGACACCTTGTGTCCAGCTGAAGGTGTACCATAATTGAAAAAAGTTATATTATGATAACAGTTGCCCATAGGAGAATTGTACTTTAATATAATTGATTTTGATAGTCTGTACGTAAATACTGTCATTAAAGTATTGTTTTAAATCTTTTTAATTTTGACATTTCGGTATGAGAGTAGATAAACGAGTTTATTTGCGTCCGCAGGGCTACAAGCAGGATTACGCCACGAGGTATCTGAGGGCGGAGAGAACCTGTCAGTGGGGCAGAGACAGCTCGTGTGCCTGGCGCGAGCTCTCCTGCGCAAGACCCCGCTGCTCGTGCTGGACGAGGCCACCGCGGCCGTTGACTTGGAGACTGACGAGCTTATTCAGGTACAGCCAGTTGACAGTTCTTTTATGTGCGCATAATCCCCACCGAAATCGCCCGCCGGAGTCGGTGGAAGAGGTTATATCGGACTTGAACCGACTTAAACTCCCGCCGTCTATGGGTCTATCCCTCGATCTGGCTCGGACCACGGAGTCCCCAAGACAGCCACTATCCTGTAGTTTGTATATGTACGTATGTTTCCCGCACTCTAAGCACGTGTATCATATTACAGAAAACCATTCGGTCCGAGTTCGCGGCTTGCACTGTACTCACTATCGCCCATCGGCTCAACACCATCATGGACTCCACTAAGGTCATGGTGTTAGATAAGGGTCAGCTCGTCGAGTACGCGCCGCCGGAACAGCTACTACAGGACAGAAACTCCATATTCTTCAGTATGGCTAAAGACGCCGGACTGGTTAATTAAATTATTGCATATGCAATGCACTCGTTTTTTGTGAATATGTAGCGTTTATAGACAGTATCAGCCAAACTGATCCGAAGAGGTTCATACATTATTATTACTCTTATATGAGCTCACTTGCTACTGTGCTATAAACATGTGCTTTTGGAACATAGTTTTATGTATGTGAGTTAATCGGATTTGTTATATTAAGATAGCTATTTGTATAAAAATCTTCAATTAGGTAAATGCCGGTTTATTCTGTAAGTATTGTTTACTGCGATTTTTTCGAATATTATTAATAAGAGAAACTATCATGCTCAACCATTAACAATCCGTTGTGGTTTTAGGAGATCGAAATTGATTACATCACATTTTTATTGTTATAAAATATAAAATGTAAAATAGACATGGAAGCATTTACGACTCATCACAGTTTATAAATAAGGCGTTAAAATATTTAAATACATAGTACTTAAGATTCATGACAGGGTGAGATTTCTATGAGTTTTTCAGTAATAGGTATATTAGTTAGGTAAGCTCAAATAATGTCGCAATATAGAAAATCGATTGACAATGATTGACAACCATCATTTTAATTTGGCATATATACCTCTTTACTCCTTACGTAATATTATTTATAAACAAATGATCCAAGTTAAAATAATGGTACATCAATTAACTACGCATTTAAACGTAAAAATTGTGGTTACGTTTATTTAATATATAATAACATATTTATCGTTTAATAACTTCCATATTTTTTGACGCAAAAGCTACTTCAAATTATTTATCTAAGCACACTTGATGTCATAGTGGGCTTGGACCACTGTACAATTAAGTCTACTTGAACAAAGTAGATTTGACATTTATTCGCACGCTATTTAGACCATGGCAACACTGATAAAAGCGCTGTCAGAAGGCGGCATCAAACAAGATTGACGCGGTAGCTTGAAGAATGAGGGCAATGATTCAAGTGAACTAGTGTCAAAGAGAACTTTTTTCAAAACTACATTACTAAATTTACTATGTCCAAGTAGACTTTGTTTGTTCCAATGTGCCTTCTCTATCGAATATTTTACATTACAACTGTTGAACTTCTTTTCGCGAGATATATCGTTAGTATCACGTAGGTATGTCTCATCTTTACGATACATACTAGGTGTAGTGTACGCCTTTGAAGATCATAATTGCACTAGCTAATGAACAATTTTCTACAGTCGCATTGCTTGGATTTTTTGCTTAAAAAAACTATAGTAATGGTACTACGCCTGATATACTATCATGCTATCGATATTTATCGAGGGTATACATTAAGGCCTCACAACAGAAGATATTAGAATTTTTTTGTTTACACACTCCGTAAGTTTTCACTGCATTCTTTTTTCTGTGTATGGAATTGAAAAAATGATGATTGATGCCTGTGGGCATTGCCTTATAGTTCACAAACTAATTGTGCGTCGTGCTTCGAATACATCGCTTCGTATTTTTATAACTATATCCCAAGTAAAAAAAAAAGAGTTTTTTTATAGTCTAGCATCAGACATGTTACTTATAAAAAGAACCCATGCCCCACATTACATAGGTTTCAGAAAACCTAAATCTTTCTTGCTAGATTAGAAAAGCATACGAAAGTAGAAACAAGATACTTTATAACGATCTCATGCTGCAAAAATTAAATTTTTACAATGACAGCTACTTAATTTTTTGTATCCACAATTTATCAAATTCAATTTGAAAGGTTCACAATGAGATCATTAAAGTGTTCAAATACTTAATTATTGATACTTAATTTTATTTATTTTATATTAATGTTCAAATATAATGATTACTTAGTTCAAGCTACTTAAAAGATTTTATGTTATGGGAATATGTTTACGTAGTTAATAATGAATGACATTCAAGCCCCATTATGAGCAAATAAGATTACAAATATTATTTTTGTAATTATGATTATATTATTGATCTTTAATTTTAAATTATGGTACTTTTTAAACGTAAATCATTTGCATTTCACACAATTTTGTTGAATACCTTAAATTTTTTTGTGTTCGAACATGAATGTACTTAAAAGGAATATTAAAGATTCACTCACAACTTACCTCTTTTTAACGTTCTCTTTTTGTTCCTGGGGACATAGTAAGTTGCAAAATTCATTATTTACAAAGACATCATCTTCTATTTGCACAAAACTACATCAGCTTCGCTGACGTATTGTTATTTTACCTGATTATCTCAAATCTTTTATTCTATATCTATACTCAATGTTGATTACTACTTAAGTTAGTATTATAAAGAAGTAAGTAAAATTAATCCTAACATACCCAATACATAAATTTTGAAACATTAATTTAATGTGTACAAGATTACAATTCAAACGACTAAAAGGCCTTTTAAACAATGTACTATAAATAATACTCTGTAGAAAGAGAAGATTGAACCTACTGCCATAGACTAATGGTCTTAGGATATTTTACTTTTTGTTTGAAAATGTTACACAGCTATGGATAACTGTTTGTATGTACGTGCGTCTGTGAATATATCATGTTACTGTACATAAATATATTGAAGTGTACCATTTGTAAAAAGAAAATCGTTGTCCGAATTCAGTAAGCCACAAGCTAGGTAATAATTAGTTTAGTCTTCACTTTTGTGCCTATTGACTAAGTTAAGAGAATTTTGTTTCATTGTGTATTAATAATAAAAATTAAATGTTTTACCAGTATGATAATATAGAGTTTCTAATTATGCTCTGATTAAAATAATAAACAACTCCATTCTTTTGAGGATTATTTGGATTTACCTATTTATTACTAACAAATTTTTGAAAAGGGTTATACCTTCCTTTTCCCTTCTCGCGGTCTCCACTTTAGGACTCGTCTGCTCCTATGGTCATCAGTCCTACGAATGACGTGGCCAGGCCACTGCCACTTCAACTTGCTTATTTCCAGTAGTGAACTGCAGTGGGCTAATTGATTTGATTTTTTGAATTTTCGATATTGTCACAAAATATATAATGACGGGCAGAATACTATAAACCGATGTTGCTGATTCATTGATACTGTGTATCAACTGTTAGACACTGTTGCCTCCAAAGTACAAACTTAGGATTGTGGAGGCAAGTTTGCACTTTGAGGTTGGCGCGGCGCGGTAATCCAAATGAGGCTCCGCGTCGCATCGACTCCTCTTGGGTTTTACGGAACTGCCGTCTGATACCCAAACCACTAGATTCCCTAAATCAGAGCCTTGTCCGTTAAGGGTCAATCCCCATTGAAAGCGCAGTGGCCGGCAGCGCCTCTTTGAGACAAAATATTACAAACAATTTTGAATGTTATCTACAGTAGAAAAAGATCAGTCGTTTGAAGGCGGAGGGACCGCGCAAGCCTATTCGCAAAAGTACAAAAATCTGGCCGCTTTCGGCCCTTGCTCTTTCAGTGAAGATATTTTTTTCTGTTCTGTGGTGGAAATTGACCCTAAATAGACAGGTGAGGTTACCTTCTTATAGTGAGGTATGGGACCCGACTCAATGCGCATTTTGTAAAAAAATTCTGTATACGTATTTGTGATCAATTGATCAAAAGGTCTCGAATTTGAAAGAAAAAGGATTTATAGAAACGTGGAAAAGCTTCATTTTAATTGACAATTCGAGAATCTTATCCACATGGCCCCAAAATATTGAAAATACCATAGATATAGTAATACTATATCTATGGAAAATACACAAAAAAATGCTTATTTGACACTGACAGTTGACAATATTGACTTGACATCAATGTGACACTGACACATTCACATTGCATTTATTTGCTGGTGCGAAGTTTCTCACTTATCAACATAATAATTTGTAAATAAAGAAGCTGCGCCTACTTTGCTAGTAGAAAGAAAGCCACTACCAGCAATATAATTAACGAACCACCAAATTCCCAGCCAACAATTTTGAAGGACTAATTGATAACATATCGTGTAGTAACGCAAAAAATAAATAACAGATCTTTTCGTAATTAAGTAGCAAATATTAAACACTAAATGGATATCGTAATTAAAATGGGATCGTTTGATAATTTTCAAAATGTAAGTACCTAGCAACTAAAATTAAAACTATTGTATATCTAGCACTACTACTAGTGCTAGTCTAGTGGAGAACACTGGAGAATCCTACCAACCAATGATGACACTGATCAACTTTTACTATGTTATTCATTTGAATAGGCAAATTCTTTGTTATCCATGTTCCACTTCAATTCTTTATACAAAATATATGCCTTAGCTAAAAGGTTGTTAATTCCATTATAATGGTAGCTACATACCTACCATTATAATGGAATTAACAGTATTTAGGGGTTCAGAGATGAGAAAAGATAAATTTTCATACCATCAGAAGATATTCTAATCTTAGTATGCCATTTATCTAATGTTTTCTATAAAAACCTTCACTTGACAATATTTGTTTCAGGCTTCACAAGAAATATTATCAAGCTTATACTATTTAGACAATGGTACAAACACATATCTGGAACCAAACATCTATGAAAAAGCAAAACAAGACATTAGGACCATTATTTCTGACTGTGATTTCAACATACAAAATGTAATCAACTCTATTAACAATAAGGGTTGGGATGAACAGAAGACAACCTGCTTTGGTAATTTAATTGAAAAAACCTGGTCGGAACTTATTGGTGCAGCGCTCAATCATTATAGTAGTAATTATGGTGAAACTGTAACCAATATTGATTGGCTTGTCAAATATGTTATTGGAACAAGCGAATTGAAAACATTAAAATATCCATTGTTGCAATTGAAAGTTACTACAGTAAACAAAGTTGGTCAACAGAAAAAACTGTCATATGATATTAATAAAGATATGTTATTAAAAATGATAAATACCTTAGAAAATATAGATTCATAAAAGCTTACTTCCTTTCATTTCTACAATTATGATTATTTCCCTGGTTCTAGTAGTAAAAAATCTATATACATATAAATAAAATTGGAATGTCTGTTTGTAATATTGAGATATCCGTTAGCATAATAATATAGTACAGTACATACACCAAAATATTTATCTGTCTGTCTGTTTGTTCGTCTAATCTCTGAAATGGCTGGACCGATTTCGACGGGACTTTTATTGGCAGGTAGCTGATGTAATAAGGAGTAACATAGGCTACTTTTATTTTAGAAAAACAGCATTGACTCAACACTAGGCGATAACCGACATGCACGCGGGCGGAGCTGCGGGCAACAGCTAGTAACAAATAAAATAACTAAATCAAATAATTGCACAGGAGTTAATGGAACAAAGTTATTATACGTTGCAATAAACTAGTAAATTTGAGTGCCTTATAACTAAAATATAGTGAAGATAGATACTTGGATAATTTGATAAGTAATTAAGTTATTAGTAGAACTTCTATGGTTCATATAAATTGGATTCTAGATTATGCAAATCAATCAAGCCATAATTGTTCATTGCATACAAGTACTAGGGCACGCCGTGATTGCGGCAGTAAGGCCCATCATGGGGGAGTGGCTAGAGAGGCCACACGGTAGCCTCTCGTACCGTCAGACGCAGATTATCACCGGGCACGGTAGCTTCGGGCGGTATCTGCATCTGATGGGTATAGAGCCAACGCCCGAGTGCCATCACTGCGACGCGAGCGTGGACTCGGGGCTGCACACGCTCACCGAGTGTCCGGCGTTTGAGACGCTGAGGCGGGAGCTTGTGGCGGCCCTGGGGGTGAGAGTGCTCACGCTCTCCATCCTGCTCGCGGCGATGGTCCGCTGCGCGGATGCGTGGGCGGCCAGCGCCTCCTTCTGCGAGCAGGTCATGCTCGCGAAGGAGTCAGCAGAGCGGACGCGGCGCGATGAGCGAGAAAGGCTCGCTGACATCGCTGCACGCGCTCGAAGGCGGCTCGGGCGTCGGAGGGCGCAAACTGACCTCCACCCCCCATGAGCGCGGGCCTGAGGGTGACGGGTGGAGCCGCCCGTCACCCTAGCAGAAGCAGGCCATGGCGGCGGCGCGCATCGTAGGACGATGCGCGCCTCCCCACGCCGGGGTTGAGTCGGGGACCGCGTGGTACCCCCCTTCCCGAGGAGGGCCAGACCGAGAGGGATGGCCCTGGGTCAGCCGGGGTGCGAGAGATATGTCGCATGACAACCTCACCTTCGGCCTAGCACCACGACCCAGAGACGGCGTGCGGTTTAGTCGATTCGAGTCCGACATAACCTCCCCCTCCGGCTCTGAAGGGGTGGGTAAAAAAAAGCATACAAGTACTCGCATCGAGCAGGAATCAAACCCGAGTCAATTGTACATAAAGTTATTTTGGTACCCAAAGACTACAAACGTACCTATATCGGGAAGTGGTGACTACGTGTGGTCGTGGTTTTACCTATTGAAGGGAAGCGGAAGTGGCTCTGCGAGAGGCATGGACTTTTTCATAATACTCATTTACAATTCTCAGATAATAAAAACGAGCGAATTCTAAAACGCGAAGTTGATAACGGAACGCTGATTGATGAGTTGGCTTTTTAACCGAGTTCAAAAACCAGGGAGGTTCTTATTCGGGTGTTTGTTCGGGCATAATTTTATTTGTGCTTCGACTTTGTGGTAAGCTAAATTGACCTTACCACGTAGTATAATAAAAGTAGACCCCTTCCAGAGCTCTGCCTTACGGTACCTACCTGGCTCGAACTTTTTTTATGGGCCACAAACATTAGTTTATGCGACTGCGCGCGCTACAGATGGTAAGCCGGTGTATTAGGTATGAGTATGACTGCTAAAATGACGGCTTTCAGCTTCACGGGATCTGGATTACGTGCAATGCAAACGATTTTTCATGTGCACCCGACTCTGCGGCTCACACAGTCTGCACCTGTGGTCTGCAAAGTCCATTCGCGAATTTTTCACGAATCTAAAGCACACGAATGCAATCGACGTTTCTGTGGGCAGAACTATAGGGACGTACGATATACACGGTACGGTAATGCCGGTATTGTCACAGTATCACACTGAAATGTGCGCGCCGGTGTCGAAACCAATCGTTCAAAATTTTATGGCGCAGTTTTTTGGTGTACGTTCGCGCAGCGGAATGTTGTAGAATTTAAAGATTTTAATTATGCAGATATTTAGTGTATGACGTCGTGTAATTGTGTATGGTAAAAAAAAAATTGTGCATGCAGCCATTGTGGAGAAATTCGCTAAACATTGATTCCGCTGGGCGAACGTTGTCCTGGCGGAACTTTTTTCTAATCCATGGACTTAGAAGAAAAGAAATGTGTCCAAAAATTAGTGTGTATTTGTGTGTAATTGTGTATGTATGAATAAAATTAGTGCATGCATAAACTTCGGAGAAATTCAAGTTTCCGCTACGCGAACGTTTGGCCATTAGCTAGTTTTCATATAAAGCTCTTATATAGAGAGCTGTAGATTTTTACATAGGTTGTTTTGAATTTGTTTAAATTTGTTTAAAAAACAGATTTAGAAGAAATCGTAGGGTTTAAAAGATAAAAATATAAACGTGAAATACGCTCAATAGGTCTTAGTTCGTGAAGTAGCCACTTTGGGGTCTAGATTTTCACGTTTATACAAACCTTGTAAGTGTCTGCAACATGTTGCCAAGTATCAATGATGGTTCGTTAGTAATTAATGAGTTATAGGACAATTTACCATGAATAGACCACTGTTTGCAAAGCAGTCAAATATCAAGACGTTCTAAAGTAATTGCATAGTAAAATGTATTCCAATAATTAGTGTATTAATTCAACTACTCACATGCAAAATTTCATCTCATTAAATTCAGTAATTAAAGAGAAACAATTAAAATACTGACAAAGCATCGAAAACCTACATAACCCGACCAAGTTCGAATGGCTATAAAAAAGCGACCGTGCCATATTTCTAAGTAACGTTCTTAACCTTCCAGTATAGTATTTATTAATATGGTACAGTTGCGTACACAAGCGTTAGGAAAAAATAAAACAATTGCATTTCTAGAATGAAAAATATTTTTTTAATAATACCGCCCCTATCTGCGATAAGAATAAATCTTCAATTAACAAGTTCTAATTAAACATCAGCTTCTCACTATCACTCACTCAATATACCTACCACATAATTATTTTAAGCTTCACTGTTACACTATAACATTTATAACACACTGTCAATATTATTATTACGGAGAATTGGCGATACATAGCAAAACAACAGCGCATACGCACATTGTCCTTGAGTGCAAATTTGTGAATGGGGATAAAACAAAACCAGGTTCAAGTTCAACAGCAAACGAATACGAGCAGGCCGTGGCTTATGTGAGTTATGAAAACATATTGCGCTCTCTTTTCTTCAAGGATGGATGTACCGTTTCAAGAGGGAAGCCGCCTCTATCGCTCGTTGCGCGCAGCGCGTTGTCTGTTTTTTCACACTAGCATAATATTTTTGATCAATTCCTAACTACAATACTTAGACTATTTAATCAAAGGACTAGCCTTAAGTGTACCGCTTCGAACAAAATAATTCTGAATATTTTGGTGGGATGCGCGGGAACACGCCCACATACATAAGTCCAGTACAACGGTAATATCATATAAAAAAAGCTATAAAGTAGCTACGTAAATAGTACTTACTGTCATAGTCAAATACATTTAAAAAATCATGTGTAGAAAAATAAATGACCTATAAATTATATCAAAACAATTGTGTTATCACCTGTACCAATTAAATACCGGTATTATACTGTAAATTTTAGAATGTTACCTAGATATATTGAACGGCCGCTTTTTTATATCTATCCGAATTTGGTCGGGTTATGTAAGTTTTCGATGCTTTGTAAGTATTTTAATTGTTCCTCTTTAATTAATGAATTTAATGAGATGAAATTTTGCATGCAAGTAGTTGAATTAATACACTAATTATTGGAACACATTTTACTATGCAATTACTTTAGAACGTCTTGATATTTGACTGCTTTGCAAACAGTGGTCTACTCATGGTAAATTGTCTTATAACTCATTAATTACTAACGAACCATCATTGATACTTGGCAACATGTTGCAGACACTTACAAGGTTTGTATAAACGTGAAAATCTAGACCCCAAAGTGGCTACTTCACGAACTAAGACCTAATGAGCGTATTTCACGTTTATATTTTTATCTTTTAAACCCTACGATTTCTTCTAAATCTGTTTTTTAAACAAATTTAAACAAATTCAAAACAACCTATGTAAAAATCTACAGCTCTCTATATAAGAGCTTTATATGAAAACTAGCTAATGGCCAAACGTTCGCGTAGCGGAAACTTGAATTTCTTCGAAGTTTATGCATGCACTAACTTTATTCATACATACACAATTACACACAAATACACACTGATTTTTGGACACATTTCTTTTCTTCTAAGTCCATGGATTAGAAAAAAGTTCCGCCAGGACAACGTTCGCCCAGCGGAATCAGTTTTTAGCGAATTTCTCCACAATGGCTGCATGCACAAATTTTTTTTTACCATACACAATTACACGACGTCATACACTAAATATCTGCATAATTAAAATCTTTAAATTCAACAACATTCCGCTGCGCGAACGCACACGTTTTTTGTGTGTATTGCGAGGATAGCACGGCTCGCTACTATGGCGGACGAGATCAAATTCACCAAGCATAGATTATAACAAAACAATTCGCGCGCGCCAGGGCCCACGTTTGTCTCGCGGCTTGGGTCCAAGATATGTATCCCGAGGTATACATATACGACACTATGGAACCGGATGTAGTTGGGTGTACTTTTTCGCATTACTTAGCAATAAAAATCACAATCATATTTTCAAAATTTATTGATTAGAGACATTCACACATCAACATTAAGTTTCAATAATTGGAATAACATAATTACCTATTTTAATTATCATACAAATTCCACGCTGCATAATGAGCAAATAAGTTAATTTCCTTGAATTATAAAAACTCAGTCAATTTCAGGTTACCATTCTATTACAATTAGATTATAAGATGTCTTAAACATTACATACCAACTATTGGACAAGCAATGGTAAAGATTTCACAAATTGATATGAAGTACCTACTATATTATAAACACCCTTTAATATCACTACAATTTATATTTGTATACAAACTCAAATGGTAACCGTCTTTAAAATTACAGTATCAGTTCTGGATAGAATTGTATTTACACGGTTTCTACGTGTACATTATGTGAGGACACTAAATATCTATAGCTTTGTTTCTTATTGCTTTCTGATGAACTTACTGTGTACACTGACGACCATCACTGTTATGAGGTCGCGCATCAGATAACATAGCAATTAGAGTACATACAATGCATAGTTTTAGAAGTTTGAACTTGATATGGAATGTCTCACTCACTTTTACTGCTTCTATATTGGAATATTCTTCCCAATCGTGGAGTGTGTCACATTAAATTTCATAAAAATTGTATAAAATTACAAAACTGATCTGGAAATCATTATGGTTACTGGACACAGATTATATGTAGAAAATTACCTTAATGTTGTATAGTAATATCAAACCTTAAAGTCTTCTAATTGTATCATATGAATGAGGTGGAAAACAATATACTAATGGCAGCAGATAATAACCATGCCGCCCTCACTAACTTGTTACACGTTACTACATTCTAAATAGTATAATGTCTGTATAAGTTTATAAATTGTATAGTATAATCACAAACTTGGCCACTGAATATTCAATTTCAAATATATAATCAAAATCCATCCTCGTCTATTAAATTTTGATTCAACAACCACACACCACAAAGAATGTCCAAATGTTCAACCTTACTGCAATCTCACTTGACACACGGAGCAACTTGCCAACACTATTTCAATTTCATGAGTTTGCATTACAGAGAGCTGCTGACACACTAAATTTATACAACTTAATATAAAGACTACGAATAAAACATAGTGGATATAGAATACACTAATGAGATAATAAAGAAATTCATATTTCCTCATACTTAACAATTTACAAAGTAATTTCAAACTTCAATTTGACAATTAACAGATTAAGCAGGTATACGAGTAAATGAAACCTGTATTCATATATACATAATAAAATGTTTCAAATTATATTTATTACAAGTGGCGACATTATTATCATACCTTATGTCTCGTACTCGACAAAATATAAAAACTGTAATTATTTTTTAAATATAGACCATACAAACAAATGTCATTTTACATTTGAAAATATAGTAATCCATATAGGACGTGATTATTCTCCAAAGAATATTGCGTTGTTCATTGAATTAATTCATATCGATACTTAAGGATGTTTTTAATTTTAGATAGCTAGATACAGTTCGGTGTTTTATAGCGTATACGAAAACCACAAGCCACCGAATCTTTAAAGTATATATCTAGTCACAGCTAACGAGCTTGGGGGGTTAGAAATGAACAAAACATTTTTAAATAATATATGATACAGAATAACGAAAATGTCCCGCTGAGAAGGCTTAAAATGAGAAAGAAAAGAATAGCCTTTATTTAATTTAATAAACTGTTACTGAAAATAAACACGACTTGCGTGAGCTTGGAGCGAGCGACACGTGACAACGTCAAACTAATACCCCTGTAATAATGGCACCAACTTATCGCACCGTATACTGTCTATATAACTTTGTTAATGTAATATAATTATAAAAACTCGATTCTAGCGAATAAAATGTATAAAATCTTAATTTTATAGAAGCAAAGCACGCTAAACTTATAGTATAATCATTCTATATGAACGTCACATTTGAAATTGAAAACCGCATTTTTGATAATGCAAATTATTGACCGAACTTAGTTCGACAATAATACACCACAGTACTAAATCGAAATAAATTAAAGGCTCATTTTTGACACGGTCCGTGTCGTGGACGATGGGTTGCGGTTACGTGTGATGTGGTGCTTAGTTGGCCACCGTCGCGTCGCTCGTCGTCACCTGCAACTGAAGGCAAACCATCAATATATTATGATATTTTATCTACAATAGCATATGTAATATTATTAAGCCTCATATGCTTTCTAATAGCTGGGTAAAACATACCGTTTCTATTTTTAAATCTGGCACTTCAGGGACCTCGGATATCAAATCTGCCAGTTTGTCGCTTATCGGGAGAGGTTCCTGTAAAATAAGGAATATATGAGTGTGATAGGTCATATCATATTAATAAATTTCAAATTATTTATGTACAATTTACAGTATGCACAGTTATTTGTTTTTACATAGCGTCTATCGATTTACAGCACACTAAATTATTAAGATGAAGTTAGACATTAATAGCACTAACCTTACATTATATTATAATGATCACTATAGTACCCTTATTTACCTTATTGTATTTACATAAGACTATTATTTACATCTTTTTTTTTTGTATTTCAATAATATGAATAGACTACAGACTAAATAGTGTATCCTTTCTGCACTAGTCTTCTTGTTAACCCTAACTATATTTTACAGCCTAAAACCAGCCAGTTAAACTTGTTTAACTTCGTTTTATTCAAAGGCGAACTTAATAAAATTTCATACTTCTGCATTTTGAACGTGACATGCAGTAGTCTTCACTATTGCAAGTGATGAACAAACTCAATTGTGAAGAGTTAGAAATTATTTGACAACAAAAATAATAAAAACGGAAGCGAAGAGCAACGAATGCGAAAGAACTCCGGATTTGCAGTGACCCACTAACAATTACCTCAGTACTAACTGTAAAGCTAATAATTAGCTTTAATTATGAAAATATATGGTATTAATCACCATGTTGTGCCCTACAACAGTACTTATATACATATAAGTCTAGTCCAGAGTCCAGGCAGATATGAATGCTGACAAGAATGTGAACGATAAGAGATTAATATTTTGAAATAATATAACGATTCATAAACAATAATATCTCTGACGTCTGTCGATATTTACAGAGGCTCTCGTGCGGCTGTTTCGACCCAGACGCCGGCGGTGAATAAATTGTGATGTAAAAATGTGTTGATCGTTTCAAAACAATTTAAATATAAAGGCGAAATCGCACCAGTTTATTCGAACAAATAATCCTTTGTGCGTCATGTGAATTCATCGCATGGCTAAATACAAATAGGTACAGAAAATAAACCATATTGTACGGTTAATCGTACAATCGTTTATTTCCCAACATCACAAAGTCAACATCAACTATTTATAGCAATTTTGATATAAGTATTTGTTTTAACTATCTGAGTCTATACTAACTATGATAGAGATACGTAATTTAATAAGGTTTTTGGAATCTTACGATTTCTATAACAAAGAAGACTGCACAATTATATAATACATTATTTTTTTATGACTACGCATGCCATATTGGCTACAGTGGAGTTACAAAAAAATTGTGATTATTGCCTTTGTTATAAATGCACTCCTGTAAAAATTTTTCGATAGTGAATTTTCCAATTGTGCATTCATATGACGCATGCATGAAATGAGACATCTGGGCACTATAATAACAATCCCGATACGGTAGTCAAATTTTAAGATAAATACATAACATACCCACATATCTGTTTATTCGCATCTTTAAAATAATATCTGCTTTATATGAGACTTTGTAGTATAAGCAATATAAAGTTACCATCGAGAGAGGCCTATGTCTAGCAGTGGACTGCGACGAGCTAATTGATCGATTAATAAGTAATTATTAAAATCGGCTTAGACGTTTCAGAGTTCACGTATTTAATATGCGGCAAGTTAATATCAGGGTGGACTCAGTCCAGGCTTGTCCGAACGAAGACATATTTTAATTGACTGGGATCATAAATGGGCATCAACGTCACATAATTGTTACACTAATTTAACTGGGCGAAATACGGCTCGGAGAGTGGAAAGTTATGTGTCAAATGAATCATCGCCAATCGTTCAAGTTTTTATTATTGTTGACACGCGATTTACTGCTTTTGTTAATTGCCCGAATTCTATGGTTTTAGACTACTTAGTTTTTTAAATGACATAATTATGTCCGATTGATATTGATTACTTGAGATGTTGATTTTTTAATTCACTTGCTCATAAAATGGACTAAATCTCATCGCAATTAGACATACAATGATACCTGTAATAAAAATACCCTCATTCCTGTAGCATTAATGCGCGCCTTGAAAAACTACTTAATTGTTCCCGCCAGTACCAAAAAGTTTCACAATTCGTTTTTACTGTTGAAGTTAAAGTTATTTATTAATTAAAATGTGTACAAGTACTAGTTATGAAGATAATTATTTATGTACCTAGTACAACGCCCGATATAAACACATAAACTGTGCATCGTCCTATATATAATATGATTGATGTGAAGTCCTGAACGTTATGGAATGTTTACTACCTGAAAACTGCAAGGGTAAATATCTATTTGAAATTATTTTATTCACAAGTGTATTGAAAAACGATGTATGATACAAGTGTGTATTGTTATTTACCGTCTTCAGCTCCCTTTAATCTCAATGCCGCTGAGCGGTTATCACGAACTTTACACACTTGTACCATAATCTACTATTTCTTCCCGAGTCTTCATTATTATTGAAATTTAAATTACATTAACCTGTCAAGTGAGTAAATAATAGACACAATAGGTAAACAATAGACTCGCGGTGCGATCGCACCGCTTGGGATCTTAGACTTTAAATGATAATGTTTTTTTCATTTGTTATTTAAATTACGAATCTCTTTACATATATTTTTGATAAACATGTATTTAATGAATGATAATACAATGAATAAGATGAAATGAAAAAATGAAAAGAGTAGATGAATGTAGGTTGGTTAAAGATTATTATTACTCTATGTATAAATTATGATAAGATTAATTAGATGTATGAATGTAAAAAAATCAAAATGTGTTAGCACCAAAGCATAAAATCACCATGCTAGCATAATTATCAATCGTGTATATATACTCAGTTTCAAGCCAGGATAGGAAAGGATGGGATTTCAGCCACGGGCTGTATTCAATGATTTTACTGTGTCGATTCGATCAAACTCATGACTCTTCTGGTTATTGACGGTCCATACATGCTGGTAAAGAAATGCACATGAATCTAAATACGAGAACTGTTAACGGGATGTCAAACGCTTCTGAAAATACAGTACTAATTCCACTACAAGAGCAAGATGTTCCGGACGGTATTCACCTGTGGGGAAGCACACAGCTCGCTGGGCGGAGACGGCAGCGCCTCGCTGTCGCCCGCGGCCGACGCCTCCGCAGGCGGTGAAGGCAGCGGCGACTCCATAGGAAACGCCGTCCTGTCTGATTCCGAGTTCACGATATCTATAGCAGCTGCCGATGTCAATTCCTCTGATTCCTTTGTCAAACTCTGCGATTTTAATTCTTCAGTCTCATTTTTAATGTTACCGTTGCACTCGATTATCTCGTTTACATTTCCTAGAGACTCTTTTGATTTTTTAATTGAATTTATATCAAGGTTCTCATCATCATTATTGTGTTCCACCTGTTGGTGGTTTATTTCTTCAGTGCCAGAGACGTTATTAGAATTAACTATAACTTTCGTCACATCAGATGTTATTTCACTATTTTCTGGGACACTGTTATTCTCCAAAACGCTGATAGCTTCGTCATGTATTGGTGGTGGTGGATCCGGTAAACTTTCTACGGTATTTGGCTCGTCAGGGACCACGAAAACCTGCGGTGGAGTAGCAGGCATCTCTGAACAGGAAATATCTTCAATTTCGACTTCTTTTTCAATCACTGGCTCTTCAACTGGAGACACAGTTGATTCAATTTCAGAATGTTCTAATACCTTTTCTGTTTCTATTTCTTCAATTAATTCTGGAGGCGGAGGAAGCACTTCTGTTTCCACATTTTCTAATGACTCGACGATTACTTCTTCGGTCAATTCTACTGCTGGTATTTCGGGTTGAAACTCTTTGTGTGAAGGCAAGGAGCTTTCGTCCTCTACTATTTGCGGTGGAGAAGGCAACTTGGGTAAGAGATTATCTGATACTGTTTCTGTTTCCACAAGTGATTTCTCAATTATTTCACTTTCATTTTTAACATTGTCTACTGTTGCAAGCTTGTTAGATTCTATAGGACCAGTGGTGTCTTTAGTATGCTCTACTTCATTTTCAGTTGCTGGTTCCGAAGTAATTTCACTATCTTTTTTAACAGGGGAGGAAAGCTCATTACTAACAGTCTGGGCGACTGTTAAATTGATTTCGGATTTGGAGACTATTTCATCAAGTTCATCTTTTACGATTGGGGCAGAGGGTGGTGATGGTGGTGGGAGAATTGCGTTATCAGCAGTGTTAGCTAGCGAAGCATCTGACAATTCTGGTGCCATAGTGGTGGCGGCAAAGGACGCCACAGAAGAAGGAGGAGGATTCGCGGGGAGTGGTGGAGGCTTGGAATCTATCAAAGGCATTTGTTCAACACAAACCTCTTTTTTGACAGGAATTTCAGGTACACTTTCAGCCGTTTCAGCGGTGAGTTCTTCTTTGCTGTCCTCATTTTTTCCATTTTCAGTAGTTTCCTTAGTAGGTTCTTCTAAGGAAAGCCCATTTACTGGTAACTGCTCAGGTTCGACTTCCGTTTTAGATTCTGGTGTTTCATTTTCAGAACTCGGTGCTGCAGGTTCTTCAACGACAGGTGTCTCAACCTTAGGCGTTTCTGGGGTAGAGCTTCCGTTGGTGATGGGTTCTGTGACCGGGGTTTCTGGCGTTTTATCTTCTTTAACTTCTGTTGGAGTCTTTGCTTCTTCAGCAATTTCGGTTACCACCGGCACCTCAGCAGCTATTTCGGCCGTCTAAAAAGAGAAAACAATATTTTGAGTTCTTCATTTTTCATAATTTATTTATAGTAATGGGACTTCTGTTTGTGTTCGCACATAACAAGTATTGTGAGCAGTAATAATACCTTATCATCGGCCATGATTGCTAAAAAACCTTCGATGCAGAAGTCGAACCTAAGAAATCTGATCAGAGACTGAAGGGAGATTATAATGCGCAATATAATTTATAGGGCTGTTTTTTTGTAACGGACGGTTGGCATCCATTTTTAGACAAGTAGTTACCCTTCAGTGCTCATGGACATATTATGTTGCAGACTGACTAGGGTTGGTACATTTGTGATTGTACAAATACTATGGAAAAAATTAAATGATAACCAAATTAAATCAAGACAAATAGTTTATAACCAAATATTATATTTGATTTGTAACAATAACAAGTGTATATCTAATCTAGTATTATATAAATTCATACTAATATTATAAATGAGAAAGTGTGTCTGTTTATTGGTCCAGCTCACGCCTAATCCACCGAACCTATTTTAATGAATTTTGGTACAGGGGTTGATTTGACCTTGAGTAAGGACATGGGCTATGGTTCTAAGCGATAACCGACATCCACGCGGGCGAAGCCCCGGGCAAAAGCTAGTCTTATTAATTATATTGCCACATAATATTCTCACAATCTCACAAACAAAACCTTGCGAATCTTTCTCTGGGTTTCTCTGAGTTTTTGCAGGTCTCAATCGTCATTTTGCGTGTTTAATAAATAATAACATTTTATGTAATTATATTGAGATATAAATTTTTCAGGAGTTTAGTTTATCCTGCCGCCTGTGTAAATTTATTTCTCAAATTTATTACTTTACATTCGTATAACAGAATATGTATCAGTGAACTCGGAAAAGTCAACATCCAGGTGGGATCCAGGTAGCTCATGCCCAGATTGCCCAGGTATATTATTGTGATGATTTTTTAAATAAATATAATAACTTTAAATCTGAGATTTAGTTTCGATATTCCAACAACAACGCACAGCAGAGAATTACATTACAAATTCCAGTCGACTATGGCTGAATTAATTTCTCTTTTATTATCAAATAAGAACATGTTTCGTTTTATAGCAACTGATGTTGAATTTATATTATTGAGGATATTTTATTTCATATTCTAGACACAATCGACCGCAGGGTTGTGGCAAATAATAAAATGATACTAGTACACAAGGCCGCCTTTGTTTACTGAAGTAGAAAGATATACTTGGGTGTAGGACTAAAAGCTTTATTCATCGTATTGATTTGCCATTATCCAGTCCTCTGTTTTATATTAGGTACTGATAATGACGCCGTAGAAAATAGTCGTTTTATTATCTAAGGTTGGTTTTACTAGTGTATATTTGTTTTCATTTTTAAATAATTTTCTTTGGTTTAAACCATTCAAACTTATATTCAGTTCATGTGTCAAATGTAATCAAGATGTGTTTACATGTACATGTAACTGTACATCGTAGTAGTAAATAGTAAAACAATAGTAAGTGTTTAGTTATGTAACATTTATTGTTCTTGCTATTATTATTGATTTCTCTATAGTTATTGCACATCCACTAAGACAAGTATGTGTATTCACCGCTAAGAAAACCCCATTTATTGTAGCGCCGCAATTCATGGGCATACCACTTTCTATCTCTTCGAGTATTGGGATCCTAGGTGTCGACATCTCAAGCGACGTTCAGTTCCGCAGCCATTTGGAGGACAAGGTCAAGTTGGCCTCAAAGAAACTTGGGAGTGCTCAACAGGGCGAAGCAGTACTTCACTGCGGGGCAACGACTTCTGCTTTATAAGGCACAAATTCGGCCCCACATGGAGTACTGCTGTCACCTTTTTACCGGAGCGCCTGCATACCAGCTTGACCCTTCGATTCATTGCAAAAACGGGCGTTAAGGCTCGTCGACAATCCCATACTCACAGGCGATGTGGAACCTCTCAGCCTCAGAAGGGACTTTGCCTAGCTGTGTGTTCTACCGCCTATACAATGGTCTGTGCTCAGATGAATTATTTGACATGATGCCCACCGCTACATTCTATCATCGCACCACTCGCCATAGGCAAGAAATTCATCCTCACACATTGCGACCGGAAATGGTGCGCACCGTGCGTTTTGAAAGGAACTTCATCCCACGCACGTTCAGGTTTTGGAATGAACTTCCTGCTGTGAAAAATCATCACCATAACAACAGCTAGTTTGGTTGCGTGCAAAGCTTGTACTTTGGCAGCGGCTATGCCCGGCTATGCGGTTAGCCGCTCTCCTACTTATTTTGATTGGGCGTATCTTGGCTTTTCTGCTGCCTTATAATTAAATCACGGGAGGTAAGCTTGCGTTAGAGCCTCGTTCATCAATCAGCGCAGGTTTAATGACTGCTAGTGAGGTGGGTTCATAACCCGAAAATTTGACGGGGAGCCACTTATATGGGGTATTCATATTCATGTTTATTTATGGAAGTTTGTGTAACTATAAACAATTAAGGAATAGGAAGTGTACTAAGATGGCTACAGTATATAAATCTAAAGAGGAAGTGTCCTTAAACCTTGTTAGTATTAAACTAGTGTCGCCTTACAAAAGATAAGACAAAAATAATATTTCTTATGTCATTGACCGCTGAAGCGCAGCAGTGTTGTTCGACTGCTAAGTCAAAGGTCGCGAGTTCAACTCCATCCAGTGTGCGACGTCTGATTTAGCAGTCGAAAATGTGTATGCATGAATGTACTTTTGGCTGAAATTGAGACTAAATCCTATGAAGTTGGGCTATACAAGCATGTTCACAAAATGTTCTAAATGTTGTTGTACTTGGCACTTGTACACGAAACAACTCTATCTAGTGCAACACGTTGTGTAATTATGTAGTGATTAATGTAAACCAAGTGAGGCGATTGCCTACAATAAGTGTTGCCGCTTGTTTATTATGATTTAATTGTGAACTGATTGTTAGGAGCAAGGAGCATTGACCCGAGACCACGAACCTTGTGAACGTTTCATGCATGATGCCTATTTAAAAGTATTGTTACAAATATCACCACAAATAATAGATTTGTGGTAATATTTGTAACAATACTTTTTCGATATATCGATATACATATTAAATGCTTGTAAATGAGTATGATGTGTAGGTACAACATAAAAGTATATATGTGTGGAATTGTACAATTCGTGATTTAAAAGCTAATAACAGCGCAGCACTAAACACCTACTGATACAAAAACACGATCGTCATCCGTAACGAACGGAACACGAACAATGGTTTTCACTTCGGCGTCGACCCGGCCCCGGGAAGTTAACGGTTTATATTCAAACAGGATCGAATGAATGACTACCATTATCATTATAAATAATCGCGGATCATTTATCTATATTTTAGACAGTACCCGTGTGTATGCATAGTTTTAAATAGTTTACTTAAATTTTATAGAACTTTGTATCAAAATGGTACAAAGGGGTTCTGTTTTATAGAGAACTGATGTTTCACCTATAGACTTTTTTTTTCATAATAAAAAAAGTTAAAGCTTAATTGCTTGTGCTAGGAGTGGGTTCACGTCGTTAGTGTAATGGCCAGCATTCGAACCCGGGACCTCTCGATCGTAAGGCCGCCTCCTTAACTACTAAGCTACCGATATGTAATGTTAAACGAAATTACATATTTCAGTCGATCGGTCTTCTAGCTATCTAATAAAAAATCGAATGTGTATCCCAATCTAACACAAATGATATCGAAACAGTTTTTTACAAAACCTCAGTTTTGCACCTAGACATTGTAAAGCAACCTAAATTCATTTAAAAACTAGTTTGTGAAACGAGAGGGAACATAATGGATGACACATTAAAGGAAACGCTGGTCTGGTAGTTCACGGTTCCCTCTAGAGGTAACCTTGATTTAACCATTATATAACATTACTAGCTTTTGCCTGCGGCTCCGCCCGCGTGGATGTCGGTTATCGCGACCAAACATAGCCTATGTCCCTTCTCAAGGTCCAATCTACCCCTATACCAAATTTCATCAAAATCGGTTCAGTAGTTTTGGCTTGAAAGCGTAATACAGACAGACAGACAGACAGAGTTACTTTCGCATTTATAATATTAGTATGGAAGTATGGATCATGTAATTCATGTATCATGTAATTTTTTGATAAACTATAATCATCATTTTAACGTTCATCACAAACAATAGGATATAATGTATTATGCAGGACGCGGGTAACAATATTTATGTAAGCGATATCCTACCTACTTTTGTCTTCTTTCTTTTCATTTGAATGCCTGTTCGCGAGTGTCATTTCAACGGGGCTAATAGCGACGGAGTTACTATACAGTCGGATTTAAATTGATTAAAACCTCACAGGAGTCCGTAATGACACTCACGGGAGCCTATTGCGGGGCCACGTGGCATGTGCCCTGGATAGCAAATCCCCAGGAGAGTGAGTGGAGCCTAGTGTAAGTGACGTATTTTGTTACCGAATAAGTTTGTGGCTGTACGATTTATCACATAATTAACGGTAAAATATGCGACAGCAGGTGTGACTCACCATACACCACACAATACCATGGATGTCTGACTATGGTAATGACTTTCCGCTCTAAAACTTCACTCGTGATATACGTAGCTGCGTTAAAAATTCCTTGAAATTTAGTAAATTTGATCCCGCTTACCGAATTGTCACTATTGCAAGGCAAGCATTTGAATGTTTCTCGCTGTTGAAAGTTTAATTTTTTAAATATGGCATGAGAGGACCAAAACGGACCACTGTGATATCATGTTTACTATTACTGAGTTACACAGTGTCAAATGCCTTAAAGATCTCAGAACAGTATTAGGCATCGTGTGACCGGCAGACGGGTGTAATTTGCATGAATAATAAATAACCGAAGAGATAGCATCGTGCACGGTACGTAGGTACCTATATAATAATGTTGATGCACTAGTGCCGTAGCATAACGACTCATACTCATGATGCGTACTTGCTATCAGAGGTTGAATGTCCTGTCTTGACATCGATTGTTAATAGTTTCATGTTACTCGCACAACAATTAATTACATTTTGCAAATATACATAATATAATAATATGTATAATGCATTTACGCATATAAATATAGTGTGTATGTGTATTTATAATGTACTTCCAGATAAAATAAACATAAAAGTGGAGACCATTTGTATATCTGCAAGTGTATACCAAATAGGTGCCAAGATACAAATGAAATGAACTAAATATCAATATCATCTACCCTAGCTTGCCATCACGAAATTTTTCACACAATACCGTGTCAGTAGAGGAAACTGAGCCCTCCTTGTTATGTCAATGCACTATTGAGCCGTCTTATTATGAAAATACAGCGGACAAATACGATGGAGCGTCGTGGACAACTTGCTGCCGCCTTCGCCAACGTCATTTAATAAACATGCAATCTGAGCTGTATGTGTTCATCGTGGTTTCCTTTAGTCCGTTTTGTTACCTACACGCATGCACCCGGAGTACGACGTATTGTTCATGCAATGAAGCATCACGTAACGTAATTTGACGGGCTAAACACAAACAATATATGGAAATCACCACAACTTACATAATTATATCTACTACATATACTGATACTGTTAGTGTTTACATGGCAATCGCAACACTTCATGTATTTATATGCATTTAATTTAGTATGTATATATTTAGAAACTTATCAGCAGAACATAGTTAGAAGTTGATGGGTGTACAATCATTGGTCACGATGTTTTACACGCTGGGTTAATTAATTTTATGCCAAATTTATTCATAGTGTCTGTTGTTACTAACATTTGCCTATATGAGAAATACTTCGCAGGCCTCTATTATATGCGTACAAGGAGCGCGGTTGTGGAAAGAAAAGCAGTTTACCGACCTCCTACGTATCAGCCTCGCAACCCATCCGGGCTCAGGACCCACCCGCCCACGAGTAGCGTCGCAAAACCTGCCAAGGACTGCTAATTTTATTTTGCACTCCACAAACTTGTTTCCTAATGCCAGTAGTCCTTGCGTCATCGTTTCGCCAATGCTATCTTATTCCAAACCGCACCTTATCCAACTATTTTAACAAAATTGTCAGCCTAACAGCTGTAACATCAGCGTATTAACAGAAAATTGGTTTTACTTACTAAAACATATATATAAATAATTGTATAAGACAATTCTCGATGGACCGTAACAAATTAACACGCCACGCTTAAAAAAAACATCATTGTAGACATCTGTTGTATAGCATACCGACAGTCGACACGCTGTAATTTTAAGGTTTTAAATACAATCGTTACATATTTAGATGTACTTACAAACATTGGCGCTGTTTGATGAAAATAATAATAACATATTATGTTTAAATGCGCACGTTTGTGGATGTATATTTGTTACTTAATCATGTCAAAAATTAGCAAAGATAGTCTGGAATAGCACATAACCCGGGGGTTTACCTAGTTTCCTATAATTCAAAGTGAATAATGATTAATCGCGAGTAAATTTCATGCGACACATTTCAACTTTTAATTAGTGTGACTAACAGTGATTCATCTTAAAACTCACCAGTCACCACCAACTCCTAAAGAACGCTTGGATAGCACATGTAAATTGGAAACGGAGAAGATTAGGGCGACACGCCCTATACTGTCACCATAATGATAATAGTTCAACGGTTCCTCTGTCTATTTCCCTGAACTGTTGTTCTTGCCGCCCCTCCCTATACTCAGGGGAGACGTGTGTTGTGACATGTAGATCCATAGGTTTGTTATAAAATTCATTGAAAGTTTAGTAGATTGAACAAATAAATAATAAAATCGATTGAAATTTGGGTAATATCAGGTGCTCTCTACTTTTGGACTATGTTGGTTTAAATTCAGGTAAGACCAAAATCAAGACGATAGACGAAGACAGGAAAGAAGAATTAGGAGAGCTATGGCTTGTACCAATAATTATCACATTCATCACCCGCTGTTATTATAAGATTGAGCGGTCGACAAAATCCAGTCAACATGCGAGAAGTCTTTTTTTTAAATTTGAATAGGAAAATTAAGTATTGTGTACTTAATTTGTATTCTAATTCAATGGTAGTCACTTTTTAACAATGTAGTTTAATGACACTGCTGGACATAGGCCTCTCCCAATATGCGCCATTTCAACCGATACTCCGCCTTCCGCATCCTGTCTTTCCCAGCCACCTTTTTCAGGTCGTCCGTCCATCCGGCTAGGGGGTATCCTACTTTCCGTTTGAACATAATACTTTTTAGTGATTTAACACTTACGCATACGATTTGAAAGGTAGTATTTGTCTATAACTGTATGATGACGAGTTAGGACAGTGCTTAATATGACAAAACTTTATACTATCTAGCAAAAAATATTATTGTCTATTGTTTTTATACGTAACTTTCGTTGTGGGAGGTTAAATGCCAATGACCGCAAATCAACAACGATGGGAGCGCAGCTATATTCCCCACATAGTGTTTGTAATTATGCTAACTAGTAGTCGCCCTCTGGTCGAAATTCTAGTTTTACTTTTTTTATCTTTCTATACTTCTTTCGTATGTAAACTTAACGTCAAACCACATTTTCCTGCGTTTAAAACAGGATAAAAGTTTTCTAAACTTGTTAACAAAACATCAATAATACGAACAGATTTAAAGTTATTTAAAGATAAAGGAAAAAACGATGCAATATTTGTGTGTAAGCTACATAATATTGGATGTCTATTTTTATTGGTATATATATATTTATTATATATATATTATGCTGAAAAGCAAGCGAAATGTCGGAATTCGGAATCAGTTTATCCGTTAAAATTGGTTTATTTCAATGTGTGAACTACTAAGACACCAGAATGAGATAGCGTCACACTTTCAACCGTCAGTGAATTAAAGTGTCACTAGTAGGACGATATCGTCAATGACAATGGTAGCTCACGTAGGTTAGCGCGGATATAGCACCACTTTGAATTATAATGCGTATTGTCCGTCGCGCTGCGCCGGTTCGGGTGCATTGCACTACGTCGCAATACTTGTAATAGAAATCATCTATTTCATCTATTGTAGCCGACTACAAGGTCGCAATTAGTTAAAATTGAGCGTTGAATCAAAATAAATAGCAACTATGTAGAATATTATTTATTACTTACCAGCAAAAATATAGTATCCTAACGCATTAAAACTGATGTTTCATTAATGTCTGCAGGAAACAATTACGAATCCTAAATAAAGCAATGTTGTAACTATTATAGTTGCAATATTTATTTTTCAGTAAATTATATTTTACAGCAATTAAAATACAAACAAATTAAAGTATTATCGAATTGGCACTGGTAAATGGTAATATCGTCATCAAAATCAATCAGGCAACAGAAGCCAGCAGAGTTTGGATGCTAAGATCAGCGGCATTTTGTATAAAAGACGTTCGTTCCGTCCACACATGTGCGCGATTTCACATGTCCTCAACTTTTCACAAAGCCGGGGGCAATGACTTTTTATTAGTATTAAATAATTACCTTGCTCATACATAAGCATAGTTAAAATATCAACGGATGAGAACAAAGAGTAATGTGAGTAATTTATTCGAACGTCACACAGTATTTGGCCTAGAACAAGCTTTGCTGGTGGAAAACGTAAATTGCAAAATGTAAACACCTCCAAACTCCAAATTTCGAGAATCGGTTATTTGTTTTAGAGGAGATTACTATGAGTTATAGAGGTCAGAAATCAGATAATGAGTTTAATGCAAACATTGCAATTAATCAGTTGCAATTTACCGACATCGTGCACATCCCTTAATGGTTTGTGATAATATTGTGAGAGTTTTTGCAATGAATGAATATTAATAATGAGTACATTTTTTAATTATATTTTCAGTTCTGTTTTCTTTGAAAGAATAAACTTTGAAAGTAAAAAGAAAGCTCTAGCCGGGCTAGTTTTACATTCTTCGAAAAAATACACCTATTGTTTAGCACATTTCAGTTCAACATGCTTTTTCCTATTTTTCAGAATACGTTTACCCTATTTCAAGAAGTGGTTGAAACAAACTAAAAGGTTAAAAAAATATTTAATTGACTATCTTTATTCTAAATTTAAAATTTGGAAACATTACTGAATGCAACCAAAACGAGATAAAGTTGAAGATATCCAATTTATCTTTGGTACCAAATGATTGGCTAGCTTCAGGAAAATCGATGGAGCTATTTAATTAAAAACTAGCTGTTGCCCGCGGCTCTGCCCGCGTGGATGTCGGTTATCGCTTAGTGTTGAGTCAACGCTATTGAGCATTAAACTATTCTAAAATAAAAGTAGCCTAAGTTACTCCCGTGAAAATCGATCCAGCCATTTCAAAGATTAGCCGGAACAAACAGACAGACAAAAATTGTAAAAAAAAAAAAAATGTTGTACGTACCGTATTATATTCATATGCATGTTTTAAAAAACTGTTATTTCAATATTACAAACAAACACTTCAATTTTATTTATATGTATAGATGTATAGATGTATAGATAAGACTTTGCTGGGTGAAGATATACATAAAGTTTACCGAGTGTTCTTTTGTGCCACAACGTTCGACCTCGAATCGTCGTTTAAGAGGAAGAAACGTTCTGTCGTGGATCTCGTAGAATCTCGAAGTGTCAGTGAATTGGTGTCTGCTGCCGAAGTTGCTGTGCGTTCAGCAGCGCAAAGAAAAATTGCCAATGTCTCGAAACATTAGTGAGAGTCCAGAAAACACTATTCAGTCAAAAAATACTAGTTCCGTTATTCCTAGACAGTTAAGTAGTGACGAAGCCTCAGCTTACCATATAGATTCTAAATCAATAACGCATTCTTACAAAATACTAACTAGGAAGTGGTCCATGAAGGCAGGACATAGTGTGTTTCCGTCGTATTTTAGTTAAGTAAAGTCCAAACAGGCCTGTTATTCTGCAGAAGAGCACATTTCTTAATTTGCAAGCCTTTTTAAATAAAACAGTGGCACGTCAAGTACTAGCACAGAATGAAGTTATCAGTAGTGTCCACCCAACAAGTATACTATTTTGTATATGTATTATATTTAAATATGTTTTCTACTTTTTTAACTAATTTTTCGTTTTTTTTTTTACAAAATAAAACAAAAAACTGTTGATATTGTCAAAATATGACCACCTATAGGTAAAAGCTTCTTTAAATAACTTGAAATAAAATTGTCCACCTAGCATGTTCTACGCGATATACTGTGCGTCAAGAGAACTTATTTTACTATAATTTTAATTTAGAATAATACGTGGAGTCGAATTCAGCGGTTATTTACTCTTCATGATTGTTCATTTCTAAGAATTATTGAACAATTGTTTTGTTCAACAATTCCTAGAAATTAACTTTAAAAGGTTGATGCTACACAAAGACTAATGGAATTCCATTCCAGGTTGCTTCTGATAAAACCTTAATCTAAATATGAACTATTCTTATAGCTTACCTCTTCAGGTACCTTCTCAGATTCGCCATTTGTTTTGGGTTCTTCATCTTTAGGCTTTTTCTCTTGTTTGGGTTTGTCTTTTCTGCTAAAACTGATCGATCTGAGCGACCATTTCTTCTTGACCTGCCCATGACATGCTTGTGTTAATAACATGAATAATAAATCGGCACACTCATGCAATAATCAACACGCGTTAGATGTTAACTATACTAAAAATAAAACAGCTGTTTTCATAAATACAAACCTTTTCCTTCTTGGGTTTTTTGCCGTCTTCTGGTGTGGGAGTAGATTCTCCATTCTCCACTTTTGGCTCACTTTCACCATTTGTTAAAGGAGCAACTTCCTTTTCTTCCTCTTGCTGTTTCGTTTCTTTCTCAGTAGTTGCATCTTTTTCATTTTCGGGTGTACCACTATCAATGTCCTTTTGTTTCTCCTCCTATTAACAGTAGAAAACGATTAAATTATACTTATGGATGTCGAAATGAAAGCTAATCTTGATCATTACGTGTAAATACCCTGTACAAAATAATGTATTTTCCCGGTATAGGCAATGCACTAAGTGCATTTATTTTCCCAGTCACGTTGTCTAGAGTTTGCGTGTCGTTGGAAAATCGATAACGGCTTAGTCATCCCCTTGTATTAAATTACCGGAGTGCGAGTAATGTGAGTAACAACGATATTTATAAATAGAGTATCGAGCACCATAACGTACCTACCTAATGATATATGTATAGTAAAACCAACAAAATATTACCAATTAATATCATGGAATATTTATGTACCTATTCATTATTATACAAAGCTATTTTCCTTTCATCTTAAAAGGTTGACAACAAATTGCTTAGGGAAAGCGAGAAAAATGTAAACAATGAACTCGTTAAAGGGTAGGTACCTAAATCGTTAATTTATCAAAAATGTAATAATACGATCCGCTCGAACGAATCCTATCCTGCTCCGTCCTTATCATTTGTATTATATAACATTCCTTAAGAATTTGATCATTAAGATTAAGTATTCGGAATAGCAGATAAAAGATCATAAAGTTATGATAATATAAACACCGAAATTTTGCCAGGTCTGGAGTTACGATACAGATATGACCTAAGTTATATACAACATCATATCTTAACTAGAAGCTTTATCGTTACAGGAAATTGTGGGAAGCAATTGTCTCGTCATAAGAAATTCCTGTTAATTGTTTCAATGTGTTGGGAGGATAAACGCATGATATTCGAATGACAGTGTTGTAACAATTAGTGGAATAACTTATTAGATCTTCCACTAATTGTTATAGACTAACAACGACGAGAAGACAAAGACGCCTAGAAGAACGAGATATTTTACAACTTCTAATTTCCTACGAACAAAAATCTCTGGGATTCAGCGTGACTTATCGTAGAATAGATTAAACTCACTAGTTGGTTGTCTAAAATACCTCAATTGTGTGACTAATACGTTAGAAAACTGTCTATTGCTTTTTACAAAAATTGAAACGTACCCAAACAACAATTATATTATTAAATTTGTTACAATAAGCACAACATGAGTGCCATGACGTAGAACGTTTATAAGAAGAACCGGTACGTTCTTGTTCTTGAATACAAATAACTGTGTCTGTTGAATGGAGTATGTCTGTCAAAATGTGAGAGTACATTACCGTGTCGTGTATGTGAGCATCGCCGTTGAGCTGTGGTTTCAACGCGTCGGCGTCGGCCAGTGGCTCCACGCGGCCCTCGCCACCCGCGATCGACGCCGCCACTTCACCGGCACTCTCCGCCTCCTTGCCGCTTATGTCGACCGAGCGTTTGCTCTGCTTAGCACCCATGCTTTTTGTTGGCCTGTAAATTAGGTTCATTTTTTATAAATAAATATAAGAAACTTAATTCTAATATAGAAATGATCAAGTTCTTAAAAATGTTAAGAAATACTACAACACACGCCACTTAACAGTTCTAATTTTATATACTACAAATATGTACTACCAATCCACGGTTATCCATTTCCGTTCGTCCGTTTGTCTATCAATTTTAGAATAGCGTACGTGACTTTAAATATTAACTATCTATAAACGTAAGTTTTTATAATAACAACTTGAAGGTGTCTTGGATTGTTTCTTTTTTTATCATTTCTACCTCTCCTGTTTACTCTTCCGTTCCTGCTTGTTGGTTTATTCGTATAACTTCTGCAGTTACAGATTAATCATGGAAAGCACTGTAATTCATTGCAAGTAAAATAAAGGCAATAATTTCCTTTAGTTACATAAATTACCTTCCTGCTTCTTTTTAGATAAGTATCATTTTGTTGAAGTTTTATGAAGTTAATTACGACGTACCTGACCTATGTACTAGGTGCTGATTGGAATAGTGAAGGTTTAAACCTGCTGCGACATTTGCACGATGGGGAATGCTCGTTTCTCTCAAGTCTATTCGAGAAATGAAATCAGCAAAGAAATGTGTCACCAACGACGCAATTCATTGGTCAAAGTATCTATAGTGATGTGCTTGGGTTGAGCCCGGGGGTCTATAATCAAGTTAATTATTGTAATTTTATCTATGACGTATGTCTCGTCTGTTGTAATTTTATCGTGTCTGTGGTACGAAATTTGAAAATTTCAATCGCGATCTATCTAACTGTAAAACTAGATGTCACAAGCCAGTAAGTATGTCGAGAAGGTTATATGGCAGACCTTTTATGGAAAACGATGTTGTTCGCGGCTCCGCACGCGTGGATGTCTATAATCGCGATCAAACATAGCCTATGACCTTTCGTCTAATCCTAATCTAAGGTCTAATTTATCTCTGTAAGTACCAAATTTTTCGGTTCCGTGGTTTATGAAAGAGTAACAGACTTACACATTTATAATATTAGTATCGATATGGATCAGTCGTTCCGTAGGGGTTCAAAGATAGATTTGAATAGTTAGCATACTATAATTGCTCTAAAATTTCAATCAACGATTTTGTTATAGTGATCGACCGACATTTTCTTATTAATCAAGGCGGCCGCGCATATTCAAACTTACGTAGATATATATATCCATAGTGAATCTCTATAGGAACAAAAACTGTATTATTAGTATAATACAGTTTTTGTTCCTATAGAGATTAAATTTGTCATTCTTAAAAAAAATGCGACGACCTAGTGGTCGTTACATACGAAATTGCCGTTTTATTGAAGAAATTGGAGGAAACCCAATTTACAGTAGGTACTAACATTTCCGCATTTTTTTAGGAATGACAAATTTAAAAAAAAAATGATAAAATGTATTATTTTTTTGTGTATGAATGAGACAACATTAATCTATAAAAAAGTAATACGGAATTTATCATCAAAATGGATTGCATTTAGGAAGCATCGTTTTTGATGATCGAATTTAATTTATCAAGCGGCCAATAAAAAACAAAATGTAATACAGTTGCATTATTATTATTTTTTTAATGTACATTATGTTTTACCTAAAACTAAAAACTACAAACTAATGTAAAGAGTTGTAAAATCTTGAAATCAACTTTCAAACCAAGTATAAATTATGGACGTTGCTATTAAATTACAGGAATAACGAACTCGTGCCTCTGTAAGAAAAATTCAGTAATTTCATATGTAACGACCTAATATTATGTCATATATGTAATAGTATTCGGAAGTGTTATGTTTCGCGGGTATTTGGGTGTTTTGAACTGAAACGAGTAATTCTAAGCGCTTTAAGTATGATAAATGATAAGTATAGCTCTCATTTAAAATAGACAGGCACAAGCGTCAATTTTGTACCGTAAGGAGCTAAACACGAATCGAAAGAAATAATATATCTAATACACTTCAAATTGCTTAAATTGTTCTGTTATCATTAGGTAATTTATTCATCCCTTATCTTCTTCATAATAAATGCCTCGAGAACTGTAAGATTAGCGCGTCCGAACCCAACGAACACGGAAGATTTATATTATTTTATAACGTATTATATTATCTACATGTTAAGTATATAAAATGTTATAATTAGCACTTAACAGAGTAATAACACTATCACATTACTTGTTTTCGGGTCATTCCTTGAAGATATCGCAATTCTTCATGTTCCTCAATTAACATAAATTATGTGTAAGTTTTTATATTGTACATTATGTGTTTTACCTAAAACTAAATACTACAAACTAATGTAAATTTTATTAGGTTTTATTACAAGCTTCTATTTAACTTCCTATGTGTGTTTTTATTGCACGTATTTATTTATGTATTATTTTGAATTATACAAAATTATTTTGACTTGATTCAGTTGCAAGATTTGACCTGAACGGTCAAATCTTGCAACTGAATCAAGTCAAAATAATTTTGACTTAATTCATTGATGATGAATGACTGATTTCAATATCAGTAAAATTATTTTGACTTAACAACAACTCAATGTTAAAGTAAAATACACAACAGATTGATGTGAAATTTTGCATACACGATAAATTTGGATGACATTGTATTAATATGGTACACAGAAACTGCAATGATAACCGAGTAGGAAGGTGGTTTAAAAAATAACGATTATTGGTTTAGACCTTGCAGTTCCTTCATTATTAAAATAATGTGACATTTAAACATTCGTTTTGATAAGAAATACTAAGTAACTCATTCGATGGCAGTTAAAAATAAATAAATCAGGTATGAAGAACTAAATTGGAATACAAAGCACGTCAGTGGGTCACGGTGCTGGTAACACGCTCGAAATAAATGTTAACTGTCGCTCAAAATAGTATCTCAACGAAAGTGCAACACGGTGCATTGCTAGTCTTTTTAGTTAGGTACAAGGCGTTGACTCATACCGTTAATACAAATTACGCAGCATATACCTACACTTCTGCTAATAATATCTCGAATGAACAATAAAACTTAACAACACTGATGATTCACTGAAATCTGCTAACCGGCTTGTCATAATCATGTTAACAAAAAGAACTGTTTCATGAGTATTAACGAATGGTACAGTCACGGTCCTATTTTTAATTAATGCATAACATAAACTCACAATACTCACTGAGAACAGGAAACGAACTACTATTACAACGTATAAAATGAAACTGAGAGTGAAACAAACCACGTATGTTTATTGTATTGTTCACATTGGTCATTAGCAGTGAACTGAATTCCTAACGCTTCGTCGCTTTTATCGTTCGTTATCCCAATCATTATACAACAAATATTTAAATAGTATAATCATTAGTCACACAGGACCAGGACCTCTTATCATCTTATGAGCAGACACTGAAACACCAAAATAATGGCTAGTGCCATACAATTAGCAAGACATTCTTATCGATGCCATTACCATTAACGATAATATTATGTATTGTTTAAATGTATCGTATCATTATGGTATTTCTTCCAAGATATAGTTGTGTAGAACAGAATATGACTCGAGACTTTTAAATCTACCGCCTTAAGTCTAAGCGTGGTCTCTGTTAACAAGCCAACTATTATGTTTTGTAGAATAACAATTACATATACCAACACATCCTTTGTCCTTGATTGTATAGAGAACGTTGCGCAGAGAGCGTTCATCATGTCATGATGGGAAGTTATTTTAAATTGGTTTACGCGTTGAGGTTATTGACCTCAGTATAGTTCCCCCTCTCTCTTACATTGAGTTTTTTTGGGCCCAACCAGTCAACCCAAACTGATTATTGTCGTCGATACAATAGGAGGCACTTTTAAGTAGGGCTGTTTCGCTTTTGAAGAGCTGAGGTGTATCGATGACCTTGATATGGGTGCGCTCAAGGTCGACCGCTCCGCCAGTAAAACCACCAGTGTAAATGGAAATTCGTAACGTATGTGGCGCATTAGTGGACGGCCAGCAAAAGTGACATAACATAATAAATACCTAGTAAGTATAATTTTATTATTAGCACAAAGAATGGTACAATAAAAATTAAAAATGCAAACAAAATAACAAATTGAACTAAACATAATAGAAGTCACAAGAATGTAGTGCGATGCTGGTACATTTGTCGCAGCCAACTTGCTTAATCAGCATTTTAATTAACCGCCTAGACACTGTTAACTTAACGGCGCCGATTAATTAACGGCTTGAATGATATTCAGCCGTAGAGTTTGTTATAAAATTTAGCAAACTGGCTGGCTAATGCTCAGGCCCATTCGTAGTATAGGGTACTACCCAGAAATAAGACAGAAAGCTGTCACTAGCCGCCCAAAAAGTCAATCTGTCACACCCATTTCTGGCAGTTTTATAAGAACTAGAGTTACAAAACAGAGCGAGATCCATTAAGCAAACCATGGATTGTGGATTTATAAATAACTTGACAAGAATCAATTCTTGCTTATATAATACGACTGCGATCTGAACACATTCCTACAACTAAATTTGTATTCCTAATACGCAGTGTGTTTTATAAAATACCAATAGATGTTTACCATACGTTAATGGAGTGTGGTATGCCCGCATCCAATCTACAAGGAAACCTCGGTTTTGATATGAATTTGGACATTGAATGTAGGTACTTATAGTTTGTTGGTTTATCCCTAAATGTAGGACACTGTTGGAGGCGTGCCTGCAACGCCACGGAAGACAACTAGATAATATGATTTTTAACAAATAACTCAATATACCTATTACTCTTTTAAAATATGATAATTAATTTTGAAAATTATGTCGTTTTTTTTTATTGATTTTTCTTACTCCCCCTACCTCTCGCCTGGACACTGCACATTATCATCTCTTTCGTTTTCAAGGATTGCTCGAAAATAATACATAATGTATTATTTCCGTATTATATTCTAATATATAAAATTCTCGTGTCACAGTTTTCGTTGCCATACTCCTCCGAAACGGCTCGACCGATTCTCATGAAATTTTGTGGGCATATCGGGTAGGTCTGAGAATCAGCCAACATCTATTTTTCATACCCCGATTCGCGATAACCGACATCCACGCGGGCGGAGCCGCGGGCGACAGCTAGTCTAATATATAAAATTCTCGTGTCACAGTTTTCGTTGCCAAACTCCTCCGAAACGGCTCGACCGATTCTCATGAAATTTTGTGGGCATATCGGGTAGGTCTGAGAATCGGCCAACATCTATTTTTCATACCCCGATTCGCGATAACCGACATCCACGCGGGCGGAGCCGCGGGCGACAGCTAGTATTTATATAATCATCTCCTTCGTTATTCATGGTGCTGAGCAATACTTCAATTTGAACTTCCATATGGACATGAATATCTTATAAGAATCGCCAATCGCGCGTCCAATAGAAAATCGAGTGCCAACACTTTAGGAATTACCGCTGGCTGCCAGTATCGTAGTTTTTGAATAAAATGGTAATTACGGCAATCGTCGAAGATTCGCGTTTTTTTTATTTGCGTTTTCGTAAGCTAAGCAGGTTTTAAGTAACTGCCGGTAATTTGCATTTGGCCATGTGGAACTATATAATATTGTATAGTAGATAAAGCCTTATTTTATTATGTCAATATCTTCGAGACCCGAGTCAATTTCACATGTAAGGGTACTCTTGCCGATTGACGGACCAGACTTATTGGAACGCATTTGAAGGCGCAAACACAACAGGCAGGACTTTCCGGAATCAAAAACATAAGCGGCAAATATGTCAAGCCGCAATAGTTACAACATAAAATAGAACGAAGCACGTAGATACCATGGACTTGAAACAATCAATGAAGTTTGAAATCAAAGCTGTCATAATTAAGCTGTAAAAAGTAATTAACATATCCTCAGCATCACACACAGGATAAAAAAATTAGATGTCTTAAAACTTCATGATTTGAGCCAATTATTTATTGATTTGATTAGGTATACAACAACTTAAACAACATATCGAATCCGATTACGATGGTGTGGGTCAAAGCAAGAAATTGATCAATAGAAACCGTGAATTCAATATATATTAAACGGGATAAGAATCATTATTTTAATACAATTATATTGAAGCAGTGCATACATACATGTGTGCGAGGGGCGCAGCACGTGCACCGTGAGTGGAAAATCGATAGCAGCGGCCAGTTGCGGATTTAAACCACAAGTAACACAGTACCCTGTCATATGAGCAACGGGAAAATTATGTTACGACTTATTATTCTATGAAATACTTTTAGTTTGTGACAATTAAACTCGGTAAGAGTGAAATTTGGCACAGAAAGAAGAAAATTATGGAGAAGAGCTGGAAGCTTTCACATAGAAAATAAAAGACTGTTTTACATTCAGACTGTTATTGTCAACTATTTACAACCACTACAACGTCTCTTTGACAAAATAACATCAATCATAATACCTATTATAAATGAGAAAGTGTGTGGATGGATGGGTGTATGGATATTTGTTACTTTCACGCAAAAACGAGAAATTGATGGCATTTTGAACACTTACATAAGTTAATTATTAAACCATGCTCGTCGAACTGAAAACTTCGTATTATGAGTCTATTGAAAAATGGAAGAGGTTGAGTGGACCGGAACTGGACCAAAGCTACACAGCTGCCACTATAAAAATAACAGGTTTACCTCTAGCAGTGTAGTATCCTCCGATTGACGAATAAGATAAAATGCTGTTCCCAATACTTGATTAAAAATACTGCAGTTTTTGACAAAATATCAGAAGCATTCAAATACACATATGGCTATTGCATTTATCTTCTCCTGGGAATCGATTAAATTACAGAATAACAGAGGAACATGTCGGCATTATGAACTGATTAAAGTAACACTTACGAAAGAGAACATCTTTTATTGACCAATTGCTCACTTAAGCTAACTATTGATTCCGTAGTAGAACCATTGTTAATCATTTAGTAGGGTCCCACGGTTCAAATGAAGTGGTAATAATTGGGTTCATTGGTATTTAAACTGAAACTAATATGTCTACCCCTCGAACCGAAATAGGTACTGTTGAAATCTTGTGTAATATACCAATCCTAGACAATATCCGATCAGACAAACCATTTCAACAATATTCTGCAACATCAGTCTATTCAATATTTCAGGTGGAACAGGCCAGAAACAAAACGACGGAAGAGATAAATTACGGAGATAATTTGCTTATGTCTTAATAATCGCCGTCCACCTGCTTAATACTCTTATTTGTTCTTTTTTATCTATGTGAAACCTTCCGGGCACTAAATCGTGACAAACCGGTTCTGACAGAATCGCACTAACTATCGGTGTATCCGAAACTAGATCTATTATAGAAAGAGCTGGAGCCATGAAGCGAAATAAACAACAACTTCCAGTAGATCCTGCCTTAGCCACATTATTAGCGACTGTTTCTTTTTAGGACATACCTACCTAGTCTACAGAGAATCGCGCTCGTGATACGAGAATGGTAGGCTGCTACTAACTTGACTAGAACATAGGTATTTCCTCATTAGGATAGTTTTCTTTTATAGATGTTTCATTTTCGAAGACCTGTGCTGTCGAGTCACCGTTTCTGCCCGTTGCCGCTCAGCCGTTGCAGTTCCGCACTTGAACGAAATTGCAGACGATGAGACCGTTCGTACCATTTTTATGGAGGTTTGCAAGAGCAATTAGCCAGTCCAGGCTGTTGCTGATTAGAGTAGTGCTTGACTGGCGTAGAAGTTTGCACCAAACATATCATGTCCAGCCGTGCCGTGATGGCTATGGTAATCGCTTACCATCGGGCGACACACAAATTATTTTTTATTAATATTATTTTGGGACATCTAAATAAAATGATATAAATATTTTTCATGACACAGAATGGAATATATCTGGTTATTTGGAAGACGCGCAACAAAAACCTGTACCTAACGACTTTTGCGGTCAAGGAACTTAAAACATTTGATACCTAGGACGTAATGAAAACATGGTTTGTGAATTCTCTGTAGACACGTAGGTGTATTCTTTAAAATACAGAATACGACACCTTATTAAAAACCAGACAAAACTAATCAGTTTTATGGATCTGTAAAATATTAATTTTAGACGATAAGGTATAAAAATATTCTGTAATATGTTAATATAGGTATGAGGTTTGTTGCAATAGTTAGGTAGTAAAACCTTAACTTTTATTTGTAGCGCGCAAACACACTCCACGACTCCCGCAGGGCATTTTGTCCTTCGAAAGTATGATGGAAAGGAATGTGCAGCAAGATAAAATATTGTTTATGAAGTAGCTAAATATCATCGCGGAAGATACGACTTCAGACTTTAAACATGAAAATATGAAGTAGCACAGTAGTAGTAAACAAGTACTAGATCACCCGTATTTTGTGGTGAATAACGTAACTTTTAAGTTTGTGACAACTCCACGAATGTCAGCAGCGCGGTGCAATCTGCTGAGAGCCGAGAGGAAGGGAAAGCGAAACGAGAAAATGAGATAACTGTAGGCAGGAAACGAGGTAAAGTAAATCCATGGCATTGATGAACTGTACAAAATACAGCAGTCTACTACAGATTTTATGTTAAGTGTGGTGCTTTCCCATAAGACGACTTAGCCCATTGGTCTAGGAATAAGTTCAACTTGTAACCATGCTAAAGACAACACATTTTAGAGTCACTGGCATTTTTTCTAAACACTCCATACCTATTAGTAAATTGGAAAAACTAACGCTACTTGCAATTGGGTAGATATTGTGAGGATCCTAGAGACAAAAAAGATATGGCATGTCTGTTATCGTAATCGTAAGGGTACTAGTAAGTCTTCAGAACGGTAGACATACCTACCTAATCAAGAACTTAACCTCAGCTTTGAGACGATTTAGTTATTTACATAAGAAATTAAAATCTTTTAAAAATTGAGCTTATACAGGGAGGTAGGTATACTTAAACTTTTCATTTCGATAATCACATATTAAGCTATGGATTACACACATACCTATTCCTGAATCCAAACTTTTACGAATAACGAACTCTGAAACAAAAATATAACGATAGCAGGGCTAAATAGCAACCCTGCTAGGTATCAATAAACCCTCGGTGCGCCTTTAGTTAAATCAAAAGGAAGTAATCCACTAAACTAAAGATACAAACTATACTTAGATAAAATTTGATCTGATACTCAAAGGGGTGTGTTATGTAGCGGTTTCAAAAGTTTCCACGCTTAGATTAATTGATTCGTTTGTCATTGTTTAACCAGTAGGTAACGCCCGAATATCGTGAATGATTTACTTTGTAATTTCATCAAGTATTTTGAATCAGTAAGTCTAGCTAAGTATTTTAAACTCACTGCAAGTTGATACATTAAAGCACGTACACACCTAGGGCACCCTTGTACTGCAGATTACTGTCTCCCCCAGTCAGTTACTCAAACGATGAATCATCGTTCCGATGTTAATCACAAAGAACTTATTTGCCGGAATAATGTAGTGCATATGTACCTATCACCCTCAATAAAAAATACACTACTACTTACTGAGACATATATAGCTTTAGTGAAAACTTTCATTAAATTATTTAATTGACCCTTTGTAAGTAGGTAGGAGTTAATCCCAAACTTGAAGTGGTGTACCTCCACAAATATGATAATTCTGAGGTGATACACTCTACTAGGTGAAAGGTTGAAAGCCTCAGTATAAAAAAGTTGCAGATTAAGTTACTATTAAGTTTATTATTCTGTGAAGGAACAATTTGGAAAGCAAATAGGTACCTATACTTCGTATCTATGTGCTTACCGATGCTGGAATTAGTTGTGCAGCCGGCTTGTTATCTTGTCCCAATGAAACTAAAATATGGTGAAGATAGTTATGACAAAAACTAATACTAAATTACTTCTTACCTTAAGGCTTTTCAGTCCGAAAATTAATGTCAAAGAATTTACACTCAAATACGTAAAATATTCACTTCCAGCACTCACAGCTCAACACAATATGGCGGCACAGGACGACAAAATCCCCACCTAGAAAATAATTCAAAATTTAACTTGCCTGTGATTGGCGCTTCTGACCAAGACGCTTCAATGCTACCAATCTTAAATATACCAACATTAGTGAGTTAATATTGTCGATAGGTTTTTTCGTTGAAGTTATTATTGTTCGGAGCCCTAGTTGACTACTTCCTTACATCATTTTATAATGTTAGTCGTATAAAGTAAAGTGAATAAAAAGAATAAAATTATTTTATAAATAAACTAAATATTGTAAAATCGTGCGTACTGTACTGTTTTAAAATATGTATTATGGCAGGTGTACACATTGGACCAACGCGCAACGGGGCAACGCATTGGGCCAAGATTTCGAAAACCCAAGGTGGTTGTTTTTAGTGCGTCAAGAAAGTCATGAAAATTGAGGGTGGCGCTGCTACGAGTAACCTGGTATCCCTGTCATGCTACGACTGAACAGTCTTGATCTTTTTTGTTTTATAAAATTAAGCAACTTCATTATGACACTAAATAAATAAAGGTGAACAACGCAGTTATTTTTTCCGCTTTAATTTATTATTAATATATGGAACCGACAATAATGTTAACGGAAATTGACACGATCATGGTATAGGTATAAACATACTGTAGAACCAGATTATCCAGCCGTGATCAAAGACTGACTGTATCAGTAGTACACGTCTGCCATCACATTGCCATCCGTGCTGTAGAAGGTGCTTCATTCTTTATATTTTCATTTAGCACTTACTGCAATTACCGGCCGCGGCAGGAGCAGCCCTATAGAGAACTGCTCGGGGGCTCACCACGGGTCTAAGAGGGCAATATAATGACCCAAGGTTAACCGCAATGCGATTGAAATGCCTTATTGGTTGTCGCGGTTGGCTGCGTGTCGATCGTTTTTAGGGTATACCGTGGGACAGGTGTCTTGGATCTAAATCGGGAGACAAACGAGACCGACGAATTAAATCTATGCTTGGTGAAATTGAGCGTCGTTGGATCTCGTGTTATGCCAAAAGACACTCAAGAAACGTGTACTGCGCGTATAGAGAACATTTGTGCAGATTTTAGGTCCGAGATTTATGCCCCGAGCAATATATATTATCCAAAGAGCAAAGACGGGACCCTATTACTAAGGTCTGGCTCATAAACCGTGATAGCTAGGCAGTCGATATTTTCACAGATGCTGTGTAGTAAAATGAAAACTAGAAAGTAGACGGAAACCATTACATATTCCTGGGCCAAAAATGTAACGAGATAAAAATGGTATTAATTAATAGATATAGATATGCCAGTCCCTTTCTGAAAATTTTGTAGGTTTTGACAATCTTAGATCAGAGTTATTAGCGGTTTAGTAAAAGTGAGGTTATATTACAAATAGATCTGATTACTAAGTTCTTTAAGCACTAATTGGTATTGTAGTTAGTGGGGAATGTTTTAAAAGCCATATTATGAATGAATACTCATAGCTTTAAACACCCACATATAATAGTGATAGTGATACACGGTTTATTCAACTTCTATTATAATTAAAATATCGAATTATGCGGGTGGAATCACTGATAGATTGTTTCATCATCCAGGACTCGTCGGCCTAGGGTATAGCACTGATTAGTTGCAATCCCACAATCACAGCGATCCATAGTTTCAGCAATATTTCATCTAAGACGGTCGTAAAATCCAAAAAACAATTCCAAATCAAACGTGTGAATATCTTCGGTGTCCGGTGTGGAAGCAACTACCTGTCGTACAAAGTTGGCAAAAAAAGTTGGGTTTTTAAATATAAAAAACAATCAGGGGAGTACTCAAAATACATCGGGAAACACGAAATTAAAATAGTGAAAATTCAACTTCAACTTCAACTTCTGGTTTATGGCTTTTGCGAGATAGTGAAAATTATGCGAGACTATTCGCAACAGCCAATGTCAAATGTCAATGCCAATCTTTTTTATTTTTAAATTATTCTCATATAGAGATATGGATAAATAATATTTCAATCAATTCAACATCGATAAACAATTTAATTTATCAATTTATGATTAATTAGTCTTGTAATATTAATATTACCGTTGTTGAATTATATTGTAAAAAGTACATTCATCATCGACATTTACATTTAAGTACATTATAGTGCATAAAATAGCATGAGTTAATTGCCTATTTAATGGAAAACTTTTTTTCTTTGTAATTTTTTAATCGATCTTAATTGTAATTGATCTTCACTGTCCCTAAAACTCTGTTTTTCATTTATCTCCGCACCCAGGTTGAGAATTTAGCAGATTTTTTGTATATTTAAATATAAAAATATGTCAATTTTTTTAAACCATATCTCAACTTATTACATTTTGGCCCAAAATTTTCTATCTCCTTTACAGTACGTATTATATGATATTATAATAATCTTTTATAACAATAATTTAACCGAGTGAGTATTGAACACCTGTAATACTGCTTGAAACTCCTGTGTAATTTATCTTGTGCATACTGAACTGCCTTATGAAATGTACTTTTGGAAATCTGAAACAAGTATAAACAAACTGGATAAATACAGCTGTATTACACCCTATGTAATTTTTTATTAGTCCTAAGGGAGATCAAGAATATTCCAAAACGTTAAAGTGACGCGCTATAACATGTTCATGATCGTAGATGCATGTCATAATCACAACAAATTAAAACAATGCTTTGAAACATAAAATGTTCACTTAAAACACAATATTTAGATTACAATTCCCATACCGTGTTTAACATTAAAGTAAATGTATGTACCGGTTTATTTAGCTGTTTGGTCATAAACATCATACAAATCAGAAAGCAGCTTGCCGGCGTGAATTGCCGCAGTATATTGTGGAGGAACCAAGTGTGATGTTCCTCCAACACAAAGGGAGGACCCTCCGACCAGGTAAGGTGATCACGCCAGGCGGGCCGCGGCCCAACGATTGTTGTTGGGATGTTGTACATGTATTGTACCAGCGCAGGAACTTCACTTTCGCGATGCAGGATTTTTGTAGTATCGTAGTAGTTCGATTTGATGTCGCTAGATGGCGCTGGGTACATTTGGTATTACTACAATATCATATTATATGCCTGAAAAAAAAGTGAATACGACATGTCTCACACAACTATTATACACATATCAGTTAATTTTTAAACTCTAGACTGTTACTATATTCGGCATTCAATTCTCAAAATATTTACGTAACATCTACAAAACACCGGGGAATTGACAGATGAATAATTAGTTTAGCATTTGGTGAGTGTTGCAAATACAAGGAAAATTATTAGTTCCTCCAACATTAATTTCATCTCTTGACACACTGTACACGTTGGCGTACTGGGATCTTTATACATTGGCGCTTAGATAAATCACTCATTCCTGTATACTCCTATAAATTGCACAATTTCATCGCTTGAACACGCCGCCGCCGTCATCGCCATTGTTCAGGAACGCAAATTGCAACACTACCGTCTTTTTTTTCTGTTCTGTGGTCTTTACTGACGAATAATAACAAACTGAATAAGAGTTAATTAAGACGCTAACATGTGAACACAAGATTCTTGGCGTGCTGCGCCAACAATCCTTTGAGGTGTGCACAGAAAACCGACACTATTCAGTAGGCTCGCCAGCGTTGGTGCCAACTATCAGCATACCGCCAAGTACAGCTGTACACGTTGGGTCAATGTATTGGCCCAGCACGTTGGACAAATGTGTACACCGGCCATTACATGAACATTAAAAAATGGGAGTGTCCGTATATTTGATTCACGTTTGATTCTGAAGGCCTAATTTTAAGTTCTTGAAAATCCCGTCTCGATCTAGTGTCAAACTCCTAAATGCGGAAAACGATCCCGTTCCAATGAAAATAGGGCCAATTCTCGTATTTTTTTTTTTTTTTCAAAATTAAGTCTAGATTTAATGTCAAAAATTGTCACAACGGTCACACTCACCACAACCAAACCATGTCACAACCAATCGTGACGACTCGTTGGAAAAAGGAAGATGGTGGATGACTGAAATACATAAAGACCGATCAAAGTGGAATTTAAAATATATTTATATTTAAATATATAATAAGTAAGTAAGTTGGGAACTAACTGGCAAGCGGCCGTGAATTTATACGCGTGAACGTCGCGCGATGGAGGCGCGTTCCCTTTGTTGCGGGACAAAATAATGATTTTGATCGGGTAACAGGCGCAAACACCAAACACGTACACGCGTGAATCCCGCGGAAAACATCAACATTCACGTTCACGCCCATTCCATTCACTCCACTAATGTGGAGCCGGCGTACGAGAATTTAGCCCTCTGATCACTGACCCTGTAATAGTAGTTATAGAGGTCAGTGCCTCTGATGATGAAACTGACTATTTATTTTATTTCTTTTTTCATGTATAGATTATTTATTTTATAAGTACTTACCATAATTAATATTATTATACAATACTTACTAAACAATTAAAATAAAACTAAGTTAAAATAAGTATGATCCAAAAAAATGTCTATGGTCACTTACCATTTTTCAATGTGGTAGTGTGATGATAAAAATAAAAAAACAGCCAAAATGTCTATGGTGTAATATGCATTGATGTCGCGTTGCCCTTGACTCCATCTATTTAATTACTGTTTTTAAATGTTATTTGACGAAAAATTTGTGAAATAGTTTGGCTAGACTTTATTTAATTCACAATAATTGTTATAAACCGTGTGTGCAGTGGTTACAGAACTGGTGTGTTCTTTATTTTGTGTAGCGTCACCTGACTGAGCTCATTGTCATTTCCCGCCATTGTGGCCTGTGGATTTAACATTACGGTGATTTTAAGTGTGTTCCTCCAAATTTAGATGAGGAATAAATAATTAGTGGATATAAGTGATGTCATTACACGGTAATGACGTTTGTTTGCTAGAAGTAGAAGATTACAACTTGTACGAAGAGGAGGCATCGGATCACGCTTTAACCAGGTATGAATAACCGGCGTGGTCATCGAATCCGTGCTTGTTTGAGCTTGTTAATCCATAATATTTGTAAGAACGGGTACTTTCTCATTTAATATTGTTAATTTTCGTACTTAAGTAATAATTGATGTTTGCGCGGGCCATATGATGACGCTCACGCCCCGTGCCGGTTCGTAGTCAGCTGTTGGTCCGCCATGTTTGGTCAAATCGAATAGGCGTAGTAGGCGCCCCTACATACCGCAAATGTACTATCAAACATATGTACGCTCTAGCGTAAATAAAGCCATTCATGTTTTTTATGGAAAATATTGCTGTAAATATATGATTTTAAAATTTATTCCTTTATTTATTTTAGCCCTTCTGTTTCATTATCTTCTTGGACACAATTCACATAACATTATGTACAAATTTTAATGAAGAAAGTCTCTACTGCAATAGAATGAATTTTACTGTAATCATTATTAGTGTAATCAAGGTGTTACACCCTTGGACATAGTTTCAGATATGACATTCAAATTAGAATTGACTAAAATATTTTGTCACTCAACAGTGAGAAACACTCAAATTCTGGAAGTAAGACAATGGAGGCAGAAAAGAGGATTCGAAGAGAGATTGCAAACAGCAATGAGAGAAGACGTATGCAGAGCATCAATGCTGGTTTTCAAGCATTACGCACATTGTTGCCTCGCCATGAGGGAGAGAAGCTAAGCAAAGTACGTATATGATTAGTATTACTAATAAGTGGTAGGCAGTAGTCCTAATTAAAAACAACAAATCAATTCAGAAAAACAGTATTCTCTTTAAGTTTTCAAAGTTGGAAGACTACTAGGTATTATAAAATATAATATTCTATTATTACCCATTTTGTATTTGTGTTAACTTAATTTGTATGAATTTTACAGGCTGCCATTTTACAACAGACAGCTGAGTATATATATAATTTGGAGCAAGAGAAAACCAGGTTACTATCTCAAAATTGTCAACTCAAAAGGTTACTCAACCAACATGAAGGTGGAGAAATTCCTTTGAAAAAGAGAAAAGGTGAAATTATTAGTCATGTTCCAGCAATTATACCAGATTCTACAGAAGATACAATCACTAATTCTCGATCGCCTGAACCAGTACCTGTGATATCTGTCACTAGTGCTCCACAGAAAAAAGATACTGAGGGCAATGAATTGCGTATTCAGTTGGAACGTGAGCGGCGACTTCGGCGCCACCTTGAAGAGCGTTTACATACCCTCGAAGGACAAATGTATCCTAATACTACACATGAGCTGGCTCGTCCAGTGATCCATTTTGAGCAGACCGATGTTGCTGAATGTAAGCTAGAGAGTGAGGAGGTTGAAGCACCACTTGTAGTAGCCGAAGCTCCAGCTCCAGTGGTAGCTGCTCCATTATTGGAAGCAGCTATAAAAGCTGAGCCCCGTGTTGAAGTGGAAGTGCTACCAGATGCCACTCATGATGGACCATCACGCTTGTATCTAGCAAGCACAAGTCGACAGAACTTAGAAACTATTGTGGAGGCCATTCGTCATCTGGAGGGTGATCACCTATTTCGTGAAGAAGTAGGCGATGCGCCCTTGGCTCTTACTAAGAAGGCAGACCATGCACCACCACCAAGACCAGGTGTTATTGTGGTGAAGCACTCGTGATCGCGTTAGACGCGTTTGAACTCTCGGCTCGTAAAATTGCTTCTGCTTAGCGAGCACACCTGACCCTCCTCGAATATAGTTTTAAATTTTAGTTGTTTAATTATCTTTTCCAAAGTGACGAATCGATAAGTCTGCGTCTTTGTTTTTTTTTTTTTACGTGTTGATGTCGAATCGATAAGTGATAGAATTAGCTGGATGCGTTGGCGCGTATGCCGATCGGCGCTGTGCTTAGTTTAGTCTCAAATGTAATTATAATAATGTAAATTTTTTATATTAATTTGGCTTGCAGAAGATTTTGTTGATGGAAAGAGGATTGACTGACTTATGTAAGCTAAGACGAAGGATAAGCAGTACATGCATGCCGCATGCCAATTTTATGTCACCTCATTAGACAATCAAGCAAATATAGTCACCAGGGAAAGAGTTACTGAATCAAAACATGATCAACAGACAAGATAAAAAAAAATATCATCATTAGTTAAATAAAGAAGGTTGTATACATGAAATTGATAAAGGTTAGAAAATTAAAATGTATGACAAAAATGTGGTTTGAGTAGTAAACTGACTCTGCATTCAACTATTTGACATTTTCACAACAAAGCATAGTATTTACTCTTAACACTTTTTTGTGAATTGCAGGGTATGTAGGCATGCGGCTGTAAGACGTCTTTTACTTACTCAGTTGTTAGTTAATTAATTCCACACTAAGCAATATAAATTAGTGTATGATAAAGTCACATAAAATAAATTTAGCTCATTAGGTGCATAATTAAACAATGGCGTATCAGATAGTCACCAAATTTTCGTCACCAACGCATTTAGTGTGCCATTTATATTTACACAAAATATTGTTTGAAATATCCAGTAATGATGGTGACAATTCATTATAAATAAAAGGTTGATATAGTATCTATAGTTATAATCTATAAAGTAATGTTTATCCAGTGTTGCTGTTTTTCGTTCAGAATAACATACCCAGTGTAATGCATATTTTACATGTGACCTTAGTAAATTATTAAAGGCGCTTTACGCCGCCATCACTAAATTATAGACAGAAAGTTTAGAGCATTCCATGTTGTTGAATACTCACGAAGCGAGTTATTCTGCATATGAGACGTAGTTGATTGGAGCATAAGTTAATAATGTAATGTATTCAATTTAACTGATTAGTGTAATTATGTATTGCTTCATATAAGCATTCTTTATTTGAAACTTCTACTTTTAGGTCTTAAATCAGTTAGGATTTATATAGGTAGTGTATTTGGCAACAACTGATATATGTTGAAACCCATTATAAGACAACTGTTGATTTAATCCCAATTTACATGAAAAACGTTTTACATCATGTGTCAAGTAAGAATGAATAATTTGAATTACTTTGAACTTGAAAGCACTATCTATGCTACTCAAGTATATGTGAAACACAATATTGAGGAAAAGGAACATTTCTTCTAAATCAAGTAACATTGGAACAATCAGATGGTAATGCTTTATGTCAAATAATTAATCAACCTTTGGAATCTAACAGTGAACAATCATGTGTCACTATTTTACTTTGTAAGCATTAAGATTCATAGTTCTTACATTTTCTGTGACTTAGGTAATGTATTTCTATATGACGATTAAACTAAGGTTTGCTTTAATATGCTGACATTTTTGTTATAAAGTATGTAATATGCCGTGCTCTTTTGTTAATATTTTTCTTGTAAGTTTTGAATGTATTTTAATTTTGACTCAGCAACAGAGTGGATCAACAAGTACAACGCATTGCAGGCATGATCTATGGTCCTGTTGACAGGGCCATATGAATTTTTAAGACTGATCATTTATTCATTATTAAGTTACGCTAGTTCAAGTCACCATATTAATAGAATAATGTGTGTGCGTGTGTGTGTTACGTTTATGTAGCTATTTATATGTATGTTGTGATAATATAGTCCAAAATTGTGTTGTTTGACCTGACAGTCTTACAAAGATCCATACTCTGTTAACATAGCAATAATTATGTCAATCATACTTTACTGTACTTATGGCTAGTAAAATTATATGTGTAGGCAAGTTCCATTACAAGAATTAAATTATATTTATAAACTATCGATCTCTCTAATTCTGTTGGGTAGTGTAGTTGTGTGATGCAAGTGTTTTGTGTATGTGTTTAATGGGACTTTGTCATTTTGACAATACTGGAGACAGGGCTCTGTACTCGAAATGTATTTTTAATATATTTAGCATTCATGTGTTGTGGTGATCAACTGCATTTCATCAGCTCAATACATGAACATTCAAATTTTAAATAAACAATTCTATTGTATAATATTGGATGTAACAAGCAATATTAATAAAATAATATAAACCATTAGCATATATTTCATGTTAAGTAGCCCTGAAGTCTTACAATCTGTTCTCGACGCTTATTTCGCACTCTGTTTCTGAGTCCGTAGTGATAAGGAGTTGTCTGCCTACCGCCTTTACATTATGTCAGTATAGCATAATTAACAATGTAACATAACGGACTTGGTTATACTATTAGTGTAGTCAAAAATAGTAATAAGAGATTTTAAGTCAAAGAAGCAAGTTAAATTGTTTAAAATGTGTTATTATTTATGTCTTAAAGTATTAAAATGGTTATTTCTTATTAATTAGTTTGTAAATGATGATCGCCTCTATATTTAATGACTTACTTACTTTCTTTGTATATTTAGCTTAAAACCAATAAAACATTAAAATACCCATACCCTTATTTTCATACTGCCAAACTGCCGATATTTATGTTCTTACTATTAGATGTATATTGAGTTTTAGATATTAAATATTTTAACTTAACTATGCATTAACATAAATTATTTTTATAGCAATACCATTTAAATTATCTCAGTGATTTTAATTTCGAGTAGACAAATATTTATACAATTTTTTTTAATAAAATAGTTTTTTGCTCGATTCCCATTGAGGTCACTAACAATAGCATTAGTTTATTATTGTGTGAAGTATTTGTAAAGATTTGAGTGAAGATTTATGTAATTCCTAAACTACTATAGTCACAGTTCAGGTTCATCAAGAAGTAGTTTGTATGTTTTAGTAGTAGTAGATATTATTAGAAGCGAGTTATCATAACTCAACAGTTTGGACAATCTACAATACACCGCTAGGTTTTATGTTTAACGAATACAAAAAGCTAACTTAATTAAATTAAATAATGTTTTATTGGTTTTAAGCTCATTCAATAAATTTCCATTTTCTACACTCTATCGCATTTATATTGCTCAGTAACAATAAATAAATCTGATAAAAATACAATTATATATCTGGTAAATAATATTTATAAATTTGGAATAAAAGCCCCTCAATTAATTATAAGAGTTGTAAAGCTTATGAATGGCAGTAATTTAGTGAGGGGGTGAAATAGTTAATAAAGTACTTTCACTTCGCGTTGGTCGTTAGTAATAACCCTTACGTTAGAAACGTATTAAAGATGTTGATGTGTGTACAATATGATGTACATTTTTATTATTCCCATGTGCAGTTACTTTTTTCTCAAAGGCGTATTATCGTTCTTCAAGAAACTACCGAATGAATATTTAACCCTGTCAATGACACTGACTTGTACTCATGTTCCTATGCAGATATTTATGGCATAACATTTTCTTACATATAATTCTTTGATAAAGTGTAGAAAATAATGCATGGATGTTTCCATTTTGATATGAAATTGATAAAACTATTTCCTCTGATTTTAAATGTACCACATTTGACCTATATTTACCAACATTTATAAAAGATTGATATTATAGCGTTTCATTTATTATACCCGTAATGATTTCAATCTACTATATTTTATCTGCATCATGAGTAACTATGACTAAGAATGAAATATAGATATATGTAGGTTCGTTAGATTCGTACGAGTTTCGTATCGAGTGGACCGTGTCCTTGAGTTCATAGGTACAGTTTACGAAGAATATTATCAGAAAAAGCAAAGTTCTGAGTATTCATACTACAAAAGTCCTTCGAAGAGACTCATACTGGCTCAGTGTAATAAACTGTCTCGAGGAAAATGGAAAAGATTAAAAAAAACGTGGTTGTATAGTTTCGCTTACAGTAAGCGCGTGTTACGAGACACTTAATTGATTGATTCTTGTATCGTTTTGTATTCAGTCTGCCAAACTGATATTCAAATAATCGTTACTGGTCAGCACTTGTAAGCCCGCGGCTTTGGGGACGAATTTCCGAACAGCGCTCTTACCGTAAGCATGACTACAATCACTCGAAGAGTGGACCCAATGGAACGTATCCTAGGTAAGCCAGATGCGTGGTTGTTGCGGTGCAGAAAGAAGCGTCATCGTGTTAGAGCCTAAGTGCAGCTGATGACAGGTGGTTAAACTTTGATCTATTCTACTTACCAGCTTTGATTGAGGATCATTATGGGGTTGTTTGTGCAGTAGCAAAGTAACCTAACACGGAGGTCCGCAATACCCTACCAGCCTTTTCACATCTGTCCTAGTCAGGGCGCGCGGGTAGGTGCCTATCAAGTCCCTGTTTCCATCACCTAGTTCTGATCAGTGGTATCATAGCAAAGATAAATAGGAAGTTTCTAAGTTTAAACTACCTGCCAATCAACAGATGTGTCTGTGACTTGGACCCTGTATCACTTGGTGGGCCCATATCCAGCCAACCATTTAAATTGCCCAGCAGAATGCTGTCTCATTGGGAACTGGTTCAGTCTGGTACAGTCGATAGTAAATGATACGCGTTTGGATTGAGCTGTCACTTTTTTATGGAGAGAATAGTGAGTGAGTTCAAAAAGCCCTGGCACAGTGTACGAGGGCACGCCGTGATTGCGGCTGTAAGACCCATCATGGGGGAATGGCTAGAGAGGCCACACGGTAGCCTCTCGTATATACCTTCAGACGCAGATTATCACCGGGCACGGTAGCTTCGGGCGGTATCTGCATCTGATGGGTATAGAGCCAACGCCCGAGCGCCATCACTGCGACGCGAGCGTGGACTCGGGGCTGCACACGCTCACCGAGTGTCCGGCGTTTGAGACGCCGAGGCGGGAGCTTGTGGCGGCCCTGGGGGTGAGAGTGCTCACGCTCTCCACCCTGCTCGCGGCGATGGTCCGCTGCGCGGATACGTGGGCGGCCAGCGCCTCCTGCGAGCAGGTCATGCTCGCGAAGGAGACAGCAGAGCGGGCGCGGCGCGATGAGCGAGAAAGGCTCGCTGACATCGCTGCACGCGCTCGAAGGCGGCTCGGGCGTCGGAGGGCGCAAAGTGACCTCCGCCCCCCATGAGCGCCGGCCTGAGGGTTACGGGTGGAGCCGCCCGTCACTCTAGCAGAAGCAGGCCACGGCGGCGGCGCACATCGTAGGACGGTGCGCGCCTCCCCACACCGGGGTTGAATCGGGGACCGCGTGGTCCCCCCCTTCCCGAGGAGGGTCAGACCGAGAGGGATGGCCCTAGGTCAGCCGGGGTGCGAGGGATATGTCGCATGACAACCTCATCCTTCGGCCTAGCACTACGACCCAGAGACGGCGTGCGGTTTAGTCGGTTCGAGTCCGACATAACCCCCCCTCCGGCTCCGGAGGGGTGGGTATCCGTGTGGATTTCCCGCACATAAAAAAAAAAGGCACAGTGTACGATACGGAGGCCCTGTGAAGTAACGACTTTAAGATCCTAACTAACGGTAACGGTACGGCGTAAGACGATTTGTGATGGATCTGTTCCACAGTACCTGAAACTCTGATACATCGTACACAGAAGGCACGCAGTATACCTATATTTGTGTATAAAATCTTGCCAGTGTATTAAATGGCACAGATATAGTGTGGTTAACTATGGGGTTCTTCAGGGTTGTGTTCTCGGACCTATTCGGTACCTAATTGATATAAACCATTTCGTGTAAATTATCCCCCTCATATTTTGATAGTATGTATAACCTATTCGGTTTATCACCAACAGTGCTATGAGTGCGCAAAAATCAAGTCCAAAGATTTTGCTACCTATAATATACAAAATAAATAAAAGCTAGCAATAGGTATATTTATTCGGTTTATTCTCTTTTCACTATCATATCCACATCCTAACGTAGGATTTGTCACGACTAATGTCACAAAATTTGTACTTATCTATATTCTTGCACATGCGCTGTTGTAGAACCCACGCCGATGAAGAACTTCACAGATTTTAGGGAGGAAAACTTGGTACTCTTCAATAAAATGATCCCACTAAAAACATTTTCATGTACCTAATAATGTTGCCAAGACGAGTTTACGTAGCTTACCCTGTGAAAAAGTTATCAGATCTCGTATAAAGCCAAGCTCTAAAGACTGCACGCTCTAAACCGAGGTGTAGTGTAGAGCTTGTAGGTTGACGAAAAAAATTCCGCAGTGGAGTTTGTAGCGCCGTTTCTTCTCCACCAGCGCAGCGCCTTGAAAGCGGTGGTAAACTTAGATTAAGTAGAATTTATTAATGACGTCAATTAGAAACAACCATGTTGTTCTAAATTGAATAAAAAATCTTTGACTTTCGTGAACGATACGAATGAATGACTCGTCTAACTTATAGATTTAGGGTGCTTACATAGAGGAGCAGGTTGGTCCGTGCGAGCCCGCGTAAGAGTCGACCTCCGCCGTGTGGACCGCTTCTCTGTGTTTGTGAGCACCCTTAGATCGGAAAAACTGAACATCCAACACGGAATTTGAACCCGCGATCAGTCCCTTACTGGAGAAATTTACTCTGACCAACCATAACTGAGCTAAATGGAAATGTAAGGTACGTCATGCGTCTCAAAAACAGATGGTCAATGGTCACCGGTTAAATCCCGTTTTAGATTCTCCCTTTTTCCGATCTAAATCTATAACTTAGACGAGACATTCATTTGTATGGAGTGTTGCAACATGACTTAAATCATGGTAGGTACGAAAGTTCGAAAGAATATAAAGTAATACCTAATACATAGGTATAATGCCTACCAACAATTCAAAGTAGTACCTATCTACATACTTAAGTTTAATATACATACCGTGCAAGTTTTTATGGGAAAATCCCCTGTATTCTGTGTTTGTGCCGTGTTGTCTAATTAACAGTGGATACATTAAGTACGTACAGACGTGAGATCAACATTCAGTAGGTAGGTATGCTACACCACTATACTCACTGACTATACTCCACTCGGTTCCGTACCTACCTACTTAACTAAACGTACCTACACAATCTTGATGTGTTTTTTAACTCAGTTAAGTCAATGAAACTCAGTTCGCAAGCCGCTAATTTTTTTTCCTTTACTTGAGTAGTTATCTAACCGAATTATAAAGTAGGTATAGGTCGATAGCTTGAAAGATCAAGTTTTCGCTATACTTACCTAGTTACCTCAATAAGTTCCGAGATCAATAAGTTCACTAGATGAACTGAGTTTCGACAACAATTTAATAGGTAGGTACAGTCAGCAAAAGGAGATATGGTTACACCTTTACATACCTATACAACTATTTATAGGTATATAAAAAAAATGTATCATCTCCTCTCGACAGCTCGACTGTACACCAATTAATAGTTTACAAGATCATGCGACTTAATATTAGAGATAGGTCAACTCAAGTAGCTAGTTCGAGTTAACTCGATTTGGATTCTTCCTAACTCGAATTTGGATGTAGGTACATGATTCAGCAGACCAAACCAAGCGAAAGAATGGGAGCGCGATTCGTCCTTTGAGTAAGTACTTGCTTTAATGTATGATTTGAGATTGATGTGGTCATTTACATTATTAGTATAACACTCACCGGGATATTTACCATGGTTTTGTTATTATTGAGTATCCGATATTTTGGCGCTGTTACATGCGTCATGATCACTGATTTAGTATACCTACATATTATTATTATTTATTGATTTGTTTGTAGTGTTTTAAGTAATAATCATTGGTCCGATAGTTACCGTTAACGGACTTATAGCCAAGAGTGCTGACGAACACCTAAAGAGGCTTGCTTTGGGCAGTTTGATCAAGGGTCTGATACAGAAGGCGATACTCCTCGACATGGCACGTATAGTGAGGAAGTTCCACTCTCTGGAGCCCTGACCACCGGTAGTGCGGTCCTTGTACTCGCTGCTGGTGGGGTACTATCCATACTAATATTATTTTTTTTAAATTATTTTGATTTTTTAGGATATTCTTAAAAATTAATTTGATATGGTTTTTGAATGAATAAAGGGAATAATAATAATATTATAAAATTATATTAAAAACATGGATCGGATTGACAGCCTCCGTGGCGTGGCGTTAGTGCACGCGGCCGCTACACAGGAGGCACGGGTTCGATCCCCGCTCAGTGCAAATAATTGTATGCATGAATATGTATATTTGCATTGGTCTGGGTGTTTCTATGTACATATGTAGTATTTTTCGATGTATAATTTGTGTGAAATGTTGTGGAATGGAAAATATTTTTATAACAATCACCGGGAGGTGAGTGTTATACTTCTTGCCTAAGTTTAATATTTCTGCTATTGCATCGACGAATGACACAGACAGCGACGACGAAGGTTGCCAATCATAATGTCAACCTATAAAATTACACACCTTACACACACATCTATATACCTACCCTATAATATATATATATATATATATATATATATATATATTTGTGTTTGAGACCTCATTCATCGAAATTATTTAAAATCCTTTTAAACGTTATACCTATCGAGGGTTGACTGTATTTAATGATTTTTCACTTTTTAGAAGAACTAAATAAATTACTTATATACACACATACGCGCGTAATTAAAACATTACCTAGGCTGGGGCAGTTGGCAATTACACACTCAGTTTCTTCCTGATAACTCGAATTATGTAACTCGAGCTACCTTGAGTCGTATTTTTCGGGTTGACCCATCACTATACTTATTATCCGTTCCAGCCAAGGGGTCAGTGGTTACAGCCTAGGGTGTGTACCTATAGGTATAAAAAGAATAACTTCATTTTTTTAATAATTTAAAACCTACACAAAAACATTGTTCGAAAATTTTTTGTAGAAAAACATAGGTGATTGTGATTATTTATTGACCTCTCTTTATCAAGTTGGAATGGTCTAATCTCAGGGGCGGAAGCTCATCTATAAGTTGATGTGTTCCGGGGTCAAAGCGGAACAAGATAATATTTTCAAGTGATGCTGTGTTGAAGACCCTGGGGCAACCTCATACTTCCACGAACTATGCACTAGGTATATATACAACCGAAGTGTTTTTTTTTACGTGTGGGAAATCCCCACGGATACCCCCCCCCCCTCCGGAGCCGGAGGGGGAGGTTATGTCGGACTCGAACCGACTAAACCGCACGCCGACTGTGGGTCGATGTGCTAGGCCGAAGTTGAGGTTGTCATGCGACATATCCCTCGCACCCCGGCTGACCCAGGGCCATTCCTCTCGGTCTGGCCCTCCTCGGGAGGGGGACCACGCGGTCCCCGAATACAACCGAAGTGTAGCGGTAGAGAAGCGTTCGACTGCATCAGACTTCGCGGGTTCGATTCTCGTTGAGTGAAAAGAAAAAGAATATTTGTATCGTTTTGTTTTATAGCAGTTAGGTGATATACACGCACACTGCCCACCTGATGGATGGTTACCGTGGCTTATGCACGTGTGCACACGGGGAGTCACACTTGTACTGTTTGTCTCATTGGTCTTACCATTGAAAGCACAAAATGTCGTTGTAGGTTATAAAATTCTGTAGATATGTAAAATAATTAAATAATATATTTTTTTAAGCTGTTTAAAAGTTTATTTTTTATTAATTAACATAACAATGGTTTTAAAACTACATTTCTAAATAATTACACAATACTAAAAAGGAAACCAAAAGTTAAAATGCGTCGTGGAATTCATCCGCATCGCATGCCTCTTGTGGAAGTGTTCCCAGAAGACTGGCAGCATTGCCACGTTGTATGGCAATGCTTAATCTCTGACCTAAAAAAGAGGCCAGCCTTCTGGTCACGAGAAGCGTCGACCATACGCTTCGCAATCCCCCTGAAGAGATTGCAGGCGCTCGGACCCCAAGGCCCAAACGTTTCGACTTCAAACGGCACAAATTCATAATCTCCCATGACATTGGAATATTTGCGCCGCTTAAGAGCCTTTGCAGAAGCTGCAGCAGTACCAGCACAGCCAGCCGTGCCAGGTAAATGGGTAGGGGCAATGGTGTCGACTCAAGTTGCGTCCCACACCAGAGTCCTAACCCATTTTCCAAGGTATTAATGACATACCATCCGGTCTCTTGCCATCGTCGCGCGCCAAATCGTTTAAAAACCCTACTTATTTGAGCTCATTTATTTGCTTTCTAGGACCCATAATAGGTGAGTACAAGCTATTTCAGCTATGCCCACATAATGGAGATAACATTGCCGCTGTGTTATCATTTAGAACCCTATTGTAGGATTATAGCGTGACTCTGATGATGGCGATAGGAAGGTAGGATAGATAGACTCGCTGCTTTTGTGAATCTAAATCATATTGCAGTTTAGGCTTTGAGTTATTAGTTAATCAGGTACCTTAATCAGACACATTGACATTACTCACCCATTATTGACGTGCAATTCATACATAGGAATTGGAAATACCATACCCATTCCTCTTTCCTTAAAACAATAAAAGATTTCATTGGAAACTTAAGAGTTGACCAATTTGTCAATAAAGAGCATGGCAGCATCAGCATGAATAGTGCCTTTGTTTAGGAGCTGAACAGTAAAGTGATTCATTTTTGTCCTACAAAACAAAACCCGTACACAACGGTAGTCGCTATACTATACCATCTCTATACATTACATTGTGAAGGTTAGTTGTCGAGAGATTCGATCTGACGAGCAGACGTGTTCATGTGAATATTTACTATCAATGGAACTGCGCCAGTAACCATAAATTAAATTGGTAAGTATAAATATCCCTAATATTCGATTTAGTTTATAAATAATAAAAATTAATGATATTTAGCTTGTAAGTAACTTAATTATGACGCATTTTGTGGTTTGTTTCATTGAATAATTGGTAATATTTATTTCCTTAAAGGTGTCAGAAACATTAGCATTGATATTTTTAACAAAAGTTTTGTTCCTAATTATTTAATGCTTAATGGCTTCAAAGCACAATGAACAATTGGTAATCTAGATGCCTACTTACGGCTACGTTGGTGATTTTGACTTGAGACCACCTTGAGACTCGATTGATAACCCGACATTGAACACGACCTTCTTAAATCGATAAGCTTAAAATTATGACAAACCAAAACAAGCTGAATCAGGGTTACTTTTTTATTAATTTATTTTTGAAACGGTTAGGTTTGATTTCTTGTGGTGTGTGTTTGACTGTGATGGTGATGATAATAAATCAATAACTACATACCTACGATTAAAAAAGGCTGCAGAACTAAAAAGGCCACATTCGACGAATCGTATCCGCATTGAAATACGAAGCAGATTTCATTTCGTAAAATGGTAACACAAATACACATCTATCTAGCTAGACTAGACTATACCTACCTATTTATTCTATGCTAAGTAGTCGTCGCATATTATTTTGGCTCCGAGAAACCGCTTTGAGATATAAATTATAGGTACTAAGTCATAAAATCAGAAGGTAGTGCTTATAAATATGAACTTGCATCCTGTGCATAATTTAGTCAGCTAAGTACCTACCTATCCGATGCTACCTCTAAATGAAAACCGCTGCATCAAAAATAAATAAAAGTTCAAATTCATTCACCATGCATATGTCGCCGCCAAATAGCTTAATCAAACATCCAATTAACTGCCTAGTCAGTTAACTAAACGGCGCCATTCAATTAACGGCCTGAATGGTGTTTAGCCTTTTAATTAAACGGCTAGGCAAATAGCTTGGATCGATGAAGTTTAACTATCTGTCTAGGCATTTAATTAAACAGTTAAAAAAATCTGCATGGTTATAAAAAAAATAACCACAAAGGATTAATGCGGGAGCGGAGCGTAGCTCCCGCATAAGCCTTCTAACCACTTAACCAAGTCGAATTGCGCAGCTATCACAATAAACCTATCACTATTTTTTTGTGAATACAGCTCTGTCTACCCCTAGGGGATTTACAGGTGTAAGTACATGTATGTAATTTTCTATTTTATTTCGAGGTAGTGCCCCATCTTACGATTAGCCTAAGCATTAGCCAGCCAGGTTATTAAACGATGTAATAAACGAGACGGCTGAATATCATCCAGGCAGTTAATTGAATGGCGCCGTTTAGTTAACTGATACTGATAAGTGAACTAATTAAGCTAGTTGGCGGCGACACATACATGCTTGCTTGCCTGATTTTTTCCACATGCTTGCCTGCATGACATGAAGTAAAATGTATGGAAACGTATATTTTTGACACGACATCCATATCTGTTTTACAGTTCCGGTTTCCGGTATAGAGGGCGCATTAGATTTTCACCAAACTTAGCTTTCACGTTGGTACCAAATTCTTTTGTTTGATTTAAAACACAATCTGGCTGCAATTTGGTAGAGGGATAGATTATAATCTTAAATGACACATACGTTGACTTTTTATCCCTGAAAGTGGTTCCCACGGGTTGTGCGAATAGGTTCAGATTTCGACGTTGGCGGCGCGCGGAGCCGCGGACTACATACAGCTAGATTAGTCATATTTTGATAATGGATAAGGAATCGCATCCTTTTACTTTTGTTACCAGAAAAATGGAGCTCAAGCTGTGGCTTTTTTATGCTATCGCATCGTCATATATCGGACTGTCTGGGCAGAATTCAATGGACCTAGATTTATCAAGGTGCGTATGACTATATGTATAGATACCTAATATAAATCCAACTATAAGTAGGTTCCAATTTATGTTATACTTAGGTAGGCTATTTAGGATATAGATGTATAATTTTTATTGTATTGGGATTTTCCAGCTGGTTTATAAAGCATTTAACCTTGCCCAAAATAGTCATCATCTTTATTACCCTCATGTTCATTACAACGACGTGAAGGTCTGTTTATATTACTTACTGTAAATTTCAATTATAATTTATATTCTCGCTCTTGTAGTTAAGTAGGTATTATACCTCTTTAAAATTATTATAAATTTACAGTATCCGTTTATAAAAAAGATATTATAATATTTATTTATTCTAATAGAATTGTCAGCAGTAAACGCGTGGGAAGGTAGGTACCTTGAAATAAAACTGCTTTTCTTTTCTTTTGATCTCGAGATTGTTGTTGGTGTTATTTTATTATTTATCTTATGGACTAAGTGATAATTTGGGCATTATGCATAATGCCCGGGCCTGCTCTGAAAGATGATGAACGAACCAAAGGAGAAAAGAGCCTGGACATTGAGCGAGAACGTAGGGCGTTGTCAGTGAGAGCGAACATGCTGGCTCGCAGGTTTGCACGCTGTTCGTTTCCTGTAAAACTGACGCTTTTTCGTGCTTACTGTACTACGTTTTACACGTGCAGCCTGTGGGCTAGATATACTCTAAGCTCGTACAACGCTCTTAGAGTGCAATACAATAATGCGTTTAGGGTGCTGATGGGGTTGCCGCGCTACTGTAGTGCTTCGGGGATGTTCGCCGATGCTCGTGTGGACTGTTTCTATGCCACAATGAGAAAGAGGTGCACATCTCTGGTGCAAAGAGTGCGAGCCAGCACTAACAGCATCCTAAGAATGATAGCAAGTAGGCTAGATTGCACATATATGTGTCACTGCGGAGCTATCTCCCATGGGATGCGCCGCCGGTGATTCAAAAATTATAATGTAGTGTCCTAACATAGTTTTTAAGTCTTACTAACACTTTGAGTCAATGGTCACTTGAATAAAAACAAATTTATTTATTTTATTTTATTTATTATGACAAATGAGAGAGTTTAAATAATCAGGCTCAGGTTCATGATGACTCAGCTACGGTTCATGACAGATCGATGGTTATAAAAAATTAGCACTACTACTTAATTTATCACTTAGTCCACACCATTTACACTGAATCCAACATTTCGGTTACTTTTCGGAGACTAAGATGGTAGTTAGAATTTCATGTTTTGAACTGTAAGGCTCCTGAAAACAATGGCTAAACTCAAGAACACTAAAAATTATAGAGTTAAAATCCAGTCTCACTCTAAAATAGGAAGACAATTAGCAATGCAATCAAAATAATAAGTACTTTGGTACCTATGTAATAAATTACTGTGAAGAGCAATTACTCTTTTTTTAACTTATTTTTTTTTTCTTTTGTTTGAGTTGGTACTTTTTATGTACTTACTTACTTTATCTTTTGGTGCCTATTAGTTCTTACCTCCTTAAACAAACGCGTAAACTATAGTTATAGGGCTCATACGTATACGATTTTGATTAATTTATATAGACCTAAGTGAGAAAGCAGACAAGCACACCGCCCACCTGATTGGCGTGGCCTAAGACCTTGTGCAAACACCAGGGACGTTAGGTTTTAACTATAGATTTTTACTTCCACGCTAACTTTTTTGTAATCCAGTTTTTTTAAATTGTAGCACCACCGTCATCACTAGTCTGCCGACAGCACTGCCCGATAAATCTGATAATAATGTAGCAGCAACCCTTAATAACTTTGGTTACAAATTATTATTGAAGATGATGAACGAAAGGAGAAAAGAAAATATTGTCATATCACCTACTGGTATTGCAGGTAACGTATCAGTAGTGCAAATTAGTATAGACACTTACTAAAATGAGGGTCAGTTATATATAGTCGTCAACGTCCTTTATAGAAAACCAAAGATATTTAAAGAGAAAATCAAATAACCTAACCAAAATTATGAATAAATATGTAGTTTTCATTGACCAAATCTGGGTAACGCTAATGTTTTTTTTGACCACCTGGAGCACCAATTTTAACAAATGTTCAGACATTTTTATTCAATTTTGGAATCCTTTAATTTATTTTTAAACTGTCGCGGTGTAATCTGCTACTTTTTGTATACTAGTTCGGAACTTATCGCGATAAAACTTTGTAAAACTTACTTCTGCCGATGGTCTCGACTTGAAGTTTCAAAGTTTTATCGAGATAAGTCCCGAACTAGTATACAAAAACTTTCCATAAGTATGTTCCATAGCATCAACAAATTATGAGCTATGTGGATAATGATTATGAGTAGGAGAATTCAGTAGCAGCATAAGGAAACGGCTATAGATACGGTATACCTATTTAAAGCAAAATTAGCTCCTAATTTCTAAATGCTTCCTAAGTGAAAATTGTTAAAGGTGTAAAATGTCGTAGCCAACTAAACTAAATCAGCCATTCAATTAACTGCCTAGACTGTTACCGAAATGGCGCAATTAATTTAATGGCCTAAATGATATTCAGCCGTAACATTTAATAAACTGGTTGGCTAATGGCCATTCGTAAAATGAGGCACAGGCACCACCCCGATGGGCAGAGGTGTATTTACAGATTGGTGATAGATTTATTCTTCTTCCTTCGTGGTTATTATTGTTTATAACCATGCCGAAATGAGTCGTTTTTCTAATTGTTTGAATAAATAACTAGGCATGTAGTTAAATATCATCGATCCAACCCATTTGCCTGGCTATTTAATCAAATTGCTGAACAACAGCCAGACCGTTAATTGAATTGCGCAGTTTAGCTAACAGTCTACTAATGATTAAGCTAGCGACATATACAATGTTACCCACAAACTTATTTTGTTACAGGCTTGTTAGCAATGACGCTATTGGGAAGTGTTGGAAGAACTTATGACGAGATTGCTGAGGCGCTTGGTTTTTCTCAAGGTAAGAGTAGCGCCTAGTAGTAATAGTGTTAAGATTACATCATTAAATCACATTGATATTTGCTTACTATGATATGTTAGCGGTGGGTACCTATTGACACTTTACCTACCTTAAGGCAGAGTATACACTGTATAACGTAAATTCCGTCGCGGACATTGCTCGGGACATATATCTTAAACCTAAAATATGTTTTACGCGCAGTAGGTACACGTTTCTTGATTGTCTTTTGAGGAATGCACGTGGTGCTACGATTGTGGACGAACTCAAATTCACCAAGAATAGATTATTACATTTATTACAAACAATCGCGCGCGTTAGGGCCTTGTTTATCGCAATTTGGGTCCAAGATACGTGTTCTGAGGTATACGTATTGTAGGGTTGGCACCGCATAACCAGAACTGTACCGCGGTGCACCCAGGAGACGAACTCTTCCTTCAGGGGAGACGCTGCCCCCTATGGCAAATTCCGGCCGAAACGGAAGAAGCCCTTTAGAAAGCTGTTCAGAGGCTTTGCAAGTTTAGGCAAGGGACGGGAGAACCATTCTCCGGGTGTGAAGTGGGAATGACGGGTGCGATCACCTGCGACCCTAATGAGCTCCCGTTAACAATATTGTATTTTAAATAATAAGTGAGTAGCTATACCTAAAGCTGTACCTATAAGCATCATAGATTTTAATTTAAAAAAAAAAACCGACTTCAAAAACTGAAAAGTATAAAATAACTTAGAGCAAACAACTGAATTTACATATTCACCTTTCTGTTAAAAATCGGTGCCTACGCCAAGACGTCATATTTCAATTGATTCCAACATACTAGTTCAGGCACCACAAACAAAGTTGGCACCGATGTTTCATAAGATTGACATAATAGTTTCAATAACATAAAAGTGACAATCATGCTACATAGTTCAAGACAAGATACCTAATTCCAGCACGTCTTTGACCATTATAATGTAGTCCTAAAACTAGCTAAAAGCCTTTGACCATTATAATGTAGTCATAATACTAGCTAAAAGCAATCATTTCCTATTTGATTTTAAGGAGTTCACTGGTTTATCTTCGGAGTCCAAGGTCCAGTACCCATGAAATTAATATCAGACCTGTGAGTTATATATACTAAACTCGTTGCAAAAATAATTTTTGAAATCGGTTCATAAACGACGGATATATGAGACAACATAAATAATTTGTTGGTTAAAAGTTTCAATTAAAATAATACAAAAATGTTCATAAAATGAAAACTACTGCAACAAACTATTAAATTTTTTTTAAAAGGCAACGATTTCGCTTCGATCAAAAAAATGACGTAAATCGGATAATAAATTGCAGAGTAGGTATTCGATGTACATACATAAAAAAACGATTGAATTGAGAACCTCATCTTTTTTGGAAGTCGGTTAAAAATACGTGCAATGACCGCTGAAAACACTTAGACTAGACATGCAAATGCATAAATAAATATGCCCTTGCATATATATTACATTGTAATCCGTACTCCATTTTTATCACTCATGAGGACAAAAATAATTTAATCAATTTCTTTGAATTAAAAAGTCCATATTTTTACCATTTAGAGCATCATTATTTATTGTAGATTTCAGTTCACACGGTCGCGGTTCCATGACGTCCTAGACTAGAGACTAATATATTGTTCTACTGGAATTAAATTGGTAGAAGGTAACTATATAGTTATTATGCATAATGTAGGCCATTTGTTCTGTCATGGCCATTTTTGTACAAAAATAACAACACGAAATTTCACAGAGATATAACCACAATATTATTATGTAACCTTCTACCTTTGAACGGATATTGCATGAAGTGTAGGTACCTACATGGTACCTATAATCGGCACAGTGAATATGTCGTTAGGTATACTACACTCTGCCGTGTTAAGGGGTTTGCCACCTCTCCTTTACAGGACAGGATTCTACACCCGAAGAGGCCATCTGAAGGCCCAAGGTGCGATGCGAGGGCTTATCGAGCGAGACGGCACGTCGGCCAAGTGCGGTTTCAGTTCCACTCCATCGTAACCACCCCCGCTTGCCGGCGGTACAAAATAAATAGATACGCAAATAGATAACACTCAGTCAGTTTTAGATATCATTCAATATATAAGCCTATTGTAGTTCACTGCTGGATATAGGACTCTCTCATTGTATGCCATTGTCTCACCCAACCTTCCACATCCAGTCTGTCCCAGCTGTCTGCCACATTTTTCAGGTCGTCAGTCAATCTGTCTAGAGGACGTCCCACCTGTGAGGGATATGCTATATAGCTACCTCACCTTCGGCCTTGCACTTGCAGACGGCGTGCGGTTTAGTCGGTTCAAGTCCGACATAACCTCCCCCTCCGGCTCCGGCGGGGATGGTATCCGTGGGGATTACCTGCACGATAAAAAAATAAAAAGGGAACGTCCCACCTTCTGTTTGCCTTCTCGCGGTCGTAATTCTCCAGATAATTTCAAGTTATTTTCTTTATTTCTTGAAATAAGTATCACGTCATTGTTTAATTAATACTCCACAGATATATTTGCAAACCGCAAAAGCCACGAACAACTTGGTAAACTATTGCAAAATGTGAACTCTAGTGATACTTCGAAAACAGTTTACGCAGATGCAATATTTGTAGACGCACAGACGCCTCTACGTCAATTGTACCGCAATTATCTTCACGACGTCTACCGCGGTGAAGTCCTCAGCACAGATTTCAAACAAAGTGAAGATGCTAAAAACGTAATAAACGAGTAAGTTATAAACTTATAAACTATTCTTTCTTATTTGAGAATATTATGAAAATTTTACCCAAAAACTACGAACGATTCTGGATGTGGCATAGAGATGGATTATTGTCTAGAATATGGAATAACACATAGCTGACAATTGGTGATATAGAGTAACAAATTAACAAAGCAAATTAATTGAGTATTCGCCATTCTTTTATCCCGGGTATAAGTTCCTGTAGGTCGTGGTAAGGGGTCAGTATCCATATTCATACTTCCATACTAATGTTATAAATGCGAAAGTAACTCTGTCTGTCTGTGGCGTGAAAGCGTAATCATCGCTTTCACGCCTAAACCACTGAACCAATTTTGATGAAATTTGGGATGAGTAGATTAGACTTTGAGAAAGGACATATGCTATGTTGGATAGCGATAACCGATATTTACGCGGGCGGAGCCGCGGGCAAAAGTTAGTTCAACATATTTTAAATTAATGTTTTTTCAGATGGGTGAAAATCCATACACAAGGTCAAATAGAAAACTTCCTGCACCGATCTCTGCCTACAACTACCAAAGTCGCGTTGCTAAGTGCGCTCTACTTCAGGGGTCAGTGGGAACAGCCTTTTATACCGGAACATACGATCAAGTAAGTATTAGGCGAAGCCATCCGTCTCAGTTGATTATAACATCCTTACACTAAAGGTGTAGGTAGGCTAATTGTCTGGCTTACAGGTAAACAATAGCCTACAGCTTATAGCCTGCAGCAATAGCCTGCAGCAATAGCCTGCAGTTTGGCTTACAGGCGATGTACATGTCGCAGCCAACTAGCTAAATCAGCCGTTCAATTAACCGCCTAGGCGTTTTACTGAACGACGCCATTCAATTAGCGGTCTGAATAATGTTCAGCCATTTTATTAAATGGTTAGCCAAATGTCTTGGATCGATGACGTTTAATTACTTGCTTAACCATTTAATCAAACAGATAGAAAAATGATTTATTTCTGCATGGTTATAAGAAAAATAACCGCGAAAGCTAATGCGCACATGTCCAGAGCAACGGAATTTACGTTATACAGTGTACACTGCCTTAAGGTAGGTAAGGTGTCAATAGGTACCCACCGCTGACATCTTGTAGTAAGCAAATATCAACGTTATTTTATATTTCTGCATGGATATAAAAAAAAACCAAGAAGGCTGATGCGCATTAGCTTTCTAACCGTTTAGTTAACAGCCTAGGCAGTTAATTAAACGGCTGGTTAAGGTACTTGGCTGCGACATACAACAAAAGAATAAGGTATATCTACAGGTTATATTTTTGCGGAGTGAGCTTACTTAAAATAAGATATATTCGAAAAACCTTTTTAAAAACAATCTTTTTTTTATTATTATTATTTTTTTTTTCTTGCATTGTCATCCGAACTGAACGTGCATACCAAATTTCAGCTCAATCGGTTGAGGGCAAGTGCCTTAAAATTGAGTTGTAAGATTCCACCCGAACAAACATACATTGCAAGTTAAATAAAAGCTTGTAAAAATTGCCTGACCAGATGAAACTCACGCATGAATACCTAGGTTTTTGTATGATGTTTTACACAATGAATAGCCATAGAATAATTTAGAAAATGTGGGAACCCAATTTAGTTGATCTTGAACATAGTTATTGTCCCTAACAATTTCCTACTAAGTACTAAATGGGTAAGTAGTCAAGCATCGCATATCGTTAGAGGCTCTAGCTCTCAAGACTTTGGTCGTCTTAGTTGATGAATACAAATATTATTGTTGAATTAAACTATCACAATGTTGCGGACGGAAAGGCCCACAGCGCAGACTTTCAGTAACAGCAGCACTGAGCGAAGATCAGCAGATCTAAAAAGGCCACTTTATTGGAATCCTATTAGGATAATATTTTATCATGAGACGATATTTACAGGTAATTAGAATCTTCTTAGTAAATGATTTATTGTGATTCTGCTCATAGTGTGACCATTTCAAGAATTATATTTATCAGTTAGGTACTCCTAGCAGAATCGCTCAATGTGGTCTTTTTAGACGCGCTGTATTTATCGATTCGCCTTTAATTGGACTCGTAATTAACATCACGTATGATTTGTTCATTGCAATTAAGTAAACCGTAGCAATTGTATTGTGTCCATGGAGGAAATTCTTATAACAATAAATATTGTTCTCGATGATGATTATGCGAGTTAAGTACCAAGTAATGTAATTAGTAGAGAGAACAATCTAAAACTATCAGTTTAGGTAGGTACTTATTTTAAATTATGCCAGAGTCAGACTGGGCATTATGTACAATAATGTTCGGCCAAGTTCCACTAATCAGTTACCATACTCGCCACGGTCATTGCAATCTGATTAGTCAGATAATTCAAAGTTAACAATTATTCTGTATCATGGAAAGCAAACATTTAAGAGTTGTTATGTCGTTAAGTTACACTAAGAGTGATAATGTATTTTCTTCTTTCTAAAATTTATCATAATTATTACAGGCTACCATTCAAGAAGGAAGACGGTGAAGTTATGGCTGATCTTATGTTAAACTTCGGTAGTTTTCCATTCACTATTTCTGAAACTTACGGTAAATACATTTTGAAAATATTCAATTATTTATAGTTTTCAGAAAATTTTCCGAAGTCTGAGATCAGAAATTTGATCGCGGGAGTCGAACATCAAGAGCGTTCGTAGAACTCCTAGGTACAGTCTAGATTTTCTTGTCCATTGTCTATCTTTTCATTGAGCATTTAGATTTACATAGAAACCCCATTGCATTGACAAGTTTTTAGATCACTACATAGTATAAAATAAAGTCGCTTTCTCTGTCCCTATCCCTATGTATGCTTAAATCTTTAAAACTACGCAACGGATTTTGATGCGGTTTTTTTAATAGATAGTGATTAAAGAGGAAGGGATATATGTATAATAACATCCATTGCACCTGTGCGAAGCCGGGGCGGGTCGCTAGTTTCGTATAAAGTGAAATTTACTTGCGAGAAACTTTACGATCTACGTCACCCATAAACTTCTCCCAAAGGGTGATCAAAAGTTATACCTTAATTACCATATTTTTGCTTGATATATATAGAAACATGATACGTATCGTACACTGGTAAAGTTCAAATTCTTATTCAATGACTATTTTATTTTTTTGCAGATTTCATCATGATAGCGTTGCCTTACAATGACAGTGAAACAGTCATGTACGCTTTAAAGCCCAGATTACCTAAAAAAATGACTCTCTCTGAAATAATGGAAAAAATAGACTACAACATTATTGATAACGTGATAAATGAAATGACGTTAAAAAAATGCGTAGTGCGTTTACCGAAAATGGAACTGAAAAGTACTATTAGTTTGGAGAATTCTTTAAAAGCTATTGGCCTGCGTGATATGTTCAAGCCAGGCGTAGCGAATTTCGCTCTAATGGTAAATGGCAATAATATTATAAACAAAACAGAAGAGGAATTAATAACAAGAATAGAAAGTAAGGATGACGATCTCGAAGAATCAAGACGAGTAAAAGAAATGTTGGACCGACTACCAAATCCAGGAATATATGTCGATTCAGTAACGCATGATGTTAAAATGACCATAAATGGTAAGTAATTTTGTGTGCACGGTTTTGTAAGGATAAATACATATTCAAAAAAGGTATTGGCATAAGACTCACCTTGCGTATTCTGAGAGCAGCCATAAAATTACCCGCTAAGCAATTTCTTATAAAATAACTTCTTTTTAATATAAGATCGTACGAAATTTCGCACATTGGGAGTGGCCTATGTGCAGCAGTGGACTGCAGTGGCCTAATTGATTGATTGATTGATTCGAATTGACATCCAGCTATTTCTCATCACAAGCAAACTGTAGGACGAATACTATAAAAAAAACTTCGTTTTAATAAATTAGGTTTCAATTTTAATATCAACATAATGTCATGGGTATAGTTTTAAGTCAGTATATCTTACTTTAAACCTATGCCTATGCCTGGCATAGATCAGTTCATCGGGTAAGTCGATCGGGGTCGTCTTCAGCTTTCAATTTTTGACCGAAAGGCCCGTTTAAAACACTCGAATATGTATGAAATATCTACTGATGTTGTTATGTCTGCCTGTCCCAGACTGAATATGTATGAAAAATTTGCTTCGTAGCATATCAAGAAACTTAATTACAGTGTATTTATTTCAGAATATGGAACTGAAGCCGTGGCTGCAACAAGTGCCATTCTTGCCCGTACAGCTGAACTATTTTACGCTGACTCCCCGTTTTACATTTTCATAAGAAATAGCAGGACTAAACTTGTGACTTTCAGCGCTGTCATTTATGACCCCACAGTGTAATAACGGTTCCAGTCAGTTAAATAGATGTTATCACAAAGTGCTACAAGATTTGAGATGATTAGACACCAAAGAATAGACCAGTTTCGTTTAGGAGTGGCAGAAGCAGAGAGCACGTTAATTGTGCACTAAAGTGATGCAGTTTTGTTTTAAAATATGGTTTAGTAACAATGAAATTCGTTTTGTATTTCGATATAATATGATTTTATTTCATAAGTATAGATAATATTTATAAGCAGCGGAATTGCAAGACTTTGTTACAGTTTTATTTTTCTAATAAAGTTTAAAACGCAATTGTTATACATTAATATTATACATGTCTTATCTATTACTTTTCATTTTTTCTATCCTGTCTTTGAGAGTCTGTTTCCACTGTTCTTCATTAACGCTTTGAGCCCATTCTGGAATTGAATTCTGTGGAAGTGCAAAATTAGCCATTGCACGCATTACCTAAAACAAAATACACAAATTAAACCACAAGTGTGCAAAGTGATTCTGGATGATTTGGATCGACCAAATGATGACTTGAAAGCCACTCAATATTTTGTTTAGAGGTCAGGCGATCCAGTGTCTCAAAGAACAAAAGTCTAGAATCTAACCTCGAGAATGAGGCGGACCTGAGTAGTGTTATAGTGCTTAGAAAATATCTTTAGTAATACTATATAATCCATACTAATATTAAAACCACTGAACCGATCTTGATGAAATTTGGTACAGAGGTATATTAGAGCTTGAGAACGGACATAGGCTACCTTTTATCACGAGAAAGGGGGTTTAAGGGGGGGAAATAGGGGATGAAAGTTTTTATGAAAGTTTGTCATTTCTGAAGATATTTTAATGAAATTTGGTACAGAGGTAGATTAGAGCTTGGGAACGGACATAGGCTACCTTTTATCGCAAAAAGGGGGGAAGAAGGGGGGGGGACTAGGGCCTTGGGATGAAATTTGGTACAGAGATAGTTCAAAGCTTGGGAACGGACATAGGCTACCTTTTATCGCGAAAAGGGGGTAGAAGGGAGGGACTAGGGCCTTGGGATGAAAGTTTGTCATTTTTTAAGATTTCTTGATGAAATTTGGTACAGAGATAGTTTAGAGCTTGGAAACGGGCATAGGCTACCCTTTATCGCAAAAAGGGGTAGAAGGGGGGGAATATGGCTATGGGATGAAAGTTTGTCTTTTTGAAGATATCCTGATGAAATTTGGTACTGATATAGATTAAAGCTTGGGAATGAACATAGGCTACCTTTTGTCGCGAAATACGAGGATAAAGGGGGGGGGGGGTTATAGGGGATAAAAGTTTGCCAGTTTTGAAGACATCCTGATGATATATTTGGTATAGAGATGGATTGAAGCTTGGGAACGAACATAGGCTATCTATTGACGCGAAAATAGAGGCATAAGGGGGGGGGGGGGGCTAATAAGGGATGAAAGTTTGACAGTTTTGAAGATATCCTGATGAAATTTGGTACAGGGATTAATTAGAGCTTGGTAACGGACATATGCTACCTTTTATCGCGAATAATGTGGTAAAAGGGGTGGGGGAGGGATAAGGACTGGATAGTTAGTATGAAAGTTTGTCATTTTTGATGCTATCCTGGTGAAATTTGGTACAGAGATGGATTAGAGCTCGAAAATGGACATAGGCTACCTTTTATTGCGAAAAAGGGAGTTGAAGGGGTGAAATAGGGCAGGGGTATGTAAGTTTGACATTTTGAAGATATCTTGATGAAATTGGTATAAAGATGAATTAGAGGTTGGAAATGGACATAGGCTTATCGCGAAAAAAGGGATAGAAGGGGGAAGGGAAATAGGGTTATGGGATTAAAGTTTCTAATTTTTCATTGGCAAAAAAAAGGGGGGAATATTGCATAAATAGTAAGAATTTCTTTTAAGATGTCCTCATGAAATTTGGTACAAAGGTGAATTAGTGCTTCGGAACGGACACAGTCGAGTAGCGAACCAAATATAGAAGCGAGATTGTTATAGGGACGAGTGGATAGGCATGTAAAGATCGAAAGTCGAGTAGAGTCGACTACAGGGGCGAGTAGATATGCGACTAGAGAGCCAAATAGAATGCAGTAAATGGTTGAGTAGAGAGGCGAATAAGGAGGCGAGTGGAAAGATGAATGTAGTGGCGAGTAGAGATCGAATAGAGAGTTGGGTAGAGGTGCGAGTAGATAGACGAGTGGGAAGAGTCAAGTAGAGAGGCGAGAGGTCGTATATAGAGGCGAGTAGAAAGTCGAGAACAGAGGTGAGTACATAGTCGAGGACAAAGTTCAGTAGAGAGGCGAATTTAATGCTCAATAGCGTCGGATCAACACTAAGCGATAACCGTCATCCACGCGGGCGGAGCCGCGGGCAACAGCTAGTACTATATAAATCAATAGACGGCACTAGTAGTCTCATTTACAGAAAAAGGTTAAAGCGCTTATATCCCTATTTAGAATCACGTAAATAATTTCAGAACTTAAACAAATGACCGTGTAAGCATGTAAGCATTTATGTAAAACTCGTTGGTAATGTAATAAATAAAGATTTGGCCTAGGCCGCTCTGCGGCTAAACCGCCTGATTTTGTGACCAAAGGAACCATATGGAAGCGGCCGCACTGATGGTTTTTTACCGCGACTGATTTTAGAACCGCGAACGGGAAAAAACCGCGCCAACATTTGTAATCTGGCGCGCAGACATTTGACGCGGTAACCACGGCGGTTCTGTCATTAGTATCATTATTCGGTTTTTAACCGTGTAGTGTGTTAGTCTCGAGCGGTTCTGCGGTTTACCGCTCGCGGGAAAAAACCGTAATGCGGCCTAAGCCTTTCATGAGTGCTATTTTAGGAAGCCGCCACCTAGCGGCATGGTGCATTAAGTCTATAACTTTACAATTACTGCTGAATCAATATAGATTACAAAATGTATAGTTTTATTCAGTCATATTTAATAACGTGTTAGTAAAAATTAGAAAAGTTTGCCAAAACATTGTCGCCATCTAAAAGTTTGCCAAAACATTGTCGCCATCTAGTAACAACATCCGCGGACTAGAAGTTGCCTACCTGCTTCTGGAAGTTACGAGTGTAACCATTTTTTTGTTCCTGATTGTGCATCTGTATAAAAGTTAGACTGATATTCTAAGCAATCCATGGATTCTCCGTACGGGTGCCGGGTCCATCGCGTTGCTGAGTTGGGAACTCGGGACAGTGCCTGGAACTCGTGACCCAGGTGAAGGTTTAGAAGGGGCCCCTTTTGTTGATGTACATCAACACTCATCTTCACTACCCAAGTTCCCCTCTCTGCCTAACCAAATTTGATGCGAACCTACTAGTGCCGCTTTAGACATTCGTCCTGGTAATGAACTTATTATAGCTCTCGCCTAAATCCTTAAGTAGGTTATAGAGAGATTTTGCTAGTATACCTCTCTTTCCCATTACTACTGCAGACAACTTCAATGAAAACACTTGTACTATTCCACATTATTTATTGAATTCCTGACCGGTTTCACCTTACGGCATTATCAAAGGTTTACTGAATACATAATGTTGGGAAAAAAATTGAACCTGGTATACACATTTTTAAAACTACCCACATATAAAAAATTAGTGTTTAGAAATATAATTGCTTACAACCATTATTATGTATTCAGTAAACCTTTGCCATAATGCCGTAAGGTGTAACCGGTCAGGAATTCAATAAATAATGTGGAATAGTACAAGTGTTTTCATTGAAGATGTGCAGCAAGTTCCACCAAGTGCCATCAATCAACAGTATAAGCAGTACTGCAGACAAATTAACCACGTAACCGTTTTTGATTATTTCGTTTGTTAGATTATGCATAGTATTTATTTTTCTTTATTATGTGGCCCTTCGGTATATTTGTTTCCCACGGTACAGTAAGTTCCACAAGGATCGCATATTTTATAGTTTTGGAATAAAGAAATAAGTCAGGTCTAGATGACAAAACCCCAACATCCTCCGGAATTTTATAGTGCTTTTCATACGTGTCGATTAAGAGAGGGACAGTATCTAAGATTGAATAAGGTCTGTTCCTGCATTTTATGGATGAACCTTCAGACACAAAGTTGATAATATGGCGTCTGTTAGTCGTCAATTCTTTTTTGGCTTTAGCTACTGCCAGACTCATTGCTTAAAGTATGATGAAATAAGTACCTTATCATGGCGGCGTGAGTATTGGCCATTACATCCTACTAATATGTGCCTAGCCGTCCTTATTGCCTCGCCACAAATATAACATTGTTTTTCTGTGGCCTTCCCCCACCTTACTAGGTTACTCTGGTCTGAGAGGGTCATCTGGAAGGCGTTAAGATAGAATTTTAACAGGGCCGGCGACCACTTATAAATCAAGGTGCGCCACTTCAAGCCATCGGTATGCAGAACTCTCCCATTGTCAACCAATTATTTTGGATTTCCAAATTCATCGCGTGCACTCGATATTTATCGTTTTCGTCTTGTTTTAGAAAGGACCTAAGTATATCCTGGTCCCTTTTTGGCTGTCGTACTTCCAACCACACTCTCTTCGATTATTATATGGGCCCCTATGATAAATCGTTTATGGAACATGAGTCTAGATTCAAGCACGGACGCGTTATTATCTTTCGGGAGTACCCTGACTGTGTCATCTTGGGATTTACCTAAGATGTGGGCTTTGGTAACTAAGGTGTTATATTATCTGTGATAGTGTGTATTAATAACGAATTTATATCTGACATAGCTGTCGTCGAGATTATTTAAAATGCAGGCTTTTCCCTTTATCCACTTATCATAATTACATAATCACTTTGATATTGCATTAGTGTATAAGGACCTCTGGAGTAAAACACCTTTCACTGTTGAGTGTAGGTGTGCCACAGGGATCTATTCTGGGTCCTTTTGTTTAATTAAATTTAGTTACACTAAATTAGGTACTTCAAGTGTGTGGGTCGTATCCCTTGTCCTGCGGCCGCCATCTTATGAAGAGGGGTCATCGTTATCATCCCTGCGTTAGTCCCAGTCACAACTGACTGCTTCACCTCGGGGTTTCCGCTAAAATATGATGTGGTTTGGTTTTTTCGGTTAGGTATATTGTGAGCGACCGCCGTCTGACATCCCAGCCTGAGTTGAGATTATTGGCTAGTCACTGACACTCGCTAAAACCTTGCAATTTTAGCCATCGAGTCCGACATACCCTGCGCCTCTTTAGCTCCGGTGAGGTGGGGAGTTTCGCACGCACATTAAAAGAAACATAAGTAGTGTGTTTAATCTTTATCCACGGATGTAAACATCCAATATTTACTAAAATGGTTCTCTACAATGACGCTAATTCAATAAGCTATTCTAGTGTTTGTTTTCATAAACGCTATTGGAATACACTCTGCCATTAATTATGACCGCAAGGTCGGTTGACCAATGATGTTATAATATTGCGCTATTCTTTTATTGTAAACGGTCGCTCATGCAACATGCATACTGTGAGATCGACACGTAGAAGGCAAACATTTTAACAACTCCTGTAAAAAATAGTTGCACAGATGTATTCGAAAATATATTAAAATAATATATCAGGGAACAAATTGTTCAGGTGAGTTCTAAACCACACTTTAGCGCTCTTTAGGGATACGAAGGGCTGAACATAGACCATGGCCCAAATATAGGCAAGTAACATATTATTATTTGTATATTATTGTGCTAGATTAGTGCCGAAGATAGAATACTTGGCGTTAAACTCAACAGATCCCACACCCGTCCGCATTTTTTTTTTAATGACATGGTAGGCTAAAGAGCAGTCGTTTCGCCTAATGGTAAGCCATCACCGCCGCTCATGGACACCTGAAACACCAGAAGGGTTCTAGTTGTGTTGCCGGCCTTTAAGGTGGGAGTACGCCCTCTTCTTGAAGGTTTGAAGGTCGTATCGGTCCGGAAATACCGCAGGCGACAGTTCATGCAACAGTTTAGCTGTGCGAGGCATGAAGTTTCTGGAGAAACGCACAGTTAAGGACTGCCAACCATCCAAGTGGTAAGGATGAAAATGATAGGCATAGGCAATGACTTGGTCGAGCGCATGGACCAGGTCCTGCACCCCTAGCACGAAAAACTATCGTAATCGTATTGTAAACGTGGTACGTATTGAGGTACAGGTTATTTACCTGGGAACTGTACTTCATGTGACTGGTGACATCGACAACAACGTCGAGACACGCATTGCCGCCGCGTGGGCATTGGTAGCGGGAAATGACTGGCGTTATGAGACGATCATTAGGCCTGTCCTTTTACACGGCTGTAAGGCGTGGCCGCCGTCGGAGCGACACTAGCAGGAGCTGCGTGTCACCCTGGCCTCAGATGCAATCAAGAAAATACGTCTATTAATGCCGGCTTTGGCATTGTCGAGTCGAGTTAAGTCGAGTCCACTCGGCAAGAGTTTCGCGAAACTGGTGGCAGAAACTCACTACTTCCTGTTTCCTAGTGTCACCATTCAAATGTATGTGAGAAACTCTGACGATATCGCGGCAACGCTAATAGGCACCTCGTGTCGCTTTTAAGTAGCCTGATGGAAGAAGGGTCATGTTTTCTTTTGTACTCTGTTCAAAGTAATATCAATTACTTCACCTCCATAGCTGCGCAACTTACAAGTCCATCATCCTTCTAGCAATTTCCCGGTTGCGTCAATCAAACGGCCTTGATAACCAAAGACTACCCACAGGGTGTGGTAATTTTTCCTCTCCTGTGGAACCTAGTGATTGACGACCTGATCACAAGGCTGAACAAAAACAGAGACTATAAAATAGGATACGCCGGCGACCTTACCATCTTTATCTCCGGAAAGGTAGCGGAAAAATGGTGCGAGGAATTCGATCTATCCGTGAACCCGATCAAAACATAGTTAGTTATGTTCACGAACAAAAGGGTACTATGAGAATACTGACTACCCAAACTCTTCGATACTGAACTCCAACTATCAAAAGAGGTTAAATACCTATAGTCTGTTTTTTTTAATTTCAGATAGTAAAATGACATTAGCTGTGTTGCCGGTTTATTGCAATTAACCACCACCAGTGCCACCAGTATCGAAAGTTGTCGATAAATTAAATTTAGTACAGATTTTTGTAGGTTATTCTATAGTTAGCTTATATGGATAGTGTACGAAACTAAAAAACTAATTAATTTTAATTTTTCTCTTAAAACATTATAAAGGTAAAGCACTTGTATCTAGGCCACGAACATTGTTGATAGTTTCGAGCACGTCACTAAGGACTAAAAGCTGGTATCATTATTTCACAATTTGACATTTGCAGTTGTCAATTTACTATCTGAAATAAAAAAACGGACTATAGGCATTATTCTTGACAGTAAATTAAAATGGAGTAGCCATGTAGACCGCAAATTAGAAAAGGACGGAATCACTTTCTGGCAGTGTAGAAGAATGATCGGCAAAAAATGGGGGCTTACACCAAAAATCATTCTATATGTCAACTATACTGTAACATAGTTATCATTAAAAGATGATATTTACCTGTTGTTCCCGTTCACTATCCATCTGTATAGGATCAACATCACGAGGTGCATTCCAAACATCTCTAGTTAATGTGGTGTCCATTGTTTCTATATTTGGTACATCTCCTGTGGGTATGCGATCACCAACCTGCAACAAAAAAAATTATGATTATCCTAATATAATACATACGGGAAAATGTGGTGTAGAACGCCCAATGACCAGGTGGAAGGAAAATCTCATCAACGTCACCAAGAAGCGCTGGATGCAGGCTGCTTGTGATCGGTCATTCTGGAAGTCCATAGGAGAGGCCTATGTTCAACAGTGGACCATGTGCGGCTGATATGATGATGATGAATTTGGCAATGGCAAACTCAGGTCCCCAAGTTAGGACATAAAAACACTGTGAGTTCTTACCAATTTACAGCAGTAAGAAAACCATACAGCTGGTGAAAGTAAGTGAAACTTATCATATCATAAAGCATTGATATTGGTACTAATATACTGTTACTAAAGCAGAAAAATAATTTAAAAATAAGGATAAGACTTCCTAAAGTCCTGTATAAATCTTATTTTAGGACTTTATTTGATTACAGTCTTATACAAGTAAGCTAGAATACCTCGGCTTCATCGTCACTGTCGTGGTCCGAATGAGCTACCTCAGGGCCCTGTGCCAATGGCTCGTATCCGAAATATTCATGTTCTTCATCACTTTCATCACCATTGCCGTTCATGATGAGTTCATGTCTGGGGGGTGGAACCAGTTCCTGTGGATTATTCTCAGGCGGATCCGGACCGTCACAAACCATGATTGTGTTATCAAAATATTACATTTTAATAAATTGGCCGTATGTGATAAACTTATTTTGCTTTAGAAAACAAGTAAAAACCACAGATGATACAGGAGATAACAAAATAACTACAACAAACAAGTTGATAAGGATGATTTCTTTTCGTTTTCAGTTCAGTTTGGTTCAATTCTTGTTTTTGATATCTTATAGGTTTGGACACAGAGTAAGTAATATACTGGTTTGGATATGATTTACTTTGATAGTTTGACAGCTCATATCACGTTTATAAATTAGTAACTATAAATTTTAATGTTAAAATATATTTTTGGTATTACTATATTTTTGCTATATTTATTTACATCCAGTGTTGCCAGATCACTGTTTCAAATTCACCCCAAAATAGATACGAAATCCCCCCAAAACTTAGGATTTTTTTCAAAATCCCCCCAAAGTTTTTTTAGGTATTTAATTAGTACCTAAAAAAAAAGTGTCGCATTAACAGCATCAAAATATGATTTTCGAATAAAACATCAAGGATATAATTCCTCACAGGTTTTCGTGAAAATAAAAGGGTGCCTCGAGAATAGAGAGCTTTACTCTTCGCCTACATTCCCACAGGAACCTATTATCGGATGATATTTTCCAAAGTTTAAGCGATTATCACTCATTGAAACAACCAATTTTAATGGATTTAATCGCGATTTATTTATTATTTACTTATAAACCGACGTTTCAGCTACTTTTCAGCACCCATGTTATACCCAGTTGTTACAATCTCATTGCTGTTCGATGTATATAGTTATAAATTTTAAATGTTTTGATATCTGTCATTTATAGCAAACTCTAAACCCTCTTAGATGGAACGAATGGTACACAAAATTGAATCGCGTCTACTAGGTGTAAAAATGACCGATTTTCATCTAACTGAAAATATCATCAGAGAAAAAACAAAAAAAGAACCTGTACTATCTCAAATTCTGCAATATCTTAAAACGTGTTGGAGAGACCTGGAATATAGCGGGGAGGTAAAACAATTTTTCAGGAAACGCCGTGAACTTTCGCTGGGAATAAAATCATTTTATGGAAAGGACGTATGGTCATACCAATAAATCTACAAAAACAAGTCCTAACTTACCTGCATAGAGGTCATCCGGGCATATCCGCGATGAAAGCTTTAGCACGCTTCTATGTTTGGTGGCCATCTATTGATGCTGACATTGAAAACTTTTTTAAGACATGTACAGGCTTCCAGAATCTAGAAGAATCCAGAACTTCCAGTCTATTCGTGGTCTATTCCGGAACAAGTATGGGAAAGAATACATATTGATTTTGCTAGTCCTTTCCAAAACACATACTGGCTAGTCCTATGTGATTCTTTGTCGAAGTGGATCGAAGTGAGACCAATGAGAAATATAACAACAAGAAATTTATGCTCAACGTTAGATGACATATTCTGCACATTTGGCTTACCACAATTGATTGTTTCTGACAACGGGCCTCTATTTACTTCATTAGAATTCAAAGAGTACCTACTGTGAAAGTCACGGAATTCAGCATTTAAGATCATCGCCCTATCATCCACGCACAATTGGTTTAGCTGAAAGGCTAGTGAGGAATTTTAAAACACGATTTTCATCAACATCGGAGAGAGCGCAGCAGCAACATCTGCGCGAATTCCTCTTTTCTTATAGAAACACACCACACAAATCACCTTCAGAAATAATGTTTGGTCGGCATCTAAATTGCTTGCTTTCTAATATCCGACCTAACAAGAGACGAAGATTACAATTTCAACAAGTGCAAGCTAATATCAACTCAAATGAAATGGTGGAAAAGTATAACTATAAGACCGAGGACAAGATTTTTCATCGAACACGACTGGATAAGACAGGTGTTATAACCGTCCGTAAGAATAAATACTCGTAAATTATCACCACGACGCAGGGGGACACGTTACGTCGACATGCAGATCAGATTCGGCCACGGTCAATTGTTTGATCACCAAACTGCTCATCTACCGAAACGTCACCTATTTACGATCCTCGCCCGGCCTCCACACCAACCTCCTATACCACTAACTCGACACCCGGACCATTGTACCAATCTCCACTGAACTCTCCTGCCATTTCCAGTCCTAGTCCAGTACAAATACAACTAAGGCGCAGCCTGCGGAATATCAAGCCTCCTCGTAGACTCATTGATGAGATGTGACTTTGGTTGGAGGGGACGAATGTTACAACCTCATTGCTGTTCGATGTATAGAGTTATAAATTTAAAATTATTTGATATCATCATATATAGTATTGTCATTGTCGTATAACATTATTAAATATATCGTATCTTAATATGCAATTTACATTTTATTATAGCAGTTATCATATAGTTGAAAGTGTAAGTTATCTCAAAGTACCCGAATACCTATAATACCTAATCGAATGGAGTATCGATTCTCATCTCAGTTTTTAATGCTATTTGTGACATATGTTTAGTATTGTGAAAAATTGTGAGGTTTTTTTTGAAAATAACGAAATTAAATAAGATTCAGATTATATTTTTAAACATCACAGATATTTTTTTTAGCAAGTAGTTTAGTTTGCAAGTAAAAATCCCCCTATTCCCTCCAAATGTATTATTTTCCCTCCGACAATCCCCCCAAAAAAATTGTCCCCCCAAAAAATCCCCCGTAACTCAAAAAACCCCCCAAATTTGGGGGGATTCCCCCCAATCTGGCATCACTGTTTACATCGCGTACAATGTAATAAATAAAATTTTGACACAGAATATATATTGTATGTATTGTAATAGACTTGTCTTTAGTTACCAGTTCATAAAATGTGAAATCCCAAAACAAAATAGTGTCACCGGTCACCGCCCCCTAGTAAAGTGCTGCGCAAAATGGTCAATTATGATCAATACAGATAAATCAGATAATCAATTTGAGATTTAAACTTATTTTGTGTATATTTTATAACCAGTTGTATTTTTTAAATCATGTGGTCGTCTTGTACACAAAATGATTTAAATGTAGGTACTCTAATATCAGACCCCCGTCTGTTTCAATAGCTGGTATAGTAATCAATATACTACTTACCGTAAAAACGCAATTAAAATAAAACACAAGTCGTTTATGTGGTTGACGTGATTGTCTGTTAAGGACATTTCTATATCTATCTAAAGTTGAAAATTATTTTTGTCAGTACCTATATAAAAAAAAAAAGATGAATTATGTAAGCAGTTAAATTAATGGTGTCTTAGTACAATGTGTTTGAAATAGCGATTTGAAGCACTTTATAGCCAAATTCAATTTCTGTCGAAGTAAATATTATGAATCGTGTTTCTGTCTTTTTTGGCAGTTACCATTAAAACAGTTTTGTTTTTGTTTCTGTCTGTCTAATTTCACCTTTAGAGAAAGTTTGTCGAAATTAGCTTCTTTTTCAGATATGCAACATTTTACAAGCAATTAATATATTTACTCATTTTCATCATCATCATCATCAATTGCATCATGATTTTAGCAAGATCGATAATTATAACTTTTGGTGAGTAACTAGGTACAGAAAAGTTATGAGTCTACTTAGTAGTTTTAATTCTTTTTAAGTTTTCGCTGTTAAGTATGTACATAACGTGATCGTTGGTGTAGTGGTACCGTGTGTTCCCAACTAAGCATAAGTTCCCGGTTTCGATTCGTGTAAAAGTGTTTTTGGATTGTTTGGATTGACTACGAATAATAATTTGATCTGTTTGTTCTTCGCGATTCATTCAGTAGAAATCTGTGTTCGGACCATGGGCAACAAACTAATATTTATGCCTGTGTATATCTTTGAAAGAGGAGGCAGAGATGTATTTTAAACAATTTACTGGTTTTCATTAGCTTTCCTTGGTCTCAGTCTATAGTCCCTATTGCCATCCATCAGTACTTCTTTCTCACTCTGAAGCTGTTACTGAAACAGTATCCATAACACTCATGTACAGCAGTTGCTCACATCACGTTACATTTTTAGCACTGAACTAGCTTTTGCCCGCGGCTCCGCCAGCGTATATGTCGGTTATCGCTATAATATCGGTTTTCGTTATAAATTGTACCCCTTGTGTTATTCTGATGTATAGGCTATATTATTGTAAAGTTTCATTAAAATCCATTCCGTTACTTTTAACGTGAAAGAGTAACAAACATTCATCCATCCATCCATACTTACAAACTTTCGCATTTATAATATTAGTGGGATAAAATCAATAAAATCCGTAAACTAAGAAACTGAAAGTTATACAGTAGTATAATTTAGCCTGTGGCCAACCACAGTTACCAACACAACGGCACAAAAAAAATAGTGCCAAAACTGTCAAAAATCAGAACTAGAAAGTCAAGAAACTATAAAAGAAAAAAAGAAAAATTATCGGATTACATATATAGAGGACGAACTTACTTCTAAAAATTCTAATGAACTTAGTAAAATAGGGTTTTCATGGCGTAATTTTTCCTTAGGTGTAATAATCATCGCTTTTGTAGCTATGGCTTGGAGAAGTCATGGAGTAAACAATGCTGATATGATAAACAACTTACGTAGTAAGAATTTTTCACTATTTTTGTCTGATATACTAGTGTTTACCAAATCATTTTATTATTAAACAAGTGTTTAGCTATTGGCTTATCGTATAGAATAGCCTGTAACGTGGTTTTATTTGATAAAATATTTTAATTCAGTAGTTTAATAATACTCATGTTACTTGTTTTTTTTTGTTACCAGAAAATGGAATCATTAAAAGTGATAATGTAGCAAAAGCCATGATGGCGGTTGACCGAAAAAATTACTGTCCCTATGCACCCTATCATGATTCACCACAAACCATTGGATATTCAGCTACAATCAGTGCACCACACATGGTAAAATTTATGATTATTGCTACTAAAATAACTGTCGACTCCTCACTTACACTCAACTGCTGACTTGAGTCTTGTGTAGGTACTCATCAACCAAAATACCATGAGTTAAGAACTGGTAAAATTCGTCTTGTAGAACATTTGAATGGCGTCTGTAGTTGCCGGGAGAACATTCCTACATACAGTAGAAATGCGATGACCCAGACAAATTATTGCTGCTGTAAGGCCTTCGGATAATCTAAAATCTAGATAATAGAATGTATGAAGAAAGTACCTACAAAATGTTGTTTATTAAAAATAAAAAATACATACGAAAATCAATGTTTATTATGAAATTATTAAGAGATACATTTTTCAGCATATGAGGCATGCACTAAGACCCTTGGTCTTCTATCTTCCATTTGACCACTTCTGATATATCTACTCAACTTACTGCCTACTTTTAACCTAAAAGGAATAATAAAAATCTAATTTGGTATGATGTGGTAAAAATTATTCCTGAATACACTGAGTTAATAATACATGGTATAGAGGGTCTTTTCTTTAATATGTTGTTTAACAAAAATATCTTGGTCAAATTTTTTGATTACACACAATACTCTATAGTTATAAATTATTATTAATTTATATTTACTCTGCTCTTTTCTAGCATGCACATGCACTAGAAAGATTGAAAAAGCAGCTTGTTCCTGGCGAAAAGGCATTAGATGTTGGATCTGGTTCTGGTTACCTGACAGCATGTATGGCTATAATGGTGGGTGAAACTGGGCGAGTGGTAGGTATTGAACATATACCAGAACTTGTAACACTTGCCCAAAAAAATATTGAAAATGACCAGAAATCACTGCTTTCTTCAGAAAGAATCAAGCTGATAGGTAAGCAGGTATTGTTTTAATATTTCATATTGCTGAGGCAGTCTCTACATGAGTTATGTAACATATTAGCTTAAACATTAAGCTAATAGTATTTTTGACTTCAACTCGCCTGATGGTAAGCTGAAGGCAAAGTCTTAGGAAAGAGGGTCACTATTCCATATACATACCATGTTAACAGTGGTAGCACCCAGATTGATGGCCTCATTCAATACTTTTTCACACCCGGCTTAAAGGACCCGGGACTGTAGGCAGAAGGAAACATGTGACCTAGCAAGGAGTTCCAGGTCTTAATAGTGCGACAAAGGAAGGAGTTCCAGGTCTTAATAGTGCGACAAAGGAAAGAGTCACCAAACCACTTCTAGAAGGAATATTCTGCATCATATGCGAGTGACATCTAAGCCCTGCATGTGTTGTCCTGTATAGGAAAGGAGAGGGTGGGACTATTTGAAATAATAGTATAAAATAGCTTTATGTTTTATTAAAAAAATTATAAACAGAAGACATGATTAGAAGTATTAAAAGAACTCTCAGGCTCACATAGAAACCCATGATATAGGGTTATGCTTGCTATGAATGTCAAGCCTTGTTTGTCATGCTTTTATTTATGACAGCAGAACATCTTAATGTTTCTGTGGACTATGGGACACACTTTTAGTCAAGCAATGGGCATGCCTATTCTTTTATTCATAAGAGCAGGGCTCCATCTTTCTTTTTTTTTTCACATAAAGTTATGGTCAAATGGTGGTTATGAGATTGTTGTTTATAGTGGTAGTCATTTCCTTTGGTAGCTATATAAAAAGAATGTTATTTCTTTTAGCTGGCGATGGGCGTCTAGGGTACCCATCTGAAGCACCATATAATGCAATTCATGTTGGAGCTGCTGCCCCTACATTGCCGCAAGCAGTGAGTAGTTATTGCCTAGCAGTAAAACTCAACATTTCTATCTCGACCCAATGATATCTACTTTCATTGAATGTAGAACATTGGCCCTGCTTTAATTAAACAACTACCTATGATCTTGTTGGGATCTATTTCACAGTGAGGGATTGTTACTTTTATTTATTCTATTACTTGACTGTGCAGTGTGTACGCATGTGGGCGCCTGTATCATGCAAATAATTTGCACAAAAGCTTGCAAACAAATCCAGATGATGTACATGATGTGCAGGCTTCCACGGGCATGAAAGCAAGAGGTAGTAAGTGTGCCTATCTCTCAAATAATCAAAATGGCCTTACATCATTTCTGTTCATTTACAGCTAGTGGAACAACTAAAGCCTGGAGGAAGACTTATCGTACCTGTGGGGCCTGAGGGTGGAGAACAACACTTAACACAGGTATTTACATTGATCTTGCTACTTTATAAGGTTTTTTTTTGTTTTACGTGCGCCGCATGCAGCAGAGGCTAGAATCTGGCCTCCAGGGTGTCCGCCCACACGGGGCACCCGTATAGGGCCATGGACCGCACGAACCCGCGTAGAGTCTCCGGCAGGTGTCCTCTGGGCCACTCAAGTTGGCAACAGCCGACCCAAGGCATTCGCCGTGGTCACCAACTTGGGGCGCTAGACTTCAGAAATGCTCTCCGAACTCCCATCGACCGTCGAGCACGAGCCCCAGGTATTTCAACCGGGGCTTGATGTCGATGGGAGTGTCTCCCACTGTAAGGCTGGCTCCCGGGCCTGGCCTGCGCCGAGGGCCATTAAAGAGATGGCCTCGGACTTGTGCAGAGACCGAGCCGCCGGGTCCTTTCCTTCCACGACTTGAGCAACCGCGATCGTGGCCCTCAGGGTCGCTTCGCGGTGTGTGGAGCTACACACCGCTCACCGTCACCAGCGTGTCGTCCGTATAACACGCGACGGTGGCACCGTACGCTAGCCCGCCGCGAAGCACCCAGTCGTAACCGATGTTCCACAGGAGCGACCCTAGGACCGATCCCTGCGGCACACCGCACGACACCTCACGCCTACCGACTCCGGTCGAACTTGGGTAGATGACGGCTCTCGTCGTCAGGTACGCCCCGACTATATGTAGGTAGGGAGAGAGAGAGAGAGAGAGAGGCACATCGTGATACACGAGCGACTTTATAGGTGTTGCGTGTTGGGGTTGAAGAGTTGTGTATATGGGTTCTTTTATTTTACGTGCGGGAAATCCCGACGTATACCCGCCCTCCCATTTGCGGAGCCGGAGGGGGAGGTTATGTCGGAATCGAACCGACTACACCTACACCGCACGCCATCTGTGGGTCGTTGTGCTAGGCCGAAGGTGAGGTTGTCCGAGGTTAAGTCGGACGCCGAGCCTTTTCAAGTCTCAAATGCTGAAAATGAAAGATGGCCAAAAAAGGCATTACACTGGCTAACCCTAGGCCAATATCTACTATGTGGATGAAATGTGGCGTAACGATATATTTTAGAATACACTGATTCGATTCCTACTCTTTGTTTGCTCCCCACACCGGGGGCGGTTCCGGGACCGCGTGGGGGGGACCACGCGGTTCCGAGGAGGGCCAGACCGAGAGGGATGGCCCTGGGTCAGCCGGGGTGCGAGGGATATGTCGCCTGACCTCACCTTCGGCCTAGCACAACGACCCACAGAGACGGCGAACCTGTGGTTTCCCGCACGTAAAAAAAAAGGGTATGTATATTTGCATTGGACTGGGTGGTGCTATATAGAATATAAAATAGTAAAACCTATTGTAATGGTCATCCCGAAAATTATTTCTTAACAATTAAGGTGGACTTTCACAAAATTATTTTTATGTTCAAGGTTGATAAGGCTGCTGATGGTACAACGACTGTCAAGAAATTAATGAGTGTAATCTATGTACCACTAACGGACAAGGATCACCAATACCGTGAGTGACTGCACTGATATCCTACTTCAGTTGGTCAAGTTACTTTGTGATGACAAACAATCCTCATTGAGTTGTACATACACTGTAGTTATTATTATTCATGTCAATATTGTACAGGACCCATATTAAATACTTCATTTATTCTACAGTAATCTATACCTATACATATAAATAAAAATTTTACTACATGCATATGAATATAATATGGTATGGTACATACACCAAAATAACTTTTATTACAATTTTTGTCTGTCTGTCTGTTCGTTTCGACTTATCTCTGAAATGGCTAAACCGATTATGACGGGACCTTTATTGGCAGGTAGCTGATGTAATAAGGAGTAACTTAGGCTACTTTTAAAAATAGCGTTGACTTAACACTAAGCGATAACCGACATCCACGCGGGCGGAGCCGCGGGCAACAGTTGATAATATTAACAGTTGCAACTCGCTAATTATTAATAAGATCGAACATGTATGTTTTAAGAATAGTTTTGATCTAAAATCATTATGAAAACAGGCTGCTGAGAAAAAAATGTTATAGGTACCTGCAGCATAGGGGTAGGACTAAAATTACTTACGAGTAGTTTTATTGCTGTTGTGTTGTGATGCACTAATACATACATAAATTAAGCAGTGTATTAAGTATGGGGAAGAAAAATATAACTTTTAAAGTGAAACATTTTTAACTCACCTAGCTGTAGATTAATAAGAATAGGTATTAGAACACATCTAACGAGGCATAGATACAATTTATGCCTAGGTTTGATATAATAAGAACATAGTGAATAGTATATACTATATACAATATAATATATAACCTTCCACATTGATTTTCATTCAAAGTTGTTTGCCGAATGCTGCTATGTATAGTTCGGTCAAGGTCACTACACTCCACAGTACAACTAGTTTGAATTATCTTTGAACACATCCTGAATTAAGTGTATTTAGAAACTTTTTTGAATTTTCTGAATTTTATAAACTTTATTTTTATGTATATTATTTATGTTTTGTTACAAAATTCAATTCTTTTTAGGAAAATGAGCTGTCCTTTGCAGGAAGGTGCTGCATATTCTGATCAACCAAAGATTTCATAGATTGATTTGGATTGCGGCATAGGTAGAGTATCTCTTCAGCTAATTAAGGCGAATAATGTGGAAGTCAATGTATATTTTGTTTTAGGTTCTTGGCGTTAATATTATCCAGAGTGTGACCGTTTAAAATGTACCCTCTATTTAATATATATATATAAATAAATTTGTTTAATAATACGATGTTTTCATCAAGACAATCTAATAATTTATTATAGGTCTGCACATATATTTAAAATAAAACCTGTTTTCTTTTTAAATTATTATATGAAATTATTAAAAAATGATCTTGACAAACTTTGTATTATTTTTTACTCCGAAATAGTTTGCCCGTTAATTTCCTTTTGCCGAAGGGTTTTTCGTCTTTATTGGCATCAATCGGCTGGGGTTTAATATGTAATATGGAATATAGAGTTTCCGCCTCATGTTTGTTTTCCATCATCGTCTGTAGTTCTTCCTGTAGAAAAGCATATAGAAAATATTAATCGACATGTTGATAAGAAAACTACTAACTTAAGTCCGTTCGACCATGACGAGAGTCACGAAATTTGCCTGTTAAGGTATTAGGTTTTGATGTAATTTTGATTATATTATATATTTTGCATGTTTGCCTATATTTTGATTATCGTTAAAGCATTTTACAGCGTCCGCTGCCTTATGCGTATGCACGCTTGCGAGCGTCAAATTCATAAAATATTATTTGCACGAAATTCACACAAAATTATTATTAGCGTATATTTTGCGTCGTCACGCATGAGGCAGCGGACGACCTTATAAACAAGATTGAGTTAAGAACGTACCCGTGTCAGTGTTATTAAATGATCCAAAGAAAGGCCTCTATTCATGATCCTGGCAAGGTTTTTAGAGGTAACCCCAGGCAATTTCTGCACGAAGTCGTGAACCAATATGTTATATCGCTCATAATTCATATCATCCGCTGTGTTATCGCCACTCAGAGCTATAGCCTCTTCAACGTTGGGATTTTTCCGGCCTTGCTATAAATGTGATTGAGAGATTAATAATTTAATGGTCGAGTTGATTTGAAAAAATATGATGGTTTCGTCTTATGTTATCGCACTGGATTACATAAGACGAAACCATCATATTTTTTTTGTACTAGTGCACCTACAATTTGATATCTTTATAAGTAGTCTCTAAAGATAGCAAATTGTAGGTGCACTTTTATGAAATCAAAACCACTGTCATGCCGTTGACATTGCATAAAATGTTATTAAATTTTAGACTTTATGGCTGTGTTTTAAAGTCCAAAATGAAAAGCGATAGAGTTTATAACATTTTTCATTCACTCTACAAGATTGTCATTTAATTTAAGACTAAAAGAATAAAAGTAAGGTCTAAAATTAAATGGCATTGGTTACGGTGTCTGTAGTACCGCAGTGGTTTTGTCATGAAAAAAATAATAGCAGAATCAGGGCCCTGTACGGTGTAAGGGGCCATACCAAAATCTTCGAAGCTACACACCTAATTGACGGACGAGAATCTGGTGCAGGCTTAGCTCTCCAGATTCTAGGGGTTAGACAGCCATCGCTCTGGTGCAATTCAAATTACAAAGATAAACCAAACTAAGTAACGCACCAAACATTATTTTACTCGTATTCTAATCATTTGCACCAGGCCCCCAATTCTGCTAATTTTATGACATAACAAAACCACTATCATTCCGCTGATATTGAACAAAATGTCATTTAATTTTAGACTTTAAGGCTGTCATAAACTCCAAAATTAAAAGAGAATGAGTTTATAACATTTTTCATTCTCTCTATTAGATTGTCATTTAATTTTAGACTTTAAACATTATAACAATAAAGTCTAAAGTTAAATGCCATTGGTTAGTGTCTGTGGTACCGCAGTGGTTTTGCCATGAAAAAATAATAGCAGAATCAGGGCCCAGGTCAAGTTGCTGTTTATAGCTGTGAGTATGTGGGCTAACTGTCAGTGGTAATATACATTTGAAAGTATACTAACTTTGAGCTCATAAAACAACTCGGCCGTAGCATATGGGCTAGGTGACCAAACCAATTTCAATCTAGGGAAGTGAATGGTAAGAAGCTGCAATTTCTGTTGTATATCTGCTCCAGAGATATCGCTGGCAACGGCGAAGTGACCCTGGAAGTAAGTAAAAACATTAAATTACATTAAATGATTCGTTTTTAGGGTTCTACGGTCCGTCTGTTTATTACCGGGCTGTATCCCATGAACCGTGATAGCTAGACATCATCACATATATTATGATGTATTACTGTTGCCGCTATTACAACGCACACTAAAATCCAGAATAATTTGATATAAGGGAGGGAAGGTTCGCGCACATAGTACGGAACCCTTCTTGCGCGAGATCGACTAGCACTTGGCCGGTTTTATTATTGTTTTGCGGACGATAGTGAATTGGTTTTTCGACAAAGTGAGTTTTATGATTCCTTATTATATATTCAATAGATATTAGAGTTACCTGTAAATTGAATGGTTTGTTCTGATCGAATTCAATCAAAAGAATAGGTCGACTATAATTTCGGCACATCTGTGTGCATTGTGTATATAGACGACCAGAGTTAAGCGAGCCGATCAAATCTGATATCGACTTTCTTTCCACACAAATCTCAGAAGTCAGAATGTAGTCGCCTATCTGAAATATAATGGCAATTTTATTTTAGATACATACATTTAACAGCTGTGTGAAGTGTGGCGTAGCGGTAGAACTACCCGTTGAGATTCTCTTCCAGTTTAGAGCGCTCAGCTGCTAAGTCTGAAGTCGCGGATTCAGTTTCACCTTAGTGCAAATAATCTTATCAGTGGTCATTTACGGGCCGCGTGTTGGTTCGACATGTGCCTTCTTAATGAGATAAATAGGTCGTGAAATATATAGAAAAGGCGTGGCACGGATGTGGCGCCTGTACGCCTGTCCGATATAGTTCACGCTTAGGTTAAACATATCCATACTAATATTATAGCGAAAGTAACTCTGTCTGTCTGTCTGTCTGTCCGTATGTTACGCTTTCACGCCTAAACCACTGAACCGATTCTGATGAAATTTGGTATAGGTGTAGATTAGACCTTGAGAAAGGACATAGGCTATGTTTGGTCGCGATAACCGACATCCACGCGGGCGGAGCCGCAGGCGAAAGCTAGTTAATAATAAACTGAGGCCCGTATTCCACAACACTACTAAGTCCTGAATCGCTATTTAAAACTAACGACAGTTATAATGTCATTGTGAGAGCCAGGAGCCAAGTTATTTAACAAATTACATAATAAGGACATAAATAACAGTATACCTAGTAGTTTTAATAAACCACTACGATTCGTGTTAGTACTAAAGTATTTACTTAAAACGGATATTGATTATTATCTTACATAAATAATATAATTGACAGTAGGTATATAGTATTTGAGTTAAGCAGTATTGGTTGGTGATATATTTCTTAAATCAGAAGGTTGATTTACATAACGATGGAGTATATATGCAGATGTGCGTTCACAGTACATATTATTAGCGCGTACAGTTGGTTTTGAGCGACGTCCCTCGTGTATACAGGATATTTTATTTTATTAATTCATCAATAAAAAACTGTTCCTTCAGTTAAATAATTATTTTACTGAAGGAACAGTTTACAGTTGCAGTACAACAGTTTACAGTTACAGTACAAGGAACAGTTTACAAACGCAATTTAAAATTATAATTTTAAATTGCGTTTGTACAGGTTACATTGCAATGTTTAAATAATTTATGTTGATCATTTTGGAATCGGTCTTTGATATTTTTTTACACTATATTTTTTAGTATTAAGCTATTGCATAGCTTCTATCGAGGGCCTTGAGCGCGGGGACCGAATCCAGAAATCGTAACGAAAAAAACCTCACGCTCGTTTCTTTTCGGCAGTCTTCGACACGGTGTTCGTGTGCGTGCAACTAGCCGTATTGTACGACTCTACGAAGCTCGCACGAATCGAGACGAGCTGCTCCGAAATCAGACGAATACATAAGCAGCTGTTTATGAGAAAGTATATAGGTGTATAGGTATTTATGTACAACAGTGAATAGCTGTACTTGTAAAATTTGTCGATAATCACTTCTTAATATCGTTATTTTTTTTAAATGAATAATTTTGTTTTGGTGTGTCATTACACTATTTATACCTAATTATTTATACCTATTATTAATACCTAGATATTTTCGTTTTATAGAGAAGAAAAGCGTAAAGAGCTAAAAAGAAAAAAAAAACTAATGCACGTCAAAGGGCATTATATCATAATTGCATAAGTTGATACAAAATGCTATGCAATAGCTTTACCGCGGCAGTCCCCGAGTGCCACACGTCTTTTTTTTTTCACTCGGCGCTTATAAATTTGATTGAGATGAGTTTCGAACGTGCGAGCGTAGCTACTGATTCCGTATTGTATATATTATGATTCAGCCAGTGAGTTGTATAGCATATTTTTTATTTTATACGGTATGCGCTTTTTAATAATTATTACATTGCCCAGGAACTATCTCAACTTATTACACACGTGTTCGATATGCTTACACTATTTAATTTTGTCATCAATTTCCAATCCCAGATACTTTTGTTCATTAGATCAACTGTTGATCTCGTGGCGTTAACATATTGATTGTTCATCAGAACTGTTAATCCCGCGTATGTATCCCATTTGATTTATGCAGGCAACTATGGTTATGTGCGGTTATACTCGCAGGGGAAATGCTTTTACTGTATGGTGATTTATTATTAGTATGAATGAAATTTTTAAGCATTTTCATGCTAAACATTGAAATCAAATAAAGGAGAAAAAATTGAATCTGGCTAGGCGGGGTTTGAACCCGCAATCTTTGCCTTACAAGGGCAATGCTTAGACCACTAAGCTCCCAGACCTCGCCCTAACCAATTCAAATTTCTCCTTCTATATCTGTCTTGGAGTCAGTGGAGCGCCTACCGACGTTCTTACGAACTATCTGAACCAATGAATGATTCGATTATTATTATCATATCATCCGTATTGAGTCATGACACAATTTTAGCGAAGAGTTGAAATCAGCCTGCCGCAAGTCACGTGCTATTATATACACTGAGCGTTGTTCTGGAATACAGGCCTAAGAGGTACTAATAGGTACACTCGCTACATTTCAAAATACAAAATATTGTCAATACTAACAGCTATAGTAACAGGTTCTATATGAATTCCTTTCTTGTGTAAAAGAGCCGGCAGATCTGACCGAAACTCTCTCATGTCCACGATAACTATTGGCTTTTCTTTCTGCTGATTTTGACCACCTAAAAAATAAGATTGTAATAAAGGTTTAGGCGCGGTTTTTACAGAAAGAGACGTGGCGGGGACGTATGGCAATGGCGGACAATTTAAGTAACGCAATATAAATCTTATGTAGTGTATAGTGTACAATAACGGCGTTTTTGTCTTGAGAATAATTGCGTCCGCGCCTTCAGGCGACGTCCCGCCATCGCATCGAGTGGCGCGCGTCACGTCTCTTCTGCCGCGCCTTAAGTTGTGAAATACCGTAAGGGTCAATCTCCACTGAAAGAGCAGTGGCCGGCAGCGGCCGGCGGCGGTCCGTCTTTTCTACTTACTAGAAATTATTACGAGCAGTTATCCCTCACCTTCAAATGACTATGGTATTTTTCTAGCGTAGATAAGATTCAAAATTGTAATATTTTACCTCACAAAGGGGATTGACCCTAAGATACCTATATGTTACAATTAAAATTCATAATTAGTCAAAATTACTTTTAACTGAAATACTCAGTTATGTGATAGCCATTGCCAAAATAATAGGGTTTATTACCAAAATAGTAAATCTGACACTATAATATTATTGCGGCAGATTTATCATTTTATTGACATGCTCTATCTGGCTTAATGGTGCAAGCGTTGGTTACAACTGCGATAACTGCTAAGATGATTGTGATGTGTAGGAAAACTTACTCACATAACGTAGTGTTACTTTCAAAAGATTACCTGCTTTTCTAGTATCAACGGAGGTGTCATCGTGTTCCACATTTAAATTAAAATATTCGTCTGACTTTCCATCTTGATATGATGGTACTACCATTACCTGCAAATTCAGTGTCAGTTTCATTTAATTAACAATAAGAGGGGAATGACTGAACTGATAATAAGCTGAAGGTCTCTGAAAGTCTCAGGAAAGAGGGTCACCATTACATACACGTACCATGTTATCAGGCACTCAGCTTGACAGCGTCATAAAAAGAGGATAGTCGTCGCAGCACCGCGTGACACTCACCGGTCCCACTAGTGCTGCGACCACAATCCCCCCTGCCTGGCTATGCATTTGCAACAAGAACAATCCAACCGAGATTGGATTACTATGGAGGGTTTGTAGCAATAGTGCACGGTGGTCGGCCACCGGCCGAAATTTATGACAAATTTGTGCCATCAAATTTCTGCCACCAGTGAATTAATCTGAGACTGCGTGCGTTTTTAATCGGTTCGAGTCCGTCATGCCGGTATCCAATGGGATTTCTGCATAAAACACATGATTTTATAATACTTACACTTTTTGTTTGAATCAATAATTCGAATGCTTGTTTCTCCCGCTTAAGTGACGTAAGGTAAGCTTGTTCTTCCACAGTCTTATCATAAATCAAAAAATATACTTTGGTTACTGTCTCTTCAGGTTTTTTCCGACATTCATGCAGTTCGATCTGCCTAACAGCAGCTATGTCGGAATGATACAAAATCACATATTCAGGTCGTAACACCTCTAATGTTTTCTCTAGTGAAAAGTTACACCCGTTTTCTTTAAAAGTTTGAATACATATAACGGGTTTCTCGATTTCCAATTGAGTGATGTCTAAGTTATCCATCTGTAAATTAAAGCTACATAACTAAAACGGTAGTAGTATTGGGAATTACTAGGTTCAATTGCATAGGCAAATTTTATTTTACAATGTTGTGGTAGGTACCATATTGAGTAATCTCACAGACACCAGATTCAAATAGAAAATAATATGTACTAACTTGTGATATGGGTTCAAACATACTTTCATCTTGATCATCCTTCTTTTTATTTTTTGTAGCCGACTGTGTTAAAGTTAATAGATAATTTGACTTAGTGTCATCTATATTTAATTCTTCCTCGTGATTAGTATTACCATCATCAGTATCAATATTAACTGTCTTTTTATCCTTTTGTTTTTGAGTATTACTTGTTGCTATTGTTTTTTTTAATTCACTATACTTAGATGATACGGAGTTTATAGTAAGATCTCCTCTAAATGCTGTATAAAATAAGTATTTGTTAGCCCCCATTGTAAGGTAGTGATTTAATTGTGAACACGTTCTACTATCTTGGCAAAGAATTAATATTTTACTATTGTTGATATTTCCGCCTTTCTTCTTTATTTCATCCGGTATTTCTTGCAACAATAAATCGCTGAGACATTTCCATTTGGGGCATGGTTCAGGATCGAATTCTGGAATGCATAAAACAAAATCATAGTAATATTAATAATGCATCTGTTTAATTCAATTTCTTCCATTGCGAGAAAACATTGTTTGTTAATAAGCCTTGCAAAGTCAAAATTAAAAACCTGTAGACTAATCAAACGAAACTTACATCACTAATAAGATAGTAGGTAAAATAGGCGACTAACGGTTGTAAGTTCATCATTTTTCATGCACTTGCATCTTATCAGAAAAAATTAATACTAATATGTATCAGCGTTTTTTGAAGTTTCACTATATAGTAGAGGCAAAAAGGCTAATTTATTACCAGGTGAAGCCTGGTCACGGGCCTCTAGTGTTGTATATTATTACCTTGTTTATGATTAAACACGCGCCCGCGTGCTAACCGAAACAATTGCTCGGCAGAGTCCAACAGAATCCATCCAGAATTAATTTTCGCATACTCTGGCGTTCTATATTTACTTACTAAATAATAAAACGAGACTGAATCATTGTGGATTAAATTTCTGGAAAATAAAACTATTATTTTAATTAGATTCTAAATAAATATCAACTGGAATTTGAGCCTCAATTAACATTAATTAAGCCGCCTTTCCACGCCCCGCGATTTCACGGGAGCGTGTGTGCTATTTCAAGGACTGAGCACCGTGCACCGTGGAATGAGGCTCGTCTATGATATTGCTGACAGGTTTGTCGTAGTAAATATGTCCGCGTCCATGGAACCTCGCACCCGGTGTTAGATTTAAGAGAGTTTAACGAAATCAATCATATTTTTTAAATACATAATGTAAGTAGGTAGGTAGATAAAGTGAACCGGCTGTAGAAGCCCATTTACTTTAAGTTTGGACCTGACGTCTATGTAACGTTATCGAGGCCAGGTCTCATATTAAAGTAAACAGGTTGTACAGTCGACAAAAGAAATACGGTTGCACCTTTACATAACTTCATATGCAAAAGTGTGACCGTATCTCCTTTGTCAGCTGTACATTATTATATTGTCTGAAATAGAGATTTCTTTGTAAACACTCACACAGTCATACTTCTGAGCACTTTAAGATCTTGGATGTATTCCTTAGTTCTGGTGCTCAATTGATGCCAAACACTATCTAGTTGTGACTGTAGGATCTTGTGAAACTTCTTTGTTATACAATTTTCGGTGGTTATTTCCTAAAATCCATAAAGTTACGACAGTAACATAGAATTTATTTAACACATTGTTCTAAGAAAGCAGGGTTTTTAGTATGTTTGTTCGCGATGGACGCAAAAACTACTGAATGAATTTGGATGCGGACGTCAACCCCATCGTATCCTGTACTAGTATATACTAAACAAAAACCACAGTTAACATCCATTAAATACAAACTCCAGCCCACTTTAAAGTTTGGTTCGAGTTCAAGACACCCAAAACCTCACTGGTGGTGACTGTGGGCTGATGTGACCAAACGACATAGCCTCCTGGCCTTGTCGGAGGTTGGCTCGGACAGCACAGACTGAACTTAACCCACATCTGGCCTATTCAGTTTTAACGCACTCGTCAGTAAGACCCTTTCAGCCCTGCTCTGTACACATTCCATCAGCAAATGTTGTACATCTTCAATTTTATTGCATTCCCTGCAATTTGGAAAGTCAGCTTTCTTCATTAGTAAAGCAAACTGTGCCGATGGATAATGCCCAGAACGAAGCTTCAGTGATGTCTTGATGGTAATCCTGTTCCACTTACTACCTTCAAACCACAGGATGTTGGAAGGTTCACCCTGTACTGACTTATACCAGACATCCTTTTCCTGGGTTATATTTATAAAAAAAAATCGCCAGTTGTTTAGGCTGTCAGCTTTTAATTTTGATGTCAATTCCCACCAGTCAGGCTCATAGCCAATTGGCGACTTACAATCTTACGTTTGTTTGACTGCAATCGGTTGAGTAGAACCAGATACGAGATTCACACGGGTGAAGGCGCGGGCGTGCTACACTATATAATAGCAAGCTATATGTTATCTCACATGGGCAAGATGATCAACAATATTAACAAACCTGCATGTCTAAAGTTCTATTAGTGCTCTTCAGTTGCTTTACAGTGTAATTAATAATATCTAGTAAGCATGTTTGAATATAGCTCATATTTGTGGTTAGAGGCACATGAAGTTCTTCCACTTGTGCTTCCCTGCTTTTTAGACTTTTGATAACTGTACCATGGAATCTAGAATACAGTTCAAATATTTATTTTAACAGAATGGTATTTATATACAGGGTGCCACCCTGTATACAAATACTATTATAACATTAGGGTAAAAGAAAAAGAAAGAATCTGGAGGAAAAGTACTTTGAATACTAGAGATAGCGAATGTCACTCAAAGGAAGAAAAGTAGTAAGTAAACGAACCGACTAAAATCCGAAAAATAACTCGATAGTGTCAATCATTAGGAATCTCTCTTACAAATATGGTAAACTAGCTTTCGCCGGCGGCTCCGCCCGCGTGGATGTCGGTTATCGCGACCAAACATAGCCTATGTCCTTTCTCAAGGTCTAATCTACACCTATACCAAATTTCATCAAAATCAGTTCAGTGGTTTAGGCGTGAAAGCGTAACATACAGACAGACAGAGTTACTTTCGCATTTATAATATTAGTATGGATTAAATGAAAGGAAGTCCATCTTGGGAATGTTTACTTAGAGTGAAATTAGCTATCCAGTATTTAGGGTACTGTCTCTCCAGGTAAGGTCAAAATCTTCCTGCCTAGATAATACAATTGTCTTTATAAATATCTTGAATTTGTAGCTAAAGCGTTAAGCACACAATGGTCCATGATGGAGCATGGTATGCCATCCACTTTCTATACAGGAGGCAATGGTAATGGCTGTATCAGTGGCTTACAAATGGCCATCGTGACGTGCAATCGCGGTATCATCGGGTTCTTGGCACATTTCAAAGATATTGTGGCGTAGACATGAGCAATACAACATTGAGCATATATCCCATTGTTGGTCACTGTGTACTGGAGATGTAATGTATCCTAGACATTGGCAGGATCCGTCAATTACCGACGTTGACATACCTTTACATTAAAGGGCTTAGAAACATTTTAGGGTTGCAGGTGTGGCTGCCGCTCTATGAGGATGCCATGCGCTCCATGCAAGGGGGCCATTTTATAGCCGTAGAAGGCCCAAGGTCCATGCAGAACTTAATAGTCTTGATATAGTAAAAATATTTAGTTGTCCATTATCAATTCATCCAAATTTCAATATTTAGGAGGTAGGACACGACGGTATTTCCGTCCAATAGGGATGCCGACTGCGCTTTTAACCCTACAGAGGGCGCCTCGTAACGGCCAATGTTAGCTGTCATCTACGTAGATTTCATTGTTTGTCTCTTCAAATCTGACAGCAATGAGTTTGTTCTTGTCACAGAACAGATGGTTATTGTTGTTTGCTCATAATATGCTGCTGCCATCTACAATTACTTTTGCGTCGGCATCCCCATTGAGCAGTCCGACTGGGGAAGTACCTCCGCCCTACAGAATACCGCGGCCATAATAGCCTCGTATTGTTTTTCCGGCGGTGAGTAGGGTAGCCAGAGCTCACTGGAGAGTTTTTGTGCTGTCAGTGGAAAGACAAAAGGCTATTCCTGCTTTGTCTTCTATGCTTACGGCACAGAAACTCTGTGTTTACCGGGTCGGCGACGAGTGTGACTGCTGGTGTTGCACCACAGTATTACTACTACATACAGTAGCGCAACGAATGTACTTACACAGAGCAACGGACGGGAACTTGCGACGCGTCGGGGGCGCGGACGCGCTGTCCTTCAAATCGCGACTTTTGCGGGAAAGTTCGCTGAGGGCTACCGTAGCCGCGTATAGGTATCGCTTGCGTGACAATTATTAAGATTTTTTTTCATTTCATATCATAATGGTGCAGTATTGTTCCGTGTACGGATGTCTTTCGACATCAGTCAGGTGTCAATAAAGACATACTATTACGATTTCATAGATTTCCCCGTGATGCGAGGTAAGTTTATTTCTATAATTTCAAAGTGACGTCTTGAATCTATCGATAGAAGTTACAAAAAATGTAGTTGAATAAACATCAACATTGAAAGAGTTTTAAATTCTATTATACAAATAATAGTTAGGTACAGTAAAAGCTCCTTATTCGCGCTTCCTTTATTCGCGTTTTCACTATTCGCGGATTAAAAAAATGCTACCCAATTCCTATATTCGCGACTAAAAATTTCTTTATTCGCGGATCTAATAAGTACATACATAATAATAAAATTATTCCAATAAGTATCCAACACAATATCCTTGTCAAATTGACATGCTTCAAAATTTCATTCAACTAAAATAGATCTTATTACAACTTTACCAAAAGTATGTTGTTAAATGATATCGCCGAGGACTTTGACACAAGCCGCCTTCGCCGCGAGCGGTGTTTTTGAGAATGTAAACAAACAGAATGAAAGCAACCTTATAAATCAATACATAAAGTATATTTTTAAAAGTTGTTGTTCCGTTTATAGTAAAAGCCGCTTTGCGTGTTTTATTGTTTCGTCTTTCACTCACATTCGTTACAAAAATTGTGATCGAGTAACACGTCTCTACTGCACTCTTCCTAGTTTATAATGTCAACTAAAAAATTGAGAAACGAGTTTCGACACCAAAAAAATCTGTGTTACCGCTTAAAGTGAAAATAGAAATGCTTGATCGTTTACGCCTTGGAGAGTCATTTGCATCCATATCACGCTCATTCAATGTCTTAACTTCAATTAAATATTTTTTTTATATATTTGTTGTTTTTTTTTGTCACCTAGGAACGTATCCCCTATAATCCCATATAAATTACCATTCCGTATTCACGGTTTCTGTATTCGCGGCATATTTATGGAACATATACCCCGCGAATAAAGAGCTTTTACTGTATTATGAATCAAAAATCAATAATTATTCAGTACCTACCTACAACTATTTTCTTTCGTCGACAATCGTCGCATTTCCGAATGTAAACGAATGCTGATTTACATAAGTACCTATCCATCAATTATTAGATTTATCGTGAATAATAATATCGTGTATAATAGTTAATCTAAAAACGTCTAAAAATAAAGTGTCACGCAAGTATTTTGCAGTACAACACATGTCAATGTATTTAAAATAAATCATTGCACAATAATTACATGTTTTTTCTTTTCTGACCACCCTTGCATATTCGCGACGAATAGCGTAGGTACTTACGCGAGCGGCGGCATCGTCCGACATCAAAGGCGTTTCTACACTGTATGTAGTAGTAACACTGTGGTTGCACACATCCATAGGCCACGGTGACCACTTTCCATTAGGTGGGCCGTGTGCTTGTCTGCCACCTCAGTGATAAAAAAAAAATACAAAAATACAATGTAATATTAAATTGATAAGCTTACCTTGGCCATAAGAATAGTTCAGTTACAAACAGAGCTCTCATAACTTTCTCTACATGATAGAATCCAAATGTGAAAGAAATAGGAGAATTGGAAAATGCCTTCACGAAACCAGTCTGTAACAAACAAAGCGATATTGATAATTTATTAATAATTATTATAAAGATTGATTGAAACTCTCCCTCATTTACCAATTCTAAAAATATATATTTTCCAGGTCTACTTTTCAACAAGCTTTTTTATTACCTTATTATTTTGCCTGAACAATCTTAAGGCAAATGCTTCCTGACAAGATTCCAAAACAGTGTGTGCCCGTAAGACAATGATACCAGTAATATGTGATATAGGTACTCTGTTCTTCAAGAGATCCACAACTAATATTCGAGTAGACACAAAGTGAACACCACCTTCTAAATAAGATTTTTCTCTGAAAATATTCATCATTTCAAATATGACATCATTCATACACTTCACTTACACATACACTTGAAGATGGAAATCGTTGCCTGTTATTCAGACAGGCAGTCAAAGTGTTCATAAAAAGCTTAGACACAAAAAGAACAAGCTGACTGATGATGATGAAACTATCCAGGAAAAACCATGAGGCTTGTCATAGAAGTGATAACAGACCTCTGCGGATTGAACAGGCACCTGATACTAATAGGAGTGAAGACTGATCCCAGATGCATGTAGTGCATGGATGCCGAGGAAACCTGCATCCACCTGCTGGTCGAATGCCCCATGTACTTGATGAAATGATCAGAAATCATGGGAACGGAGAACCTAGATCTGGATCCCCCTCCGGAGCTGGAGGGAGAGGTTATGTCGGACTCGAACTGACTAAACCGCACGCCATCTGTGGGTCATGTGCTAGGCTGAAGGTGAGGTTGTCATTGACATATCCCTCGCAGCCAGCCTTGACTGGCACCTAACGAGATCGAAACGAGTCTTCTTCTTCATCTTAGCGTTAATCCCAGTCGCTTCCGAAGCTTTCACCTCGGAGTATTGGGTCCGCTTTACCAGTCTAACTGCGGATTTGGCTAAACTTCGATATTTTTCGTGAAGTGCAGTCTAACATCCACAACCCAATGGCAATATCGAAGCATTGCAGTAAGACCAGGTGTTGGAATTTTTAGGACCCCTTTTTACGGGTGTAACAACTGCCATAGATATTCGTAACCGAGATCATTGCAGTTTTCAATATTTTTAAACTCATTTATTGTTATAAAGCAAATTGCGCTAAATAAAAATCATATTCATAAAGAAGACTAAACCATCTAGGGACGTGTAAAGGCAGTAGCACGATTCATAATATTTGCCTCGATAGAAATTAGCGTCAAACATGGCTCTAATGCTCCAAACCACTTCAGATGCAACTAGGATTAACGCTTTGATGAAGTAGATGTACTGTACACATAATGCTGTCTTACCTGTCAGCTCCTAAATTAGGTAATGGAGTTAGATTAAATCTTTCCATGAAATATTTTTCTTCATAATCACTGCTGTTTATGACCAGAACTAAATTACCAGGATCCTTGTAAATCCATAGTAAATTGGATATTATGTTATTGTAATTAATTCCTCTGCAATTTTAAAATGGCGATTACTTTTTAAATTTCTATAAATACAAAAAATAATAAATTCAGTGGTTACAACATACTTGGCAATAATAACAAGAGCATCTTTTTCAAACGCATCAATAAATATCTGTTTCTCAAAAGATAACAAGGGGTACTTCATATCAGTTAGCACTTGTGCTTCTTCATTATCACCGGTAACAACATCAGGTGTAACTGGTTCATTTTTATTTGCCATTTTTTATCTATTATTATTTATTTATTATTATTAATAATTGTGATTATTATGTCTTAAATACTACTGCTGTAAAAATGATTGTATTAGCTGTGCTTTATTTGAGCTCTTACAATAAACATCAACAAACTTTATAGACTTCATCCGTTACCGCTGCGCTGCGCTGCCAAAGAGTTTATTTTATAAGAAAGAGAATCTATGTTTATGAGTTTATGCGCTGCGACCGCTGACCGCTGCTGAGTATAAATTTTTGACACTTGGCCGACAGCCGACAGTTGTGTTTTTTTTGTTTATTGTATTGTTTAGAGGGTAGAAAGCGTAAAGGCAGTATGTCACTATAATAACCTGTAATAAGTAAACTCGCGAGTTTACTTATTATTACTGCAGGTCAGTGGAGTATGTGTATTCTACTTAAGCATATTCTGTCCTCCGTGGTATTCTCTCTCTACGGTAGAACGTAAGGACCATCGAGAGTTTTGGTGAGAAAACGAAGAGTGGCACATCGTTGTGCCATTTTATTTTCCGAAATTGTTGTGAATTGAAGTTTTTATGTGTAAAAATGGTGGATTTTTAATCATAACGTCTTGGACAACGCACACAAGTGTTGGAAAATGGCATATTACAGTGAATTGTGACTTTTCGTGTTCGAGCCAAATCTCCCTAGGGAGCTTCTAGTAAAGGCTCACAACTTTATTGAGGCAGTAATCATCTCATTGATCGTCATCATCATCATCGTCATTAATATCATCAATCCATTATCATCATCATCAAAACATGAAGATATATATAAATGAAGATGTGGCTTAAAGGTCTCGTTACCAGGACATAAAATCTTCAAAAAAAAAAGGAAGAGAAGAAGAAAAAAAGTTTAATTTGTTATATTCTAACAAATTAACAACTTTTTGTGTAGGATACTGAAATTAAAAAAGGAAAGAAATATTTTAATGAATAGTTTAAGGTAAAAGCACCAATGGTAGCCACTTAAAGGACAAATCAAACTTCCCTCTACAATATGAAATATATTAACAGGATGGTCGTTGAATCCTTTTTAACTGTTACAGCAACATTCTGACATTAACTTTGCCTGTGGCTTGATGCCAATGAGTGTCTCCCACTGTGAAGCTGGATCCCTGCGCACGCCGAGGCCCATGAAAAAACATGACCTCGGTTGTATACGGAGTCACCTCGAGACCCAGCTGCCGGATCTGCTCCACGACTTGGGCAACTGCGGTCGTGCTCTTTAGGGCCACTTCACGATGTGTTTTTCCTTTATTTCATTGTTGGATCATAAGAAATTGTACCTGTAAATAATACTACGTGAGAACTTTAAGGGAAGGGGGCTCTCGCCATTTAGTACGAGAGAGGGTCGAAAAGTCCTAAAAAATAGGTCACGTAATTTGCGAATGTTCTCTAACGTTGGGGTGTTCCAAGTTTGACGTATGTATGTGTGTTTGTCCATGGCATCGTAGTTTCTGAACGTAATCCAAATGAAAGTTTTTTGGTTTTAAAAGTGAATTTATACTAGTAGATCAATTGAAAGAGTATAAAATCAAAATTAAATAAAAATATCGAAAAGTGTTATCGTGATTCAATTGTTGTCGTCTCGGAGGATTCCTACCCGTTGAAGCACTTTGACACGATATTGGACCGATACAAGATCCAAGATAACGCTTAAATTTATTTATTACTTTACTAGTTGCCCGCGGCTCCGCCCGCGTGGATGTCGGTTATCGCTTAGTGTTGAGCCGGCGGTATTGAGCATTAAATTCGCCTCTCTACTTAACTTTGTCCTCCACTATTTACTCACGTCTGTTTTGGACTTTCTTCTCGCCTCTATATTCGACTCTCTATTCGACTTTTTATTCGCCTCTCTAGTCGCCTCTATAGTTGAATCCACAGAACAGAAAAAACTATTAGAAGTGTGATAGGACAGATTCAATAGCGAAACCGATGTCGCCAACCTCTCACATACGACCAGATAATAATACGTTGCACTACTAGTAAACAATTGTTTTGATTGGTCGTATATCTTTAACACCAAATTAGCCTAAATTATGCACACTGCAGAACGAAAACATACCTTATTGATTGGCATTAGTGTTAACTTTAATATAGATAAAAAAAGGAATTTACGACGTTTTGTATCTGAATCAAACCTGTTTCTCACTCTAACTCTATTACGAAAAAGTTCAACTACTCCCCAACAGATGTCCATTTATTTTAAGAATGTTATTTAGAACCTTAACAGTTAGGATTACGGTTGATATTACTTTGAAGTATTATCTCTCTCACTCTAACTATTTTACATTAACGCTAGAGCGGCGAAACAAAATTTTGGAAATATCGATAGATTTGAAATTAGTTTTCAAAATGTCAAAGGATTCTAAACGCTGTTAGTAATTATAATCTGAGAGTACTTAACACCCTCTTGTTCAGTACTCTTAGATTATAATTACCAAAAGCGTTTAGAATCCTTTACGTACAGAAGTTGAACTGTTTTTGATTAACGATTAAAAAGGTATAAAAACGTGAAACTACGTATGTGCCTATTTAATTGAAATAAAACAAGTGTCCATTTATAGTAGATATTTTATGTAACTGTTGCATAATAAAAGCGTTTTCTCACTATCCGGCGCCTCCGATATCCGATATTAGTGTCGGCTCCGATATCGAAGGAAATAAATTAAAATAGAAAAAGAACTCGATACTATGTTGAAAATAATTGCCAGGTTTTTTTTCTTTTTTTTTTCATCCAGTCTGTGTGATCGAGCAAATGGCCGAATCGGACCGATTTTATTGAATAAATGTGAAAACAGCTCATGGTGACGGCTATCGGCGTCAGACACCCAATATCAGAAAATGTGAAATCGCTTTAAGGATACTTAAAATACGAGTGCGAGTATTTTACACATATGAGACGGGTGTTTTAAGACCATATTACAAGCAATTTCATACACTACTTTGAAATAATTAATTTAATTTCATAAAATGAGAAAAACGTAGAGCACCAAAATCTATTTGCTGATCGCGTATGCATTTTGCGCCGCGTCCACAAACTAAAAAAAAAGACGGGTTGCACTCTGGGAGTGCCGGCAGAAGTGAAAACATTTTCTTTATTTCTTTCTTCGTTATATACATAGAAAAAGATAAAAAGAACATACCATACCATACCTATAATATAGCGCCAATCATAGAACCTATCACTAATTTTCTGCTAATTTTCTGTCAGAAGAAATTAATAAATTACAAAAAAAAAGATAATCACAATAAGTAATAAATTACAAAAAGAAAAAACAATCACAAAAAATCCCAGGCCAGGTGGTTTGAACCCGATACTATCTGAAACTATAAGGACTTACAGTCAAAGTGCTTACCGTTTAAGCTACGACGCTATCTATCGTAACTTGCAAAATAGATAGTCTGTACCTAATCTTGTATGACGTCAGTCGTCGGTTACGGTTCAAAGGTCAACTAATCCTGACGCTTCCTTAACATTTTACACCCATCCAACGCCGCTAAAGAAGTTTTCACTTCAAAAATATCCAACTGGAGTGGTTCAATTCGGAAGTTTATATATTTGTATATTTGTACGCGCATAGCTTCGTCATGTGTAGACGAATTTGCAAAATTCCTTCTTTGTTCGAAAGAAGACTATTCCGAAATGATACCATTTAATTTTTGTAAAGATCCGATAAAGGGTTCCAGAGAGAGACCACGAAACTCTTCAATAAATACCAGGAAATCAGCAGTAATTGCTGCAAACGTATATTATTGCTATGTCTATGCTACTACACATTATAACATCACGCCCGTATCCTTTGAATCGGTATGCATAGGTGTTCGGAATGTTCTGTAATATTAAAAAAAAACAATAAAGCCATTTGACAAAAGTTTATAAATGTTTCTAAAAAAGTAGATATCGATAAAGTGTGACTACATCACTAAATAAATAGCAAAGAAAGTTCTAGAATAAATAAGATGACATGTCTCTTGTGTGTAATCAAAAACAATCTTTATTGATATGTGGTAAGGTTGATTTCTTTTTGATTTTATTACTTTTCATTTTAATAAGATTTGTTATAAATTCTGCTATATCTTAACTTATTGATGGTATGAAACAACTCTATTTCGAATATTTATGCTCCTACTATCATCTGTGCACTGCAAAATGGCCCAGTAAGGCATATTTCTATTAAATAGTATTAAATAACGCACGGTGCAAAACTGTCAAATAAACGTGATGACATACGACTGAATGCGACTGAAGGTTGAAATTGTAAGATCTTGCAAATCTCCGCATAAGAATGACACGCGTGCCACGCCTACTTCACACTGCCACTGTTTTTTCTGTTCCGTGGTTGAATCTATACTCATTTCTTCTTCCCCTGTCCACTCGACTCTGTACTCTCCTCTAGTTGTTGACTTTTGGGTATTTTATTTTTCGGTACCAATACTCGACATCACTGAAACTGCTAGAAAATCTAGCTAAAATACATAGGCAATGGTCTAAGCAGGTCAACAACTTACATATTTATAATATCCATACTAAAATGATTAGAAATCATTAATAATTAATAAAATAGCACACCTATTAATTTGCCTTGGGCCTGGCTGCGAATTTTTGTACACATCTTATGTTAATAGTCTTGTAAATCAAATAGTTCGTTTTCTTAAAATAAAGGGTTTATTTGGAAAGTGTCGACTATTGGGTCAGTGTCGACCATTGGGTCTTTTACCTTAATATATTAAAATATAAATAATTGAATAACAATTTATATTTTTAACAATTTTCATCCTAGCACACTTCACTCTGTTTATAAACTGCTATATAAACCGGCCGTGGTCACAGGCTGACTGCCTCAGCCTGTGCGTGCCTCAGCCTGTGACCACGGCCGGTGTAACCTGGGGCTGCAGTCTCTACTTCAGTCGTTATGACTTTGCTTACGAAATCGTAAGCAAAGATAGCGACAAACATAGGTATGGTTGCGTCAATCCCAAGTCTCTACACATTGAGGTAGCGAGCTAAATTGTATGAGGGACGCAAGTCTCAACGGGATTTTGACATTAATCGTTACGAGTTAACGACAGTATTCGGTACCAATATCAAACGTACCGATATTTCCGAGTCTCGAGTTTCCAACTTAACGATATTTGTCGGTATCTTATCAAATTTCCTCGTTAAATTAGCGAGCCTTCTTGACAGCCCGCAAAGTACGTAACGATCGTTATTATATTTTGACATTTTAAGAGGTTATTGCATATGAAAGTGACCGACATTGAGCAATAAGTATGAAGGAAAGATTATGTATTGAAGATGGATGCTTATTTTCGTAAATTTCGTTGATATTGTTAGAGGTTATTAAATATGAAATCGAACAATATGTATATGATGGATGCTTAGGTACTTATTTGGTGAATTTGGTTGAGCTTCAAATTATTATTAATTGACTTTTGTTGATATTTTTAGAGAATATTAAATATGAAATTGAGCTACCTATTTTATTATATTACGATGGATACTTACCTTATTGTTGAATTTACCTATCATCATCACGTCGCGTTGCTTACCTTCAAAGCTTGTACGTTGTGAAAATCCGTCTTAAACCCACACGTTATCGGACCTCACATAAGTCACATACGTTATAGGTAAAGATGACTCAATAAGACATTTTTCTTCGCACCTCTACTGAACATCTACTAGCTTTTGAGGTCAGCCTCTTGGGTGTGGGGTCCCAATTACTGTAATACTTACCTTATTCATTTGGGAGTAGTTCGATATATTCATGCAAATTGGTTCCAGATTATTATTACCTATTATTTTGGCCTATGAGCAAAGGTCAGGAAATTGACACAGTTTAAAAGGTACATGACTAGGAAATATCAAAATAGTGTTACACGGTCTTGTTTCTGTATTATCACAGTAACTAACAAAATTAAGTTATTGCTGAGTGCATGTAGTTATGCTATTATATGGCTAATGAATAGGGCATGCATTAAATTATACATTTAAAGATTATATTTAGTTGACTTTAATGTGGCAAATAAAACATCTATACACATCTGCATATTTTATTTCACATTAAAACAAGGGTATTTATCAATTTCTTTGCAGCTTTGAAAGAAATTAAGTTTTTCACTTATTTTCAAGATTCACAGAGCTTGGTATCATCTACTACGACAGCCTCAGTGGCGTGGTGGTAGTATATATAACTGCTACACAGCAGGAGGTGAAGGTTCAATTTCCATGTAGCCTACCATACCAACATTTATATAGGAAAATGGGTGACATGGCCCATACAGAAGTGTTAATCATTTGTCCTGTCAATGGCTTATGTTAGGTATCCTCTACTTGGGCTTGAGTGACGGCTGTTGGCATCTGTAATGAAAAATAATAAATAGCAATAAAATTATACTATTTTCCTTTGATATAATATAAACTGTACCCTCATGAATCCCTACAGACTATTAGTTCGGTTTTGCTATGTTAGTTTATTGTAACAGTTTATATTGCCTATAGTAGCTACTAATATACAACTACATAGCACACATCTGAGTAAGATTGAATTAGAAGAAACCATGTTCCCTCAGTGACGTATTTCTTCACTTTACCTCCAATGGGATGTAGTGCTTGACTGATTTTTATATAGGTTATGCACTTGCATGTTGGGTACTATTTTAAATTTGATTCAGTATAATAATCTGTAAACTCCATGAAGTAGGACATAGTGTACACAACATAGCTTATAAGACCTTTATATCTAATCTTTGTCAAAATGTATTCTATTTTATGATTATGATTCATCGGGTCAATCTCAAGATTTGCTCGGTAGGTACTGAAGAGCCACAAAACGTCTGCAGTGATCAAGATGAACAAGATATGTCTTTCGTACATACATTTAAAACAATGGTTCAATTTCTTACATTGTACAGCTGTACCTTTGTCCTTTGATTTAGGTAGAAGATCCTTTCTGAATACTATGCTTCATAAAATTAGTTCATTACATTTATTTTAATTACTGCAATTTAATTCATGATAGACAATAATTGTATTATATTTCTTAATTGAATTCAATTCTTATTGAATGGGTTCTGTTTGTTGCCACAAATTGCCAATGTCAGGGTGTTGTGAAAAGTTATTCGGTATTTATGGATTGTTATGTTAAATGAACTTAATTCAATATCATTCTTGAATAATTTCTTTAAGCAATATTTTTTAGATTTTTGGACAGCATGCTGACAGCAATGACAACTTATGACAAGTCACCACACCACAGATTAGATAGTTTTAGTTCTTTAGTACGTAGATAAATTAATTTCACAAAATATAAACTTTGTTTATTCCAATACATATCATACGTAGAGTGACAAAAGTATTCTTCTTCTAAGATTTATTTTATTTATTCATATAATAAGAAGTATAATTTAAAAAATATTTTTTTTTTCTGTTCCGGTAATAAAATTTATGACACAAAAGTTAATGTTGCCAGGTGAATAATTTTTAAGTTCTTTGATATTGCTTTATAAATAGTATAGTTCATTAATAATGTCTTCTCCTTAGAAAAATATTTTCTCTGTCGACGTTTGACATGCATATTACATGTCATGTAATATTTGATTATATCTCAAAGGCAACTTAAACGGCTTGTGAAACGCGTTTTGTGTAAGTTATTTAATGTCAATATTAAAATTACTGACATTATTTAATTAATTTACTTATGTGCGTAATGTTATTTATTTAAAATATAAATGATACTAAATGAAATTATAAAACAATAAAATTACTATTAAGTACTTCTAAAATAAACATAGGATATAAAAGTTTGACACTTGTGCATCTCTAGACCCTAAGTAGTCTGTGGTGTCATTGGTGTCAAGTTCTGTCAAATAAAAATAAAAATATTCAATTCAAAGTTCAATTTATAATATTCATGAAGATAGTAAAATTAGCCCATATCATGAAGGAAACTGCAATAAATAAGAGTAATAAAAAAATTTGGTGAAGCATAGTATTCATATGAAAGGATGTTCTACCCAAGTTAAAGGTAGCAGCATCAGCTCTCCAATGTTAGAATTCCTACCATAGTTGTAAGTGTGTGTACGAAAGACGAATTATGATTGATTGATTTTGAATTATGATCACTGCAGACGTTTTGTGGCTCTTCAGTACCTACCGAGCAAATTTTGAGATTGACCGATGAACCATAATTACAAAATGTATTCTGCGGATCAAAGGTTTTTTTTTTTTTTTTTTTTTTTTTTATATATAGGACACGTCAATTTGACTTCACCTCGCCTGATGGTAAGCTGAAGGCAAAGTCTCAGAAAAGAGGGTCACCATTACAAACACGTACCATGTTAACAATGGTGGCACTCAGCTTGACGGCCTCATCAGATGCTTTTTCACGCCCCGCTTAAAGGACCCGGGACTGTAGGAAGAAGGAAACACGTGAGCTGGCAAGGAGTTCCAGGTCTTAATGGTGCGACAAAGAAAGGAGTCACCAAACCGCTTGGTTCTTGAGGGAATATTCTGCACCGTATACGGGTGACATCTAAGCCCTGCTCGTGTTGTCCTATGTAGGAAAGGAGAGGGCGGGACCAGTTGGAAGAGCTCATCAGAACATTCACCATGGTAGAGACGGTAAAATACTGCCAAGGATGCAACATCTCTACGCATCTGCAAAGGCTCAAGGGTGCTTGTGACCTCGGGATTCCCAATAATGCGGACCGCACGTCGCTGCAACCTGTCGAGAGCATCTAATAAGTACTTTGCGGAGCCATCCCAGAGATGCGAGCAGTATTCCACGCAGGACCGAATTTGGGTCTTGTATAGAAGACACCGCTGCTCCGGCGTGAAAAACCGTCTCACCCTGTTCAAGACTCCGAGTTTACGCGAGGCTGTTTTGATGATACTCTCGATGTAGTTTTTGTTATTAAGTTTGCAGCGAACATCCATACCGAGGATAGTCAGGTTGTCCTGCAGTGGCAGTGGAGTGCTCTGAAGAGTGGGAAGGGGAAGGAAAGAAGATACCTTTGCTGTGAACGCACATGCCTGTGTCTTCTTGGCATTGAACTCGACCAGGTTCTCAGAGCCCCATTGGGAAATGTTGTTCAGGATCCGGTCAAGCTCAGTGACAAGAAGCTGCCTTTTATCTGCGATATCCGACTGCTTATCCGCAGGACGTCCATGATAACTCCCGTGCAAAGTGCTATCATCTGCATAGCTATGAATGCTGCCGGTAGACAGCATGTCATTGATATGCAGAAGAAAGAGAGTAGGGGACAGGACGGACCCCTGCGGCACACCAGCATTTACCTGCAAGAACTCCGAGGCGCGTCCATCACAAAGGACGCGAATACGGCGATCCTGCAAGAAGCTAGCAACCCAGTTGCATAGTCTAGGGGGCAGACCGAAGGCTGGTAGCTTGGAAAGAAGCGATTTGTGCCAGACTCTATCGAAAGCTTTGGCGATGTCAAGACCAATTGCCAGTGACTCGCCGTGCTTGTCCATAGCCTCACCCCAAAGATGGGTAACATACGCCAGAAGATCACCCGTTGACCGTTTCGGCCTGAAGCCATATTGCCGGTCATTAATTAGGGAGTGATCTTCAAGGTGACGCATGAGCTGTTTGTTAATTATGTGCTCGAACACCTTGCACAGCACTGAGGTGATGGCTATGGGTCGATAGTTAGTCGGGTCTGAGCGATCCCCTTTCTTGGGGATCGGCTGTACATTCGCCTCCTTCCAAGCCGAGTTAGGTATAATGTCTTAGCTATGTTATATACGCTGTGTTCTATACCACATGGGGCTTACAGATTATTATACTGAACCAAAATTAAAATAGTACCCAACATACAAGTAGCAAATCTTGAGATTGACCGATGAAACATCCCGTTGAATGGAAAGTAGACAAGATCATCACTAAGAGAATGTGGTTTCTTCTAATTTAATCATACTCAGAGGTGTGCTATGTACTTGTTAATTAGTGACTGTTATAATATAAAACTGTTGTATTAGTGGTTGCCCATAGGGATTTTCTGGTTTTAATAGAACCAAAAGTTGTATTCATGAGGTACAGTTTATAGCATATAAGAGGAAATTTGTATGTTCCTATTGCTACCTATTATCTTTCATTACAGATGCCAGCAGCGGTCACTCAAGCCCAAATAGGGAATAATTCCAGCGGTGAAGCTGTTAATAGGATGGTTGATCAATCCTTCTGTATGGGCCATTACATCCATTTTCTCTATTGAACGACTGCCATAGATGTTAGTATGGTAACCAGGACAGACGGCTTATCATGAAAATTGAACCTTCTCCTCTTGCTGTGTAGCAATTGAATATACTACCACCACGCCACAGAGGCTGTCGTAGTAGATTATACCAAAATCTGTGAAACTTGAAAATAAGTGACACTCTTAATTTATGTAAAAGCCGCAAATAAAATAATATATACCCTTGTTTTAATGTGAAATAAAATATGCATGAGATGTGTATAAATGTTTCATTTTACCGTTTAGAAGTCAACTTACCACCTACAGCATTTATATTATGCACTCAGCAATAACTTATCTTGTGTTAGTTACTGTCCCATTACAAAAGCATGACAGTGTAACACTATTTTAAATTTCCTAGTCATGTAAGTACATTACTATAAAATATCAAAACAGTGTGACACTATGCTAGGTCCTCGTTTTAGCTTTTATGACATGCCTACTCAATTTCCTTATTTTTGCTTCAAGGGCCAACTTGGTAGTGGTAGCTATCTGAAACCTATTCACATGTATAGGTGTCTTACATGGAAACTATTTTGATGTAGGTAGGTACCTATTACAACAATGAATTGCGACCCACGTATGAGGAGCCCAAAGTAAGCCGGAAGGCGAGAGAATTACTTAGGCCGGGCAGCATTTGAGGTTGGGATGTATTTAATTTACTCGAATTGTGGTTTCGAATTGGCCACTGACCGGGGTAAGCGCCGCACGAAGAAAGAACTATGACAACAATTAAAAGTATCTCATACATAAGTTAAGCCCTATTATAAATAGGTACGAGATTGTGTTATATGGGTGGATGTATTTTCACCGGAATGTATACCCAGGTTTCAAAGTACAAGCGATGTAGGTATGTAGGTAATGTATTGGTGACGATAATAAAGTATATTAGTTGAACCTGAACCAAATAAGCTATCATAATATTATAGCATCCAATTCATGTTGAAGCTCAACCAATAACCAAATTCAACACTAAATAACCTTCCATCATAATACATTGTTCAATTTTCATACATAATAACCTCTAAACATATCAACAATGTCAACAAATTACACAGCTAACGATTACTATGTACATATCTTCTAATCTGTGGCCACAGAGTACTTTATAAATGATCTGTGGCTAACGATCGTAAAGTACTTTGCGGGCTGTCAAGAATCCTCGTTAAGTGCTACCGAAAATTCGTTAAGTTTGCGATGACAGTCGTAAAACCTACCGACAAATATCGTTAACTTTGTACAGACTTGGGAATATCGGTCGCTACGTAGTTAACATCCGAATTCGGATGCTATCTTATGTCCAGACTACGGCCCCAAACGTCAGGCAATCAAAGGTATGTAAGTACCTATACCATGATCGCGTTAATTCCCGTTTCGTAAATTATATGCTAAATTCATATCATTTCCATTCCACACACTAGCGCTATTTCGGTGAGAGTGGGTGAGAGCTCGAACAATAATTTGCTGTTGACAAGTCGTCAATTTATCAACTAATCTCACATACAAGATGGTCCTCCTATTGACACTGACCTGTAGTCTAGACAGAGTTCTGTGAGTCTTGAGATAGACTGTGGTTATAGAGGTCTGTGTTTATTGAAATTTGAATGGCCATGGATCATTGACTTCTATAAATTTTACATTATTCCTTAGAATAATTTTAATAGTAGGTACTACGTTCAGAAGTTGCACTCCCTTTGATTTTGAAGATACCTGCCGTTTTAAAAACCTACGAAAGGTATTTTATAACATATTAAGTATAATATATTTACTTAATATAACTAAAAAAAGAGAGTAGGGAATATACAATTACTTATGTACTTACTTAAGGCAAAAGACCCAATGGCCGACACTGACCCAATAGTCAACACTTTTGTAAAAAACCTGTATTGTAAGAAAGGTAACTATCCTGTTTCCTTGACTATTTACTTAAAAGACATCTTATAGCATATATAATAGCATATATAATACATGTTCAAAAATTCGCAACACGAACGCATTGAATTGTTGAACAAAAAGTTGTTTCTTAAGATCACCCGCAGGTTCGCACGTTGTACTAAAAAAGTGAAGGTGACGCTGTTTAAAGCATATTGCCAATCTTCTTACACGTGCAGTCTGTGGGTGGGTTTAACGTGTCGGGCATGCGATGACCTGCGTGTCCAATATAATAATGCATTCAGGATTCAGGTGGGGCTGCCGAGGCACTTGTCGCGAAAAGAAGATAGGCCATCTTCACCATATCGCGAGAAGGAATTTTGTGGGTTCTTTCAGGATATATCTGACATGCCATGTTGCTCTAACTTTGCTTAGGGATAATGATTGATTCACGCATCTGCAACGAGAAAATAACCGTTGATTCCAAAAGTATGGAATCAGCTGAGCATCTTTATCTCTTAGTCACATTGTTGACACAAGCGCAGATACACAATGATTCAGTTCTAGTCATAAACGTCACTCTTAATGGGGCCCCCAAGAACACACAGAAAAGACACCGCCGATTGTCCTTTACAATGAATTTTCGAAGCGCATGCACCGTATAAGGGCCTTTAGGCGCGATTGGTCCAATTCGCGTTTGGTCCAATGTTCAAAATTATGTCCTATTCGCGTTTGGTCCAATTCGCAGTTGGTCCAATTCGCATTTGGTCCAATTCGCAGTTAGTCCAATTCGCATTTGGTCCAATTCGCAGTTGGTCCAATTCGCGGTTGGTCCAAAATAGACGTTTCTTAAATTATACATTTATTATATTATTATTATTATACATATATAAATGGGGTGTGTGTGTGTTATAAAATTATCTCAATGATTTTTTTGACAACACTTGCACTAGGGAACAAGCCCTGTGTCGCGGGGGACACATCCAATTAACGGACACAAAGTTCAACCAGACTCAGAACAGCTATATAAAGATCACACAAATTTTTGTCCTGTATGAGGATCGAACCCACAACCTCGTGCACAGAAGGCGCATACTACGCCCACTGAGCCACGGAGTTAGTCATGATAATTTATTATAAGAAATTTATATTAATATAAAAAACGTCACATATTAGAATTTTATGTATTTATGATATGTACGTATGTATTCAAAAAAGGTATCAGTTGTCTATGGATACGTACTCCATATTATATGATATTAAAAGAATTAAGTTTAACTTTCTACCATCTAGTCAGATGGCGCTGTGTGCAAGTATCCAAACATTATTTTTATTATATGTAGGTGTATATTTGAATTTAATTTCTAATATTTAACTTAATACTTGATTTGTTCATTATCGGTTGCAAAAACAAAACGCATAGGAATCTCACAAAAATTGAGGGTAGGTAATAAAAAAAATGTGTTAACAAATCTGTCATGTATTGTTTGAGTTTATGGCAATTAAGTTCTGTACTTAAAAAGTTGTTAATTTAGTTTAAAATGGAAAGAACAAATACGGAACAGTTCGAAATTGTAAAAAATGAACGTGGTAATGATACACTGATTTACAAAAGATATCGGTACAATCTAAATACAAATAATAAAAATGGAAGTTCGTTGTGGCGGTGTAATAAAAGAAAAATATGTAGTGCTTCTGTCACCATAGACGCAATAAGGAAAACTATTTTAAGGAAATCTAGAACAGGACATACATGTGAAGTTGTATTTAGTTTAGGCGCGATTGGTCCAATTCGCGTTTGGTCCAATGTTCAAAATTATGTCCTATTCGCGTTTGGTCCAATTCGCAGTTGGTCCAATTCGCATTTGGTCCAATTCGCAGTTAGTCCAATTCGCATTTGGTCCAATTCGCAGTTGGTCCAATTCGCGGTTGGTCCAAAATAGACGTTTCTTAAATTATACCCTTTAGGTTCAATTTACCAACTTTTGAAAGAAAGACAGACAGAAGTGCAATCTGGACTTCTGGGCACCCTGACTCGGATAGGTTAGGTTAGAAGGCTAATGCGGGAGCGGAGCGTAGCGAAGCTCCCGCATTAGGCCTTCGTGGTTATTTTTTTATAAACCACCCTGAAGTAGTACGTACATAAAAAAATGTTATTTTGTTTAATTTTGAATTTTCATAACATCGGACCAATTGAGATTTGGACTAAACGCGAATTGGACCAAACGCGAATTGGACCAAACGCGAATTGGATCAATTGCGAATTGGACCAAACGCGAATTAGACCAATCGCGAATGAGGTGAATTGGACCAATCGCGAATTGGACCAATCGCGCCTAAAGGCTGTATTTGTAACAGCTCTGCAAATCTATAACAAATCTCCATATTCACAAGTATTTACATAAAATCCTGTGCTGATCATAACAAATCTCCATATTCATAATTATTAACATGAAATCTTTTGCTGATACTGAGATTTTCATTGTCATATTCATGACAAAATAAACGGAATTTGTATTTAGCATAAATTACGATATCAATGGCCAGTTCACTTCGCAACCATAATGAGAGGGCGCTGTGATTCCTTATTGTATCACACGAGGAGCGGCACCTACAGCATTCTGGTGGCGTTATGAAATCGGCAGGACTCCCCCCTGTTTAAAAAGTAGATGGTGCTCCACACCGTTATTAATAATAAAATTAAAATAAAAAACCATGTACCTTGCCAACAATAGAAAAATTGTATTAAACTAACAACTTCTATAGATTTTATCCGAAATAAACTTTTATTATTAATCCCTTTATTCATTTTTAAAATACATATACATTTCATTTTTAAATATATCCTAAAAAAAAACAGTACTCTACCGGCATCGATAACAGGGATCAAGCTACCGGTCTCCTCTAAATATGTAACTTGCTGACTTACGTAGACCATTGACGTATTTTTATCGCTAGATTTTCTATCAGTTTTAAATGATCGTCGACTATTGGGGTTTATGGGCATGTGTGTAAAAATTGTATTTAAAGTAAAAATATGTTAGGTTTTAAAGATTTTATCTGCTAAAATAAATGTCTAAATTATGCTTTAACAGTTAAAAAACAATGCAATGACCATTATTTAAAAAATATGTGTAATTTTGTAAATTGAAGTTTGATTTGTCTTTAAAGTGTCTACCATTGCTGCTTTTACCTTACTTCTCAGATTCCTTCTCTTCTAGTTCTCTAAAAGTCTATGGTCCAAACTAAATGGCGGAAACGACGCCATATTGAGATTGACTACGCCGACATTTTATTCCTTCCTTTCCTTTCATTCATTTTCATTGCCTTCTTGCAGTTACGCGAGTGACTTGTGTCGTAGTTAATTTTTGTGAAAGTGCCTATATTTCCTAAAATATTTAGGACAAATTAAATTTATCATTACATTTATACAGGTAAGAAATATTTCAATATTATTATGTACTTATAGTGTACAAGATACCATGAATCCTCCTAAGTAGGTACCTAATTTTCTATCATTTGTTCTAGCATGCAAATGCACGGTATGAATCAATACGGTAATCAAAGAGGCTTCGGTGGACCTCCACAGCCACAGAGACAAGGCCGTCGTGGCAACAACAGAGGAGGAGGTTTTCGTAATTCCAGATTTGACAATAATCAGAGGAATTCGAATCAGGGCCACGGAGGTCAACGTCCTAACAATGAGGTGAGAACTTAAATTTATTGCGATAGATATAGATCCATGTCTGATAATATTTATTCCATTTTCGTTAGAAGCAATTAAAATACTTGAAATGGTGGGCTTTAAAGCATGTAGGATCATTGGGAATAGTTTGATACGTCGCCGCCATTTTGTGTTGGCTTGGGGTGTCTGCGTCGTGGGATTATCGATTTACCGTTAACTGAGAACACATCACACGTCTCAAGTTTATTACGCCTTTTATTCGATTTAATTTGTTTCTTTTTTAGATGATGCGCAATCACCAAATAACATGTACACATCTTTAAAACCTAATTAATTGCATTTAATATTACAATAAAATCTTGTTGTGTGATACATTTATGTAAATGACTAGCCCACCCGCCCCGGCTTCGCCTGTGGCATGGCATACTTTGACCCTGTGTCACCTCTTTATGCCATATAATGCTACAATTTATTAGTTTTTCAAGAACTTTTTTCTGATTAGTTGACATTTATGATGACTGCTCCGCTCCCATGGTTAGTAGCGTGATGAGTATACTCTATAACTTTTCTTGTTATCAGACTATTCATCACAACAATTTTTCAATTCGATCTAGTAGATCCTAAGATTAATCAAATAAACAACATTAATTTCTTTGACCTCATTTTTCAAAAACCATCCTCACGCATTGTCAATAAAGCTACTGACACCTAGCTACAACAAGCACCTCGAGAGAAAAGATGTCATGTTTCAAAGAGTGAGTTGATGTTCTCACTGGAGGACACATGCCGAAAAGTTAAACTTTTCACCATATCCGCTAAAAGCTAAAGGCTGGTCCCAGATTGAAATTGAAACAAAAAATATTACAATACGTTAACTGATGGATTCTCTGCCCTGTCTGGTTCTATATATTGCTATGAAGTTGATTTATATTCTAAATTTTACGATCAACAGTCCATTGTTGTAGCCTAAATATCAATGTAAATGTATTCATGTTTAGCAATATCTGGATAATTTTGGTCTAAAATGGGTGTTTTCAGCATTGTCTAAACTGAATTAGTTCTACATAATATGCGATCCTTGCCTACCCCTTCAGAAAAGTGATGAGACTGTAAAAAATATACATTCAGTATATTTACTATACTTTTTCTGTTATGTCACAAAATGAAACAAGGTGTAGCTTGAGCTTCTTCCTATCTGTTACTAGCCTGGTTGTTAAGAGGTAATTATGAAGCCTTAAATATTTTTTTTATGTTTATTAGCCAATGCAAGTTCAATCTGAGGAGAAACCTCAGCAGCAACAAAACAATAAGCCTCAGCAACAACAACCACCGCAGCAAAAGACTGAGGTACAGTCTGGGCCTCAACAACAGGGTCAGCAGAAACAGCAGTCCCCTCAACAACAACAACAACAAAAGCCGCAACCACAACAACAGAAAACACCACAGCAGCAGCAGCAGCAGCAACAACCAAAACCGGCTCAACCTCAGCAACCACCAAAGCCTGTTCAGCCTCAGCAACAACAGAAGCCACAACCGCAGCAACAAAAGCCTCAACAGCAACAACAAAAGCCTCAACAGCAACAACAGAAACCTCAGCAGCCCCCACAGCAGAAGCCTGCGCCTACTCCTCTAATGAATATTGAAGATCAGGTTGATAAGTCAATTAATGTTGAAGAAAAGAATCAAAATCAGCCATTTAATCAAAATCCGCAATTTAATCAGAATCAACAATTTAATCAAAATCAATCATTCAATCAAAATCAACAAAGGGTAAGTGCTTTAGTAAGCAGACATTTCCATTCAAAATTTGAATAACTCATTTTCCTTTAATATAATGTTTGTTTTTATTTAGAACTTGAATGGAAACTTTGGTGGTAACAAACAGGGTGGAACATGGAGTCAAGGAGGGCCTGGTAACAAATCTGGTGGCAACTTTAATCAAGGCAATAAGCAATTTGGTCCTAAGTCTGCAGGAGGCCCTGGAGGCCTAGCAAGAAACCAACAGCGCAATAATAACCGTGGACCTCAACAAGATGGAGGAAAACCTGTTCAAAGAGAAGTAAGCTTGTGAAATCATGAGATATCTCTCTATATTTGAATAACATTTATCTAAATTGGTTTTTGTGTCATTTCAGGAACAAATGCTTGCAAATAAGCTCAAAGACTTAGTGGGGCCTTTAACAGACTTGCCTGCAATTGATCAGTCTGAAGTGAAGTTCAATGGGAGGAGTCGCTTATATATTGGCAACCTCACTAGTGATGTTACTGAGGAGGAGATCCTAAGCCTGTTTGCGCCATTTGGTGAAAGTGCTGAGCTATTTGTTAATAAGGAGAAAAATTTTGGATTTATTAAGATGGTAATTTTTTCAAGGACTTTTTTTTATATACTATCTGTTTGTTACAAAGTACTAATTTCTGTTTTAACTTTTAGGACTACAGAGTGAATGCTGAAAGAGCAAAGAGAGAATTAGATGGTAAGATGAGAAACGGAAGAACACTGAGAGTTAGATTTGCTCCACATAATAGTGCTGTGCGTGTGAAGAATTTACCACCATTTGTGTCAAATGAGCTCCTATACCGTGCTTTTGAAATTTTCGGTAAAATTGAGAGAGCTTATGTGAAGGTAGACGAAAGGGGAAAAACTCTTGGAGAAGGAGTTGTAGAATTCGCACGTAAACCTAGTGCATTAGCTGCAATTCGTAATTGTACTGAAAAGTGTTTCTTCCTCACATCGTAAGTTTCATGAATCTATATGGATTAACTAGAAAAAAGAAATATCTTTGTAATAGACAATAACTATTGATTCTGCTTATAATTGTTTCAGATCACTTCGTCCCGTTATTGTAGAAAGTTTTGAAGAGCCAGATGAATTTGATGGATACCCTGAAAAGAATTTGCCTAAAAAGCATCCTGAATTTCTCCGTGCAAGGGAACTTGGCCCAAGATTCTCAGAATTAAGTAGCTTCGAGCATGAGTATGGCACCAGGTGGAAGCAACTACATGAGCTACACAGGCAAAAAGAGGAGGCTCTCAAAAAGGAACTATCTGCAGAGGAAGAGAAATTGGAAGCACAAATGGAATATGCCAAGTAAGATACTTTATTTGTCAACAAACATTTATCCATGAATTTGTTTTCAATAACGACATGATTTTTTGAAGCATAATAAATTCTTAGGCCATACTAGGATTATGCTAAAATTTAAAGTAAATATTTGTGAAAATATGAAGGTAGAAATAATGAATAGAATAACTTGAATAAAATTTTTAACAACCAGATCAACATTTAATCATTGTGAGTGAAACATGCTTTGAAACAAATATACAAAAAAGTATTGATTACAAATAATTACTGGAAGAAATCAGTTCCAGTGATGAGGCCAACCATTGTACATTAAACTGTATACATCCTACCTACTATAAATCTGTTGGTGTACAATAAAGAATTATCTGTCTATTTAAAGCATCTCACATTTTAAAGTACATCATGTTATATCTCGGGACATATCTTGAACCTAAGTCGCGAGACAAACGAGCCTAGGCGTGCGCGGATTGTTTTGTAATAATAAAACCCCAAAACACCCAAAAACGTGTACTGCGCGTTTTGAGCAGATTTTAGGTTCTAAATGTTTGTCCTGAGGAGGTCTATGTGAGGATATTCCAAGTTTGTCTAGTAATGTGAGAGCGGGTGTCCCAGGTACGAGCACGAGACGGAGCTCCTTCGCGAGCAACTGCGCCAGCGAGAGCAGGACCGCGAGCGGCAGAAGCGCAGCTGGGAGATGGCCGAGCGCGCCGCCGACGAGCGCCGCGAGACGGAGCGCCAGCAGCTGCTGCGCCAGGAGGAGGAGCTGTCGCAGCGCATGCGCCACCAGGACGACGAGCTGCGCCGCCGCCAGCAGGAGAACACGCTGTTCGTGCAGGTTAGCCTCCACCCACCACCCGGCTTAGCCCTGCTACTCCCATACCCACACTACTTGAAGAGATAGAGCGACACAAGCAGGAGCTGCGTGTCACGGAGATGGAAATGCTGCAAGTGGGCGTGCGATGTCACGCGTAAAGATCTCTTGAGGAACTCTTGCATCCGCGGCAGCTTTCATGTCTGCGAAATAGCATGCAAGAGCTTCTACCTCTTATTATAATTAGTTTTGTGGCAATACCGCTATGCCCGGTATGCCTATACTATACAAACTACAAGTGCTACAAGAGCACACTTACTTTTTATGTCAAAATGATTGATTAGGGCAAATTTGGTTCACAGGCACAACGCCTGAACTCTATGTTGGACCGCCAGGAACAGGGCATGTTTGACCAGCAGCAGCCTATGGTGAGTTATTCATTTTATTCAATATTGTCTCATTGAACTTGGTGACGATAATATTATCGTATAAGTCCAATGATACAAATAATTTTTCTGTGACATGTGACAAGTATGACAAGTGTAAAATGCATTCTGTGTATTGTTCTTGTTACTATCTACATCAAATTATTTTAGACTAATACAAATTGCGAAAGCTTACCATAACTGAACTTATCATAAAATTGAATACTTCTTTAAGCAACAAAATGAATTTATTTACTTGGTTTTGCATTGAAAGACTTAAACTTTGGTATCTCTCTCCTTGTAACCTTTTTATAATCCTTACAAATTGAACAACATGTTTTTCATATTATGGAATTTATATTACAATTACGTTATAGCTACTTGTCTCAATAATGTTTTACCCTGATATAATGATAATGTGACATTATTTGTAAACTCTTCTAAGCTAAATTATTAAGCCAAACTATGACATCGTAAACATATTCTTGATCAACATATTCTTATCCAACATATATTTACTAGGGTACAAATGTTTTGGCGAAGGGGTGGTACTTTCAAAGTTGCATACTGATTAAAGGCTGATAATTTCTATAATGGGTTTTTACATCTATGTTTGAGTTCTTTTTTGCCGAAGTCGAGAACTTTTTATTAGGAAATATTTAAAGAAAAAATCAATTTATTAAATCTGAATGAAGGTGGACTTGAACAGCGAAACATTTTTCTTGGTTACAATTTCAAAATTTAGCATGATGCAAAGAGAAGAAATTAAGTCTCCAAAAATAATGTATTCACGTCAAACTAACATTCACGCAGAATTCTTTGTGAGACCATACTTTACAAATAAATTTTAGGTTAAGGGTAAAAGGAGGTTACAATTTTGCAAGGGAGGGTAAACCGAATTTTTCTGCGCAGGCCCACAATAGATGTAACTATGAAAGTATTCGCTTGTATGCCATACAAAACCTGAGTTCGATGGTATTATTCGCAGATTGTATGTTGACTTTTGTCTCTTGCCGAATATTGTGAGCACAAAAAGTTCTTTTGAGAAATCGAGGGGAATTGAGGAGTATTTCTTTACAGAGAAGTACAACTGTGGAAAATACCTGTTAACATACGAGATTACGTTTTTGTTTCCTTGAACAACAGAAAAAAGGTGCAACATAGCAATCATGGCATCCGACTATGGGAAAAGACGAGATGGTTGTAGCATACGGTGGTAGCGCAATTGCCAAGGCTTGCGTTTCAGGCTTACATTCGAAAGGTTTCAAGTTCCTTATACAGTACACTACACATACTTGAAACCGCGTTTAACATAACGTTAACGAAATTAATTGAAAGAAAATCAGTTTATAATGATGAAAATACTCGCACAATACGAAAAACTCTCATACCTTCTTTACACATACAGATACGGTCATTTTTATATCATTTGATTGCACATGGGTATTTAAAAAATGTCGTATTTCAAGGACCACGCTAAGGGTTGCATTATGGATGTGCCGGATTGTTCAAATGAAAAACTAATAGTAATAAATACCTATAATAGTAATAAGTTAGTATTTTAAGACATTTTGCACACTTGTGACTTCGTTGTCCAACCGCCTGTGACGTCCCTCCCACATAAACGGGTCACGTAGTATGGGTAACGGTTACGTTCCTTATAAGCAAAACCTACAGCGGTAAACCCACGGAGGACAGAATATGATTAAGTAGCGGAGATGCCACAGTCAAATTTCTCTTAAGAAAAACGCGTGACCAAATGCGGGTGGGAAGGGAGACACGGGGGGTATGACGTCATACCTCGTCGCCGTCTCCATCTAGTGCGTCATAGCGAAACCGAAAACAGAAACAGACCTTGTCATTTTTGTTATATATTTTGACTATTCGCCACTAAGCGCTACACAGAATTCTAGAATAATACTAGCTGTCGCCCGCGGCTCCGCCCGCGTGGATGTCGGTTATCGCGAATCGGGGTATGAAAAATAGATGTTGGCCGATTCTCAGACCTACCTGATATACCCACAAAATTTCATGAGGATCGGTCGAGCCGTTTCGGAGGAGTATGGCAACGAAAACTGTGACACGAGAATTTTATATATTAGATATTTTAAGGAAAATAATTTTTAAAAATAAGGCCATCTTTTGGATTATAGCAAAATCATTTAGGGGCCTAAATGATTTAGCCGACAGATAGACAGATGGCCCAAATTTTTTTTCTTTAATTTTCAATTTCAGCTAAATATTCCATTTAATAAATTCATTTCATTTCATTTCAAAAACATTTTTGAAATTGCTAATGAACTCGAGTGAGATTATTGTGATCATATTTTCATAAAATGAATTGAGTTATTATTACAACTAGTATACTGTAAGACAAGGTTACTTATTTCTTCTCTACGCTAGATGGTTTGTAAAGACATTTTTTTCAAAAAAAATAAAATTTTAATATAGTGACTTACTGATGAAATTTTATACCCTTAAAATGTTGAAATTGTTTATCTTTACACTTTGTACATCCTTGAATGTACACTTCATTCTTAAACCAGGTTAAAGCTATTTTTATCGTTGAACTTTTGACCAAAAATGACAACCGAACGCAAGGACGTTTCACTAGAACTGTATGGTGACGTCACAGACCAATTGAGTCGTTTTGACACATGGAAGGCTCGCGACTCGATTGCCTTGCAGCATCTCCGCTATCATTTCCTTCTCCATGGGTAAACCTAACATTGGCAAACAAAAAATGTAATCAAAAATTACGGATATCATAAAAAAATGCTTATTACACTTTACATTAGTGAATTGACTGTGTTGACAAACTGTCTACTTACAAATGATTGTGCCCTCAGTCCACACGTGTTTTTTTTTTGTTTGTATTGCTCGAAGGGGTCACGAAGTGGTATCATCTACATTTCGTCTATGCTTTTGTCAGCTCTACTTTTTATGGGATATGGCCGTCAACCTAACACTTTCAGGCTCCGCACTGCTACTGAGAAAGTCCTAATAGATAAATGAAAGTGTGATAATAATATAATATGAAGACATTTGGTGAAAATAAATAAAGAACATTACTAAGTCTTTGAAATAATTGTCTCGTAAGCATAAAAGCAAAGTACCAGTCAGCATCAGATCGATCTTGACTGGCAAAGTGCTCAAAAAGATCTTAATGCCACGGTATTAAGATCTTTTTGTCTATCTATAAGTAAGTCATATCACCTTCAGATAAATTCCTGCCTTGATCCTTCCGTTAACAAGATAATTTATTGTGAACAAGATTTTACTAGCGCAATTGTCGACCGCCGATTATTGGGTTATTCTTGAAAAAAGCAAAAAAAAAACTAAAGTTTAATAGGTAGTTAATTATTTGAAAAATGCAGTATGTTATATACCTATAGTATTTATAGCAAAAATCGTCAGATTCGTGAACTAAAAAGTAACGGATACGAATATGGAATTTTTTTGTTCCAGACGGATAGCCGCGGATATGGATACGGATATCCGGCACATCTTTAATATACATATATAAACGTACCTAAACATAATGTGGTTCACGAAATACAATAAGACGAACGATAAAAGAGGTCATTTGGTAGGTCTTTGAAAAGGGACGGAATGTGGTCGATATTGTTAAGTTTTATTTGTATTACTGCCCGTAAGTTACACGTTTCTACTGTTTACAGACTGACAAGTATTCGCACCTTAGTGCAATCGTCTTTCGCTGTAATATTATTGTCCTCATTGTCATAATTATTAAATACTGTCCCAAGGGCACTATAAAGAACATCAGTTAGAAAAACATAAAGGTAATTAAAATTATACTTTTGTAATGGTGTTTAGATGATTATAAAATGAAGAACGCAATTGGATAATAACAAGCGTTAGATAATAGTGATAACTGTTAACCCTATGACTACCTAAAGCTCTAGGAAACTGGTATACCTAAGCAAACGTAACGTTGAATTGGACTTGTGTTCAATTTTTTTTAATTACGTTAACATTTTGTAAGACCTTTTAACTACTTCATTGAGGTGAACCAGGTGCTTGTTTGGGTGTCGAAATGAGTACCCTTGTGAATGGAGGGTAATCTTAACCCAAATATCTTGTCTGATACGGTTTTAAATTAAAATTAAGAAAACATTTCAAAAGAACACGCTTATACGATAAACACAATGTAGTGCTTATTTTAAATAATATCAAGCTTATTTAGGAGTTGATAACTATTTTAAACGTGGGAAATGTGTAGCGACATTTATGAAACCTGGGTAATGAGTAAAGTAAGGTTATAAGATTCTCGTATTTATGATCTATGATGCACATACCTATACAACATCGCTAGAATGTTTGATCCCTAGTGAATATAATTGAATATGTTCAAGAAAATATTTTTTCATGATTATATAACCTGCTGAAAATTTTCATGCATTTTAGGTTGTTATTAAAATATATATATAAACATAAGCTATAAGTAAACCATACCTACTTATGTAAATAAGCACGAACGCTCTGTTTTAATGACGTAAGATTTTTATGCTTAAGCATTACCAAGTAATCGCACTTTTCCTTCAAAATTGACATTATATTAGAAAGTATTATGATTGCTCACATAGGATGGAGGCTACAGAGACCAGTACGACATGCCACGAGGGGGCTATGACGACATGCCGCAGAACCGCGGTTGGGACGGACCGCGCCAAATGGACGATTACCCTAACAAACGTCGTCGATTCTAAACCAGCTCTCGTAGAGCGAGTAGTTTGTAATTAATAGCTCCTTATTTTGGAGCCTTCTGCTGTTTTAGCCATTGGTTAGGTGCAAATAAGGGCACTGCTATGACTTAATTACTGTATATTATTACATTCCAGGATGTACGGTAAATTACTTTTCAGGGTGATGTCTATAGTTATTAAATGCAAGAACATCCATACTTGGTCGTACACCCATTATCTGTCCTAACCAAAGGCATTTGGCATTTTGCCATAGTTTTATCACATAAAATAAATATTCTTATCACTATAGATATAATTATAAACAGTTGTTAGCATCTCACTGACCATTTTGGGAGCTACGCTACTACGTTAATACTAAAATGCACATTCAAAAATATTTATATAGATCACAGAAATTTGCTTTGTGAATAAATAATTTCTTAACTGTAAAGAGACCTGGTGCAAGTAGACTTTGTTTCATTTATTGGGTTGGCAGATTTCTTTTATTGTAAGCTGCCATAAAAAATGCACCTTACTTTCGATTTACTCTTTTTTACTGTTCAGATTATAATAATGGTAGGTCAAATAATGTAGTGTACGAAAATGGGTAGATTATTATATTAGACGTTTGGGTAAAGGCAAGGTGAAGTTAATCCCATATTAGCGTGTAAACAAACATAAGCTCTTGATAACTAAAATAAAATCTAAAGACTAAACTACTATCTTTCTACTTTTAAGTTCAAGCACTTTCATTCGCGTTTTATTAAAAAAATAAAGAACAATATAACATTATTATCATCTTGACTAAAAAACGGCCACTAACAAAATCCTATTTAATAAATTATCTTATGGGATTATCAGAATGTTAAACAGTTAAGTCACGTAGTCTGATAATCTCAGCTCCTATTATGTAATTAAAATTCTTTTTATAATTAGGTTAAGAAATTATTTATTTTGAAAATATTCAACGACGGACCCTGCCATTTAGCGTTGTACAAATTTTGTTTTCAACCAAATCTTTTGAACATAGGGTAACTTGACTTCAATCAAAATATTGATAAATAATAATATAAACAAAATATTGGTAACATATTGATTCAAATTAAAATTGAAGTTAAACTAGCCAAACTTCTGGGGGGAATACATTTTGTTTTAGTAACTCAGACACCGATCAGCTTTGCCGTGTCTGTCATCTCTCGCATCACCTCTCTCATTCGATTAATTTTTGTTGGCTATACTATCATTTTGCCTGTACACGGGTGGGTATAACGGTTGGGTAGACTAATTATTATTTTCTTTGACTTCCACTAAATCTGTACAATTTTTCAGTTTGTGTTCGATACGGTTTCCAATCAATCATTTGACAAAAAACGAATAACAAATCTTCATTTGACAAACAACGTTTGACAAAATTATAGTTGATAAACTTATCATGATAAACTTATCATTTTACAAACTATTTTTTAATAAACTACTCATTAGACAAAATATTTATTTGGACAAATTTCATTATGCCTTAACATTATTTAACGAATTGATTATTATTCAAACATGTTAGTTGGCAAAACAAATTTTACCTTTCAATTATTGTCTTGACCAGTCAAAAGTTAGTGACAGAAAAGAATCTCCGCAAATCCGACTTCAATAAATTAAATATCACTCTGGGGGTAGGGTAACAAGACCTGTTATCCTACCCCTACAGTGTTATTTAAGCCCGCGCAGGCACGGAGGAATGAGGCGGCCCACGAGCTGAGGAGCAGGTGGTTATAAAACCCGCCCGGCTGAGGCTGGCAAGCTAAGCCAGCCAGCAATCTGAAGCTGCGGTGGTGGGCGTTACAACTATCTGCGACGACATGCACGTGTGGGACCGTCAGAGCCCCGCAGCGCTGGAGCTGTGACAATGTTTGCTACATGCTACTTACCTACTGTATGCCACCCGCGTGGTTTATGCTTGCTTGTATGACTGTTTGTCAACTGACTTTATTTAGTCATATAAACAATTTTAAAATAAAATTTTAACAATTAGAATATTTTCTAAGTAATAAATTTGCAAAACATTTATTTATCAAATGAGTTTGCGAAATGAAAGCTGGTCAAATGATTAGTTTTTCAAACGTTATTTGTAAAATGATCGTTTGCCATACGTTTTTTTGTCAAACAATAGTAAACTGTTTGATACATTATAACTATAAGTCATACGTTTCTTATAAACTTTAGACTTCTGTTGAATTACCATTTTTTTACCCGACTGCCAAGGAAGGGGTACCACCTAATTTTAATAATACTAAGTAATTTATTTATTAAAAAATTACTAAAATAAACTTGTTTGCGATAATTTTAACGCTTCCGTTTTGCGTTTATGGCATGGTAGGTATATGGTATAATGTGCAAAATAGGATAGGTCATGTATGTTAGAAACCAATTTGTGTAATACGTGTTCGATTTAGCTCTGCATAGTGAATTGAATGTTGAAATTAATATTTCGTAAATTAGTATTTTTACTAAGTAAATAAAATAATAGATGTAAATTAAATTCTGATTCTCATTTCTCGCTTTCCTGTTTGTATTTATACATTTTGCAAGTTTATACTAATTAAAATATCTATAAATTATATCTATATATAAACGCGATTAATTACTGTAAGTACATTGCTACATGCACGCTTAGCGAAGTAGCTAACGGTGCAATAAATAATAATGATATTATATATATTTATTATGTATTCATACCTAACTTCATAATAATATATCTATTTAAATATTAACAATTTAGTTTAACTATTATTTTCTCCATTTATCGATGTGCCCTTTCCACTAAAGGAGAGAGCCTCGATGATACAAACAAAAATATAACATTTAAGCGCTTAAACTACGGAACTAAAATAAATTTCAGACTACGTAGATATGTATATATAAGAACTTTGAATAAAATATACGTTGTGATTATTTTATTCAGATGTTCTCAAATATACGTCTAGTCAGTAACGAACAATGGAATACAATATTATCGAGGTTCTACCTCTAACAGGTTATCTCGCGGAATCATCGCACCAGTAAAATTAGATGGAAATTTGACTATGAATAAAATGTTGAAAATGCTTAATCTTTGCAATATTCTTTTTCATTTGCTAATTCTTCAAAATACCATGTAGAAGGAAAAAAATATGTTTTGCCCTAATAAAATAGTTCAATGTTACATTCACAAAACAAGTACCAAACTCATTTTATAACAAAATTTTATTCTATTTTTTTTAAATCTAATTTTACTGGGTTGACCGGTTATTTATCAAACCGAAGTACACACACGCATGATAATAATGCTAATAATGTATTATGGCAAAAATGATTGATCTGAATCATATATTGGTTGCCCCAAAACCAACAGCGTAAAATAAACGCGAACTCAAAAATAGACTTAATTATATTATATTATAAAAAAAATAGGACTTTTTTTTCACGAAAACGGAATATGTACATTTACGGAATATGTAAATATGAAATATGTACGGAATATGTACAATCAGTCAACTCACTTAATAAACTAAATCAACTAAAACCTATTTATGTCATTTCTTTTATTGAATGCATGTGGGATGACTACCTTAACTAATAATCCAAAAGTACCAATAGTTTGGTGGTAATATCGAAAAAAAAAAGATGAAGACGTAACAAAAATTTGGTGCCAACTGGTTATTTTTCGAAAATCTTCAAAGTGGATAGGGTAAACCCTTTAAATAATCTTTTATAATAAAACGCTTAAAAATATTTACTAATGTTTATTTTTAATTCACAAACGTAATGTTTTTCTTTAACTTATCAATGAGGTACGTTAAGTACTTACTTGGATTTTACATATTATTGTAAGTGCATATTATTTGATTGAGCATCTTAGATGCTTCATAATGGAAGCCAAATTGCAATCTGGATTCTGAATGTAAACTGTCAAACAAGCTTAAATAAAATGTACCTACTTAAATTGTTGGTCTTGGGGCGATTTTCGTTTTTGCCATAACTAGGTAGGTAGATATGTTTTTTTTATATTCAGGAACCAAGCCAAGCAGCGACTTCAGCATTCCGTATGTATAGTTGTAAGTGAACCTGGTAGTGATAAACAATCTCGTAGTGTTCGTTGCAATACAGATCTTCCAATCTAAGATATAATATATCTTTGTCGGATTCATTGGAAGATGCTTGATCTACAATCTGACAGCTATTACAAGATTTCGCCTGTAAAGTTCATTTTCTAAGAGAGAGATTTAACAATGAATTAAATTGTCATAGACTAATAATGATTTAGTCTAGGAAGTTCAAGAACAAATCAAAGTCCGTCGTATTTATTCTAAATATCATTTCAGACAATTTTTGTTTAGAATAGAGAATGATATTGACTCTATGACGGTTCACCAAACACTAGTTGATTAGTGTATCTGTGTCGAAATGTTTGATAACAAAAGTATCCATTAAAATTGTCAGTAAAAATTTACAAAGTGTAGGTTCAGGTGTCAATCATCCAGGTTCTCGCGACTAAAATGTTGGTAGCATGTTAATTATGTGGATGTATGGGGCTACACCCGACCTTTGCCTTACCTGCAAGTTGGGTTGCACTTACTACATTGATGGAGTCGGCTCAGGAGCAGGCTTTCCCGTCAAGGTAGGATGGTCAGACGGCACAGTAGTTCTTTTTTAAATGTAGTGTAAGCCAAACCAAAAGGAAAAGCAGTAAGCAGACCCCGGGGTCCAAAATGAAAACCTTGGATATGCAACTGGAAACAAAGCTAAGTTGATGATGTGTTATAAGCAAGTAGAAGATGATTGTTAAATTACTTTGGCTTCGTGTTAATGTCTCCCCAGTGTGTTTTATAATATAATATGAAGCGTTGGTAGCTTAGTGGTTAAGGGGTCAGCCTTACGATCGAGAAGTCCCGGGTTCGAATCCTAGCCATTACACTACAGATGTGAACCCACTCATAGCACAAGTAATTTAACTTAGTTGGCGGGGTTAGAAGGAATATTAGTAATTGCGATAATTTCGGTTGCTAATATTTAATAAACAAAGACATTTCGTGAAAATGCTCTAAAATGCCCTTCGCCCACGTACGCAACCGCAGGTTCACAACCAGTTACGGTGTAATATAAATTCATTTTTAAACGATACTGGTTACTATAATTTGCCCGCTACCGCTGAACTGCGCTGTCTGTCCGCCGCCAACGCTTACGGCGGTTTCTTGTGTCGCATGTCAGATGCACATGAGATTACAATTCAAAGATGGGTCGTGAGATATCTCGTGAAGTGAATTTAAAAATCATTAAGATTTTTATGGATTTACAGAATGACTGATTCAAGTTCCGATGGTGTTTTTATCAAATACTATCTGTTGCCCACGGTTTCTCTTGTGTGGAATTTTGATTTCATTCCCCGCGACCCATGGAAACTTATTCTCAGGATATAAAGTAACATATTATAGGTTATCCAAAACTAATTCAATTCCTGTACCAAATTTCTAAGATCTGTTAGCCGTTAGAGCGCGCTTGAGAAACGACGATCCAAACGACATACTTCACATTTATAATATTAGTAGGAAGTAAGATAGGATAGAATTTTCCCGTTTGTATTTAATTTAGTAATAGATATTTCATTAATTATAATAATATGAATAACGTAGGTAACTCTAATTTAATTAATTATGTCAATCAATCATTCAATAAGCCCACTGCAGTCCACTGCTGGACATAGGCCTCCCCCAATGTGCGTCATTTCGTACGATCCTCCGCCTTCCGCATCCAGTCCTTCCCAGCCACCTTTTTTCAGGTCATCGGTCCATCTGGCTAGGGGGCGTCCTCCTAATTATGTATAGAGTAAAAATGATTAAATTGGATATTTTTAAAATATTCGGCCTTCTAATTGTCAAATGATATAATCAATGAGATCTATAATGTCGGGCAGATCTTATGACTGCGCAAACATTATAGATCTCATTAAATCATGCTCTTTCTTTTCTTTTGTTTACATCTGCCCCCACTACACCACGCGCACTATGGGGACGGTACAGCGCTAGCGGACTTTACACTTTACGGTAGATAACGGGGTTTTTCTCCTATTGAGTAAGTTGATTTTTGACTGATAAATTTTCAATGTATCTACGAGAAGGTCCCTCTCTCCTAAATGACGTTTTAGGTAGCTATGATATAAAAAGGGCATGTAAGCAGATGCGATGGGCACCATATACTTCAAAGGTACAATAGGGCTGTGTCCTATTTTTTTTTACTATCGTGTGTGTACTGTACCTTTTGCACTAGTATAATGCACTGTTAAAGTGAAATATTCTTGTGACGAATTGTTTTAAACATATTTGATTTTTTATTTTGAATTTTGTATGCTGGCGCGTAGTGCAAATGTAGGAGTGCAAGAAAGTATAGCATTTATGTCATTCGACGTTGCCTTTACACATGTAGAATGTACAATAAGATTGAATTTAACAAGAACTCTAAAAAGTTATATATTTTGCCTTATTTTGATTGTTTATATTTTAAACTATTTTGGGAATAAAAAATAATGAGAAGTCATAGTTTCAGTTTAGTTAGGCAACATCTTAGTTTACGTTGCATAATTGTTGAGAAAAAACTACGATACAATTAAGCAGTATTGGTGATGGTCCGTTGACTTAGGACACTACCCTATTGTTTAATCGGTCTTATATATCCCTTACCCTAGTCCCTTGCAATAAAAAAAACAACATGCGGGAAGGCTTCTTAAGGCCATTGGAATTTAATTTCTACTAATATATCGCCAATAAATGTGTGACATGACATTTGTTGGGTCTGTTTGACTTGAAGTTCAAATTGAATTTTATTTTTCTTTTATCTCTATAAAGATAAACAGTACGTTTTTAGTGTTTCAATTTAATTCTGCGATCAGTCTTTGGCTTTTAGCGGATGTGGTGTACCTAATGTTTCATTTTTCAGTTTGTGTCCTCCAGCGAGGGCATTAGATTCCTATTTGGAACAAGAGAACATCTTTTCTCTTGAGGCGCTTGTTGTAGCTAGCTGTCAGGAGTTTTGTTGCCAGTGCGTTAGGATGGCTTTTGAGTCTGTTCATGTCGTTGTATAGTCAGCAGGCCTAAAATGGCTAGATTGCACATTAATGTTCATTTGCAGATAAGAAGGAGACATATGAAGACCATAAAATGGCCAATTGTTTATTATTTCATTCATATTTCATCTGCAACGTTCATATTCCAGTGACATTTGCTACTGACGTTGCTATAACAAAAAAAATAGAGACGAGTCGAATTGTACATATTGACTAGATTAAGATTTTGCCATTAACAGCGTTAATAGGTAGGTAGTTATGCTCTATATACCAATTTCCATGATTTCCATCTAATAAACCTGAATTTAAAGCAAAATAAAGCGAATACTACAAATAAGTTTTCTATTTTTATTTTTATTTCAGTGTAGTCACACTGAAATAAAAATTATCATTTTATCTGACATGATTATAAAAAAAAACTGGTTTGTCAGTGTTAGTTGCCAAGTTTGTTTGAATGTTTCTGTAGGTTCTTGCACGAAGGCTTTATAATACGACAATGACAATGAAAACACCAAAATGAACGCAAAATGTAAGTCCCTACTAACATCTAATACGTCACGAATTTGACATTATGAATGGCTCGTAAATTGAGACCATTTTACGCATTTGCATACAAAACTGTCAGAGAGATGATGTACTCTAATGCAGCTTCATGTTATGATAATCAAAAAGTGTCAATTTTACCAATTTTAGTCAAATAACACACTTGATGATCAGTAAATGAACATACAATATGGCCTTTTTAGACCTACAGAAAGGTTTTAGATACCATATAGCCGGACAGGTTTTAGAACTGACTAATAAATTAAGAGGGATAGAAACAGTACTTAACAGTAAAATATATTTTACCGAAATGGAAATGAGTTACTAATGATGAAATTGGTACAGTGTTAGAAACAAAATATTTTGTGGTAATCAATATTGTATAATGATGCATTTTTCATCTATCGAAAACTAGGTTTAAACGGATGATACGTATAAGGGATGCGGACCAAGGGCTGAATGAATTCGATATTTTTTAATATTCATTTGTACATAAATTGTATTTTTTACATAGAAAGGTAACGTTAAGGTTTTACAAATACTATTTATTGTTTTGCTAACATTATTTCACTAGTAAAAAAGCCGGTGTCACCGTGGGAGAGCCTGTTTTAAAAATGTTTTGGTTATTTAAAACAAATTAAAGCAGTGTAAAGCAATCTTATAATAACCCATAAATAAATCAAATAAATGAAAGCACTGTTGAGTATCGTGCAATATTAAAGTTCAAAATTAGTTTTGTCTTTTAATTTGGGGACAAAACTTGTGGTAATAATATTATTTTAACAAAAACGGGAAATAAGACCGAATTACAATAGATTACAATTAATTAAGCAATAAAGGTAAGTAATGTTAGGTTAATGTAGTTAGTATGAAAAATTTGGGCATGACCCGTTTTCTAAATTAACCCAAAAAGGGACAAAAGCCATCCTAAATTGGGGTTTAATTCATTAAACTAATCTTAAATACGTCAAACAAACTAATTAACAAACAATCTCGCCTTATTGTGACCAGCAGTTAAGCCCAGAATAATCCTCCTCCGATCATGACGATTCAATTTTTTTTATTAAATTAAAACTAAAACTTTTATGGAAAAAGGAGGTTGACATAGATAATTAAAATAAAAATAGAAAGAGAGGGAACTAAAACCTAGATGAAACATAGATATACTACAATATAGTACCTGGCGCCATCTGACATACACTTTATTAACATTTGTATTTTTTTTAAGGATGTTATTTATCACTATTTGTTTTTGATGTCCTATTTTTCTGCACACCTTTGGACCCTTAGGTTTTTATTTTAAAAAAAACCCGATGAAAATTGGTTGGGTAGTTATTGTGTTATGAGCGTTACGCTAACGTATTATTACAAGAGATAGTAGCACTTTGTGCTGACCAATGATAATGGTTCCATTGCTTGAGGTAGATTTCATGCTCCGGTCAGATCAAGGTCACGCGAGAAACTTGCTCGAAGGTTTATGTATTATTTATGTAGCTTTTCAGATAACTAGTATACAGGGTGTACTTGTACTGTTATAGTTACAGCAAATCGTCCTTGGAACAAACTCCTAAGGCAAAACTTTTCAAGATGAACTGCATTCACAGATTTTGGAAAATCTTGGTCAACAAGAAAAATGCTAAAATACAAAACGAAAAAGTATTTTGTGCCAATTGATCTTATTTCACATTGGGGATCAAAAGACTATGGGACCTTTTCAACGCAAAGAAGAGAGCAGACGCTTACCGGGAAATAGACTTGAATGATAATATTGCTTATTGTTTTAATTCATTGCAGCTTTTCTATGGTGCCGTTTACTCCTTTCGGAGTTTAACAATGTATGTGATAATATTAACGTGTACTTATAGACAAATGACTGATACTTTTACTTCTATGGACCATTATGTGCGGTCGAATGGCGTGTCATCTCTTCACAAACATTACTTGTTAAACTTCGGTACGGATAAACGGCAGCCTTGAGAAGAAATTGAATAAATTGAATAAAACAATTACAATATTCACATTCAAATCTAAATCGCGGTACGCATGTACCTGCTGCTGGGGTCTGAGGTCAGCTACGAAATCGTGCCTTTCTGTACTGAAATTTCACTTGCCTAAGTGGAATAAATTTACAGCAAGTGTCGTTTTAATCGAGAAATACACTTGGGAAAGTTTGTATGATATGTGTTATCAAGTAGTCATAGCACTGTGGTGACAGTTTTGTGACTTGAACTAGCCATACGTTGGTATAGTATAAAAACTAGCTAGATCGTCATGTTGGGTTGAAGTGAGAGCCGCAAATGTTGTGATGAAACCTAACCAAACTAAGGGGACATGCAAGGAATGGCAATGCAAGAGCAGGTATGTGGTGATCCATGAGAGTGAGAGCAGCTAGTCAATTTCGATGACTTCCGTCTATAAATTGCGATATTCGTAACAAGGTAATTTAAGTAAGTTTGATGCAATGCAAAATTTAAAATATAATTAGTTGCACAAAAAGGCGTGTGCGATATGTATGTATTGTGTGTATCTTCATCTCATAGTTAATCTGACTCGTGTCTCTGTAGCAGCCATTAGTGCAAACGATGTGTCCCGCAAAAAGAAACCAACCTACAATTTTTATTTCTATATTATGGGCCACAAAACACGTATTGGACTTCCACCATGATTTGGAGTAGTTACGAATCGGATCGCCCGCGAACTTCAAGTAAGCTTCTTTGCAGTGCTTACTTGGCGCTCGATTACACATCAGATGTAGGCCTGAAGTTTTTACTTTGGTCGCAGCCTGAAGTGGGGGGAGGGGATCACTTTTTAGGTGCAGAAATTTTTTCCGCGAGGGTGAGTGTGGTGGGGTGTGTGACCCTTCGGACCACGCATGCACATCACAGAGTTGCGAACACTTCCAAGCAAGAACTCGTGTGTCCTGTAAGAAACACTGCTGCTCCTGTGGTGCACTCTGCCCTTGCATGGTGTTGTGGGTTCGATTCCGACATGTTTTTCGTGAAAAATTTCAAAACCAAAAGCACCCTTTAAGTACTGGAATAATCAAAACATACTTCCCTAGTACGCACACTGGTCCACGTTGTGTGATAATCTCTGATTTTACTGCGAAATTACGTAAAATATAGTATAAGTATATTAATTATTTATTAATTCTCATTATATTCAAATCATCATACATTTTAACTTCTTTTATACAGGTAACCGGTTTATTGTATATGGGGTGCTTGGCCAGAAGCGGCTAAGCCTCATCTTTTTCTTTGGCAGTTCAGTAACCCGATGTGACTATAGACATTTTTACTTCTGGAGTGGCGTAAAGTAGATGTTTGGACATTTATTTCGGCGTATATCTCTTCAATAGATGCTTAGAGGTTTACCGCCTCGTAGCTTTTCGGAGTGATGAAAACAAACTGGTCATATAACTGTTGGGTGCAACAGTTAAACGAGGAATTTACAAAGAAAATTAAAAATATATCTTTTACCAGTTGCTTTGGTTTTTAAACTAGGTTTCAAAGACGAGGAAATTCATCCGGTTCACCAGTCATGCTCCTATGCTACATTCGACTGAACCACTCAAAAACTGTCACTTCAAAAGGGTTAGCCGTTCAGCCCCTCTAGAGAAGTGGCAATTCGTTGTTCGGCGTTTGATGGAATAGAATGACGAATGTATAGGATTTGACATTTATGACATGCGTTAACAACTTTCAAATACGTCAAATCCCATACATTCGTCTTTCTATTCCATCAAACGCCGACCAACGAATTGCCACTTGTCTAGAGGGGCAGGCCTATTTCTAAATTCACGAACCACAGGCGCCGCAGTTCCAACCTTCGCTCGCTGACTTGTCGGATGATGGTTAACGGCTGCGAATCTGTTCAGTCTAGAATTTAAAATGGTCCACATAGTTCTGGGTCCGCTCACTAATTCACCTATTGTTACGCGGGCTCGTTACGTATTTAGTGAGTACAGGGCGTGGGTATGTTGGAATCATAATAATCAGCTGCAAATAAAAAAACCTTTTCACTTTTGGCTAATTCATCATCGTCATTCAATACCAGTAAGATTTGCAGCATTGTTCCATATATTTTGAAAGCTGTGTTTTATGTTGACGTAACGTTTTTTTATGACGACATATCAGAATTAATGAGACCAATAGCAGTCCTACAGAGCTAAACTGGACTACTAAGACTACAGAGAATATATTATACCCTGTTCTTCTCTAAGAACCATTAGGAACAGCAACGATTTGGCACTCTTATTCATCTCGTCATTTATAGATAGACCAAAGAATAAGAAAGGAAGAAAATTCCCCTTTTCTAGATGATGCTTCAATAATGGTTTTTACTTCGAAGGCCTTATCACCCAAGACAGAACCTTGCATCTCCACTTTTTGTACGTGCGTGAAATGCCCACGGATACCACCCCCCTCTTCGTAGCCGGAAGTTATGTCGCACTCGACCCGACTGAACCGCACGCCGTCTGTGGGTCGTTGTGCTAGGCAGGTGAGGTTGTCTTCGACATATCCCTCGCACCACGGCTGACTCAGGGCCATCCCTCCCGGTCTGGCCCTCCTCGGGACCTTGCATCCCCTAAAGAAATTAAAGAAAAATCTATTTTTAGTATGCCAAAAAAGAACAAAAAATTTAATGTTCATAAGAATATTCTAAAAGTATTGTAGTTGCAATGTATAAGATTTGACGACAGGTTTACGCTGCAATCTAGCGCTGTATCTACTGCTATTCATGTAAAGTCGGCAAGGAGATTAGTTGGTACCTATTGACCTTTTCATACTTTATATGAAGAGCCTTACCTAACAAGTATGTTCCAAATTACGTACCAACTGATAGGTAGGCCCAAAACTAGACAAGTGAGTTCACGGCTGTGAACTTCGGGGCAAATTTTAATACGTTTATAGTAAGGAAAATTCAAATAATAATTTTACAATACTTGGAGCACATTATCCATCTCTCGCGGGTGTCATCATTCAACATACTTACATTAAAAGTCATGTGCAGTCAGAAATTCAAAAGCCGCTACTTCGGCTTCAAAGGACTTTGATCCTTTTCTCCCGTAGATTAGATTCAAAATAGTTTGTATTTTGCCTCAAAAAACCGCTGTAAAATGGAAGGCAAAAATTGTTCAGGCAAGAAAAAACGGTAGATTTCAGTTTTCACGAAAGTTTGAATCCAGGTGAATGCCGACATTGCTGACCCACCTATTGCATGCTATTTCAATTTGTAGAGATCCTCAGATATCATGCAGTTGGACCGAACCTGCGTCTTATTCAAAAGTCCTAATACTACTTCCGTAGATTACAATTTTCACAGATTATTCAGGACTCCTGAGTTTACTTGAGACTGGACTCACTCCCTAATCTCGATGCACTTTATAAGGATAGCTTACATATACTTCAAGTATGAAGATATAGTCTAGATTCATGATCTCGTAGAGTGGGCTCCTACGGGCACAAATCCTTCGTGGTGTTTAGTGTGTTAATATATTGTTTGTGTATTGAAAATAAATCAATTAAAAAGAGACATTAAACACAGGAAAAAAGAAAGCGGTGGCTGTCAATGCGTTTTATCTTTTTGGCATTGAATTTGGCCAGGTTCGCCTCGATCATAAAAAAACGGAAGATGATTTGTTATTTCAGCCAGATCCATTTAGCCGGTTAGAGTGTGATTGAATGAATGTTCAAATGTCCAAATGTCCAAATGTCTTCACAAACTCACGCTTATAATGTTAGTAGAAAGTAGATCACCGTAACCACATTCCATTAGGTGATCCGTGTGCTTGTCTGCCACCGAAGTGGTATAAAAAGTGATTAGGATTTCGGAGGATGAACCCAGTCCAGATGAACGACCTCTTCTCCTGGCTCTATTATCTTCGGTTGTAAAATGTGCATAAAATGCCTCTTTCAATTAGTTGTTCGATAGTTAAGCTTACGTTTATAGCTATTTTTCAATTGTTATGTTTACGTTATAGCTGTTTTAAATGGTTTTATTTAGTTTGATCTGCTCGTTGGTGGGTCAAATCTACCAGTTTAAAATTTATCACCTTCCTGTTGGCTGATTGATCTTCTTTTTGGTCGACACTTTTTAGTTCCGATGGAAAATACAATTTTATTATATAACACAGTAAAAAGGCATTACGATGTTCGATTCCCTATAGCAGCACGCTCCTATATGCGCCACCTGATGATTAACATCATCACGCTACATCGACTACAATGTTGTAAGATTCAGACTGGTAATGTGTTGACCAGTTTCACATATCTCTTCAAATTTATAATTTAAACCGTATTTGGCACAACCCCTGCATCCAGCCACTTCCCAGACTGGTAATCAGTTAACCGGTTTCATATTATATCTCTTCAGATTTAGAATTGAAAACGCAATTGCCACAACCCCTACATAGTCACTTCCATAGTCTCGAATGGGTCTTCGCAGGCAATGCTTAGAATTATTCAAATTCTCGTTATTTCCCATTTGGTGAAAGGTTTTATATCACCAAGATATCGACTCGGGTTCAACGTGGACTCTTTTATATTTTTCCCTAGTTTATATTCCTTTTTGACAAGGTTTGGAGAGTAACAAGAAGACCACACTAAGAAACCATACTTGCTCCAAAGAAGATTATATCTCTGTTTGAAATTCTTCGGCATTTTCAGAGTAACTGGTAAGTTGAAATGCAACACCGTCTTCATTATACGTAATCTGTTAAATAATTGGTAAAAAACCAAGTGTTTAATGAGATGCAGCGTATCTACTAAAACTTAAAATAATAAGACAAATACATATTATGTAGTTGTATTATCGTGGATGCCGGGTAAAGCTTTATATTTTATAAAATCCATCATTATTCAATGATCATTTTTATTGGACTTGTTTCCTACGTTTTACTGCATAGTAGCTATATTGTGTTATCGCTTTAAAGTAGCCCGGACGTCTGTACGTTTGGAGTTTAATATACTGAAAAAAAATTGCACAAGTTCATATTGCTTTGTTCTACGAATGTAAGCAATAATAAGTAAATGAAAAGTAATTAACTTTGAGATGACCCTTTACCTCCGTTAATAAAAATGAACGAGTTTCTTATTTAAGTATACATTTGTACAAAACATGTGTACAAAATACTTACTATTCTACCTTACTACCCACTTAAACACTTGGCACCTGTAAGACACCTACGTGCATCTATTTCAAAATTTTTATTTACCTAATTTATTGGTATATGAAATGATGCTATTATTTTTAAATGAAATAGAAAAGTATACTAATTCGGTGCATTATACTTAAACAACTAATTAAACTACAAAAAAACGAATGTATCCGTATTCTGTAGATAAACACTTCAGTATCATCGTTTTCACTGAAGGGGCTGTTCAAAAACATAATTTACCCACAACTAGGGTTGTGTGCGTTCGCGCAGCGGAATGTTGTTGAATTTAAAGATTTTAATTATGCAGATATTTAGTGTATGACGTCGTGTAATTGTGTATGGTAAAAAAAAATTTGTGCATGCAGCCATTGTGGAGATATTCGCTAAAAACTGATTCCGCTGGGCGAACGTTGTCCTGGCGGAACTTTTTTCTAATCCATGGACTTAGAAGAAAAGAAATGTGTCCAAAAATTAGTGTGTATTTGTGTGTAATTGTGTATGTATGAATAAAATTAGTGCATGCATAAACTTCGGAGAAATTCAAGTTTCCGCTACGCGAACGTTTGGCCATTAGCTAGTTTTCATATAAAGCTCTTATATAGAGAGCTGTAGATTTTTACATAGGTTGTTTTGAATTTGTTTAAATTTGTTTAAAAAACAGATTTAGAAGAAATCGTAGGGTTTAAAAGATAAAAATATAAACGTGAAATACGCTCATTAGGTCTTAGTTCGTGAAGTAGCCACTTTGGGGTCTAGATTTTCACGTTTATACAAACCTTGTAAGTGTCTGCAACATGTTGCCAAGTATCAATGATGGTTCGTTAGTAATTAATGAGTTATAGGACAATTTACCATGAGTAGACCACTGTTTGCAAAGCAGTCAAATATCAAGACGTTCTAAAGTAATTGCATAGTAAAATGTGTTCCAATAATTAGTGTATTAATTCAACTACTTGCATGCAAAATTTCATCTCATTAAATTCATTAATTAAAGAGGAACAATTAAAATACTTACAAAGCATCGAAAGCTTACATAACCCGACCAAATTCGGATAGATATAAAAAAGCGGCCGTTCAATATATCTAGGTAACATTCTAAAATTTACAGTATAATACCGGTATTTAATTGGTACAGGTGATAACACAATTGTTTTGATATAATTTATAGGTCATTTATTTTTCTACACACGATTTTTTAAATGTATTTGACTATGACAGTAAGTACTATTTACGTAGCTACTTTATACCTTTTTAATATGATATTACCGTTGTACTGGACTTATGTATGTGGGCGTGTTCCCGCGCACCCCACCAAAATATTCAGAATTATTTTGTTCGAAGCGGTACACTTAAGGCTAGTCCTTTGATTAAATAGTCTAAGTATTGTAGTTAGGAATTGATCAAAAATATTATGCTAGTGTGAAAAAACAAACAACGCGCTGCGCGCAACGAGCGATAGAGGCGGCTTCCCTCTTGAAACGGTACTTCCATCCTTGAAGAAAAGAGAGCGCAATATGTTTCATAACTCACATAAGCCACGGCCTGCGCGTATTCGTTTGCTGTTGAACTTGAACCTGGTTTTGTTTTATCCCCATTTACAAATTTGCACTCAAGGACAATGTGCGTATGCGCTGTTGTTTTGCTATGTATCGCCAATTCTCCGTAATAATAATATTGACAGTGTGTTATTAATGTTATAGTGTAACAGTGAAGCTTAAAATAATTATGTGGTAGGTATATTGAGTGAGTGATAGTGAGAAGCTGATGTTTAATTAGAACTTGTTAATTGAAGATTTATTCTTATCGCAGATAGGGGCGGTATTATTAAAAAAATATTTTTCATTCTAGAAATGCAATTGTTTTATTTTTTCCTAACGCTTGTGTACGCAACTGTACCATATTAATAAATACTATACTGGAAGGTTAAGAACGTTACTTAGAAATATGGCACGGTCGCTTTTTTGTAGCCATCCGAACTTGGTCGAGTTATGTAGATTTTCGATGCTTTGTCAGTATTTTAATTGTTTCTCTTTAATTACTGAATTTAATGAGATTAAATTTTGCATGTGAGTAGTTGAATTAATACACTAATTATTGGAATACATTTTACTATGCAATTACTTTAGAACGTCTTGATATTTGACTGCTTTGCAAACAGTGGTCTATTCATGGTAAATTGTCCTATAACTCATTAATTACTAACGAACCATCATTGATACTTGGCAACATGTTGCAGACACTTACAAGGTTTGTATAAACGTGAAAATCTAGACCCCAAAGTGGCTACTTCACGAACTAAGACCTAATGAGCGTATTTCACGTTTATATTTTTATCTTCTAAACCCTACGATTTCTTCTAAATCTGTTTTTTAAACAAATTTAAACAAATTCAAAACAACCTATGTAAAAATCTACAGCTCTCTATATAAGAGCTTTATATGAAAACTAGCTAATGGCCAAACGTTCGCGTAGCGGAAACTTGAATTTCTCCGAAGTTTATGCATGCACTAATTTTATTCATACATACACAATTACACACAAATACACACTAATTTTTGGACACATTTCTTTTCTTCTAAGTCCATGGATTAGAAAAAAGTTCCGCCAGGACAACGTTCGCCCAGCGGAATCAGTTTTTAGCGAATATCTCCACAATGGCTGCATGCACAAATTTTTTTTTACCATACACAATTACACGACGTCATACACTAAATATCTGCATAATTAAAATCTTTAAATTCAACAACATTCCGCTGCGCGAACGCACACACTAGGGTTGCCAACGTAATGAATCAAATACAGTAGCAAAATAACGCAAAAAATATTCAATTAATAATTCAACACACAAAAAGATTATCGCTTTAGTGAAGAATAATTTCTCATTGACCTATAACAGAAGTTGGAAGTAAACCATCGTGTTTATTGTGCGTCACATGGCGATGGAATCAGAATGGATGTCACATGGAGTCAGAATAGATTATTTGTACTCGCAAATTAGCGAAATTGGAAAGCTTATTGTATTTGCCACCACAATATTTTGTTTTGGGATTTAGTTTTTTAATAAAAATAATGCAGTGTGAAAAGATCGAACGAGGAGCATAATCCAGGTGATGTAAAAAAATTAATCTGAGAATGTAAAATACCAAAGTATCTGTTCAGAATCTCGGGAAGTTGGCAACCCTACTTATAACTCCTGTGTCACTATGCTGAATTATTAACATTGTAGGATTTTACTGTGAGACATTCTTTGTCATTTGTGCATTTCCATAGTTTATTGTCCAATTCTTACAAACTAGTTTAAATATTTGGAAAATATAATTTGAATGTGGTGTCCGTTTGTATAACAACAGCCTACCATTACCTACTTGTCGATACCTATTTGTTTGAGTTCCTTTTGGTACCAAGGAACGAATTTCAGGATACTTTTCAAAACGCTAATGCAGTTTTTATTATGTTCACAGGTTTCAGTTTTCAGCTAGGCCAGAAGTCGGGATGTTACCAGGTACTTATATCTTTTATTAGTTTTGTTACTGAGTTATTAGCAGTTTAAAAAAAGCAAGTTTTGATTGTGATGCCATATGATGCAATAGCTACGTTTACACATGCAGTTCGGAACGAAGGATTCACCACGCTCCAGTCCACTGTCAGTTCGGAACGAACGTGTAAACGCTAGCGATGCACCGGGAACGACAGATCAATCTGCCCCTCTAGACAAGTGGCAATTCGCTAGCCGGCGTTTGATGGAATAGAATGACGAATGTATAGGATTTGACGTATTTGACATGCGTCAACGACTGTCATTCACGTCAAACACACGTCATACATTCGTCATTCTATTCCACTAAACGCCGGCTATCGAATTGCCACTGTCAGGTTTTATCCGCGGTGAAGTGTAAGGATTCGATTTTAAAAACGAACTGTGGTCATATTTTAGTCGCAATATCACCACAGTTCGATCCGCATTCCAAACTGACAGATCAAACCGTAGCGGCGGTTTGGAACAACTGTACGTGTAAACGGGGCTATAGTCATCAGGTATCCCTGACACCAGGGCCGGACCGTGAGTTAAGGGGCCCTGGGCTAATACTAAGGGGATCCAAAAAGAATCGCTATTCAACTACCAAAAAGACTCAACTTCAACTAACAAAAAGAATTCCTCTTCTCCTCTTGTTGAGGCATCAACCCTCGTTTAGGGGATCGTATTAAACAAAACTAAAATTATCACTTCCACTGTGGGAGGAAGGAAGAAATACATGTGGAAGTTACACATGGATTCCTTTTTAGTAAAATGATTAATATACTCATTTTTATACTCAATAGATACTCATTTAAGATATGGGATAATATGAGATGACTATCGGGTGGCATACAGAACCGGACCGTGAGTTTAGGGGGCTCAGGGCTAATACTAGTTAGGGGTCCACCTAATGAGAGCACCTAATCCCTTGCGGGCCCGGGGGTGGTTATGTCGGATTCGATGTCGTAGTTGTCTTGACGTGGGTCGTAGCTTGTTGGAGGTGAGATTGTCTGAGGTTAGATTGACATATCTATCGCACCCCTATCGAACCAGGACCATCTCTTCCGAATTGGCTCTCTTCTGGTGTGAGGACCGAGTCCCCATCTAGCCCCAAGGTACGGGGAGGCATCTATTAGGGAGACAGGCGGCTCCACCCGTCACCCCCAGGCCCGCGCTCATGGGGGAGCGAGGTTGTTCTACGACCTCTGTCGCCCGAGTCGCCTCTACTAGTCGCGGGCTGTGCGGTCTGCGATTTTCCTCGGTTTCCTCCGTTCTCGAGCATTACATGTTCGCAGGAGGCGGCGGCAGCCAAGCCTGAGCGTGTTTGCCTAATTCGTAGGGCAGCAGCAGCGCTAGAGCGTTAGCTGGCCCTTCAGTTTGAGAGCCGGACTTCAAAGATAATTCCCGAAGCCCCATCGGTCATCGATCGATCGATTTTCGATTCTTAGGCTTAATGTCGATGCGACCTGAACAGCCTCACAGGCTGGATCCCTCCGGTGCCGCTTGCCGAGGTCCATGAAAGAATGTGACCTGGGTTTTGTGTAGAGCACCTTCTAGACCCTAATTATGAATTTTTCGCATTATCGTCTATTTTTAACTTTGACTTCTCGTAGCTGGGGGCCCCTTGAATTCACGGAGCCCTGGGCTTAAGCCCATTAAGCCATATGGTAGATCCGGCCCTGCCTGACACGAACAACTGTCGTTATCGTATGGTAAACGTATTGTGAGCATTGCGATTGGCCAGCTTCACAAATACACAGGTTCACAGTAGGAGGCGGCCAATCGCAATGTTCTGTTTTCTCAATACGATTACGATAGCTGTTCGTGCTAGGGGTACAAATCTTTATGAACTTAAAACAATCTACTCTGTTGGATAAGGGGGAAGTGGTACCAATTTTGCTTTTACAAGACCTCCAGAAACAAACTAAACAAAATTTAGCTGAATAAAAATTTGTTATACAGCGAACTGAATTAAAAAAAATCTAGCTATATAACATCTATTAGTTTATTATAATTAGATAATATAGTTCTTTTTAAAAAAATAATATGGCAATAACATTGGGTACTGACCAAATATTTATATATTTCACTATTGGAACAACTTAAGTCCACATTATAGGTTTAGGCAAAGGACTTTAACTCAATCTTAATATCAAGCATATTTTGTTGCAGGTTGCCAAGGAAAAACCTTGACTATACATTCATATGCAGCTCGGTGAGACGTACCAGGTGTGTAACAATTTGATATAAACAAATATTTGACCTTACCATTATTATAATGATGATTCATTTATTTTTGTCTTCTTTTCCCGACTGATGGATAATGACGATATTGTTGATCTGATAAACATAAAAGAAAAGTTATTTGTATACTCATGTTCGAATTTCATGTCTTAAATTGTGAAAGTGCGTAAGATAGGAAATCTCACTCTTACAGAAGAATTCATTTGATATGAACTCTTTCTATTATTTCAGTCGAGCACTAGTCTCAGTTATTTCAAAGTTCGAACTTTTGCGGAAAAGATAGAAAATAGATTAAATGCTGACAGAATATAGTCTGTCAAATTGCACCTTTCTGACTAGTTTTTTTTTATCAATATCATGTTGCCGCGCTAGATAGGCTTATGTCCTACAGCGGACTGCAATATCCTAGCCAAAGTGATGATATAGTACATTACTGGCGCGGCCGTCAAGTGTAGTGTTGCCGGACGATCGTGAAGTATGCGGGCCGAGGCGCAGCCGAGGAACGCATTACGGAGTCCGGCAACGCTCAGTTGTGGCCAAGGCTTGTATAGTGCTTTTCTCAAACAATGCGCGGAAATTAAAACTAAGTAGTATTTAGGCCGAACTTTTAGTTACCTACTTTTCAAAAAGAAAAAAAAACGACTAACGAACAACAGTAATTTTTCATGCGGCAAAATGTTCATTTGTTTTTTTTTTCTTAATAAACAGCTTTCTATTTGCAAGCCAGTTCTGTATTTAAATAATGCCTTGGATAAGTTACCTCCTTGGTTGCCATGGTTCGAAGTAAAAGATGGTTCCATTTTTAAATTACACGACAGATATGAGTTTACATAGTAATTTATTTGGCCGCTAAAACACGACAGATATGGATTTTCATACAACTTTGCCGGCCGCTGCTCGCATGTACAGCAATTTCGATTTATCTCGAAGAAGGTTGTCAAAATAATGTTCACATTTCCAAGTATGTTTGAGAAATTAATATTAAGGAGGTAACTTATCCAAGGCGTTATTTAAATACAGAACTGGCTTATAAATAGAATGCTGTTTATTAAGAAAAATAAAAAAACAAATGAACATTTCGCCGCGTGAAAAATTACTGTTGTTCGTCATTGATTTTGAAAAGTAGGTAACTAAAAAACTCTGCCTAGATACTACTTAGTTTTAATTTCCGCGCATTGTTTGAGAAAAGCACTATACAAGCCTTGGCCACAATTGAGCGTTGCCGGACTCCGTAATGCGTGCCTCGGCTGCGCCTCGGCCCGCATACTTCACGATCGTCCGGCAACACTACACTTGGTGGCCGCGGCAGTAATGTACTATAAGTACGACCAATTATTTACACATCTTATTACTAATAACTTTTCTTTCATTACCACAGCTATTATAAATATTGTGCAATTTTAAGGCTGAGGTGTGTAATGTATAAATTTGTTACAGTGAAAATAACCATCGGCGCTAATCCCACGTCAGCTGCCGAAAAGAGCCACTAAGCCAAATTTTAAAATGTGAGTTATTAGATGAATAAAACGTTTGTAATTAAAAAAAAACTACATAGACTGGATTTCACCGGTGAAGATCCGTTAAGTTTATTTTATATTTGTATATTCTTAGTGACTATTGTACTGTAGAGAATATGTTTATATCACTTCTAAACAAGTGTTTATGCGTTTTACGTGATGTTCCTTTAAATTTTACTCAAGTGTAAGAGAGGGTCGTGGAATCTGATGCATTTTATAATTCCTTCAATCTACCACTTGAAGAACTCGACGAATTAAACGCGTTTATATTCATTAGTGAAATCCAGCCTTAGTCTATTTTACAATATAGTGATGAATTATTTTTTATTGTCTTCTTTTCCCGACTGACGAATAGTGAAGATACCATATTAGTTCTGATTGTAACTAAATATTATTGTTTATTAAGAGTTATGAAAATAATAAATTTGAAAGTATTTTTTTGTTTCTTACAGAATATGATGTGGCGGACGCTTTCTTCGTGGAGGAACACACTACACAAGGACTTCAAGCTGTGATTAGAGCTAGGGGAGATATTATAAAATAATGAGAAATAAATCGCTTTAATAACTATAATTTTGTTTTATTTTTGAATTCCTTACATCACTATGACGAGATCTTCGGTTAATAGTGGTTCGAATAGTGGGATCCTCTTCATTCACATATTTTTTTTGTAGTAAAATATCTTGGCATAGTTTGGCACAGAATATCAATTGTGTGTAGTTACACATAATTGACATTCTTTTCCAATAAGGATCAATCCCCACTGAAAGAGTAGCGGCGCGCAACGACTTTTTGAAGCAAAATATTACAAACCGGAATGACCATATCCCTGAATATCCAAATCCCCAACTATCCAAATCCCAACTATCCAAATCTCAGAATCTTCCGCCTGGTATTCATATCCCAGATTGTCCAATGCCCAGTTATAGGCTAATTGATTGGTTGATTGAAGGATAAATATCATTTATAACATGGCAAATATGTAATTTGTGCCAGCCAATAGGGAGCCCGGCAAAAATCCCTTTTTCTTTCAACTTAAATCGGATAGTTAAGTACCTAGATAGAAGGGGTGTGACTCTTCTTATTAAAACATGGTTCGGATAATAAATCAGTTTCAGACAGCATACAATATAGAAAGAATGTGATTCTCGTTTTTAAAATTAATCAGTTTCAGAATAAGCACAAAATAAAGGGTGTCTTCCATCTTGGATATGGTCCAGATATTAAATCAGCTTACTTCAGAGTAAAAAATAGGAAGGGTGCGACTCTTCTGTCTTGAATATGGTCGAGATATTAAATCGGCTTACTTCAGAGTAGGTAAAAATATAGAAAGGGTGCGCCTCTTCTGTCTTAAATATAGTCCAGATATTAAATCGGCTTACTTCAGAGTAAAAATATAGAAAGGGCGCGACTCTTCTGTCTTAAATATGGTCTAGATATTAACTCGGATTACTTCAGATTTAAAATATGAAAAGAGTGCGACTCTTCTGTTTTAAATATGGTCCAGATATTAGATCAGCTTACTTCAAAATAGAAATATAGAAAGGGTGCGATGCGACTCTTCTGTCTTAAATATGGTCCGGATAAATAATAATCAGTTTACTTCAAACAGAGTACACAATACAGAAAGGGTGTGACTCTTTTGTCTTAAATATGGTCTGGATAGTGAATCAGTTTACTTCAGACAGTACAAAATACAGCAAGGGTGCGTCTTTTCTGTCTTAAATATGGTCCGGATAATGAATCAGTGTACTTCAGACAGAGTACAAAATACAGAAAGGGTGCGACTCTTCTGTCTTAAATATGGTCCGGATAATGAATTAGTTTACTTCAGACGACTCTTCTGTCTTAAATATGGTATATGGTCCGGATAATGAATCAGTTTACTTCAGACATAGCACAAAATATAAAATGAGCACCGATAACTTTTTTTAAATTTGCAACAGTTGATCGCGTTTTGCATAATACGACTTATTTAGGTGGTCTTAAATTTTTTCTTGGCGTTTATTTCAAATGAACTTTATCGGTTCAGGTTTAGGTTCAAGATTTTTGGGTTTTATTTCCGCATGCATATGGCGGTTCGGCATTAGTATAGAGGTAGTAATCGCCTAAATCTCCTATTTTAGCATCTAAGCCCATATACGTATAATTTTCTGTACATTCTCCATGTTGAAATTTGTACCAATTTTCACACGGATATGCGGTAAAACAAGTTACGGAGTTAATGGACTCTTCAAAATACTGCGCCGCACGATTGTGACTGCAAGCTGGAATAAGTATAAAAAATTACTTAATACCTTGACTGCATAATACTTAATTACCTAAAATTTAAAATACTTTCAAATGTACAAACCTAAGACAATAAATATAGCCTCAACACAAAAAAATAAATAAAAAAAAAACCATAAAACGTAGCGGTCAGGCCTCGCAGGCAAAAAGAATTAGGTACGCCTAGGTACGCCATAGTTAAAATATTCGTCACAAATATTAGTCAGTTTAAATACAAGTTTGTGGGCTTGCAACCCCTTTTGATATCAAAAAACATCCTCTGATAAATGCAACCCAATGTAATATTTAATATGGTATAATAAAACGGTAGTGCCCCCGTCAAGACGAAGCCAAGACGAGCCAAGCTAAGCTAAAATTACTACAAAGACAAAAAAAATAATTAAAAGAACTAACAACCTATCCCATGGGAATAGGAGGTGGAAGCACAGATTACCTACCACGGTGGAATCTTGTACATGCACTACAGTTTGAGCTACATAAGTGAAAATTAATTAAAATACTTCTTACAACAAATAAAAAAAGGAGTGAAAGGATGCTTAAATGAAATATAGACGTTTTTTAGATCTTGTCAACGGTGCCATAGGCATTGTTGATAGAGTAGAATGGGATTTGAATTTATCTACAGAGCATTCGTTCACCGCGAGCAATTTCCAATCTGTGTCGCATATGCTATAACGATACACAAAAGCCAAGGACTAAGCTTGAACAGTGCTCTTATTGATATTAGATCATCAAATTTCTCGTGTTGTCATGAAGCAGCAGTGGCCTAGAGCGATTGACCAATCTCGGTTGTTTAACAGCTAGTTCTTCCTTCATGGTTTGCAGTTGCTGACAATAGATATCTGCCGTAATCGTTTGGCCAGATTTAAGAAAGCTGTAGTGAACGACACCGGCGCTAGTCCACCAAACACTTACAAGTAACTTTTTCTGAGTCAATTTTCGTATAGGGCAGGATTTGGCTGGGTTTCCAGGGTTCAGCCAATACGATGAGCGCTTTCGACTATCGTACAATATCCACTTTTCATCACAAGTAATGATTCGATTTAAATTCCCTTCATTATTGTGTCTGTGAGGTACCCATCGTCCGAGTTTTTTTACTTTCCCGATTTGCTTCAAGTGGATTAATACAGTTTTGTCACTTAGGTACCCCGAAGCCTGCTGCTATCTCTGAAGTGCTTTGTGATGGATCCGCTTCCACAATAGCCTTTAATTCTTCGTTTTTCACTTTGATCTCCGGCCGTCCACGGGCTTGGTTCTTAAGGTCGAAATTTCCAGAAAGAAAACGTTGAAACCAAAAACGTACCGTGCTGTCTTTAGCGACACCAGCGCCGTACACATAATTAATTCTTCGAGCTGTTTCTGCATGCAGCACTGGTGCCACGGTAGAACTCGTACTCGTAAATATACCGATATTACATGTTTTCCATAGCGCGGTAATAAGCGACGCCAAAGAAAAAATAATGAGGAAAATAACAAATGAATGACTGTATTCCAAGGAAAAAAAACCAGCTAAATGAATTTATTAATTTGAATTTGGAATTCTTAACCAAAGAGGAGATATTTCAGATCAAATTGATCAGTACGACAAAACGCTAATTTCATACGTAAGGACCTAATATAGGTACAAAATTATATTATTGTACCTATATGTACGGGTCTATTAAGGTTGTGGGCAGGCGTATAAGGCGTGGGTATATATCTTTTTGCTGCCGTATCCTTACACCAAAAACCCACGTGTCATTTCTAAACACACCTGTCCATCCACAGGTTGCCTGGAAGAGATTGCTGTTTGCAATAAGGCCTCACATTGTACATTAGATCGTATTTCTTTATTTTGGTGTACAATAAAGAATATTTGTATTGTATTGTAACTTTTTAATTACCAGTTACATCAACAACTTAATGCTCATTTATCAGAAGAAAAGATAGTCGCGCTCCGAAGACCTTGTTGAGGTCCGCTATGTCTTTCTTGATTTGTATTGATTGATAGACAAAACATAGTAATAATAAAGCAAGGGACCAACTTAAGGAAAATAGATCACAAGGATAGTCTAGGATGGAAACAATTTATTTGAAGACTTGAGGAAGGAACCTAGGTAAGTGGGTAAAATATTAAATTACTTACCCATCATTAACCCAGTGCAGCCTGGTTGTGGCGGACTTCCACCTTGAGGATAGAAATCTACATGTCCATGGCTGTGAAAATAGCCGAGAACTCCACCGGCCGAATGGATGATGTCGACGAACTCGGCGTCAGTTTTATCGAGACGACTGTGTTTTGGCATCAATGGGAATTCAAACAAAGGTCTAGCAGGGTCCAATCCTTAAAAGTTACATCAGACAAACAGTTGTAATAGTTTAAGGAATAGAAACACAAGAGAGTATTGAGAATTAAAATTTAGACCTATTCAAAGTACACCTAATACCTACCTACTCGTAATTTGACATGGAACAAATTCCGAAATAGTAGATACCTAAATAGTAACACATATGTTACTTTCTAGTGAGATTAGCCTCACTAGAAACTAGAATTCTGGCAGCAGTCAAAGCTTGCACTTTGTGAACTGGAGGCAGTAGAGGCCATTCGCCTACCAACTTAGAGAAAACCTGCATTAGAGTGATTATAGTCTCATCCATCAATCAGTGCCCCAATTTGTGCCCTGAAGGACTTAGTAGGGTTCCATACAATAATTAAAATATCCTTAGATCACACATATATTTACATATATATTTTAATCATAGCTTATACTCACCTGTAATTCTATGTATTCTAAAGTTCAAAAACAAAGCAGTATATGCCATTACTTGAGCTCCTAAGCTGTGTCCTATTAAGTGCATATTTCTGCCATCAATTTCATATAATGATGCAATGGCAGCCAGTAACCTTGCTGTTTTCTTCCCAACATATCTAGTACTAGAAGCTGACCATGGATAATTTAGATTCTTAGCTAGTTCATACCAGTCTATGGTAATAACGTTATAATCGTCCTTTATCAAAAGATTATTTTTTATACTCTGAAGCCATTCTGATTGTTCGTTGGCTCGCCAGCCGTGAGTGATGACCACTATTAAATTAGAAGGATTGAAGAATTGACTGGTAAAGGTTTCTTTATTGTTCTTGGGTACGCGTAGTTCTTCGGGTTCAGCGTTACGTCTAAAACGAAACTTTCTAAGATTAACGCTTACCATGCCAAAAGACTAAAGTACAACTTCGAGCATCCAAAACGTGTTCATGTAACTCTGATTTCAATGCATTCCTCTGTAAGGGCTGGTCACGGGTTCGGATCCCGTTTTCGACACATCCAGGTTAGGCCAGAGTTAAATAGGTTTAAGCGTGTGTATGTACCTACAGTCAGCATCAGATCGTAGTTGATAAACAAAGTGCTCAAAATGATTTTAATTCATTGATTTTATCTTTTCAGCATCAGTCGGATATTTTGTTTTTATTAATTTATTTTATTTTATACTTTTTAGTTATGAAATATAATATATATTTTTGTATTCATCTTTTAATTTCCTTCATTTCGATTCCTCACTCGATAATTTTGAATGTTTTTTTTTTACCGAAACCCGATTTTTTTTTGATATGTCACTCTCGCAGTAAATTCGAATTTAACGAAACCTCTCAAGCTAAAATCCGTCGAGCCGTTCAGGCTGTAGAGCGTCCCAAACAATTACATATACCTTTTTATATATACATATATACTCTCGAAAATCATAACCCTCCTCCTGGCGCATTTGGGTAATTAATAAAAAAGTTGCATTTGCTCTTAATACCTTAGTTTTAAGATATTTCTGATACTGACTGTACTTATGTATGTTTAAATGACCATTGACCGTACTCACACCTCGGAAGCTCTCGGAAAAATGTATGAAACAATCGCGTTGTAATTACTACAAACATAGCTCGTGTACATGCACGGTAGTGTTGATGTGTGAGAAAATTAGAAATGTCATGGATGGCACTATTTGAAATTTGAGCTAATTTTCGAGTGAGATAGCGTGATTTTTCTCACTCTATCCCTTGGTGTCATGATTTACGTCACATCCGACGGAGGCGACAATCCTGTTGTTACAAAAAGTCATATTAATGATTTTTACATTAAAACGTATTTCCATCTTTTTCTTCACTTCGGAAGAAAAGAATATGGCGATACATTTTGGTCCTGTCAAACAACAGAATTGGCACAAATAACAAAACAATACTACAACACGACTTTGATATGTTTATAGAGTAATTAAGACCGATTGTGTTTATAAAAACTAGCTGTGGCTCACGGTTTCACCCGCGTGAAATTTTTCATTAATTATAAATAGTCTTCGTTCCATTCGGTCTATAGGGCACATTTCTTAACCGATTGTCACCAAACATGGCATACATGTTCTTTGATTTAAAACATCATTTTTGCCTAGAGCTTTTTTAATCGGAGGAGAAAAGGGGTGGCTTTTCGGTCACGTTTTTTGAACGGTAATTGATGATTTTTGGCTGAAATATCCGAACATGATTCCTTACAGGTAGGTAGTTGTGGAAAAAAAAACATGAGAAAAGGCGGAGACGTTTATGGCTTTTTTAAGAACGGATTGACAATATTTATTGGTGAAATATCCAGGAAGCTATAAAATAAAGATACACGTATCGTATAAAAAAAATATAAGTGAGGATACCAGATTTGATCTCCAGATGCCAAAAAATGATCTGGAACTCTTTACAGAACTACTAGTATTTATCCCTTAGTAAATAATGCTCCATTGCCAAGGGTGAGGTAGAACATTTCTTTATAAATGGTGTTTTTATTACGTACCAAGGTTTCTGAACCTCAACTGAATGACACGGATTTTATGCCCGGTTTTTGTAATAACACTATCCTAATACTTATTTAGAATTGTCAACGGCGAGTAGTAAATTAGAAAAATGGCAGTTGAGCACACTTTGATTTAATAGTGTTAATTTATTTAAGTATCAATTATAATTTATACTAAACGGAAGTTCACGGAAGGATATCTATTTATATTTTTTAGAAACAAATGGTTTTAACCGCTCTATACTTTATAAAATTTAAGAATTATTATTTTGACAGCTCACGCCTATGAAGTGTCGCATTTTATTTCGATTTGAATGTATCACAATTAATGTCGTCCATCATGGATTCCGTCATTGCCAGGTACCGCCCATTTTTTAACCCTAGAATGTTTATTAATCTAAATCTGCATCTGATTTTGAGTTATAATATTTATAATGTTAGAAAAATAATACACCTATAATCAATATCGGTCTACCGTAATGTCACTTAACATGCTAGTTCTAGAGTTATTTTCTAAAAAACCCGGACTATATGAAAATTATTATAATTTATAAGATTTTTCACTAATTTATTCTTGGGCGAACCTGGCCTGGCATCCAGTTCATTAGTTTTTTTTTATACTGTTCATTGATGACCTTTGGCGGAACTTGTTGTTACACATATTGAGAACACTTGTACTTTTTCTACAGTATTTATTATTGAACCTGACCAGTTTCGCAATGTTTATGAACATTTCTAGTCGTAAACACCTCTAGTGTTTAAGATTAGAAACATTTCAAAAACATCAATGTATACTTTTGAAGTTACCATAAGGCGAAACCGGTCAGGTTCAAATACTGTGGAAAAAGTACAAATGTTCTTACTATGTGTAGTTCATTAGTTATTTATATAAAAAGGCAAGATGCATTTGAGGGTTAAATTTCATTATAATCATGTGTGAAAGAGAGGACGCCTTAAAAACCGAAGCTAGCCGAACTTTTCACTCTTCTTCCCGAAGTGCCGTTCTTACACATTTTACTGGCGACAACCTTTGTTTTAGGCGCCCATGAAAGCGCCCATGATTTTGACGTGCGGGGAGAGGAAATGAAATCGGTGGGAGGGGGTGAGCTTCCATTCTGTACGCTAGTACTATTATCTATTCTGTGCCGTACTCCTTGGTGTTATCTATATCAATCAATCAATCAATCAATTAGCCCACTGCAGTCCACTGCTGGTCATGGGCCTCTCCCAATGTGCACCATTCCGTACCATCCTCCGCCTTCCGCATCCAGTCTGTCCCAGCCACCTTTTTCAGGCCATCGGTCCATTTGGCTAGGGGGCGTCCTACCCTTCGTTTGCCTTCTCGCGGTCTCACTCTAGGACTCGTCTGCTCCAACGGCCATCGGTCCTTCGACAGATGTGGCCAACCCATTCTCCCTTCAGCTTGCTTATTCTGCGAGCTATGTCGGTAACTTTGGGTCTTTGTTGTTAAACTTACATGACTATAATCAAAAGTATAATTCCCTACTTACCTGGTGTACAAATAATAGTAAGCATCTCCAAAGATCAAACCAGTTTTATTCTTAGGCACAGTAGAGAAGTTCAGAACGTCAGTACCGTACATTACCCAATCATCCCCGTACTCAGACCCGTGTTCCTTGTCATTTGTATTGGCGATTACGTAACAACCTGCAATTACACCTGCATATTTATTTAAAAGAAAATATACCATCCCACTGTTTTTTTTCGTTCCGTTGGATGGTTAGAAGTTTGGGGATAGTCAAGGTGATAAGGACCACCATTCCAGATGCCCAAAATGGTGGTCCCTACCTTGAGGGCATTGACAGATGCTTTTTCACCCTTCGCTTGAGGAACCCGAGGTTATACTAATATTCACCTAGTAAATAGGTAAAAATAATATTTTGGATGAAATTCATTACTTAAACTTGTGAGACGAAAGGCACGGTTATTGTAGTTCGATTTCTTGCATACTGGCAAATTCATGACTTGTAAATTCTGTATCTTGAGTTTCGGTTATCAGAGGACATGTATTGTGTGATGTTAAAACGTTATCTTTGCTATGTACTATGTACAGTCACTATCAGTATTAGTTTAACACGTTGCAAAACTTTATATACTTTTTTTATATATAGGACAAGTCAATTTTACTTCACCTCGCCTGATGGTACTCGTCTGGTGTCACCATTACACTCCACTTAGCTTGACGGCTTCATCAGATGCTTTTTCACGCCCCGCTTTAAGCACCCGGGACTGTAGGAAGAAGGAAACACGCGAACTGGCAAGGAGTTCCAGGTCTTAATGGTACGGCATAGGAATAAGTGACCGAACCGCTTGGTTCTTGATGGAATATTCTGCACCGTATACGTGTGACGTCTAAGCCATACACGTGTTGCACTGTAGAGAGCAGATCAGAGCATTCACTATGGTTAGTGGTAAAAACGGTACAATACTGACAAGGAAGCAACATCTTTGCTCTATACAGGCTCGAGGGTGTGCGTGACCTCAGGATCATCAACAATGCGGACCGCACGTCGCTACAACCTGTCGAGAGCATCTAATAAGTACTTTGCGGAGCCATCCCAGAGATGCGAGCAGTATTCCACGCAGGACCAAATTCGAAGACACAGCAGCAGAGTTTCCGCGATGCTGTTTTGATGATACTTTCGATATAGTTTTTGTTATTCCATTTGCAGCGAACATCCATACCGAGGATATTGAGATTATACCTACCTAAAATAAAAATAAATGAAAGCACTTAAATTGCTCCTCTGAACATTTTTTTTTCTCTCTCTATCTCTATTTCTTTCAAACTTTGTAGATTTATCGAGGATCGATGACAATACACTAATTTGATAAAATTATTCCATTTTTTAATTTGCAAAATAAGATTTTTGTTAATTTAAATAATTTTCATCTATAGTTGGTAATTTTAATTTCCAACTATTATCTTTAGCCGATTTATCTAATACACTCGAGAGCAATGAATCCGGGTCACTCAAAGAATCCAAAAAATCTCGGAAAGTAAGAATGCTAGGTTAATTCAATAAATTGTATTTAATAGACAATTTAATACTCCTTAAATGAAAGTTAAAAAAATATGAGTCACCATACATTTTATTTACACAAAATTACATAAAGAAAAAAAACTGCTGATCTCTCCTTAAAACAAAAATAGGAAACATGAAATTTTTGAACTTTATGACGATTTTCTTGAATTTCAATACTTCGTATTACCTCCTCGTGCTTCCATTACTGCGTTTACGCGGTTTGGCATGCTGTACACCAAGTTCCTTATACGATTTTGGGGAATATTCTCCCATTCCACTGTGAGAGCAATTTTGAGCTCAGGAAGCGTGATTGGGGGAGGGTTTCGTTGTTTTACGCATCTCCCTAGCTCGTCCCAAGCATGCTCGATCGGGTTGATATCCGGGCTGCGCGCTGGCCACTCCATACAAGTAATGTTCATCTCTTGAAGGTAGTCATTCACAATCCTACCTGTATGAGGTCGGGCATTGTCATGCATAAATATAGCATCCTCACCCAAATTGACCATAAATGGACCAACGTGTTCGTTGAGGATTTCTTCCACATATCTTACGCTAGTTAAAGAGCCGTTTTCTATGATCACCAGCTCTGTGCGACTTTCAGAGGAAATTCCGGCCCACACAAGTACAGACCCACCACCGTAGGCTACTTTTTCTTCGATGCATGCTTGCTTGAATCTTTCCCCTGGTCTTCTATACACTCTGTGTCTTCCATCGTGCTTGTAGAGCATAAATTTTGATTCGTCGGAGAACATAACTTTCGACCAATCTTCAATACTCCAATTTACGTGGTTCTGGGCATATCTTAGTCTTGAAATACGATGGCCACGCTCCAGTTTAGGGCCGTTTGCAGGTCTAAGGGGTTTTAAGTTAGATTCAGCAAACCGACGTCTTACTGTCCATGCACTTGGGTTACTTCCTCCGAGGCGTCGAAACTGATTTGTGAGTTCAGTTCCTGTGAGAAAGCGATTTCGAAGCATGGTGTTCACCAAGTATCGGTCTTCTCGTGCTGTGGTACACCTAGTTCTGCCCGTTCCTGGTCTGCGTAGGTTAGAACCAGTTTCTTCGTAACGTCGGAGAACTCTTTGTACTGTTGACAGCGACACACCGACAGTCCTGGCTGTATCGCGCTGACTCCGGCCGGTTTCCACCAATGTAAGTATTCTGGTGCATTCTTCAAGTGTAAGCGACATGATTTCAGCTTGAATAATGAATATTGAGCACTATCAACCTGGTTTATGTACCAACATAAATGACAGATTACAAACAAAAGCAAAAACAAATCCTGTAATTTCGTAGTTCCATCTTCGACAGTGTTCCCTTTTCAAATTTGATTTTTTTATGATATAACTTTACAATAACTAAGAAGTTTTAATACTTTCATTTAAGGAGTATTAAATTGTCTATTAAATACAATTTATTGCATTAACCTAGCATTCTTACTTTCCGAGATTTTTTGGATTCTTTGAGTGACCCGGATTCATTGCTCTCGAGTGTATTAACGACATGAGAACAAATAATAGTTTGAAATTTAAATAAAAACTGTTATAAATAAACCAATCTAAAACGGATTAAATAAATAATAGTTAAAAAAAACTAAAAATCTTGCTTTTTATAGAGAACCGAACTAAAAAAAAAGTTTTAATAAATTTAAGCGTTCTAGAATATATAGGACAGCCTCTGTGGACTAGTGGTAGTGAACGCGTCCGCTACGCAGGAATATGGGTATTTGCATTGGTCTAGTCGTGCCTCGGAGAGCACGTACGTTAAGCCGTCGGCCCCGATTGCCATATAAACATCTATGGCAGTCGTTACCGGTAGTTGGAGCCATTAAAAGTCCAACAACTGGTCTAATTGTCGATATCGCCTTTGGATTGTAGAGGTCAGATGGCAGTCGCTTCACGGAAAATGTCGAAGTTTAGCCAAATCCGCAGTTAAACTGGTAAAAGCGGACCTCAGACTCCAAGCTGATAGCTTCGGATGCGACTGGGATTAACGCTAGGATAGAGAAGATGAAGAAGAATAAATTTCAATAATTGAAAATTGAAAATACATATACACATTTCAATATTACACACTATTCTTAATTTAAATTAATTAAAACATAAGGTGCTTTTCCACCAGAGGGGCGAGACGAGACGAGGCGAGAAGAGAATTGAAATCGCACTGACCCTTTTCCACTAAAAATTGCCATCGCGAGCTCGCGCGTGACCGCCGCCCGTTTGTTATACAAATTTCAATTCTCTCCTCGCCTCGCCCCGCCTAGCTACTCTGGTGGAAAATCACCTTGAAGGTGATTTATACTCTATGTTGGAACCAATACGGTTCATTTTTGCACAAACAAATATTTCAATTCACGCCTCGCATATTCTCGTCAATCCACACTGTTTCCACCAAAGATACGCTGGGAGAGGATTGAAAATTTGCCATACAAATTTCAATTCTCGCCTCGTCTCGTCTCGTCTCGCCCCTCTGGTGGAAAATCACCTTTATTTTCTATTTTTTTTTAGTGCGGTTCTCTATAAAAGTGAGTTTTTTAAACTATTATTTATTCATCTGCTTGTTTTCAGGAAATATTTTATGCAGACATTAAAAAAAAAAAATTAGTTGGTCATCATTATCATATTATTATATTTGACGACCTTTGTATTGTAGCGGTAGAGCAACTGCTACGTCTTAGACTACGGGTTCTGGGAATTGAACCCAACGCAATTCTTTATATTATTTATATGTATGAATATATAATTGCATTGGTCTGGGTGTCACTATGTATAATATGTTGTAAGTAACTATAAAAATACTATGCATATCCGCATTTTAGAATTTAAAAAAAAAACAAGATAGTTGCTTACATTGAGTCTAGATAGCGTTGTGTAGAATATTTATAGTGTTGATTGATGGCACTTGGTGGAATTTGTTGCTATAAATCTTGTAAACATCAATGTGAACCTTTGAAGATGCCGTAAGACGAAACCGGTCAGGTTCAATAATAAATACTGTGGCAAAAGTACACGTGTTTTCAATATTTATGTGCTGTGAAGAATATTCTACAATATTTATTGATTTTTATGTTAGCGTTGTTCCCGGTGGCATCCCAGATTTTCACCTCGGAGCCCGGAATCTGCTTACTCCTCTGTTAGATTTAGCTTCAGTAGCTTTTTGGGAGCAGTTGTCTGGCTTCTCAACTCTCGAGAGGAAAGCCTACACCAGAGCCTCTATATTATACCAAAAGGTCTGATCTGAATGTAGAGACTATGGTCTCTACATTCAGATCAGACCTTTTCTGAATGTACAGACAGGAGAAATAATAATAAATCATCATCTCAGCATTGTTTTCACTTACATTCTAGGTTTTCATCTCAGAGCCTGGGATCCTTCTTCTCCTTTAGATTTGGATTATACAGCTTTTATAGAAGAGACTATCGTCTGATTGGTTGAAAACAACGAGAAGGTGCTACGCCAGACATTCGTTCGTCAACCAGTGTACCGGCTATTAGGCGAGGGTTGCTTGGCCCCACACCTTTTAGGGATAAATAATACAACCATATAATCATAGCAACGTTATTGTATTTTTTGAATTGAATCCTTTTTGTGCTTACACAGTAAACACATGATCTCAACACTTATAACTAAAAATATTTCTAAAAATGAAAATGGATATTTTACTCGAGTTATAAAAATCTTTGCTTGTGCATATTTGTTTTCAATCGAGGCAAACTTATTGTGGATTCATCGGGTAACAGTTAAAGTGCTCAGTATGATATTTTGAATATTCAAGTATATTATAATATCACTTATTGTGCTGAGATATTGTGCATTATGCCTTAACATTTTAAGATTTGGGTGCCCTGTTTCACCGCATTACATTCTGCCAATGTGCAAATAACTTCGTTTACTTACTTTCCTTTATACAAACTGATAAATACGATTTAGTTATATTAATCTAAAATATTGCTATCTTTTTCATTTTAGTCTAGAAATCGTCGAATGATTTTTTTGGGCTATTTTAATTAGCAATGTTTAATCTTAGTCTTGACTTAGGCGTACAAAATGAACAGAACAAATATTGACCGTGAAATGTACTGAAATAATTCGATGGTGGCCGCCGTCGGCTTGTAGCTGACATCGAATAAATGCAGACCAACGTGTAGGCAGTAAATGGTAGTTAAATTAGGGTTATACAAAATTATTTGAAAATTTTAGTATGTAAAGGAAGGATAATTTTATATTGGAAAAGACTAGATATCACATGGTTTGAGCTATATGTATATATTACTCTTGTCCCTTACTTCTGTAAGTACAATTATAAGAAATTTGTCAAATAATATCTAAGTAAGTACGTTGTGAACAGTTCACGTTAATTGAATTATAAGTCTTGGTGGTTGTTACATTGATAGCATTATATAATTTGAGATAAATGAGTGATTTAGGCATTATAATATAAAACCTACGCATGCTATTCGATTGTAGTCGTGCACCTACGTATTCTGTGCAATATCTGTGGTCGCTTCACATCATTCAACGAATGACGAATCAAATGATAAAGACTATAAGATGAAATATTAATATTGGAACAATTTATCTGATGTAGATTCGTGATATGCCTGCCACGATGGAAGTAAATAAGAAGATTCACGAATCTGCTGTGCTCTACGCCACGGGCGTAAATTTACAAACTGGGCTGGCCTAACAGTCATGAACATTTTTTTTCTTTTTGAACAAATAGCAAAGTAACTATTTCTATTCCGAACCATAAATTCGCAATTAACGATTGTGATTTAGAAATTTACAGATAAGTAATATTTTTTACAGTTGGTCAGTCGAAAATATTGAGCATAATATATATACATACATAAGTAGATATTCTTTTAAACATATTACAATTTATTCCTATTGAACAGTGGATAATTTATTGCACAATTGTTGATCCTAATATTCTAAGTGTATGCTATGACGGGAGTCACGTTAGAGAACAAGTAACCAAACAAAACAAGGGGCTATTGTGTCGCTATACGTAGCTTAATCCTACAACGTCATCAGCAATGAACTAGTGATGCTCTTGTTCGCTGTCTTTGACGTACACAGTACGAGTGAACGGCGCGTGCGCTGGCGCGGACTGCGACCCCACGTCCTTCGATCATCCTCATTGATAATCACTAATAATTATCACATATCAAGAGTAGACATATCGAAGAGTAGATAAGTAGTATTTAAGGCAGGGAACTGATGCGTTTGTACAGTCAACAAAGGATATACGGTTGCACTTTTTTATATAAAGTTGTATGTAAAGGTGTAACAATATCTGCTTTGTCATGGACTGAAACAATTTCAGTCAGTTTACTGTAATGACTACAACCAAGTAATTCATTAAAACGAATCAAATTATTATAAGTTTAAATGTTTGGAATGCATTAGGTAACTTTTTTGCCACATAATTTAGTGATATTGATAATCAATTAAAACTTGGCACCAAATCTGGACTGGGTTTTTAAAAAACATTAATTCAATTTGATTAATAAGACAAATCTAAAGAAATCCTATCAAGGTTATTTCGAAGTTTCCATTTTGAGTCATAGTTTGATTAGTATTCAATGTTATATTAAAAAAAAAAGCTTATAAGTTTACGTACGTTTTGAAAACATATGTAATTTAACTTAATTAATTTAAATATCAGAGTTTCCCATTAGTCTGATTGTTACCACAGTTAATATTATATGTATATTTTGTGTCTATAAGTGAGTAGGTGCCGGCGAGAGGCGCGTGGGGTGGCGGCCGCGCCGGCGAGGCAGCTCGCTTTCCCTCCGATCAGACGCTTCCATGCACGCACATACATACCTACACCTTATCATACCTACCTATCTATTTGTTATGAGTAATTTATTTCAATTTCTTTAAAGCGTACATTTTTATACTTATTTTAGGAGGTCCTTATCTCGATAGTTTCCGAATAAAAAAAACACATTACGGTACAACCAATAGGTATAAAAAGTGCGACGTGCATGCAAGGAAATATCTAAGAGCACATTTGACACAATAAGTAAACCTAATAACGAACATAATATTAAACAGTCTTCATAATGACTGGTCAACCATAGGTGGGATTGCTCAAGGAACAGATAGCACTACATTAGTATCGATAACAGAATAATACAACTTAGTTAATTGTGGACCTAGGATAAGAACGTAACATTCTCTGAGATGTCCTTACGGGGTAGATGGATGACGACACAGAACAAGGAGGAGGCCGCAGTACATACACGAGGGTGCTTAAATATAAACAAGGGAAGTTGTGAGCTCGGCAGTGTCCAATGTCGACAGTGGCCAGTGCTCGCCGGCACTGGCGGGAAGGTCTTCAGAACCTCAATCATACCACACCACACCTAAATAAATAAATGTATATAATATCTAATATGTTTTTACATATGTACACTTGTTCCTTTTAAAGTATTGTAACTATATAAATAAAACAAATTAAATAAATTTGTACTTGTAAAATTATGATTCAATAAAAAATGTCAAACAAAACTGAGTTTATACGTTTTGTATCAATCTAAATTATTTCTAGAATCTACTTAATGATTATTTTGTTGTATAATTATAAACGAGCCGCGCTTTAGCGGTCGGCGCTACGCCGGTGCACGCGCTCTACGCGCTACGCCGCGCCTACGCCGCTACGAGACGCTGGGGCAGACGCTACAGACAGGACACAAATTGTATTTATGTCTTGTCTTGTTGAATTCGTCTCAAATGATGTTCGCGAAATGAAGAAGTGTGTCAGTCGTTTATTAACAAAATCGTGTAAATTTGCCGCACCGCGTGACGGCGGCACACGTATGACGTAGAGCGACGAGGGCCCGCGAGGCGCCGACCGCCAGTCGCAAGCTCTTTTAGTAAATCGTTATTCGTAATTAGTTACAATAATAACTACAATATAATGTTGGTATGAGCGGTGTCGTGGATGCTCCCCCACTCATACCTAAAGCGTTAAGGTGAACGTCTCTCGCACTGACTGCTCGCCGAACATCTTGTCCATACTAGTTTACCTTTGCGACAACATTTTGATCTGTATATGGCACATTTTGTTCATTCTAATTCTCATCGATATCCTACTGGTTACTCTTTAAAGTATTCAAACCCGAAATATAGTAAAATACAAAGTGCCATCAGTGCTAACGAAGCTAGTCGTGTACTCGTGTCTACTACGTTATGTACAAATCAAGACAACTCGGCGCGTGGATGGGACTCATGGAACAATTAATTGACATTTATCAGATAGGAGAACAGGCGGTGCGAGCATGAAACGCCACGGCATCCACTTTTATACGTACATTATTACAGTCGCGAATATCCAAGTGCGACTCGAGTCATCGTTTTCTAAATATCTATATATTTATATTAATGGTTCCCGGCGGCGTGGTCGGAACGCCAGTCACCTGGTGGGATCTTTTAAACACTACATAAACAGTGAACATACCAAATCATATCTACTTCCGAATAGCTCTCGGTTACTGCGTTATGGGGCGAATTTCTAGCGATCGAGCTACTCTGTCGGCCATATTCGATCGTCGAGGGTCAGTCGCGCCCGAGCTAAGCTACTAATGTGTTTTATCAAACGAAATAAACGGAAGTAAATTCGCGATTTAAAAGTTAACCATCTGATCTATGCGAGTAAGAGATCAAGCTTAGATCTATAAAATGGAAATAATCGGTGGGGAGCAGAGCGACGGTCCTCGCCGTAGCGCGCCCGGCGGTCAGCAGACGGTCTCGGCCGGCGCCGGCGGCGAGTGCGGCAGTGCGGCCAGCGGGGACAGCGGGGACAGCACCGACAGAGGGGACAGCGGCGACATCGGTGGCGGTGCGCTCAGCGGCTCCGGCGAGCGCCGCCGCAGCGCCTGGCGCTTGCGGAACTCCAGGAACTCCTCCTTCATAGCGCGCACGCGCGCCTCCACGTCGTCGCGGGACGGGCGCGCGCGTGTGCGCTCGGGCGTGGAGGGCGTGGGCGTGCGCGTGGCGCGGTCCCATTCGTAGTGCACGTCCACCGAGCCCGCGTCCAGCGCCTCGCCTTGCAGCGAGCCGGGCCGCGGCGGCGGCGCGGGCGGAGGTGGCCGGTACGGTGGCGGCCGCCACTCCGCTAGGCTGCCCGTGCGGCTGCTGCGGTTGTGCTGCGACGACGCGTTCTTGCTGCCGAAGCCGCTGGACGACGAGCGGCTTTCCGGCGACGCCTCGTGCGGCGGCGGCGGCAGCTCCGACAGGGGGCGGGGGCGCGCGTGGCGCGGCGCTGGCCGGGATCGGCCTCGCACCGCGCCCGCGGCCGCCGATGCGCTCTGCCGCAGAGACCTCAGCCGGAAGGGTGACGGAGGGGTCGGGAAGGAGCCATCGGCGGAGCTGGGGAAGGGTACGGAGCTGAGGTCGGACACGTGAAGCGGTGACCAGGGGGTCCAGGCGGCGGCCCAGGGTGGCCAGGGCGGCCAGTGCAGCGCCAGCGCGGGCGACGACGCGCGGAACAGCGGCGGCGCGGCTGCGGGGCGTAGCGGCGCGCGCACGCGCGGCAGGAAGCCGCCGTCGTCGGACGAGGAGGGCGCGGGCGAGGGCGAGGGCGCGGGCGGCGAGGCGGAGCGCGCGGAGCCCACGGCGCGCGGCGCCGCCCAGTAGCGCGCCGAGCCGCCGCAGCGCGACGCCGGCCACACCCAGTTGGCAGTGAACCGCAGGCACTCAACTATACTCGATATTCCGCGTTCTCTAAATCTGTGTGAAGACAGTACCAGTGTTAGTAACTTGACGCAAGTTCGTTCAAGACGGTAAAGTTTATAGTATATTATATGACGCTGGCGACGGCTATTCCCGGACTGATGAGAAGTGGCTTGGCCGTAACTATCACCAGTGACATGGATGAATCGTAATTCCATTGTCTCTCACATTTCACATTAAAACTAACCTGATTTCCTGATTCAGCAGCGTGAATGTATTAAACAAATAATTAGAGATTTTTAAACATTGAATCATGAAATTATTTTATGAAACCTTATTTAGATGATGAGAAGGACACATACTTACTTCTTAAAAGGCACTTGAGTGCTATCGGTGGCGCGGAGATCAGTGAGTCGCGCGGCTACCATGTTGTATGCTGCAAGCGAATTATTTCTGAACATTAACGTAGTGAAGGCTGCGCTCTCCCCGCCCCGCGCCCTACCCTGAGGCCGCCGTCCGCCACCACGCTTACACTATGTACACCAACACCCACCATATTGTCAACGAGGAACGAACGCACACTGATTCAAACTAAGTAAATATAAAAACCAATCGTTCTGCAATATTGTACGGTCACTTTCAGTAGGTAAATAACAGTTTGTAGAGTATTCTCTTTCTTGCTGACTGTATGATTTTGCCAAATCTTAGAATGCACTTCAAAATATCTTAAAAAGTTAGGGAAGGTCTCCTAAGAACATTTTGCTGTAACTTTAACGGTTAAGGTACTTTCCCTTATGCTCTGTTTCAAAAATACACCCTATTGCAGCAATTTATGCATTCTTTATGATTTATTTAGTATTCATTTCGGTACCAACGAGTTCCAGTGTGCGTTCACATGATAAAGGTTAAGTAGGTATTATTTCATGACGTGGCAATGAACAAACTTAAAAACTTGACAAGCGTAACTTGAGAAAAATAACAATAGCCCACAATTTATACACAGTAAATTAGCATGCATAATACTATGTTATAATTTCTCAATAAAGAAAAAAGCTGTTGCGACCACTTTGAACCAACATGATTGTACGTTCATCTATGTATAGCATAAAACACGGTGTTTTCACAGTATTTGATGCAACGAGAAATCGTTACAATCGCATTGTACCATTTAAACTGCACGGATAAATCAATGCGTGCGTGCTTGAAAACATCTAAAAACTGTACAGTTTTCATCACACACACAACTGAGATAGAACACAAAACATTTAACGTAATACATTATGCAACTAGTACCTTATCAGCACAACTGTGTTATGTTAACAAGGTACATGGACAAAACTACACATAATATTTATGCTAATAGCACATGCAAAAAGCTAGAAGTAAAATAGCGATGTACAAGTGACATAAAAAGATGATATATGCAGCCACCTAATGAGCCGACAATATGGTAAGTTATGCCGGGAAGGTTCGTATTTGTTATCTATCGATATTCGAATGACAGGTTAATTGATTGTAATATAAATTGTCAAATTATGTTATTGTCAGCTGCGTGATAGCAACTAGTTTATTATGAAACTTGATCTTCAATTAAAAAAAAAAAACGGTGTACAAAACCGATGCAAGCCGTTCTTGACCGAATTTTCACTCATCTTCTTGATGTATTAAATTAAATCTCTGTACTTTGGTTACTTAATACTCTCTTATGCTGGCAAGTCTCATGTATTTATTTTGTTATTAAATTAATGACAGAAACATATTTGTTCTTCTAGATCATAATATGTTAGTTAAAAACATAGATACCCAAGTATTATTGATCTACTTCAGTTAGTAGATTAAACAGGGCTCAGTAATAAAGAAGCTGATGCAAATACTTGTAGCCACGTAAGTAGATAGGTACATGACGTATCAAAAAATGGTGAAAAAAAAAACTAAAAGAATTTTAATTAAATCAAAGCGATGTAAAGTTCCAATCGCGATACTTTTGATTGCTGCCAATATGACGTCATTAATCTCGCTGTTCCATAGTAACGTAGCGCTCAGTCACTCGCGGTAAGGACACACTTGTAAGGTGGCGGACAAGCGGCCGCTTGTACGAACTGGACTCACCTTTCTCCTGCTTACGCCGTTTCCGTTTGTTGCAGATCTTGACCGCGCACACGGACAGTATAATGGCCACTATAAAGAACAAAATGCCGCCGACCACGCCCGCCGTGATGGCTTTGTGCTTCACCCGCGCGGGCACTGGGAACTTCACTTCTTCTGAACTCTCGTAGCTGGTCGCCGAGTTGGCCAACACTCTGAAGTAGTACGTACGACCGCCGACTAGGTTCTTCACTGAAAAGTTATATCATTTATAAAATTGTGAAGTACCAGACTTTTGAAATACAACAACAGCTTTTCGAAATGTCATAGAGAATGAGTTGTCTGACTAATCGAACTTTTTCATGGACAAACTGTCGGTCAATGTGGTGGTCTTGTCATGCCAGACGGAAACAGATCGCTTTAATCATTCCTCTTTTAAAAATCGGTCTTGCCTTCGATACGATCCAACAGAACTTGTATTGGACAGTGTTAGTGGCCTAGTCACAGTGATGATTAAACATCTGAACTGGTGGGTAATTGTGGCTAATCTTACTACTACTCGTACATACAACGTCTTTTGCAATTTTTATATTGGAGATTCGGTGTGATACCTGCCCTTCTAAATAAGTGGCCATTCGTTGTCTGATGTTTGGTAGAAAAGAATGACGAATGAATAGGATTTGACATATTTGACAGTCGTTAACGCATGTCATAAACGTCAAATCCCATACATTCGTCATTCTATTCTACCACTAGCCGGCCAAGGAATTGCCACTTGCCCTAATAAGATCGTCAACGCCAAGCCAAGCTTACCTGCAAATTAGCACATCTGCTGATTGCTGGTCGAGACTTAAGCGCAGGCTATTGTCTCGACTTGGAAGAGCAGTCTTTTCGTCGGCCAGTTAGTGCACTTCCACGAACTTTTTGACGTTGGGTCATGATTTTGATCGATAAATGTAGTACAGTTCCTGTGGGCTGGCCACATTTGTCGAAGAAACGATGGCTCTTGGAGCAAACGTGATCTAGAGTTGAGACTGCGATAAGATAAACGGAGGGTGGGACGCCCCCTAGCCAGATAGACTGACGACCTGAAAAAGGTGGTTGGGACGGACTGGATGCGGAAGGCGGAGTATTGGGAGTAATGGCGCTTATTGGGAGAAGTATAGTCTAGCAGTGGACAGCAATAGACTGATTCAGTTACCGAGGTAGCTGGTCTCCTCGGGGCGGATCTGTCCTCGGTTGAGCGTCTTCCACTGCGCGTCGGTGCGGTACTTGATGGTGTAGTACTGCACGAGTGCGGCTCGCTCGAGCGGCGCCTGCCACGTGATCAGGAACCCGTTGTGAACCTCCGTCACAGTCAGGTTGCGTGGTGGACCAGATTTCGGGCCTGCACTTGCACAAAACGATGTGTTATTCACCACTCTTGGTTTAAACTACTAATAGCTACATTATATGAAGCCATAACCAGAAGAACAGCTTGAACAACATTTTAACAAAATATTGGTATTTAAACTATCATGGTCACTAACAATAGCATTAGGCTGAATACCACAGTATACAGGGTGAATTTTTTAAACTATATTTAGAGGTAAAGTACTCTAAATAGGAAATTTTATTAAAAGGAAAGATTCCTTTATTTTTAAAAAGAGTTAAATCTGCATTTCAATTATTGCAGAAACAAACAACAGAAACAAACAAACACAACAAACAAACAAAATTCCAAAAAATAACATCCAGATTCAAAAGGATCAATCATAAGGATCGAATCTCTAATAACATGGTTAATTAAATAAAGGGATTTGGAAACGAAGGTAAACAGAACTAGATGAATGAGTTAATGGATTTTTAAAGGAATCTTGGTGATAAAATGGAAGATCAACTATGCAACTGATTTTTAAAAATGTTGGTCAGGTTGTTCTTGCACTCGCCGCTAGATAAATGGATGTGTGGATGTGCCGCAATGTAAAAGTAAATAATAGTTCAATATTGTATCTAAATATCGTGAGGCATTAAATAAGGCGCATAATGTATTGCTATAAGCTATAGTTCGACCCAGATCGCTTTGCTTGGATTTTATAGAGCGTTCTCTCTATTACACTTCAGAAGTTCAAACTGACAGTTGGATATGAAGATATTCAACTATCACCCCAATGTGTTATAGGGAAGCATTCAACAAAACCGTAGCAAGCCTATCTTGGTAGGACTCTCTTCAGATGTGCCAGCAGAGTACTGTTCTCCTAGCGCGAAAAACTATCGTAATTGTATTGTAAACGTATTGAGAGAACGGAGCATTGCGATTGGCCAGCTTCACACACACGCAGGCCCCCGATTCTGCTAATTTTGTGACATAACAAAACACTATCATACCGCTGACATTGCACAAAATGTCATTAAATTTTAGACTTTATGTCTAAGTGTTAAAGTCCAAAATGAAAAGAGAAAGAGTTTATAACATTTTACATTCACTCTACAATATGGTCATTTAATTTTAGACTTTAAAAGTATAACAGTAAAGTTTAAAGTTAAATGGCATTGGTTACAGTGTCTGTGGTACCGCGGTGGTTTTGCTATGAAAAATAAAAGACGGGTGCACTCTGGGAGTGCCGGCAGAAGTGAAAACATTTTCTTTTTTTCTTTCTTCGATAAATACATAGAAAAAGATAAAAAAGAACATACCATACCATACCTATAATATAGCGATAATCATAGAACCTATCACTTATTTTCTGCTAATTTTCTGTCAGAAGAAATGAATAAATTATGAAAAGAAAAAATAATGACAAAAAATAATAAATTACAGAAAGAAAAAATAATCATAAAAGGTAATAAATTACAAAAAGAAAAAATAATCACCAAAAGTAATAAATTATAATAAGAAAAAACAATAACAAAAAATCCTTGAAGGCTAGGTGGTTTGAACCCGACACTATCTGAAACTATAAGGACTTACAGTCGAAGTGCTTACCGTTTAAGCTACGACGATATCTGTTGTCAATTGCAAAATAGATAGTCTGTACCAATCTTGTATGACGTCAGTCGTCGGTTACGGTTCAAAGGTCAACTAATCCTGACGCTTCCTTAACATTTTACACCCATCCAACGCCGCTAAAGAAGTTTTCACTTCAAAATTGGTAGAATCAGGGCCCAGGTTCACAGTATTACGATACGAATACGATAGTTTTTTGTGCTAGGGGGGGTCCTGTAGTTTCTACTATACCAACATATAAATATATACTTACTATTTAATGAATTTGTCACTGTATGTCAAAATAAAGTGAAACTAAACAAAAGCAACAATCATATACAGACAATACATATCTCTATGCTACCACGAATTAGGTAAAGAAATTAGTAAACATAGAAAAATGTTAACATGCACATAACGTTACAATTGCTAAATGAACTACTACGTAAATAAAATCCTAGTGAATGAATGTGAATAGGTGTTAATTGTGCAATATCGTATACCAGAGCCTTCGGGTGCGTTCTGAAATATCTTTTCGTCTACTGGCCCGGTGGGGGTGGGTGCCGCCTTCGGCTTGGCGCCTACATCTATAAAAGCAACTCCAAGTTAGTTACCCACCTACCACACTGCTTCCACCCTCCTGATAATAAATCTTTATGTTATTTATAATACCTTTGTTCTACACTATTTGTGTCCTGTACCATTAATTAGCAGATAAGTGTATAGCCCACCTGGTAGGAAGTTTTTACCATAGTCTATTGACGTGTGTTACCACTTGTGCTGCCGAACCTGTTAGAACCTCTAATACCCTTCTTGAAAAGCTATATTAATCACAAACTTGACTTTATACATATCATTTCCATTCCTTTTGCCAAAGGAATATAGATACTTATAAAAGTAAGTCTAACTACTGTCGGAATAATTAAGTCCTTACCAGACACACCAACAAATACAGTTATATGTTAGGACCCATCACCAAAGTATGTTAGCACAAACAGTATATAGAAATGTGTAGCACTTACCGAGAGTTCTTATAGTGATAGCTTTACTCATCATTCCCTCTCCTATAGTATTTTTGCTGTTGACTTGAAACTCGTATGTGGTTCCAGGTTGAAGGCGGTTTATTGTGACCTGTGAGGAAAAATTGTTAGAACTATCATTAGAAAGTAATGGGTTGACTAAACAGTAGAGGGCAGTTTGATCAGAGGTCTATACAAAAAGACATGTTAAGCTATTGTGGGGACAGAAATGCTGACGGCAGTTGCACGCCATACGGGCAGTATTTTTACTGAAATATTGTAATAATTAAACAAACAAAGAAGATAAGTAAGTACCACAGTATAAGTACCTACCACAGATACTGTAACCAATGCCTTTTAACTTTAGACTTTACTGTTGAACTCTAAAATTAAAAACCAATCTTGGAGAGTGAATGAAAAATGTTATAAACTCTTTCTCTTTTCATTTTGGACTTTAAAACCCAGCCATGACACTTTATGCCTGGTCCTAGGCCGGGTCAATTACAGAAAAGGACTATCAACGAAGATTAATTTATCTGAGGTGGGCACTTAAACTTGTTAATATCAAAAATATAAGTACCATTAAGTATTGTTTGACTTAAAATTTGCTATCTCTAATAACAGAGTATTCAGATCAAGGTCAAAATCATTTATAGATAACTAGTTGTTGCCCGCGGCTCCACCCGCGGGGATGTCGGCTATCGCAACCAAACACAGCCTGTGTCTTTTCTCAAGATCTAATCTATCTCAATACCAAATTTCATTAAAATCAGTTCAGTGGTTAAGGCGTGAAAGCGTAACATACAGACAGACAAGAAGACAGACACACAATATTAGTATGGGTATGGGGTATGGTTATTCTAGAAGTATGGATAACATAGATAATAATCTTATAATGTCCTCTAGTTTATACAATATGACGTAGGGTCAGTGCACCGGTTAGGTTTTTTTTTTTTTATTTTTTTTTTATTAAGTGCCTAGTGGGCCTACCAGTCCACCCGCAGTGGGGTGGCCCGCGAAGCTGGACCTATTCTTACTTGCTCCCTCGCAAAACGAAGGCTTTATTTTCTAATCTAATGTGTTGTTGCAATAAATTTGGACAGTCCCCCTTGTGGGGATTTCTTTGTTTATTTAAAATTCTTTACATTTTTGAGTACAATTACTTGCTGATACAGGTTAAATGCGATTACTTCAATTACAATACAATTCAATTACAATACATCAAAAAAGTTAAAACGGTTAAAAGTCAATAAATGCAATTAAAATTCAATTAAATTTACAACGGTTAAAATAATTACAAATATAGTTAAAATCCAATAGTTAAAAATACAATTAATTTACAACTATTTACAAGAATACATTTAAAATTCCACATTTACAAAATAATAAAGTTCAAGGGAGTTAAAAATGCTATATTTACATTTAAAATATAAATTGATAATTGGAATAAAATAAAAATAAATAATCCACAATACAATAAAATCGCAATAAATAAATTCCAGTTAAAGTATGTACTCTGTTTGGAGTACTGCACCCCTCTCCGAACGACGTATTGTTCGGTGACGTGCTGGAACCGCCCGTATGCTGGCAGCGCGGCGCGCTTATCATACGGCGTCCAACACGTCACCCGTCCCTGTTCCTCTCCATACAGATTTTAACAATTTGGGTGCAGTACTCCAGAAACTGTGCCCTACAGTCGTTATCTTTGAATATTTCTATTAGTAATTCTGCCTTCACCTCTTTCCCCATTTTTTGCTCCAAATTATACCTAACTACCCCGTTTGCAGGGCAGTCAAACAGGAGGTGTGAGACCGTTTCGTCCTCAGTCGGACTACAGATGCACGATGGGCTCGCCCTGCACTTGAATCACCGGTTAGGTTAGGTAAGGTTAGACCTGCTCAGCGAACACCGTTCCCCCTTCCTGGGAAGCTTTGAGTTCTTTCAAAACCGTAGATGGCCCAGGTTAAGCCGGGGTGCGAGTGAAATTATTACGTTTTAGTAACTCTAGTTCGCGACGATGTAATTATACACAATTTTGCTGAGTAAAATTAGACAGTTTTATCAAACAGTTTTACCACTCCTCACAGCCGTGTAAAAGGACAGGCCTAATGATCGACTTATAGACCTGTCCCTTCAACCTTTTTAGGATCGCATATGACGCCAGTCATTTCCCGCCATTTGGCCCACGCGGCAGCAATACGTGCCTTGACGTCGCAGTCGATGTCACCAGTCACGTGAAGTACAGATCCTAGGTACTTAACCTGGTTCGTGCGCTCGACCAAGTCATCGCCTATGGGGACGGGTGTGGGATCTGTTGAGTTTAATGCCAAGTATTCTGTCTTCGCCACATTTAGCTTCAGACCGCCGTTCTCAAGCGCCTCCTTCCACACTTTCACGCGTCGCACCAATCTGTTCCTGTCCGCGTCCTTCAGCGCAATGTCATCAGCATACATGAGCAACCATGGAGGTTGCTCATGCGACTTTCTGATGCTGTCCGACAAAACGTCCAACACCAAGCTGAACAGGTAAGGACTGTACGGATCCTTGGTGTACCCCGACGGTGATGGGCAAGGTTTTCGTGTCGCCAATAGCGGACCGAACCACGGAACCGGAATCGTGGTATATGTCTCGGATGGTGTCAATGTAGGCCTCTGGGATTCCCTTGGACCGCAATGCCCACCAGATTACCGCGCGAGGAACACACAATTAAACATAAGAGTCATAACAAACAAAACAAAAACTGACTTAACTTAAACTGAATAAAAAGTGATTGTGTATTTATGTACGTAATCCTTTTTTATTAAGTTAACTATTTTAGTTATTAAAAAATAAATTTAAGTATAAAACTAATAATTAGTCACAAAACTTACATTTTATCGCGAGACATTTTCGTGTTTTTTTTTTTGGAATTCACCGTACTTCCGTTCTCCAAACCATGCGCGGATTAAACGGGTTATTTCCAGTTTTGGGTGAGAATATTATTTATACATATAGTAGATTCATACATATTGTAGAATCGTGTAGAAAACGCTTTGTTTATTTTCGTTCTAGAAAATTTATTATCTTTTATCGAAATTATCGAGTCAGTCACTAACTGAAGCTGGTCGCAAAACCGGCGTACTGACCCTACAAAAAGTCGTTTGCACATCACTTACTTAGTATAATGATATTTTACAAGAAAAAACTTAAACGTTACAAAGGTTTGACGGGTACAAGTTGAGTAACAACTAGCTTTTATCCGCGGCTCCGCACGCGAGGAATTCTGTTCAAGTTCCCGTGATGGTATAACCCTTTTTAAAATTTATCTCTGCGTAAGAACCATCCTTGTTCTGCAAGCAATACTCTAAGAAAATAATTTGTGAAATCAGTTCAGCCGTTTACGCGTGATGGCGTGACCAAGGGAAATATGGATTCATTTTTGTATAGATAACATACGTGGAACTCCGATTTAGTCCTAAGAATAATATAACAAGAAGTACTCACATAAGTAGCACCGGAGGGCGTGACAGGCACCTTGGTCCACTCGGAGAAGCCCGCCTCCCTGTACCAGATGGTGTAGTCCTGCTTGTAGTCGGGCCCGCCCGCGTAGCCCGGCTGCCAGCGCAGCGTCACTTGGAACTCTGTCGCAGTGCCCGACACGTTGTACGGGGCGTGCGGTTGGGTGCCTTCGATTACCAGCTGTGTGTCTGCGACTATCGTTGCTACCTATATATTAGAATTTGACATGGTATTAGAGATATTAAACTTCAAAATACACACGCCGGCAGAATTAGCGGAACACAAAATTATGGTCTGGGGAGGTATATGTTTAGGAGCTCGCACGGAGTTAGTGGTAGTCGACGGCGGAAATCTGACTGCTGATCGGTACCTATATCAGGGAGATTTTAGAGGAACATGTTGTGCCACTTGCCCCATTTATTGGTAACGACTTCATTTTAATGCAAGATAATGCTCGGGCTCACAGTGCACGCTCGGTACAGGCATACCTAAACCATGTTGGTGTTACGGTGATGGAGTGACCAGCACGGTCCCCGGATATGAATGCGATTGAAAACGTTTGGGGCTTGCTAAAGAGGAGTGTCAAATCAAGAATGCCACCGCCTAACAATCTGGGCGAGCTGCGAAACACATTAGTTGAAGAATGGCAGCGGTTGCCCCAAGAAATCATTGACAACATCATTCGCAGCATGCCCAGATGGATAGAAACCTTAATCGGGCACGAGGGGGAAACACTCGTTATTAAACATGTTGTTGTTGTTTCATGTTTCATTATTATTTGTTTAAAAATAAAGCTAACTATTTTATACTCTCCTTTTTTGTGTTCCGCTAATTCTGCCGGTGTGTGTAGGTATAATAGGCCCTAGAAAACACGGCATACATCACATATCTTGGCCTTAAGTCCCGAGAGAAACGAGACCCTGGCGCGCGCTGATTGTTTTCTAACAAGTAATCTATGCGTAGTCAATTTGAGATTGTCAACCGGCTTAGCATCCCGTGCTATCTTCAAGTGACACCAAAGAAACGGGTATTGTGCGTATAGAGGTTCAAGATAGAATATGTCCTGTATATATGGGTGTTTTCTCGGATCTCATATGATCTCTTAATTAAAGGTGGGACCTAATTAGGGAATTCTATTCAAGCTTGTCCAGTTGAACCAGTACGGGTGTACGGCTACCGTCACGTTGGATTGGCCGCGCCTTACGCAACCATTCGGAGGTATGATGAGAATATTTATATGTAGTAACAGAGTTGAGGCCGTCCGCTGTAGGCCAACGGCACCCACGTGTCCCTACGGTTTATACAGAAGAGAAGTGGCGGATAATTTACGTAACACAATATAAACCTTATGCAGTGTGCAATAACGTCGTTTTTGTCTTAGAGGAGAATTGTGTCCGCGCCTCCAGGAGACGTCCCGCCACTAAAGTGACGCGCCATCGCATCGAGTAGCGCGCGTCACGTGATTGACGTAATTGTACACCATATAGGGTTTAAGGATATTTTGTTGGCGGTCCAACCCGAGAGGGGATCAGTTTGTAACGGGACGAGGCGTGAAGTAGTCAGTTGAGACAGCTAACCTCACTGCATTCTACAGGTTTGTGATTTATTCGAAGTCTAGTTTAAATCCTAAAATATTGTAATAACCCTTTGTGATATCGTGTAACAAAGTTGGTGTAATAACGAATTATAGTGTACTGGACTATAACTCGCACTGATTTTCATCTTCATACCATCTTGATTTAGTCGAAATAGAACCTTATGTGATGTCGATTTGTAATGCAGAAAAATACCCAAGAGTAGGTGGTGGTTACCTCATTGGAGGCGACGCACTGGTAGATGCCGAAGTCCTGGCGGCGCAGCGTGTCGATGGTGACGTTCCCGCCGAGCGCGCGCACGCGGCTCTTCTGCAGCGGCAGGCCGTCGCGCCGCCGCCACAACACCGACGGCCGCTGCGTGCCCTCCGCCTCCTGCGCCTCGCAGTGCATTTCTACTGACTCGCCCACCTGCCACGAACACACGCCTTATAGTCAACCCCAACAATCATGAACACACTTTAAACTCAGGCTAAATAATAACAAAACGGAACCCTCTGTAGCGTCGGTGGCTTAGTGGTTAAGGAGTCGGCCTTACCATCGAGAGGTCCCAGGTTCGAATCCTGGTCATTACACTACCGACGTGAACCCACTCTTAGCACAAGCAATTTAGCTTAGTTGGAGGGTTTAGAGGGAATATTAGTAATTTCGGTGGCTAATATTCTTTTTTTTTTTAAAGGAACTTATATTACAGGCAGCGTCAAAAATATCTCAGCTAGAAAGTCTCAAATTGATCTTAAAACTAAGGTGTTAAGAGCTAAATCTGAGTGTTAATTTAAACTGTATTGTTGTCCAAACTAAACGTCAATGAAGAAATTACTAGCATGATAATACCGTTTCAGACTTCGAATCATAATCATAATCATAATCTTAAATCGAAAATCTTACTATATCAAGAAAACACCTAAATTATTTATATATAGCTGAAACAATTACTTACTTTTCTTTGGTACAGGGGTTCCGGTTCAACGGTGAACACTGGGGGTTTACGAACTAAAACTTCCATTGGACCTGATGAAACAACATTTTCATTAGTGCTATTACAATACCTCCTTAACTTTTAAAAACGCCTTCGAAGTACGTTAATTTCGAATGGCCATGGAAACTTCAAGTAAGGAAATATCATCAAAAATTTACAGGGAAGACTATTATGATATTTCAAATGATTTGTCTCGACTCCCTAAAAATAGGGTAAATATAATATTTTTCTTTGTTCTTAGTGGCCAGCTGTTAAGCACAATGAAGAAATAAACCGAACAATTGTTAGGTATAAAATGACTTGCAGTAGCAGTGATATGTTAGGTAAAAAATTATGTTCGTTTTACCCGAAGAGCCCTGCGTTCCTTGAGCATTATAAGGCGTGCAAGTGTATCTTCCCTGGTGGTTCTGGTTGACACGCGTGAATAGCAGCGAGCCATTGTTCATGATAACAATGTCCTTCGTCTGATAGGGCTCCAGTAGACGCTTGTCCTTGGTCCAAGTCACGTATTGGAGGGGTGGGTTCGCTTTTATGTAACATTGTACTACACCCGCTAAACGGAACGGAAGGTATTGCACAGTCGGAGTGAAGGTTACTTTGGCTGGATCTGGAATAAACGACGACTAATAAGTAACAGTAAACGAATTGACTAATAAGTTATGTGTCGGTTTTATGGTTATAGGTTTTGTGTGTTGCCCATGTTTTGGGCATAGGATAAATTAAAGACAAAGGGTAGACTAGGTGGGTATTCCTAAGAATGATTAAAAGTTGCCTTACACTACGTAAAGACATGACGACAGAATTTAATCCGGTAGCAGTTCTTTTAGTTTTATTTTACGCGAATAGGTACTCGAAAACCTAGTAAAAACGAAGTACCTAATTTATGACCTTAAATAGTAGGTCTATCTAAGTTCAAATCATGCCCTTCCAAATTTAAAATCACTAGACTTTAATATTCGTAGTATAGGAAAGCATGGCAAGGAAACCTGAGTCTATCTGAATATTTTCGAAGGATTGTCTGCCAACCACCACGAAAGCCACTTTCATCGAAGGTTTTATTGCAGTAGAAGTAAGTACGTAAGGACAGAAGGAATTGTCGGGCCTGCGTGAAAAAAGTGTTTAAATGAATAGGTTTGCTCACATTCAACATTCAAATAGGCGGAAGCGCTTTGTGGATCACCGATGCCATTTGACACTTCGCAGAGGTACTGCCCCGAGTCGTCTGCGGCGACAGGGTTGATCACTAAAGCACCGTCCCGTCGTATGGTCACCCGCGTCTCCAGGGCGGCCACTTCGGCGACTGGAGCACCTTCACGGAACCACTTCACGGTCACGTTACCCGGCAGGGCTTTCGCTTCGCAGGAAAACTGTACCTTCTCCCCTTCTAACTTTGTTTGATTTGTTGGTGGCATCTGGAAAATAGAAAATACAACCTTACTAAGTATGTTGGTAGGGCAGCAAAAGAATAGACTTGATTTCTGGATAACTGATATAGAGTTATTTCAAGAGCCCGAGAATGATATAGGCGTAGGCTATACTTTATCATCAAAATGTATAGGTTCCTGTTGAACAGTAGCGTCATAATTTGGATCCAAATATTTTATGATTGCCTAAATAAGACATTGATGTAATAGAAGATTACTTAAATGTCCTATATTTGATGTGCATTTATGAAAAATTGAGATTTAAGCCACCAATTTTGGTAGCGAAATGTTCTTTATTTTATGTGCATTCATGAAAAATTGAGATTTTTGCCGGCCATTTTGTTAACGAAATGTTCTATATTTTATGTGCGTTCATGAAAAATTGAGATATAAGCCACTAATTTTTCTAGCGAAATGTTCTTTATTTTACGTGCATTCATGAAAAATGGAGATTTAATAGTAGGAGTGAACTTACTGTGATGACGGCTCCGCCTGCGATGATGACTCGTGCAGTGTGCGACACCTGGCCCTCGCCATTCCGTGCGATGCACGTGTAGTCCCCGATGTCCTCGTGGCGTATGTTGCTGATCCGCAGTTCGGTGCCGTCGTTGAATATGCCCACTGTTCCGGACGGCTCCACGGGGTTTGCATCTTTGTACCATAGGATCTCGGGGGTCGGAGTTCCCTCCGCCTGGCAGTTAAGAATAATGGCATCTCCTGGAAACATTTGTAGGTACGTATTATTGATTTATTATTCTGTTGATTTTTTATTCTGGATCAAGTCAAAAAGTTCTAGATTTTATAAATATTTATCGACATTTCAATCAATGTGCCTCTGTATTTTTAATATTTTCTATGCCTGACCTGGCGTGGTGGTTTTCTTCTATTTCAAAGATTATTAAAATTAAGAGTAAATCGCTCTTTTCTTCAGAGCGGAAGCAGTCCAGGTACCTATTGTCCCACTAAAAGTATGGGACTCGAATATCATGTGGTATTTTCGACTTTCGTTTCCCAGGATGAAAAGGAAGGCAGACCAACTTTTCCTCCACAAAAGTACACCACCCCGTCTGCTGGATGAGTTTTATTGAAAATTTTTGTCTTAATAAAACCGTAATTTAATGAACGAATTTTATCTTACAAAATCTGTAACTTCTAAAATAGAACTAAGGTATAAAATCCAGGACGTTAACGGAAACTCGTCTTTTTTGATCAGGATAACAAACAGAAAATCATATTAATTAATAAATATTTACCTAAATTAACGTATATAATGTCTTCCGGTGTGATGGAGAAGCGTGGTGGCGCGTGCACGTCCAAGTGGAACCACGTGCCATTCTTGTGCGCATTCGGCGAGCGGTTGAGGAACACCACCTTACACTCGTACCAACCCTGAACACAACCCATTCACTGTGCATGAAAATATGTAAAAATGGTAAAACGAATTTGTACACACAGCATCCATCACATTCTTCCTGGCCCTCGATTCTGCTAATTTTACGACATAACAACACCACTGTCATTTCGCTGACATTGCATAAAATTTCATTAAATTTAAGACTTTATTTTTATACTCTAAAAGTCCAAAATGAAAAAAGAAAGAGTTCATAACATTTTTCATTTACTCTACAAGATTGTCATTTAATTTAAGGCTTAATCCGAGTGATTATAAAGTCTAAAGTTAAATGACAGTGGTTACAGTGTCTGTGGTACCGCAGTGGCTTTGCTATGAGAAAAATAATAGCAGAATCAGGGCCCTGTTGACTGATTGTTCTGATATTTGATATTTGTTCTGCACACATCTTTAAATTGGACGATTATACAATTTAAACAAATAAAACAGTTTGGTCTTAAGATCACTTTGATTATTTTGCTAGTCAAGATCGATCTGATGCTGAATTGTACTTGACAATATAGTTCCAGGGCTAGATTCAGTAAAACCACGTTTTTGATTCGATGGGAAAGCTCTAAAAACATATTTTCTATTCTGCATGATATGATTATACGGGTACAAAAAGGCAGAACAAAACCAGCCTACTTATTATGCCTTAAAAAATAATCACATTACATTTAAAAAAAATTGCTTTATAAGTTTCCATAAGTTATGTAATCACACGTGTTAAAATGAAAGAATGAATGAAATATTTATTTGCACCAATATGGTAGGTAAGTTGGTAAATTCAGTGTTAGATCACATATTTCGTCAGTCCATGCTCTGACATGCAAATTTCTAATGCAAGCTGGAAGGGCCTTATTTTTATAGATATTCACTTTTACATAATTTGTCCTGTCAATTAAATCAAGATAGATATACGAGTAGTAGTCAATTAAGCAATGTCCACTTCATACAATTATAATCTCTAAATTATCATTAAAATGTCATGTCAATATAATTAATTAAAAATAAATTATCAAATAAAATTAAATTGAAAATATATAGTTATCAATGAAGCAATGTCTACACAATTACAATGTCCACACAATTATAATCATAATCAATTATCTCACATTTATGAATTCATTCAATGAGTAAAACATTTTATGCAACAACCACAGTTTCAAGTTCTTTTTAAATTTTGTTGTTGGCAATTCTCTGATGGACGATGGCACCTTATTAAATATAGAATTTTTATAGAATAATGCGGTTCTAGGCACAAAATCCAGAACCAATCTTTCGCTATCACGAGTGTTACGTGGATACATATCCTTGGCCGTCTTAAATAGTTTAGGGTTATTTCTAACAAATACACAAACTTAACAAAAACTTAACTTTACTGAATCACGTCCTAGTTGAGATTACTCTTCACCTTCTCTCTATTCCTCTTAAATACGTGAGCATACCTGATCGGACTCGCGGATATTGGTGAGATTGAGACTCGCTGCTCCATAGGGCGAGTCGGGCGCCACTTTCGACACCCTGTTTTCGTAGCCCTCCCCGCTGTGCGTTGGGTAACTCTCGTACCAGATGTAGATCGGGATGTCCTGTCCCTACGCACCAGAAGTAATATGTTAGTCATTATCGTGAGCCGCCACTGGTGCGATTTCTTCACCACTACCACTTATGATACAACTCTAATTACCTACTTATTATCTAAATACATCTCGCCTCGTAATTGTTTTCTGCACTACACATTTCCAACTCTGTCTAAAGCTCAGAGGATGCGACATCTTTTCACAATACATTACGACAGAATCAGATGCTTCACCTTGTAACATACCGTGCAATTGATCGAGTTGCAACTGCACTGGGACGTCATATGATTATTTTTGTAGTTACAAGATAAGACTATCTACGTAAGGATATAAAAACCATGCACGGATGAAAAACAAATATACTTAGTATCTTTTTGATATGTATGGCAAAAGTAATGTGTAAGTATGCGTATGATAACTAGATATTGTAGGTTTATACCGTTATTAGTAGATACCTCTTGAAATATAAGTAATCTAGTTACGGCTCAATAAGTTATTAATTCAAAGTTACTTAACGGTCAGTAATTATTTTATACATGCATAAAGTGAGAAAGGGAAACTTAAAGCTTAACTAATGCATGCAGTGAAGTACATGAATGTTATGCAGTTGATTACAGCTCTTCAAAACATATATAGACAAGCTCTACTATATGCTTACTATGAACAAGACTGCTGGTTACGTTATAAGAATAGGTACTTAACATATATAGGTAAATAGTAAAGGATGTTTTATACAAACAACATTTTTGAGCCGAAACTTGTCCAATGATATGTTTTGAAGTATGACTGTAGCAGGATACGTTACAAAGTATGTCTAGTACTCGTACATGAACTACAATTGCCGACAGAGCGTGGGAGAAGCCCACAGCCACAGGAAGAGAGAAACAGACAGAACCGCCGCCAGTGCGCGGGGAGTGCGCGTGCCCCGTGTCAGCCGTGTAAGCGATAGTGCTCCCGATACTATCTCAGAAAGTAACAACGGTGCACCCAATAAATAAAATAAGAGGAAAAAATCTTATTGTATATGTAAAGTGGCAGTGTAGGTATGTGTTTGTTCGTTATCTAACGGGGGTCTGCTGCTCTCTCGGACTCGCTTTGAAGGCCTTTATCACTGTGGTGTAAGTTGATCCGGTCGTGTGACGAGCGCAGTAGGTACACGAGGCAATATACGCAGAAGAGGCAGAGATACACAAAAGGCGTGCGGAGGGCGCGCGCGGGGCGAGGGCGGCGGGGCGGAGCCCCCGACCCGCGGCGCCCGCGCTTTACCACTAGCACGGGACAATACGAGGTGTCGGAGCCGACACAGGCACGAGATATACTTTACATTCTGCGGGGCACGTCGCGCGGACGAGCCATCCTCTACTGAACAGAAACACACACACGGTAGATGAGCAGCGTTGTATTGTAAGAGTGGAGTGTGGGCCGTCGTACCGTTTCGCCTACCTTCTTCTCCCACTGCAAGACGTACGGCACCGGGATATCTTCGGGAAAGTCCACTTGGCAATTGAACACGACGCTCTCACCAAGGATCGCCGTGATGTGCACGGCATCTTGGTGGTCTTGGTGACAGGTTACTGTATCGGAATAAGTCCGTCATAGTTAAATTGGATCTGTATGTTCAGGTAAAAAAGGTTAGAGGATATGCGAGGAATGAATAGGTCTTTTTTTATATTTGATGTGTCCATTAGGCTGCACCCCGCTGTATTCCAGATGCTGTTCCTAAAATGGCTGACATGATTTTCTATAAATATCTTGACGACGTTTTCACAGCCTGTTTAAAGAATGAAGAAGACCGGGGCATGTTTGTGGGTATATAATGATTCTTACTGACCTGGCAGGTTGACTAGCAGCAGTAAGAGCAAGCCGGCGGCGATGTGCGGCGGTTGCACGGCGCGCCAGCCCATGCCTGCGCTCCCATGTCACGGCCGCGCGCGGCGACTCATCGTTGATGCATCACCTAACACATATGAATGTACTGCTATATTTTACATCGTCAATCTACAACTGTCTCTAATCTTTTCCAATGCGAGTGATGATCAAATATCGACTAAATTTCGTCATCATACGAAGTCGTTATTTGTAATAACGAAAATGTTGGTTGCTTGAATGCACAATGCTTAAACCACTTCATTTCTATTTGGTGTAATTGACTATTATACGCAGCAGAAAGAATGCGCAATAGCCTCATGCATCCATTGGTAGGTGTGCCGATTAGATGGGGTTGACTCGGGGCTCTTGGCAAAAGACAAATCAGTAGAAAGAGTAGGATAGCGGACCCCAGATTACAAAGTACCTACTGGCTTTGGTTGGAACCGGGATTAAGGCTGAGAAGGATGATAATGATCATTGTAATATACCCAGCAGTTGGAACTTAGAGGTAATTTTAATAAGTACTGCACAAATTCGAAAGCCGAAGTTATGCTGTTCAGTAAATTCCAAGGACGACTGTACGTTACATATAAGGCCGCTACTACAGCTAGATAGATAAGAACTTGTCTGTAATAAATTGTTTTAAATGTACTCGGAACTATATTTATAAATTGGGTAATAAATTACTGTAGTCAGACTTTAAACGTTTCACCTATCTACACAGGTATTCATTTTAATTTTTGTTCATATGCACAAGTCATAAAGACTGATCGATGTGGTCTGGTAGTTAACTGTTATGAGTTAGATTCAAATAGTCCATTCCATATGCTCCATTGTGACACATGAGTCATGGCCTTGCAGTATAATTAAGTGATTATCATTGTAGCTGCCGTGGCCCCAGGAAAATTTGCTATCAATTACGTTTTAACCTCGGTAATGAAATAAGAATGCATCTATAGACCATAATTACACGCCTGCGAAGCGTGACCGTTGCTGAAGCGACACAAGCATGAGCTGCGTATCATGGAGATAAATATGCTACGATGCGTAGAGCCACACCAAGAACTCTCGCATCTATGGCAATCTTCATGTCCGTGGCTTTAATGATTTAATACAGGATTAGCTTAATCCCTCATGCTAAGCTAAATTGCTGGTGTTAGGATCGTAGGCCAGGGTTCGTACAACGTTCAAGTAGAATGCAAGTCAAACTTTAGGCTACTAAAGTATATTGAAGAATATATTTGTGTTGTCATAGCATTACCTCCGTAAGTATAATTGAAACCAACAATGTTAATTTAACAATACATGTAGGTCTCATATTGCAACATTTGTTCTAATTATCAACATCTAAATATAATTTCGACTGTTCTTAACGAAGTGCATTTCAATCATCTAATTGTGGACCACTTTTTCAAGCACTGTACATGATAAAGGACACGAAAAGTGTAAATTTCGAAGGCGCCTATTGGAACTGATTTATTTATAAGCCAGTGATTGCAAGAACTTGAACACGTTAAGTACCTCGAAGGCCCACTGTTAAACTTATCGGCGACTGCAATCGAATCGATGATATAGAATAGATGAATAAAAAATAAAATAAATGTATTCTCTCAAAATAATTGATTCTTATATCTCAATAATTCCCATAAATACATAATTGATTTGGAAATTATTTGAGGTTCAAAAGAGGTGACTTCTAGGCAAGCGTGCTACACCTTCGGCCATATCATCACTTTCGTTCAGGTGAGATAGTGGACATACGCGAGCCTGTCAATTATTAATTAAGATCCTTTGCGACGATCCTAGCATACACCTAGCACTCCCTCTTACTTCGTATGATTATATGCTCATCGATTGCAGGTACTCTTGACATATGTCAGCCTTTATATGTTTGCTAAGTCACTCGACAATCTTCTTTTATATGACAAATTAACATAACTTTTTCAACTTTCTACCATACCGTACCGTTCCCTGATCACGCTGTTCCTTACTCTTGGTATATCAACGTCATTCCAGATATCACACTAAACGTTAAAGAGTTAGTGCCCATATCTATTAACTCCACAGTGTGTTCTATCCCATTAAACACTCGCTTATCACCAAAATACATGTGCAGTCTATACAAAAATAAGATCAAAGAATAAAAAAGTTGCACTAGAATTCAAGTTAATTCTTCTGTTAGTGTGTCACCACAAAAAATTGAGTTGCTGTACCCGAATGTCGTACACAGTTAAATGTTCTACAAGAAACTAATGTATGCGTGTTAACTTACGGTTAAAATTTACTCAATATTTTTTCCATTTTGTTAACAACCTGGTAGCCACTACGCAGTGCTATGTTCCATATGTACATTTACTGGTTATAGTATGACGTTAAGCTAGACGGTATATCAAAGGCAGGTGGCCTTTGAACCACGGCTCGTCCTTGTACTATTTCCCCAAGTAATTGCACTGCATCACGACATAAAATCGACCTAAACTGCTGCCCCATACCACCTGGTCTCGATTCCAATATTCAGATATCGCCTAGTTAATTGCCGTGAGTTACAAATCTGTATAAAATCAATGTGATATTTTCGGAAATCATTTTGGATTGGATACCAAAAAATAAAAATTAATAAAAAATATTTTTAAATTTTTTATGTCGACTTAACATGAAAGTATGTCCATTTGGATACACTCTTTAATTCCCCACGGTCCCTCCCGTTAGTCAGCGGGACCGTTATATTGGACTCGAACCGACTAAAACCGCACGCTGTCTCGTGTCTTAAAGGTTATACTTAACCTAGTCGATCTGGACTATTCCTTTATAATTAGCGTTGGGTGTGTTGTTTTTTAATTTCATTGATTTCAGTAGCCTTGTCACAATCCGAATTTGTATTTCACATTGAAAGTGTTACAAACACTGTTTTAGATTACGAGACGATTAACAGTATAAAACTTACACGCGATACCTACGAAGGGAATTTCCTTTTCGTTTTTTTATTAAGTAAGTTTCAGGTTTTGTTGGCCTCACTATTTTCTAGGCGTTTAATATAGTCTTTGACTGACCAAATGAAAATACTAAATTGATTTCATGTCACAGCCCGTCTACACCTAAATGCTGTCAAACAGCATTTAAATAATATCGTATAGTACAATTCGGTATATGAGAAACTAAAATATTTTAATTTATAAAATATTTCAGCTCAAGTAAATAAGTATACTGCAGAGAATAAATAATTTATAGAACCACTCCAATTCCAGTAAGAGCTCACAGTAATTGAAAGTGATTTGTCACATGTATATATTTACCTTTTGAAAACGTACAGATGATAAATGACATCAGTTTAAGTAAGTACATATCTTGTTCTGAACGCATCATTAAAACCAACACACTACTAACTCGTCAGAATGCCCAACACTTATTTTCTCAGTATATTACAAGTTTGTACTCTTAGGCCAATTTTTACATTCAATAAAATAATTAATATGTAACTAGTACCTTATTAAACAATTACCAGTTGATTAAAGTGAGAAATTTTTACATTTTACTCCAGTGCAGAAGTTAATTAACAGGTCTCCCAGAATACCATATGGTGATGAGCACCACGTAAGCCTCGGCCTGGGCCCACGGGCAGGGCAAGCGTCGCTCGGTGGTGCTCACTCGGCGCCGGAGCGGTCAGCGGTGGATGCTGCGGCACTCGGAGACGTGTTATCGATTTTCATACCTTATCGTCGCGCGGTATGAGCGAGTGCAGGATCGCGCGGCGAGTGTGGTCGTGTCGGTTGCGGGGACAGTGCGACGTTCTCGATGGGTGCGGGCGGGCTCCGTCATCTGTAGGGGGCGGTCATGGGCTCGCTAGGCAGCGCGGCGGGAGGCGCGTGCGAGGCGTCGCGCGGCGGGCCGGGTACTGCCCGCCCGCGCCCTAAGCGTATTGATCCGTGCGCGCGCAAGCCGCCGCCCTCGCACATGAATGGTCCCCGGTGAGGAGCTCACGTGCTCGTTTGTCCCTGGTCGTCGTGACCTCCTCACGGTGACTACGGTCGTCGCTGCATGTCGATACTCCCGACAGTCGCATCACAATTTGATATAAATAGACTTATTAAGCGATTCACATATACGAATATGATTTGGAATTGATTGATGGAAAGAAATTTCATTATAACTAATGCTTCACAAATTTATAATATTTCTACAGAAAAAATTATAGAATGTCCAGAATTTGAAAATGTATTGTATTGTATGTGTATAATTCAAAGAACATCGATATAGTGTGCTTAACCATGTGCTTTAAAATACATATAATTATTTGTAATACTTATGATATAGATTTAATGAGGTCGAAGTAGCATCAGCAACGTCAGCGCCCTACACAACACAGTCCGCGATAGTTGTAGATGCAGCCATATTGTCACTATGAGCGTCAATACATCAAACCCCTTCCAATCTGAATCTGAACCGTCCTATTAGGAGGCAAATTAACTTCTCGCTACGGAGCAATGTATCAAGCTGAATTGTGTAACCGCAATTTGAAAGATGTAAGTATGGCTTGCTTGTTGAAAACTTTATGACACTATCCTTTCTGTTAGAATTTAATATGGACGGAAGCGTAACGGGTTTATTAAACAATCATGGGGAAATCATTAAATCACTTGAGTAACTATAAAATGAGTAGCTTAACGGATTTCGTTTTCGTAATTATCCACTTAATTATTGAGTCAATATCTGATTAAAAATTAATGTCTTGATTACAGTCATAAATCGTAGTCCAATTAATGTTATGTTCTATTTCACACACTTATAAAATCAAGTAACATGTTGCTACGCGCTAATGTCTACGCGCCCTCTACGAGTTCGCAGCAGTTGTTTGACTTAGATCTAAAAATAATGCTACACTTTTTGTCGCACACAGGCAGTCTTATTGAGCCTTTTTGTTAATTGTTTCTTGTTTTCCCTTAACTATTTTAGAACAACTATTGCTCATTCCGTTGTCTTCCCCAGACTTGATTTGACATTTCTTCGATAGTTTGTTCTCTAGGTTATTGAGCAAAGCGGGCGTCTAGCGACGTTAGAGTTCAGCCCGACTCAGTTTTAGCTAATTAGTTTTCTAATTGACGTCATTAGTTAAATATTGGTGCATAGTATATAGAGGTGTATAAGACTCATCTACGATATTTAAGTCTCTAGCCAAACTTAGGATGGTTAAGACTTTCTTTTCGGGTTCAGATGACAGTTAGTGTCTTTAAATAAAAATCAATAATGGAAACGATGAGAGGTGTATGAACTCGGAATGCAACCGGGACTAATTTTATAAACTATTATCTGAATATAGGCACCTACTTGTAAGCAGGTAGGACCTATAGGTACTTATATTAATAAAGTGGTTAAGTATATACTTTTGGTGATCTGTAACGGTAGATTTATATGAATGTTTGTGTTTATTAAATGTACCAGAAATATTCAACACTAAGAACAATACACAAAGTAAGTTGCTCCTCGAAGTTGTTACGCTGTTCAGTGTCAGAATCTTGTTAAGTAGACGTTAAAACTCTCACAAAATGTAATCTATATAATTATATAAAATCCTTTGTCCTGAATGACTGAGGTATCAACGCACAGCCAAACAAGGAGAGACCTGAAATTTGGAGGGTGTGTTCGGGGTGTGATGTTTATGTTCAGGTCAAGGGTTTTTCAACAACAGGTTGAATTATTAAAAACCCTTGCCTAGGCTAGGCCATAGAAGAAGTCGGTCTAATTTCGAAGTTTAGTGCGCGTATTAGTCAGTACTGTAAGAAAACTTTCTTCACAATATAAATAATTAAAATAAGTAAAACGAATTAATGCAGAGATTTGAGTTACAAAAGTGAACAAACCTATCTATTCTGAACTTAACGCCGATGGACAAAAGCTAGTATTGAATATAATTAGCGATCCTATGGCGTGTGACTAAAGAAGGGAATTGACTACAGTTTTTCTGATATATTTATTATGATGAGCATGTCAAATGTATCAATCTAAAATTTAAAACATCATCATTTTAGCGTGTTCCCGCTTGCGGCCGCATTCTTCTCCACGAAACTTGCACTAATTCCTTCTCGTTTTTAATTGACTTATATTGCTTTTATGGACGTAAACGCCGTCTAACCTGGTGATGAGTGTTTTCTTTCGATGTTGGCAGATTTACCAACCCCTAGAGAACTGCTTCGTACCTTAAACAGCTGGTGTATCTTCTAGTAGATATGGCTGCCCTTGAAAGTCTTGACTGATACCCATACATCCCTTAACGTACAACTTAAAAGTACCCATAAGATATATAAAATACCTAATATAAGACCCAAGTACCTATGTGTGCTGATGCCAAAATCATAAAATGTACCAACTATATACCGAACACTGTAACTCTTCATGTAACATGTTCATTTTCATTATATTATAAGTTGAAACAGAGAAAATATTACAGCTCTTTTAAGTAAGCTTTTACCAAGACAGTCCTGAGGGTGAAATAATATGTAGGTACATGTAGCTATAGGTATAGCTGTTTCGTGACCGGAATGACTGATGGAAGACGGGAACCGGTCGGGTTTGCACAGGAAGGGACGCCCGGTAAAATGACTTTCTCACCGAAAAATACTTGATGCCGTCTTTTTATATACCTATTTACTATGGACATTTCTATTTTTCTTACGCATGCGGCTGATGGCCCTGGTAAAATAGTTATCGTTAAGATTTTTAGTTACTTTAGAAATCACTAGTGTTGCCTTCATCGAGCTTATATACATTATAAGGAATATACTATAAAGTAAGACTGTAGATTCAAAGTTTAGAGTGAAATGCAGATTGCAGATATATAATGCACCAAGTAACTTCGTGCACGTCGCCAGCGCGATGGCTGCCTCCTAAATATCTCATAAAGCACGAGACCTACTTTAAAACGAACCAAATCCTATTATATATACAGTTAAACTCTGTCGTGTCACTGTCGTATGGACTGAATTATTGAACGAAAATTGTATGAATCGAAATCGGTATCTAGAAATAAAGTACAGGTATTAGCGCTATCGAATACACAGCGTACGCATACACAGTAAATAACCAAGTAGGAAATCAAATATGAATGTAGATATAGACATTCATTGTACATTCAGGCGGCACGTCCGCGTTCAAAAAGTATGTCGACGCAAAGGCCAGGGCAGACATTTTTCAAAGTATTAGTTTACCGGATAAAGTCTAACTTCGAGTTAAAAGGTTTAAGAAAGTTGTCCGAATACGAATCTTATTACTCTTTTGTCGCAGCATGCAAGTTTAAAGTAGAGAATTCAGAAGAGCGATCGACAAAGTTGTGGCTGTCGCGACCAAAGCGGATTACTAGTTCAGACCTCCTCGCTTTGTGGCTCAGGGGAATATCGCATCGATAACGCGATTATTTCGGCTCGTCCGCTGTGGCACTCGGGACACACTATCCGTATTGTGTCGATTGTTACCTCGGTTAATGTTAGCTGAGTCCACTACCACGAGCTTCCAACTCGTTTACGAATGCTGCAGTAGCTGTAACGTTGTATAGGCACAAATGTAATTTAGTTTTTCGCAATCCTACATGTCCATTAAGTAATGTGTCAGTGTATAAATGCAACAAGATTATATCTATATATATTGTATGTAGTTTTATGTCGAATAATGTAGACGTCCAAAAACGAAGAAAATAAAATTACACGCGCGTTCGTGACTTGTGATCTACGACAGTTACTTATATGATATACATCCCTATGATCCAAGACAGGTTTTCTCAATCTTATATTACCTAACATAACAACATAATTTCAAACCTAGTAGACAACGGTAAAACCCTTTAAATAGTAGTTAGTAGGTATACTTAGTATATAGAGAAAAATACAAACAGAATAAAAGAATAATATAGCTATCTATATTATGTTTTTTAACTATTGTGATCGGTATATCTATTTGCTATTTTATCGCACACAGAGTCAATACTTGAAATAACTTGGCATCACTTGGCACAACTTTAATTCAGATAGGATTCAGTAAATTCTGTATTACATGTGAGAGAGTTTCTCACATAAGCAAGTCACAAAAGACAAAAGGAATTTTAGCACTTTACGTGAAAGCTCCGATTATTTTATTATCTTGCTATTCAAAAAGCAATTAAAGACCGCCACCATTGCGTAAATTTTATAGCATATCCCCTACGATCAACTGGTTTACTCCGAACTCCGAGTGGTACACGTACTTACTTCACTTAGAGAAGCCGGAAACCCAGATCTAACGTATAATGTGTAATAAATCCTATTATACAACCACAGATGTAACTGAACCAGCCAGGTAACGAACTGGGCCTTGATTCTGCTATTATTTTTCTCATGGCAAAGCCCCTGCGGTACCACAGACACTGTAACAACTGTCATTTAACTTTAGACTTTACTTTTATACCGTTAAAGTCTTAAATTAAATGACAGTCTTGTAGAGTGAATGAAAAATGTTATAAGCTCTTTCTCTTTTCATTTTGGACTTTAACGTATAGAAATAAAGTCCAAAATTTTATGACATTTTATGCAATGTCAGCGGTATGACACTGGTGTTGTTATGTTATAAAATTAGCAGAATCGGGGGCCTGTTACTAGTCTGCCACAACTAATTACAAGTTTCTCTAACTTATTAATTGGTGAGTTTGAAACGGTCGTACAGATTTGCATTTGCAAGTTATTTTACGAGATATGTAATTTTATATTTACGGTAGATTTTATATTTCGTAGACCGGGTGAAAATGAAAATCTATGGGGTCCAAGTTAACTTGACTTGATAGTCAAGGTTCTGGTGGAGGTTTTACTGTCGGGATTGGGAGTTATGTTGACAAACCTTACACCGTAGCAGTAATCAATCTTTTTTTACGAATAAAGACAAACATTTCAAAGAAGGCCGCTGCTCTTCGCGCACGTCAATATGCCAAAGCGTACCTAAGTGTACCAAATTGAGCGCAAATATTCACGAGACCCTTATCTCTGTGTAATGAAATGAGTGGCGTGTACAAATTGCTTCGTAGGCCCTCACATCTGCACTACCACTAACAATAGGTAATTGGCGTCTTTCACACCAGTTTCTGATATATTAAGTATTAGATTGTTGGATACTTTACTTTTGTTTTTTTTTTTCTTACAAAATATATTGCCTACCAAAACGATCAGAAATACTAAATAATAATTTTCTTTTTTTATAGAGTAGTAATATTTGTAAAAGTAGGTTTGAAGTCGGGAAACTACTTCCTTACTCTTAAATTCAATGCTAAGCAACAATAACTACGTCAAAAACTAAACTAATGTTTAGCAAATTTACCAACGACGCTTCACAACGCGGCCTGAGAAGACTCCGGCAAGAAACTCAGCGAGCTCTTTTTCTTTCTTCACTATTAACACCGCTGTGTCTATAATACCTCTGGTATTGCAAGCCTTTATAAGTCATTGATACAATCATTCGAATCAACCAATTATCAATGAATGAGTATGAATAAGTAAAAAGAAAATGTACCAGTAGCCGCTGCATCCGACCGCTAACTGCGTCTGGAACAAGATAAAGGTAATATTAAATAACATACGCTACATACGGATACATTAAGTACATAATATCACATAAGTATATACTTCTATTACTTTATAGGTATTAACTTTTAAAAAGGAACATCATTAGTTTTATAAACAACATTAGGTATTTGCAAAGTAACAACAAATTCTCGGAGACAGCCCCCGTGGCGCAGCGGTAGTGAACGCGGCGGCAACGCAGGAGGCGCGGGTTCGCTCCTTGCTCAGTTCAGAGTTTACGGGTAGTTGGAGCCTTTAAAAATTCAACAACTGGTACAACCGCAATGCTTCGATATCGCCTTTGGGTTGAGGAGGTCTGATGGCAGTAGCTTCACGGAACATTTCGAAGTTCAGCCAAATCCGCAGTTAGACTGGTAAAAGCGACCCCAGACTCCAAGTTGAAGCTTCGGATGCGACTGGGATTAACGCTAGGATGAAGAAGACGAAGCAAGCTCTCTGAGGCAAAAATCAAAAACAACTAGCAAATCCCGGTTCCTAACTTTGGGTGCTACTGGGAAATCGTTTTGAGGAATATTAGTTGAAATCTTGTGATTATTGCATTGCAGGATTTTAATCAATAGCGATAATTGTGTGTGGTCGCAAATAAAATATTTTTCTTTCTATCTTCTTTATTTCTTTCTTTCTATAACATATTTTTATAATATATCAAAGTGTAAACAAAACCATTTTACAACACACGATACGAAATGTCAAATTGGATAGTGGATAAACTCAAATATTTAACACTAGCGATCCGCCCCGGCTTCGTACGGGAAGTAAAATGGTTCCCGTGGAAATTCAATATAGCCTATGTTATTCAGGGTGAATGTAGTTTTCCAATGGTGAAAGAATTTTTGTAATCGGCACAGTAGTTTTTGAGCTTATTGATTACAAACATGCAAAAATACAAATCTTTCCTTTACGTACATTTTTTAAACTAAATTCAAATTAAGAATGAGTATTATATCTATATAGATATTGAACAAGATAACAAATTAATTCCCTTTCCAAAAATGTGAACATGCAATCCAAAACTGTCCCGCACTATTAGCCTTACACGCGTTGTTTTAATCAGCCCTTGTTTATGTATGACCGCCAGCTAATGATCGGGTGTGTGAAATAGGTCGTGGGTCGAGGCAGCCGTGGCGCGGTCCACAGCAGCTGGCTCCGTCGCCAACGCGTCACGCAACCGACATGATTGATTGGCACCGCATCCGCAATCCGCAGCCTCTCACAGGGCTATTTATACCCATTACACCTTCATCACAGTTAGCTGATGCTATCGAGTTTCAAATTAAGGGGAGAACTCGACTTTTAAACTTTGTCGGCAGTTTACGTGTTAACTAAAATGTTTAGACAGAATTTATACAGCAAATTAACCCAAAAAAAGCGTATTCATAAAATAGGTTAAACCATGAGAGGCGTGATGACAGAACATAATTCATGATACATATTTGGCTCGATAGAAATTGGCTATAAAATGCTATTTCAAAGACATTTCACACTAAGACACAGTTATCACATAATGTCGAAGGCCGTTCATTGAATGGCGCATTTTAGTTAACAGTCTAGGTAGTTAGGTAATTGAAAGACTGATTAAGCGACATATATTCCTAATCATCAATCAATCATGCTCGTAGCTGTTACACCACAGCAGACCTTGGGCCATCTAAGGTTTTAATAACCTACACTACCCTAAACCACCACTAACCCACCCACCACTACCACCACTAACCTAAACTACCGAAATGTCAATCTTATAACAACATATAACCAAAATATATAATTAGTACGACTTAAATAGTTTACCTAAGTCGACCTGGTAGGATAGTAGGTATATTGTTATATATACATTCTATCCTTTTACATCTTATTATACGTGGCGCTGAGTGTTTTCAAAACAAAAAAAATCAAGGTCGACGTATTTGTGAACATAAATTTACTTCCTGGAGATAAACTACAAACAGGTAAAGCCCATTTAGCTCTAGCATCTGAACCTCAATGGGCGAATTCCTTTTTTTAATAAAAGAGACGTCGGCCTCTTTAACATGCAATCTAAATTCCAATTCAAACTGTGATCGTTCACGGTCCATAGGATCTTAAAGCTGTGGAATCCAGAGAATGCAATCAAAAATGGCTCAATGGTGCGAAGCGTTCTTAGGAAGCGTCACACATCGAATCGCTTGGCACGCGCTACAGGGAACTTCCACCGCTACACTTGACACCCGCTCACTCCAGATGTGATTGATTAATCTAGCCTTGATATCACTATTATATCACTGAGTTTTGTTCCGTTGCCCAAAAACAACTCCTGGCATTTCTGATAAGGCACTTTAGTACCAATGTTTTAAATAATTGTAAGTACATTCACCCTCGCAAGAGTCACAAGATGCTGAACTCTAATAAATTTACATATAACGATCTTTACATTGACATAAATTGAAATGAGGCTGAGAATATAAGAATTATATTATACTATCTGTGTTAATATCGATGTCGACTAAACTTCGCGTAATTAAAAAGCTTTAGGAATTTTTTATTAAATATAGGCTCAGCTTTAAAGTTAAATGAATCTCTGAAGTGTAAGTAATGGGTCTTGGATAGCCTGTGGTGGATCGCACGAGTGTGGGATGAAATATTTCGATACCGAGGCGGTTCGCTGTAAGGTATTAATTCTCTTTACAGCCGCCCTGCCAGTTTAAGAGAGGATATTACCGGCCGCGGCAGCGTGGTCTATACTAAGTGCACATACCTAATATTTTGGTCAATGTCGGTACGTTTTAGCTCTACTGATTGCAGATGGAATGCATTATTGACATAATATGCAGCCACTAATGTAACTGTTCGTTTACGTACGAACGGATATACAGTCTGTGTCAAAAGTTGCTTTTCACTAAAATATTTACATTTTTTTAAATGGAATACGTCATCCTTTAAAGCTTTTTCTTACTGAGTTGGGGTCAACTTTTAGTATGGTATCTAGTTAAATTCAAATAAATTCTGAAAATAGGAAGCTTCTATTGTTATTGTTCAAAAAGCTTCTTTTCATACTTCAAACCAATTTGTATTTTGAAACCCATTGTTAACTGATTTTAGTAATATTATCTACTCGATACGAGGATAATTTTGTTAGATTATTCCATGATGATAGTTATTTTTTTTAATTCTACGGCAATAATTTAAACTGCTTATACTGTTGATTAATGGCACTTGGTGGAACTTGCTACACATCTTCAATAAACTCACTTGTACTATTTCACATTATTTATTAAAATCCAGACCAGTTTCGCCTTACTACTAAAAAAAAGGTTTAAAAGGTTAAAAAACCTTTTTTAAAAAAAAAAACATGTATCAACCTTTGATAATGCCGTAAGGCGAAACCGGTCAGGATTTTAATAAATAATGCGGGATTGTAGAAGTGAATTCATTGAAGACAATAATTTATTATTCTAATTTTATAATGTACTTGGCAATAGTAATGAACTTTTTATTATTTTAACGAAATTACGCCATAAAAAAATAACTACTAAAATAGTCTAGCAATTACTTAAGTGTTAAAATATACAGTATGTAGTTATCTATTATTAAAATAAATAATATATACCAAGTAAGTACAAGTTTATAAGTACAAGCGTAATAAATTATTCCTAGTATGATTATACGTAGAAAATAATTATAAATGTTCAAGGTGTGTACACAAAGCTACGACAATAATAATCTATTAAAGTTAAAATGATTAATCACTCCACCTACAACATAGGTGTAACATATCTACTACTATTAATTAATTAAAATTAAGGATGGCCGGCTAATTAAATGACACATCCTATATACCAATAGGATCGAGGAATAGGATATATTTACGTGTGTACCGTCAACGACAAAAGCAACTTAATAAGTTCTAATTGATTGATCACGTTCTTAAACCTATCATAATAAACAAAACATGAAACAAATCGAGAGTATCCTCTGGGGATTCACGATTAATTATATTATTGATACTAAATCCTAAATGAGGGACTCGTAAGTTCAGTGATACTAGTTAGATCACTCTTGGTACGGATGTAGTCTTGGTACTAATTCTTAACACATTGAGACCCGTTCGTGTTCAGAGGCCAGTATAGCTCTAGAGGGCCAGGATAAGCCGTCTGTTCAGCTTTCCACACGCACATTTATAGTGATCATTACGGGTAGATATTTGGAGCCTTCAAAACCTCATAAGTTAAGGAGACCAGGTTGTATGTGTCACAAAAAATTTCGAAGTTCGGCTGCTTCGTAGTTAGATTGAAAAGTCGACCACAACTCAGTAAGAAAAAGCTGTAGAGGATGACGTATTCCAATTAAAAAAAAAGTAAATATTTTAGTTTAAAGCAACTTTTGTCACTGACTGTACATATATCCATTCGTACGTAACGAACAGTCATATTAGTGGATGTAAATGTCAATAATGCATTCCATCTGCAATCAGTAGAGCTAATACGTACTGCATGATATACTAGGAGCGTAGTGAGGTGATCAATATCCCGTATTGTTAGATTCGGAGACGGCTGTTGTGCGGGCGCGTAATTTCCGTTCTCGTTCAGCTTAATCGCACTGTTTCCTGTATCGGTTTATTAATCTTTTGATACCACGTAAAGCAAAATTCGTAAATCAATTGATTGGGCTCACACGTTTGTAGTAACCATTGGCAATCAAGTTTATGGTTTACCACCAATGATCTTTTATTCAAATTAGGTAGGTAGATATTTAGATAATATATGTAATCTCGAAACTATCACGACTTTCTTTCTTTTGATAAATTAATCGTAAGTTACATTTCTATGTTGATTGACATAAAAATATAGAAATATAAAAGACTTAATAGAAAAATGATTATAAGCAATAAATATTACTATTTGACAACAAATCAACAAAACAGAACCAATAAGCGGTATAAAGAGCTGGAACCAATTTAGAAAAGTAGGTAGGGATATGAAACACATTCAACCCCAAATGAACCTATAGGTTGCCATTCATACGCGTTGAAAGGGTACAAACATGCAACGTAATCAAGTCGGCTGGTTTTAATCATCGAGGGGTGTAGTTGTCCGACCCGCGCCCCGCAGCGTAAAACCATATCTACCCTGCCTACCTACATCTCGCGACATGGGAACATTATTTGGATACATGGTTAAACCAATAACGAGTATGTGTTCCGCAGTAGCCGTACACCGTAGGCGTATTTAGGTTTGTACTTATTTTTGGTTTTGGTGGACGAACTTGAGGTTACGATCAGTTTAGCATATCAAATCCTGTTAGGTTATATCGGACTCAAACCGGCTAAACCGCACGCCGTCTCTGGGTCGTACTGCAAGGCCGAAGGTGAGGTTGTCATGCGACATATCCCTCGCACCCCGGCTGACCCAGGGCCATCCCTCTCGGTCTGGCCCTCCTCGGCAGAGCGGACCACGCGGTTCCCGACTCAACCCCGGTGTGGGGAGGCGTGCATCGTCCTACGATGCGCGCCGCGCTTAAGATGCGCGCCGTTCGCATATCATACTAGTCTGCTAATATGAATGTGAAATAATATCTAGGACATGTCCAGTGCCCCGAACACGAAAAACATTCGAATTCGTACCATAAACGTATCAAAAGAACGGGGCATTGCGATTGGTTCACAGTAGGCGGGCAGCCAATCACAATGCTCTGTTCTCTGTATACGTTTACGAATTCGAATGTTTTTCGTGCTCGGGGCACATATCCCAATAGCTTAACTAGGTTGTAATGTGGATTTGTTGATGAGCATAGTGATGATCAGAGAATAGCCGTGGTCATATGCTAGCTACTCTATAAAGTCTTCTTCTTCATCCTAGCGTTAATCCCAGTCGCATCCGAAGCTTTTCAACTTGGAGTCTGGGGTCCGCTTTTTACCAGTCTAACTGCGGATTTGGCTAAACTTCGATATTTTCCGTGAAGCGACTGCCATATGACCTCCACAACCGAAAGGCGATATCGAAGCATTGCAGCTAGACCAGTTGTTGAATTTTTGATTTATCGCAGGTTTATAAGTGCCCGGTTAATGGCAATAGGCTCGCCACCTATTACATTGGGACCTAAACATAAACTGGCGAAATGTTAAGCTAGCACCTCTGCCTACCCCTTCGGGGATATAGGCGTGAGTTTATGTTATGTTATGTTTATGCTACGCTACAGAAGTCAATGAAATTTTGTATGAGTGGATAAGTGAATGGATGAATATTTGTAACTTATCAAATCAATTGAATGAAATTTTGAAGCATTTACTATGCTAACTTTTCAAATCGATTAAGAATAGGAAAAAGTGAATGCCCAGGTGGGACTCGAACCCACGATCTTTCCCTTACAGGGGGAATTATTTGGGCGGAGTCATCAAAAAACAATGTTTAAAAATGATTGCAACATCATTCATTGTTTCCGATATTTCGTATAAATGTCGGTAGATGCCTCCCACCGTCGCCCTAAGACGGTAATATAGGAGAATTTGGATAGCTTCAGGTGTGGCCCGGTGGCTCAGTGGTCAGAGCATTCCCCCTGTAAGGGAAAGATCGTGGGTTCGAGTCCCACCTGGGCATTCACTTTATCAAATCAAATCAAATTAAATCAAATCAAAATCAATTTATTGTTTGTCACAGGTAAAGAAGATGTTGTAAATTACATTTATAAGTAGGTATCACTGTAGCATGTCTATCAGACGTACAATAAGATTTATTAATCACATTAAGTAAACTAAAAGTATCAGGTAATTGAGAAATACAATTATTTGGATAGATTCAGATCAAGCTATTCTACTTCAATTATCATTTTTATCATTATACCACACATTCAAAAACATCAAACATCATATCAGAACAGCTGAGTGTATTTCATTATCTGGATGAAATTTATATTATACACCATATTATAATTATGGTGTTGCACACGTCCGTAGGCCACGGTAATCATTTTCCATCAGGTGGGTCTTTTGCTAATCTGCCACCTAAGTAGTATAAAAAATATGGTCTGGAAAGATTATATTAATAGCAGTATCCCCTACCGGCTTAGTATAATAGGCTATTTATACTTAGACGTATAGATTTTCACGCAAGTGGAGCCGCCGGCAACAGCTAGTAGTGCGAAGATGTCTAGCAGACAAAGATTTACTACACTTAAAATAACAAAATTCTTTTCACTAATTACAACAGTCAGCCCTTACTTCAGTCAATATCACTTCCTTAGATTTTAACTTGAAACACGAACTGAAAAATTACTTCTAATACATTTTCTTTTCATTTTCCCCAGGTATATTCCATTTTCTTCCGACGTGAATGTTCTAAGTACCATAAAAAGGAAATAAATCAAGTCAGATACTGCTCTAAATAAATGTAATTTACGGTTACGATTTCGCTTTCCGCGAATAAAATGACATTACAGCTACAGAAATATATATACATACATGTAATAAGTATATGACTTGACTTTAGACTTTTGAGAGATATGATTTTTAAGAAGTAAGGACCTTAATTTCTTAGGTCAACTTTACAAGGAATCACTTTAATAATATTAGAAGAAGAGTAAAGTTCAGTACCCGCGGTAGCCTACTGGTATGGGTAATGGACTGCTGAGACGAGGTCTCGGGTTCGATTCCAGATTTTCCATGGCACACACCAATAACATTTCGATGCTTTTCGAAGTTATGTGTGTATTTATCGCGGGTTTATAAGTGCCCGGTTTATGGCAATAGGCTCGCCACCTATTACATTGGGACCTAAACATAAACTGGCGAAATGTGGGTGCTAGCACCTCTGCCTATCCCTTCGGGGATAAAGGCGTGAGTTTATGTTTCAAAATATCATAGGAGCGGCAATCCCTGGTTACATTCAAACCTTGCACTATGGAAACCAGAGTCCGCGTTCCTATTCCTAAGTGGTACTTTGGCTCCTGGGAACTTTAAACGCAAGTAGGAAACCGCTAAGGGTCATAATGATCATCTCATTACCGTGAATGATGATAGAAGGAGGATCCATTAACACGTCTACACATTTTACCGAAATATACGACAAATATATTTGTTCTGAATCTAGGTTAATGTTGTGTCTGACAATGTATTGTGACATTGTTATTTCTTTAATGATGAACATATCCTACAAATCATGCAGGTATTCATGTATTGAAATACTATGTACTTTTTTTTACGTGCTGGAAATCCTCGCGGATACCTTCTTCTCCGGAGCGGTTATGTTGGACTCGAACCGACTAAACGGCACGTCGTCTGTGGGTCGTTGTGCTAGGCCGAAGGTGAGGTTGTCAGCTGACATATCCCTCGCACCCCGGCTTACCCAAGGCCATTATGCGGTCCCCGGCTCAAATACTATGTACTAGACGCAAATTAAAATCAATAAAAACAGGGGTTGAACGTCGTTTCAAGCAATCGAAATTGCTAGTACTACACTATCGATCGGCCATTATTAGACCACAGTGATACTTTTATGAACTATAGGTATGTAGGCATAGCTAGTTTTATTTTGAATTTTAATTTCCATATAACGGCAGATGGCTGATAAGAGTTTTGTTGAACTTTGATAAGAAAATAAATTTCCGCTTCGAAAGATTGCAAATGATGAGTTGAGAGGCTACAGATATAGTTATTGGAACAAATGTGTTATATTAGGGCTCATCTGAAAACCGGTTTCAGGTCCTTGTGGTCAGACAAATGCTGAACTGAGTTCCTGTTCCTGTCTGTAGCTGTAGGACACGTAACTTCCTGCCATTGACCTACAACTAATTCGTACTTTTATTTGTTTCTATGTTTTTCTTCAAATCAATGAAGTTTTACGGAATTTTTATAGGTATATGCGGTAGGTTATAACATGATTTTTCCTTTTACTTAATTATGTTAAAATTGTTTCCATAGAAAACAGGTTACAGAAAGTTATTACTTCGGAAAGGAAACATGCATCAGTTAAGTTAAGATGTTATGGTTTTACAGATAGTAGGCAGGTTTAGCGATGACCCGGGTTGTATCCGAGGCTTTCACTTCGAAATCCGAACCACCAGGCTTATTAGTTATCATAATTTATAATAACCTACAAGCGCATCCTGTGCAACTAACCTCCAACTGAGAAATCCGACCTCATGTACATGAATAAAAAGGAGAAAGTAACAGTATGCCAGAAACTTTCCTCTTTTTGTTAGGAAATTCTTCTATTTTCTTTTCCGATATTCCGATTATTTCGCATCACGGTACTCATAGTTCATGGTTGCACTCCTTCGAAACGGCTCGGGGGATTTCAACGAATTTTGGTAGTCCTATTCGTTAAGTACCTATATAGAATATTTCGTACTTTGCATCGTTTTACCCACAAACTTATATCGTGTTGTACAAACAATATAATTTAATTGTAATGTAAGTAGGTATAAAAAGACAAAATCGAATTGACACAATACCTCATATTATAATGTCATCATTGTGTCAATTCGATTGTGCACTTTTATATCTACTTACATTAGATTTCTTTGATAGTAATCTATATAGCAGAACAACGTTTGCTGCGTCAGCTAGGTAGTTATAAATATATAAGTACATACTTATCAATATTATAAACCTTAGGTAGTATTTTATAAAATGTTATACAGGGATAATTGACTCAAATATTTTACTTCTCTTGGATATAATGGCTCCGCTCCACCATTCACCACGAAGCTAATAGCCGAGAATTTATATTACACTTGCGACTTGCGATTCACGTATGTATACGATATGAAACAGAACAAGGAATCACACAAATGCAAAAGGTGACATTTGGTCGTGTGTGAATTTGTTATGTACATGTCGGATACTGTACTGCCTCCAACATTGCATGTGGTTACCTTGAGGAAAATTGGATGGACTTATACATTTTTTATAAAACTGGATTTAGACGGCTAGCTGCAATCATGGACAGCGGCTTCTATAACATACTTCAAGATACTGCTTATTTTATACAAAAAATATCAAGCAAATAAAGTACCTAGTACATAAACATTGAATGGAAAAGCGTCGGTAACATAAACTTTCCTATTTTTTGTTTGGGATACCAATTGTAAACAGTAACCTGTATTATAGGTAACCTGGTACCTACTTGCAACAAAAGGCGACTGGTTACGACAAAGGGTTCTAAATGGACATTCCAGCATTTAACGAAGCCGAAGAAGAAGAATTTTAAAGTAGCGGCTGCATAATTCTTGTTAATAGCATTACGTCTAGAGCAAAATTGATATCGTCAAACAATAATTATTGATTTTAACACATTCAGTTGTTTTAAACACAGTCGTTTGAAGGCGCGAGCGGGTCTGGGGGGGGGGGGGGGGGGGCTACGGGAGGATGGGTCGTCCGCGCGTGAACAGGGAGGCAGTAAAACGGCAACCATACCTCCCACACATGAATATTTTATGGATGAATCTCGCTGTGGGTATGGATACAACAGTATTCAAGTTATGAAATGCAAGCTAAGACTTAATTGTCATAGACGTTAATTAATTCTTAGGATGATTAGACGTTATCCTGATTGCATCCGAGGCCAATATGCCCTCGAAACCCAGGGTCCGCCTACCGGCTCTTCCTCCTTCAATTCGCACGATCGTTTTGGGCAATTCTTTTGATGACAGTCTAAGTAGGTATTGAACTAAGCTACGAACTTATTTAATCCTCAAATGTTTTCGGAGGTGGTATCATGTCTGTTTTAATTAATATTATCACTCTAATTCAACTCTAATACAATAATGGTTACTTTTGTCAAGCAAACACATTTCCCTTGTTGTTCTAGATTGCCCTCGATCTAGATCGATCGAGAGAGAGAGATCGAGATTGTCTAAAGAGTACTAATTAAGTTACGAAATCGGGGGTCTCAACACATTGATATTCCACAGAAGTATATTCTGTGGTAACTACAGAGCTGCCTGAGATTGAAAGTTCTTACCTCACTAAGATATAATTTGTTGCAAAGTAGGGATACTTGCCGTATTAACACGGAGGAAACTTGTGTTTTTATCTTTTTTTTTATTTTTAATTATAATTAGTATTTTGTAAGGTATGTTATTAGCTTTTTAAGTGGACAAACTGATTGATCCATACCATTAGACAAGCGTAATTCTTAAAGATATTTTATTTAAAATAATACTAATTACAAAATCTAACATTTATCACTACAGCTATTACTCAAACCAGAGTTCCAACCATTCTAATCCATTCTTTTTGCCATTATAATAAGGCTAGAAAATTTACAATTACAAATATATCGTACTTCAAACATTGTAAACTATGGTCTGTGCAATGGTCTACGAATATAACGTCATCTATCTATGTCGTTTGTATCCGATATAAATAAACAATACTTAGGTACCTACACACTCGTACATACCTATACATATTGTTTTGCAAGAGAGTGTCTTCCTTAATATTTTATTCTTTCAACACAAGTGCTTCCGTATTTTTCGTCAGTGCCTACTCTTACCCAGCTTTCGTGTCACTAAACATGTTCGCTCTATTCTCGAAAATAAGGTAAAGTAGCTTACCATATTCTAATAAGTTATATTAAAGCCTTATTATAATATTAACTGGGTTCTCTGCGAATTATAAAAAAAAAATAACAATTTATTCTTTTCCAATGTAAAATGTAATTTTCCTTTTTTATTTCATTTTAGGTGCGATTATGTTCTAATTCCATTTTTTTAATGCTGTCTTGTATATCTAATTGAAAAATGTTCATTATAACCAAAAATAACTAACTATTGCTCGTTAATTTATTTGTGTAGCTTAGTGGTATGGGTAATGGACTGCTGAGACGAGGTCTCGGGTTCGATCCCAGGTTTTCCATGGCACACACCAATGACTTTTCGATGCTTTTCGAAGTTATGTGTGTATTTATCGCAGGTTTATAAGTGCCCAGTTAATGGCAATAGGTTCGCCACCTATTACATTGGGACCTAAACATAAACCGGCGAAATGTGGGTGTTAGCACCTCTGCCTACCCCTTCGGGGATAAAGGCGTGAGTTTATGTGAAAGGATTATTAAAAGACAGCTGTATGTGCATTGAATTAAAGTTTGTTTCTTTCTTTGGGCGGAATTTATGTAAGACGCAGGTGTGCTGCTACTCGTTATAGAAAATTATAATAACATCTAGCTGATCCGGCAAAGGTTTATTGTCATATAAATTATCAGAGAAATCGCACTATGTATAAAAATGCCGATTGGAATATCAAAGTGATGCGTCTCTTCGTGTATATTTAGATATTGAACGACGCAGTGACAGTGAAATTATGTATACTATTCATATATTAATACTAAAATTGAGGTTTAAAAATGAGGAGTGGGGGTAGGAGCGTGAAAAATATTCTCATGTGATTTATCTCTTTGAACATAAGAACTGACGATAAAGTAGAATGTGGTCGATTAGGCGTAACAGACAACAGAATCTTACATCGTAATTATTCATGACATTTATTTTAATAGCTCCAAGGTATCTACAACATACAGTTTCCGCTTTGACAATGATGTGGCGTCTACGTACTTCCCGACGCTATGTGGAGTTAAAAAACATGCACCGAGTTCCGTGAGAGGCGCTTTAATGATTGTTCGCGTCGATAACGTTATTCCAGATGTGAGGCAAATAAAAAGAAATAAAAAGCATTTAAAAAGTTATAGTCACCGGCAAATAAGTTGACAAAGTATTAAATTTTCAAGTTATTTGCCGGTTACTATAACTTTGAAGTTGCAAAGAAAACGTTTCTAAGGTCTCTTTAGTGGTTGTACTGGACGTGACGGCCGAGGCAAGCCAATTAACCACTTATAGATGGATATAAAGCAATGAAGGGCTTGAAGGACTTACATCGTTGGTTGATCAGTCCTTACATTGTTTTTTTAGTTGGTCTGTTTATTTAGAAGAATGTCGATATCTGTAAATTATATTTCCTAAAGATTTAGGATCTAATTGCAAAAGTAACTTATATGACAAGACGATTCAATGATTCATTGACACTTTGATTTTTAAATATTTCGTTCTACAATTTAAATTTTTGACTGAACATGTAAAATAATAACACTAGGGAACCCTTATTATAGGAATTTTAGTTTTAAGAGCTTTTGATGTCAGAGAGAGCAGAGTTTTGTACACAAAATTACATAAATAGAAAACAGTGAGATGTAATGTACAAAGGCGAGCTTAACTCAAAGTTGAGTTCTATTCCAGGAAACCCGGGAGTGCACAGAGGAATTGTAATACGAGAGGCAAAATCTAGTGTACATAAAAGTGAAGATTATGATGTTAGAGGTACACGAAATGTATACCCCAGGTTATATGTATACATATACATACACACATACATAAATACCAACATACATCAACAGGCGCACCCAGCTTGCAGGTGTTGTTAGCTTGAAAACGGACGGAGAATCAATCAAATCAAAGATGTATAAGCCAAATCAAAAGGGGCGGTCCAGAGTCCCGAGACGAGAGCCTCGGCTCGGATGTAACCGGGAACCAGAAAAACCGGGGATTTAAATATGTCGTTAAACATGTCTCATTTTAAGAATATGAGAACAAATATTATAATAGCAAATAATGTATAGAATCCACTGTATTGTTGAGGATAACCTTTGATATTAAATTTTTAACCTCAGTATTTAATTATTGTGTCCAGCAGAGAAACACGGCTTAGTAGCTTATGGAGTTTATAAAGTAAGACTTACCAATGTACACATAGCAGGTTGCATTACTTCAGCTATCTCCATGTCGTAGGTACGGCGTACATTTAAACTGTTTTTATAATACACTAACTGACTTGGCAAACATTGTTCTGTCACATAAAACCAAAGAAATTGAAAGAGTTTTTCATTCTGCACTTTTATAGTTAGTAGGTGCATGGCAATAAAAGACAAAAAATTACAAATAGTTTAAGTAAAATTAAAATGATGACGGATGGGAAAGGCGGATGAAAAGTATTGTCGAGATTGTTATAAATTAGATATGCCAAGATTATGATTATCAACCAGAAATGTTGTATTTTTGACTGGTCTGCATTCGATAAATTAAACAATGTGTGTGTGTTTCTTCAATGCAACTCTTGCTAACGTTATGCAAGTTTATACCCATCTACAAATTTAAACTTTTAGTTAAACATTATCTTGTGCAAAGAAGTTATTAAGTACTTATGATTTAATGTTGTTAAACAACAGCTGCAGCGTAATGGTAAAAATATCGTATTTGTAATCGTGTGGTTATGAGTTCAAACCCCATTCTTGACACTGATGACTTAAACTTACTGCTTCTTATGTCTACGTGAAGAATCCGACAATATGGGGCGTTAGCCGGAGACTATAGAAGAGACTCAATCGTCCGGTAACCGGACGCGTATACCCATTGAACACTACGGTGGGTCTCAATCTGCAAATACCTGAATGAAATATCTCGCCTTATGACGTGACATAGCGAACATGACCTTAAATTGTGAAATGGTTTTATTTCAAAATGTGATTACTGAAAGTGCTACTAATAATGTCAATAATAAGAACTAGAGGTTTTCTGAAAGAATGCGAAAAACATCATCGGGCAAAAAATAAATATGAGCCTAAAATGTCACGTCACATCTGTATCTTGACTAAACAAGACCGATAATAATAAAAAAATAGGCCAGAGCTCACTGGAGAATTGTTGTGCTGTCAGCGGGAAAGCCAAAGACTTGTCCTGCTTTATCTTCTACACTGATGGCACAGAAACTCTCTGTTCTTACTAGTATGACTAGGAATGTCTGTTGCGCATGTCCACAGGCCACGTAAACCACTTCCCATCAGATGAACCGTGAGTTTGTCTGCCACCTAAGCGATATGAAAAAAAAATTCTGGTAAACATTGAAGGCTGCATTCTATAGTTTTTGATTAATAATTGAATTCGAATCACGTTTCAATTACAATGAGCGATATTCCCCGGTGCTCATGTATATTTAGCAACACTTCACCGCCCATACGTATTGCCCAAGTTTTTTCAAACGTTCACGTAACTATTAGTAATTTATTCAAGACCTTGCGTAACCCGCACGCCCTTCGCCCTACCTTACACACTTTAGAATATTAATAGCGACGTGGCCCTTGATGTAAATAATCATATACCTAATGTTATTGCTTGTTTAAATATGTTATCAAAAATCGTTATAACTAAATATCATAAAATGAAATGAAAAGTTATTGTGAATTAGAAGTGGCCACTGTTCTATTAAAAAAGTATGCACATTGTTTTAAAATATATATCGCATGAGGGAAAGCTGAAGGTGAAGTCACCATTATAAATACCTATCTAATTTACCAATAATTTATTTTTTATGCCATTTATCCTATACCATTCTATAACATTAGCTTGACCCATCAGATGCTTTCCCGCACCGGGGATTGTAGGAATAAGGTAAGACGTGTATTGGTAAGATGAATAAGTCTTTATTTACTTTACTTTTAGAATGACAAGAATTTATGGTGTGATAAAGAAGATAGATGCTGAACCATTTGATCCTAAACATAATTGTATTGACTTTATGAAAGCGATAAGCATGCAAGCACTTTTTTAGATAGAAAAGGCACGCTATAATAGAGACGATCAAATATTACCAGGTGCTAAAGAAGCAACGTCACTAATTTCATCAACATCGACCGAAGGTATGTAATCTAAATTTAAAAGTTGAAAGTAAGTTGTAGAAAAGTACAAGTGAAATTGTTATTCAATATGTGTAGTAGATTCCACCAAAACCATCTAAATTTAAAATTACATTTTACATAGGTATTTCATTCAATTTTATATAAAGCCACACTTACTCAAAGTTGTAAGTGGATAACGGGATCAGAACCTAATTATTCAAACAATCCTTAACATACATATTACATATATACATTATAGTACATAATAGTACTTCAATACAGCAAGTGACGTGGGAACCCCTTCAGCTCTCCATCCGTGATATAGAAATAGGAGTCACTGCACCGCGGCACCGCCTTTGGGTGGTCGCCAGTGCGTGTCGCAGTGAACTGATTATCATGCTAATTATACTCGTAATTAATTTAACCAACGGTCATTATCATAATCGTAATGAAATTGTCACGTCAATTTTTACATGCATTAATCTCAATTCATCGTTGAATAAAAATAAATGAGATTTATATATGTTTAAATTTAACGCGTCCGCCTAACAATATTATTGTAGAAATGTCGCAGCCAACTAGCTTAATCAGCCTTTCAATTAACTGCCTAGACAAGTAACTAAATGGCGCCGTTTAATTACCGGCCTGAATGATGTTCAGCCAGTTGATTAAACGGCTAGATGACGTTTAATTACTTGCCTAGCCATTTAATCAAACAGCTAAAAAAAAGGATTTATTTCTGCATGTTATAAAAATTCAGATTGCGCTGCTATCTCAATAAACCCAGCCGGGGTGCGAGGGATATGTCGCATGACAACCTCACCTACGGCCTAGCACTACGACCCAGAGACGGCGTGCGGTTTAGTCGGTTCGAGTCCGACATAACCTCCCCCTCCGGCTCCGGAGGGGTGGGAATCGGTGAGGATTTCCCGCACGTAAAAAAAAAAGCTATCTTAATAAACCTATCACAAATTTTCTGTGAATACACCTCTATTTACCCTCTCGAGGATTAACAGGCGTGAGTATATGTATGTATGTTCGTATTTTTATATTTTATTTCGGGGAGGTGCCTCGTCTTATGAATGGCCTATGCATTAACCAGCCTGTTTATTACATTTTGTAATAAACGTTACGGCTAAATATCATTCTTGCCGTTAATTGAATGGCGCAGTTTAGTTACTAGCCTAGGCAGTTAATTGAACAGCTGATTATACTAGTTTGTGGTGTCATTCAATGGTGTAAACAGGTTTTATTCTTTTGAAACGAATATTATTCAGCGTATTCCCCACAGCTAAGCTAGATTGCTTATATTAGGAGTGGGTTCACGTTGGTAGTGTAATGGCCAGGATTTGAGACAGGGGCTTCTCGATCGTAAAGTCGGCTCCTTAACTACTAAGCTACCGATTTTTCTAATGTATGATCTATATTCAAATATTATAAATGTGAAATTAACTCTGTTTGTCTGTCTGTTACCCTTTTACACCTAAATCACACAACCTATTTCGATGAGAATTGGTACAGAAGTGGTAGATTGCCCTTGGAAAAGGACATAGACTATGTCGGTCGCGTTAACCGACATTAAATCAAATGGAACAATACGGAAATGTGAAATGAAATCAGTTCCGAAATGTCATCAGTTTGTAAGTATGGATGGACGGATGGTTTTCACGTAAAAACTACTGAATGTATTTTAATCAAACTTTACAATAATATAGCTTATACATCAGAACAATATATAGGCTACAATTTATAACGATAACCGATATTATAGCGATAACCGACATCTACGCGGGCGGAGCCGCCGGCAAAAGCTAGTATTCTATAAGTTAAGGCTGTGTAAATATATGTACGTATGTACCGACCTACAATAAATAGTAGTTAAGTGATTATTATCAGAATACGATTAGTTTACTACTAAAGAAAATTAACACACTATCTAAATTCTCCATTTCAATAAAATCATACGTTAATTACAAGAGCCAGGTTCCAGGCATCATATCATCTTCATCAAGCCATTGTGAGATCATTGCAGAAAAGATCTTACCTTAGGAAAATTGTTAGATGATCTTTCGTACAAAATTTGTAATCTCCTTTAATGGCTTTGAAGTACCCAAATAATGTCAGAAAAGAAACTCTTCACATATTTCTCCTTAACATCGTTTGAAATATCTACGCACATGAATTAAACGTCTTCGTAGATAAACATCGATCCAGAGCCACCGGTAATAAATTAGAATATCTTCGTCGTACCGGGGATCCAATTATTAACGTTAAGTAATTAGGTAACTTGGGACTAACTCTGTCGCCGCCTCCCGCATTCTCTCAATAAATGCAGATCTTCGATCAGATCGGTATTACAACTGCTAGCTCTTGCTACTGTTTTAATAGTTTACCTTAGTTTTGGATGCGAAAGCATTACTCACTGTGTAAGTATTATAAGGGATTTATAAACATTGTGTTTTATTCATCAGTGTTGTTTATCCGAGCGACTATTGTCTGACGTTACAATTCAAAAAGAAAGTAGTACAGAAAAGGCGATCTCACTCTAACACCGACTACTCGTTGATATGTATGATGCATAGCCTGTCTAAAGCCGAGGTCCCACGGCCTGTTGAGAGCACAGGCCGCGCCGGACCGCGCCAGACCGCGCCGCGCATCGCCCGCCGTGGTAACCGATCGGTGCGTGGTGCAAATGGAATCACAGGCCTCATGCTTACATTTGCAACTCGACGCGCCGCGCCTTTAAAGTTACCAACTCACGATGGATCGGACGCGCCACGCCCGCGCCAGACCGCGACAGGCGCGCCGGTTACCACGGCGCGTTAGCCTGTCCTGGCGCGGCGCGGCCTGTCATTAAAACGGACCGTGGGACCCAAGCTTAACATGGCCTTCAAACGTGAATTATTGTTGGAAAACTTTGAACATAGAATTCGCTGTTGTCAAAACTTGCCGAAAAGCAAATGAAACCCGGACTGACCCTACTGTAAGCAACGAAATACAGCGCCAGCGCCAGTCTGTAATGGGTTTGGGCGGACCATATCCACTGATGCAGTTTGACATGGCTTTAACTTAATTACGCCTCAGAAGCCTGAGGACGAGGCTGTGATCGCCCGAGAAAACGTTTACTGGCTGATATTGACGACTTTGACTGAGATTGATGGAAGATTGATTGGCAAAAGAGACAGAGAACTAATATATTATCTATCGCTCTTAACAAATTCTATTTTATTTATTTTAATTCTACGTTCTCTGTTTATAAAGAAAATCAACCTACCCAAATTGATGAGTCAACGTTGCTATGCGGGCGCGCTCCCTTCTGGAAATTCTGCAAAGATGAAAAAATATTTGTTTAATTAACTGTAAAATGTTGACCGCATTTTAGGAAATGAGGTACTTTATTCTTATTGACTTAACTGCTCTAATTAACAGTCTTCATAGAATACATTTCTATTTCATTCTTTTTGTAAATGGAAATACTGAGCAAGTACAGCTATTCTATACAAAACCATAACTTATTTTGTATTTAGAGCATCTTCGATAGGTAGTCCATAAACATTGATGTTGCGAGTGTTTATCAAGTTCAGTCACGTTTTTACTATCTGGCTGGCCATGTTCGTGTTTACCACTTCAGTAACATAAAGAAAGAATTTCAGTTGTAACTAACATCAACATATTTAATATTTATCTTATTACAATTATAAAATAACATGTTGACACCTACAAAAGTTAAGGAAGGTTGGCAGATCTGACACAGACAGACAGATAGGTTGTATGAAAATCATTCGTACGTAAATATACTATATTTTTGATTGCAGAAATAAATTCACGCGGGGTCAAGAAGGGCATTAGTTTTTTACGCTGGCAGATCGTCGGCCTGGTAGATATTTAAATAAACCCGAGCCTATAATATACCTAAGCAAATGACAAAGGGATAGGAATAGCTGTATAACTAGCATTCACCATCAATATATTTGGTTCCAACTTATAAAATGCTAGTTTGTTATTCGATAACCTTGAATAGGTATTTTAATGAGTACCTATAATACAGTCACGGGCATATATTGTGTCCATATATAGCTGGTGTCACCATGCTTACATCATTTTCCGGAACCTTGACCCAAATAAATTTTCATTGAAGATTATGTAAATATATGCCCGCCAACGCGTTTAGAGTTAAATCAATCCATATTAACCTGCCTCTGCCTACAATTCAAACATTTCCTCCTTTTAAGAACACAAATACGATCCGGTTTTGTTGACTGTTTACTATTACATAGTTATGAATGTTAGTTACATAAGTAGTTTTATTTACATAAGTAAATACTCTTGACATACGTGTTAATTAGAATATACAATAGCGGTATTAGGCTGGGAATACCATGCATCCTGGGAAGCAACAACACATAGTTTTTTGTTTGCGGGTATTACTGGTTAACACCTTATATGGGAGAGAGTTTAAAAATTTTCGTAATCTTGTTTTTTAACCCCCGATGTAAAAACGGTAGGATGTTAGCTATAATGCTGTGTGCGTTTCTGTCTCTGGCATCATGGCTCCTGATATGGATGTTTTTTTTTGTTTCCTAGTAACCAGGGCATACTGCAGAAACCATAATGAAGTGGACAGGATTTTAGTCACATTTACATCACAGCACACGGTTCATCTGAAGAGAAGCGAGGGAAGGAATCGACTTATATGCTACACCCGGGAGGTCGCACTGAGTGTCCCCCATAAAACCCCATATTTTAGTCGATTGGTAAAACTACAGCAGGGAGACCATAGTCATAGTCAACCTATAAATCCACCTATTAACTTGAAAAGGCGCTTTAGATGAATCTTTTTGCAGTTGCTTGGCGTTATAAGAAATTATATTTTATCTGCAATAGTTGGCTTTCAAGTTTAATTAATAAATCTCACATTCTATTTTTAAATGACTGTATACTACATAATATCCAGTTTGAATATGATATTGTAACTAGTCTGCAATTAAGCAGTATTATTAGAACTAAAACTGAATTGTGCATAAAAGTTGTTTGGGCTGCAGTGAATAACTTTAATAATATGATTGTAAAGCACTCCGAAGTTGTAATGAAACTCTTGATACTTCCGGTTTCTTTGCAGTAGTATGATAAAATGCAACCTTGTTTTCGTGTCTATACGATGAAACATTTGTACCAAAGTCTAGTCTTGTTTTACTAATTATATTCTTTCATACTAAGTTCTGTTTGGAGCAACTATTCGTAGATTGTTCCTACACAATTTTGTTCACCCACCAAATTTGAATTGTGGATACAATATTGGTAACAAAATATTGCGTTGTGTATATACAATGTCTTTCTCTATCTCTGTGTGTGCGCCTATCAGTATGTTCTATTAATCTCCTAAATGGCTGGGCTGACTTTGATGAGACTCTCACTAGATTCAACTCTTTACTCTAGTTTGAAACAGAATGTGGGTACCGTGTAGAACGAATTCTAATTAAAAGTCTAGGGAGACTAATCACGGACACACCTACTAATAAAAATGATATAGCAAAATCATCAATTAGCCCACTGCAGTCCACTGCTGGACATAGGCCTCCCCCAATGTGCGCCATTTCGTACGATCCTCCGCCTTCCGCATCCAGTCCGTCCCAGCCACCTTTTTCAGGTCATCGGTCCATCTGGCTAGGGGGCGTCCTACCCTTCGTTTGCTTTCTCGCGGTCTCTACTCTAGGACTCGTCTGCTCCAACGGCCATCGGTCCTTCGACAGACGTGGCCAGCCCATTGCCACTTCAGCTTGCTTATTCTGCGAGCTATGTCGGTAACTTTGGTTCTTTGTCGGATCACCTCGTTTCGAATTCTATCCTTCAGAGAAACTCCAAGCATAGCTCGCTCCATAGCCCGCTGCGCGACTTTTAGTTTATGGACTAGCCCTACCGTTAGTGTCCACGTTTCGGCACCGTAAGTCATAACAGGTAGGACGCACTGGTCAAAGACCTTTGTTTTCAGGCATTGCGGTAGGGGGGAAGAGAAGACTCGACGTAGTTTGCGAAATGCTGCTCAGCCCAGCTGAATCCTTCTGGCTAGTTCTTTCTCGAAGTTGTTTTTACCGAGCTGGATAACCTGGCCCAGGTATACATATTTTTGGACAACTTCAAGCGTCGCCCCTTCGATGGCAATCGGTCTCGGTGCAACATGTTCGTTGAACATGATTTTGGTTTTATCCAAGTTTACACCGAGGCCGACGCGTCGAGAAGCTCTATCTAGGCTGTGCAGCATCTCGCCCAGTTTTTCTAGCGACTCCGCAACAACGACGATGTCATCGGCGAACCGAAGGTGTGAGATGTACTCTCCGTTAATGTTGATACCCCGTCCAGTCCAATCCAGAGTCTTGAAGACGTCCTCCAATGCATTGGTGAATAGTTTGGGGGATATAACATCCCCCTGCCTAACTCCACGCTGGAGGCTTATCGGTTTCGTCTTCTGGTCTTGGAGCTGGACGGACATTGTGGCAGTGTCATATAGGCATCTCAGCACCTCAATGTATCGCCAATCAACACGACACCGCTGCAGGGCATCCAGAACTGCCCAGGCTTCGATGGAGTCGAAGGCTTTTTCGTAGTCCACAAACGCCATACACAGCGGCTGATTGTATTCTTGACTTTTTTCTACAATCTGCCGAACAGCATGGATGTGGTCCACGGTGCTATAGCCTTTTCGAAACCCGGCTTGCTCCGGTGGCTGGAACTCGTCAAGTTTACCCGCGAGGCGATTTGTGACGACTCTCGAGAACAACTTGTAGACGTGGCTCAGGAGCGAGATGGGCCTGTAGTTCTTCAGCAAGGTCTTGTCGCCTTTTTTGAAGAACAGTATCACCGAACTCTCGCTCCACGCCCTAGGTGTTAGACCCTGTTGGATGACGGAATTAAAAAGACTTGCTAGCTCTTTGAGGATTGGAATCCCGCCTGCTTTCAGGAGCTCAGTAGTAATTCCGTCATCACCAGGACACCTGTTGTTCTTCAGTTGCCTGAGAGCCGTCTCTATCTCGCACTGCTCGACATCGGGTATCTCCTCGGTGTAATGGCGTGTGAGCGGGGCTCTGTGGTCTTCTTCATCACTGTGTCCCGTCGGTTTACTCATCCGTGATGCATACAGCTGTCCATAGTATTTCTCGATCTCTTCAAGCATCCCGAACTTTGAGGCAATAATTTTGCCATCCACAGTTTTAAGTTTCGTCAGATGGGGCCTCCCAAACTTCTGAGCGAACACTTTCGACCCCCTATTTTGCTCAATCGCCTCCTGGACGGTGCAAGTGTTAAAGCGTCGGAGGTCGCGTCGTATCAGCTTTTTAATTCGTTTGTTTAAGGCCCTCTCATCTGACGAAGACGACTGTGTGGATTGTTGTTCACGCCTCTTTCTCATTAGTTCGAGAGTCTCAGGAGAGATTTTGGACTCTTGCTGTTTGCGTTTCACGGGACAACAACAACTTTCGAGACACTTCTTGTAATGTTTTGACCACTGTGTCGGTTCTCTCGTCAATGCCGCTGGTGGTTTCCAGACTTGCGAAGCGATTTTGAAGTTCCAGGTGGAACTTTTCGGACCCTAGAGCTACTTGGAGCGGCGTAGGTCGGAGAGTAGACCGTACCATTCGGAGTCTTTCAGCTCTAATGTTGATATTTAGAGAGCCTCGGATAAGTCTGTGATCGCTTCCGGTATTAAACCTGTTGATCACAGAGACGTCTCTAAATATGTGCCTACTGTCCGTTATGAACAAGTCTATCTCGTTCCTTATCACAGAGTCCCGGCGTTGCCAAGTCCACTTCCTGTGGGGTTTCTTCTTAAAGAAGCTATTCATTAAGAAGAGCCCCTGTGATTCGAGGAAGTTGACTAGCATTTGCCCTCTGTGATTTCAGCGCCCCACCCCATAAGGACCGATTCTCGTTTCGCCACGTTCCTGTACTCCCACTTTGGCATTGAAGTCCCCCATAACAACGTTGTAAGTGGCCTTGGCGGTGTGATTTATTGCCTTGGCAATATCTTCATAAACAGCCTCGGCGGTTTCGTCGGCATAGCGCGAGGTGGGCGCTTATACCTGTATCACCTTCAGCGAATGACTGTTCGTGATTTTTAGGATCAGGTACGCTACCCGGTTCGACACACTGCCGACTTCAACAACGCTGCCAATGAGGTCTTTTTTTACCAGAAAACCGACACCTCCCTGGGAGAGCAGATCACCTTCTCTGAAGTAGAACAGGTCGCCTGACTCAAGGGTTATCGTGTCCTCCCCCTGTCTTCGGATCTCGGACAACCCCAATATGTGCCAGTTTATGCGACCTAGTTCTACCTCGAGTTCTGCGAGGTGATGGTCCAGCCTTAGTGTACTACAGTTGTAAGCTGCCAGTAGTAGTTTTTTACGGTAGCCTCCCGTAATCCGGAGATTCTTAGCACCCCCCGCCCCGCTGTTACCCGAACCGCTACCATGGCTGGGAATAGCGGGACCACCGGGAACTGGGGGCCTTTTGTTGTGGCGTCTTTCCATTTAAGGGGGGTTTTAGCCTACTCTTGCCACGCTGGCCAGACGGGTTGGCAAAGGGTTTTATTTCAAGTTTTCCTTCTCTCACAGCGATCTCGTCTGTGTATTCTTCCGATTTGTCGCCTCTTACGACACCCTCGGATGATGGGGTGGCAACATTTGTATTCTTTCTCCGTCACCACACGGATGGATAGCAAAATCGTATTTCATTATTATTAATATAATTTTTACATTTCAAACGTCCAGTAACAAATTATAAAACAAAGAAAACTATCGCGGCAAAAGAGGTTCTTACGAGGAATTAGTTGTTTAATGTAACGTCCTTGGCACGTCTAATTATAACTTACTCTTGCATGTTCTGGGTCACTGAGGCGTGAGTGTGTAACGGTAGATGTATTCTTGCAATATTTACTGTGCATAAATATGAAATAAAAACAGACAGACTGAAACAGATCTACCTGCAGAATACGTGACTAAAATGAAAATGTAAAACATATTTGATATGTTATTGCATATCGCGGGCTTTGAAAAAAGAAAGACAATAATTGTATGTTTGGTGTGCAATAAAGAGTAGGTATTTAACTGCGTAGGTATTTATAACTGGCATGGATGCACACCTGGATCGCTCAGATCGAAAGTTTGAATCGAAAAAGTACAGCACTATATTCATGATTCATTATTTTGTAAAATTATTGTGTACATTTACAAAAAAAGTAAGCATCTTATCTTACTACTATTGTAAATGCGAAAGTTTGTGTGTTCATTACTCAATCACGCCAGAACAGCTGAATGGAATAGAATGAAATTTCGGATCATTAATAAAATAGATATTCGTTCACACGTTCCATTGTTATAAGGTGCCGTATCTAGCCTAAGCCTAATGTCAAGAGCCATACATAGTTGTGAAAACATTTAGATCTTATCTAATTATTATTGGAAATGCGAAAGTTTAGACGCATAGATAGATAATTGAAAGTTTGTTAGTCACTACTTCTGAAAATAAATTGTGGTACCAAGGATCTGCCATCTTCAATTCTTACCATAATAATAATCGTTCAATATCGACATTCATCAAAATCAGTTTAGCTATAGTATATACGTGTAATAAATACTATAGCATATGTTTAACAAATACTTTATATGCATGTGGCTATAGTATAGTTTATCAGAGTGGGACATGCATACACCGTAAATTCTGGAAGCATTCAAGAGGTACTGTGTCAAAACTTAAAGCTACAGTACTGCATGCAGATAGGGGACGCCTCCGCAGCCATGTGTGACGCGCTACACGATCATTTACTGACGTTCCCACCATGCACTTCTCCATTGTTTACAAGTTCATTCATTATATCCCTACATGATTAGCATCTAGGTAAACTGCTACTAGTACATGCCTATCAGTGTATATTTGTATTTTTTCAATTGTGACATCTGATAGGAGTGTATAGACTTACGAAGATGCTGTATCCAGTTTAAAAGTGTTATTCAGGTTACTCAACGTGAGTAGCTATGCTCTATTAAGATCATCTTTTTTTTACCACGAGGTGGCAGACAAGCACGCGGTCCACCTGATGAAAAGTGAAAGTGTGCAACACCAGAGAAGTCACACTGGTGCTGTCGAGCCTGTAAACGCAGAGAGTTTCTGTGCCGTCAGTGTAGAAGACAGAATAAGAAGCAGGAATAGCCTTTGGTCTTCCCACTGACAGTACAAAAACTCTCCAGTGAGCTCTGGCTACCCGACTCACCGCTGGGCACACAACACGAGGTTATTATGGCCGCGCTATTCTGTACCCTCAATCGAGCCTCAATACCGGGTCAATCGTAATTTTGCCTTTGGATAACCCGGGACCACTCTCCTATTCCTCCTTTCCATTATTTGGTTTATTATTACTTTTCAATCCCAAGAGGAAAGCCAGTGCTGGTGTCTTGTTCCATACTCAGTATGCATACCGGCTCACATGTGATGTTGGTTGGCTCTTGAAGATCGATACACCCAATTATCGAGGCTTGAAAATCATATACTTCAGACTTCAACGGCCACGTCACAGGATCACACACCGCGTTTAAGATGTGTAAAACTGAAATATTAATTATGGGTATAAAAAAGAATATGAATAAATATACCTACTTATCTAGAACCTTACTGTCAAACATGATGTATTAATCAATAAATATAAACGTAAAAAGGTTCACCGATTAACATACGAAACGAGATGCTCAAACTAGTATTTAGAATTTTAATTAACGTAAACAGTTGTAGCTATAATAAAATAGCAAAACACGAGTGAACGAGCTTATCAGTTGTGTCGGACACTGTGGCGAAGGCAGAGATCACGCGTGGCGGCTCGGACCGGTCCGCGGTCGACGACCCCACTAGAGCTTACGCTCTTCTCCACTAGGCAGTAGGCCGCTGTGTGCAACTAGGTTTTTCAGATGATAACCTTATTTAGCGTCACCTTGTCGCCTTTCAAACGTCTTGAGAAACGTAAAAAGTTGCGTTTGCCAATCCAACCAGTCAGGCTCTGGTTTCTATACATTAAATTCCTTGCCATGCAGAATGTTTTTGCTTAGATATCTACTTACGTATCTAGTTTATAAACTCGGGGTTCTGAACGACATTTTTTAAGTATACTGTAAGCTGTAAACACCTCTACGGTAAATACTCCGGCTGAGAGAATTTACTACAAAGCTGTACATGAACCTACTAGCATCTGGCTGTGACTTCATCTGAATAGATTTTAGGATTCATTCACAGAGATAACAATTAAAAATATTATCAAAAATCTGCGATGGTTTCGCACCATAAGGGTTTTAAACCTATACTACCTATAAACTATGCTACCTACACGACGTTATAACGACCAAACATAGCCTATGTCCTTTCTCGAGGTCTAATCTACCCCTATACCAAATTTCATTAAAATCGGTTTAGTGGGTTAGGCGTGACGGACAAACTGGCACACATACACCTACTTTCTCATTTATAATATTAGTATGGATATATACAATTGGTTTAAGACAAAAGTTAATGTTGTTTTTGACAAACTGTAATCAATATAAGTAGGTGGGTAATTCGCAGCAATCGGCAGTGACAATGGGCTGACCTTGGACCATTAGTAGATGTTACTGAAGACCCAATGGCTGCAAACGTGTCCTGCTAACGTGTGGATCGCTGACAGATAGACGGACAATGAAGTAATTCGGAGAGGCTTCCATTTTTTCTTTTTTGATATACGGAATCCATAAAGCAAAATGAATGGAATTCATAAAGCTAATGCGCCAATTCAGGCTAGATTCATATGAATACGTTTAGCCGTTTTTGCCTGATTGACTAACAAAATAATGAAATATATTACAAGCGTTCACATTTTGATATTATATTGTTTGTTTGTTTATTATAAAGAATATAAGCAACCGAAATTACCAACATTCCCTCTTACCCTTCCAACTAAGCTAAATTGCTTGTGCTAGGAGTACCCGGGTTCACGTCGGCAGTGTAACGGCCAGGATTCGAACCCGGAACCTCTCGATCGTCAGGCTGACTCCTTAACCACTCCAATACACACACTTACTTATCAAATTAAATTAGGTAATAGTACCTAGTTAATTTTGATATTCTCTTATAACTTTAATTAGCGAAGATTTATTAACAGATATATATTCAATAAAGTGCTCGGATATTACGTGACATTACGTGGACATAGATAAAAAATATCAACTGGTAATATCGGTAACCTGTATCGTGAATATAGGTACATTACATAACGAGATTGTAATGATAGTGCGTTGATGTCTTTTGATCGTGTGTTCTTACGTGATTAACGGTAACGAACAAATTGTTAATATACACAGATTTTTGTAATAGATACCATCTTAGTTTTTGCCTATCTACTTATTACAATCAAATTATACAAGGAGATATTCATGATGAATACAAGAAGATTCACTTTGCTTACAGATTAATATAGTTAGTTAACTAAGTTACGCAATGATTACAAAAAGTCTTTAATAAAATATTAATATTCGTTCTCATATTACACTGTAATAACGTGACCTATTTAGCCAAGATTTAGTTTAGTTTGATCTGTACCCCGAACAAGAAAAACATTCAAATTCGTAACGTAAACGTATCGAAAGAATGGAGCATTGCGATTGGTTCATTTGTGTTATTGTTTTATCTACACTAACTCTCAAAGTATCGCTTAAGGTACGTTTAGACTATGACACTATACTCGGTACACTCAGTATACATCGAAATTTCTCTGTATGAACACGATGCGACACTAATTATCTTGTCTTAATAAATTTCGCAATCAGAGACACTAGTGTTGATAAAGATACACTTCGATGTATACACTGAGTGTACCGAGTATAGTATCATTGTTTAAACGTACCATTACTTTGTGCAAGAATCCAATTTTTATTCAATCACCTGTTAAAATTCCCGTGAATTTACAATTCCTTTGCCACATGTTTGTAAAATAAATGCAAAAAAAAAGTGACATCAAACGTTACTTAAGTGACAGTTATTATAATTTAACGATAAGTGTGTTGCTGTGCAATAGCAGCGAGGCAGGTGAGCCGCCGCAGTGAGCGCGCTCGCCAATGCGGACCCATATATCAGCCACCACCTGTTTTATCTCGGCATGATTTTCCTGCAAGCGCCAAGTGCCTACCTCCGGCTAACCGCCACCCATGTTAGGCCGTCCGCTGTGTTGAGCGGGCACTCGATACAAACGGGGGCCGTGAACACCCGTCAGAAGATACGTCGCACAACTCGTATCTTGTGTTCTCGTGCTCTTATTGGATAAGATTTTAATGTGGCATTGATACTGTTTTCAGTTTTGTCTGAATGTGATCAAGTTCATATTGAATTATTACATAAAAGTAGTTAACCATTTCTTCATCTGATATAAAATTACTCTAACGCAGCTCTATGAATTTGCAGGTCACGTGGATACCCGCTCAACACAGCAGACGGCCTTACCCCTGTCGCCTGTACCAGCCATAAACCGCCCTACACTTCGATCTACCGATGCATACGACTATCCGTATGCATGTATATCTTATAATTCTCTATGTATTTTAATTCTCGTTTTTTAAATTAATTTATTATTTATTCGTTTAGTCTTTCTATATCTCACCGTCTCACCTGGCGTACTCAATTCTAATAAGATTGTAATATTTTAATAAGGACCTACAAATAATTACTTCTCATAATAAAATAACCAAAACGTGACCAATAAAAAATTAAAAACACCTACATTTAATAATCTGCACGGTAATCTTACATTGAATTATATCGTCAAAGATATAATAAATAAGTTGCCTAAAGAAATAAAAAATAAAATAAATAGGTAGCAAGAATTAAAATAAGTACACTAAAAGTACATTTAATAAATGCATTAAAAATATTTACTGACACATCCTATATGCAGCTTTTAGTCTAACATTGGAAGACTACAATGTACCGTAGATAAAAAAAAATAGCCAAACTACCCGCGGAAAAAAAAGGATTATTCTCACCGCAGAACAAAAAACAAACATATTATTACATCTTACCGATATGAGACACTTTGTTCTGCGGATTGTATTGGCTTGATTCTATATACCTTTTGCATTATAAAAGATGTTTATCTAAAATGTATGTAAGTATCATGTTCGGCAAAAAACGACAATGCGACGACCGTACTGTACGAACAAATCTTTCTGGTTTTTATTACACTACTAGTGCATAAGATTATTGTAGACTTTATACTGAAATAAATGAATAAAATAAAAAAAGGATCAGGGTGTCCACCGTCCTACTACTACTGTTCAGTTTATTGCTAGGCTTCTAAGGATTGTAACGCGAGCTAAAAATATATCTTCAATACACACTGATAGTTCCAGAGATTTCATTAGCGTGCTCATTAACAAACTCATCATCCTTCTAGCGATTTAAAACCCGTAAAAGGAGAAGCAGATGAGCGGCCTTGGAGCTGCAAAGTGCAAAATTTGGTTGAGGTTGAAATTAGCCTTTCTTTTTTTGTCGTGCAGATATCCCCACAAATAAATTTATATAGCTTGGTTAATACTCTATTATTACTTATTAGCTTTTTTCATTTATTTCTTACTGTCGACGGTACTATGCGTAGGTAACTCGTTCAGCTAAAATCCGGTGAGGCATCGTGAGCTAGAGCGAAGGGAGACGACACCAAATTGCCGACATAACGTCAACGATAAAGCACTCTGCCGAGGAACCAATCTCTTTTACGGTTTAATCAGAACTCACCCTACCTAATGTTACACGTTCCGCGCAACACCACACCAATTTTACGCAGTTCTTCCATAAGGTGTAATGTCACAGGTGGTTTCACTTATATCAATTACAATTATTATAAAAAAAATACTTGTTTCAAATGATTAAAACTACGAATGAGACAGACTGCACGTGATGTGAATAACGATAACTTTCTGAATTTGTCACAAAAAGTTACGGTGCGATAGTGTAATATCTAATTGGCGCTCTTTGTTGATAATTAGGTGTTTAATTAGTTTCTCTTTAAACGTCAACACACTCAATGAGCACGAAGTTTTTTATAAGTATCTGGCGTCGGTTGAGTACTTGCGCTGTCAATCTCGCTTTATCAATTCGTTTGTCAAAAGTGGTGTGCCCCGATGTCATCGAGAATTAATGAAAGTGAGATCATTATTTTTATTGATTAGGTAGACGTAGAAAGCTGAAAATTGATAGGCTCCTTTTTAGACACACATGTATATAAATATAGGTATCAGGTTATTGAAGTCGTTTTTGGTTTAATATTGTCATTGTACCTACTGCTGATGAGTGGAACAGAAGCATTCAAGTCTATAGTGAAAAGGTTGCTTCTAGGCAAATGTGGTCCATCATCGGCCACATTATCACTTAAGTAAGATAGTCGTCAAACACACACACACACATTATTACCTAAGTAAGATGGTCGTCACATTATAACTTAATTTTCAGAAAGGAGCACAAAAGATTGTACTCCAGTGGATACCTTCACATATAGGTATGGAAGGAAATGATATTGCTGACCAGCTAGCAAGGGAAGCCTGTTCAGATGGCATTCCAATGAGTGTTACTCCTCTATACTCTGATCATCTTAGACGGGTAAAGGAACAGTGTAGGAAATGCTGGCAGGAATATTTTGACGAGAGGTCGAGGGAGAAAGGTATATGGTACCGTACAATACAGCCGCTAATATCGAAAAATCCATGGATCGAAAAGATAGGATTAAGTAGAAGACCATTAGTGACGGCCCTCAGATTGAGAACAGGTCATATAGCCTCAAAAAAGTTCGCGTGTTTAATGGGCAAAGTTTCCTCTCCTAACTGCGAGGACTGCGGTGTGGTCGAAGACGTGGTACACGTTCTCTGGGAATGTGTACGAAACAGAGCGTACAGAGAGATGCATTTTGGTGTCGCGAGAGATTTGAGTATCGGCCTTTGCAATAGTTTTTTAGCCAACCCTGCGTCGGTTGAAGCACACAATCTCTATGCCCTAGCAGATCTATGTTTAGAATAGATACATTAGGCATTAGCTAGCTAAGATGTGTATTATTATGTATATATTATGTGCCTTCACGGGGTGATGTGGTCGCCAAGCGACAAAGCCCTAAAATAAATAAAAAAAAAACCAAAAAAAAAAAACATTATAACTTAAGTAAATATCTGCGAGTTATCCAATAGTAATAAGTTAAAATTCGTCCCATTAATTACATGGTTGATTGGAGAGAAATATTTTTAAAGGAAAATGTTTACCCATAAAAAAATCATATTCCTAACTGATTGTTAATATATTTTGATTAATTTACATAAAACTGCTTTACATTAGTGGACTATTATTCTTGTTTTTAGGTGGTAAATATCAGATTTACAGTTTTATAGGTAAGTATGTATATTATAAATATTTTAAGTTCGAATAGGCCACTTTGTTTGAAATAACTGTATTCGTGAACCTGTTTTCGATAGTCAATGTCCTATACAACAGGTATATTAAAAAAAAACATAATAGCTATGCCTTTACGGTACCCGACATCAACATAAAATATTTGAAAAATATATTAAAACTATAAGTTATTTTTTAGAGGGAACTATATTATATTAAATTTAAAAAATCTAAAAGCTAGTACCCGCGCTTAAGTAATTAATTTTAAGTACGCCTAGCGAGGTCGCGGTAACACGTCCCAGTAAATTTCGGGTACCGTCAGATATTACATAAAATGTTGCCTTTTCTAACATATTAATTAAAATGGTTACTCTAAGGTCAGAATACTTCGCCTTCTTCAACGCCTGCCGGAGTATCTATCTACAACAGGATTTATGCGCTAATCGCCTAAATCTACTCTTATTACATTCAAGCTGTTTGGATTGCCTGCAAAAAAAATAAAAACCTGAAGCCCAATTTCATTAGGAGAGTTGGTCCTCCGTTCTAAGACCACGAGGAGGACGAAGTCGCGGGGACAGCTACTAGGTAAGATATAAAAACTTAAAGTAAAGTACAAGCACAGTTAATAGAACAGTCGGTAATTGGTAGTCGGTATGTATATAACATGTTATACACTATTTAACTTAATAATGTGAATACAAATTCAGTCAGGAAAAGCCGTCTAGTAATCCTTGGCACCGCGCCACGTGGGTCGGAAGTGTTAGGGATTTTCTTATCTCCAGTTTGATACATAAACCCCTCTATTTAGTTATTTAAACATTTGTCTATTTTATATTTATATTGCTTAACCTCGTAGGTTCATGTAATCGAGTATATTAACACAGCCAGGTTAGTCTTAAAGATTGATAACGATTCTTAACAGATTGAGACCTCTCCGTGCCTCGAAGATTATAATAGTCTTGTTTCTTTTTCTAGTTTTTCTTCAGCATTGTTCCCATACAATAACCGCGGTAGCCTAGTGGTATGGGTAATGGACTGCTGAGACGAGGTCTCGGGTTCGATCCCAGGTTTTCCGTGGCACACACCAATGACTTTTCGATGCTTTGCGAAGTTATGTGTGTATTTATCGCAGGTTTATAAGTGCCCAGTTAATGGCAATAGGCTCGCCACCTTATTACATTGGGACCTAAACATAAACTGGCGAAACGTGGGTGCTAGCACCTCTGCCTACCCCTTCGGGGACAAAGGCGTGAGTTTATATTATGTTATTTTCCCATACACTTGTAGTGGAAGTTGAATCGAGCAATGGTTCCAAAGATGTTTCAACATTACTAACTGTACATGTACATTGTACTTTAATGAGTGGGTCCAAGGTTCGTGTTGTAAGCGTAGCATGCAACTACCATAATCGCCACGATACGAAAAATGTACAAGCTTTCTAACCTCGTTCCCTTTCAATAGGTACCTCTACATACGTAATGATGGGCAGTTAGCCAGTTTGTCATTAAAAACGTCTTGTAGTTCACTGTTGCTTTCTCTATTTACGTAAAATAACCCGTATTACTGGTAACTCGACGTATTTCTGTCAGGGGGTGTTATAGGACCCAAAATGCTACAAATTTGACCCCTCATATATACGGCCGAAAATCAATAGGTTTCGAGATACTTGTAGTGATCGCAAGGGAGCATGGCATCGTAGCGGCGCGTGTAGGGGAGATTGCGGTCGTGGCCGTTTATCTCACGCCGGGGTCACACCGACTCATTGGGCAGTATCGGCGGTCGCTGGAGCGGCTGACCGACGTCGTCAATGCCTGTACGCCTCGTCCGGTTCTTGTGCTCGGGGACTTCAACGCCTGGTCTCAGGCTTGGGGTTCCCGGCGCACGAACGCGCGGGGCAGGGCTCTGGAGAGCTGGGCCGATTCTCTCGGCTTAGTTCTCCAGAATCGCGGGGCCGAAGCCACGTATGTGGGCACCTTTGTGGCGGGGGAGCGCAGGTCGATCATAGACCTTTCGTTCGCGAGCGCTTCCCTGTCACTCCGCGTGCGGGACTGGCGAGTCGCCGTGGAGGTGGAGACACTATCGGATCACCGATACGTTCGGTTCGATGTCTCCCCTCCTGCGGGTGATGCGCCGGTCATATCGGCCCAACGCGAGCCGCGCTGGGTGTTGGGGCGACTGAATCGGGAGGACCTCCTGGAGGCCGCCATCGTACAGGCCTGGGCCATTGCGCCGGACAGGCCTGTCGACATAGACGATGAAGCGGCCTGGTTCCGGGAGGCCATGACACGGGTCTGCGATGCGGGTATGCCTAGGGCTCCAGCCTATAATCCGAGGCGTCGGGTCTACTGGTGGAATGCGGAGATCGCGAGGCTGCGTCAAGCCTGCGTGATCACGCACCGCCGGTGGGCTCGACTCCGTAGGAGGCGTAGCCGTACCGCAGATTCGGAGCCCCGACTGGCGGAGCTTCACGAGGGATACAGGGAGGCCCGGAATGCCCTCCGAGCGGAGATCAAGCGGTCTAAGGCCGCTTGTTACCGGGAGCTCCTGGAGACGCTGGAGCGGGACCCATGGGGGCGGCCTTACCTTATGGTAAGAGAAAAGCTGCGCCCCCGGGCCCCTCCGCTGACCCAGGTGCTCGAACCGGCTCTGCTCGGAGGAGTGGTGGAATCCCTGTTCCCGGCGCGAGCGGAACATGTTCCGCCGCAGATGGCTCCGCCGCCTCGGTCGCCTACGGCACCCAGTACGGCGCCCAGTGCGGTGATTGACGACGACGTGCCCGAGGTCACTTGGGTAGAACTAGAGCTGGCGGTGCGAAGGCTGAGAGCCAAGAAAAACACCGCCCCGGGACCCGACGGCATTCCAGGCCGCGCGTGGGTCCTAGCTCTAGGGGAAGACGGTCTCGAACCCCGACTGAGAGGGTTCCTCAGCGCATGTTTGGAGCGGGGCCAGTTTCCGAAGATGTGGAGGACGGGGAAACTGGTCCTCATCCGCAAGAAGGGACGCCCGGCGGACGAGCCGTCCGGGTACCGGCCCATAGTGCTGCTCGACGAGGTGGGCAAACTCTTCGAAAGAGTAATTGCCAAGCGCCTCGTCGAGCATCTCTCTAGAGTGGGGCCGGACCTGGCGAATACCCAGTTTGGGTTCCGCCGGTGGCGTTCCACTGTGGATGCCATCATGCGTGTGAGGACTCTGGCGGAGGATGCGGTTGCCCGGGGCGAGGTGATGTTGGCGGTGTCCTTGGACATCTCCAACGCCTTCAACACCTTGCCCTGGAGTTGCATCAGGGAGGCACTCGTGTACCACGGTGTGCCTCTCTACCTCCGCCGCATAGTCGGGGCTTACCTGACGGAGAGAGCCGTCGTCTACCCGAGTTCGACCGGAGTCGGTAGGCGTGAGATGTCGTGCGGTGTTCCGCAGGGATCGGTCCTGGGGCCGTTACTGTGGAACATCGGCTACGACTGGGTGCTTCGCGGTGACTTCGCGTACGGTGCCACCGTCACGTGTTATGCGGACGACACGCTGGTGACGGTGAGCGGGGCTACGCACCGCGAGGCAACCCTGAGGGCCACGACCGCGGTTGGCCAAGTCGTCGAGCGGATCCGGCGGCTGGGTCTCGAGGTGGCTCTGCACAAGTCCGAGGCCATGTTCTTTCATGGTCCTCGGCGCAGGCCAGGCCCGGGAGCCAGCCTTACAGTGGGAGGCACTCCCATCGACATCAAGCCCCAGCTGAAATACCTGGGGCTCGTGCTTGACGGTCGATGGGACTTCGGACAACATCTCCGAAGCCTGCGCCCCAAGTTGGTCACCACGGCGAATGCCCTGAGTCGGCTGTTGCCCAACTTGAAGGGCCCAGGGGCCTCCTGCAGGAGACTCTACGCGGGTGTCGTGCGGTCCATGGCCCTATATGGGTGCCCCGTGTGGGCGGACACCCTGGGGGCCAGATTCCTGCCTCTGCTCCGTACGGCGCAGAGGACGATGGCCTCCAGGGCCATCAGGGGATACCGCACGATATCCTTCGAAGCGGCGAGTCTCCTGGCCGGATCGCCACCTTGGATCCTGGAAGCGAGGGCCCTTTCGGCACTATACCAGTTACGAAAGGAGGCGCGGGAGCGGGGATTCGATCCCGAGCCCGAGGACATTCGGGCCGAGAAATCCCGGCTCCACCAGGTCATGGTGGCCGAGTGGGAGCGACGACTTGGGCAACCACGCGCAGGGCACGCCGTCATTGCGGCGGTAAGGCCCATCATGGGGGAGTGGCTAGAGAGGCCACACGGGAGCCTCTCGTACCGTCAGACGCAGATGATAACCGGGCACGGTTACTTCGGGCGGTATCTGCATCTGATGGGTATTGAGCCAACGCCCGAGTGCCATCACTGCGACGCGAGCGTGGACTCGGGGCTGCACACGCTCACCGAGTGTCCGGCGTTTGAGACGCCGAGGCGGGAGCTTGTGCAGGCCCTGGGGGTGAGAGTGCTCACGCTCTCCACCCTGCTCGCGGCGATGGTCCGCTGCGCGGATGCGTGGGCGGCCAGCGCCTCTTTCTGCGAGCAGGTCATGCTCGCGAAGGAGACAGCAGAGCGGGCGCGGCGCGGTGAGCGAGAAAGACTCGCTGACATCGCTGCTCGCGCCCGAAGGCGGCTCGGGCGTCGGAGGGCGCTTACAGACCTCCGCCCCCCATGAGCGCGGGCCTGAGGGTGACGGGTGGAGCCACCCGTCACCCTAGCAGAAGCAGGCCACGGCGGCGGCGCGCATCGTAGGACGATGCGCGCCTCCCCACACCGGGGTTGAGTCGGGGACGGCGTGGTCCCCACCTCCCGAGGAGGGCCAGACCGAAAGGGATGGCCCTGGGTCAGCCGGGGTGCGAGGGATATGCCGCAAGGCAACCTCACCTTCGGCCTAGCACCACGACCCACAGACGGCGTGCGGTTTAGTCGGTTCGAGTCCGACATAACCTTCCCCTCCGGCTCCGGAGGGGCGGGTATCCGTGGGGATTTCCCGCACGTAAAAAAAAAAAAAAAGGTTTCGAGATAATTGACTTTTTGATTGATCGAATGTAGCGTTCAAGTGCAAATTAAAAAATAATAATTTACCGAGTGTGAATCATTCTAATTTATTTTTGTAGCTGATAAATTTACTAAACTAAAATAGTAATAAAAACTAAAAAAAAAACTCTTTAAATAAAAAAATTGTGGGCCATTTTTTTTTTAGTTTTCACCTTGCCCTCCAGTACCTAATTGTTATTTATACCAAAAAAAAATGCTATGGTAGTGAGCGTAAAAATTACGGAAATAACTTGTGCGTTTATTGAGCTTTCCAAAAAGGTAATGACATTTAGAGAATAACTTATTGTTTATGAAGAAAGACGACTTTTAAGAACCGCGGGTACAAATGCACCAAGGACATTTTCATTGTTTAGGATCGGCACATCGAGAATAAGGTTATTTATTATTTAAAGTAAGTTCAGAAGTATTTAATGGCCATGTGTTGTAGTATTGGTGAGTTACAATTTATATAGAAAGAGGTATATTATGGCATTAGTGCTTACAAGTGGCCCACAAAACTAGGCTTATTCACCTACCTCGACGCAAGCACGAGCGCAACATACCTAGCATACCTTTTTGACATCCCAATAGGGTTCGGAAAAAAACCTACGTTTAAAAAACCGACTTTGAAAACTGAAAAGTATAAAATAACTTAGAGAAAAATAACTGAATTGACATATTTACTGTTCTGTTAGAAGTCATCTGCAAACAAACATTTGTATTGAGCGGGGATCAAACCCTTGCCTCCTGCGTAGCGGCCGCGTTCACTACCGCTACGCCACGGCGGCCTTCGAGGCTCACTTTATAATAGAATATCGTTGCTTAAAATCAAACCTTAAATGCATGAACGAAAACTGCATAAACCTTGTCTAAAACCTCTTTCAATCTCTGTCGACTTGAATTTTCACGCTCTTTGTCTCCAGGAAAGTTTAATAGGCTTCTAAATCTCCTTGAATCACGAGGGTTATTTTTGCCGCCGATTTCTTCATGTACCTGCATTATCAGTGTTATAAGAGTATTAGTGGTGTGATTTGACGTAGGAAGAAACACCTTGAGCCCAACTTAAGTTATCAATAAAGGCAACCAAGTCTAAAGTAGTAGCAATATTTTTCTTTGATTAAGCTTCCTTAACGGGGGTTTTTTCGATGGCTATTAACCTATTTGCGTGACCTGAGTCCGTGCACCCTGGGGTGCCACCGCCGTTGCCGCTCCGCGAGGTGCTTACTAAGCGGCGCGGTGACGGGTGCACAAAATATAACATTATATTTTTTTAAGAAAAATAATATAGGAGAATTTATACGAATGGTAACATTCAGAATGTCGCCATCTGAAAAATTAGCACAGAGCGATTAAATAAATTACAAGTACGTTATACTTAGAATTTTAATCTAAGTAAGGCAGACTTTGGAGAAAATATCACTAGTTACTTAAAATTTTAGATTGATGTGAATAAAAGGTTTAAAACTATAATCTGATGCGATCCAAGGAGCGATGCGATGCAATCTAAGCCTGTTTTGATCTACTCCTTACAGCTTCCTAAAATATATCTATACTAGCTTTTGCCCGCGGCTCCGCCCGCGTGGTTGTCGGTTATCGCGACTGTGCGTTGAGCCGACGCTATTGAACATTAAATTTGCCTCTACTCAAGTTTGTTCTCGACATTCTACCCGCCTCTATATTCGACTCTCTACTCGTCTTTCTACTCGCCTCTATACTTGAATTTATACCCGCCTCTCTACTTGACTCTCCCCACTCCCTTATCTACTAGCCTCGCTATTCGCCTCTCTACTCGACTGTCTATGGCATTCTATTTGATTCTATACTCGCCTCTCCACTGGCTTCTTTAGCCGTATATCTACTTGCCCCTGTAGTCAACTGTACTTCTACACGCCTATCCACTCGCCCCTACAATGATCTCTACTCGCATCTCCACTTGCTTCTATATTTAGCTCGTTACTCGACTGTGTCCGTTCCGAACCTCCAATCCGCCTTTGTTTTAAATTTCATGAGGATATCTTCAAAAATGACAAACTTTCATAAGTACAATGTCTTCAATTCAATACAATATTTATTATATACAAATAAAAATAATACAGATAAAACAAAAAAAGGAGACGGGTCTGAAAATTTAGATATCGAAAAATTCTTCCCCATCGACCTCGACAGAGTACATTTGAAATGTAGGCGAGCACCGCTATGAAAGGCAAAAAACGGCAACGGTAACTAAAGAAAAGTAAAAACAACAGAAAAATCTACAGGCATTTATTGATTTTTAAGCATGTAGTAGGATTATTTTTAGTCAAACTAAAACTAAAACGTATAAACTAAATATTTGCAAGAATTAACAAAAACAAGTTTACAAAATAGAGGAATAGAGGCCAAAGAGTTCAGGCGTCGAAGAATTCCTCCTATCGATGTCGACTGGTAACGTTTAATTAAATTAATTTTTATACAACTTAGGTGGCCGATCTGATGGAAAGCGGTTACTGGGGCCCATGGATGTATGCAACACCAGGGCGGGGCGTTACACTCATGCTGCTGACCCTGATGAAAACTTCTAATGCCCTTCTTGCAGAACGTACCTAATTAGTTGATTATCATGTTTCACAGCCGTTTTAGTTTTTGAAGCTGGTTTGATTTTTTAACATTTTTTTATTATTTTCATGAAACGATAATTTACAGCTACGCTGTTGTCAGGTTATGGATGGATAATTGATAGGTACGAGTATATATATTATCTATTTACGAATTTGAAATTTTAACAAGTTTTTAAGAAATATCGATATATTTCGTATACGTGGGCGGAGACGCTGGTAACAGGATCACTCAGGGATTAAATTCGACAGTCTATATTTTAGATATATGTGGATATGTTCCGGACAATATTATACAGGGTGTATTTTTGAAACGGGGCAGTAAGGGCAAGTACCTTAACCGTTGCAGTTACAGTAAAACGTTCTTAAAAGACCTTCCCTAACTTTTTGGGACATTTTGAACTGCATTCACAGATTTTGTAAAAAACTTACAGTTAGCAAAAAAAATGCAAAAAGTTCAAATTTTTTTTTTTAATGCCAATCGATTCTATTTCATGTGGGGATCAAAAAACTCTATGGGACCATTTTAGCTTTCAGTACTAGAAAAGACAGAAATCGCCAAAGACCTTTCCCATACATTTCGTACGGAAATATGATAAATCAACTCGAAACTCATAGGTCAGGTAAAATTTTGAACTTTTTTAAATAAAAAAAATCATTTAAACATTTAAGAAATTGGTTTATGAAATAAATTGCTCAAAACGATTTCCATTTTCACGAATACATAAGTCTATCCTTTTTTGCACTGAACGAATGGCGGCTAATAGTGTTCTGGGATGAATATTACGTAAAATGGTCATTAATGCATCCTTGAGCTCTTGAACACTGGCGTACGTCGTCTTATACACCTCGTTTTTCACGAAGCCCCATAAAAAAAAATCAAGTGGTGTTAGATCGGGGCTACGAGGTGGCCACTGTGTTGGACCATGTGTACCTATCCACTGTGTACCGAATAGGCGGCTCAAATTGGAACGTGAAGGGTGACTGTTATGTGGCGGAGCACCATCTTGTTGAAAATGAACTTTTCGCAATTCCGACAGGGGCCATTCGTCCATCTCGTTTTCAAGATGGTGTAAAATGACTTCATTATACATGGCAGAATTCAGTTTCCCTTCATAAAATTCCACCATTATGACTCGATTGGACATTATACCACACCAACAGTTGAATGAGAAGCGAACCTGATTATGACTTGCCGTAACTCTTAGTGGATTTTCTTTGGACCAATAGTGGTGATTTTTTCTGTTGTACATACCGTTATTGGAAAAATTAGTTTCGTCTGACCACAGTATGTAATTTAAAAATTCATGATCTCTGCTTATTTTTCCTCTTAGCCATCTGCAAAAAGTAAGCCTTCGAACATCATCACCCGGATGTAACCGTATTTCTTCCATATCTTTATCACAAGGGAGTGGGATACACCTACTTCAAGGGCGACTTGCCTGGACGATACCTCTGGATATGCTTCGACATAAGTTAGAACCGCAATCTCCGTGTCCATGTCCACACGAGGCTGCCGCTTTCTTTTGAAAGAACCCTGCAATTCCAGGTTTTTCAAAAGATTTGTAATAACCTTTCTTGTTGGCACATGCCGCAACGGATACTTATTGCGGTACCACACTAATGCAGCTCCCGCATTTCGATTATTGACAAAATACGCTTCTAATAAGTCAATTTTTTCACGATTAGAAGACATTTTAGCGAAAATCCTTAATTAATAACTCATACGAAGTTTCTCAGCTGAAACTAAGAATAACACACAGATTTTCGAATCAAATTCGAAATTTGAGGGTAAAAATTCTTTTTATTTACTTTACAGTCAATTCTACCCACTTCCTGGCCATAACAAAAAGTTTGACCATCGTAGAAATTTGTTTCTGTTGCCGAAATGTATGGGAAACGTTTTTGGCGATTTCTGTCTTTCCTAGTACTGAAAGCTAAAATGGTCTCATAGAGTTTTTTGATCCCCACATGAAATAGAATCGATTGGCATAAAAAAAAATTTTTGGACTTTTTGCATTTTTTTTTGCCAACTGTAAATTTTTTTACAAAATCTGTGAATGCAGTTCAAAATATGTCAAAAAGTTAGGGAAGGTCTTATAAGAACGTTTTGCTGTAACTGCAACGGTTAAGGTACTTGCCCTTACTGCCCCGTTTCAAAAATACACCCTGTATATACGCAATATTATATACAATAAATACATATTATATATACTATAATATTATTGATGTACAATTAACGTGATTCGTACCTATATTGACACCGGATCACGATATTTATTGGCAATCTATAAGCCCGCACTATTGATGCCGTGACGATTTACCTGTAGGTTTTCATTACAAAACTTAGCCCTTCCTTCGCAGTCGGATAACAAGGTGTCTCACTTCAACGCTTAAAAATAAATATGACTGAAATGTTAATTTGCTTGTGTATTACCGCAAAAGTACGATTACATCTTGTCTCACATGTCAACGCAAAAATTATAATAATGAGCACTTACTTGACTTGTTTATAGGAACAGTTAATAATATGTTATTGTGCTGCACTTATCAGCATTGAGGTTTATTTTTGCACTTAAATGAACACACTGCTAATGCGTGAACGGCCGACCCTTTCTTATCGATTACTCCAAACTGTGGCGGTGAAAAAGTAGGTTTGCGTTTGTGCGCTATGTATTTGCTTTCTTGCCGTGTTGATTTATCTATATCGAACACATATTTCATTCTCATACTGTTGTTATGGGTAGACAAAGACCCTATGTATGTAATTGCTATATGCTGAATTTAGTCAGACATTCTTCTTCTTCTTCTTTATCGTGTCGATGGCAATAATTTGTAGATATATATTAATAAATAAAAAAAATAAATAATTGTTTATTGTCACAATACAATCTACATAAGTTGTGCTGAAATCTAGGGCTATAATAATAATAATTTGTCACATTATACGTTACTGGTTCAAAAACTAGGCAGGAGCCTGTATTGTAGGAGTTAAATATTAGTAGGTATTTATACAGTAAAAGACAATAACGGGGAACAACGTTTATTTTCAAGTTGAACCTACATGTGTTTAAGTATATTATGGTTGCACAATGCACAGTTTCCAAAACCTAACAAAGGATACCCGCTAGAAAAAAACTGGTCTTTGCATTCGGTAGGTTCTTGAATCATAAGAAATTGAGTTCCATTGTGGAAATATCTAAAAAGACTTAGAAAAAACACATGTATTTGAACACCTAGCAAATACACTGCTGCAAAGCTGTAAAACGTATAAACGATAACATAAATAACCGGTGAACTATAAAATATACGAGTATCTCGTGTCTTCTAAATAAGATTTAAAATTGTATAGTCGGTTTGGTATTCGTGCTATAAAGACTAGTATAAATGATTGATTATTAACGCGACACTAAGGCATCCTGGCCAATTCTGTTTAAAGAATCAGGAACCGAAATTGCCTACTTCGCAATAAAAGACCTTAGGTATATACTTTTGCCGATAGTCCTTAGGTAAATCTCCTTTTACCTGCCTATTATTTATCCCGAGTCAGGCTAAATTAGTGACAGGAGACTAGGATGCTACTAATACGTAAGCCACTTATCCTTTATAGTTTTGTAAATACAATTCGCATAACTTAACCACAGACATATTGTGTCGTCGACTCCGAAACTTATTTTCTCTAGATTATTGAAACACAGTAGATAATAATAACAAGGGGTAATAATAGTTTATCAGTAGCTACCCGGTGGGGTCGAGATGGGTTAATTAACCTGAACTTTAGCTAAGGACGTCGGCATAAGTTGCCATGAAATGAGCGGAAGGCGCGATATGAGAAAACTCTGTGAACAGCTAAACAATGATACCGCGCCGTCTAACTTATCGGTCCCATACTGTTATTGTAATAAAAAACTTTTACTCTATTCCGTGATATTATCCAGTTCGATGTGTATACTGCTGTCTACAATGTTATATTAATAACTGCATTAACTGCTCTTTATAAACACCATAGAAAATGCTGAATCGGGTGTTTAGTAACACGGAGTACACTGTATAATTAGGCTGGATGTTGTCACGGAACATTCGTACAGTTGTTACCTGAGTAGGTAAAAAGCGCATTTTAAAATAGTTGTTTCTTTCATGAAGTTCCTTGAGTAAAACCACAGAACAGAAAAAACTAAAACGCACAGAAATGCAGTCTGAGTCTGTAGTATTTGCTCTCAATCAGTTAACCGAGTTAGCAGAGAACCCAATAGTCTCGTGCTCGTTTAGTAAAGGGAGAATGATGGGGTTCAGAACTGCGGAGCCAATCTCACCTGCAAACTGGTTTATGCACTTGCTGGTTACCTGACGAGTATGTAGCGCAGGCTTCTGTCTATGAGGATACATAGTAAATAGCTCCTATAAAAGTCAAAGTCATCACATAAGGAAGACATCATAATCAAATCCAATAACGTATTATTCCTAACGCGAATTACTTAAAAATAGAATTATAAAACCTACATAATACTAAATATCATATGCGTAAAACAAAAGTATTCTAGATTAGGCAGATATTATGCAAATTGTAATATGGTAATATGTTAATAAAGTTCCGTTATTCGGCAATTTAGGAAGAAAAATAAATTGATGGTAGGTATATGGTAATTTTATTAATCGGCCTTTACAGAATAAACACCAAATAGCGTCGTTTTGTTAGTTCAATAAAACTTGAACATGTATGTAATCGCATACCATCGTCGCCCTTACTTACGCATACGCACTTGAAATCCGTTTACATGTTATACAACTCCAAGCTCTGTCATGGTCACACTTGCGTGATTGTTATTGCATGTGTTACGAATTTACCTACACCTGTATAATGTATCATAACTATATTTTTGTCGTGAACGTAGCTTTGGTATAACATGGAGATATTTTATATCTAGATTCCTACAATTCCAGGCCCTTTTCCTTGAAAAAGCATCCGATGAGGCCGTCAAACTGAGCCATGATTTATTGTTGGCATCTATAAAAGGGCCTTCATTTTAAAGATTTCACCTTCAGCATGCCATTAGGTGTGATTATACAATCCTACTGCTTTAAAAAATGTGAATGGTTGAAAAGATGGATGAATCTGAATGTAATTAGACACAGGAATAAAATAAAATACTATTGAACATGGGTATAAATTTCTGTGTTTCTCGGGAACGGGGTCATTATTTCATGTGGGCGTAGCCGCGGGTAAAAACTAATAGTACTTACTTATTAATCTCCAGAGTACCTACCTAAGAAGGTACTATACGGAGATGGTAACTTGCTTTGCTGCCACTGGATTTGATCAGTCCAATATTCCTTGACCCCGCATTATCGATCGTCTCGGACTCTCGACCGACACTTTATCACGAGCCTGTATATGACAGCAACAACTTGTTACAAACGTTTTCCGTTTGCCACAGCCGTATCGTAGTGCTACGTACGTGTTTATAAAGATAAAAGAATAATTACAAAAATATGACAGTAGAAAAAAACAAACTTGATTAAAGGTGGCGATTATTCCCAATTATGTCGGTAGTACCATTGACTGTACTGTGTACTTATAGTACCAGCGATATAACTTTTTTATACCAGTCTGGTTGAAGTCATACTCGACTGCCGGAAAGTAAATTTTCTCAAGCGCACTCCGGTAAGTACAGGGTTGCACTCACTGTCATTGTGCCGAAGAATTTTCCTAAAGAAACATCAATTCGACACAATTAGAACAGCTTTACCGCACAGCTTGAAACATCTTACGATTGAGAAATTCCGGGTTCAAATCCTGGCCATAACACTACCAACGTGAACCCTAACTGAACTTAACCCATTTTAACTTAACTGAAGGGTTTACCGGGAACGATGGAAACACTAATAACTTTTCGAGCAAAAATTACGTACCTGCTCTTTCGTTTGGATATCTGATAATTTCCTTCCTCGTAATAAGCCACAATCGACTGGCTGGAAGTTTCGAGACAGAAACTCAGATCGATCGAAACAACGAAACAAGTCTAGGTGAGGTTTCTCAGACGAAGCGGATTTCCTGTGCAAGTGTAGTATTGCGCCAAAGACTTATACGGCTAACCTATTATCATGCCCGGATATTATGTACACCAATGGAGGAACTCATGTGCTAGAAAAACCATCAAAAGTAACGAATCAAATATCGAAAGGCCGAGATTGGATATCAAAGAAATAATAGTGGATTTTATTAACTATGTTTATAGGCCGTAGGATCCAGATCTTTATCTGCAAGCTGGTACGCTTGCTGATAGATGGCTTAGGTTCTGGCGCAGGCGTTCCTCTTCAGGATTTGGGTCAGCCGCAGTTGCTCCAATAAAAGCCCCAAAAAGTAAGGATTCGTTCTCCTAGAGCAGATTCTGGGTCCAAAAGTTTTGAATGTAACCGCGACAGACGCTGAGATGATCAGCTCATTGTAGAAAGTTTCTATCTACTGTGAACTATATAATCTATTTAGGCAGGCTGTTTATATAACATCTGCCAATTAACACGTACTCTACATCTATGGTCGGTATTTTTAGCTACAAACTAACTAACGTACTTATAACACTTTTACCGGAAATACGGTATTGGATTGAATATAGAAAATAATTATGTTATGGTGTGATATCTCTCTCCGAAATCTCATTACGATACTGAAGTCAATTATTTTCTCAAAAACACGCTCGTTTCAAAGACTTATTTCAAATATTTTTATTCAAACTAGCGGTACATACTGATTTTGCACGGGAAAATCTTCAAAAAATCTCCATGAATTCTCCATGGACTTCAGTAGTTTAGGCTCTTGGTGTTGTACTTTTTCAGTTACTAACCGACTTAAAACAAACAACACAATAATGACGGTAAGGCAACATTCACTTATGCCGTTATAATTTATGATTTAAAAAAAGTCTTTTATTAATTTAATTTCATTTGAAATAGTGTATTCCATTAGGATTTCAAAAACTAAAGATTCAACTTAGAAAATTCAATTCATTTGAACTATTTTGTTATGATTTGGTTATAGTTGACGTTCAACAATTTAATCGGAATATATAATATACGAATAGCTTTAATGTAATTAATTTATGAAACGGCTTATCGTAGCCGTGAGTTTATATTTATCGAAGTCACGATATGGGTTTTGTACCTAAACACTAAGCCCCATTTGTTGGAAAACCCAAACGAGTATAAAGCGACACACCTAGAGCGTGAGCTAAAAAGCTTTTTGATAAAGAATAGGTCGATCAAAGAATGTTTGCCTCGGTTTACGGAGTGGAAGCAGACCGGACACGCTAACACCTGGTGGGCGTCTTGGCTCCACAAAGTGACTAAACTACACATGTAGGTTGTGCAACTTTATACAGGGATATCTACTGCGGGTTCGCTTAAACTTTGCTAATCCATAGGTCTTTATTTTATTATATTTTCTTTATTTTTCATATTATGAAAACTGTTTTTTTTTTAATTATGAGAACTGCTTCATTTTTCGTCGTTTCAACTTGTTTATTATAATGGTAATTTTTGTCTTTTTTATCTTAAAAACTTCTTATTTTTCTATTATATAGTATAGAAGATATTAGAAGGGGGGTAGATAGGAATATGTGAAACTTTTCCAATTGAAACCAGGACGAATAACTAGTCTTTTATAAACTAGTCTAAAATGCTTTGTAATTAACATGTTTTATGTGTTTCGGTTTAAGTAATATTCTCTACAGTGTTATAATAAGATTTACGAAGTTTTCCTGAGAACTTTTCATAAAACCATCTATTTTTGAGCCCAGTTGGTTAGAAAAAATGAAATGTGAAACTTAAAATTCACTGAAAAGTGTGAAAAATTTAATGTACATGTAATGTAAAGTGTGTAAAAGGTATGTTTGGTAAACACAATCTGCTTCTGAGATTTTTGCTAACAGTCACAGATTGCTCTAGATGTCTTACTATATTTCGACTACAAATACCTATATTAAATGCATAGCTACATTATGTTTGTACCTATATCCATTGCCAGGATTCCGTTTTGTACTGAATTACTGTTACTCACGAATGACCTTAAAATAGGTAGAGCTTTAGTTAATAACCTTATACGATTATAATGGAGTTTAGTACTTACTGTGCTAAAATAATAAACATAGGTACAGAAGTACAATCTGTAATGTGCTTGTTTTATGTGCAATTAATGCGACGGCACGAAACTAATCTTACATTTTTTTTAACAAGCTTATTATATGGTATAAAGTTGCTGACGGACGCCGTTTTATATATTTTTTAAACCAAGGTCATTATGGCTTCTGACCACGAGAAAACTGACAAAAAATTATACGTACGAACTGTAAGCGCGACAAGTGCTCCGCCGGACATCGAACCACGCTCGTCCAGCAGGTTTCACCAGTCCAGACCACATCCGACCACTTCGCATCCGTCTCATAACGTCGACCGGGACGCGATGAGCACCCGCCACTCGACGAGCCACTGTTCTAACTTAATTAATTAGATGTGTACCCATTTACCTATCTTCTCAAAGCGAATTCTGTGCTTTAAGTTTGCTACTTTGGTACTTTTAATAGATACTGCTATTTATATTATTATTTTCTTTGGTGATATGTTAACTAGTTAACTGAAACAAAAGTCATACTACTTTTATTAATTTATAGGTTCTGTGAACAGTAGACCTTACGAGCACCCTTTGCCACATTTTCTGGATCCCTTAATCTAATACATATGCTATCATCAAAAAAAAGTACTATGCGTATTTTCCTTTTTACAACCCTGGAAAGTTCACCAAAAAAATAATGACAATCCGTTCTTCAAAAAAGTGATACAGCAAACTCCTTCTCTTTTTTCTCATTTCTTTTTTTTATAACGCAGTTCAAGGTGAACTTTTGGGTAATGTATTTAGGTAATCTGTGCTAACGTGTACCCACTACCTACTTTAGAGGAAGTAATCAAAAGGGTTACTAGTACTTGTAAATCATGTTTTTGACCCTGAAGACGTGACCTAATGTGCTGGATAAACTCGTATTATATAGTTATTAGTTCATTAACACAAAGCATTCCTTACTAACATCACATCTTACGACGCGACGAAGCACGGTGCCAAATCAACCTCGTATGATGATCGCATTCATGACTTAGCTATATTTGTTCATACGAATGCTCATAAGGAGGTCAGAGATAGTACATTAAACATGTACAATGTAACAAGAGGGCAAGTTGAGAGGAAGTACGTGGCAGCGGTTACTCAGTACACACGCACAAGTGAGCAGACTGTTTCTGTGGCTACTGCGGTTCACATCCTACACGCGCACTTTCACCGGTTCCCTGCTCATTAGCGATGCCACACCGACTCTTCAATAAACACTTGGCGCCTACGAAAGCCTCGTTGTGTTTCACCCTTCACGTAATATCTACCTACTTGCCGAAACATGTTGTTCACAATCTTCAAAAAAAGAAAAGACACAATAGTAATTCTTGCTACAAGCTCGCACTAAGCTTTCTAACAAAGTTGTTTTATGTGATTCTTTGATACATGACATGCTAAGATTGATTCTCATTCCAAGAAATTTTATAACTGCGTTTATAGTGTTGATGTTAGAATGTTCCTTTCACTGGTTCCATTACTACTAATCTATTAAAAATCTAAACAATCGAAATCCATTCTTCAACTAAGGTTCTGCATTTGATGTTAGTCAGGGCGTGGCTTGTCGCTTCCACATGTAAAATACATTGTACAGATGGCCCTTCATGGTCGTTCAAAACCGTTGTGTGCAACTGCCGCGATGCCGACTACATATACATAAATAATAGCGTGTGGGTATTATTCATTCATATTAGTGACGAGAGGACCTGCTAATATCCTTACACATTACGAAACTTAATCGTTTTTTCATTCATTGTATCGTGTAAATTTGCATCAATAAGAAGGCATTATGAATCAAGCGAGGTATTCATTATCTTTCTACAGAATGCTTAATTATTACAGTATCCATAACCTTAGCCTCAGCTCACTCTCTGCGGATAAAGAGACACGTCTCGAGTTTCGGCTTACGTCTAGTCATGGATAAAACAAAAGGGTGTTTTCATACCGTTGCTTTTATGAGCACTACTTTTAAGTACACGTCTCTAAGAAGGTTTAGTTGTGTAGATATATAGTATAGGACGAAAGCTCGAAACAAAAGCTTGAGAAATGAAGGTAAATGTGCAACGTACGATGCGAGCCAGGATGTGTTACATAACATTGTTTTGCTTTACCGAAACATACTTTGGTACTTTGGGCTTCCATTTGCATTTCATAATATAATACTCAAGCAGAATAGACGTCTCTGTGAAGTGATTTGAGTGATTCATACCTATATACAACTAGCATACACACAATACAAAAATCATGGGATTCACGAGTAGGGCGATGAGATGGTAAAATAGTTTTACATTTGAATAAACAAAAATGTTCTTGCCATTATGCGGACGAACTTGTTTTGTGAACTTCCTGTTGATGTAGCTTTGCATATTCTTCGGATCTTGTCATATAAATTGTAGTTCACTTTTCTTTCATGAGAAAAATTTTAATGCACAATAGGGTATTTTCCACTTTTTTTAAAACTATTTTATTTTGAAGACTGTGAAGGAATATTTAACAGAAAAATAAAATTTCTTTGATTAATGTCCATTTTCCGCGTTAAAAGTAAAAAAAATCTAATTTATTTTTAATGGTTTTGAATTTACCGCCAAAACGCGCCGTGCGCTGACGTTTAACGTGTGACGTCATCTTTGTGTAATCCGACCCGACACCGATATCACAGTCCACAGATCACTCACGTCACAATTCTTTGTTTACTCAAAGATGACGTCATACGGTAAACGTCAGCGCACGGCGCGTTTTGGCGGTAAATTCAAAACCATTAAAAATAAATTAGATTTTTTTCACTTTTAACGCGGAAAATGGACGTTAATTAGAGAAATTTTATTTTTCTGTTGAATATTTCTTCTCGGTCTTTAAAATGAAGCAGTTTTTAAAAAAACGGAAAATACCCTATCATCATCCTAGCGAATAGCGATATACCTACTGATTGTATAGACTAAAGTTCGTCCACTATATTATTGTATTTTAGACAGCTCACACACAGTAGTCGATATAACTTTGTTCTGTCGTCAATGCGTAAAACTGCGTTCATAAATTAGGCGCCAATACGTTATATGTCATTGACGATGTCACGTCAGCCAGAACGCAATATTAGGGATCGAGTTATGTAGTCGATCGACTGTGACATTTTCAAGTTGTATAAAACTTGAAAATGACACAATCGACCTCGAATACAGAATATGAAAAATTAAAAACAAATTATTTTACGAGTACTGGTGGTTTTAACCGACGTCTGAACAAGGAAGAGGTTCCCAATTCGAATGTTTATATTTTTTATGTTTGTACACGTATAGCTCCGTCTCTTCTTTTGTTCAATAGAGGTTTATTCCGAAATGGTCCCATTTAAATTTCGTAAAGATCTGATGATGGGTTTCAGAATCAGACCTCGGAACTCTTCAGTAAATTATGAACTCATCGATGTGTCCACTCTGTAACTTTTTTTACAAAAGAAAAATGCTGCGTTCATTACTTTCGTAGGCTCCACCCATTTGCGTTAAGGCATCGTCTCTGGTAAGCACCTTAACGACACACGTTACGATTTTCTCCTTTGGGTTATGGAAGGAATAGTATGGAATCCACAAGTAGTTTATTAAAGATAGGTACAATCAAATAAAATAAATAATAAGGCTAAATCATAGTCCAGTTTACTTGTTTATGAAATATCGACTGCTTCATTATGATGTATAGATAGATAATAAATAATAATTACACATAGAGTTATGATACCTACATTTTCATTTATCGATTAATGATATTTTTTATTAATCTATTTTATTAATTTAATTTTGTATGCAATCACTACTTCTATCTGTCTAAAATACAATAACATAATGAACGGGGTATATATTAAGAATCCGCTTATTTTGTTTCATTAACTTGTTGACTATTACGAGAAAGTCTGCCATGTGACGCTTTTGATCTCTCAACTCCGAGGGGATAGTCTCGTTCGTTGTTTAACACCTACACCGACTAGCAGGTAAGGTTTACTTGGGCCCGGAGTATCTACTATTATTTATTCTGTGCCCGGACGGATTGGTAGGGTACCCTGTACATTTGACACAGTGTACAACCCTCAATAATCTTAATCAACCCTCAATATCAATATCAACAAAAAATAAACCTTTAAAAAAATTTAATTCGCAGAAGACAAGGTTATTAATATAATTTCATTATTTGTTTATCAATGTTTTGGAGTTGAAGTGGTCTGTAAGCTGATATTGTGTTAAGCTAATTTTGTTGCTGACTTTACAAACTGTATCCTTGACCAACAAACGGCCGTTACGAGAATCGTTAAATGAAATAAATCAATACATGGTGACTGTTTGATGGTTTGACAGGTTCGACAGTTGGTTGTATCTAAAGGCGTGGTTTATAATAAGTATGGTGTAAGCAACAATAAAAGTCTCATTTGGTGATGGAGATTAAAATAAAATAGAAGCCGCTTTCTATGACAATGATCGTATTGCTACTAAAATAAATATATATGTTGTGTCTTTCATCTTTATCAGCTTTTTAAGCCAAACTGTCTTAGCACTACATTTCTCCGATCAGTAGAATCTAAAACAGCTATTAGACATCACGATACTGCCAATATGTCTTATCTGATAATATATCACGAAATTGCATTGCGATATCTATTGACTGTCTAACCCTTGCCTAAGATATTATGGTACAAGGGGTAGGTATTATTATGTATTTGTGTTCTCTGTTCTCATTTACCAATTTAGATACTATGTACTGCAATCGACACCATCCATGTGGGATACTGGTTCCGTCTATGTGACCTACCCACAGGAATATAATTGTCCGGAATGTGTGTAAATATGTGCTATTCCAATTTTAACATAGGCACATAGTATGTCTGTGCCCCGCGCATAAATAACATTCGAATTTAAAACATGAACGTATCAAAAGAATGGAGCATTGCGATTGGTTCATAGTAGGCAGGCAGCCAATCGCAATGCTCCGTTCTCTGTATACGTTTACGTTACGTATTCGAATATTATTCTTGCCCAGGGCATTGTACAACTGTTCTTCCGTGTAACAAACAAATATCTATAAACTCTCGCATTCATAATATGAATGAAATAAAATAGTAGTAGGTACTATAAGTAAGATAAGACTGCAGAACGTCCCACACAGAATATAAAACCATTTGTGTTCTTACTATTGAAAACATATGTCGATCATTATAGTCGTAAATACTATTGTAATAACAACGTGAGCGAAAAATAGTCGGAGGATTGCCATCCCCGTCACGTTCACCACAGTTACGTGGTTTGAATTTCGTTAATGTTAACTTTAGTAACAGCCAGTTTACTGCATTCCGTAAGGTTTGTGCGAGTGTTGGAGGCTTAACCTCCTTTCCTTTCCTCCATACCCTTCTTTTAGAGAGGGTTGTTTCTTCTGCAGATGTTAACGTGTGATTGACATCTAAAGTGTCGCGGGATTCTCTACAACGATGACAGCAGTTAAAACTAAATATCGCTTAAAACTCTGTGTAGTAAAATACGAACTACATTAATTATGATCACTGTCATAGACTTTTGAGTCTTTTAAAATTGCATTTTTATTGTGATAGCTTATTTTCTCCATTTTAATAAGATCATTGACTTACCGTGTTCGCTTATCTAACTACTAACTGTCTTCTATCGTATTCATGTGTATTTTTGTACATTTGTGTGTTCCTTCTAATCCAATTATTCATAGATTTAAGCATTCGAGTGCTAATTGAAGGTTCGATGCCCGCTCGGCAGAAATATTTATATCCATGAATAAGTATGATTGCTTTGAGTGTGTTTATTAATAATATATACCTATGTAGGTACTTATTTATGAAAACTAAAATAATTAAGTATGTTTATCAGCTAATATATATAGCTATCCTTCATTCATTCATTCGCGAACTATATGTTTCAGTTAGAAAAATAATTTTAATCATTGTACTATTGACTGGAAGCCTAACACGAAGGGCATGGTGAAGGTCTCCACAAGACCTCCTCCGTACCGTTCTGCCCTATATACTGTGTGCTATGACCCCGAGCTCGCTTCCGTGACGCGTCGAGCTAATCACCTTAGTAACAAACGAATTTTCATTACATAATATTTTTACTGTTTACTTTTAAAGTGGTTTCGATTGAAGCCTAATGATAAAAAGTGGTTTTGATTGTGTGTGTGCTCTTGGTCAAAACTTTTAAGTATTTGACCGGATTTTTTATTGTAAGTGAGTGAGTGAGTGAGTACTTGTTTACTGTAACTGCTACTATATTTTTACAGTAATCTTACAAAGTCCTTGACTTTGAAATTAACGGACAAGTTTGTCATGCTTGGTGATTTTAAGAGTAGCATAATCAACTATAAATAAGACTAAATTTCATACTAATGCATCGGAAGAAATTATTTTTGGCGTGTATTTGCGTATAGTGAAATTAAATTCAGAGGCTGGTGCGTTTTAGTAATGTTCAATCAATTCAGCCGATTAACATACCGAAGTCCACTGCTGGGTATAGGCCTCTCCCACAGCTTTCGCCCGCTGGCCAGACGAATTTGTGCAGGATTTTATTAGAAGTTTTCTTTCTCTCGCAGTGATATTGTCCGCATATTTTTCTCGCCTCTTACGACACTCTTCGGGTGAGATGGGGTGGTGCTACTTGTATTCTCACTCCGTCTCCACACCTTAGTACATAGGAACTACCGCAGCCTCAATATATTTTATGGATACGTTCAGAAGTCTGCAGTTCTATGATAAAGTCCGTCACGTGAATAAAATGATTTTTTTTTTCATTAAATGAAATGTTGAAAAGCCTCAAGAGAGGAGTTTACTGTGACGTGAAGGAGAATTTCTATTGAAAGTTATTTAATTGGATTATTAGTAATGCATAATGTTAGTGCGAAACTGTAGTATCTACCCATACCCATTACCCTTACTGCATTACTACCTAAAAGATTTACCTTTCATTTTACACAATATCGTAAAGGGAATCTCTCTAGTTCAAATTAGTTTGAGTTCCTTCCTGGCTGATTTTCAAAGCAAATCAAGTATTCATCATTCAATTCGAATAAGTAGTTGGAGAACTTTTCCTCAGGTTGCATACTCGTACCTGCCTACATAAATTGTAGCAATTTGATCGAATTCTCTATACTTAGGGATTTTATTACTCTACCCGTTCTATATATTTAGTGACTTGGCAATTATTATAATGTCCTAGATTAATATCTATGTTGCAACCAACAAGCTTTATCAGCCCTTCAACCACCCACCTAGGCTCTTTACTGAATGGCACCGTTAAATTAGCGGCTGAATGGTGTTTAGCCATTTGATTAAACGGCTAGGCAAATAGCTTGCATAGATGACGTTTAATTACTTGCCTTGTCATTTCATCAAGCAGCTAGAAAAATGACTTATTTCAGCATGGCTAACTAAAAACCATGAAAGCTAATGCGGGAAGACTTTCTATCCTAACCTATCCGTCCTGGGACATCCTTCCGAGGGCTTACCTGGGGCTCCCAACCGCAGACTATTAGGCGGTACGTGAGGATTTATAATCGGTAGGAGACCGGTCCATGACGGATTTTCCCTCACGGTAAAAAAGAAACCTTACCTATCCAAGTCGGACTGCGTAACTTAACCAGTAAAACTATCACAAATTTTCTGTGAATATACCTCTGCCTACCCCTTCGGGGATTTACAGGTGTGAGTATCTATATTATGTATGTTTGTAATTTTCTGTCTCATTTCGAGGTGGTGCCCCATCTTACGAATTGCCTAAGCACTAGCTAGCCAAGTTATTAAATGTTCTAATAAACGTTATGGCTGAATATCATTCAGGCCGTTCATTGAATGGCGCCGTTTAGTTAGGCAGTTAATTGAACGGCTGATTAAGATAGTTGGCGGCGATATCTATAAATAAAAAAAAAGATCTTATCCAAAATAATTAGCACTTTAGCTTTATAGAACAAAGCTAATGTGCTAATTATTTTGGATAAGATTTTCTACTGATATAGATATTAGACTACAATTGTGCCTACTGCCAACTGTTTCTAAGTCTTGTACTAAGCATGAATGTACTTCTTCTCAATAAAACGTAGGAAGGAGGTTCTTCTTCATCCAAGCGTTATTCGCCGTCGCATCTGAAGCCATCAACTTGGAGTCTGGGGTCCGTTTTTAACAGTCCAACTGCGGATTTGGCTAAACTTCGAAATTTTCTGTGAAGCGACTGCCATCTGACCTCCACAACCCAAAGGCGATATCGAAGCATTGCAGTTAGACCAGTTGTTGGACTTTTGAGGGCTCCAACTACCCGTAACGGCTGCCAAAGATGTTTGTATGGCAACCGGGACCGACGGCTTAACGTGCTCTCCGAGATACGACCAGATCAATGCAAATACCCATATTCATGCATAAAAATAGTTGCACTGAGCCGGGATTGTACCCGCGCCTCCTGCGTTCACTACCGCTACGCCACAGAGGGTGTCAATAATTACTAAGGAGGTTATTATAGAGAATAGAAGTCAAGATCTCTGTTATTTGAGCTATCCTCATTCCCACGTCTAGATATTGCGTAAATACTAACAAAGACTTGATTGCCGGTTTATATACATGTTGCAATTATCTCGATTTTGAAAGTTATACAACTCTACTAGGTATTGTAGTTTTTTTACAATATCTAATATGACATATACCGTATAATTTTTACATAATAGTGGAATACAATACTTATATATGACATACGTTTGTATCTGTTTTGTGATTACTTGCAGAATGTGATACTGTTTCGTAGATGTATCTATTTTTATTTTTATAATGTTTATAATATATATCGTATGAGAAATAGGTAAATATTATACCAGGGGAAGTTGTTGCAGATAAATTCAGATAATCGCCGAAATATTCGTACTTCCGCACTTCAAGTGCAATGCGCTAGACTCAAGCCCATTGCACTTAGGGACCTCTAGTCTGCCTCTAGCGGCTAGAAGCACACTAGGGGTCCTTAGTCCTTAGGTCCTTATCTGTATCACACGCTCCATATTATCTATTTCATTTGCTGTTACGCCATGTCATCCATACTTTAATATTATAAATGCGAAAGTAGTTAACTCTGTCTGTCTGGCTGTATGTTACGCTTTCACGCCTAAACCACTGAACTAATTTTGATGAAATTTGGTAAAGAGGTAGATTAGGCCTTGAGAAAGGGCATAGATTATGTTTGGTCGCGATAATCGGCATCTAAGCGGGCGGAGCCGCAGGCAAAAGCTAGTTACACGACAATAACTGAATGTCGCTCAGTATGAGAGTAACCCATCTTTCTTTTAAATACCATTGAACGTACCCCAATAAATTTTAAAAGACAAGTGTAAATATTACAATGTTTAAGAATGAAAAGTCATGCGTTGTGAAAGACCAGGGCCCTGATTCTGCTAATTTTTTTTCATAGCAAAACCACTGCGGTACTACGAACACCGTAACAAATCCCATTTAACTTTAGACTTAAATAGTATGTTTTTAAAGTCTAAAATTAAATGACAATTCTGTAGAGTGAATGAAAAATGTTAAGAATCCTTTCTTTTTTCATTTTGGACTTTAAGACAAAAGCATAAAGTACAAAATTTAATGACATTTTATGCAATGTCAGCGGTATGATAGTGGTGTTGTTATGTCATAAAATTAGTAGAATCGGGGGCCAGGTATTGATTTAAAAAGTAACGCGTTTTGTAGTGTATCCGTGTTAATAAGTAAATGAGCCACCCGCCGCGAGGTAGACAACGTGTTGGTCGGTGTCGGCGGACAGGGTTCTGTCAATAGTTTCTACCTGTCGAATTGAACGGCCACGCATGGGGCACTTCACACCACCCTCGCGTCAAAGCGTATTTCAATGAGACGGGTACAATAGAGTACCCGATCCTTGATACACGGAACACTCGTCTTGAATCGTACACATCTAAACTTGATCATTGTGTTAGTAGTTGGCTTTGTAACTGTACTCTATTATTGCTATTGTTTTGTACGGCAACATATACATTTACATATTTGAATGACGCGGCATCAATACGCACGTATTTTGATTTGATAGAACACGTTAGTTATAAGATATCAAAATTAGTTAAAAATATTGTAATATATTAATCAACTTACTTACCTTAAAATTATAAATAAAACATGAAGATCTTTTCATTCGAACCAGGTATAACTTGATCGTAAAAGTCGTAAGGCTGACTGTTTAACTACTAAGCTACTAACGCTTTTTTAGATTAACTTAGTCCTCTGGGGCTTGCAAACTTCACAAAACAACTAATTACTCAGAACTAAACAAACAATATAAATCTGATTACCATAGGAACAGTTTTAGGAGACCGGAACCGAGTAACTAAAATTTCATGCCTTTACAAGACTTTCATTGAATAACAACCGACATTGTAAATTCATTGAGTAAGCGAGAACACTGTCTATCTAACAATTAAGGTGACTGGATATTTTCTTCACGCTATTATCGAGTAATCCTTATAATCTTTCGTAAGACAGGGTGTATTAACGTACCCTCTTGGCTTGCGACGATTAATAATATTATTCTTGTTTACAGTGCGGGTGAGGAGAGGTTTAACTCAGATTGACATTTACGTACCTACCTGTGATAAAAATCCAATTCCATTTTTGTCTTTAAAACATTTATGAGAGTAACTGTATTGTGTCGATCACATGCTCAATATTACCAAGTTCGTTTATCTACACCTCAGTTAGGGTTTATTCAAAATAGAATCCTTTCATTATGGAATTTATTTTATTCCTTTCATTTCTAATCTATCTATTTGGTACCTATGCATTTGTAATAAAATAAACAATCTTCTGTACTTACATGCTCACAACAATAATTAAATGCTCTTATATTATAATAATTAAACATGTTAATTAGTAATTTTTTTTCTTAACTTAAAAATTTAAAAAAATTGTCGGCATCGGCAGTTTTTTTTTTGGCGGTAAAAATGAACCATAGAGAGCGAATGCAATAAGTAATATTTGAAAAGTATTTAATACCTATATAATATACCTAAGTATGTCTTTATCACATACTAGCTGACCCGGCAAACTTCATACCGCCTCAGAATCAATACAGTTGCTCACCGTTTAAACCTTCCCTGGACATCCACAAATATTTCAAGACTAAAGTTAGCCAAATTGGTTTAGCCGTTCTCGTGCTTTAGTGAGACTAACAGAATTGCAATTCATTTTTATATATATAAGAGATATTAAGGCTTACCTACTCGATACAAACTAGCAGTTCTAAGTGGGTTAGTAGATTTTATGTCTATAATCATAATGACTATAGGTAGGTATAAAAATGTCTATTTTTAATGCAGGTAAGTATAATAAAAATGACAATTATTAATTTATCTGGTTTTTATTGAGGTGGTTATTTATTTACGTAAGGTTCTATGGTCCCATACTTCCTTTTGTCACCGAAACTAAAAAAAAAATTGAGCCTACTTACGAAATACTTGAATGAGTTGAATACCCAGATCTTCTTGCGAAACGTTTCGGTTACGGCATAATATGAGAAATATGCAATTGAAACATTGGTATCGTGTAATAATCAACTAAAAGAATAGCTACATTAGCCATCATGACCATGGTACAGCTAGAAAATAAAAGTTCATAAATTATGTTGCATGGTAGTTATTGAAAACATAATGTTGAAATAAAATTCCATAGGCAAATATTGTAGCCTGCTGCGACCTTCATAGAGGATTTATTTGTTTTGTGGGTTATGTATAACTGTATGAAGAAATAAATTAAAGGTTTTATGTGAACACAAAAATACATATCAAGAAAACGCTTTGTGAACTAAATTTGGTGCGGGATTGCGTCCGTGCCTATGTTACTTGAATATTTTCTAAAATATTTTTTTTTAATTTAGAATACTTGTTTTAGAAATAGGTAGTATCTTACATGTATAGGTAAGTATATATGTAAATAAACAAATAAAAAGTTAATTTAATATACTTTTGTTTTTGCATCCTTTGTTAAATATAAAGATTTCGCGGGCTTGATACTCGTGAATACACCACGCCATGAAAAAATCCTTTTCTTGTTTAAGATGTAAATCTGCAACACTAAACACATCCTTTCCCATACTCCAGTCTATCTATATACGAAATTTCATTAAAAAAATTCCACGCTATAGACAGAGTTACTGTTGCATTTATCATATTAAATACGGACTAGCAGGGATTACCAAGTATTTAAATTACGGAAGCCAGCTTCGTAGCCATGCCAAGCCTCGACTAGTCCCTTTATAATTTCTTTATAAAGTGACTCAACTCTTTGGACTCCACAAATGTTGCGTCTTGAGCTCAAAGGACTCAGAATAGCGTAGTGTCCTGAGTCAACGGATCATCACCAGCCCCTCTAGACAAGTGGCAGTTCGCTAGCAGGCGTTTGAAGGAATATAATAACGAATGTATAGGATTTGACGTATTTGACGTGCGTTAACGACTGTCATTTACGTCAAATCACACACATTCGTCATTCTATTCCACCAAACGCTGGCTAGCGAATTGCCACTTGTCTAGAGGGGGAGTACTGCTAATTGTCGTAGTTTTTTCTCAACAAATATGCATAGTAAATTAAGATGTTGCCTAACTAAACTGAAACCACCCAAAATAGATTAATAAACAATCGAAAAAAGACAATATTTGAAACTTTTTAGCTTCCTTAATAATATTACCTATTACCAATATTATAATTTCCACTGTGACGTTACAGTGTGCTGCGATTTTGTATGAAGCGTTTTTGGGCGGCTCGAGAAATTTAAATTTCAAAATCAAATATCTTTAAATCGATTTGCCATTAGAATATTTCACTTCAATAGTTCATTGTACTGTTTTAAAAGGCAGCCTATTATAAGTAAAATAATAATGAAGTAGTTTCTAGTATTCGCTCAGTCTTTTATTTTATTATTTAATTAGGTACACGCCATTGCCCCACAAATCTAAAAAAAAGGAATAAATAGGTAGTAAAAATGAATTGATGCATACACAAGTTTCAATTAAGTAATTACTTAATCATCATTTACATAACTACGCGAAACGGTATGTTTCCAGTGAAATTTTGTTCCAGGGCTTGGCAATGGCGTCATTAATGCCTACACTTTCCTAACACACTGTGTACAAGTAGTTATCGTCAGTTTTCTTCAGTAATTATTTATAACTCACTAATGCCCGCAACTTCAACCAATTTTGTTGTCTTTTCTGTTACCTATGGGAACTTTTTTTTAATTATTCCTTAGACTTTTTTGTAACATATGAAAAATAAAAATTAGCCGATTGTAATTACCAATTTATTACATCTACCGTAAAATATTCACGGGATCACTGTGCTCATCTAAAAGTGACTTCTTACTTTGCTATCTGTTAATGCAAAAAAAATTACCATAGCTACATTTGACAAAGACAACTCCACATAGAAGTCCAATAGTATTTCTACCGCAGTATTTTTAAGGAGGCTTATGCCCGTTTGCACTAAACTCTACTTAGGCTAATCCTTGTAAAGTGACTCCTAAGTCTAAGATAATCTTAACTTTATTTTCAATTGCACCAACATATTTACGAAAGGGCATTCCTAACTTAAGATAAGCCTAGTAAAGCGAATGAAGGTGTAAATGAACGAATGAATTAGCCAATTGTCTATGATAATTGAGCGATTGTCTATGATTTCTTTAACGATCTCGTCGTAGTTTTGGCGCGAACGCGGGAAAGCGCACATCGCAGTATTATTTTATTTTTCGAAATTGGTGTGAATTCGAGTTTTTATGTGTAAAAATGGTGGATTATTAGACATAACGTCTTGGACAATTCACACAAGTGTAGGAAAGTGGGATATTACAGTGAATTGTGACATTTCGTGTTCGTTCCAAATCTCCTGGGGAACCTTCAGTAAAGTCCCCACAACTTTACTGAAGCAGAAATCATCACTCATCGTCATCGTCATGAAAAAATATTGTATTGAAGATATTTAAGGCTTAGGCTGATGGCTTTGTGCCAAGCCCCAATAAATAATAATAAAAATAACGATCTCGTCTCGTCAGTCAAGTCGCGTAAGTCACGTTGTATTTAAATTTATTTAAATTTAGATTATTTATTTATTTAGTATAATATCATGTGCCAAACAGTACATATAAATACCAGACATTGATTGACAACTGTCAAAAAAATACGGTTAGGAGATTCCTAAAACGTTATGACTTACTTATTCGGTGTCATAAGAATTAAGATTGACTTAGCGTGTTTAGGAGTATCTTAGGGTTGGTGCAATGCATTTTCTTGTTAAGAGTGTCTTATATACCTTAGGCATCAGGTTAAGATACTCTTAAGTTCAGTGCAAACGGGCATTAATCTTTTGAATTGTGTTTGAGTTTTAATACATACTTACTTAGATTCAACTCATGGAGACGGACTCTTTGTACCTATGATTCTATAACTGTGTTTTGTTTGGATTAAATTATTGTGTTATTTTAATTACAGGATATTTTAACATATTGAAATTTTTATTTTTATTGGATTTCAATCTTGATTCTACCTCGATTTATTTGGTGTCATTTTACAATTTATACTATCGACGTTTTGGTTGCTACTCGTCACGGGGCTATTTGGCGCAATACCTAAACTTTCTCCAATATCATAGGTATGTTTACAGGAAATTGTTTGTTCCGGTTGCAAATTACTACATATTTACTACTGTTACATCTATTCAGCTTTTATACAATAACGATTCGAAAACAAAACATAGCGCAGGTTAAGTACCATATTCTCATGCAAAATATATTTTTAGTTTCTCAGCGATGCTAGCCAAAAATCATACTTGGAGAGCGATTCTTTCAAATAATTTTATTGCCACCAAACATCTACGTAATGTACTAGAAGATACTTTGGGTTGGCTGCCAAGAATTTATTTTCTATTACATTCGGAACTTTTGCTACCTGTACAATCAGGGAATCTACACGAGAAGTAACTTTCTGTGTGTTCAGCTCTCTATATAGGTATATTTTATTATCCCCTCCCCCGTCCGGACTCATAGTGAGCAGACGTGTTATCAGTTGTCTCAGTAATTTTTAAGTACAAAACGGTGCTAAAGTGAGCTTTTATAATCCAAATGATATACACAGCTTTAGTGAAGTGCATAAGTGACCATTCTGTGCGCAAAAAATAGTGGAAGACGTGTATAAACTCAAATAAATGACAATTTATAACTTCATTTTGTACGGTGAATTTAAAATATTGGTGCCGAAGTGAACTTTGGACCCATTAACGTTTACAAAAGGATCCGAGATAGCTATTCATTACCTACTGAACTGCTTGGCACTAAGCTGTTACTGATCGTAATTTTTGCCAGCTACAATCATAGCGGTCGTGGTCCCGGCGCGCAATGCGTTAGGTGGCGGTTCGTGAGTCTCAAGTTCGAAACCGCTGCAAATCTAGAAGCACTTTTTTATTTTATTTTTGGTTTGTCATATACTTTTTGCACATTTTTAAATATTTTGTGCACCACACGAGAAAGTAGTGCGTGATTTTTACAGAATTTGCGCCGTAACTTACCCAAGGCGAGAAAGCTTTATTAGCCTACGTACATTCTTGTGAATCATCCGTCATGCCTATCCGGCCTGCTACCCCTTCAACCACGCCGGCCTCCACTGCCGGCTCCACGTGCCCTACTATATCTCTTAATGCACCTGGGACCTACGAATCTGATACAGCATCTGAGAGGAGTGGTAGTGGAAGTACCAATGTGAGGCAGAAACGTAGGCGCGAAGATGATGACATAAAGGAACTCAAAGGCTTAATCTCGTCCTTGACGCGCAAAGTTGATGAGAGCTTTCTTGATTTGAAGAAAAATAACGAAGAGCTCAAGGAGTGCTTGCAATTTATCTCTGATAAATATGACTCAATCTCCTCGACACTTCAGAAACTACAGGAAGAGAAGGCTGAAGACAAGAGGACCATCCAGAAGCTGGTGGAGAGAGTTGACGTCCTTGAACGTAAGACTAAAGCTGCTAGTCTGGAGATCCGAAACGTACCTATTCACTTGAAGGATGACAAAAAATATGAGTCAAAGGAAGACATCGGACTGATGGTAAAAACTTTGTCTAAAGCCGTCAATGTGGAAATACAGGATTGTGATATAAAGGATGTATATAGAGTTACAACTCACAAAGAAGGCATTAAACCAATTTTGGTTGAGCTGAATAGTGTCCTAAAAAGGGATAAAATACTACAAGGCGTCAAAAATTTCAATAAGAGGAAATCTGAAGGGGACAGATTTAATACCGTTCACCTCAATATCCCTGGCCCCGCAAAGCCTGTGTTCATATCCGAATCCCTAACTTTAAATGCTCAGAAGCTTTTCTATGCGGCTCGGCAGTATGCACGATAGAATGGCTACTCCTACTGCTGGACTTCGCGAGGCTCGATATATCTGCGAAAGGTTGAGGGTGATCCCCAAATTAAGATAGAATCTGAAGCGAATCTACGACTTTTAACTAACAAGTGACTATATTGCAGTGAATCCCTTGGGATGATAGCTCAGAGCTCATCTATGGCTTGCTATTTGTTATCGAGATGTTTAATTCTAAAGGTTAATAGACCTGGCGTGATTTTATTGGATGCCATGGCATACCTGTGTTGTGAATATTTAGACAGTACTATTTTCTTTTGGTTGGATGTGATCGCTGCTGGTTTTTTGTGTCGTATCTATGCTTCTACACCTATGCCTTATATGTTTATAACTAATATGATGTACATGATAAATGACTGTAATTTGCCTAAACAGATATCAAAACATACGCTAGTTCATAAGAAATTTTCCAAAACACTATATAATATACACCAATACACCCAAAACATTCACACTAAACAATATCACATTCTCCTCATTTCAGAAACACTATACACAATTTACCTTAATTACATTGAAGTTTTTCAACCACCAGTATCTTACAGCTTTATCATATTTTGGTCATCACATTATAAATTTAAAAATTCAACAACGTAAATCAATTTATGGAATCAGTAGAATCATTTAATGTCGCACGGTCCTTTGTTAGCTTACCGGAGCAATGCCTTGAGCACCTAAATACTACCAAGCCAGCCCTTAACATTGCTCATGCCAACATTCGCAGTGTAAACCGGAACTTTGATGCTCTCAGTATCATGTTGCAATCCACGTGTATTGAGCTTGATGTCATAATCCTCACGGAGTGTTGGTTATCTAAGGTTGCGGATATGCCTGTACTCAATGGATTTGTTACAGCTAGATCGGCACATAGCAATCAGAATGATGGAGTGGCAATCTATATACATTCTTCATTAAATTATAATATAACTGAACCAGTTATTCAGGATGCTAACTGCCTTGTCCTGAAGCTTGGTTCGGACACTGCTGTTGTTGCAATATATCGCTCACCATCGTACCAAAATGCAACCAATTTTATTAAATCTTTGAATGATATTTTGGAATCCCTATCGACAGTATCAACCGTGGCAGTCATTGGAGATGTGAATATGAATATTCGACCTGAAAATGATGATTCATACTCTGAAGATTACCTTAATATGATGTCGTTTCATGGACTTTTGCCAACCCACATTTTTCCGACTCGTCATTCCGGTAGATGCCTGGATCATGTTTTACTTAAAACAGCTAAACGCTCCACAACACTTGTTCTAGATACAGATCTTACTGACCACTCGCCACTTTTACTTAGTGTTGAACGAAACTCCTCTCAAACCACAAAGCCCAAAAGTATAATTAGGCAATTAAATATCCCAGATATAACAAGTTGCTTAGAAAACACTGACTTCACAAACGTTCTAACTAGTACAGATCCTAATCAAGGTGCGGAACAACTTGTCGCTATAATAACAGATGCAATAGGCAAACATAGTACTAATAAAACCATCCCTCACAAAAAGAGAATAATTAAGCCGTGGATTACACCGGGCCTCTTAAAGTGTGTACGAAATCGGGATCAGCTTCACAGAAGGGCAATGCAAAATCCTAATGATCATGTTGCAAAACTAATATACACAAGATATCGCAATTACTGCAACAATCTACTAAAACGCGTCAAATGTGAATTTGACCAAAAAGAATTGTTGAAGGCTAATGGTAATCCTAAAGCCACTTGGGATATCATTAAGACTATAACGTACAAAACTACCTCATCAGCACGTAAATCGGGTGAACTGCTTAATTTGTCCAATGACCCAACCTCTTCGGTCAATACTATAAATAATTACTTTGCCAATGTTGGAGCAAATCTTGCGCAGCGGATTGAGCAGGGACATCAAATGAACCGTTCTGATTTTACATTCGATTGCTTGACCAATCCTCTGGGTAACTCATTCGTGCTACTTCCAACAGATTTTTCAGAGGTGGATAACATAATTAAAGAGTTGAAGTATAATTGTGCGGTGGGCCATGATAATATACCAGCTTCCGTTATTAAATCAGCCAAGCACATACTTATTCCCTCAATCGCCCACATCTTCAATTTATGCATATTGAAAGGCATATTCCCTGATACCTTTAAAAAGGCTTTAGTCACCCCGGTGCATAAGGGTGGGGATGGAGGCCGAGTCGAGAACTATAGACCTATATCTGTGCTCACCACGTTGTCTAAAATCATGGAAAAACTTCTTAACAAAAGGTTGCTAGGCTATCTTGAACATAATCAAATACTTGCTCCAAACCAATATGGTTTCAGGAAGGGCAAGTCGACTGAGGATGCTGTTCTTGAGCTAACAAACCAAATCACTAAAAACCTTGATACCAAGACCAAAACTATTGGTATATTTCTTGATTTAGCCAAAGCTTTCGACACGGTCTCTATTCCCATCCTCCTTAGCACCTTAGAGGAAATAGGAATAAGAGATATCACTCTTGATCTCTTCCGTGACTACCTCACTAACCGGAGACAACAAGTTAAGGTGGATAACTATATAAGTAACGATGTGAACCTAACCTTTGGCGTTCCACAAGGTAGCGTACTGGGTCCCAGTCTCTTCCTTATCTATGTAAATAGGCTGTGTCAGTTGTCAATCCCATGTTGTAAAATTCTCGTCTATGCTGACGATACTGCTCTCGTAATAAGTGAAAAAACATGGGAAGCTGCTCATCGTGCAGCTGAAAATGCACTTAGCATAGTGATGGCTTGGCTCTCTGCAAATCTACTTACTCTGAATATCTCAAAAACTAATTTTATCCCCTTCTCAGCAAACTCTTTTACACAACCCGTTATGCAAGATGTAAGAGCCCATTTGTGTCACACAATGCTCGTGCCTTGCAGTTGTCCTTCGATACAGAGGAGCTCATGTGTCAAGTATCTAGGAGTGCACATTGACTACATACTGAGTTGGGAGAAACATGTAGATGTGACGGTATCCCGGGTTCGAAAATTGATATTCCCAATGAAAAAACTAAGAAATGTAGTTACGGGTCCACTGTTAAAAACTGTCTACTTTGCCTTAGCTCAATCGCTTTTGACTTATTGTATAGCTGTTTGGGGTGGTGCTTTTAGTAGCTACTTGCTTCGTATTGAGAGGGCCCAAAGAGCTGTCTTGAAGGTTATGCTCCGCAAACCTTACCGCTATCCAACTACGCAGCTTTATAAAGACGCATCTGTACTTACCGTCCGCCAGCTATGTGCGCTAAATATCATTTTACGCAAACATAATACATTAGCCTATGATCCACGACTGCTACAACATAAACGTCGGAAATATATTGTGTGCACACCTGTAGCTACTAGAACTGCACTAGCGGACCGGCAGTTCCTGAGTCTTAGTTGCCTCCTTTACAATGCGGTAAACAAAAGCTGTAATGTATATCCCCTATCGAAAGTCAAATGTAAAAAAGTAATAACAAATTATTTGCAAAAACTAACTTATAATGAGACAGAACTACTCTTTGACAAAATTGCCTACCTACGCACTTAAACCACAAAAGTACTGTACAGAAGTCATACATGCACCTATTAATTAAACACACACTCATCCTCTACAAACACACGCAGATACACACATTTACACTCATACACATTTACACTCATACGCATACACGTTTACACATCCAAAAACATAGAAGCAACTTACTTTAGCGTCAAATGTATAATTACAAGGTACTTTAATCTCCCGGTTAAACTACATTGTATTTCCTTTTCATTCAAACAATGAACAATTTAAATACATAACATTGTCAAAAAATGACATTACTTACCAAAATGAACTCTGTTTATTACAAATACTAGTGGTAGTACCTACCCTAATTAGCTCTAATCTGTAAGGGGAAGGCGCCAGTGTCTGTAACACAGTTTAATACTAGCACAGACACTGACGTTCACTCTGTCTCTAAAAATATGTTATGGTAAATTAGTGTTTTAATTTTTACTTAGAGATGGACACATTGTATTATGCTTTTCATGAAATAAATTATTATTATTATTATTATTATTTATTATTGGTATGTGAAAAGAGTTATTTGATTTTAGCTCTGACGTTTTTAGGTTGATTTTTCGGAATTGAGGTTAACTAATTATCTTTCATAAGATGACTACAATTGACCAAAGATGAAATAAAGTCAGCAAAGGAGCGGAGCGGTGAAAGAGTCTAGTCAAGATATTTGTCAATTAAAAAAAGGGACAGCTGGAGTAGACAAGAAATACTTATAATAAAGAAAATTAATAGCACGAAAAATGAAAGGCAAAAAATTCCCATCAAAAATATTTCATGTCAAATAGATTGCCATGTAGATAGAACAAATTAACTCTTCAAGTTCCCCTCACTCGCAGCAGTACGTCAGCAATCGTAATGAGTACCCACGAAGGCTTTAGACGTGGGTTAATGTACTAGAAAAAATAAAATAAAAATTTAAAGACCTTTCTTTCTAAACAATATTATAACAACTCTATCCTGATCCCCGTTGATGATAAGCTGAGTAACAGTCCAAAAGATAGTGGATGACTTTTCAGATTTTGTGCCTAGAATTGTTGTTTTCTAGTCCCTATATTATCTACCTTATCATCTACCCATTCTATTGGAGGAGGTAGGACACCTCCGCCCTACAGAATACCGTGGCCATAATAATCTCATGTTGTGTTCCCGGCGGTGAGTATTGTACCCAGAGCTCCCTGGAGAGTTTTTGTAGTGTCAGTGGGAAGACCAAAGGCTATTCCTGCTTTGTCTTCTACACGGATGGCACAGAACCTCTCTGTTTTTACAGAGTCGACAGCACGAGTGTGACTCCCCTGGTGTTTGTGTGTATGTCCATAGGCCACGGTAACCACTTTCTATTAGATGGACCGTGTGCTCATCTGCTACCTCAGTGGTATTTAAAAAAAAAAAACTAGCAAGAACCAAAGAGTACCGCTGAATAGCAGCTGTTGATCTTCTATAATTCCCATTCTAACTTCCCACCGTAATTCAATTCAAACACTTACTCGATATGGTTGACCGATTCTATGTTACATACGTTATGATATTCATTTCTTTACCACAAGCAAGCCGCTAATGACGTGCATAGTTGGTTTGTTTTTGTATTTATACCTGCCTACACGCATATCTATACAATTTATAGATGTTTATTGGTTTTTCGTTCGTTTAAAAAGCGCGGTACTGCAGAGAAATATTAAATTTCATTAAAATAGTTTTTACCTATGCCTTTAATGAAATCAACCAAAAACAATATATGACCAGTATTTTTAGACTATCGCATTACACCTCATCGAAATATGGATAATATATTATTCTAGAGCTTTAGGTAGAGCCACTGTAGGTAGAGTTGAAAATAAATAAATAAAGTTGAGTTGTTGATATGGACCTTTATGGTATCTACAATTTACATACATATACTTACGCTTACAAATCTCTGAAGGGGTCGGTAGAGGACTATTAACAACCACAAAAAGTAGATCTCTATCTGCTCATAAAAATTCTTTACAAACCTTAGAGTATTTCTAAAAAAAAAATCTAACACCTGGAAAATTCGTAAAATCAAACGAAAAAATGACAGTCTTGTAGGGCTATTGATTTTATCCTGATAATGTTAGTAGTTTGCTTGAGTAATGAGTATAGTTAATATCAAAAGCTTAATTTGATATAAACAATAAATGGATCATTATATTTTGAGTCATTGCTAGGTAAACCACGATCAACAGTACGTACTTAAACTGTATCACCACGTTTTAAGATTAAATATTCAAATTTTGGAAACAGTTTCCAAAAAGAAAACCAAAAAGATACATTATAACTTAATTATTCTTCAATTACCCGAAGGTATCTACGGATATATTGGAAATAGATTTAAGACCATATTTTTTTAATAGATTTCTTGTAATAGTGCTTGGCGTGAGAAATTGAGAGCGAAACTGATAGATCTTCTAGACTCGCTGTCGGCCGAAAAGAAAGCGATCCACAGCTAGGTACCTATATTACTTAATCCGTCGTATACCTACTTGCTCTGACATCACAATTCTTTTGCAATTTTAGAACGTCGGCACGTCATTCAAACTACCGCCTTACCATTGAACGCTATTTTCAACGCATCAAAAGTATTCCCTATTAATAGTAAATAGGTGTAGTTTATTAGCAAGGAAAAATATTCAATTGTCAGTATTATTGTGAGCGATGAGACGATTAAAAACGTTCGTGATCCATGGTAATGTAGTCAGTCTATTATTATATATTCAAATTATTTGAATCTATCTAGAATTTTTAAATGGTTCGGTATCTATAACGGTTTTGATCACGAATGGATATCTAATCGTTGCGCTCGATTATTGTAGAATTTTACGAAACGGATTCTAAAAATTTAAATAATTTCGTGCAAACTCATTGGAGTCATGCAGATACCTGATAATGACTTTAACAAACTAAAGGGCGTTGTCTTTTATATATAAATATACCTAAAACATTTCTCTTAGATTGTGTCCTGTGCCTAGTGTCTGCTTATACAAATTAAACTCTAGTGTAGCTTTATATATTTAAGTAAGTATATAAAACTATACAAGTAATTTATATAAAACTGTCGGTATAGTAAAATATCCGTTACGCTAAGAAACGTTACCAATTTTTTGTTTCATTCACTATGTAAATAAGCGCGCCAATTCTTTTTTGTTTAAATAGACATAACATTCATCGTTTTAAGCCGTTCCTCGTTACATTTAAGGCTTTCACCTTGGAGTCCTGTGATTTAACATTGATAGAAATAAATACTTTAATTAAAATTTAAATATTATCAACAATAGCTAGGTACAAGAGCTGCGACCACTACAAAAATAGTTGAAAACAGGTTTTGTGAGAGGAAAATATCTGGGATAGTTACGAGAAATGGTAGAATCTACGAATAATTTTCAATTAGAAATAAGACTGTTGTGTCTTATATTTTAAAAGCTGACAACAGGATTCAGATAGGTTCTCACTATTATATTATCTAAGTGTTTTAGGCATTCTTTAATAAAGTACCTATCATAAACTTGAAAATGCAACGGTTCTTAAAAAATAACTGAAATAGTAAACATATATCCAACCTTACGGCACGGCCAGTAATCGTCCGATCCCTATTCTTATATTGGTCCCCGGGGTCCGCAGTAGTTAAAATTGCCGCATTCCACTGTAGTCGGGCGTGAGGCCGGCGCAGCTTCCCTATCTGGACCAACCGCCAGTGGTCCAGAGCGCTTTGACACCGTTCTTATCACATAAACTATTATTGTAACACTGTAGCGAGGGTGATGAAGTACGAAATCATTGTTATTTCAAAGAGTTCGGTGATCGGGAGTGCGTTAGTTGATAGATGCACACGCGCACAGGTACATCGGCTGCGGTGACGCGCACGGGACTGTCTCGAGCGCGACGCCAGCGCCTCCACGCGCATGCGCCCCTGCCACTCCCGCCTGCCTCTGTTCTGAAGGCTCGAACGAAGCTCGAAGCCTCATTTACACACATGGGCTCTCACAATGAATGTCCTACTACCCAAAACCCTAGAAGTACGTGAAACAGTCGAAAACTGAGACTGACTATAATTCGCGGGATAGCGTCGTGAATAAGGACAGCTCTGACCCAGTTACAAAATCACACAAATATTTGAGTGAGTTGGGGAGTGGTAGTTTGACGTAATAACATGTAACATGTCTCGTTACATATTATTACACATGTACCTACATTACTTTGTGTTGATAAAGTTTCTAGTAAAGCATACAGTATTTCAATTAGCCATTTTTTATTCAGGTTTATATGAAGGTATTTCATATAAAATAACAACCGAGTTCTCACCGTTCGTTTTCTAAATACCTGGAAAAATAATGTTATTATGTTACAGTAACGTGTAGACACAATAATCAGATATGATAATAAATTCATGCAATCCATACAGATTCTAATTATACACATTCGACATTAGTTTACCTATGAATACATAACATCTGTTATATATTGGTCTTTTATCTTGGATCACATCAGTAGATAGATTGAACATGTAAATAACATTGTTGACGACCTCTGTGAAGTAGCGGTAGAGCGTGCGACTGGTAAGTTTGGCTAAGTCAGGGGTGACAGGTTCGATTCCCACTCAAATATGTTTATGCATTATATTATATATTTGTAGTAACATAGTATACCTACTCTGTGGAGTGCTCTAAGTACCTATTGAATAACTATTTATTAATATTATTAGACGTATAGGATAGTAAATACGAGGATCTAACAATATAGGTCATCAAGACAGATTTTTATAGTATACAAGTACATAGATAACGACTAACTACTCACTTAGACCAAAAATGCTAACGACTCGATATTTATTTTGCTTCCTTCAAAAGAAAAAGAGGAGAGGACAATGAGAAAGAGGAAAAAAAGGGAGATAATAATAATAGGCAGAAGGCATGAAGTGTAAAAAACTACATCCATATTATAATGCTAGGGTCATTGACCTCTATGTATACTAGGCAATCTGATAAGAATAAAACTTGCATTCGAGGCTTCTACTATAGAGCCCCAAATCGCTTGATCCTCCTCTTTTAAATATGGCTAACCTACTTACCAAAAGAGGCAAGCCTGATCTAGAGCCTTACCATTAAGGTGAGGTTATCTGGGACCCGATACACTCAAACCATGCGGCCAAATTGCGCTCTACAATATTTACTGCAGTTTGCATCACAAGTATCTGTCTATGGTCATAATATCGTGACCTTATTGCATGCCAATCTGGCTGAAATATGATGGAACCTAAATGTATTGCCTGTAACATCTCCGTACCCATATATCGCAATAAAATATATTGAATTGAATTATCTATATAGGTAAAATTATAGTCATTAAATCCGCCTATGTACTTGTGCATGAAGTTTTATAAATAAATAAATAAATGGGTTAGCCCAATAATACATTTTTGAAATTCCCGTTTGTTTGTTTGCACTAAAACTATCGCAATCGGTTGAATGGAACAGAGAAATGACCAAATGTTTTAAAGTCGCGATAACCGACATCAACGCGCGCTAGTATAAAATAAGTAATTTCATTGGTCAAGGTTATTTCATCAACATAATCTTCATGTCGTCTTGTTAGTTTTGATGACTTTGGAAAACACCTGCACCGTTACCGTTACAATGTTATTTCACAAGTAGATACGTAGTTAATACGTATCAGAATGTGAAATAACTATAAAAGAACGTAGGGCAGTTAAAAAAAAAACACTCACAATCATTATCAAAGCGTACTCTAGCTATAGCGTAGTAGTAGTGAACGCGGCCGCTACGCAGGAAGCGCGGGTTTGATCCCCACTCAGTGCAAATATTTGTATGCATGAATTGGTCTGGTCGTGCCTCGGAGAGAACGCTAAGCCGTCGGTCCCTGTTGGCATACAAACATCTATGGCAGTCGTTACGGGTAGTTGGAACCCTCAAAAATTCAACAACTGGTCTAGCTGCAATGCTTCGATATCGCCTTTGGGTTGTGGAGGTCAGATGGCAGTCGTTTCATGGAAAATATCGAAGTTAGCCAGCTAGACTGGTAAAAAGCGGACCCCAGACTCCAAGTTGAAAAGCTTCGGATTCGACTGGGATTAACGCTAGGATGAAGAAGACTCTAGCTATGATTATGAATCCCGATCCCCATAACTCGTAAATTCTTTGAGGGGACTACTCCTCTGCTTTTTACAGCAGAAGGAGAAATTCGAATTGGTTCGGGCGAGGTCTGGTAGCGTAGTGGTCAAAGTATTGCCCTTGTAAAGTAAAGACCGCGGGTTAAAACCCCGCCTAGACCGATTCAAGGTTTTCCTATTTTAATCGATTTGAATATTTAGCTTATATACCTATATATAGATTAAAAAATAATTTAAAAAAATATTACGGTTTTTATAGGAGCAACCCCAGGAGAAAAGCTTAGGCCAGAGCCACAGAACAGATAATCCAGAACCTCGTCCGTTAATCAGAAGGTGTGTACCGGTTAGATTATACAGGACAGTGGCACCCGTAAAAGCCAATCCAGCCAAATAATAAAAAGGAGAGACATCTGGACCCAAAAAACATGTATCAACCTTTGATAATGTCGTAAGGCGAAACCGGTCAGGAATTTAATAAATAATGTGGGATAGTACAAGTATTTTCATTGAAGATGTGTAGCAAGTTCCACCAAGTTCCATCAATCAACAGTATAAGCAGTATGAAAAGGAGAAATAGGAGTAGGAGCTCGGGCTCTGAAGTGCAAATTGTTAATGGCTAAAATAAAATGATTACAAAACATTGCTAAAAAGCGTAAGTATAGGGTGCTTTCAATAATTACCATCGGGAAGCCCAAGCTTTTAAATAAAATAGATGGTTTATTATTCTATACGAGGTGTCACCCTCATAACTATGGCGCACCATTCATTTCAGTGCACTATTTTTCGTTTGCGTATCTAGTAATCGGATAGGTACTGTCACTTGCAAGCACTGCAAGCTTATTAATTTTTAGGCGATGCATTACCAAATTTAGTAATTGATCTGAGGACAAACGATCGGCAACAGATGGACCGAGACGGTCGTGTGGTGTTAGTCGGTTCTAACCTGTCATAACCACCCCCGCTGGCTCCGGCAGGGATAGGATTCCGTGGTATTTCCGCGCGAAAAAAAAAACAGACCAAACAGAATAATATGAAACTCAGTCGAATCGTAATCCCAGTCATAAAATCCTTTGAAATGGTTCTCTTTGTTGTAGAAATTCCTTCAATTTTTTGCATGCAATACGGAAACCATTAGACACCTAACACCATCTAGCGAATCTAAACTGAATGATATGCATAACTTTCCAACGTTCTAATTTGCCATGGAATACATTGACCCATGCGACGTGACGGCGACTCTGTTGAGTTTATATTATATATTGTTACATTGCTGTACACGTAACTCCACCCACCTAGAGCATAGAGATAGAAGAATGTCATTCATACTCATATTGTTATTAATAACGTTTTTTATAGTGGACTAGCTGTGCCTGCGACTGGATCCGCGTGGACTCAGATCTGATTATTTTTGCGCAACTTTCTATTTCTGAAATAAAAGAATTCCTTGTATAATCATAATCAATCATCTTTCAATTTAAATCAGCCTAGCTGTTTCCGAAATTAGCCAAAAAAAGTTTAAAAGTTCTTTTTTTGTTGATACTTTATCTACATTCATTTCATGAGTAATTTTAAAATTGCAAACGAACCCTAAAGGTATCTATAGATATAGGCGGACCGCGAGCGTTGTGCCGCTCCCATGTTACGTTGTCATCTCGCTCGCTCTCATCTCATTTTATAGGTTCATGCTCATGTCTTGCTTTCTTTTCTTTACCTCGTCCCCTGCCTCACAGCGTTAGGTTGGAAATTCATAAAGTTGGTTAATGTGACTTTTGTTTTGTGTCAATAGCGAACAAACAGGTAAACACACGAGGAATTCCAAAAAAAAACATATCGGGTTCTTAATCGTCTTATAATACCTATTTCATAACCAAAAGTTCTGTGGTAGTGCATGAGCCTAACCCCTGACCCCAACACTGAGTGCACTGCATGACGGAGGCTAACAGCCATAAAAAATAATTATGGGTGCAATTTGTTATAAAATATGTAAAATAGATTTGGTCCAACTCTATTTTGGAAAATGACAGTTAACTGACAAGTGACAAGTGGTTGACAACTGAAAACAGCTGATGCTGTTGTTATCTGACAAACAATAATTGTATATTTGAGGAGCTGGGGAACAAAAGCGGACTTGTCCAATTAATCAAATTTTACACTAGAGCAAAAAAAACTGAAATAGGTATATGCATATGGGCTGTAATTTTGTGCATTTCAGTATAATTAGTATTTAATACAACATAACTAATAGCCTGCTTGTTGGTCATAAAACTATGCGTTTTCAATTTTTTTTTTTTTTTTTTTTGTAATGGACAAGTCCGGTTTTGATTACAAAAGGTGGACAACTCCGGTTATGATTGAAAGAGTTATGGACATGTCCGGTTATGAAAGAAAACTAGATTCTATTATTGTATTTTTTTATTTAAAAATTATATGAACTCTCCCACATCTGGTTCGCAACAGTCACAATCGTCACTGTGGTCGTCGTCTTCGTCATTTATTTGACTTGTTTCAGCAATTGCCACTGGTGAGGTATGGAATATATTGTTTTTAAACCAATCAAGCTCTTGATTATCCATCCAATTATCTCCGAATTGTTTCTTTAAGAGTGTTTCAACATCTTTTTTCTTGTTTGGTTTTAGTTCATTAACCATTGAAAATCTTTGTAGTAAACTCGGATGGTTTTTTGTCATTTTTAACAATGATACAGCATTTTCTGATGATTCATCTCCATAATAGGTGTTTAAGACTTTCACACCAAAGTTTACGTGATTTAAACGTGCAGTAGGATCTCTTCGTATGTTTGCAGTGCCTCGGCCACGTGCTCTGCCACGACTACGGCCCTGACTTCTTCGTGTTGATTGTTGAGATTGACTAGGAGTTTCTGTTTGGATGATGGTTGACTTTCTTTCTATTATTATTCTCTTTGCATCACGAATACTTTCCACTTTCTTGTAATAGTCTTCAAGGTTTTTGACGTTGTAAAGGTTCCAGTTTTCAGCTAAAATATGAACTTTGCCATGCTTTGCGTAAACCTCATGATATTTTTTTGGATCCAAAATGAAAGGCATCTTCCGCAAATCCTTTTCGACCCTCCCGAACACTCGATCCGCCGGCAAGAAGCTGTGACCGCGTACAGGAAAGGTTAGTACGATTTTGGCGACATTTTGAGGGGCGTAGTTTTTCAACCAGAAAATCAAAGTGTGGACGACATGTGCATTTTTATTTTGACCTCCACACCCGTCCGAAAAAAGGCGTAAAACTTCCACTTCAGAAAAATCAGTAAACATCAGGTATGTTAAAAGGGCAGACGCAATTTCGGTGGCGCCTTTTTTAGCTTGGTTTTCTGTCCATATGAAGAAATGTGGCTCCTTTGTAGGCATATCAGTAATGCAGAAAGAATAAAGTCCAACTTGTCGTAAATAAAAACATTCCTGGATTGGCGTTTTAGGAAGGGATTGAATTTGTTGGAGATCAAAACATATTGTCATAGAATTTTCAGGTTTTTCTTTGGTAAGGGAAAAGAACGCTTTGGCTCTAGCTTTATGAACTCGGAGTTGAAGTTTCAATGATTGAAGTTCTTCAGGATTATTTTCAGTCTTCTGCCTATTTTTCAGCAGTTCGCAGGTACTACATATGTCGGAAGATGGTGACGCAAACCCAATATTAAAATCGTTCTCAAAAACATTTCGGAACATCGTTTGTGAGACTTTCAAATCATCAGTCGCTGAATTATTGTACAACTCCCACAACTTTTTTACGTTTAGCTCGTATGACAGGTACACTCTTTTTGATTTATTTCGATTGTAATGTGACTCCTTTGCTGGCAAACCACCGAGAAATTTTCTTACAGATTCCTTTTTATCAATACTTTTGAAACTTTTCCTGTCTCCTCCTCTGCCGTCAAGTGGCGTTTTGCCTTCATATAATTTGCTCGCAATTAAGTTTACCCTGTGCTTACTGAGCCCAAGAGCAGCCAAAAAAAAAGATTTGCATACTTTTACTAACCTTTTTGAATCACGGAAGAGAAAGTATGTCACAAAGTACTTATTCCTCTGCGGTTTGCGAGATTCCTCTCTCGATCTTTCTCTTTCTATGGGGCATGGTGATATGAGCCGTGACAAGTAAATATCCTGTAATTTTTTGCCAATTTTTTCATATAGTAGTTTGCGGTTGTAAACAATTTCGTTTAATGTCAAAGTCTGGCACTTAAATTTTCCCTTGTTATGTTCACACGCAGACACGAAATTCAAAGCAAGGGGGTCTTTATCTGCGTACCTAAAACAAAATAATAGCAATTTTAAATTCATCATAGGTTAGAATAATAACAAACACGCACCGGTAGGTATAATTTTACACTCACTTCGATTCCCTGTTGTTTTGCGCTTGCCGTCCTGTTTTTTTTCGTTTACGTGAGCCGTCATTTATATTGGCCACTATTTCTTCGATTCCGTCCATAATTTTGTCGGTTTTCTAGGAAAATTCTTCTCAAAATTACGAAAGCAATGACCGTCACACAGCTGATTATCTTTTTTTTTAATTTAGCAGTGTTGCCACAACTGATTTAGGGATATCATAACAAAAAAACAATGATTTTTTTAGACTTGTCCGGTTTTGTTTGACATTTTTCGTACTAACGGCAATTCTCCTTACGTTTTTGTCCGGTTTTGATTGGAGAAAAAATCCCTTAGAATTTTAATAAATTTCTAACAGGACAAGTCCGCTTTTGAACGAAATCATCATTTTTAACAAATTTTTTTTCTAAGATCGGACCGCTTTTGATACACAATACTCCGGGGTTCGATAGATATGAGCTTAAAGAGTGCAAAAAAATAAAAATAAAAAATTCGAGTACAGTGGACAAGTCCGCTTTTGTTCCCCAGCTCCTCATTTGTAAATTGTTATTGTATAAATGTCGTGAATACCACCAAATAAGAGTAAAGTTAATAAACACAGTATAAGAGAATAAGGCATAAAGTTAAAATTCTTCTATTCGAATTTGTTGAAGTAAAACTTCTGCAAATATGTCGAAACGAAGTATAATGTTTCATCCAATCATAAGTTCCATACAACGAATAGCACTGTATGAAACGAAAGCGGTGAGTATTAATATCTTTATCAATATGATTTGTATATCCAGCATAAGGCAGTGAACACTTAAGTTGCTAACATCTTAATAGATAGTATTACTTGTAATTAAATAACAGCGTTACTTCGTTTATGTGCCTGCTACATCATAGGCTCTTAATTAATTGATTTAGAAGAAAATTAATATCCTAAATAAAAGAACTAGAACGTTACTGCATAGCTAGTCCAGTTCTAGAGATAATTTTTCCCATTGCAATCCTGGCTGCTAAACTATGATAGTTTAGGTTGCAAATTCATACCACGATTTCCAAAGCTATAATGTAAAGTTGCTGTAGGTCTAATCTGACTACTTATCCTGACATAATATACAATAGTTAAATATACAGGCACTCATTTATATGTTGTTGTGTATGTTGATGCTGAAGTAAACTGTCTTTAATATGTACTATTGACAGTATACATTACAGCACAATAACACATTACACTTAAATTGTCAATGTGTATCTATAAGTTATATGTGCATATCCTCATGCTCATGTAAACACTCCCTTTAATGAAATAAAGAGAAAAAAATACTAGAATTAAGTGATAATAATATTGTACATAGAAGTTATAAATAACAAAACTTTCTTTCAGAGATTTTATTTAATTGGCTCAAATAACACTCAGACTAGATTCCGTGTACTCAAAATTGACAGGACAGACCCAAGAGAACTGATATTAGTCGATGATAAAGTGGAGTACAACAAACAAGAAATACATCAGTTACTTAATATGATTGGTTTTGGCAACAGGACTGGGAGGACATCAGGACTTAACAAACTTGTGTCAGCCTTCGGAATAGTCGGTAACTACATCTTTGCATCAATCAATTAGCCCACTGCTGTCCATTTGCTGGACATAGGCCTCTCCCAATGTGCGCCATTTCGTACGATCCTCCGCCTTGCGCATCCAGTCTGTCCCAGGCTAGGCAGCGTCTTCATTTGCCTTCTTGCGGTCTCCACTCTAGGACTCTTTCTTTGCATGACAAATAAAATACTATACTGCCCAATTCAGCCTATAGAGACTTAAGAAATATTAATAGTATCGCACTCACCAAAATATTTACCATGTCTTTTATGCTTTTTGAGAATCCCATATTTTGGCATCCAATATCCTAGTGAGTGTTACACTAATAATTTCAACAACCAAATCAATCTTGAACTGATAAATATTGTTTTACATCAACAGGTTTCATAAGATTCCTTGAAGGATACTACATAATATTAGTGACCAAGAGAAGAAAAGTAGCAGGCATAGGATCACATAGCATTTATAAAATAGAAGACACTGCAACAATATACATTCCGTTTGAAAATAACAAGCCTCAGCATCCTGACGAACAAAGATATTTAAAAATGTTCCTTGCCATCGATTTGTCTACTAACTTCTATTATAGCTACAGTTACGATATCACACATACATTGCAAATGAATATGGCACCTCCTCGGAAGCTCGCTCCTGCTTTATTTCCTAAGCCGGTGACGGCAGCTGTGTACCATTCCAATCTGAGATTCAACTCTACACAGGAGTTGGAAGAGAAATGTGAGTGTGACAAATATGCTGAGGATGATGAAGATATTTTCGAAACTTGGAAGAATCAACTGGAACAGAGGCAGAAAACTGGGTAAGATTTATTTCTGCAGCAAATTGTTTTGATTTAAAATAAACTTTTGCCTACATTATTATAACGAATAAGAATCTAATAACAAAAACACTCATAATCAAATGTATGGAACACATCAAAACAAGTCAAAAGAGTCCAGACATGAAGGTTTTACTAGAAACCATTTAAGAGTAGGTCATCTACCTTCTAGCTCCACCATCAAAACATTACCATCCATATTTGTGATTGCCAAATGATGTAATGCATGAACTAGTAGCTGTCGCAAGTGTCGCCATCTAGTATTGAGTAGAATAGACACTGAGACTAAGACAATACATTATGCCCAAGAGTCACAATGCACATTTACTTAGGCAGCCTCCTCCCTGTGTTTGCTCTGTGATTCTAACCTATTCCCCTCTGTAAGTCGCTTATGACTATGTTAGGTATTTAATAATATATGCTAGTTGCATTCCAATAAATACATTGAGTTCTACTCGTAGTGATTTAACTATTTCTTATTTTATTTTATTTCAGCCATCAACCTCAGAGGTTAGACTTTGGAGTTCGCTCTGTCCCAGAATGGCGATATGTTTGGAATAGTCACTTATTATCAGCTGTACACTCACACCTACATCCTGATTGGATCTTATACATTGTCCATGGGTTTATCGAACAAAGCAACCTTAACATATTTGGTCGCCCAGTGTACCTCACCCTTATAGCCAGAAGAAGTAATAGATATGCAGGTACGAGGTTCCTAAAGAGAGGAGCTAATATGCATGGTGATGTTGCCAATGAAGTTGAAACTGAACAAATTGTGCATGACTCTATGGTGTCATCTTTTGTTGCTGGGAGGTAAGCATTTTACACCTAAATAGTTTTACAAGCTTTAAAATATACAAGTAATATTTCTACTGTACATTTAAATTGGAACAAATCTAAGGGAAATACTCTGACCTGGACCTTCTAGAAATTTGCTTGGATTGGAAAACTCCGACACATATGTATAGGAGTATGTTGTTGTTCCTGAACATATCCAGGTAGCTTATTTGGTCACAGTTTAAAACAATCTACTAGCTGGTTCAAGCCTAGTCCTGGATATTGCCTATAACAGATTTAAATTTATAGTTAAAAATATTAATCATTTTTTCTAAATTTTAATAGTTTTTATTTCTACCACCATATTGCATTTTTTGTTTAACATAGATTCAGCTCCTTCGTTCAAATGAGGGGTTCAATACCAAGTTACTGGTCTCAAGATGTCTCGAAAATGGTACCAAAGCCAGCCATATCAATAGATCTCAGTGATCCTTTTGCTGAAATACCAGGAAAGCACCTGAACAATATGCTGAGAAGATATGGATCACCATTAATATTTTTGAATTTAGTTAAGAAAAAGGAAAAGAAAAAGCATGAATCTCTTTTGACTGATGTGATTAGCAATGCTATTAAGTATTTAAATCAGTTCCTGCCTCCTGAACACGCTATCCAGTACTATCACATGGACATGGCAAGAGTAAATAAGGAATCAGATTCTAAAGTTTTAGATAAGTAAGTTGTGCGTTGTTTTACTTTTGGTTACTAATACATTTTTGTAGCACTTAGGTAACAGACAAGCATACGACCCAACTGATGGAAAGTGATTAATTCTCAGCGTGTTAAGAATGGTCACCCATCCTAAATATTGCTTAAATGTACTCCTGACGTACATTGCAAGATTCGTGACTTAATAGTGACTGAGTAGGGCGCTGAACAATGACCTGCTAGTAGAATTGAACACTTCTTCTGTTACGGGTTTTTCTCTTCTCTCATGAGTTAGGTACTAAAGTAGTGTGTATCTCATTACAAATTTCAGATTATCAGCTATAGCTCGCACAGTAGTACGCAGAACGGGCATATTCTTAAGTTCGCGGGGTTATGGAGAAGAGACAGGTGTCGAAGGGCACCAGGACGGGCGGCTTCAGACCGGACTGGTGCGCGTCAACTGTGTCGATTGCCTGGACAGGACGAACACTGCCCAGTTTGCTATCGGCAAATACGTATTGGCTCATCAGGTTAGTTGTATATTGGCATCTATTACTTCATATGCTACTAGACTGACAGTTCAGAACTAAAAATGGGTATCGCGTAAGATATTACTTTTTAATTGGTAACAATATGCAACTTTTTGTAGCTGTCATACAGTTGACATTAAAACCCTTACCCTTCCCTAGACCTACTCTATACCCACCTTAGGTACGGTAATACTATCTATACAGTATTGTAACTTCATATAAAGTAATATAAACGGACGAAGCTCGAGCCATACCTACGCGCCTCGATGTCGGCATGCGCTCGGCACGCAACCAGTCGCGAATGTACCACAGAGACGAATGGGCGCGGGTGTCGTTTTAAACAGTAACGGGTAACCGCGCAATTTTTTTACTAAAAATATTTAATATGACAAGTAGAGTATATTGTGCTTCTTTATGCTGCATCACTTCGTCAATAACGCACTCGTATATTAACCGACGCGACGTTTTGAGGAATATATAGAAAAAATAGTGGAAATATTTCGAACTTCATTTAAAACCAAACATATGAATATTGTAAAGTGGCTGCAAGTATCTATAACCAATAAGCAATTTAAAGACATCCTTTATGTCCCCCCTTGTCCATGTTTTCCAAGAGAGTTTTAATTAAGCTTTAGGTGCATTAAAATCGGATTTATTATACTTTAATATATTATAACAAAGCATTCCGTACGTCTCAGTCGAGGCGCAAATATTGTTCGATCGCAAATTTATAATACCGATTTGTTATTAACTCAAACATAAATATGAATTTTAATAAAATCTAGCAATCGAAAAACAACAACATGCACTTTTATTGAACACTTACTATACCATTAACAAAGTACCTATTTATTTTATTTAAATAAAAAAATTAATAGCTGGGTACATATTTACAATCACAAAACTAAATAGAAAGTCAACGTAGGCAGATGTAATTAAAATGCTGTCGGTGGGCAGCCCTATCGCTTGTTTACGTACCGTGCGGCTGTAGGCACTTATATCAAAAATACGGCCGAGTTATAATCTGAATAGAAATATTACCGTGCCTCAGGCCTTTGTCTTGTCTAGACTAGTATACTTTAGTACTTACCTAAGTCATTAAAGCATCTATTACTTCATACTTACCCTAGAAATTTATATTGCATCTATTTCTTGTTTCAGCTTTACTCACTAGGTTTAATCGGAGTACCAGATATAGAATTCGATTCCGACTGTGCCAGGCTGCTAGAAGGGCTGTACGAAGATCATGGTGATACATTAGCTTTGCAATATGGTGGATCTCAATTAGTTCATAGGTATGTTTAGTGTTCTGTAGCTTTAAATATAACGTCTTTCTTCATGTTAATCGGTTAACCTAGACCTCTTTACTCAGGACTACTTGTGTATTTGAAGAAGTAAAGATTTTTTATGTCTATAGTCGCAAAATATTTACATAGGATACCTACCTACAGTACCCAGCTTTTGAATAGACATGTTCGGAAGAAGACTGATAGACTTATAATATATAATGGGCTAATTTTAGTTTTGTAGAGTGTTATCTTTATCGAACATCGGACGGTCGGTTTGACACCTTTATTATTAATATATTTTTAATGAAATTTTAAAACATTTTGCATGCTTCATATTCAAATCGAATCGATTAAAATAGGAAAAATTTAATAGCCTCGAAGACAGATATATAGAAGAAATTTGAATTAGTTCGGGTGAGGTCTTTTAGCTTAGCGGTAAAAGCATTGCCCCTGTAAGGCAAAGATCGCAGGTACAAACCCCGCCTAAGCAGATTCTGTGATGTGTGATGTGTGTGATGTATGTATGTATTATTATTATTGTAGTCTTCTTCTTATGTCAATTATTCACTGTTGTTGTCATTAAATTCACCAAAATTATAGTAAATGAAATCGTTTGTATTTATTAAATGATAAATACATTAGCTTCATTTGAACTGTTCTTAAATATATTAATGTGTAGACATGAGCTATACGATAAAGAGTATGCGCCACAAAGATCCTCAGGGCATAAGATAACTTCTCGTGCTGGCTGTAGTGAGGCCCCCCCGCTCTTAGGCGCAAACATTGAATGCAACCGGGATTGGTTCGGCTGAAGATGGAAAAATATCAAATTTTGTCTCCTTATTTTCAGAATAAAGACTTATCGCAAAACCGCCCCGTGGTCGTCTCATGGCAACGACATCATGCAGACATTGAGCCGATACTACTCAAATACATTCTCTGATGCCGAGAAACAGAATACCATGAACTTATTCCTTGGTCTCTTCGTTCCTGATCCGACGAAACCGGCTATTTGGGAGTACCAGAGCGACTATTACTTACACCATCCAGAAGCCGTCGTATACATTCCTAGAAATAGGTGAATATTAGTAGCGCATGTATAATCAATATTTTGTTGTATTTAGATGACACCCAAGATCATTGGGACAATCTGTAAGCCGGTACACCTGCAAATTGATGAACAAGACCCTGGTCTTTTGCACAAGAGTCTTTTTTCTCACTATTGGGAGGTCTGGCGGCTGTCGCTCCCACAAAGCAAAACCAAAAGGTGAAAAAGGGAAATGGGTTGTGAGGTGAAAGTCTCGAACGCAACCGGTAATAATAATGGAATGATGATGATGGTTTTATTGTATTCGGAGAAAGTCATAAAGTCAGAAAAAATAGAAATATTTAGCTCTTGCCCCCATGGAATTGGGTATTTGACTGATTAGTCAAATTAGTAACTTTTTACTAAACGTCAAAACAGTAAGCTAAAAGGAAAATTGTATGAAAAATTTATTTGTGACGTCATAATATTTAATAGTCAAATCATTAACTATTATAGGTTTGGTGAATGATTAAAAATAAATAAAAACGATAAAATAAGAACCGACGCATCTATTATCACTTTTTTACCATTCTGAATTTAATAAGTTTAGCTAAATAATTTATTTTAACATCAGGAAAATACCTAATTCTGATCCCGTTCCTGCACCCAAAAGGATCAATGTTTTTTATACCACTGAGATGGCAGACTAGCCCACGGTCATCTGATGGAAAGTGGTTACCGTGTGGAAAACCAGGGGAGTCACACTCGTGCTGCTGACTCTGTAAACACAGATAGTTTCTGTGCCGTCAGTGTAGAAGAAATAGCAGGATGAGCCTTTTGTCATATTCATATTCATTTATTTCTCGAACAATGTTACATTGTATTGAAAATCTTAATCGAATAACAACAAAGCTAATAACAATATAAAATTATCCAAACAACATGTAAATATATACACAAAGAAACCGACAAAGATTAAATAAAACAATTAATATATCAAAGTAGCATGTCCAAAGAAAAATTGCCAAAAGATGTCCAAATTACATTAAATTTAAATACATAATTATTATAGAAACAAAAACTGAATAAAAAACAAATTAAGAGAGAAAAATGTCCTTGCATGCATCCTAAAAAATACCTATATCATTTCACAAAATCGTCAACCGCATAGAAACACCTCTCAATAAGAAAAGCCTTTAGTAGGGTTTCAAACTCCTTCGTATATACAGCGCTCTTAATATCTAAAGGAAGGCTGTTGAAAAGTTTGACTGCGCTATAGAATGGGCTGTGTTTAACTACATTTAGCGTGGGTGCAATTATTGAGGGCATGTCTTTCCGTCTCGTGCTTTCACGCAGTGCTCTGCCTTCCTTGTTTTCGAAGGTGTATATGTTTTTTGCGAAGAAAGTCAATGTAACCATTATATATAAACAGGGCACTGTTAAAATGCGTAGTTCCCTAAAATGTTCCCTACAGGAGTGTTGCTGGTCTATGTGCACCATAGTTCTGATGGCTCTTTTCTGCGCGACGAATGCCTTTTGAGCATTATATGCATAACTGCCCCCCCAGAAAATGATGCTGTACCTCAATTTCGATTCTACCAACGCAAAATACACACTTCTTAGGTGCTCCATGTGTACAACATCTCTAAGGCTTCTCAGCACATAACAAGCTGAATGAATGCTAGCCACTATACTTGCTACTTCACACTTCCAGTTTAGGAGACAGTCGACATGTACACCCAAGAATTTAGTTTCATCAACTGTTTCCAGCCTATCACCCATGAGTTCGCAAGCCAGCCTGTCTGAAGTATTGCTCGTAGTTTTAAATAATATTGTCTTCGATTTGCTGCTATTTATTTTTAGGTAGTTTAACGTGAACCAATTATTTAGGTGTTTAAGTGCAATATTAACGTTTTCATTTAAATCTATTAAATTATTTGCTGATACAATTGCATTAGTGTCGTCAGCGAATACGGTAAGTTTCAAATGATCAGGTAACTGATTTACCACACTATTTATCAGATCATTTATATAAACAATGAAAAGGATCGGACCAAGTGTAGAACCTTGAGGAACCCCAGTTTTAATTTTTACTAGTCTGGATTTAAAAGTCTTCTCATATTTAGTGTGGATAGTCCCCAACTGTTCGTAGCTCTCTGCCCTGATCTCAACAAACATATACCTGTTGCTTAGATAGGAAGTAAATAGCTGTTTAGCTGCGCCCCTTACTCCATAGTGCTCTAACTTTTCAATAAGTATGTCATGTCTGACAGCATCGAAAGCGGAACTCAAATCAAGAAATATGCCTGCAACTCTTTGCCTATCATTAAGCCTAGTGACTATATCATTGATTAAAGTGTTGATTGCATCTACCGTTCCCACATTTTTAAGGTAAGCGAATTGTCTGACTAATTATATTATTAGAAACAAGATGTCTTAACAATCTAGTTTTTAGTAAAACTTCGAAAATTTTAGATTTTGTGGGTAATAGGGAGATCGGTCGATACATCTTTGGGTCTTGTTTTGAGCCTTTTTTGTATATCGGTACAACTTTAGCAATTTTTAGCTGATCTGGAAAAAACCACTTAGTATACATTGATTGTAAAAGTTACTTAATGGTTCAGCTAGTATGTCAATATTGTCCTTGATAATGGTAATAGGTATACCATCATAGCCACAGGATAGCTTGGTTTTCATGTTCTGGACAACGTTGTAAACTTCCTTAGGGGTAACCAAGTCAACATTCATATCTCTCTCTATTTTATTGGTATTTTGTTTGAGTATTTCCAAGGCTGGGTCGCAGTCGACGTCATTTATTCCAGAGTCATAGACAAAAGCAGTAGCAAACAAATCCACAATTTCTTTAGGATCAAATGTGACGGAGTTCCCATTAATAAGGGAATAACGATGTTTACCTCGTGTATTTAAATTCCTATGTTTATTGACTATACGCCATACATCTTTAGTTATATTATTTGATTTACGCAACGCTGTTTGTACTGCCAATCTTTTCGCATTTCTAATTACTCGCCTGTATATGTTTATATATTTATTCCTATAGCTATCCCAAGAGGTGTGTAGATTACCTTTCACACAAAGAAACCGTTTCATTTTACTGGATGTTCTAATTCCTTTCGATACCCATTTAAGACCAGAGTCACGTTTAGAATATAATTTAATTTTTTTAAATTTAAAACTATCTCGAAAGAAGTCATTAAATTTTGAAATGAACGTATTTAAGTGCATTGTATTCAGGTTGTTAGTTCTTAGCAATTCTCTAAATCTGTTGTGACTTGTTTCGTTAAAAAGTCTTTTATAAGCCGTTATATAAGTGTTATGTTTATTTTTAAAGATATTGCTACTGTATGTAGCATTACAAATTAGGCCAGCATGCCCATCTGCTAACCCATTGTGGTCAACTATACAGTCCACTACACTATCCTCTTCAAGATTCGTCAAAAAGTTATCCAGGCAAGAACAATTATCATTCCGTTTAAAAGTAGTAGTATTTATCAATGGTCTAAAATTATAACTCGTCAGTAAATTAATGAAGTCAATTTTTTTCTTGTCGTCAGTTAAGAGGTCTATGTTAAAGTCTCCACATATTAAGCATTTCTTATCAAAAAGGTGTTCCAATAATCGTTCAAACATGTTATTAAAGACGTCTAAGTTATTGTCATATGGACTGCGATAGCAACAAAAAACATATACTCCAGACTGGATATCTTTAACACCAGTTATTTCAAATGCATCTCTTTTATATAATTTTTTGCATAAAGCTGCCTGGTCTTCACATTGCCTATCATACCGTGCAAGTATCAAAGAGCCCCCTCGCACTTTATTTACTCGATAATTAAGAGAAACGAGCTTAAAATTATGGAAATTAAATAAACCAGATAGAGGCTCGTTTAAAAAGTGTTCAGTCAGACAAACGTAATGCATAACATCTCTTAACTCATCAATATATAATTCAAATTCCTCCTTTTTATTACTAATGCCACAGACATTCTGATGAAAAATGTTTAAAGAAATCTTTTTGTTACTACTACTTGAATTCATCAAGCCATTATCCTCGAAAAACTCAGATGTGGCACTAGTTTGACAATCAGCTTGTATTGTAGCAGGAACAGAAATAGTCTCAAAGTCTGTCTGTGTGGTCACACTCACACTCCTACATAAATTTTCCGTACATGTTGTATAGTCAGTCTGCACATACACATTACTGTAACACTTATGAGATGATTCCACCTCTGTCAATTTTGAAAGATAGTTTACATAATTACATTTATATTTCAATCTCAGTATTTCTTTATGTATTAACCTGCTGGCTTGTAGTTTATTAAAAGTGGTCAAGAAATACTTATCGTTTACTTCCAGCGGTACATAGTAAGTGTTTGTTAAATTACAGCAAATTAACCTGAGCACATTATTCAGCATAAAAACATTCAAATATTTATTTTTATAAACCTTTGCTAACAAAATATTAGTATTTTTCATTTGATTTAATGTATGATATAATACTGACTGGACTTCCATTGGATTGTTGTCGTTTGAGCCACCAAATATTAATACATAGTCAGAACTAGTAAAACCGTGAAACATTTTGATACATGGTTTAAGAACCTCAGACAGCGAAGCATTAGGTTTTATAAAAGAAAATATAGTAAAGGCATTCCCAAGTAGATTACGTAACTGTCTTCCCACACCATATCCATTCTGATCTGCAAATATATAAAGTCTATGCTTGGCATCTTGTTTCCCAGCATAGACCATTTCATGTTCTTCATGTCCCGTGTGTAATTTCTCCGATATTTTGTCAGTCTTCCTTGCACAGTAAGAACCTTGGTCCGAAAGCGTCTTCTGACTGATAACAATCGTTCCGCTAGTTTGTGAGGTGACAATAGTTGCCATATCACTATCTTTCTCCTCTCTTCGAAGACTAGGTGCTGAGATTCGCCATTCCGGGTATTGTGTTATCATAGATTTTATAGAGGAGTCATAACTCAGATTCAATTGTAGTGATTTTTGTCTGACATAATTTGAACTAAGCCTATAATCTGAAGCTATCGGTAGTTCCCTTGATGATGTCCTTGGTAAAACAAATTTGCGTTTTGTGCACGGACGTCTCGAATGTCTACTCAACTGCGGAGAGTAAAATTTTTTAGTACTCTGTCCATCAAAACTTTCATTTTCAATCCCAACAGACTTCAATAGTTTCAATTTGTGGATATGCTCACTCATTTCTTTCCTACAATTTGTAATTTCCATATTTAGATTATCGATTTCTGTGTGCGCTGTTTGTAACTCAGTGTTTAATGTTTTTACTTTTTCTTCCAAATCTAGAACCTGTTCTCTATTTATGCAACTATTTGGTTGGCTTATATAAGATATGTTTAAGTCAGTTTCACTGTCATAATCTATGACCGGTATATTTCGACGTCTGTTATTGGTATTAATGTTTTCAAAGTCCTCCATAGTCGTCGCAAGATGATGTCCAATCTATTTAAATATCGATGAGAATCTCAAAAAGAATCAATGTTACTCAGAATCGAACTGCCACCCTACGCCCCCGCACTCCGATCGGCTGCAATTGCAAACGAGCCAAACGTTCAGTTACTCAATGTTTTGAAATTAGCAACTGTATACACCACACAAAGTAGTGTGATGGATTATTGATAGATGTCTCCAATCACAACACTTCGCCCGAACCATCAATCATTAATTATCTGTACTGTTGTCCTTCTTTACCGACCTCCATGTATAAGACACCAATATTGTTCCAGATAATAATATAGATGGCGTTGCTTTGTTTATAAAATATTGGAGTTTGATTCGATTTGAATTTTTTTTTCAAATAACGGTTCTACGTTTGTGATTATGGATAAAATATTATGTTGCACTAGTTCTTTAGATTTATTCTTGTATTGTTATGATATTAACGACATCTCACTGATTATTCTGAACTTCACTTATTGTTTTAGCACTATATTATGATTTTAACCAGTATGTAAGCTATTAGTTTTATGTCATTTAAACGTTCATAAAAATGAAAGATAACACTTGCACTGCTTCATATGTCCATGGCTCACAATTTGCTTTACAATATACACTATAAATAGGATTATAACAACTTTTTTAAAATAAATAAAATAAGAGCTCGTCAACAAAGATGTTTACTTGACAGTCTTCCCTCTGACAGCACAAAAACTCTACAGTGAGCTCTGGCTACCCTACCAAGAACAAAACGTGGCCCAGGTGTTATTCCAGTACCAATCTATCCCTGTACCAAATTTCAGCCAGATCTGTTCAACCATTTGACCGTGATTGAGTAACATCATCTGTGGTAACATATATTTTTATCTGACCTCCGAAGAAAGGAGGGAAATGTTTTTAACCGATTTCAAAACAGAAGAATTTTCCCGATTCAACGGGTATGTTTTTTGTATATTTTTTTATGTCAGTTATAATTTCCAGGTCCCTAACAAAATGGTGGGACGACGACGTGCTCCGTTACTTGCCCCGTCCATGCAACGAGATGCGGAAGCTGTGCTGCGAGATCATCGGTATGCACGGCGACAGTAGCAGTACTATCGAGATGGTGGACCCTTACCACGATTATAATAGACCATTCGAATACACTGTACTCATGGATTGTTTTGAATTTAAGGTAATTTGTTTTATATTTAGTCCATCACTTGACTGAACTACAGGATAGTAAGAGATAGTCTAGAAGCTTAAATCCAGAAGATACGGGCCATTATTCTAAATACTGAAGATGCCTCAGGTTAATTTGTGGAATTTTTTTGATACCACTGAGGTTGCAGACAAGCACACGGCCTACCTGATGGAATGTGGTTACATGGCCCCTGGACGTGTGTAACACCAGGGGAGTTTCTGTGCTGCCAGTGTAGAAGACAGCAGGAATAGCCCTTAGGAAAAGTCAAACAAGACCTTCATGGCCAAGCCGACCTCCGCTGCATGCCGGTGACGCTATGGCGCAGGATTTCGGAGGTCAGAAAGCAGTTGCTAACATAAAAGTCATTTCCTACCCAGACCCAGTTGATTTCTTTCATTATTTCATATTTTATAGCTATAATCATCATCCTCTTAAATTAACGCGGTACCAGGATTAGGTTATTGAATCAAGTTGCGTAGAAACCAAATCCAGCACCATCTACTGACAGCATCATGCACGTCTGATCCTGCATCGCTCTATTTAAGTTCTTGTTCGTTTAATATACTCGATTACCTAACTGAGGGTTCTGTCAGATAGAGAGCAGTCAGACGTGCAAGCGTTCCGCGTTCGAAATATTACTTATGTTCACTTTCGTTGGTAGTTTTGGTTTTCTTCTGGTAACATTTAGTGTCATTTTCTGGCAGTTTCTTACGGCCTTATTACAAAAAACAGAATTAAGTCTGGTTTAATCCCGAACTATAAAGTCTAGGCTTAATCTCTAGACCATGGTTTAAACTTCTTCTTATTACAAAAACTGAATAAACCGTAGACTACTTAGTACCATGGTTTAAACCTTGGCTTCAATAAAAACCACAGATTACTACAAATATTGTTCGTTCATTATGACACCATTCGATCGCAACGTTCCGTATCCTCCGAAAGCAGAATTTTTCTGAAGTCATTGATAAAATAATATTTACTAAAATTGGTGAAAAATATATTTAAAACATATATTTTCATTAAATGCAACTTCATGGATAATAGTAATTCTTTATTAAGTAATAAAATATCACTATCATGCCTTTATTTGGCAATCATTGTTATAAAATATTGGAAGTTGTATGCATTGAAACGGAACGAAGTTTTGCACGATGTTCGAAACGAATTACGAAACTTTATACTGTAAGTTGTATGTTGTATGTAAAGTTAATTATGATGGAACAACAAAATAAAAGAAGAGCAGAAAGTTGGAGTTCTGAAGAAAAAGTAAGTCAAAATATGACATAGCCTCAGAATAATCACTAATTAAATCAACAAATCATATAATAAAACGTTTTGAAAATTTCTGTTAGTTAAGCGTGGTATGTCCAGTAACTTCACGATAATAATATCTTCGATATCCATTTCATCAACAGAATTAATATTACGAGCAAAAATATGTACGAATAATCACAAGCTAAATAATGAAAACCTAAAAAACGACAACTCTGACGTATGCGATTATTGTGATTACACTTTAAACCAACGCTAAACTAGGGGTCACGCAGGTTTATCTTTAGACCAAAGATGATCTATGGTTTACTACTAAAACGCTTTTTGTAATATGATTTTATTTAGACCATGGTCTAAAGACGATTTAAACCTGGTTTTACAGTTAGTCCGTGTTTTGTAATAAGACCGTTATAGTTTAGAAAATGGCAACACTTAGTTCATAATTAAAAAAGGAATCTAGGGTATCTGGTTGTTGTCGGCCGGTAAAATAGCAAGGCGCACAGTAACCCCTCTCAATCATAGTGTTATATTCAAATTATTAATTTTAAGAGAGTTAAAATAGATGCAGTGACGTGTTCTAAATTATATTCACACCCATTGTTAGTCTATCCATTGAGATTTGGGGATCGTGAGCCGGTGAACAGTGGTAAACGAAGCTTTGGGTAAGTTTGGAGGTAGTCAGCGGAATCTGCATCTGTAAGTTCTATTTTATTCATTCCTTTTTCAAGCGCACAAATCGTTACTTCTCCCCCAAAAAATATGTATAATACAGTCCACTAATTTGTCGAAACAATTTATCGTAGTACGCAAAATCTACAACTTATAATAATGAATAGAGCCCAAGACAAAGTGCCCGCTAGAAGGCAATAAGCTCGCCCCACTTTGACATTGGTCCGAAAATCATAGTTAGCGAAATATGGATGTTAATAAACCTCTGGCTACCCCTACGGGGATTTACAGGCGTGTGATGATGTATGTTCGTATGATATAGAATTACTAACGATTGACCGCGTGAATATTTTGTCTGAAGGGTCCCTGAGATGTAATATTTTTTACAGATGTTTCATACGCTTCGAGACTTAGCGCCTACGTTTTCGGAAAGCTTCAGTCCATTCATGGTGCGTGGTCGCTCTATGGGGCAGACAAAACGGCCCACATCCAAAAATCCAGTCATCAGCGGGCGGTCCAGCACTACCTCGAATAATTCTAGCGAGTATGAAACTTAAAATATTACATTCGCATAATTTTCATAATATAATTGATAACTATCAAATAAGTAACACATAATGTAATGTTGTTTCCAGTTCTAATGGCGACTCCTCTTCTGACGACGATTTGACAAACTCGACCCCGACGTTGAGGCTGTCTGTACCATCACCGCTCACTGTAGTAGCCAAAATATTGAAGGCTAACGAAAGCGATGAAACACCTCTGTTCCCCGCTATCAAACGTATTAACAGAATCTCACTGAACGAACCCGGCAAACGGGATATGATCATGTAAGTATGTTAAATCTTCCTGAATACCGGGTGTAAGGGGAACGCTCCCGAAGCCAAATGCCCCTGGTAGTACTCCGGGTACTACCAGGGGCTACATATTGGCATAATCTTTTAATTTCTTTTTATTTATTTCCGTTTAAATAGCAGTATTTCATGCTTTTACCGCGGTAGCCTTGTGGTATGGGTAATGGACTGCTGAGACGAGGTCTCGGGTTCGATCCCAGGTTTTACCATGGCACACACCGATGACTTTTCGATGCTTTTCGAAGTTATGTGTGTATTTATCGCAGGTTTATAAGTGCCCGGTTAATGGCAATAGGCTCGCCCACCTATTACATTGGGACCTAAACATAAACTGGCAAAATGTGGGTGCTAGCACCTCTGCCTTCCCCTTCGGGGATAATAGGCGTGAGTTTATGTTATGTTATGTTTTAAACGGAATACGGCAATAGGCTCACCCCCTATTACGTGGGACCGAATACAGATTGGTAATATGTGGATGTTAATTCTACTCTACCTAACCCTTCGGGGATAAAGGCGTGATTATATGTATGTATGTATTTTAAACGGATTTTTTTTAGTTTAAATTTTTCACCATATCACAAAAAAAAAATTGTCAATATGTAATGTACTACCAGACTTCGGCTTCGGGAGCGTTCACCTTACACCCGATATAAAAGCTATCGGGTGTAAGGTGAACGCTCCTCACTCGCTGATAAATCACCAAATCTCAGAAACTAGAACACCTACAAACTAGAATTTTGACAGGTAGGTTCCTTATAAGGTGTACACATCCGTTAAGAACGGATTTTACGAAACTCCACCCCTAAGGTAGTAAACGTGGGCGTGGACCTGCCTCGTGTACGAAGTCGCCGGCGGCCGCTAGATTTCTATAAAATTAGGTTAGTGATGTGCGCGATACCACAACTTAGGTACTATAGACCGACCGCGGGCCCTGTACCGCTCCCATGGTACTCGCGGCGTGGAGAGGAACGAGGCAAAAAAGAGCAAAGAAATAGCATGAGACGAGAGCGAGCGAGGTACCGCCGACAGTGCTCTCGGGGACTCTCGCTCACTCTCAGCTAATGCTCTTTATTTATTTATTTTTTTATTGTATACCCCGCCACGTAGGCTAGCGAACATTTGTGTCAGACCGACTTTCAAAGGAAATCTATACACAGCCGAGCCTCGTTCTATCGTTTTCTATAGTTATTACTATAGTGTACGCCACTCGATCCATCACCGTTATTTACTCTCTAGGCAGTAGGAAAGGTTCCTCTTTGAGTTGGATAGATTTTATGGTTCTACCAAGTTAAGCATATCTATTAACTACTAATCTAACACAATCCGGTATATGGGGCCACGTGGATGGAGCCACAACTAGCTGAAAACTAGCTGAAATGAATGTTTTCTTTCTTTCAGGTACAAAAGATACGTCAATTTTGAAAGGCGTTCCAATCCACGGTACAAGTCTGATATACATGTGGTGATGACGGTAAACAGCGCATTTACAATAGACAGCTCTGTGGACGTGATACCGCCGACTGTGTCCAAGGCATCTAGGGAAATATATCAAAACTATGTACAACGGAACTCTGGCCGGATCAAAGTGAACGCGGATGGAATTGCTGCCTATACGAAATATGTGAATTTTAGTCTGTGAGCTTGTAATTTCATAATTTATACTATTCATACTGATGATTGAAGGCACTTGGCAGAACTTGTTATTACACGTATACTTTTGCACGATAATTAATTTAGAACCTGACCGGTTTTGAATAACGGCATTCTCAAATTGAGAATGTTTATAACCATCTATGTAAATCTTTGAAAATGCTGTAAAGTGAAACCGGTTAGGTTTTTAATAAATATCGTGGAAAAGTACAAGTGCATTATCAATATGTTTATAACTTGTTTCATAATTGTTATGAATTGTTATAAAATATTTATATAAGTGTTATTCCCTTCATTCAAATTCAAAATCCATATAAATAAAATTTTGAAATAAATGTATAAAAAATTGATACATTAATATTTACATATTATTATTCGATATTATCACATTCCGTAATGTAAGTTTGATTTTAATTTATGAATTCGGAAATAATATGTACAGTACAGTCGTCTTCAGTATTAGTTCCACACAGTCTATGTAACTCACCACCTTGGCTCTAAAACTATACATAGAACAATGAATTAAAATTAAAAAAATATATATATTAATTAGTATTGTAATTCTTTACAAAAATTATTAATTTAATGCTCTGCAATTTCTGAGGGCGACTGTACATCATATATATTTTTATTGAGAATCTGTATTAACACCTGTTTAATGCTATGACATTTTTTTATTTGGTTCGAAATACTCATTACTGTAGTTACTTGTCTATATCAAATTGTCAGTAGGTGTTAAACATTTTCTAACAGTTTTATCATTCGCCTTCCACAAATTGTTCGTCAATTTACCAAAATATCTGTATAAAATTTTCGCACTTTGACAAATAATAGCTAAATTGTGATGTATTAACCAAATGTTTTTGACCAAATTGTGTTTTCTTCGGCATAGCCGGTCTAGCTGTGAACATAGTGTTTAATTTTAGTTTTTGGCTCACAGAGCAAACACAGAGCGGAGGATGCCTAAACCTTAGTAACTGTGCACCGTGAATCTAGGGCCTACCCTTACTTCCCTTACCCTTCCTCTATGCCCTTCGTCCCAAGGTCACCCTTAGTCAGTGTATTGTTCATACCATGCACAGCTCTTTCTCTCACAAATAAATTTAATGGTTACACCTCCTCTCTGTGTTCGGTGTGATTGGGCTCTATTTATTTGAATGTAATTAAGAAAAATAGCATTTTTTTTAATTAAAATGAATATTAAATATTTCTATATACGCACGTTTAAACTTTGCAGTTTTATTCAATAACTATAGAGTTTTTGGCTGTTCCCAATGGGACGGAGACGAACTGCGCGGTGAGACGTGTAGAAGTCGGTCATTTATACTCTTTTCTTTTAAAATACAAAATACACTCAGGTAACCAATATGGTTTTTGAGTTAGGCTAAAGCTAGTTGATGGACTTAGAAAAGGTAAGTTTAGACAAAGGATACTCGTAAGTAAAGAAGACGCAGTTCTTAAAAAGTTATTTGAGACTGTACACTCTGTACAGTGCTGTATCTGGGGAGATTTGGCGCCAACGGGAAGAAGCGTGCATCGCGGTCTTATTTTATTTGCCCAAATTAATGGTGAATTTTAGACATGACGTCGGAGATAACACACACAAGAGGAACACTAGGTAGGAAAGTGCCAAGCGGGCTCCTTCAAGAACCAAACGGTTCGGTGACTCTTTCCTGTGTCGCACCATTAAGACCTAGAATTCCTTGCCAGCTCACGTGTTTCCTGTTTCCTATAGTCCCGGGTCCTTTAAGCGGGGCGTGAAAAAGCATCTGCCGAGGCCGTCAAGCTGAGTGCCACTATTGTTAACATGGCACGTATATATAATGGTGGCCCTCTTTCCTGAGACTTTGCCTTCAGGTTACCATCAGGCGAGGTCTTCACCTCGCCTGATGGTAACCTCAAATTGACGTGTCCTATATAAAAAAAAGTGACATTTCATGTTGGTTCCAAATCTGCCTAGTAAAGTCTTCACCACTTTACTGAGACAGCAACTATCTCATTGATCGTTATCATTATCATCATCATCATCAACAATCATTCCATAAACTTAAATAAATTGATGAAAAGGCCGCTTGGTCGTAGCACCTTAGCCTATTCAGAAAGGAACGAAAGAAAAAGCTATAGTGCCAATGTTATTACATTGTTTGACAGTTTTGACGTTAAACTTCTATTCTCATCTCAATAGGATTTTCTTGTGGTCGATTGTTGTGTTGGATGGATTGAACCTGATAAGGGGGCGGATGGCTGTTGCACCTATGTGAGTGACCAAGTAGTCTATAATCATGGCTATGTCCAAAGGTTTTAAAGTACTCGAGAAATCAGCTCCGCCGAATCCATACAGTATAATATTGCAACACAGAAATAAAGATTCAGCACTACTCTTCGAGTCACAAGCAGTCGTATCTCTATCACCTCAAGAAACGGAGACGCTGCGAAAGCAATATCATAAAATTGCGGATGCATATGGATGCCTTGGTGTACTCCAGCTAAATTCTGGTGAAACTTGTTTGCTATACTTGGTTCTCGTCACGGGCTGCTGCTCTGTCGGTAAAATTGGTGACGTCGAAGTGTTTAAAATTACTCAAACACAGTTTTTACCGCTGTTCTACCAATCACAAGGCGAAGATAAAGTTTCTGAGGTAAGAAAATTAATTAATTCAGGTACCTTTTACTTTTCATGGAATTCTGGAAAACCTACAAACCTATTTGATCTAACTTTATGTGCTCAAAGGAAAAGTAAAGGGGCCAGTCCAGATAACAGATTCTTTTGGAACAGAACTCTATTCATACACTTAATTAGGTATGGTATAGATTGTGATGAATGGTTAACCAGAGCTATGTGTGGCTCAGTTGAGATAAGAACCATTTATGTTGGACATCGTCAAGCAAGAGCCGTTTTAGTATCAAGACTCAGTTGTGAACGGGCTGGTACCAGGTTCAATGTAAGAGGTTGCAATGATGATGGAAATGTTGCTAACTTTGTGGAAACTGAACAAGCCATCTATGTTGATGACTCCGTGGCATCATACATACAGACCAGGGGCTCAGTCCCATTATTTTGGGAACAACCTGGTATCCAAGTTGGTTCTCATAAGGTGAAGATGTCTAGGGGCTATGATGCATCTACCAGTGCATGTGATAGACATTTTTCCCTGCTTAAAAGGAATTATGGCACTATAGTTGTTGTAAATTTGCTAGGCTCAGGCTTAATAGGTGGAAGCGAAGGTGAGGCCACTTTGAGTAATGCATTCCAAAAGCATTTAAATGAGTCTGCCCACAATGATGTACTCCAAATTATTTTTGATTATCATCAAGAAGTTAAAGCATCTTCCATAGAGACAGCATTAGCAAAATTCAAAAAAATAATTGAAAATCATTATGATGAAGTTAGTATATTTAGTGCAAAAAGTTCAGATATCTACAATATTCAAAAAGGTGTCATTCGCACCAATTGCCTGGATTGTCTAGACAGGACAAACTCCATACAAACATTTATAGGTTTAGAAATGTTGGCAATTCAATTGATGCTACTACAATGTATTGACAAGAAACAAAATGTCAATAGGTTTGAAGAAGTATTTAAGCAGATGTGGGTAAATAATGGAAATGAAATATCAAAAATTTATGCAGGCACTGGTGCTATACAGGGTGGTTCAAAATTAATGGATGGGGCAAGATCAGCTGCCCGTACAATACAAAACAACTTATTGGACAATACTAAACAAGAAGCTATTGACATATTGCTATTGGGTTCCACATTGAACTCAGAACTTGCTGATCGTTCTAGGATATTGTTACCATCAAATTTGTTGCATACATCCACACCAGTGCTTAGGGAAATGTGCCGCAGATCAAATGAATTTACACAACCAACAACCATTCGCATTACTATTGGTACATACAATGTGAATGGGGGTAAGCACTTCAGAAGCCTAGCTTATAAGGATGTGTCGTTAGCAGACTGGTTACTGGATTGCCCTAATTCTTCTCTAGTAAATACTGTGAATTTAAAAGAACATCCATCAGATATATTTGCGATTGGATTTGAAGAAATTGTTGATTTAAATGCTAGTAACATAATGGCAGCTAGTTCTGACAATGCAAAGGCTTGGAGTGAAGAATTAGAAAAAGTGTTATGTAGAGATGCTCCATATACTCTACTGTCAAGTCACCAACTGGTAGGAGTATGCCTATTCATATTTGCGAGAAAAGATTTGATTCCACATATTAGAGATGTTGCGCTTGATTCTGTAAAAACTGGCTTAGGAGGCGCCACAGGGAACAAGGGAGCGGTGGGCATACGCATGGTCATATATGGCACATCACTGTGTTTTGTCTGTGCCCATTTTGCTGCAGGCCAGTCTCAGGTTACCGAGCGTAATGCCGATTATACGGAGATAACGAGAAAAATCGCGTTTCCAATGGGTCGGTCTTTGTACTCTCATGATTACGTGTTTTGGTGTGGCGATTTCAACTATCGTGTTGATTTAGATAAAGATGAAATACGTTCATTGGTGGCGCAGAATAACTTACAACGTATCTTAGAACACGACCAGTTACTACAACAAAAGGCACAAGATGCTGTTTTTAAGAATTGCTTTGAAGGTGAAATAACTTTTCCTCCTACTTATAAATACGATTTATTTAGTGATGACTACGATACTAGCGAAAAATGTCGAGCACCTGCATGGACCGACCGCGTTCTATGGCGAAGCAGAAAGCACACTATTGATCCAGAATCGACATGTGAATTACAGGCTGGTAAATTGCTTCATTATGGCCGAGCTGAACTCAAACAAAGTGATCATCGACCTGTCATCGCAATATTAGAAATAGAAGTATCGCAAGTAAGCTATACGAAATGTATGGAAGTATTCTATGAAGTCGTAAAAGATCTTGGTCCTCCAGATGGTAGCATAATTGTACAACCTTATGAAGATTTTTCCGGTGAGGATACTGTATTCGACGATAATGTAATGGCGGCTGTTTTACAAGAATTATCTACAATTGGCGAAGTAACATTAGTTCGTTTTATAGACGATCTAACATTAAGTATTACATTTAGAGACGGTCAGAATGCATTAGCGGCCGCCCAGAAGGGCCACATAGCGGCTTGTTCTTTTCCATTACAAGTTTCTTTAAGAACGCCCGATTGGATCGAAATAGTTCGATCTGAAATCAATTTGTGTTCAAACAACACTGTTCCATTATCTGGGGACGCTCAACCAGAACGACCCTTGAGATCGGCGCCACCTACACCGCGCCGACAGCAGCCAAGTAGGCCGCCTGCACCTTCACCTACTCCTTTAGTCCCCTCGAGAGCTCCGCCAGTGTCAGTTAGTCCGGCACGTCCTCCTCCGCCACGTCCAGCGCCCCTACCGCCAGATGCTGGTAAAACAAGTGCTCAGTCGCCGGTAACCTCACCGCCAGCTGACAGCGTTCCACCTCCGACATGTGCTCCTCCACCTCTACCGGAGAGTAGTACGCCTCCACCAGCCAATATGCCGCCTCCGGTGCCTGCCAGACAAGGAGCACCGCCGCCATTGCCAGCACGTCCACGCCCCACATAAACTTGACGCGTTATTTATAATATTGTTACCGTTCTTTAATTATTTATTATCTCATTTATAACTGCACATTGCGATGTATTCGATGTCTATTACTTACACTTCATTAACGAATTTATTTGCAATATGTTATGCAAAATACATCGACTGTTTTATATGCGATATGATCGCTTTATTTTTTATGTATTATAATCGCAATCAAATAATATACTTTAAATGTTTTGTTATGTAATATTATCAAACATATTTTTAGGATCTATACCGCTGTACACCCGCCCTTCGTACAGAAAGCTACCCAAATCTCTAATATTAATGTACATTGCAAACACCAAGCGCACGGTTCGTACATAAATTATAAAGAATAAGCAACTTGCCGTACTGGACCACTATTTTAACTACTGGTGAATACATTGTGTTGTGTCGTAACTCTTGTTGGTGCAGCTAGGGTAATTGCTGCGCATATATCATAGGTTTTTCTGAAATTAAGAACCCGGAGGCAGGATTTAGTGCCACAGATCACAACCTATTGCTTACGTGGAGATTAAAAGCTGGTGACCAATGTATACTCTACCTCTACTAGGTACTCTACCTCTACTAGGTACTCTACCTCTATTGTTCTCTCTCCAGCGATATACCTGCCTACCTATTTACGGAGTTACAGAAAACATTAGATTCATTCAAGAACGTTTATGGTTGTTCGTAGTTTTTTTTTTAACTCGTTTACCTGATAATCGTGCAAAAAAGGATGATTGTTTCTCGATTTACTTCACAAAGAAATCGCCATATCACGCTCAGCAATTCGCATGAGAGCGTCGACGACAATTTAATAAAATTTATATTCATATATATAAGAGTGAGCAACCCCAATATTTAGCAGTATTGGGAAAAAAGTATAGTGACCGACTAACAGTGTGATACAATGGGTTTTTTCCCCAATCAGTAACGATAGTTTGGGTGTTACTGAATGGGAATAAACCTTAGACTAAAAGGATAACATGTTGTTTTTTTAGTCTGAGGAATAAACCTGTATTGGGTTTACTTGGATACCAGTCGTCAAGTAGCGAAGATTTTCGTAGCCATGCGTACGAAGGGTCTTATATTTTATATCTCTAGCTATAGCTAATATATTTTTTTATTTGTAATAATTTGGGATGCTTTATAAATGTCCCTTTGAGCAAATATAAATATCGAACGTAGATTTCTATCTATGTTAAAAACAAATATTTAACAAAATTTTGTTTGCATACTGAAAAGTTTCACGCCTTTGTAATTGCAATGCAACAGAGAGAAATCGTATTTAGTAGGCATAATTGATGCCTATAAATGTACATTATATATATGTGGATTTAGTGTGGAACTAGATTGGTTGCGCCTTGTAGCGTTTTTTTACAGGAAAATTTTTGATTCTCACTATAAATGTGAGAATGTGTACCAGTCTTGTTATAAATTACAGAAAACGATTGAGCAAAAAGTATTAAATTTGTGTTCATTTTTTATCACATTTATAATTTTTTACTGCTGTATGTATTGAGATCTGTTTACCCCGATGGTTAACCTATGAATGAAGGTACCTTTGAATGTTGAGTAGGTAACTATGTTGTAACTGGGTGTTGTTGCTTGATGTATCGTCATCGTGAGAAGTGAATAAGAAATATCAATTTGAGTAGGTTTACAGAATAAGTGTCAAGCATTCTATGTAATATGCAAAAGTTTAATTGTCATATACTTAGACCTCAAAATATATTAGCTTAATTTCACCGCATTAGAGGAAGGCATGCACCAACAATATTTCAGCTTTCACTTTTGATGTTGTACCATGTAAGGCAGCTTTAGTAGTTACTAAAAACTGCAAACATGATCTTACCTTGCAATATTTTTGATTATACATTTTTTTAAATAACAGAGGTAGACATTATAACAATAAACATCACATAGGTATACATAGATACCTATGTGATGTTTAACATGGCAAAATCGAAACAAGTCGATAGGTAGATCTATAGAATAATATTGGTAGATAATCAGTTATCATACATAATACCATTTTAACTATAATTATCAGCATATCCAACTGTATCACATTAAAATGATAAGGCGTCGATATTGTGTATATTTTGGATCATTTCGTACATAATAAACACTGCTTATATACCTTGTGTATACCTATTCTCATGACTTTTTATGACCAATTATATTATCTAGGCGTTATTCATATATATTTAACCAACTGCACGAGTTTGCGTTCGTTCGGTTGGTGTGTACCAAGCATAATGTGCGAAAATGTTCTAAAACATATAAAAGTTAGTTATGCTTATAATCGTAAAAATTTCAGCTCATATTCGTATTTTCAAATACAAGGATCAAGTTAAGGAGTTCATGTTTTCAATGTTAATTGGATGTACCTATTAGGTAGATAGTTATTTAGGAACTAATGTTTATTGATACCTATACTATCTAGCTTTGTGCAGACCGTAATGTATTGTTATCTCATAAGGCCACTTAAATTTGTTATAATCTGAGTCTCCATTAATATCTCATTCATTCTCATTAAGTAAGTAGGACATGACTCATTTCGGGCAGAAGTGTAATTTGAAGCCTTAGCAGGAATTTACTTTACTGACATTATGAAAACCAACCTTAGTACCATCAAAATATCGCACTCCCAGGGAAATAAAGACTTGTTTCTTACAGTTTTGAAAAAGTACAAGTAAGCATACATACAATTTATGTAATATTCTGACGTAAATTATAGGATCTATACAAAATAAAAACTTCCATTTTACCAACGTAGCAATATACTTGGTTAAACGGTTTTTTTTGCTCTCCTGTAAAGTTAACGTTTTCTACTTACGCCTTTATTCACCTGGGGGTGCGATATGCGCGTGCGTGCAGTAAACAAGTAGCTATGTTGTGTTCCGTTCATAATCTCGTCCAGATTTTTAGTTAAGAAAGAATCCTTTCTCTGCTCTGATTGCGTCGTGATTTGACATGTTTTCTTAATTTTAAGGCTGTGTTATGCATTTCTACAATAAAATTGAGATTTATGTTACAGATCGAATTTTGATGGTAAAAGTTCCAAAATATTTTGTTAGCTTTTTTACATTAACTGTTAATTAGGCCAATAAGCTGTGTTATATTTATTAATAGTATTTAATTCTCAACTTTTCAATAAGTAAGTACCTGATTGTTTTTCTTTCAGTCTTTCAATGAACACTGAGTGTAGATGTTACGTTTTTTTTTTACGTGCGGGAATACCCCACGGATACCCTATCCGGAGCCGGAGGGGGAGGTTATGTCGGACTCGAACCGACTAAACCGCACGCCGTCTGTGGGTCGTTGTGCTAGGCCGATGGTGAGGTTGTCTCGCGACATATCTCTCGCACCGTAGATGTTACGTATAGTACTGATCAAATTATGATTAAGTATAGTAGCTATTGAGTGGTTAATGTATTTGAGAATGTAGATTGATGTTTTTTCAATAGTAGTGCTCTATGAATGTTAACGCTGTGTACGTACATACTATTATACTTATACACGTATTATGATTAACCCAATATATGGTTTCCAATATGGCATCATACATACAAAGCCAGTTGATATATTGTAAACAATGAAATATAGAGATATTTAAAAGGCTTATATGTTTTATTTCTTTCCATTTTAGAAGACATAACAGCGCAATCTGGCAAGAAATATGTGTAACATTTACAGGCAAATGACAATTTTTCTCGAGGTTCAAGATTACAGTTCCTTCGAGGGTCTCGCCATTTTGATAATGAACGACTACATTTCACAAATACCTTTTGCTTGTCTTTGTGATTCTCCTAACAATTTAATACCGAATAAGCAGAACCACCCGCAGAACTTTGATATCGCCAATTGGTTGTGAGGGTCAGTTAGCAGTCGCTTCACAGATAATAACGAAGTTCGGTCGCGTCGCAGTTGACTGGAAAAAGAGAACCTTATACGCCAGGGGGTGAATGCCCCGGATGCGATTGGAGCTAACGCAAGTACGATGATGATTGCCGAACTGAGTCTCATTACAAGAGCGCCTCTTTTAGGATATTTTTTTAATATTTACTTAGGTACCTATAGCTACCGGCATATATTTTGACCCCATAAATTTTGGTATCTTTTCGAGGATAGCACGGAGGAGCTCAAATCCACCATTTATTCATTTATATGAAACATTTAAAAAAAAAGAATATTAGCAACCGAAATTATCGTAATTATTAATATTCCGTTTAACCCCTTCAACTAAGCTAAATTGCTTGTGCTAGGAGTGGGCTCACGTCGGTAGTGTAATGGCCAGGATTCGAACCCGAGACCTCTCGATCGTAAAGCCGACTCCTTAACCACTAAGCTACCGACATTTGAAATGCGCGCGCCATCCAGAACTTCGTTTTCTCGCGACTTGGGTCCAGATATATGCCGGGAATTATACCTCCTTTCTTTATCGCATGGGTAATAGGTGTAAATAATATATCACTCAAGTTTTGGATTTACGACCCTTTATTTCTAATCACGTTGCGGTAACACTATACTGCGATGACAGAGGCGACTAATACATTTTCGAATTAAGTTAATTATCGTATTTACTTCTTGGGTATGGCGTGGGAGTAGATGGTTTCACCAACTCCAATGAGCCCAACGATGCAGAGAGCCATGGTGAAGCGATACAGAATACCATCGAAAGGTCCACCCTTCAGGAAGACTGGGACATCATCGTCGGTCTGAAATACAGAAATAAATAAAGTTAAGTTACAAAAATTGTTTACATGCCATAACTTCGAACTTCGAATAAGCTAGTGCAATCAAGTGAGTACCACCTATTTGTTTTTCTATGTGTGGAAACCCGCTTTAGGTTCAGTATGTTTCATTCAGGTGTACAAGGCTCTATCAACACCTTGGGCCCAAGCGAATCTGGTGAGGGCAGCGTCAGGGCATCGTCCGTGCACCGTGCTAGTCGGTGTACAGACAATGCCCTGGCGCAAGCTTTCCTCTCTGGATAGGGAGATAAGACATACCAAGGTGTATCTTGAAGTTCGGCGTATTCTATAGTTATCTTTGGCAAATTTTATTTTCGAAGATTTAAAAAAAGACAATAAGGCGTTAAACTTAACTTTATATAAACTTTTTCTTTCAAACAGGCATTATTTTCGTAGGTACTAGTTATTTAGAAGTTACATCAATTAAATTTTTGTGGATCAAGGGAATCAAATAAATAATTTCAAGTTTCACCCACCAAACAAAAGCAATAATAAGTGGACCCTGAGCTCCAAAGTTTCAACTTGCTTGTTATGCGAAAGATGATGATTTTTCGTCATGCCTACCTGTGATACCGGGGTACTCTAGGTAGGTACGCACTAGACACTAGGTATCCTAGAGATTCCGACTCTTGGCCGACAAGGTTGGCGATCCCAACGTGTTGTTGGAACTTTGGAGCTCAGGGTCCACTTATTATTGCTTTTGTTTTGAAAGAAACTACGAAGTGTGAGGTGGAGGAGGTCGTCGACGAGCTATGCCAGCTTGTGATAGAGGCATCTGAGGGCACGTCGGCGACCACCCCCACCTCGGTAGCGATTGATAAGGAAGCCAAAGCAAATAAACGGGTGAGCGAAGGACCTGCGCTCAGCCTAGTGGGCCTAAATGGATTATTGAAAGAGCATAGGGACATGCTGGCGGCTCACAAAGCCGAGATGGCCACCCTGTCGGCCAAAATGGAGGGGGCAAGGGCGGCGCTCGAGGGGCACCACAGCGAAGTGGGACAAATAAAGGAATTGGTCAAAGAAACCAAGCAGACGGTCGCGGCGTCGGTGGGACAAACCCCCACCTACGCCGCGATCCTTGCAAGGCCCATAACAACGAGGCCATCCTACTCCGTTGTGGTGTCCTCCGAGAAGAACACCAGCGCCCAAGTCGTTGAAAACATAAAAAAAGCCCTCGATGCCACAAAAACCGGCATTAGGGTCGACAGGGTGAGGACGGTAAGAGATGGGAAGGTGGTATTGAGTTGTGCTTCAGAGGTGGACCTGCGAAAGGCGAAAGAACGAATGGAGAAGGCTGAAAGTAAGATGAGTGTGAGGGAGGCCCCAGCGCGGCACCCGTTGGTGGTGCTGCGCAACCTCCTGAGGTACAACACCGACCAAGATATTGTGTCTGCCTTACAGGTCCAGAACCGGCACCTGTTGGAGGGCCTATCAGCAGTCGAGACCGCCGCCGCGGTGCGATTTAGGAGGTCAGCGCGGAACGCATTAGAGTGCCACGCTGTCCTCCAGGTCCACCCTAAGTTGTGGCGGCGCCTAATCGAGGCTGGTAGGGTCCATGTGGACATCCAGCAGGTGCGGGTTGAGGACCACTCCCCACTCATACAGTGCACGAGGTGCCTTGCATTCGGCCACGGTAGGGCCCGATGCACGGAGGTCGCGGACCTCTGTGCCTATTGCGGGGGGCCGCACCGAAGGGCGGAGTGCCCTGCGGTGGCCGGGGGGGATGGCCCCTCGTGCATAAATTGCAAGAAGGCAAAGTGTGGACCTGGCGTTCACACGGCGTTCAGTGCGGACTGTCCGGTTAGGCAGAAGTGGGACGCCATAAGTCGGCAGGGAGTAGCGTATTGCTAAGGTGGCCGCGGGCGTCCCAAATACTGCAGACAGTACCGCACTGTACACCGTGGTGCAAGTGAACCTCCAACGTAAAAAGTTGGGCACCAAGGAGCTCATGATGGAGGCCCAGCGCAGAGGAGTGGACGTAGCCCTCATCCAGGAGCCATACGTCGGGGCCATCAAGGAGATGAAGAAGTACGGTAGGGTGAGGATATTCCAGTGCACGAATCGCGGTGAGGGAACTGTGAAGGCTGCTGTCGCGGTCTTCAACCGCGACATCAGCGTTGAACAGTTCCCTCACATGACCACCACCAATGTTGTGGTGGTCCGGTTACGCACCAGTGCCTGGGATGTCCTCGCCGTATCGTACTATCTCAATAAGAAGGAGAGGATGGCCCCTAATCTGGAGCGCTTGGCCTCCATCAAGAGGATCCTCGGTGGGTCCAGGATGGTTGTTGGAGGGGATGCGAACGCCAGGAACGTATGGTGGGGAGACACCAAAACGAATAAAAGAGGAAGAAGATTTTCCGCATTTGTGGAGGAGGTTGGCCTCCACATACTTAATCAAGGGTCTACCCCAACGTTCGACACCGTGCGAAGGGGTAGACGCTTCACGAGCTTTATCGACGTGACCTGTTGCAGCGCGGACCTGCTCTCCTTGGTCGAGGACTGGAGGGTAGTCGAGGACCTGACTTCGTCGGACCACAACGGAATAATGTTCAAAATTAAACTACGTAGAGCGAAAGGCATCGCAGTGGAACGCACGACCCGTGTTTACAACACCCGCAAAGCCAACTGGGAACACTTCCGCAGTACGTTCAGCGAGGAGTGTGGGCTGAACCAGCTAACTGCGGAAGATATCCGGTCAGTTGGCGATGCGGGCGCTTTAAATAACATAATAAAAAAACACACGGGGTCGATCGCGAAGGCGTGCGACGCTGCGATGCCCAAGCTCAAACCATCTGGCCAATACAGAGTTCCGTGGTGGTCCGACGAGTTGGAGCAGATGAAGCGCTCGGTCGCGACCAAGAAGCGCAGAGTCCATTGGGCCTCACAGTCGCGTCGGCAAAGTGTCGTCGATGAGTATGTGGCGGCCAAGGTCCTCTACGAAGCAGAGGTGAAGGCAGCACAGATCAGATCATGGAAAGCCTTTTGTGAGCGCCAGACAAGGGAAGGGGTCTGGGAGGGGATTTATCGGGTGATTCGCAGGACAGGCAAATGGGAGGAAGAGCTGCCGCTCTCGCTGAATGGAGTTCCAGTCGGCCAGAGTGACTCCGCGCGCGTGTTAGCGGAGACCTTCTTCCCCAGTGACCATCAGGACAACGAAACCGAGGAGCACCGCAGTATCAGGGCCGAAGCCGAAATCCCGGTAAAGGCTCTGGTACATGATGATCATGAACCGGCCTTTACCGAGGAGGAGCTTCGGTCAGCGGTGCTCAGTTTCAATCCGAAAAAGGCCCCTGGGGCAGAGGGTTTCACGGCAGATATATGCGCGCGGGCCATTCTGTCCGACATGGAGCTCCATCTATCGTTGTTTAACAGGTGCTTCGCACTCGGGTACTTCCCGAAGGACTGGAAGGAGGCGACCGTGGTAGCGTTTCGTAAACCTGGGAAGTCGGACTACCAGGATCCACGGTCGTACAGACCCATAGGGCTGCTTCCGGTCATGGGGAAGATACTCGAGAAGATGGTGGTGCGACGTCTCGGCCACCATCTGGCGCCGGTACTTTGCCCTCGCCAGTACGGGTTCACCGCACAGCGCAGCACCGAGGACGCCCTCTATGATCTGGTGGGCCACGTGCGAGCCGAGATTCAACAGAAGAAACTCGTCACGATGGTCTCGCTAGACATAGAGGGCGCCTTCGATAGCGCCTGGTGGCCCGCGGTGAAGGTCGCGCTGGCGAGGGCCAAGTGCCCACCACGACTCGACGCCATATTGCGAAGTTACCTGAGCGAGAGACAGGTGATGGTTCGGTACGGGGGGGGCGAACACACCAGGGAGTGCAACAAAGGCTGCGTGCAGGGCTCCATAGGGGGACCCCTGCTTTGGAATCTCCTCATCGACCCGCTGCTTGCTGGCCTGACCCGGAGAGGCGAGTACTGCCAGGCTTTTGCCGACGACGTAGTACTCGTCTTCTCCGGTGCCACCGCAGCGGAGATCGAACGCCGCGGCAATTCAGCGCTCGAATACGTGCGGGAGTGGGGTGTCATAAATAAGCTGAGGTTTGCACCGCACAAAACAAGTGCAATGGTGCTTACCAATAAGCTTAAGTATGACACCCCACGCCTGAGCATGGGGGGAGTCGCCATTGCCGCGGTGGAGGAGATCAAGATTCTGGGGCTGCTGATAGACAGCAGGTTGACGTTCAACGCCCATGTCAAAAGTGTTTGTGAAAAGGCGTTGAACGTCTACAAGCGTGTATCGGCAGCTGCCAGATCCAGCTGGGGGCTCCACCCGGAGGTGGTCCGTATAATATATACGGCCACCGTGGAGCCCATTATCACGTATGCCGCCGCCGTTTGGGCGCCGTCCACTAACAAGGTCGGAACGCGGAAGAGGTTGGAGGCCGTGCAACGCGGGTTCGCGCAGAAGCTCTGCCGGGCTTACCGGACAGTGTCTCTAAACGCCGCCCTAGCTCTGGCCGGGCTGCTCCCCCTCGACATTCGTATTAGGGAGAATGCCGCCCTGTACGAGTGCCGACGGGGGGCTGAGCTGCCGGAGCTAGCGGATCGGCAAATAGAGACACCGACACCGTTCCGAGACAGGCCCCATCCGGCCGACCATATGAGCCTGCAGTTCCATTGCCTCTCGACCGCTGAAGAGGTCGAGCAGGTAGACAGTGCAGTGCGGTACTATACTGACGGGAGCAAGATTGACGGCAAGGTGGGTGCCGCCATTTCTATATAGAATGGCGACACCGAAACCAAAGCCGTCAAGCTTGCCCTGTCGCCGTACTGCACTGTCTACCAGGCGGAACTGTTGGCCATATGCAAGGCCACGGGGCTTGCAGTTAAGCACCGAGGAGCTTCTGCCATTTTAAGCGACTCTCGTTCGGCCCTCGAGACTGTTGTCAACAGCCATTCCCCGCATCCCCTGGCGATTGAAGCCAGGGCGAACCTGCGTGAAGCATTGACCCATGGCGGAGAAGTCTCTCTGTACTGGGTCAAGGCTCACGCAGGCCTAGCGGGGAATGAGAGGGCCGACGAGCTGGCGAAAGTCGCGGCGCTCCGATCCAAGGTCCGACCTGTTTACGACAGGGTGCCGGTCTCATTCGTCAAGCGCATGATCCGTAACGGGGCGCTTGACGAGTGGAACCGGCGCTATCAGTCGGGGACGGTAGCCAGCGGCACCAAGTTGTTCTTCCCTGATGTGTTCACCGCGTACAAGTTTGCCCTGAAAAGGCAGCTCACGTATGAGACCACGCAGGTCCTCACGGGGCACGGTGCGTTCGCCTCGTACTTGTACAGATTCAAGTGCAGGGCGAGCCCATCGTGCATCTGTAGTCCGACTGAGGACGAAACGGTCTCACACCTTCTATTTGACTGCCCTGCGAACGGGGTAGAAAGATACAACTTAGAGATGGAAATAGGGAAAGAGATCAGGGCAGATGTGTTGTTAGAAATTTTTAAAGACGACAATATGAGGGAGAAATTTCTGGAGTACTGCACCCAAATTGTAAGGAAATGTATGGCAAGGAACTGAGACGGGTGACGTGTTGGACGCCGTATGATAAGCGCGCCGCGCTGCCAGCATACGGCGGTTCCAGCACGTCACCGAAAACGACGTCGTTCCAAGAAGGGTGCAGTACTCCAAATCGAGTACAAATGTTTATTCTTTTTTAAATTATGGTTTTTATTTTAAATTATGGATCTTATTTTCAAATTATGGATTTTATCGAATTATGGTTTTTTATATACGTTTTAATAGTAATTATATTTTAATTTAATTTTATTGTGAATTTACTTATTACCGTTTTAATATTAATGTTTAATTTTAATCTTATTTTATTTTAATTTAATGTCAATTTTAATTGTAAATAACGTTTTTTTTTTTTTTTTTTAAACTCTAGTCAAATCCAAACTCTACCATTTTATTATATTATTTTATTATCCATTTTAATTATACTCTGTTTTTATTGTATTTTTTATTGTTTTAAATCCAAATGTAATTGAATAATTGTAAGATTTATATGTAAACCAAACTGTACTCAATAATTGTAATGTTCTAAATAAAAGTTGAAACCCCAAAAAGGGGAACTGGTTAAATTATTAAGACAACACAGCAGAATAGCTCAGCTAAGCCTTTATTTTGTAAGGGAGACACTAGAATAGGTCCCAGCTCTCGCGGGCCACCCCACTGCGGGTGGACAGGTAGGCCCACTAGGCACACGACCTTTAAAAAAAAAAAAAAAAAAAAAAAACGTGTTGTTGGGGATTACATCTGCCAGGCCACTTGTTTGGAATATTATGAATCCTTTGCACTATGTCAGTCAATCAAATCAATCAATTAACCCACTGCAGTCCACTGCTGGACATAGACCTCTCCCAATGTGCACCATTTCGTACGATCCTCCGTCTTCCGCATCCAGGTCGTCCCAGCAACCATTATCAGATTATCGGTCCATCTGGCCAGGGGGGCGGCCTACTCTATGTAAAATGATAAAATATGCAACAGTTTTTGCACTATTTCTTGTAGCATGGTGTACAAGTTTAGTGTTTAGTATGTGCAATTACTTGATAATGATAGATTGAATCCAACCTAACAAATATAAACATTAAGGCAACTGAGTTAAGCCATCCTTATCAAAAATAGTAAATAATATTTAGATACTACTACTCCTTATCAGTCATACAAAAAATAACCACATATAACAATGCAGGCGCGATTACAGAATCTTTTTATTCAAGGTTGTATACCTTGTTGTATTACATGCCATGAAATGTCTGTAGCATATAGATATAAAAGATGAATGAATGATAAGGGAATGTATTGATAAAAGTAGTTGAGTTGGGCCAACTTGGGGGCCAGTGCAACTCGAAAGCAATCCGCCTACTGGTGAATTATCAAGAAACAGCTCGGTTTAAACATGCATTAGGGTTTAGTGTAAATTTTCTAAGGTTTCAGGCTAATTTTCGTTTGACTCGCTCTCTTCTCTCAAACACCTATTGACCCGAACCTGCGCAGTAACGCACTCTTACGAACTTCCGAGCCGCCATGAAGTTGGAACCGAGTACATTGTAGCATGCAATGAAGTGTAACAAGAGTGGGCTAATTGAGAGTTTGTACTGAGTGCAGGGAAGTAACAGGAATTTGGATTCTTGGATGTCATATGACAACTGTAAAAAGTTCCCAAATACTTTTTGTAATATCAAACAATTCACTGTTTATTATGTAGCTTATGAGATAATATTCTTAGCAATCCATGGATTCTCCTTGCGGGTGCCGGGTCCATTGCGTTGCTGAGTTGGGAACTCGGGACAGTGCCTGGGGCTTGCGACCCAAGTGTAGGTTTAGAAGGGGCTCCTTTTGTTGATACACATCAACACTCACCTTCACTACCCAAGTTCCCCTCCCTGCCTAACCAAATTTGATACGAACCTACTAGGTAGTGCCGCTTTAGACAATCGTCCTAGTAATGAGCTTATTGTAGCTCTCGATAGGCCTAGATCTTTAAGTAGGTTGTAGAGAGATTTTGCTGGTATACCTCTCGTACTAACCACGTAACCGTTTTTGATTAATTCGTTTGTGAGATCATATAGTATTTATTTTTCTTTAGTGTGTGGTCCTTCGGTATATTTGTTTTCTACGGTACAATAAGTTCCACCAGGACCACATATTTAATCGCTTTTGAATAAAGAAATTTGTCAAGTCTAGATGACGAAACATCCTCCGGAATTTTATACTTAGTGCTTTTCATACGTGTCGATTAGGAGAGTCCAATCTGGGGCAGTATCTAAGATTGAATAAGGTTTGTTCCTGGATTTTATGGAAGAACCTTCAGACACAAAGTCGATATGACGTCTGTTAGTAGTCAATCCTTTTTGGGCTCTAGCTACTGCCAGACTCATTGCTTTGCGTATGATGAAAAGCACCTTATCGTGGCGGCGTGAGTATTAGCCACTATCGAAAAGCACCCTATATCCTACTAATATGTGCCTAGCCGTCCCTATTGCCTCACCACACGTATAACATTGTTTTTCTGTGGCCTTACCCCACCTTACCAGGTTACTGTGGTCTGGGATGGTCATCTCAAAGACGTTAAGATAGAATTTTAACAGGGCCGACGACCACTCATAGATCAAGGTGCGCCACTTTAAAAGCCATCGGTATGCAGAACTCTCCCATTGTCAACCATTCGTTTTGGATTTCCAAATTCATCGCGTGCACTCGATATTTACCATTTTCGTCTTGCTTCAGAAAGGACCTAAGTATATCCTGGGCCCTTTTTGGTTCTCGTACTCCCAACCCCACTCTGTTCGACTGGGCAACTATCATAAAACGTTTATGGAATATGAGTCAAGATTCAAGCTCGGACGCGTTATTATCTTTCGGGAGTGCCCTGACTGTCATCTGAGGATTAATCTAAGATGTGGGCAAAGCCTAACAGTAACTCTAGCTCCGATGGTTTCTTTAATTTCATCCCAAAATTATTTGGATCTCTAAATAAAGCAGAGTGCGCTAGTCCAAGCCACGATTTTAGTGATGTTATGACAGTTGCATCTATTTTCGCGAGTAAGGTTTTGCCGAAATCATATACCAGAAAAGGCCAAGTCAGTCGTGATGTTAAGTAGTTGTCATATATCCAAGCTTTTTTGATATCATTCAGTGGTAGCTGATCTATCTTATTTACGTGATTTATAAACATATTGACAATTTCATCTAAGGAAGGAGGTGTGCATCCTTGATAGTCGATCTTTCTCCCAAGAAATTTAAATGGCACCGATTCAGCGACTATAGAAACTGGTTTACCCCCTATGAAGAGTCCCGGGTCGTAGGAGGTAAATTTGGTGTCCCGTCTACCCAGACTCAGACAGTGACACTTACTGGGCTTCGTTCTCAGTCCATTTGTCCACAAACAGAACTCATCAATTTCCTTTAATAGTCCCTGACATTGATTTGGATTACGCGTCAGTAATGCGAGGTCGTCAGCAAAAGCTAAGATGTGAGTCCATCGAATAATATATTTAAAAATAATAAATATTTATTTAGGAACTATTATACAGATGTATTGGTAAAAATTAAATTAAATTAATAAAGTTACTATGTATACACAATACTAAATAAAATATATATTATAATCTTATATATAAAATTCTCGTGTCACAGTTTTCGTTGCCATACTCCTCCGAAACGGCTCGACCGATCCTCATGAAATTTTGTGGTCATATCGGGTAGGTCTGAGAATCGGCCAACATCTATTTTTCATACCCCGATTCGCGATAACCGACATCCACGCGGGCAGAGTCACGGGCGACAGCTAGTCTTATATATAAAATTCTCGTGTCACAGTTTTCGTTGCCATGCTCCTCCGAAACGGCTCGACCGATTTTGATGAAATTTTTTGTGCTTATCCGGTATCTATGAGAATCGGCCAACATCTATTTTTCATACCCCGATTCGCGATAACCGACATCCACGCGGGCAGAGCCGCGGGCGACAGCTAGTATATTATATGGCCTCAACGATTTTCATGAAATTTAGTATACAGGGGGGTTTCGGTGGTGATAAAATAGATCTAGCTAGGATTCATATTTAGAAAATGTCTAATAATGTACAATGTTAAACTAATTGCACTCATGATTTTAAGATCGGACAATTTTATTTATATTTCATCATTCCATCAGTATGTAATTCGTATTTCAATATAATTTCTAAAAAACATAATTAAGGTATAAGTAAGATAACATAACATAACAAGTTCCGGTTTGACCTGTCAAGTAAACTACGCGTATTTTTACGAGTCTCCAGATTATTTACGAAAAAGTGTTGAAAAGTCGAGAAATTCGGCGAAAATAGTGCACACAAACACAAAGGAATTCACAAAAACTAGAAAACAAGATAGTTCAGTGGCAAATATCAGTGATTCTCGCGAGAAATCAGTGATTTACGTTAATTTATAAACATACCTATATATAATAATCTATACGTATCACCTATAACTCAGTTGAATTTGGCAACTCCACTTCCGAAGTTTGACGACGACGTTTGACGTTTGACGTTTGCTGCCAAAGAATAGCAACAACCATAGACTACCAGAGTTACCAGTTCTCAAAAAGGGTTGCCAGAAGAAAGGAAGACCTACCAACTGGCAGAAGTGAAAAAAAAATAAAAAATATATGGACCTGCAAACCCTCCTTTCTAAAATGGAAGAACAATTCGAAAAACAAACAATAAGAATAACAGAAAACGTCACAACGCAAGTCTCTGCCACTATCGACGAAAAACTAAAACCAATATTGGAAGAAAACCAAAAATTGAAAAAAGAAGTTAACCTCCTCAAAACAAAAATACAAAACTTGGACAGGGATTCTAGAAAAAACAATATAATCCTCCACGGAGTTACGGAAACTGAAAAAAGCCCTGTAGAACTTCTGGACCTGGTTTTAAAAGTGTTCAATGAAGCCAGCGAAAAAGGTGGTATTGACAATTGGGATAAATGGGAAATCAGCAGCGTCCGTAGACTTGGAAAACCAACTGAAAAGAAAATAAGACCTATACATATCACTGTTACCCTACAATGGCGCAAAATTGAAATGTTCAAGAACAAAAAAATCCTTCCACAAAACAGCTATATTAGCGAAGACTTCTCAAAAGTCCTAAATAAAAGAAAAGAGCTAAAAATACAGCAACAGGAGGAAATAAAAAATGGAAAACACGCCTTTATTCGCTATGACAAACTTATTATAAAAGAAAAACCAATAGAAAAAAGAAAACGTTCACCATCAACGTCACTGAAAGTAAACATTCAGTCTGACGATGAACAAAGCACTGCTCCAACAAAAATAAATAAAACTAATAAAATGGAGCAAGTACACCGAGCGAGATCCAACTCGCTGAATATAACGAGAAAACAATAGCAACTAAAAGACAGAAAGAACCGGAACCCTTCTCCAAGCCGGCCGGTCACCGAGGAGAAGTACGACCAATACCCTCCAGGAAATATAATTCAAAACAACAAACCAAATACTTACCTGCCAAACCAAAATCTTACCAATATAAAAAGCTCAAAACATATTAATAATGATAAACAAATAGAGATACACAAACTAAAAAATAAAACAAAAAAACATAAACTCCCTGAAAAAGAAAACAACCTAAACATATGTACTTATAATGTAAGATCACTGGCAACAATAGAAAGTCTACTTGAACTGAACCATGCGCTCGAAACAATAAATTATGATATCATTGGATTGGCCGAAGTACGAAAAATGGGAAGTGAAATAGAAGAGCACCAAGAATACATTCTCTGCTACAAAGGAGAGACTAAAGGTCACTACGGAGTAGGATTTCTAATAAAGAGGGCTTACAAACACAATATAGTCAATTTCACCGGTAAATCGGAAAGAGTATTACAAGTATATTATATATACAATTAAAATTCCAGGCTCTAACAATATCACTGATACAGGCATATGCTCCCACCGAGAGCTTAGATGACGAAGAAATAAATAAATTCTACTCTGACCTTTCATCAGCTCATGATCTAGCTGGTAAAATTGTCCTAGTAATCGGAGATTTTAATGCCAAAATCGGAAAACCTAAAGCCCACGAGCATCCAACTATGGGAAAATATGGATATGGAGAGCGAAATCCTAGAGGAGAGAGACTTCTACAATATGCAGCTGAATACAAACTAAGCATTATGAACACATATTTAAAAAAGAAAGAAAGCCGCAGATGGACATGGATCTCACCCGATGAAAAGACGAAGAATGAAATTGATTTCATATTGAGTAATAAACCAAAATTAGTAACAAACGTTGAAGTATTAAATAGAGTCAAATACCCATCAGACCACAGATTACTAAGAGCTACACTCAATATAAAAGTACCTAAAAAGAGTCGAAAAACATATAAATCCCTACCTCATCCTCCAAAAACAGATAGTGAAAAATCTATGTTTGTAAAAAATCTCACAGAAAATATGGTATCACTAAATGAAGTCGGAGACACTAAAGATGTACAACTCTATTATAACAAATTAGAAGAAGCCATAACAAAAAGTCTAAAGTATAATATGAACAACCAGAAAACCAATAGCAAAAAGAAGATACTTAGTGAAGACACGTTAAAATTAATAAACCAACGCACAGATAAACTGTTAATAAAGAATAAAACCAAGGAAGATAAAAGAGAACTCACAAAGCTATTTAAAGTAACAAATAAAGCTATCAGGAAAGACTACAAAAAACACAGATTCATAATTATACAAAATAACCTTCTACAATACAGAAGCTCAAAACGAGCATATAAAGAACTTAACACAAACAAAAATTGGATTCAGAAAATGAAAACTAAAGAAGGAGAAACAAAAAATAGATATGACATCATAATGCATGCCACAGAATTTTATACAGAACTTTATAAAAAAATACCAGAAAACCCCTCTAATGATGAACTCTCCCCTAACATTGCACAAACAGATGGAAATCAAGATGGGATTGAAGAAATTTCGTTACATGAGATAATCAAACATATAAAGAAATTGAAATCAGAAAAAAGTCCAGGACCAGACAATATTTATAACGAGGCCTTAAAAGTAGGAGCACCAATGTTGCTAACAAGTTTAGCGAAACTTTTTAACATGGTACTTGAATACGAAAAGGTCCCCAATCAGTGGTGCAACTCAGATATAATTCTATTGTATAAAAAAGGGAATCCATTAGACATCGGAAATTACAGACCAATAAGTTTATTAAACAGTATCTACAAGTTGTTTGCATCAATCTTGAATAGCCGAATATCACCTGCAATAGATATGAAGCAACCAATCGAGCAGGCAGGTTTTAGATCTGGCTTCTCTACAAATGACCATATGCATGTGTTGGAACAAGTTATTGAAAAATTTATAGAATACAACCAAATACTATACACAGCATTTATAGATTATTCAAAAGCATTTGACAGCATAACACACAACTCAATTTGGAAAGCACTAGAAAATTGTAAAATAAATCAAAAATATATACACATACTACAATACATCTACTCAAATAGCGTAAGCAGAATTAAACTAGAAACTTTTGGCGAATACTTTTCAATAGAAAAAGGGGTCAGACAAGGAGACCCTTTGTCACCCAAACTATTTATAGCTGTACTAAACGAAATATTTCAAAAAGTAGATTGGAAGAACAAAGGCCTTCCTATAAGAAACCAGAGTCAATCATCTAAGATTTGCAGATGATATAATCCTTTTTGCCAAAACTGCACAGGAATTGGAGAAGATGATCCGAGAGTTAGACATAGAGAGTAGAAAGGTGGGGCTGCAAATGAATACTACCAAAACCAAATTAATGACGAACGGATCTGAAACCCCTATCTCTGTAGAAGGAAACAAAATAGAATATGTGAAAGATTACATATATCTCGGGAAGAAAATATCATTTAACATAAATAATAACGAAGAAGAAGTAGATAGAAGAATTCAAATCTCATGGAACAAATTTTGGTCTCAGAAAGAAATTCTAAAAGGAAAGTATGAACTGCACCTGAAAAAAAAACGATTATGGACACTTGTATCTTGCCAAGTCTCACATATGGATGCCAAACATGGATATTTACCAAAAAAACAAAAAACAAGATAACAACATGCCAACACGCCATGGAAAGGAATATCCTAAAACTAAGAAAAATTCAGAAGGTTAGAAGTACAGACATCAGAAAAAAGACGAAACTGACTGATGCCCTGGAACATGCCTTAAAACTAAAGTGGCAATGGGCTGGACATATATCTAGGTGCAGAGATGGAAGGTGGACGGAAACAGTGACGAAATGGACTGGACCACACGGCAAGCGGAAAGTGGGCAGGCCCAAGAAACGGTGGTCGCAAGACATTGTAGAAGTGGCTGGAAGAGATTGGATGTATGCTGCCCAAAATAGGAAAAAGTGGAAAGAAATGGAGGAGGCTTTCACCCAGACTTTGGGATCCATCAAAGACTAACACACTAACAAACTAACACTAACTTTTTTTTTTTAAATATTTACTAAAACGACTAACAAAAAATAACCACATGAAGTTTGTTTTATACACCTCCTATTAAGGAAATGATGGAAATAAAAAGCTTAATTATTATTATTCTCTTTATTCATTTTAAAAACTTACAAATTATATTTTTAAATACATATACAGAAAAAAAAATAAAAACATCTATTTAAAAATATAAAAAGTAGTGTCCCACCGGTATCGGATACAAGGACCAAGCTACCGGTGGTTAGGGCTCCAGAGAAAGGAACTTTCTCACGATGCGCGCCGTATCAAGGAGCACTGCCTTCTGCATCTGGCCCTTGATCCAACCGTCTAACCCGAGCCTCTTCAGGTGTTGGTCGAGGCTCTTGGCTATCAGTCCGTTGACTGACACGACTATCGGTACAATGATTGTTGAGTCAACATTCCACATGTCGACAACCTCGTGGGCCAAGTCCAAGTATTTGATCTGTTTATCTTTCTCAGCTTTCACGAGATTCTCGTCATGAGGAATGGTGACATCAACAATCAATGCTCGGCGTTCGGATCGGTCTATCACCACAATGTCAGGCTTGTTGGCTACAACAGTCCTATCAGTGATGATAGATCGATCCCAGTACAATGTGATATGACTATTTTCTAGAACTGGCTCAGGAACATACCTATAGTAAGGCACCTCAACTTCCACAAGGTTGTATTTCAGAGCAAGTCGCTGATGGATTATCCTGGCTACTTGATTATGTCTGTGCAAGTACTCGCTGTTAGCAAGACGAGAACAACCGGAAGTAATATGCCTGAGGGATTCACCAGGTTGGTGACACGCTCGACAGATGTCGATTGTGCCATCCCTCATGATATACTTCCGGTAGTTATTCGTCTTGATAACTTCGTCAGCAATTGCACAGGCAAAACCTTCGGTTTCCCCAAAAAGGTCACCGAAACGTAGCCAGGATACAGATGCCAATAGGTCTACTTCGGGCCTGTGGAGAGCCCGATAGAACCTGCCATGTAGCTCCTTACTCTGCCATACCTCCCTGCGGCTATCAGTGCCAATAACTGTAGGCCTACGCCAGTTCCCCTTAGCCAAACCGAGCGGGGTGAGCCCGACATCTACGTTGGCTACATCACGATGCATATCCACGTTGGACTTAAGAAAATAGTCTCTGAGACTGCACACCTCACGGTTATGGAGGGTCTTAGCATTTAAAAATCCTCGACCCCCACATTTCCGCGGGATGTACAATCTCATGACTGACGACCGTGGATGATGCATTCGAAATGCAGTCAACTGAGTCCGGACTTTCCTATCAATGGTGTCGAGTTCAGTCTGAGTCCACTTGAGTATGCCAAAGGAGTACATCAAGAGTGGCATGACCCAACTGTTACAAGCACGCACCTTGTTACCACCTGATAAAAGACTGCTAAATACCTTTTTCAGGCGGCCAAAGAAACGTTCCTGTAGCATTTGTTTCATGCCGGCCTCATTAATGCATAACGCCTGTGACATACCCAAGTACTTATAGGTCTCAGCTACGAGGAGTGATCTCAGGTTAGTGGAATCAGAGAGTGGTATACCCTCCGACTCCACCACCCGCCCTCGCTTTACATGAACAACTGCACATTTGTCCACACCAAACGCCATTTTAATGGAATTACTGAACGTTTCAGTTATCTTCAGTAAAACCATTAATTGAGAATTGGTGTGGGCAAATAACTTTAAATCATCCATGTAAAGCAGGTGGGATACCATCTGACCCTCTTTTCGTAGCCTATACCCTAACCCTGAATTCACTAGTAAAGTACTAAGTGGGTTCAGGGCTAAGCAGAACCAAAGGGGACTCAGACTGTCTCCTTGAAAAATACCCCGCTCTATTGTTATCGGCCGGCCATTACCTAAAGCCTGACGACACCCTGGATAGAAAAGAAACGTCTTCCATTGCCCCATACATGACTTTAAGAAGGTACATAGAGTTGCATTCACTTTATACAACTCCAGCACCCTCAAAAGCCATGTATGTGGCACGGAATCAAACGCTTTCTTGTAATCTATCCAGCATGCCGTCATTATTATTATTATTATTAAGGTAACATATTCCAGGTACTTTAATTAATAGAAAATTTTTTTTTAAGTAAGACGCAGTTCCCAGTGTGGAGGCTGACCATTATGAGCACGTTTTCAATAAGAACGGATAGGAAGGATGTTTTGCTTTGAAACTGACCCCTTGCCACTGATACATATACTCATGCCTGTAAATTCCCGTAGTAGTAGACAGAGGTGCATTAACACCCAAGTTTCGATAATAGGGGGCGATTATTTATGATCTCCGCTACAACCATCTTTACAGGGTACACCCCAACACGACAGAATAGGTAACCTAAGTATGCACTAACACTCCACATTCCAACAATTGATTTAAAATTTCGAACAATTAGTAAATTAACTAACATTACTAACTTGCTTCCAATACAATACAATACAATGCAATGAGAAGTGATTGATGCATACTTAAGCAACAACATAAATGTTTCTAGTACTATAACCTGAGTGACATAATCAAAATGCATCAATGGGTGGGAATACTCAAATTAAATTTACACTACAATGATTGGTCACATAATGATTGTTGTACATATTTGTTTACCTGGAATTGTTGCTGTTTCTGGCGGATCTTCTCGGACACAGGGGGGTAAGGGATGTTGGTACCTGGCACCAGGTTTCTTTTACCTGGAGCTGGGCATGCTTCAGCTACACTGGAGAGATGAGCTGTATTGTACTGGATGGTCGGAGCTTCCACTCGTTGCAAGGCAATGGGTGCCTGTTGAAAAACATTATCTTATAAGTACATACAGCTATTAACTAAAATAGATACTCTGAAAGAGAGGAATACTTACAATTGGGAAAAGTGGACTTTGTAAGTTCGTTGCGGCAACCAGCCTTCCAGTAATTCTGTTTAGTTGGTGGTACATTGTTAATGTTAGTGGTATTTAAATAAATAAGTAAACTTTATTCTGCAAAGTGCCTGAAAATCGAACGATTACGAAACAAGTACGTACTTATCAGTAAAGATGCGTTTTGAAACCACGTTAATGACTAACTTAACTAGCTATCTATTATTAAATATTAAAACATTATAGAATATTCCTCTAATTCCTGCAGTTTAACACATTTAAAATTTATGATGATGTATATACAATAATCTAAAAAGTTGATTAAACATAAACAAAAATATTTCATGTACTACAAATATTCGAATGTATTTTAAGTACTAGAACGCACCTTCCGTTCTAAAACACTAAGAGTATAATAAAAATTGCAAGAAATACTCTAGTAAGAAAAATTTATGGGACATATTTTGAAAAATAAGCAAAGGATATTTAGTGAGAAAAATACAAGTTAGACGTAAATTACCATAACATTATTTGTAAATAACTATACTATTTAACAGGAACACTTGTTTTGTTTTCAAGAAAAGATGACGGGGCCACACCTCGGAAGCTCTCGGAAAAATGTATGAAACAATCGCGTTGTAATTACTACAAACATAGCTCGTGTACATGCACGGTAGTATTGATGTGTGAGAAAATTAGAAATGTCATGGATGGCACTATTTGAAATTTAAGCTAATTTTCGAGTGAGATAGCGTGATTTTTCTCACTCTATCCGTTGGTGTCATGATTTACGTCACATCCGACGAAGGCGACAATCCTGCTGTTACAAAAAGTCATATCAGTGATTTTGACATTAAAACGTATTTCCATCTTTTTCTTCGCTTCGGAAGAAAAGAATATGGCGATACATTTTGGTCCTGCCAAACAACAGAATTGGCACAAATAACAAAACAATACTACAACACGACTATGATATGTTTATAGAGTAATTAAAACCGATTGTGTTTATAAAAACTAGCTGTTGCTCACGGTTTCGCCCGCGTGAAATTTTTCATTAATTATAAATAGTCTCCGTTCCGTTCGGTCTATAGGGCACATGTCTAAACCGATTTTTACCAAACTTGGCATACATGTTCTTTGATTTAAAATATAATTTTTGCCTAGAGCTTTTTTAATAGGCGGAGAAAAGTGGTGCCTTTTCTGTCGCGTTATTTATGAACGGATATTGATGATTTTTGGCTGAAATATCCGAACATGATTCCTTACAGGTAGTTGTGGAAAAAAAAACATGAAAAAAGGGGGAGACGTTCCTTGTGGCTTTTTTAAGAACGGGTTGTCATTTTTTTATCTATTGGTAAAATATCCAGAGGGCTATAAAATAAAGATACGTATCGTATAAAATAAAATCTGGAAATCTTTACAGAACTACTAGTATTTATCCCTTAGTAATTAATGCTCCATTGCCAAGGGTGAGGTAAAACATTTCTTTATGGTGTTTTTATTACTTACCAAGGTTTCTGAACCTCAACTGATCGAACGGATCTTATGCCCGGTTTTTGTAATAACTATCCTAATAGTATACTTTGTAATAACTAATATTTTTGTATATTATTTAGAATTGTCAACGGCGAGTAGGAAATTAGAAAAATGGCAATTGAGCACATTTTAACTTAATAGTGTTAATTTATTTAAGTATCAATTATAATTTATACTAAACGGAAGTTCACGGAAAGATATCTATTTAAAATTTATAGAAACAAATGGTTTTAACCGCTCTATACTTTATAAAATTTAAGAATCATTATTTTGACAGCTCACGCCTATGAAGTATGGCTTTTTTTCGATTTGAATGTATCACATTTAATGTCGTCCATCATGGACTCCGTCATTGCCAGGTACCGCCCATTTTTTAACCCTAGAATGTATACTAATCTAAATCTGCATCATACGCTTTTGAGTTATAATCTTTATAATGTTATAAAAATAATAATTAAGAACTGGGTATTCTATCCTTTATTTTATAGACCGTGTTAATTTTCAATGATGGCGCACCTTCTGGGTGAAATTTAATTCCGGTTTACAACTATCAAATGTAAGTAAATAAATACTCACTTAAATAAATAAATAAAATCATAGTTTTCGAATAGTAATAAAGTAATAAGAAAATATCATGTTAATATTTTAATATTTACTTATTTAATGCCACTAAAATGCAGTTCCTAAATAATTAACCTATAATCAATATCGGTCCACTATAATGACACTTAACACGCTAGTTCTAAAGTTATTTTCTAAAGAACCCGGACCATATGAAAATTATTATAATTTATAAGATGTTTCATCCATTTATTCCTGGGCGAACCTGGGATCCAGTTCATTAGTTTTTTTTAAACTGTTCATTGATGACCCTTGGTGGAACTTGTTGTTACATATATTGAGAACACTTCATTAGTTATTTATACAAAAAGGCAAGATGCATTTGAGGGTTAAATTTCACTATAGTCATGTGTGAAAGAGAGGACGCCTTAAAAACCGAAGCTAGCCGAACATTTCACTCTTCTTCCCGAAGTGCCGTTCCTACACAATTTACTAGCGACAACCTTTGTTTTAGGCGCCCATGAAAGCGCCCATGATTTTGACGTGCGGGGAGAGGAAATGAAATCGGTGGGAGGGGGTGAGCTTCCTTTCTGTACGCTAGTACTATTATCTATTCTGTGACGGGGCTTAACTTTTAATTCTGATTTCTGAACGAAAATAGCAGCCATATTTTCCTTTCTGACGTTTCTTTCACTTTGAGCACGTTTATACGAAAAGGTAAGATTGTGAAATAACCCAAAATATATTTCAACATTGTTTGGTTTTACATTAAAGTGATTTTTTAATACGATTCGAGAATAGTAGAACTGTGTACTTGTTTGGTTAATGTGTCAGGTCAACTAAACTAATAGAATTCGAAATTTGAAATTCCGCGTGGCGTGTCATGTATGACCACCGCTTGTCAATTGTTTTATAAAATTTCATTGACCTCCCATCCGAACCCCATAGTTGTTGGTGTGACTATTTATTCAGCTCATCTGTTTTAGCTCCACAATGCAGATCTTCGTAAAAACCCTCACGGGTAAAACCATTACCCTCGAAGTGGAGGCTTCAGACACCATTGAAAATGTCAAAGCAAAGATCCAGGACAAAGAAGGCATTCCCCCGGATCAGCAGCGTCTCATCTTCGCTGGTAAACAGTTAGAAGATGGCCGCACTCTGTCAGATTACAATATCCAAAAGGAGTCTACACTCCACTTGGTGCTCAGGCTTAGAGGAGGTAATTATAACTGCCTATATTGGTGTATCATTCAATTGGCTAGCAATGTCTATCTGTTCATACTGGAGATTATATCTTTTTATATTTTTAGGTACCATTGAGCCCTCTCTCCGTATTCTGGCAATGAAGTATAACTGTGACAAGATGATTTGCCGCAAGTGCTATGCCCGTCTCCACCCCCGTGCTACCAACTGCCGCAAAACCAAGTGTGGTCACACCAACAATCTGCGCCCCAAGAAGAAGCTGAAGGATTAAGTAACCAATCCATTGACCACCATCTGTTACTTTGCAGTTACTAATTAAGCCCAAATTAATAAAAGTGTAACACTACTAAAAGAGTTTACTATTATTTCCTATATATTCATATTCATTACAGGGCCATTTATAAGAAGTGAGATTCTGTTTAGTGATTTTGATATTGGAAACATTCTGTAATTTATGGGATTCGATATAATTATTGACTATAACAAATTGAAGAAGTTTAAGGTCTTGTAATCTTAACTTGAAATTATAATAGGTAGGGTTAAAATTTTCTTTAGTTGATAATATCTTGTTGATGGTCATAGGCCCTCAAGTAGACATCACACATCACACCCTCTATTATGTGGGACTGCAAATCATAATTTTCAAAATGTTAACGTTCACATCTCTGCCTACCACTTCGGGGAGATTTACAGGCACCAGTATATGTATGTATGTGATTGATAATAGATGATGCTGAAGAGTCCTACGTCCGGCAGTGGACTGTGGTAGCCTTATTGATTGGTTGAGATGATGATTAGCTCTGAAGTCATTCCACTATAAGAATGTCACTGTCTACAGTATGGACCACGGGGTGGACCCGAGACCTAGTACTAAGACCCCTTTATGTCAGTAGTACCATTGATGGTACTACTGACACACTTATATGTTACTAGTACCATTAAAAAAATACAATATATTCCATCACTGGCTGTATTTCCAACGTATTTCCAAGGCTGTATTTTACAGACCATCACATCTATAATCAAGTTGCAAGACACTGCAACATTAAAAAGTGCTCAGTGAGACAAGCAAAAAAAGAGGTAACAAAATGGCTTACCACAATGACATATGAAGCCACTGAAATACTCCTACTAAATTAATTTGTCTTGACTTGCATTAAAACATATTCTTTAATATTTTAAATATATATACGTATATATACAAAAACACAACACACAAACACACCCATGCACACACACACACACACGCACGCATACACACACATGTGCACACAGATACACATGCACACATACACACACACGCATGTATGTAAAATTTACAGGATAATTCTATAAGAGTAATAATGTCGACCAAGCAAATGTAACTTGTGTAATCGTAAGAGGTACCCACAGGACAGGCTTGCCTAGTGTGGGGCCAACGGACACTTTGTTAAATAACTGTACTTTTATTGGCAATAAATACTTTTTTCATTTTCATTTTCATTTTCATTTTCATTTCATCAGTGATGGGCAGAAATTCACTCAAATTGCATTGGTGTCATCCAAACCATGTCTTACCTGGTCATATACTTGTAATCTGCAACATGCACAACTCACTTCATGAAGGTAAATACCCATTGAAGGTTATTCAGCAAGTTATATTCATATTCACACTAGTTTGATCAGTACAAAGTACCTGTCTACAGTTTTGCATTTTTAGTAAATTATTTTGATTTGTTTCATAGTGATTGGAATTGGCCTCGTCTCCTTGAACAGTGGTCTTACTCCAACTAGGTTTCTAATGCAATATGAGTTCACAAAGTGACCAAATCAGTAGGTGCAGTTGTTTTAGGACATCAAGATTTTGAGAAACAAGAGTGGATGGGAGATAAGATATATAAAATGAATCCCTATTTCCCTTGGTCACGCCATCGCGCGTTAACGGCTGGACCGATTTTACTACGCCATAATCTTATGAAGTGAGGTGTCGAGATACTGTTTTGGTATGATTAGGGAGTGATGTATTCCATATTATTGCAAAGGAAAGAAACAAGGTTTAAAAGTATAGATCAGCTCTTTATATAACAATATATATTTTATACCTACTGTACATTCAATAAAATCAACTTAATAATAGGGGTTGAAGTATGAAATTGCCGTTTCATTGTAATAGGTACTTCGAATTGACATAGAACCTTCATGGTTTGAGATTTTTGAGTGAAACTTTTTCCACATGGTACCTATGTAGTTCTTCATTTAAAAATGTGCAACATTCGATTATCGACTTTCAGTTGTTTTTTTTTATTCAGCTTAGACAAGAAAGATGGATACTTCGAAAATTCGAGTGATTTTTGAATACGAGTTCCGACGCGGAACTAACGCGGCAGAAACAGCTCGCAATATCAATGTTGCGTTTGGAGAGGGGACTGCTAATGAACGCACCGTGCGATTTTGGTTTAAACGCTTTCGTGATGGACACTTTGATTTGAAGAACGAACCACGAGGAAGGCCGTCCACACAGGTGAATAACAATGAATTGAAAGACATGGTGGAAGCCGATCCGAGCCAAACTACCCAGGAATTAGCTGCATGGTTTAACGTTACCTTACCAACAATACTGACTCATTTGCGTCAAATCAATAAAATAAAAAAATGTGAAAAATGGATACCTCATGATTTGACTGATCTGCAGAAAGAAATGCGTGTTGAAACTTTTGTTGCCTTGTTGAATCGATACAGAAATGAAGGAATATTGGATCGAATTGTGACATGTGATGAAAAGTGGATTCTTTACGATAACCGTAAGCGAAAAATGCAATGGCTGACCCCAGGTGAAACGCCACAACATTGTCCTAAAGCAAAGCTTACCAATAAAAAGGTAATGGTAACTATTTGGTGGTCTCAGCATGGTGTTATTCACTATAGCTTTCTACGATCTGGTCAAGCAATAACGGCAGATGTCTACTGTGCCGAACTCCGAACAATGATAGCAAAACTAGCAGTGAAACAGCCCCGACTCATGAATCGATCTTCACCATTATTGCTCCATGATAACGCGAGACCTCATACAGCACGAGAAACCGTTTTAACTCTACAGGAACTGCAATTAGAAACTATCCGTCACCCTCCGTATTCGCCAGACCTTGCTCCAACAGACTACCATTTTTTTCGTGATTTGGACAATTTTCTATGTGATAAAAAGTTTTCTTCTCAGGAGGCAGTACAAAATGCTTTCACACAGTTTGTCGAATCTAGATCACCAGAGTTCTATCGCAAAGGCATAAATGACCTTCCTACTAGATGGCAGCAATGTATAGATAATAATGGTAATTATTTTGATTAAATAAATACGTTAAACTAAAAAAAAACGAATTTCAATTTGTCAGTACAAATCGGCAATTTCATACTTTAACCCCTAATATTATGTTTCACAATAAAATTATCGTGGCTTTCTGATCATTATTTATTTATTCCAACAGTCATTATAAGTAGTGCTATAAGTCGACCAATAAATATGTACATTCATTTTCTTCATCCGAACGCCAATGCGGGCAGAATCTAAAGCTCGCACTTAGGAGCCCGGTTACCTCTCTGTCACTCTTCCACAATATGGCTATTTTGGCTTTTACGGGAGGGACCTGTAACCGCGAAGAGAAAGCTTGTGCCAGAGTATCATCCGTCATTACAGGCCCCATACATATTGAACGCAGGACATTACAGTTAGGACTTGTTCGTTTTAACACGGAAATAATATTGCAGAAATGTGGGTCTTCCCTCTCCTACCTAATGCGGTTGGCAGATTTTGACTGAGCGAGTGAAGCGAACGAGAGTCTCTGTTTCAAAAAGCTGATAAATTTGACCACAGTACGTATCTATGTCAGTTTGTCAGTTCCGGTCTAGAGAGCTCCTTTCTTAACTGATTTTCACCAAACTCGGCACACATGTTCTTCAACTTCTTAAAGTTAACTTTTGTCGAGAGCTTTTTTGGATTTTTTTATCCAAAAAAGCTCTCGACAAAAGTTAACTTATGAACGGATCTTGATGATTTTTGGCTGAAACACGAAGGATATGATTCTGCAACAGGCAGTTGTGAAAAAAGTCATGAATCGGTAAGGGTAGCTTTTTTTTTAAAAACCGATCGTCATTATTTTTTGTTAAAACATCCAGGACTGTTTAAAAAAGAAGATATGTATTTTTCTTCTTTTTATTTTTTTGATATCACCAAAAATATGGTAAAGTGTGCTCACGAGGTCTACAGTCACAGAACTGCTAGTTTTTATACCACTTAGGTGGCAGACAAGCACAGGCCTGTCTATTTGAGTAACATATTTTTTGTTTATTAAACTCTAAACTATAGCAAAATTCATAATATTGTTCAGTCTCTTGTATATTTCATTGGTCGCGAAAGTAAATATCTCAAACCTAACGAACACTTTCAGTTAAGAATAGCACTATAAAAACAATAATATTAATGGTGTTAATATCTAATTGGACGGATTAAAATATCACTAAATTGCACAACGGTGTTATTTTGTATTTTTTGATTGACTGCTATACCATGCCGAAGTGAACAACTTTTATTTTCGGTGGCTTCGGCGGTGGATTCCCTGAAAAGAAAGAAAATATAATGAGAGATGGGCAACACATTACAATTTTCGTGCAAAGCATAACATTTGTGCAGACAATACATGCTTAGTGCATAAGTATGGTGAAACATGCATTATTATTTCTCATACAATACCGAAAGGTACGGTAAGGTACACATTGAATTATATAGATAACAAGTACGTTAGATTAGGTAAACATGTTTGTAAATAGACCAAAAAATGCCCGCTGAGTTTCCTGCCGGCGTCTTCTCAGGTCTGGGCCGCGTTTCGAACCGGGGTGATTCATTTGCTAAACAGGTCTAATTATTCATTATTAATATTTTGACGTTTTATAACTGCCGTATTAATGGTCTGTACTGTGATCATTGACTTATATTTTTCGTAAATTTTACACAATTACAAGATTTAGAGAAAGAGCATTAGCTGAGAGCGAGCGAGATGCCGTGAGCACTGGAGGCGCGGGGAAGCATCGCATGCTCTCGTCTGATACTCTTTGTTAACCTCGTCGCTATCAGTCTATAACACAAATTTTATGAAATTTACATACAGTCTTATACAAAATACGTCGAGAAACAACTAATTATGCTATAACGTGCAAAAAGTGCGTGCTCACTGAAATGGGGTGCAATAACGTGTGGTGGCATGCTCGTGCGAGTCACACTTCGACGTAGTCGAGCGCAGTACCGGCGGGCGGCGGGAGCGGGGGCGCCGGGGCGAGCGGCGCGGGCGGGCGCTGCGGGGCGAAGGCGCTGAGGTACTTGTGCGGGGCGCACAGCGGCAGGCTCTCGGCCAGCTCGCGGGCCGGCTCGGGCCGGGCGCCGCGATCTAGCCGCTCCGGCGCCTGTACCACATAAAACCATCAATTTGCTTTATTACAAGAACACAACTGCGAAAAAAATGGTAGTTGTTATACAAAAGCATGAAATTTGTTGCAGTTATTTGAAAAAACAAGAAAGAAAGAAACATTTTTTTGAATAACTGCAGCACATAAAACAGTTTAATTACAATATTGTACAGTATCATAAGTGCAGGTTGCATCTAAAGGTTTATAGTTTCTAAAACTTGAATCCAGTTTCTTGAATAGGAGAGTAGTACTCCACTACTCTTTTCAGACAGCCTGAAGATAGTTTGTGTGCGCTTCAAAAACTCAAAAAGGCTTATTTATATGTATAACTAGCTGACCCACACCGGCTTCGCCTGTTGCATATTTTTGAAACCCCGTACCTACCTGCCGGCCTAAATCACGGGCTCAATGGGGTATTGAGCCCGTAATTTATTCAGGCATTTTTAAAACATTTTCTTTGTGTAAGAACCATTCTCGTACTACATGGGATAATCTAAAAAAAGAATTAGCGAAATCAGCGGTTCAGCTGTTCTGGAGATTTGAGCTTAGCAACACATTATTATAGATTTATACACTATTTTTACCAATTTATTCCGAAGCGAAGTCGGAACCGATGCCTCTAGTATGTAATATTATAGAATTTTAAACTTACGGCCACAACAGCAACGGTGACAGTATTAGAAAATTTCACTTTGTTCCTTTCCCCGGTACGACTTGTTTGCACTTCTGTACCGTCATTATTTATTTTATACGTTCTATCCTTCATACTATAATTATTATTAATTTTGTAGCGGTACAATGTGTTACTTCTCTCAACTGCTTCCTGCTGCAATTCTGTTTGATATAAATGCTTAAAATGGCTAGAAGAAAGTCTATCGTCCAGAGTTTTGGGAACAACATCTGTAATTGTTCGTATAGGCTTGACTGGACTCTCATTGATCGTCATCAGACTAGATTTGGGTGGTTTGTAATTGGATAACATATCCATACTATGCCATCTAACACTTTGAGGAGGATTCCGGATAGGTTTTGGATAGTCTCGTTCGTGATCTGCTTTTGAGTAGTTGTCACGAACATCTGTAGTCCAAATAGTGTTGTCTCTTTCTAAGTACTGGTGTAAATTCGGTCTTATACTGTTGGTAGATGTGGGTTCTGATTGGGTGATGGCAACTTGCATCATAGTGGGTAAGTTTGGTACTCGTGGTAAGGGAGGTGGTTTGGTTTTGATGGCTTCGGAAGAAGTGCTCGGTTCATCTTCTGACTCAGAGTAAGAGTGTGAGCTGCAGCCGGAGCAGGATCCTGAACATTCTGAACCTGAAATTGTAGAAAGTAACGTTGTTTGTAACATATGTTCAGTGCATTAGAACTGATTCTTGGTAGGTATCTTTTGGGTTTTCTTACGCAACTAAATATTTGCAAAGTTGGTAGCTTAGAGTATAAGCTACCAACTTTGTAAATATTTAGTTGAAGATTTTTGAAGAAAATAAACGAATGGACAGAGTATAGTGGTTAAAGATTGGGCTTTATAAGAGGTCCCTGGTTCGACTTCCGGGCATCGGTCGGGAGGTTAGCAACAGTTACCCTCGGAATAAGTGACATACCAATGACTGAATGCAAATTTCTGACGCAACTGGGGTTCGCTATAAAGGTATGATACCCATCTCGGCAGCCCCGCCGCTTTGTAGGGATTTGTATGCAATAGCTTCCGATGCAAGCGACCCTGCAGCGCTTTCGAACCGCACCGGGAGTAGAATGGCAGCGCTGCCCACAGTGCCCGCTTGGACAACTTGACAAAATGGCGAATTTCTAGTATAGTAGGTTGGCAGTCAAGTCATCGCTCGGGTGCAGCAGTGATCCCGGTCGCGACTGCCGAGATCTGAATGCTTTGATAACACGCACCGAGTGGCGTGGCGAGACAGTGTTGTCGGCTGAGTGCGATGTTCCATGGGCCGAGCGCATTGGCTCACCCACAGGGCTCGTCGCTCCATTCGGTGCGTGCGACCAAGGCATAAGGATGATGAGTACAGCGGGGTGAAGGGCGATAGTTACCGTGCGCGTGCTGCAGCGCGAGCGCGGCGGCCTCCTGCGCCAGGGGAGCGAGGCCGCGGCGCTCGGCGGCCCAGCGCGCGTCGCAGAACAGGTCCCACGCCGACAGGTCCACCGCCAGGCTCAGCGCCTTCTCCACTAGCCCGCGCCTACACATTCACTTGTGACTGTTATATATATATATACTAGCTGTTGCCCGCGGCTCCGCCCGCGTGGATGTCGGTTATCGCTTGGTGTTGATCCGACGCTATTGAGCATTAAATTCGCCTCTCTACTCAACTTTGTCCTCGACTATGTACTCACCTCTGTTCTCGACTTTCTACTCGCTTCTATATTCGACCTCTCGCCTCTCTACTTGCCCATCCATTCGATTGTCTTTTCGCCTCTCTACTTGACTCTCCCCACTCGCCTATCTACTCGCACCTCTACTCAACTTTCTATTGGATCTCTACTCGCCACTACATTCATCTTTCCACTCGTCTCCCTATTCGCCTCTCTACTAAACTCTTTACTGCATTCTATTTGGCTCTCTAATCGCATATCTACTCGCCCCTGTAGTCGACTCTACTCGACTTTCGGTCTTTACACGCCTATCCACTCGTCCCTATAACAATCTCTACTCGCCTCTCCACTCGCTTCTATATTTGGTTCGCTACTCGACTATGTTGGTTCCGAAGCTCTAATTCACCTTTGTACCAAATTTCATGAGGACATCTTAAAACAAACTTTTACTATTTATGCCATATTCACCCCCTTTTTTGTGCCAATAAAAAATTAGAAACTTTAATCCCATAGCCCAATCCCTTCCCCCTCCCCCTTCTATCCCTTTTTTCGCAATAAGGGGTAGCCTATGTCCATTTCAACCCTCTAATCCATCTCTATACCAATTTCATCAAGATATCTTCAAAATTGTCAAACTCACACACCCTTACCCTATTCCACCCCTGCAACTCCCTTTTTCTCAATAAAACGTAGTCTATGTCAATTTTCAAGCTCTGATCCATGTCTGTACCAAATTTCACCAGGATATCATCAAAAATTACAAACTTTCATACTAACTATCCAGTCCTTATCCCTCCCCACCCTTTTACAACATTATTCGCGATAAAAGGTAGCATATGTGTGTTACCAAGCTCTAATTAATTCCTGTACCAAATTTCATCAGGATATCCATAATCCATCTCTGTACCAAATATATCATCAGGATGTCTTCAAAACTGGCAAACTTTCATCCCCTATAAACCCCCCCCCCCCCGTTTTATCCTCGTCTTTCGCGACAAAAGGTAGCCAATGTCGTTCCCAAGCTTTAATCTATATCTGTACCAAATTTCATCAGGATATCTTCAAAAAAGACAAAATTTCATCCCATAGCCATATACCCCCCCCCCTTCTACCCCTTTTTGCAATAAAAGGTAGCCTATGTCCGTTTCCAAGCTCTAAACTATCTCTGTACCAAATTTCATCAGGAAATCTTAAAAAATGATAAACTTTCATCCCAAGGCCCCAGTCCCCCCCCCCTTCAACCCTCTTTTCGCGATAAAAGGTAGCTTATGACCGTTCCCAAGCTCTAAACTATCTCCGTACCAAATTTCATCAGGAAATCTTCAAAAATGACAAACTTTCATCCCAAGGCCCTGGTCCCCCCCCCCTTCTTCCCCCCTTTTCACGATAATAGGTAGCTTATGTCCGTTCCCAAGCTCTAAACTATCTCTGTACCAAATTTCATCAAGAAATCTTCAAAAATGACAAACTTTCATACCAAGGCCCTAGTCCGCCCCCCTTCTACCCCCCTTTTCGCGATAAAAGATAGCCTCTATCCGTTTCCAAGCTCTAAACTATCTCTGTACCAAATTTCATCAAGAAATCTTCAAAAATGACAAACTTTCATCCCAAGGCCCTAGTCCCCCCCCTTCTACCCCTCTTTTCGCGATAAAAGGTAGCCTATATACGTTCCCACGCTCTAATCTACCTCTGTACCAAATTTCATTAAGATATCTTCAGAAATGACAAACTTTCATAAAAACTTTCATCCCCTATTTCCCCCCCTTACACCCCCTTTCTCGTGATAAAAGGTAGCCTATGTCCGTTCTCAAACTCTAATATACCTCTGTACCAAATTTCATCAAGATCGGTTCGGTGGTTTAGGCGTGAAAGCGTAACATACAGACAGGCAGACAGACAGACAGACAGACAGACAGACAGTTACTTTCGCATTTATAATATTAGTATGGATTTTTCCTTCTCTTCCCATGTGGTGTCGTACAAGGCGACTAAGGGATAGTGCTGATTAATTTTAACATCAGACAGACAGCCCAGACTCAGCCTCAGATGCATGGCTCGGGTCAACAATAGTGCCCGGAATACGGCAATAGGCTCACCCCCTATTACGTGGGAAGGAATACAGATTGGTAAAATGTGCGTGTTAATTCACCTGTGCCTAACCCTCCAGGGATAAAGGCGTGATTATATGTATGTATGTATTATATCATTATATCTATTGCCGTCAACGCGCTTGGTCATGGGCTGTACGTTTACTGTCGTACGGAGAACAGCCCCTATCTTTTAGTCGCCTTCGACGGCACTCACAGAAAGAGGTGGAGCCACCGGGAACCAACACGGCAAATATTTAAATTTTAGTAGTGATTTAATAAAGGTGTGTCTAAACACAGCGCGCGTATGATATTGTCCAGTCAGCATCTAATCGATCTTGACGAACAAAGAGCTCAAAATGATCTAAATGCTGTGCTTTTCCCTCCTTCCTTTTGACTGAGTGGAAAAGACAAAAGAGATCGTGTGATAATTTATACTGGAAAACGTTAACTTCAAATGTGGAATTCGAACAATGACGTAAACTGCTATCTAACCTAACATACATACATCCACACACAAACGCACGCACGCACGCACGCACGCACCCACACTCGCACGCACGCCATACACACAAACACATAATAATACGCAAAAAAATGAATAGAATGTATCACAATTACCTGAGTAGATGGTGAAAGAACTTTCGCGCGAGGTCGTGTACGGGAGGCGCGAAGCGAGTCGCCGCAGCCCCGAGCGGCGCCCTCGGGGCCAGGAACGCGCCCAGAGCACCCTGCGCTAGGCCTTCGCCCCCTACCTCTGTGTACATATTGACGGTCACTTATTGAACTTATTGCCTGATTCCTTCTTTATCTTAGCGTTAACCCCAGTCGCATCCGAAACTTTCACCTCGGAGTCTATATATATCGGTATATATTTCTGTGATAATTTCGATATATTCCGTGAAGCGACTGTCTGTTGACCTCCACAACCCAACTAGCGATATCGAAGCATTGCAGCTAGACCAGTTGTTGTACTCTTTAGGGCTCCAACTACCCGTAACGACTGCCATAGATGTTCGTATGGCAACCGGGACCGACCGAGCTTAACGTACTCTCTGAGCCACAACCAGACCAATGCAAATACCCATGTCAGTGCATACAAATATTTGCACTGAGCGGGGATCGAACCCGCGCCTCCTGCGTAGCGGCCGCGTTCAGTACCGTCACGCTACAGAGGCTGTCAGACCTGTCTTCTGGACTGCAAAGAGTTATAGTCGAATTTTTAATTACACGAAGTAAATTGACAGCAGCTAATATCACTTTGTGAAATATTATAGTAATATAGTAGTAATGCACTCACTTCTCGTTCACTCATGGTGCAGCAGCGCCACCCTCAATCATCATAACTTTCTTGCACGGAATAGAAAAAAACAGTGGAAGTGTGGCACGCGTGTCATTCTTTGCGGAGGTTTGCAAGAGCGTACAATTTCGACCTTCAAAGTCATGTCAACGGTATCCTTAAGTATTTAAGTGTTAAATAGCTTTCTTAGATAAACTGACATCTATTGAGAATTCGTTGAACTTTTTCGTAACCCGTAGCACGTTTAATTCAGATGCGAAACGTTGTAAATCCGTATATTAAAAGTAATCTCTACTGCGAATCAATAAGGTGTGTTTGAATGAAATTTGAAGCATTTACTATGCTAACTTTCCAAATCGATTAAGATAGGGTGTGTTTTCGCTTTGCAGTGTACTTTAGGCTAATTTGGTGTTAAAGACATACGACCAGCCAAAACAATTGTTTATTATTTGGCGACATTGGTTCCGCTATAGAATCTGTCCTATCACACGTCTAACAGTTTTTTCTGTTCTGTGCTTTCTTGTCGGAATTAATCAACGAGTGATTGTACTAGGATTGTCATAATCATTCAGTTTGTCACAACACTATTTTTATTTCATCAACCACTGACAACCCACTAAACGTCAGCTCACTTCGTCCCATTAAAAATTCGACTATAGATAATATATCGGTTCTATAGTGACCATACAGGACCATACACTACCCCAGTCGGGGTGGGCATGAACTACAACTAGAAATCGGCTGAACGTCGATATTTTACATGAAGCGACTGCAGACCTTTAAACCCACTGGCGATATTACAAATTCTGAAATTACATTATTTTGTCGTTTTTTTTGGGACCCGCAACTACCCGTAAATATTTATCGGAGTGCGGCAAACTATAAATAGTAGAGTTATTTATGTAATTGATCTGCAAGGTTTATGTGTTACATAACTAAATTGCAGTCGAGGCTTTTCATTTTAGTTCCAAAGTTCCATAGAAACTTGTTGGCAATTTTACAATTTAGGTACAAAACTTTGAATAATATTAAAATTTACTTTTAGAATTTTAAGATACGAATAAATACCGACCTGATTTACTAATGAGTGCAGAGCAGACTAGTTTGTTCATGGCCCAGAGACATTCTGTACCTTCTTTCTCCCAGTCCATGGCACGAAGCAGCGCAACAGCATTAGACGAACGCTTCATGCGTATCCACGCCTGTAATTTGGCTCCACTATATGTATTAACGTTATAAGACTAAGAATCTAATTAGCACACATCCGGATATCATCCTGAATTCTAAACGCTTAGAATAATTACACACGCACGCACGCCGTAACGTACTCATGTACGCATGTACGCACGCACGCACGCGCACTGAGGAAATTAGATTATGAAATCTGATTTTGACGAATGTGATGTAATTTCTGAGATGTGAAAGATTTTGATTAAGACTATTTATTTAATAGCTAAAGCGAGAAGGAGTGTGGTTAACATATTCCTCCTCCGTGAAGACATTTGCATGAGGCATACTAAGACTTTTACGATTATTTATGTTGTTCTCTGGGAGGGGCAAGAGTTCAAACGTTAAAAATTATTATAATTATAATTACCGTTATAAGTCGAGGGTGAGTGATGTGAAGTAGCGCGAGCGGCCCTCCAGTAAATGCCAACAATATTATGGGACCATTCTGTGCGCTCCTAGTCGTCAGTATTTGCATCCGTCGGGAATCCCTGCACGCATAAGGGGTTGAAATTATATCGCAATTGTGGAATCACAATTAAGAAATGCTATTTCACGGGACATATATACGCGCAGTACCTGTTTTTTGGGTGACTTTCATGGTAAGTAGTGTTTACATTTGCGTTTATAATATTAGTGGGATTACTAGCTGATGCCCGCGGCTTCGCTCGCGTGGAATTCTGTTCCCGTTCCCGTGACGGTTTAACCCTTTTTTCAAGTTTTCTCTGCGTAAGAACCATCCCCGCACTGCAAGGAATATTCTAATAGCGTGACCAAGGGATTCATTTCTATACAGGGTGTATTTTTGAAACGGGGCAGTAAGGGCAAGTACCTTAACCGTTGCAGTTACAGCAAAACGTTCTTAGAAGACCTTCCCTAACTTTTTGACATATTTTGAACTGCATTCACAGATTTTGTAAAAAACAGTTGGCAAAAAAAATGCAAAGAGTCCAACAATTTTTTTTTATTCCAATCGATTCTATTTCATGTGGGGATCAAAAAACTCTATGAGACCATTTTAGCTTTCAGTACTAGGAAAGACAGAAATCGCCAAAAACGTTTCCCATACATTTCGGCAACAGAAACAAATTTCTACGATGGTCTAACTTTTTGTTATGGCCAGGAAGTGGGTAGAATTGACTGTAAAGTAAATAAAAAGAATTTTTACCCTCAAATTTCGAATTTGATTCGAAAATCTGTGTGTTATTCTTAGTTTCAGCTGAGAAACTTCGTATGAGTTATTAATTAAGGATTTTCGCTAAAATGTCTTCTAATCGTGAAAAAATTGACTTATTAGAAGCGTATTTTGTCAATAATCGAAATGCGGGAGCTGCATTAGTGTGGTACCGCAATAAGTATCCGTTGCGGCATGTGCCAACAAGAAAGGTTATTACAAATCTCTTGAAAAACCTGGAATTGCAGGGTTCTTTCAAAAGAAAGCGGCAGCCTCGTGTGGACATGGACACGGAGATTGCGGTTCTAACTTATGTCGAAGCATATCCATATCCTTGAAGTAGGTGTATCCCACTCCCTTGTGATAAAGATATGGAAGAAATACGGCTACAAGTGCTATCGATATGGGCGCATAGTTCAAGTGTTACATCCGGGTGATGATGTTCGAAGGCTTACTTTTTGCAGATGGCTAAGAGGAAAAATAAGCAGAGATCATGAATTTTTAAATTACATACTGTGGTCAGACGAAACGAATTTTTCCAATAACGGTATGTACAACAGATAAAATCACCACTATTGGTCCAAAGAAAATCCACTAAGAGTTACGGCAAGTCATAATCAGGTTCGCTTCTCATTCAACTGTTGGTGTGGTATAATGTCCAATCGAGTCATAATGGTGGAGTTTTATGAAGGGAAACTGAATTCTGCCATGTATAATGAAGTCATTTTACACCATCTTGAAAACGAGATGGACGAATGGCCCCTGTCGGAATTGCGAAAAGTTCATTTTCAACAAGATGGTGCTCCGCCACATAACAGTCACCTTTCACGTTCCAATTTGAGCCGCCTATTCGGTACACAGTGGATAGGTACACATGGTCCAACACAGTGGCCACCTCGTAGCCCCGATCTAACACCACTTGATTTTTTTTTATGGGGCTTCGTGAAAAACGAGGTGTATAAGACGACGTACGCCAGTGTTCAAGAGCTCAAGGATGCATTAATGACCATTTTACGTAATATTCATCCCAGAACATTATTAGCCGCCATTCGTTCAGTGCAAAAAAGGATAGACTTATGTATTCGTGAAAATGGAAATCATTTTGAGCAATTTATTTCATAAACCAATTTCTTAAATGTTTAAATGATTTTTTTTTATTTAAAAAAGTTCAAAATTTTACCTGACCTATGAGTTTCGAGTTGATTTATCATATTTCCGTACGAAATGTATGGGAAAGGTCTTTGGCGATTTCTGTCTTTTCTAGTACTGAAAGCTAAAATGGTCCCATAGAGTTTTTTGATCCCCACATGAAACAGAATCGATTGGCATAAAAAAAAATTTGGTTGCCTGTAAAGTCGGTATACGGGCGAAAGTTTTACGTGACAACGACTTTGAGTGGTAAAATAATTTTAATGTGAATATTCATTCGTATAGTAGGAAGAAGGATGAAATAATAGTAACAATTTAAAAATGTCTGTCTCTCTCGCTCTTAGGCGGGCTAACCATGCCCGAGTGGAAGGGACGCGTGCCTCTCACTCGCTCTCATTGTGAGCGCATAACGTGAGCGGAGCGTAACGCAGTTTCTTGAAGTGTCACCCGGCAAACCAATTTATAAGACGTTGTCACGTCAAAAAATTTTGAACTTTTTGCATTTTTTTTGCTAACTGTAAGTTTTTTACAAAATCTGTGAATGCAGTTCAAAATGTCCCAAAAAGTTAGGGAAGGTCTTTTAAGAACGTTTTGCTGTAACTGCAACGGTTAAGGTACTTGCCCTTACTGCCCCGTTTCAAAAATACACCCTGTATATAAAATTATTACGATAACTTACCGCAAATACGAGGTGAGTTCTAGACATTTAGAGTGGTGGTGTAAGAGGGAAAGGGCGCGGTCGAAGCACTGCAACCTGCCCGCTTCTTCCGCTGCTATTATCAGCTCGCCAACCCACCGTATTTCCGTAGCAATCTGAATCAGATAGCAATACCTATTTATTACAATACTAATATTTTGTCTTATTAACAGTTTGCTATGTTAGTCATTTATATAAACCAGTTATCAATTGCTAAATAATAACATAGTTATAGAATCGAGATTGATAGATTGCACAACTTGAAATAATAATGACTAAAGAATAGTACTAAGAGGTACGAACCTATTAAATACCACATAAGGTTGAATGGCTGTTTGGGGTCACACTCCTGTAGCGGCTACTACCCGCTACTTCAACCGCTCCCGCTCATAGCAGTGGGACCCAACCTCAACATCACGCGATGTGACGTCACATGGCCTGATACGGTGAGACGCCACGATCGTGCGGCGCACACGCACCCCGCACGCACCGCCTACTTCAAGATGTCCGCGCGCAGCCTTTTGTTTACGCTGGCGGCCGGTACAAGACGACCGGCCCCGAGCTTTTGTTTTGTAGACGTCCGCCATGATGGGGGCGTCAATCATCAGTAGCAAAACGACCAGGAGCGAACGGTTATTATTATTAATTGTTGCTTGTTTGTGTAAATATAAAAGCCGAACATTTTGGTAATTAGAACACTGCTTCTACTTCCTCGCTCCATTAACATCAGTGTAATTGTTATTCAAATATAATAACCTGTTATAGCCCTCCGCTTGGTTTATTATTTATTAATCGCTCCTAGTCCTCAAGCACGCACCGACGTGCGGGTTCGATACCCGTGCAACGCTTAACTCGTTAGAAGCGGTTGGTATACCTATCTACATACCAACCTGTAACCACCGCTTCTACACAGGAGAAAAAGGAGGGAACGGCAGAGACGTTCAGAGTCGGTGTACGTGTGCCACAGTTCAACCCGGACGATCCGACGCTATGGTTTGCCCAGATCGAAGGTCAGTTTATTTTGTCTGGTATATCGAAGGATGAGACTAAATTTTATTATGTACTAGCTCAGTTGGAATCTCAGTATGCTACCGAGGTGAGGGACATTATAATCTCCCCGCCGGCTGACGCTAAATACGAGAAGCTGAAAGCAGAACTCATCAAGAGGTTATCAGCATCACAGGAGAGGAAAACCAAGCAGCTCCTGATGCATGAGGAGCTGGGTGATAGGAAGCCTTCGCAATTCCTCAGGCACCTGCAGAGCCTAGCTGGGCCCAAGGTTCCGGACGATTTCTTACGCACGATCTGGGTAAACCGGTTACCCTATAACCTGCAAACTATTTTAGCATCATAGGCCAGCATTAGTATGGGGGACGCAGCCGAGCTGGCGGATCGTATCAACGATATCGTACCCCCTACCAGCCAGATAGCTAGCACATCGGCGATATCGGCTGTGGCCACACCCACAAGCGGTAGCGATTTAGGCCAGCAGATAGCAGAGTTGCCACGAAAAGTAGAGGTAATGTCGGCGGAGTTTCATAGGCGATCCAGACGCGACTCCAATGGACCACATTCCTACAGGAACCGCAGTAGTTCCCGTTCTCGTCTCGTTCTCGTTCTCGTCTGATCACGTAACCTTCGCTGGGTAAATATATCAGCATTCTCATCGTCACATCCTATTATACGCTTCTTCCGCATGAGCGGTAATCAAGTCTTCGCCATCCAGCACCTTCGGCCCTTACAAGGCTACCACAGCATGCAGCGATCGCTGCAGCCTGGTTACCCTTCGGCCACGCCTGCATCTACGGCACACAGTACACGTTCATACGGTCACGTAAGAGGACATCTCTCCCGTCTACGTAGTAACTCAGCCATTTCGCCCCAATACACGGGGGACTACCTCGCCTTATCGAGGATTCGCCCCGTCACTGCCGAGGACTCACCTCAACTCACCGAGGATTCGCCTCGCCTCACTAGCGGCTCGCCGAGGTTTCATCTCGACGCTTCGAGCCCCAACTCGCTGGGCATTCAACGCAGGACCGCAGCACCGCAGCACCGCACTTGCCCCGCATCTTCGGGACCAGCGGTAGTCCCGACTCACTGGGACTAGCGTGGATGACTGTTCCGTCAATGGAATAAGCGGCGTCCAGATCCGACGAAACGGAACTACTCAAGACTGGTAGTGGCACGCTCCTCAAGAGAGCTAAGACAGCTGACTCATCGCAATCAACCTCCGGTCTTGGAGGGCAGTGATGTGGCGATACCACATGTACCCAGCGCCATCTAACGACATCAAGCAGAACTACTACGATAATACAAATCCTGCATCGCGAAAGTGAAGTTCCTGCGCTGGTACAATACATATACAACATCCCAACGACAATCGTTGACAGGCGTGATCACCTTGCCTGGTCGGAGGATCCTCCCTTTGTGTTGGAGGAACATCACACTCCAGTGTAGAAGCGGTGGTTACAGGTTGGTATGTAGATAGGTATACCAACCGCTTCTAACGAGTTAAGCGTTGCACGGGTATCGAACCCGCACGTCGGGGCGTGCTTGAGGACTAGGAGCGATTAATAAATAATAAACCAAGCGGAGGGCTATAACAGGTTATTATATTTGAATAACAATTACACTGATGTTAATGGAGCGAGGAAGTAGAGGCAGTGTTCTAATTACCAAAATGTTCGGCTTTTATATTTACACAAACAAGCAACAATTAATAATAATAACCGTTCGCTCCTGGTCGTTTTGCTACTGATGATTGACGCCCCCATCATGGCGGACGTCTACAAAACAAAAGCTCGGGGCCGGTCGTCTTGTACCGGCCGCCAGCGTAAACAAAAGGCTGCGCGCGGACATCTTGAAGTAGGCGGTGCGTGCGGGGTGCGTGTGCGCCGCACGATCGTGGCGTCTCACCGTATCAGGCCATGTGACGTCACATCGCGTGATGTTGAGGTTGGGTCCCACTGCTATGAGCGGGAGCGGTTGAAGTAGCGGGTAGTAGCCGCTACACTCCACTGATTAATAGATAAAGCTTCGGTGGAAAATATCTGCACAGGGTTAAACAGCAGTCACACAAAAGCCGAAACAAACTACTAAAAGAAGAGGCAGGTGACCATACCCCGGATGCAATGTTAAATTTTTGGATGCAACAGTTTTGGATGAAAAAAAAAGACAACGCGAGCGATATTAGAGCTTTGGACGCAAAAAAAAAACAGTTAAAATAAGGCTATCATACAAATCCAGCTCTCGCTGTATGCGTCAGGCCAGCGACGCAATGCACCACGTGAAGAGACCCGTCGATACACGCGACCAACAGCCGCGAGTCGCACGCCGACCGCCGCACTAGTCGCACCGGCGTGGACAGCGATACGTGCGTCCCGCTCTCGCGGGAACACGACAGTTTGGTCACGCGGTCCTCGGGCGTGACGTCATAGCGCAGCCAGCATAAGTTGATGCCGTTCTGAAATTGGGCAAAAATTATTAATTAGATTATGAATATGGTTTGTATGTAAAGCTTTGCGTAAAAAAAATACGATTAAGAGGTTTTTAGCACTAATAGATTAATTTATATTGAGCTATCAATGCATTCGTATCTCGCTTCTTGCGAGCAAGTAATGTTCGAGGGGGGGGCGGAGGAGGGAACCGGAAGAGACACTCAGATCCCTCTTGTCCCGTAATAGTCTGTGCATTCGTATTTCGCTTCTTGCGAGCAAGTAATGCTCGAGGGGGAGGCAGAGGAGGAAACCGGAAGAGACTCAGGTCCCTCTTGTCCTGTAATAGTCTGCAATACGTGAAGGCGACTTAGACGTTGGTAGTCATTTAACGACCTCCATCCTCTATGAGTGCGGGCCTAGGGTTGACAGGTGGGGCCGCTGTTATATTAGTAGAAGCAGGCCGAGACTAGACCTCCATCCTCTATGAGTGCGGGCCTAGGGTTGACAGGTGGGGCCGCTGTTATATTAGCAGAAGCAGGCCGAGACTATCAATGCCTTAAGTGGAAGAATGAACATTGAAAAAATCAGCTGTTTTCAACGAAGTTTTCCATTTTACTAACAATTTTATAAATTTAGGTTGGAAAAAGTCAACATTCAGTATGATAATACTTTCGAGGGTTAATAAATAAAAATAGATTATAAATAAACTATATTTGAATACTGACCTTATGACAAGTGACTTGTTCAACTATGTGGATAATATTGTCACCCTTATAGGATAGGTCTGCCGATAATGTTTCATTTTCCAATTGATGATAGGCAGTCAAGCTTATCTCATGTCTGTAAATGAAAAATATTTATTGTTACTCTGTCTGTTTTTCCCTACATTCATAATTTATGATGGCGACTGAATCGGGACGTCCTCCTGGAGGCCGCCATCGTACAGGCCTGGGCCATTGCGCCGGATAGGCCTGTTGATATCGACGATGAGGCGGTGTGATTCCGGGAGGCCATGACATGTGTCTGCGATGCGGGTATGCCTAGGGCTCCAGCCTACAGTCCGAGGCGTCAGGTCTACTGGTGGTCTGCAGAGATCGCGAAGCTGCGCCAAGCCTGCGTGATCTCGCACTGCCGGCGCACTAGATTCAATAGGAGGCGTAGCCGCCCCGTAGATACAGAGCCGCGAGTGGCGGACCTTCATGAGGGTTACCAGTACTCTTAAGACGTCTATATATTTACAGTTCTAAGCTGAGTGCAGCAACCACTGTCTAACACTAAAACTCTGTACTTAACACTTTCTTTGGCCAGGGAATTCAATCCAAGACAGCATTAATATGTGAATTTTTATGAAATATTTAATACATCTTTGTCTGTTGCCTTGTGAGGCGATAAAAATTACTGCCCCTTCTTCGCCTTCAAATGACTATGATCGTTTTCTCCCATAGATAAGATTCAAAATAGTTTGTAATATTTTGAGCTCAAAAAGCTGCTGTCGGCCACTGCTCTAACAGTGGGAATTGACCATTTACCTTACTTGGTTTGACAGACATCATCATCTCACTAGAGAAACTAACAAGAAGAAACTATTGGTTTGACATGTTACCCATTGATGCTATATAAGTGTAGATTGGCATGGTCTTCAACAATGGGGCTCCACGGAGCAGGCTCAGCAACTGTGACACTCCACACCAACACTTTTGCTTGTGTATTACACTCGTTTGTAGATATGTGCCTCTCTGTTCGGCGACTGCTGCCTCCTAATTCTATAGTCTGTAATAATTCAGATACAGTTTTTAAGATAAAGCAATTCAATTCAATTCTTGTTGACTGGCTTCTGTGTGTTGCCACAACTTGCCAATGTCAGGGTGTTGTGAAAAGTCATTCGGTATTATGAGATTGTTGTGTAATGAATTGTACGGTCAAAAAAAAAAAGGGGGTACAATAATATTGGTTCTTCAGCAGAGTTTGAGTGGTATCTACAGCTACAAACACAAACAACAAATAACACGAACATACTATAAGGCTACCTTTAAAAGATTAATAAATACATATTTATAATTTTAATTTGTTAATTTTAATGAATTTACATAAGATATAAACCAGGGGAGTGTACACAAGGGATAGGAGAAGTTTGATGGAGCTAGGACGGGGGACATGTGGAGGGAGCACATCATATAGAGAATAGAGCATTCTAGGACAACTGAAGAACAAATGATCCGCCGTACCATCATCCAGACCACACTCACAGAGAGAAGAATTCCTAATCCTAAGTTTGGACAAAAATACTGGGGTGCAACAGTGATTCAAACGCAGGCGACAAATAGTGGAGGTCGTCTCCTTGTCCGTCTGGAATTTGAAGAACCAGGGCTTGGAGGGGATATCGGGTTGAATGTCACCATAAAATTTACCTTTCGCCGTTTTGGAAATACACCAAGCTTTAGACCACGAACTATATAAAGCTGGTTTAAGGGTCGTGGCTGTAAATTTGCCGATGCTCAGTCCCATTTTGAATAGCTTGTCTGGCACAAGTATCCACATATTCATTCCCAGTGATTCCCGAATGGCCAGGGATCCAAGATAGAACTATGTTAATTCCAAGACGGTGACATAGCCAGAGTTCTTCCCTTATCTGAAGGATAATGGGAAATCTGGATTTAGATTTAAAGGGGTTAGATAAGATAGCCTGAAGGCAACTTTGTGAGTCAGAAAATATTACAGAGTTATTTAAATTATGAGATTTAATGAAACGGATGCCTTCTAAAATAGCAAAGGCTTCCCCTGTAAATACAGAGGTGGAGGACGGTAATTTAAAATTTAAAATAATACGGGTAGAAGGAATCCACACAGCTGAGCCTACTGAACTGTCATTACAAACTTTTGAAGCATCCGTGAAAAAGGCAGTCCAGTCTTTAAATTTAGATTGAAACTGGCAAGCAAATTGACTATTTGCCTCCAGGGAACCTTTACCAATACCGAAGTTCAGTACGACATTGGGCTGGAATAGTAGGGAATTGAAAGAGACAGAATAAAGAGGAAGTATAGGACTTTGATAGAATGGGTTGGGAAGGTGGGTGAACTGGAGGTAAGCACGGACGAGGCATGGAAGAGTATTGCGTGCGCCTTGCACTGTCCTGTGGGGACTGAACAAGGTGGATAGAGCTTCCAATTTGCGAAGCAAAGGGTGGTTAGAATTTTGTATTAATTTGAGAAAGAAACGATTAGCTAGAAACTGTCTGCGAAGAGAAAGAGGAGGATCGCCACACTCGACCTGCATGGCGTTAATTGGTGAGGATTTCATAGCTCCTAGGATTATTCGGAGGCATTTGGCTTGGATTTTGTCGAGTTTTTGGAGACCAGAGATGTTAATGGGGTCCAAAAGAAACATGCCATAGTCTATGTGGCAACGGATGATGGCATTGTAAAGGAGCTTTTGAGTAACGGGGTGCGCTCCCCACCAAACACCAGCTAAGGAGCGCAGTATGTTAATGTTCCTCTCACATTTCTGAACCACATAGTCTGTGTGGTGAACACCTGATAGCCTAGTATCCAGCCAAACACCAAGGAATTTCACTTTATTTTTTTGAGGAATACAATCAGAATTAATTTTAATAAGAAGGGATGGGACAGACTTTTTCTTTGTAAATACAACAGCAGTACTTTTGGAAGCAGATAAGGATAGGCCATGTTGAAGGAGCCAGTCAGAAAGATAGCCAAGAGCCGAATTCAATCGCGATTCCGCCTCACTTGTAGACTTCTCGGGAACATAAAGGGCCAAATCATCTGCATACTGCAGAACTTGGCAAAATGGTTCAACCGTTTGTTCAAGATCATAAGTATATAAACTATATAATAGAGGGCTTAATACTGAGCCCTGAGGAAGGCCTTTCCAAACTGTACGGGGAGGGAGGAGGGTATTTTGAAGTTTGATGGAAATAGTGCGTTCAGAAAAAAGGTTACATATGAAGCGAACCAACTTCTCAGGTAGGCTCAGCTGGTGAGTAAGTTTATTCCTGAGCACCGGAAGTATCACGTTATCATATGCTGAAGAAATGTCAAGGAAAACTGCAACTAAGTACTCCTTCTTTAAAATAGATGACCGAATGTCCGTTGTTATTAGACTTAAACTGTCCATTGTGCTCATACCTTTTCTAAATCCAAACTGAGATTTAGCCAGCAAGCTATTACTTTCAACAAACCACTCAAGTCGGTGCTTTATCATATGCTCGGTGATTTTGCATAAGACTGACGATAAAGCAATTGGTCTGTAGCTTTTTGAGTCGGATGGGTCCTTGCCGGGCTTTAAGATCGGAACGATGATTTGATGCTTCCAAGATTCGGGGACATGCCCTTCCTCAAAAAAGGCATTTATAAAATTTAAAAACAATTGCTTACAATTATCAGAGGAATGTTGGATGAAGGAGTAAGGGATGCCATCTGGGCCAGGAGACGAATCCACTAACCCATCTAGCGCCAGGTGGAGTTCAGAAAGATTAAATGAAATGTCTGGTGAATTGGAGCTAGGGAGAGGTTTAGGGGGGGATGGAAAGCAATCCACAAATGGAACAAAAGGGAGGGCCAAATTATTAGAAAATGATTCGACCCAAGATGAAGGATCATTACATGGAATATTCATAACGTTGAGTGATCCCCTATACCTCTTAATTTGCTTCCAAACTAGGGAAGAAGGAGTTCTTGGAGCTAAATTTTCGCAATAGCGAAGCCACCCTTCCTTCTTCTTTTTGGAAAAAATTTTGGTTGCGATAGCAGCTTACTTTTTGTAAAGAACAAAGTTTTCGGGTGTCATGGAGTTGTTATAATTCTTTTCTGCCTCTTTTCTGTCTCTCACAGCGGCAGAGCATTCTGAATCCCACCAGGGCGTGGAAACTCTAAATTTAGCAGGTTTCTTGAGTGGGAACTGCTCATCCGCAGTCTCAGTGACTATACTTAAAAAATCTTTGTAGGAATCCAGAACATTATCACTGCCCAAAACAGGCAAGGACTGAAGTTTGCTATCCAGAGATGATGCAAAGGAGGACCAGTCAACATTTGAAAGGTGATATTTCAGGGATGGGGAAAAATTACAAGGAGGGACTGCCCTCACAGCAATGGAAATTACAATAGGAAAATGGTCACTACCATGGGAATCGGACATAATGTTCCAGGAAAGCATAGAGGATAGGGAAGCTGAACAAACAGTGAGGTCTACGGCATCATTGGGATTTTGGGTAGGAAGAACTCTGCGAGTCGGGCAGTTATTGTTGATGACACAAAGATTTGCATCATCGAAGATCTCAAGAAGGGAGAGAGCAAAAGTGTCATTATTATGAGAACCCCATGAACGATGGTGAGCATTAAAGTCACCCATGAGGATGATCGGAGGAGGAACGGAGGAGACGACACACAGAATGTCAGGAATCAAGTTAGAATGGGGGTGGGGAATGTATATAGACAGGAAAGTAATGTTGAGAGCTCTAACAGCAACAACATTAATTTCAGGGGGAAAAGAGGGGAGAGTGATTTGGGAAAATGGAAGAGAACGCTTAACAAGTAAAGCGCTACCAGCATATCCATCTATCCTATCATCCCGCAGACAGTAGTAACCGGATATCCTAAAACGGGATCCAGGCACCAGCCATGTCTCCGAGATGGCAATGACGGACGGACGTAATTTACTTATGAGGTGAACGAGTTCAGGTTTTCTACGTGAGATGCTCTTAGTGTTCCACTGGAGAGCTGACACTTGATCCATAAGAACTTAGTAAGGAGAGTAAATGAGATAGTTTTGAGGCAATGTGGGACGGTAAATTAGGATTTGAAACGGAGATAATATTTATTAAAGATTCTAGATGTTGAAGAAGGGAGTTATCCTGAGATTCAGAAGGAGAGGGTGTCTGAGACAGGAAAGCACAGCCATTAGGGAGGGAGGAGGGTTCATCAGCTACTAACGCTTGATGAGCCACTCTATCATATGATGCGCTTAATGCAGGTCTTGGACGAGGGACTGAAAATGTTGTTTTTTTAAACGACCGGGAATGAAGGGAAGATGGTGTTCGATTTTGAGAGAAAGAAGAAAGTGGAGGGCGCTGTGAGGGAGGGGACGATTGGGCAATTTCTGAAAATGGTTTAGAGGATGGGGTAAAACGAATGGAAGCTTCAGCATATGATATATTCTCTTTGGCCATTAACATTTTGATTGATTTTTGTCTATTTTGTTCAGGGCAATCTTTACTAGTAGCAAAGTGACCACCCGAGCAGTGAATGCAGGACGCCTGTGATTCAGGAACACTGCACTCAGCTCCCGTATGGGCATCCTTGCACCGGAAACAGCGGGGCTTAGAGCGACATTGTGTCTTGATGTGACCAAATCTACAACAATTGTTGCATTGGATGGTGGGGAATTGATACAGTTCTACAGGAAGGGAAGTGTAAAATGAGAAGACACGGTCAGGTAGGAACTGACCCTGAAAGGTTAGAACCACAGTTTGCGTGGGGATCCAAGAAGCTACGTCCTCGCTAACGACTTTCCTACTTAATCGGCGAGCTTTAATAACTTCACCACACCCTTCGGGAAGAACCAGCGAGTCTACAAACTCATCCATTGAAAGATCCGTCGGTACACCACGGACTAGTCCCATTTTGGTGATGTTATATGTTGGGATTGTGGCTTGGTACGAGTTACGATCCAGGATAGGACTGTCCAAGAACTTGTTGGCATCAATGGCAGTCCGAAACTGGATAGAAATCTTGTTTCTACCTACTTTTTTAACGCCGTCACGAAGAATATTAGAAATATTATTTTGGGCGAGAAATTGACCAAACTTGATAGGGCGGATTATTGTCTCTGTCGAGTGATCTGATACTGTGCGTGAGATATGGATTATGAAGGGACCTTTATCTGTGCTAGTATATGACTTTATGCCTATGACAAGAATTGGATGCATGTACAAATTTTGATTGGAGGGTATAGATTCTCCAACATCTCGTCTCTTGGCAGCGATACCGGCCTCGACCTCCGGACGACGGCGCTTAGTTGCCATGATAGACTCATTAGATGTGGACTGCAGGATGAGGGCCTCTGTGGAGTCGTCCATGGCGTCTGGAGGGTCAGGAGGCAGGGGAGGGGGAGGAGGGTCCATGGTGGCCCCTCCCGAACGAACACAAAACTAACTTAAACTTACCACTATTTACTAGGGTTAATAACACAAACAATCTGCATAGAACACAACAATATTGTTATAAAAGAATAAGAAAACAATGAAATTTTGGTTAAATCTCTCCTACACGAAGTAACTATCAGGCTACCCACATTGGAAAAAAACTAAGATAAAGCAAGACTCCAAGGTGGAGGACAAATGCAAAGATGATGACAGTTTTTAATGTTTTTTTTAATCTGTGTTAATACCAGTTACATAAAAAAAAAACTAGACAAACTAGCTGTTATTAAAGTTGCAGTATGTTTTTCAGTGATTTTGCATTAGCCTCATTCCTCCTCAGCCTCAGTCCTGGTTGTCAAACGAACATCTTTGGCAGTGCGAGCCCTAAAAAGTCCAACAAACTGATCTAACTGCAATACTAAGATTTCACCAGTATGGTTATGGAGGTCAGGTGGCAGCTGCTTCATGGAAAATATCGTATGTCAACCAAAGCTCACAGTTAGACTGAACCCCCAGACCCTGAAGTCAAAGCTTCGGATGAGATCATGATTAACACTAAGATGAAGAAGATTCAAAGTCTTTTTCTATTATTCATAATAAGATTTCTACAAGTTGTGTAAATTAAAAATCATTTGTTGTACAGTATAGAAACTGAAGACTATGTAAAGATATTCATTATGGGAAGGATATTTGCAAATCTTTCACCTGAATATGTGGGTCTCTATCTGTGATGTGACAAGGTAAGTTGGTAGTGTTCTTTCCAAATGTCACTAATGTGGCCGTCCGGTCGTTGTGTGTGAGTAGTATATGTGACTTACAAAGGGTAACTGTAACATAAATTATAATAATATAATCAAAGTAATCACTACATAGTATAAAACCAAGTCAAACTACGACTTAATGCCGAACGTCCACCGCCGGCTAAACTAAATGAAAACTAAACTCAGTGAACTAAACTAAGCTAAACTAGAACTGCGTTGTCCGTCCACCAATAAATAAGCTAAAACTACATTAATACATGTTTAATATAGTAGAGGGTGCAGCGGGAACGGGATGTGACAAGACACTGGCGGAAAAATATTGGCGGTACGAAGTTTGCTGGGTCAGCTAGTTATCTATATAAATAAAATTATGTCTGATTTCAAATTGTTTTGTTTTGTCTGCATGTATGTTTTTAGTGTCCGAAGTAGCCGGAACAATTTTTATTGGATTTGGACTGCAGATAGCTGGGATTATAACGCTTAACTTAGGCTTCTTTTCTTATAGAAAAAATATTAGAGTTCCACACAGAAAAATAGATCATAAATTTATCATTTTTAGATCATTGGCTTGTAGTTATAGTTTAAGATAGGTATATATTTTTTGTGTATTATGTAAAGATTTTTCTAAATAATTAACCAATGGACTGTTCAACATTTCACTTGAGTTCAACATACATATGCTCAGTTATTTTGATACATACCGTTTGAGACAGCTTGTCCTGATAACTTTCCCACAAAGTATTTGTCAAACAAAATCTGTGTAACATCTAATGTGGATGGTTTAACAGTGAGGTAGGCAATTACTCCTGACGAGAATACTATAGTTATGAGAGAATCTGATGTCCATTCGCATGTGAGGATGCTTCTGTCGCGAAGCTTTGACTCTAGTTGTCGAAGCTGCCTTGGATGAGCCGCTCGCCATAGTCCACCACGCTTCTCGCAGTAACTTCTTTTACTAGCATCATAGACAGTCTCGTCACCTTTTTTCTTTTCATATCTGGAAATTGTGTCGATAGGTAAACTTGTTCAATGAGGATGATACATTACTTTTCCGACGTTTGTAAAAATTAGGCCAAATTAAATCTACAGAAGTGTTTATTTCGAGCCAATATCGCAATGTTAAACACTGAAATGTTAAAAGAGTTAGTTGAAATGAAAGTGTGAGTCAACTTTGAAACTTACTTGTAACTTTGAAAATCATTATTTTTCACTTGTAAAACTTCGTCGTAAGTAAGGAACTTGACGTCGTAATTAATCATAACTTTAATTATTGGACATAGCTGCCACAACTCATAAAGTGTTACAAATAAATACTTGTTTAATTAAAATATTTCATTCTCATCCTGGACTCTAACTTTCTGAGCTCATGTCAAACAAAAAAAGTAAATAAGACAGTGACACTTTATCATTTTGTTGAGTGGTCTCCAATGTCAAATTGCAAAATCGGTAGAGTTGACCTTAAAAATCGGTATATTTGAACACTGATAATAGTGTTAATTCGGCATGTCCACCCGATTAAACTAAACTAAACTAAAAATTCTCTTATTTTAGTTTAGTTCAACGCTTTGTCTATTCGGTTTGGCCACCGAACTAAAAATAGTGCATGCATTTTTAGTCAAGGTCACACGACTAAATTGAATAAACCCTTTTTAATCTGTGAATTCAATGAACGAATGACAACGTCCTTGTTGTTGAAGTGTGAGAGAGACAACTTAACTTCTTGTCAAAAAACGTGTTCAAATTCAAACGTGACCGTAAATTAAACCTCTGAAAAAATAAACAAACCAAAACAACAAACTTGGCGGCATGGTAATGGGAATATTACGTGAAAAGAGGAAAAATAAACAATGTATGTATATGTGTGTGTATGTCACAATCACAAAAAAATCCTCTTCGCTTAATTTAAGGTGATTTTCAAGTATCTCCAACAGGAACTTGGCCGCTGATGATCCTAAAGAATTTTCTAAATTTACGGTCGGCCATCTCAAACGGATTTGATGCATCCTTCGACCGAAGCAATCTGGCCCGTTCTTCCCGATTTCTGTAAAACAAATAAATTTCTAACCTTAAAATAAATTTCATACCTAAATTTTATGATAATAGTTAATTTTTCAATTATTTTTATTGTTACACAATTTTTACATATATTACAGATGTATTGGCAAATATTAAATTAAATTAATAAAGTTACTATATATACACAATACTAAATATAATAAAAAAACTAAAACTAAAAGTTAAAATGCGTCGTGGAATTCATCCGCATCGCATGCCTCTTTTGGCAGCGTTCCCAGAAGACTAGCAGCATTGCCACGTTGTATGGCAATAGTTAATCTCTGACCTGAAATGAGGCCAGCCTTCTGGTCACGGGAAGCGTCAGCCATACATTTCGCAATCTCTCTGAAGAGATTGCGGGTGCTCGGACCCCAAGGCCCAAACGTTTCGACTCCAAACGGCACACATTCATAATCTCCAATAAGATTGGAGTATTTGCGCCGCTTAACAGGCACCGGCACAGCTAGCAGTGCCAGTTATATGGGTAGGGGCAATGGTGTCGACGCATGTTGCGTCCCACATCAGAGTCCTACCCATTTTCCAAGGCATTATTGGCATACCATCCAGTCTCTTGCCATCGTCGCGCGCCAAACCGTTTGGTTCAACCACAGCTGGCATACCAGCAATGACAAGAGCACGGCGGATTATGTCGTTGAGGCTGGCGTGTCGTGGAATTCGCCCCGCGATCCTGCAGCATGACAGGCCATGGTGTCCGAGTCGGTCAACTGCTTCTCCACAATGGCATTGATGCAGATTTTTTTACTGCTTGGTCAGTTTTGAACAAATAAACACATATTTAGTTGATAAATTTTCTTATTAACCTTTCTTGCTCCTCGAAAAAAGCAGCCACAACGCATACGTTCATTTTTCTGTAATTTAAAAATTTCAACCAGCACAAACAATCAGCAGAACAAGGTTTAGTTTAGTTTAATCGCGACCAAAAATATGGCCACTAAAATAAGTCGGATTTTAGTTTGACAGGAATAAAATTTTGCCTTACCGAATAGCAAAATGGAGGATTTCACTAAATTGAATTCGACTAAACTAAAAATAGTTTAGTCCTGTCAAATTAAGTTAGTTGGTGTTTTCCCGAATAAGAAACCGCAATTTCAATCAATGCCAACCCGAATCGACACCAATGATGTCGATTCGGTTTGGCAAAATTCCGACTAAACTAAACTATAATTAGTTTAGTCACGTCAAATTGCGGTTTCTTATTCGGGAAAACACCAACTAACTTAATTTGACAGGACTAAACTATTTTTAGTTTAGTCGAATTCAATTTAGTGAAAATTGCTATTTTGCTATTCGGTAAGGCAAAATTTTATTCCTGTCAAACTAAAATCTGACTTATTTTAGTGGCCATATTTTTGGTCACGATTAAACTAAACTAAACCTTGTTCTGCTGATTGTTTGCGCTGGTTGAAATTTTTAAATTACAGAAAAATGAACGTATGCGTTGTGGCTGCTTTTTTCAAGGAGCAAGAAAGGTATATAAGAAAATTTATCAACTAAATATATGTTTATTTGTTCAAAACTGACCAAGCAGTAAAAAAATCTGCATCAATGCCATTGTGGAGAAGCAGTTGACCGACTCGGACACCATGGCCTGTCATGCTGCAGGAGCGCGGGGCGAATTCCACGACACGCCAGCCTCAACGACATAATCCGCCGTGCTCTTGTCATTGCTGGTGTGCCAGATGTGCTTGACTTGACTGGATGGTATGTCAATAATGCCTTGGAAAATGGGTAGGACTCTGGTGTGGGACGCAACATGCGTCGACACCATTGCCCCTACCCATATACCTGGCACGGCTGGTTGTACCGGTGCCGCTGCAGCTTCTGCAGAGGCTGTTAAGCGGCGCAAATACTCCAATCTTATTGGAGATTATGAATTTGTGCCGTTTGGAGTCGAAACGTTTGGGCCTTGGGGTCCGAGCGCCCCCAATCTCTTCAGGGAGATTGCGAAACGTATGGTTGACGCTTCTCGTGACCAGAAGGCTGGCCTCTTTTCAGGTCAGAGATTAAGTATTGCCATACAACGTGGCAATGCTGCTAGTCTTCTGGGAACGACGCATTTTAACTTTTAGTTTTATTTTTTTTATTATATTTAGTATTGTGTATATATAGTAACTATTAATTTAATTAAATTTTTGCCAATACATCTGTAATATATGTAAAAATTGTGAAACAATAAAAATAATTGAAAAATTAACAATTTTCATAAAGGTTGGGTTTGAAATTTATTTTAAGGTTAGAATTTTATTTGCTTTACAGAAATCGGGAAAACGGGCCAGGTTGCTTCGGTTGAGGGATGCATCAAATCCGTTTGAGATGGCCGACCGCAAATTTAGAAAATTCTTTAAGGTCTGTCATCAGCGACCAAGTTCCTGTTGGAGATACTTGAAAATCACCCTAGATTAAGCGAAGAGGATTTTTTTGTGATTGTGACATACTTATATTTATTTTTCCTCTTTTCACGTAATATTCCCATTACCATGCCGCCAAGTTTGTGGTTTTGGTTTGTTTACTTTTTCAGAGTTTTAATTTTATTTACGGTCACGTTTGAACACATGTTTTTTGACAAGAAATTAAATTGTCTCTCTCACACTTCAACAAATTCTTATTGTGATTGTACTAATTTACCATAATTTATAGCGTAGACGGCCAACTTTCTTTCTCTAAGGACGTTGTCATTCGTTCATTGAATTCACAGATTAAAAAGGGTTTATTCAATTTAGTCGTGTGACCTTGACTAAAAATGCATGCACTATTTTTAGTTCGGTGGCCAAACCGAATAGACACAGCGTTGAACTAAACTAAAATAAGATAATTTTTAGTTTAGTTTAGTTAAATCGGGTGGACACGCCGAATTAACACCAATGGTGTCGATTCGGGTTGGCAAAATTCCGACTAAACTAAACTATAATTAGTTTAGTCACGTCAAATTGCGGTTTCTTATTCGGGAAAACACCAACTAACTTAATTTGACAGGACTAAACTATTTTTAGTTTAGTCGAATTCAATTTAGTGAAAATTTCCATTTTGCTATTCGGTAAGGCAAAATTTTATTCCTGTCAAACTAAAATCCGACTTATTTTAGTGGCCATATTTTTGGTCGCGATTAAACTAAACTAAACCTTGTTCTGCTAAATTTTTGCCAATACATCTGTAATATATGTCAAAACTGTGTAAATATAAAAATAATTGAAAAATTAACAATTTTCATAAAGGTTGGGTTTGAAATTTATTTTAAGGTTAGAATTTTATTTGCTTTACAGAAATCGGGAAAACGGGCCAGGTTGCTTCGGTTGAGGGATGCATCAAATCCGTTTGAGATGGCCGACCGCAAATTTAGAAAATTCTTTAAGGTCTGTCATCAGCGACCAAGTTCCTGTTGGAGATACTTGAAAATCACCCTAGATTAAGCGAAGAGGATTTTTTTGTGATTGTGACATACTTATATTTATTTTTCCTCTTTTCACGTAACATTCCCATTACCATGCCGCCAAGTTTGTGGTTTTGGTTTGTTTACTTTTTCAGAGTTTTAATTTTATTTACGGTCACGTTTGAACACATGTTTTTTGACAAGAAATTAAATTGTCTCTCTCACACTTCAACAAATTCTTATTGTGATTGTACTAATTTACCATAATTTATAGCATAGACGGCCAACTTTCTTTCTCTAAGGACGTTGTCATTCGTTCATTGAATTCACAGATTAAAAAGGGTTTATTCAATTTAGTCGTGTGACCTTGACTAAAAATGCATGCACTATTTTTAGTTCGGTGGCCAAACCGAATAGACACAGCGTTGAACTAAACTAAAATAAGATAATTTTTAGTTTAGTTTAGTTAAATCGGGTGGACACGCCGAATTAACACCAATGGTGTCGATTCGGGTTGGCAAAATTCCGACTAAACTAAACTATAATTAGTTTAGTCACGTCAAATTGCGGTTTCTTATTCGGGAAAACACCAACTAACTTAATTTGACAGGACTAAACTATTTTTAGTTTAGTCGAATTCAATTTAGTGAAAATTTCCATTTTGCTATTCGGTAAGGCAAAATTTTATTCCTGTCAAACTAAAATCCGACTTATTTTAGTGGCCATATTTTTGGTCGCGATTAAACTAAACTAAACCTTGTTCTGCTAAATTTTTGCCAATACATCTGTAATATATGTAAAAACTGTGTAAATATAAAAATAATTGAAAAATTAACAATTTTCATAAAGGTTGGGTTTGAAATTTATTTTAAGGTTAGAATTTTATTTGCTTTACAGAAATCGGGAAAACGGGCCAGGTTGCTTCGGTTGAGGGATGCATCAAATCCGTTTGAGATGGCCGACCGCAAATTTAGAAAATTCTTTAAGGTCTGTCATCAGCGACCAAGTTCCTGTTGGAGATACTTGAAAATCACCCTAGATTAAGCGAAGAGGATTTTTTTGTGATTGTGACATACTTATATTTATTTTTCCTCTTTTCACGTAATATTCCCATTACCATGCCGCCAAGTTTGTGGTTTTGGTTTGTTTACTTTTTCAGAGTTTTAATTTTATTTACGGTCACGTTTGAACACATGTTTTTTGACAAGAAATTAAATTGTCTCTCTCACACTTCAACAAATTCTTATTGTGATTGTACTAATTTACCATAATTTATAGCGTAGACGGCCAACTTTCTTTCTCTAAGGACGTTGTCATTCGTTCATTGAATTCACAGATTAAAAAGGGTTTATTCAATTTAGTCGTGTGACCTTGACTAAAAATGCATGCACTATTTTTAGTTCGGTGGCCAAACCGAATAGACACAGCGTTGAACTAAACTAAAATAAGATAATTTTTAGTTTAGTTTAGTTAAATCGGGTGGACACGCCGAATTAACACCAATGGTGTCGATTCGGGTTGGCAAAATTCCGACTAAACTAAACTATAATTAGTTTAGTCACGTCAAATTGCGGTTTCTTATTCGGGAAAACACCAACTAACTTAATTTGACAGGACTAAACTATTTTTAGTTTAGTCGAATTCAATTTAGTGAAAATTTCCATTTTGCTATTCGGTAAGGCAAAATTTTATTCCTGTCAAACTAAAATCCGACTTATTTTAGTGGCCATATTTTTGGTCGCGATTAAACTAAACTAAACCTTGTTCTGCTAAATTTTTGCCAATACATCTGTAATATATGTAAAAACTGTGTAAATATAAAAATAATTGAAAAATTAACAATTATCATAAAGGTTGGGTTTGAAATTTATTTTAAGGTTAGAAATTTATTTGTTTTACGGAAATCGGGAAAACGGGCCAGGTTGCTTCGGTCGAGGGATGCATCAAATCCGTTTGAGATGGCCGACCGCAAATTTAGAAAATTCTTTAAGGTCCCGTCATCAGCGGCCAAGTTCCTGTTGGAGATACTTGAAAATCACCTAGATTAAGCGAAGAGGATTTTTTTTTGTGATTTTGACATATTTATTTATTTTTCCTCTTTTCACGTAATATTTCCATTACCATGCCGCTAAGTTTGTTGTTTTGGTTTGTTTACTTTTTCAGAGGTTTAATTTACGGTCACGTTTGAACACATGTTTTTTGACAAGAAGTTAAGTTGTCTCTCTCACACTTCAACGTAGACGGCCTACTTTCTTTCTCTAAGGACGTTGTCATTCGTTCATTGAATTCACAGATTAAAAAGGGTTTATTCAATTTAGTCGTGTGACCTTGACTAAAAATGCATGCACTATTTTTAGTTCGGTGGCCAAACCGAATAGACAAAGCGTTGAACTAAACTAAAATAAGATAATTTTTAGTTTAGTTTAGTTTAGTCGGGTGGACTTGCCGAATTAACACCAATATAATATGATTCTTATACAGATGCACTGTCAATGCTTACATTTACTCATAACTTTATATGCTTACATTTTAAAAGTTAAAGGTGCAATTCTGCCAATGATACAATACGATAGTAACACGTCTCCGAAGGTCGCACCCTTTGTAAGTCTCCTTTTACTGAAGTTAGTATTATGTTATCTGTGACTGAAGTTATGGTATGCTTTCGAATACTTCTCGCGAGATTTCTCAGGAAGGCAACTAAATTCCGAATTAGTCACTTGCTGTTTCAACTTTTCGTGTTAAAATACTAGTATCGCTCATCTTTTATGATTATTTTAAAATGTTTAACCTTATTCAACACTTTACTTTCTATTCCCGCAATTTTTTAAGGCCCGTTCAGAAACAGCGTCCGCGATGTTCTATTTTTCAAATGTTGAAGATGGAAATAATTTTAAAAATGTACTTATGCATCAAGTATTGGTTATAAATACTTATGCATTACTCATTTTCATCTACAATAATACATTAAATATTAAATAATTTAAATAAAAGACATGGTTATCCATTTACAAATACTTTCAAATTTAGTTTATTTACGCGTTTCAGAATGAGTGTTCTTTGGGGACGAATTTCAAAATTCGATCTTCAAATTACTACTTGCGTTTGTCACTCGCTCTTTTTTAAGGACGGGAAAGAGACAGAGTGCAGTGCAGTTCGAAAGTTTTCCTACTTTTTTCTAAATCTATGGTTGGCACTCTTCATTAAAAAAAATAATTAAAAAGTTACTTTATCTCACGCAGTGAGCAAAATCGCATTTTGCACATTGTTTTTTTTTACGCAGCAGAACTGACATTTTCGAGATGCTGAAGTGAAAAAGATATTTTCTTAGTATCGGTGCCCCATGATCTAAACCAAAAATCGATAGATGAAAAAAGCAACTTCTTCGGTTGTATCCTTAGGTGATACCAAACAGTGGGGGCGCAAGACCTAAACTGAATGTGGACGAGGTGCCCCTTGCTTCATTGGACTCGAACCGACTAAAACAAGTACGAGTTTTTTGTTATGGTATTTTAAATCGATGTTATTTTTTCAGTCTGAGTCCAGGGCGTGGAAACCATGAAGCCAGCTAGAGCTGCTGTCTCAGCCTGCTTCTGCTAAGGTAACAGACGGCTCCACCCGTAACCCGGGGTTCGAGCTCATGGGGGACGGTGGTTGATGTGCTACCTCCAAGTTCATTCTCAAACATTACTTGCTCGCAAAAGGAGACGGTGGCAGCCCACGCGCTCGCCTATCGTGTCGCCGTGAGCATGAAGGCGAGCGAGAGAACTTCACTCCTAAGGCCGTCACTAGCTACGGCATCGGTGAGCGTGTGCAGCCCCAAGTTATCGATCGCTTCACAATGATGGTACTCGAACGTCAGCTGGTACGAGAGGCTGTTGCTCATGCATGTTTTGGTGTAAACGCTGAAAACGAGGTTTAGTTTACACACTTTACATTAAAAGACTAAAAGAAAGCATACTCTTGTTCTAGCTCTACATTCGTTTGATCTAAATCCACTTTAACTCGACGTGGCACTCGCGATATTGGCTTTTTGCCCTTAGCACCGTGAGGCCGTAGGAGGTCACCAAGTAAACGTGTTTGTTAATACTTTATCTTCGGAGTCCAAATAAAGATAAACAAAATAAAATCTTAGGGACGAATGAAATTTGAGCAGGAATTCCCGTTTCAACGAGTTGTTGAACTTAAGGATATTCCCCAAAATATGTCAATCATTCTATAATACTTTAATTTTTAAATCCGTTGAGCATGAGATATATATTATTTACTAGCCGACCTGTCTCGATATATATCGAGACCCCGTATGACCTATAAGCGATATACCTATGCCCATACTTTTCAAGTTTATTTATGGGAATCTACCGGATTTGTTGACATTTATGATTACTGCTCCGCTCCCTTGAGTAGCAGCGTGATAAAATACATCGGATAACCTTCCTCGATAAACGGGCTATTCAACACAGAATATATAATTAATAAATAATTAATTATAATATATATATATAATTTTTCGATTCAATAGTTCTTGAGATTACCGAGTTGAATTAATAAAGTTAGTAGGTATAGATTGAACATTAATGAAAAGAGCTACCAATTTAAAAGTGTTAAATCGCACAAATCGTTAGAAAATCAGGAGAATTGTAAGAAAATGGTAGAGAATTTATTGCATTTCAGTATTTCGGTAGAACACGGCTCAGGCTAGAAGCCGGCTTCTTGCAGGAGCGCCGTATTCGCGTCCTTTGTGATGGACGAGCCTCAGAGTTCTTGCAGGTAAATGCCGGCATACCGCAGGGATCTGTCCTATCGCCAACTCTCTTTCTTCTGCATATCAATGACATGCTGTCGACCAGCAGCATTCATTGCTATGCGGATGATAGACCCGTACACGGGAGTTATTATGGACGTCCTGCGGATAAGCAGACGCATATCGCGGAAAAAAGGCAGCTTCTTGTCACTGAGCTTGACACATTTCCCAATGGGGCTCTGAGAACTTGGTCGAGTTCAATGCCAAGAAGACGCAGGCATGTGTGTTTACAGCAAAGGTATCTTTGTTGGGGAGCAATAATAAATCTGACTCCAAAAAGTATATGAATAGCGTGTATTCGCTTCAAATTAAAATTACAAAAATTAATGACGAGATGCGTGCGCTCTGCGCCGTGTCGTGGTGAGTCTCCTGGTAGGGGGAGGCCGTCGTAGTTACAGCGCGGACCGGCGCCCGCGTCACCCGCACCCTTTACCCCGTGCGTAGTTGATAGCAGCGTTAACATACTCCCCCCCCTCGAGCAAGTTGGGCTTCGAGGAGTGAAGATGCTGCTGTCTTTGGAGCCGATGCTGAAGAAGGCTTCGTCGTTGCTGGTGATGACTCCTTAGGTAATGCGCAAAGCTTATGAATCGCCCGACGAAAGATGCCTTTGGTAGTCTGGACATCGGCGACCCTGGAGATGCCATCATCCCCTGGGTATAGTTTCTGGATACGTCCTAAGCGCCACCTCATAGGTGGAACATTGGGCTCCTTGAGTACGACCATGTCGTTGATTTGTAGGCCCTCCTGATTGGTTTTCCATTTTGTTCTTTGTTGCAATTCGTTCAGATATTCTGAATGCCAACGTGACCAAAATTGCTGTCGCATCCTTTCGATGTGCCGGCATCTGCTGAGCCGGTTGGGATTTATATCAATCAGAGATGGTGCTGGCAGTGACAATAGTGCTCTGCCGATCAGGAAGTGCCCCGGAGTTAAAGGTTCATAATCATTGGGATCTGATGATAATGATGTAAGAGGTCGTGAGTTTAAGATAGCCTCGATTTGAGTAAACAGGGTAGATAGCTCCTCAAACGTCATGTGTGTATTGCCTAGAACCCTAGCTAGGTGGAATTTAACTGATTTTACCCCAGCTTCTATCAACCCATTAAAATGAGGAGAAAGAGCAGGTGAGAAATGGAATGTTATACGTTCGTTTTCTGCATATGAAGCAATGGAATCACAATCATTTTTTAGGAATCTACCGATTTCGTTGCTTGCACCTACAAAGTTAGTCCCATTATCTGAGAAAATTTTGCTTGGTTTACCTCTGCGAGCTATAAACCGCTTCAGACATTGGATAAAGCATTCCGATGTGAGATCGCTAGCCAACTCCAAATGCAAAGCCTTTGTCGAAAAACAGACAAATAAGGATAGATATGATTTTGTGATCCTGCAGCCGCGTCCTTTACGGTCAGTGATAAGAAAAGGACCAGCAAAATCCACGCCGCAAACATGAAAGGGAAGGTTTGGTGTTACCCTTGGTGCGGGTAAGTTACCCATGAGTGGGTTTATGTTCTTTGCCTTCATGATTTTACATATTTTGCAGTTGTTAACTGTACTCCTTGCTAAAATTCTGCCTGTTATAGGCCAGAATGTTTCTCTAACTGTATTTAATAATAACTGGGATCCACCATGTAGCAATTTTAGATGCGTATGTTCAAAAATCAGCTTTGTAAATGGATGCCTTGAATCTACTATAATAGGATGTTTTTGATTGTATGTTTCAGAAGAGTTTTTTATGCGACCGCCGACACGCAGCAATCCGGACTCATCAAGGAAAGGAGTAAGTGCGAGTATACGAGATTTCACAGGTAAGGTTTTATTCTTTTGTAGCTGGTTTAGTTCTTCAGGAAAGGATTCCTGTTGAGATTGCTTACTTAAGTAATTCAACGAAATATTTAATTCATCTGCAGTTAAATGACCAACCATTTTCGAATTCGAATTTTTAGGTTTAAGACGAATCTTATTACATAGGCAAAGGTTCTTTGCAAGGTAGATAATTTTGAATATTTGGTGAAGTTCACAACCTTGGAAAGAACACTTGCTGGTTTTTTAGTTTCTATTATTTGAGTGTAAGTTTTTATTTCAGGTACATCGCTGCTGAGACTGGATTGGCACAACTGTGGCCAAGATGCTATTTCATTACTCAAAAACGAGGGACCCTGCCACCACAAAGTTGAATAACTTAGCTGCTGAGGGTTAACTCCTCTGGAAGCCAAATCCGCGGGATTCTGATCTCCAGGGACATGCCTCCACATACCTCCAGGAGACCATTCCTGAATGGCTCCTACGCGGTTTGAAACGAATGTTTTAAGGCTGCGCGGTTCAGCCTCAAGCCAACTTAGAACCACAGATGAGTCCGTCCAGTGAAAAACTTGGTCGATGTGACATCGTAGTGCCTGTTTGACCTGAGCCAACAAACGTACAGACAATAAAGCTCCTAGTAGCTCTAAACGAGGAATAGAAGTTGGTTTTAAAGGAGCAACCTTAGCCTTTTTTTTTTTTTTTTTAACGTGAGGGAAAATCCTTCATGGATGCTATGCCGGACTCCTACCGACTAAAAAACCCTCACGTACCGCCTAATAGCCTGCGGTTGGTAGCCCCGGGTAAGCCCTCGGAAGGATGTCCCAGGACTACCAACAGACCTACGGCTGCGGCCTCACCTAGGAGGTTCGGGTGTTATCCCGCGTCTATGGGGGGGGGGGGGTTCGGGTGTCACCCCGCTTCTTGGGGGAGGAGGGGCGTGCGTGATCTCTCACGTCACGCTGCCGTCATGGGCCTGCTTCTGTAAGGACGGTGAGCAGCCCACTCACCGTCCTCAGGACCCCGGTCATGGAGGCCGATGGTCTTCGGCGAAGACACGTCGGCGGCGCCCAAGCCGCCGACTGCGGAACTCGGGTGGGAGAGTTCTCTCCCGCTCCCGCCCCGCCGCCTCTTTCGCGAGCATGACCTGTTCACAGAAAGAGACGGCGCAGTCCCACTTACTCCCGCTGGAGACCATGGCTCGCACCATGGTCTCGAGCGAGAGAGTGTCCACGTCCAGACCCACCACGAGGACCTGGCGCTGTTCCGCCCACGCTGTGCACTCCACCAGCGTGTGGAGCGATGTGTCGTCGCTGCGGTCCTCGCAGTGCTGACACTCGGCCGTGGTTTCCCGGTGTCTTCGCCACAGATATCTACCGAAGCTACCATGCCCGGTAAGTATCTGTGACAACCGGTAGGAGAGAGCACCATGTCTTCTCTCCAGCCACTCTTCCATGACCGGTCTGACGGCCGCGATTGTGGCGAATCCCCCCTTTGGTTGCTCAAGTCGCACCTTCCATGTCTCCACGGTTTCCTGGTGGAGTTGGGACCGCTGGGCCTCGATTTCTCGAGACGCAGGCCTTTGGCCCCGCTCCAGCGCCTCCTTGCGCCATTTAAATAGAGACGCAAGGGCTCTCGCTTCAGCAACCTTAGCCTTAGCACACAGCAGACGTACCAGAGTATTACCTTCATCATCCGTTGAGGACAAATAAACGCATCCAGCATAGGCATTTTGGGATGCATCACTGAAGGAATGTAAGGTGATTGATTTAAATTGTGGACTTAAAACGCATCTTGGGATGTCGATATCAGCTAAATATTTGAGATTTCCTACATAATCTTGCCACATTTGTGATAATTCTGTAGGAATTAAATCGTCCCAGTCGAGTTTAGTTAGCCATAACCGCTGTAGAATGATTTTTGGTGTAATTGTGATTGCACTTAACAAGCCTAGTGGATCAAATATTTTAGCAGAATTTGATAATATAGTTCGCTTTGTAAATGGTGGTGAAACATCTAGCTGTACCGAAAATTGCAATTTGTCATCAGCCGGATGCCATGTGAGGCCTAAAACACTAGATTGAGAAGTAACATCTAAGTCCTTTGCTATCATAGTAGCGAGACTATTTTTTACGACCAAAGGGGCGTTTGTATGGAATTTGCGAAGAGGAAAGCATGCTGATTTTAGTTTATTAGTAACTGATTCACAGATGTGACTTAATTCAGTTTCAGTTTGAGATCCTGTTAAAAGATCATCCATATAGAAATCATGTTCTATAATTTTTCATCATCTTCGGTTTCATCTTCGCATTCTTTAGCTATTTGTAATAAACATCTGGTGCTTAAGTAAGGAGCACTTGCGGTCCCGTAGGTAACTGTGTTTAGCTGTAGAACCTTAATTGGTTCTGTAATCTTGACTAGGCTCTACGAGCACTTGCCTGTACATTTTCTCGACGTCTGCTGTTACAACGTACCTGTGTTGCCTAAACCGGATTAAAATCGACAGTAAATCATCCTGTACGACAGGGCCGACATATTGTATGTCGTTGAGTGATTTTCCGGTTGTAGATTGAGCAGAAGCATCGAAGACTACGCGTAATCGAGTTGTTTCGCTCTTTTGTCTAATTACTGAATGATGAGGAAGATAGTATCCAAATTCAGGCTTTGGGATTTCTGTCAGATGTCCTAGGTTCTCATATTCATGAATAAAATCAGAATAGGCTTGTTTCAGGGACTGATCTTTGGAAAGCCGTTTTTCAATATTAAGAAATCGCTTTTCAGCCAATTTATACGAATCTCCAAGGACATCTGGCGATTCTCGCAGTGGAATTGTAACTGTAAATCTTCCATCTGCGTTGCGAGAGGTAGTGTCATTGAATAGATTTTCGCAGTAAGTATCCTCAGATGACACAACCTTTGTGGCGGGCAATTCTTCGAGTTCCCAGAACCTTGTTAATTGATCTTTAATATCTTGTGAGAAATTGCACTTTATTTCTTGTGAACTCGAAGAATAAACGCGGCTCCCCCCAGTAGGGCCAGCTACTATCCATCCCAGTTTTGTCTCCGTTAATACGGGTTCTGTTTTGCCCCAGTTTAATGTGATTAGATTCAATGAGATCCCAAAACACATCTGAGACAAGTAAAATGTCTACCTTTGACGGATGGCAGAACTGAGGATCAGCTAGATTTACATTTCTTGGAGTATTTAATTGTGCTGTAACCTTCATACTTGGAAGTTTATCAGTGATGTTAGGAACTACATAAAATTTAACTGCAGTAGAGAAATTACTAGGCATTGAATTAATTGTTAGATTGCAATGCTTATTTATTTTTAAACCTGTATTGTTAATACCGGGTACTGAAAGATTAACTTCAAGTGTATTGCAATTAATCATATTTTGTGCCTTTTCAGAGATGAAGAGGATTGGCTGCCGCTGTCCAATAAAGCACGTAGCACATGTTTGTTACCTTCGTATGTTACCTCTAGGAGTGCTGTGGAAAGTAAGACTTGAGCACATGACACTGTGGACATTGTGATGGATGTCTGACCTTGAACTGCGGTTTGCTGTTCCACAGGTTCGTTGGATGAAGATGCTGTCACTTGAGGAAGGGTACTACCGCTTGAAGTTGAAACAGAGACATTTTCATTACTAAGCAATTGTTGATTGTTTGTATCTTTATGTAAAATAGTGCTATGTTTCCTTTTGCAGATCCTACAACCACTAGAGCGACACTAGAAAGTATGGTGACCAGGTCTAAGGCAATTTTTGCACAGTTTCCATTGAATAGCTTGTGTATAACGATCATCGATCGACAGCGATTTAAATTTAGGACATTCGACTAATCTGTGATTTTGTTTGCAGGACATGCACTGGTAACTAGTGAATGGTGCATCTGCCATGCTATTCCGAAAAACATAAACTCACTTTCGAAAGTCATCTCGCAACTCACTCTCACTTCGATACTCACCTCGCTTGTGATTATTTTGGTATTCTCAAGATAAAACCAAGGCCAAGTGAAGTGAAGTGACTATCGAGAATATGCGTGAGATTGCTCTATGGTACTAGGCATTGCACCTGAAAATCAATATTGTACGATTTATATCGACTCGCTTATTTTGGCTGAATTAGGCCTTTAAAATAATAAATTTCATTTAATTTTAGCCGTATAAGCATTGTTGAATACGTTTTATTACATAAATATTTAATTTTAGACAGAAATGTGAAATGAAAATATTAGGCTGAATGAAAAGCTACGGCTTTGGCATTTGGAGACGGTCGTTCAAAAAAAAAATACCCAACTGTGCCTATGGTCGTCGCAAGGCGCGGTTTTTGTAAAGTTGTGTGTATGCTTTGCTGTAGGTACTTAACCGTGTGTTAATTTTTCATAATTTCGTTGAAACTTTGAAAGGATGAAGTGAGTACCTATTAATTTATGTGATAATTACGACCTCACGATTTGCTATGCATGCATCTCCAATACTTACTTATTTACTTTAACATTGTATTTTTTATTAAAAAAAAAATCAATTTAAGTTGTCTTTCTCAATATTAGTTTTTTTTTAATTATATATATTAACAAGAAAATGTTGAACCCAAATAAACAATTCTTGGATGAATACATACCTAGAGTAAAAATGGTACTTTAATAATTTCCTACATTTTAAATAGGACAGGTACTAATACTTATTTTTCCAGGAAAATCACTTTTCAACGATGTCTTTTGTAGAGTTCACTCGCGGATTAGTAACTTTTGATTTGACAGATAAATTCGTGTATGAGTTCGAGATGACTTTCGAATTGGCGCGTTAATTTTTTTTCGGAATACCAAATAGTGAAAAACGTCAAAATATTCACTTGGAGTAATTCTTCTCACTTCAGTCATCACTCGGTGGCGCTAGTGTCGAACTCACTTATTAACCGACGTGTTCGGAATACGAAACTTGAATCTCACCGCGGATTCATAATCGAGTTTGTTAAATAACTGTTCGGAATAGCACGGCAGAAGCTGAAGCTATAAAGGCTTTAGTTTTAGGAGCTGTGTATCGTTTTTCACTTTTTAAATCTGACCGTGTAGATGACACTGTTTCCAGTACATCTGCCCTGTTACGCAAGAACTTAAAAAAATCGTTCAAAGTAGGAGAATCTTTAATATCATTCCTAAATTCTTCCCACCTGCGTGCAGTAGCATTATCAAGCTTTGTCGTAGCCATGTAGATGATAAGCTTATCCCATTTGTCCGTGCATTCACCCAGCGTTTTGAGAGCTTGCAGATTTTTTGAAATTGAATCTATTAAATTGCGCATACCCCTATCTGTCTCCTTCGTCAAAGGCTCGATATTAAATAAGCACTTCAGGTGTTGGCTGACTAACAAACGTTTGTTATTATACCTTTCACACAACAATGACCAAGTAATTTCGTAATTGTCAGCAGAGACGGTAACTGATTTAATGACAACACTAGCTTCACCCTCTAAATAAGACTTTAAATAATGAAATTTGCATATGTCATCCAATCCATGTCATCGTTGTTGTGAATAAGTGACAAATAAATGTCACGAAACTCAAGCCACAAGTTTGGATTTCCATTAAAAGAGGAAGTTTCAATGGTGGTAGTTTTATTTTATTAAGGCCTGAAATACGGCTGGTATATATTACTTGAAATTTTCTCCCTTTGAAAGGTCTCTTGCCATGTTTCAACTATTTCTTGGGCTTGGCTCATGCTACTATAAAATGAACTTTCTATTTCTTCCCTTTCTTTAAGTTGCTTGTCAGAAGCATCAAGCATATCTATCTTATCTTGGATCTCATCGAAAGTGTTTAAAGAATTTCGCATTTTATTTCATCGCATTGACAATTCGATAATTTGAGCCCTATTGATGAAATTGATTTTTAACTCTAATAAAGATGACAAGAACTTTTAATAGCGTTAAGCGCGTTCTTTCGACTCCTCTTTGATGTATCAATTCATTAAAATCACTCATTTTGCAAGCGCAAGCAATGGCGTAAATAATTAATAATCAGGCAAGTAAAATAATGATAATTGCACTTATACTCACAGTTTTTAGTTCGGAATTGATAATGATTCCATACCTCAAGTACTCAGTCTTAGTTTAGCAATTCCCAATAAGCTAAGTATGTGGGTAATATTTTACTCCTTTCTTCTCACCAACTCGTTCCAATTATGTAATGTATTTGTTCCCAGTAATTCTGAAACAGTCGGCAATTGACATTAAAACATTTGTTATTCACTAATTAATTTAGGTTCCTAACAATTTAATGCTTACGAACACTTAATTTAGTTAATTAATGAAGATATTTGTTACTTCAGAGCACGCCACTGCCACTGCAGGACAACCTCAATATCCTCGGTATGGATGTTCGCTGTAAACTAAATAACAAAAACTACATCGAGAGTATCATCAAAACAGCCTCGCGTAAACTCGGAGTCCTGAACAGAGTGAGACGGTTTTTCACGACGGAGCAACGGTGTCTTCTTTACAAGACACAAATTCGTTCCTGCGTGGAAAACTGCTCGCATCTCTGGGATGGATCCTCAAAGTACTTATTAGATGCTCTCGACAGGTTGCAGCGACGTGCGGTCCGCATTATCGGAAATCCTGAGGTCACGAGTACCCTCGAGCCTTTGCAGTTGCGTAGAGATGTTGCTTCCTTGGCAGTATTTTACCGTCTCTACCATGGTCAATGTTCTGAAGAGCTATTCCAATTAGTCCCACCCTCTCCTTTGCTATACAGCACGTGCAGGACTTAGATGTCACCCGCATACAGTGCAGAACATTCCTTCAAGAACCAAGCGGTTCGGTGACTCTTTCCTTTGTCGCACAATTAAGACCTGGAATTCCTTGCCATCTCACGTGTTTCCCTCTTCCTACAGTCCCGGGTCCTTTAAGCGGGGCGTGAAAAAGCATCTGATGAGGCCGTCAAGCTGAGTGCCACCATTGTTAACATGGCACGTGTGTATAATGGTGGCCCTCTCTCCTGAGACTTTGCCTTCAGCTTACCATCAGGCATGGTAAAGTGAAATTGACGTGTCCGATATAAAAAAAAAAAAAATGAAAAATCGGTAGACTCGGAGAATACTATGAAAGCTATCGACGACGGTCGGATACAATCAAAATTAGTATACATTTTTTAATGTCACAAATGGTGTTACTAGCTAGCTATGTCGGACCACGTCGGATTATGCAAGCACTCTCGAAAATGTTGCTAGCTTTCTATACGAAAATCAGTCAGCCTGGTGCAGTCCATTGCTGGACATAGGCCTCTCCTAATGCGCGCCATTTCGTCCGTTCCTCCACCTTCTAAATCCAGTCTAGGAATAGGAAATGCTATTATAGTAGTTTATGATACTGTTGCATAATAAGGGTTTTTGTTTTTTTGAGTGTTATAAGACCAAGTTATGTACAGTGTCATACACTACTTTATCTACTCTCATACTATAATACATAAACTAATTTATTTTACAAACCAAACCAAACTTTGTTTAATTTAAATGTATAGAACAAAAAAAAAATTGTTCGCGCCAAGGCGCAAACGTCGATTGCGCATGCGTGTTTCTTTTTTTTTCCCGAATCGGCGGATTCTTTTTTTAAAGTTGAGGTTTGGTCCAGATGGAGGTTGTATAGGTGTATCGTTATGATTAAAAAGTTATTTTATGATATAGGTGTCCATACAAGACCTGTATCGTAATAAAACTTTTTTTTTAGCCTGTGCGTAATGTTTGTCATAAGAGTTTTGATTTCAATTTTATAATCTTTGTATTATAGTATCAGAGTAGATAAATAAATTTAAAGATAAATATCTGTCTTTATTACATTCTTTAGTTTCATTAGGGCGCTATTATTTCTAATAAATAGTGTTGTTTTTTATATGTGGAGTGATGGGTCGTTTTTATAATATTGGATGACTGTGATGACGATATTAGCAATAAGCGGTCCCTAGACGATGCGGCATGTCATGCCTCACGTGCTGTCCTGCATCATCTGCAAAGGCTCGAGGGTGTTCGTGACCTCAGGATTCCCAATTATGTGGACTGCACGTCGCTGCAACCTGTTGAGAGCACCTAATAAGTATTTTGCGGAGTTATTCCAGAGATGCGAGCAGCATTCCACGCAGGAACGAATTTGTGTCTTGTATAGAAGACTATTATGAATATAAAAGTTTGTGAAAATGTTTGTTACTCAATCACATTCACGCATCAGGGCTGAATTGATCACGCTTAGCTTAATTTGATATACCTATGTACAGGAATAGATTATAAGTAGCTTGGAATAACAAACAGCTATTTTACACCGGTAATAGGTTCCCACTCGTTGCAGAAACGGGATCAGAATTCTACTCTGGTAACAGGTATTTTTTATTTTCTTTTCATTTATATATATTTTTACAAGTAACATGACTTATTGTGTTAGTAACAGTTTTTGCTTAGCCTATGTTAGTAAATTACAACAATAGGTACATTAAAAATACAAAAAAATACAAAATATGAGGCAACATTGATCTTTTCTGTCTATACACCTGTCCACCTGTCACACGCGCACGTCCCCAGCAGATGTTGTGCTACAGTGACCGATGTACCGACAGTCAAATCTGCTTGCAATCATTCTTAGGATGCTGTTGGTGCTACCCCTCACCCTGTGCACCAGGGATGCGCACCGCTTCCTCATTGTTGCGAAGAAGCAGTCTACACGCGCCTCTGCAAACATCCCCGAAGCACTGCAGTAGCGAGGTAACCCCAACAGCAACCTAAACACATTGTTATATTGGACGCGCATTGCGCTGTAAGATCGACGAGTACAGTCAGCCCACAAGCTCTAGGTGTAAAACGCTGTACAGTATGCTCTGAAGAGAGTAATTTTCACACTATTAGTGCAGCGTGCAAACCTGCAGCCAACATGATCGCTCGCACTGACAACGCCCTACGCTCCCTATCATCATCCTCATCGTCCTTGAGATCGACCGTTAATATGTGTCCAAGGTACTTAAACTGCAAGGTATTACATATAACTCCAAAAAATACTGGATACGTTTACGTTACGAATTCAAATATTATTCGTGCTCGGGGCACTGTACACGAAAAACATTCGACTTCGTGACGTAAATGTATCGTGATAACGGGGCATTGCGATTGGCTGCCTGACTACTGTGAACCAATAACAATGTTCGGTTCTCTCGATACGTTTACGTAACGAATTCAAATGTTTTTCGTGCTCGGGGCACTGGATCTCTTTTTCAACCGACGAAAAACAAAACACGGAGGAGGTTCCCAAGTCGACGCGTATATTTTTTTTATGTATGACCACGCATAACTTTTTACAGAGTAGTCCGATTTTGTTAATGCTTTTTTTATTGGAAAGAGTTTACCCCGAAGTTGGTCCCATATAAATTTGAAAATAAAAATCCAACTCTAAGGGTAGGAAAACAGAGGATGATTGATTATTCACTCAGATTGCAAGGTATTACCACGCATAACTTTTCACAGAGTAGTCTGATTTTCAGAATATTTTATTTATTGGAAAGAGTATACCCCAAAGTTGGTCCCATATTTCGGCGGTTTCATTTTTGTTAAAAAGTTTTATGAAAGATTATTCATTTAATAGTACATACTTATTTATAAATAATATTACAGGTACCTACTACGTAACATACTACTGCTAATACTTGTGGAACTATATCTCATTAGTTTTCATAATCCTGACAGACCTATACAGTTCGCCCGTGATCGCGTTCATATCCGTCTTTGATTATACTTAATCTCCACGTATTGGACCAAATCTAATACGTTTTCATAATCCAATATATTTACTTCACTTCCATTGGTATGTGTGTGTATACGCGTTCCCAGTAAGATAAATAAGACAATTGCGTTATAAGACTTTCATCTTCACTCAACAATGAATATAGAAAATCCTATTGGATACATTCTATCGCTCCGTAGTACTATTAGTTATTCTGTGACTACGTATAATGCGAAGAGGTCATTAGTGGATCAAGAATGGAAAAGTGAATCGCTCAGGCGGGACTTGAACTCGCCACCGGTCTCTTACAGGGAGATGCTTCGACCACTCATCTACCGAGCCTAGCCTGAAGCGTTCCAAATTCAGGTGAATCGCTCAGGCGGGACTTAAACTAACCACCGGTTCCTTACAAGGGGAATGCTCCTCGAGGGTATCGTCTTGCCTGGCTCTGAAGAAATATGTATCAATAACCTATGTAATTGATAACAGCAATGTGATCCCTACCTTTTTTTTCGTGCAGAAATCTCCACCTCCGCTGGCCACCGGGTGCGTTATGCCGAAATCGAACACCATGCCTATAAACATTTTGCGTAGTGGACGGAAATGACCCGATTAAATATTTTCATAACAGGATCAAAATTTATACTGTGGGTACTATTGTACCACTCTGTTTTTGAATCCAAGATTGGATATCTACTAATTTAAAATTTATATACATTATCAAAGAAAATTGATGTCATAAGCCTAAAAACGAATTATCAGGGAAAACTTTATCGTTTTGCCGGCTATAATGTGCCCTCGGGTTGGTAAGTAATTAAAATTTCTAGGGAATAATACCTGTTCCAAGGCTGAAAACAGAGTTGTTATAATTTGAGATCTGTATAATGGGAACGGCGCTAAAACCAGATGCCAACCATTATTTTATTTTATCGAAGATATTTTTAATGTGGCTCTCGGTGGCTTATAGGTAGGAATAAAACTGATTATTCACTTTGGGATATCATGTGAAATTATAATTACATGTTGGTATTTAAATTTATGTCGCTTACCATACGCGTACCTACTTCCAAATGGCATTATTTACATTCATTAATCATTTAAATTACAATAATAATAAAATGCTTAATACACTTACCTCGACGGGAAAAAGGAACATATGTATATCATGTCAGTGAGCGAAGTATCTGAGTGTTACGAATGACAAGCCGTGATTTATTCTATGTCTAGTTTAAATCCTAAAATATTGTAAGCACCCTTTGTGATTGATTTCGTGTTACAAAGTTAGTGTGATAACGAAGTATTGTGTACTAGACTGCATTGATTTTCGAAATACCCTCACATCTGATTACCATCCTGATGTAATTGAAATAGAAACTTTTGTGATGTCGATTTGACCCTTCTGAGCTATCGCTTCGACATGTAAGTATATATTTACCTCTTAGATTATTAATATGTCTAGATAGACAGTCAAAGCGTTGAAAGCGGCCAAAAAAATAGGGCCCAAATATTGGGCCCAGAACGATTTTTCTGCTTTCAGTGTCAGACGCACTGTCAGTGGGCACAGACAATAATGTGTGATTTTGAAAATTACGGTTTGTGTGGTAAAACTGTGCAGAACAATGTGAGTAAGCGGCGGCCATTTTGAAATATCACCACTTTCATCTTGAAGGCAGGCTGCATCTGAAGTTATTATAGACTAGCGACCCGCCCCGGCTTCACACGGGTGCAATGGATGTTATTATACATATAAACCTTCTTCTTCAATCACTCTATGAAAACACCGCATCAAAATCCGTTGCGTAGTTTTAAAGATTTAAGCATACATAGGGATATCTTCTCTAATAACTTCAGATGAGTTCCCAGGAGTAGCATCATCTTCAGTGTTTTGTCACTTGTCGCTACTCGCCAGGCAACGATACAATTTGTTTACGCGTAAGTCCATCAGTAGGTACAGTCAGCATCATTAAAATGTTGGTAACAAAAGTAGTCAAAATAATCCAAATACCAAAATTCCAATTTTATATTGGTTATTAGAGTACTCAAATAGTTGTAAGTGTCCAGAGTGGTCCAACTATCTTAACAATCGGTCTTCCAGAATTATGTAAGTTAGTAGAGTATTCACATTCATATACACAATCACGCCGGTCGATGGTATCCAGACAAGTATAATTTCAAAAAATCTGTGTGTTAGGTATATTATAGTTGGACCACTCTGGATACTTACAACTATTTGAGTACTCTAATAAGCAATATAAAATTGGAATTTTGGTATTTGGATTATTTTGAGTACTTTTGTTAGCAACATTTTAATGATGCTGACTGTACCTAGTCGGGCGTTCGGCCCTTTTCGCACCGCTCGCACCGCACCTAGGGCTGCCACACACATTCGAATGAAACTTTATTTTATCTGAGGATAGATTGTATAGACGATCGGCCAGACAACCTGTCAAATATGTCAATCCGAAATCGGGATTCAGCTGTGTGGCATGCTAGAATACAGGCCTAAATGCTTTAAAATTTCATTCAACTTTCGTCGTACCTCGAATATTTGGTAGGTATTTTTACTTGATATACCAATCTTGAGACGAAAGGTGTTGAGTACTAAAGATGGTGTATACAAACTAAATAAAAAAAAACACGGGTTGCACTCACTCATGGGAGTGCCGGCAGAAGTGAAATCTTTTTCTTTCTTCGTTATATACAGAGAAAAAGATAAAAAGAACATACCATACCATACCTATAATATAGCGCCAATCATAGAACCTATCACTAATTTTCTGTCAGAAGAAATTAATAAATTACAAACAGAAATAAATCACAAACAGAAAAAATAATCACAAAAAGAAATAAATTACAAAAAGATAAATAATCACAAAAAGTGTCAGAAGCCCAGGTTCGAACCCGGTACTATCTGAGACCATAAGTACTTACAGTCGAAGCGCTCACCGTTATGCTACGAAGCTTCCTATCGTATCTTTCAAAATAAACAGTCTGCTAATGTTGTATGACGTAAGTCGTTGGTTACGGTTCAAAGCTCAAATGATCCTAACGCGAGTTTAACAATGTTTACCCATCCAACGCCGCTAAAGAAGTTTTCACTTAAAAAAAATGAAATAAGTACAGTTTTTTTTAATTTGTATGAGATCTATTCTACAAACATTTACGCACTTAAAAACAATTCAGTACTAATCGTCATTTTACGACAAGAATATTGTGTTGGTCAGATTTTTAAATGTTTCATTTTGTTTGATCGCAAAGTCGTGAAAACAAACACCCACGCGGGTGGAACCGCGGGCATAAGCTAGTACCTACATAACATAAAAGTATTTGTAGTATAGATTTGTATAGTACCGACCGACAACTGCGACGAGACCGAACTGGGGTTCTAGACAAGTGGCACGATCGTCAGTAGAAACGCATAGAATAGAATGACAAATGAATGGGATTTACAACTTGCAATACGATTCAACGGATAGAACTTAAAATTGGAAGCCAAGCCGAATTTACAAGCAGTCCAATCGATTGCAACGACCGAGAAGTACATTATTATCTACAGCAAGCTAGCCATGATGAAACCATTCAAACACGAATAGATTATGAAATGTATGGAACTGACATACGCTTACGACTAATTGGGTAGCCAACGGCGAGGAGCAATGTAATGGGTAGCCACGATGTTACTTTCATGAACGAATACGACTGACAATCGTCAAAAATTGACGCTCCACCAGCGTTAATAAAAAGCCGGAGATAACGCTACAAAATGGCGGATTTTTGATCAGCTGATATAAATGACGGTGTATTTTTATTTATTTTTTTATAAAATGCATAAAATTAGGCTATTGCAGGTTGCGCATAATTATATTTGTTGAATCAAATCACAAATCATGAACATAATAATATTTTACTCCTATAAATTGATTTATTTTATCCTATTCTATTCCATTGACTGAGCGAGTCCCTTGGCTAGCTTCATATGATTGATTAGAATAGGTTGAAAATGGCTTTTTTCACCAGTATCATAGACAATATTAGAGGACTTGCCAGTCATTTGGAGAGACAGGGCGTTTGACAAGCCGTAATACGCTTGGCTACAAATAAATTCGTCACGATTGCCCCAGCAGTTGAACGGATTGCTTATTTTTTACAAAATGGCGAGTGTTTGTTAAACATATGCTTGCATTTTTAGTAAAATGCATGAAGTTTGTTTGAAAAGGGTTGCGTATAATGACGAAGTGTGGCAAATGTGTCACAAAAAAATATTACTCGTTAGTTATTAGACCGCATTTCTTTAGGTTACACACAAGAGTAGGAAAGTGGGATATTAGTGATATTACAGTGAATTATGATTTTTTGTGTTGGTTCCATATCTCTTTAGAAGCCTGTAAACCTTCACAAATCCTCTAAAACAACATAGGCATTTTTCATCATCATTAACGACAACCATTACAACTCGAATAATGTGTGTAATATAGTTCCTGGCAGTGCGAGTGTGACGCCTCTGCTGTTGCACATGTTCACCGTTCATAGGCCACGGTAGCCACTTTCCATCAGGTGGGCCGTGTGCTTGTCTTTCACCTAAGTGACTCAAAAATATACTACTGTTTTCTATATATAATAATATATAAAGGACATTGTGCATTTTGTTAGAGATTTTGTTAAGCATGAACGTAACAACTACTATTGACATATTTTTCTAATAAAGTTTTATCCAGGTTCACACAACACCTTTTATTAACAAGAACGAATTAATATAAATGAAACATTCATTTTAATTATAATTTTTTAATAATCTGCATCATATATTCACAGAATGTGTAGGTACTAAAACCGTTGCTGGATTAATATTGGCTTCATATCTTGCCCAGTTTAAGAACCAAATAATTGTCATTACATGACCACAGCAACTCTCCATCCTTTGCCTACAATACAGCTGCAGCAGTATGGATTCATAGCTTCTCCGCTATAGTCATTAGTCTCATATGAAATATATAGATGACAGATATATAAATTGCACATTATTTTGAGGTTATTCGATCAGCTCTTTGCCAGCATGGATGACATATTTGGTGTGTTCTTCATCTGCAAGTAAAACATACCTAATTAATATTACTTTATATTCATATTGCCTTAATTGTTGCTACTACCAACCACACATTTATACCCTGTCCAACAAATAACTTTCCTTTTAAAAGTTGTAGTTATGTGATTTAATATGACAATCGATTTTTTTTATGAAGTATCAATGGTAATGCATTTCAATATTTTTTAAATTTGTCGAAATTTTATGTGAATGTTATAAATTGAAATAAAACTATTTTTAAGGGGTTTTCCTATGCCACAAATACATTATACATACACACAGAAGGTTATAAATGTGAAAGAGATTATGCCAAATTTTTAATTCCTACACCACATTGTGTTGTTGTTCATTGTGGGTAAAATAATCCTCGATTATAAAAACCAGACTATTATAGTTACTAATAGTTATTATAGTTGCACTACATATTAACATGCTAGTATGATTGGACATAAATTTACCACTTTTAGATACCACCACTGTCTAATAACAAACAACCATTTCAGTGAAACGACGAGTATGCCTTGCCCTCTGCTTTTGGGCTATGACTGTGCCCAGCCATACAATACTGCATGGCACAGACTTGTAGTCCAGTCCATTCTGCGTTCAGTCTCAATATTTAAGCTAGGATCAACGTTGAGATCGGGTTCAGTCTCCAAAGATGCGCCAGAGTCGTTCATCAGATTTCTTTTTCAATTTTCAACATATAATGTTATGTTTCAGTATTCACATTTCAGAGTGCCAAAACCATGGACGTATTCGGTATTGTATAGGTACTCAAAACAAATTTCGTGTAACAAAACGAATGACAGTTGTTTTTTTTATGAATATTATTGGCATGGTAACAAGACCTTTAAGCCATGTCTTCATTTGTTTGTATCTTCATTCAAATTCAAATTCAAATTCATTTATTTGCAGAAATGTGGTCATACATGATGTTACATAAATATAATACAATTCCGCACATCTACCATTCAGTGGCATGCAAATATTACCTTAATTCTATTTAAATTCTTTCATTCAAAACAAAATTTAATTACAATTATTAAAAGAATAAGATAACAATACAAAATGTCATATAATACAAGATGTCAACATAGCAATAATAATAAAATAGTCATAATGTCCAAGATAATTCACAATGTCCAGAATAAATACATTAATAATGTTCACAATAGGTATTACAAATTTGAATGTCATTAAATAAATTTAATTTTTAAAGTAGTCGTCTAAAGAATAAAATGATTTTTCTAAGAGCCATAATTTAAGTTTTTTACAAAACCTATTCGTGGGTAAATGTTTCAATTCATCTGGCACTGCGTTATAAACACGGCCACACATTGCTGTACAATTTTTAAGGAACATTGTGGTTCTTGGTATCTTTGTCAAGACGATTCTGTCTGGACGTCTAGTATTTCTAGGATAAAGATCTTTTGCCTTTTTGAACAGGTGTGGGTGTAGTTTTACAAATTTAGCAGCTTCCAAAATGTACATACAGGCCAAGGTAAGTATACGGTACTCTTTAAAGAAGGGTTTACAAGATTGCCAAGGTGGTATACCAGCAATGGCTCTTACACACTTTTTTTGAGCTATAAAGACCCTTTGTACTTCTGTTGAATTCCCCCATAAGATAAGCCCGTAGTTTAAGACAGAAGATATGTAACCGTGGTACGCTGCTAACACTGTTTTTTCATTAGAAGTCTTACGCAGTGTGTATAGGACATATACAAATCTATTTATTTTGCTACACACTTTGTTTACGTGGTGTTTCCAATTTAGATGTTCATCTAGAGTTATACCTAGAAATGAGGTTTCTGTTACTTCATTTATCTCATATTCCTTGTACTTTACTGTTAGATTTTTGTGTAACATCGGACCTGTGTTAAATTGGATTAAATTGGTTTTATTCAGGTTCACCTTTAAATTGTTATCATTGAGCCATTTAATAATATCATTTATTTGGTTATTTATGTCAATTGAGAAATTTTCAATGTCCGCACGTTTATCACAAGTCATAATTAAAGAAATGTCGTCAGCATACATTATACAAGCATTTGAAGTAATGTCAGGAAGGTCATTAATTATTTTTGATGATGATGAGAATGAGTTAATGATGTTGATGTTGAAGATGATTCGAGATATCTCGATTAATGCAAGAAGAAATATCGACTAGTTAAGTAAGGTAAAAGCGCCAATGGTAGACATTTTAAGGACCAATCAAACTTCAGTCTGCAAAATTACACATATTTTTAAAAAAAGAATGGTCTTAAAACTTCTCTTAATTTAGACATTAGCAGATAAAATCTTTATAAACCAACATATTTCTACTTTATATATAATTATTATACACATGGTAAACATGGTAAACACCAATAGTCGATAATCACATAAAACTGATAGAAAATCTAACCATAAAAATTCGGCAATGAGCAGTTTTCCAGTAGGTATTAAAATCACTTGGTTTTTAAAATCATCAGAGATGGCGCTAGCATAGCTTTTGGTACTGAACTTGAACATGAACTGACCGAATGTCTTAATTTGATTGATTGCTGTTTCTGAAGCGTTGAAGTTTGTGTGTAACATAGTAACCTCAAAAAGTTGATACCTACATAATTTTAGTTAATAATACGTACCTGGATGACCGAGCTTCGCTCGGTATTTTTTTGTGACAACGCCATCTGTTCGTATCTTTAGTGTTGTTGTGTCGTTAAAGCAGTTAGTTGCTCACATCAAATTCAAATTCAAATTCATTTATTCGTTTGCGTGTAATGTGGTACAATGAGAGATGGTAACATAAAATATAGTAACTATATCTAGTCCAAGCACATTTCGCCATAATGTTGGCATGCAAACACAGATAATTATACATCAATAACTACTTAAAATCTAATAATATAGCAGTCACAATAAGAGCACAGCGGCGGCTACAGCGCATTTCTGCAGTGGTACGAACGACATGCATATTTCTTTAAAAAGTCTTCCACAGTATAAAAGGTTTCGTCCACCAACCATTTATGTAATGCAACACAAAATTTTTTATAAGGCAGGTCTAGAATCGGCGCTGGCAATGAGTTGTAAATTAGTGGAGCCATGTAAACACAACTACGTCTAAAAATTTCTAACCTAGGTACCGGCATCTCAAGTGGCATGTGTGTAACCTTCCTTTTATTTAAGTTGTCCTTTTTATTGAACAGTGACAGATTATTTTTCACAAATATGGCACTTTCATAAATATAAATACATGGGACAGTTAATAGTTTATTGGCTTTGAATATAGGTAAACAAGAGTCAGTCCAAGCCATACCAAAGATAGCTCTAATGCACCTTTTTTGCGCTATAAAGACCCGTGAAATTTCTGAAGAGTTACCCCAGACAACAATGCCGTACCTGATAATGGAACAGACATAGGCATGATATACCATTATGGCTGTAGATTTGGATATTATTTCTTTAACTTTTCTCAAAGCAAAGACAAATCTATGTATTTTCATGCTTAAGGTATCAATGTGATCTTTCCAAGTTAGATGCTCATCTATTAATATGCCAAGAAACTTAGTGCTATGTACTTGTTCAACCTGTTCATCCTTATATATTATGTTGAGGTCTAAAGGCTTACTCTGGTGAGTTTTAAAATTAATAATTTTAGTTTTGTCAATGTTTATTTTTAGTGAATTTTGATTCAACCAGGTGGCTATGTCGTCCAAAGTGTTATTTATATCTGTTTCATACGATTCTTTTTTTTCACAGTCCATTACTATTGTTGTGTCATCAGCAAACAGCACACAATCATATTTAACAACCTGGGGAAGGTCATTTATGTATAGAAGGAATAATATTGGTCCTAGTATACTTCCCTGTGGGACACCAAAGTGATTACATTTAGGCTCAGAATCAAAAGTAACAACACTATTTGTTTCTTTATCGAATTGTACAACCCTCGTGATTTGCATTCTATCTGTCAGGAAAGATTTGATCCATTCAATGGCTGGACCTCTGATACCATATCTTTCAAGTTTGACCATTAAGGTAGGGTGATGAACAAAATCAAATGCCTTGCTCAAGTCTAGGAACAACGCTGTAGTTGGTATTTTAGCATTAATGTTACACACTATTGATTTAACTAAATTATATGCTGCCATTGAGCACGACTTGTTTTTTCTAAACCCAAACTGTTCTCCAGCAAAAACCTCAAACCTGTCCAGAAAACTCTCCATTCTCCTGTACATAACTTTTTCAAAGACTTTGGATAAAGTTGGAGTCAATGAAATCGGTCGGTAATTGTTTTTATCCATTTTATAGCCTTTTTTATGCAGAGGTTTTATAATAGATAATCTGAGTCTATCCGGAAAACATCCATTCTCCAAGGACAAATTAATAATATAGGCCAAGGGAGTTGCTATAGGTTGTGCGATTTGCTTCAGGAGGATAGAATTGATATTATCGTATCCCGATGACTTAGAATTACTTAAAGCTTTAATTATACTAAATATTTCATTTGGATTAGTAGGTTCCAGGAATATGGTATTGTCGACAGTTTTAATATTAAAATTACAACTTTGAATGTCAGGTGAAATAAAATTATTTTTAACAATGTCAATAAAATAGTTATTAAATATTTCTGCAATGTCTTGTCCTGATGCAATTTTAGCACTATTGTCAATCAATTGATCAATATATCCCCTTGCTGGTTCGTTACCTACATTGCCCTTTACTATGTCCCAAGTGGCCCTACCTTTATTATTTGAGTGAGCAATATGCCTTAGGTTACATAAGGAATTACAATTCTGTATACATTTTTTAAGTTGATTTGAGTATGTTTTAAATTTTGTTTTATTTTCATTTGTTCTATTCATGTAGTATTTATATCTTAATGTTCTTTTAGTTTTACTACTAGCTATAATGCCTCTAGTTATCCACTTGGGCTTATTAGTTTTATAATATTTTTTTATTGTAACACGTGGGAAACACAGACTATAGAATAGGGATAGTGTGTCATGGAAAGTGTTGAAAGCCCTATTTGTATTTGAAATATCATAGATTTCAGAGAAACTTAAGCTACCTATACACTCAACAAACCTCTTGATATTATTTCTATTCATATCATATATTGTCGAGAGATAGTAACCTGTTACATTTTCCGTGTTATATTTAAATGTTACAACCTGAGCTGTGTTATGATCCGATAAGTTTAGCTTAAAATTTTTCCCTATTACATTCGGAATATTACTCATTATGTTGTCTATACATCTATTTATTCTAGTGGCCTCCTGAATATGATGGCGTATACCGTAATTGGAAATAAGTTCTTTAAATTTAGTGCAGTCTTTATCGTTGTCTAGAAAGTTAATGTTAAAATCTCCACTTATTATAATTCTCCTCATTTTGTTTTGCATTTTTGTTAGGGTTTTAATAAAATGTTGAAAAAATATGTCAATATTGGAATTAGGGGTTCTATATATGCATAATATTATGAGGTTCATACTTTTAATTTCAACCCCGCAAATCTCATAATGGCTTTTTATGCATAAGTCTTTAAGTTCTTTCAACTCATCACATTGGATATTATTCCTACACAATATACATGTACCACCCCGCCGTTGATTTCGTCGTGAATAGATGGCACACAAATTGAAATCATTTATTTTTAGGTAGTGCTCCTCACCCTCTATTACAAAATGTTCTGTTAAGCATATCACATCGAAATTCACATTTTTTGATTCAGAAATTTCTTTTAAGGCTATTTCTATGTCGGAGATTTTATTAATAGCACCTGCAATATTTTGATGCAATAACGAAAAACTGCTCTCCTTATTAACTTTTTTATTAGTCACGAAAAAAGTTACTAACATTTACTTTTGTAGTATTTGCTTGAGCAGTTCCTTTATCAACTCTGGGAAAGTAGAAAGGAATGGTTCCCTTAATTGGTGGAGGCTTTTTATGTGTAGCAGGTCTTATAGTAAAAGCCTCACAATTATAAAACTTAGTCAATTGCTTACTAAACGAAAGATACCTATATTTATATTGTCTCAGATTAATATTATGAATTATCTTATTTATGATGTCACTGTAATTATTAATTTCAATAAATTTGCAATTGTCATAGTTTTGTGCGAGTAGCTTAATTTTTTCATTTAGTTTATACTCATTTAAATATGCATTGTACTGAACATTTACAATAAAAACATTACAATTTTTTAGCAACCTTATTGCACCAGCCATTTCTGCCATACACTTAACTGGATTCTTATCATTACTACCTGCCATAATAATTACGCTGTCTTTTTTGGTCAAATTTCTTAGGGTATGACAGCTTGCGAGAATCGAGAAATAGATGTCAGGAAGAGTCATATTTATTTTTCTTTTTTTTATAAAATGACATGATTCCATAACATATTACACAACGAAATCAATGGATTAGGGCTTTAAGAATAGATGTGGACAAGGCTAGTCGTCAGCTGAAAAAGTACTTAAAGTAAAGTACCTACTGAAAGTCTTACCAAAAGTGCCGGCCGCGCCATCTAGAGCGTCTTTAGGAATGCTATAAATACCTACAAGAAAACTGCTCATTGTCTACGTAGGTCAACAAGTTACATAATTTTTAACATCTGTACTAAAAATAGTGATAATCATTATTAATAAATATAATATCATACCTATTAAAAATTCCTACACTTAACAAAAATCTGAAGATACAACTGGCGAAAATTCAATATTTACTCATAACAGTGTTGCGAAATTTTGAACATGTATTATATATGCCATTAGATGTCTTTTAAGTAAGTAGTCAAGTAAACTAGATAGTTACTTTTCTTTACAATAAAGGTTTTTTTCGAAAGTGTTAACTATTGGATCAGTGTCGACCATTAGGTCTTTTAATGAACACAAACAGAGCGAGATAAGACGAGTCTATTCCGATAGCCTCTAATTCCATGCTATCTTTTGACTTAATTTAAATTTATAAAATAACATTATCTTAACTATGGCGGTCATGAACAAGCGGGACGTGATTTTCTTAACTTATTACATTATTAGTTAAACAATTCAATGTCCTTGTGGAAATCACATTAACGATCATGATTACCATATTAACTATTAAACTAAAATTATAAATTAATATTATACTATTGAAATAAGGCTGATTGTGAGGGATTCCATTGCACTGAATCACAATAAATATGGGAGGCAGGAGGATTTTGACACTAATAAATTCTAAATCTTCAACTTTACACTATTCATAAACCACAACACAAACTTCATTAATCTGAAAACAAAAAACGACACCCGATTATTCACTAGGTTTTAATCGTGTATTTAAATTATCATTCAAAGAATATCTCGAGATATGAAATTATTTAGAAAACTAATTTCATAATCGAAATTCAATTCGATATTATCTCGATTTTTGCCCTAGACCATGGACAATTTCGAATCTAGACTTGTCGTCCATACGACAGGCTCTTTCTAATCCGTTGCAATCCTTACCAAATCGTAAGCAATCACTGCTCTTGCAAAAGCATTATTCGAATTCGAACAGCTCAAAGTGGAGATCCACTTGTCTAAAGGGTCTGGTTCGTTATCCCTGCCCACACGCGCATTATGACAGTCGCCGCATGGGCTTGTTTAACATTAACTCGCTCAAAGCAGTCGCGCTAGGCTCCCGCTTAAGTCACTTCGATGTGCCCGCAAAGAGCGTTTTCATACATTTGATATTTCTGCGCCCGTGCCCGCGCCCGCTGCAGCTTTTGGTATGGTCAAGCACTTAGGCTCCTGTCTTAGTCACTTCGGTGTGGCCGCAACGAGCGTTTTCATACATTTGATATTTCCGCGCCCGCGTCCGCCGCCGCTTTTAGTATGACCTAGCGGTATCTACATAATAGGTACCTACAAGACCGTTTATAGGTTTTCAAGGACGAAATACAATTCGTTTAATTTATATAAGACTAAAGAAAAGTTTGTAAACAAAATTAATTAAATACACTGTAAACAGGTGACTCTCTCTTTAAATTACCTTTTTACCAAATCGTGCCTTAAACTCGAACTACAGCTAAGCATTAAACAGATCTAATTTATTTAATTTCATTGTATAGCGCCTCACCAAGATCATTAGAACAACTTCACCTGTAAGCTAGGTGAACTTTTTATTTTTTAAACGTAACAGTGCCCCACGTTGGGCGCCATCGTAACGTTAATAAAACAAAGTATTTTTGATCTATAAAATACCTCTATGAGCATTCAAACAATTTGAATTACTTTTGCTTCACGATTTACATAAATATAAGGCAAGTAGGTACTTTCGACTAGATATCCATTGAAAGGTCAATAGAAATTAAAATTAAAACTATGACCACCCCGTTGGATCACATAGGCAATCCCTTTCAATAAACATTTGTTCAGAATAAACAATAACATTAATCACACACACTAATTTAACTTTGCATAGAACCGTAAACAAAACTTTTAGTTTCATGAACATGGTGGTTCTGTTGAAATGATAATTATGTGGTAGATATAAATCCACTAAGCTAGCCTGACCGAAATCATGTAGTTTAATTAAATATATTTGTTTGTTTGTGACTATGTTTTGTTTAATAGTTTAGACGTGAAAGCAAAACAGAAAGAGTTAGGTACTTTTGCAATTACAATATTACTGTGACTTCTTTATACTTACCTGATTCAACGGCAAGGTATCATTAAAGAACCCTGTCCTATACAACAGGCATTGCGTCAATGTTTCAAAACAGTCAATCATAAACTTTCAAAGATTTAAGAAAAATATATTTGTATCGCAAACTCAGAAAAGCTATATAATACCAAAATACATAAGATGCTGGGAATGGGATCCTATTTGCTACAGTCAGCATATATGTTACTCATGAAATACGCTCCGTATTACTTCTTTGTGGGAATTCTAAGGACCTTACTTACGTTACTTTACTTAAGAAAACAAAGTTTTTATGATAAATATGGCTTCTGCCGACTGTTTGAGGTTTTACAGTGGGAATCTGGAATAACCCGGTTATTTGCATGCTCGTCATTATAAGTAGGTATATGTGAATGTAATGAAATATTTAAATTACATTTTCAACCAGTTCTAAACTGTATCAGATGGGTTTTATATTATTATTTGGATTTGTATTTATAACGCTTCCCATTTCCGTCTTATTACCAGGGCCCTGATTCTACTATTATTTTTTTCATAGCAAAACCACTACGGGACCACAGACACTGTAACCAATGCCATTTGACTTTGGACTTCATCTTTGTAACTTTAAAGACTAAAATTAAATGACAATCTTGTATGTAGTGAGAATGAAAAATGTTATAAACTCTTTCCCTTTTCATTTTGGACTTTAATGCTCGGCCATAAAGTCTCAAATTTAATGACATTTTATGCAATGTCAGGGGTATGCCAGTGGTTTTGTTATATCATAAAATTAGCAGAATCGGGGGCCTGCCCCTCTAGACAAGTGGAAATTCGCTAATCGGCGTTTGATGGAATAGAATAGCGAAAGTATGGGATTTGACACATTTGACATGCGTTAACGACTGTCATATACGTCAAATCCCATATATTCGTCATTTATGTTACCATGATTATGAGCAAAAATAAAAATTATTCTATTCTATTCTAAACGAATGAGAAAGTGCTTGAAAAAGTTGAGAACATTTTGATTGCATTTATTCCGGTAACAGGTTTCTGTAAGAAAAGCTGGTGAAGTCCAAACGAACGAAGTAACATGATACAGCTAACTAGTACAGAACTTTTAATTAAAATTTTCAGAATTTGCGTTGAAGTCATATAAATATGTCTTGGCATTTGAAATAATTAAGACAATAATAAAATAAGTTCATACAACTAAAATATACATTTTCATCTGGACACTTCTGTCTATTTTCGCTATGTAAAGTCATAATTAAAGAACAACTAGAAGAATTCTTGTGAAGAATAATCGTGTGGAACTTGTAAAGTGAGCTTTTAATTGTATATAAAGATACTAGAAGAATTCATTTAGGTACGGTAGAATTCATTTGTCAGTAAAGTGTAAGGGAAATTAGAATGTTAAAGACGTGGGAGATTATTAGATATCGACAAAGAAATGAGTAAGTGGAAACCAGTAGATAAGAAACAAATATACTGTGTAACCGATATTGGAAAACACGGAAGTCCATATAAATAATAATAATAATATTTATAATGAGACGAACAATGTTTGTGATATAAAACTCTGTTCAGTGAAAGAAGCAAAAGCAAAAGTCTCAACATGGCTTCTTTCAATGTCCTATGACTTAACCGAAAGCCTCTTTGTACCTATCATAAAGGTTATTGGTGATTCCAGTAAATAGATTATTATAAGTGTCGTGATATTTGGATGTTACACACTTAGATGTTACGCGCTTGAACTTTATATAATTGTATTGATAGTTATGTAAGTCAAAAATGGATCTGGAAAATAAAAGGATCGTTTGTAATGTTTTAAAAATACAGAAATCTTTGATTTCGCCCGAGCAGAAATGTTAACATTGCGAAGTTTAAATTGTATCTGGACCCTACAGGACAGGCTTTCCTAGTGTGGGACCACAGTAAAACGCACAATATTAAATATACTTTCTGGCAATAAATTAATTTTTATTTTATTTATTTATTTATTATTACACGGAAAATTAAAGAACGAAAATGTTGAACTACATTTTTTTTCAGATGTTATCTACATTTTATTCACTGACTGAATGACAGGGAAAAACCTTTGACCTAAAAGTCGACAAGACTAAAGGGCGTCTGTTACAAAATGAGTTTAGTTTAAGTATAATATTTACGCGAGCTAGTTTAAACGCTTTAAAGTCTGAATAGTAAAATCTGTAAATAGTGGTTCTTTAAACTTACATTTATTTTCTAAAGTTAAATCTTCTGTTGTAATCAATCTATATACTTATAATATTGTGTCTAAGAAAATATATTACCATTTTGAACAAGAATGGTAAAAATTTGCAGCCTTAAATCAGTACTTCTCCTGAGGTGTCTTCTGAAAGATGAGATTGTATCAGTTGCTAGCAACTCCTATGGATTGAATTGAATGAAACATAATCAAAATTTTTATATAATACGCAGTAAAAGACTCAGATCACTTACAAATAAAACCCCACCAATTAGACTTATTTGGTCTAGTAACAAACGACGAAGGTCAATTGTTCAACATAAAATATTTAACGGTGCGGACCTTTGATATTGGTAGGAATGGTACTAGGTCTACAATAAAATTGCGCAGGTACTTCTTCAAGGAAATATATTTATACACTTGTGGACACATCTATTACTCTAAGGTGGGGCCACCTTAGAGTTTAAGTTTCGATGGCCCCTACCTAAATATGATTGCTAGATTGAACAAAAACTATTGATGCAGTTTTAAACCTGATACATTTAACCATCTTTTTCGATCGTATCGTTTTAAATTTGAATTCAGAATACCACAGGACATGGAGCTACGCCTAACAAGTCGCGTATGCGCCTTGATGAGTGCAGTTGATTTTTGAATAAAAAACATGTTTTATCAAAATAAAGGTTTAATTATCAAATAAAGGTTTGATTTAATAACGCGTGTTGCCTCCATGGGCATCTACGACAGCTCTCATACGATTCGCATAGAGTTTATCAACCGTTCTATGAAATTTTGAGGGATCATCGCCCATTCCTCTTCTATGGCAGTTTTCAACTCCGGCATCGTCTGGGCAACTGGCTGACGAGCCCTAACACGTCTTTTTAGGTCGTCCCAGTGCTCAATCGGGTTCATATCTGGGCTTCTGGCTGGCCAGCAGTCCATAACTGTGATGTTCCTATCCCGAAGATATTCCCTGACGATGCCGGCCTTACGGGCTCTTGCATTATCATGCATAAAAAGGAAATTTGGGCCCACATAGTCCACGTATGGCATCACGTGAGGTTCTAAGCACTTACGAATGTACCTTTCAGCATTTAATGTTGGCAACCGTGGTCCCGTAACAACCTCAAGTTGAGTTGTGCCGCTCGCGGATATACCGCCCCAGATAAGTCCATGAGCCACCGCCATAAGCAACCCTCTCTTGAAAATAGCATTGTGCAAAACGCTCTCCCTTACGTCGGTAGACCATCTTCCTTCCATCATTGCCATGTAACGCAATTTCAGACTCATAAGAAAAGAGTACACGGCTCCAATGCTGCTGAGTCCAATTTAAATGAGTGCGCGCAAAAAGAAGACGCGCTGTTCGGTGGGTTCGCGTTAGTTTGGGGCTATTAGCTGGTTTGTGTGGTACCATATCGCGTTCTTCTAACCTTCCCCGAACAGTTCGAGCGCTCACAGATACTCCGTGGAAGTCGCGAAGTTGGTTTTGTATCTCAATGGAGGTAAGGTGACGATTTCTCAAGCTGGTCGTCACGATGAATCGATCCCTGCCTTTCAGTTGTGACCCGAGATCGTGGCCTTCCTTGGCGGATGGCAGGCAGTCTCTTGGTACCTCCGATAAACATTTCGGACCGCAGATCAACTTAAATTAAGTTGAGCACTCACATTTCATTGGCTGTATCCGGCCTGGATAAGTGCCAGAGCTTGGGCGGCGACTTCAGGCGAAGTATCCATAGATTATTGATAGAACCTTAATGGTAAGAATTAGTAATGTTTGTTGCAAAACCAAAGAGAAAAATCACACTTTCGAGAATTAAATCCAAGTAAACGAATAAACTCAAGTTTTCTAAGTATTCGATTGTTTAATATCAACGAACAGGCTCCAAATTGTCTTTTGTTTCTTTAAATTCTGTGTTCGAAATTCAAAATAAAACTATTGTATAAAATTATGAATGTGCCTGGTTCAAAACTGCATAAAAACTTTTTGCTCGACCTAATACAACTTTTTAGCTAGGACTAAACGAAACTTAAAATGCAAGGTGGGCCAATAGATGTGTCCACAAGTGTATATTTAAGTAGTACGAGTACTACTATTTTTTCTATAATATTATTTAATAAAATACCTACTTTTTTTCTAAAATACCGATTAAAATAAACAGTAAGAAGACTAAAAGTATGGTAACATCGAAATATCTAACGAGACAGGCCTATTGTATTAAATAATTTGCGCGAGGCTTTTTGAATTTTACTACTGCGTAAGAGAGGGGTCGTGGAATCTAAGACACTTTATAATATCTTCAATCTTCCTCTTGAAGGACCATCGTAGATTCCTCCATCTGCCCTTGACCCGAACTCCATAAGAACTTCCATCAGTTGTTTTTCTTCTCAGCTCTCTATTTGAATTTTTATAAATATTTGTTTTATTTTTTATATCGTTGAAGGCTAGGCAACTAAATAGGTTTGTCACGAAGGACGAACGGTATAGTACTTACATACCTTTGATTGTCTGACGATTCGACCAGATTATAGATTTTTATTATCTCATGGAACGCGAGTGTTTAAAAGTAAGTGGATAGTTTTAGGTATTTCAGCATTATATAGAATTGCAATGGCTAAGCAAGAGTTCAATAACAAGAAGCATTTAATTGAGACCATCAGAAACATTTCATTATTTTTTTAATTAGGAAAAGTTTTATTATACCTTATGTTTAGAACATTACAGTCCATGGATTTGAGACGTGGATTATGATGACCCTGGGGGACAGAGACAGGATGGAGGCATTTGAAATGTGGTACTGGAGATGGATGGATGCATTTGAAATGTCGTACTGGAGATAGATGGAGGAGATAAGCTGGACGGAAAGAATGACAGACGAAAGAGTACTAAACAAGGTACAGGAAAGAAGGTCTATATTGAAATTAATCGAGAACCGAAGAGGAAAGATGATTGGCCACCTGATAAAACACGACTTGCACACACGCTTTCGACCACCAGATGTAGAATCATCAGCATTACCCAAGCTGGCTGTGTGGTTTCCGGTATAGAATAGGACCGCTCCAGGCACACGAAAGGATGGGTAGCGGCGTCCTTTGTGATACTATAATAAATACTGCGCTCGCCAACCCGCTTGCCAAGCGTGACGAGTATGGAAAAACCTACTATGGACAAACAGCCCCTAGTCCCCGGTAGCCCCCCTATCCAGCTACAAGCATTCGGGAACAAGCCGGATTCCGAAACGGCTACAGTACCATAGACCACATCCACACACACTGCGGCAGGTTATACAGAAGACCAAAGAGTATAACTGGTCTCTTTGCTTAGGATTCGTGGACTATGAGAAAGCCTTCGATTCGATCGAAATATGGGCCGTCCTACAGTCTCTCCAGCGGTGCCGGATAGATCATCGGTATATCGAAGTGTTGAAGTGTTATACCAGAACGCCATTATGTCGGTCCGAGTACAGGAACAGAGCACGAAGTCAATCCCACTGAAAAGGGGCGTTAGACAGGGAAACATTATTTCTCCGAAACTGTTTATCGCTGCCTTGGAAGACGGCTTCAAGCTACAGAATTGGAAAGGACGTGGCATCAACATAAACTGTGAGTGATGAACCGATGATATTGTCTTTATGGCAGAAACGCTCGAGGACTTGTACACCATACTCGAGACCAAAAAAGAAGTATCCCAACAGGTTGGCCTTAAGATAAATATGGAGAAAACAATGGTTATGTCAAATGTCCATAATGCGCCTCTACCGGTTCTTGTTGGGGAGTCTTAGAATCTGTTGACGAGTACATCTACTTGGTTCAACTAATCCAGGAAGGCAATTCCAGCTTCGAAGACGAGGTCAGTCGACGAATCTGACGCAGCCGGGCAGCGTTCGGGAAGCTACGAGATGTCTTCTCGTCCGACATACCTCAGTGCCTGAAGTCGAAGGTCCTTAATCACCGTTACCAGTGATGACTTTGGGATCTGAAGCATGGTCCCTTACTAAAGGTCTCATTAAAAAGCTCAAAGTCGCTTAACGCTCTATGGAGAGGGCTATGCTCGGTATTTACCTACGTGATCGCGTCAAAAATGATGATATCCGTAGGAGATCAAAAGTAACCGACGTAGCCCAGCGGATTAGCTCGTTGAAGTGGCAGTGGGCGGGACACATAGCTGGCAGAACAGATGGCTGATGGAGCAAAAAAGTTCTTGAATGGCAACCGCGTACGGGCAAATATGGTGTAGGACGCCGAACGGCCAGGTGGAAGGACGACCTCATCAAGGTTGCCGGGAAGCGCTGGATGCAGGCCGCTTTAGATCGGTCGTTCTGGAAGTCCATATGAGAGGCCTATATTCAGCAGTGGACTATGTGTGGCTGATATGATGATGATGATGTCATCATCATCATATCAGTCATCCCAAGCCGGTCATCCCAAGCCACGCTATTCCTACGTTCGAGAACACGAAGTATAGTAATAATAATCATAGTCTTTTACTAAATTTACTAGCACACTGACTAACACTAGCTAACTATAGCCCAAAGTAATACCCCGAGCCCTTTTCTTTAGATATCGCTTTTCGTTTTCGAGATATTGACGATTGAAGTTAAGAAGTCGCAAAAAAATCACGTCATTTTTCGACATTTTCTCGAAAAAGTTTTAGACCTTTTCATTTTTTATACACCATCTTTTAGATCTCGTCAAAACGCGTTGCCCAAAAACCCATTGACTCGCGTAGCCCCAAAATTGACGACGCCAATGCAATATATATATATGTATATATATAGAGCCTTGCTCGCAGAAGGAGGCGCCGGTCATACACGCATCCGCACACTCACCCCCAGGGTCGCCACAAGCTCCCGCCTCGGCATCTCCCACGCCGTACACTCGGTGAGCGTGTGCAGCCCCGAGTTCTCGCTCGCGTCGCAGTGATGGCACTTGGGCGTTGGCTCTATGCCCATCAGATGCAGATTTCGCCCGAAATTCCCTTGTCTGGTGATGATCTGCGTCTGACGGTACGAGAGGCTACCGTGTGGCCTCCCTAGCTACTTCCTCATGTTGGGTCTTACCTACTACTACTCAAGTCGTCACTCCAACTCGGCCACCATGTCTCTGTGGAGCCGCGATTCCTCCGTCCGAATATCTTCGGGCTCGGGATCAAATCTCCGCTCCAGCGCCTACTTTCGGAACCGATACAATGCCGAAAGGGTCCTCGTTTCCAGGATCCACGGTGGCGATCCGGCCAGGAGAGTATTAACAGGAACTATGCGAAATTTAAACTCTAAGATAATCCATATCTTTTCTTGTATTAACTTAGCTTCATATCACATCAATGTTTAGATGGGATACATATATATGTTTCACGGTATATTCTTTTTGTCTATGACTAAAATTCATTTGAGTTAAATTGACACTGTGTTATTTCTTTATACATCCCCAAGACACGCTATGGATTGCTGGCTAAGAGGTCCTTGAACTAACTAACTAACACTAATTGTAAAACCATTTCTTATATTACATAAATACCGTAGCGATCTTCTAAAACCCACTCCACCGTTTGTTGGGTGGAACTATCTCTGACCTGCCGAATTAAAAAAAAGATTCCTTTTATTTTAATTTTAGAAAGAGAACTGCTGCTTGTGACTCCAAAGGAATTCAGATCCCGTTAGGTGCTTACACTACTGACTAACACTAGCCTATTTGTAATTTCCAGATAATCTATCCCTGTACCAGATATCAGCCAGATCCGTTCAAGCGTATTTCATAGTTTTAAAGAATATTTATTTAAATTACATTAATAATTTTTCAACTTCAGCTCACAACTCACACAAACTTGACCGTTTTTTATGTAATGAAGTGCGTATTCAAGTGTTCCTGGCCTTGTAGGTAGGTACTTACACTTCATTCTAATCTTTTTTATTTCTTTTCCACCGGCAAACGACTCCAATCTTCCTTTTTTTTATAACAAATTTGTGTTGTTTTCTCGTTACTTCAAAACATTGATGAAATACAGTAGAAGAGAACGAAATTATTGTAACTCATTAAAAGATGCATTTATGAACAGAAACAGGTTAACTTTAAAACGTGCACATCTCATCTTATTCTGGTTTTATTATTCGCTAAAAGATTTTCAGATTATCGTTATTTTCTCGAAGTTATGGATACTAAACGCATTTATCATCTTGTACAAACTTATGCTTGTGTTTAACATGTCATCCGTTAATTTTACTACTAATTTATGAGCCTGAATATCCTCTGCTTACCTACCTAATGTTACGGAGACAGACTCGACTGGAACAAAGTACAGCCATGAATCTTTCTTTGTTATCAAAGACACGCTTGTATTCTCAAATTTTATTTTAACAAGCAATGCACGATATTATCTATACTTTTTTAGTTATTGCTACCCTTTAGTCTTTTCACATTTATTCAAATTATCTAATACAATACATACTACTTTTCAAAGAAATAAGTAAAATAATATCTACATATATTTAATCGCCTTTTTGAAGTCGGTTCAATGAACATTGTGGTCCTTCGAGCACTTATTGTCTTTTTACCGATATTCTTTTGCAAACGCAAAGGCTAATGGGGGTCATTAGAGAAACATAAAGACTATGATCTCATTATACCTGACAGTTTATTCAGCCAGGTATGGCTCGAGAAATATATCATATTTATATAAGAGATCTCTGAATCTGCGGATAACATTGTCGTAGTAGATTAACCAGCATCAAAATATGTAAGAAGTGTCATTAAACATTTTACTGAAGAAACGTGCGCCTACTTAATAATGCCAATTTAAGCTTCAAGACAACGGAAGTGCTCATAAGCGAAAAATAAAGAGCTACCCGGTATTAAAGTTGGTAAATAGCCCTCAATTAGGCTAGATGAGCATTTCCCAATAATAGGCCGATTTTATTTGCCGACAATAAATCTCTAAGGGCTATCATGGTAGGCCTTATCTTTATTTCGTCCGTGAGGTATAAAACAAAAATACTGCGGTTGGATTATAAATCTATACTAGGAGCGAGACTCTTGTCTTGATTTGTGACTGAGACGACTACAATTAATAAATTGTCTTTTTTATTTATTTGATACTTTAGTGAGCATGGCTGAGACTAATTAGTCTCATCACAGAATAGAAAATAGTAATGGCTTCATTGAATTATTGCAAGCGTTCCAACTATTTTATACTCGTGTTATGAAATTTCGAACAACGTGTTTCTCTTTGCTCTTCACTAAATAACCTAGTTTATAGTTAAGAGGTATACCGTGTATAGCGGAATACCGTTTAGCAGGGATTTAAGACTTTATTTATGAAATATTCAAGAAATGAGATTGTTATATAAGGCCGGCACTAAAACACTTAATTCTTAAAAAAGTAAAAATAATGGATGACGCATTGCAGGAGAACAATCGATCTTTTAAAACATACTAGCGTTAGTAGTAGGTAGTTTTTTTATATAGGACACGTCAATTTGACTTCACCTCGCCTAATAATAAGCTGAGCTGGTCACCATTACAAACACGTACCATGTGAACAATGGTGGCACTCAGCTTGACGGCCTCATCAGATGCGTTTTACGCCTCGCTTAAATGACCCGGGACTGTAGGAAGAAGAATTTTAACTCCATAGGATAGAGACGAATGGGTCAGTTACCAAATTACTGATCACTATAAAAAAATTATAGGTGCGGAAAACTCTCTTGGTACAACTCATGCGAGATAGTCATAGGTGGACTATGGCATCTCTGGGATGGATCCGCAAAGTACTTATTAGATGCTCTCGACAGGTTGCAGCGACGTGCGGTCCGCATTATCAGAAATCTTGAGGTCACGAGTACCCTTGAGCCTCTGCAGATGCGTTGAGATGTTGCTTCCTTGGCAGTATTTTACCGTCTCTACCATGGTGAATGTTCTGAAGAGCTATTCCAATTAGTCCCACGCTCTCCTGTCCTATACAGGACGACATTTGCAGGACTTAGATGTCATCCGCATACGGTGCAGACCATTCCTTTAAGAACCATGCGGTTCGTCGACTCTTTCCTTTGTCGCACCATTAAGACCTGGAATTCCTTACCAGCTCACGTGTTTCTCTCTTCCTACAGTCCCGGGTCCTTTAAGCGGGGCGTGAAAAAGCATCTGATGAGGCCATCAAGCTGAGTGCCGCCATTGTTAACATGGCACGTGTATTTAATAGTGGCCATCTCTCCTGAGACTTTGCCTTCAGCTAAACATCAGGCAAGGTAAAGTTAATATGACGTGTCCTATAAAAAAAAATGCTGGACGCAAACCATACGGCATCTCTTCATATCTAAATGTGTGACTGAGTTCTAGGTATGCCCTAGATAGAACATTTCTAGGACCTGTGTGAGTGAGGAATGACCTGTGGCGAACTCGACGTGTTACCGATCACTACTATTACGTACGTACGATATGATATTCATAATGTTTAATCTAGTCGTTTATTTAATATTCGATTAAGAATATTTATATTTACGATTACATCATATGGTTAGCTCTGAATTCTCCTCAAAAGTATCGGTCACCAGGCTGCTGAGCTGCGACCTAGGGGAGTACAATGGGGTAAAGCTGATAACTAAAAGACACGACGTCCACAAACTGTCCATCTGGCTGCCCGGGAGCGTAGTGGGGAAACGCCTTGACCCACTAGGCTTAATAAAGCTCCAAAACAGACACCGTACTGACCTGGAGATACAGGAGTGGACCCTCATCCGCAAAGAGGCGATGCCCTTGGGGATGAGGCTGGTGGTAGGGGTCCCAGAAGCAGGCGCAAAAGAAAACGTGTGGCTTAATTATCAAGCCACACAGGTGTACGCAAGAGTAATGGGCAAAGGACCCAGTAACCCAGATACCGAAAAGCCGTCAGGACAACCTCCACTCAATATGACACCGGGGGAAGAGCCTGCCGTAAGCGGCAGCCACGCTCAGTCGGCTACTCCGCAGAGGGGTGCCACTGACGACGGCAGACCGTATCAGCAGTGCCTGAACCCAAGCACGACACAACATGCGCAAAACTCGGAGAGAGCCGTGTCTGAAAGCGGGAAACTGGGTGCCGTGATGGAAACCTCAAAGGAGGACCTGACCGACCTCACACCCCGCCGACAGGCACGCCCGGGACAGACCATCACTATACATCCCCTCCCTACGCTACGTAGCGACGGGACCCCCCCCCAGAGCGTAGCACGTCTGCAACCGCACTGGTTGGGGGGAACCCCGCCCTCGTAGCGAGATATAGGGAGGGACAATAAACACAGACACATACACACACTCACCTAGACACTGAACAATGAACACAAACAGGAACACACCACAAAAACAAACACACAAAATAAAAATAGTCCAAGTAAATCTCCACCACTGCCGCGACGCTATGATCGAATTCTGCAGACACGTGGTGGACGAGAAAATAGACATCGCACTACTGCAAGAGCCATACGTTGTCAAAGGACGTATAGCTGGGCTCGGATCCCTGGGAGGTGAAATCATCTACCACGACTGCGGTGAGTTAACTCCCAGGGCATGTATATACATAAGCGGTAGTGCAAGATCGTTAGGCATAATAAAGGCAGATTGTTACAGTGACCTAGCTAGCGCCACAGCAACGATCCAGTTAAACACAGGCAGCAAAGAGAGGGTGCTTCTAGTCTCCGCATACATACCAAGCGAGGTGGACTACAAACCCCCAACACCAGAAATGGAAGAAATAACAAGAAAATATAATGGTAAGAACATTCCTATTATTCTAGGTTGCGATGCAAACTCCCACCATGTGGTGTGGGGTAGCACGGACTGCAATAACAAAGGTGACTTACTATTAGATTTTATTAGTTCAACAGGCTTTGATATAATAAACGAAGGTAACACACCAACGTTTGTTACCAAGGCCAGAGAAGAGGTGCTGGACATAACTATCGCATCCGACAGGATAAGTCAGCACATAACAGACTGGACAGTAGATAAAAGGGACTCGAAATCGGACCACAGAAGAATAACCTTCAACCTGGGTGCCAAGATCGAGAAGACCCTAACAAGAAATGCAAGGAAGACCGATTGGGCAACATACGAAAAACAAATCGAAAGATGGAGTCCAATCGATCCAAACCTACTGAGAGACGAAGAAGACATAGAGAGAGAAACCAACCGCCTGGTTGAAGCCCTGAGAGAGGCATACCATAAGGCATGCCCACTGAAAGAAATAAAACCGGGAAAGGGACAACCATGGTGGACAAAAGCACTGGAAAAAAAGAGAAAAAAGACACGGCGAGCCCTCAGGATAGCCCAAAGGAAGGGCGATGAGGACAGCTGGATGAAATACAAGACGGAAAGGAATGTTTTCAAAAAGGACTGCAAGAGGGAGAACAGAAATAGCTGGAAGACCTTCTGCGAAGGGGTAGAGAAGTACCCTGACGCAGCAAGGCTAGCAAAGATGTTCCCCAAGAACAACACTTGCAAATTAGGCAGCATTAAGAACGGGGACGAACTGATCTCTGACCCGGAAAAGATCCTGGAAATGATGCTCAATACACACTTCCCGGAATGCGAAGAATACAAGGCTCATGAGAGGTCCACGAACACGTACCCAATAATGGAGACGGAGGAGGGGACAGTTATCACCAAAGAGCATTTAATGTGGAGTGTCCAATCATTCCAGCCTTATAAAGCTGCGGGAATGGATGAGATTTTTCCAAAAATGATCCAAGTAGCCATAAAAAATATAGGCGACGACCTTCTGAAGCTATTTAACTGCAGCATCAGAATGAAGTACATACCAACAAGATGGAGGGAAGTAAGAGCGGTGTTCATACCGAAACCAGGAAAGGCCACGTACCAAGAAGCTAAATCCTTCAGATGTATAAGCCTCTCCTCGTTCTTACTAAAGACCCTTGAAAAGATACTAGATAGACTGATAAGAGAACAAGTGGCCACGAGCGGATCACCACTGCACAGAAACCAGCATGCGTACATGGAGGGAAAATCGATTGAGACAGCCCTTCACAACCTGGTTAACAGAGTGCAGAGTTCGCTGAGCAATAAAGAATACGCACTAGGATGCTTCTTTGACGTCGAGGGGGCATTCGACAGAGCGACTCCAGACTCAATAGAGGAAACCCTAAATCGGGAAGGAATAAACAAAGACATATCAGGATGGGTGAAAAACATGCTAAGACACCGACTGATACAAGCAGAAATAGCAGGAACAAGACGTACGGTGATAGCAAAAAGAGGTTTTCCGCAAGGAGGATGCCTATCGCCCCTACTATGGTGCCTGCTAATAGATGAATTAGTCGACAAGATCAATAGGAGGCACATCTACACACAGATGTACTCTGACGATGGTGTGCTCCTAATTACAGGAAAAGTCCTCAGTGTCATGTGTAACATTATGAACAGGGGGCTAAAAGAAGCACTAGAATGGTGCAGGGGTAAAGGCTTAAACCTAAACCCTGACAAAACCAAACTGGTCCTATTCACCAACAAGAGAAAAATAGGACAGACTGAACCAATTAGAATAGATAATCAAGACCTCGAAGTGGTGAAGGAGGTCAAATATCTAGGAGTAATACTGGACAGTAAACTGACCTATAAGACACACATAAGCCAGGCATGCTCAAAGGCAAAAATGGCCATGATGCAATGCAAAAGAGCGGTAGGTAAAAGCTGGGGGATGAAACCATCCATAGTGATGTGGATATACAAAGCAATTATATTGCCAAGGATATCACACGGAGCTCTAGTGTGGTGGCACAAAGCCCAAGTTGGGAAAAACAAACAGGAATTAAACAAGGTCCAAAGACTGGCAGCTCTTATGACCACCGGAGCGATGAGGACCACTCCCACAGCCGCACTGGAAATCATACTGGGCCTAAATCCTATAGACCTTGAAATAAAAAGGAAAGCAACAGAACAATGGTTCAAACTAAGAAGCACTGGTCAGTGGACCGCCAACAAACTGGATGAGGGCCATGCCAGAATCAGTCAAGGCTACGAAGAAAGACTATCAATGGTCCTGTCAAACAACGACCTAATTAGGAAGGAAAGGACTTTTGATAAGAAATATAGAATACACATTGGATCAAGAGACGACTGGATGATGAATGCAGAAGGCATCATCTGCTACACAGATGGCTCTAGAAAAGAATCAACCAAGCTTTCTGGATCCGGCGTACACATCAGGTGCGAAGACGGAACAGAAATAAATAAAACAATACCATTAGGCAAATATGCAAGTGTCTTCCAAACGGAAATTTATGCCATAATGGAATGCGCGGAAATGGTGGACTGCCTGAAAGACACAGGCAAGGTAACCATTTACAGTGACAGCCAGGCGGCACTAAGGGCACTAGGAAAAACAGAGACGACATCTGCGCTCGTCAAGGAATGTAAGAATACCATTGAAAGACTGTCCAGGAAACTCGACGTGACGCTCGCCTGGGTGCCCGGACATGAGGGCAACATGGGAAATGAGACGGCGGACGAACTGGCGAGAAAAGGAGCTGATGAAGATCAGGTGGGCCCTGAGCCCAGACTACCCATCGCCCATAAAATAACAAAGGGAGTCATCAGCCGAAGCATAGTGGCCGAAGCCAATAGAAGATGGAAGTCCTCGCCAGTCATGAGACAGTCGAAGATCTTCATCAAAAGCTTTGACACAAAGAAAACAAGCCGACTGTTAAAACTCTCCCGAGGAAACATGAGGCTGGTCGTAGAAGTGATAACGGGACACTGCCGACTAAATAGGCACCTGACACTTATAGGGGTGAAAACTGACCCCAAATGCCCAGAGTGCATGGAGGAGGAGGAAACCAGCCTCCACCTGCTGGCCAAATGCCCCATGTACTCAATGATAAGATGGGAAAACATGGGGACGGACACCCTAGAAGAACAAGACCTCGAGGATCTGAAGGTGGAACAGATCGTAAGATTCTGCAAAGAGACAGGTAGGTTCGACGGAACGCCGTGATTGCCGGACACTTCTTGGCCTCCAAACAGGAGGAATAGGGGAATTGGGTGAAATGGCCCCCATAAAAAGGCAGATCACCTGTCCGGTCTGCGGCGTCCCCCGCTGGAAGTAAGTAAGTAGTAAGTAAGTATCGGTCACCAGATTACAGTGATATTGTAAGTTCATTATTGTTTTCAAAACTTGTGAAGGTTCAGCTTCTCGTCTATTTTTACATAATGCGGGTTTTGAAAGTTAACCTTAAGTGCGAAAAAGTAATTTGTTCATGAAATTGAGATTGCGGAAGTTGTAAAGTTTTTTTATATAAGTATATAGCGAAAATGAGAATATACCGTCGCGTCGTTGGCGTTCTAGACTTCCTTAGATTGCGATTTTTAGAACCTCTTGTTTACCTTGTTGTTTTATAAGTTTTCATAAATTTTCAGTCAATTGAATTCCAAAAAGATTTTTAAAACAAAAATCTAAGATAAAATGTTACAGCAATCTTAGGATCATATTGATGCTATAGTTGTTGAACAGTCTTCTAGCCTTGTGTTCGCCTTTGTATTGTCCCTAGTTCATTAAGCATAATCTCAAATAGGTTAAATAGTTAATGGGCTTCGTTTATCATCATCTACTCACATAGGTATTACCTAATGAATCTTTAAAAAACACAATCTTAGAGTTTTACTCAAAAATCTTTTCCAAGCCCGTGTCTTCCATAATCAGCTCCACAATCACCATAGTGACTCGATTTTATAGATGTAAATTTATATATTGTTGACGATAATTATTGCTCTGTCATCGAATTTATGCTTGCGTGTAATACACTAATCAATTCTTGTAACATAAATTACTTCCAAGTTGTCACTCAAACACGACTACCATTGACATTAATTATAAACTTGTCAAAATGTTGTAGATTTGTAATGTTATTTCAATCATATACGTAAATGTTTGCTTTATTAAAAACCTTGAAAGTATCTAATAGGAAGGGCAGCAATATTTATTACATAACTTTATGTGTTCCACTTATAAATCAAATTTAAACTAAGGCATTAGACTCTTGCTTCAAACACTACACTCTTCTTCTTCTTTATCCTAGCGTTAATAGCTTTCACCTCGGGGTCTGGGTCTGGGTTCAACTTTTTCCAGTCTAATTGCCGTGAAGCGATTGCCATCTGACCTTCACAACCTATCAGCGATATCGAATTATTGCAGTTATACCAGTTGTGGGGCGTTTTAGGGCTCCAACCACCCGTGACGACTAGTGCCTCAAACCTGGAGCTAACTACAGGGCACATTTTAATATCGCATCATTGATCTTCCTACCAAGCCTTCTTACCAGTGGGTAGGTTTTTCCAGTGTTTATTTATTCACAGTCTGATTACAGATTTACTTAAATGGGTCTATGTGTGTATGTGGATAAGCAGGGGTAGGTACATACATTTAGGCACACCGAGTAATGAGATTTGGGAAGCCCCATGAAAAGTTAAACTGTCTTGGAACTTGTAACAAAATTAATCAGAACTGAAATGGATTATGTAGTTGAAATTATGTAGATTACTATTAGACCCTATACTATCTCACAGAATTTAGAGCTTAGTTAATAGTTTTGTAACTAATAACTGAGCTCTAAATTCTGTAAGACGCATGTGTATGCTTTTCAGTATCTATTTCCACTATATCTATTGGTTTAGCCCAGTACTTAGTATTCAAACTTATTTTATCTATTTTATAAATCCCATAACTTGACGTTTTTGCATCGAAATGAATAACAACATTTTGTTTCAATGCAAACGACTTCGTCCATATTTTATAGTTACGTAATTAACATATTTCCATTCGAGTTTATAAGTACTTACCTACCTAGTTTTATAAATGCATAGAAATAATATTAAGAGACGGCGGCATTTTTGATCTTCCGCTAAGCAACATAAAGTATGCAATTAATATTGAAATCAATCATTAGTTTATTAAAGTATGTTAACTATTATACCGAATACAATTTCCTGCAATATCTTTTGCTCAGTAAAATTGAGCCCTCAGATAATGGACGTTAAATATGTCTTACCACAGGAAGGCAGACACTGGTGACCCTAGCAATAACAATTTGATGAAGTAAAGGCTGTTTTATTGGATATCGATCGATGTGTCATAGCATTTGATTTAAGGAGATTAGCTATTTTACTGTCGCTTTATGTTCTGTGTTATCTTTGGCGACCGTGTTATCTTTGATTCGTTGCTTAATTTTGCAGTTTCTACTCATCTATCATTTATCTAGTGAAAATAAAATATATATCACTCATAAATTGGTAAACGGATAGTCAGATGCTCTTTAGTCAGATGTATGCACGACATGAAGGTAGCTGGGAGAGACTTGAAATGAAACTCGGCCCGCACCCGCACTCCGCAGCCGACTATTACGTCAGGTCTATCACAACTAGCATATTTTTCTTGTTTTATGGCGCACATTAGGAGAGGAATATGTCCAGCAGTGGAATACAATAGGCTAATTGATTGAAATACTTATTCATTTTCAAACTCATCTTATTAGTATTCATATATTTTTTTATAAGTATTAATTACTGTAAAATCTGAAAACGCCATATGGACATGTTAAACAGACCATTCGTCACTATTATCCGGTAGTGCAATATTCTGATTTCTGTCAATGTCTTCACATGCATATTTTAATATATCATCATCATATATATTTACCACGTGGCGATAGCGGAGAACATTGCCATGAGCTTATGACATCAATAAATTCCAGACATCACTTTACATAGTTGCATGCTACAGAACTAGTGCACAGAAATAGTTCTAAACAAAACTCAGTGTTGTCAGAGCAAAATTCAAAACAACCAAAAGTTATTGTGTTACCAGGGCAAACGTCTAAATATCCCAAAAGTGTAGTGTTGCCAGTGGTACAATCCAAATATGGCTAATACCAAAAATCCCAACTCAAACCAGCCGCCACCTCAGGGCAAGTGTACGAAATGCGACAAGCCACCGAATGATAAGAAAACATCTGTGACTTGCGACTGCTGCAAAAACCTGCTGTGTGGGGACTGCCATGGACTGTCGCCAACCGAGGTTCGAGTGCTTGAACTCAAGACTGTCGCTCGCGTCATGACTTTTCTGTGTGTTGCCTGCAGAACTGCTATGACGCAGCTACCAATGATCATGAAGACACTCAACGAGCTCACTGAAGAAGTTAAGCAGTTACGGGTCCGACAGAGCATGCTCGCGACTGAGTCGGCCATCCAGGAGATGACTGAGAGGACTAAAAGATCAACGAACATAATTGTTTATGATGTTCCTGAATCGACGAGTGACGTGGCAGATGAGAGGAAAGAAGACGATTTAATAGCTTGTGAAGTAATAATAACAAAGATTACTAATAAAGTCAACTGCGCTGGAATAAAAACTTTTCGCCTGGGGGCTCCTCCTAAGTCACCAAACACATCGCCATCATTGGGCGGCACCAATGCCTCTCCACGACCGCTGAAAGTAATTCTTCATTCCAAGAGTGATGCGCTGGAGGTGTTGAGCAATAGAACTAAATTGGAGAAACCAAAATCCATTGCATCGGACCTAACGCCTATGCAACGAGAGTACTTGACCCACCTGCGCGATGAACTTCAAAAGCGCCAGAATGATGGAGAGCTCGACCTCACTATTAAATATGTGCGCGGTCATCCGGAGATTGTGAAGACTCTAAAAAACTAAATTCTACCAACAACAAAAGACCAAAGAGAGCCACAAGAACTACGAAAAGCAAACAATTTCTCGAAAAGAAGCTATCAACATCACTCTTTACAATGACAATTTTGTACACTAACATCCAGTCAGTAACATCAAAACTTGATCTCCTTGCCGCTCGAGCTAATTCTCTGAATCCGACGCTGATCATAATTACTGAAACATGGCTAAAGCCCAACATACCGGATTCCATTATAAGATTAGCAGGGTATGACGTATTCAGAGATGACCGACTAGGAAAGCGTAGCGGTGGGGTGGCCGTGTATGTGAAAACAAGTAACAGACTAATAACAGCAAGAATGAACACCCACTATAACAAAAAACATGAAGCTTCTGAATGTCTGTGGCTGGATATCGAAGTCGGAGCCAACAAGTTTTTATTGTGTGCAGTCTATAGAGGTCAAGACTCAACTGTGAAACAAGACAACATGTTACTAGACCAAATTGAAATAGCTTCTGAATCAAACACAGTGCTCATTATGGGAGATTTCAACTACCGTGGAGTCAAATGGCCTCTCAAGGATTGTGAATACCTGAATCCAAGAGAAGAGAACTTTGTTGATTGGTACAGGAATAGCAATCACGAGCAGTTAGTCGATAAACCAACTAGATTTCGCCAAGGCAACCAGCCCTCCTTTATGGACCTAATCCTCACAAATGATGAATCACTTATAGCCCAAGTTAGTCACGAAGCCGCGATAGGAAAGAGCGACCACATATGCCTAGTCTCTACTATTCAAATTGAAGTACAAAAAAATAAGACACCGAAATTTAAATTGAACTTCAGAAAAGCAGACTATGAAAAAATTTACAACATGCTAACCAATACTTTACCTGGAAACATACGAGACTTAGACTGCGCAGAGAGCCAGTTTGAGATATTTCTTACAGCGATAAATGACGCTATTCGTGCGCATGTACCCCTGATGAAAATAGACAGCTACACCATAAACAAGCCATGGATAACTCAAGACACTCGCAACCTAATTAAGCAGAAACTTGCACTCTGGAGCAGATATATAATAACAGGACTAGACAAACATTACGAAGAATACAGGATAACAAACAACAAACTAACTAACCATCGCCGAACATCACGCATATCATATGAAACGAATTTACTCCAATCGGGACCAAAGAAATTTCACTCTTACATAAGACAACAATTAACATCTAAAGTGAGCATTCCAACAGTCTTACGAAATAGTTAAGGACAAAATGTAACCTTAGCCTCGGAAATATCTGAAGCATTTGCAGAACAGTTTGCTAGTGTCTTTCAAAAGGAACCGCGGGGTCAGAGGCCAATTCTAGACACTTGTCTCGGAATTGAAGACTCAATAACAGAAATCACCTTTACCAAAGACAAAATCCAACGAGCTGTTAAAGGAATGAAATCAGACTCAGCGCCTGGACCAGATGCTATCCCTGTAGAAATGCTCCAGAAATGCGATCTCTCAGACTCATTAGCTACTATAGTGCAGACCTCTTATGACACCGGAATTCTGCCGGCACCATGGAAAACAGCAATTGTGACACCAATATTTAAAAAGGGCAACAAACTTGAACCGTCAAACTACAGACCGATAAGCTTAACTAGTGTAATATGTAAGGCAATGGAGAGAGTAATAGTCGAACACATACGGCCATTCCTCTCCAAGCACAGAATTATCGGAGATCAACAACACGGATTCTGCCCCCATCGCTCCACGGTGTCGAACTTACTATCATGCCTGTCATCATGGACCAACAGCTTCAACAACAGAGAGCCGGTGGACGTAGTTTATCTCGACTACGAAAAAGCCTTCGATAAAGTCCCCATAACAAGACTTCTACAAAAACTAGAATTCATAGGAATAAGGGGTAAACTACTGACCTGGATTGAAGCCTTTCTGCGTGGCAAAACATTCCGTGTGAGAGTGGGTGAAACTTTGTCTGAAGAACGGGAAATCCACAGTGGAGTACCGCAGGGCTCAGTTTTGGGCCCCGTGCTCTACATTATACACACCTTCGACCTACCTCACTGCTTGAACAGTAACGTTGCCATCTTCGCTGATGATACCAAAATCTTCGCAAATCCACTGGTAGACTATAACAAGCTTCAATCTGACTTGGACAAAATTGCAAACTGGTCAAAGGAATGGCTTATCAACCTAAACGCAGCAAAATGCACCATATTGCACATAGGTAACCGAAATCCTCGATTACCCTACCAGCTGGACGGTGTTCAACTACAAGAAGTAAAGGCGCAAACGGATTTAGATGTTACCATCACAGAGAACCTGAAATGGGAGGAACATATAACTACAATCTCAAAAAGAGCAAAGAGTTTTATATACCTCATAAGAAAGGCATTTGGAATACTGACACCGGAAATGATGCTAAACATCTTTAAAACTTATATTAGACCTCTGTTGGAGTATGCGTTCCAGATTTGGTGTCCCTATTTTGTGAAAGACATTGACCTCCTTGAGAAGATTCAGCGAAGTTTCACTAAAATACCAAGACAATTAAAAACACTGTCCTATGATGAGAGATTGGAAGCTTTGAAACTGAGCACACTGCAAGAACAGAGGGAACGTGGAGACATGATCGAAACCTTCAAAATCTTAAATGGGCATTATGACATACAGAACCTTAATCAATTGTTTAATCGTGACCACAATACCCGGCTGAGAGGGCATCACATGAAATTAAGGACAACTCACTCCAACAACAACCCACACAAACACTTCTTAGCCAACAGAGTTGTTAGACAATGGAACAAGCTACCAGTAGAAATTATCTCAGCAACAAATGTCAACCAGTTCAAAAATAGACTAGACAAACATCTCCAAAACTGCAAAGAGTCCAAATAAGTGGTGCATAGTTGGATGCGGGCACTTACCAGTTGCTGCAACTGCCTGCCTGCCTACAAATAATAATAATAATAATAATATTTTAGGGACTACATTAGCAAAATTTGATGCATTTAATACTAATGCTCTTCGTTATTCGCACTAAACAATGTAAGTACATGTACATTAGCGCGATGCATTTCTTAGGCATGCATGAATACTGTCTATTCAACATGGTTGTGTATTGTAGACATGACCTAAAAGAAATCATGAATATACAAAATTGTTAAGTCTCTTGTTTGCTCTAATTTTCTGGAAAATTGTAAATGTTCTGGAAATACAGGCCTTCATTTAGTGACATATTATGTGTGTTTCTACAATTTTCCAGAAAATCAGAGCTTACACGAGCGTTAACAATTTATTATATTCACTTCCTTTGTGCACGTATGTAAGTAAATACTTGCTTAAATAAATTAAGAGGCATAAGAAAGGAAAAGTGTGTGATATATTAGACTTTTCAAAATCAAGAATAGTTTGACGGTGTCTATTCTAAAATGTATGACTTATTTTATTGTCATACTTCATAATACCATCGGATTTGATTTATGTGACGGGTGGCAAGATAGCGGTAGATTTCTTTTCAGACATAAAACTAATTTTCATAATAATAGGATCTTTTAAATCTTGAAACCAATAGAATTTTAGTTCAGTAAATGCTACTTATTTTAATTTCCATATAAGTATATTTTGTAATTGGCAATTTAGAAAGGACTACACAATGACTAGCTTTTAAATCTTGAAAATAATATAATTTTAGTTCAATAAATGCTACTGATTTTATTTCCATATAAGTATATTTTGTAATTGGCAATTTAATAAGGACTACACAATGACTAACTGATGCCTACAGTTCTATCCGCGAGAAATACTGTTCCTGCGAACAAGGATCGTATTACTTAGACGAAAAGTATTTTGCATCGTGTGTTATTCTAGACTATAAATGATCTCTACGCTAAATTTAATCCGGATTCGTTCAGCTTTATCCATCCATTCAGCCATTTATGTCGTAGATTTTTTGCCACTAATTGTTATTAACTGCTAACTGCACTACTGCTGTATATTTTTGCATGAATATTTCGTGATGTGCCTACGTACCTAATTTACCACGTTCACTTAGTATACTAATAACCAATTTAGTAGTTCTGTGAACAGTACCTAGCTAGACCTCGCGCACACCGTTGCCATATTTTTCTGGGACCCTTTTTTTATCGTGCAGAAAATTCACACGGATACCACCCCCGCCGGAGCCGGAGGGAAAGGTTATGTCGGACTTGAACCGACTAAGCCGCACGCCGTCTGTGGGTCGCAGTGCAAGGCCGAAGGTGAGGTAGCAATAATCTGGTATCTTTAGAAAACGATGTTTCACGATAAAATAATGACGATCCGTTCTTTAAAATAAAGCTACAGCAAATTACCTCCGTTTTCCGCTCATCTTTGTTTAGTAGAAATTAAAATTTACGCGGCGTTATTTATTTTCACAACAACCTGTTAGAAATCATAATGCTTGATGTTTCAGTTAAAAATCATCAAGATTTGTTCATAAATAACGCGACAGCAAACTTTCCCTCTTTCCTCCCTCATTTTACCTACCATCAAAAAAAGCTCTTGACAATAGTTGAGTTTTAAGTCAAAGAACATGTGTGCCAAATTTGGTGAAAATCGGATAAGAAATGCGCCCTCTAGACCGGAACTGACAAACCGACACAGATACGGGCAAAAGCAAAATCTGCCACCTTATCGAAACGGCGACTCTCATTTCGCTCGCTCGGTCTATTAAGTTACTTACATGAAAGCGTTAATGACAGTAGAGGAAGCTCGTGAAGTAGGTAAGGATAGAGTCAAATGGCAGGCTGATGTCTCTGCCCACCCCGGAGTGAAATAGGCGTGAGCGTATTAATATTAAATTGTGTTTATTAGATAAGAAGCATCTTTAAATAGGCTGTTCAAGTATTCTGATTTTTTAAGAGCATATACAATAGAATCTGCTAATTTAATTTACTTACGAGTTGAGTAGATACTCATAAATACTTGTACCAGGATAAATTTATGTTGGAATGAATATTAAATTTCTTAATAGAAAAATTCAATCTTACTTGTGATGGCCCGAAGGTACCATCCGGTGTCTCAGGAGACCTTGTTTATAAGTATATTATATCAAAAATCATATCATCATAATGTCACCACCAATTCCCGGTCCAATTTCATTCTTAAAAATTATGACATAGTTACCACCACCATAACTTATAGAGTTTCTGACATAACACGACATCTTCAGTCATCATCATCAGTTTTGGACTGCGGTTCAAAGTAAGAGGGATGGAGCTTTTTCACATTTTTTTATACCACTTAGGTGGCAGACAAACACACGGCCCACCTAATGGAAAGTGGTTACCGTGGCCTATGGTCGTGTGCTACACCAGAGGCGTCATAGGGCTTATTGCAAAATCACACTTTTTCTAAACCGCAAGCTCAAAATACTATGTAAGTGATATTGTGTTTTGGGCTTGCGATTCAAACGAAATATTTAATTCTATATTATAAAAAAAACTAAATTTGAAAAAATCCTACTTCAAAAACCGTAAAGTATATTATAATAACTAAGAAAAAAATAACTGATTTTATACATGTACTGACTCTATTAGAAGTCAGTGCCTAGCCCGAGAGGTTCTATTTTAAGGGATTTCAGCATAGTAGTTCAGGCACCACTAACAAATTTGACACAAACCCACGTAAATCGGCTAATAAAATATCAGAGTAATCGGAGTACATACATACATAAAAATCGAACCGTTCGAATTACGAACCTCCTCCTTTTTGGAAGTCGGTTAAAAATAAACAGTGGCACTCCGGGATTGCCGACAGAAGTAAATTTGGCCAAAATTTTATGTAGATATACTAGTAAATATCATAATAATATGTGAATTTCACTAAATGTTCCATTATTTTCTGGGATCCTGTCGTTATGCCGAAAAGATTATGCCAAAATTTCACTACCCAAATCAATTTTGGTAACCTTTTTTTTAACAATGCAATGTTTGTAATAATTTGAGTACGCACTTTTCCATTTCGTCAAATTGTTATTTAGCAGAATATTGCCAAGGATAATATCATGTGGCATTTTATCTTTAATCAAATTATTTATTAAAGCCAACAATGTTTAGACAATAAGCGTTTGGCAGGTTCGCTATGAAAAATTCTTACTTTTGCTGTTATGTTAAAACAACATAAAGGCAATAGCAGGAATTTTTGGGAGTTATATTATAAACATACTAATACTATAAATGCGAAATTAACTCTGTCTGTCTGTATGTTACGCTTTCACGCCTAAACCACTGAACCGACTTTGATGAAATTTGGTGAAGACGTGTATTAGAGCTTGAAAACGGACATAGGCTACCTTTTATCGCGAAAAAGGGGGTTCAAGGGGGAAAATAGGGGATGAAAGTTCGTCATTTTTTAGCTATCCTAATGAAATTTGGTACAGAGGTGGATTAGAGCTTAGGAACGGACATAGGTTACCTTTTATCGCGAAGAAGAAATTTTGCAGAACTTCATTCCTGCACGTCCCACCATCCAGGAATGAAGTTCTGCAAAATACACATAGTATAAAGAATAAATTTTACGCAAAATGTGTTATTCCAACTGAAACATTTGACTAAATAAAACTGATAAAAGTACTATATAGTTGGTAAACAAGTTAGTGTTTAAACATAATGTTTGCGTTACAATTATTAGTGAAGAGATTTTTTGGTGAATAATAATTTGGTAAATGAAATTATGCGGATATTTTTTGATAATTTGGCAATTTCTTTTCGCTCAAACATAGGTAAACCCGGTTTTATCCATCTGAAAAAACGTTTTTGAAGTGAAAACTTCTTTAGCGGCGTTGGATGGTTAGGATCACGTGACCTACTCGAGTCAGGATCACGTGTTAAACTAGGGTCAGGATCACGTGACCTTTGACCCGTAACCGACGACTTTGTAAGCGGCAAACGCTTCGACTGTAAAGGCGCCCACTCACTAACAGTCCGCCTGCAGTTCCTGATCTGTCCGGCGGCCTGCAGTCCTTAGCCGATGGCGCCCACACACTAAAGCGATTTTGGCCCGCTGGCAATTCCCTGTTGTCAGTTTTGCGACCACACACTAGCAGTTGTGAGTCGTCAGTTTTAGGTCGTACGATCGCCTGCCGGTAATGGTCTAATATCAGTTACATAGAGAGTACGAAACAGTGCAAGCGATTTTCGACCTTATTGACATTTTCTTAATTACATGTTTTTTCGCATAAATAAATGCTGCTGATCACGAATATAAGAAAAAAAACTAGATTTGTAGTGATGTCAATAAGGTTGAAAATAGCTTGCACTACGTTATTCTTATATAAGTACGTGCTAATCATTGTGGGAAATAGGTGTTAGCTATTTTGAATCTTATCGACTATGTGCATAAGAAATATAGCCGAGTATGTACAAAAAATGAATAAAATCTTAGTAAAAACTGACACGAAACGATCGACGTGCCCGTTGTGCTCGTTCGCCCTGACGGCCTAGGACTGTCCGGCTTAGAACTGTCCGGAATCGTTTGGCGGCCACACACTATCGGATCGTATTAGTCGTCAGTCCAAAATCGTTAACGAAACTGTGAGTGTGTGGGTTAATGCAATAACTGACAGATTTATATCGTCCGGCCGTCGTCCGGTAAACTGTTAGTGAGTGGTCGCCTTAAGTCTTTATGGTTGCCGATAGTACCGGGTTCGAACCTAGGCTTCTGACACGTTTTGTGATATTTTTTTCTTTTTGTAATTTATTACTTATTGTGGTTATTTTTTCTTTTTGTAATTTATTAATTTCTTCTGACAGAAAATTAGCCGAAAATTAGTGATAGGTTCTATGATTGGCGCTATATTATAGGTATGGTATGGTATTGTAGCGTACCGCTATGTGTATGGTTTGTCCTTTTTATCTTTTTCTATGTATATAACGAAGAAAGAAAGAAAGAAATAGTTTTCACTTCTGCCGGCACTCCCGGAGTGCAACCCGTTTTTTTTTGTAGAACATTTTACGCGCCTTAAGAAGTGTTTACTGCAAAAACTATTTTATATTTTTTTTGTTAGTTTCAAGTTATCTCCACAGAGGTTGATTTTAACAAATAGATGGGCCCATTTCGTTTTTAGAAATGAGTAATTTTTGTGCAATTTTTTTTATTTTTTACTAGCGCCTTCGACCAACGTCGAAAGCTCTATGCTCATACAAATGTTCCCTAGTCTATATAATAATGTAACCCTCTCAGGGTTCACACACGTTAACAATTAATATCTAAAAGTGTAGTCACGCATTCATTCCGTCCCCTAGTACCATACAATTTCTCGAATTTACCCTTCTCGCACTTTCACGCTATACCTTTCATACTTTGGGCTGTGCAATAAATTGCCGTGCCGTGTCGTTTCCCGGTGTAGTTAGAATAGGGCCACTCCATCTCTTCCTGTGGGTGTATGAGAAGACGACTAAGGGGTAGGGCTGCTCTCCATCCAACAATAAACATACAAGCCATGACTAAGTGCCCCGGTATACGGCAATGAGCTCGCCCCCTATTACGTGCGGCCAAAAACCATAGTTGGCGAAATGTGGGTGTAAATACACCTCTGCCTAGTCCTTTGGGGATTTATAGGTGAGAGGATATGTTAAATAATTAAGCTCAGACCTAGGTGTTACATCTAGGCTTCACCGATACGTTAGGAAGTTGTAGATATCGCTAGTTAGGTGATAAATGTCTGAACTGACGATAATGAGATGCCTTGAAGGCGAACTTGAATCTTCAATGTCAGTAGTAATGTTAGTTATGTTATATAAATATCGGTTAACATTTATTTTCGATGTTAAATTCCCCGTCATTTTAATAACGTACAGTTATTTTTACTTTGATCAACCTTGAGTCGATATGTGTGATTTATGAAAGTTGTTCAATTTAATTATGTAGTAATTATAGGTACAAGTACATTTACATGTTCGTGCATTAAAATGGCATAAACTACTACTTAATAAATTAAATTAAATACACCTACCATATTAATTTCAGTATTTTAAAGGTCTACTCTAATCGATTACTAGTAAATATTTCTTCTGACCCCTCTAGCCAAGTTATATGGCTTGTGTTAATAGGAAGTTACTTCGGTAGGCACCAAGATTAATAGCCGGGAGTTCTTGATTGTAACGCCCACTCTTTAATCACAAGCTACCGACGCTTTGAAAGTCCCATAATAATGTAATCACTAGGTAAATTTAGTCAAATTTAAGGGGTATTCAGAAAATTGAAAGAGTCTTTGACATCACTATATACTTAATTCAAAAGTAAGCTATATAGCTTACTTTTGAATTAAGTAGCGGTAACAAAACGCAAATTTTTATGTTTTAAATATGTACAATATAACATAAATTATACTAAATTAAATTTAAAACAAGAAACTAAAACAAGTTAAACTAAATAAATGAAATATTTACATACATAATGCGTCGTGAAATTCCTCCGCATCATCCCGGTAACAAGTCTTCACCTAATTCTATAACGCACAAGTTTTAAATTCAGATTCGGATATACGCGTGCCTAGCGTGCACATACGATTTTTGTATTAATAATTTATATGCACAATTCGAATTGAGACACAATATTAACGCGATTCCGAATGAAAACCTATGTGAGCGCTGCGTTCGGCATGACGCCATTTAGGTCTTACATTTCCGTTCTTACAACGCGAACGTACGCTACGAATTCCGAAACGAACGTCGGGTCTTTTCCGTTCGGAAATAGAGTGTAGCCCGCTGTCATCCAAGTAGAGACAGGCTGGGACAGCGGCGTTATGCGCACCCCCTTTTTCGGGGATTAGATAGGGCCACCGTGGTTCTCAAAACCGTCGGGACCATGTCGAAACCGGTGATGGCTCTTGGTCCCCGGGGCGCGGGGAGTTGCTTAAGGCTATCTTACACCTCTGCATTTCAAAATCAGATTTATGACGATGTGTGAGATGATTAATCCGGCATGCAGTTTTAGGATAAAAGACACTAAAGTACCATAACTGAAAGAACATGCAAGTCGATAACGATTAAAAAGGACGTGGTGGCAGTATCTTCTTTGGAATTAAACTTTGTCCAATATAAGTGACAAAATAACACTCACAAGGTAATTCATTTATGTTCAAATTGGAAAGATAATTAATATCGAAATGTAAGTGCTAAATAAACTGCCCAACAACAATAAAACTGGATGGAAACTTGGCTTAACTTGTTGAATAGAGACACAAGTAAACAAGGGTATTATGAATTGGACTGTCATGTGATAAAAATAGACTTTGTAGGAGGCTGCCAAACCACATCTATAAAGCAAATTCAGTCAGAATAACTTGTTTGGCTGTTCATTTTAATAGTGCTTTGAGTAAGTCTCAACAATTATCTACCATCGAGATGCATTATAAAGAGTTGGAAATGTTGATAACTCAAACGTGATAACTTTATTTCACTCCTTTTTCACAACGGCAAATCACCCAAGGGACGCTCTACAGTACTTTTTATGCAAGTATGGAATTGTAAATTTATATTCTGCTATTATTTTTATCATAGCAACACCACTCCATACCACAGACACTGTAACAAACGCCATTTAACTTTAGACTTTACTGAAATACTGTTAAAGTCTAAAATTAAATGACAATCTTGTAGGGTGAATAAAAATGTTTTAAACTCTTTCCCTTTTCATTTTGGACCTTAAAAGTTCGAGCATAAAGTCTAATATTTAATGACATTTTATACAATGTCAGAGGTATGACAGTGGTGTTGTTATGTCATAAAATTAGCAGAATCGGGGGCCTGGACACCACCCAGTTAGAAGACGGCTTTCTCATAAATCCTTGCAGGCTAGCAGTTGTGGACTTTTTATGTTATAGTATAACAGTATGGGAATCGTTAACCCGTCGCTGTTTTCCACGTTTACTATGAATGATGTAAAGTCGACAAAGGAGGTACAGTTGAAGTTTTTCATCTACATTTCTACACTACTATTATAAAGAGGAAAGATTTGTATTTTTGTATGTTTGTAGTGAGTAAACTCAAAAACTACTGTGCCGATTTCAAAAATTCTTTCACCATTGGAAAGCTACATTCACCCTGAGTAACATAGGCTGTATTGGATTTCCACGAGAACGTTTTTACCACCCGTGATAAGCCGGGGCGGATCGCTAGTCTTATTTATATAAAAATTTCGTGTCACGATGTATGTTCGCGATAAACTCCGAAACTACTGAACAGATTTTGGTAAAATTTTGTAACCATGTATAATATGGTCCAACTTAAAAGATAGGATTGCTAATATCTCAATTTATAGCCGCAATCCGAATTCCACGCGGGCGGAGCTCCGGGCAACAGCTAGTATAATATAAAGTTGTATGTAAATGTGCAACCGTATCTCGTTTGTTGTCTGTTCATTTCACTTTGTCAGATCAGTTAATTCAGATTTGTTTGGCCCACCGTCCAGGGAGGCGTAGCTTCATTGATGCATCAAAATAAGCCGTGTTGTTTGTGCAGCCCAGCGTATTTGAACACTGTCTACGAGGCGTATTGCATGCGTACGTTTTCATTCATTTGTGACAATGTCAGTGAACGATGAAGACATTATTTTTGGCTTATTGCATATTGAAGTCGCCGAAGACGACGATTATATTGGGAGCATCCATTTATAGAAAAAAATATCAACTGTTGTTTGTTTGTAGAGGCAAGAGAATCATTAGCAGTTGGTAGTGCAATTCACTCATTTTATAGAATGGGTAAAACTACTTATCAGAAATATTTTTCTACTATTTGTAATAATTTCTCAGCCATTGCCGCCATTTTTACGAAAAGAAACACGTGCGTTCACGCGATGTACGTCTGGGCAGCACGCGTCGTGAAGCGTGCATGCAGCGACGCGAGCGCGACGCTGACGCTCCGTCAATAGAGTTAAATTGTTTTGTATGTAAGCTGCAAGCAAGCGTACTCCAATCGTATGATAATACGTGTCTATGCAGTTACGCCTCCGTAGACGTTAGGCCTTACAGTTTACATGTGATCCGCGTATTATAAACATTTCCGATTTTGCGTGTAAATAACCCGGTATATCGCTATTGAATATAAGTGAATCGAAATTCCCATAGTTATCCGTTTTATTGTATAAGTTTTTTATTCGGCGATGGCGGATGTATATAGTTGCATGTTCGAGTTAACACACATGACGGTGTTATAGATGCAGTAGAAATTATCGATAGATTTTCTTAATCAATTTTATTGTTTTCAAAACAGTACTGGAAGCGATGGATCTGTCAAAACAATCTTGTAAATAGGTACGAAATCTCCACGTTAATAATATTGTGAATATAGATATAATAGTTATGTACCTATTTATAAAAAAATTATCTAAGTTTATCTGCAATCTAGATCCCATAACACAAGCTGCTATGCTTTCTTTGGGTCTTAATAGCGCTGTGTAGTATGTCGTAAAATATTTATTTATTATTCTGTTTCTTCTTCCTAACTTATGTATCAGAGCGAGTGATTCCAACAGAAATAGTAAAACATAGTATTAGTGTTTGTTTTTGGAATCATTAAGTTGTTATGTGATTAATGTTCGCAATAAAACATAATTGACGATTGATAATAATTATTCAAAAATTGATATGTAAATACATATCAAATTAAATGGAATAAATTACTATAAAATCACTGAGCCTCTAAAATATAATTTATTATTAAATATTTTCAAACGTGGTTTTGTGGTGGTTTCGTTTTGACTCGGTCATCGGATACTTTTAATTGATGAGATATGTGATTACTTAGTTATTTTACATTATCTTATGCTCGCCTTTGTATCTTAAATATATTTTTGCTTATGTATCACATAAACATATACATATATATGCTATAAAAATGCGAATAAGAATGAAAAAGAACATGGAATCCACAAAGTTACGGTGTAAAGGTGGACTTGCTCAACTTAGCCACATATTTAAAAAAACAATATGTGAATGTGTAGAATACAGAAAATTTACAGCAAAAGTGAATAATATTCGGCTCCTTTTCACCTTGAAAAGATTTCGGAAAATTACAGCTCCATCTGACTTTTGTTTGCGTTCTGTCTACAAAGTTTGAAGAGAGTACAAATTAAAATTTGGTTTGTTGTCACGAGTCAAGTAAAGAACCATCGATCAGATCCAAAAGTAAATTATTGTAAACAGTCTTATGAGCGTTGTCGCTGTCTTGATAACAAAAAACATTGTTTCAATAATAAAATGGTAGGTACACGCAGACTGAATCTATCAGAAATCTGGTTTAATATTGCACTTATTGAGTTGAAAATACCACCAAATTCTTGAAAAATTTTAGAAATTGATTTTTTTTTAATATTTACTAACAAGAAAACTATTTCACACGTTCACCTCAAAAACATTTTCTAAATAAAATCTCTATAGTATTTATTTCGCTCAGTCGGCCTCGTTATCTGGAGGTGAAAAATCACAATGGGTGACCACCGAATTGTAATTTCTCTCAAGTGTTTCGCAAAATATGATATTTTTCATATTTAGGTACATTTGACGATATATTCGATTCAGAGTTTCAAAAAATATTTTTGGATGCCTAAACATTTTTGATAGACTTAAGAATATTACAAAGGTATTATATTACAACTAGCAATGAATTTATCCTCGTAAATATAATTACGCACATGTTTTCTGTAAGGGATTACGATAAAACACTGTGTGCTGTGCGGTTATGAAACGACCCGCCCCGGCTTCGCACCGGTGGCAAAAACGTTTCCGTGGATTTGATATAATACCCTAAACATTTTGAAAATTCGGTATAGCCTATGTTACTTATGAAGAATGTAGCTTCCTAATGGTAAAAGATTTTTTTTCTAAATTGGCCCAGTATTTTCTGCGCCTATTCATTACAAACAAACTTACAAGTATAGACAAAGTACATTACTTTGAAAATATTTCTTCTTATAATATTAGTATAGACAAAGTACATCACTTTACAAATATTTCTTCTTTATAATACTGGTATAGACAAAGTTCATCAGTTTACAAATATGTCTTCTTTATAATAATAGTATAGACAAATATTTCTTCTTTATAATACTGGTATAGACAAAGTACATCACTTTACAAATATGTCTTCTTTATAATAATAGTATAGACAAAGTACATCACTTTACAAATATTTCTTCTTTATAATACTGGTATAGACAAAGTACATCACTTTACAAATATTTCTTCTTTATAAAACTGGTATGGACAAAGTACATCACTTTATAAATATGTCTTCTTTATAATAATAGTATAGACAAAGTACATCACTTTACAAATATGTCTTCTTTATAATATTACATCACTTTACAAATATTTCTTCTTTATAATACTGGTATAGACAAAGTACATCACTTTACAAATATGTCTTCTTTATAATACTGTATGTCTTCTTTATAATACTGGTATAGACAAAGTACATCACTTTACAAATATTTCTCCTTTATAGTAATATTATTATCGACAAAGTATTTATAAATATTTCTTCTTTATAATAATAGTATAGACAAAGTAAATCACTTTAACACTAGCAGTATTGATCTCACAATGTTACTGAGACTCTTATACTATAATGTATTCTCTCAAAAGCGTGAGATTAACGTCAATTTCCACCGCCCCTCTAGACAAGTGGCAATTCGTTGGCTGCCATTTGGTGGGTTTCACACTTATGACATGCGTTAACGAGTGTCAAATATGTCAAATCCCATACAATCGTCATTTTATCCTACCAAAGGCCGGGTAACAAATTGCCACATGTAAGGAAGGGTTAAGATACAAGTAACTCTTCGAAGATAAATTGAAGATTAGTGGCTGTTCCTGAATCTACACATCGGCCTGCCTACCACAAAACGTCCGAACTTACGAACAGAATTGGTAGCATGTAATGCGGCTCTTGGAACCAACCTACTTCATGATACGTAACAACGTATACGTAAGAACTTTATCAATAAGTAGGTTTTGTTCCTGTTCAGTGCAGACACGAAATTTCGGATGTATGTTTCATGGTGGCCCCAAATTTTGGAACACCCACCGCGATTTGACGTTGAAATTGTAAGCTGATTTATTTTGTTATATTTTCTCCAAGCAAATAATCTGAACTGTGTAAACAGCATAGTTCTGTAAAGTTGGCAACGTACGGGCGGTGCGACTAGATTTACTATGATTGTGTTTGAGAATTTATTTATAATAAATTTAATCTTCCTTATATTTTGTGATTCAGCTGTTATTCGTCTCTATCATTGGTTTAGTATTATTTCGTAAATAACATGACTGGGAGTATGTTTAAAATCTTAATTATCTACTTAAATTATTTATTTATATTTACTTACTAAAACAGAATAGGTACTCAGTACTCTGAGCTTTTTAATAATAAAGCTGAAGAGTTGCTTTACGAGTAGGTGCGTATAAGTATGCGGTGTCTACTCTTACATTTTGTCACCTATTATAATTAAATGTTTTAGAAGTAAGTGCCCGTGTTTCTCTGCAGGAAATATTAATATTTTTTCACTTCTCATGCTCTTAAAATGTTACTTTAGTCTCTGCATATCGGGACTAAAGTTCCTTATTTAATCTCTAGGGACTAAAGTATTTTTTCACTTCTCATGCTCTTAAAATGTTACTTTACTCCCTGCATATCGGGACTAAAGTTCATTATTAATCTCTAGGGACTAAAGTATTTTTTTTTATTTACTTTGATAACTCCTAAACAGCCAATCACGGTGTTTGTGAATGGGAGGATTATCACCTTTTTAGTGATTGTGTATAGAAATAACCTCAAAATGACATTTGAAAAAATCAAAAAATCCCATTTAATTTCGTGAACCACGATAAATGATATTAATTTAATTAATTATTATGTAAGTATTAAGGATACGTTCATTTTATTATCCATTTCCAATTAGTTTTAAATTATTTTTCAAGTTTGAATCTGTTGGCTAAATATATTATATGCAAGCATATAAACCGTACGTCACTTAACAACAAAAAAACCGCGGGACAAATTTCTTTGCAATTTGAATTTTGAATAGATTATTCGTAACAAGCTTGCGTTGTAATCACCAATTACTTACACCAATTAATTGTGCAACTTAGAAACTTTTTACTTTTTATTATTATAAATAAATAAAAATAAATAAATATTCCACAACATTTCACACAATGCTATCTAGATCCATGGTAAGCATAGCTTTACTACCTTGTATTATGGAATCTAGAATACGGATAAACATACTTAGATTTTTTTTTTGTATCTGCATACATATTATACATAGAAACACCCAGACCAATGCAAATACCCATATCCATGCATACAAATATTTACACTGAGCGGGGATCGAACCCGCGCCTCCTGCGTAGCGACCGCGTTCACTACCGTCAAGCTACGGAGGCTTTACCCTGTTATCGATATGATAAATTAATATTGAAGTTGAAAAAGATATTTGCCTATTTCTTAATTGTTTTTTAAATATTATAATTTTGTATAAAACGTCGCTTTTTTTTCCTCGCATTCAAAGTGAAAAGTAGAGTGTTTAACGTGGGACTAAACAACCATAATGACACTCTACGTCCCTTGTTGAACAATCTACTATTTTTTTAATTCCTTTGAAAACTCCTAAACAACCAATCACGGTGTTTGTAAATGGGAGGATTATCACCTCTTTAGTGATTGTGTATAGAAATAACCTCAAAATGACATTTGAAAAAATCTAAAAAACCCATTTATTTTCGTGAAATACGATTAATGATATTAATTTAATTAATTATTATGTAAGAATTAAAGACTAATCCAATTAGACATCTCCAATTAGTTTTATATTATTTTTCAAGTTTAAATCTGTTGGCAAAATATGCAAGCATTGAAAGCGTACGTCACTTAACAAAAAAAAACCACGGGAAAAATTTCTTTGCAATTTGAATTTTTAAAATTACGTATTAATCGTTAATGTAACCTAAGAAAAGTTCTACTTTTCTTAGGTTACATTAACGATTATTAAATTTGTTATTATAAATATTATAAGTTTGAATAGAACGTTGTCTTTTTTCCTCGCATTCAAAGTGAAAAGTAGAGTGTTTAACGTGGGACTAAACAACCATAATGACACTCGAACTATTAGCCTAAAACATCTCGTGCCATTATGGCTTCTTTTAGTCCCTTGTTGAACAATCTACTAATTCGTCAAGGTTTAATATTTACTAGCTTTGCCAAAGTTATAGCTCTAAAAAAACCCGGTAAGGATGGTTCATCACCAGGTGGCTATCGCCCAATTAGTCTACTGCCTTCTCTTGGCAAACTATTGGAGAAAATTATATATGCCAGGTTAGTAGCGGCAACTAAACACTTAATACTCAATGAACAGTTCGGGTTTCGTGAGTCACACTCCACAGTCCATCAACTAGCGCGTGTTTCAGAGCATATTTCTCACCATCTAAATATGAAGCAAGCTACGGGAATGTTTTTGCTAGACATAGAGAAAGCTTTCGACACTGTTTGGCATGAAGGCCTTTTGCACAAACTTGTTACATATAATGTGCCACTTGACTTGGTAAAACTTATTCAATCATATCTTACTGATCGTAAATTCTTTGTTCAGATAGGCAATACTAAATCTGTTTACCAAATGGTGCCGGCGGGCGTACCTCAGGGTTCCATCCTTGGGCCGTACCTATTCCTCATATTTATTAATGACGTGCCAGTGCAGGTTCGAACAAACCTCGCATGCTTTGCAGATGATACTGCTTCTTACACATCATCGAAAGACATCGACCTCATAATAAGTCGACTTCAGCTATCTGTAGACTCACTTTGCTCATTTTTTACCAGGTGGAAACTTAAAATAAATGCAGCTAAGACTGCAGCAATAATGTTTACAGGCCAACGCCAACATCCAAACAGAAAACTCAAGGTGGCTGGACACACAATCCCTTGGCGTAATTCAGTTTCCTACTTAGGAGTGACAATGGATAGTAGGTTGAATTGGTCTCAGCACATCTCTAAATTACGAGTTGCGGGAGCTCAAGCTCTTGGGGGACTGAGTCCAGTCCTTAATCGTAAATCCAGTCTTAGCCCTCAGACTAAGCTCAATATCTATACCACACTTGTCAGACCACGTCTTACATATGCATGTCCCGTATGGAGTAGTACTTGCCTGACTAACTATGAAATCCTACAGACGATTCAAAATAAAGCAATAAAAATAGCCTACAATACCCCATTTAAAACCAATCTTAAAAACTTACATATCTTAGAAAAAATACCGTTCTTGAAAAACTTCATCATGAAATTAACCTTAAAATTCTACAATAACACTGTTACTCATAAAAATATTTTGATCTCAAATATTTGCTCTAAATCTATATCTGATTTACCATATATCGATAAATATGGCACATACCGTTTGCCCCAACACTATTATTTGTTCCCACCTCCTGACTTACCTGCAGTCGCCATAACGTGCGACGAATCGACACGTCCAATCAAGTGACCCACTAACTATATCTCCGTGCCCCCTCGCTCGCCCGCTTGTGGTATGCTCGCGGGAGGCGAAGTAGATCCCCTGCTATGCTGTTTGCGTAAATATTGGTAGTAATACATTTACTTACTAAATAAATTTTATTGTACCCACAAGTTTTCACTTATTGAAACTTTTATTTTTAGTAGATGTGTAGTAGTTACTAACTTTAAGAATAATATGTATATCTAAATGTAGCAAGTGTACTTATTACAATAAGACACAGAATTACTTCTTGTGATTACCTAAGTATTCTTACGTAATGTGCGTTTGTTTAATTGTGTAAAACGATAAATAACTATTGTACAAACTTTTAAAGGTGCTCAAGCCTGTATAAAGTACCATTACAGATTAATTACCTAGTAAGTATAATTGTATATTTGCTTACAAATAAAGAACCTTTACAAACACAAAAAATATTTACTAGGCTACAGTTGTGAACAGCACATTTTCCAGTAAAATGAACGCCATAGGTGCGATGCTACACTTCGCAGGTGACAAATAGATAAATGTTATGTGGATCCTGTGTCAAGGATAATACCTGACTGTGGTGTATTTCATTTATGATCCGCGATCTTCGACGCCATGATATATTCTTCATAGAGCATTTTTTATTTTTGCGAAGAAAAGGCATGTTCTTAACTGGTGTGAAAACCAGGAAACAATAAGGATTCAAGGGATCTACTTATACTGGTGCTACAGAATTCATAGAAATGAAAGTCTATGAAGTCTAATATATGAAATATTAGAATGATGTTCTGTGACAAAGGCCGTGTGTCCTTAGGGCTATTTACTATACATTTACTATAGGTACATTACTCTACTGGAATCAAATAATTCTCCTTGCTTTGTAAAAGACAGTGAAGTTTTTACGTTAATGGCTCTGGCTTATATTTTATATATAGGAATACGTTACTTATAGTACCTACCTATTTATTGATTAGGTACCTACTTCGAAATTTTGCAGGGCGTTTTATTAGATTATTAATTAGATTGTTAATTAGAGTTTTTCAGGTAGGTATAGGTATACTATAGGTATTATTTTGACAGTACATGTCTAATGTAGCACAATAATCCAATCTTAAAACAATCTTAAGGAAGAGGTGTCAGTATCGATGTCTTAAGCTATCATTATAAGTGACGGTGATTAAACATAAGTTATGCTGATCATTTATTAATTGACTAATGCTTGCAGACAGTAAGTCAAAAGTCGTTATTCGCTTAAAACACGACATCACCTACATGTTGTAATGTATACTGATCTTGATCATTAATTCATGACTGGAGCGCAGGGTTCTTGTTCGGCGAATTAAAAAGTTGAATATAAAAATTATTATCAAAAAGTTTTTTAAAACGTCCTGTACTATATCTTTAGATCTAGAGTAACACCAGGGGTGTTTATCAAGACAAAACAAAATACCTCAATCTCGAGGGAATTACCTTGTTTAGTTAGGAGTTTCTATGGCCACCTTCCAACTCCGACTTCAGAGTCTGAATACATGTAGCACTAGAGTTATTTTTGAAATTAAAATATTAGAAAACATTAACAGTTCAAATGCACAGAATGAGTAATAAAGGTATTATGAGCCTTGTGTTGAGCTATGCTCAGTTATGTTATCTAACATATTTATGAACAAGTTTATGGGTATGGATTATATTGCATTATTTATGAAATGGATGTACCATTCGAAGGGAAAATACTTATTAAATAAAATATATAGGCTAACTGGGCGGCATGCAGACCTGCGTAGTCTTAGGTCTTTTAAATGAAAACATATTTTTAGTCGCGTGGTTCTCGGTAGAGTAGAATTTGGGCCACCCCTTCTCTTCCCATGTGGTGTCGTACAAGGCAACTAAGGGATAGGGCGGATTAACTTTAACATCAGACAGATATGTACAGCCTAGACTTAGCTTCAGATGCATAGCTCGAATCAACAATAGTGCCCGGAATACGGCAATAGGCTCACTCCCTATTACGTGGGACCGAATACAGATTGATAAATTGTGGGTGTTAATTCACCTCTGCCTAACCCTCCGGGGATAAAGGCATGATTATATGTATGTATGTATGTTTATTTTTGGATTCCGATATCGTTACAAATTTCTATTGAATAACGCAATTTGGCACACTATTACTATTTTCTATTCTAATTGACTTAACCATTAATAAATCTATATTTGAGTAAGCCAGATGAAGATAATTAAGTCACAATATGAAATAATGTAACAAATAGTTATCTTGCCTAACCCTCCGGGAATAAAGGCGTGATTATATGTATGTATGTATGTTTATTTTTGGATTCCGATATCGCTACAAATTTCTATTGAATAACGCAATTACTATTACTATTTTCTATTCTAAATGACTTAAGCATTAATAAATCTATATTTGAATAAGCTAGATGAAGGTAATTAAGTCACAATATGAAATAATGTAACAAATAGTTATCTTGTATTCTCAAATCAAAATCAATCAAGTATTCTTCACGGTTAAATGTACAAACCTACTGATTATTAATTTTGTCGTTCGCAGTGTGGTGAAGTGGATAAAAAAATGCTATATAACGTAATCCGCTCAGATTTCACCTTTCATTTGTGGGTGCTTTCCACTTTCCACGTGAAAATAACGTTTATTAGTTAGGTATGTATAGTCCTATACTAGTATTAAGCCTTCAGATTTTCTTTATTATTTTAAAAGCACAAATCCCTGGAAACAATATACTGATGTAAACGCGGTATTCATTCAGTAGTGTATAAATTGTAAATAGAAGAAAATGTGATCGACGACGTCGTATGTATTCGTAGAGCACTCGCATTGTATAGCTATTGGAACATTCAATTGGTAACTGTGTTGACAATTTCCTGGATGAAGCCGTATTTGAGTGGGTACTTTATGACTGTAGGGTCTCACAGTATTGCTGGTGATGCTGGTGGTGTTAGTTAAGTTTAGAGGCTAAGTATATCATGACTGTGTATATATCGATGCCTATCTTAATCCGTCGTTCAATTAACTGCCTAGCCTCTTTACTGAGCGGCGCCGTTCAATTAACGGCCTGAATGCATTTAATTAAACGGCTAGGCAAATAGCCTGGATCGGTGACGTTTAACTACTTGCCTAGGCAGTTAACTAAACTAAACTTGCACCTGTAAATCCCCGAGGGGGTAGACAGAGGTATAATCGCAGAAAATTATTATTAAATAATTATCTTTGAATACACCTATATTACACATAATTTATTTTTTATATAACCTTGCAGAAATAAGTCATTTTTCTTAATGTTTAATTAAACAGTTAATTGGACGGCTGATTAAGCTAGTTGGCGGCGACATATTTATGTTTCCGTTTACTGTTTGTTTGGTTTAGTAACTTCATATGTGTATTACAATATAATCGCTCTAGCGACAAGGCCTAGAAGAAAAGACAGAAAAAAAGACACTGGTGAGTACAGGAGTTCGTCTTATCCATCCACTCATCTTTATCATCTTAGCTTTGTGTTAGTCCGAGAGCTTTAAATAATAATAAAAAAAAATAGTTTGATTTAAACCCGTTACCCAATAGCCAGATCTACACCTTCGTGTTAGGGTATAAAAGGAGATGTGCGTGACAAGTTTTCAGCTTGCCTCAAGCATGTTCCCAAGAACTTTTACCAGCTCTCGGATTATGTCCTGATTGCATCTGAGGCCTTTACGTCGGAGCCTGAGGTCTGCTTTTTCTTCTCCACTTCTCATGATTTTGACATAGTCGTATCATATAGTACATTCTTATAATGTGCAATCGAGCAGCGGGTATCATAGCATTTTCGAATATCGTTATTATATTATAAGGTCCCTATTTTAGAACAACAATCAGGTGAATTGCGATTTATCTGAGGAAATATTGTATAGACAATCTGCCAGACAACGTGCCAAAGTCAAATCTTTCCCCCGATAAATTGAGGTTCAGCTGAGTGGCATTCTAGAATACGGGCCTAATTATCATGTTAAATTATAACCTCTGTTTCAATGAGATAGAGCCATGTCTAAGCCGATTTTCCCGGTTTTGGCGAAAATCTATGAACCCACCGCACAGATTACGTAATAGTGGGAACTCGTAGAATTCGGTATAATCAATTCAAATGAGGAAATAAGCCTACATGTCTTACTTTGAAATATTTCAGCCAACAGAATCCCCTTTACGAAGTACCTAAGTAAATAAATGAGATAGCGTTTGAGCATCATCTTATTTAATATATAAAATTCTCGTGTCACAGTTTTCGTTGCCATACTCCTCCAAAACGGCTCGACTGATTCTCATGAAATTTTGTGGGCATATCGGGTAGGTCTGAGAATCGGTCAACATCTATTTTTCATACCCCGATTCGCGATAACCGACATCCACGCGGGCGGAGCCGCGGGCGACAGCTAGTATTCTATAAGATGATTCTATTGAGGTATGTAAAAATAAACTACCTCAATAAAGAATCATCCCAGTTTTATACTGAGTTCACAACCATACAAGTCCCCGATATAAAGTGCACTCAGTCTCCACCATTACTCAATTAATCTTTGTAGATCAATTTCCTACACGACATGCCAAGCTATGTTTAGTAAATGTGAAGCTATTTCTACGGTATGTTATGAATTTTTGTGGTAATCATATAAAACCGATTTACGAGTGTTACGGTCTAAAATCAGTCGATTTGACATTGACCTCAGTAATTCTAGGTGAGTTAAGTATACCTCGAGACACGTATCTTGGGCCTTAATTCGCGAGACAAACGAAGCCCTGGCGCGCGTGGATTGTTTTGTAATAGCCATCGGTCCCGGTTGTCATACAAACATCTATGGCAGTTGTTACGGGTAGTTGGGGCCTTTAAAAATCCACAACTGGTCTAGCTGGAATGCTTCGATATCGCCGTTGGGTTGTAGAGGTCAGATGGCAGTCTCTTCACGGAAAATATCGAAGTTTAGCCAAATCCGCAGTTAGACTGGTAAAAAAGCGGACCCTAGACTCCAAATTGAAAAGCTTCGGATGCGACTGGGATTTACGCTGGGATGAAGAGGAAGAAGAAGACTCTGTTTGGTAAATTTGAGCTTGTCCACCGCAGTAGCACTCTGTGGTATCCTCAAAATACACCCAAGAAACGTATACCGCGCGTATAAAGCACAATGTGAGCACATTTTAGTTCCAAGATATATGTCCCGAACAATACACACGCGGTAGCAGGCAAACAGTTGATTTCAGTCGCGATTCGTCCGCGCTGCCTCTCCGTCGTACTACGAGGCGCACGATTTCCGAATCTCGGTTCTACGTTCTACGAATTTGTGCGTGTTTTGGAAAACTCCTGTCAGTGACTGTGTCTATAATGTTTAATATTTATGTCTGATACCCGCAAAAATCGGATCGCTATAAATATAAACTACTGTTTCAAGTGTGTGCTGAATATTTTTAAAGTAAGTGAAATATTTTTGTTGTCGTAGTGATTTATTTATGGTTTTGTAGATATTATGAGGGGGTGGATTGATTTAAATTATGAATGATTTGTTTATAACTCTGAAAGTTTGGTATATAATTTATAATGTACTTACTTGGATTCTATAAATAATGAGTGTCGTTGTTAATTTATACTCGCAGGTCTGGTAATAAATTTCATATTTTATTGCATAGCCGTGGTAATAATATTACAATAATTACGGTGTTTTGATAATAGCTGCAGCAATGAGTTCATAAATAGTATTTTATAACTAGTTATACAACACATATTTATATATGTAGGTATTTGAGAACTAGTCTATTAGTAACTAAAAATAATAAATATAAACCTAAGCTAAATATTAGGTACCATGGTTAGCTGAAATTTCATTATAATTATTTATATTAGCTAAATGTTTTTTGTAGATTTTTAAAGCCGATTTTTTTAGCCGCGTGGTTCCCGGCAGAGTAGAATTTGGGCCATCCATTCTCTTCCCAAATGGTGTCGTACAAGGCGACTAAGGGATAGGGCTGATTAACTTTAACATCTGACAGATATGTACAGCCCAGACTCAGCCTCAGATGCATGGCTCGAGTCAACAATAGTGCCCGGAATATGGCGATAGGCTAACCCCCTATTACGTGGGACCTTATACAGATTGGTGAAATGTGGGTGTTAATTCACCTCTGCCTAACCCTCCAGGGATAAAGGCGTGATAATATGTATGTAGGTATGTATGTATTTTTAAACTACTTAGGTGTTGTTATAGAACTTATTCCCGACCGAAAAATACAATGAAATATTTTAACAAACTTAGAATATTTACTCTATCTATAGGTAGGTTGTTATATTATAATTGTAAAGTAGTCGAGTCTGTAGATTGGACACATTTACAAAAAAAAATGGGTTATGTTATATTAACGATACTGAAAAAAAAAACATTTTTTTTTGGAATTGTTTGTTAGTTCGCGATCAACGCGAAAACGGCTGAACAGATTTTGATGCGCTTTTTTTGGTCTTAGTCAACTTAAAATCTTACGGTTGTTTGATCGCAATTGGTTGAGTAGAACCGGCGTTATGATCAAAAGTAGCGATAACCGACATCTACGCGAGCGGAGTCGAGTGCAGAAAGCTAGTTTACCTAATATAATTATTTAACCTAAAATTGTACTGTATATAATTTGGTTCATATGTGTGCATCAATGTGGTATTCATCTTAAATTTATAGGCCTTCTAACATAACAGAAATGTAGCGACATCATTGCCCATTCACTGTCGTTACAGCCCTTTTTTCTCTTATATGTGATTATGATTGGCAGCGGAATGACTCCTGACATTGTATTGAGTGCCGGCACTGCCAATGTACTTAGGCGGTGATTACCATTTTTCATCGCGTGTGTCCGCTCACGTGTCTACCAAAAAAGAAGAGTATCAAAATGACAATCATTACGTAAGCAGTAATATTAGGAGCTAAAATATGAAATTGAAAATTATATACTACTTACTATTTTTTTTATCTGAAATACTGAAATCAAGTTTAAGTTGCGTATGCTCGATTTGTCAGTGAAATTAGTAAGTACAAGTAAACTGAGTTTTCACGTTTATCTCTATGAAATTTGTTGAATAAAATGGTTATAGTGCAGTTTAGTTTTTAATCTAATACCTCATACTTCTTGTAATATTTCGGAATTTACATCTTACATTCTTAATCTAATCTCAATCCAATTGGCACTCAATATAAGAGCTTAGATGAGAGTTATTTATTTTGTAATTCAATTAATGAAGCTTTAATTTGGGAAACTTAATTAAAAAAAAGCTATAAATAAACTGAACATGATAAAAATTAAAACCACTTTATTATAGGTTCCAACCCATTTAAATATTTGACGATTTATAGGAAGGGTTTTTTATCCAAATGAAGGCCTCAATATCCTGTCTGTAAAAGGAATCGTTTAATCCATTTATTCTTCATGTTCAAATATGAAATTGGGTTCGTGGAATTTTCTGAGATTGGACTCTTTATATACCTACTTTCTAATAAAATGTTCATTTCACGACCAAAGCTTATATTAAATAATTAGCTGTTACCCACAGCTCCGCCTGCGTGAAATTCTGAAGTGGTCTTTCAGTACTTACAATGTTCCTAATTTGTCTTTTCTTAAGAGCCACCAATCCTAAAAATTAGGATGAATGTTATATATTTTAATTCTAGATTTTCACAAGCCTTTCTCTAGTTATTGGGGGACCGAGACAAATATGAAATCCTTTATACTTATATGAATAGATTTGCGGTGTTATATTTGATATAGTATGAAAATTGCGTCAATGATTGAAAAGTCGATAAGCGTGTGGCGGCTGTCATGATATGTAGATGCATGTAAATATGAGAAGAGATTTTGAATAATATTGTTTGAGATGTTCAAAGTCTGAATGTAGGGAGCTTAAGGAGCATAAGTAGGCCCAAGAAAAGATGGATGGGTTAAGTGAAATAATGTTGAAAGGCGTAAGGAGTCCGACTGAAAGGGAACTATGGAAAAATCACATGTTGCGATCACCCCAAATAACTGACACAAAGACAGTCGATGACATTCACCATTTTTTCGGATCATTTTTATGAATGTCATTAACACTGTTTACGATTTAAAAACATAATTCCGCTCCGTAAACTAGATTCGTAAATACGTCGGTTTTATCGGTTTACACTTTTTTACCTTTTTGATAGTGCAGCTTTCGCATTCACGCGGTACTGCACTTTTGGCTTATTGAAATTTTTGCAACAGAAACTTTCCTCAATATTGCATTTTCTAAAATGCCGGAGATATTTTTTATAACTGTTCTTTATTTTGATATTTGTAATTTTTAAATTATTCTTTCTTTCAAGTGAGTATGTAATGGACCAAGTGATAAATTGGACATTGTACTCAATGCCCCGTCATTATGAATAATGCGAGGGCAATTTTATAATAATTGTTCAAATAATCAAATTGACCGGGCATTATACATATTGCTCATCACTTTTTGGGTGAAGTAATAAATGTGTTTTAAATGTACATGTCTATATAACTATTTTTCGGTTCATTCAACTATAATTTCTTTAACGTAAGGTGCTTGAACGGTATTTCGATTCTACGGTTCATGACGACTCACCTACGGTTCATGTATGGGTAGCTATAATAGTAGATTATGGTACAAGTGTGTAAATTTGGTGATTACCGCTGAGGCGATATTGAGACCCGAACCGTAAGGCGAGTGTCTAATGAGAGCCGAAGCTGGTTATCAACCATACACACGTGTAACATATGTCAGTTTTCAATTCATTTGTGAATAATATAATACTAAAATAGATATTCACCCTTGCAGTTTTCAGATGGTAAACATTCCATAACGTTAAGGACTTCACATTAATCACATCATATACCTATCGGACGTTGTACAGTATACATGTATACATCGGGCGGTGTACTAGGTACATAAATCGTTTTCTTCATAAGTAGTAGGTACTTGTAGACATTTTAATTAATAACTATAATTTCACCAGTTAAAACCAATTGCTTAACTAATTGGACTGGTTGGAACAGTTAATCACTTTTTCTATTGGCGCACTGGGCATAGATTAAAATAATGAGGTTTCTTTCTTTGTTTATCAGTTTTAAACAGAGTCAAAAAAAAAGTTCTATTTGAGTAAAAGTTTTGTTTATTACACGTACAAGATGAAATTTTCTATTTAAATACGAAGTTGCATGAAATGAACAAGTAATAAGTAGGTATATTAATTTATTTGTTCTATAGGACACGATCTCTTGTATTTTTTTTTAAGAATAATGCAACTGAACCACTAGAATTTAAAAAAAAGTCGTTATACAACTCGTAATTTAATAACAACAAAAACCCACAGTTTAATAATAGGTATCATTATGTGCCTATACTGTGTCTCTGTCCCAATACTGATAAAGAAACTAGAGAAAATAGGGATCAGAGGGACGCAGCTTAATCTTTTTTCAGACTACCTTAAAAACAGATCTCAGTGTGTTAAGATAGGATCGTTCATCAGCAATGACCTGTCAATAGACTACGGCGTTCCACAGGGAAGTATCCTAGGCCCAACTTTATTCCTTGTGTATATGGATGATTTACTCCGTCTAAACCCCTTCCATGGCAAGTTAATAGCCTATGCTGATGACACGGCTCTTGTTTTCACTGGAAAAACTTGGAGTGATACCTATGACTTGGCACAGCAGGGACTGGACGCTGTCTCTCATTGGCTCAGAAATAATATGTTAACATTAAATGCGGATAAAACCAAATATATTACCTACTCCATCCGAGGATCGCTTGAAACCGATCAAACACTGACCGTACATGGTTATGCTCCCTCTCTTGGGACTGGTCTGACATGCAACTGCAAACCTTTACAGCGAACGCAAAGCATCAAATACTTGGGTATTATAATTGACGAAAACTTTAGCTTCGATTTGCATGTTCAGTTGATAGCTAAAAGGATACGTAAGCTCATTTATTTATTTAGGACACTGAGAACTGTGGTTGCACCAGCAACTCTAAAACAGATATACTACGCTCTGTGCCAGTCAATAATAACTTACTGCATAGCGTCGTGGGGTGGTGCGCCTAAAGGAACAATTAAGCAGCTGGAGGTAGCGCAAAGAACTGTATTAAAAGTGTGTACTTTTAGACCTTTCCGATATCCGACAGAGCTCCTATATGAACAGTGTGATGTGTTGACTGTACGACAGTTGTTCATTCTCAGGGTGGTCTTAAAACAGCATTCAGCCTTGGAATATAAAAAATCCCAAACAAAGCGTAGGGATTATGCGGTATGTGAGCGAGTCCTCACACACACACACACACACACACACACACACACACACACACACACACACACACACACACACACACACACACACACACACACACACACACACACACACACACACACACACACACACATACACACACTTTTATGTTAAGTAAGTTACTGTATACTATTATAAAATACCATTTGCATCTATACCGATCTATGTAAGTACATTACTATCTTGCCCACCCAACCATTGTTATGTTCAATAACCTAGTATAATTGATTCACAATATATGACATGGATTCTGGGGCCTTAGTTTCTGGATGCTGAAATACAGGTGTCAAACCTAGTTCAGCAGCAGTTGTTTAATAATTAATTGTTGTATTACGAATGTTTTTTTTTTAATATTTATACTTTTTATTTGAAATATTGTCATAACAGTACTGTGTTTCTTTTTTTTATATAGGTAAGCTGAAGGCAAAGTCTCAGGAAAGAGGGCCACCATTGTATACACGTGCCATGTTAACAATGGTGGCACTCAGCTTGACGGCCTCATCAGATGCTTTTTCACGCCCCGATTAAAGGACCCGGGACTGTAGGAAGAGGGAAACACGTGAGCTGGCAAGGAATTTCAGGTCTTAATGGTGCGACAAAGGAAAGAGTCACCGAACCGCTTGGTTCTTGAAGGATTTTTTTTCTATTTTATTTTTATTTTGTTCTATTTATGCCATATTCACCCTTTTTGTGCCACTGAAAACTTAGAAACTTTAATCCTTTAGCCCTATTCCCCTTCCCCCCTCCCCCTTCTATCCCTTTTTTTGCGATAAAGGGTAGCCTATGTCCATTTCCAAGCTCTAATCGATCTCTATACCAATTTCATCAAGATATATTCAAAATTGTCAAACTTACGTACTCTAGCCCTATTCTACCTCTTCAACTCCCTTTTTCGCAATAAAAGGTAGCCTATGTCCATTTTCGAGCTCTAACCCATCTCTGTACCAAATTTCACCAGGATATCTTCAAAAATTACAAACTTTCACACTAACTATCTAGTCCTTATCCCTCCCCCCCTTTTACTACAATATTCGCGATAAAAGGTAACGTATGTCCGTTACCAAGCTCTAATTAATCCCTGTACCAAATTTCATCAGGATATCTTCAAAACTGTCAAACTTTCATACCTTATTACCCCCCCCCCCCCATGGCTTCATTTTCGCGTCAATTGGTAGCCTATATTCTTTCCCAAGCTTCACTCCATCTCTGTACCAAATATATCATCAGGATGTCTTCAAAACTGGCAAACTTTCATCCCCTATAACCCCCCTTTAACCTCGTCTTTCGCGACAAAGGTAGCCTATGTTCGTTCCCAAGCTTTAATCTATATCTGTACCAAATTTCATCAGGATATCTTCAAAAAAGACAAACATTCATCCCATAGCCATATTCCCCCCCTCCCTCTAAACTATCTCTGTACTGAATTTCATCAGGAAATCTTCTAAAACGATAGACTTTTATCCCAAGGCCCTGATCCCCCCTTCTTCCCCCCTTTTCGCGATAAAAGGTAGTCTATGTCCGTTCCAAAGCTCTAAACTATCTCTGTACCAAATGTCATCAGGAAATCTTCAAAAATGACAAACTTTCATCCCAAGGCCCTAGTCCCCCCCTTCTATCCCCCTTTTTGCGATAAAAGGTAGTCTATGTCCGTTCCCAAGCTCTAAACTATCTCTGTACCAAATTTCATGAGGAAATCTTTTAAAACGATAAACTCTTATCCCATGGCCTTGATCCCCCCTTCTTCCCCCCTTTTCGCGATAAAAGGTAGCTTATGTCCGTCCCCAAGCTCTAAACTATCTCTGTACCAAATTACATCAAGATATCTTCAAAAATGACAAACTTTCATCCCAAGGCCTTAGTCCGCCCCCCTTCTACCCCCCTTTTCACGATAAAAGGTAGCCTATATCCGTTTCCAGGCTCTAAACTATCTCTGTACCAAATTTCATCAGGAAATCTTCAAAAATGACAAACTTTCATCCCAAGGCCCTAGTCCCTCCCCCTTCTACCCCCCTTTTCGCGATATACCTCTGTACCAAATTTCATCAAGATCGGTTCAGTAGTTTAGGCATGAAAGCGTAACATACAGACAGACAGACAGACAGACAGAGTTACTTTCGCATTTATAATATTAGTATGGATACTTAGATACTTTTTTTTTTGAAAATACATGCATATTATACCCTAGCGATCCGCCCCGGCTTCGCAAGGGTGGTAAAAACGTTCCCGTGGAAATCCAATATAGCCTATGTTACTCAGGGATAATGTAGCTTTCCAATGGTGCAAGAATTTTTGAAATCGGCGCAGTAGTTTTTGAGTTTAATCATTACAAACATACAAATCTTTCCCCTTTATAATTGTAGTGTAGATAGAAACACTCAGACCAATTAAACAACCTTTGCATGAATCGTTCAATAGTGCAATCAACCGTAGTTGAAATAACCGTAGGCGAATTGATACGTAACCTTTCTCTCTTATTATGTAGCTTCTCAAATTTATGTAGCTTTATTATCAAATTGCCAAGTAGCTGCGGTATAATAATGACCGGGCAATGTGGCAAATAATGAATTTTAGATAGTAATTAATCACTTTACCCGATATAGCTGGGCATTATGCATTATGCCCGGGCATTAATCATAATGCTCGCATTAATCACTTGATCCATAACAAATATACTATCTTACTTTTGTACTTAGAAGCAAACACAAAATAGCGAATTGAGAACTTGATTTGAAGTCGATTATAGATTCAAACAGATTTTTTTATCCTTTTCAACATACCTACCTATTTCTAATATTTCACGAAAGTTCGACATGCCTTCAGTGCAGATACAGACGTAAAAACATCAAATATTTAGATGACAGGTGAAATTGTTTACTCATTTCCACCGGAAATATACTTGTTGTATATTTCCGAGATAGAAATGATGAGATTCTGATGGAAGGTTGCAAACATATGTCTGATTAGAAATGTATTTCTTAAGACCGAGAGATGGAATAAAATGACAATGTAGGATTAGATGGAGAATTTAATTAAATAAATTTGCATTTTACTGGTTCATTTGAAGTAAAGCCTAGAGATGCGGGGACACGGACAATTTACGAATGGTTCGTGAGAAAGCGGCTTTTAGGTGTTTCAGTGCAGTTAGCGTACTATTGCTGTATAAATTACCTCCCTTAAGCCTTCTCTACGTTCATTTCTCAGACGTGACTGGATCTTACGACTGGAACGTACTTTTTTGTATGGGGCCGACTATGGCGGTAATTTTCCACCATCTGTACTGCTTTCTTCAAAAGTATAATTTTAATACACAAATAGCTAAAAAAATTATAAAACAACACTCTGTAGGTAATTTAAAAAGTAATAGAAGGGTCTGAACATAAACAAAAGTAGAAGTGGAACCGCAAAACTTAAATTCAATACAATTAAGTTTATTGGCATAACAAGAGTTGTGATCTCATAATTAAACTAATTACCAGTGATTTTTTTCCTTTGTTTGTTTTTAACTCTTAATTGAAGAAGAAGAAATTAAAAATGTACAAGTTAGAGAAACACAAATAACCGTTTGAACAGTAAAATGTATTTTTTACATCATTGTGTACTTGGTTATTGCAGTCCATTGCTGGACATAGGGTTCTCCCGAATGTGCGCTATGGTAACCGCTATATGTTTATGTAGGTCCACTAACCAGAAAAATTCTTATCATCATACCGATTTTATAAAATAGATACCTTTTTTCGTAAATTGACTATTCATGTAACTGCTTTACGTCAAACGAGTTCACAAGAATTATGACAACGCAAATAAACGGCAGTTGATAACACAAAACAAAAAAGTCCATTTTGATAGCAACGGACTCTCAATATTAGGAAAGTATTTGTTTTATGCGGTCACCAAAATTTTTCCCGCGTATTATTTTCGGAATTCTGCATGAAGGTGGAGTGAGTAATGGTATTTCATATCTTTTAAATGAAATTGATGCCCCGACAACAGAACCAAGCCCACCTCATCTGCAACATCTGCAGATTACCGAACGAAGCTCTTAGACTGACCTTCCTCTTGGGGGTTGGAAATCGTTACTAGAAAAGCGAATATATCAATGAAAAAGTGAATCCCAGGGATTAAAAGAAAACTAACAATTCGCCGTAAGGATGATGATGGTACACCTTATACATAATAGTAACATTATCAGTCTGGTTTGCTACCATTGTATTAGTAATAAGATCCAAATAGGTAGGTCGTTATATATACAACATGCATGACAGAAAAGGTTACAGTGTTCGACGACCTACGTAGGTGTTCGTAGCCACTTATATTACTCTGTGTGGAGTGACGGATGGATGTAATATAATATTAATATAATAATTTTCAGGGACGTACGTACTTCACAGTATCTAGAACCCTAAATAAACGTAGTTCGTACTAAGGATTTTTCTGGACATATTTACACAAATAAAACATCTAGACCATTGCAATGCAAATAGATACATGAATAGATACACAATTTGCACTAAGCATAAATGAAATGCGCATCCCTTGATTTAGCAGTCTAAATACGCTTCGCCGCAAAATTCATCAATAAATTCCTAATTAAAACGCTTTTATTCCTTCCACTTGAGCCAGGGACACAGAAACCGATTGAACTGTTACTTGTCTCTTTCAAACATACAATATAATTCTGGTGAGACGTAGCTTATCCGCCCCTGAGTGTATGTTACTGGTTTATTGCGCCGATCGTAACTCTTCCAAATGATTCATAGCTGACTGAAATGAGTGTGGTTAATGAGACGAGATGTATCAGCGTGGTTAGATAACTTAAACAGCTTTCTGTACGGCTTTCATACGTAAATGAATTATTTGATTGACTTCTACGTAGTGTATTTACAGAGGCTTTGCGCGTGTTGACACTCTTTTCAAAAGAGCAGATACGAATATTTATGTGGCGTTTATTTTCGGACGAAATAGCACATTAGGAGAGGCCTATGTCCAGCAGTGGACTGCAGTGGGCTAATTTGTTGATAGATTGATTATTTTCCTTTCCACACATAGGTAGGTGTGTAGAGAAAAAATAAATCTCCACATAAAACATCAATAAGGAAGTAATTATAGTAGACACTCACATCTTCTTCATTCTAATGTTAATCCCATAGTTGCATCTGAACCTTCCACCTTGGAGTCTGTTGGTCTGGTTCCCTTTTTACATACCTGCATATAGTCACTTTTATTCTGGAGTAGCCCGCTTGTATTCTTAAATATATAAGAATATTCACTTGTACTCTTAAAGAAGATGGCTGGATTAGATATCAGCGCTTTCAGGTGCTTCTGACCTGTCCTTATCTCACTTATCTCATGAACCCAATGCTTTCATCCCTCGATATTCTGCCAGGTGAATCTCGATCAGCCTACATTTGTTTTATACCTTCTCGTATAGTCAATTTGTCATTCGCTTATTATCCATTCATTCTACAAGCTCCAAGGTTATAGCTCTCCGTTGTTGATACATTTGTCCACATTCACTCGCTCCTTTCAATATCACCTTCGTTTCTTCCGTCTCTAGAGAACAAACTACTCAAGTACAAAGTACCCATTTCGTCTACAAATATCTTTTGTTGAAAAGCAACTGAAACGTCGTCTGGATCAGTGTCACTTATTAGATCAGAAATTTAAAGACAGAAGCTCAACGCTTATATCAGATGGAAAGGATGATTTTGCTTCACGAGCCTGCTGCTGCTTAGTAAAAGCTGGAGAAGCAAAAGTGGACTTAAATCCATTTTGAATGATTTATTTATTTACTAGCTTTTCCCCGCGGCACAAACATAGCCTATGTCCTTTCTCAAGATCTAATCTACCCCTACACCAAATTTCATTAAAATCGGTTCAGTGGTTTAGGCGTGAAAGCGTAACATACAGACACACAGACAGACAGAGTTATTTTCGCATTTATAATATTAGTATGAATTTTACCCTTAGTATCACAATAGAAAATTTATAAAGGTATTGTAGAAAATATTAATGACTCTGAATTCCAGATTAATAAAGATAATGTAATTAAATAATAAGATATTGTATACTATGAATATACTGGTTAATACCTATGTTAAAATAACAATTTACTTAAATATGTTCTTTGCATAATGGGCATTTTTGTCACTAACAACGATTTGTTGGTAATCTTTGTTATCTACAGCGTAATACAAAATTGTTATTACCATCAAATTTAAAAAAATGGATCCCGCAATGATTTAATACTGCTATCTGACCACTGCTAATGTGTCTACAACCTTACAGATCCGGTTACTGAGATATACAAGCAATCAGTACATAATAATTATGTAGGCACGTCAAATTTTAGTGTATTTAATTACTCTTTTTTGGACGGGTTTTGTGTGCTACAACAGGAAAAATTGGCATTATCTGTGTGTTAATTTGTACGTTATAAATATTTTGATGTATTCAATATTTTCTTTGTGTTATTGTCGGTCATTGTCACGTTAAATCACCTATGGTGCTGTGCTTCCAGATTTGTTTTCGTCGTTGTCGTTTTTGGGTGAAAGATTAACTCAGCCATTCTTGCAAAATTTCAGTTTTGTAGTCCATTAGTACTGGTAGGATAATCTACTCTTTATTACTGCAAAAGGTTATATTACATTCGTTTCAGGAATAATGGATTTCATAAAGCGTTGCTAGCGTATAGTTTTCTCGGATTTTAAGTGTAACTTTTATGGAGCAATTTTTCTGAGAACTGACTCGGTTAGAACGCAATTTGTGACAATATGTTTGTAATATTATGTCACATAAATTGTAGATCCTCAACTCCATTAAAAAGCACATTTTTTAAGTTCAATATAAACATAATATTAATAGAATAATAAGTAAACAAGTATCAAAACGTTCCGAGATTATCATAAACAAGAGATTATGATTTCTAAGGCAAAAATCTTGCGAGGGCTAAAAAAAACTGCGTTGTGTTGACGAAATAAGGGATGTATATAGAAGACACATAGAAATACATTAACATGTGTGAAAAAATCCATGCCTCCCGAGCAAATTATTTGTAGTCTACAACAAAAATAAAGACATAAGCCTATGAGGCTTGTGTTATATGTAGAAGTTTGTTGCAAAAGGCAGTACAGGCAAATTAAGAAAATGTGTAAGCACAGACGTAGAAGATGTTCTGTTGTCCGCTACTCCGGTGGAAAACGTGTAAGTGTTTAGAAGAGTATATGTAGATATGTATAGCAATGTGATCAATGATGTATCGCCATTTTTAAATGCGGATAACGTATCTATAGTTTATAATATATCATTGATTGTAATTGTTCAATAGAATTGTAATATCATCTTCTATTAATCCAAGATTGGATCAATAGCTCCCGTTTTTCCTATTATAAAACACTACGTAGGTTCAATAAGAAACATAGTTAAAGTATAATTAGTAGTAGCAATCAAGTTAACGTACACAAAAGCAATGGGGACTATCCGCTACAATGGACAATGTAATGAAATAGCCAATTGATTTTACTTATTCCCATCGTAAACTTTATATTGTCGTTTGTTTAGGATTATGGCATTGTCTTTATGTCGCAGTAACGTCAACAATGTTGTTGTAATTACTTTATTTTATAGCCCTTTGATGTACTAGGTGTATTTGATTTTTAAAACTACTACACTAAAAACGGAACTAAACTAGAACTAGTCCAGATTTCTAACGCTTTATCTCTATTGGTCACTGGATTTGGTTACCACCTTTTGCACTTTTTAAACTTAAATATTTAGTGTTATAATAACATAACATTATGAGAGTAGGTACTTTCGAGGATAACGGTCCATGCCATGATAACAATTGACTAACTCACAACTTATTCTTTGCACAAAGTAGCGTGATATGAAATATCATTTTAGTCAATGCACGCTACTTTTTACAGTGTGTGTTGACTAAATTAAAATTATTGAGAATGAGTAATTGATTATTTTTTATTAAATATTCTGATGTAAAGAAAATAACCTTGACGAAGGACGGTAATGAACTTTAAAGTTAAAAAAATAACTCCTCCGTTCGAACGCCCATCGGAGCGTGCCTTGAAGGTAATTATTTTCGAAATGTATTTCAGATGCATCCTAAAGTTAGCTCTTTTGCAGATAAGTATTTAAAAACTTGTGCGAGTTTAATTGGGAGCCAATTATAGTCCGTTCGAGCCGTTTCAAATACATGTAGATACTTTTGAATTTCTGTTGTAATTGAGATATCAAATCATAGATAAAAATATAAAAAAACTGGTCAAAAAAGTGTCGTACGACGCGTACTGAGTATTCTATACACTACTGGATTATATTAACAGCATGATGAATTACTTCATCATGCTGTTAATATAATCCAGTAGTGTATAGAATAGTTGATTTTGGCAAAATGCTGAAATTGATTGATTGTAGCATATTTGTGGGGTACTACATGTTTACGGTTTTTATACCTTTACGTGTGCTATAAGATCTTGCTACCTGAGAAGCTTTATGATCCTACTTCAAGTACTTCAAGGGCAAATATATATTATGCAGCATATTTAGACAATCACAGGTGATTGTCTAATTATGCTGCATAATTAGGTAACTGATTTTGAAGTTTAATTTTTTCACAGCTGCAAGATATTGTTGTCCTAGTTATTTGATAGAAGATACTTATTTCAAGGTAATAGTTTCACGTATTCCTGTAACACACACACTACAAAAAACGGCATTAAATTTTGATCTAACTATAGATTTACTGCAAAATGTGGACTTTCACAAACAAAATAAAAAACAAAGTGATTACAACCCAACGTGCCATGGAAAGGAATATCTTAAGAATAAGAAAGATAGAGAAAATTGGAAGCGAGGTTATTAGGCAGAAGGCAAAATTGACAGACGCTCTCAGTCACGCTCTAAAGCTGAAGTGGCAATGGGCAGGTCACATCACAAGGTACCAAGACAAAAGGTGGACTTCACAGTCAACATAATGGGCAGGTCCATTAGAGAAAAGAAAGGTCGGGAGACCAATCAAACGATGAGCAGCCCCTCTAGATAAGTGGCAATTCGCTAGCCGGCGTTTGGTGGAATAGAAAGACGAATGTATGGGATTTGACGTATATGACAGTCGTTAACGCATGTCAAGTACGTCAAATCCTATACATAAGTCAATCTATTCCACCAAACGCCTACTAGCGAATTGCCACTTGTCTAGAGGGGCAGATGATATTATCGAAACTGTGAGTAACAACTGGTGGACACTAGGTAAAGACAGAAAATGAAAAAAGATGGGGGAGGCTATTGCCCAATAAGGGATCTATTCTAACACTATGATATAAGAAAAAATACTAACAAACAAGTACATTAAGAAATAGAATAAAAAGCTTTATTATATTATTATATCATTTATTATTTATAGACTTACGTAAGTCACAGTACATTTCGTGGCCAGGTGCGCTCACTGTTCGGTAAACGATCAGTGGGTTAAGTTATCTAGGCGAAGGTTACCATTGTGATGGGTGACCGTTTAGTAGTGTTACATCTGAGCGCTTCTGTACTTCGGAGGGCACGTTAACACGGTTAACTAGCACATAAAAGAAAAAAAAGTTAGTGTCGTCTAATTAACTAAATATTGTGATGTGCCTTATTTCAGGATTAATTATATTCCAGGTAACATTGATTTTAGCATCATACCCCCGAAATTTATCTGCTGTGGTTCCCAGAAAAGTAGATTACAAGGGTCACCTCGTCCCTTCCCGAGAGCGTCATTTTATAGTATGAGTAGCTATGTATGTTTACTGTCGGATCGAGAATTCTCTAAGGTTATACAATTATGATAATTTTGTTGAAGTTTATATGAGCCGGAAAACATCTTTTACGGGTATATTTTTCAAATCTTTTTCATGGTCATGTCAATATTTCTATTTCTCAAGAAAGTTTCAGGAATGCTATGCGATGTCCCTCAGCTTGACAGCCTCATCAAAAGTTTTTTCACGCTCCTCTCGGGACTATAGGATTAAGGAATCAAGTGTATTGGTAAATAATTCCAAATCATTATGGTGCGGCAAAGAAAACATTGAACCGTTTACTCCTGGATGATTTTTTTTACACCGTTTATTACAACGTAGTTGTTTACAACGTAGAAATGAAGACCCTGTTACGTAGTTTAAGGAACAGGGTCTTCATTTCTACGTTGTAAACAACTAGTTTAATATATAAATACCAATAGGCCACCCTTGTCCAGTTGTTGCTGTTTTTGCTTAATTATTATTGTGTTTACTGTGTTTTGTGCAATAAAGATATATTATATTATATTATACTGTTGGAGGATGTACCACTGTACCACTAGCACGAACAAATTATCGTAATCGTATCGAGCATTGCGATTGGCCAGCTTCATTCATATACAGGTTCACAGTAGGCAGGCGGCCAATCGCATTGCTTCGTTCTCTTAATACGTTTACCAAACGATTGCGATAGTTGTTCGTGCTAGGGGTAGTGAGCCCTGTAAGTGTGTTTCTGTAAAGGAAAACAGAGTATTTCATTAGTTTAAAGAGCTCATTGGAACACTTGCCATGGTGCATGGCCAAAGGAGGAAATCAAAGAATCAGAATCAAAGAATCAATTTCGTTTATTCAGTTTAGGCACATAAAGAGCACATATGAACGTCAAAATTTTTACAGTCATGTCAAGAAATTACTAATATAATATTAAATTAAGTAAATAAATCATTTGAAAATGATTCTTTCGCTGGTTCGGTAAGTTGGTTCTACTGAGAAGAGACCAGCAAGAAACACAGTGAACAATATTATAGTTTCTTTTTTTTAAAACCATTTGTTATTTTTTTTAAATAGATTTATATTGTGCGAGCAAGCAAAAAGATTAGGATGACCATGCATTTTTATCATTGAGGTATTCGTTTACTTTGTAATATATTTTTTCATTAAAGACTTTTTTACTTCGATTTTAAACTTATTTAGTGGCATGTCAACCAAATCTTGAGGAATTTTATTAAACATTTTAATACTGTTACCTACAAATGAATTACCAGCCTTTTGAAGTCTGAGTTTTGGCACTACAAGTTTATTTTTATTTCTAGTATTATAATTGTGTACGTCAGAGTTTTTTTTGAAGCGATCTAGGTTCTTACGTACACATAAAACATTATCGTAAATGTATTGGCAAGCAACTGTTAAAATGCAATGACTCAAGGACTTCAAATAATACAGCCCGCGTACTGTTAGTGCGTCACTGGAATCTGTTAATACTCGAGAGAGTTTCATAAGTACTTTTTATATCGTATCCATACTAATATTGTAAATGCGAAAGTAATGCTGTCTATTTGTCTGTCCGTATGTTATGCTTTTATGCCTAAACCACTGAACCGATTTTGATAAAATGTGGTATAGGGGTGGATTAGACCTTGAGAAAAGACAGTGGCTATGTTTGGTCACGATAACCGACATTCAAAGGGGGCGGCTTTTAATATAAGGACATTTTTCCACGTAGGAGGATACCCTCCGCGGTGTAGCAGTAGTGAACGCGCCCGCTACACAGGAGGCGCAGGTGCGGTCCTCGCTCAGTGCAAATATTTGTATGCATGAATATGGGGATTTGCATTGGTTTGGTCGTGCTTCGGAGAGTACTTGGTCTACTTGGTCTCCGTTGTCATACAAATATCTATGGCAGTCGTTACGGGTATTTGGAGCCCTCAAAAATCCAACAACTGGTCTAACTGCAATGCTGCCATAACGCCTTTAGGTTGTAGAGATCAGATGGCAGCCGCTTTACTGAAAATGTCACAGTTTAGCAAATCGACAGTTAGACTGGCAAAAGCGGATCCCAGACTCCAAGTTAATGGCTGCGTATGCGTCTGGGTTTAACGCGAGGATGAAGAAAAAGAAGAATGATCCACGCAGGAGCTAGAAACAAACCTGTGTCTTATACCTACAAATCCTACAACAGACTCCACTGTAACACTGTCGATTTGAAATACAGTAAAAGCTCTTTATTCGCGGGGTATATGTTCCATAAATATGCCGCGAATACAGAAACCGTGAATACGGAATGGTAATTTATATGGGATTATAGGGGATACGTTCCTAGGTGACAAAAAAAAACAACAAATATATAAAAAAAATATTTAATTGAAGTTAAGACATTGAATGAGCGTGATATGGATGCAAATGACTCTCCAAGGCGTAAACGATCAAGCATTTCTATTTTCACTTTAAGCGGTAACACAGATTTTTTTGGTGTCGAAACTCGTTTCTCAATTTTTTAGTTGACATTATAAACTAGGAAGAGTGCAGTAGAGACGTGTTACTCGATCACAATTTTTGTAACGAATGTGAGTGAAAGACGAAACAATAAAACACGCAAAGCGGCTTTTACTATAAACGGAACAACAACTTTTAAAAATATACTTTATGTATTGATTTATAAGGTTGCTTTCATTCTGTTTGTTTACATTCTCAAAAACACCGCTCGCGGCGAAGGCGGCTTGTGTCAAAGTCCTCGGCGATATCATTTAACAACATACTTTTGGTAAAGTTGTAATAAGATCTATTTTAGTTGAATGAAATTTTGAAGCATGTCAATTTGACAAGGATATTGTGTTGGATACTTATTGGAATAATTTTATTATTATGTATGTACTTATTAGATCCGCGAATAAAGAAATTTTTAGTCGCGAATATAGGAATTGGGTAGCATTTTTTTAATCCGCGAATAGTGAAAACGCGAATAAAGGAAGCGCGAATAAGGAGCTTTTACGTTATTGCGCAATGACTCTCAACACCGAATGTTTGTTCTAGTTCTACGACTAAAATAAAATAGTTTAGCGACACTCGGAAGTTATACGTATTTAATTCCACATAAGTTAACATAAAATATATCAAACTGTTATTTGAAATTTTGGGGCATGTAACAGAACATTATGATATTTTATGATATTATAAATATTTGTTTCGTAACCAAAGTTAGTTTGTAAATATTATTATTAAAACCTTTTTGCTTTTAAAGCACTTGTACCAACCTATTAATAAAGACCTGATTGATATGTAAGCCGTTTTATAATCCCCAAATGACCAAGATGTATTAAATATTTCAAATAGCTTTGTCTATTTAATATTAAATAGCGTAAATTTCCAACAATATCATCTTAAACATTGAAAACTGGCGCTAATTTTAGATACACGTTGGAATACTAATAATAGATGCCGTTAATATAGTTTGGTTTAAAATATTTGGAGAGCTAAAGGTGAGCAATAAAATAGAATGTTTATATTTACTATTAGGTTTTTTACATATTATGAAATTGGCGTTTTCTCGAACTGGCCATTTTGATCTCAAAAATCCAGCGTTTGGTTAGGAATTCTAAATTCAAATTTATTGTAATTTTAAGCTTGTCTTTTTGTGTTTCGGATTTTGTTTTAGCGCTATTTAATTTTATATGGAAATCTTTAAATATCGCATTATTTTCGAATACGAGTTTCATCACGGCACTAGCGCTGCAGAAACAGTCTGAAGGATTATTGAAGTGTACGGAGAAGCCACTGCTAAACAGAACACAGTACGCTTTTGATTCCAACGCTTTCGTTCTGGAAATTTTGACCTCCAGAATAAACCTCGTGGACGACCAGGGACCCTAGTTATCGATGACGCTTCGAAAGTGATCGTGGAAGCGGATCCATCTCAAACCACGTCAGAGTTAGCTGCAGGCTTCAGTGTGAGTGATAAAACTATTTCGAATCATTTGAAACAAACTGGAAAAATGAAAAACTGATTCAAGCAAACCATCAAACACGCGTCGACTGCTGCGTCACGTTACTCGACCGTCACAATAACGCGGGGATTTTGAATCGTATTATTACTTTTGATGAAAAATAAATCCTATACGACAGTCAGAAACGCATATCACAATGAATGAACCCTGAAGAACCGGCCAAATCCTGTCTCAAGCGAATGTTGACTAAAAGAACAGTTACTGTTAAGTGGCTGGTGGACCAGCGTTGGAGTTATTAACTTGACCTTCTGGTCAGATGATTACTGCAGATCTGTATTGCTAACAATTGGAAACCATAATGGAAAACCTAGCCTTTAAACAGCCGGGATTGGTCAACTGCTTGTTTATCACCTAAGTGGTATTAAAAAACCGTTTTAGCCCACGGCTGCTTCAGAATAACGCTAAACCACATACTGCACAACAGACGGTGGCGAAACTAGAGGAGCTAGGGTTGAAATGTCTCCTTCACCCACCATACTCCCCGAACCTTGTTCCAACCAATTACCACTATTTTCGGAATTCGGATAATTTCTTAATGAAAAAAAAAAACACAATTCAGATGAGGGAGTCCAAAACGCCTTTAAAGATTTTGTTGATTCTCGCTCCCCCAATTTTATCTGCCTATAAAATGACAGAAGTGCATAGATACCAACAGTACATACTTTGGATGATTAAATAAAAAAACTGTTAAAAAATTATATATAATGTACTGGTAAATAAATAAATAATAAATATTAATAATAGTTCTTCTTTTTTCATATAAAACGCCAATTTCACATGTAAGGACCTAATAACTAGGTAATATTTTTTTCATTTTTCATACCAACTTAGAATGTACCCAACTGTGTCTTAATTTCACTAAAAAGGTTCTTTAATACGTAGACTGTTTAGACACTCAACGTACCGCCTACCTGTAGAGAAAAGAATATTAGGTTATTGGTTTAATCAAAAGCCTTTAAAAGCCCCATCGCAATCGTAACGCAGTTATACCTCTGCCTGAACTACCTCATTGGCCTCGTTGGTGGATCTTGATTCGATAAAGTTAAACAAACTCAAAAATATTTCAGTGGAGTCAGGTATTCAGTGCTGAGCAAACCTTTTATATATTTCTGTTAGAAAATTTGGCGTAGCAACAGGGAGAACGGAAGCTTACCTGTTTTTTTTTTTAAATTAATATTTACAAAGATTCGGAGCATTATTTCATGAAGGATATAGGTACAAGATGATGCTGTATATAATAAACAAAATCATTTTTAAATGACAGTGTGACCATTGCTTTGAGACGAGACTCGCATGACATTAATTGTAACGTTGTTTAGTATATGTTTCTCATAAAGGCAAATAGTGTAACGGATTAATCAGGCTATATGTAACAACAGTATATTATATAATAACTAGCTGTCGCCCGCGGCTCCACCCGCGTGGATGTCGGTTATCGCGAATCGGGGTATGAAAAAGATGTTGGCCGATTCTCAGACCTACCCGATATGCCCACAAAATTTCATGAGAATCGGTCGAGGCGTTTCGGAGGAGTTTGGCAACGAAAACTGTGACACGAGAATTTTATATATTAGACTAGCTGTCGCCCGCGGCTCCGCCCGCGTGGATGTCGGTAATCGCGAATCGGGGTATGAAAAATAGATGTTGGCCGATTCTCAGACCTACCCGATATGCCCACAAAATTTCATCAAAATCGGTCAAGCCGTTTCGGAGGAGTATGGCAACGAAAACTGTGACACGAGAATTTTATATATTAGATAGTAGATACGTATAAGTATAATAATTCACTGATGTCCAACAATTCCTTTTTTATTACAACAAATAACTAAAATTCCTCTAAAACCCCTTCAGTTGAGCTAAATTCCTTGTGTTAGAAGTGGGTTCACGTCGGTAGTATAGGTAATGGCCAGGATTCCAACCCGGGATCTCTCGATCGTAAGGCCGACTCTTCAAACACTAAGGTACCGAAGCTTCAATTCACACACACACACACACAGTCAACGAAACCGAAAATTCTGATACTCTATTTATTTACTCGTATCTACACCCTGATATTTAACAACATGCCTACTCATAATAGTATGTTATTTACTGGCTAAAAACAGATATGGTAACAAAAAAACTTACTGATAGAAGAACACGGGATACAAGGTCATAAAACTACATCTTACTCAAATTAATGTTAAGATTGTAGTTAATGATTAGTTATACAAGTAGTAATAAAAACATAATGCCGACTGTAGATATAATATTTACTATCAATATGGCGATGGTAACTAATTTTGACCAGTAGATTAGCTAGTTTTTAAAAGTTATTAACGTCTTGCAAAAACGCGAAATCATTGTACAGAAAGATAATAATACATTAAATGCTAATGTTCATTAGGTACAAGAGGTTATACAAGTCAATAGCCAAAAATCTTTGTTTGGAATTTACGGGTTATTCACCGTAGGTTGACTCATTTGATGAAAAGTTTGCTAATAACCGAAATTACTTGTAGGTATTGCGGTTAACCCCACCAGCTAAACTGAATTGCTTGTATTAGGAGTAGCTTGGCATATGGTAGGCAGGTAGAACTGTTATTTAAAAAAAAAAAATTTTTACGTGCGGGAAATCCCCGCACAGATACCCACCCCCTCCGGAGCCGGAGGGGGAGGTTATGTCGGACTCGAACCGACTAAACCGCACGCCGTCTCTGGGTCGTAGTGCTAGGTCGAAGGTGAGGTTGTCATGCGACATATCCCTCGCACCCCGGCTGACTCAGGGCCATCCCTCTCGGTCTGGCCCTCCTCGGGAGGGGCAAAACCACGCGGTCCTACGATCCTACGATGCGCGCCGCCGCCGTGGCCTGCTTCTGCTAGTTTGACGGGCGGCTCCACCCGTCACCCTCAGGCCCGCGCTCATGGGGGGCGGAGGTGGCGCCCTCCGACGCCCGAGCCGCCTTCGAGCGCGTGCAGCGATGTCAGCGAGTCTTTCTCGCTCATCGCGCTGCGCCCGCTCTGCTGTCTCCTTCGCGAGCATGACCTGCTCGCAGAAGGAGGCGCTGGCCGCCCACGCATCCGCGTAGCGGACCATCGCCGCGAGCAGGGTGAAGAGCGTGAGCACTCTCACCCCCAGGTCCGCCACAAGTTCCCGCCTTGGCGTCTCAAACACCGGACACTCGGTGAGCGTGTGCAGCCCCGAGCCCACGCTCGCGTCGCTGTGATGGCACTCGGGCGTTGGCTCTATACCCATCAGATGCAGATACCGCCCGAAGCTACCGTGCCCGGTGATAATCTGGGTCTGACGGTCCTAGAGGCTACCATGTGGTCTCTCTAACCACTCCCCCATGATGGGTCTTACCGCCGCAATCACGGCGTGCCCTGCGCGTGGTTGCCCAAGTCGTCGCTCCCACTCGGCCACCATGACCTGGTGGAGCCGGGATTTCTCGGCCCAAATACCCTCGAGCTCGGGATCGAATCCCCGCTCCCGCGCCTCCTTTCTGAACTTATATAGTGCCGAAAGGGGTTATTTTCATACTGGTTTAAAGCAAAGCATGTACGTCTCTTCATGGACTTTTAAAATCAAACCCGAATTAAAGCAATAACATCTCCGCTGTCGGGTAAATAGGCCATCGATAACCAATGTTGGGTGAGCCGTCGTCGTTGCACGAAGTCCTTTTATGCACGATCATAGAAAATTCGGCGCATGTAGCCAAAGATAGCCTGAGGGAGTTACAAATATTTTATGTAGATTCGAAAATTATCTATGAGTGGAAATATTACTGTTTGTTGCCCGGCTTATTTTCTGTCCGCACAATCTATAATGTGTAGCCACAGTACTACATTTTATAAAGTGATCCTGCGAGTCTACATTGATGCGTAGAGGCGATTCAATTGCGATTGCGTAAGCGCGCTTAGAAGTGAACTGCCACTGCTGCCCATAAGTGTCGCAATTGAATCTTCTATGCGGGAAGGTAGGTAGACTCGTAGGACCTCATTCCCACAAGCTACAAAAACCTATTTCCCAAATAAAAATGCATGTATAATTTATTTCTGTACCAAATTGTATCCAGAACTCCAAAACTGCTGAAGTGATTTCTATTTTTTATTGAAGGCAAAGATCCTATCAGTATGTACACATGATAAAGTTGAGTTGGATGCTCCGAACTTTCCAAGGCGATCTTATTTATTATCTGTAAGCGGCGAAGGGTCGACTTCTTATACAACTGTCAAAGTTTTGTTTCACCCGAGGCGTAGAGGACTACTTTTATATTTTTGTAAACAGACATATTTACGACGATATAGAGGTATTGTTTTGCATCGAGGAACACTTGACTTAAAACGAGTGTCAAGATTTTTACTTTGAATTTTTTGACAGTAGTACTAGACTGACAGTACATTTTGTAACTTTCGTACAAAACGATGACACTACAAAAATTCAGCTCTAGTCCCCCAAAACTGTTTACTCTTATATAGTCGTTGCGTTCCTTACCCCATTCCCGCTTTACCCCTCGAATCGTTATGCACATTTTTTCTCAAAGCCGTCAATTGACTGTATTCCTCTCAATGATAAAAAACTGGCGTGACGTCCAGAAGATAGCTGAGCTTAGAACCCGGGATTGTGAAAAACTTGTCTAGTAACACTGAAGTTATTGCTTTTTATTTTGATATTTCTTTACATAAAATGTTTCATTCCATAAGGCTGGTACCTAACACAAGTAGGGTTTATTATGCTCATCTGTGCCTATGTACGGAACGATATTCGTAATTCATGCTTCGACAACGGCTTGGTCCCTAATTGGGGTTTGTTCGGCGCTAGTGGGCAGAAGGTGCCAACATTTCCAGCTATATACACCTTATTACAAAACTTAGGGCTCTACTTACGCAAGAAGGTCGACAGGGGTAAATTTGAAACATTAAGTAACATTTCATATTGTCTCCATTAATGATAAAATAAATCCGAGCAAAGGCACGGGACTTAAATTATAAATCCACCTCCCCGATTCAAGTGTGCCGTTGAGAGCCCTAAAGTTAGATTAATGTTAACATAATATTGCGATAGTTTTATTCAACATTAATTTACAACGTTTAATGGCGTTCACACCAACATTAACCAAACCTTGGACATAATTGTTAAACTTTGGAAGGCACGGACATTATTATTATTAAGTAGTTATAACCCTTTGGACATTATACTGTCTGTATTACATGAAATGTTGACGAGGGGTGCACGTGACGATGTGGTCTGAACCTTGAATGGGTATCGTGCCCTCGGCGAGGTTGTAACCCTCAGCCTATTCAAACAAAATACAGTAAAATTAAAATAATAACTTTGACTGCTTTTTTTATCACTTAGGGCAGACAGCTAAATATGAACGTTCCTTAGCGCATAACTGAAGAAAGATTGGACCGATTCGATCGAGCATATTTTCCGTATGTTCGTATCGTGCCCTCGGCGAGGTTGTAACCCTCAGCCTATTCAATGAAAACACTGTAAAATTAAAATAATGAATTTGACTGCTTTTTTATATTACTTAGGTGGCAGATAGCTGAAACTGAACGTTCCTAAGCGCATAACTGGAGAACGTTTCGACCAATTCGATCGAGCATATTTTAAGCTATTGCATAGATTCTATCGAGGGCCTTGAGCGCGGGGACCGAATCCACAAATTCCGTAACGAAAAAACCTCACGCTGCCGAAAAGAAACGAGCGCGCTCGTTTCTTTTCGGCAGTCTTCGACACGGTGTTTGTGTGCGTGTTGTATTGTACGACTCTACGAAGCTCGCACGAATCGAGACGAGCTGCTCCGAAATCGGACGAATACATAAGCAGCTGTTTATGAGAAATTATAAAATAATTATACATAAATAAATATAAATATAATTATAATTGCATAAGTTGATACAAAATGCTATGCAATAGCTTTACCGCGGCAGTCCCCGAGTGCCACACGTCTTTTTGTTGTATGTTCCAAAAGATTAAAAAAAAACCACAGGGCCCATTGAACTACTGTAAGATTATGTAACATGTGTATGGCAGAATCTAATTATTAAATCAAATAGATAGCTAGGATAGTCAAGTTGTGGAATGGATTCCCTGCTGTGTTTTTCAACAACATTTCACACTACGCTATCTAGATCCATGATAAGCATAGCTTAACTAGCTTGTGTTATGGAATCTAGAATGCGGATAAACATACTTCGATACATTTTTTTTTGTAAATTCATACCTACATATTGTAGATAGAAACACCCAGACCAATGCAAATACCCATACTAGGTACAATATGGGGCTTTTCAAGATTTCTTAAGGTTTCTTTAGGGTCGGCAGCACGAGTGTGAACACCCCTAGTATGTCCCTGTATACCCCTGCATACGTCCATAGGCCAAGGTATCAGGTAGGCCGTGTGCTTATCTGCCACTTAAGTGGTAAAAAAACATACATACATACATAATGCATACAGTCACGCCTTTTTCCAGTGGGTTGGCAGAGACTACAGTTTTCCAATTCCTACGATCGTGGCATACAAAGATCAAGGTGTAGATCAAGGAGTAAGAAATTAAAATTACGAAAAGGAAACTGCTTAATATCTATACTTTAAGATTAAAGGAGTACGCTGTTAAAGAAAAATTAGTAGCGTGGTCATTAGATATTGTAATAGCTATTATTCTTATTTCAGAGATATTTTTTGTTTACCATCACCATTCTATTACCATCTGATAAAAGTATTTAGGTACCTACTTACAATTTTGTACAATTCAATTTGAATAAAATTTTCAAGCATTCATGCTCAAAATTCAAATCGAGTTAAATAGAAAAAAATGAATCGGTCTAAGCGGGGTTTGAACCCGCGATCTTTGCCTTACAAGGGTATAATGCTACCAGACCACTAAGCTACCAGACCTCGTCCTAACCAATTAAAATTTCTCCTTCTATATCTGTCATTGAGGCGACAGTGGAGTGTGTCACCGATATTCTTATGAAATATCGGAACCAATAAATGATTTTTCAATCATTTTTTAAACATTGATTTCTGACTACTACGCACATACAATTTGAATTAATTGACAAGAAGTCTGGCAAACAAGGGTATTATCAAAGCCGAATTTTATTAACATTAGTGATAAATAAATAGTGTCACAGGATCGCGTAGTGACGCGTACTCTAGTAGACTAACTTATGCGCGTATAACCACTCCCGGTGGAAAAGTAGATACTCTTAATACGTATCAAATTAGACTCAAAGGAAACATTCCTTTACTTATAAAAGAAGTAAATCATTATTCAAAGACTTTCCAGTAGATTTTACTCTGATTACTCAAGCTTAAAAAGTATTTATTTATTACCCGCGTGGATGTCAGAAATCCGGACCAAACATAGCCTATGTTTTTTGTCAAGGTCTAATCGACCTCTATTTCAAATTTCATCAAGATCGGTTCAGTGGTTTAGGCGTGAAAGCGTAGACAGAGGTACTTTCGCATTTATAATATTAGTAAGGATGTTACCGTTAGAGTGCGGAATCCGTAAATGTGCACATTAACTAGGTAATCTGCAGATTACCTGATACGATCAGTTGAAGTGTGAAATATTAGTTTAAAAAAGCTCATTTTCGCACTTATTTAATCTGCAGATTGGATGGATTGGACGGATGGTGCATCGTTAAAGTGCGGAAAACGATTAATGAAATACTTTTGTTCCATCTACTAATTTATGACTGAAACATTGATTTGAAATGTTTAATGAAAAATAAAACCTTTTTATGCACGTAACCGTATGCATGGTCTTTAATCAACGGATTACATAGGTAGTCTGCTGACTACCTAGTTAATGTTAGAATTCAAACAATTTTCGCACTTTTACTGACGCAGCCAGGTAATCTGTAGAATACCTACTTAAGTAATCGGCACTCTAACTGATTTTCGCATATTGACGGTACCATGGAAATGGATAAATACAGCGTCCACGTATACTCGTGTAGTCCTTATGCAAGGGAACAATTTAATATGCAAACTTGTGTCAACCTATGTCAACTGTCACTCCACAGTTGTCTGTCAACATGAAGAGACATTGCGAGTCGCGACTTACATCACAGCACGTACGCGGAGCCCATAATATTGCTGGGGTGATTCCAAATAACACAAAACTAACTTGCAGATATATCGATGCCACTGTTTATGTATGTTATATGTTTATTACCTGTTGCCCGTGACTCCATTCGAGTATACTTCTACAACAGATGGGAAATTTATTCTAGGGATAAAATCGCCCTAGTCTTATTTCAGCAACCCATGCAACAAATTTCAACCAGATCCGTTAACTCGATTTAGTGATATTCATTAACAAACAAACCTAAAATTCACGTAGTCTGCTGAAATGCAGATTAGCTCAATTCGTTTCAACATAGTAGGTATATAATTAACGAAACGGGAATTAACGCGATCATGGTATAGGTACTTACATACTTAACAAACCGATACGGGTCGGAAATAGTAGGTATGTTGAAAATAATTGAGCAATTCTGCATTTCAGCAGACTCAGGTAACTTTATAACCCCTTTAGAAAGCTATGAAGAATAAGTTACCATTCCTGTCCATTTTGGCAGCCCAAGATGAATCAACTCCTTTATAAGAAAATTTGGCATAATAATTTTTAGTCATAGCACCCTTTCTTTAGAATAACTCAAGACCTAAAGTGGGTGATTAATTTACTGTATTTCATAGTACCTACCGATGCAGATTGTGTAGTAGGAGTCTCTTATCCCAAACTAGATTAATATTTCCTAAGTATCATTGCGTGTTGGACCCATGTCCGCACTTAAGCCTGCCAAGGACCGGATATCTTCCAACAAAAGGAAGATTCCCGAGATAAAGGAGACAAGAATAGGAATAATTCCTCATGAAACTAAAATAGTAGGATAACAGTCACACAATTATAAAATAAAGTTAGGTATAGATGAAATCATAATTTTTATTGCCCCAGGACTTCTTTCATTAGCAGAACAGGATCTCAGAAGACTCATAGGGATACACCACTGGGCCTTCATATACCCTTCATGCCAAATATCTTTTAGCCACCTAAATACCCAGACAAGGCAGGACGCTGATCTAAGGAATTTAAAAAATATAATATGGGAATAACCTTTGAATACGAAATCGCAATCACAATAGTTTCGTATTCATAACAGGTGCGTAATTACCTTTTGTTAGGTACCCACAATAAATTATACAGCACACATGAAATTTAAAACAATGTTCAATCATTACTTGGCTAATTAATGATTTTGAAATTTATAATTTGCAATGGACAAAGTTTATTTGCAAATATAAAAAAAAACAATTCTTGTATCTATCCATTTACCTTAATGATAATTTTAGTATTTACTATGCGATGACGTACTCAATGTAAATAAAGAATAATGTTGAACTTGAGTAAATTTTGTAATTATTTTCCCCAAACGTAGTGACACCTATTGTTATTCCGTATAATTTACACAACTACAGGTTCAAAACAATCGATTTACATTTTGTTTTGTATGAATTATTTATCAATGTCATCAAGAACGTTGATACTAATTGTGATTTATTTTATTTCAGCACTTAAAGTGGCAGTATTGTGATATTACGAGATGTTCAATGATACTTAAAGGATGATCACGATACTAAACGGTGCTCAGTTACAGAGTTACTATGCTATGACATGGTAATATTATATTGAAGTACATACCTATATGAAGGTCTGTAACACCTTTCTGTACTCTGTGGTATACATTACCAACTTCGAATGCAATAGGAAAGACGGACAGCTTACACTTTGGAGCTTGAGGCTCGCTTAATATTATCGATTGATATGTCGACTATTCCGTAAGGGATTGTCGTCTGACTGGGATGTTGGGAAACCCAGAGATAGAAATCTGCGCTAGAACCTCGTCTGTATGAACCGATTAGTTGGAAAGGTTAGTTTAGGCCCTAAAAGCTTTGTTATTTTGTCTCCGAAGATAATTTACGTACCTGTTCTTCTAGACAAGTGGCATTTTGTTGGCCGGTGTTTGGATATGCGTTAACGACTATCAGATACGTCAAATCCCATATATTTGTCATTTTATCAACCGACGAAAAAACAAAACACGGTGGAGGGTCCCAAGTTGACGCGTATATTTTTTTAAGTATTATTTATGTATTACGCATAACTTTATACAGAGTAGTCCGATGTTAATCATTCGTTTTTTATTGGAAAGAGTATATACCGAAATTGGTCTCATATAAATTAGAAAATAAAAATCCAACCCTAAGGTAATGATTGATTATTCACTCAGATTGCAAGGTACTAGGTACCACGCATAACTTTTTACGGAGTAGTCTAACTTTCATAATTCTTTTTTTAATGGAAAGAGTATATTCCAAAGTTGGTCCCATATGTCGGCGATATAATTTTTTGTTAAAAAGTTTTATTCTATCAAACGTTGGCACTTGTCTAGGGGGGCTGGAGTGTCAAAGTGCGAGGGATATGCTATATAGCTACCTCACCTTCGGCCTTGCACTGCGACCCACAGACGGCGTGCGGTTTAGTCGGTTCGAGTCCGACATAACCTGCCCCTCCGGCTCCGGTGGGGGTGGTATCCGTGGGGATTTCCCGCACGTTAAAAAAGGCTGATGTCTTGTCTAGGAATTGATGAACCTAGCCCCATTATACAGCCCCATATCTAGCGTCTTTATATAGATATCCATAATATTATAATCGCATTTCCTATTTCAATATCTACTGACAAGGAAAACGAATATTACAATATCGGCATTGAGAACAGCCCCCCCGAAAAATGTAATTACAAGTTGGATAAGACTCCGGGCTATAGGCGTGTAACTTAATAGAAAATATGAAAAATAATTCTGTATAATAGGGAGTTATTCTCTACTCATCATCATGATATAGGTAGACTTTCTTTTCAAGAGAGCTGTACGCTACAATATTATAGAACTCTGAGGTTGTTATGTTTTGTAAATATTAAGTATATTTATGGGTTATTTGTGGTAATTATGTTATTACTATTCTCGGTCCATAATATAATCACAGCCATAAGCCAAAGGCAGCCACTAACAAAAGGTAAGAATAAGAAATACCTTAGCTCCGACAGCCTCCGTGGCGTGGCGGTAGTGAACGCTGCCCTTACGCAGGAGGCTCGGGTTCGATCCCCGCTCAATGCAAATATTTGTATGCATGAATATGGGTATTTGCATTAGCCTGGCCGTGCCTCGTCCCGCCGTCGATTCCAGTTGCCATACAAACATCTATGGCAGTCGTTATGAGTTGGGGGAGGTATCAACAGCTTTTATATCGCCTTTGGGTTGTGGAGTTCAGATGGCAGTCGCTTCACGGGAAATATCGTCGTTCAGCCCTCACAGTTAGACTGGTGAAGCGTACCCCAGACTCCGGATGCGACTGGGATTAACGCTAGGATGAAGAAGAAGAACAACTTAGCTCTTTCATTGTATGTGTATAATGTATGGTACGCACAAAACCACATTTTAGGAGATTTGTTTTAGCCCTTTGAAATAAAAAAAAAATATCTACACACTCAAGTCGAAAAATTCGAATTACGAATTCAAAGACGATTCTATACATACGCTCTTTATAAACGCATATACATAAAATTCAAAATAAAAATTGTTATAGTACCGGCAACTGTATCATAAGAGTTATTTATGATACAAGTGTGGTAAGTTGGTCATTATACTCGGGGTGATATTGACAAGGAAACCACCAATTTATGAGTAAAGCTGTTAAAAACTCATTATAGTACCGCTATCTTTTTTTATTCATTAAACTAGTCAAATGGTTTTAGGCTGAATATGAAAAAAAGGCACACGCATGCGCCGTTCGAACTGTGAAAAAAAAGGCGCACACATGCGTAGTTTGAACTTAATTTCCCGCGCTTCCCATACATTTCATTTATATGCCGATCGTGTTTTTGTATTCGGGATTCCAAAAAAGTTTACTAAAATCCTGTAAGTGATTAAAATACGATTGAAAAAAAAAGTAGTGACAGCGAGATTTTCACTCCGCCAGATATTCTAGACGTGGCATCGGCGTTAACTGAGTCTCCTGCCAGAAAAGTAAAAAAAAATGTACGACAGAATATACCAAGAATGAAGATATAGTAGTTTATGATACTGTTGCATAATAAGGGTTCTTATAACACGAGTGTGTTTTAAAAAAACGAGCCGTAGGCGAGTTTTTTTATAGTATCACACGAGTGTTATAAGACCAAGTTATGTACAGTGTCATACACTACTTTATCTACTATCATACTATAATACATAAACTAATTTATTTTACAAACAAAACCAAACTTTGTTTAATATAAATGTAAAAAAAAAAGTTGACGCCAAGCCAAGGCCGCAAACATCGATTGCGCATGCGCGTTTCTTTTTTTTTCTTCCGATTTTTTTTTAAAGTAGAGGCTCAGTCCAATTGGGGATTGTATAGGTGTATCGTTATGATTAAAAAGTTATATTATGATACAGGTGTCCATACAAGACCTGTATCGTAATAAAACTTTTTTTTTGGCCTGTGCGTAATGTTTGTCATAAGAGTTCTGATTTCAATTTTATAATCTTTGTATTATAGTATCAGAGTAGATAAAAGTACTTAGTGTATGAAACTGCATATAACTTACGTATTAAAACACTCGAGTCCAACCTATTATGGCATTCGGCTTCGCCTCATGCAATAACCAGACTCTAGTGTTTTAATACCCCTTCTTATATGACAGTTGCATAAACTACTATTTTTTTTCATATTGAACCTATTATATCGATTTACATTTGACTAATTTTAGTGTACGTATGGTAGTTATACGTATGAATGAAAATTTTGATTTATGTTTGCTAAACATTGTTTATGAGAAGTCTAATAATATATTACGAGAAGTATGAAAATGGGTTTAAGTAGTTATTGTTGTTGAAGATCAATGAACTTTATAACTAATTAGTTATAAAGTTCATTGAAATTTCAACTGTTGCGAATGTAATGAGAGCTTAGGTAATTACCTAAGCTCTCATTACATTCGCAACAGTTGAAATTTGTCGGCTTCTACAGTCCGAACGGTACTAAAAGTACCTTTTTTTTTCAGAAGTGCTGATGAGAAAAATGCGATACAAAGTCACAGCTCTCGCTTTTACCAAATTGGTCACGGGTCGCCCCACCGGGCGTCTGAAACTTTGAAGTTGATTACATTGCTAATTTTAAATTGGCATGAAGGCCAAAAATTAAAATAGTGTAAAGTATGTATCTCACCACTAACTTGGACAAGGCTACAAAAATTGCCATGAATTTTAAAAATTCTTTGGTGGTTGTTTTTAAATCTATTACGGATTCATTGCACGAAAAATGTTTCTGCCTATACCCGTCTTACACTTAGGGCCTTGTTCACCATCTCTGATTAAAGTGTCAAGTAAGCTAATCGTAACTTAAAGTCCCCGGTAACTGAATATTCGCATTTCACAATATCTGAGTAACACTACTCACCGGGTAAACTGACGATTAACTTACTCACTACTCTTTCTGCTGATTAGGGACTATAAGTGACGAGTAAGTAAGAAATCACAACATTATTTGACATTTACGTGTTCTGTCATTCTGTAGTTAATAGTAGTGTTTGTTGGTGTTTGTGACGAGTACCTATCATAACAACATATATTTGTAAAAACGAACTAAATAATGGATTTGTACGAGTTAATTGAACAGCAATTAGATGTAGAACATTCTACGATGCGACGATTACCAAGAATTCGTGTGTTTAAATTTCGTGTAGATTTTTTGTTGACATAGATGAAAGACCTAAATGGACCTCCAGATATGGCATTAAATTCATTTTGAATGCTTGCCCACGCAGCTTCTTTGGTCTTCCATGTGGAAGCATCGCTCTTTTTATTCTCTATAACGTTTTGATATTTCAAAACAAGAGAGGTTAAAATGTCCCTCTCTTGTAAAGTAAAGTAGGCACTCCTTTCTCGTTTAACTTTTTCCATTTTATTAAATTACAACGAAATCCTTAATAAGCAAATAACACGACGCGAATTAACTTCTTTTTGTGATTGACATAACAATAAAACGACAATTATGACGTAAAATTGAACGAATGAGCGTATGATTGTGCTCTGTCATTCACTTAACCCGTAAGTTGTTACTCAAAGGATCGGTTTCGTTTGTGAAACTGGCGAAAGATACTCAGAACTTTTAACTACCAGTTAACGTTAATTGAGAAGTTACTAATCAACGCTTTACTTGAGGATGGTGAACGAGGCCCTTAGAATGATTCAACTGGAATGATCTTCCCGCATACCCGTGTTACCTTTTTATCCAACTGCCAAGAAGGGTTATATTTTTCGCGCGTATCTTGTATGTTTGTAATGTTCTTTATTAACTCATATCTTCTGAACCACCGTACGGATTTCAATGATTTATGTCTCAAATGAAAGGTATTAATTGCCCAAGTGTTCTTGAGTAGGTACATAAAATATGAACAAAAGCTATTTGTTGGGTTTTTGACGCTAAAAAGTATGAGGTACAAAAAACACTTAAATTTATCGAGTGGTGTCAAAATGACGGCAATTAGAAGATGATTACACAAATTTATATGTCGTAACTAAAAATTAAAATAAATTATTAAAAACAAAAAACCCGACTGGTGCTAAAAAAAACGAAACAAGTTTATAGCAGGCGCCACCCTTTGCAGATCTCAAACCAGATGAAAATTATTGGACACCGCCTGTTATAAAGCTTGTTTTGGTCTTTTTAGCATCAGTCGGGATTTTTTTCTTCATTTAACAATCCCGGGTCCTTAAAGTGGGACTTGAAAGACCATCTCTCAAAGCTGTCAAGGACTTTTAGGATTCATGATATAAGGAATGTTGATGTAACCCAAAGACTTTAGACCGTTGAAATTATAGCCGCGTCAATGGGATCAGTATTCGACACGGGCGACGCCGTGGGCAACTAGTTAAGCATAAATAACCAAAAAACAATTCTTTGGCACATATTTTAAGGAAGGCCGCTTACGAAAGTCACACTACTCTATATATTAAGTTGTGAATAATGGTCACCATGAAAAACAGTGAAAAAGTTTCGAAAGTTCCGACGACTTTCAACTGGATTTGAATAATTTATTCGGTATTGTACGTTGTTCCTCTAGAGAAAATTATATTGTCTGACTCGATATTTTTATGAAACAAATGGAATCGGGTCGACATTCTCTCCCCGCTGAGGGATAGGTTACAGATATAGAAATAACTCTTGATCTTGGCTTACCTAAATCAATATTTAGCTTTTTGCATTAAAAGCACCTTTATTTACCCTTTATTTTCCTTTTCCCTCGATATTTTCTTATTTTTATAATGCTGTTAGGTATTAGCTCGGTTGTTGTGTGTGTTCACTTCAAACGTCAGATTGAAGAAAACGTTAAAATACTTATCCAGATGACAAATTCCTAAGAAATATAAACAAAGTTAAAAATAAACATTACTTAAAAAGCCGTTTGGTTTGTGTTTTTTAGTTCTTTTTATAAATTTAGAATATAGGTAGCACATAGGTAGGTATTTAAAGATCTGAAGTAGTATATCATACACCCATTTTACCTTGCCGGATGTTGCTCGTGCTGCTATGGAAACATCAAATTGTTTCTACAATGACGTTAAAATCTTGAACCATTCAATCGTTTATTGAATGGTTCAAGATTTTAGCAGGGATTTAAGATTTTGAAGCAGGAACATTTCCAACACTGAGAAATGGAGAATATATCATTGAATTAGGGTAAACTGGGTTAGGCTTATAGTTTCAATCGAAAAGCTAAAACTAGGTTAGAATAGAATGAACCAACATGATGAGAAGCATACTCGAAGAAGTGTCTCATGTTTTAACAATCTGTGGTTAAGTTTTTTTTTTTTTTTTTTTTTTACGTGCGGGAAATCCCCACGGATACCCGCCCCTCCGGAGCCGGAGGGGTGGGTTATGTCGGGCTCGAACCGACTAAACCGCACGCCGTCTGTGGGTCGTGGTGCTAGGCCGAAGGTGAGGTTGCCTTGCGGCATATCCCTCGCACCCCGGCTGACCCAGGGCCATCCCTTTCGGTCTGGCCCTCCTCGGGAGGTGGGGACCACGCCGTCCCCGACTCAACCCCGGTGTGGGGAGGCGCGCATCGTCCTACGATGCGCGCCGCCGCCGTGGCCTGCTTCTGCTAGGGTGACGGGTGGCTCCACCCGTCACCCTCAGGCCCGCGCTCATGGGGGGCGGAGGTCTGTAAGCGCCCTCCGACGCCCGAGCCGCCTTCGGGCGCGAGCAGCGATGTCAGCGAGTCTTTCTCGCTCACCGCGCCGCGCCCGCTCTGCTGTCTCCTTCGCGAGCATGACCTGCTCGCAGAAAGAGGCGCTGGCCGCCCACGCATCCGCGCAGCGGACCATCGCCGCGAGCAGGGTGGAGAGCGTGAGCACTCTCACCCCCAGGGCCTGCACAAGCTCCCGCCTCGGCGTCTCAAACGCCGGAGTCTGTGGTTAAGTTAACAATATCATATTCCCCTTATTGGAAAGCTTTTGGTGTTCATATTAAATTACGCTCAATTGGGGTGGCTAAAAATCGCAAGAACCTAAATATAGGTCTATTTTCATAAAGTGAGTTGAGTAAATTTTTAGATATAGATTGAGGTAATGTGGTTGATGAGTGGTAAGTCAAATCAATTTATTTTTATTCAATATCAAAACCACGATTAAAACAAAATTACCTAATTTTATTGCAAACTTGTATGAATTACTCAACGAAGACGTCATAGTTTTTTGTGTTTAGTTATAGCAAAATTATTGAATTATCGAATATATTTCTTTTTATCTATTATATATATATATAGGAAGAATGTATGGGGGCTGTAAAAAGAAATTTCACAATCGCGGAATTATTACTTCCAGACGATTTTGCCATCGAAACTGATGTGGCTAAATTCTTTTTTCCGAAACGACTTTAAAATCACCCAGTATATAAAATACTTGAATATGATTTCCTAAAAATATAGAATGTAAAAATAACAATAAACGTAATACTGGAAACTCCTTCAATGTCCTTCATTCAGTGAATTCTGTTAAATATTATAACTTGACTAGCTGTTGCCCGCGGCTCCGCCCGCGTGGATGTCGGTTTTCCTGAATTTTCTGTGCTATAAACCTCACGGAGCCCGAGACCTTTCCAACGAATGCAAAACCGTGGAAATCGGTTCGTGCGTTCTGGAGTTATAGCGTCAGGAAGGAAAACCCGACTTATTTTTATATAGTAGACTAGGTGTAGGAATCTAATACACTATAAAACTGTGCATTTAAAATAAAACTATAAGATAAGGTAAACAGCAGTTAAATAGAAATAATACTTGCGTAGTGTAGCGTTTCTGTATGTGACTAAAATGTCAACAGAAAAGGTAAGGTACATAATATCTTGACCATTAATTTCTTTTTGTTTTTTCATTTAATTTTAATTCTTTGTAAAATAAATCTTGCATGATTCAACTAAAGTATAGAAATGTTGTCACTTAGCTGTATAACAAATGATTTAACTGAATATTGTGTCCCAAAATACAAGCGGAAGCCTAGTTTAGTCACCAGTATCAGGCATGTTTGTAACTACCATTACAGCATAGATTACGTAAAACAGGTTTGTAAATACTTTTTGAGATCAATAAAACATATTCTAAAACATATATTCTAAATTAATAATTCCAGTGCAGGTTTCATGGGTGTTTTTATTGCAAACTTGTATGAATTACTCAACTATGACGTCATAGTTTTTTGTGTCAAGTTATACACTCTAATTGTACTTAGGTTGCTATGGTAGTGGACTAGCTCAAATTGACTACGATTCTAGGCTTAGTGTCGGCATAGTTGTGACACAATGCTCGCAATAGTAGATAATTTCTGCTCTGAGCATTCTAGCATATAGAATACTGCATCCATACTTACTTAATGTTATAAATGTGAAAGTAGCTCAAAAAAGCTAGTAAGTAAAACGATAAAATCGGATCAATCTGTCGGTCAATCGATCGATGAAACCGATAGCCAACCTTCACTTATATGCATTTTTTAAGCAACCACAGAAAGTAGACATGGCCAATCATAAAATCTAAATACAAAACTAGATGAAAAAAAGCCTATTTTCTACTAATAATACAGATGTGAAAGTTTATGAAAGGATGGGCGTCTGGAATTCTGGATGCATGAAATGGGGGCAGGGGGTGAGCTTCGTCTGGGACTCCTGGCCTCTAGAGAAGGCCTCCAGACTACCCACTAAACCACCACGGTTTCCGTCATTACCACATTTCGATGATGGCGGGAACAACATCTTCCGCCATCGCCGTGTGGGTCGCCCACCACTGAACGGTGGCAGGCCCGTCTCTGGTATGGCAGAAGAAGAGTTCTTCTGCCGTTGCGGTTGCAGCTGCGGAAAGGAAAGTGGGTCACATTCCCTCTCTCTCTCGGCCGCCTCCTTCCGCGTGATAACTGTCTCGCAGAAGGCCTGAACCGCCGCCCACACCTCATCGCCACCGACGATAGACAGAACTACGGTAAGCAGCGAGAGGTTCGTCCCCACTTCGGCGATAAGAGCACGGCGCTTCCCAGCCCACGCGGGGCACTCCTCTAGGGTGTGCTGTGCCGTGTCATCATCGCCTCCACAGTGGTGGCACCGTATGGTCGGCTCTGTAATAACCTTACGCCGACAGTAGGGACTGAACGGGAATTGGTTCTTATGAGTTACGAAAACAGGATCAGTATTCCACGCGAGCAGAGCTGCAGACAACAACTAATGAGTAATAAATCTAGAAAAGGTAGCGATAATAATAGTTGTAGTCTTTATCGTTATATTTTGCGTTTTTGAAAGCAAGTAAGTCAACAAGATGTCCGGCAACAAAAAGGAACTCTGACATTCATAAGCAAAAATGGTGACTTCAGTAGCTAGAATTTGGAATCTTAATATAAATTACTGCATATAATTAATGTTAACTTCGCTCAAAATCAATGCCTGACCCAGTTGACGTGGCTTATGTACAACTAGTATATTTGACGGACTGCAGCGGTCAAAGAGACCTACTATAATTCATTTCTTCTTCACATTATGTTGTACATTACATACTTTTGTACATTACCTGGATCCAATAGGTATGCGTATCATCAAGTTTATATCGTATAGTCAAGTAGGTAGGTATCATAATTTATTATTTGTTTTGTACCATTCTAGACGACATTTTCAGATTCAGACTTTTGTAGATATGTCGCCGCCAACTAGCTTAATCAGCCGTCCAATTAACTGCCTAGGCAGTTAACTAAATGGCGCCATTCAACTAACGGCCTGAATGATATTCAGCCATCTCGTTTATTACATCCTTTAATAACCTGGCTGGCTAATGCTTAGGCCAATCGTAAGATGGGGCATACATACATACATATACTTACACCTGAAAATCCCCGGTAGACAGAGGTGTATTCACAGAAAACTAGTGATAGGTTTATTGTGATAACTGCGCAATCCGATTTGGTTAGGTTAGGTCAGAAGTGGTTATTTTCGAAGTGAAAACTTCTTTAGCGGCGTTGGATGAGTAAAAATTGTTAAACTCGCTTCAGGATCACGTGTTAAACTCTCGTCAGGATCACGTGACCTACTCGCGTCAGGATCACGTGACCTTCGACCCGTAACCGACGACTTTGTAGGGCGACATGACGTCATACAACATTGCTAGCTACAGTGTTTATTTTGCTAGGTACACTAAGAAGCTTCGTAGCTTAGCGGTAAGCGCTTCTACTGTAAGTCCTTATGGTTTCAGATAGTACCGGGTTCGAACCAGGGCTTTTGACACTTTTTGTGATTATTGTTTCTTTATATAATTTATTACTTTTTGTGATTATTTTTTCTTTTTGTAATTTATCCATTTTATTCTGACAGAAAATTTGTGAAAGGTTTTATGATTGGCGCTATATTATAGGTACGGTATGGTATGATATGTTATTTTTATCTTTTTCTATGTTTATAACGAGGAAAGAAAGATTAGAAAGTTTTCACTTCTGCCGCCACTCCCGGAGTGCAACCCGTCTTTTTTTTTCATAACCGTGCAGAAAGTAATGGCTAGGCAAGTAGTTAAACGTCATCGATCCAAGCTATTTGCCTAGCCGTTTAATTAAATGGCTGAACACAATTCAGGCTGTTAATTGAGTGGCGCCGTTTAGTTAACTAGGCAGTTAATTGTATGGCTGATTAAGCTAGTTGGCGGCGACATATATATCACATAGCGGTAACTGTATATGAATTAGCATAGCACTCATTCAAATCAGGATGATATAGAGAAGAATATTATACGCTAAAAACCATTATCATACTTATTTCATTTGCAAAAGAAAACATCAGCTTATCCTAAAACGCTGCTCGCTGCCGCCGCTCCAGGCTTCACAGTTGTTAGGTTACAGCTGCAGTAGAACGGAAATTTCTAACGAGACACATTTACGAATTAGCATCGAAATAGCTGGCAAATTCTCGCATGACGAAACAATCTCAAAGGCTGTCAAACTGTGACGTAATGATGGGTTTTTACAGGTTTAGCGCGTTAAAGTACTTAACATCTATTAGGTATATATAAAACTAAATGCAATAAACAAATCTGATACTTAAGGAAATACTGATCTAAATTTGAAATCAAATATCTAAAGGATAGCAATATTTTTCCATACTGTTCGATTAATCGAACTAATAGTATTTTTTTACTCTTTTTCCTACTCTGTTTAATTTTAGTAGCTAGAAAAGGGATTCTCCTTTATAATCTGAAAGTCTTACAAATTCACGAGACTTCTATTCAAAAGAGACTTTAAAAGTAATTACATTTAAATACTAAAAGAAACAGAACATTTTCAGTATCTATTAAGAAAGCTAGTCTTGTATAATACGATTTTTCTACGTGAGCTCATTGCACTAGATAGCCCCTTCTGAGAATCTTCTGAGAGAAATGTTATGATTAAATTTTCCTTCATCAATTTATATTACGTAAGCAATGAATTTATAGTTTCTCATTACTCCTAGATTATTCCAGCTCAGTTTGAACTTGAAGTTTAACTACGAAACGACCTAACTTCGATATTTTGAAAAAGCTCTGGCGTTATCGAAGTTCTGTAGCTAATAAACTTAATAATATTGTATGTTATAAACACATTTATACAAAAAGCCTACTGATGCGGACGCAGTGTAAGACGATATCGCATGCCATTGACCGTTTTCTATATCCGACTTGACTCACTATTGATGCCAAAATGATAAGACCCATTCACGAAATGCCAAAGCCCTTATTTAGATAATACTGAATATAAATACCGCTCGATCATTGCCGAACCCTAATGGTTCGTTACGAAAGACTTAGATTTTAGTTTTAGCAAACAAATGCTTTAATGTAAGTATACACTGATATGCACATACTTTCGTACATTCCATTACATTGTAGTAAAGTATGTTCATTGCATTCTTAGTTTGCGAGATTTTTAGGACTCTTCAAGCGACCCTTTTTCATTGCTCTCGAGTGTACATAAAACATAATTTATTATCTAAGTAAAATATGGTAAGACTTAATTAACAGTAAGGCAATCAATAATTTCGTTAGCTTAATTATAAAACTAGATAACACATTGATTCTCATTTATATTCATATTAGAACCAGTATCTTACCAATATTTTACTGACAATATAAATACATGATAAGGTTCCAATAGTGGTAATTTATTATATGCAAATATTTGACGCCCCCTAGCCAGATGGACCGATGACCGAAAAAGGTGGCTGTAAGATCGTACGAAATGGCGCACATTGGGAGAGGCCTACGTCCAGCAGTGGACTACAGTGGGCTAATTGATTGATTGTTTGATTTGAAAATATCGATCAACGTTTCGTTACGTACGAAAACTATCAAATCAACTTATAAAACTTACAAATATATAAAAACGAAATACCACTCACTGATTAATCACGAAATCACAGAAACTATAGCACCTACAAACTTATAGCGTGTAGACATCCGCTAAGAACGGATTTGACTAAATTCGAAGTTTGTATGAAAGTTCTTTGTTTTTGAAGTAAGATACTTAAAATTTAAAATGTAGATACTTATGCTTTACAGATAGTGTGGTGTACTAATAATGTAACCTTACAAATCAACCCCCATTTGGGGTTAAAACAGTAAATGGTAGTTTGTATGTTAGTCTAACTCACTCCACGCGTATGGAATCGCGGTTGGCTGCCAGTAATTCTATAACCCACTTTTGATGAAGTACGCACTAGAGAAACTATGCGTCTAAACTAGGTAGGTGATGTAGGTACAGTCAGTATCATTAAAATGTCGCTAGCAAAAATACTCAACATAATCCAAATACCAAAATTCCAATTTTTTATTGGTTATTAGAGTACCTACTCAAATAGTTGTAAGTATCCAGAGTGGTCCAACTATCTTAACAATCGGTCTTCATTTATAATCTAAGTTAGTAGAGTATTCATATTCATATACACAATCACGCCGGTCGATGCTATCCAATCAAGTATAATTTCAAAAAATCTAGACATTCATACTTTTCTCACTAATGCAAGTTGATAGTTCATGGCTTATGCAACTATCAACTATAAAAAAATAAAAAGCCATTGACAATTGACACATTTCGTATCTTTTTCTTACTCATATACCCATCCCTTATCATCCCGGCATTGTGTAAAAGGGATGACTTTACAAGTAAGAAAGGGATACAAAATGAGATATTACTAGATTTTTTGAAATTATGCTTGACTGGATACCATCGACCGGCGTGATTGTGTATATGAAAATGATTACTCCTCTAACTGACATAATTCTGAAAGGCCGATTGTTAAGATAGTTAGACCACTCTGGATTCTTATAACTATTTGAGTACTCTAATAACCAATATAAAATTGGGATTTTGGTATTTGGATTATTTTGAGTACTTTTGTTAGCGATATTTTAATGATGCTGACTGTACATAAATTATTTGTGGATTGCGCACTACCAAACATATTTGCATATAGTGCTGCATCTTTTGGCACGTGGGTAGGAAAATTGAGAGTCTGGCCAAGATCAGTTTGTTTAGGCTTTATATACATATTCTCTCTCTTTATCTACATAATATACTAATAAGAGGAAAGATTTATATGTTCGTTTGTAATGAATAGGCTCAAAATTACTAGTGCGATTTAAAAAATCCTTCACGATTAGGAAGCTACATACTTTGTGAGTAACATAGGCTATATTGCATTTTCAAAAAGTTTAAAGTTCCGTTCGAAATCCACGGTAATGTTTTTGCCACTCGCGTGAAGCCCGGGCGGGTCACTAGTCATTCATAGAGCTGAGTTTCATACGTTTATAGAATAGTGACAACTGCTTGTATTTATAAAATACTTGACACGAAGGTGGATTATTGAGACTCCAAATATGTTCTGTTTGTATTTTTGTTCTTTAATAAATTGATTAACTTTTTACACAATATTATAAATGTCAGGTCTCCTCGTCATGTCTTGACATCGCACCGACAAGTAGTCTATGGAGAGTGTACATAGGCATAGACATACTCCGCCCCTTTGAAAGTATCAGCTTTCAACATCTTGTTCGTCTTCCCCTGGAAGCCGAATAACATTATGGATGGCTCGACGAATTGTTCCTTTCATGGTGTAAATGTCAACCACCCGAGAAGTGCCTTCAGTACCAGGATGCAGTTTAGTGATGCGCCCAAGACTCCAACGTTGAGGAGGTAGATTTTCATCCTTAATTATGACCATATCTCCGACAGAAGGCTCTGCAGTCTTACGATTCCATTTTGAGCGTAATTGAAGTTCCAATAGGAATTCTCTGCTCCATGAATTCCAAAATTCCCTTCTAAGTTTTCGATGAGCTGGTAATTTGGCTGACCATGACAGGACGGTGGACTATTGAGACTCCAAATATGTTCTATTTGTATTTTTATTCGTAAATAAATTAACTAACTTTTTACACAATATTATAAATGTCAGGTCTCCTCGTCATGTCTTGACATTGCACCGAAAAGTCGTCTATGGAGAGTGTATATAGGCATAGACAATACTTATGTAGTTTCGTTTTTAACTATTTCAAAATAAATTGTAATGAAAGTAAAACCATACGTATCAACTTGGTATAATTTTACTCTAATTATTCTTCGCACCCTATGTATATCTACCTACGTTTTCGGTATAATTCACACCTTAGATGCCAAATCAAAAGCTTTGTACGTCGTCTACCTACTGTACATATTAGACATAACATTATACTCACGGCCTTTTCCTCGAAAATAACACTGAAAAGAACTAATGAACGTACTTGTTCCTGAATATTGGAATATTTTGTTAAGCAGAACAGATAACTTTCATTTTCATTACTCTGTTTATGTTGTAACACACCCTCACTAAACAAGGACGTGAAAGTAAAAGTGTTTTCATGTAGCGTAAGGAGCAGTATAACATAAACAGACCTATAAAAGTCCTAACCGATAGAACTGGACCAAATTATTAAAAAACTTTCCAACACTTCAATCATGGTTGCTATCGATGGTTCTAATATTTACTACTAAAAATTGCCTGCGATAATGTCGACAATAAGTTAGAATCAGGATAACGAAAAAAAAACGAAAATTTGAGTTTCTTGTCCCCAGGGGTAAACCCTGTCGTACTTTTTCTTCTCTATTACTTCGAACTCCCTCCCATAGTTCCTCTTACTATGACAATTCCTTTACGGTTTCTGCAGTGCGGCTGTGGAATTCTCTTCCTCATTCAATACGCGATAGCCCTTCTTTAAATATCTTTAAGGAACGAACAAGAGACTATTACTTTTCTCAACAATAACAGACATAATATGTATTTATATGTATGTAAATGTATGTATGTCTATATGTATGTATGCCTATATGTATGTATTAATATAGTCTTTATTATGTGTATACATGAGTATTTTATATATGTGAATGTAGTCTATAATGGTTATATATATATGTATATGTAATGCCTTCTGTCAGGGGTAAGTATACCTTTTGTATGCCTACTCATACTATTAAGTATTGACAAATGTACACAAGACTTTGCCTCTCTCATTGCATTGCGATTCCTCTGTGCACTCCCAGGTTTGCTGGAAGAGAACTCAATCTGAGTTAAGCTCGCCTTTGTACATAATATTTCACTTGTTTGTATAAATGCCATTTAAGTGTACATAAATAATAAATAAAAAAAATAAAAATAAAAACGAAATCTAGTTTCTTATTCCTATTATCATTCGTATTATAAGGATGGAAAATTGAAGTTAATTATAAAAAAGAACATCTTTTCGATATTGCTAAATATTCAGTTTTTCTCGTTACGATTTTATTAGATAGATATATGTTGATATGTACAGGTTATTTAATTCTACTGATCTCCTATAAGCGACTATTGTTGTCTAATCCCTCTACTGTAGGTAAAAAGTAGGGTTTACTGTAGGCTTAAATCCTTTTGTCGTAGGTTTAATGTAACTACACGCTGATTGGCAGGATAGCTGTCTATAGAACGTGGGTGTCGATATTCAAAACGGATATTACAGCAATAAATGATTTCATTCACCGCTGTAACGTAGGTACTCTCAATGAATAGATCTCTGGCACCAGATCAAACAATTGTTATTTATTACGTCATTACTCTCAAATCATCTGGCTGTGTGTCGTTTGGTAATGATTTTAAAGCCCATCAACATAAAACTTCAAGTGTCCCATTGTTTGCTTCTGTTAGATTTGAGTTTCTTCCAATAGTTATCATCTCGGCAATTTACTTATTTGCCGAGATTGATAGACGGACCTGCTGATTGACGGGCAAAGTCTGCTACAGGCTTTCTTTTCGGAGCTGGGAGGTCAGACGAGATACCAAATATTTAAACCCAATAAAGAGAAAGAGTAGGGGAGAAAATCTTGGGTTTCAAAGCACAAACTTGGGATCAAACCGAGACCAACGTTATGATACTAAATATTTTATGAAGCCATAGTCATAATGTTCATATTATAAGATACGCATATAGTTTTAAAAGTCAATACAAATCATAGTTACTTCCTTCGTGGCGTTAGTTTACAACAAAATTGAAAAAATAAAAATGTGCGTGTATGTTATTTCTGTAACGTCTGCTTTAAATGAATTTTTGTGCTCATTTAATATCCGGTAGAGAATTGTTCTGTTACGGGTGAATGCTCACACACATACGTCAGTTGTGGTGAAACAGAAAGCCCTAACGAGGCCCATTTCCGAATTAGCGTTGAAATAGTTGACCGCTGTTGACAATAAATAAACCAGTCGACGATAAAACAAGAATTTAACAGATATTTGTGTGTATTTAAATTACTTACATATAATATAAAATACACAATACAAAATACTATTTATAGTCAAGTCCATAAATTAAAAATTAATCAAATAACCCGCCCCTGACCGTTCCCGGCGCAAAATTACTTACTATATTTTTACTAGGAGAACATTCTGAGTGTTCCCTTTGTAATTTAAAAAAATCCTTTCTAAGATTTTATAATTTTACTTTTTTTAAAAGGACACGTCAATTTGACTTCACCTCGCGTTTTTCCTTTGTCAGATTAGCTGACTTTTCTTATTTAAAACAAACTTAAATTTATGTAGGTATGTAGGTATACCTAGACTAGAAGTCATTGGTTGCACATGTACAATAAAGACCACAGATAATGCGCAAATTTTAGTAGCTTTCAAACAAATAACATTACAAAAAGGTGTGCTATGTTTTACAGAAATAGATTCCAAAATTATTTAATTAATCTAGTCATCGTCCCGTACCGAATTCGAAATCCAAAATTCATTTCCGCTTCACCCAGGAATCGTGACACAAGTAGGTATTTAAAGATAGCTATTGCTGAAAAACTTTCCTAATCATTAATAACTTTTGCTAGAAATATTATCTTTAAATCTTTCTTTAACAGTTTATATTTACCAAACAACAAAAAGTAGTTTCTTTTCTTTTAATGGCTTTCTAAGCTCAATAAAACAAACACATATGGCCATAAAAACTATCAGTCTTATTCATAAAAAATGCTTATGGAAGGTTTATAGCGTACATTAGTTAAAACGTCTCATAACGCTATCATACGTATTTTAAAATATTGTATTCATAACTGCTCTATAAACCTTCGATAACTATAGTGTCGCTATAAGAGATTATTAAATGAAAATATTGCGACTTGGTTAAAAAATTCAAATATCATTGAAATTCTTAAGTCATTTCTGCCTTGTTATTTGATGAGTCTGTTTATTATGCATTACTAACGCTTATATTACCTATAATAATATTTGCTTCATAAGATCATATTACAAGAACTGGTGAAAGAGCGGTTCGGTGTGCTGGAAAATAAAAACACCGACACGAACACTAACGCGAAATAAGTTGGCGGCGTGGGTTAGTTTACACAATATTATTAGTATTAAAACTTCCCAATATCGCAGACTCCCAATATTTTCAATAGCTTCAAGTACATCTAGGCTTTGTAAAGCTTGCATTGTGGAAGACACTGAGAAACACTCTGCCGCAATAAATTTACCACAAACTCCAAAAAATAACTGACCTAGATTAGTAATAATAATAATAAAGGCTTGTCTGGAAACAAATCAGAGATATTCGAGTTATGTTCAATAATTCACCAAACTAATTCGAACAAAGCAACGATGCTAGTCATGCTATATAATCAAAGCTTTCATATATATTTTGAGAAAAGCTGTCAAAGTAACATCAGCTCTTGCGCAGGTCGGCCATCTTTTCTCCTAATATTGCTTTATAGCACGGCTATAGTGGGTTCCTGCCTTCCATAACTTATATGAAGTTTATAGAGGGTTTATAGAGCGTATTAGTGCTAAAATGCTGTTATGAATACAAATTTTCGACGATCACCTTATAGCAGTCTTATAAACCTCCCATAACTTTTTATGAATAAGACTGTATATATGTTTATACCTACTATGTTACGAGTCAGGCCACATCATGGACTGTTGTGGTTGTATTCGGACATGACAGGACACCGACATGCGACATCCCAAGTTTTTAGCATAGTTTGAAATATCGATACTAAAGCCTGTCTAAAAAATATAAAAAGTTTAGCATAAAATAATCGTTTAGATACTTTTGTAAGTAATGTAAAGACATTAAGTAAGTACTTGCTTTATTATCTGATTAGGAGAAAACTGTATTGATGATTGTCAATGTAGCCTATCTACGAATGGTAATATTTGTGTCAGTGAAATATTAGGTAAGAGGGGGTTATTGGTTACATGGAAATTTCATTAAAACTTGCACTTTCGTAAATCACTTGTTTAATGTCACCATTATTACAGAATACTATATAAATGTCATTATTCTGCTGTTTTCCGTAGAGTATAAGTCCTTACTCCTGTTGGGTGGTTTTAGAGTTTAACCGCATCTACTCTAAACATTAATACCTATATTCTTAAAAATTTACTCTACTCACTTTATCGAAATATACTTATTTTAAAAAATAGCCACGCTTTTTAACAACTGCAATAAGGTCAAAGGTTACTCAATAATATGATATTTAATTAAAACTTACATAATCCCGTAAAATAATTAAATGAGTTTTAGTATTGATAGTAACGAACTATATTGAATAAGATATACTCGCGGAATAAATAAGCTGTAGTAAAAACGACTGGATCTGGCGACGACGGCCCGATGGCCGAGTCGAATGAGCAAATGACGCCTAAAGTGGGTGCCAAGGCGCACATTTTGTCTAGTTCGAATTGACCAAAGGCCTGAATGAATTATTCATTTCATTACGGCAATTAAATCATTTACAGCCTTGCAAGCTATAATATTTCCATGACAGTTAGTCGTCTATTAATTCAATCATTTTATATCTTATTGTTAGTCAGTAGTCCCATGTTTTATTGTTGTATGCCGACACTGTACAAACTAGTCAACATTATTCGATATCACTGCTTCAATGTTAGTTTTTCATTGTTACTCGTATTTTCCTGTTACATATTTTCACTATGTTTCTGTATTTTTTCGATTAATCTCGAATCTGTACTCCTAGTTTTCCCGAGAGATATTTTTACAACTTTTTTTCTGTATACGTAGATTGTTTTAGGTTCGTTAATTCAGTCAAATAAAACTTATAATATCTCAATGTATTATTTCATGATATAAAGAGGCAAAAGAAGAGACTAGAGAATATCACTAGTTATGTTTTTTCATAGATGTTTTCTTCTCTATGTATTTTCATAGATGTGAATGAATATAATATTTTCTTTTTCTATATTTTGACCTTTAACTTTATTTTAATACCTCGGTCTTGAAGTTCTTCGGTTTATGAATAGGGAAGTTTATCAGAGGGGCAGCTAAAAAGAAACAGAAAAAGAACTAGTATTTTCTTTCCACAGGAGGTGCATCAAGCTCCCTTTAGTTTTAATCTTCGTCAGGTGGAGTGGTGGTCTAGCTGCTGTTGCTCTTCAGCAGTTAGCCTCAATCTGTTTAGACTCCTAGTGATTATCTAGGCTCCTGGCTGAAGTGAAACACCATGTGGTTGAGCAAACCACTCAACATTGTTATTAGAAACTAGAGTTAGCAATGTAATTCGCAGAATAGGTTGCCTGAAAATGCCCGTGAAAGATCCCTAGGGTACAGACCGTGATTTGGTAAACAAGAGTCCAAAGGTGCTATGCATATCCAGCAGTAGATCTCAATGGGCCTTAAATTGATTGATATTAGATTCTGATTGAACTTTTTGTGATGTGGGTAGCTACTAACTACAGAAACGTATGAACGTAGATACTTACCAGGTGTTCCTGAGACAGATTGACAGGCCGACAGATTTATTTTACCCTCAAGCTGAAATATCTATGAAGTCTTCGATGGTAGATGTTTAAAATAGTTTGTAGCTGCGGTTTAGGCCCTGCGTTCACAATTTAGTCAGTCAGTTGCTAAAACAGCAGCCTTGTTAATATTAAGCTATTTTTTTACTAAACGATAGGTATTCAAATGATATTTACTTCAGGAAAATTTAATTGCCGTTTCATTTCAATGAATGATAATTTATTCGCACGAAATCATTGTTAGATTGAGAGCCACACACCCACGAATTTATCTGCGCAATACCAAAATAATTGGGATAGGCAATGGACTTTAGTCCAACGTCATCATTGATGGCTGAATAAAATAACACTGAACTAGACCTACACATAACGTGGCGGGGGATCAGAGAATGAATTCACGTCACGTCAAATACTCGTAATGTTGCTGAGTTACAATTACATTATCCACGTTTTTCCTATAGACCGAAAAAGAAAATCTCACTAAGTTATCCAATTTTAGCTTTAAGTGGTGAAAAGCCCTGTTACCTGGTAGCTTTTTGGAATGTGAAAATTGGATGCAATCCTCCTATAAAATATCATAGATGTGAAAGCTTATGCAAGTGTTTGGATGTTTTTATTGTTATTCAATCACGCTCTAACGGCTGAACGGATCCGGCTAAAATTTAGAACCAGGAGATTATAGTGTAGAATAATTATACCGGGAATAGTTTTCCAGCGGCTGCGGGAATGGGATTAAAAATCCACGCGAGTGGAGCTGCGGACGTCAACTTGTCTATACTAATAATACAACTAATGAATTTGATTTTCACAGTCGTGCTGCTGACCCTGTAAAGACAAAGAGTTTCTGTGCCGTCAGTTTATAAGTCACGGGAATAGCCTTTGGTCTTTCCACTGACAGCACAAAACTCTCCAGTGAGCTCTAGCCACCCTCACCGCGTCATTTTTCTCTGAAACTACATAATGTGATATCAGGATTTGAAAAAACTTTTAGCACATGGCCCTTATGTGACGCATTAAAATAAAAATTAAATGCGTACCGTTTTGTTTAGGTAGTCAAATAAAGATAAATAATTTTAAATGGTCTTTTAATATTTCTAATATGAAAACTCAATGTATTTAAAGGTTTAAAAATTTTGTACAGATATACATAAAATCACGCCTGTTTCCCATAGGGATAGGCAGAGATTATGGATCTCCATTTGCTACAATACTGACATATTACTCTCGCTTCTTCATGCATGTTCGTCAGTTTAGTGTACTCCTGACAAGCCCCTTTTTTCAAAAAAAATTGTTGATAAATAAAATGCGATTTAAAACCAAAATTGAGTTACTAGTTGATTCAGTAGTTTATTTGTTTAATATGTGTTTGTGTAAGACACATCAAGATTGTTTACCTTTAGTTAACTACTTAAACAAACGAAGTAGATATTGCAACAACTAACATTGGTCGCTGTATACCTACAACAGGGATAAGACGCTTATCAACCATTACCAAACAACATTCTTAACGTGTAATCACAAAACCGACAAAGTTACAGTATGTAATTTCTCTTACACTGCTAAAGTTTCAGTGAATTGGGCTCGCTACATCGACATTTTGTTATTGACTATACAAGAAATAAGATATACGAAATACGAAGCTGGCCCCTTATTCTGAGTGACAAGCCGTTTCGTAACTACGCGTGTTCGTACAAACCGACACATTGAGGTTGGTTTAGTTTTACGTCAGTTCTCTCTTCTGTTAGGTTCTAAATGTATCATGCGTGTATGAGGCCATTCACTACGTCAGGATGGACGAGTGTTAGGTTGATTTTTATAGAACTAATTTAACAAATTTAATTTAAATACAATCGATCAAGTTGTCAATTTATATGGTTTAGTGGCAAATTAATATCTTAGTGCTGGCCACACTGAACGGGAGTGGGGGTGCCTGATATAAAACATTTGGGCCGATCGAGCGGGTCAGTCGATCAGAGGAAACGACAGATGTAACTTGAAATCGGAGATACAGTGTGTACCTAGTTTAATAAAAAGTATATTCAAGTGATACAAAAGGTGTTTGATTCTACACTTCTATGTTCACCAATTGTAATCCATCGTCTACCAACGTTACGATTGAGCTTAAAACCCGATGTCACTCAGAATAACATCCCTCGTGTGTTTCATTAAACACTGAATTAAGTTACTGAATTTTGGACGTCATTGTCGTTGAGTTTCGATGTTAACTCAGTCCGTGTACAGCTGAATATGAGCATACGTAATGCTAAAAAGTAATAAAATTGGAAAACCAAACAATACAATTTCTAATTATATATTTACAAACATTTTATTATTAGGTAGTTATTTATTATTTCACAGTGTTTACGAGAGGTAAGGTAAGGGTACATCACTAACAGTTAATGTTTATCTTATAAAATAGTATAGTAGTTAATAATAGTATTTTGGCATAGGTAGGTACTTACGGACGTAGGAGTCTACTAAAGTAAGATACTCATAATTTCCTGAAAGTCCTATTTTTATTGGGTGCTTATTTTTCTCAATGTGTAATCTTCTTATAGGACCTCCTCCGTCTTATCCAATAGAAAATCCGCCTAATAATATCTACACAATTTTTTTAGCTGGTCGAAATCTTTTTAGTAAGAAGGTAATATTTTTTTCTAGACGGTAGTTGAAAGACAAAAAATATAATAAAGACTATTTGCCCGAAAATGATTACTACCTAGCTGCTACTTATTACCGCTTGGTGTCCATTTTGTTACGTAATATTTATATTAAGTTACACCGCAGTACTTCGACACAAAACGTATTGTGCTTGCTCAAAAAGCTTTGCGGAGCGTCCAAAATATATTTTCTGAGCAATATTTCTTTTTTGAGTAATCTTCCTATTTCTGGGAGAAGTTATTTAATTATTCCACGCGATGGAACGGGAATAATAAACTGTCGTTCTGTGACATTCTGATACACACACTCAAATATATTTTTGTATTTATAAACGTGCTGACAGAGTTTTAATATATCGCTTATTACAATTGAATGATAAGTATTTAACGTAGCAACAATAGTTATAATCTACTCACACACACACACACACAAACACACACACACACACACACACAAACACACACACAAACACTAAAAAAAATTCGAGATTTATATACGTTGTATTGACATTTGTGTAAATTTGACTGATATTTGTACACATCATCGTCATCCTTGCGTGGTCCCGGTCCAGGCGTGTGGGGTCCACTGTTTGATACTTGTGATGATTTGTTTAATTATACTCTCATCTTTATAATAATATGTAATTTACCTTTATTCTGTGTTACATAGTGACATTAGCAAAACTTATTGTACTCTAAATTAGTAGCTGGTAAATTACTATTTAATAATAATAATAATAAAAAAATTAAATAAAAAAATTAAATAAAAAAATTCGATTATATCTATCTCTCAGAATGGATGTAGGAGGGGGGCCCGTGGCACTAAAGAGCTCCTTTTAGTTGACATGGCCATTAGTCAACAGGTGCGTCGTAAACGTAAAAATCTGGCTATATCCTGGATAGACTATAAGAAGGCTTACGATTCTGTACCGCATACATGGCTTCTGAGGGTCCTAGAGTTGTATAAAATTGATACAACTTTAGCGACCTTTTTGAAGGCATGTATGGGGCAATGGAAGACGGCTCTTCACTATCCAGGATGTTGCCAGACAAACGATGCACCCATAAGAATTGAGAGGGGTATATTCCAGGGTGATAGTCTGAGTCCCCTGTGGTTCTGTCTAGCACTGAATCCTCTAAGTACTATATTAGAGAATTCAGGGCTAGGCTACCGGTTGCAGAAAGAGGGTCGAGCTATATCCCACCTCCTCTACATGGATGACCTGAAATTATTTGCTCCGAATAATACACAATTGATAGAATTACTAAAGATGACTGAAAGCTTTAGTAGCTCTATCAAGATGGAATTTGGTTTAGACAAGTGTGCGGTCATGCATGTAGAAAGGGGTGGAATAGTGGAATCCGAAGGTTTGATTCTCTCGGATTCCATTAAGCTTACAGCTATTTCTTCAACCGAAACCTACAAATATCTAGGTATGTCGCAGGCATTAGGAATACCTGAAGCTGACATGAAACAGGCACTGCAGGAGCGTTTCTTTGGCCGCCTGAAAAAAGTCTTAAAAAGCTCTTTATCGGGCGGTAACAAGGTGCGCGCTTGCAATGGTTGGGTCATGCCAGTCCTAATGTACTCCTTCGGCATACTTAGATGGACTCAGACGGAACTAGATGCCCTGGATAGAAGATTTCGTACACTGTTGACCGCATTTCGGATGCACCACCCCCGATCTTCCGTAATGAGGTTGTATATCCCGCGGAAACTGGGGGGTCGTGGCTTTCTAAATGTCAAGACCCTTCATAATCGTGAGATATACAACCTCAGAGAATATTTCTTACGTGCAAATACGGATATGCACCGTGATGTGACAGCAGTGGACAATGGCTTAACCCCTCTTGCGTTGGCTAAAGAGAACTGGCGCAAACCTGTAGTACTTGGTACCGCTGATCGCAGGGAGGTATGGATGGGTAAAGAACTACACGGACGGTTTTATCGGGCCTTAAATGGACCCGATATAGACTTGAAAGCGTCCGTATCTTGGCTAAAGTTCGGTGATCTTTTCGGAGAAACCGAGGGTTTTGTCTTTGCAATTACGGACGAAGTTGTTATGACGAACAACTATCGGAAGTATATTCTGAGGGACGGTACGGTAGACATCTGTCGGGCATGCCACCGCCCCGGAGAATCTCTCAGACACATTATTTCCGGTTGTTCTCGTCTTGCCAACGGCGAGTATTTGCACAGGCACAACCAAGTGGCCAAGATTGTTCATCAGCAACTTGCCCTTAAATACAATCTTGTGACTTCGGAGGTACCATACTACAAGTATGTGCCCGACCCAGTTCTCGAAAATGGTCGTGCCATATTATATTGGGATCGATCTATCATCACGGACAGGACTATTGTCGCTAATAAGCCTGACATAGTGGTTATAGATCGATTAGAGCGCCTTGCAATGATTGTTGATGTCACCATTCCTCATGACGAAAACCTCATGAAAGCCGAAAAAGACAAACAAATAAAATATTTGGATCTGGCTCATGAGGTTGTCGACTTGTGGAATGTAGATTCGGCAATCATTGTGCCGATAGTCATATCAGCCCATGGGCTGATTGCTAAGAGCCTCGATCAACACCTTAAGAGGCTCTCGTTAGGCAGCTGGCTCAAGGGCCCGATGCAGAAGGCGGTACTCCTCGACACGGCACGTATTGTGAGGAGGTTCCTTTCTCTGGAGCCCTAGCCACCGGTAGCTTGGTCCCTGTGCCCGATGCCGGTGGGACTCTATTTTTTATATTTTTAAATATATGTTTTTATATGAGTATATGTATTTAAAAATATAATTTATAAGAATAAAAATGTAAATAAAGAGGAATAATAATAATAAAAATAATATTTATTTGTTTATTATGTGATTTTATAAAACGTTAAGTACTTACTTAACTGAATGGAGTAAAGTTAAATTAGTTAATAGGGCTATATCTATACAAATAAATGAATTGAAGTGTCTGTTTCTAATATTAAAATAACAGGTTTTCAATGACTGCATAATACGTATTTTGTTTGTTGTCGTACTGTTTGTTCGTTCACGGTAATCTGGGAAGTAGCCTGGCCGATTTTAGCCGCGCACTGCTGATGTTATAAGGAGTAAAATAAAACTCTTTAAATTAAGACAGATATTAGGTTTCCGTGCTAAAGACTCAGATCAAAGTAGACGCGATCATAATTGCGATCTCAACTAGCACAAAAATGTGGTTTAAATAAAGATCACCGAAAAAGCTTTTGGATTTTAATTAAATTTGAAAACTTTGGAACCAGTTTGGCTCAGTTTTCTTTAGATCTCACGAGCTATTAAAGTAATTGACGGTTACTTGATGTGTTCAGGTTTGATATTTAGCACCTGCATAGTTGCTAATACAGACCAAGTTGTCCTTTAATTTTTTAGGAATTATAACTCATCCTTAGACTTCCTGGCTAGTGTTGTTAGTGTTACTGCTTGCAATGTATTAACTTATTCGGTTACCTAGTAGTCTCGTGTCCCTTACTAGATTAAAAAAAAGACAGTCACTGTTAACGTCAAATAAAACTAATAATAATATATGCCTGAATACCTACGCATTTAATTTTTTTTAATCAAATCCGGCGGAGGACATAAAATGTTTCTCGGAGTTATTAATTTTCTAATCCATAGAATGCGAGTACTTACCTTAATAGTAAATATGAGGCCGGTATAAATTTAATTAAATTCTTAAACGGTTTTGTTACAATGCATAGATTCGGCACTGTGATTGAGGAAGGTTTGGCATTTACCAAACTAGAGGTAATTGAAAGTTTGATAAATAACCTAGTTTGTGAAAGAAAGATGTACAATGAAAAAAATATGTATAAATACATTTTTTTATAGAACTCGCTATTTTGATGGTTAATAATAAATACAAAAAAAATAAAGTAAATTGTTTATTTGACTTAAGTTTACATTAGACATGGAAGTTAACTCAAGCAGATATGATCACTAAAGATACTGAAACTGTATTCCATACTAGGCTAATACCTGTATTGTGGAATTAGTGCCCTTTTGTCTGAAATGCAATCTCGTCAAACAGCACCACAGCCACGTGGCGCATCCTTGATGCCCGATGCGCACTGCGTTTTTGTAAACGAGACATCCATATTCGGTCCTCTGTGGAGACAACATATTGCAATATTCTCTATTTGCACGTATCTGTGAGTAATGCCACGAACGGGTCGTTATTATCTTCTATTTTATTATTTATTATATTATATATTTATTTATCCTGTAAGGGATGGGGGTGCCGGCAATCACGGCGCTTCATTAAACTTACCTGTTTCCTTGCAAAAAAAGTTTAAGTTTCTGTGGCGCAGCGGTAGTGAAAGCGACTGCTAGCTAGTTTTAATCACCTAACTTTTAAGCTGTCGCGTTCCATGATTCACAATAATACTGAAGGAAATTAACGCGAACACAGTAAGGGGTCATCCATAAATTACGTCACACGAATTTCATGAGTTTTCGCCCCTTAGCCTGTCGTTGTTACAGCTGGTCACATTTGTGAGAGAGGAGAGGGAGAACCCTTTCCTAGAGTAAAGGCGCCCACTCACTAACAGTTTACCGGACGATATAAATCTGTCAGTTAATCGCAATAACCCACACACTAACAGTTTCCTTAACGATTTTGGACTGACGACTACTACGATCCGATAGTGTGTGGCCGCCGAACGATTCCGGACAGTTCTAAGCCGGACAGTCCTAGGCCATCAGGGCGAACGAGCATATGTCGAACGGCGGCCTGTCGATCGACGTTTCGTGTCAGCTTTTTTACGTAATAAACTTAGAATAAAACAGTGAATTAATTTTATTCTTTTGTCTGAAGTAATAACATTATGATGACATGTACCTACATCACTATTTTTTACTAAGATTTTATTCATTTTTTGTACATAATCGTCTATATTTCTTATGCACATAGTCCATTAGATTCAAAATGGCTAACACCTATTTCTCACAATGTATGTGTGTGTACTTATATAAGAATAACGTAGTGCAAGCTAGTTTCAACCTTATTGACATCACAACAAATATAGTTTTTTTTCTTATATTCGTGATCAGCAGCATTTATTTATGCGAAAAAACATGTAATTAAGAAAATGTCAATAAGGTCGAAAATCGCTTGCACTTTTTCGTAGTCTATGTAACTGATATCAGACCATTACCGGCAGGCGATCGTACGACCTAAAACTGACGACTCGCAACTGCTAGTGTGTGGTCGCAAAACTGACAACAGGGAATTGCCGGCAGGCCAAAATCGCTTTAGTGTGTGGGCGTTATCGGCTTAGGACTGCAGGCCGCCGGACAGATCAGGAACTGCAGGTGGACTGCAGGCGGACTGTTAGTGAGTGGGCGCCTTAACATCACATAATTTTGTGAACGACGAAGGAATTTTGGAAAAAGAAATCATAAGTGTCACTTTCTTTCTTGTCATTTTTTTGACATTCTTCGATTTTAGATTCCACATTGCCTTCAACATCGTCACTACTTTTTAAACTTTTCTATAAGTAACTTCTTCATGTACAATTTTTTTCCCTATTTTTATTAGCATATGCTGCACTATACACAAGTAGTAAGTATGTTTCTTGTTTTTGAGGCTTTCGTATAGTAATAGTTTAAAGTTCGTGTTTTAACACTTGGATTATAATAGATTTTGAAATGTGACGTCACGAAATTTTGGACCCCTTTCGCCCCCTTGTCACACAATGTCACACTTCATCGACTCACTCCGTCACCCGTAACGTGTGACGTAATTTATGAATGGCCCCCAAGGTATAGGTAGCTATACTTTTACTTACTAATTGAAAGATTAACTTTGTCGCTTGGTAATTACGTTAAATCGATTGAAAACGTAATTAGTAGCATATTGTAATCAAGAGCACAACTGTTACTAAGGCAACATGTAAGTAGAATCCATAAATTATTAGTTAACTTAATAATGAAATTGTGTATTGAATGGAAATGGGATAACTCTCTACGTACTTCCTCTAGCTACCATAATTTTCCATAAAGCCTCGTAACCGCCAGGTAATAATTGACACGCATCACGTGTGGCAACGCCGTAACCTTGTCGCGACATGATACGCGACTTGTTGTTTGACTCGGGGAAAATGCTTCTTGACTTTTCTTGGCAATTTACTGTGTAGAGCGTTTTCATATTATCCGATTCGATGTCGGTGTCAGACGACGATTGCCGATAGGCGATAGCAGACAAAGCTAAAAACACTATACTCTTTCATTCACTGTACAAAAAGTTTAATTTTTGACTACGAGAATAACAGTTTTTTTTTTTTTTTTACGTGCTGGAAATCCCCACGGATACCCACCCCTCCGGAGCCGGAGGGGGAGGTTATGTCGGACTCGAACCGACTAAACCGCACGCCGTCTCTGGGTCGTAGTGCTAGGCCGAAGATGAGGTTGTCATGCGACATATCCCTCGCACCCCGGCTGACCCAGGGCCATCCCTCTCGGTCTGGCCCTCCTCGGGAAGGGGGGGACCACGCGGTCCCCGACTCAACCCCGGTGTGGGGAGGCACGCATCGTCCCACGATGCGCGCCGCCGCCGTGGCCTGCTTCTGCTAGGGTGACGGGCGGCTCCACCCGTCACCCTCAGGCCCGCGCTCATTGCTTTAAAGTCTAAAATTAAGTGACTTTTTTGTAGTGTCCGTGGTATGACAGTGGTATTCCTTTAGCAGAATCGAGGTCTCTTTCCTACGAATAGGAAAATTGCACAGAAATTTGGAAAATTTCAGCAGCGGCTACTTCAGCATACCACACAGGCGGAACTGCGGGAAACAGCTATGTAAGTTTAGTTTTATCACAACCACGAAGCGATTGCACTGATTAGTAAATAATTTTACATTAATGAATATTTACATATTAGAAGCAATAAATATGAGTTACTGTTTATAAGTTCCTCTAGATCGGCAGGTGATTTATAAATGAAGCAAAGAAATATTGATCGTTTTGAAGCTTCCAAACTGCGCATTGCCGACTGTCTATTTAATTTATTAGAATCAGGTTGTATGCTGTTGTGTGCATCAGAATCTTAAGGTGGTGGTGTCTTATGTGGATAAAGATTAGCTAAGTATTTGCTATCATCAACAAATAATTACTTCCAAAAATTGCATCCAAACGAACGTTCATTTTCACGTTTGGTTGGCTGGCCAAGAATTTTTTGTGGTCAAATTCAAGTTGAGATTTTAATTTCTTAATACATAATTATTTGTCAATGAATTGATCTGACACTTCTCTAGGTTTACCAGGCCATCATACCCCATCATTCGAAGAATTGAAATAAAATTCCGTGTTATTGGAAACATGTTTTGTATAATTTATCGCCAAGTCTGACTCAATTAGCTTGTGCATGTGGGGCACGTTACCGACTGGGGTAAGTAACTATATTTTATCAGTTTGTTAAATATAACTTTTTCCTTCGATATAACATACGGAAATGTTAAACTTGATGAGTGAATGGCTTAAATTTATGACTTAGATGAACTTCGGAAATTACAGAATAACCAGTTTATCAACTTAATATAATTAGCCAGTGACCTTTCTCGTTGTAAACAACATTCCGATGTGAATTAAATATATTAACGAAGATATAATATGAAAATGCTTCATTTGATTCAATTCACTGCGCTAAGCTTAGCATATTAACTCCGGTAAATTTCCATAATACGTCTTAACTTAACAAATATATTTTTTGGAAGTGTCGTTTCGTCCGATTAAATTCGATTAATTATAAACATCTACCTGCACACCCCGAGACGGGTATATTTAGATTACAAGAGATTGGCAGAGGTCTCGAAGCGTTTGATAGGGACCATACCCAAATACACACATAGCACGAACACAATTTATTGATTTATCACTTCTTACGATCCAGACTCGCCTCGTGCATGTACATACTCATTCAATCAAAATCGTATCTAGAATTAGAGCTATTTCTGAATCGAAATATTTGGATTTACTGAACCACAATGTTGCAATTGTATCAAATAACAAGCTTGAACGCGAAGCGAATAAATTTCATAATTGGACGTCTCGAGGTTTATTATTGCTTTGTTTATTTATTGAGAAACTGGCACACCACTACTTACGTATCTACTTATATATGTGAATGGTAACGAAGCAAATTGAAACTCCTTTTTAAATAAAATTTTAAACTCATTAGTTTGCTAACAATTAACTTTCCTATCCTGTTAGAGATTGGTCTTTGGAAATCTAAAGCGAAATTGAAGGTCCATATCCAAAGTTGTGGAATTCCAACAAATCGACTTATCCATTCAGTTAAGATAAATCAATCAATTAATTATTTAGCCTATTTCAGTCCACTGCTAGACAGGGCTTTGCCCTACTGTTTTCACGCTGGCCAAACGAGTTGGTAGAGGATTATATTTTTAGTTTTTAATACACTTTTGCTTTTACAAATAAATACTTTGCAAAATCTCTACTTTATAGGTCGGCAATTGGAAGACTGTCTTACACAAACAAGCTGTCATTGTTGCTTTGTCCTTCTTTAGTTTAATAATACGTATGGGATCATTTAAAAAAAAAGTTGATCAGGCTGGGTGCAGTCAATTTGACGAACTAAATATAAAAAAGGCGAATGTTGAGTTCATAATCACAATTCATGTAATTTTATGCATAACGTCGAAACACTAAAAGTCTGCCATCATGGTTATCGACATCTAGAATTGCAAGTTAGTCTTATAAAGTTATACTTTACCAACTAAACCTGCAACTTCGTCCACGTGGACCTAGATCTGAATAAAGAAAGGCAAATAAATCATTGACTTCGTGGTTGGATTAGTAGATATAATTATAACATTACAGTGGCCTATTTTTTTGCATGTTACATACAATCGATTAGCCTATCGGACTCCAATGCTGGACATAGGCGTCTCTTAATATTGAGAAGCTTGTGTTTCCACGCTGGCTACAAACCAACACGTCGGTTTGGATAGGGTTTTATTTCGAGTTTTCCTTCTCTCGCAGTGATAACGTCTGCGTATTTTTCCATTAGTCACCCCTCACCTTCGGATGCATGTTACAAATTGATTAAACTTAAACCAAGCATCATAAAATTATTTTTCAAGTTTCTCCTCAGCGGATATATTTTCCTGGGCATGAGATGATTCTTTATTAATTAAAAAAAATCAAAAGTAATCAAAACGTCAACAACTTATTGTTTGAATCAAATTGTTTTCTTTATAATTTTCTTCTTTGTATCGCTCCCTAATGCTATAAAAATTAAATAATTTTGTTTGAAATTCACAGTTACTCGGGGATCATAAAATATAATTATTGTTAAAAAAATCTAATTTTTTTATAACACTTGGGTGGTAAACAAGGAAGTGGATACCGTGGCCTATGGACGTGTGCAACACGGTTCACTATTGTTTGACAAAAAACGTATGACAAACAATCATTTTACAAACAACGTTTGAAAAATAATCATTTGACAAACTATCATTTTGCAAACATGATAGTTTGTCAAAAATAATCATTTGATAAATGAAGGTTTTGCAAGCATAAACCCCGCGTATACAGTAGGTATTTAGCATGTAGCAAACATCGTTTCTATCACAGCTCCGGCGCTGCGGGGCTCCGGCGGCCCCACACGAGCTTATCGTCGCAGATGGTTGTAACGTCCACCACCGCAGCTTCGGCTTGCTGGCTGGCTCCGTAGGATTTACAGAGATTCATTTCTGTCACTAACTTTTGACTATTCAAGACAATAAATGAAGGGTAAAACTTGTGGGTAAACCGTGCAACACCAGGGAAGTCACACTCGTGATGCCGACCTGCTGATTTTAAATAAAAATGTGTAAAATTGAAGTGTCAACCAATATTTGTTATGATTTAGTTTAATGCAAGCAAGTTTATTAGCGACTATGAACGTCGGTTATCGCTTAGTGTTGAGTCAACGCTATTGAGCATTAATTTTTTCTAAAATAAAAGTAGGCTAAGTTACTCCTTATTACATCAGCTACTTGCCAATCAATGTCCCGTCAGAATCGGTCCAACCAATTCATAGATTAGCTGGAACAAACAGCCAGATAAACAGACAAAAATTGAAAAACATGTTAATTTGGTGTATGTACCGTATTATATTCATATGCATGTAGTAAAAAACGGTTATTTCAATATTACAAAGACACACTCCAATTTTATTTATTAGTATAGGTCATGATCATCTATCGATATCGGGTTGTTGCGGCTAGGAAGATTTTGATAGAATTTTCACTATACAGTATTTACAGGAAAACTAAGTAAAAACCCAGATTTAAGTTCAAACAGACAAAGTCGTGGGCTTGTCTGTTTACTTATAAAGGATATAGCGCACTGTTTATAATATGTACCTATTTTGTCTAATGCCGCACAGTTAATTGGTCCAATTCAATTAACTTAAATAGGGATTATTATTAAAGAAGTTACCTAGTGTACGATATCGTATTATAACCTTATCCTATTAGCATTAGACTTAGAGTTTTAGTTGTTTGAAATTGTTTAAGTTAATTGGTTATTCGTTATTTTATTACTTGTATTTTGAAAGCTTTTACTTTCTTAAGCTTCTATCCATTATGCTGTTACCATCCTATGATAATCCACCTCGATTAACATGATAAAGTTATTATAATATTTATTTTCAATTATTTTCCTACTTCAAAATTCAGAGATCTGGCAATCGGTTCTTTGCTTAAAAATGTTCTTTATCAATTTTAAACCTTTTAGCTGAATCTATTAGGAAGATAATGAAAATGATAATGAAAGAAAAAACAGCGACGGTATTTCAATAAATAGCTATGATCTTTATAACGTTTCAATCGATCCGTTTGCACTGGTTAAGGTCAGGTTCAATAAGCCTGTTCAGGATCGACACAAGTGACTGTGACTTGCTTGACATATAAAAATAGACATCAGACAATTTAGAAGTAGTAATGTTAGGTGTTAACTACCGTTATCATAATTTATAGATACATCATATCTATATCGCAAGATTAAAAGTTACGACAATATAGTGGATTTTACATAACCGGTATACCTGTGCCCTTAATCAACTTCAAATAAGTAGGTGACTTCATGGGAAAGAAGTTCATTGACACAAAATACTGATGACCTTTGAATAAATAATATTGAGAATAAAATTAATTGAGGCACACATTGTTAAATATATTATGGTGATATCAAGTATTAAATTCTTAACTGAATATTTACGAAAACCATACAAGTTTTTCTTCATTATATTTAAAGAACTTTGACAGACATAAAGCTATGTTTACAAACGCACTTTTACATTCTGTAGACCACTTGACCGCGATTATGGGACAATATTCAGCAAGCTTATTCGATTTTTGAATGTCGAGCCGTCGTAACAGAAAAAATGCTGCGAGGCTTATAACTAGACTTGCTACATTAGTTTAATGGTATTATCAAGGAGTAAAAGGTCAATGTCCACCTTACTGGTTTATTTTTTTCCTCTATACTTTGTCGATCTTCCTATTTTTGGCGGGTCATTACGTTCATTGCCTGTATTATGTTCCGGTAGTTAGAGTAGTTTGTTTATGGTATCTGTATTTCTGGTAATCAAATTGTGTCAAATCAAATATTTTCTTGTACGATTTTTCGTAGATAAATGACTCTACACAGTTGCAAGATATATTTCAAAGGTTTACTAGAATAGTACTAATATTATGCGTATTATACGTTTGTAAGATATGGTTGCCTATAAGAGATTGCCACGGAGCGATAAGATCGCCATCTACGTATACATAATTATGTACCACATAATTGATATCTCACATTTTTTATTTTCAAATACTTGTATTGTACAACAAGTATTTGAAAATAAAAAAAGATGTTATATTATATTATTATTAAATTATAAATGTGAAAGTTTTGTGAGGATGTTGTGTAAAAATGGATGTTAAAAAAAAAACATGTATCAACCTTTGATAATGCCGTAAGGCGAAACCGGTCAGGATCTTAATAAATAATGTAGAATAGTACAAGTGATTTCATTGAAGATGTGTAGCAAGTTCCACCAATCAATCAACAGTATAAGCAATAAAATAATACTATTATTTATATATAATAGTATTATTTTATTCACGAGTTTATTGAAAAACTTCGTATGATACACGTGTGTATTGATGATTACCGTTTTCGGCTCTCTTAAGACCCTCGCCTGACCGCTCGGATCTCAATGGCGCCTCAGCGGTAATCCCCAACTTTATACACTTGTACCATAATATCAAATATACTATTTTCTAAATATCTTTCTTTCATAACCATTCATAACGATATTTCATTTGTCGAAAAATTAATTCTTACACAATGTGGACGGCAATATTTGGCGTAAGTAACTTTTTTTATTTACTCGCTAATAATGCCGAGGCTTCGTCCTTCAGAGGAAACATAAGGAGCCTCCCCTAGCTTATTCCATTGACAGGTAAGATTTACAACACTCGGGGCTTCGTATAAACTGTTTTCCTCATAACACTAAATTAGATAGTTAGGATAAATAATAATATCTCGGCTCATTGCTTTTATATCACTTGTGTATAAGTACTGCGTAGATGTATGTGTTGTTTGTGTATTTAGTTGAAAAATGAGGTTATTGAGCTGAATGTCTTTGTGCATAATGATAATTTTGTACTTGGCTTATATAGTATTTGGTATTTTGCACCTTTGCACCTTTGCAACCAGGTATTTATTTATAAGTAGATAATATATATTGTAAATTGTGCACATAACACATTTTACAATACCTAAAACGGTATTTTTAGTCGGACTATCAAGAAAAGGATAAGTATGTTTTTCGCGCGTATCTACTATCCATATTTCTATGCACGTTTTTAAATTTCCAAACTACCGGATATAACTAAACTTCTGCTGGGTGAATTGCAACAGTTAAGATATCGTTAAATTCGTCTTAAAAATCCAGGATCCTTAGACATAACATAACATAAACTCACGCCTATATCCCCGAAGGTGTACGCAGAGGTGCGAGCACCCACATTTCGCCAGTTTATCTTTAGGTCCTAATGTAATAGGTGGCGAGCCTATTGCCATTAACCGGGCACTTATAAACCTGCGATAAATACACACATAACTTCGAAAAGCATCGAAAAGTCATCGGTGTGTGCCATGGTAAAACCTGAGATCGAACCCTAGACCTCGTCTCAGCAGTCCATTGCCCATACCACTAGGCACCGCGGTTGATCCTTAGACATTATATTTAATATGTCAGATTTTTACCGCTAAATTGTAAGTCGATGATACCTATATCTTTTAAAACAGTACTGTCGAGTAAGTATGAACATGAAAGAATTTAGAAGCAGATTGCAAAAAGAAGTCAAAAGAAATAAGCTTTGACCACTATGTAGTCTAAGGTAATAAGTATCTTATCGGTAAGTTGTCACTCAAGCCAGCTTTCTTCACTTCATCACTTTATGATGTTCAACGGTTTCCTGAATTGTCACATTGACAACACATTCGTATAATCAATCCGGATTTCACCGTTCATAAGCTTGTTTAGTTTTATTTCTTTTTTTATTACCTTAAACAGCTATCACATTTTATTAACTTGGAATGTTATACTAAGCTTCATATCAAAATGATTAATGTCAATTTTGGTCCACTTTAGAAATTGCTCGACTTGCAATTGAGAAATATCTATTTCGAAGTCCATCTGTCGAACATCTTGAAACCGCTGTTTAATATAGAGAAAGGGCAATTAGAGAGCAATTTAAACTAATTTTGCCTTACATTGTCTTCTACATCCTGGCGCCAATCCAGATTCCATCCGAAGTTTGAACTTTGTGGCCTCGGGTTTGTACTGCTTCTCTTTTCCATGATTTATCTTGGATTTTACGGAAGTGACTGGGGTTTGATTCTCAAACCCGGAGGCTGCATCAGAATTTCTTCCGTCACTCACCAGATGAGTTTGTCTTGTACCCAGGAGATTTTAGTGGGACCTCTTACTAATAGTGAGGTCCAATGCACCCTTCCAATGTCCACCCGTCAGTAATTTTGAAGCACATTACACGTAGTCTTACGCGCACCTCCAATAGGTCACGCCTTCTCCTCTCCTACACAGGACAACTGGGCTTAAATGTCACCCGTATACGGTGCAAAATATTCCTTCAAGAACCAAGCGGTTCGGTGACTCTTTTCTTTGTCGCATCATTAAGATCTAGAACTCTTTGCCAGCTCAAGTGTTTTCTTCTACTACAGTCCCGGGTCCTTTGAGCAGGGAGTGAAAAAGCATCTGATGAGGCCGTCCATGCCATGGTACGTGTATGTAATGGTGACACTTTTTCCTGAGACTTTGCTTAAATAGTCTATTTAGGCAAAGAAATTACGTAATTCCATTTTGTTCAAGTAGTCCACTCAGAAACTACGTTAAATGAGAACTCTTATATAAAATAATTCACCAGTGACATTTATTAGACTTAAAAGAAAAAAAAAACATCGTTAAAGTTCTTGTTCACGAAGCTTCACCAGCAATATCGGCTCGGAAAACATCAACATTAGGAGAGGGAGTGTGCTCGTGGAAAATAGCTTTTAAACCAATATTCCTTCGACTAAACATAGGTACTTTAATGAAATTAACTTTTAAAATTGTTTGAACGAAAGATCAGACATTATAAATAGTTGTTTGCGGTTAACAAAATTGTATTAAATCTCAAGCATAAAACTATTTTTGTTATACACATTAATTTGTCAAACGAACAGTTTAACCTTAGATCAGCTTAAAGAGTCGATACAATTCTTAAATGGATACTGAATTACCGAAGTCCAAGTAGTAAAACTTTCTAGACAATAAGTTATTCCGTTGGTATAATGGACTTCATTTTTAGGGTTCCGTAGCTAAATGGCAAAAAACGGAACGGATTCGTCATGTCTGTCTGTATGTTCGTCTGTATGCCACAGCCACTTTTATCCGAAACTATAAGAACCATGCTGTTGAACCTTGGTAAGTAGGTGTATTTCGTGTAACGCATTAAGATTTTCACACAAAAATAGAAAAAACAACACAATAAATCTTGGGGGTTTCCCAACCTCTTTTTTGATTTTCATCAAACCCGTACCCATGTACACGTGCCTATGGATAGGTCCTTAAAAATGATATTGAGGTTTCTAATAGCATTTTTTTCTACCCCCCCCCCCTTTAACATCTAAAATAAGAGAATGATAAACCTAAAAATATAAATGACTAGCTGTCGCGAATCGGGGTATGAAAAATAGATGAGGGCCGATTCTCAGACCCACCCGATATGCCCACAAAATTACATGAGAATCGGTCGAGCCGTTTCGGAGGAGTTTGGCAACGAAAACTGTGACACGAGAATTTTATATATTAGATGTACATTAGGGACCATCCATAAGTTACGTCACACGTTAAGGGGTAGAGAGGGAAGAAGTGTGACATTGTGTGACAAGGAGGTGGATGAGGCCTAAATTTCGTGACGTCACATTTCAAAATCTATTATAATCTAAGTGAACTTTAAACTATTACTTTACGAAAATCTCAAAAATATAGGAAACATACAATGCAGCTTACACAGATAAAAAAAGAAAAAAAATTACAAGAAGAAGTTAACAACTTATGGAAAAGTTTAAAAAGTAGTGATAATGTTGAAGATAATGTGCTTTCCAAAATTACTTCGTCGTTCGTAAAATATGTAACATTACACTAGGGAAGGGAGGAGTTTCACAATTGTGACCAACTGTGACAAGGACGGGTTGAGGGGCAAAAGATCATGAAATTCGTGTGACGTAGTTTATGGATGACCTCTTACCATGTAAACTTCCACCGAAAATTGGTTTGAACGACGTCTGGTACGTTTTTTTTAATAAGTTAAAAAGCCTAGATATTGGAGGCCATCCGCGATGGCACAAAAGCGACGGCTTCAGGGACCAGCGGGGTTCAAGAGCGGCCCACAGTCGCTGCTACATTGGCGTCGTCAACAGGCGCCAAAGAACTGTGTAGGGAGATGGATGACCTCGACCTAGATGAGGACCAGCTCCTTGCACAGTCTCTGAGCTCCGTCGACAGTCACTAAGAAAGTGACTGTCCAATCACGACAACAAAAATGGACGGCTTAAGGTTAGTACAGATTAATCTGCAACACAACAAGGCAGCCCTTTTGGCTAGAGCGCTGAAAGTCAACAAATATGACATTGCCCTAATTCAGTAGCCTTATAATTATAAAGGAGAAATGTGGAACTGGTGGTACTTTATGGTACCACAGGACCACAAATAATACAAGAACATACAAATATATCAGAAATAGTATAGACGCATGGGTTTGTCATCGGGATCTGACGTTAGTCAGGATCAATGGTGGAGGAGAGGCTGGCAACAAGGATCTATATTTGTATCGGCCTATCTTCCATAAACACAAAAACTCCATCCTTAGTATACGACAAGGGTTAGTAGATCACGGCATCCGAAGTAACACGGAAGTTATCATTGGATGCAATGCGAACGCGCACCATGTGATCTGTGGCAGCTCAGACATCAACGAACAAGGGGAAAAAGTACTGGAATATCTGGTAAATTCTCCTTTACAAATAATAAATAAAGGCAACAGTCCGACATCAATCGGAAAAGGACTCAAGTTATTAACATCATTCTAGCCACAACCATGGCCAGCAGAGATATCACGAATTGGCAAGTATCTAATGAAATCTCATTATCGGACTATAGGTACATATATCTAGAGTATAAAATTTCAAAGGTGATTGGGGTAGATATGCGAAGAAACCCCAAACACACAGACTGGATCCAACATAAAAAGGATCTGAAGATCTACTTAGGAGATCAAAAATACAAACTCAACTCGATAATCGATATTGAATTTGAAGCGGACACGTTAACAGAATCAGTAATAAAAGCATCTAGCAACAAACTGTCCAGAAAAGGAAATAAAACCCAAAAAAGGTACCATGGTGGAACAAAGAATTAGACATGCTACGTCGCAAGACAAGGGCCATCTTCAACAAAGCCAAGGCACAAGGCGATTTCAGGGAATACTCAAAAATGCTCTCTGAATATCAATGAATATCAAATCAAGGCCACAAATATAAGAGAAAGTCATGGAGAGTACATTGTGACCAAATAAGTTCTCTTCCAAAAGGCATGAAACTGGCTAAAGCCCTTAAAATAGCTAAGGAGAACCAGTGTAAAAGACGGAAATGGGAGGCTAACGGTATGAGGAAAAGAAACACTAGATGTAATGATGAGTTACCACTTTCCTTAATCAGAAATAATTGCAGAAGTACCAAGAAACCAAATAAAAATTGAGGGTCTGCGTTTGTGCCTTCAACAAAAACGAATAGGTCAGAATGGTACTGCACGGAGAAAGTATAAGGGAACAAATTACAATTTTTTTGAGATTTCAAACTCTATAAATCCCCAGGCCCTGATGGTATCTATCCTGTACTATTACAACAAGGCATGAACATGATTAATTCCTCATCTTGTGAGATAATGCAGAGCATGCTTAGCTTTTAACTACGTACCGACGATATAGAGGGAAGTAAACGTAGTTACCCAAACCTGGCAAAGCAAACTACGAAGATGTAAGATCATACAGGCCTAACATCTTTCTGCCTAAAACCGATGGAAAAGCTGATAGACAAGCATGTGAGGGAAGGAAATTTTAAACGTTTCCAATTACACAGACTGCAATGCGCCTATCAGCAGGGCAAATTAACGGAAACAGCACTGCACTTAGTAGTAGAACGCGCTCCCATTCTCACTGAAATGCAAAGATATAAGCGTAGCAGCCTTCATAGATAGATGAAGGCGCCTTTGACAAAACCACCTTCGAAGCAATCCAGACAGCAGCGGCCAAACACGGGGTGGATAATACCACCTGTAAATGGATAGAGCAAATGCTGAAGAGCAGAATAATTTGCTCTACGTTAGTAGATGAGAAAATATATGCCAAGACCACTAGAGGATGTCCCCAAGGGGGCGTACTCTCACCCCTACTATGGAGATTGGTAGTCAACTTACTGAACTGATAGCAAAACTAAATGAAATACCATTTTACACAATAGGATACATTAATGATCTAGTGATAATGGTAAACGGTAAATTCCCAGATACTGTCTCGGAACTGCTACAAAAGGGTCTAAATATAGCGCACAGATGGAGTACGGAAAATCGTCTAACGATAAATCCATCCAAAATATAGGGCTGATCCTAATATTTCACACGCAAAAGGGGCCTAAAAAGTTTAAAATGACTTCAGGTAGCAGGCATAGAATTAGAGTGGTCCGAAGAGGTGAAATATCTCGGGGTCATGTTGGATAAACAACTAACATGGAGGTCACATCAAGATTTCATCACACAGAAATCAATTAGAGTACTCAGCATGTGTCGCAGGGCGTACGGCAGAACATGGGGACTTAAACCGAAGGTTCTGTACTGAATATATAACATGATGATACTACCGATAGTCAAATATGAAAGTATAGTGTGGTGGCCGAGAACCACGAATGTAACACGCAGGGACGCGCTCAACAAAATCGAAAGGATGGCTTGCATGTCTAGTTACACAAAAATGGGGATAACACCTGTTGTTCGGGAACTACTAGAAATGAGGTCTGACAAACAACAGCCCAAACTAGTACTTCATAAGAATTACAAGGTGACAATTCCTACTCGACAGGATTGGAAACAAGGTCTCAGAACCAATCAACGAAATAGACAAATCTGGTACACCGATGCCCCCAAGACGCTAGATGACACAGGAGCAGGGGATGTGCATCTGGATTGAGTGATCTTTTCTTATATTTCAATGAAACCAAAGCGTACATTTAGTCAAAAATTGTCAAAAATTATAACCGATATCCAAAAATTTGTCACTCACAAGATAATGAAGATATTGACCAATATGTCGATCACTCAATACAGACATTTTGCAAAATGGCTTCAAGCTGAATCTTAGCCAATACTTACTCCGTGGACAAAATTAATTGTGAAACGAATATCTCGTAAATGAAATGACATAAACAAATGAATTTTATGCCAAATTTTAGTCACAAAGTAGTACAAATTTTCAATGCAGTTAGAGTACATTTAAACAAAAGGGATAGTTACCTGCATGCGTTTCTAACGATCACTCAGTTCAGCAAATTCAAAATGGTTTAATTTCTCATAACTACTTAACTATAAATATTGGCGTTGTGATTGCAATTTGTAAAAATGTTTTCCAGTCTTAAATTTATGGCGAAAATAAAAAATACTTATTATGTCTACATAATACCCTATTTCTAGAATCACTCAATCTAAATTTGTCTGAATTGAGTGATCCAATGTAACTGTCATAGATTCCTGGATTTACTTTTTAGTTTCTAGATTTTTTGTAAAACAATGTGACAAATTAGGTACAAATTTTTGATACGAAAATTTTGTCCACGGAGTAAGTATTGGCTAAGATTCAGCTTGAAGCCATTTTGCAAAATGTCTGTATTGAGTGATCGTCATATTGGTCAATATCTTCATTATCTTATGAGTGACAAATTTTTGGATATCGGTTATAAGTTTTGACAATTTTTGACTAAATGTACGCCTTGGTTTCGTTGAAATATAAGAAAAGATCACTCAATCCAGATGCACATAAGCAGGGGTTAGTTAGTCTAGGCAAATACACCTCCGTATTCCAAACAGAGGTAAAACAAATGCGCTCAGGAGATTAGAAATAGAAATACCCATGAAAAGGAAATTAATATTCTCAGTGACAACCAAGCAGCCATTAAAGTGCTAAGCTCTCTAAAGTTAAATTCAGAAATAATACTAAACTGCATAAGAAGCCTAAATAAGGTTGGCAGAGAAAAAAATATTTTAGTTTAAGTTGAAAAAGCAAACCATCTGGCCAGAAGAGGGGCTGCAAAAATATCCATAGGTCCAGAACCATTTGTTGGACTCCCTGAAGCCACAGTAAAGAGGGCTATTTCATAACAGGTCAAGAATAGGCAGTTTAAAGAATGGAAGACCTTACCAGGCCTAACGCATTCGAAGAAATTCATAAGCACCTGATGAATTAGGAAGGCTGAGCAATAAAATAATTAATCTCAGCAGGGACAAAAACTTGAAAATCATGGGAGCGTTCACGGGCCACTACTGCACAAGTACACCTTGAGCAAGATTGGTATCATGAACGATTCAAAATGCAGACACTGCGGGGAGGGCGATGAAACGATGAAAAACATACTGTGCGAGTGTCACGCCTTAGGCAGACATCTTATGAATCTTCTCGGGAAGGGCTACCCAAAACCAGAGGATTACAGGCATCTACAATTAAGAGGAATGGCCACCTTGATAGAGACCTCTAAAGTAGGGGCCAGGTTGGGGTTGACACGAAAGATCCAATAGAGTCGAAGTGTCCGCGATAGCTCCAGAGCAGGCACCCCAATAACATAAGATAAGATCTATATGGCGGTAAGCTGTTGCACGTACCACTATACATGTGGAATTTCGGTCCCATTCCCACTATCAGTGGGAACCTATTACAGGTATAAAATACCTATGCATAACTCCTTATCTATCTCGGTACCAAATTTTAGTCTGATTCGTTCAGCCGTTGTTTTTTAAAGAGAGGGAAAGGCCTTCATGGATGCTATGCCTGACTCCTACCGACTAAAAACCCTCACGTATCGCCCAACAGCCTACGGTTAGGAGCCCCGGGTAAGCCCTCGGAAGGATGTCCCAGGACTGTCATCAGACCTACGGCTACCACTGAGACCTAATTTTTCGTAAATAGGTAGATACTAAAAGCTTTTGAGTGCTATCATATATTTGAACGTTGTAAAGTAACCTGAAGTCAATATTCAATTTATCGCCATTAAAAACTATGTAAAAACACTATACTTATTTCGAAGACATCAAACATAACTAATATTGGTTCTATTAAAGTTTATCGACCCTACTAATACCCCTGGGTCCGTCAAAATTAGCAAACCGATGGATGTCTCAGTTAGATTACTTTCGTTCTACACCGTAATTAGATCGTTTTCGACAGAAAAGATTATTTCTCATTACCTTAATTTAGCACGGTTACATTTACGACCAAAATCGAACAGATAACACTAATAAAACGAATTAAATGAAATAAAAAGAGTTCGTTTGAATCGTTAGGGATACTACTCTAGATTTTTGTAGGTTTGGGTTAGACATAATGAATATTTAGATCCGTAACGACCAGATGAAATAAACATTGTTGATAATACATTTTCATTAAGCATAAATAGCATTGAGGGATCGTGTATAGAGAAATTTATAATTAGATTATTCAAAATATATTCAAATATTATGATGATAATGTCTCCTTTGGTAGATGAGTGATGCTTCATTTTCCCTTAAATATTTTCATATTTCCTTTCTGCAAATGTCTTTTGAAATATTCCAGATATGTCTCTATTGAATATCCTGGCCACTTAATTTAGAACGTATTACAAGCTCTTTGTAGATAAATAATTTAATTTTGAAAAAGATTTCAGCACAAAAGCAGTAATAGAGACGGTTATATTAGACTGCGTATTAGATATAGACGGTATTAGAGTTCTAGAAGCTATTTCACAGCTCTTGTCTAATATTATTTAAGAACATAATTGTTTCATTATTCTGTATTATAATTTTATGAGGGTTCGTAAATTTTTACGAAAGACTTCACTTTACAGAATACTCAACTGAATCAGTTTTATTTTTAAATGATTTGCTAGTGATGTGACGTACATCTGAGGGAGATGAAAAAACCATTTCCATAAAGGTTGAATTCCAAAATCTGCAGCACGCAGCTGCAATGCTGCCACTGCGGTGCTGAATGCCATTTAGGGCAACAGTTTTGTGGAGTTCGGATTCATATCTTTACCGTCATTCATATAAAAAATAACTTTTTGGTAGGTAGTTCTCTTCGTTTCTTGTACATATTCGAGGAGGAAGCAATGAAAAGCTAATAAATTCCATTCAAATTATTTTCATGTCTTATAAGCAATATACCTGCGAAATGCAAATCCTTCCACTTCCAGTCACACAAAGTGTCAAGTGAAGACAACTATCATTTGGAAATCATGCACTGTGATATCGATTACGAAAAACTAGGCTAGGAGCAAATAATCCGTATTTAAATAGATACCTGGATATACTTTAATAACGACGTGTGCAATGATAAACTAGAGCAATCTAAAAAATGACCTATGTACACAGTTTAAGTTTTAAAATAACAATGGCAATGCATCTCGGAATCTGTAATAACTTTCTTGTGGAAATATTTCATCTTCCCATTTCACAGAAGAGCTTGTTGTTATTAATCCCGGAGTTATCTACTTTTAACAACTGAACAACACGATCTCTAAACACTGGGAGGCGGCAAAACTGATATCATGTTTGTAGCTTCATAAAATTTTATGACTTTGTCGTTCTGATGCTATGAATTCTTCGTAGGATTATCATAAATATTTCTAAGTTATCTGAATTCAAATGTGTAAATAGACTGTGAATAAAAATGTTAATCTAGATTTAATAAAATTTCACGAAAGGCTGTTTCAATTTCTTAAAAGGAATTAAGGAAAATGATCTCTATCTTACAGATAGTAAATTATTGTTGGAAATTTTCGCACAAAAAAGGGATTTTCGTTGAACGATCACTAATACAATAATGATTAGGGAAATAATAATGTTCACTTGTTTTCATATTTTTGTGAAATAAAATAAGTAACCGAAATTGCTGCGTATTTCTCCTGAAGCTTTATTGTGTTAAGAGAGCTTTATAGACTAACAGTAACTAAAAACTAATTTAGAAGTAGATAGAACAGAAGAAATAAATTCTAAATCCTATTTCATTCATTCATTCATTTCAGCCGAAAGACGTCCACTGCTGGACAAAGGCCTATATTAGGAGTAAATCCTCGCATCAGGTATATAATATCTATTATATTAAAGTATTCATAAAATTCCTAAAATCTATTCATTTCATTGAATTAAATTTTTACGTTTTTTTTTGTGCCAAATATTCAAATCGAATTAAAGAGAAATAATTGAATCGGTCTAGGCGGGGTTTGAACCCGCGATCGTTGCTTTGACAACTAAGCAACCAGACCTCGCCCTAACCAATTCAAATTTCTCCTTCTCCTACTATCATGTAACATCATCTGTACACATGTTTCTACAAATAAATTTATCTTTATCTTTATGTATTTGAGGCTTCTTTCTTCTTTCTTTCTCTCTTTCTTTTTCTCTTTAATTCTAAATTTAATCATAACATTATTCGTATCTGTTTTATATAAAGTATTCATAAAACATAATCATCGAAGTAAAATATATACCTATACATAAATGTCATTTTACTTCCTTCATCACTTTAATATCTATTACATCATATCACATCGTCGTCCTATTTTCCCGGAATAGGCAGTCAACTAAGGCAACTAAATGAACATTCGTATATCTTGGAGAACTATCACGATATATTTTCTTAGTAAGCGATTCACCCAAGACGGTTTGCGGCAGATGGGAAATCACCGTGCTTCGTCTGTTCAAATTGGTTCACAGTATCGAGAATTAGTTGTTAATTATGGTTGATAGTTGAAACTCTACCGATAACGATATTAGATAATCAGTCGAGTTTTATGGTATATCGATGGAGATACTATTAGTTTGATGATTGGATCACATTCCTTACACACACTTTCAAAATAAGTGTTAGCAGCAAACACGTGATACACAAAAAAATAAAATACATTTTTATTTCAAACTGTAGGTAATAAATGAAACAAATTACACAATTCATGAAACAACAGATGACGCAACGGTTTAACTACCTTTGCGTCGAGTGTTGTAAGTTTGATCTTGTCGTTTGATCCCCACATGACAATTAGGTATTTACAATCTTCAAATAAATTGTTCTGAGTATCATCATTTACTTAGTAATGAAACGGTGGAGTATAATTGAATAGAATTGTCTGTACTAATTCATTACCACAGTACCATCAATAGTATTGTCTAATGCTACCACGGTAAACAAACTAGTCACTCAAAGGCAAGTACTTCTTAACATTATATATCTGCGTATCAAATAGTTGCGTTATGCTTTACTTGTGTTGAAAGTAAAATAAGTTGATGCAAGTATGTAGCTAAATTATGCGTAGTGCTTATTATGTCACAAAGTAACACTGTTAGGAATTGTACCCCACCTTTAATATAAAATATAACAACAACAACCTTTATCTACTTAAATTTTAGGGCACTAGAGAGTGAATTTTTTTTTGTTTTATTTTGTCTTGAATCCAGGACTAATAGCCACTTACCTGTCGATTGTAGGTATACTAAATCCTTAAGGAATCCAGTTCAGAACCAACAGGGGACATTCGAAATTCTAAGAATTTGGCTAACCCTTATAAGACCTCTTACAAAGTTACAAAAGGCCCACTCAACGATAAACGTGAGGTCAAAAGGAGCGCTGTAATATGTTTTGCTTTTCTGATACAATTTATTAAGGTTCCGTCCGTTCACAAAATAAACAAAATAATATACATTATGTCCAACATCAATTGTATCGACGTATAGATAACGTGTTATTCTATAATGTGGTTCTGTAGAATTCAATACAGTTGTTAACGTTAATTTTTTTTTAATTAATCTTTATTGTACATACATATTGATTATTTGAACTATATATAATATTTACATAACAATGGTTTTAAAACTACAGTTCTAAATAATTAAACAATACTAAAAAAGAAAACTAAAAGTTAAAATGCGTCGTGGAATTCATCCGCATCGCATGCCTCTTGTGGAAGTGTTCCCAGAAGACTGTTTAAGATTTCGAAAAGCATTTTATAATATATGTCGGATTTACATATCTTACCACATTCACCACTCACGTAGGTAGACGGTTGCCACAGTTAAACGGTTTTAATTAATTATATGAATGTTTAATAACGAGTGTTTCCCCCTCGTGCCCTGATTAAGGTTTCCATCCGTCTGGGCATGCTGCAAATGATGTTGTCAATGATTTCTTGGAGCAACCTCTCCATTTTTCAACTAATGTGTTTCGCAGCTCGCCCAGATTGTAGGGAGGTGGCATTCTTGATTTGACACTCCTCTATAGCAAGTCCCCAACGTGTTCAATCGGATTCACATCCGGAAACCGTGCTGGCCACTCCATTACCGTAACACCAACATGGTTGAGGTATGCCTGACTGAGCGAGCACTGTGAGCCCGAGCATTATCCTGCATTAAAATAAAGTCGTTAACAATAAACGGGGCAAATGGTATAACATTTTCCTCTAAAATCTCCCTGATATACCAATCAGCAGTCAGATTTCCGCCGTCGACCACGACTAACTCCGTGCGTACTCCTAAACATATCCCTCCCCAGACCATAATTGAGCCGCCGCCATATGCCACTGTATTTTTAAAATTAGACTGTACATAACGCTCTCCTTTGCGTCTCTATATTCGCTACTTTCCATCAATCTGATTTAACAGAATTCTGCATACATCAGTAAAAAGAACTTGTCCCCACTCGTCAAAGTACCAATGACGATGTACATGAGCAAAGTATAGTCGATACGTGCGGTGGTGTCTTTCAAGTTTTGGTGCTATGGCGGGTATAAAGCCAACTTCCTCGAATCTTCTGCGAACTGTCTGCTCACTCACTCTTATTTCTCGAACCTCCTCCAATATATTTCGGGCCTGCACCGCCGTAAGTCTCGTATTACGACGAACTTAAAGTTATAGAAAACAGTCATCTCTCCTTGAAGTACACCTTTTCCTGCTTTGTCCTCTTCTTCTCACTAGAGAATTTGTGTGAGAGTTTGATGCTACGATGAATAGTTGATAACGATCGACGTAGTCTTGTGGCAATCGATCTGTAGGATTGACCATTTCTTCTTATTTCATCTGCCCTGATAATTTCTGGTAGCGTTAAATCAGGCATACTTAGATGTTCGTAACTTATCAATAAGCGAGAAAACACAAAAGTCTCATTTAACTGCAATACAATGTTTTTCAAATGGAATTTACGAACTTTGCAAAAATAGAAAATCTACTTCGAAGCAGTCGATAGAGATGTATGAATAAAAAAATAAAACAAACGAATGAAAAAATGACTGTTGACATATTTTCCATTTTTAAATTAGACGTTTTTAAAAAAAATATGTAAGAAATGATAAACAAAGTAATGTAACCGGCCAGTGCTACGAAAGAAATATATGAATTCTGAACAGACATGACTTCTTAACTTAGCACTGTATAATATTATAGATAAATACAATCCATCATCGTACCTACATCTTATGTAGCGGAAATTATTGGCAAGAAAATTAGTAGCGAGTGAGTTATAAATGGCTGGGCTTATTATTTCTAATACTTCAAGCAAAATGGAATTAAAGTGTTATTTGATACTTGACTTTAGCTCACTTTTTCTATATTTCACACATATTGAGAGTAAAGAGAACGTGCTGCGGATTTTCTACCCAACTAATACGACCTTAGTACCTACTTTTTCGGCATACACGGGCAGGAGCGAAAGAATATAAATAAATAATGATTATTTCGTGACAACAGTTCACCAAAACATCAGTAATTTAATTGGATAGGTACAACAAACTAATGTGAATTAAGACAATACATTTGAAGAAACTCAAGTACATTCTAATCTAAGAAACATGGCCAGTCATCAAATTCCCTGAAGAGAATTATAAATTGTACGAAGGTCGAAGGATCGATTATCCAATATGAAAATTATATTTTCTACACGATTTTCGCCCTAGCAAGTGATTGCGATTTTTGGATAAATAAATATTAGGTCCTTACGTATGAAATTAGCGTTTTGTCGTACTGATCAATTTGATCTGAAATATCTCCTCTTTGGTTAAGAATTCCAAATTCAAATTAATAAATTCATTAAACTGTTTTTTTTTCTTTAGAATACAGTCATTCATTTGTTATTTTCCTCATTCTTTTTTCTTTGGCGTCGCTTATTACCGCGCAATGGAAAACATGAAATATCGGTATATTTACGAGTACGAGTTCTACCGTGGCACCAGTGTTGCAGAAACAGCTCGAAGAATTAATGATGTGTACGGCGCTGGTGTCGCTAAAGACAGCACGGTACGTTTTTGTTTTCTACGTTTTCGTTCTGGAAATTTCGACCTTAAGAACCAAGCCCGTGGACGGCCGGAGATCAAAGTGAAAAACGAAGAATTAAAGGCTATTGTGGAAGCGGATCCATCACAAAGCACTTCAGAGATAGCAGCAGGCTTCGGGGTAAACGACAAAACTGTATTAATCCACTTGAAGCAAATCGGGAAAGTAAAAAAATTCGAACGATGGGTACCTCATGAATTGAGTGAATCGAACTTGCAAACACGGGTCGCCTGCTGTGTTACTTTGCTCAACCGACACAATAATGAAGGGATTTTAAATCGAATCATTACTTGTGATGAAAAGTGGATATTGTACGATAATCAAAAGCGCTCATAGCAATGGCTGAACCCTGGAGACCCAGCCAAATCCTGCCCTAAACGAAAATTGACTCAGAAAAAGTTATTTGTAAGTGTTTGGTGGACTAGCGCCGGTGTCGTTCACTACAGCTTTCTTAAATCTGGCCAAACGATTACGGCAGATATCTATTGTCAGCAACTGCAAACCATGAAGGAAAACTAGCTGTTAAACAACCGAGATTGGTCAATCGCTCTAGGCCACTGCTGCTTCACGACAACGCAAGACCACACTGCACAACAAACAACCACTAAGTTAGCTGAGCTACAATTGGAATGTCTGCGACATCCACCGTACTCCCCGGACCTTGCTCCAACAGATTACCATTTCTTCCGGAATTTGGACAACTTCTTACAAGGAAAAAAATTCCACCCCGATGCAGCAGTCCAAACCGCCTTCAAAGAGTTTATTGATTCTCGCCCCCCATGGTTTTTATTGTAAAGGGATCAAAGAACTACGTATAAGATGGCAAAAGTGCATAGATAACAACGGTGCATACTTTGATTAATTAAATATATTTCACAAAAAAAAAACGACTTTTTATTCCTCCCGTACAAAACGCCAATTTCATACATAAGGACCTAATACATGTCAATAGTACATGAAGATTCTTAGAAACAATATTGGTTAACGCTCAGCTTTGTGAGCGTAGTAATTAATGGCTAGAAGTTTCCAATAAAACAACATTCTCATCGATAGACTGTCTTATTTGCACATTTTACGCTTTAGTACCTACAACGAAGGAGGTAGGACACAACGGTATTTCCGTCCAATTGGGCAGTCCGCCCTACATAATACCCCGGCCATAATAAACTCATGTTGTGTTTCCGGCGGTGAGCAGGGTAGCTAGAGCTCGCTGGAGAGTTTGTGTGCTGTCAGTGGGAAGACCAAAGGCTATTCCTGCTTTGTCTTCTTCGCTGACGGCACAGAAACTTTCTGTGTTTACAGGGTCGGTAGCACGAGTATGACTTCTGGTATTACACACGTCCAAAGGCCACGGTAACGACTTTCCATCAGATGGGCCGTGTGCTTGCCTGCCACCTCAGTGGCATAAAAAAATCCAAAACATATAACGTTTTACATACAAACAAACTCGACTTAGAGCCAATAGGTTAACACACGTCCGCCTCTTGTAATGGTTGGCTCTCGGCTGCCCAAGTCGCTTTGAATTTGACACACGTAACCACAGTATAAATCCTGTTATAAGTCCTGTTTACACTTTGCACGTAACTACTCGAATTTGCTCAAGTACCCTCAATATAAAATAACAATCAAATAAAGCTAAACTATGATTTTGATTCACAAAACACTCTAAGTAACTAAATTACGTAGTATAGTTAAACGTAATATACTCGTATTAATTATCCAAAAATTGAATTCGATCGACATGTGCATAATAAAATTCATAAGCCTACTTATTAACATTGTAATAAATATACTTGTAATGGTAATGATAAACCTTAATTTCGTCTCAGCCATCGGGGACAAGTACGCCGACGCTGTAGATGAACCAGTACAAGATTGCTGAGACAAGATTCAGGTAGCTATTCTTGAAGCAGGGAAAGCCGTGCTCGACATGTCTAAGGGTGGACGCAAGTGTGACAAGGATACTTGGTGGTGGAACGACACAGTCCAGGGGGAGATCAAGGTGAAGAAAGCCCTCTTTAAAAAGTGGCAAGCGTATAAATCTCCCGAAGACCGCAACGCGTATAATGATGCTAAACGCGCCTCTAAGGGAGCCGTAGCCAGGGCGAAACGAGACCACAGACCACTTGCAAGCACTGTACTACAAGTTGGAATCGTCTGAAGGACAAAAGCTCATAAACAAATTAGCGCGTTCCAGGGCCAGAGCAGCGCAGCCTATATCGAAGTACCACTGCATTAGAGACCCTGGTGGCAATTCGTTATACGAGGAAGTCGAGTAGCAGGAGCGATGGCGCTCATACTTCCACGAGCAGCTGAATGCAGCACAAAAAGGCGCAGCTACCAGACCTCCCTCCCAATCAACGATTAGTGCCACCGATAACACCTGCAGAAGTCCAGACTGCCATTCGACGCATGAAGAACCAGAAAGCTGTCCGTGACCGTGACCCGACGATGTCCCGTTAAGATCACGAACCAGTGACCGAGGCTGAATATCATTACACTAGTCTTGAAAGGCAAGGGATCGGTCTGAAGCTAAATGAGACGAAGACAATACTTGGCGTTAAACGCAATAGATCCCACACGCGTCTGCATAGTCGATGACTTGGTCGAGCGCACGGACCAAGTCAGGTCCCTGGGATCTGTACTTCACATGACTGATGGTATCGAGTACGACGACAAGGCACGTACTGCCGCCGCGTGGGCCAAGTGTCGGGAAATGACTGGCGTCACATGCGATCCTAAAATGCCAGTCAGTTTAAAGGGGCAGGTCTATAAGAAGATAATTTTAGCTGTCCTTTTATATGTCCTGTGAGGCGTGGCTGCCGTTGGAGCGACACAAGCAGAAGCTGCGTGTCACGGCGATGAAAATGCTGCGTTGGATGTACGGAATCAGGCGTAGAGATCGTTTGAGAAATTCTCGCATCCGTGGCACCCTTCATGTCCGAAACATCACACATAAAATGCAAGAGAGTCACCTTCGCTGGTGCGGCCACATCTTGCGGCAACAGCCAGGCAACGTGAGTAACAAATACCTGGCAATGGCGCCCCCGCCAGGTCTCGGCAGAAGGGGTAGGCCCAAGAAATCCTGACGTCGTGGAGGGTAACATGCATGCAAATGGTCTCACTACCATGGACGCCCAAGATCGTGCGAAATGGAGCAGGAAGAGCTGGAAGGCGGACCCTGAGTTACGAGGGTTTCTTGGCCTCGTATGCAATCAGGATAATGTCTATATGTAGATAATGATAGTATACAAAATTGGAGAGCAAATATTTGTTACTGTACTACAGTACGAATGTATACGAATTAAATTACTGAACACACGCGTAGTAAATATTTGTAATCATAAATAATGACAACGTCTATTAAAGTGCTCTTCCATTAAACCGCATTTTTGAAACATCTACCTCTACTGATATACATCTAATTAAATAAAGAGCTCTCAACAAAAATTCAACGAAAAACCTAATAAACTAAAAAACTGTTACGACAAAAAGATGATTAAATAATTAGCATAATAAAAAATGTTGGCTTAAATGATTCTTGATTTGACTGCTATTTGTAATAATAGGGGTTAAAGTATGAAATTGCCGTTTCATTGTAATAGGTACTTCGAATTGACATAGAACCTTCATGGTTTGAGATTTTTGAGTGAAACTTTTTCCACATGGTACCTATGTAGTTCTTCATTTAAAAATGTGCAACATTCGATTATCGACTTTCAGCTGTTTTTTTTATTCAGCTTAGACAAGAAAGATGGATACTTCGAAAATTCGAGTGATTTTTGAATACGAGTTCCGACGCGGAACTAACGCGGCAGAAACAGCTCGCAATATCAATGTTGCGTTTGGAGAGGGGACTGCTAATGAACGCACCGTGCGATTTTGGTTTAAACGCTTTCGTGATGGAAACTTTGATTTGAAGAACGAACCACGAGGAAGGCCGTTCACACAGGTGAATAACAATGAATTGAAAGACATGGTGGAAGCCGATCCGAGCCAAACTACCCAGGAATTAGCTGCATGGTTTAACGTTACCTTACCAACAATATTGACTCATTTGCGTCAAATCAATAAAATAAAAAAATGTGAAAAATGGGTACCTCATGATTTGACTGATCTGCAGAAAGAAATGCGTGTTGAAACTTGTGTTGCCTTGTTGAATCGATACAGAAATGAAGGAATATTGGATCGAATTGTGACATGTGATGAAAAGTGGATTCTTTACGATAACCGTAAGCGAAAAATGCAATGGCTGACCCCAGGTGAAACGCCACAACAGTGTCCTAAAGCAAAGCTTACCAATAAAAAGGTAATGGTAACTGTTTGGTGGTCTCAGCATGATGTTATTCACTATAGCTTTCTACGATCTGGTCAAGCAATAACGGCAGATGTCTACTGTGCCGAACTCCGAACAATGATAGCAAAACTAGCAGTGAAACAGCCCCGACTCATGAATCGATCTTCACCATTATTGCTCCATGATAACGCGAGACCTCATACAGCACGAGAAACCGTTTTAACTCTACAGGAACTGCAATTAGAAACTATCCGTCACCCTCCGTATTCGCCAGACCTTGCTCCAACAGACTACCATTTTTTTCGTGATTTGGACAATTTTCTATGTGATAAAAAGTTTTCTTCTCGGGAGGCAGTACAAAATGCTTTCACACAGTTTGTCGAATCTAGATCACCAGAGTTCTATCGCAAAGGCATAAATGACCTTCCTACTAGATGGCAGCAATGTATAGATAATAATGGTAATTATTTTGATTAAATAAATACGTTAAATTAAAAAAAAAAAACGAATTTCAATTTGTCAGTACAAATCGGCTATTTCATACTTTAACCCCTAATATATGCAACTAAGGAATTACTTTTTTACACTCCTAAATCTTATTAGTATGCGATAAGATTAGATTTTATTTAGATTAGGTAATAAATACCAAAATTAAAATTCAAGTTGTAGAACCTGCATTTTATCGTAAAATCATATATGTTGACGATTGTGCTGGTTAAGTTTAATTAGGTACCTACTAGGTTGTGAGTCAAGGGTTCGATCCCTGCTGAGTTGTATGCATAAACATGCCCTTCTATTTAAGTCTGGTTGTTTTATTTTGTGTGAAAATTTAACGTAATTATGATTATCACTTCCAAAATTAACTTGCAATGCACTATGCTTAGTTTAGACTAAATAACGCCATTCAGTACCTATACTAGGTATTTTCTTGCTAGAATATTATTAGCTAGATCACCTCTAGTTGCCGCTTTATTTCGTGTTATTTGTCCTTTTAACCTAGAAACCTTCTAGAAAGGGGTTATTCCCGGTATTGGAACCTAATTTAATTTCGGTTGCTAATTTTATTTTCAAAGTCTTATAATTGCGTAAATAAGTTGTCATTTTAACCTGCTCTATCCTTTCTATCCTATCCTAAAAAAATATAAAATATGCCAACTTGGCTGAACAGGATTACAATCTAATCATCACCAGCCCCTCTAGACAAGTGGCAATTCCTTGCCTGGCGCTTTATAGAGTAGAATGACGAATATATGAAATTTAACGTATTTGACAGTCGTAAACGCATGCCATAAACGTCAAATCCCATATATCTGTCATTCTAGAAACGGATTTCAAGGTTCCACTGACAATATTTTCTAGCCGGTCTCATTATAAATTGTAAGTGTGGTGTAAAATTGGAATTGAAAGTTGAATACTTTTTTACCATTCTGTATCTTCTGTTGTAACTACCTAAATTATTCTTCCCTTAATTCGACCATTATGGCTATGACATACTACATTCAGCTTTTTAAAATAAATTGTCACATCAATTCAATTTTATTAACTACTTAACAGTGAACCTACTAATTGGCTCTTTCCGCATAATATTCCACGGAAGGGCATCTGTGGCATTCACGAATTAGTACATTAACTAATTGGACATTAGGCAATTACATCTCTCGTTGAAAAATAGCTTTGCCGTCAAATCAGCCACGACGAGAAAACGCACGATCATGTTGACATGAAACATATTGGTATAAATTACGTAGCGTATTTCACTATGTTAAACCACCTCTAATGTGTTCATATGAATCACTTTCCACTGTATTAGTTTGTATCAATATCTAGCTACTGGATTGATTAACTAATCAAGTAAATATAATTAACTACAAACAATAAGAGACGTAACAAAACATACGGCTTCAAATATGGAAGTCGAATTAATGGTTCATTCAATAGTCATTTAACTTTGATCACATGGAAGTAATACCTACCTTAGAACAGGAGTGATTAATTCAAACACATAAATATTTTTGTGAGTGACACTGTTACATAATTTATAATAATTTGTCATTTGTGGGATGAAATTTTTATGCGATAACGAATAAGTTTTTCTTAATTTTGTTTAGAGAAAATACGTAATCATCTTTATCTACCTTTTTATAAGCATCATTATTGCATTTGAGGCTTTCACCTTCGTATATCGATATATTTGTATATATCATATATATTTGTAGATATTGCCGCGTGGTTCCCGGTAAAGTAGAATTTGGGCCACCCCTTCTCTGCCCATGTCGTGTCGTACAAGGCGACTAAGGGATAGGGCTGATTAACTTTAACATCAGACAGATATGTACAGCCCAGACTCAGCCTCAGATGCATGGCTCAAGTCAACAATAGTGCCCGGAATACGGCAATAGGCTCACCCCCTATAACGTGGGACCGAATACATATTGGTGAAATGTAGATCAATTCAATTCAATTCAATTCAATTCAAATCTTTATTGGTTTAAAAGTTTAGATTCACTTTACAGGTAAAACTGCTTGATGGAACATTTTCAATTTGGTACGAAAGGTATTGAATGCTATCGACCAAACTAGGCATTGCCTGTATTTTGGTTGATAGTATCGGCCGTAAGGTGAGATAGAGTTATATTATTTTATGCTAAAGTGAACATAAATCACTGCTGCTTGGCTTAGGTAATCAATGTAGGTGTTAATTCACCTCTGTCTAACCCTCGGGGGTTAGAGACGTAATTATATGTATGTGTGTATGCATATATTATAACTACCTTCTTTGGAAGTGCTGTATTTGGAAACAAAAAACCATCACGTGAAATGTAATCATATTGACGAATTCAATATAAAAAATGAACTTACCGTCCTGTTGAATAGTTTACAGATGGAAAGAGGAGTTGTTTACTATGCAGATTTCGTAGCAACTTGGATATAATTCTATATGCTTAGGCTCTTCAGCCGCACATGTTATTGGAATTAAATATAACTCACTGGCTCACTTAGGACCCCCAGTATTTAGTGTCTTTATTTTTGGCATTTGTGTCCGCGCTTATCTCTTTTATAGGTACTTTGATACAATTCTCTATATTTCTATTGTCTCACATTTGCTAACTGGAGACAAGTGAATTTATTATATTTGTAATATTTATTTCTCATTTCATTGCCATCAATGTAAACGTCTGAATACCTCATACCTACTACAGGTCTACAGGTCTTAATAAATATCGTGGATACAAGTGCAATATCAATATGTATACCCAATTTAATTTTTCATTAATCCTAATTCGGGTTCCGAGACACTTTTACTCTCCCTGGGCCTTCCCAAATATTATTATCCGGTTTTGTTGATCTTGGCATACAGAATATATTGTAGGTACATGCCACTAAAAGCCCACAAAGTCCATAATGTAGAAATCCATAATGGTCCAAACTACGAAAAGACGCTCAAGGGGGCTACTGCCTTTTCTAGCAGTATTACCTACTTTAATCTTACTTTGTGACTTTCATAGTGTGATTTGAACCGTCAGGTTGAGCCAGCATATTAGTGTTAAATGGTCAAACTGAGTCAAACAGTGTCTCTTACTGTACTTATTTGTTTATTTGTTAGATTTTACAAATATCTTACAAGATACAGTACACGAATATCGAAGGACAGCGACGGTTCCATTCGATCTACTATGAAAGTAAAGTAAGATTGAAATAATATTACTTTTAAGAGATAGTGTTAAGGTCCTTGTACAAAAGATGATAATATTTAAACCATGAGTTACGAAGCAAAAGCACCGGTTACGTACAGTTCCGGCTATGAATAATCATAAAAACTACGATTGATAGGTTAATATCATGTCTTTATAATGAAGGCCCTCATATATTTTGGTAACTGGTTTAACCCGATACAGATAATCGTTTTATATATTTAAACTACTGAGGTCACTGTGATCACAGCAGGTTTTGCATGGAACTTTAATAAATTTGAATTCGATAGATCACAGTGTTAGAAAAAAGTGTTAAAAGAGTACTTTACCCTAAGAAGGATAATTTATAGCTGAATAATTTACAAATACAAACATATGCGCGCTTGTGTCGGTATGGAAGACGCTTCGGTGGTTATGTAAAGTCATGTAAAACTATTGCGTAAGGAATTCTCGCATTTGCTTCTCTCTCCTTATCCTGAATATCGTAGACTTGCTACAGGAGAGTCAGCAATTAAACTGTTTCTCTGTCACTACGAAATCTTAGAAAAATGCATTTTGATTAGTTAAGTTTTTTATTAAACTGTAAGTATCGTGTTGCAAATTAATGTCAAAACATGTTAATTTAACTGTTGTTTCATTTTTAATTATTATTTGTTTAAAAATAAAGATAACTATTTCATACTTTCCTTTTTTGTGTTTTGCTAATTCTGCTGATGTATGTATATGCTAGCTTAGAATATTTATAATCGCTTACAAGAAATTATAAGGATTCACGAATACATTCATAGATTTGCCGCTATTCCACGTCAGACGTCACTTTGCTTTAAAATCCAACCGAACCAAATTAACCCGGAGGGTTAGGCAGAGGTGAATATTACCCACATTTCACCAATCTGTTTTCGGTCTCACGTAACAGGGGGTGAGCCTTTTGCCGTATTACGGGCACTATTGTTGACTCGAGCCGTGCATCTGAGGCTGAGTCTGGGCTGTACGTATCTGTCTGATGTTAAAGTTAATCAGCCCTATCCCTTAGTCGCCTTGTACGACACCACATGGGAAGAGAAGGGGTGGCCCAAATTCTACTTTGCCGGGCCTTCACGTTAATAATATTAGAATATTCGAATGTTAATATGTCCGTGCTCTGAATAATACTCACGTTAAACATATAAAATAATTATTGTAAATCTTCAATTTGTGTCTGTATTTCCTGTATCCTTATACTCGTGCAAAAATAATTATTCATTTTTTTATGAGTTCTTCTAAAATAATTATACCTAGTCAATTAAGTTCATTCGTTGAATTTAATGAGTTTATCTTTTTATTAGCTTATGAAGGATGTAAAAATATAATAATACTCATGTATGTTTGAATTAAAGATATCTACTGGCCGACTTTGGGTCTGTAGAATTCCTTCGTACTGCGTTATTTGCTATTGTTGTGGAAAGGTCATCGATGTTATGGGATTAAGCGGGATTGACTCTTTGTTTCACGTCACAGTCGTCAACGTATCTTAATCCCAAACGATACTTCTCTACTGGGGCTGATTCTATAAAATAATAATTTCAATCCTAATCATCACCCAGCGTTATTCTCGGGTGGTTAGAGTTATGCAGCTCATATGGGAGCGAATGCCGTTTGACCTCATAATCCCTTAAGAAAATTTTGAGTCAGACCTTCGTCTGTCATTGGAAGGTGAAGATTGGCTTCAACTGCAAAAATCTTGGTAGAGCATTAAAAATACAGTTTATAAAGTTTGTAACGACTATGATGTGACCAATGGAGACAGGGATTCATATCTCTATTTATTTAAGGTATTAAAATACTTCTTTTGTTTTCAGGTAAAATGACGTTTGCGGTGCCTCCGTCTATGGACGAGTATGAGGATTCATTCGTCTTGAATACGACTAACGTCACCGGACACCAAGCCGCTTACGATGAACAATACGCATTGGACTTGTTAGTGCCTCTCACCATCACATACGGAGTCATCTTCTTTGCCGGAATCCTTGGAAATACCAGCACATGCGTGGTCATAGCGAGAAATCGCTCAATGCACACCGCTACTAACTTCTACCTCTTCAGTCTTGCTATATCAGACCTAATCCTTCTAGTGTGCGGCTTACCTTTTGAAGTACATCGACTATGGAATCCCATCACATATCCTTTAGGCGAAGCACAGTGTATCGCCATCGGCTTAGCATCAGAGACTTCTGCTAACGCCACAGTGTTGACTATAACGGCTTTTACAGTAGAAAGATACATAGCAATCTGTCGTCCGTTTATGTCACATACAATGTCGAAGTTATCTAGAGCAGTGCGATTTATTGTAGCTATATGGGTGTTTGCACTAGGTACGGCTATACCTCAAGCAATGCAGTTCGGAATAGTGTCGTTTGTGGAAAACGGTCAGAATGTGAGCGCGTGTACAGTGAAGGGTGTGGGTGTGCACCAAGTGTTCGTTATATCTAGTTTCGTGTTTTTTGTAGTGCCTATGTCTATGATAACAGTGTTGTACGCTTTAATAGGAGTAAAGTTACGGACTTCTAGAATATTGCATCCAGTGAAAAAACTGTCAGTAGATAGTAGCGAGAGAGCCAGTGGACAAATGCAGTACAGAAATTGTGCCTCACAAAGAAGAGTCATCAGGATGCTTGGTAAGTGTTTCGACTAAAGGGGGTTGGGTAATGTCGGCGTTATTTTGAAATTGAGCGGCCATTAATGAAAATTGTATAATATCTATATGAAAGTACAGTATAAATTAATCAAAAGTTACTTTGGATAAACTTCTGTAAACCATATCGGGACGTAGCTATTTTTTTTAGTTCTAAATGGTTATTTAATTTACTAGGTTTGTAAGAGAGATTTAATCCTTCTGATGGATGCTATCGAGTGATGCAATAAAAATACAAGACGTTACTTTTTCAGATTTTAGTCGGTTCGATTACCTGGTGCAGTCGTAAATTTGTGCGTGTAAAGAATACTGCACAAAGATTCATATCTTTTTAGAGTGGTTAAAACAGAGTCCAATTTTTTGATATTTTATAACTATAGACAGTTGTAACTGCTCTATATAAACATCAAATTTACACTCCAATTTATGATGGAGAAAAAACTTTTCAAAATCTTAAATACACTTAACTCTTCTCTCTTATACAAGTAGTAAAAAATGCACGTAAGACTCATCTGTTGTGTGTTGTAATGTTTACAAAAAAATATGAACATTTCGAAAAACCTCTTTCAAACAAAAACGAGAAGGAATTTTACAAATGTGTTCAGTTATGATCATGACGGAGTTATGCACTAACATATCTACATAAGCAACAAGCATCCGAATTGAGAATCCTCTCATTTCTGGAACGCAGTTAAAAATATACATATTTTAAATCGAATTACAGAAAATGTTAACGAAGTTTGACTATCGTTATAAATTGTAGCCCATGTGTTATTCTGATGCATAAGCTATATTATTGTAAAGTTTCATTAAACTCCATTCAGTAGTTTTTACATGAAAAAGTAACAAACATCCACTCATACATCCATATTTACAAACTTTCGCGTTTTTAATATTAGTATGAATTAATAATCGTCATGATACCTATCTGCATTGCTGTCCTAGCTTGGGAATTTATTCAGGCAACTTACAGCATTGCCATGTTGAATTCCAATGCTAATTCACTGTAGTAATAAAAGCCAGTATTGTGATCACTATAGGAAGTCAATCTCACTTCCTCGGTATAGCGCAAATACGCTCTTAATATTTTTATTTTATAACATAACATAACATAAACTCACGCCTTTATCCCCGAAGGGGTAGGCAGAGGTGCTAACACCCACATTTTGCCGGTTTATGTTTAGGTCCTAATGTAATTGGTGGCGAGCCTATTGCCATTAACTGGGCACTTATAAACCTGCGATAAATACACACATAACTTCGAAAATCATCGAAAAGTCATTGGTGTGTGCCATGGAAAACCTGGGATCGAACCCGAGACCTCGTCTCAGCAGTCCATTACCCATACCACTAGGCTACCGCGGTATTTTATACAGTGTTTTATTACGTTTTTAATCGAAGTCAAATGTAAGTTTTGCAACTGAGTTACAAATTGTATTGCTATATTAAGGCTTACGCAACTATAATATCAGAACTTTTATTAGAATCAAAACTAAATTTGTTGCTGACGACTTAGTGACAGATCGTATTTGTGGTAAAGAAACACTGGGATTATTAAAGTTTCAGTTCTAAACGGCTGAACTTTAAATTACAGACATTCGAGGAGCAAACGCAAAATATTGATATTTCTTGGAAATGTCGGCATCATGGTCAGTATATACCCACCTAGCAGTAAAAGTAGAAACATTTTACTTTTAGAAACTTCCGAAATGCAATCAAAACTATTTAATCAAGCGTTTAAGAAATTATTGAGGGTGCATTGGGCCCCGCTGAAATCTTCGAGGATAAAGCAACTACATTTGCAAGCTAATGCATTAAAGCTACCATCAAGTTCTTACCAGTTCTTCACCGAATTAAATAGAATGAACAGGTCTGGTTATCCGCCACCTAAACTTTATTCACTACCATTACTCGCAGGTTTTAAACACATCGATCCTGCCCAGAACTATTATTTACCGAGGTTGTTTTCTAAGCAATCTTGTCAGGAACAAAAACCCTCAGTAAATTAGAACAGACATAGATTCCAAATAAAAATAAATAAAGGAAAGGAGAGGGTTGGATTTATTAGAAGAGCTCATTGGAACAATCGATGATAGAGCCGGTAATATACTGCCAAAGAGTAACGTGTTTACGTAACAGAAAGGGCTAAGAAGTCTTTTTTACATTTGGTCTGTCGATTGACTGCAGTCCGCTAGATGGAAAAAAGCTGAGAGGTGCAGTCTAGAAGAAACGGACCACCATTTCTGATGCTGTTGAACATAAAATGGTGGTCCTTAGCTAAACGGCCTCAAGAGATGCTTTTTCATGCCCCGCTTGAAGGACCCGGGACTGTAAGGAGATGGAATGACGTCTTAATTATCAACATCTTAACATTGCTTTCAGATACATTCGAGGCTTTCACTTCGGAACTGGCGTTCCTGCGTTTGGTTTAACTCCATTAAAAGTCCCTAGCTAATAATTCCGAAAGGGCAGTCTGCGCAGACCCTAAAACACAAAATGGTTTGTAAACCTAAATGTTTCCTAATAATCCAGACCATATTACATCGCAAAATTTACAAGTGTGCTTAAAAATATAATGTTATTAAATAAATAAAATCAATTTACGAATACTGAAGTTACCTATTACAACATATTGAAAATAATAATAAATAAATATAAACTTAGGTACATGGACCCCAGAAAGGTAATTATTATATCATAAACAGAGAGGGCTAAAACCTAAAAGTTTCAGTTTATGAATAAAAAGTAAACAATTAGTTTCATTAATTTATTGTGAGTTCGTAATCAGTTTCAACAAATTAATAAACTATGTAATCAATATTTTAAACAACAAAATTAGTATCGGCTGTGTTATCTAGAATATCGGTAGTATTTAACATATAGGTACCTACTACATCATAATACTCCACTAATTTATACAATCATTGTAAATTAATTCTGATTCTCACTCCAATACTGCTAATTGATATCAGTCTAATAGTATCCACATATTACCCAACAGTTGGAAAAGTTCATTAAATGAAGTTAGTTCACTATAAGCTGCAAACATAAATAACAAAACCTATGTAAGTACCCTAGTCATCTTCAATGAAAATACTTGTAATATTCCACATTATTTATTAAAATCCTGACAATAGTACAAGTATTTTCATTGAAGATGTGTAGTAAGTTCCATCAAGTGCCATCAATCAACAGTATAAACAGTTTAAGTACCCTAGTTTTAATTACAGGTTAGTATTTAATCTTAATCGATTAAACGCTGAGTACTAACTTCATTAATATGTACTCATCATTTGAACCTGTCGTTAATTCATACGCCTATGCGGTTTGGAGAAAAGGCGACCATAGGTAACGCACGGTGACAGCTTACTAACATATTGTAGGTATAGTATTTATATAGGTATAAGATTTTTAACCACCTTCTAAATATATATAACTCAAAGGTGTCTGACTGACTGACATAGTGATCTATCAACGCACAGGCACAGCCCAAACCACTGGACGGATCGGGCTGAAATTTGGCATGCAGGTAGATGTTATGACGTAGGCATGCGCTAAGAAAGGATTTTGATTAATTCTACCCCCAAAGGGGATAAAATAGGGGATGAAAGTTTGTATGAAACTTTGTTAATTTCAAATCGATCGGGCTGAGACTTTGCATACATAAAGCTACTATGTTGACTCAAGACTAAGCGATAACCAACATTCACGCAGGCGGAGCCGCGGGCAACAGCTAGTTATGGTATAAAAACCTTTACTACACTATCACGTGATAGCAATGTTTAAAAATAAATACAACTACGTTATATGTTTCAGAGTATTATTTATTTAGGTACTTATGTTGAAGAGCAACTCGGTAACGGAAACAAACTTAAACTAACTTAAGTTCATGAATGAACAGCTAATGTCCGTAACCTTCATAAGGTTGAGCGTTTTGAAAGTACGTAACCTAAGATAAGATTTAGTTAAACAAAATTTAATTAAACTTAAGGTTGAGTAGTTATGCAAACAGTATCAATGACACAATACAAAGTAATCACTTAATTAAAGAACCCTTTTTGTAGATAATCGAAATATGTTTTTTTTAAATTTGGAATATAAACGTCATATTTTTCGACACATCACGTCTGTAAATCCCCGAAGGGGTAGGCGGAGGTGTATTGACCCCCACATTACGCCAACTATGATTTTCGGTCCTCCGTATCGTAGCGAGCCTATTACCGTTAAGCGGGCACATAGTTATGGGCTGTATGTTTACTTTCGGATGAAGTACATCCCTATCCCTTAACCCCCTTCTACGAAACCCTCAGGAAGAGATGGGGATGGGAATTTGCAAACTAAAAGAATTAAACTGCCGTCATCATTTTAGTGTTGTTGTTCCATCCTAGGCTTTCACCGAGGAGCCCGGAGCGCGCTTACTCCTTCATCACTTTTTTATTTGGCCTATACCTACAGCTTTTGAATGGGATCACTTGCAAACCGGTACATCTGAGGATGGCGGTTTCAGATTATGGTCACTCCCGTAAAATATTGTCTCCATTTTTGTCTTTCTCCCATTCGAGGGACGTTAAAGAAAATTACCCGCCATCTGCTTCGTCGTAATCTAAAATAATAATTGAAAGTGTTTCAGGATAACTATTAATTAACCTATTTTAATTACTATCGAGTCTGCGTCTCAGTCTCATCAATTTATAAGTGGACGACGAAATTTCCAGTTCAGTTAACTGTTATATTAGAAATAAAAATATTGACATAATTTAACACATGACTCGTTTTAAAAATAAAATCATATTCTAGTGTATTTTTACTTTTTTGTATCGTTACTATGACGTACTAATAAGGGCTTGTATAGACAGTCAACATATATTGCGATTCAATCGGATCCGATCCTATGAATAGACTTATGGCGTTTGTTCAGGCTTAATATTATTGATGTACGTTTACACATCAAACGCGGTTAGTCTCTATACCGAATACCGATATTTTACGGGTTCGGATTTGGGTCGTGATCTAGAGGGAGAAAAATGGAACAGGATGGTAGGCCCACTATTTAACACGTCGACAAAAACTATTACAATATACAAATCCGACTGCTGCTGAAAAGAAAAGAATTTGTAGAGATTCAAGAACTGTGCCCACGGAGAAGCTTTATAGCAAACCAAAGGGCACTCTCCCGTGATTCGATCAGTACGCCGTGAGGCAGGAATGACCATGGGAGGATGGAGGGAATGCTGCTGAAAAGACCGAAACAGGTTTCTTATCTAAATGTACTGGTAAGGTATCTTAATTAGATGAAGAAAACTGCATAAATACATGAAATATCAAATCTCAAACGACTGATGAAGTTCAATTCGATTCATCGCGTTCATTCTTGGGTATCAAAAGTTAACTTTTAGAAAACTTTTGTTACAAAATCCGTTGTAATTTAGCCCCATTCTTTCATTTACAGACCAATGGTAACATTGTTCTTTTGATCTAAAAAGGAGCAAGTAATGAATAACAACATTTAAGGCTACTTAATTAATTTATCCTGTTCAACCAGAGGGACGTGCCTTTGTGCGTCCTTTGAGCATTTAATACGACTGTTGTACAATATTATACTGATTATTTTAAGTACCATTTGTGCGATGCTTAAGAAATACCTAGCTGTTACCTATAATTTCATCCACATGGAGTTTTAATTTCGCTATGTTCTGTAATATTATGTAGGTACAGGCAGCGTCAGATCGATCTTGACGAACAAAGTAGGTAATCAAAATTATCTTACTTAATACTTTGTTTTTTGCCCACTTCCTGGTAACTGATTGTTCTGATATTTATTCCATGAGTTTAGGCGTTATATTCGATTAAATTACATAGCGCCATCTAGCGACAGCAAGCTGAACTACTATGAATCCTACATCACGAAAGATCCCAACGACAATCACCTTGCCTGGTTGGAGGATCTTCCCTTTGTGCTCCCTTTGAGATCCTGCCTAAACATAACACCTCATTTCTCCACAGTGGTGACCCCGACATGATCTGATCACGTAACCTTATCATAGAATATCAGCAGTATTCTCATCGTCACATCCTATTCACTTCTTCCGCATGTGTGGTAATCAAGTCTTTGCTATCTAGTACTTTCGACCCTTATAAGGATACGATAGTATGCAGCGACCGCTGCAGCCTGATTACCCTTCGGCAACGCCTGCATCTAAGGCACACAGAACATGTGCTTACGGTCCATATAAGAAGATAACATCTCTCTCGTTTACACAGTCACGTAGCCATTACGCAGCACTCGCCTCATTATACGGGGGACTTACCTCGCCTCATCGAGGATTCGCCCCAATACTACCAAGGATTCATTTCAACTCACTGGCAGCTAACCGAGGATTCATATCGACGCTTCAAGCCTCAACTTACTGAGCGTTTCACCGCAGGACCGCAGCGCTGCACTTGCCCCGCATCATCAGGACCAGCGGTAGTCCCGACTCACTGGGACTAGTGACGAAGACTGCTCCTCGAATACGCGGCGTCCAGTTCCGACGAAACGGAAACTCAAACTCCTTGTGGATCTCACAGGCACAAATTAGGCAATAAACGACTTGGTATGTACTGTGGAGTCGGGGGTTTTGGGAAAAACATAATTATCATTCATATACGAGCTTTTTAAAAGGGGATTTTACGCGAGGTTTTTTTTTAACTTTATATAATACTCGTTTCAGAGGACCGCGGCAGCTAAAACACTTCTCTTCAAATCTTGAGCTTCCGGAGCCTCGCTGGCTTCTTCAGAAACCTCCCGTCAACTGTCAGGAACTCTTCCGCTCCTTCAGTTTTTTTCCTAAGTTCTAAATTCAATATTCATTTTTAATCATATGATTTATTTTTAAATCATTGACACATGATATCCAGGCAACTACTAGTTGCGGCTATCTGCCACGGAGGGCGGATATCACAATACTTAGAGCAGTGTAATTAACATAAAAAACCCACATTAACATAACAAGTAACACATTATTATCAATTTTTTTCTTAACTATACATGTAAACATTGAAATATTAATATACAATTTAGTTGCAACAAATTGACATTATAACAATGACAAGTGTCACTGTCAATTTCTAAAGGTTCGTTCAGAAACGTGCCTTTATACTTTTTTGAAGTTACATGATAATAAACATAAATGTAAATGTTTTCTGTTAAAATCAAGGTAAAATAGACGAAATAGTAATATACACGTGAGTTTTAGTTTTTACCTCGGCGGGAAATATGGGGAAGCCTGCCTCAGACCTATCCGTCTATATGTCTTCGGCCGGCAACCCCTTTCTGCCCAGCTTCTGTAGTAATGCACTGTTGTAGCGTGCTAGATAATATAGGGTTCGGCTGTCAATTGTGTGTTACATAGGTGTGGTCCGGTGATCTTACCATCTTTACATCGCTGAACTTAAGCTCTTTGAAACAACGACTGCACATTTACAAAGTGGCTTAGAATTTCCTATAATGCGATAGGTATGAAACACGGCAGAATTTCGGAGAATCCTCGAGGGTGAGAACGAATTCAAAATCATTGAACCGCCTGAACCGATTCAATTTTTTTTTATCTTAGTTGATTTGAATTCATAATTAGTTTCAAAGTTAGGAGAATAGACTAATAAATGTTTAGGGGGACGTGATAATAGATTTTTTAAGACTCCAATTGAAATAAGTTTGTTGATAAAGAACTTCAAGTCGTATTGTTGTTGGGGTAGAAAAGTTCATATTAGATATGCCTAGTTTAGTTTAGTTGTGAATAAAATCCTTACTAATATTATAAATGCGAAAGTAACTCTGTGTCTGTCTGTCTGTCTGTCTGTCTGTCTGTCTGTAAGTTACGCTTTCACACCTAAACCACTAAACCGATCTTGATGAAATTTGGTACAGAGGTATATTAGAGCTTGAAGACGGACATAGGCTACCTTTTATAGCGAGAAAGGGCGTTCAGGGGGGGAAATAGGTGATGAAATTTTGTATGAAAGTTTGTTATTTTTGTAGATATCCCAATGAAATTTGGTCCAGAGGTGGATTAGAGCTTAGGAATGAAGATATCTTGTCTATCCTTTTATCGCGAAAAAGGGGGGTAGAAGGGAGGAAGTAGGGCCATGGGATGAAAGTTTATATGAAAGTTTGTCATTTTTGAAGATATCCTGATGATTTTTAGTACAGAGATAGATTAAAGTTCGGAAACGAACATAAGCTACCTTTTGTCACGAAAAAGGGGGTTCAAGTGGGGAGGGAATAATGCGATGAAAGTTTGTCAATTTTGAAGAATTGGAATTGGAATTTGGTACCGAGATGGATATGAGCTAGGGAACGGACATAAGCTTCATTTTATTATATTTAGGGGCGAGTGGGGAGTAGAGAGACGAATGTAGAGGTGAGTAGAGATCGAATAGAGAGTTCCGTAGAGATTCGAATAGAGAGGCGAGTAGATAGGCGAGTGGGGAGAGTCACGTAGAGAGTTGAAAAGCGAATTGAGTGGATAGGCGAGTAAAAATGCGAGTACAGAGGCCAATGGAAAGGCGAGTATAGAGGAGAGTAGAGAGTGAAGCAGAAGAGTCAGTAGAGAGTCGAGTATAAATTCAAGTATAGAGGCAAGTAGGAAGTCGAGTAGAGAATCGAATATAGAGGCGAGTAGAAAGTCGAGAACAGAGGCGGATAAATAGTCGAGGACAAAGTTGAGTAGTTAGCCGAATTTAATGCTCAATAGTTTCAGCTCAACACTAAGCGGTAACCGACATCCACGCGGGCGGAGCCGCGGCTTTTGCCCGCCCTAGTTGTTTATATATTTCAGCGCTGAATGTAGTATTTTGTTTAGGAAGGGAGAGGTGCATTAAATTGAACAACGAGAATTATAGTTGCTAAATACTATGATGTAGACCACTGAGATGTAGGCAACCTGTCGCGAGCATTTAATAAGTAGGTACACGTCAGTACTATTATCTATCCTGTGTAAGTACCTATTGTACAGCGTTATGATGAGCACAGTATACCGCGTAGGTACGAGCCTGTGTCTTTCTATCTGTCGAAATGACGTCACTTCTACACTTGAACTCTGTTTCCACAGTGTTACTACCTGGATTGCGTTCTCGGAGGCGCTTACAAGATCTTCGAACCTATATCTCAACCAAAATATGATTGGCTAAAATTATAATACGACCATTATTAAAACTAAAATCGTAAACTTAATTAAATAACTGCTGCTATTACATAAGTATGCATAGAGCTTCGGCGTAATCCGTGTTCGTAATTTTTATACATAATCTTAACAACTTAAATATCATAATTAAATTAATGGATTTTCTGCGAATATTAAGAATGCAGGTAAACATCGTATTTATTTTATTAAGTTAAAAGCATTTTGTTGGGTTTTACCACACTTTTTGCAACTGGCTGTGTTTTAATTTGATTCATCTTTATTTTTAGATTTTAATTGAAGCATAACTTTAATATTATATCAGAACATTAGTGTCAGTTTTTTTATGTTAGTAACAATAAATTTCATTTAATATTCCTACTTATGGTACTAATTCGTAATAAACGAAATACGTACCTTTTCTATCCTTTTTTATATCTATATCTAAAGATCTAAAGTTTATTCAAGAAAAATAACACCAATAATCATCACCATTTTTGCAGACATCTTATGAGGGATAACGTGTACCTATGAGCTTGACGTAATGACATTGTTAGGTAGCAAATGAAGAAATAAGGGTAATACGAAAATAGCCCGAGGGGTTGAACTATTGACACACAGACAAGGTCGGCAGTTCACGCTAGACTATAAAACTATCTACTACAGATAAAACATTTTATACTTGGCTCATAAACAATCTAAATAGATACACACCTACTTACATGTTATACTTAATATCTATAGTGTATATGTATTACAAATATTTTTATGAGCATTAAGGTGCTCATTCTGTTGGTGACTAAAAACTGTGACTGTGACTTTAATACCTGAATGCCACCAATCAATGTTTTACCCTTTTTGAACAAGTTGTTGTAAGGGTGTAAAGGGACATCTTACACTGATAAAAATCATAAATTTTATTTTTTAATATCTTCATTTGAGCATCAAACTCGATTGCATATAATTCCAAAGCTTGCCTCTTAGAGTACGGTGTCCACTCTTCTACTTCTCCAATAATGGTTAATCATTGCTTTCACAGGAGCGGCTGCCATTCCATTCCAACTATGAGACGAAAGTTTGCGCTTGAGCGCTGTCCGTCATTGGCTGTCAGATGGACTACAGTCTCGATGGGGCCCTGTCTTTCTACGAATATTTCATTGATTATGTATATTGGGATCAATTATCTATAGCTGACACTGTCTTACAATAATTGCGAAACGACTTACGTAACTTAAAAAATTACAACTGCCCCTCTAGACAAGTGGCAATTCGTCGGTCAGCGTTTGATGGAATAGAAAGACAAATGTATGGGATTTGACGTATTTGACAGTCGTAAACGCATGTCATAAACGGCAAATCCTATACATTTGACATTCTATTCCATTAAACGCCTAAGAACGAATTGCCACTTGTCTAGGGGCTGGTAGTTTTTATCGTTCTCTACCAATATTGTCGCGCTCAATGATTTGCAATGAGATAATTATGATAACTGGCAGGTTTCGAAATCTCTTGTCTAATCAGATCTCAAGCTTAACTTCCCTTATTATTTCGTAAATTAAACTAAATTTTTGAGTTACATAATTAAATCATGGACAGGAGGCATGGCGGCATATTGGAAGCGCAGAAAACTTTTCAGTATGTCTTAGGTATACATCTGTGCCACTTGAATCTCGAATTGCAAGGAGATAGGAAAAATATATAATTTTTCATGTGCCTACCTATATTGTATAGTCAGAATCAGATGGAGCATGAATTTTAGTTGTGCGAATTATCCAAATATTTTATGATTGATTTTACTCGAACATAATTGAGAACGAGGAAGTCACTTTATTCTCAACAGCTTTATGTTGAAAAAAAGTAATATAATTAAATATACATATCAACGGCTATTGTTTTTTTTCTTTCATCAAGAAAGTTGAAAGGTAGCAACGGAAGTGACAGCGTCTATATTATTTTTAGAGGCTTTTCTGTTTCAGGCAAATATGTAAAAGATAGGTATGATATTTTTTTGGGTTAATCGCTTTTTCTCTAATAAGTAAAAATCACAGTGATGATATAGCTGTGGGGCAAGTAGCTTTATTGGCTTTGTGTCTTTCGAAGTAGGGTAATAGCCCTCTAAAACTGTAAGCCTTAAAAGTCTCAGACTAGCAAGCTCTTCGTGGCTATAAGGGGCTGTAAGGTATAAGTTTGGAAAACAGAGAAGGTGATAAATTCCACAGAATAAGACAATGATAATAACTCTTTTGACACAAATTAATACTAACCCTAACCAATTTAAACAGCATGGAAAATTTACATTTCAAATACCTTTTAAAATCTAATTATTTTGCTCATGTTTCCTCGCCACCTTTACTTTAAACAAGATAATATTTAATAACGTTGGTCGTTAAACACAAACAGGTTTCCAAAACCCCGTCATCCGTTTTAAGCGTGAAAGAGTAATGAGTGTTCAAAAACACTTTCACATTTATAATACAAGCGCTCAAAATGTGAACGAGATATATCGTTTGAATCTAATGGCATCAAAAAGATTTATAAGATCGTTTTGCTCACTAAGTACACTTAAGGTATAATAAAATAACGCACCAATACGTATACTTAAGATAACATTTCTATTGTTTGAATGAATTGCTGTTGGATCCAAAAACAGGCTGATTACAATGTGCACAGTACCTAATCATCGTAGTGATCATCGTTATCTTAGTGTTGTTCCCCGTTTGAGCTGAAGCTTTTACTACAGCGCCTGCTGACCGTTTATTTCGTTTTATTTGACTTAAATACAACTTTTATGGAAGTTATTGCCTTCTGACTTCCTAACCCTGAGAGCAGCTAGTGTCCCGGAGCAGGGGAGGTTGGCTTGACCTTGAAAGCCATGTTGAATCTCAAACACCCAGTAAGTTAGTGGTAAATGAGAAGAAGTTTCTGTGACGACGTAAACCTATTTTTTTATTTTTCTCTGCGTAAGAACCATCCTTGTACTGCAAGGAATATTCTATAAAAAGAATTATCGAAATCGGTCCAGCCGTTCACGAGTGATGGCGTGACCAACGGAAATAGGGATTCATTTTTATATATAAAGATTCCATTTGCTAGATATTGTAGCAATCACAAGTGAGACCACAATCCTATAGATAAACTTTGCCTTGGGTTTTAGCGTATTATTCATGTTTCCATGTAAGTCAATGAAATTATGGGTCTATGATTAAAGATTCTGTTAAAAACATCATATTCAGAATGCTTAAAAGCATGTTAATAATTTACGATGAATTGGTAACTGTGCAGATATGGTTAATCGTGGTAAATGTCAACAACCAGGTAACACTACTGGTCACCGATTTTCTAAAGTTTACGCGAATATCACTTTTGGACCGACGTTTCGGGAAGCCGAAATGTCGGTTTTCCGAAACCGTGCAGGCTTGACCGTTTACAGCAAAGGTTTCTTCTTTCCTTCCCCTTCCTACTCTTCAGAGCTCGCCACTGCCACTGCAGGACAATCTCGATACCCTCGGTATGGATTGCAAATTGAATAACAAGACGCAAATTTGTTCCTGCGTGGAATACTGCTCTCATCTCAGCTTGCCATCAGCCGAGGTGAAGTCATATTGACGTGCCCTAGATAGATAAAAAGGAAACACTAAATAGTCAATGAAAAGAAACATTTGCGAAACTCTTGCTTTAAAGTTGTAAAAAATTGCTTCCAATAGCGCAGCTTCACAGCTTGTAAAATCACAGCTTGAATCACAAGTTAGCTGTGATTGAAACTTACTTTGTTAATTATTTTATAACGTGTACAATGAGTCACAATAGTTTACGAAGTTTTGTGACTTAAACCTCGTTGGCAGTATAAATTCCCCACTCTCCCCCATACCGGGGACGGGTGGGGACTCCGTGGTCCCCTTACCCGAAGAGGGCCATATCAAGAGGTAGGAGGTAGGACACGACGGTATTTCTGTCCAATTGAGCAGTTCGACTAGAAAGTACCTCCGCCCTACAGAATAAGGCACAGAAACTTTGTCTGTATAGAGTCGGCAGCACGAGTGTGACTATCCTGGTGTAATACACGTCCAAAAACCAAGGTAGCCACTTTCCATTAGGTGGACCGTGTGCTTGTATGCCACTTCAGTGGTATAAAAAAAAGATGGCCCTGGGCCAGCCGGAGTGCAAGGGATATGCACTAACTACCTTATTGCACTGCGACTCATAGACAGCGTGCGTTTTAGTCGGTTCGAGTCCGATATAACCTTCATCTCCGGCTCCCCGGGGAGAGAGGGGGTATCTGTGGGGACTTCCCGCACGTAAAAAAAGCAGTTTAAATTTCGCATTTAAAGTCTGTAGGTTAGCAATTTCAAAAAAGGATCTTTATGAGAGAAGAATGGACACTGTTGGCATAAATTAAACTAAATTATTCAAATTTTATTGCAGTTATTATTATCATAAAATCAGTTTTAGCTAAAACCAGTTACTTAATCTTGTTAATGGTTCTTGTCTCATTCCTGTTGCAGGACCAATTAATATAAATTGCTCTTTAGCTTCTTTTTATTCCTTGTTTTGAGGCTTTAATAATGCAAAGATCCTTTGTAGAATATATGCGATAGTTAATATTAATCAATTTCATTTTTTTACCCATTACATTTTCTGAATAAAATATATTCATAAAATTATTTACATGTTTGCTACTCTTACATTTTTTACGTTTCAATCGCGTCTTATTGATTTTTATCTTCCTTTTCCTCATTTTTTTAGAAATTTCATTTTTCGATCAAATATAGGAGGAAGAATCATTATATACCAAACAGTAAGTATAATATTCTCTAACAAGAATTTTAATAAATTATTAGGTCCTTGAACGTATGAAATTAGCTTTTTGTCGTACTGATCAATTTGATCTGAAATATCTCCTCTTTGGTTAAGAATTCCAAATTCAAATTAATAAATTCATTTAGCTGGTTTTTTTTTCTTTGGAATACAGTCATTCATTTGTTATTTTCCTCATTATTTTTTCTTTGGCGTCGCTTATTACCGCGCAATGGAAAACATGAAATATCGGTATATTTACGAGTACGAGTTCTACCGTGGCACCAGTGCTGCAGAAACAGCTCGAAGAATTAATGATGTGTACGGCGCTGGTGTCGCTAAAGACAGCACGGTACGTTTTTGGTTTCAATGTTTTCGTTCTGGAAATTTCGACCTTAAGAACCAACCCCGTGGACGGCCGGAGATCAAGGAGATCAAAGTGAAAAACGAAGAATTAAAGGCTATTGTGGAAGCGGATCCATCACAAAGCACTTCAGAGATAGCAGCAGGCTTCGGGGTAAGTGACAAAACTGTATTAATCCACTTGAAGCAAATCGGGAAAGTAAAAAAACTCAAACGATGGGTACCTCATGAATTGAGTGAATCGAACTTGCAAACACGGGTCGCCTGCTGTGTTACTTTGCTCAACCGACACAATAATGAAGGGATTTTAAATCGAATCATTACTTGTGATGAAAAGTGGATATTGTACGATAATCGAAAGCGCTCATCGCAATGGCTGAGAGACCCAGCCAAATCCTGCCCTAAACGAAAATTGACTCAGAAAAAGTTACTTGTAAGTGTTTGGTGGACTAGCGCCGGTGTCGTTCACTACAGCTTAAATCTGGCCAAACGATTACGGCACATATCTATTGTCAGCAACTGCAAACCATGAAGGAAGAACTAGCTGTTAAAAAACCGAGATTGGTCAATCGCTCTAGGCCACTGCTACTTCACGACAACACAAGACCACACACTGCACAACAGGCAACCACTAAGTTAGCTGAGCTACAATTGGAATGTCTGCGACATCCACCGTACTCCCCGGACCTTGCTCCAACAGATTACCATTTCTTCCGGAATTTGGACAACTCCTTACAAGGAAAAAAATTCCAATCCGATGCAGCAGTCCAAACCGCCTTCAGAGAGTTTATTGATTCTCGCCCCCATGGTTTTTATAGTAAAGGGATCAATGAACTACCCATAAGATGGCAAAAGTGCATAGATAACAACGGTGCATACTTTGATTAATTAAATATATTTTACAAAAAAAAATCGACATTTTATTCCTCCCGTACAAAACGTCAATTTCATACGTAAGGACCTAATATTTTGTAGTTTGGTAATATTGTCGCACATAAATCATATTCGAAACAAACGTGGGAGCATAGTAAAGAAAACTAAACTTTCGCACAAGTGGTGACATGAGCCGAGTCACATCGGCTTATTCTTAGCTTTCTTATGATGCCATCGCTCAGTAGTATCGACTCGATTGACTTTATTACTCTCAAGGTAAAGAAAACGATGAATAATAGCTGTAGGAAATGGTCCATTTTTTACAAGTTATCGGTACCAGTGAATCCCTTGACACTGCTTAGTTACATAACATACTTGTCAAACGCCTAATAATACTTTTCTTATAGTATGAATATGAGAAATTTATGAGTATAGATGCATGAACGGGTGTAATATATGTGTGGGTGTTTTTTTACAAAACCGGTCGTCCACATCTCGTAAAAATAAATTGCAGATGTAGGTACCTACTTATTATAATAGTCTAGAATTCAACATAGTTTACTTTTATCTCAAAAACATATGCGGATCGCAGCAATAGGATCAGTATTTCAAGTGATCGGACAGCAGCGAGACAGTATTAAAATAGTTGAGAAGCAATAACTATTTAATATTAAGTGCGAATACAGACATGATTGTCTCTTAGATACGAGTATATCCTAACAGTTTTAACCTATTGTTATTTGGCTCAGAACGACTAAGTACTTCTCTGTCACACAGTACAATACTTGTAATAAACAAAAGCAATTGTTGTACGATTGTACGACAGAGATAATGAGCTACTTGATATTAAACAAATAACAAATATGATTAAGATAGGAAAAAGTGAATGCCCAGGTGGGACTCGAACCCACGATCTTTCCCTTACAGGGTCATTGTTTCCGATATTTCGTATGAATGTCGGTAGATGCCTCCCACCGTCGCCCTAAGACGGTAGTATAGGAGAATTTGGTTAGCTTCAGGTGTGGCCCGGTGGCTCAGTGGTCAGAGCATTCCCCCTGTAAGGTAAAGATCGTGGGTTTGAGTCCCACCTGGGCATTCACTTATTCCTGTCTTATTCGATTTAAAAAGTTAGCATAGTAAATGCCTCAAAATTTCATTCAAATAAATATGATTTTGGGCAACTAAATTACAACAAAATAGTTTGAAATAATCCATGTAGTGACGGAGAAAGAATACGAGTATCATCATCCCATTCCATCGTTAGAGGCAACTAACGGAAAAACACGCAGACGACATCACTGCGAGAGAAAGAAAACTCAAAATAATACCCTGTACCAACACGTCTGGCCAGCGTGAAAACAGTAAGCCAAAGTCTCCCAGCATAGGGAGAGGTCTACGTCCAGCGGTGGACGGAGATAGGTTAATTGACAGTTTCACATTGCCAGATAGCCTTTTATTATATCAAACATTCAATATTTTTTTAAATCGATTAAGATAGAAAATAGTGAATGCTCAGGTGGGACTCGAACCCACGATCTTTCCCTTATAGGGGGAATACTCTGACCACTGAGCCACCGAGCCACACCCGAAGCTATCCAAATTCTCCTATACTACCGTCTTAGGGCGACGGTGGGAGCCATCTACCGACATTCATACGAAATATCGGAAACAATGAATGATGTTGCAATCATTTTTAAACATTGTTTTCTGATGACTCCGCCCAAATAATTGAATGAAATTTTGAAGCATTTACTATGCTAACTTTTCAAATCGATTAAGATAGGAAAAAGTGAATGCTCAGGTGCGACTCGAACCCACGATCTTTCTCTATCTAAGGATTATAGGAGAATTTGGATAGCTTCGGGTGTGGCTCGGTGGCTCAATGGTCAGAGTATTCCCCCTGTAAGGGAAAGATCGTGGGTTCGAGTCCCACCTGAGCATTCACTTTTTCCTATCTTAATCGATTTGAAAAGTTAGCATAGTAAATGCTTCAAAATATCATTCAAAATTTTTTTGTATAGGACACGCCAATATGACTTCACCTCGCCTGTAAATCAGGTGAGCTTAAGGTAAAGTTTTAGGAAAGGGATTCAGACACCAAAAATTTTACAATGGCCCTCAGCTCTCCTCTTGGCCTCTTGATACAGCTCGTAGTGATAAAAGTTCCAACTAAACTAACGAAGAAATTAAAAACCCATTATTAGTATTTTTAGGGATAGGCGTGAGTGTATGTAAATATGTATGTATGTAATTATATATAATCTAGCTTTAACAAATTTTCAATACTTATCCTGACTGAATGCTTGTTTACTTTTGTGGAATATGGATGTAGTTTTGGAGCACCTTATTTCCTGTACCGGTTAGACATTGTACAAATTATCATTCGGAGCACGTAGCAAGAACATTTTGATTTCCTACTACCTACCCGTAGCCCGCAGGTGCGTAGCGTTATAAATTTTGATTTTTTACAATACAGTCCCAAGAATTTTTCTGAATAATAAATTGGTTCTTTTTAAAAGATTTGTTAAGGTAAACCAGGCAATCGTGCCCTACCATTCGAAGAATTGAATTAAAAAACGGTTTTATATAAAACATGTATTTCAATAATTCGTCGTAACCTCTAACTCAACTTGCATCACAAAAACTAAAATTATCTTCTTAAATATAATCAAAATAGCTGATATAAATAATGTCTTAAACTCTAGGGTGGGGCACATTACACGGATACATCGGTCATATGTGCCCCAGTAAAGCTTTTTGCTTTGTCGTCTTTTTTCCTTTTCTCTTCCCTTTAATAATGCCTAAGTACTTGTTGCATTTATACTTGAATAGTCCTCATGTAACTAGCCATAACACTGCAAACACCGAATATGATTATTTCATATATTCGGCTAAAATACGAAATGGCGCACATTGGGAGAGACCTATGTCCAGCAGTGGACTGCAGTGGGCTAATTGATTGACATTCACTCCCAGTTTCTTGCTTGTTACATCTTCTATCATCTTTATCATATTTTCTTCTGTCCATATCCTGGGATTTGCAGCTTATTCTTTTCCTTTTTCCTGGAATATAATAATTGATCGGCAATAATTCAAAATAGTGTCACACAGGAATACGAAATGGGGCACATTAGCCGAGACAAATCAGAGCACGGTAGCCAATTTTCGGTGTAATGTGCCCCAATTGGCTTCGATATGTTTGCCTGAATCGAAATTTAATTGTAGGCGTATAAGATTTCACAGAGGTTGTTTTTAAAATCAAATTTTAAAAACCTAAAATTTTGAAGCAAATACTTTAACTTATTATAATAACAAAATATAGAATAAATTCAGACTATGATGCTTACCTTTTTAAAATCAGCACTGTGTTGTTTACATCGCCGTCATACTTGTGTGACTGGGCCAGTCATATTCGGAAAATTCAAAATGTATCTGTCATTTTTGTAAGCGGGGCACGTTACCGACTGGGGCACAAGCACATGGGACAATATTATTAAAACCCTTGCTGTGTATTATTTCGAATACAATAAATAAATAAAATTGTCAATATACCTAACTAGATTTACTTTACAGAAAGATATAGATATATTTATATATTCAGAGCAAGTAAATATAAAAGTATGATGGAGACTCACAACATAAACCCTTTAGTGGTTTTTAGAAAGTCAGTACAGGTAATATTGAATGTACCTTCAGATTTATATCCAACTATGTAACTTATCAGTGTATTTCAGTTTATTCAATATAAACTTCCCACAATGATAACTAATGCACTAACCACTAAAGCTTACCTACATTATCCTGTAGTGTATGCTCTACTTCGTGCCAGGCGGGTCATATTCGACTCGTAATAGGCCACGACACTCCTTTACTATTCACAAAGTAGTCAACGATAATGTATTCTACTACAAGATTATCTTCACCATTTCCGTAAGCTGCAAATAGGTAGGTACTTGGCTTTCGTAAAAAATAACGGCTTTTATGCAAATTAAATAACGGCTTTTATGCAAATTAAAACCCTGTATAACACAATATACAGGGATCTATCTATCTAGGTCTGATCATCTAAGCTATCTGTCTATCCTAACTATTTAGGTAACCTGTGGTACAGGGCCGTACCTTCCAGCCTGTGTTGTGGTTAGTGGTGAAGCAATGACAAAGCTGTAAAGGTCGCCCATATTGGTCTTCGTCTTGTTTAAACGACTATTGACTTCCGGGATCAACTTTTAATGTGCCCTTCGAAGCACGGCAGCGCTCAAATGGAAAACCACAAAGTGGTCATCCATCTAAATGGCAACCGCACCAAGGTAGCCTAACCCACTGATCGTCTACCGAACAGTGGGCGCACCTGGTCCCTTTTTTTTTTTTTTTACGTGCGGGAAATCCCCACGGATACCCACCCCTCCGGAGCCGGAGGGGGAGGTTATGTCGGACTCGAACCGACTAAACCGCACGCCGTCTCTGGGTCGAAGTGCTAGGCCGAAGATGAGGTTGTCATGCGACATATCCCTCGCACCCCGGCTGACCCAGGGCCATCCCTCTCGGTCTGGCCCTCCTCGGGAAGGGGGGGACCACGCGGTCCCCGACTCAACCCCGGTGTGGGGAGGCGCGCATCGACCTGCGATGCGCGCCGCCGCCGTGGCCTGCTTCTGCTAGGATGACGGGCGGCTCCACCCGTCACCCTCAGGCCCGCGCTCATGGGGGGCGGAGGTCAGTTTGCGCCCTCCGACGCCCGAGCCGCCTTCGGGCGCGTGCAGCGATGTCAGCGAGCCTCTCTCGCTCATCGCGCCGCGCCCGCTCTGCTGTCTCCTTCGCGAGCATGACCTGCTCGCAGAAGGAGGCGCTGGCCGCCCACGCATCCGCGCAGCGTACCATCGCCGCGAGCAGGGTGGAGAGCGTGAGCACTCTCACCCCCAGGGCCGCCACAAGCTCCCGCCTCGGCGTCTCAAACGCCGGGCACTCGGTGAGCGTGTGCAGCCCCGAGTCCACGCTCGCGTCGCAGTGATGGCACTCGGGCGTTGGCTCTATACCCATCAGATGCAGATACCGCCCGAAGTTACCGTGCCCGGTAATAATCTGCGTCTGACGGTACGAGAGGCTACCGTGTGGCCTCTCTAGCCACTCCCCCATGATGGGCCTTACCGCCGCAATGACGGCGTGCCCTGCGCGTGGTTGCCCAAGTCGTCGCTCCCACTCGGCCACCATGACCTGGTGGAGCCGGGATTTCTCGGCCAGAATATCCTCGGGCTCGGGATCGAATCCCCGCTCCCGCGCCTCCTTTCGGAACTGATATAGTGCCGAAAGGGCCCTCACTTCCAGGATCCACGGTGGCGATCCGGCCAGGAGACTCGCCGCTTCGAAGGATATCGTGCGGTATCCCCTGATGGCCCTGGAGGCCATCGTGCTCTGCGCCGTACGGAGCAGAGGCAGGAATCTGGCCTCCAGGGTGTCCGCCCACACGGGGCACCCGTATAGGGCCATGGACCGCACGACACCCGCGTAGAGTCTCCTGCAGGAGGACTCTGGGCCCTTCAAGTTGGGCAACAACCGGCCCAAGGCATTCGCCGTAAGCACCAACTTGGGGCGCAGACTTCGGAAATGCTGTCCGAAGTCCCATCGACCATCAAGCACGAGCCCCAGGTATTTCAACCGGGGCTTGATGTCGATGGGAGTACCTCCCACTGTTAGGCTGGCTCCCGGGCCTGGCCTGCGCCGAGGGCCATGAAAGAACATGGCCTCGGACTTGTGCAGAGCCACCTCGAGACCCAGCCGCCGGATCCTGTCGACGACCTGAGCAACCGCGGTCGTGGCCCTCAGGGTCGCTTCGCGGTGCGTAGCCCCGCTCACCGTCACTAGCGTGTCATCCGCGTAACACGTGACGATGGCCCCGTACGCGAAGTCACCGCGAAGCACCCAGTCGTAACCGATGTTCCACAGGAGCGGCCCCAGGACCGACCCCTGCGGAACACCGCACGACATCTCACGCCTACCGACTCCCGTCGAACTTGGGTAGATGACGGCTCTCTCCGTCAGGTACGCCCCGACTATGCGGCGGAGGTAGAGAGGCACGTCGTGGTACACGAGTGCCTCCCTGATGCAACTCCAGGGCAAGGTGTTGAAGGCGTTGGAGATGTCCAAGGACACCGCCAACATCACCTCGCCCCGGGCAACCGCATCCCCCGCCAGAGTCCTCACACGCATGATGGCATCCACAGTGGAACGCCACCGGCGGAACCCAAACTGGGTGTTCGCCAGGTCCGGCCCCACTCTAGAGAGATGCTCGACGAGGCGCTTGGCAATAACTCTTTCGAAGAGTTTGCCCACCTCGTCGAGCAGCACTATGGACCGGTACCCGGACGGCTCGTCCGCCGGGCGTCCCTGCTTGCGGATGAGGACCAGTTTCCCCGTCCTCCACATCTTCGGAAACTGGCCCCGCTCCAAACATGCGCTGAGGAACCCTCTCAGTCGGGGTTCGAGGCCGTCTTCCCCTAGAGCTAGGACCCACGCACGGCCTGGAATGCCGTCGGGTCCCGGGGCGGTGCTTTTCTTGGCCCTCAGCCTTCGCACCGCCAGCTCTAGTTCTACCCAAGTGACCTCGGGCACTGGGCGCCGTAGGCGACCGAGGCGGCGGAGCCATCTGCGGCGGAACATGTTCCGCTCGCGCCGGGAACAGGGATTCCACCACTCCTCCGAGCAGAGCCGGTTCGAGCATCTGGGTCAGCGGAGGGGCCCGGGGGCGCAGCTTTTCTCTTACCATAAGGTAAGGCCGCCCCCATGGGTCCCGCTCCAGCGTCTCCAGGAGCTCCCGGTAACAAGCGGCCTTTGACCGCTTGATCTCCGCTCGGAGGGCATTCCGGGCCTCCCTGTATCCCTCATGAAGCTCCGCCAATCGGGGCTCCGAGTCTGCGGGACGAGTACGCCTCCTACGGAATCGGGCCCACCGGCGATGCGTGATCACGCAGGCCATACGCAGCCTCGCGATCTCCGCATTCCACCAGTAGACCCGACGCCTCGGATTATAGGCTGGAGCCCTAGGCATACTCGCATCGCAGACCCGTGTCATGGCCTCCCGGAACCACGCCGCTTCATCGTCGACATCGACAGGCCTGTCCGGCGCAATGGCCCAGGCCTGTACGATGGCGGCCTCCAGGAGGTCCTCCCGATTCAATCGCCCCGACACCCAGCGCGGCTCGCGTTGGGCCGAAATGACTGGCGCATCGCTCGGGGGAGGGGAGACATCAAACCGAACGTATCGGTGATCCGACAGTGTCTCCACCTCCGCGGCGACACGCCAGCCCCGCACGCGGAGTGACAGGGAAGCGCTCGCGAACGAAAGATCTACGATCGAACTGCGCTCCCCCGCCACAAACGTGGCCATATACGTGGCTTCGGCCCCGCGATTCTGGAGAACTAAGCCGAGAGAATCGGCCCAGCCCTCCAGAGCCCTGCCCCGCGCGTTTGTGCGCCGGGAACCCCAGGCCTGAGACCAGGCGTTGAAGTCCCCGAGCACAAGAACCGGACGAGGCGTACAGGCATTGACGACGTCGGTCAGCCGCTCCAGCGACCGCCGATACTGCCCTATGAGTCGGTGTGATCTCGGCGTGAAATAAACGGCCACGACCGCAATCTCCCCCACCCGCGCCGCTACGATGCCATGCTCCCTTGCGATCACGACAAGGGGAGGGGCACCCGCAGCGGCGTTATGCACCAGTGCCGCCGATCCATCCAGGTCGACCACCCAGGCGGGCCCGAGGGGCCGGTGAGTGTATGGATCGGCGACAGCGGCGACGTCGATGGACCACTGTACCATGCTCTGGAGCAGAAGTGCCTGAGCATCGACACCGTAGCCCAGGTTCGCCTGCAGGATGCGGAGATGAGGATCCATTATGGAACCATCTCCGCATCCCGCCCCGAACCATTGGCGGAACGCCCGCCTCGCGGCGGCGGCTCCCCGCGGGTGCAGGCCTTGCTGACAACCCTATGGTTGGCCGGCTTGCCCTCCGCCGCACACCTGAAACGGTGCGGCGGAGCTTCGCAATTACCGGCCTTGTGACCGGGTTGGCTGCAGCGGAAGCAACGGTCACCGACCGTCACCTCCGCCTTGCACTGCACACCCACGTGGCCGGCCGACAGGCACCTGAAGCACCTGTCCGGCCGAGCCTGCAGGAGCCGTACCCGGACTCCTACAACGCCGCCTACCGCGAGGATCCGCCGGTCGGCAGCTTTTTGGGCTGCTGCGATGGGGCAGCCGACAACTGTTGCCCCCTGTCCGCGACGGCCGTAGCGAATCGCTCCGACCTTAAGGGCGCACCTGGTCCCAAGCGCTTCGATAATCTATAATATAAAAATGAATCGCAAAATGTGTTGGTAAGCGCATAACTCAGCAACGCCTGGACCGATTTCGCTAATTCTTTCTTTAGAATATTCCTTGCAGTACGTGGATGGTTCTTACGCAGAGAAAATTGTGCAGAGATTCCGGGAAGGCAAAAAAATTGAGTGACGCATAATGGCTTAGGGGTGCTGCGGGGTTGAAGTATGCCACAGGCGAAGCCGAGGCGGGTCAGCTAGTATAGTATAAAACAAAGTCGCTTTCTCTGTCCCTATATATATCCCTTTATATGCTTAAATTTTTAAAACCACGCAACCGATTTTATTGCGGATTTTTTAATAGATAGATTCAAGAGGAATGTTTACATGTATAATACATGTTTAATATAGTAGAGGGTGCAGCGGGAACGGGATCTGACGCCACGCGGGCGGAAAAATATTGGCGGTACGAAGTTCACCAGGTCAGCTAGTACAATATGAAAGTGTGAACATCTTAGAACGTTTTCACATTGTCCGATATCCGATATCGGAGGAAGTCAAATGTATGACATATGTATCTCTCTTTCACATTTTCCGGCCTGATATCAGATATCGGAGCCAACACCACTATTTTGGGCTTTCGGGCTATCGGCGACTGACACCGATATTGGATATCGGACGAATGTGAAAACGCTCTTACCCTCTTCAACTCCAATCAACAATCTTACCCTTGGCAACTGATGAACCAAGAAGGCATGTGGTCGGTCTGAGTCCGATATAACCACTTCCAATGGGAGGAGAAGGGTGCGGTATCTGTTTGGAAATCCGCATTATTAAAAAAGTGTATGAACATTAATATCCCTGAAAATATGCAAAGAAACAGCATAATACTACCAATGTGTAAGAAAACTTTGATACCTACTTTAAAAGCTACAGTTAACGACTACGTAAACTAAGAATAGAAAACTCTCTATTCCCAACCTTAAGTACTTTTTAAAGTTTCACTACCCTGCATTTTATAGCCTCGTTTTCCTACGCTTTTGTTTTGATACGCCAAAATCAACTTTATTCACTGGCATGCAAGATCCACTAAGAATTTCTTCAGTTTATTAAATAAATTTTGGGATTGGCGTATTTTCCACAATATTACAATCAATAAAGGGGTTGCATAAGTGTCTAGTGCCCAACGGTTGTTAAATCCGTAAATGACTAAATATCAAACAACGAAATATTTTGTGTGATTTTATTTCCCAAACAACTGGTTTTTGCTTAATTCTTTAATATAAAAGTTTGTCTCTGTCCTGTGGAGTTGTAAAATAAATAGATAAGATCAACTGTCAGTTCACGTACGATATTTGTTTTGTTTGGTTTGAATTAAAGATAATTACAGAATTAATTAATTTTCTCCATGTTCCATAATGATGAGCGTGATATTTCAAGTTCGTATTATGTAATTGTTTTTATTTCAGAACTTATATTGTTTGTTATTAAAAAATAAAAATATTGTAAGAATAAACGTTAGGTAGGTATTATTTTAATACATTTAATTATGTAATCATGGTGAAACGTTTAATAATAATGTCAATCATAAAACCTTTATTCATTTAGATTAAAGTACCACCCAAGTAATAAGGTTAAATTTGCTGCTTCTTCATTATATACAAGTACAAACCAAGGTTGGAACCATTAAGGAAACAAACAACAATATTTTTTAACTATTCTTTGAAATCAGAGCTAAAATCACGTTGTTATGACAGTTTATATTCTAGATGCTTCAGGTAACCTACCACTCTTGCCACGCTATGAAGTGATGTCTTTAGAATCTGTCATTATAACTGAATCTCGATATCAATGCTCCTTGTATTTACAACCAATATGCTTTATTTCTTAAAGGAAAGCGCAGGTGCTCTCTTTAATTCCAAAAATACTTCAGTTTTATTCTCAACACTGTCATAAAAGTAATAGAACAGTTTTATTGCGTCATAATGTTTGCTTTCGATACTTAAGGTATAACTCCGAAGGTCGACGGACGTACGCAGCCGATACTCGTAATTCATTGCTGCTCTCAATGGTCCCCTTTATCCGTATCGAAGTTTAACAAGTAATGTACGTGTGTATATCTGCTGCATGCGTCTGCAGTTATCGTATGCAGTCAGCTTCGGAATCATACTTTATTGTGATGCTATTTTATCTCGCTTGCTGAACTTATCTTTTGTTTGCTGTAGTTGCCGTGGCGCTTTCGTTCTTCATTTGCTGGGCGCCTTTCCACGTGCAGAGGCTCCTGGCTATATATGGAAAAAGTTTGGAACATCCTTCTGACACTTTCTACATGGTAAGTATTTGCTATCCTATATTCTGTTTTACAATATAACAGTGATTATACAGTAAAAAAATAAATTATTTTATTTTGAAAATTATTATTAGATAACCCGAGGGACGAGATTGGAGTTTTTTATAAAAAAAGGATATTCGATTGGAAAGTGGAGAAAATAGAAGAAAAATGAAATGATGAAATTTCGAAAATGCAAGACGTTTGGGCGGTCGCGGGCTCAAGTCCCGTTTTCGTCGTAATTAAATTCTGGGTTCATTTTTTCCGAATTTTTCATGTTCTGATGTAGCTATACAGGGTGTAGTGTATAATTCCTTCTCTTTCTCGCTCAGAATACGAATGCTAAGAACTTAGAGGCCATATTGTAATTTCAAATAAAGACTCCAGCGTCATATTCAAATATATATTTTTTCTGCGCAGGTATACATCGTGCTGACATTTTTATCAGGAGTTCTCTACTTCCTGTCAACGGCAATCAATCCTTTTCTCTACAGTATCATGTCAAATAAGTTTAGAAACGCTTTTAAGGTAAGTTAAAATAAAAACACTTATTCATACTAATGAGAGAGCAGCGCCGTCTTTGCAGCACTTAAAATAACAAAGACTTTCCTATCAACAAGACCGGTTTTTTTTTACGTGCAGGAAATCCCCACGAATACCCGATTATATCAGATTCGAACCGACTAAACCGCACGCCGTCTGTGGGTCGATGTGCTAGGCCGGAGGTGAGGTTGTCTTTTGACATATCCCTCGCACCCCGGCTGACCCAGGGCCATTCCTCTCGGTCTGGCCCGTCTCGGGAGGGGGGACCACGCGGTCCCCGACTCGCCCCCGGTATGGGGGGGGGGGGGGGGTTGCATCTTACGATGCGCGCCGCCGCCGTGGCCTGCTTCTGCTAGGGTGACGAGCGGCTCCACCCGTCACCCTCAGGCCCGCGCTCATGGGGGGCGGAGGTCGGTTTGCGCCCACCGACGCCCGAGCCGCCTTCGAAATCAACAAGACCGGTTGTACGAAACTGAAAATTTGGTACATATATCAACATATATTTTGGTACATGTGCTCAATACGCAGTAGGTACATGTTTCTTGAGTGTCGTTTGAGGTTAGTACGGGGTGCTACGGCGATGGCCGAGCTCAAATTCACCAAAAATAGATTATTACAGAACAACTCGCACGCGCCAGGTCTTCGTTAGTCTCCTGACTTAGGGAGAAGATAATGTGCCCCGAGGTCTACCTTTTAGGTTTTTGTTATACACAACAATGGCTTACAATATTACGTTAAGTAAATCGCGTTAGTCACGACGAAACTGCTCTCGAGAATACTGTGTTGCATCTTTAGGTGGAATCTAGGCAAAATGCAAACATAGCTCTAAATAAATAGCTTCTCTAGTACGAAGTTCATCCTGCTATCCTACTAACCTAACTTATAATATAAAAATGTGACCTTCGAATCAGCTGTACAGTACGGAACAAAAAATGCAGGTACATAAGTGCCTGAATTTTTTACGTTTGTTTAATTAACCTCACTTCGACTTTTTAGCTGCCATCTGCAAAGGCGCGAAAATTGTAAGTTAATAAAAAAGCCGCAGGAATTGTTTTAGACGTAATTTACGTGTATTACCCATAATTGGTTCGAAGCACGTGATAAAAAATTGTTTTAAAATTTAAGTAGTAGTAGTTAAGGTTTAGCTCATTGCAGCCACCCGGCACCCAACCAGCACTTTGTTTTTTACGTGCGGATAATCCCCACGGATACCCTTCCGGAGCCGGAGGGGGAGGTTATGTCGTACTCAAACCGACTAAACCGCACGCCGTCTGTGGGTCGTTGTGCTAGGCCGAAGGTGAGGTTGTCTCGCGACATATCCCTCGCACACCGGAAAAGGAAAGCCCGTAGAAAAACCCTCACATGAAACAGCTTGCAGAGCATCATTTTTTATATAGGCAAGATAAGTTGACTGCACCTCGCCTGATGATAAGCTGAAGACAAATTCTCAGGAAAGAGGGTCAAGATTACAACAAACGTACAACATGTGTGTAAACGATAGAACATGCATGTCGCGAATGGCGACTTTTCACTGTAAATATTATATTTACGAGAAATAAGAAAAACCTTTATTTTTTTAAACAAACGATATTATCATCGCAGTTTAATCCAGTAATAAAATTCACACCAAGACGCGTCACCACTTACCTATTATTTTATTCTGTGTTTAAAGGGGAATTATGGGCTGATATCAATACTTACATGTAACCAGGCGCATTATCATTAAATAATGATGTGTCATAATGCAACAGCTGTTAGAATTAAGTTATTTGAACTCCCAAGCTTTATTCTTTTAACGGGAACATTCAGGTTTGTGTGAAGCTAAACAGCTGGGTGTGAAATACCGTTTATGGTGCGAGCAGGCTGAAATTAATTGTAAAAACTTTTTTTTTTGGGTTGTTGCCAAAAAAGTATTTTTTACAAATTGATACTTTTTGGAAGTTAGGGTTGATAATCGTCTGTTAGTATCGGGTCGATAATGATACCGGAAGTGACACATATACCCACCTATGGCTGGAGTCACTAGCGCAGCCAGACGTCATCTTTCTTTGTACCAATTAATACAGTTGTTATAATGCTGTTGAAAGTTTATGAATAATTCACGATGAAAATGTATAATTAATCAGAGAAATCAATACCGATTAAATTACGGTATTTCTATCACTTCACCTCTGTCTTCCAGATTTTCAGTAGATAGATACCTATGTCTTATTTGAGGCACATAATCGCACTGGCGTAAAATTAATATGAATTGTAAATAAAGATAAAAAGGTTTAAAGGATCAAAGTAAGTCTAATCGGCATTCAGCAGATATATAGCCGTTATCTGCAAACATCAGTTGAAAGAAAATTTAGAACCCCTTGAATAATCCCACTTAAGTGAACATTTTCCAACTCGGTTCCTGTAACAGTGTTTTAGAATAGATAAGAGTGATCAATTGTTCACTGATTTTTTTATCTTATTATTCCGGTAGGTACCGTAATGTCCTTCAAAGTAATCGGAGGAAGTCGTTTAGATTTATTTTGCAAAAGATAAAAGCTTATTACTATTATAGTTATGAAGATTACCGTCATGCTAAAGTTGACCTTCAGGATGACGATAATCTTGGTCTTAAAAGACTTCTCGTATCTCGCAAAAAAAAATTTCGTAGAAAATAGAAAGAAAAACATACGAATAATAGAAAGGAGACTAATGTAATAACAACTGTGTCACATACCAATGACATGGCTTAAGATCCCACCTAACAATGACCTTCACCCATCTGTTTATCGAATAAAAAATATATGTTAGTAAATTAAATGTGATGCTGAACACATACTAATAGGGTTGCCAAAAAAATATGGTTAAAGAATTCATAAAATGAGCAAGCATTTACAGCTTAATGTCTTTTTTTATATAGAAACTATTTTCACTCAACTCAAACAATATTATTAAAACAAAAAACTATAACTCACTTGTGAAATATAACAATGAAGAAGTCACAGTTTGATTATTATTGGTGTCATTATTTGTCCAATTGCATTCAAATTAGAGCCACTTTATGAGCAAGTGTGTTGATAAGTATATTATAGCCGCCATGGTCTTAGTACCAAAGGTGTTCAGCCTGGCGAGGCATATTAATCGGCGTACAATTAAGCTGTAATAGGTGTATAGGTATGCCTATATCTAATTGATCTAATTGGGTTGAGTAAGCTTATTTCGTATTTGCAACTTTCCTGGATGTTATTTAAAACATAAGTAAGTAATAGCAAAGATCTTTTTGTGATTTTAACTGTTATATTTAGATGTGGTGATGATGTGATGTATGAGTTTTAGTCTTATCATAGTTTCGTCTAATGAAAAACTATGATAAAACTAAATTTAAAATCGCATTATGTATTTGAATCATTTATTGAAATTTGTGAAAAAAGAAAATCGTCTTTTTCTACAACGTATACGATTGCATGATTTCCTTTAAAATATTAAAATTGTCGTATTTGTAACAAAACCATTGAGTTAATGCAAGAAAATAAAAGCGTAATTAGGGTTCTAAACATTTAATAAATAATAAAACACATAAAATATCACAGTACTACATTCCGAGAAAGACTTATGAAAATAAAGTAACATCATGTTGAGAACACTTTTGAGAATTGAGTTAACCCGGGCACACACAGCGTAATCACGCATTTCAAATTAATATAAGCGACCGTACTTCTCCAAGAGCTTGCCATGTTTTGATAATTTTTATGTTGTACTTTTTTAGCTTCTCAGGTACTTAAATGTTACCTTTTCCAAGTGCTTTGCTGAATAAAATACTTGGAACTTGGACTTTTAACTGGATATAAAATGGAACATATTGGTCAAAAGCCGTTACGCCTCTTTAAGCTTTTAGGTGCTCAGGTATTCTATTATCACTATCATCATCGTATCGTTATCACTGTTAAGTCTCAGTTGCATTTGAGACCCTCACCTCGCAGCCTGCGCGGCCCCGAATTTTTAGCCCCGATTTTTTCTCTTCCACGTTGTCTGGTTTTCGACAACGAAGCAGTGAGATGATTGACACGCATGTTATCTTTTAAGTATAGCCAACACTTCTTCGGTGAGGTTATACTTTTAATTTAAAAAAAAAAACTTGTAGCCAGTTCCCTTAAAACGTGTTTTATCTGCAATAATCGGATATGAATGCTGCCGCGGAAGTAGGACTCATGTGATCTTTACACGTGAGGATCACGTTCTCGCAATCTACCGTAGGGGTTGTTTCTACATGTGCGTATCATCTCTCATCGCTATAATGTATCCTTGTTTTCTTGCATTAATTAAATCATTGTAAGTTGATAAGCTTACATAAATTGATATTTGAAATGGTTAATGGCTTGATATAAGATGGATACCGATAACGCACCGCATTTACCAGATTTACCTTAGATATCTTATGAATATCGTACTGTAATATGAGTATTTGCATAGGAATGCTATATCGGCTGAATCATTTGTGTTTTCTTTACAAAGTAATAAGATACGATACATGGTTCAGCTATTTTATTAAAGGAGTATGGGTATGGCGTAGGTACGTATAACGGAACTGTAACAAATGTACATAAACTAAAGCAACGTATTTTATTTTGGGGTTTGAAACAATTTGGTTCGGGTATTGATACAGGGTCTCTTCGATTTACATTGTGTTTTTGTAATAAAATAACTGTGAGTGTTAGCTGAGAAAATCTGTTTAGATAGTATTCAAACAGCGTTATTATATAACTTGCAATTGTTTATTTGTGCAAATAGTTGGTTTAAAATGTTAAAGATTAATAGTTCAGCTACTAATGATTAATACATTACTGTCCGAACACTAAACATTTAAAGAAGTCGTGTGTTAAACCTAATTATAATAGGGGTTAAAGTATGAAATTGCCGTTTCATTGTAATAGGTACTTCGAATTGACATAGAACCTTCATGGTTTGAGATTTTTGAGTGAAACTTTTTCCACATGGTACCTATGTAGTTCTTCATTTAAAAATGTGCAACATTCGATTATCGACTTTCAGTTGTTTTTTTTATTCAGCTTAGACAAGAAAGATGGATACTTCGAAAATTCGAGTGATTTTTGAATACGAGTTCCGACGCGGAACTAACGCGGCAGAAACAGCTCGCAATATCAATGTTGCGTTTGGAGAGGGGACTGCTAATGAACGCACCGTGCGATTTTGGTTTAAACGCTTTCATGATGGAAACTTTGATTTGAAGAACGAACCACGAGGAATGCCGTCCACACAGGTGAATAACAATGAATTGAAAGCCATGGTGGAAGCCGATCCGAGCCAAACTACCCAGGAATTAGCTGCATGGTTTAACGTTACCTTACCAACAATATTGACTCATTTGCGTCAAATCAATAAAGTACCTCATGATTTGACTGATCTGCAGAAAGAAATGCGTGTTGAAACTTGTGTTGCCTTGTTGAATCGATACAGAAATGAAGGAATATTGGATCGAATTGTGACATGTGATGAAAAGTGGGTTCTTTACGATAACCGTAAGCGAAAAATGCAATGGCTGACCCCAGGTGAAACGCCACAACAGTGTCCTAAAGCAAAGCTTACCAATAAAAAGGTAATGGTAACTGTTTGGTGGTCTCAGCATGGTGTTATTCACTATAGCTTTCTACGATCTGGTCAAGCAATAACGGCAGATGTCTACTGTGCCGAACTCCGAACAATGATAGCAAAACTAGCAGTGAAACAGTCCCGACTCATGAATCGATCTTCACCATTATTGCTCCATGATAACGCGAGACCTCATACAGCACGAGAAACCGTTTTAACTCTACAGGAACTGCAATTAGAAACTATCCGTCACCCTCCGTATTCGCCAGACCTTGCTCCAACAGACTACCATTTTTTTCGTGATTTGGACAATTTTCTATGTGATAAAAAGTTTTCTTCTCAGGAGGCAGTACAAAATGCTTTCACACAGTTTGTCGAATCTAGATCACCAGAGTTCTATCGCAAAGGCATAAATGACCTTCCTACTAAAAGGCAGCAATGTATAGATAATAATGGTAATTATTTTGATTAAATAAATACGTTAAATTAAAAAAAAAAACGAATTTCAATTTGTCAGTACAAATCGGCAATTTCATACTTTAACCCCTAATATTTTGTAAGCAAATTAGGAATCTTTATATGTAAAGGTAATTTTTGCATATAGTCATTGAAGGAGACAATGGAGAAAAAAAAAGCTATTTCCGAAATACCCTTGAAATGAATACAAGGATTTAAAGTTTGTAGAGCCACAACATTAGCGTCAAGTAGTTTGGGTCGCTTTACCAAAAAACAGACATTAGTCAATGTCATACATCACTGTTAGAGCGTTTTCACACTCATCCGATATCCTATATCCGACATCCGATATCGGAGGAAGTCAAATGTATGAGATATGTATCTTTCTTTCACATTGTCCGGCCCGATATCGGTTATAGGAACCTTTTGGCTCCGATAACCGATATCGGGCCGGACAATGTAAAAGAAGAAAGATATATATCTCATACATTTGACTTCCTCCGATATCGGATGTCGGATATAGGATATCGGATGAGTATCGATATCGTATAGATATATGATCACATTGTCCGGCCCAATATCGGTTATAGGAACCTTTTGGCTCCGATAACCGATATCGGGCCGGACAATGTGAAAGAAAGATACATATCTCATACATTTGACTTCCTCCGATATCGGATGTCGGATATCGGATATCGGATGTCGGATGTCGGATGTCGGATATCGGATATCGGATGTCGGATATCAGATGTCGGATATCGGATGAGTGTGAAAACGCTCTTAAGATAAAAGTACGGTATTCCCGTCCAACTGAGCAGTCCGACTGCGGAAGTACCTCCGCTCTACAGAATACCGCGGCTATAATAGCCTCGTGTTGTGTTTCTGGCGGTAAGTAGGGTAGCCAGAGCTCACTGTAGACATTTTGTGCTGTCAGTGGGAAGACCAAATGCTATTCCCATTTTGTCTTCTATACTGACGACACAGAAACTCTCTGCGTATGCAGGCTCGGCAGCACGATTGTGACTCCCCTGGTTTTGCACACGTCCATATAGGCCACGATAACCATTTTCCATCAAGTGAGCTGTGTGCTTGTCTGCCACCTCAGTGGTATATGGTACATGTATGTAATGGTGACCCTTTTTCCTGAAACTTTGCCTTCAGCTTACCATCAGGCGAGGTGAAGTCAAATTGATGTGTCCTATATATAAAAAAAGGGTTATTCGAGTTTTACAGACGCTATATTTTATTAGAGACATCTGTTGATTTTCGGAATTCAATTTGGCTCGGTAAATAAAAGCATTAACTCAGCAGATAGCGGACAGGCTTTTGACACATGAGACTCCAAAATGATTTATATGTCCTTCAGACTGTCCCTTCAAAAGTGTACTTGCGTGCTTACCCACTATTGTATACCTATGATTTTAACATTTTATCTAAGGTATATAGGGCAGGCATAGATATTTCCCTTTTGATATTCTAGGTAAGTTATTTGATTAAGTAGCCAAGATTTTATTGAGTACCTAACAGTTGACTGTCTCAGTCGATTAGCAGGTGCTCGAATAAAAAATTGTCAATTTTGAACATTGTGTTGCAAGTCTTAAGATATGTTATGGGCTTACTTTAATGAACTACCTAGATATATTCATTTTATACCAATACAGAATGTTAATCTGCATTGGTATAATATGAATATAATATTGGTCGCCACCAACTAGCTTAATCAGCCGTCCAATTAACTGCCTAGGCAGTTAATTAAATGGCTACATCTACTAACAAACTAACTATATCTACTAAATAATAGCACATATCTACAGAATATATTTTTACCTAAAAAAATATTCATAACCAGGCAATTAAAACGTGTTAGTGTGTAAGGAGTCGGCCCTTACGATCGGTAAGTCCCGGGTTTGAATCCTGGCCATTCCACTACCGGCGTGAACCCACTCTTAGCACAAGTAATTTAGCTTAGTTGGAGGGGCTAAAATATAAGTAATATCTATAATTTCTGTTGCTAATATTCTTCTTAATAAAAAAAAAATATATCCGGCAAATATTTAACGCGCCTATTCTGTTGAACTTGATATGCGAACAAAACTGGATACTCATGCCTCAGAGTCCTCATACATTTTTATTACATTTTCTAAATATTTTTCCTACTCCGGCTTACTTAACAACCGTAAGAAATTTCAAGGTAAATGAATGGCAGGGTCCAACTTTACTGACAGTCATGTGGAAAATTTTAAGATCAACATTGGGAATCTACATGTAAAATGAAGTAATTTTTGCAATAATATTTATAGTAGAAACTTAACGTGATAGGATCTTATTTTATAGAAATACAGATGGTGCAAGGGGAGGGGACAGGGGGTAGTAATATGATGTTTTTTTTTTAGAACATTCACACAACGCAACTAGCTTGTGTTATGGAATCTAGAATGCGGATAAACATACTTAGATACTTTTTTTTTGTAAATACATACATATTATACATAGAAACACCCAGACCAATGCAAATATACATATATTATTCATGCATACAAATATTTGCACTGAGCGGGAATCAAACCCGCGCCACCTGCGCAGCAGCCGCGTTAACTCCCGCTACGTCACGGAACGTACGTACGTGTACGGTTGGGAAAGGTTATACAACCATTTCCTCTCATTCTACCCATTTCTTTTCTATGTACTCTTATGGGACGGCAATTGTCTTTCTGCTGAAATAATTTGCAGTTTGTGATTAGTTATTCATTCCAGGGTAAATGCTTGTAAACAAGCTCCCTAATGAAATGATGAGTCTCCCGAAGTAGCGGCGATAACCAGACATCCCCAAATTTTTTTGGTCACCGGTCAGCGAATCTATTACCTAACAATTATTGTGTTCCATGAAACCTCCCGTAGGTTTCATGGAACACAATAATTCAACAAGTCACGCATCAGAATAACAAAATGATGACTTCATTGCCCACCCGCTGCTCGTGAATAAGCCGCTAGTAATTCCCAACGATTCTTATGCAGTATTCGAGCGAAGAGGGTAATATTATACGTCTTTGTACGCACACCTACATAAATAATGCAGCGCCTACCTATAAAAAGTCAATAACTTACCAAAACTATAATGAAATGAATAAATTATAAAGATAATGAAAATGTTGAGTTACACTTTTTTTTTTATTAATATCCGTTTGAAACTATTTTGCTACACACAAACACAGCTTTATACAAATACTTTACGTAATTTGTTGTAGGCGCCCTCATAATAAGTAATTTATTTTTGGCACTTCCTTCATTACGGTGATAGCTCTTGTACTTACCTAGTTACTGTGATTATTATGTTGGTACATCATTATCACAGTAACTAAGTACAAGAGCTACCACACGCCACATTTTAATATTAAGCACATTCTATTCATAATTATATTTGTATTTAATTCCATGAAACAAGAGAAACTTTTAGACTTTAAGACGAAGATGTATTTCTATTTAAATGTAAAAACACAATATCAATCTTTAGACAGTGGTTACAGTATTCTTAGTTTAATCGTACAAAAAACATTTTCAACCATTTTACAGTGAACCTCATTCCAAACGTGTAAATGAAACAAAGAACGGAAATACCTAAAAAATCCTATCCAAGCTCGGCTAAAATTGCCCATAATATACAGGAAAACCATCCTGAGTGCTACGACACGTATTATTTTTTATTGATAAAACAAAAACAATCTGTAGCACTGAGATGGTTGAACCACGCCCGTTGCCTATACAGCGAATATACGACATAAAGACGCAGTTAACAATTTCCCCTTATGTCTATGCAAAGACAATTTACATGAAATTAAATTTCAACACAGTTTCGTTGATATCCGACATTCTCTGATTCTTAACCCGTATACTCCCTTGAACTATACAAATATAAACAAAGCGGAATACGCAACCCTCAGGGACCTCATTCATTTTTATTACATTTTCCGGGTTAGGTATTTACAACCATTCGAAATTCCAAATCAGATTTATATTCGAACTTGCTGGAACTAGCAAACAATGTTAGTAAGTGAACATTGCAGTCGGCATAGTGTAATAAAACTAGATATTTAAAGTTTATTAGGGTACTGTAACAATCGTCATTGTACGGCTATCACGTTAAAATAAATTAAAGGTACCTAAAATAATACTTAGGCACAGAAAAGACAATAATAACTATAGTCCGTCAAGAAAGTAATGACCATCGAGGGTGGCGCTGCTGCGATTAGCCTGGTATCCCTGTGATATTGCGACTGCAGAGTCTTGATCTGTTGTCTTTAGTATAAAGCGATATAATTTCAATATGATGGCAGTGCTTGTTTCTTTATTTAGTGTATCATCAACGCATATTGTATGTTTATAAACCTCTGCCTACCTCTTCGAGGATTTATAGGTGCGAATATGTATGTTACACTTCAAAACCTTTTTTCATAAGAACGTGATTCCTTAGGTTTCACTCGATATAGAGGGGAACTGCTGCGGCTGCTGCTGCTGCAGCACTATGCAGGATCACCTGTATCTCATTCGTGATAGCTAAAGAGTTGAAATTTTCCCAGATGTTGTTGTTGATAATTGACAGCCTCTATGGCGTAGCGTTAGGGAACTCGAGAGCTACGCAGGGGCCGGGGCGAGTTCAATTCCCCCGCTCAGTGTGCACATATTCGTATGCATGAATATGTCTATTTGTATTGGATAGACATACTATTTGCATTTGTCTAGGTATTTCCATGCCTCGGATAGCACGTTAAGCCATCCGTCCCGATTACTATACGTACATCTATAGCAGTCATTATGGGTAATTCTAGCTCTAAAAAGTCTAATTGGTCTAACTTAATACTTCGATATCGCCAATGGGTTGTGGAGGACAGATAGCAGCCGCTTCATGGAAATATCGAAGTTCAGTGACTTCGCAGTAAGACTACGAACCTCGGATTGTGAGGTGAAGGCCTAGAATGTGACTGGGATTAATGCAAGGAAGAGGATGATGATGTTGTTTAACATTAAAAAATAAAAGCAACAGATACAAGTATTATATAATATACATAATAAATTATAGATTGTGTTTGTAAAGGAAGGCTGCTCAATGAAATCACCTCAAAAGCCATATTCAATTTTGATTGCTGCCGTTGACTGGTAAATACTCGGAGATACGTATGAGAAGCACTATAAAATACCGGAGGATATCTGTGCCGCATCGCATAGGCGTACAGTGCTTGTAGAACTCACAGTACCGTGGGAAACTAATATACCTAAAGACCTCGCTATAAAGACAAACAAATACTTTGACTTGACTAACGAGTTAACCAAAAACGGCTACGTGGTTAAACTCTACGCCGTAGAAGTAGGAGCAACGGGAATTCCAGCTAAATCCCTGTATAACTTACTTATAAAGACCTCGGATTGCCAAGAGCTTCAATAAGCTCTTTACTAAATCAAATAGATAGGATTGATAGGATCTTACGAAATTTGGATAGGTGGGGGAGGGGGGGGGGGACACTACTGACGGTGGAGGTGGGCGCTGATGCAGCACAGGGTGGCCACCCTAAACCTACATCTGAGTCGCAAGTCCCAGTCGCCGTCACGGTGTTCCTCTCTGTACCACGCTATGGACCCGGTGGCGACCGCACGGTGAATCCATGGAGTGCTGAGAATCGGATCTCTTTAAAGCATTTAGTATCGATTTAAACGAACGTAATATTTTATTTTACAACAATAATGTATTGGTCTGAGTCGAGGTTTTGAGCATCCGAAATGCTGCTTAAAACTCTGCGTATTTTTTTTTGGTCTTCTTCCATCCTTTCCGACTCACTGGAAATAACATTACATACTGAAATGACATGTTTTAAAATCTGAAACCAATATTAACGTACAGAATAACATATAAGTAGTTAGGTACTACAAAATGGATCAAGAATGTTCAAACACGTCAGATTGAAGTTCAAGAATTTGTAGAAATTCGGAGGTAAATGAGATACCATAACAAATTAAAGTAATGTTTTGAAACATAAAATGTTCACATAGAACACAAAAATAACATCGTCCAACTCGGCAAGCAGCTTGGGTCTTGAAATTGGACCACATCATGTATAAATATATGCCTGAAATACTTTGAATACGACATGTCTCGCATCACTAAATAGATAGGAAAAACATTGAATCGGTCTAGGCGGGGTTTGAACCCGCGATCTTTACCTGCAGTCAGATATAAATGAGAAATTTGGAAACATTGGCCCTGTAAGGCAAAGATCGCGGGGTCAATCCCTGCTAAGACCGATTCAATATTTTTCCTATCTTAAACGATCTGAATATTTAACATTCAAAATGCTTAAAAATTTCATTCAAATAATCCAAAATATAAAACTTTAAATGCAAATAAGCCTGCGGTTAAATAATAAACAATTCGTTATAAATGTTCGTACGAATTGAAACAGGAATATTTATGGAATTTAATTCCATGTTGTTTTGCAATCACCGAACGTCATGATTTGCACCGATATTCGTTTGTTTTTATCATTTCTCTTTGTTGTTTGCAAAATGATCTTGTTTCCATTACAAAAAATAAAGAGACAATCCCTTCATTTTAACAGCATCTATTTTATTAGCGGTGTCTTTATTGCTCTGTTGTTCAATGTGTTTAATTTTCGATTATGATCGTAAATGTGCGTGTCTAAGTAAGTACAGTTGTTGTAGTATTGTATGAAATTTTAAAGCAATTCCTATTTTGCTGCCTATCTTAAGGCGAGGCTCGGTAGCTCAGTGGTCAGAGCATTCCCCTATAAGAGACTGATCGAGGTTTAAAGTCCCGCCTGAGCGATTCACTTCTTCCATTCTTAATCGATACTTGTAGTATTCGTGTATACACACATTATGTAAGTGTGTGAGATATACCCCAACAAATAATAGTAATGTTTTGAAACATAAAATTTTCACTTAAAATACACAAATAAACATTGTCCAACTTGGAAAGCAGATTGAGTCTTGAAATTCCACCACATATCACAATATATACGACATATCTCGCATCACTAAATAGATAGGAAAAATATCGAATCGGTCTAGGCGGAGTTTAAAGCTGCGATCTTTTCTTTCGTTTGACTAACTATTTTCTCTGCTAATTGTAACGTTTTTTATGAATGCACACGCAAATATTGACACGTGTATCAACACGTCAATAACATAAAGACCTGCAGGCGTGCATTCGGAATCTGCTACACCTATACCTATTATATCTATACAACATATATCTATACCAAATACGGGGACAAATTTGACCAAATTCATCATCGTAGACATTTAGATGCTATCCTGATTGCATCCAAGGCCGAGATGCCCTTGGAGCTCAGGGTCAGCCTTCCGGCTCTTCCTTCCCCACTTCGCACGATCTTGGGTGTCCATGGTAATGAGGCCATTTGCACGCATGTCACCCTGTACGATGTCAAGCCAGGACTTTTTGGGCCTAACTATTCTACTTGGACCCGGCGGGGGCGCCGTCCGCCGTCATTTGTTACCCACGTAGCCAGGCCACAAGACGTGGTCACACCAGCGAAGGCGACTCTCTTGCATTTTATCTACGATGTCACGGACATGAAGGCTGCCATGACAGGCCTATAATGATCGTCTTATAGACCTGCCACTTCAACCAGACTGGCATTTGAGGATAAAATGTGATGCCAGTCATTTCCCACCATTTGGCCCACGCGGCGGCGATACGTGCCTTGACGTCGCAGTCGATGTCACCAGTCACGTGAAGTACATAACTTGGTCCGTGCGCTCGACCAAGTCATCGCCTATGTGGACGGTGTGGAATTTGTTAAGTTCTTCGCCACATTTCGGGGACAGATTATAGTCTAGTCTCTAATATAGTCTAGAACACACAATAACGGCCACACCATTTCTGACCGTTATTTTTTAATAATACGTGCTATCGATCGACGCATCGAATATTCATTTAAATGAAGCTGAGTTTTCAACACTAGTTTACCTAAAAAATAAATATAGAAACTGACTTGAAGTGGAACCAGACCTTAGGATAAAACTTTCATTATTTTCCGCAAACTTGTATTCTTTAGTAAAAAACAAGCAATAGCTCCATACTTTGCACTAAAATTTATTGACTAAATAGGTCATCATCATCATCATCATCATCATCATCTACTTGCAATGTCAACATGTCGTTCTCCTCCATAAATTCCTGTCAGATGTCATTTCCTCAGTTACTCCCTTATTTGCTATATCATCTTTCAAGCAATTCATCCATTTTTTCTTTGGCTTACCTTCTCTTAAGCCCTCTACATTCATACTTTGAAACTTCTTTACAATATTACTTTCCTCTCTTCTCATAATATTTCCATAGCGCGACAGTCACTTGGTTCTCCATTTTTCTTTCACTGGTGCCATTTTCAAACTTCCTCTTAAAAAGCCATTCCTTATTCTGTCCATTCTCGTCACACCACACATCCACCTTAACATTCCGATTTCTGCCACGTGCAGTTGTCTTTCATTCGTCGCTTTCAAGGCCAAACATAACAATCCATACATTACGGAGGTCTGATCAAGGACTTATAGATTTTTCCCTTAAAGCTTGAGGGGAAATTGGGGATCACATATTGTGGCTCTGACCTGCCGCCATTTCATCCACCCTGCATCTATTCTGTGCTTCACTGGTCGATCAATTTCCCCATCCGCCTGGATAAGAGAGCCGAAGCAGCGGAAATTGGAGCACAGTGGTATTGTTGCACCATCTAATAGGGGTGTAGAACTGGAGTGACCGCCGAAATCGCAGAACATTCAGTCTTTGTTCGAATGATTTTTTTTTATCTGCTCTGTACCACAAGCCCACCACCGAGGACAATATCGTCAGCAAACAGCATTCACCAGGGGCTCTCGTACTGTATCTCCAATGTCAAGGCATCCATTATCAACAGGAACTTTCTCTTTTAGGGCCCACCACAAAGCCGTTCTGGGTACCCGGTTAGTCTAGCCTTCTTGAGATCCACAAACACCAGGTGATGACAAAATATTTTATGTACCTAGTATTATTAATGGAACCAGCTTGGGTTAAAAGTATTCAGTGGGTCATGAAGGGGCAGTGTGAAAATTACCCGGCCATGGCAGAACAATGTTTGGGAAACACTGGTCTAGAATAAAACAAACGTTACTTTAATCCGTAGTCATAACATAGTTATAGGAATAAGAAATAATAAACTATGTACTAAAATCAAAGTGTACATTCATTGTAGACTGATATAACTTTACTAATATTAACTTGTTTCTATGAAGCCATGCAAATAAGAAGATATTCTATATGTAGGTATGCTGGTTACATAGTATGAAAATATTGAATGTTACTTTTAATTAAGAGGTAGGATTGCCCAGTTAAGTTTTCAACACTAATTTCATGCCCCGGAAGTTTTGACTTTTGAGGTCTTCTCTGTAAATGGATATTTAACCTGTCAAGTGCGGCAAAAAAAAAAAAAACTCAAAAAAACACGGGCGGGCGGGGCGGGTGACGTCATCGTGACGTTGTCTTACTATCTTGTAGAAAAAAAGGTTTTACTTTACAACGAAACCATACTTTATGATTCTGTAAACGGCAATAGATTTATTGATTCTTTTTTTATGATCAAGCCATAAAAAATGAATAATAATGCAAACAAATTATTTATTCTAATAGTCCAAAGTTTGGAAACCACGTTGTTATCTAAATTTCAAGGAATGAATGCAAATCCAAATGAATTTCAAAGAACAAGGACCTATGCTATCTAATAACGTAAATAATTTGATAAAAGACCTCAAGATGTTTATAATAACATAACATAAACATATCGTGACCTCCTTGTTCAAAACATCTGTAACAAATACTTCACAGAAATTTAGACCTTATCTACGTGGAAATAAATACTAAAATGGCGTGGTTAACTGAACTGCCAATTTATAACGGTTTCCCACCAAATTTGACTAGCTGAGTGAAATATATAATTATTACATTATAATAGTTCTCAAAACGAGTTCTAATGAATTTACAGAGATAAAAAGTCTATACTTTTCACTGTATTCACTGACAAACATCGTAAAAATAACTCGGACAAAATTCGTAAAAATAACTCGGAAATCGGCAACTTTCTGGGGTTTTATATATTAGTTATTACCTAAATAGAATCATTATATATCATATATCATATTTCTAATAAGAAACCATTACTTACGTGAATAAATCCCGAGTATTTCAATCCAAACACATGCCCTATAAACCTGACACACTCTAAAAATAGCATCAACTGTCAATGACCGTAAAAGCCGCGAAAAAAAAAAAAAGAACCACAGTTATAATAAAATTATGCTTCAAATGTCAAGGAAATGTTATAGGGAACGCATGTAATCAAACTTCTTCATACAAAAGTAGAACGTAAGTATATTGAAATTGAGTCTAAAGCCGCGTGGGGAGGCCCGGTGACCGGTCACCGCGCCGTCGGTTCCGGTTGTCATACAAATATCTATGGCAGTCGTTACAGGTAGTTGGAGCCCTCTAAAATTCAACAACTGGTCTAGCTACAATGCTTCGATATCGCCTCTGGGTTGTGGAAATCAGATGGCGTCGCTTCACGGAAAATATCGAAGTTAAGCCAAATCCGCAGTTAAACTGGTAAAAGCGGACTCCAGACACCAAGTTGAAAAGCTTCGGATGCGACTGGGATTAACTCTAGGATGAAGAAGGAGAATCATAACCCTTCATCTACATACACTACCTTACATGGTGCCAATAACAAAATGCACACATTTTGTTTTAGGCACAGTCAACATCAGATCCCATATGGATCTTAAGGTTTAGGAAGCAAAATGGACTTGCATGCCTATCGAATCCAATTTAAAATGACTGTGTGTTCCGAGAGCACCACTTCCTTAATTCTGAATTCTTGCAATGTAGAAGGCCCTGAGAGAAAATGTCCGTATCCTGTTGTAGTCCTACCGGTCATAGTCATGGGCAATCACCCGGGTGTAAACCCAAGCTGGAATGGGTTACCCTTTGGATTCTTTCCATAGGAATTATATTTGGGTGTTTTATTTTTGTAATATATATTCATAAACATTTGAAATTTCGGACTGTACATGTGAGTAGGTATATGCCATCTTTTTTTCTATTTCTGTGAGGTTATTCTAATTTCAAATTTGTTGACTTTATTGAAAAATTTTGACGATCATATGTGCTCTTTATGTGCCTAGAGTATCGTGCATTAACCCCTGATGGCCCTGGCGGCCATCGTCCTCTGCGCCAAAAGATCTAAAGAGTATAAATGGAAAACTTAATTTTGCGTCAAATGTTTTTTGATTAATTGTCTACTTCAGTTGAAGGCTATTTTTACTAAACACTTCAATGAGGACGATTTGCTCCATGGGTATTTTGTCGTGGTGGTCAAATTGATTGAGAGACATCATGACCAGAGGACTAACTATTGGAAAGTCCATTTTGCTTCCTAAACCTTATGATCCACATCAGATTGATTTTGATGAATAAAATACTCAAAATGATCTTAATGCCTTGGTTTTCCTCCCTTCCTGTTAACCGATTGTTCTGTTATTTGGTATATACCTTTAGTTCGGACAATAACACAATTTAAATAAAAAACACCGTTTGATTTTCTCTTAATACTTTGGTTTTAAGATCATTTTGAGATTGTAGTCAAGATATTTCTGGCTGGCTGTACTCTTAGAACACCTTTTAGGTGAATTACGGGCACGAAAAAGTTCCCATGGATCACCTAGATGGTCCACTCAGTGCCCCACGGGTCATACAACGTATAGTGTTACACTGTCTGTTAAACACATTCAGTTTAAATATTCCAAAGGAAAACGGCAGAACTGAAAAATTTTCTCCACTGGCAACTATAAATTACAAAGAACCAAAGAATCAATTTCGTTTATTCAGTTTAGGCACAAAAAGAGCACATATGAAAGTGAAAATCTTACAATTGTGTTAAGAAATGATTACACTAATATTAAATGAAGTAAATAAATCATTCCAAAATGATTCTGTGCTGATTCGGTAAATTGGTTTTACTGAGAAGATACCAACAAGAAACTCAGTGAACTAGATTATCCCTTTTCTTAAATGTGGTCTTATTTGTAACAAATTTATTTACGTTGTGCGAGCACTTTTGTCATTGAGATATTCGTTTACTTAAAAATCCTTTTTTCATTAAACACTTTTTCACTTCTAATTTAAACTTATTTAGTGGCATGTAAACCATATCCTGAGGAATTTTATTCTAAACGAATTACCAACCTTATGAAGCACAAACCTTTCGAATAGGCTTTAACGGTTATTGGTATGCACGCTGCATAGCCGACGTAAAATGCACCGAATGTACTTTCCCTCGGTATTTTTCTCCGTTTTCCAATTACACGATTCTTTGCTCTCTGCCGATAACGGAAAGGATAATGACACAACCAATTTTGTTCTGTCACAGCAGTTTATTTATCTCCAGCATTCTGTATGTAAAAAAGAAACCTTGAACGCAAGGTATGTATAAGAGTTAACTGTTACCTGTAATTGGAACAGAAATGGCCATAGTATAGTTACAAGAAATAATTCGATCACATCTTTATACTGCAGCCATAATCAGCCATTCAATTAACCGCCTAGCCTGGAGCCGTTCCTGAATGGAGCCGTTCAATTAATAGTCTGAATATTCAACTGAAGTGTTTGTATAATAATCTGGCTGGCACATACCTAGTTTGATAAAATAAAATCGAATTGTGGTCATAAACAATGCTATACCAATCTAGCACAATCGCTGCTGAACTCCACAAAAGAGTGAGAAATTATGTGCGAGCTTATAATCTGGTCAATTAAAATATCCGAGGGTGCATTGATCCACACCTAGCTTAAGGTGGAATAGGGTGGGGGTGTAGGGTGGGGTTCAAAATACCATCATAAATGTCCCGAATCCGATCCGAATCCGATATCTGTTTTTTTTCATCATAACGGTAAATTTTATTATAAAGCTATCTGAGACAAAGTTAAAGATTATTTCATAACTTTGTACTTTGTCTTAAATTAGAAAACTGTACAAAACTGTATTGAGGCGCGAACTTGTATTACGTAAACGGAAATATATATATTGATTACGTTAGCTAAGCTCAGTTCAGGTCTGTGGTTCAGTTAAGTTCAGTCCATTTCAGTCTAGTTCAGTTTAGAATGGTTCTAGAATACTTCCCGTTCAGCTAGAATCATGAACTTTGGGAATAGCAAGGTAAATAAAGGAAAAAGTTACCATACCGAACTGTTACCGTAAATAGATTCCAAACTCCATGACTTCAATGCAGGCGACAGTCAACGATCGACGTTAGTCTAATTGACATGGTACTATTGACAACTGACAGGCTCAACTCGGGTGCAAAATAATTCGCTCGGATCATCAAATTTTTAATCTCTAAGATCGTTCTTACTGAGTTATGAATGAACAAAAATAATATTGAGATAATAAATTAAAAATCTCAATAACGAAAAAGAAAGGATAAAGGAAATCCTTATTTATTTTTATTTTACACTAGCGATCCGCCCCGGCTTCGCAAGCGTGGTAAAAAATGTTACTTAGGGTGAATGTAGCTTTCCAATGGGGAAAGAATTTTTGAAATCGGCTCAGTAGTTTTTGAGTTTATTCATTACAAACATACAAAAATAAAAATCTTTTCTCTTTATAATAGTAGTGTGGATATAGAAGTGTAGAAGTGTAGATGTAGATTTTGAAATGTTATTATAATTTCTCCTGGTTATTAGATGTTCAGGACTAAATTTACCATTCTACACACAAAAAACCTATATCTATTATAGAACAAATATTTTAATGTAGCTAAACCAACTGCCGCACAGGGTATCACATTGAATTTTACACCTTTTTTATACTGGTTGTATTCGTAATTATTGCTTTGTACTTACCTGCCATAGCTGCTGTATTTTCATGGCAAAATGACACTGTTATATTTTATGGTATCTCAAATCATACCTTTTTCTCAAATACAATATAGACAGTAACTGGACTGTGTATCATGTACGAGAATGATGGCTATTGTGGCTAACGGTCTTGTTGTTTTACTCTGTACGACCTCTATACTCTAAGGTACGACCTATTTGTATTTTTCGGGTTAGTGGCCGTAATATTTGACAGTAAAAGGTCACAAGTAAATGAAGCGCTCAGCGACCATAGACACAAATTGAGTTAAACGTTAATTAATACTCAGAATTTTTATGCTGTAGAAGGATTCGCATGTTTCATGAAGTTATTTACATATTTTGGACATTACTGTCCGACCACCTATGTTTAAGTATTACTTTGTAATCTACATATTAAATTAAGGTGAGAGATCACGCACGAAAGAGAAGCGGGGTGACACCCGAGAACCCCCCCCCCCCCCCCCCCATAGAAGCGGGATAACACCCGAACCACATAGGTGAGGCCGCACCCGTAGGTCTGTTGGTGGTCCTGGGACATCCTTCCGAGGGCTTACCCGGGGCTACCAACCGCAGGCTATTAGGCGGTACGTGAGGGTTTTTAGTCGGTAGGATTCCGGCATAGCATCCATGAAGGATTTTCCCTCACGATAAAATAAAAGCCATCATCATGATGGAGACGTATTTTTCTGATTGCATCCGAGGCCAAGGTGTACTCGGAACTCTCGGTCCGCCTTCCGGCTCTTCCTCCTCCACTTCGCACGATTTTGGCCCATCAAAGCCAAGCCAAGCCTACCTCACCTACTTGGACTCGACGCTGGGCGCCGTTGCCAGGTATTTGTTACCCATATCCCACATTTTTTACTCTCTTTTTTCACGATAAATACTTACACTTCACTTAATAATACTTTAATCTGTCAAAGTACGATGTATTTAATGGATGCGTTCTTGATACGAAAACGTAAATTGTACACCTTTTAAACTATTTCGAGATACATATATTACATACTAGGGGTTGCCCATGGCTCCGCCTGCGTGGAATTCGGATTGCGGCTATAAATTGAGATGTTAGCTATCCTATCTTTTAAGTTGGACCATATTATAAATGGTTACAAAATTTCATCAAAATCCGTTCAGTAGTTTCGGAGTTTATCGCGAACATACATCGTGACACGAAATTTATATATATAAATATATTTATAGGACATATGAGCACTTTTTTAATTCCTTGACGTGTTTTTTAACATTGCAATTGACCCTTTTTAAATTGTATCGAATATGCCATATAATTGATGGCATTTGCTACATTTTAAACAGGCCTTAGATATCATTCAAAATGTTCATGAGTCCCTTTTTTCACCTGTGCCATTCCTGTTACTAAAGATTACGTCCGCGTGGAATTCCTATTCCGGAATCGACTTACTCCAGGAATAAAAAGTAGCCAGGTTAGTCCAGACTAAACTCTATTTCAATAATAATTAAAACATAAAATAAGAAATGCTCACTTATCCAAACCAAATGTTTAGGCTTTGTTCAGACTATTTAGTATAATTATGGTTTATGTGAAGTTTGCACAAAATCGGTCAAGCGGTTACATTCACGCGGGCGGAGCCGCGGGCAAAAGCTAGTCATCTATACTTTTCTTATCATCATAATTTTTGGTGTCGTTCGTGATCCTTGGTCTGCTTAGTTTGGCTATCTGACCTCTCAAACGCGAGTAAAAAGGTGAGCTAGGCTTGGGACTTAAACATATTAGTCGAGCTCTCAAAACACATTTTTTTTTCTTTGCGGGTTTTATTACTTACCGCCTTTTGCAAAAAATTTATTTCATTATTATTTTACAGACAGACAAATACTTACTCATCACGTAAGACATTTAAAAAAGTCAATCAGACTATATTACCAGTTGTTAAACATATCCTTAGACTCATAAGGAACATACCATGTTATTAATATTCAACTGGAAATGATAATGGGATGGAATTTAATCAGGCATATCTTTGCATATGCATGCCGAAGAGCGTCGATCTTTAATTCTAGTTCCTAATTTTTTCCTCCTATTAATGCATAGGTTTCATAATATGCATCTCTGGTAGGTTAGTATCAAATTAAATACTGCATAAATAAGTGAGATGAACACACGTTCTTAGAATACTCATAATATTCTGCAGACCGTGTACACGAAATAAACTGTTAGATTATTTCGTGTATATAATTAGTAAATCTCTCTTTCATTCTCTTCTGTAGAGAAAAATGTATTTTAACTATTAATAACAACAATTGGTAGTTGTACCTAACTACTTAAATAAAAATGTTCATTTATTACTATTTTTATGTTAAAAAATATTCCCAGTAAGTATTTTCCCAGTTAACGAAATCTGCAGCAATTTATCAGTAGATTGCTTCTATTATTTCAAGTTTCCGAGTTCCGACTTCTTTATAAATTTTTAATTGGAATTTCCCTTGGACTCCATGTACTATTACCGTACTTACATCTTAAACTCGGCGTTTACAGTATCTTCCGAGGATAGGCACCTTTTTTTTTACGTGCGGGAAATCCCCACGGATACCCCTCCCCCCCCCCCCCCCTTCGGAGCCGAAGGGGGAGGTTATGTCGGACTCGAACCGACTAAACCGCACGCCGTCTGTGGGTCGATGTGCTAGGCCGAAGGTGAGGTTGTCTTGTGACATATCCCTCGCACCCCGGCTGACCCAGGGCCATTCCTCTCGGTCCTCCTCGGGAGGGCGCAGTGTACATAAAATTGCATTTATGTAAATTAGCATACTGATAAACATTAATTGTCATTACTTCTTGCATTCCTTAAAGAACTTAATAATATAAAATTGTAGATACTGCTGTTGGGAATTAAATGAAAAACGTAAGCAACGTTGCAGAAAATGATTAGAGTGTAGACTTTAGTGTGTTCGGTTAAAATACTAAAACACAACTCAAGCGTTAAAATTGTATCTAAGTCATTTTATTTTATTTTATTCGCAATTTATTATAAGCTGACATATTTGTACTTATTTGGTCATGACTTACGAGTTTCTTGTTAATTCTTTCAATCGAGTTATCTTACTAATAAAAGGAATATGACAGATTCCAAAATGACAACTCTACTGACTACATTAACATTGATCTGTTTTAAAATGCCTGTAGATCATTATGCTCTACGAGCATTAATATGAAATATAACGCTCCGCCAAAATATGAACTGGTAATATCAGAACCTGAGATTAACACGCATTTATAAACAGGTTATTTTTTTATTGTAAGTATGTTACACAACATGCCGACAAATTATTTTGTCAGCATATTTTGTTGTGATAAATAGTTATTACTTAGTAAAAAAAAAAACAGATTAAAATTATTAAATAATTCAGATCGAAATCTATTAGATATCATTTCTCTATACTATTTTATAAATTACTAGCTTTTCGCCTGCAGCTCCAGCCTCGTGGATATCGGTTATCGCTATCAAATCTTTTTACCCGACTACCACAAAGCCAAAGGAAGGTTATAATTTTGACAGGATATGTATGTATGTATGTTCATTTGTGCCTCATAGCTCGTCAGATAATAATTACCTACTTAGAACTGGACAAATGAGGAATAGTTACAAGCATCTTGGTCGACCGCTGGCTATTGACGTGCCACTGAATCTAATGTGGCGACCTTTAACGGTTATTAAGTACTATGAAAAATAAATTTGCCGTTTGGTATCTAATTTGGGCCTAATTAGCACATTTCTAATGTATAAATTATTATTGGTTGCTTGCCCTAAAATAATATAAACGTTACGACGGGACCCTGAATCTATTACTAAAACTAGAACCTATTAGTAAGACTCGTCTAGTCACAATTTTCGTCTGTCTGTCTGTCAACAGGCTTTAACGTTACCACGTACCAGCGACAATTAGATCGTCCGACCAATCCTTGTCGACCCATTGCTTTTCGATTATTTAACTTTCAGTATTATGTACGAAACCCGTATCCGTGATAGCTAGACAAATTTTCACGGATAGTATATTTTTGTTGCCTTTATAACAACAAATACTAAAAACAGAATAAAATAAGAATTTAACGGGGGCTCCCTCCCGTATTACAAAGGTGATATTTTGCCGTTTTTCCTCGAACCTAATAACGGCAACCATTATAAGCTTATTCAGTGTCTCGGAGAACAAGTTGAGCCATCGGTTCCGGATGTGATACAAACATGTATATATGTGTGTGTGTGTGTGTGTGTGTGTGTGTGTTTGTCCGTCTTTCTCAGCTAAACCACTTTGGTATTTGGGTAGATTAGACCTTGAGAAAGGATATAGGCTATGTTTGGTCGCTATAACCGACATCCAAGCGGGCGAAGCCGTGGGCAAAAGCTAGTAAGGGATAAAGTTGTCGTGTCTGTACATTGGAGATATATAAAAAAAAGACGGGTTGCACTCTGGGAGTGCCGGCAGAAGTGAAAACATTTTCTTTTTTTTATTCTTCGTTATATACATAGAAAAAGATAAAAAAGAACATACCATACCATACCTATAATATAGCGCTAATCATAGAACCTATCACTTATTTTCTGCTAATTTTCTGTCAGAAGAAATTTATAATTTATTAATTATAAAAAGAAAAAATAATCACAAAAAATAACAAATTACAGAAAGAAAAAATTATCATAAAAAGTAATAAATTACAAAAAGAAAAAATAATCACCATTATAAATAAGAAAAAACAATCACAAAAAATCCCTGAAGGCCAGGTGGTTTGAACCCGATACTATCTGAAACTATAAGGACTTACAGTCGAAGTGCTTACCGTTTACGCTACGACGCTATCTATTGTAAATTGCAAAATACATAGTCTGTACCTAATCTTGTATGACGTCAGTCGTCGGTTACGGTTCAAAGGTCAACTAATCCTGACGCTTCCTTAATATTTTACACCCATCCAACGCCGCTAAAGAAGCTTTCACTTCAAAAATACTAAAATTCATCGTTGCAGAAATCCCAATGAAATACATCCACGGACAGATTAGAGCTTTGGGAAGAACATAGGGGAGTAGAGAAAGATACAACGGGGAAGGGGATGATGATAAAAGAGTAAGGGAAGGGCAAAGGTAAGGAGAGTAGAGAGTGGAGTAGAAGTGCAGGTAGAATATCGAGTATAGTGGCGAGTAAAAAGGAGAGTAGTGGGTCGAGTAGAGAGGCGGTTAGAGAAGCGAATGAGTAGAGAGGCAAGAAGAGAGTCGAATAGAGGATCCTGTGCAGAGTTTAGTAAAGAGGCGAGTAGAGAGACGAGTAAAGAGTCAAGTACTAAATGAGTAGAGAGTGGAATACAAAGCTAAGTAGAGAGTCGAATAGAGAGGCGAGTAGAGAGTCGAGTAGGGAATTGAATTCAGAGGAGAGTAGAGTGTTTACTCAGCGTTCGACTCTCAACGTTTAACTGCACGATAAACGACATCCACGCGGGCGGAGCCGCGTGCAACAGCTAGTACATTATGAATTCGAATTATAAGTATGTATTATTTTTGATATTGCTCTATAGTGCGGTAGTTTAGGTCGCCGGGAAGCGCTGGATGCGGGCTGCTTTAGATCGGTCGTTCTGGAGGTCTATGGGAGAGGTCTATGTTCAGCAGTGGACTGTGTGTGGCTGATATGGTGATTATGATGATGAGTGCGGTAGCTTAAAGGAAATATCTGAGTAGGTACGTACTGAAAAATGGTGATTAAAACATAAAACGTAATTATTTTAAGAACAGCTAGTTCATGCTGCCAAATGCAATTGCGGATTGTCGTACGTCGTAAAATATTGCCATCTTTTACGACGACGTCACACGTCAGTCCTATGAAATAACGATCGCGTATAAGATAATGTGCTGTAATGCTTGATATTTGAAGGTATAAACCTTGAAACGTAAAGTAAAGGCTTATGAATTTTTAAGCAAGATACTGTCTTGATGATATTCTTGACTCCTGTGTCTTTGTCTTCCTAGACTTTTACATCTAAACTCTGACTCCTTAGCGAGATTTCATCCTTATTTGTCTGAAATATAAATACAGCTCATTTATGATACATAATGTCGGTATTTACGTCTGGGTAAATATCTAATAAATCAAAACAAAGACAAAAATTCAGTGAAAGAGGTGAATGCGGTCTTCAGATCCTTGTACCTAAAAAATGATTGATTTACTGTAAGTAAAACCAATTTATAAAAATAAATTAACATTTTTGAAGGTAACCAGCTAGTAAAGTTTTGTCACACGTTTATACAAAAGGACACTAAGGGAATAATATTTTTGTATTACAATCGATCTGCAATAAACTATTAAGTACATGTGAATAGGTCAGAAGTTAATAAGATCCCTTCGTCAACTAGAAAAGAGCTGACGATGTTCAGATACCTGAACAAATCGCTACATGCATTGACTTGTTTATTCTGGCATTATGTTTTTTTTTTTGCGATTATGATCTGACCTAATTAACTTATTGGATTCTGCTTATGATTATCCATTTTATGATTTCATTTAATATTTTGTATGCCTTTGGCGGAACATAGCTTGGAGTAATATTGATATAACATCTATTCTGTATTGTATTATATTATTATGTATTATTTAACTTTCAGTATTATGCTCGAAACTCGTATCCGCGATAGCTAGACAAATTTTCACGGATAGTATATTTTTGTTGCCGTTATAACAACAAATACTAAAACCAGAATAAAATAAGTATTTAACGGGGGCTCCCTCCCGTATTACAAAGGTGAAATTTTGCCGTTTTAGCTTGGACTAATATTGTATATAACATCTATTCTGTAATCTATGCTTCACGAAATAAATAAATTTGAATTTGAAACTGGCCCTTCTAATTTGAAAGTTATGATGCCACTGATAAATACACATAACACATAATTTAAGAATAATTATTTATGTAAAGTATTATGAACCGAAACCTGTAGGTTTACTGCTTTTATTTTGTAGTGAAATAATTAAAGAAATCAAGTTTCAAATACAGCCCCTCGAAACTTGAAGTCTTGGGTTTCGTTCTAATTGAATTTCAAAGATTTCGTAGCACGAAAATGTCAGTTATGTAACAGGTCTCAAGAGGCTTTCTGCAGTCAGTGGTTGCTCACGGAATTCCAACAATATATATATATAATATAAATGTTCTACAAGAACTTCCGACCTTGCTCTTTGAATGTATTTAGAGAAGATAGCATCAAAATTGTAGCAAAATTGTCTTTGAATTCTGGCTTGGCAACTTGGCAGGTCAAAGTTTACGAAAACTTACCTTCTTAATTGAATAAACGAAGGTTTTGTTGGAGCAATTAGAAAAAAAAACCTGTACTTGATAGAATTATAATGTGATGTCGTATTATAGATTATTCGAGAGAAAAGGTGACAAGTTGCTCGTGTTGCTAGCCACACAATTATATCGAGACATTACAATTTTTTTATACATCACTTAGGTGTCAGAAAAGCGCGCGGCCCACCTGACGGTAAGTGGTTACCGTGGCCTATGGACGTGTGCAACACCAGGGGTGTCACACTCGCACTGCCCATCCAACTTATGATATTTATTGGAAGAAAAAGTGCAAGTGTTTACTTTATAGCCGTACCATGCAGAGCTAAACTGTAGTAGAATAGTAACTCTATCTGCAGATAGTACCAGATATGTTGAGAGTTACTAATCTGGGGGCATGGCAGTGCCCCCGCCAAGACGAGCCAAGCGAAGCGCAAAGGCACTAACTACCTTTCCTTGAAACGCTTCGTCGTTTTTTTTAATTCTCATAACTTTGCTTTGGATGATGCTAAATAGTTAAAATTTTCAAGATAGAAAGCCATTGGTACAAACATCAAACATTTAGAGTTTGAATGTCGTAACTAGATTTGATTACTGACTAGTTTAGATTTTATTATGTCTTAAAACCATTAATTTCGTCACTTACTCATCACTCACTGATCATCAAAATTGTTAGGGTACTTCCTGAAGTCCTAGAAAGCTGAAATTTGGTAGGTATGTAAGCTAATGTTACTACAAAGACAACAAAAAATTAAAAAAACCTAACCTAACTTATCCCCTGGGAATAGGAGGTGAAAGCACAGATTACCTACTACGGTGGAAGTTTGTATATGAGACTTGTACTACAGTTTGTGCTACATAAGTCAAAATTAATTAAAATATTTCTTATAACAAATAAAAAAATCGTACGTCATAATTTTTAACCAACTTACAAAAACTGCACGCTCTAAACCTATAAGCTCTACACAATACCTTAGCTTAAGAGCGTGCAGTATTTAGAGCTTGGCTTTATACGAGATCTGATAGTTTTTTCACAGGGTAAGCTACGTAAACTCGTCTTGGTAGCATTTTTACATAAAAAATGTTTTTGGTGGGATCATGACTTACTAAGAGCATGAAAATGGAGAAGTATTAGAATTAAATTAAATGGAAAACAGGCAACTTAATATGTTCATATCAAAACTAAATTCTATCGATTATATCTATATATCATCAGCATCATATCGGCCGCACATAGTCCACAGTTGAACATAGGCCTCTCCTGTAGACCTCCAGAACGACCGATCTAAAGCAGCCCGCATCAAGCGCTTCCCGGCGACCTTAATGAGGTCGTCCTTCTACCTGGCCATTAGGCGTCCTACACCATCGCCATTCTAGAACTGTTATGCTCCATATATAATATAAACGAAATTAAAAAAAAAACTAACAACTGACAAAACCGTTTAGGGATATTTTACAGAACCTAAGAGGATATTTTCACTCTATCTTAGTTCCGCACAGTCATGCTAGTATAGAAATCTATGGAACCGAATGCCTAACGTTAGGTCTACTATTATGTCAAACTAGTATCAACCAAGTTGTAGATTGGCTTTTCTGAGCGTTAATATATGTATTCGACATCACTTTTCTTGTAGCTTTTCATGTCGATCTACTCTAATTCCCTCTTCTGTGTACTATATCCATAGTATTTCAATAATCACATTCAATCATTCATCATTTTTCATAATAACATGCGTGACAACTAGTAGATAATTGACACTAGATTTACAACTTTTTTACTGTGAATATCTAATTATAATGTTCATATTATTGAAACAGATGATTTTTTACATATTTCTTTAGTAGGTAAGGTGATATAAAATTCTGTGATATGATCTTGATTAGGTTATTCATTACTTTCGTAAAGATGATAGTCTTCTGCGCGAGATTGGTTTTTATCAGTCCAAAGTCCTCGACAGCTCTCAGTCACTTCTTTCAAAATTAGACATTGTCACAGAATAGATAATAGTACTAGCGTACAGAATGGAAGCTCACCCCCTCCCACCGATTTCATTTCCTCTCCCCGCACGTCAAAATCAAGGGCGCTTTCATGATATTCTTTAATTATAAACGAAATTTAAAAAAATCTAACAAGCGACCAAACCAGTTAGGGATATTTTACAGAACCTAAGAGGATATTTTCACTCTATCTTAGTTCCGCGCGGCCATGCTAGTATAGAAATCTATGGGACCGAATACCTAACGTTAGGTCTACTATTATGTCAAACTAGTATCAATCAAGTTGTAGATTGGCTTTTCTGAGCGTTAAAATATGTATTCGACATCACTTTTCTTGTAGCTTTTCATGTCGATCTACTCTATTTCCCTCTTCTGTGTACTATATCCATAGTATTTCAATAATCACATTCAATCATTCATCATTTTTCATAATAACATGCGTGACAACTAGTAGATAATTGACACTAGATTTACAACTTTTTTACTGTGAATATCTAATTATAATGTTCATATTATTGAAACAGATGATTTTTTACATATTTCTTTAGTAGGTAAGGTGATATAAAATTCTGTGATATGATCTTGATTAGGTTATTCATTACTTTCGTAAAGATGATAGTCTTCTGCGCGAGATTGGTTTTTATCAGTCCAAAGTCCTCGACAGCTTTCAGTCACTTCTTTCAAAATTAGACATTGTCACAGAATAGATAATAGTACTAGCGTACAGAATGGAAGCTCACCCCCTCCCACCGATTTCATTTCCTCTCCCCGCACGTCAAAATCATGGGCGCTTTCATGGGCGCCTAAAACAAAGGTTGTCACCAGTAAAATGTGTAGGAACGGCACTTCGGGAAGAAAAGTGAAAAGTTCGGCTAGCTTCGGTTTTTAAGGCATCCTCTCTTTCACACATGACTATAGTGAAATTTAACCCTCAAATGCATCTTGCCTTTTTATATAAATAACTAATGAACTACACATAGTAAGAACATTTACTTTTCCCACAGTATTTATTATTGAACCTGACCGGTTTCGCCTTGTGGTAACTTCAAAAGTTTACATTGATGTTTTTGAAATTTTTCTAATCTTAAACACTAGAGGTGTTTACGATTAGAAATGTTCATAAACATTGCGAAACTGGTCCGGTTCAATAATAAATACTGTAGAAAAAGTACAAGTGTTCTCAATATGTGTAACAACAAGTTCCACCAAGGGTCATCAATGAACAGTATAAAAAAAAAACTTATGAACTGGATGCCAGGTTCGCCCATGAATAAATTCGTGAAAAATCTTCTCAATTATAATAATTTTCATATAGTCCGGGTTTTTTAGAAAATAACTCTAGAACTAGTTAACTGTTAAGTGACATTATGGTGGACCGATATTGATTATAGGTGTATTATTTTTTTAACATTATCACTACTTAGTATAAAACAAAGTCGCTTTCTCTGTCCCTATATCCCTTTGTATGCTTAAATCTTTAAAACTACGCCACGGATTTTGATGCGGTTTTTTGAATAGATAGAGTGATTCAAGAAGAAGGTTTATATGTATAATATATGTTTAATACAGTAGAGGGTGCAGCGGGAACGGGATCTGACCACACGCGGGTAGAAAAATATTGGCGGTACGAAGTTCGCCGGGTCAGCTAGTAAGGATTATAACTCAAAAGCATATGATGCAGATTTAGATTAGTATACATTCTAGGTTTAAAAATGGGCGGTACCTGGCAATGACGGAATCCATGATGGACGACATTAATTGTGATACATTCAAATTGAAAAAAATGCCACACTTCATAGGCGTGAGCTGTCAAAATATTGATTCTTAAATTTTATAAAGTATGGAGTGGTTAAAACCATTTGTTTCTAAAAAATATAAATAGATATCTTTCCGTGAACTTTCGTTTAGTATAAATTATAATTGATACTTAAATAAATTAACACTTTTAAATTAAATTAAAGTGTGCTCAACTGCCATTTTTCTAATTTCCTACTCGCCGTTGACAATTCTAAATAAGTATTAGGATAGTTATTACAAAAACCGGGCATAAAATCCGTGTAATTCAGTTGAGGTTCAGAAACCTTGGTACGTAATAAAAACACCATTTATAAAGAAATGTTCTACCTCACCCTTGGCAATGGAGCATTTATTACTAAGGGATAAATCCTAGTAGTTCTGTAAAGAGTTCCAGATAATTTTTTGGCATCTGGAGATCAAATCTGGTATCCTCACTTATATTTCTTTTATACGATACATATTCTTTTATACGATTTTATAGCTCCCTGGATATTTTACCAATAAATATTGTCAATCCGTTTTAAAAAAAGCCACAACAAACGTCTCCACCTTTTCTCATGCTTTCCACAACTACCTGTAAGGAATCATGTTCGTTCATTAATAACGTGACAGAAAATACACCCCTTTTCTCCTTCGATTAAAAAAGCTCTAGGCAAAAATTATGTTTTAAATCAAAGAACATGTATGCCATGTTTGGTGACAATCGGTTAAGAAATGTGCCCTATAGACCGAACGGAACGGAGCCTATTTATAATTAATGAAAAATTTCACGCGGGCGAAACCGTGAGCAACAGCTAGTTTTTATAAATAAATAAATAAATATTCCACAACATTTCACACAACGCTATCTAGACCCATGGTAAGCATAGCTTAACTAGCTTGTGTTATGGAATCTAGAATGCGGATAAACATACTTAGATACGTTTTTTTTTGTAAATACATACATATTATACATAGAAACACCCAGACAATGCAATTAATTACTCTATAAACATATCAAAGTCGTGTAGTAGTATTGTTTTGTTATTCGTGCCAACTCTGTTGATTGACAGGACCAAAATGTATCGCCATATTCTTTTCTTCCGAAGCGAAGAGAAAGATGGAAAAACGTTTTAATGTAAAAATCATTAATATAACTTTTTGTAACAACAGGATTGTCGCCTCCGTCGGATGTGACGTAAATCATGACACCAATGGATAGAGTGAGAAAAATCACGCTATCTCTCTCGAAAATTAGCTCAAATTTCAAATAGTGCCATCCATGACATTTCTAATTTTCTCACATATCAACACTACCGTGCATGTACACGAGCTATGTTTGTAGTAATTACAACGCGATTGTTTCATACATTTTTCCGAGAGCTTCCGAGGTGTGACATTGTTTCTTCGCAATCTGATGAACTTTGACAGTACGTTATAATCTTTTGTTATTGTAGGTATATGCAAAATTTCCACCGATACATTTGGCGGTTTTTAACTTGTATTATTTTCGGATTACAGATGACACTAGCCACATGGTGTGGGCGTGGTGGTCCTCGCATGGGGCGGACCTACAGCGCACTGCTAGCATCCCAGCGTCAACGAGCTGGGGTGGGCATCGCAGAACGTGCGAGAACTCGGCGCCTGCGCCGACTCTCCACCGCCACTACGCAACTATACGACGCGCCTCCTAGAGCGCAGGTGAGGTCAGAAACCAATCACATACTAGATGGTAAAGTGGGCTATTGGTAGCTAACGCTTTAATAACTTTATATTTAATAGCCGTAGTTAAATAATTTACTGTATTTATTTTTACTTATAAATAAAGATAACACACTAAGAGACCTTAAGATCAAGTGGTTCTGGGTTCGATTGCTGGCCATCACACCACCAATACTATTAAAGTGGGTTTACGTGGAAAGATAGACAGTCTCTGTGGCGTGGCAGTAAAAAATGCGCCCGTTACGCAGATGACGCGGGTTCGCTTCCTGCTAAGTGGTGGTATTTGCATTGTCTGGTCATGCCTCGGAGAGCACGCTAATTCGTCGGTCCGGTCACCATACAAGCAGTCGTTACAGGTAGTTGGAGCTCTAGAATAGTCCAACGATTGGTCTACCTGCAATGCTTCGATATCGTCTTTAGGTTGTGGCGGTCAGTTGGCGGAAGCTTCGGAGAAAAGGTCGAAGTCCAGCCAAATTCGCAATTAGACTGGTAAAGCGGCCGCAGACTCCAAGTTGAAGGCTTTGGATGCGACTGAGATTAACGCTAGGATGAAGAAGAAGAAGAAGAGGAAAGACGTGTGTGTGTGTGTGTGTGCCGATGTTTGTTACCTACATCGAAATGATATTTGTAACAAAGATAGACAATCTTTTATTCCGGGAATAGGTTCCAGCTGGTCACAGGAATAGAATTAGCATTTCAGCGTGCGGAACTGCGGGCAACATCAAGTTTCGAGTTTTATACTGTAGATAGTCTATATGTGGAACAAGTTTAACATAAATATAAGGTGTAATGTAGTTATCATTTATAGTAAACAAATTTTGTAAATCACATGTCATGTTTACCTTATAAAAAATCTAATTTAAGGGTCAAACTCCAAAGGCACACATTTATTGCTCTTATTGAAGGTGTCTGAGGTATTTATGGCAAAATAATAATCTGTTTATATTATACCTTTTCATGATAAATGAGTTGGGGAGACCCGATGAAACATATAGGCAGGTAGGCACCTACTTGAAGAAGAAGAATGGGTTTAGCGGAAGACGGAGTGTCCGAAAAAATGGCGCACATTGGGCTCCCCCAATATGCGCCATTTTTTCTGACCCTCCGCCCAGCAGTGGAGTACGGTGAGCTAATTGATTCATTGATTGAGGTACTTTTTTTTTTTTTTTTACGTGCGGGAAATCCCCACGGATACCCACCCCTCCGGAGCCGAAGGGGTAGGTTATGTCGGACTCGAACCGACTAAACCGCACGCCGTCTGTGGGTCGATGTGCTAGGCCGGAGGTGAGGTTGTCTTTTAACATATCCCTCGCACCCCGGCTGACTCAGGGCCATTCCTCTCGGTCTGGCCCTCCTCGGGAGGGGGGACCACGCGGTCCCCGACTCGCCCCCGGTATGGGGGGTGCTAGGGTGACGAGCGGCTCCACCCGTCACCCTCAGGCCCGCGCTCATGGGGGGCGGAGGTCGGTTTGCGCCCTCCGACGCCCGAGCCGCCTTCGAACGCGGCCAGCGATGTCCGCGAGGAGTACCTACTTGACGACGAAATAAAACTGTAATTTGGACAAGAAATTAGATTTATTAGAACGGTTTCTACGGAAAGATTCTTTTTCACTATCAAATATGGTCAAGTTAGCGTTTGTGTTAGGTATAGAATAATGTTTATGTATTTATTTTTGACAAAATGATATTCTGAAGAATTTAGCCGGTAGTATAATTATTTGAAAAACTTGGTAACGTTGTACTGTAAAGTCAATGATTGTAATGATAATATCAAATTTATATAAGAGAAAATTTCACCAATTAAAGTATAACCGCAATCAAATGTTACTAAACTCGGTTATCACGTTTTTTGCATTAAATTCATTGAGTTGATAACAAAGTTATTAATGGTAATGGTTGATATGGTCGTTGTTCGGTCACCGCAGAGGCTTCGACCACGAACTCACTTTATTAAGGTTCAATTAGACGAGGAAAGTTTCTCGCCAGCAAGATAAAATTATCGAAAGCACAGAAAAAAGTTTCTAAGTCTAAACATTCGCAAAAACAATTGCCGTTCGCTCGTTCACGCTGGCGAGAATTGCCTTGTAATTGAATATTGACAGTATCCATCTTAACAGAATTTTAAAGCAATAATCGTATTTTGACATGAGGCGATATGCCACTTGCGAATCTCGGATGAGGTGATCGTAGGTGCGAATTTAGTGTTTGCCTTTTCATATCAAAATGTTTTCCCACGTAAATATTTTGATACGATACAGAGAAACTCCCCCCGTCAAAATGACGCCTTACAGTCAACCTCGGCAAATGTATATAACTGCATGCATTATATCCAATAGCGTTTATTCTATAGCATTATATCCCATAGTGCATATTTATTGCATGTTCAATCTATAGTCGGTATAGGTATACACTAGGTATAGCTACCTACTGTATCTAGAGTAAACTTAATTCTATTGTGAGTGCAGTAGTGCAATCAATTTCATAGACCACTAATCTCCAGCGGTGTATTGTGTATCCGTATTGTATTAGCTTTGTACAAAGCAAATATGTAATAAGACAAACTATTTTTGTACACATGAAACGAACGATGTGGTACGGTAGAAGATGAAGTGTGAAAAGAAAGGGATGCTAAGATGGTTCGCGTACTTAGAGTGACAAGTGAGATTTGATGAAACAGATTTATGAATTGAGGGTGACAAAACAAATTTATGAAACGAGACGTAAATTTCGCGCATGGAATCGAATTACGGAACGCGCGTCAACAATATGGGGTCGAGTGCCACCCCGTTTACCCCTGTACACAGCACCACGCTAGCTTATGGATGTTCTACAGCTGCAAGATTAAGTTTTGCCCCACAACCGAATGTAAGGGGAACGCTCCAGAAGCACTTTTTAGTACTCCGGGTACATTATTATTAAAAATTACGATTTGGTGAAAAAAAAATTGCTATTTCTAATTATGATTTGTACCGTTTAATTAGCATTATTTATTCTTTATCGTGTTAGTAAAGCTGAATGGAACGATAATTTCATAAAAACAACATAACTACAAAAAAGCACGCGTTTGTTGCAATTTTTAGTGACGTTTTCCCCTAATCTCTTTTCTTTCTTTCTTCCTCTTTCTCTGAGCTTTTCCAAAGGCTCAACTTCGATATTTTCCATAAAACGACAGTCATCTGACCTCCACAACCAATTGGCGATATCAAAATTCTGTTCAACTAGTCTAATAGTTGGACTTTTTAGGGCTCCAACTATTGCGTAGCAGTTGCGTTTACCGCCGCTACGCCACAGAGGCTGCAATCGACGTAATCAAAACATAAAATTGATTGATCCGCGATTCAAACGGACTGGTATAGACACTTTCTTGTTTATTTATTTCAATAGATACTTTGTCGTCATTGATTGCCACAAATCGTTACCAGGCTTATTGTGTTTCAAATTTCCGGCCACAAGCTTGTTGATATTGAATTTATAAGAACATTCTTAAATTGTCTCTTTTGTGGTTGCTTTGAGTAATGTCAAGACTGCGGCTTAAGATTCCTGTATACGACTTTGACAGGCGAAAAAGAAATTAAAGCCCGTATTTTAGAATGCCACTCAGCTGAACCTCAATTTACCTGGGGAAAGATTATAAACAAATTTGACAGGTTGTCTCGCAGATTGTCTATATAATGTTTCCTCAGACAAATCGAGATTCAGCTGAGTGACATTCTGGAATACGGGCCAAAATGTTTTATATCTGATAGCCATAATAATAGAAGTTCATTTATCAGTTTAGAGGATGAGGATGGCGGCAACATCCTATAGTAATGTTATCTCGCCAATGAGAATGGCTCTATGGAATAAAAAAAAGGTAACGTAGAAAGATCACTATAGGGCCATTGTGTGTCAAAATTATTTGACGGTTCTTGACTTATACTTTACCTTGATATACTTACATGAACCTCTTCCTTTTTGAAGTTGGTTAAAATCGTTCCTTATCCAATATATCGAATAGCATGAGTTGACTCAACAAAATTACGTCAACGTCTTTACATGTTCAGGCGCTAAAATGGTCACTAAACTGGAATTTATTACTGGAAACATGGCTAAACTGGAAATATGGCCTTTTTATGAATTGCTGATTTTTGGCGTTATAACAAGCCTATATATTCAAAAACAGCTCAGATCTTCGTTTTGCTGAACCCCAAATGCAAACTCAGAACATGAATACTGAAATTATGGACATTAAAAGAATAAATTCACGCAGTAGCGCGCGGTGACGCGAACATATGTTTTAGAGAATATTCACCAGTATAACTTTTCTGACGCGAGCGTGGACTCGGGGCTGCACACGCTCACTGAGTGCCCGGCGTTTGAGACGCCGAGGCGGGAGCTTGTGGCGACCCTGGGGGTGAGAGTGCTCACGCTCTCCACCCTGCTCGCGGCGATGGTCCGCTGCGCGGATGCGTGGGCGGCCAGCGCCTCCTTCTGCGAGCAGGTCATGCTCGCGAAGGAGACAGCAGAGCGGGCGCGGCGCGATGAGCGAGAAAGGCTCGCTGACATCGCTGCACGCGCCCGAAGGCGGCTCGAGCGTCGGAGGGCGCAAACTGACCTCCGCCCCCCATGAGCGCGGGCCTGAGGGTGACGGGTGGAGCCGCCCGACACCCTAGCAGAAGCAGGCCACGGCGGCGGCGCGCATCGTAGGACGATGCGCGCCTCCCCACACCGGGGTTGAGTCGGGGACCGCGTGGTCCCCCCCTTCCCGAGGGCCAGACCGAGAGGGATGGCCCTGGGTCAGCCGGGGTGCGAGGGATATGTCGCGTGACAACCTCACCTTCGGCCTAGCACTAAGACCCAGAGACGGCGTGCGGTTTAGTCGGTTCGAGTCCGACATAACCTACCCCTCCGGCTCCGGAGGGGTGGGTATCCGTGGGGATTTCCCGCACGTAAAAAAAAAAAAGTATAACTTTTCTGCCACAATTTATAAATGCTAAAGTCTTACGCGTAAGCTATGCTGGAAGGCATAAGACCCACAGTTAATCAATAAGTGGTTTTAGAATCCCCCGAGGGCAAATTAATAAATTTTAAGTTTTGTTTAGGTATTCAATTATGTCTAGCTTTTCCCCCGTAGCTCCGCCTGCGTGGATTTTAGCTAACGCCACCAAAAGACTTTTTTTTTGTAAACTTCTAACTGGACTTGGTGTAAAGACTTTTAACGCCTATTTCACCCTCTCAGTAGCGAGATTTTCAATACATCAAATGTAAACTGTACGTAACATCGGCCCTGTTTTATAACTAGTGTAAGGTGTAACCTGTGGTAGGGTTAAAGAACATTATTTCAAAATAAAAATGTTGTTAGGAAACGGTAAAAATCCATAGTAAATGACTAGAAAAAACTCGAAACACATAATATTATATCATTTCGGTCATTAATCAATTAATTAACCTATTGCAGTTTACTGTTGGAGTCAATGTGTGCCATAGCACTCGGATTCGTGCTTGATGCATTCAATACCCTAGCTGACCTTTTTTAAACTGAATTTGTTTAGACATGAATAAGTCAGTTCGAGTAGACATGGATGGGTACAGACAAATTCTTTTTCGTAGGAAGCCTTATTGCTCAGTTATGAAATTTGCCAAAAATGTAGTCATCACACACCTGTTTAAATTACTTTGTAAACAACTTTAAAAAGTATTCTTTCTGGTCTGCAATATCATGGACACGAAGACTGCCGTAACTGCGGGCATCCTTTTTTTTTACTTATCGTGAGGAGGAGATTATATCGGACTCGAACCGACTAAACCGCACACCGTCTGTGGGTCGTAGTGCAAGGCCTAAGGTGAGATACCAATAGAGCATATCCCTCGCACCCCGGCTGACCCAGGCTTCGGTTATCCCTCACGTAATTCATAAAGGAAATTAATATGTCGATTAAAATGATGCTGCTTTGCTCATTTACAGTTATGTAAAAGGATAGATCTAATGATAGTTATTCTTTCAAGACTTGTTTCTTTCTATTTTCATTTGAATAAATGCTGTTTACCTATATTAGGTCATATCTACTGTTTATTTGGCTGAAGCACATATTTAAATGAGCACATACATATTTACAATGGAGTAACTATGTTTATCTACTCTTATACTGAAATGTTAACATTTAAAAATCAAAAACGTCATATGTTTTTGGTCTTTAGACAGAATATTACATTAAAGTACAGCTCTTCTATGGCAACTGTATCTAATATATAAAATTCTCGTGTCACAGTTTTCGTTGTCAAACTCCTCCGAAACGGCTCGACCGATTCTCATGAAATTTTGTGGGCATATCGGGTAGGTCTGAGAATCGGCCTATCGATTCGCGATAACCGACATCCACGCGGGCGGAGCCGCGGGCGACAGCTAGTCATAACATAAATATATTATTTGGTCACAAGGAGGTATCAATGCATTTTTTTTCAAGTAATCTGTGGACGCGGCGCAACTGGCATGCGCGTTCAGCAGATGAATTCTGGCGCTCAACTTTTATGCCATTTTAAATAAATTATATCTATTAATTATTTCTTGAGATTACACAAAGAAGTGTCTGAACCTGCACATTATTTGGTTTTAAAGCACTATGTCTACGACTCGTTTTTTTTTTTAACTCACACTCGTATTTTAGGAACCCTTTCTTATGTTACAGTCTCATAAACTACTATTAAAGTGACATTTTATCTGAAATTACACGGATATCTTTTTAATTTTCAAACTATTGTTACAACTTGTTTATTCCAAATACATTCAAATATATGAGGGTGTAGAGTAAAATACGGACATGACATTAATAAAGTGCTATTCCAGCTTAGTTTAATGTGTCTGTTCACATTTCACACGATATTTATGTGATCGTCTAGGTTGAACCTGCTTAAACCTTTTACCTATTGGCATACAATTTGGCCCTGACAGGAAAACCTTCACGCAAAGTCATTAGCCATTGTTACACTAGAAGCGACAAGCAAGATGATTTAAATTTATGATATAACTCTCGAAGTCAAACCACTTATATCGTGGTTTGACCCGAACTTATAATATAACTTCAAATTAAGTGAAACTTCCAAAAGTTGTTTAATAACTAACGCGAGAACAGTAACTCATATTCAAACGATTGTCTTGTTCTACCTACTTACTAATATTGATAACAAATTTACTTAATTAGTTTATCTCGGTTCATGGATATGAGTTATCTATACTAATATTATAAATGCGAATGTAACTCTGTCTGTCTGTCTGTTATGTTACGCTTTCACGCCTAAACCACTGAACCGATTTTGATTAAATTTGGCATAGGGGTAGATTAGACCTTGAGAAAGCACATAGGCTATGTATGGTCTCGATAACCGAAATTCACACGGGCGGAGCCGCGGGCAAAAGCTAGTTTTAATATATAAATGACATGTCAATAGTTCCTAAAATCGGCAAGTATGTATGAAAACAATTATGGAAGTTGGAGAAGCGAAATCCAAATTCTAGGCCGGAATCAAGAGGAAACAGGTGATCGCTGCCTACCCTACAGGAAAAGAGGCTGTCTGTATGTATGTATGTATCAATAACTGAATTGATGTATAATAAGTAGTTTATGATTGGACAAAGTTAACGTATATCAATATTTCATGAAACATTTATGGGCCACAGTGACAATAAATTAGAATTTGTTAAGCTACGTTTATCGTTGACTGTACACTTAAATGCATCGAAGTAAAATAACAAATGAACAAAATAAGTCTTATCGTATCTTTCTATATAAATACATACATACATACATACATACGTACATACATACGTACATGACAAGTGGCAATTCGCTATATAGTGAAATAGAATGGGATTTGACGTAAATGACAGTCGTCAAATACGTCAAATCCAATACATTCGTCATTCTTTTCCATGAAACGCCAGCTAGCGAATTGCCACTTGTCTAGAGGGGCTGATTGCTCTACAGCGTACTAATATGATTAATGTTCAAGTTAGCCAATATGTTTGATTGTTTGTTGTGTGTCGTTCTCGTTCCAACGCATCTGACTAGAATTGGCTACAGCAATAGATTGTAGTCTGGAATAACATATGTGCTATTTTTTATCCTGGAAATATGTCGAATCTAATTTGTTTATAGATAAATTCATGTAAGCCCAATCCCGCGAATAACTTGCATAATGCTTTTGTAATAATGACAAAATGGTAGTAAAATTACCAAACAATGCTTTGAATACTGTTTTATTCCACAAAAACAAATCTTACGGCGGCAACACGTTCTTCAATAATAAATCCCCATAAAATGATAATAAACCATAAAACCTTGAATATTTTCACATAGTATCCTTTGGGACATATATTTTGGGGTAAAATGTTCTCTATATGCCCAGTACACGTTCCTTGGTTGTCTTTTGAGGGTAAACCGGGGTGCTAGGGCTATGGATTAGACAAGCATAGATTGTTATAAAACAATCCGCGCGCTCTAGGGTCACGCTGGTCTCGCAATTTAGGTCGGATAGATGTGTTCCGTAGTATACCAAAAAAATTGTTTGCTTTCCTCGTTATTGCATTCAGAACAATCGGCATACTAGAAGCCAGTAAGTAAAAGATACGATAAGACATTTTTTGTTCATTTGTTATTTTCACATCGATTCATTTAAGAGTAGGTACCTACAGTCAACGATAAAAGTGACTTAAAGCATTCTAATTTATTAATCACGGTGGCCCATAAACGGCACATGAACGAATGAAAATAATTCAATGCAAGCATGCTTTAGGACAGATAAAAGTGTCTGCCTTGAACATGGCGGATGCCTCTCGTGACGTGTTATTATTACGGCATGATATTGTCTTGTGTCTTAAGAAACAATTGTGTTTTTCTAGATTCAGAATAAATGACTATGACTATAACTAATGAAATATGTGAACTTTTTCCTATGGGGATTATAAAAATACATCAATTCAATTATTATACATTATACATACATTCGCTCACTCCTCTTCCCCTGTGGGGTAGGCAGAGATCACCTGTTTCCACTTGCTACGATCCTGGCGTAAATTCTACTTATATTACTTTCATAATTGATTTATTTCACGCTCGCCGGTGTCAGGAACTCTTGATATGTCCTTTCCTTAAAATACCTTTGGTACATGTATTACAATTTTAAATAAAGTTTAGAATTATTTCAATTTTAACTACTAAACAATAGGCTTGCAAATATTTTTATTAAAATAATTCATATCCTTTATGGCTATGAGTTATTTTAATATATATATGATGATATATAGATAGAAGTATATGAGTTAGATTGAGATAAATTGAGTTGGTGAAATTGTTATCAATTTTAATAGCCTACCTATTAATTTTTTTTTTCTAATTTCTCTATACGAGCGCCAATAGGTACTCGCCAAAACATGCTCCATATAGTGGAGAATAATACATAATCACACGTAACCGCATGGGAGGTTACGTGTGATAATGCGCAAAGAAAAAGGAGTCATGTCTTTGTCAGTTTTTACGTGGTATATGTATTTAAATTTCAATATAGAAAATACTCTCAACAAAATTTTCATTGTGGCTATTCGCAAAATTTCAGAAGGCAGCTTACCTGCGTGCCTGTCCTCAGTCCACAGTACGAAAGAATTAACTAGGAAAATCCTTACACCTACACTAGTTTATTCTGAAGTATTGTTTAAAGACTGAAGCCGTGAACGCTTGGAAAATAGCATTTCCAAGCACCGATCTCCAAGAACAGTATTAATGACACATGCCGCTTTGCAGCTTAGTAAGACACGAATTACTGTTTCATATCGCACTGCAGGAAATTTCGTCGAATTCAGCCCCGCAGCTGCAGTGAAACATAAAATTTGAATAACTGGTCTTACTGCTTCTTCTCTTCTCTTTCTTCTGCCCTTCTTACTTCGATATACAGGAAAAAGTGGACCCCAAATTCCGAGGTGATAACTTCAGATGCGATTGAGATGAACTCTAGGATGAAGAAGAAGTACGCACGTTTTGATGAAATTAATATTATGTCAAAAGAAAGTGCGACGTAAATGCGTTTGTTCAAAAAGAAATAACATTAGGTCAGACCGACATTATCGGCAATGTGCCTAATGTTCTTCAAGGATTAGGGGTGTCGCGACGGGTATTTACGACAAGATGTGTGACCGTGGGGATCGTAAAGGTGATATTAGCGGTTGTAATATATCTACCTATAGGCTTAACTTATATGTGTTGCCTACCTTAAAAAGTGAGCATTAAAAAGTGAGCAGAAATATCGTAATTAGTAGCTCCAGAGATTAGGTTCCATAACCGTTATTGTAACTTATCTCAAGGTAACGGGATTTTGGGGTATAACCCCACGCTACGTATAGCTGTGATAGTCTAGTCTACTTATAGATGAACATAAACAATCATTCAATATCCAATTCACTGGTTTTCATGCATTTGGCAAGAATGCAATCCCTCGCTCTACCCCGTATACGGCAGATCCGGGATCAGGTCTTTTATTACGTGATTCTTTGTGTTGCTGTTCGACAGGCGATGTGTTCATTTTAAACTTTTAACTACACTCAGATAATACATGCCTTTATGTAAAATGATCAGTTATATTCTACAGAATATCAATAATATAAATTCATATAGTATATAATGATATAGTAAACCAGCTGGCCATGCATTCTTTAATTATATATATGAACATCGATTGGCACAAATCAAAATATTTTTGGGCATTAAGCATTTTTGTAGCTTTTTAGTTTGCCAAAATCTGTCACTGCCGTACAAAATATCTCAGAAAGTTAGGTAAGGTCTTCTAAGAACATTTTACTGTAACTACAGCGGTTAATATGCCTCTGCTTACTGCCCCGTATCAAAAATACACCCTATGCGCTTATGTTTTGAAGAGAGAGCTCCTTTATTTTTTTCATAGGATTCTATTTAGATATATTTTTTATGCGTTTCTGGTCATTTTATTCATGGGTCAAACTCGCAAAAATCTGCAATTAAAAATGGCTTAAGACACGTTTAAATCTATAAAGTTTTTCAAATCCACCATTTTATCATCCTAATAATATTCCAACAATATTATTAATTCCTCAATGTATATCTTTACATTTGCTTGCAAGTAAAATAACCTTAACGCGCCCACTCACTAACAATTTACCGGACGACGCGACGGTCGGGCGATATAAATCTGTTATTTAATCGCAATAACCCACACACTACTATTCGTTAACGATTTTGGATTAACGACTAATACGATTCGATAGTGTGTGGTCGCCGGACGATTCCAGCGCCGACAGTTCTAGGCTGGGGAGTCCTAGGCCGTCAGGGCCAACGAGCACACATTAGCAGGCAGTTGCGGCGCGTGGCCTGTCGATCGACGTCTCGTGTAAGCACTTTTTTTACGTAATAACCTCAGAATAAAACAATAAAATAATGTAATTCTTTTAGTCTGAGGTAATAACATTATGATGACATGTACCTACTTTACTAGTTTTACTAAGATTCTATTGATTTTATACACACACACATTTTATGTAGGTACATAGTCCATAAGGTGGAAAATAGCTAACACCTATTTGTCATAACGATTTTCACGTACTAATATAAGAATAACGTAGTGCAAGTGATTTTCAACCTTTTTAACATCACAACGTTACGAGTTTTTTTTTTCTTGTATTCGTAATAAGCGGCATTTATTTGTGTGAAAAAAACATCTAATTAAGAAAACGTCAATAAGGCGACAATCGCTTGCACTGTTCTTCGTAGTCTATGTGTAACTGATATCAAACCATTGCCGGCAGGCCATCGTACAGCGGAAAACTGACGTCTCACAACTGCTAGTGTGTGGTCGCAAAACTGAGAACAGGGAATTGCCAGCAGGCCAAAATCGCTTTAGTGTGTGGGCGCTATCAGCTTAGGGATGCAGGCCGCCCGATAGGATCAAAAACTGCAAGCGGACTGTTAGTGAGTGGGCGCCTTAATAATTTTAAAAACAATGTGTTTAAAAATAGAACACACGGACACTTTTCTACTGTTCTGTAGACCCTTTACATATTTTTCTTTTCTTTTGTAATTTAAGTCAATGGCTATTTTGGGTTATCTACAAAAAAGGATAGCAAATTTGTCTCTACCCGATGTTGCACAAAATACCACAGTCTAGTTGTGTATGGATGCTTTAAATGTGAGTTTTCAATCGATAATTTACTTTGTATATGAATAAAATAGTCCAATATTCGTCATATTCTAAATATTGTAGTTACATATGAAATTGCCGAAATTTTCTTACAGATTCATGAGTTCGTTATTCCTGTAATTTTTAATAGCTATTTCCATTATTTATACTTTGTTTGAAAGTTGATTTCAACATTTTACAACTCTGTTTTAAATTTTGTTGTTATTGGCCGCTTGATAAATTAAATTCGATCTTCAAAAACAGTACTTCCTAAATGCTATCCATTTTGATGATAAATTTCGTATTACTTATTTACAGGTGTCACTTTTCAAAAATGTAATAAACGTTGCTGTTAGCTTAATGTTGTCTCATTCATACACAAAAAAAGCATAAAATTTGGATATGTAATTTCTAAAAAATGCAAAAATGTTAGTACTGCAAATTGGGTTGGGTATGTGTTGTAGTTTAACTAACTTTTTTTTTTCTTATACAGTCTTACAACGGGCGTGACCTACCGACAGTCAATGAGTCTCCCAGCGGGAACGGCCACTGGCGACGTGCCTGGCGACTTCGCATCAATGAACCCTCCGACTCTGTCGAGTCCCCTCGCAGTATCTCCAACTCCAGCTTACGAGAAGTCGACGATGAACTCACAGGCGAAGAGCTAGCCACCTATATGTACCAAGTGAACTGTAATATTGGTGGACTTACCTGAGACACGTCTGTGTAATTTACAGTGATGAGATGACAGCTCTTCGCAGAGCTCAAATCAAGTGACGATGGTCGATGGCCTATAGTGAGACATATATTTTATAGCACTTTGTTAATAACGAAATTGTTTATTTGTGTTGTAAACGTTAAACTTTTGTTCGAATTTCAAATATTATTGAACACTTAATCCAGAGAGGTTTTATAGTGCCAATATGTGTAGCAGAAACACGACTAGTGAATTGTCGAAAAATTGACCATAAAAATTTATGTAACGGACGGAGGCGCCATAAACTTGTGGATCAATTACGGATCTTAACCTATAGTGAAGGTTAATAGTAGAAAGATGTACAGTGTTATCTCGCAGATTGAAAAAAAAACAAATTATTTAATTTACCAAATTATTATATATTATTTACGACATGAATGAACTAAACAATTATATAACAATGTTATGACTACGAAATACAAAGAAAATCTAGTAATATATTTTACTTTGTAACTTTATTTTCATAGGCAAAACAAAAGAAATAAGTGAAAATGTAGATAATTAATGAATATTTTACAACTAAAATTATTAATGGTGATTGTAATAATATTAAAAATAATATTAAGTACGAGTAGGATAAAAATACGTACCTAATGTAGCCTATACATGTGATGAGAACGCTCACGTAGTGATTGTCGGGAACACCAACATCATAAAGAGAATTCGGGGGAAAACCATAAAAGATCGCTGAAATAAATATTTGGAATCTGGTGATCTAGTTTTTTTGGACAAAATATGTATAATGTATATGCATAGTCTTTTTTTACTTGCGGGTAATCCCTCAGGATACCCCCCCTATCCGGATCCGGAGGGGGAGGTTATATCGGACTCGAACCGACTAAACCGCACGCCGTATGTGGGTAGTTGTGCAAGGCCAAAGGTGAGGTTGTCAGGCGAGATATCCCTCGTACCCCGGCTGACCCAGGGCCATCCCTCTCGGTCTGGCCCTTCTCGGGAGGGGGGGGCCACGCGGTCCCCGAATCGCCCCCTGGGTATGGGGAGGCGCGCATCGTCCCCCGAAGCGCGCAGCCGCCGTGGCCTGCTTCTGCTGGAGTGACGGGCGGCTCCACCCGTCACCCTCAGGCCCGCGCTGATGGGGGGCGACATGTATCATAGTGCGTTGGTTTCTATATTTGGAGCCCTAATCACCGATATCTTGATATCAGTACCCGATGAGATGAGAAATGAGCACTGTCTTTGCTTATACGGCCGATTGATTGTATTCGATTGTATATGTATACGTATATCTATGGAAAGAAATCGCGCCAAGCGATAAGGCCGCCCATTGTACAATAAATATATAGGTACATGCCACCTACTTGTCTCTACTGTAAATCCGATGGTGTGCAATAAAGTATTATATATCTATCTATCTAAATAAAAACAATGATGTTGAAAAATAAAAAGAGTAATAATAACATCTAGCTAGAACCAATCTGTTATCACAAATCATAAACTTAGGTAAAAAGATAATATACTCATGCTAAGCGTAAACGATGGCCAAATCAATTAATTTTGATTTTTGGGCCTGTACATATATAAAGTGACATGCTAAGGTCTAAGTTCCGATCTAATAACGTCCTTCACTCATCTATTTATTTTATATCATTGTATGTTTTTTAGGAAATAAAATGTTTAGCTGAACACATACCAATAGGGTTGCCTAAAAATGTGGTCAAAAATGAATTATTAAACATTTCTAAACGTTTATACCGGAGATTGATGGCAATTGGTGGAATCTACTATACACATTGAATAATAATGAAACTTGTACTTTTCCACACTTTATTTTATTTTAAACCTGACCGGTTTCTCCCCACTGCATGACGTAGATTGTTACGTAAACCTTTGATTTGATCATGCTATGAGGAGAAACCGGTCAGGTTAAAAATGAAAATAAAGTGTGGAAAAGTTCAAGTGTCATTATTATCCAATTTAGAAACGTGATTTGTCTGCTAAGAAATGGAAACTTCAATGAATAGTTAAACAATGTATACTACATGCAAAAGCTAGATAGCTTAACTTTTTCTGCTCCCTACACAGGTAACTAGATTTCACTACGAATTCAGTAATATAATGTTGCATATGAAAATCTGAGTGAGTTATCGATGTGCGAGAGAGAAGCATTGCGCGTACTAACATGTTCTAGGGTATTTTGCCTCGTTAACTGACGATGCCGACATTTTTATCAACGAAAAGTTTAAATTTAAAAGCTTAAAAATATTTAATGTTTGACCACATTTTTTAGGAAACTCTATTGATATGTGTTCATTAACAAATTTTACTCGCTAAGATATATTTTTCATTCGTTAGACAGATGGGTGAAGGTCAATGTTAGACCAGATCCTATAGTATTAGCGGAATCACTTCGGAACAAATCCGTTTTTGTCAAGTGACACTTTGAAGATTTTTAAAAAAAAATATAGGCACAATTATATTATTATCAAACCAGTTATCCTATACGAGTACAAGCAACGCGACGCGAACCCATACTTCACGTGACGTATTCACGCGACACAATAAAGAACAACGGAAATGCGAAGCGAAAATATTGATACCAAGAGTATGATACGGGACATTGTGGTGAATTATAAGTATATTTTATTGTAACGCTTACAATACAGACAAAGACAGATGGAGTGCCGAGACATCCGTGACAGCATTTTAAAACATACAAAATAGGTTGAGTTCCAAACACATATTTCACAACCCCAGCGGAAGGAGGATCTTACGAAATGGCGCACATTGGGAGAGGCAGTCCAGCAGTGGACTGCAGTGGGCTAATTGATTGATCTATCATTGCTCATAATTGGTTGCGAAAGCAAATAGGTAAAGGATAGTTGTATATTTGTCAACTGTCTGTCTGTTTCTTCTTTTCTTTGGCATAGCCCTTTATTGCCAACCGTGCTTTGTATCGTATAATTTTCCTCTGAGATCAGTCTTCATTTTATATACCACTTGTAAGGTGAGGCCTTGTAAGGTGGAGGAAGATCAATTAAACTCCATGTTTTGTTCTTCATCATAGAAATTAGAGGCCTAGGGAGAGGACAATGCCTTTTCAACAGTTTGCGGATCATTCAAGTCAGTAAAGAAGCACAAATACCTCACGACGGGAGTGATCTCGTCGTCACATTAATGTCAAAAGTCTCCACATAACTAGAGGGTTTGTAAGTTCCATCTAGTTTTCATAGTCTGTGTCATACTCACTTGAGTCTTCACTTTTACTAGTGTCACTCACTGACGGACTATTCACGTCCTTAACAGTCAAATCTACATCATGAATGAACAGTAACATTCTTATTGTATTTCTCTAAGAAGGCAACGTCTCTGCTTTTAATTACTTTGTGTGTTATAGGATTCATTAAACGGAAACTCTTGGTTTTCTTACAATAACCCATCATTATCATTTTCGCAGATTTTTTATCCTATTTTTGGCGTTTTTGGCTAGGTACATGAGCCATAGCAGCATTTAAGTATGTGATAAATTAAGTGTTTTACCTTCCCGTTACTCGTACGGTGTTTTACCTAACAATAACTTTTTGGGAGATCAGTTGCAATGTATGCTGCGGTTGCTTAAGCTTAAGCCTATAGTCTTTTCTCAAGATTTACAAAACAGCATGCTTCTTACACGTTCTACCAACGTTTTGTGTGTGCGTTTCGACTGCTCGGCCACTATGTCGTAGAAAAAAAGACGGGTTGCACTCCGGAAGTCCCGGCAGAAGTGAAAACTTTTACTGTTTTTCTTTCTTCGTTATATACAGAGAAAAAGATAAAAAGAACACACCATACCATACCATACCTATAATATAACGCTAATCATAGAACCTATCACTAATTTTCTGTCAGAAGAAATTAATAAATTACAAAAAGAAAAAATTATCACAAAAAGTGTCAGAAGTCCAGGTTCGAACCCGGTACTATCTGAAACCATAAGGTATTACAGTCGAAGCGCTTACTGCTAAGCTATGAAGCTTCTTAACGCACCTAACAAAATAAACAATCTATAGCTATTCTAATATTGTATGACATCAGTCGTCGGTTACGGTTCAAAGGTCTGTCTACATATTCTTCGAAATCGTATCAGTGATTAGCAAAAAGAATGAGACCTCTACCAAACTCCGTTTAAGCTCCACTTTAAGAAACACGTGGCCGCGCGGTTCTCCATTACGTGAGTGCTGTGGAACGAGAAGTCCAAACTTTAGGGCTATATTTTTACCATCTACTTTTACTTCGGAATCGTATCACTGATTAGCAAAAAGAATTAGACTTCTACAACGCAACTGGTGGCCGCGCGGTTCGCTTTTGTGCGGACTGCGCGGCCAAACTTTGGAGTGCTGTAGGTCGTGAAGTCCAAACAGTATTATTTTATTTTTTGAAGTGAAAACTTCTTTAGCGGCGTTGGATGGGTGTAAAATGTAAAGGAAGCGTCAGGATTAGTTGACCTTTGAACCGTAACCGACGACTGACGTCATACACGATTAGGTACAGACTATGTATTTTGCAAATTACATTAGATAGCGTCGTAGCTTAAACGGTAAGCACTTCGACTGGAAGTCCTTATAGTTTCAGATAGTATCGGGTTCAAATCACCTGGCTTTCAGGAATTTTTTGTGATTGTTTTTTCTTATATATTACTTTTGGTGTATATTTATTACTTTTGGTGATTATTTTTTCTTTTTGTAATTTATTACTTTTTATGATTATTTTTTCTTTCTGTAATTTATTATTAGTGATTATTTTTTCTTTTCATAATTTATTAATTTCTTCTGACAGAAAATTAGCAGAAAATAAGTGATAGGTTCTATGATTAGCGCTATATTATATGTATGGTATGGTATGTTCTTTTTTATCTTTTTCTATGTATATAACGAAGAAAGAACAAAAGAAAATGTTTTCACTTCTGCCGGCACTCCCAGAGTGCAACCCGTCTTTTTTTTTAATCTACATTTTCTTCGAAATCGTATCAGTGATTAGCAAAAGGAATTAGACTTGTACGTAGCTCCGTTTAAGAGAACTCGTGGCCGCGTCTTTTACAAATTTCTTCGAAATGCTGACATAAGATTTTTTTTACGACATAGTGGCTGAGCAGTCGAAACTCACACACGTTTTGTTCATGCGTTCCTCCATGCCATTGTGCTCCGGAGTGTATGCAGTGGAAGTCCGGTGAATAACACCATGCTTAGACAAAAAGTTCTCAAAATTATTATTGCGATATTCTTCCCCGTCATCAGTACGAAGTTTTTGATCTTATTACTCAACTCATTCTCTACTTTATTCTTAATATCTTTAAATGTTTCTAAGATACTCATCTTTAAGACAGTATACATGAACCATGCGGGTAAAGTCATCTGTCTATTATAAAATATTTCATACCTCCATAGGACAGGTTCTCCATCGAGTCGCATAAGTCAGAATATATTAATTCAAGAGGCCTTGCTGCTCTTGAACCAACATTTTTACGCAATCTGACCTGTTTACCTTCTAAACATTATATATATGCAACATCATTACCTTTATCGGGACCTAAAGCCACACGCTCTAAACAGTTTGGCAATTTCCTTATATCTGAGTAATTCAGGTGCCCCATTCGCAGATGCCCCAGATATGAGTCATAAGAACTCACCGAGCTTGATTTCAGATGAATTATTACACTATCTACTACCAGTCTTCATTACATACAAGCTACTGTTCAATGTTGCAGTAGGTACATATTATTTCTTCTTCACGATTTTGAATATCACATTCCTTGTTATTAAATATGACATTGTAGCCACTCTTTACAATATGCTGACAGAAAGGAGAGCACATTTTTCATTTGTATTTTGTCCTGGTTAATGTGTACATCAATACATCCGACTCCTTTTACAGCTAGTGGCCCTCTATTTGCAACATTATACATCCAATCATCTCCACTTGTCATATGTATGGATGCACCAGAGTCTATTAGCCAAGTTTTGTTTGCATGTTTTCCAATTACTGTTGGAAATACAGCTACGTGACTTGAACTTTCTGCCTTACTTGATCTCCCTTTTAGCCTACAAAACTTGGTGTAGGGGCCATACTTGTTATAATTGCAACATCTTGGCCCCTTCGGTTTACTAGGCTGATTATTATTCGCACTGTTATTGCATTTAGTCTTCTTTCTCTTTGTGGGAAAAGTAACCGATTTAGATATGTTGATTTCGTGTATCAGCTTAGACTGCACTAATTTTGATGCCAGAGCTCTCTAGCTCCATGATCATCGTGGTTATTTTTTTATAGCCACCTATGTATGAGCCGTTGATGAGTCATCATGACCCGTAGAATTGAAATACCGTTCAATCGACCTTTGGTTAAAAAAATTCTAGTTGGATAAACGAAAAATAGTTACTAAAATACTAATAAATGAGTTATAAATGTACATGCATTTATAACTTATTTATTAGTCTTCCTAAAATGAGATGGGCTGTATGCATAACGCCCGGTCAATTTGATTATTTCTATAAGTATTATCAAATTGTCCGCTCATATTGGGTTTTTTTCATGACCGGGTATTATGTATAATGCACAATTTATTCACTTAGTTCTTAACATATACACCGTTGGCTTCACAATATCGCGCTCTATCGTTTGATTTTCTAGAAATGTCTGTGTAGATATCAAGTAGTAAGTTGTTATTTATTGTGTCCTACGTTATGTCGCCTGAAAACGTCACGTGAAGTATAACAACTGGTTATAGTGCATAAATTCCACTGCCGATGTCACTATGTCTAGACTCGTCCCAGTTCTAGTTACAAATTAGGCGAAGACTGATACATTGCCTACTTCGTATTTATATTCAACAGCTAATGAAAAGCATGCAATTTTTTTTTATATAACTGAGGTGGCAGACTACCACACAGCTGACCTGATGAAAAGTGGTTACCGTTTCCTATGGACGTGTGCAACACCAGGAAGTCACACTCGTGCTGCCAGCCCGGTAAGCACAGGGTTGTGCTGTGCTATTGCAGAGTAGAAGACAAACAGGAGTAGCCTTTGGTCTTCCCACTGACAGCACAAAAACTCTCCAGTGAAATAAAGATGTACATATGTGTGTGGTAGCCTGTTTCTAAGGAAACGCTATGTTGTTGTCACTGTTATTTTTGTCTTCTCTGAGAACTAAATAGCCAGTGATGGCATATATATCGTTATGTAAATAAATAAAAGATAAAAAGGAAAAATAAAATGTACATAAATGTTTGAATTGTGTTTTGTATGCGTTCCATGACTAGACATATTCGGACAATGTAGATTTATAAATTATCTAAAAAGCCCCAAATACGACGATTTCTAGTGTTCAATGCAATGTGTAATGCTGAATGGCTTGAAGTTACAAGGGTTGGGTATACACTATAAACAATTTATTTTCGAAACGGGGTAGTAAGGGTAGGTATCTTGACCACTGTAGTTACAGCAAAATGTGCTTAGGAGACCTTCCCTAACTTTTTAAGATATTTTGAACTGTTATTTCATGTGGGAATTAAAAGACTAAGAGATCATTTTAGCTACAAGTACTATGAAACACAGAAATTACCTTTACTGCCCGGTTTCAAAAATCCTGTTTAAATCACTGAAACCTACCAAGCACGACAGAATATGTTTTCGGTAAAGTTGATGGTTTGTAGAAATTGGAATAGGTAATAAATATAACGTCTGGGTTGAAGCAGGAATAAATATTAGTGGGTTGAAACTGGAAACATCCGTTTAAACTGTTAAGTTGCCCAGTTTATGCCTTTGATAATCTTAATCTTATTTGTCCATTGTCCATATTATACGAGACTGGAATATAGGTCTTATTCTAAAAAAAATATCTATTGTATGAAGTTTGTTGCAGCTGGCATGAGTATGTAAACTTAATGACCTAATGTGGTCTGAACTTACATAATATCTTGTATAAAAATCAATTTTCATATACGATATTGAAATAAAAGCCTCAACCACATACCTACAATTATTGAAGTTTTAATATAAAATCTTATCTGGCAACAATGTTCATTATCCGCCAGTTGAATTAAAGAATATGGATAGACGGGATAGAAGGATTACTTTAATTTGGTGGCGACAGATTTTTAAAGCTTATCGTTATAGATATGCCGACCGTTTAACTCACGTATCGTCTGGGCGGTAAGAAGCAAGCGGGGCCATGTGACGCTACACATGTAGTCCATAATCCAAAGACTTATCTCGACATAAACATTGCTGGCAAGTTATAATTATTAAGAATCAAATCAAACCAAATTATTTATTATTTTGCAGAAAACACTGTTACAATGATGTTATCAATATAAATTGGTTTCAAGTGTTCCGACCTTAGAATAGGCATGCAAAATTTCTAAGAGTGGGATACAAATTGTGTTATGTCATAGTCAAATAAATACATTGTCACTAATAATGGTTAAAAATTAATATGTCAAAAGAAATAAATGGATGATATTGTAATTACATTAGACGGTCATTTAGATAATCTTTTATACTGTAGTAACATTTATCTGCTAGAAAAATTTACTAAAAAAATCACCCCCCAGTCCCTTGTTACTGTGCATGCGATACGCGAGTAAAACGGTCCGCCTATACATAATATTATTATGAACATGTAATTAGTAATGAACGGTACAAATAATATGAATGTTACAACAAGCAACCAAAAATGCTATGAAATTTTATCTTTCATAGATAATATTAAGGCTGTCAAAATAACTTTAGACTCAGTCAAGTAATTGAAACCATTCAACATATAACGTCTTTCGCTATTAAGTACATATTTAGAATATAGAATCGATTATAAATAAATAAAGGTCTCATACGATTTATTTTCGTCAATTTAACGATGTGGTTTGTGATCATTCGCACTGTACATATTTTTATAATATGCGATGTCGTAAATTGTTAAAGCGCATAGCAGGCTTTTGGCTGTGGGTTAAGTAGATGTTCTAGAAAAGTAAGAAATATTATGGCGCAAGTCATTTTATGTCAGACTAGCTGGTGCCTGCGGCTCCGCCCACGTGGATGTCGGTTATCGCTTAGTGCTGAGTCAACGCTATTTTTAAAAAATAAAAGTAGCCTAAGTTACTTCTTGTTACATCAGCTACCTGCCATTAAAAGTTCAATCGATAAGCCGGAACAAACAGACAGACAGACAAAAATTGTAAAAAATGTTATTTGGTGTATGTACTATATTCACATGCATGGTGTATTATATTCATATGCATGTTGTAAAAAACGGTTATTGAAATGTTATATACAGACACTCCAATTTATATGTACTTATAGATATAATCCTGGTATTGTTTTACCGCTGTTATAATCTATCTATGTGATTCTCAAATTAAGAAATTGTGTGATATACATTAGAAAGAAACTCAAAAATTTACCTAGGTACCTAGCTATGCACGTTTCTTTATTTTTTGGTTCAGTGAGTTTAAAATCGTCATTTGTTAGCTGTTGTTGCAATACCGAATCTAATATACCTACCGTTGACAGATTCCGTGGCACTAATGAATGCCACCGTCACGCAAAAGGCGCGGGTATGATCCCCGCTTAGTGTAAATATTTGTACTCATAAATGGGGATTTGTATTGGTCTTGTCATACCTCGGAGAGCACGTTAAGTCGTCGGTCCCGGTTGCCGTAAGAACATCTATAATGGCAGTCGTTACGGGTAGTTGAAGCTCTAAAAAGTTAAATAACTGGTCTCACTGCAATGCTTCCATATCGCCAATTGATTGTAGTGATTTAATTGCAGTCGCTTAAATCGGAAAATATCGAAGTGCAGCCAAACTCGTAGTTAGACTGGAAAAGTGGAACAAACTCCGAGGTGTATGCTTCGAATGTGTGTGACTGGGATTAACGCTAGGATAAAGAAGAGAATCTAATATGCCTCAAATATTAATATATTAAAGTACCTACTTATCTACTCTGATACTATAATACAAAGATTATAAAATTGAAATCAAAACTCTTATGACAAACATTACGCACAGGCCAAAAAAAAAGTTTTATTACGATACAGGTCTTGTATGGACACCTATATCATTAAATAACTTTTTAATCATAACGATACACCTATACAACCTCCATCTGGACTGAACCTCTACTAAAAAAAAAACGGCCGATTCGGAAGAAAAAAAAAGAAACGCGCTTGCGCCATCGATGTTTGCGCCTTGGCTTGGCGTCAACTTTTTTTTTACATTTATATTAAACAAAGTTTGGTTTTGTTTGTAAAATAAATTAGTTTATGTATTATAGTATGAGAGTAGATAAAGTAGTGAATGACACTGTACATAACTTGGTCTTATAACACTCGTGTGATACAATAAAAAAAATTATCTATATTATGCAACAGTATCATAAACTACTATAATATTTGTGGCATATTAAATTCTCTTCTGCATTCTAACATACGTTTAGTATTTATATGTATGCATCTAATTTGGCCTATAATAAAGTCATCACACTATTGATTCATGCAATGAATGTTTTTAATGTAGAAGTAAACTTTTTATTTAGGTTGTACAGTCAGTGTTAGAGTGATCTTGACTACGAAGTCGCAAAATGATCTTAAAATCAAAGTATTGAGAGCAAATCAAACTGTTTTATTGATTTAAATTGTATTATTGTCCGAACTAAAGGTGGGTACCAAAGATCAGAACATCAGTCAACAGAAAACCAAGGCTTTAAGATCATTTTTAATACTTTGTTTATTAACATCGATCTGATGTGGACTGTACATCAGAGTAGGTATTAAATGTACCTTTTTACACCCACATTGTGTAACTCCGTACTCAAGCATGTCAAACGTTTATTCTAATCATTGTTAATATTAAATGTGGTTAAAATGTTGTTGTCAACTGTCATAATCTATTTTGATTATTGTAATGTCATTGAATAAAATGGAAAGAGCTGGGGTGATTTGTTGTTTTCTTGTCTCACACTTCTATTAATGCACCAAAAATTGACATTACATTTATACAATACAGGGTGGCAGATTTTTACCTTACTATCATTCACAGTTTGATAAAGAGATTTAATCATTATGATGTAGCATATTAAAAAAAAAGCTAAATAAAGACTGTTTGCTGGAATCAGCTGAGGGAGCCTCGCCCAACAAACAGGTAGGTACAGGTTGGTAGGTTAATGCCACAAAATACTTACAATCAAAATAAATAGGCCGGATAGAAATTCTGACAGTCTGCAACAGAATCTTTAGGTCAAAGGCCTCTTGGAGAAAAGCCCATGGCGTGGCTACAAGGGTTGAGTGAATTTAAAGATATCGAATTATGACAACATGCTTATATTGTTTAACAAATTATTGGATGCGACGATGCACACTGAAGTACTAAACTAAACACCGCGCTACCGCGCGGTTATAATACGCAATGGTCCAAACGCGACGCTGGTTGACTAATGGCTCTGAGCGAAGCCATTTCGATACTCACGCACTTTTAATATGGCCACACATAAAACACTATTGGATCCAATATTATTGAAAGAAAACTTACGCGGTCCCTCCGCGAAAAGAAGTAGGCGAGCCGCTCTAAGGAGCGCTCAGGCGCCCCGCCTGAAGCACTCAGCATCGCACGGACTCCAATGGGAAGCCCGTGCATAGTCGCCGCGCCCGCAACTATCCTGCGAGCTTCAGCCGGAAATAATCAGACACAACCGCACGCGGCTGGTAAAATGTCGCCGTAGCTAGTTCATCGCTGCAGTCGACTTGCCAATGGTGGTTGGCGATTCCCATGGCGTCACACACACGCCACGATGCAAGCGGATTTATTTTGTTTGATAAGCCGGCTAATTCACTATGTACGAAAAAAACTCCTACAGCCGCACATCTCGTTGACGCGCTCATCCAATGCAAAAGTGTCATTTGTCTGTCCACCGTCGGTAAGAAACCCTTTTTTTTGTTTTTGAAAACATAGATACCAGTCTTTTTGCTGACTGGATTCCGGCACGAACAAAATCACACACGTTAGAATTATAACCAATATAATACTATTATATTACATTCAACAATCCGTAATAGTTTAAAACCGCACCAAAACACGACCAATCGTCAGTGCGCCACTCGCAACGCCTGGATAAATACCTACCCTAAACTCGAATGGGCGCTTTTATAATTACACAACTAGGCGCTTTTATACGGGCTGTCAGATCTTCGGCCTACTTACTTGTAGCGATTCCTATACTAACTAAAAGTTAGTAGCGGCACGCTACAATGTTTAACATTATCAATTTATGCGATAAAAATACAGGATGTTATTTTATGGGTTTAAGTCGGTTCGATTACCGGGTGTGTCAAGCGAGTTTTCGAAAATAATTAAATGCAGTTTTGTTTCTTTATAAAAATAAAGGAATGTTGGTTTGGGTTGAAATTCGCTATCTCCAGTATTTAGAGCCCTTTCCCTCCAGGTAAGGTTAAAATCTTCCACCCTGTATTGTCAATTAACTAACGTTAACATATTGCTTCTCACTGAAGACTGAAAGACGTACCTACCTCCGATGCACTTCGTAGACTAGGCTAGGTACAAATCACACAATATGCTATTCAGCAGGGTGTACCAACTGGTCTATACCAGAAGATTAGATGGGATACTAAAGTCCTTAGCTAGCGAGATTACATACATAGAAATCATTATTGTTGGGGGGACATGTCGTATGCTGCAGCTCTCTGAAGTCAACTACGAATTTGTACCTTAAGGAAAGTGAACAATTTAGACGCAACTGACGATGATGACTTTCACGGTTCTATCGAAACGTAGTATGCGGCAGTACAATGTTTAAACGGGTCCCCTGAGATTCATAGATCAACTTAATCGCACAACTAGTTGTGCTACCGGAACATGCTTTGATTGATGAACTTTGTTAAATTACAATCTAGACTATGTTTAGATGTTACCGCAACATCTTGTAGCTTGTAGGTAAACTAAGCTGTCTCATGGCCATCTGTCTCGATGTCTGAAATATACGTCAGCTTAGATGAGGTATGTGCTTGACCATGTAATGTTATTAGTATACCATAGACCGTACTGTAGTGTTCGCACTTCTTAGTTGAACCTATGTATATTTAGTTACCCGGCCACCAAGCGCCAGCGGTATAAAAATAAAACACATGAATTAAATTTGATTTAAGTAATTACGAAAATACAAATGATGGAAGACAGTTCGAGCCAGTTGGTAATCGAGGAATCTGCGAAAGTTCTTCAAGAGTAAGACTGAAGAAGTTATGAAGTGTATAAGGCTCAATCATTGAGCAGATTCCGCGACCCTCTTTTTCGCATCAGTAAAATTAAAGAAACCTCGCGTAAACCCCATAAAACTCGTTTAGTAGTGATAGAATTACGAATAAATATATTAAAATTACATTATCATTCAAATATTTTAAGAAGCTGTGGAGTTAGTTCCTCCGAACTCCACAGTAACATAGTCAGTTACAGTTAGTCGTGACGGGTAGTTGTAGCATCAAAAAGTCAACAACTGGTCACGCTGCAATGCTTCGATATCGCCTTTTTGATGTGGAGGCTGGCAGTCGCTTCACGAAAAATATTGAAGTTTAGCCAAATTCACAGTTTGACTGGTAAAGCGGACCCCAGAGTCCAAGTTGAAAGCCTTGGATAAGACTGGAATTAACGCTAGGATGAAGAAAAAGTAACTAGACTATTAAACAAATATTCCCCTTACTAAAAATACAATATTTAAACAAATGGAGCCGTCAAAAACATTGCAATGTGTGTGACATGTCAAAGAAAATCAAAGTACAGTTGTGTCTTAGTCATCTCTCTTTTCAATAAGATACAAAGAGATGATGTTGTAATGTAAAATGTTTGTAATCAGAATATTGCGTTTCATCTATTCGCGATAGGTTTGGAGCAACAGAAGAAAACAATTTCCGGTGATATACCTACTTTAATAAGTATAAACAAGATACATTCGTAAACAACATAATATATTATTATTCTATATATTTTATGATCAAAATGATCTTAAAACCAAAGTATTAAGAGAAAATCAAACTGTTTTAGTGATTTAAATTGTATTATTGTCCGAAATAAAGGCGTGTACCAAATATCTGAACAATCAGTCAATAAGAAGGGGAAAAAACTAAAGCGAAGATAATTTTGAGCTCTTTGTTTATCAAGATCTATCTGATGCTGACTGTACTGGAGCTTGAATTAATTTTAACAGCGGTACATAAATCACGCTAACGTAGAAAAGATGATTTAAATGATAGATGCTTTAAACCAAATAAAAGTTGGTCCAGCAGTTTAGGCTATGTGTTCATGATTTGGTCAGGCTGGTCGGGACATGTAATTTTAGATTATACTGTAGAACACGCCTAATACGATCTCGTTTAATACGATTTCATGTGTAATACGCCATTTTCCGCCGGTTCCTGCAACTTGAGACGTTTTTATACATTTCTTAACGCTTAATACGTTATTTCAGCCACGTAACCATTCAAAAATGCTTAAAAAAGCAGTTTTCTGAAATAGCGAGGTTGATGTCGTGTTAAAGGATTATGAAAAATCCACCACACTCCAAGGTTTTCCAGGATATTCTTCATTTGATGACAATGGGTACCGTCTGAAAATCAATCAATTGAAGATCTTATTGAGAATGGGAATAACACATAAAAAGAAGCTTTAAATGATGAGACGAAGATGAGTCTACTCCGGTTATATATGTAGTTACTTTGAGTAAAAGTGAAGAGGCATTGCAAAATTTAAATGACATGGAAAATCTTAGTTGTAATTACGAACCTGCCCCCCATGAGCGCGGGCCTGAGGGTGATGGGTGGAGCCGCCCGACACCCTAGCAGAAGCAGGCCACGGCGGCGGCGGCGCGCATCGTAGGACGATGCGCGCCTCCCCACACCGGGGTTGAGTCGGGGACCGCGTGGTCCCCCCCTTCTCGAGGAGGGCCAGACCGAGAGGGATGGCCCTGGGTCAGCCGGGGTGCGAGGGATATGTCGCATGACAACCTCACCTTCGGCCTAGCACTACGACCCAGAGACGGCGTGTGGTTTAGTCGGTTCGAGTCCGACATAACCTCCCCCTCCGGCTCCGGAGGGGTGGGTATCCGTGGAGATTTCCCGCACGTAAAAAAAAAAAAAAAAAAAGTAATTACGAACCTATCGGAATCTTTTTTTCCAGCAAAAATAAATGATTGTTATAAAAAAGTATAATTACACTATTTACTTAACGTGATTTATAAATATATGTTTATACTGGAAACTATCAAGGCATTATCAAAGGTTTACATAACAAAGGTTTAGGTACATTATTAATAATCAAATAATGTACCTAAACCTTTGATAATGCCGTGAGGTGAAACCGGATAAGCTAAAAATAGAAATAAGGTGTGGAAAAGTACAAGTGCAATTTATTATTATTCAATATATAAATCGCCTCTTTGCTTCGATAATGTGTTATCTTGAAAACTGCAATTTTACAGGAGACTGATTTTTAACTTACAAAACACAATTGTGACGAAGCAAAGAACTTTTTTACTGCCGATCATTAATTTATTGTTTAATACTACAAATATAGTATTTGAAAAGTTGTTAAAATCTTGGCTATTTGAAAGCTTAGCAAGAAATTGACTTTAATTTCAAAAAGGGGGAAAATAAATCACGTTATTCTTGCAAAAAATGAAAAACATAAGTGTTACAACCTAAGTAGTCACGGTGTTGACGTTATTACTTTTGTTATGACACTGAGTTATGTCATAAATAAACATTGAAGAAATAAAAACTATTGGATTTGAGAATCAATTTTTATTGAAAAAAAGAGAAACCGATACCTCACTTATTGTAATTTATATTATGACAAAAACCAACTTAATACCTACTACAAAAATAATCACAATTTGTATCTCTTACTTACTGAGATTACAGAGTCCACGTTATAATTTCGAAATAATCAGGCCGACCGTCAAAATTCCGAACGCTCATTTGGCCGATGATGAATTCAACGAATGGTTGTATGGTCGACTGTTAAAACTCCGAATGGTCATTCCGCCGATAATCAGTTCTACGAATTATTGTATGGTCGACTGTTAAAACTTCGAATGCACATTACGCATTTTTTTTATAACTATGCAGAAATAAATATTTTTTCTAACTGTTGCTCGGGTCGGGTAGTAGATGCAGCGTACTATTGGTTTACTGACGACGATTTGGTTTACTGACGATGTAGCATACCATCCTTTTAGTGTACTAACGATGTAGTGTACCAACGATTTGGTGTACTGTCGATATAGCGTACCATCGATTTGGGCTACTGTCGATACATTAGCCTGTTGATGGAATTTTCGATACAGCGATCATCGATATAGTGACTGTTGATATTATGAACTAGACCCATTGGACTGTGCCACATCAGCGTAACGCTGCACTGTGTCTCTACACTGCGATTAAACGGATTTCTTCATCACAACATTATACCACAAATAATGATAAAGTTCACTATCGGCGTAATAAGCTTTCGAAGTTTTAACAGTCGACCATACAATCATTCGTAAAACTGATCATCGGCGAAATGACCATTCGGAGTTTTAACAGTCGACCATACAACCATTCGTTGAATTCATTATCGGCGAAATGAGCGTTCGGAATTTTGACGGTCGGCCAGATTATTTCGAAATTATGACGTGGAACCGAGATCACATTTTACTAGACAAGTTAAAGCATCTTTAGCTTAAATCTGCTTGATGACGATGAGGAGTCAGTCGACGAACTGGTTGAATCACAACGATGGCAATTAGATACAGTTGTCTCCGTTTTTTTTTTCTGCTACAGTATCTACAACTTCATTTACGTCCATTACATCCTCTATATTTGCATCCTCCACGCTTAGCATTTTTTCAAATCTTTAAAATATTTGAGTACCTTCTTTGATATATAATGTACCTTTTGTAACGCCTACCCTATGCCCTACTATGCACGCCTGATAACGTGTTCGAGAATAATAGCGTGTAATAATCACTTGAATAACTATTATAGTAGGCGTGACAGCGTAACAAACTAACTAACGAACTCGCAGACGTAATTAATTAGTTTTATTATTAGGCATAGATTAGGATTTGTACGAATCAAACATTATTACTAAAATATTATTATTACTTAGTACCCATATTTCTGTGCATTATTTAAATAGTAGATAGAACTAGTATTTAAGTCAGACGCGCGTTGGTATCTCGCACAGCGAAGTAGGTATACTAAGATTTATGGTTATACCTACACACAAATACGTAGTTACCTGCACTTGTGTTTATTTCAGGAGTATTTGCATGTTCTATTGTCATTGCCAGTTTAACTAGTTTTTTACTTCTAGGTTCCATCTGAAAAATTAAGTACCAATGGCTATTAGTTTTAGCATTAACAAAGTACTATTTGGAAATAATTCCAAGAAAACAAATTTATTTTTGTTCTAAAACGAGACATAAACAATTATCCATAGCTTAAATTTTATATTAGAAAAAGTTTTATTACCTACAATGTTACATCGTAAGTTAAGACAAAACAAAACTCACAGCCTTTCGGCAGCAGTGTGACATAATAGTAGTTTATGATACTGTTGCATAATAAGGGTTCTTATAACACGAGTGTGTTTTAAAAAAACGAGCCGTAGGCGAGTTTTTTTATATTATCACACGAGTGTTATAAGACCAAGTTATGTACAGTGTCATACACTACTTTATCTACTCTCATACTATAATACAAACTAATTTATTTTGCAAACCAAACCAAATTTTGTTTAATTTAAATGTATAGAACAAAAAAAAAATATTCGCGCCAAGGCACAAACTTCGATTGCGCATGCGTGTTTCTTTTTTTTTTCTTCCGAAATGGCGGATTCTTTTTTTAAAGTAGAGGTTCAGTCCAGATGGGGATTGTATAGGTGTATCGTTATGATTAAAAAGTTATTTTATGATATAGGTGTCCATACAAGACCTGTATCGTAATAAAACTTTTTTTTTGGCCTGTGCGTAATGTTTGTCATAAGAGTTCTAATTTCAATTTTATAATCTTTGTATTATAGTATCAGAGTAGATAAACATAATATAACAATCGACCTTCCGTATTATTTTTCAATATCAATGTGTCAAAGTTACATATCACATTATGAAATTAAAAATCGTATTTAAAATGAACCTTACCTTTGCAATTAAAACGCAATATGGTCGTTAAGTCACGTTTTTGCAGAAATTCTTTAAAGGCGCCCACTCACTAACAGTCCGCCTGCAGTCCCGCCTGCAGTTCCTGATCTGTCCGGCGGCCTGCAGTCCTTAGCCGTTAAGGCGCCCACTCACTAACAGTTTACCGGACGACGGTCGGACGATATAAATCTGTCAGTTAATCGCAATAACCCACACACTCACAGTTTCGTTAACGATTTTGGACTGACGACTAATACGATCCGATAGTGTGTGGCCGCTGAACGATTCCGGACAGTTCTAAGCCGGACAGTCCTAGGCCGTCAGGGCGAACGAGCACAACGGGCCTGTCGATCGACGTTTCGTGTCAGTTTTTACTAAGATTTTATTCATTTTTTGTACATACTCGTCAATATTTCTTATGCACATAGTCCATATGGTTCAAAATAGCTAACACCTATTTCCCACAATGATTAGCACGTACTTATATAAGAATAACGTAGTCTAAGCTATTTTCAACCTTATTGACATCACAACAAATCTAGTTTTTTTTCTTATATTCGTGGTCAGCAGCATTTATTTATGCGAAAAAACATGTAATTAAGAAAATGTCAATAAGGTCGAAAATCGCTTGCACTGTTTCGTACTCTCTATGTAACTGATATAAGACCATTACCGGCAGGCGATCGTACGACCTAAAACTGACGACTCACAACTGCTAGTGTGTGGTCGCAAAACTGACAACAGGGAATTGCCGGCGGGCCAAAATCGCTTTAGTGTGTGGGCGCTATCGGCTTAGGACTGCAGGCCGCCGGACAGATCAGGAACTGCAGGCGGACTGCAGGCGGACTGTTAGTGAGTGGGCGCCTTTAGCGCCCACACTGTAAAGCGATTTTGGCCCGACGGCAATTCCCTGTTGTCAGTTTTGCGACCACACACTAGCAGTTGTGAGTTGTCAGTTTTAGGTCGTACGATCGCCTGCCGGTAATGGTCTAATATCAGTTACATAGAGAGAACGAAACAGTGCAATCGATTTTCGACCTTATTGACATTTTCTTAATTACATGTTTTTTCGCATAAATAAATGCTGCTGATCACGAATATAAGAAAAAAAACTAGTTTTCTTGTGATGTCCATAAGGTTGAAAATAGCTTGCACTACGTTATTCTTATATAAGTACGTGCTAATCATTGTGGGAAATAGGTGTTCGCTATTTTGAACCTTATCGACTATGTGCATAAGAAATATAGACGAGTATGTACAAAAAAATGAATAAAATCTTAGTAAAAACTGACACGAAACGTCGATCGACAGGCCCGTTGTGCTCGTTCGCCCTGACGGCCTAGGACTGTCCGGTTTAGAACTGTCCGGAATCGTTCGGCGGCCACACACTATCGCATCGTATTAGTCGTCAGTTCAAAATCGTTAACGAAACTGTGAGTGTGTGGGTTATTGCGATTAACTGACAGATTTATCTCGTCCGGCCGTCGTACGGTAAACTGTTAGTGAGTGGGCGCCTTAACACCTTCCGCTGCATGCGCGCGGTGGCTACTATTATGTTGCGTTGTCGCATCAAACCTCTCCGCAGTAAGAGATAACGTGATAATGTGATCTATCACAGTGGCGCTGTCTTTTTCACCCACAGATTAGCTATTTCGCGCGTAAAAAATACCACGTTTTGTGAGAAAATAAAATCGGATACGGCGGTTTTAATTATCAAACAATAAAAAAAACGATTTTTCGGATATGTCACGTTATTGAAGCAAAGAGGCGAAATATGTGATTCATATAATAAAAATATTAAGTACCACAGAATAGAGAAACAGTACTATGTGGTAGTACGTTTGATTTACCCTTTCAAGCTTTTTACGATTTCCCTTATAAGACGCGTTTTTCGTCCGGTCCCTAGAAAATTGTATTAAATGGGCTTTAGTGCACTTGGATGTATTAAAAAAATCCACAATAGACAGTGCAAATCTCTGATCATGGTTAAACGTTGAATAATTTCATAGTTGTAATTGTTTACCATAACAGAATATTTATTGAATATCCAAGTATTTGGGATGCCGTTGATTTTTTTTAAACCTAAAAATATCTAAAAAAAATAAAAAACGAATAACCACTAAATAAGCAAGAGGAACGTTTAAACCCGATGGAATAGATAGGCATTGGCATAAGAAAGTAGGCCAAGATTACTTATTCATGACATAGTTATGGTCGCTGCTTACGTTTATATATAAAAAGGCAGTGTAAGTATGGAATACCGACTGACTTCAAATATTCAGACCAGGGAAAAGAAATCACCTACACAGAAAAGTGATTATTTTTTCTACACTTCACTTACTTTGAGTCGGTCAAATCTTTGTTGATCGAACTAATGACGCTATCGTGAGTATAAAATTGCCTATATGGTTGACTAATCCGATATAATTTTTAACCCCCGACGCAAAAACGTCAGGGTTTGACGTTTTTGTGTGTAGGTATGTGTGTGTATTTATACACACGACACTTTACTATTATCTCTGGGCGGGAGCGATTAAACAAGTGAGAAATCTAATGGAAGATTTTTGATTAAATGAAAACAACCTTTCAAAATATCTTTTTCTTAGACAAAACTATAAAACTGTCTTCTGAGTGGGATTTTCCTTCTCACTACCTTTCGATAGTTCAGTAATAAGCAGTTAATTTTCCAGCATGCAGAACTTTTCTAATATCAGCCTGTAGGAACTTGAAAGGAAAATAAACAAGTTTCTTGATAATATGAAAACATTTTCTTGTGAAAAGTTCATAAGCTGCTAGAACGATAGTTAAATATTTTTCATTATGAAATTTCAAAGTGTAATATTGTAGGTATACTGTGATCAAAAACAGTCTTCTTAAAAAACGCCTGGAGCTGAAGGTTTCATAAACTTGATATTTTGCTTTTGCTTATTAATTTATTTTCTATTCGTAATTTCTTAATTTGCTGATGTTGCATCAGCAAATTACGAGAAAGAAGAAACCTCCGAATGATTGGAGTAAATTCAACGCGCTGTCCGCCTTAATATGTTCAGCTACAATGGCCTTGTCGAATCCATGAATACATTTACTTTTAAGAAAAATAAATAGTTTAATAGTCACCAAAGTATATATAAGTGTGTATAGTGTGTTGTATAAATATATTTTAAAATGTTTTATTTATTATTGTATGAAAGGTTTTAGAGTTAACGTGATCAATAAATCCAAATTAAAACTACTTATGTGGTTGATAGTATTTCCATTTCTCTTTTTTTTTAATATATATTTATTATGCACTTCACACGTTATCGATCTGGATTTATAGCCAACCAGCTAGTTTACCATTCAAAGGATTATGCAATGCAATATCTCCATATTATGGTACTATTTTCTAATCATATTTTTTTTTAATATGTATTTAGTTACGAGATCTGGCGAATTTTTATGGGTATTGTTAAAAGAAATAAAAGAATTTATTTATTATGTAATATATTAAACTCGGTAAAATATATAAAATCTAATCTTAGCGGAAAATGTCCAGTCTTTTTGGATCAATATTCCAAAAATCAATATTCCTCGCCAACAATGCAATCGAATCCATTAATTTTGAAAAGATACTCGTACAATATTATTACAGAGGTGGCAGATAAACACACGGTCCACCTGATGGAAAGTGGTTACCATGGCCTATGATCGTGTGCACACTCGTGCTGCCGACCCTGTTAACAACGAGAGTTTCTGTGCCATCAGTGTAGAAGACAAAGCAAGAATACCTTTTGGTCTTCCCACTGACAGCACAAAAGCCCTCCAGTGCCAGGAACACAACACGAGGTTATTATGGCCGCGACATTCTGTAGAGCGGAGGTACGTCCCCAGTCGGACTACTGAATTGGATGGAAACAACGTCGTTTCCTACTTCTTACAATGATCACATTTGTGAATACCCCGTTTACCGAATAGTTAACGGTTGAAAATTTAAAAAACACACCAACTTACCATAAGTTTCTGAGCTTGGTGGTAGCTCGCTGAGGAGTTAAATAAGTGGATAATAATAATAGACCCGATTGAGAACATGTTCATCTATCAAGTTGAAATCGTTTCCAAAACCAGGGTTTGACAGGCGCCTCTGGTGTTTCAGCACACCATACAGACTGCTCATCAAGTAGAGTATGTAGTACAAGCACACAGCATCGTTGATTACCTTCTTAACTGCCGTACTGTGAATACCGTTGACCGGACGGGTGGTCTTCTTAATGTACGGGCCATTTAACCGTATTCCTCTCCTGAGGAGCCTGTGAGTTTCGTCAAACCTACTCGTTTCTTTGCATAGTGTTACGATCTGTTTCACCTTCAGCTCCTCGAGGTCTTCGGCCTCTAGTGAATCCGTCTCTATAATATATATATAATATAATATAATATGAGGAAATGAGTTCCTCATTACCTTAAAATCACTTAACTTACTTGTTTATTTTACATGTCTGATTTATTTGGAATTCTTGGAAATATTTGAGGTTATTAAGGGTGCTTACAAACATCAAAGAATTTATTGCATTAATAATAATTCGACAAACTAATTTCACCTTTACAGATTAGCGGTGTAGAAATTCGCAACGCAGATATTACGAAATTATCAAAGTACTCGCACAAATATTTTCAATTATGGCTCAAATTGTTTTAATGCATTGGAGTATTGTAAATGGTAGTCCTTAGAATGCCGAAATAATTGTACAGTCAGCATCATTAAAATGTTGATAACAAAAGTACCTACTTAAAATAATCCAAATACCATAATTCCAATTTTATATTGGATAATAGAGTACTCAAATAGTTGTAAGTATCCAGAGTGGTCTAACTTTCTTAACAATCGGTCTTCTAGAATTATGTCAGTTAGTTGAGTGTTCATATTCATATACACAATCACGCCGGTCGGTGGTATCCAGTCAAGTATAATTTCAAAAAATCTAGACATTGTCATTTAATCGCATTTTGTATCCCTTTCTTACTTGTAAAGCCATCCCTTTCATACATTGGCGGGATACTAAGGGATGGGTATAAAGAAACGGATACAAAATGTGTCAATTGTCAATGTCTTTTGTATTTTTTTTTATAGTTGACAGTTGCACAAGCCATGAACTATCAACTTGCATTAGTGAGAAAAGTATGAATGTCTAGATTTTTTTAAATTATACTTGTCTGGATGCCATCGACTGTCGTGATTGTGTACATGAATACTCTATTAACTGGCCTAATTCTGGAAGACCGATTGTTAAGATAGTTGGATCACTCTGGATACTTACAACTATTTACTACTTACAACCAATATAAAATTGCAATTTTGGTATTTGGATTATTTTAAGTACTTTTGTTATTAGCATTTTGATGACGCTGACTTTACAACGGCTCTAATAGGGCTTCGCAACCTTCAATAATTGGTCTTTACTCTTGCTTATGAACATAGTACAGTCCCTTTTGACTATCCCATTACAAATGGCCTGCGATGCATCAGCAGTTGCAGTTGGAATACTCTACCCGCGCACGTATTTCCCTCTTCCTATAGTCCATATCCATATGGTATATATATAATATATATGGTCCATCTCTTCTGGACTGGACCTCAGCTTTTTACCTTTAAGTAAGGTACAGTCAATTGACGGATGAAATATATAAAAAATGGTTATGTCAAATTTTAGTTCAGGCAATGGTTATGTTTTTTTTATTCCACTTAGGTGGCAGACAAGCACACGACCCACCTGATGGAAAGTGGTTACCCTGGCCTATGGACATATACACGTCACACTCGTGCTGCCGACCCTGAAGAAACCTTCTAATGCCCTTCTTGAAGAACCCCATATTGTAGTCGCTCGAGACTTTATTCCACAGCTTGAGCGTGCGTGGGATACAGTTCCTTTTATACGCATGGTTTCCTGTCTATGGCTAGTGTTGTGATGATAGAATGTAGCCGTGGGCATCATGTCAAATAATTAATATGACCACAAACCATTGGTTAGGCGATAGAACACGCACAGCGAGGCAAAGTCCATCCTGAGGCTGAGAGGTTTCACATCGCCTGCGAGTATGGGATTGTCGACGAGCCTCAACGCCCGTCTTTGTACCAATTTGATACAAACATCAATAATTAATTACGTCGTTGACAATTAAAAAGTTTTAGAAGAAAACTCCCCTGATTAAAGCAAACAAAGATATAGTTGTCAAAAAAGACAAAAGATAAAATACTAACACGTCCATGTGGCTCTCATCCAACCTTGAAAGTTAATCAAATATTAGACAGGTTTATTGAATCAAGATGTTAAATTAACATTTAGAGTGATTTACGAGCACCATACGCATTGGCATGCGTTATAATAGCCCGATATCTATTACCGTTTATCACTGATAGCAACATCTCGGACGCAGATAAATTGCTACCATATTCTATGTAGGCGTCAAGAATAAAAATATTCAGGAGAAAATGCCAGTTCTTATAGCCATTATATACAACTAGCTTATGCCCGCGGCTCCGCCTGCGTGGGTGTCGGTAATCGCGACTAAACATAGCCCATGTCCTTTCTCAATGTCTAATTACCCCTACACCAAATCGGTTCAATCGTTTAGCCGTGAAAGACACACACACACACACACACACACACACACACACACACACACACACACACACACACACACCCGAACACACACACACGTACACACATACACATACTTTCCCATTTATAATATTAGTAGGTATGGATAAACTTCTTTAAAAGAAATATGCATGAATAAATTCATTAACAGATTAATTACTTACGGATCATTTAAAACCTTCTGACATTCGTCCTTTTCGAGTTATAAACGAACCTGGGTATTTCATTTTGTTTTTATTATTAACTACTAGAACTAAGATATAAAAACATGCACTGGCTACTTGGTGGACATTCTACCTTGTCAGTGTTTAACAAAGTACTTTTATACAAGCAAGTACTCATGCCTGTATGGACATACGGCATTCAACTTTGGGGATTTACAAAACGGACTAACGTCGAAATTATACAAAGATTCTAAAATAAGGTACTTCGGACTATAGTAAATGCTCCCTGGTACGTCAGAAACGATGATATCCACCGAGACCTTGTAGTGGATCTTGTAACAGAGGTTATAAAAAAACACGCCGAAGCACACGAACAAAGGCTTCTTCATCATGTGAATGTCGAGGCTATCCAGCTACTTGACAACACGGATATACTGAGAAGACTAAAAAGAACTAAACCTTTTGAGATAATTTAGGAAAGTCAGTGTAACGAAGTGCAGTAATCCTCAAGTAGCCTCAAGGTCTAGATTGTAATTGTATGAGTAATCGTTTAATAACGAGTACATCATATTGTAAAAAAAAATAAAAAGAATCTACATCCTCGGTTCTATTTGAAGAACACGATTATAGTCTTGCTTGGTTGTCATTCAGCATACCTAAATCTTCTTCATCCTAGCGTTAATCCCAGTCGCATCCGAAGCTATCAACTTGGAGTCTGGGGTCCGCTTTTACCAGTCCAACTGCAGATTTGGCTAAACTTCGAGATTTTCCGTGAAGCGACTGCCATCTGACCTCCACAACCAAACAAATAGACCAGTTGTTGGATTTTTTAGGGCTCCACTACCCGTAACGACTGCCATAGATGTTTTTATAGCAACCGGGACCGACAGCTTAGCGTGCTCGCCGAAGCACGACCAGACCAATGCAAATACACATATTCATCAAAAAAAAATCATGCAGACAAATATTTGCACTGAGCGGGGATCGAGTCCGCGCCTCCTGCGCAGCGGCCGCGTTCACTACCTCTACGCCACGGAGGCAGTCAATATCAGTCATACCTGTATAAATCATTTTCGTGTAACTAAAACTATCCACACAACGGATGCCATGGAAGTTCTCAGCTTGCATGATATTTACTGACTTAGTTGACGAATAGCTTCATGAATTCAGCTACTACATATTTATGTAGAAATGTCCAGTGTGTATTTGATTAGACTTGTCACAAGTTTCTTGAAAAATACAAAACAAATCTAACTAGGTACATACCAAATGCTGATCAAAATGCACAAGAAGATAAAAGAAAATGAAGCTACATCGTAAGTGCTGATATTCGAGATACCTAACTAACTAGAATCAATCGAATCTACTGAATATTATTCAGATGATCGCTTCAGTACAAATGAACTACGTGCTCATTCGACCGGTAAAGGGAACGATAGCAGCCGGGACAAGTCTGGAACATATTAACTCTTGTGAAGTTTGAGTAAACAAAGAATATTCAAAGTAACTAAATAATATTATTATATTGTATTAGTATTAGTTTTTCTATCAGACCGTAATAGGAAGCTCCGTATTTTGTAAGTTTAAATAAAGGAAAAACTTTTAGTTATTCTAACACTTTTTAGGGTCATGTGACCATCGATGGCATTATGGCACTGCGTCTACTGGTAGAAATGTCATGTCTTCTATGGAGTCGAGCCCTTCTTAGATCTCTACCAGAACCCAAAGGGGGCAGCAAGTCAATGTGGCCACTCCAGCGAAGGCAATTCTTCTGAATTTTGTTTGCGATATCAGGGATATGGATGCCGCCGTGAATGTGAAAGTTTCTCACGCGGTCTTACGTGTGTGGAGTTTCACCCGTGCGGGTACAATTTGCGCAGTAGAGCTTACAACAGGGTGCTCGACTAAGGAGATCTGACGCCTGCACTACCTACCTACCACCTCGCTCCGGGTTACTAGGCCACAGATAAAGAAGTTGTGTTCAAGGCACAAAAGAGATGCATAAGATCTATGTTTAAATTGAAAACTACAGATAGTTGCAGGGCTTACTTTCAGGACTACAAAATTTTAACACTACCTAGTCTGTATATTTTTGAAGTAGCTGTGTTTGGTAAATGTAACCTGCATTTATTTCTGTCCTTGCAAGTAACAGTTCCCCGAAACAGGAGGGATAACACAAAGCTTCGTTTGCATAGAGCAAAGACGGCCTTTTTGCGCAATAGCATTATTTGTATGGCGCCTATAATATTTAATAAATTGCCTAAAGATTGGAAGGAGATGAGTTGCATAGCATTCAAAATAATATTGAAAAAATTCTTACTGCAAAAAGCATACTACAATGTTAAAGAATTTCTAGATGACAAGGTTGTGACATGAGATTTGACATTTTACGTATATCTATGTATTGACATTAGCACTTCATTGTACCATTATTATTATTATTTTGACATTTTTTGACATAACATTTAAAGCAATGAAATATTTTAATTGATTACCTTACTTGACATTTTGATTTTGACTCATATGTATTATTGAATTTGTTATTTTGGATATAAATATTAATGACATTTGTACGCCGCCACACACGCGGCTAAACATGTTGGACATAACTACTAAATTACATCTTGCATGCACATGTATGTATAACACATGTTTAATACAAATAAATATGATTTGATTTGATTTGATTTGAAAGGTTGTCGCAGTGTCGCCCACTGCACTCCGCATGATCCTAAGGCCAGTGAATACTAAGGCCAGTGTGTCTAGCAGTCACGTATCACATTTTATTTTCGAATGATCTGCCTACCCCGACCCTGCGGACTCGTAAAATTTCTTAAGAGCCTTCCCAGGGTCAATCTCGTTTTTTGGCGTATGTTTAGAGGCCAACTACGTTTTTATTTGTGGACGTATTTAAAAACTGTTTATACTGTGTTATTGGGTGGCTTTTTGGCTACATTTTGTACATTTTTGTTATTCTCTCTTTCAAATTATTATATAAAAATCATTCCCAAAACGAAAAGGTCACTCAAAAGAAAACTTAGAACTACGTCTAAACGGAAAAGAATTTTCACACCGTTTTTTAACTAAAAGAAAGATAAAGGTTTGAAGTATAAACTGTAAATTTTTCTGTTTAATGTAATGACTTTTAAAGTCACAGGCTACCATTTTGTAAATTTCTCGAGAGCTTGGCTTAGCGGGTGCCTATGCGGGGGCCGTGCTTTATGAATTCGCGGCATTTACAGCTGCACGAATCAAGATTAATGCGTAATTGAACAGATATGACACTTCTTTGAGACTCCTAAAATGAATTAGGTAAAGTAAGTTAAAGCTTTAAACTCTCAAGAAATACATGACAATGTGTCGATTATTTTATGCACACACTTTATTTTTTACGTACTGTTGCACGTAGCTCCACCCGCGTAGGTGTCTGCAGGCTTATTCACTAAATTTGACAGCCGAGAGTGACCAACCGTGAAGTGATGATCACCGAGCTCAGTGACTAACTCAACGTTCCGTTATTTTGGTATTCTGTTAACCTTTTCTGTCACGTGATCATTCAGTGATTAACGAAAACCGAGAGTGCTTATCGACTTCTTATTATCGCAACCCTATGTATTAGCCGACTTATTTTGGTATCCTTGGTTACACGAATAACATAAACGACATATCGATCTTTTTAACTTAATCGGTGTATACGTTGGACATATTCCAATAAATCTGTGTTTATGTTCGCCACTTGAGTTGTCAAAAGTGCAAAGTGGTTATGGGAAACATCACTTACGAAGAAATTGAATTTAATATTCTTCGAGAAAGATAAACACCAACTGTCAACGCTGGGATTTTTTACAAAGAATGTTCTCAAGTGTTTTGTAATTTAAATTTTTAACAATTGTTGTTCCACGATTCGATCCAAGTTTCTTTCATTGCGTCGTTTTGTTTATTTGTGTACGGTATTCATCCTCCAAGTAATGTTAGTAAAACTTGTTGAATTGAAATTGTACTAATAGTAATGTATTTGTTTGGTTCTTGATCAATGTTATTGATAGTATGAAATATTACTGTGATATAATAAATAAAATGAAAAATATTCTTTTTTACTATTTTATTGTATTTCAGAATGCCGGCTAGCAGGCGCAGACACGCGCCAGAGGTAGCTTGAGTTGTTGGTGGCTTTTGCGGAGGCCAACAAAGACATTGCCTTAGGGCGATGTACCTGGGAGCCCTCAGGCAAGTCAAATGACTCAGCGAGCCTGGGAGACTTTGACGAACTTTTCCATTAATCTGAAAAGTGAAAGAATAGAAGTGAATACAACACTAAGATTTGAATTTAATTTAAATCCAACACAAGTTTTCTTTTGAGTACCTACTAAATTATATTTGAATAATAAATTAATTAAACTGTACTTGGCCATTTTTTTTTCTCTTTCTTCCCGCATAAAAGGAAATTTTATGTAGGTACTTCGTAAGGATATGATTGGTGACTTCATGCAAGCATCAACGGAATGAGGGTTGGGACATGTTAAATAAATAAGAAGACCCAACACTCTTCCTGATACGACCCTTGGGCATAAAAAGATACAGCAGATAACACCTGAAAATAGCATATGATTTTGTCAACATGAATATTGAATTTTTATATAAAATTATTCAATTCAACAATATATTGCATTCCACTGTAAAGTAAGTAAGGGATTGCTGCCTAGCTATATTTCTAGCTGCCTAAAGCATAGGTAGTTATCATATTGTTATTGATATTATTTTGCATTGTAGGTATGTAATATTAACTCACTTTCAGTTTATGGGGCACTCCAGCGTATTGTCGTTGCTGTCTCATGTAAGGGCGAAGCTCCTTGGTCAAAGAATTAAATACTTCTTTGGACAACCGAAATTAAGCAACAAATTCTTGGTCTGGCAAATTCATTGGGTCACTTAAAGCTCTTACCCTTCGCAAAACATTCATTTGCCTTTGTTGCGTGTGCCATATCTACAAAATATGAAGTAACACTCAATCAATAAAATTCCCAATTAGACTTTAACAAGTTTCATAATATGTATACCTAGGAATATTCTATTTCTATTCTAATAATTTAAAATAACAAGTCTAAATCATTTATTTACCTTTTTTCCCTTTTTGAGATTATCTGTCACGACAAAACACAAGCACAAAGTATGGGTGATTATCACTTTCTCCTAAAAACATTGCTATTGAATAGTGGCTTTCGTTTGCAATTTGACACTTTGAATGATCTTCACTTAATCGTCAAAATGATGTACACCAAACGTAGAGAATACCGAATAACGGAAGTCGATACCCTTCAGTGACTATCGACCTAGCTAGAGTGATGATCACTGGCCTTGATAATTTACAGTTGAGCACCGAAGTTACTGAATACGAAAAGAGTAGTTTGACAGTTTAAAGTTGGAAACTCAACTCGGTGATCATCATTTTGAACTGTCATTAAAGTTAGTGAATAAGCCTGCTGATCCCGTTCTCACTACTGATCCTTTCTGATAGTGTGATGATATATAGCCTATGACATTTTCAAATACCAGGGGATTCTATTGCTAAAATAATTTTTAGAATTGGTTTTGTTGATCCATACACATATAGTGTACATAAAATACATACATACATATACTTATGCCTGTAAATCCCCAGAGGGGTATCCCAAGGTGTATTAACACCCACATTTAAGCTAAGATTTTCGGTCCGCGTAATAGGGGGCGAGCCTTTTGCCGTCAAGCGGGCACTTAGTCATAACCTGGGCACTGATTCTGCTAATATTTTTTTCATGGCAAATCCACTGCCACCATAGTGTCTATGGAGGCAGTGGTTATTGACAATGCCATTTAACTTTGTACTTTACTGATTTACTGTTAAAGTCTAAAATTCAATAACAATCTTGTAGAGTGAATGAAAAATGTTATAAACTCAGTTTCTTTTCATTTTGGACTTTAAAACTCAGCCATAAAGTCTAAAATTTAATGACATTTAATACAATGTCAACGGTATGACATTGGTTTTGTTATATAATAAAATAAGCAGAATTGGGGGCCTGTACGTTTACTGTAGAACAGCCCTACCCCTTAGTCGCCTTCTATGACACCCACAGGAAGAGAAGGTGTGGATCTATTTTAGTCCACTGGGAACTAATACGGCAAAATATGGTATATATTTATCTTATGTATTTTATTATGAAGGGGTGTATAATATTATTACAAAGTACACCATCATTACATAGTAGTTACACCAGAAATTCGATTCCACGCTGTTCTTTAAAACTACGTGACGGATTTTGAAGCGGTCTTCTTTAATAGATAGAATGATTCAAGGGATAGGTTTATATGCACTTTATATGCATAATATAGTGAAGAAACACTGATAATTTTAGATATTTCTAATATGATATCGAAAAAAGCAAATTTTGTGCTTACACTGCAAACGCTGGCACTATGGAAATGTGTAATGTGTGTGAATTGTTATGCCTATAGCATACTCATACCTTTTACACACTTCCTAGGTAGTACACCTGCACCTACTTACATGTATCTATGCAATAAACACCCTTAACAATGGAAATACAAGTATTTGCCCTGAGCGGGAACTAAACCCACAACCTCTGAATTAACTGCAAATAATCCAGCGCTATACGCCACCGAGGTCGGGTTGTCCTAATAATATCAATAATGTATTCATCTAAAAATTTCTAATAACTATATACCGAAAATAAAACCATTTTTAAAAACCTGAAATGTGTACAGCTTTCCTTGAGAAATAAATAATGTTGGTAGGTATTCCATTGTAGACTTTTTTTAAACCTATAAAGGAGGAAATATTCCACAATTATATTATTTGTTATTATCTCAAAGGGATGAGACAGCGCGCGTACTGGATTGAAGATCTCAGTCGGTTTAATTTCTTTCGGCAACTTGAACAATTTGTCATAAATCAACAAATTAACAGAAAAAGACGTGTGGCACTCGGGGACTGCCGCGGTAAAGCTATTGCATAGCATTTTGTATCACCTTATGCAATTATGATAATATGCCCTTTGACGTGCATTAGTTTTTTTTATCTTTTTAGCTCTTTACGCTTTTCTTCTCTATAAAACGAAAATATCTAGGTATAAATAATAGGTATAAATAATTAGGTATAAATAGTGTAATGACATACCAAAACAAAATTATTCATTTAAAAAAATAACGAAATTAAGAAGTGATTATCGACAAATTTTACAAGTACAGCTATTCACTGTTGTACATAAATACCTATACACCTATATACTTTCTCATAAACAGCTGCTTATGTATTCGTCCGATTTCGGAGCAGCTCGTCTCGATTCGTGCGAGCTTGTAGAGTCGTACAATACGGCTAGTTGCACGCACACGAACACCGTGTCGAAGACTGCCGAAAAGAAACGAGCGTGAGGTTTTTTCGTTACGGAATTTCTGGATTCGGTCCCCGCGCTCAAGGCCCTCGATAGAAGCTATGCAATAGCTTAAAACAGTATCAAAGATATTGAAATGAATCATTCTCTGAATCTGAACCATAGAGCGTTTGCACATTCATCCGATGTCCAATATCCGAAATCGGTGTTGGACGCTGATAGCCGACCTCCGATAGCTAACATCATGTGCTGTTTTCACATACATCCAATAAAATCGACCCAATAAAAAAAAAGTGCAAGCAATTTTCAAGAGGAAAGACACGTAACTAAGTCGCTGTTTTAGTGTCTTTGTGATCTGATATCGAGCCAACACAGTGGTGTCACCTCCGATAACCGATATCGGGCCGGATAATGTGAAAGACAGATATATAAATCGTAAACCGGCGAAATGTGGGTGCTAGCACCTCTGCCTACCCCTTCGGGGATAAAGGCGTGAGTTTATGTTATGTTAAAGTCAGCCTCTATGGCGTGGCGGTAGCGAACGCAGTTGCTACGCAGGAGGCGCTGGTTCGATCCCCGCTCAGTGCATTATTATGTTCGTGCCTCGGAGAGAACATTTAGCTGTCGATCCCGGTTCCTATACGAACATCTATGACAGTCGTTACGGATAGTTGAAGCCTTCAAAAGTCCAACAACTGATAGAGACACCGACTCCGTTTCGGGACAGGCCCCATCCGGCCGACCATATGAGCCTGCAGTTCCTATGCCTCTCGACAGCAGAGGAGGTCGAGCGGGTGGACAATGCAGTGCGGTACTATACTGACGGGAGCAAGATTGACGGCAAGGTGGGGGCCGCCATTTCGATATGGAATGGCGACGCCAAAACCAAAGCCGTCAAGCTTGCCCTGTCGCCGTACTGCACTGTCTACCAGGCGGAACTGCTGGCCATATGTAAGGCTACAGGGCTTGCTGCAAAGCACCGCGGAGCTTCTGCTATTTTGAGCGACTCTCGTTCGGCCCTGGAGACTGTTGTCAACAGTCAGTCCCCGCACCCCCTGGCGATAGAAGCCAGGGCAAACCTGCGTGAAGCATTGACCCATGGCGGAGAAGTGTCTCTGTACTGGGTCAAGGCTCACGCAGGCCTAGCGGGGAACGAGAGGGCCGACGAGCTGGCGAAAGCCGCGGCGCTCCGATCCAAGGTCCGACCTGTCTATGTCAGAGTACCGGTGTCATTCGTCAAGCGCCTGATCCGTAACGGGGCGCTTGACGAGTGGAACCGGCGCTATCAGTCGGGGACGGTTGCCAGCGGCACCAAGTTGTTTTTCCCTGATGTGTTCACCGCCTATAGATTTGCCCTGAAAAGGCAGCTCACGTATGAGACCACACAAGTCCTCACGGGACACGGTGCGTTCGCCTCGTAGTTGTACCGATTCAAGTGCAGGGCGAGCCCATCGTGTATCTGTAGTCCGACTGAGGACGAAACGGTCTCTCATCTCCTGTTTGACTGCCCTGCGAATGGGGTAGCAAATAATTTGGAGACGAAAATAGAAAAAGGGCTTTCTAAAGAGGTATTATTGGAAATTTTCAAGAAAAACAAAGATAGGGAACAGTTTTTGAAGTACTGCACCCATATTGTTAGAATATGTATGGAGAGGAACAGGGACGGGTGACGCATTGGACGCCGTATGATAAGCGCGCTGCGCTGCCAGCATACGGCGGTTCCAGTGCGTCACCGAAAAACCCGTCGTTCAGAGACGGGTGCAGTACTCAAATTAGAGTACGGATATGCTTTTGATTGTGGAATTATTATTATGTACGGTGGAATTTTATTGTATTGTAGTTTTTATTCTAATTCTTATTATTGTAATGCTCTTAATAATGGAATCTATTGTAATTTATTGTGATATTTATTAGTGTGGTTTTATTCTAATTTCAATTGTAATTTTAATTTTAATTTTAATTATATTGTATTTTTAATTTTAATTTTTACCTTATTATTTTATCTTTTAGTAAATTATACATTCTCTTTTTAATTGTAATTATTGTTATTAACCATTATTGAATTTAAAAAAAGCTGTGATATTAGTGATAATTGTCAGCCGTATTTTCGAACAGTATATTTCTTGGAAAATAATCGTAAGCTTTAAATTGTGAATGTATTAGATTCGTACTTGGTAATTATTGTATTTTGAAATTAAAGAAATAAAAACCCCTAAAAGGGGGACTGTCCCAATTCATTGTAAACAACACACATAGCTAAATCAAGCCTTCATTATGTGAGGACCACCCCACTGCGGGTGGACTGGTAGGCCCACTAGGCACACGTGACCAAAACAAAAAAAAAACAAAAAAAAGTCCAACAACTGGTATAGCTGCAATGTTTTACTGATGTCGCAATTAGTTCATGGAGGTCAGATGGCAGTCGCTTCACGGAAATTATCAAAGTTTAACCAAATCCACAGTTAGACTGCTAAAGCAGACCCCAGATTCCAAGGTGAAAGCTTCGGATGCGACTGGGACTAACTCTTAGATGTATGTAACTAGCTGACCCGGCGAACTTCGTACCGCCAATATTTTTCCGCCCGCGTGGCGTCAGATCCCGTTCCCGCTGCACCCTCTACTATATTCAACATGTATTATACATATAAACCTTCCTCTTGAATCACTCTATCTATTAAAAAAAACCGCATCAAAATCCGTTGCGTAGTTTTAAAGATTTGAGCATACAAAGGGATATAGGGACAGTAAAAGCGACTTTGTTTTATACTATGTAGTGAAGAAAGAGATAATTTGTAAAGAGGTTGTGTTTTACACGGGAGATATTTAAAAGAATAGTAACCTACTTGAGTTCTATTAGGTTATCGATTCTGACCACTAAAACATCTAACTTTTTGTCGTTCTGGGTTTACATAAACTACAGAATGGATTTTGATAGGGTTTTTTTTTGAGAGTGAGTAGAAGAGATAAGACCAAATTCGTGGCATCCGACATCCACGCGGGTGAAGCCTCTGGCATTAGCTAGTATATCAATGTCAAAAAATCACCAAGTCAGTTATATGAAGTTAGGCATAATATGATGAACTCATCGATGTGTCCACTCTGTTTCTTTTTTACCTACATCATTTCTCATACTTTTGTATTTTTATCACTCTAGTGATGTGTGCGCGGGGTGGTGCGGGGCTGCGTTTATTATGTTAGTAGATTCCACCCATTCGCTCTAAGGGATCGTCTCGTATAAGCGCCTTAATGTTAATTCTACCCTCTTTTACTCTTCTGTACAATAAATTGTGAAATGCCCTTCTGCCTTTTATTTATTGCCCAGGACAGGCAGAACTGTCACTCTTCCAATTGGTTCCGCCCTCTCCATTCCTACACAGGACAACACGAGCAGGGCTTAGATGTTACCCGTATACGGTGCAGAATATTCCAAGCGGTTTGGTGATTCTTTTCTTTGTCGCAACCACTTGCCAGCTCACGCGTTTCCTTCTTCCTGGAGTCCCGTGTCCTTTAAGTAGGGCATGAAAAAGTATCTGATGAGTGGTATCTGGATGGTACGTGTATGTAATGGTGTCCTTCTTTGCTGAAACTTCGCCTTCAGCATACCATTAGGCAAGGTGAAGTGTAATTGCCGTATCCAATTTTTAAAAAAACATATTCAAAGGTAAGTATAGATAACAAACATAATATTTATATAGGAACGTAAATTTAGTAAGGAAAGAAAAGCAAATTTATGTAAAGTTCCCTTTCTCTAAGAAATAATACCTATTTATTTTTCGATACATTATTTTTCTAAATACGAGACGAGTACTAGATACCAATATTATGTAATTATAATGTAGTGTACACTGCAAACTACTCTGTTTTTAGCAATATAGTCCATTTATTGGTTATCTGGAAGATAATGCAGACAGTAATAACTTTCTTAAGTTTGGTTTAAAATAATTATAGTTGTTTCTGAAACTGTTGCACATTATAAGTGCCCTGTTTAAATTAACGTGAAAATTCCTAATCAGACCAAATAATTCGTGTTGTTTTGAAAGTTGGTTCAGTTAGTCTTTAAGGTGGCACAGACATATTAAAAGTCCGCGACTTGAGCCGGAGGTGGGGGAGAGGTTGGGGGGGGGGGGGGTTATGGAAGGTCGCTTTGTTCAGATTTATGTTTGTATATTGGACACTATAATGGCTCTTTAGTTTTACTTCTGCAATAATTATAGTTAGTAAATTTCCTATGAATTATGTCGAGACATTATTACTATAGGATCAATACTTTAATAAATGTAATAAAGTTTATTAATTTACGAAAATATCAACTCGGCCTGACCACATAGATATCGGTGCTTGTTTCATTGTTCTTTTTTGGAGAAAAAATGATTCTTCAAGTATACCCAGCCCCCAGAACTCAGTATGAGATCGACTAATTTCGATTCACTACCTTTACTTTTACAGCTCCAAACCTGGTCTTTCTGCCGTCCCTCCTACCAAAAGGTCAGCGAAATATACAGCATATAGAGTATTCCCTCAAGTACAGAAGTGGCTTTGGAATCAACTGCCCTCTAAAATATGGGGTTGGAAGCGAGGAGTCGATGGAAACTTGGAGCTAATTACGACTTTGATTACTCTTACTCCTGACGCGTTGCTAAATTCCATTTTCTGATGATGTCAAAGTGGTTTCACTGGAAAGTGTAGTTGCCCAAATAATCTATTTATAAAGTAAACCTACAAAGAAGTTTTCGAAATTGCACTGCTTCTGGGGTAAATAGGTGATGAATATTTGTATGGAAATATAAATGAACACTAGTATCACAGTTTTTCAACATTTCACTACTATGGGGGTAAAATAGTCGAAAAACGGTGAACGAATGAGAGGCAACGAATAGGCCTCAAACACCTACATTTCAGTACGAGTATGAGTGTAGATAACAATTAGAATTAGAAACTGTTGTATAATAAGGGTTCTTAAAATACGAGTATGAGTAAAAAATGGAAGCCGTTGGCAATTTTTTTAATATTATCACACGAGTATTTTAAAATCAGTTTATGTGAACTTTCATACATTAATTCATCTAACCTCTTAAAAGGTAAACATTTTCTTATTCATTTAACTATGATACAGCTTACATTTTATATCTTACAGCTATGTTTAAATACTTATTCATTTCACTTACAAATAAATGTATTAAATTTTACAATTACGTCATTAAAGTATTCATTATTCATTTATTGTACACAAAGCAAGCTTAATACGAATAATCTATTCAAAATTCAAATTAAAAATAATTCACTTCAACAATACCAGTAAACAATGCGAATGTCACACACAGTGTCAACCGTATAGTATCCTCTGACGGGTTCGTCTTACGATGCGCTCGGGCCTGTACCCGGTGCAAAGGTGCCCATGACGCTGGCCGCATTGCCTCTTTGAATGACTATGGCCAGCCTTTGCACCAGGTACGACTTGGCGCGTGAATCTCCCGATTTCTCCCTCAACCTGCGCCCGATGCCCTCCACAAACCGTTTGGCCTCCAAACTCCAGCAGCCCAGCATCTCCAAGGCGAAGGGAACGAATAAGTACTGAGCCTGCAGCGCTTCGTATTTGACTCGCTTTCCGGCGGCTGCATCCTCCGCAGCCACAGCCGGGAATCGGACAGTACGACCCGGGTGACTTGGAGCGACCGTGCTGACGCAAGTGGCATCCCACAGCAAGCACCTGCCATTCTTCCACGGCACCAGAGTCATGCCGTCCGGTCTCCTGCCATCGGTCCTGCTAAGGCCGGGCGGCTCCAACAAGCACGGGACATCTGCCGCTACCAGGGCTCACCGGGTTATGTTATTAAGGGAGTGGTGACGCGAGAACCTCCCCGAACACCTACGACAACTCAGTGCGTGATGGCCATTAGCTTCCACAGTAGAACCGCAGGTGCATCTGTGGGGTTCGCTCAAACTGCAGCCCAGGCGGAGCGCCACTGCCACACGCAAAGTGTTGTCGTCCATTAGGGTGCCGAGGTGACGTGAAGGCAGCGCGTGCAGCCACGCCCCCGCTTCCGGCTGAGCCACGGCTCGAAGTCTGGCCATATCGGCTCCCGAGATACCCTCCACCAACTGTGCCCTTGCACGCCCCGCCACAATGTTGTCCCAGGCGCGCTGCACACTACGAGAAGTGGGGCTCTCCGCTCCCGAACTACGGGCCGCGAATCTCCGAGACGCTCTTGAGCCGCTACTAGGAGGTCTTTACGCGAAGCAACAGCCTCCGGCAACCCGTCAGGGAAGATAGGTGATCCTACAAGGGAGAAGGAGGAATGAGACAGTACCTTGATGTCAGGCAATAGGGAGTTGAAGCGTTCAAAGTGTGTGTAAGCTTCGACACTGCAGGGGAACAGTTCGCATTTTGAAGGGTTCATCTCCAAACCCAAGGACCTGAAACGAGGGATGAGACCCTCCAGGTCCTGATAGACAGTTTGTGGCGAACCCCTGGCGGCGATGGGCTAGGATGTTTAAGCTCTAGGGCGTTCAGGGTGTCGGGGCTATATTGCGCGAACGATTCATCCGAGACAAGCAGTCGAAAGGCACCCCGAAGGTCGCCCTCGAAAACCTTGACCTCGATGGCCTTTCGCCTCCCATGGGGCCCCGAACGTCGCGAACCAATCAAATCGCCCGCATACTCATCATCATCACTTTCGCGGTTACAATCATCGAAGCTTAAATGATCCCGATTTGCTTAAAATGACTGGAAAGTTAGCCGCGCATAAGTTGAAAGCTGATTGCAACGCGTTTACAGATTATCTAGGCAAATTAGCAGATATAGCATGCTACACTTCGTAAGCTACATGGAAGACCAGCAACAGTATGTGGACTATAATGGGTACGAATACGAGCCATACTACACCAGGTCCGGCATGCGTCAGGGTAACAATATTTAGGACCTCACCAATTCATCATTACGGCTTCATCATTCATCATTATTGTCTGGCGTGGGTCATGTTCCCTGTATGCGGATGACCACAAATTGCTCCTGGAAGTGAGTGACAAGTCTGATTGTGAACGTTTTTAAGAAGGCAGAATATATGCTGAATTTATGCCTTCCTCTATAGGGTACAAGGTAGAAAAGACATCAAAGCAGCGGATATCACAGGTACGTAATCAAGCGGTACACCTCATTCCAACATTGTCATTTCGATAGCATATTATTGAAAGCAGGCTAATAGAAGCCTGTGTTTTGTACTACGACAATCGCAGGGGTTCACAAATGCTACCGCACTAAGGGCGTTATATGACGCATTAATTCGTAATACCTTAGAATATAATGCACCCATATAGTCCCCGCATAATCAGAAGTACAGTGTGATGATGGAACGTGTCCAAAATATCCAGTTACCTACAAATGTTACATTTCTTACAGTTTATGTATGTAACTTATCAATTGCTATTCTGTACTTGTTATTTTTGTTTTTGTATATTAATTTAAATACCTATTTGTGATAATTTAGCTTCGCTATCGCATTCGGCGGTAACAAACCCGTAATGATAGTGTAAAGTTGATATCTATAAATAAATAAACAATACATTTTAGCGCCATATGTTAAGTAGTATCGATAGCTGTAAAAATTATTTTTATTGTTACGCAAATGTTTTGATTTAACTAAGAAGTATGTTATCATTTGATGTATTTTACGGTTGAAATATGTTTAGTATTACATTTATTATTAAACATTTATTATTCGTGGTTCCTACACTCAAATAACTATATAAATTCCCATAAAAAGCAATAAAATAACTCAGTACACATAAACTTTAATGGGTCGGTAACAGGCTTTACGATTTTCCATACTAGAAGCCATTTAATATTTACCCTTAAGCAATATTGCAGTTTTTAACGTACCTAGATAGACATAATGTAAGAGTCCATGAAGTTCAATCAGATTTCCAGATGATATGTATATCATTAGACGCGTTGAAAGGAAAATACGGAATAGCCATACAGTAAGACTAAAAACCTGGCGGGTATACCAATTTTCTTTTAAAATGGATGTCTTATATGATAAGGTTATCAGAATAAACCATGCTCATATAAAAGATCTTCAAGTTGTCTGTATTAACTGCCACCGCTGCCACTGCCACTGGCGAAAGTGTGGCAGCAGTAATATAATGTTGCATCAATGTGCCTATCTATCGTTGAGAACGATAGCGCGTTAGCACCATTTTCGAATTATAATTTGCAGCCATCACAGTTCATACACAGAATTTGATGATATTTCATACAAACCTGACTTTTCTAGTAATCCTATCATATAAGATACCGTTTTATTTTGCTTTTTGAAATTGATTTTCGGTATCACCAACAACATTTTAGCCTAGCAGCATAGCTATTTCGTGTTCTCTGATTAAATACGCGTTGGAAAGGATTGATGTCATGGGCTCTGATATTATGATTCTGTACTCGTAGTAGATCATAGCTCCGAGCGTTCATTAGGTTAGTAATAGTAGATTTTTGCATTTTTCATATCGTGGTACAGTCGGCAAAGGCGATTAGTGTACACATTTTACGGTACGCGGTACACAGTGAGTACAAATAAATTCAGCTTACACATACTTTAACTTCTTAAGAACTGGTTAATTAAAATAATTTTGATTTTCTCATAATACCTAACGATCATCCATACTAATATTATGAATGCGAATATAACTCTGTCTGTCTGTCTGTATGTTACGCTTTCATGCGTAAACCACTGAACCGATCTTGATGAAATTATAGGTACAGAGGTGTATTAGAGCTTGAGAACGGATATATGGGCTGCCTTTTAATGCGAAAGAGGGGGTTTAAGGGGGGAAAATACGGTATGAAAGTTTATTTGAAGGATCGTCATTTTAGTAGAAATCCTAATGAAATTTGGAACACAGGTGGATTAGAGCTTGGGCACGGATATAGGCCACCTTTTATCGAGAAAAGGGGATAGACGGGGGAGAGTAGGGCCATGCGATGAAAGTTTACTTGATAGTTTGTCATTTTTGAAGATATGCTGATGAAATTGGGTACAGTGATAGTCTAAAGCTTGGGAACGGACACAAGCTACTTGTATTGCAAAAAGGGAATAACACGAGGGGAATATGGCTATGGGATGAAAGTTTGTCTTTTTTGAAGATATCCTGATGAAATTCGGCACAGAGATGGATCAATGCTTGGAAATGGACATAGGGTACCTTTTATCGCGAAAAAGAGAGTAGAGGGGAGAAATAGGGCTAGGGGATATAAGTATGTAAGAAAGTTTATTGTCACACCTCAAAAGTCCACAATTTGAACGATTTACAAAACAATAAAACAGGTACTCAAAACACAAAACATACACTGCTGTCTCCCAAACTAGCCAAAGCCCTTATCACAAAAAGTGTAGCAGAGGGGCCATCAATTTTGAAGATATCCTGATGAAATTGGTATTGAGATGAATTAGAGCTTGGAAACAGACATAGGCTACTTTTTAACGAGAAAAAAGGAATAGAAGAGGAGGGAGAGACTAGGGCTAGGCTAGGATAATAGGACTAGGGATTATGGAAACATAATCGATTTAAAAGGTCATTAAATTCAACACCTGAAAGAAAATAAAAAAAAATCCAGCTATTCAATAGCTGGATTTTTTTTTATTTTCTTTGTATGTGCTTATTTTTTGTATGTCAAGATGAGCATGGCCTAAACTGGCGGTATTAGGTGCCTTTACCTGATTTTAAATATTTTCCTAGCTTTATCGATTTAATTAATTTCTTTTCAGATAACCTTGATCACGATGGAAAAAGTTACATTGTTAATTGAAAACAGAAAATATGAAATATCATGGACCTTAGCCATTATTGTAATTTCTATACAATTAGCTGGAGTTTATGGATTTTACCTCTTTTGTTTTAAAGCTATGTGGCTGACAAATGTATTTTGTAAGTCTATGATTATATACAAAACTCGAACTATATACTAGAATAAATACAAAGTATTTACTACATACTTTGACTATTTACAATACAAACTTTGTAAAATATCCAATGCATTCTGATTGACACCACTCCGAGGCATGGACTGTTTAGACCTCCACTATCACGTCGCAAGTCTTGGTCTTAATGCTTCGATATAATAACGAAAAAGCTATCAACACCTAGGTATAGGTGTTTCTTTTGCAAAATATGTACCTAGGCCGTAAAAAGTTATGCAATTTTTGTACCTGAGACCATCGGGTATATAAATAGTCATGTTGCCATTGGCAGTCCTGTAGCTGTAATTTTGTATAACCGTGATGTACGATGAGACGCATAGAAGGAGCGCTAAGTTTTGGCAATGTCATCTACGAGCGATTGATGGAACTATTATAACCAGGTTGTAAGGTTAGTAGCGTGAGTAAATTATAATTCGGGGCTCGCTCCCTAAAGGAAGCTTGGCGAAGGACAGGTTGAATGCATGTTTGTCTGCTGTCTATGTGTTTATTTGTTAGTCTCATGCTATCTGTCTGTTTGACTGCCGCTGACCTTGGGACACGACTAAGTGAGGAATAGTCTGGTACATTGTAACTATTTAAGCCTGACGCCGAGGGCAGGCGGGGGTTACTCGAAACATTATCTCATATAAGTGACGTATAGTCACTTATCTGAGATAATGTTTTAACCAAACATTACCGGCCCAACGACTTGACGGCATCAGACCTTCACTTTTCACCGATTCTCGATTTTTTTGTATTTTACGCGCCCGAATATTGGTGAGTGTCCACACTAACCCTACCTATACATGTACCTACCTAGTGTCTTCCTTTCCCCTGTAAGTTTCTGTCTTCAGTGAGTGTGCATACTACATGTAATGTTTGTGAGGCGAACGTCCTCTGCCTAGTCTGATCTGGAGACGAGGGCCTATTTATTGCGACACCCACTTACATCCCTACGTTCTAGGAGCCTTTACTCGAGGTGGAGCGTCACATATTAAGACTACAAATATCTCAGTCACTACAAAATCTGCTGCGAATGAGGGCTGTACATCTTTGGGGCACCCAGGAAGTCCATCATCCGTTCCGAGTCGGGAAACTAATCTCCAAGCCAGTTGAAGCCTGCGGACTAGACCGTGGGTTTTACGATGAGCGCCTGACCGTGCTGTCCGTCACTAGATATGTGTTTAGCCTGCTCTCTGGCGGCAATAGCACAAAGCACTGACATCTCCGCTACCCTAGAACTCACCTTGAGACTCAAATTGATGATTATTGTAATGCCATCTTTTAATTATTTACTTGGTCCCTGTAGGCCTCCAAGATTACACAGGGCCCCCTTAAATTTTAACAAAGCACTTTCCGAATTGGTTCACGAATGACATTTTTCAACAAATATTTTCGACAAACGCCAGGGTTACAATCTAATTTCCTTTATGTAACCTGTTCATGTTCCAGGTTGTGATTGTCATAGGACTTGCCGCCGTTTGTAATGCTTTTGTGAGAGTGATTGCCGTCTGCCCTCCCACTTCCTAGAGGAAAAACCGAACGACTGGGTCTAGTTCATTACTCCTAGTGTACCTATTGCCTAGCAGGTGAGCCGGTCCAGAAGATGACGGTGGGGGCTTCAAAACACCCAAATTGAATTACACAATACACTTCCTATTTCAGCTTACCTGTTCCTGGCTATGACGAATTTTGGCATGACGGCAGGAGCACACAGGCTGTGGTCTCACAGAGCATACAAAGCAAGGTTACCATTAAGAATATTGCTGGTTATTTTCCAAACCGCTGGTTTTCATGTAAGTTTAAAAACAATCATGAAAATCTCGTTGGTACTTTTTATCAAAACAGTTTCACGTAAACTTGGAGTTCTGAACAAAGTGAGATGGTTTTTTTATACAAGGCACAGGTTCTCTTCTGCGTGGAATACTGTTCTCATCTCTGGGTGGCTCTACCACTAGTATCTACTAGACACTATCGACATATACGGCGTGCAATACGTATCGTAGGCAGTTCTAAATTTACTTACACCCTAGAATCTCTACAGTTGCGTTAAAACATTACCTCTCTTGCAATATTTTATGCAACGGTGAGTGTTCTGAAGAGTTCTTGTAAGTAATCCCACCATGTCTCTTTTGACATAGAACAACACGTGTTGATCTGCGGTATCACCCACACACGGTAGAAATAATACCGTCTCGAAACAAGCGGTTTGAAACTTCATTTTGGAATTATTTGTCCGCACACATGTTTCCATTTTTTGATCATATCAAGGCTGCCAGGATAGGGACCACCATTTTGAAGTTCTCAACATTTGGAATAGTGGTCATCCGGACATCATCCTAGTTATCATCCAGGAGGAGGTAGTCATATTTTATTATAAAATAAAAAAAAACTGTAATTATACTTGATTAACCTGACTTTTGCCCGTGATGTAAGTCAGTAACGTCTCCAACTTTTGAAGTCATAAAGTAATCGTGCCCAGTATTCTACCTGCGTATTCCTCAATCGCCTCAAGGTGGGTGCGTCGCGTGGACTCCAGGGTCCACTTGTTATCATCACTGACTGTCATATTATTTTAGTTATTTTGATAAAAGCATACCCTTTCAAAAGAATGCGCATGCAATGGCCTCAATCTTTTAAAACTCAATATGTCTTGTTCATTTTAGTTTTCAGTCAAGCATTGGGCGCGTTTACATCGTATGCATCATAAATATTCAGATACAGACGCCGATCCACACAACGTGAGACGAGGCTTCTTCTTTTCTCATATGGGATGGCTATTGGTCAAAAGTCATCCTGATTACAAGGCCAAGCTTAATACTATTGATTTAAGTGATATTTCAAATGATCCTGTTTTGCGTTTCCAGGATAGGTAAAGTATTGCAACTCGTTGAGTTTTCCTGCCTGCCATCTTCATTCTCTGAGCCTTTTCCAACTTAGTTGGTGTCGGCTTTCCAACCTAATTAACTGTGGCGCGGCTAAACTTCAATATTTTCCGTGAAGCGATTGCCATTTGATCTCCACAACCAATTCTGATTTTATTTTTAATTTACTAACCCTTAACTCATGAGTCTTTTTTAAGCTGAATATTCTTGGAAGTCAGAGCAGAGGTGCTGTTAGTTAAATATGCTGAAAACCAAGTCAAAAGCCTAGTTCAGCAGCAGATGCTTATATCAAATTCAGATTGTGTAATATTGGTAATACTAGCAAACATAAACTGTGTTTCAAGAAAATTTTTTTTTCACTGTTTAATAAATAAAACTTAAAATAGTCTTGTTACCCGTGAAATAACCTGTTTGATAAACCACTTCCAGTTACACGTGGAATACCTTCTATGTGAACTACAGGTACCAAATAGTAAGCGTGTAACACTTAGGTTGTCTACTAGTACCTACGCAAAATTCATTATTTCTACCATTTTCCTTACCCGCTGCCGGGCAAGAAGTGAGTCACCATCTAAATCAGTTAAACTCCCTAGTCCTACCCTATGAAAATAAAAAGTAGAAAGTCAACAATAAATAAATAGACTTGTCTTTTCAGGTATTACACGATCCTTGGACTATTGGCAGCTTTCGTTGTTCCAACTTATATAGCCACTTTATGGGGTGAATCTTTATGGAATGCCTATTTTGTTTGTGCCATGTTTCGCATTGCTTTCGGAATGAATTTAGCCTTTTTTGTAAACTCCTGGGCTCACAGGTGGGGTATGAAACCATACGATAAAAATATTACTCCTACGGAACATAAAACTTTAGCTTTTCTAACGTTAGGAGAGGGATTCCATAATTATCATCACACTTTTCCTAATGACTATAAAACAGGGGAACTTAGTGCAGGCTTGAATATAACCAAGCTATTTATAGACGTCATGGCAGCAATAGGGTGGGCGTATGACTTGAAGACGGCTTCGACTGACATAGTTCAGAAACGTATTATGAGAACTGGTGATAGAAGCCACAATATTTCAGACAATTAGTATCATAACGAAGCATTGTAATCTCTGAAGAAGGATTATAATACTAACAAGTCACAAATTTTAATATATTATACATAATATGCAGAAAACTTTTTTTTGTTATTCTCCAATAAGTTTTATTATACTTACGACTAATTGTGAGAGTATTCTCGTACTCAGTTTACAGCGAACATCCATACCGAGGATATTGAGGTTGTCCTGCAGTGGCAGTGGCGTGCTCTGAAGAGTGGGAAGGGGAAGGAAAGAAGATACCTTTGCTGTAAATTGTCTTCTTGGCATTGAACTCGACCAAGTTCTCAGAGCCCCATTGGTAAATGTGGTTCAGGATCCGGTCAAGCTCAGTGACAAAAAGCCGCGTTTTTTCCGCGATATGCGTCTGCTTATCCACAGGACGTCCATGATGACTCCCGTGCAAGGTGCTATCATCCGCATAGCAATGAATGCTGCCGGTCGACAGCATGTCATTGATATGCAGAAGAAAGAGAGTTGGCGATAGGACAGACCCCTGCGGTACGCCGGCATTTACCTGCAAGAACTCCGAGGCTCGTCCATCACAAAGGACGCGAATACGGCGCTCCTGCAAGAAGCCGGCAACCCAGTCGCACAGTCTAGGAGGCAGACCAAAGGCTGGTAGCTTGGAAAGAAGCGATTTGTGCCAAACTCTATCGAAAACTTTGGCGATGTCAAGACTAATTGCCAATGACTTAACATACGCCAGAAGATCACCCGCTGACCGTTTCAGCCTGAAGCCATATTGCCGGTCATTAATTAGGGAGTGATCTTCGAGGTGACGCATGAGCTGTTTGTTAATTATGTGCTCGAACACCTTGTACAGCACTATGGGTCGATAGTTATTTGGGTCTGAGCGATCACCCTTCTTGAAGATCGGCTGTACATTCGCCTCTTTCCAAACCGAAGGCACTGTACCAGAGCTGAAGGACAGCCGGTAAAGCCGCGCAAGCATTGGAGACAACTTCGCTGCACATTTTTGCATAACCACCGCTGGAATACTGTCAGGACCACTGGCACTGACCTGTAATAGTACTCGTTGGACTGGTGATCGGTAGGTACCCATATATTGTGTCCAATTGAAAATCGCCATACTGGCGCTGATAGTTGGGGCACGCAGTAGTGAGTGTACTTGGAACTAATACTAATTATGGATAAAAATTGTCTTGGTATCGATAATTTAATAACGATGGGTCTTATGTATCAAATTAACATTATGGCCATTGGAGACTATTTTATGGTAATACGCATAAATAAAAACAACGAACAACGTCCATTTGCAAACTAATTAGTTCTCAGTACACTTACGGCGGTGGTTCAAATCGACAAAAAAAGTGAGCTGTCATTTTCTATGGAATAGTCAGTCCAGCTAGTTATAAAGTTCAGTGGCTGGGCTGCACAAGCAACAAGGCATCTTTGAAGCATCTATGAAGCTATGCCTCCGTGGACATTGGGCCTTAGAAACCATACAATCCATGTGCCCCAAACCGGCTGCAAGGAACAGTAACAACGAATAGTACCTAAATATTACAAAGGTTTATTTTTTGTTGCTTGTATCCTCTCTATTTCGTAACGAAGGTTTAAATAGTGACACAATAACACAATGTGAGTACATATGCTTATTGCTGCCTTGTTTGGCTCTAAGCACGGGTTACCTTCTATTGTTTTAACATGTTACGGGATAATAGGCACTACTTATCTTGTTTATATACAAGCTTATATTACTAACAAAGGGGCTTCACACTCAAGTACTAATGTTTGTCTTCTGGCATTTATACATTCTTGTCATATGCATGAAATATGTAATGTTATTGCTTTCATATCCATACTAAATGCGATAGTAACTCTGTCTGTCTGTCAGAACGTATCCGATATTGGTATCGGCTCCGATATCCAATAGCGGAGGCAGTTAAAGGTCTGAAATTTGTATTTGTCTTTTACATTGTCCGTCCCGATATCGGCTAACGCAGCTTACACCGCAGTGTTAGGGCCAATATCGGATTATTATTAAAAAGTACCCTTCCCCCTTCCTTCTCGCAATTTTCGTCCGGTCCGGCCACAGACAATAACAGGAGCTAATTAAGCAGGTAGAGGTGTGATGTGCACTTTTTTCACGCGGTTTTTTCATCCGTAGCATACCTAACTAGCCTGAGCTATCGACCAAATGGCCGAATCGAACCGATTTTATTGGATATATGAAAACAGCACAATTGATGTCGGTTATCGCATGTTGACTATCGGCGTCCGATACCCGATATCGGATATTGGATAATGTGTTAACGCTCTTACGCATACCTACACGCCAAAATCACTGAACTGATCTTGATGGAAAGGACTCAGGCCATACCCTAATTCGTTTTTCAGTAGTTGCACCGAGTAGCAGGGGCTTAATTCAGACCTTTGAGTTAATAATAGTTAAACCTTTGAATTATTTTTCTAAAGAAAATTCATGTAACAAGATATTAAAAAAAAAAAATTAACATAATTACCACTTAAATTCCGCAACTATAGATCAATATAAATATATAATAAATACACTGCAATTAATATAAGGCTTCCTACGGTTTCTTCCAAATGTCAGTATTTTAACAAAAAAATCTCTAAACAGCATTGTGATAGGATGAGTAGGTACACTAAAAAAATAAGTCTTCAGTTTTTATAGGTTTGTCAATTTATTTATGTCTCTTCTGTAAAGTTGCCATTTTGTGGTTACATCAATTTTCATTTCAACTGGCGATGGACCAGCGTCTATCGTTAGTTGAAATGAAAATTGATGTTACAATGATCACATTAAGGTAATTGTTTTAATCCGTATGAGAGTAGACAAGAAAGTCTGAATAGAGACGGTGTTATGTAATAAATATGTGAAGATTAGTAATAGGTGAATGATCATTATATTGTCAATAAATATATAATAAGGTAAAATAAGACCAAAAATGTAACTTGTTATAGCACCACTATCGATGACGTTTAGGTAATCACTTGCTTAGCCATTCAATCACTACTATAAAAACAACTTATTTCTGCATGGTTATAAAAAATAACCGTGTGCGTTCACAGCAAAGGTATCTTCTGTCCTTACCTTTCCCACTCTTCAGAGCACACCACTGCCACTGCAGAACAACCTCACTATCCTCGGTATGGATGTTCGCTGCAAACTTAATAACAAAAACTATATCGAGAGTATCATCAAAACAGCCTCGCGTAAACTCGGAGTCTTGAACAGAGTGAGACGATTTTTCACGCCGGAGCAGCGGTGTCTTCTGTACAAGACCCAAATTCGGTCCTGCGTGGAATACTGCTTGCATCTCTGGGATGGCTCCGCAAAGTACTTATTAGATGCTCTCGACAGGTTGCAGCGACGTGCGGTCCGCATTATTGGGAATCTCGAGGTCACAAGAACCCTTGAGCCCTTGCAGATGCGTAGAGATGTTGCATCCTTGGCAGTATTTTACCGTCTCTACCATTGTGAATGTTCTGATGAGCTCAGTCCCGCCCTCTACTTTCCTATACAGGACGACACGTGCAGGACTTCGATGTCACCCACACCAGCTCACGTGTTTCCTTCTTCCTATAGTCCTGGGTCCTTTAAGCGGGGCGTGAAAAAGCATCTGATGAGGCCGTCAAGCTGAGTGCCACCATTGCTAACATGGTACGTGTATGTAATGGTGACCCTCTTTTCTGAGACTTTGCCTTCAGCTTAACATCAGGCGAGGTGAAGTCAAATTGACGTGTCCTACATAAAAAAAACCACAAAGGTCTTCTAACCTAACCTATCCGAGTCGGATTGCGTAATTTTATGAACTTATCACTTTTCTGTGAAAACATCTCTGCATACCCCCTCGACCTGTAAATCCTCGACGGGGTAAGCAGAGAAATAGATTGTTTACATATGTAAACATGTATTTAATTTTCTGCCTTATTTCGGAGTGGTTCTTACGAATGGCCTAAGCCAGCCAGGTTATTAAATATTGTAATAATCATTACGGCTAGTATTATTCAGGCCGTTCATTGAATGACACCGTTTAGTTAACAGCCTAGACAGTTTATTGAACGGCTGATTAAGTTAGTTGGCGGTGACATATACACAATAAAAATAAAAAAGTTAAAACGCTGAGTGGGGTAATTTTCTTATAATTAGAAAACCAAAGGACACTTTCCATTTTGTTAGAGATTTTGGCTAAGCATGAACAACTACTTTTTAACCAAATCTGTGTAACGGACTGCAGTTGGTGAGTGGAAGTAGTTCACAATTAGATGGGTAGATGGAGCTAAAATTAAAAATTCAAAAAAATGGGTGTGGTATTTAATAGGGATGTTAGATGGCGCTGCGATTGAGCCATTTCCTTTATTGTAAATAAATTAAATTCCATGTTTGTCTTATTGGTAGCGAAATAACGTAAGATTATCCGAAAAAAAAAAAATTGAAATAAGATTTAACATCAACTGCTACTGATCCTGCGGTTGATGTAACCAGGAATCTCTATTGGCTGCATTTTCTGTGATATTGCACTAGTCGCGAATTCTAAATATTAGTATACGAATAATTAACTGGAAAATTAGTTAGACATTATCTTGGATTATTCTTATTCCAATCATATGAATTAAGGAGTTTTTATAAAAAAAAAAAGGAGCAAGTTCGCTGAGGCGGCTTGCCGGAAATGGCTCACGATTGGATGAAGGATGATGTGTAGTTCTAGAAACGGCGAGGTTAGTTTAGAGAAGGGAGACCTCGCCTTTAAAAGATGGGTTTTCTGGAGACTTTTTTCACTTTTTTTTCGTCATTCATTCGATCCAGATAGCTAAAAGGGGTACGGCTCGGCGGACTGTCTTTGTAAGTTATATATTTCTATCGTTGTAAAGAAATAGTGTTAAATTCCTTTTGTGAATTATATGAAATTGTTGCCGGTGTTGTGTAATAAACGAATTACTAGCTATCTTCGTTTAACGCGAACAGTTTAGAGTTTTTCCAATGTACCGCCGAGAGTTTTATAATTCTGTAAAAATTATAAATTGTCGAAATTTATTGAAAACCTTGGGGTGTGGGGTAGTTCTCGCGTCGAATATTGGGATGGGTCGCGATCGGAGCAGGACCTGGGGCCTTTGCGAAAATGAAGACACCTTACATTGGGCAGGGATAGTACGTGTAAATGTATGCGTATTATTACTGTCTTGTGCTGTTGAGTCTGGCAGTGCATTCGTAAAGTCCTTACGGTCGTTTTATCATCTTTATTATGTTGAAATTGTTGAAATTAATTGTAAATCTTGATTTTGTGTGTGGTTGGGCGTGATACGTACAAGGGTGCGCGATTAAGATTTGTTACGACTAGGGCGTGGGGTAGGCTAGTTCTCGCGTCGAATATTGGGATGGGTCGCGATCGGAGCAGGACTTAGGGCCTTTACGAAAATGAAGACACCTTACATTGGGCAGGGATAGTACGTGTAAATGTATGCGTATTATTACTGTCTTGTGCTGTTGAGTCTGGCAGTGCATTCGTAAAGTCATTGCTGTCGTTTTATCATCTTTTGTTATGTTAGTAGTTGAGGGTAGCACTGCGGTGTTTTAGCTAGTTCTCCCGTAGGAAACCCATGGCGATGTGCCTGGTTATGGAGGGATACCTAACGGTGGCAACAACTCCATATTTACCTGAATAGCTAGGGGCCGGTAACCTTTGAAGCGGGCGGCATTCCGATTTTACCTGTGGAAACGGGATCGGAAAAGCTTCCTGAATGTGGGTGACTGTTTGTTCTGTGATGGGTAGGTACCGTCGAAGTGGAACCGTCCAATTGGGCCTGGATCAGAACTTACAGAGCTCGCAGTTCAGTCTTATATATCTATTTATATATACACTAACTATTATCTCGTTAGGGTTTCAGTTCACATCCCTGAGCTTCGGCTCGTGGACTGGAGCAAGCACACAGTTATGAGGATAGGCCAGTCAAGCCTAACTAGCTTGCACCCATAGCAGAGCAGGAGTGTTGATGGAATACCATCAATACATGATAGGCTCACAACACACCACACGTTTAAATGTAAATAAGGTGACGTTACACCTAGTTTTGGTTGAACAGAAGTTCTAAGTTGGGGGTAGAGTAGGCACTCACACAATGGGAATAGGTTAGGAAGTGTATTAGTAAGGACTAGTATTGTAACGGTTCTGAGCTAATCGAGCCTTTGCTTGGTGATGTGACATATCATTCCTTGGTGATGCTTGTGATTGATTTAGTTAAGGTTTTTCGTGCGTTAATGCCGTGGTGAAATCGTGATTTGAGTAAATTGTATACGAGCTATCGTGTTGTATATTTTAGTAGGCGTTCGTTGTATTCGGATTAGACCTATAAGCGAGCCGTCGTTGGACCGCGTTGCTAATGTTCTACTTGCCTAGCAACTGACTTAGTATGGTCTCAATGAAACTTGGATTGGTGGCATAACATATTTTAAATCCACCCACATCATAATTAATCAAATTCGTAATGGAAATTATTCCGAAATGAGAAGTTTGTTTGACTGATCTACCAATTGACTTTGAATAAAATACTATGCTATAAATAATACTTATTACTCGGAGCGTCGTAGCCGAGGAATCATTTTGGCGAGGTACATCTAGCTCACCTTAGCAGAGCGCTTTCCTAATTTGGAACTTGTATCGAACCTTAATTGATTTGGGCAATTGACCCTAGATATGGCTGTCTTCTACACCAGGGACACTATATCGATCTCGTTTATGCACGTGACAAGTATGAGTCAGTTCTGACATGTTAAAGATCCTATTTTGGACACAGAATCTCATTTGATGGATTGGTCATCAGATCGCGCTACGACATGAATCTATTCATTGAATCTGTACTAGTCATACTATGTTTTGACAATATTGTGAAAGAAATAATCTTATTTTGAATTAGAATTAATTGGCAACGCCTTTCTAATTCAAGTCTAATTAGACGTATACATTTGTCTGGATTCAGATATTGGGGGGAGGGAAAATACGAGTCAGCTATCCTACTCTCTAAAGGCGCGTAAGTTCCATTTGGGGCTACGTGCTTACAAAAGGATAGAGGGGGGATATTTAAAGTTGGTAGTATCCCACTGCACACGGCGATTGGTGGAGCCTGTGCCAACGGGGAAACAAAAACTAACAAATTCAAAGTATGTGCCAACGGGGAAACAAAAACTAACAAATTTAAAGTATACGCCAACGGGGAAACAAAAACTAACAAATTCAAAGTATATGCCTATGGGGAGCAAAAGTTATTCGGATTGTTTGCCACAGTAGTAGTGATTAGGGCAGTGTTAGGCTTGCAACACTAAGTCGACAATGTAAAAGGTTGGATCAATAAAGTTATTCGGATTGTTTGCCACAGTAGTAGTGATTAGGGCAGTGTTAGGCTTGCAACACTAAGTCGACAATGTAAAAGGTTAGATCAATAAAGTTATTCGGATTGTTTGCCACAGTAGTAGTGATTAGGGCAGTGTTAGGCTTGCAACACTAAGTCGACAATGTAAAAGGTTAGATCAATAAAGTTATTCGGATTGTTTGCCACAGTAGTAGTGATTAGGGCAGTGTTAGGCTTGCAACACTAAGTCGACAATGTAAAAAGTTAGATCAATAAAGTTATTCGGGTTGTTTGCCACAGTAGTAGTAATTAGGGCAGTGTTAGGATCTAGTACGGTTGTAGGTTGCTTGTGAGAAAATTATTTGTGAGAGACTCATTCATTGAGAAATTGTTGTACCTTAACATAAATCAGTTAAAGTAAGTGGGGGTAGAATTAAGTAATTGTATAGTAATGTTTCATTATATAAATACCAGCATTCCTAGAACTCTATAGGATCCGGGATATGCGGGCTCATCTAGGGTCTCCTCTGACCATTATACGATCATTGGCCAAAGTAGAATTAACAATATAGACGATTTATTTAGTGTGGTGAAATGCTGCGGGTATGACCACCGCTTTATTACGTATTGGAGCTGTGACGCAGGATCACGGTACAATTTGCTGCCGCTCACCAGGATTACTATGGTTAAGGCAGTGTTTATTACAATTTGGTCCCGCGTGACCAGGACATTACATCTTGGTGACGTGATCTAGGACCGGGGTGATTACAATTTGGTGCCTTGACATAGGATTATTACAATATTGGGGCCGTAAGCCAGGATTACACGTTAAAATTTGATGACGTGGATCAAGACTACACACTACAAGTTAATGCCTGGTGGCCAGGACGACACCACAATTTGGTGTCGGTAACCAGGATGGTAACATTTTGTCTGCCCGGGGATAGGTTGGAAGGTCAGGCGCCAGTACGATTTGGAGCCGAGACCTGAGATCAGAGTCTGGGACAATTTCGTTGCAGTGTTCGGGATAGACACTATATTCTGACCATCGGTCGTTGGCATTGTGTTTGTTTGTTGTGGGTTAGTTGAGGGTAGGAGTACGGTATGTTGCATACCGTACAATTTGTTGCTGTATTATAGGTAAGGGTCTCTAGGAAATTATGCTGGGGTGAATTTAGTGTAAAATGAAAAATGGTGAGAATAATAAACAATGGGGGGTCGTAAAGTCTGGGTTAGGATGTTATCAGTCGAATTGTTGGGGGGGTCGATATTAAGTATCTTATAGACTTGAGTAGGTCGAACTCGGGAGAAACATTTATTGAATTGAAATACCTACACATATCGTTGGAGTGCAACATTGTATGACAGTGAGGCATCCCAACCAACAGTTAACACTATAATGTATTATTTGTTAACTTATCGTGTATATATAGTTCCGGTTATGAGCCGTGAGTCTTAGCTGAAAGTGGTGTTCAAATTTATAAGTTAAAAGGGAGTTTATAGTGATTGTATTGACGAATCGTTACGTGTAGTGTCCTTTGAGTGTTCGATCAGTGATAAATATAGTATGGATAAGCCGAGCAGGAAAAGGCGGGCGCCTGCCCGTTATGGGGAAAACAGGACAAGTGAGCAAGGGACGACTAGTCCTGTAAGGCAAACTACGACGCCCAATGAACCTGTACCTACCACATCTAGGCGTGTGAGACGGACAATTGAAGCTAGAAGGAGACCGGAGGGGAGAAGTGTGAATGTGAACACTTCTTTAGCTAACCTTCGGTATAGGAAGTTGAATCGTACTATAGAAGATTTAGCTGCGAAATTGGAGACGTTAAGGGCTGAGATGAGTGAGACAAGAGCTTCTCCAGCAGACAGAAGCGGAAGTAGTCGCGAATGGGGGGCAGTGCCCACAGAAGCGTTGTCTGTGGTTAGGGAACAGGCTAATCCGGAATTGAATCAACAACTATATACAGACTCTCCTAGATTAAGGGAAAATGGGGAACCCTCGATCTCCGTGGAGTGTGTCAACTCGGAGTTACCTAGAAACATAAACTACCATGTGAGAAATGTAACGTTCGAGAAGCCCAAGTTCGGAGACAAAGTCGATGTGCATCCGGTGACGTTTTTGGAAGACCTAACAACATATTTGGGAAAGGTCGGTCGGGACGGCAATCAATTAGACTTGATACAAGAATGTCTAGTGGGTGAAGCCAGAGAGTGGGCAAGAGTTTACAAGTGTCGTTGGAGCGTATTGCAAGACTTCAAGGCGGACTTTTTGGCTACCTTCTGGGGAGAAAGCGAACAGAACGAATTACGCCGGTCTATAGTGCATGGAGTTTGGAATAAAGCGGAGTCGCCTACTATGTTAGGCCATTTCCTAAGATTGACCGGGAAGGCTCAGATGCTAACTTATAAGTTTTCCGAGAAACAACTGATTGGGGACATAATTAGGCAGTTTCCGAAGTATGTGCAACAGGGATGGTATACGTCCAAGCTGAATAACATCATTGAAACAGCAGAGTTTTTGAGAGGGATGGACGATATAGCTCGGCAAGAGGCTGTATCAACTCCAACCTCTGGCGGCGAGAAGAGGATACCGGAGAAAAGGGCTAAGGATTCTCGTCAGGACTATCGCAGTTGGCCTAAGCCAAGCAAAACTCGACCGTCTGGTGAGCAGGTGGCAACGGTAGTGCAGAGTGATACATCGGCGTTAGCGTCACCCGCAGGTTTAAACTAGTAGGGGCTGGAAGTTCTGTTCCCGATCTAGCCTCAGTCACAGGGAGCGCAGCGTTAGATATGATGATCAAAATGGGTTGGAATCCAGGGCTAGCTTTAGGTAAGGTAGGAAACGGTATTAGGGCGCCGCTAGTGGCGAAGATGACTACTCGTGGTATACGTGAGGGATTGGGTTTTGGAACAGTAGAACCAAAGAGTCTCTTTATCGATAAACAAATAGTTGATGTGATTAAATTAAATATTGAACAGAAACTTTTGAGACAAGGCGATCCTGTGTCGATAGAGGCGGTATTTGATGAAAGGTCTACAGAACGCGATGAGGGAACCTTTAGTTCAGAAGTAATAGTGCATATTTTTGATCATGAGGTTATAGGATTAGTGGATACTGGTTGTGATATAACCAGCATCTCAGAGGAATTCTGGGATGTACTGAGGTCGGATAGGAGTCGCGAAATACCGTGGATGCCGATTAGACCCTTTAAAATTAAGACAGCTGTGGGTCATAGGAGCGGAGAGATTAAGAAAATAGTTCTATTGCCTTTAAAGCTAGGAGAGTGTGTACAAAATATGGGGTTTGTAGTAGTTCCAGGCCTAGTTAATTCGTTGATTTTAGGATTTGATTGGTTAAAGGGGAATGAAGTAACTATCAACACGGGAAAAATAGATAGAGGTTTAGTTCTGGATCAGGCAGGGCAAAGAGAGGTAATACCGTTTTTAGAGCAAGTAAAGGGAGCCGACCTAAGGGAGAGTGAGGAATTAATATCAGCCATGGATAGTTGTAGCGAGTTTAATGATCTAGTCTGGACAAGTCTAGAGACCGGAGTTGCTATAGAGACAGAACAGAGGAATAGCTTGCTAAAATTGTTACATAAATATAAGGGTGTGTTCACTTCGCGTTTAGGGAGAGCGAACTGCTATCAGCACGAGATAGTGATGTGTTCAGATGTACCTATTGTTAAGAAAAATTATCCGGTGCCATATGCTTATAGGGGGAGAGTAGAAGAAAAGCTAAGGGAAATGGAAGATTTGGGGATAGTTAGTCGATCTGCAACTCCTTATTGTAGTCCATTGACTTTTACGATTAAGCGAGATGATTCGATTAGAGTGTTATTAGACGCTAGAGAGATAAATAAATATATGGTGGCAGAAACGGAGAAACCACCACTACAGATTGATGTCATGAATTCCTTCCATGGGGCTAACTATATAAGTGTAGTAGATTTGAATAATGCTTATTTCCAAATACCTATTACGCAGAATAGTAAAAAGTATACGGGGTTCACCTTCAATGGGAAGTCCTACGTTTATAATGTGTTGCCCCAAGGGTTGAAAACGTCCGTGGGAAGTTTTAGTAGGGCCATGGATATAATATTAGGACATGAGGTCAGGGAATTTTGTGTTAATTATTTAGATGACCTAGCGATAATAACGACAGGGTCATTCACACAACATTTGGAACATTTGGACATAGTCTTAGGTAAATTGCAAAAGGCAGGTTTAACGTGTAATTTAAAGAAATGTGAGTTTTGTTGTAAGGAAGTGAGGATGTTGGGTTACATCATCTCTACTCAGGGATTACACACTGACCCAGATAAGGTTAAAGCTATACAAGAGTTTCCGATACCTAGAAGGATAAAGCATGTGAGGGCATTTTTGGGGTTATGTAATTTTTATAGGAAGTTTATACCTAACTTTAATATTCAAGCGCAACCATTATATAATTTGTTGAAGAAGGGTAAAGGCTGGGGTTGGGGTCAACTCGAACAAAGGGCGTTCGAACAAATTAAAGCTTTGTTCTTAGAAACTATCCAATTGCATCATCCGGATTTTACTAAACCTTTCTATTTGCAAACGGATTGTTCTAAGGTGGGATTAGCAGGGGTTTTATATCAGGTAGGCGATGATGATCAGCAGAGGGTGCTGGGGTTTTATAGTAAGGCATTAAGGGGGGCTCAATTAAATTGGACAGTGACTGAACAGGAGTTCTATTCAGTAATCTGTTGTTTAGAGAAATTCGAAACGTATTTGAGGGGAGCTAGGGTAGTTATTAGGACGGATCATAAGGCTTTGGCATTTGTCAAGACGTGGAGGTTATATAACGCTAAGGTAACTCGGTGGATTAACTATTTAGAGAATTTTCAGTATGAAATACAACATATTAAAGGGAGAGATAATGTGGTCGCGGACGTATTGTCGCGCTATCCTCCTAAAGGGGAACTTTTGCAGGAAGAAAAGGTTAGGTCACCGAGCATCCTATATATGGAAGCGCAACGAAATAAAGAATTACTGAACCAATTAAAACTACTACCTGAAATACAAAGGGCTGATGTAGAGATAAGTAGGTTAATTAATCAGATAAGTACGGCCAGCACAAGAGGAGAGTTAGCGGGTTTGGCGAGTAGGTGTAGATTGATTAATGACGTTTTGTATATAGATAAGGGGGGTGAAAGGGGACAAGTCATTTTCTTACCAAATGTCCTTAGGGAAGGATTAGTTAGGCAAGTACATCTCGAAATGGGTCATCAGGGAGGTTACAAGGTGATAAAGTATATAAGGGATCGGTTTTATTGGAAAGGATTAACTAAGAGTGTGAAACGTTTAGTGAGGACTTGTGACGTATGTCAGTTAACAAAGCATTCTAATTCAAACAAAGTAGGCCCATGCTGTTCAATAATTACAAGAGATATTGGCGATTTAGTGATGGTAGATATATACGGGCCTCTCCCTACGGGTAAATTTGGAATGAATTATATACTCGTTCTACAGGATTCGTTTAGTAAGTTTGTCAAATTTTTTGAGCTTAAGAAGGCAACGGCGGTGGCAGTGTTTAATAAGACAAAGAGGTTCTTCGACATAATAAAGCCGAAGGCGATAATGTCGGATAATGGGACCCAGTTCACTAGTCGAGTGTGGAAAGAGGGCATGGAAACGTTGGGGGTTAGAGTGGTATACACTACGGTTAGGAACCCACGACCAAATACAGTAGAGCGAGTCAACAGGGAGTTAGGGCGTTTGTTTAGGACATATAATAGCACGAATCACAAAGGATGGGTAAAGACTCTTCCCAAGTTGGAGGAGCTATATAATAACACTTATCATGAAAGCACAGGATTTACCCCTTGTGAGATAATGTACGGAACTTCTACGAGGTTGTCGTTTGACGAAATTATAGGTAGGAGTAATGGAGAGCTAGACGTACAGAAAGTCAGGGAGATAGCGCGTAAGAATCTACAAGAGGCTGGGGAAAAACGGAAGGCAAAGTTTAATGGTAGATATCGGTTGATTGAATATCAGGTCGGCGATTTAGTAAAAATTAGGAAGTTGAATAAATCTAGCGCGAAATTAAAGGTAACCAAGAAGTTTGAGGCGTTGTATGAAGGTCCATATGTAGTGGCGGGAAATCCTTACCAAAATGTGTACATTTTGTTAGACCCCCAAACTAATGAGGTTCGGGGGAAGTTCAATACTATACATCTGTCTAGATATTATACGCAGTAGGCTGGGGCTGGATCGGGAAGAGAAGAGAAGGTTCGTGAACTTAAGCTTGAATTGTTGATTAGATTTTGCAATTACTTTACTTAGTATGTAAGAATTTGTAGATTTAAGTAATGTAGTTAGTTAAGTAGAACTAGTAAGTAGGATTGATTTAAAATTATATTCAATTAATAATTTAGATCTGTTCTGAGGATAAATATATATAAAAAAAAAAAAAAAAAAAAAAAAAAAAAAAAAAATGTGATCAATAAATTTGGTGGATAGGGTGAAGCCCATCTGATAGTATGAGCAGTAGTCCATCATGTGAATGAGTTGATCATAGTAATTTTCACTTAGTTTCACATTAGTCACTTTCACCCTACATTGTTAACGAAATATATTCTCATCCCGTCAGATGGTGGGGAGCAGGGTGGCTTTACCAAAAAAAAAAAAAATTAATTAAATATTACAAAAGGAAAAAATTGTAGTAAGGTTCGTTATAGTTCGACTTTAAGACTTAATCAAAATTTATCAATTTGCCACGCGTGGTGTGCAATAGAGGGGGATACTGAAATCCGCTTTTCCTTGCAAAAGCTGGAGCATTCCTAAAATTACGAAACAATAACCATGCGTTTGTATCGGGTGCTGATTGGTTGGTAGTCTGAATGACCATGGAAGTTGGTTATGTTAGAGCGAAAGGAATATTCACGTTAAGGAATGGTCATGGAAAGGTTGTATGTTGAATGAGTACTTGTTTAAATTCAGTGTGAAGGGCCTTCCCAACCAGCACTATGGGGAGTAGAATCGCGAGGCTTGGTTATAGTCTAGTCATTCTGCATGCACCTCAATCGGAATTATGAAGGATTGCTAAGAGTTAGGATAATAGACGGGCTCGAGATTGATGAATCCGAGGTCTAAGCATACCGTTAAGGTACCTTCACACTTCCTCAACTATACAGTTAGGTTATAACGAGCTACACTGTACATGCGCCATTTTCGGGGCAAATGCTTTTGGGTTTCGAGCCAAGTGGGGTGGACCGTTTGCACCTACTATGTTTGACGGCTGTTAAGGGGTGACTTTATTATTGGGGGATGGGGTAATTGGTTGTGGAAGAACGTAAGATAGGTTCGCTCCACAAACTTTTACTCTGAGTCGCTAGGACTGAGCTTGCCTCACAACCAGGCTTTCCTTGCTTTAGACTGTCATGTCCTGGTTCGAGGAGATAGTTTGTGTTGCGGGACTACTATCAAGCTTGGTATCGGGACTGAGAAGTGGTTTGTCTTGATATGGTTAAACTACACAGACACTTAATGTGTGGGATGACTGGATTCTAGCTAAGGGGGAAATATACAAAAAAAAGGGGGGCCTGTGGGTAAAGAAGTATCTTCACCTCGGTTTGCAGCCCGTGTGAGGTTTAAATCAGGTTGTCTTTTATTGTTCTGTATTAAAATTAGAAGAATCTTTACTCCGGTCATAAAAAAAAAAAAAAAAAAAAAAAGAATGTACCTTCATAAAGATTCGGGGGTCGGGATGTAACGGACTGCAGTTGGTGAGTGGAAGTAGTTCACAATTAGATGGGTAGATGGAGCTAAAATTAAAAATTCAAAAAAATGGGTGTGGTATTTAATAGGGATGTTAGATGGCGCTGCGATTGAGCCATTTCCTTTATTGTAAATAAATTAAATTCCATGTTTGTCTTATTGGTAGCGAAATAACGTAAGATTATCCGAAAAAAAAAAAATTGAAATAAGATTTAACATCAACTGCTACTGATCCTGCGGTTGATGTAACCAGGAATCTCTATTGGCTGCATTTTCTGTGATATTGCACTAGTCGCGAATTCTAAATATTAGTATACGAATAATTAACTGGAAAATTAGTTAGACATTATCTTGGATTATTCTTATTCCAATCATATGAATTAAGGAGTTTTTATAAAAAAAAAAAGGAGCAAGTTCGCTGAGGCGGCTTGCCGGAAATGGCTCACGATTGGATGAAGGATGATGTGTAGTTCTAGAAACGGCGAGGTTAGTTTAGAGAAGGGAGACCTCGCCTTTAAAAGATGGGTTTTCTGGAGACTTTTTTCACTTTTTTTTCGTCATTCATTCGATCCAGATAGCTAAAAGGGGTACGGCTCGGCGGACTGTCTTTGTAAGTTATATATTTCTATCGTTGTAAAGAAATAGTGTTAAATTCCTTTTGTGAATTATATGAAATTGTTGCCGGTGTTGTGTAATAAACGAATTACTAGCTATCTTCGTTTAACGCGAACAGTTTAGAGTTTTTCCAATGTACCGCCGAGAGTTTTATAATTCTGTAAAAATTATAAATTGTCGAAATTTATTGAAAACCTTGGGGTGTGGGGTAGTTCTCGCGTCGAATATTGGGATGGGTCGCGATCGGAGCAGGACCTGGGGCCTTTGCGAAAATGAAGACACCTTACATTGGGCAGGGATAGTACGTGTAAATGTATGCGTATTATTACTGTCTTGTGCTGTTGAGTCTGGCAGTGCATTCGTAAAGTCCTTACGGTCGTTTTATCATCTTTATTATGTTGAAATTGTTGAAATTAATTGTAAATCTTGATTTTGTGTGTGGTTGGGCGTGATACGTACAAGGGTGCGCGATTAAGATTTGTTACGACTAGGGCGTGGGGTAGGCTAGTTCTCGCGTCGAATATTGGGATGGGTCGCGATCGGAGCAGGACTTAGGGCCTTTACGAAAATGAAGACACCTTACATTGGGCAGGGATAGTACGTGTAAATGTATGCGTATTATTACTGTCTTGTGCTGTTGAGTCTGGCAGTGCATTCGTAAAGTCATTGCTGTCGTTTTATCATCTTTTGTTATGTTAGTAGTTGAGGGTAGCACTGCGGTGTTTTAGCTAGTTCTCCCGTAGGAAACCCATGGCGATGTGCCTGGTTATGGAGGGATACCTAACGGTGGCAACAACTCCATATTTACCTGAATAGCTAGGGGCCGGTAACCTTTGAAGCGGGCGGCATTCCGATTTTACCTGTGGAAACGGGATCGGAAAAGCTTCCTGAATGTGGGTGACTGTTTGTTCTGTGATGGGTAGGTACCGTCGAAGTGGAACCGTCCAATTGGGCCTGGATCAGAACTTACAGAGCTCGCAGTTCAGTCTTATATATCTATTTATATATACACTAACTATTATCTCGTTAGGGTTTCAGTTCACATCCCTGAGCTTCGGCTCGTGGACTGGAGCAAGCACACAGTTATGAGGATAGGCCAGTCAAGCCTAACTAGCTTGCACCCATAGCAGAGCAGGAGTGTTGATGGAATACCATCAATACATGATAGGCTCACAACACACCACACGTTTAAATGTAAATAAGGTGACGTTACACCTAGTTTTGGTTGAACAGAAGTTCTAAGTTGGGGGTAGAGTAGGCACTCACACAATGGGAATAGGTTAGGAAGTGTATTAGTAAGGACTAGTATTGTAACGGTTCTGAGCTAATCGAGCCTTTGCTTGGTGATGTGACATATCATTCCTTGGTGATGCTTGTGATTGATTTAGTTAAGGTTTTTCGTGCGTTAATGCCGTGGTGAAATCGTGATTTGAGTAAATTGTATACGAGCTATCGTGTTGTATATTTTAGTAGGCGTTCGTTGTATTCGGATTAGACCTATAAGCGAGCCGTCGTTGGACCGCGTTGCTAATGTTCTACTTGCCTAGCAACTGACTTAGTATGGTCTCAATGAAACTTGGATTGGTGGCATAACATATTTTAAATCCACCCACATCATAATTAATCAAATTCGTAATGGAAATTATTCCGAAATGAGAAGTTTGTTTGACTGATCTACCAATTGACTTTGAATAAAATACTATGCTATAAATAATACTTATTACTCGGAGCGTCGTAGCCGAGGAATCATTTTGGCGAGGTACATCTAGCTCACCTTAGCAGAGCGCTTTCCTAATTTGGAACTTGTATCGAACCTTAATTGATTTGGGCAATTGACCCTAGATATGGCTGTCTTCTACACCAGGGACACTATATCGATCTCGTTTATGCACGTGACAAGTATGAGTCAGTTCTGACATGTTAAAGATCCTATTTTGGACACAGAATCTCATTTGATGGATTGGTCATCAGATCGCGCTACGACATGAATCTATTCATTGAATCTGTACTAGTCATACTATGTTTTGACAATATTGTGAAAGAAATAATCTTATTTTGAATTAGAATTAATTGGCAACGCCTTTCTAATTCAAGTCTAATTAGACGTATACATTTGTCTGGATTCAGATATTGGGGGGAGGGAAAATACGAGTCAGCTATCCTACTCTCTAAAGGCGCGTAAGTTCCATTTGGGGCTACGTGCTTACAAAAGGATAGAGGGGGGATATTTAAAGTTGGTAGTATCCCACTGCACACGGCGATTGGTGGAGCCTGTGCCAACGGGGAAACAAAAACTAACAAATTCAAAGTATGTGCCAACGGGGAAACAAAAACTAACAAATTTAAAGTATACGCCAACGGGGAAACAAAAACTAACAAATTCAAAGTATATGCCTATGGGGAGCAAAAGTTATTCGGATTGTTTGCCACAGTAGTAGTGATTAGGGCAGTGTTAGGCTTGCAACACTAAGTCGACAATGTAAAAGGTTGGATCAATAAAGTTATTCGGATTGTTTGCCACAGTAGTAGTGATTAGGGCAGTGTTAGGCTTGCAACACTAAGTCGACAATGTAAAAGGTTAGATCAATAAAGTTATTCGGATTGTTTGCCACAGTAGTAGTGATTAGGGCAGTGTTAGGCTTGCAACACTAAGTCGACAATGTAAAAGGTTAGATCAATAAAGTTATTCGGATTGTTTGCCACAGTAGTAGTGATTAGGGCAGTGTTAGGCTTGCAACACTAAGTCGACAATGTAAAAAGTTAGATCAATAAAGTTATTCGGGTTGTTTGCCACAGTAGTAGTAATTAGGGCAGTGTTAGGATCTAGTACGGTTGTAGGTTGCTTGTGAGAAAATTATTTGTGAGAGACTCATTCATTGAGAAATTGTTGTACCTTAACATAAATCAGTTAAAGTAAGTGGGGGTAGAATTAAGTAATTGTATAGTAATGTTTCATTATATAAATACCAGCATTCCTAGAACTCTATAGGATCCGGGATATGCGGGCTCATCTAGGGTCTCCTCTGACCATTATACGATCATTGGCCAAAGTAGAATTAACAATATAGACGATTTATTTAGTGTGGTGAAATGCTGCGGGTATGACCACCGCTTTATTACGTATTGGAGCTGTGACGCAGGATCACGGTACAATTTGCTGCCGCTCACCAGGATTACTATGGTTAAGGCAGTGTTTATTACAATTTGGTCCCGCGTGACCAGGACATTACATCTTGGTGACGTGATCTAGGACCGGGGTGATTACATCTGATATGGAACTTGTACATCACACTAACAACTAACAGATTTTACTAATAAAGTTGTATCCAGGTTCACACATCACCTTTTATTGACAAGTATATTTAGCGGGTTCATGTAAATAAAACATCCATTTTAATTATTATTTTTTGTAAATCTGAGTCATATGTTAACAGAATGTAGTCTAAAAACTGTGCTGATGGACTAGTATTGACTTTATATCTTGTCCAGGTCATGAACCAAATAATTGTCATTACATGAGCACAGCAACCCTCCGTCCTTTTGCCTATAATAAAATATAGCTTCTCTGCCATGGTTCTTATAGTAGATTCTTTTATTTATATGTCTACTATCAATTTTAACTCATAGCAACTGTAAGTCGGCTCAAGGATATCTAGCTCTGGCTATCTTGCCCCGCTGGCTATATCTTTAGGCAAGTAAAAGTAAAAAAATCTTCGGGCAGGTATATAGATAGCACATTATTTTGAGGTGGTGATGGATGGGATGTTGCTTGATCAAATCTTTGCCAGTATTGATAACATATTTGGTGTGCTCCATATAACTGTAAGTAAAAACATTCCTCAATAATATTCAATATTAGATTATATTCAGCAATAATAGCTGCGACTGGGATTAACGGTAGGATGAAGAAGATAAGTTTATATTCATATCGCCTTAATTATTATTACCACCAACCACACATTTAATGACATAAATAAGAAATAGTATGTTAACCCTAGGTTATAAAATGACACCGAACAGTCTTGACACCGGCAGGACAACTATGTATTACTATACAATTACAATTTTTAAAACAAACTTTCTTGTCGAGGCTCAATCCATACTACTATAACATTTAAAATGTGTGCTTCTCGTTCAGTGCCAGATTGGAATGAATGCGATTTTGTTTGCAAAATGGAACTTCCAAAGTTGGCACACACTTGCTGACGATATCCATCACTGGTAGAGGCTCCTGCATTCACTTGAGTATTTGAATCATATAACGCCAAAGTTCAACAGATAGGAGTTATATACAACACTGTCATCTTCGATCTGGAAAACGATTTGGATTAGCTACTATACTTTATAATTGCATTACATATTGACATCCTAATATAATGAGGAAGAAACGTACCACATGTGTGGGGTAATCAGCTGTCTAAAAAGAGAAAAAACTTCAGTGAGACGAAGAATATGGCTCGTCCTTGGGCTAGGCTTCAGTCGGCGCAAGAAGCCACCTGTATAAGTCAGGTCCTTTCTGTTTTAAATGGGAGGCTGCAGTTGCCTCATGTAGCGGCCAACGATCTGGAGACCTGTCACCGCCTGGGGAACAATGCCTCGAAACCCCGTCCCCTTCTCATCAGGTTCCAGAGCTATCTGCTGCGTAATGAGGTATGGAGTAATAAGACTAGGCTTAAGGGTACAGGGTTAACTCTCTCCGAATTTTTAACCAAGCCACGCCACGACGTCTTCATGGCCGCCCGCAAGCATTTTGGTGTGAGGCGGTGTTGGACCTCTGACGGGAGGATTGTCGTACAACTCGCAAGTAACGTCCGGCGAAGGATTGAATCATCATCCGAACTGCGCAAGCTATGCATGGAATTCCCAACCCCGCAATTACCGCCACCTGGAACATCAAAGCCTCCACAGCCAGTTGTTCTAGCAGCAGCTGGTATAGCCGCCGTTGGTGAGAGAAGACCCCGGAAGCAAATCAAGTATATAGTTATACTACTTGCTGGAAGAGAACTCAACCTTGAGTTAAGCTCGCCTTTGTACATATTATCTCTTTTATTTGTTTCAATACTATGTAAGTGTACAATAAAGAATAAAATAAAAATAAAAATAAAAATAAAAAATAAAATGTTACAACATACAGTTACATACGCACTAAGTTAATAAAACAACAAATTATACTAAATTAAATTTATAATTAGAAACGAAAACAAGCTAAACTAAATAAATAAAATATTTACATACATAATGTGTCGTGAATTTCCGTAGGTTAAAAGAATAATTTAATGTAACATCGCTTAAAATATTATTTGTAAAATGCTTTTGCCTGCGTTAAGTTCGAAATGGATTAAGGTATGTTCACTTTTGTAACTCGAACCAGTTAGTTCCTTGCTATACCTATTTTCATATATTTATTTTGTGCAGAAAGTTTTTTTCGTGTACAGACTAATACCAACAGGGCGAAATTACCGAGAACTACATAATTACACCGACTTCTTCTATGGTCCAGGCAAATGCTGCGGAAGATTATGAAAAATTCTACCTTTTGTTGAAAGATCCTTGACCTTGGGCTAAGTTATAGAAGGTAGGACACGACGGTAATCACGTCGCAACTGAGCAGATCGACTGAGGAAGTACCTCCGTCCTACAGAATACCGCTGTCATAATAGCCAATATAATTTTTAGGTCAGTAAACCGGAAGGGTTTGTATCGGTACCCATTTACATTTTTTCACTTATGTATCTACTAATAATATAATTCACAACTTATCTACTACCCCGGAGAGAAATAAGTCTGCCACTATAGACCACTGCTGGGACTCAGGTTTCTCCCAGTGTGTGCCATTTTATCTGATCCTCCACCTTTCGCATCCAGCCTGTACTATCCATCTTTTACAGGTCGTCAGTCCATCTGGCTAGGGGGTGTCCTACCTTCTATTTGGCTTCTCGCGGTCTCCACTCTAGCACTTGTCTGCTCCCACGGCCACTGTTCCTTCGGCAAGCGTGGCCAGCCCATTGCCACTTCGGCTTGCTTATTCGGCGAGCTACGTCGGTCACTTTGGTTCTCTTTAGGATGACCTCGTCTCGAATTCTATCCTTCAGAGAAACGTCAAGTATAGCCGCTCCATAGCCCGAAGTACGACTTTTAGTTTATGGACTAGCCCTACCATTAGTGTCCACGTTTCGGCACCGTAAGTCATAACAGGTAGGACGCACTGGTCAAAGACCTTTGTTTGAAGGGGAGAAAAGAAGACTCGACGTAGTTTGCGAAGCTTTACCTCAGGGTAAGAAATTTACAACCTCGTTAGGTACAGTTTATGTCAGATGATCACTGAGCACGGGAGCTTCGGGCGGTATCTGTGTCAGAAGAGGAAAGAGCCAACGCCCGAGTGCCATCACTGCAACGCGAGCGAGAACTAGGGGCTGCACACACTCAGGCGCCAGGGCGGGAGCTAGTGGCGGCCCTGGGAATGGGAGTGAAAGCTCTTACGCTCACCACGTTGCTCGCGGCGATGGTCCGCTGCGCGGATGAGTGGGCGGTCGACACCGCCTTCTGCGAGCAATTATGCTCATGAAGGTGGCGGCGGGGTGGGAGCGGGACCGGGAGCGAAGAAGACTTTCAGCCCTAGCTGCTCGCCAACTGAGGCTACTCGAGCGTTGATGAATGAGCGCGGGCATGGAGGTGACCGGCGGAGCCGCCTGTTACCCCAGCAGAAACAGGCCACAGCGGCGGTGCATTAACAGATGGTAAGGACTGACTTAAGTTCGTTGGCGGCTTGTAGTATGTGTTGATTGAAGCTCGTTTCTAGATGTAGCTAATCTTGTCAGTGACCCCTCGTACATTATGGTAGTATAGCAGGTTGACTTTCGACCGTGGCTGGCTTTTCTCGGGATCTGTGACTGAGGCGCGGTTGTTTGAGCTTTTTGTCTTGCAGTACTTGCTTGACATGCTGAAGCTCAGCGTTCAGGTGTTTCTAAGCTAACGGTAAGGTAGCTAACTGTTCAGGATGGCTGTTTTTGACGTGACAACGTCTTATAAATTGGTTTGCCGGGCGACACTTCAAGAAACTGCGTTACGCTCTGCGTTACGCTCCGCGTTATGCGCTTACAATGAGAGCGAGTGAGAGGCACGCGTCCCGCCTAAGAGCGAGAGAGACAGACATAAAAAGTGAAAGGCACGCGTCCCTTCCACTCGAGCACAGTTAGCCCGCCTAAGAGCGAGAGAGAGAGAGAGTGAGAGAGATAGGCATACACACCGGTTCATCTATTATTTCATCCTTCTTCCTACTATACGAATGAATATTCACATTAAAATTATTTTACCACTCAAAGTCGTTGTCACGTAAAACTTTCGCCTGTATACCGACTTTACAGGCAACCAAATTTTTTATTTCCATGAGTGATATTCGCGTAAACAATCAGAATTAACAGGGCCGAATTGGGTATTACTGACTGTCTAATTAAATTAGTTACTTTTTATTAAACGTCGAACGGTTGTAAGAAAATTTGTATGCAAGAAACTACGAATAATGTATCCTACATTATTCGTAGGCAAGAAACTATTTTGACATGATAATATATTGTTGCGAAGTAATTTACTAATATAGGTTGGGTGAATGATTAAAAATAATAAATACTTATACATACCAATGTTATAAATGCGAAAGTAACTCTGTCAAAATTAACAGGGCCGAATTGGGTATTTTGACTGTCTAGTTAAATTAGTTACTTTTTATTAAACGTCAAACGGTTTTTAGGAAATTTGTATGCAAGAAACTACTTTGATATCATAATATATTGTTGAGAAGTAATTTACTAATATAGGTTGAGTGAATGATTAAAAATAATATATATCCATACCAATGTTATAAAATGCGAAAGTATGTCTGTCTGTTAGGTTTTCACTTGGTTTAGCCACTGAACCGGTTTTGATAGATCATGACAGGACAGTCATGAATTAGACCTTGGGAAAGGGCATAGACTATTTGATTGCGATTCTTCACGCGGTCAACAGCTAGTATATAAACAAAGGTCTTTCCAAACATCACAAAAAATATGTACGTAATTTGTTTTTACTCATCCATACTAATATTATAAATGCGAAAGGAACTCTGTCTGTCCGTCAGTACGTTACACTTTCACGCCTAAACCACTGAACCTATTGTGATGTAATTTGGTATAGGGCTAGATTAGACCTTGAAAAAGGACATAGGGTATGTTTGGTCGCGATAACCGACATCCACGCGGTCGGAGCCGCGAGCAAAAGCTAGTAGACTTATAAGGCATAGACTGATAGTCCCTTAAGATCGGTACGACGTAAATGAAGACAAAGTAATAGGTACTTATGTAGGCGTACGCTATACGTTCTAACACTCAGTGATACAAGCGCACCGATAATAATGCCACACAATACTTTAAGAAAATTAAATCATGTCTACGTAGAATTTGAATTTAAATATGTATAATAATTATTTAGTTCGCGTAATTTATAATAATTACAATACTGGAAATAGGTATTGGGTACAATACTGAAAACTAATATTTCAAAATACTACACATTCAAAATGTATTTTTTAAGTTATATATTTGTTATAGGTACCTGCAACTGCGATGGCAAACAAGCAAACGACTACTCTGATGTTAAGCGATTACTGTTGCCTATGTATACAGCAACACTAAGGTCATCATATATGCTTGTTCATATATGCGGCGGCGCATTAACAGATGGTAAGGACTGACTTAAGTTCGTTGGCGGCTTGTAGTATGTGTTGATTGAAGCTCGCTTCTAGATGTAGCTAATCTTGTCAGTGACGGGAGTGAGATGCCAATCTTTTAAGTACCTACTTTCTTTCCTTAACTTTACTTAGGACCCCATACTGAAGTCCATAGGAAGGGTGTACGTGACCCTATTAAGATCTTTAGGGCCCACCTGCACCTGTTAAATAACGGACGAACGAACTAAATAAGGGAGGTCAGGCTGCAGTCGCTCTCGTAATAAGTCAAAACACCACTCAACGATAGTAAGCGAACTTAGGGCTCTAAAGTACCTACCAACTTTGTTTTCATTATACTTAATACCTATTTATTTTTATCAAGTTAGCCTCTCTTCCCCCCGGACCACCTACAGGTGTAAACGTGCCTACGAGTACCTTAACTTGTTTTAAATTCAATTTAAATAAAAATTAAATATTGAAATAATAGTGCAGTGTACTAGGAGTGAATAAAGTAAGGGAGCTGGGTTTTTGGGGCGGGTTTGGGCTTATGCTTTTGCAATTACTTTATGACAGTGCTTTTAGCTTTTGCTTACAGCCTGGTAGCATAGGTGCAGACCTACCCCTGCAACCCCCTCAGGGTTGCAGGGGGAGCGTGGTCTTAGGGAGGAGCGCAACAGTCGTGCAGATCTCCTAAGGCAAGTTTAGTTTTTATCCTTCACGCGGTTGCTGGCCCTGTTCTTGGTTTAATTCCCTCAGAAATAAACGTAACTAAAAACACTAAGCGACTATTGCAGCAACGACGAGGTCACGCTGCTGCGAGTTCATCATCGTAAAATACCGAGTGACGAAAAAGCGGAACTCGGGAGAGACGCCAAAGAGGTGAGGATCCAGGGTTCCTACAGGGACTCTGCTGCAGGCTTCAGGATGGCGATTATCCCGGCAACATACCCGGAGGCGCGTTTTGAAGCAGAGGACAACGCGGCGCTACAGGATCTGTTGTTCAGTGGGATGTTGGCGGCACCAGACCCACTCCCACTGATAAACATGGGTAACATGACGGCGGGCGCACTGCACGTAGTATGCGCGAACGAGGCATCGGTGGGCTGGCTGAAGGGACTAACTGGTTCGTCAGTCAGCACCCACAAAATTAAGGTGGTGGCAGCAAACGACCTTCCAAAGCCGGTCAAAATGGCATGGAAGTCGCGACACACCGCTGGAACCAACATTCAGTTGGTACTCCAGCTTCTGCAGAGGCTCAACCCGGGTCTGAAAACGGCAGAATGGCGGGTGATCGATACTTTGGTCGAGAGCACCCACGTTCGCCGTATCATCCTCGTGGATAAGGTCTCTGCGGAGGTCATAAAGGCCTCCAACTACACCCTCCCAACGGGGATCGACTACAGCCACTTTAAGTTGCTGGAGGAGTCGATCTCCAAAGGAGAAGAGGAGGCGAAGGCTGATGGAGTTAAGGGGATGGAGTCGTCATCTGCGGATGCTGAGATGCAGCCAGCAGAGGCCATCCGCGATGGCATAAAGACGACGGCATCAGGGACCAACAGGAGTCAAGAGCGGCCCACGGTCGCTACTGCATTGGCGTCGTCAACAGGCGCCAAAGAACTGTGCAGGGAGATGGACGATCTTGACCTAGATGAGGACCAGCTCCTTGCACAGTCTCCGGGCTCCGTCGACAGTCACTAAGGAAGTGACTGTTCAATCACGACACCAAAAATGGATGGCCTAAGGTTAGTACAGATTAATCTGCAACACAACAAGGCGGCGACAGCCCTTCTGGCTAGAGCGCTGAAAGATAACAATATACATAAAAAAGTGCTCCATAAAATTTATTTTATTAAATTAATTCGCGATAAGTAAACTAAGTGTGTATAGTATTAATTAGTGTGATATGATCCAATACTCTAGTGGAAGTGTTATCTCACCGTATACTACAGTAGCTTCGTAGTATATTGTGAACTTGTAATTGAGCTTAAATATCCTTATTATAAAGCCTAAAAAGAAGTAAAGAGGCAATTATACCAGCAATACATGAGCATAATTTACTGAGTGGCCTATAGTGAAGTGAAAATAGTGACGTAAAGCGCAATAAACAATCAAAATAAAGTGATGACATTGCCCTAATCCAGGAGCCTTATATTTATAAAGGAGAAATAAAGGGCTTAGGTGGAACCGGTGGTACTTTATGGTATCACAGGACCACAAATGATGCAAGAACATGCATATATATCAAAAATGGTATAGACGCATGGGTTTTACATAATTTCTGTTTCAGGGATCTGACAGCAGTCAGGATCAACGGTGGAGGAGAGTCTGGCAACAGAGATACAATCTTTGTATCGGCCTATCTTCCATACGAACAAAAAAATTCCATCCCTAGTATACTAGAAGGATTAGTGGATCACGGCATCCGAAATAACACGGAAGTAATCATCGGATGCGACGCGAACGCGCACCATGTGATCTGGGGCAGCTCAGACATCAACGAACGAGGGGAAAAGTACTGGAATATCTGGTAAGTTCTCCTTTACAAATAATAAATAAAGGCAACAGTCCGACTTTCATCAATCAGATAAGGACTGAGGTTATTGACATCACTCTAGCCACAAACATGGCGAGCAGAGATATCATGAACTCATTAATGAAATCTCATTATCTGACCATAGGTACATATGTTTTGAGTATATAAAACTTCAAAGGTGTTTGGGGTTGAAATGCGAAGAAACCCCAAACACACAGACTGGATCCAATATAAAAAGGATCTGAAGGTCTACTTAGGAGATCCAAAATGCAAACTCAACTCGATAATCGACATTGAATTTGAAGCGGACAAGATAACAGAATCAGTCATAAAAGCATGGACAACAAACTGTCCAGAAAAGGAAATAAAACCTAAAAAGGTGCCATGGTGAAACAAAGAATTAGAGTTGCTACGTCGCAAGACAAGGGCAATCTTCAATAAAGCCAAGGCACAAGGCGATTTCAGAGAATACTCCAAAATGCTTACTGAATATCACAAGGCCGTACGGAAATATAAGAGGAAGTCATGGAGAGCACACTGTGACCAAATAAATTCCCTTCCAGAAGGCATGAGACTGGCTAAAGCCCTGGCAATAGCTAAGGAGAACCCACTCACCAGTGTAAAAGACGGAAATGGGAAGCTCACGGAATAGGAAAAGAAACACTACATGTAATGATGAGTGAACACTTTCCTGGATCGGAAATAATTGCAGAAGTGCCAAAAAATCAAATAAAAATCAATGGTACTGAAGGTACAAAAACGAATAGGGCAGAATGGAACACTGCACGGAAAATAGTTGATGGGAACAAATTGCAATGGGCCATAGGAGATTTCAAACCCTATAAATCTCCAGGCCCTGATGGTATCTATCCTGTACTATTACAACAAGGCATGAACATACTAATCCCTCATCTTGTGAGATTATACAGAGCATGCTTAGCTTTTAACCATATACCGACGATATGGAGGAAAGTAAACGTAGTTTATTTACCCAAACCTGGCAAAGCAAACTATGAAGATGTAAGATCATACAGGCCTATCAGCCTAACATCTTTCTGCCTAAAAACGGTGGAAAAGCTGATAGACAAGCATGTGAGGGAAGGACCTCTAAAACGTTTCCCATTACACAGGCTGCAATGCGCCTACCAGCAGGGCAAATCAACGGAAACAGCGCTGCACCTAGTAGTGGAACGCGCTCGTAATGGACTGGAATGCAAAGAAATAAGCGTAGCAGCCTTCATAGATATTGAAGGCGCCTTTGACAAAACTACCTTCGAAGCAATCCAGACAGCAGCGATAAAACACGAGGTGGATAACACCAACTGTAAATGGATAGAGCAGATGCTAAAGAGCAGAATAATTTGCTCTACGTTAGCAGGTGAGAATATATATGCCAAGACCACTAGAGGATGTCCCCAAGGGGGCGTACTCTCACCCCTACGATAGGATACGCTGATGACTTAGTGATAATGGTAAACGGTAAATTCCCAGGCTGTCTCGGAACTACTACAAAAGGGTCTGAATATAGCGCACAGATGGAGTACGGAAAATCGTCTAACGATAAATCCATCCAAAACATCAGCCCTATATTTCACACGCAAAAGGGACCTAAAAAGTTTAAAAAGTCTTCAGGTAAAAGGCGTAGAACTAGAGTGGGCCGAAGAGGTGAAATACCTCGGAGTCATGTTGGATAAACAACTCACATGGAGGTCACATCAAGATTTCATCACACAGAAATCAATGAGAGTCCTCGGCATATGTCGCAGGGCGTACGGCAGAACATGGGGACTTAAACCGAAGGTTCTGTACTGGATATATAACATGATGATACTACCGATAATCAAATACGGAACTATAGTGTGGTGGCCAAGAACCACGACTGTTACATGCAAGAAAGAGCTCAGCAAAATCCAAAGGATAGCTTGCATGTCTATAACGGGTGCATTTACAACAACACCGACAGCAGCGATGGAACGGCTGCTAAGTATGCTACCGCTACATTCAACTGTACAAATGGAGGCAATAAAAGCTCTTAAAAGACTTAAGGATGCAGGATATATAACCAGCATACCGACAAGTTACACAAAAATGGGGATAACACCTGATGTTCGGGAACTACTAGAAATGAGGTCTGACAAGCAACAGCCCAAACTAGTACTTCATAGAAATTACAAGGCGACAATTCCTACTAGACAGGAATGGAAAGAAGGTCTCAGAACCAATCAAGGAAAAAGACAAATCTGGTACACCGATGGCTCCAAGACGCTAGATGGCACAGGAGCAGGGGTACATGCAGAAGACTGCGATATAAGCGTTAGTCTAGGCAAATACGCCTCCGTGTTCCAAACGGAGGTGTACGCTATAATAGAATGCGCTCAGGAGATTATAAATAGAAATACCCATGAAAAGGAAATTTATATTCTCAGTGACAGCCAAGCAGCCATTAAAGCGCTAAGCTCTCCAAAGGTAAATTCAGGATCAGTGCTGAATTGCATAAGCAGCCTAAATAAGGTTGGCAGAGCCAACAAACTGAGGCTCATCTGGGTCCCCGGCCATGAGGGGATAGAAGGGAATGAGAAAGCAGACCATCTAGCCAGACAAGGATCTGCAAAAATACCCATAGGTCCAGAACCATTTGTTGGACTCCCTGAAGCCACACTAAAGAGGGCTATTTCAGAACAGGCCAAGAATAGGCAGCTTAAAGAATGGAAGACCAGACCAGGCCTAACACATTCGAAAGAATTCATAAGTAATGAATTAGGAAGGCTGAGCAATAAAATAATTAATCTCAGCAGGGACAAAATCCGGAAAATAATAGGAGCGTTCACTGGCCACTACTGCACAAAGTACACCTTGAGCAAGATTGGTATCATGAACGACGCAAAATGCAGACACTGCGGGGAGGGCGATGAAACGATGAAACACATACTGTGCGAGGCCACGCCTTAGGAAGACATCGTATGGATCTTCTCGGGATGGGCTATCCAAAACCAGAGGATTATAGGCATCTACAAATAAGAGGAATAACCACCCTAATAGAGAGGGCTATCCCTCCCGAAACGTAGGGACCAGGTTGGGGTTGACACAAAGGATCCAATAGGGTCGAAGTGTCCGCGATAGCTCCAAAGCACACACCCCAGTAACATAAGATAAGATAAGATAAGGGAGCTGGCTTGCAGTCGCCGTATTTTGTGAGTACCTACTCTTCGCTGTATCTGCTGCCCTGGTACCTCACTACCTGCCCGCTACCGTAACCACGCCCAATTGCACTTACCTCTTGTAAGGTCACACCTACTTGATTAAGCTATTGGCTACATCACAAATTTCGCTTCATTATTACTGGCTGCTGGGATTCTTTTGTTTTGTGGACACTATTAAGCTCGAGTAGAATACAATCCTTATAATTAGTTATCTCCTGGTACTACAATGGATAGATCACTCTCAGATTCGAATATAAATGAAATGAGTGATCCAACCGTCACCTGTCGAACTTAGTAGTTTTAAGGAGTAGATTAACATAAACTATTAAAAAACCTTTTTAAAAATAATCTTTTTTTTTTCTTTTTTTTTTTCTTGCATTGTCATCCGAACTGAACGTGCATACCAAATTTCAGCTCAATCGGTTGAGGGCAAGTGCCTTAAAATTGAGTTGTAAGATTCCACCCGAACAAACATACATTGCAAGTTAAATAAAAGCTTGTAAAAATGAAGACGTCCTTACTGAGCGCTCAGAAACGGGAACTGTCAGAAATAAAATCCAGTTTAAAGAAAACTAATAGAAATATTGAAGAATCTCTTAGCTTTTTCTCTCAGCAAAACGAAGATTTAAAAAAAGGTTGGATCAGCTCGAAATTCAAGCTATAAAAGATAAGGAATATATTTTTATTCTGGAAGAAAAAAATGAGGAATTGCAACGCACATTACGCAAGGCTAATATTGAAATTAAAAACGTTCCGATTGGTAAGCGAGAGTCTAAAGCGGAGTTAACGAACATGGTGATGAAGTTATCTACAAATATTAACTGTAAAATAGAACTATCAGATATTAAGGATATTTACCGCGTACAGACTAAAAAAAGGAGATAATGAACACTCCCATCATCGTATAAACTGGCTCTTCGATACTGAAACAAAGCTTCTTAACTATGTGTAAAGCCTTTAACTCTAGCAATAATTGTAAGCTAAAAGCAAAACATTTAGGATTGAAAACTAATGAGGATACACCAATTTATGATGCTGAACAACTAACCGGTAGAAGTGTAAGACTATTCTTCTTAGCAAGAGACTTAAAGGTCTCTAAGAAGTATAAATACTGCTGGACCTCGTTTGGCAAAGTTTTTATAAAAAGAAGCAACGAGTCTCCCACCATCATTGTTAAGAGTGAGGCGCAAATACACCAATTACTTTCGGAAGATTGGCTCTGTAACGGACTGTAACGCCATCTCGAGGTTCTTATAAAACAAAAAAATAATTCAATGTCGAAAAACGCCATCTAGTTGATTAAGAAAGGAATTTTTACAAGTAAATTGAATATCTCATGGTTTTTATAAAACAAAAATAATTCAATGTCGTAAAACGCCATCTAGTTGATTAAGAAAGGAAACTTTATACGTAAATAACACAACGGTATATTGTACATTCACACTAGTGAAACCTTTCTGGCTACAGAATTTTGTGCAAGACCACCGAAGTCTGAAGGATCGGAAGTATCTAACGGACTAGCTACAAAAGGTAGTTATTTTACCACTGTTCTTTGTGTACAAGCAAGATCTTACACATAAGATTACCATGGCTACAAACACACAAATAATGATGTTTGGATATTTTAATCATTGTTTGCATAAACAGTTGTTATATTATGTACTGTACTGAATGCATATGGTCGCTCGATCGCTATTTTATAGAAGTCTTACCATCCGCTAGGGTGAAGCAAGGCTAAATTTGAACTGAATTATTGTAGTTGATCATGTGATCAGTGAGATTGAATGCATAAGGTTGTTCGATCGCTATTTTATAGAAATCTTACCATCCGCTAGAGTGAAGCAAAAGCTATAGTTGAGCTGAATTATTGTAGTTCGATCATGTGATCAGTGAGATCGTATAATCTTTGATGAGTCTTTACAGACAATACTATTCTGAAGTGAATTGGTTACTAGTATCTACTTAAAATTATGTAAAGACTGTGTTAAAGAATGAGTTTGGTACAATCTAATTTTATCGCTAACAACTAAAGTAAATGTTTTATTGCAATTTCTCTTTACATTTATTCGTCTCTAAAGGGACGTTTTGAACGGTAATACTGTGTTATTATTACAGTACATTCATACTAAAAACAAAACAAAAAAAAATGACAATAGAATATGAACGAGCCTTAGTCAAGGTTACGTTATTCTGAATACAGGATTGGGGATTTGTATACCGGATGTCTCAGTGTGGTAGGGGGAAGATATTGTGGTTATCTTCTAAATACCTACTCAGACATAGGAAGGACTATAACTATAAAAAAAATAATAATGGAAGAGTCCTACTGTGCGTGGCGTTGCGAGGGGCCACCACCTTTGGGGGGAAACCCACCTTTAGGGGGGGGGGGGAAACCACCTTGGGGAAAACCCAAATAAGTATACTGTAACGGATTGTAACGCCATTTCAAAGTTCTTATAAAACAAAAAAACAAAAAAATAAATAATATAATTCAATGTCGTAAAACGCCATCTAGTGATTAAGTAAGAAATTTCTACGAGTAAATTGAATATCTCTTGGTTTTTTATAAAACGAAAATAATTCAATGTCGTAAAACGCCATCTAGTTGATTAAGTAAGGAATTTTTATACGTAAATAAAATGATGAATAAATATACACTATGGTATGTGGTCAAAGAAAAATTGATTCATAAAGAAATTACTCTGTTAAATTGCAAAGCGCAAGTAAATATATTTTATGAACAAATAAATTTAAAACATAGTTTAATATAGACAGTATAGACGGGACTATGATTGAAAGAATTTAAAAATAGTTTATGGATATTTACACAAGAATAATATTATAATAGTTTTGATGTATTGTTCATAATAAAATTAATAAAGAAAAATAATAAAGAAAAGAATAAACAGATAAAGTTAAAACTTATTAATTATTTACAAATAACAATAATTATAATATTTAATGCGATAAAGTACTGTTGAAAAGAGATCATAAATACTATTTATTATCTGTGTGCTTCAGAGCTATGAAAAAAGCAGGAAATGACTGTGATTGGCTACTGACTTTGAAGGTCAAATGGCTATTCAATAATCATCTATATTTATTATTGAATGCAGTTGGAATGTGTATTTAACATTAAACTAATTGAATAATATTAAAATTATATTGGCATCTAGGACTAATATATATATATATAAACGATTTATAAATATTCAAATCTCAATATTTTGATTGGTTGATCGGAAGTGAACTTTTAGTTCTGAATTTTAACGCAGATTTAGCGCTGTTGTCAATTATTCATGAATTGTGACTTTTTGGCGGGAAAATCGAATCTTCTGATTGGCTGTGGGGGTGTTGGGGACCTTGAAGCAAGGTCTACGAGGGAATTCAAGGACACTTTTCTTTGAGCTGGCTTCGGGGTTGGTCGATTCGCGAGAAGGTATTCTGTGAAGTGTACTTTGGCGGGAATTTTGAGAATTTTACATTTAAAGTCGTGGAGATTTTTTTACTTTTGTTGTGGAAAGTTTGAGTTTAATTAGTAAATTCTTAGTGTTTTAATTTGTAAGAAGAGGAATTAGGTAGCTCGCCTTTATTGAAGTTTTATAATTCGCGAAATGAACATTTTATCGTATGAGCCAGACAAGACACCTTTATCTCTGGGATTAAGAATTGAATCTCGTATTCAATTCAGAATATCAGCTGTACTGTGAGTCTGCGGTACAGGGCCATACACGAGATAAAATGTTTATATAGGGATTCTTTGTGGGACTTTGGTAGGGCTAGGGACGGTTGAGGCCATAGGTATTAGCTAGGTTCCCCGCTTAGGAAGTCAATCGATGTGATTGCCAGGAGTTGCTACCTTACGGTGATAACGAAGCTCCTGTCCTCTGTTCAGCTAGGCATGCTGAGGATAGTCTGAAGCGCTCAGCACACGGATTTTGCCTGAAAGGGATCCGTGAGCTTCCAGGATGGTTTGTGACTGGAGGGTAGGCGGTTGTCGCTCTCCAGAGCGGATCAGTCCTGTCTATCTTTATATATGTATATATACACACTTTTATGTCCTTGTCCTGTGAGAGAACACATCCTTGGCTTCGGCCGTGGTCTCTTGCTCGTAGGGGGTATTAGTGATAGTTCAAAGTCAGGCTTACTACCTGCGCCCTAGTCAGATAGATTAGCCTTACACATTTCACGTTTAACGTAATTAAATGTTTGTTGATACACGGTTAGTTTAGTCAGGTAGGTGAGTAGGTACACACTAATAGTAAACATATGAATATATATAATAGGTAGGTAGAATCGCGTTTGTAAAGGGGTGATCTAAGTTGTTATTATTGTAAATCATAATAATCTGATTAAGAAATTAGATAGGCAATTGGTTCAATTACAACGTAGCAGATTTGTAAATGACCGCCATCTTGTGACTGAAGAATGAGAGTTTTCCCGCAAATTTTTGCAAACCAATTCTCATGTCGATTTACGTTGTTGGGATTTACTGGGATTATAGTGACAGGATTGTGTAATAATTACGCTAAGATTATGGTGAGATAACAACCATTGGATGTGTTAACATGACGATGAGTGTTTAACAGTGAAGTGAATAAACGTGTGTGACAGAGCGAGCCAATGTACTCATTACAGGTCGCAAGTATTGTTCAAGGTAAATGTGCAGTGATTGACTTGTCCTAAGTGTCCTTAATATAATCTTTACTAATTGCATATAGATCTTTGCTGGTTCATTATTGAACAACAACGCATCGGTACTTTGTACATTCACACTAGTGAAATCTTTCTGACAGCAGAATTATGTGCAAAGCTATTGTAATCTGAAGGGTCGAAAGTATCCAAACAGATTAGCTACAAAAGGTAGTTATTTTATCACTGTTCTTTGTGTACAAGCAGGGTCTCGCATGTAAGTCGTTACTATTGCCAACACCCAAATAATGATGTTTGGACATTTTAATCACTGTCTGTATAAACTGTTGTTATGTGTACTGTACTGAATGCATATGGTCGCTCGATCGCTATTTTATAGTAACCTTACCATCCGCTAGGGTGAAACAAAAGCTAAAGTTGAACTGAATTATAGTAGTTTGACTATGTGATCAGTGAGATCGTATAATCTTTGATGTGCCTTTACGGACAATACTATTCTGAAGTGAATTGGCTACTTTTATTTACTTAATATTATGTAAAGACTGTGTTAAAGAATTAATTCGGTACAAACTAGCCTTATCGCTAATAACTAAAGTAAATGTTTTATTGCAATTACTCTTTGCATTTATTCGTCTCTAAAGGGACGTTTTGAACGGTAATACTGTGTTATTATTACAGTACATCCATACTAGAAACAAAACAAAAGAAAAATGACAATAGAATATGCACGAGCCTTAGTCAAGGTTGCGTTATCCTGAATACAGGATTGGGGATTTGTATAATGGATGTCTCGGTGTGGTAGGGGGAAGATATTGTGGTTATCTTCTAAATACCTACTCAGACATAGGAAGGACTATGATGGTACTAGTGGCGAGTCCTACTGAATGTGGCGAGCACGGGGCCACATTTCTTTTACACGGGGGGGGGGGGGGGGGGACACACTATATTACAGAAATAATAAAGGTTTATAGAAGCTTCGACGATGAGTTGAACTTAATTATAAATTATCACTGTTTTTGGAATTGTTTGTATTTTTTTTGAGTAACAGGACCTCTGTTGGTATCCTCGAAAACAATTATAATTTGAAGTATTGAATGATTGACAGCTAGTTTTTGTTGATCCTAATTTTACATGTAGTACAAGCGTAATGTGGTAGGTGTCTCTGTGCTAAGATGTTGAACGAAGGGGTAGTGTATTGTCAAACTTCGAATGTCATTATAAGAGCTAGTTGTCAAAAGGTTGTACGGTCTTATTCCACTAAGTAAAACAAGTGAATTTGTATGTTATATTGTGAGTTTTAGTATGATAAATCATAGTGATGAACTGCGGATTGACTACGGAGTAAGGTCGGAATAGCGACAAATCTGTTGAGAGGTATGTTGAAGTAAATATGAATTACAATCATATGAGTATGTGAATTTCAGGTTGGGGAACTAAGGACTGAAATATACATGAATTCTATTGTAGTTAAAATATGATAAGGGATAGATCTTTCACAACCCATTTTTCTATAGAATTGCGGATTACTATGTATCACGATAAGCGTTCTAAATGGCCACTAGACTATTGTATGGTTGGGAATTGTAGGTTTGAATACGATAGGAGTACGGGGATAGCTGACGTAGAATTAGTACAATACACATATTATAGGAATAGAAAAGGTTATTTAATAGAAATTATCACAATAAATTTATCCAATTTATACATATATACTATCGTTATTTATAGGAAGTATTTAAAACTAAGTGGGCATTATTTAGAAGGAAGGAGCTTATAGGGAAAAGGTCTCGCAATATTATTATAGTTCAAAACTAGCATAGTATTAGACATTTGATTAAAGTCAAATAAATATTTACATTATGAATTGTTGAACGAAGGAAGAAGAGACGTAACCTCGAATTTCAAGTGTCATTATAAATGTCAGTTGTCAAAGGTGTTAGTTGCTACCATATGATAATAATAAATAAAGTTAGCATTTTGGTTATATTAATTAATAAAATGAATTGAGAGGTGTTATGATATTAAATGATGTGTATCAGAAACGGTGAGACATTGGGTGAGCTTGTAGGAGCGTTGGAAACCGGCAAATTTATATTGTATGTTGATGTCTAAGTGAGATTTACGTTGTTTATGGATATAAATACTAAGATCAGACGAGTTTAGTGGGTTACGATATATATTATTAAATGTTAAACTTCGACATAGGATAGATTCATTGACAACCCATTTCTTCTATAGAGCCATACAGGTTATTTACGTATCATAATAAGAGTTCTATTACAACTACTAGACATATCACTTGGCCAAACGACTGTTAGTTTAAGTAGGAATAAATAAAATCACATAGTTAGGTAGGATTTGATAATTGAGAATTTCAGATTGGTAGGTTGAGTTATTTAATTGTTAAATATCAATCATCATAGTTAGAGATTAGCAGCAGAAGAAAGGGGTAGGTATTAGGTTTACATTGGCTGCTCGTGGTTAGGATACTATGGTTATGGCAGTGAATGGTACAGCTCACGGATTTACAGTTAAATTATAGCATAGTCTTAAGTAATAGTAGCCTGTATCAAATATTAATAATCATAAAAATATCGTTAGTATTAAGAACTCATTCTTACTCACATTCAAAGCTACACACTAAATATAACTTACCCTCATTATAACACACATTTTTTCAAATATTTACCACAAAAAATACCATATATACATTTATATACGAATATTTTATAACAAGAATGAGCTTATATATCACTAGACTGTTTAGAAAAAAATATATTAGTATACTTTTTACATGACACTTGTTGTACTGGACGGGCCTCACGTGGACTAGCGAACCCGGTTATAGAACACGAGTCCGTTCACCGCTTGATCGGCTGTCGCCCATATGTACATGGGGTGGTTCAGTTTACACTCTTTCCTGCCCTGAGGATAAGGTGGACTGTAGCTATCGTATGCGAGAACAGGAAAGCGAAGGTTTCCCCGTGTGTCTCTGACGATAGCTGAACCAGCCAGGAAGGCCAGGTTCCGAATTAGTTCTGAAGGGATACCCAGTAAATAAAACAATTCTATTCTGTTAGAATAAAATCGTCCTGAACTAGTGACCCATTCAGGTGCAAAATCTGAGCAGAGCTCAAAGACTTGCTGGCGACCCGGCTAAGAGTATCGCACTGATCGTTTTGTCGCCTGTGCTTTTATATTTAAGGGTTTTACCCTGATGTGGGCCCGAGTTTCGGTCGGAATTTCACTTTAATCGCACAATAATTTTCACTATCAACAACATCGAATAATTACAATTTTCTATACTATTTTCAACAATTCTGTGAGATTCATTATTTATAAGGCTGTGCAACACAATCATCTACTTATACAATTACTAATTAATTACAATTATTACATATTTACTTTAAAATTTACAAATAAATGCAGAGACGCCAACCTTCGTAGGTTGGCGTCTAAGTTCGGGGTTTAATTGCTATTTATTTAAATGTTACAAGACTGTGGTTTACAAGTATGTTGTCAAATGTTAGGTACAGTTTTCTATTGCTATTACATATATTTTTATACACGTTTAATAAGTATTTATCATCTAAATTAACAAATATAAACAATATCGAAAACAATGGTTTTAGAATCTTAAAATCTAAAAGGTTCCACCGCTAATCGTAGAGGGCGTGACTGGTCCATACAGTGGCCAATCAGAAGCCGTTTTGCACTATTCTAACACGATTCACACTGTTTAATCAACTATACGCAAAAAACACTGTTTATTTTGATTGTTTTGTAAATAGATGGAATCACATATAGAATCACAAATTGTACCATTTTGTCTGTCGCGCACAAGGGTTTTATTTAAAATAGTCAAAACAGTTTATCTGTCGCGAATACTCGTATTAATCGGACGTTACTTAACCACTCGGATTCACAAAAATATGACTATTGTATGTACCGTGTAAAGTACTGTGATGTATCTACATTTTTGACTATACATCTAGTATCTGTCCTATTTGATTACTAGCCTTCTGTCATTACTTTTTCTTTCATGTCAATTAGGAAAATATCCCCTCTTGGCTTCAATTTATAAATATAACACTTACTAGATATGGCATGCCCATCTAGAATCTTTGAAGAGTTGGATAATATGGAAATAGCAAACGCTGTAGAATGCTCGGCTGAAAATTTGACAAAAGACCATTACTCCTATTTCCTAAACTCTAACCTTAACATAATAACGCAAAATATAAGAAGTATTTACAGTAACCTAACTGATTTCTTAATCACTTTATCCGGACTACAGCTAGACATAGATATAATGATTTTTACTGAATGCCGACTAAATCCCGATAAACAAATTCCCAATTTACCTAATTATAGCTCATACTATACAACAAACTTAATGAACCAAAATAACGGTGTGGTGGCCTATCTAAAAAATAGTCTAAGATCAAACGTACAAGAGATTATCTTACAGCATGCTTCATGCCTCCAAATTACAACCCCGGACTGTACTATATTAGGTATTTAATGTTCTCCCTCTCATCATATTGCGGATAGTTTTATAAAATCGATTGATACTCACCTTGAAAATATTAAAACACATAGTCATATAATTATTACTGGGGATATAAACATTAATTTGATTGAGAGTTCTAACTTTAGCATCTACGATAAAAATAATAGGGCATTTTACCTTAACATGATCTCTCATCATGGTTTACTCCCAGCACATTGTTTCCCTACAAGAGATTTTAGATGCCTAGACCACTTTCTATTGAAAATAAATAAATGTAACACCACCCGCATCTGTTGCTGTGCTTGATACTACCATCACAGACCATCATTCTATCGTACTAAGTCTATCGCACGTAACTAAACCGCACCCACCGTTACACTCTAAATATAGAAATACTATAGACTATGAAAAGGCAGTTATTACCCTACAAGAGTCTAATCTCCAGGCATTATATCTTTATGAAGATCCCAATGTATGTACTGATGCGCTTATTAGGGTAATCACAGATTCTTTAAAACTGCATTAAAAAAATATAACCATTCCGAGTTCTTAGCGTATTGTTAAGCCTTGGATTACGGGAAGGTGTTCTACGGTGTATAAGAAACAGAAACTATATGCAAAGAACTCTGAAAAATGATAAAAGTAATGAGCTATTTAGGATTACCTATCGACGTTACAGAAATGTTTGTAACAATCTTATAAAGAAGCTAAAACGTCAATATGATTCAAAAAAGCTATCGGAGTCTACTCGTAATAATAAAATCTTATGGAAAACTATTAATGATATTGTGCACTACAAACCCCTTAAAGTATGAAATATTAATTTATTAAATAACCACACTCCCCCTACTGAGTCGGTTCACTCCGTAAACAAATTCTTTGTAAATATCGGTCAACATCTGGCGGAAGGTATAATAAATGATAGTGGACACAGTCGTGATAACGCTTCTACAGTAACTAGCACTATGTTGACATCGTTTGTTCTCCTTGAGACAGACCCTACTGAAGTGGAATGTGTATTGATGAGCCTGGACTCTAATAGCTCCCCAGGATGGGACAATATTCCCACCCAATTCTTAAAACTAGCTGAGTCTATAGTGATCCCTATAATTAGCCATCTGGCCAATATTTGTTTTAGAACTGGTGTTTTCCCTAAAGCTATGAAAAGGTCACTGGTAGCTCTTCTTCCCATGCGCGGTGGCGGCATACAGCATCGTCCGCAAGATGGGGGTCGCCAGCGCGACGACCCAGTTGCTAACAGGGCATGGTGGGTTCTCCGAGTACTTGACCCGCTTCAAGTGCAAGGAGGACCCATCATGCGCCTGCGAGCCAGGGGTAAGTGAGACAGTCGTGCACCTTGTCGTGAACTGCCCGATCCATGCAAGGGATCGGTATAATTTAGAGCAAAAAATCAAAATAAAGATAAACGTTGAGAACTTGCCAACATTGATGACAAAAAACTTCCGAGAATATTTCTTAGAGTACTGGGAAAAAATCGTACACATGGTCAACAAGAGAAATAGCGGCTAGGGACGCCACCAGTGGGTATTTTGTGTAAATACCCCGAGGTGCACCACACTTGTGAAAAATAAATTAATTTAAACCTAGGAGCTAAGGAAGATGCAACTTCAATGTATATAATAATAAGAACAATAGTGTTAATAAACATAATGTATGTATAAAAATAAACAGATAACCAGACTTCATATGTACGTTAGATTAAGTTAGTAATAAGATGGTAATTAGTAAATAAGCAATTATAAGATATAAAAATGTAAAACTATGAAATGATAAAGTACATAAAGCACGCAGCAACAAATAGAACCCCCCTCCACTATTCCCAAAGTATGAAAGGCTTAGCGCGAAAGTACGAGAAGTATACATGCGAGAACTGGTATGGTACTAGAGGACTAGAATGAAAGCGAGATACTTAAGATATTAAGTAATTTATAACAGGTATAAGTCGCTGAACCCTGTGTGGGTTTTTTGTAAAAGGAATAGAAGACTAGGAGGAGAACAGCATTGTTTAGAGTAGGCTCTGGCGAAACTTCGGTACAGCCAAGAGGTGCTAGTTAAAAAAAAAAAAATACCATACCATACCATACCATACCAGCCTCTTGGTTGAGAGCAACCTGGTTGTGTAAATAAAATGCAAATAAAATCTCGACAATCACTGAAATAGAGGAAAACTTGGCCAGGTTCAATTTATGCGTAAAAACAGCATGTGAGGAAGCCATCCCAAAAATAAAAAATAAGGAAACACTCACCATGCCGTGGTGGTCGGAGAGACTGGCTCGTATGAAGAGGGAGGTCAGCACCTTCAGGCGCCGTATCAGGAACGCAGCCCCTGTCCGGAGGCGGTACGTCGTCGCGCAGTACCTGGAGAAAAAAGATAGTTATGAAACGGAGGTAAAATTGGCACAAACTGCAAGCTTTAAGGAGTTCTGCACAAAACAAGACAAAGAGGGATTATGGGAGGGCATTTACAGGGTCATAGGGAGATCCACAACAAGGGATGAAGATCTGCCGTTAGAGCATAATGGGGTTGTACTGGACGAAAGGGGGTCCGCGCGACTCCTCGCCTCGGTCTTCTATCCGGAGGATCGGTGCGAGGAGGACACCGTTGACCACACGGCAGTCCGTGCGCTGGTCAAAACGGTCAATGACGGGAGGAAAGATAACCTTTGCGACCCACCATTCACCGGTGGCGAACTTAGGGATGCGCTGGTCTCGTTTAACCCCAAAAAAGCACCGGGGGCCGACGGCTTCACCGCCGATATGGTTTAGGACTGTTGGTTCCATTGGAAAGTTCCATTGATGGGTCCAACAGGACTTTCGAGTTTTCATGGCTCCATTGGTGGGTCCAACAGGATTTACGAATTCTGATAGTCCCATTTAGATCGTGGAGTCAATAATCGAAATTTTAACAGGTTTACATTCGGTCTCGTGGTTCCATTGTCAAAACTTACAACTTTTACTTAAAAGGTGTTAAATTAAACTTTATTCTAACAGGCGTTATGGAGTAACACATTAACAATCATGAAATAAGTAAATATTACAAAACAAAACAGTAATTAACTACTACATATTAAATAGTTATTTGTTATACAAGAGTGCAAAGTTGCTTTTTAACTGCGTGCTCATATTTGATGACCGAGCAAGCGAAGGATTCTAAAGTTGAATTCTTCGAATCAGATATTAGAATCCTGAGCGTAAGCGAGGGAATCAACAGAGCACAAGGTGAAAAATCTTTGCGCTCGAGTGCAACACGTAACTTTTCATCCCCCCTAAGCGAGGAAATAACTAAATTAAAAAAAATACAATCTCACCACGTCCATGCATTCACAATATGACGTGACAATCAAAATGTCCAACATACACAAATATCGACTAAGAAGTACCTAAATGGGACCAAATAAATGTCGGATTGGGACCAAATTAAAATGAGACCACTTTAAAAGCGATAGTAAATTTGTTGCCTGCAGAAGTCAGTATAAGATACAGATAACAATCATATAGAACGCTCACTTATCTATTGAAAATATTTAATGCCAAGTAGGTACGTACTTAGGTACCTATAGTTGAATACCTTTTTACGAATTTGAAACTCTTTTCGAGGTAGTGGGATGAAAACAATGTTTATCGCACTTGTTCTAAAAAATGTCCAACCGTTATTTGTCTGTGGATCAACTTCATCTGAGCATTTAAAATAAATGCATCTCTGTCTTTTTGTAGAATGCTCCTGTTTCTTTGCGAATGGTCACTAGTAGCATTACAAGTTTTCATTTTATTAATAGACGCATCCTTTTCTAGAACAGAAAGCAACTTAGCGATCGTCACATAATTTTTATTTATCGTACGGTTTATTCGAGCATGCCACCCTTCCGCAAAATTATTTGTACGATGAAGTTGATTATATACACACCATTCTTTGACAAATTGTTCATTTTTAAACCAATATGTATTCATGTAATGCATAAATGGTTTTAACTTTAGCATCTCATTGCATTCTGACTGGATATAATTCCATCCCTCATACATACAATCCACAGGTAATAATGGAAGTGCTGTACACAAACCTACTATGCGACGATACATTTTGGCTTTCAAACCTAGACATTTTGCTTTTCGCCACACGGAATTAATGTAATGATAATAGCACCGTACAATTTTAATAGTTGGAAACACCTTTCTTAACGCATTTGTTGCTGCTGTCTCAAAATCGCAATGGAAAACTTTTGGATTCCACTCTGGACATTGTGTTTTTAATAATTCAAAAAGTACAATATAAGACTGTTCAGTTTTATCACTCATAAGGCAATATATCAGCGGTACTATATTTGTTGTTTCTGACGTACTTTTAAAGTTACCGTGTAAGGTATATAATTGAGAGAATGGAACGGGTGTGCTTCGAAAAGTACCATCCCCATAATACTCGTCCATATTTTCCAATAGCTGCTTAAAATATTCTGTATAAAAAACCATAACTCTCCGTCCATCACTGTAATAATCTGCCTTTAAAAATGACATAAATTTTGCCGGGATTTCTACGTCCTGGATATTATTGTAGATCAATTTTTTAACTTTAAATTCTTGTTTTCTTTTAGCATAAATGGATGTTTTTGAACTCTCATACGAAATTTTTGTAACTTTGTCAAGTCCCATATCATACAATGGTGCCATGACTTCCTTGAAGATAACAGGGATTGGTTCTGTTGTAATTGCTGCTCTTGCTTTTACATCATCAAGAGCTAATGCTACCATATTTCTAGCCTCATCCGGCAAACATTCAGCAGCGTGCTCTATAATCTTTTCTATATTTTCACCCTAAAATAATTAAAATACAGATTTTACATACATTTTATTAGTCAAAATTCTACATTAAGTAATAACCATGTTAGTCTTGAAATATTCTTCAGGAAAGGTTAAAAAGTTATAAAAAAGATATGAAAAAAATCTAGAAGAACGAATCTGAAGACGCCATCTCTTATCACAATCCTGGTGTTCCTCTCGAGAGTCCACCGAAATATCCATAAAGGCTAAATCAAATTAGTTTTACACTTACATGAACTGTAATCGCACCAGGGCATTTATCCTTCTTTTTACGGCTGCAAATCCAACGAGTTCTAGTATTTTTATAAACCGTGTGTTTATAAAACTGGTAACCATTGTAGATCAAAACTTTACCACTCTTTCTTTTCAAGAAACGCAGGTTTTGGTCCATTTTAGTAAAAAATTACAAATAGAATAGTGTGAATATTGAATTACTTACAAATAGATTACAGTAATCTACAAAGCAAATACAATATTAGAGTAATCTATTAGATCAAATGTCAATCAATGTCAATTATTACGCTTTGTACATGGCCAGTATCTTAACAGTGGAATAACAATACCTACTTACTAAATAAATCCTAACAGCTCCACCTATTACGAACAATGGAGACACGAGTCCGTCAAAATCCTTGTGGACCCACATGAAGACATAAGTACCGTCAAAATCCTGTTGGACCCACATGGAGACATAAGTACCGTCAAAATCCTGTTGGACCCACTCACCCAAATAGTGAGGACAAAAGGATTAGAAAATCCTGTTGGGCCCATCAATGCAACTTTCCAATGGAACCATCAGTCCGCAAGGGCCGATATTTGCACTCACGCGGTAAACTGCGCACCGGCACTGTTCCTGAAATTGCTGAACAAATGCCTGGCTCTCGAATACTTCCCTAGACCATGGAAGGAGGCGACAGTTGTCGCGCTTCGAAAGCCAGGCAAAGACTCGTACAGCTCTCCCAAATCGTACAGACCTATTGGGCTCTTGCCTGTGCTTGGGAAGCTGTACGAGAAAATGCTGGCAGCCCGGCTCAAGTTTCATCTAATACCGCGGTTTAGTACTCGCCAATACGGCTTTATGCCACGTAGGAGCACCGAGGACGCCCTCTATAACCTAATTGGGCGTGTGCGTGACGGACTTCATAGACGGAGGATCGTCACGTTAGTGTCCTTGGATATAGAGGGCGCCTTTGATAGCGCATGGTGGCCGGCCATCATAGCACGATTAGCTGAGGAAAAGTGCCCCATAAACTTGAGGCGGGTTGTCAGTAGTTATCTCAGCGAGAGAACAGTGCGGGTGAGATACACGGGCGCGGAGTGCAAAAGGGAAACCCAAAAAGGGTGCGTCCAGGGATCTATCACGGGTCCCTTGTTGTGGAACTTACTATTGGACTGCGTCTTCTCGGTAATGACGGGAGCTACGTACAGGCCTTCGCGGATGACGTGGTTCTCGTTTTCGATGGCGAAACAGGTCTTGAAATAGAAGGACAGGCCAATGCCGCCCTCGAACGTGTTCGGGCGTGGGGCGTCAAAAATAAACTGAAATTTGCACCACACAAGACCTGTGCAATGGTCATCACAAATAAGTTGAAATATGACAATCCACGCAAAATATTGGGCCTTACAATTGATTGTAATTTAAATTTTAACACCCACATTAAAAACGTCTGCAAAAAAGCGATTAAAATCTATAAAGCCCTAGCACGTACGGCCCGGATCTCCTGGGGGCTTCACCCCGAGGTGATCCGGACTATCTATACGGCCGTCATCGAGCCCATAATTTTATACGGGGCATGTGCCTGGGCCGGGGCAACTAACAAGGCGTGCGTAAGAGACAAACTGAACGCGGTTCAGCGTGTGTTCGCCCAAAAATGAGTTAAATCCTACCGCACGGTTTCCCTGCACTCCGCACTGCTGCTGTCTGGGATACTCCCTCTGGACCTCCGAGTTCGGGAGGTGGCTTCATTGTATGAAGCCAAGAGAGGAGTGTCCCAGCCATGGCTAGGGGACAGGGAGATCGAGCGGCCGGCTCCTATTTCGGCGGCCCCGCACCCCGCGGAACGTATGCGTTTGGAGTTTGACAGCGTGGTAGACGAGGAACAACTTTCAAGACTAGAACGTTATGATCTAAGGATCTACACTGACGGGAGCAAGATTGAGGGCCGCGTCGGGGCTGCTGTCTCTGTATGGAACAGCCAGTCCGAGACTAGAGCCCGCAAGTTTGCTCTCGCCAGGCATTGCACCATCTACCAGGCGGAACTCCTGGCGCTGCGTAAAGCGGTGTGCGAGGTAGAGCGACACAACGTTGCCGCGTTCGGGGTGTTTAGCGACAGCAGGGCGGCCCTCCTTGGCGTGGTCAATCCGCACTCTCTGCACCCCCTCTCAGTAGAGACCAGGGACGCTCTTGGCCACTGTAAGCAGCAGGGCAAGAGCGTCTTTCTCTACTGGATTAAGGCCCATGTTGGCCTTGAGGGCAACGAGAGGGCGGATTGCCTGGCCAGGGAGGCCGCTTTGAGGCTCAAAAAGGCACCGGACTACGATCTTTGTCCTGTCTCATTCGTCAAGGGTGGTTTGCCGAATACTTGACTCGGTTCAAGTGTAAGGCAGACCCGTCGTGTGCCTGTGAGCCCGGGGTCTCGGAATCGGTGGCCCATCTCCTGATGGTTTGCCCAATTCATGCGAGAGACAGGCTCGAATTGGAAATCGCCACAGGCATAAAACTGGACACACAGAACATCACAACACTCATGACTAAACATACCGAGCTAACAATCGAGTACTGCAAGAAAATGGTTAGAATTGCAAACAGGAGGAACAAGGTGTAAAAAGTTATACTAGCGCATCATGCTAAGCATAATGTTGCCTAGCATAATAAAATATAGCTGTATTTTGTTGCTCAAAACGTTAAGTAAAATTAATATGTATAAGTTAAATTAAGAATAGTGTTATGTTACCATATAAGTGTGTATATATGAATGTGAAATGCAATAATTGTAAGCCATGGCATGGCATACCATACTATACCATACCATACCATACCATACCATAAATTGTACAATACGTAAGTCCAAATAACACAGGGCAAGTGCATATTATCATTTTTTTATTTTATTTAGGAGGTCAAGTCAAATTGTCGTGACTGTTTCTCTATATGTATTTAAAAATATAATTTGTATTTTTTTTAAAGCAATAAGAAGATAACAATAATACTAATTATACCAATAATATCAATAGTACCAATACTACAATCATCATCATCATCATCATATCAGCCACACATAGTCCACTGCTGAACATAGGCCTCTCCCATAGATTTCCAGAATGACCGATTACTTTTGTTCGTTGTTCGTCATTGATTTTGAAAAATAGGTAACTAAAATGTTCTGCCTAGATACTACTTAGTTTTTAATTTCCGCGCATTGTTTGAGAAAAGCACTATACAAGCCTTGGCCACAACTGTGCGTTGCCGGACTCCGTAATGCGTGCCTCAGCTGTGCCTCGGCCCGCATACTTCACGATCGTCCGGCAACACTACACTTGACGGCCGCGGCAGTAATGTACTATTTCTTATTAAACAGCATTCTATTTGCAAGCCAGTTCTATATTTAAATAATGCCTTGGATAAGGTACCTCCTTGGTTGCCATGGTTCGAAGTAAAAAATGGTTCCATTTTTAAATTACACGACAGATATGAGTTTACATAGTAATTTATTTGGCCGCTAAAACACGACAGATACGGATTTTCATACAACTTTTGCCGGCCGCTGCTCGCAAGTACAGCAATTTCGATTTATCTCGAAGAAGGTTGTCAAAATAATGTTCACATTTCCAACCATGTTTGAGAAAAATAATAAACCAATGAAAATTTCGCCGCGTGAAAAATTACTGTTTTTCGTTGTTCGTCATTGATTTTGAAAAGTAGGTAACTAAAAAATTCTGCCTAGATACTACTTAGTTTTAATTTCCGCGCATTGTTTGAGAAAAGCACTATACAAGCTTTGGCCATAACTGAGCGTTGCCGCGACAGTAATGTACTATTTATTGACAAATATGAGTAGAGTGATTATCATTTTGATAATATCGTAAAAAGCACCCCACGCTTTTTGAAATAAAGTATTTTTATTTATTTATACTATTATTATTAATTTATATTTATAGTAAATTTTAACACTATTCTTAATCCATTTTCTATTTTTTTTTAATTCGGTTCTCTTTAAAAGCGTTGTACGAGCCAGTACCCGTACATTAGTTTAATAAAATGTCCGCGTCCGCATTTTCATGCATTGTATTTAACTGTGAAATTATATCATTTATAACTAGTTCTCAAATTGCCGCACTAGTGTAAGCACGTAGGTTATGGTACTATTTAACGTTCTTAAGTACGTCAGCGTATCATTTAACCTCGTGCAAAAAAGGGTACGAGCAGACAAGTACTCTTATATATGTACGAGCCAGTACTCGTACATTAGTTTTATATAATATCCGCGACAGAATTTCCATACATTGTATTTAACTATGAAATTATGTCATTTATAACTAGTTCTCAAATTACCGCACTAGTGTAAGCACGTAGGTTATGGTACAATTTACCTTTCTATAATATCGTGAACAGCACCCCACGCTTTTCTTAAATAATTTTTTTTTTTATTTACATTATTATTAATTTATATTTATTGTAAATTTTAACACTATTCTTAACTTTTTTTCTATTTTTTTTAGTTCGGTTCTCTATAAAAGCGTTGTTCGCGACAGACAAACTGTTTGATTATTTGTGATTGTGTATAGTTGATTGCGATTTGCAAACGATCAAAATAAACAGTGTTTCTTATGTTAGAGTGATTAAACAGTGTCAATCATGTTAAAATAGTGCAAAACGGCCTCTGATTGGCTGCTGTATAAAACAACCACGCCCTCTATGATAGGCGTTGGAACCTTTTAAATTTGTAAACAACCCTTGTATTATCCTTGTATTAGTGAAAATAAATACATAGCTACTAAAAGACAGTACCTAGCGTTTAACAATAGATTCATGTACCACAGTATTGTCAGTTTTATGTAAAGATCAATAAAAGTACAACCATAGACGCTAAACGCTACTATTCCACATTTAAATTGTAAATTAGAAAAATAATATGTAATCTCTGTGTAATAATTAATAATAAATAGATAAATGAGTGCATTGCACAACGTTGTAACCAATAAATGTCATAGATAAGTAAATAATTATAAGAAAATTGTAACTAATTCGTTGATTTGTAAAGAAAAAATAATTGTGCAAATAAAGGAGAATACCGACCGAAACTAGAGGCACGTCAGGGTAAAAACCTTAAATATAAAAACGCAGGCGACAAAACCTTCAGTGCGATACTCTCAGCCGAGTCGCCAGCAACTCTTAGAGCACTGCTCAGATTTGCACCTGAATGGGCCACTAAATTCAGGACGATTTTGTTCTAACCGAATAGAATTGTTTTATTTACTGGGTATCCCTTAAGTACCAATTCGGAACCTGGCCTTCCTGGCTGGTTCAGCTATCGTCAGAGACACACGGGGAAACCTTCGCTTTCCTGTTCTCGCATACGATAGTTACAGTCCACCTTATCCTCAGGGCAGGAAAGTGTGAAAACTGAACCACCCCATGTACATATGGGCGTCAGCCGATCAAGCGGTGAACGGAATCGTGTTCTATAACCTGGTTCGCTCATCCACGTGAGGCCCGTCCAGTACATTTTCTGGTCCTTCGAGCCGGATTTGCTGTCCGTGTGGTCAGCGTCCAGCCGGACGTATCGCATGGTCTAGTCCATCTGGAACCCTGTTTTCATTGCGAGCCGGCAGATAGTGTCGCTTTCCATACGGTCAGCTTCCGGTCGGAAATATCGCTAACTATTGTTTTTTATATTCCCCGTGTGTCTAATTAATCTAATTCAGTTATTACAGCGTTACTTAATGTATTTAGCATTCCAATTGGAATCCAATTGGAATATTTCTCAGTTTTCGTTAGTCCAATTGGATCCAATTGGATTCTTTTTGATAAAAGTCACATGTGCGCGTTTTATAACCGTATTACATAAGTAAAGTAAATAATATAGTATACAGTAAAGTCACGTGTGCGCGTTTTTATATCCGTTAATCAGCCAGTAAGTAACGTGTTTTTATATCCGTTCCGTTTCAGTGAATTTGAATTTAATAAGTAAAGTATATAACAATAAATATAGATTTCGTGCGCGTTACGTTAGCCTTAGCCCAGTAAATAAAACAAATACAGTATAGTTAATCGGTATCATTCGTATCAGTGTAACAGTGAAAAGTGTGTTATTTTACAGTTATGCGTTTTGACAGTACGTGTAAGTTGTTTGAGTAAGTAAGTCTTTGTTTTTAACAGTCTTATTTTAATAGTATATAACAGTATATAAACCGTAATAGTAATAAATAATTTGTTAATAGTAAATAAATAATACGCGTACTGTTCAATTCGCGTCAGATTTACGTTAGTGTATCAGTGTTAGTGTTGTCAATATGCCGAAAACGAGATCTCAAGGCAGAGCTGCAGATCCGAGCCAGCCTGAGAAGGCTCTGACACGAGAGTCTATCCTCCGGCACGAGCAGCCACCACGTTCCCCATCAGTACCAGTTGGATCTGAGGTAAGTGCCCCATCGTCCATGGCTCAACCCTCAACCAGTACACCTCAGCCTTCTAGCGCTAAGACGCAAATAGATAAATCTATAAAGCCTTGGTCTCTGGAAGAGGATAGGTCAGATAATACGTTACACCCAGTTGAACAGAATGTAATAGAAGGGGTACGTACTACTGAGCGAGTGAGCCATGAACCGGGGGTTACTATAAGATCTAGATCCTCAATTCATAATAAATCGATGGCACGTAAACGAGCATTAAAGGCTCAGGAGGATATGCTCAAAATTAAATTACAGTTAGCTGAGGTTACACTGCGTAGGGCTGAGGAATCAGCCGATGATATCGATTATGATGATGATGCCCATTCTAGGACAGAATATGTTCGTTCGTGGTTAAGAGAGGGATCGCCCTTGACACGACTCGGCACAGATGAACCACGCTTAGTAAGTGGACACCTCCAAAAGGAGACCCACGAGATAGAGCCTCGTAAAGAAGCTACCATGGTGCCCCAGTGGCACAAACCCTAATTTAGAAGATATTAAGCTCCAAAAGGAGACTAATCTCGTATCCCGGGCTGGGGATACATCTGCTTATGTGGAACCTCATAAAGAGACTCCTTTCGTGCCCCAGATTGGGGGCACAACTGATAGTATAAATAATAACATAAATAAACCTTGTACTGAAACTGCCTCGGCACCCCGGGCTGGGGGTGCAATAGATTATTTGATAGAGAGCAGGCTGACAGTAAAAACATGTTAAAACCATTTATAACAGAACTCACTTCCGCTATAGCTGCACTTGCTGACAGAAAACCGATGGAGGCATCGTATTCCTCTGGCTATCCATCGACTTCGAAGGTCGTAATGACCTTACCGAATTTCAGCGGGTCGCATACTGAGTGGCTGTCGTTTAAAGCCATGTATGACACCACTAAGATATATTTTAATGATATTGAAAATACAGCCAGTCTCAGACGGAGCCTGAAAGGTAGAGCTTTAGAAATTGTAAGCTCTGAATTGATAGCTAACGCACAGCCGGCGCATATTATTAGGGAACTAGAGCTCCAATTCGGACGACCTGACTCTATAGCTCAGTCTGAGACAGATAAACTCAGAGCATTGCCGCGATGTACTGAAGCATCGAAAGACATATGTACATTCGCCAGTAGAATAAGGAGTAGTGTCGTCACACTTCAGGCGAATCACTATCTTATAAATGCCGAACTGTTACGTATTTTAACAGAGAAACTTCCGAACTCATTGCGTGTACAATGGTATAGAATTTATACTGAGAAATATAATTCCACACCTGATTTAACCTCGTTTAGCGAATATATATCTGAATGTGCCCGTTATTGTAGTGCCTTTGCCCCAGCTGAGACCATTAAAGATTACCAGACGGCTCGTCGCGTCCCTCAGAGAGCATTTACTGCCACTGAGAGACACACTGGGGAAAATAATAAATCTAGATGTCGAATATGCGACTCTGAGGGGCATTACTCGTCGAATTGTGAGACATTTAGGAAGGCGAACTCCGATAAGAGATGATCGCTAAGAAACATAGACTTTGTTTTCGTTGTCACAAAACACGACTAAACGATCATAAATGCCCAATTAGAAAATGTGGAATTGATAATTGTATAGTTTCTCATAATAAAACCCGTACCGAACCGAAACCAGACACGCATGAGGAAACAGTCGCCAGTTCGAGCTCAAAATCAACAAAACAGGCTTTCCTGAAAATAGCGCCTGTTAGGCTTTCAGGATCGGCGGGAGAGGTGTTGTCGTACGCTCTCCTAGACGACGGGTCAACTATTTCATTGATAGATGAAGACATCGCTGTCAGATACTCATAGGCCAAGACAACTGGCAGCTATATTAAACGGGGACACCACCAACAGCCAATCGCCTCACTCACAGCATTAGGATGAGTATTACACGGATGCCATGGTAGAATATTAGGTCAAACAGTACATTTTGTTTATCGTCTCTCAGCCGCTAATGACAGCATAGATACTCAATTGAAACCATATTTTTCGCTTGAATTGCTTCTTTTAAACCCGCGTCGACCGAGCTCCGACCCTGAAAAGCAAGCCGAAGATATATTAAAACAGAACACAGTACAGTTGACAGATGGTCGCATACAAACAGCCCTCTTATGGAAAAAAGAGGATGATGTGATGCCTGATAGCTATCAAAACGCTATGAGGAGGCTCACATCAATAGAGAAAAAGCTTGACCGCACTCCAGATCTTAAAGCCGCATATACAGCACAGATGGAGTCTCTCATACAGAAGGGATATGCAGAGGAAGCTCCGAAGCAAGCCAGACCAGGTAGGACCTGGTACCTGCCTCATTTTAATGTTCACAATCCAAGGAAGCCTAACAAAATTCGTATAGTACACGATGCTGCTGCCAAGTCATGGGCGATGTCCCTGAACGACTTCCTGCTCACCGGACCAGACCTGCTGCAGTCGCTGCCAGGTATAATGATGCGTTTCCGCCGTCACCGACTCGCCGTCACAGCTGACATCACTGAAATGTTCATGCAGGTACAGGTACGTCCTGAAGATCGAGACGCCCTGAGGTACCTATGGAGAGGAGACCGGCGGGAGGGTGCACCTACTGAATACAGAATGAAGTCGTTAATATTCGGAGCAGCCAGTTCACCGTGCACAGCGATCTTCGCTAAGAATTAGAACGCGATACAGTACGCGTTACAGTATACCGAAGCAGTAGCAGCCATAGTTGATAGTCACTATATGGATGACTACCTACATAGTTTCCCGAACGAGGCAGAGGCAGTTCGTATAACAGCACAGGTACGTGATATACACAGGAAAGCTAAATTCGAGCTCACCAAATGGGTCTCGAACTCCGCGACGGTCGCTAGACAATTAGAAAACAATCCGGGCCGCGCGGAGATAGTCAATATAACACAGACAGAACAGGATGAGAAAATCCTAGGTCTAAACTGGGATCCTTCTACCGACGAACTCAGTTTTAATTTAAAATTAGCCAGGTTACCCAAAGACCTTATTCGAAACACCACACCGACTAAAAGAGAGGCCTTAAAAATAGTAATGTCTCTATATGATCCACTCGGACTCGCGTCACCAGTAACCATAAGAGCTAAACAGATATTACAGGAAGCGTGGCGCCTAGGTACAAACTGGGATCAAACACTGGACGACAAGCTCCTCATACAATGGAGGACTTGGACAGAACATTTACAGGTACTGAAAGATGTCAAGATACCTAGATGCTACCCAGGATACACCGACCCTCAGTCGCTACAGCTTCACGTGTTCACAGATGCCAGCGAAGCAGACTACGCCGCGGCCTTATACTGGAGAACCGTCAGCCACGAAGGACAGGTGGGTGTTAGTCTCGTCATAGCAAAGGCGAGGGTGACGCCACTGAAAATCACGTCCATACCCAGACTAGAGCTACAGGCCGCAGTGATGGGAACGCGACTAGCGACTGCAGTGACAGAAAGCCACAGCGTCACACCCGACAGCATAACTTACTGGACCGACAGTAAGACCGTACTCACATGGGTAAGAAAAGGCTCTAGATCATATAAACCGTTTGTTGCACATCGAATAGCCGATATAGAAAAAAATACAAAAATAGATGACTGGAAATGGCTGCCCTCTAAACTAAACATCGCGGACGCGGCCACTCGCGACGTTCCCGCTAACTTTGATTCACAGCACGAGTGGTACAGCGGTCCGGCCTTCCTATATAGAGAAGCCTACAGCACCAGAGGCTACAGGAGAGGAGCGGGTCAACTCCATGTCCCTCAAAATTAACGTAAGTGCAAGCATACCGAACATAAATAGATTCTCAAGATGGGAGAGACTTCTACGCACCACTGCACAGGTGCTACAATTTATAGATCTGTTAAAACCTAACAGAACACAGCAAGTGGCCTACAAAAGAACCACGAAAAACAGAGAGAAGGATCCCGACTGGCGCAACACCGATCGACAGGTGAGAATAGATAAAGGGTCAGCATTGCCTAAAGTAACTGTACCTACTGACTTTTAATTAAAAGTATACAGTCAGATTCGTTTGCACAAGAAATGCAACGACTAAGCAAACAAGAAGAGATACAGACCGACAGCAGACTCCGAGGTCTCCGTGTTGAAATACTGGATGGAGTGCTGGTACTACACAGCCGAATAGCAGCCGCCGAGGATGTGTCCGACGAGGTAAAACGGCCACCGATAATAGATGTTGAGCATAAAATTACCAAATTATATATAGACTGGATGCATCGAAAGCTATATCACAGTGGCACAGAGACCACCATCAACGAGATTCGTCAACACTACTGGGTGATTAAACTACGACCGACTACAAAGTCGGTGATTAACCAGTGTTTAAATTGTAGAATCAGGAAATCGCAGCCACCAGAGCCAGCCACTGGCGACCACCCGAGGACCCGCCTTGCGCACCACCGCAGGCCATTCACATACACCGGGCTCGATTACTTCGGGCCAGTCAGCGTGACCGTTGGCCGACAGCACCAGAAGCGGTATGTCGCGCTATTCACCTGCCTGACTTCCCGGGCGGTCCATCTTGAGGTCGCCGCCAGCCTGAGCGCGGACTCCGCAATACTGGCTTTGCGGAGGTTCATCGCGCGCCGAGGCTGCCCCGCTGAGATCTACTCGGACAACGGCACCAACATGCACGGTGCTGAGCGCGAGATGCGCGAGGGCGTACCTCGCGAAGCCGCTGAACGAGGCATCGTGTGGCGCTTCATCACCCCCTCTGCTCCCTTTATGTGGGGTGTAGGGGAGCGTCTTGTCCGCTGCGTTAAGACCGCTCTCATCACGGTCTTACACGAGCGCCATCCCCATGAAGAGGTGCTCTCCACTCTGCTGTGTGAGGTGGAATATACAGTAAACAGCCGCCCCCTCACACACGTCTCCGTTAGCCCCGAGGATGACGAGGCTATCACCCCGAACCACATCTTGCTCGGTGGTTCATCCCGACTGCCTGCACTGGGCGAGTTCGACTCGTCCGACGATGACACCGGGAAGCAGTGGCGACGCGCTCAGGCGCTCGCCGACATGTTCTGGCGTCGATGGGTGCGCGAGTACCTTCCCGAACTACAACACCGGCGGGAGCCCCATGGATCGGGCCCACGCATTGAGGTCGGCGACCCAGTGCTCGCAACACTTGGCCGAGGGGCCGAGTCACCGAAGTCTACCCAGGCGCCGACGGTCAAATCCAGACCGTTGAGGTGCGCACAGCTGGGGGTGTGCTCAAGCGCCCCACAAAGAAGATAGTCCCGCTGCCGAAATAGCGTCGCTCACCGTGAATGAAGCATCACAAGCGGCCGTGCCTCATTCTGCTGCACGGCGGGAGAGATGTTCGCGACAGACAAACTGTTTGATTATTTGTGATTGTGTATAGTTGATTGCGATTTGCAAACGATCAAAATAAACAGTGTTTCTTATGTTAGAGTGATTAAACAGTGTCAATCATGTTAAAATAGTGCAAAACGGCCTCTGATTGGCTGATGTATAACACAACCACGCCCTCTATGATAGGCGTTGGAACCTTCTAAATTTGTAAACAACCCTTGTATTATCATGATATCGTAGTTTGTTATTTAAATATGAAATGTTATGTAATTCCGTGTAAAAAATATATACATAGCTAATAAAAGACAGTACCTAGCGTTTAACAATAGATTCATGTACCACAGTATTGTCAGTTTTATGTAAAGATCAATAAAAGTACAACCATAGACGCTAAACGCTACTATTCCACATTTAAATTGTAAATTAGAAAAATAATATGTAATCTCTGTGTAATAATTAATAATAAATAGATAAATGAGTGCATTGCACAACATTGTAACCAATAAATGTCATAGATAAGTAAATAATTATAAGAAAATTGTAACTAATTCGTTGATTTGTAAAGACAAAATAATTGTGCAAATAAAGAAGAATACCGACCGAAACTAGAGGCCCACGTCAGGGTAAAAACCTTAAATATAAAAACGCAGGCGACAAAACATTCAGTGCGATACTCTCAGCCGAGTAGCCAGCAACTCTTAGAGCACTGCTCAGATTTGCACCTGAATGGGCCACTAAATTCAGGACGATTTTGTTCTAACCGAATAGAATTGTTTTATTACCTGGGTATCCTTTCAGTACCAATTCGGAACCTGGCTTCCTGGCTGGTTCAGCTATCGTCAGAGACACACGTGGAAACCTTCGCTTATCTGTTCGTGGAAACCTTCGCTTATCTGTTCTCGCATACGATAGTTACAGTCCACCTTATCCTCAGGGCAGGAAAGTGTGAAAACTGAACCACCCCATGTACATATGGGCGTCAGCCGATCAAGCGGTGAACGGACTCGTGTTCTATAACCGGGTTCGCTCGTCCACGTGAGGCCCGTCCAGTACTAGCGTGTTTATTAGTTTTTTTACACTTTTATTTCTTTTCTACTTTTTTTTCCAAATTGAAAAATGGAATAATTTTGTCAAGTTACTGTATCTTCGGTCCTCGATATATCTGCAAAGTTTGAATTAAAACTGGCCATTTAAAGTGGGTCAAAACCGCGCCCAAAGGAGTCGGTAACAAACAAACATACAAAAGAACAAAAAAGCATACAAGTCTTTTTTTTTTTACGTGCGGGAAATCCCCACGGATACCCGCCCCTCCGGAGCCGGAGGGGTGGGTTATGTCGGACTCGAACCGACTAAACCGCACGCCGTCTGTGGGTCGTGGTGCTAGGCCGAAGGTGAGGTTGTCTTGCGACATATCCCTCGCACCCCGGCTGACCCAGGGCCATCCCTTTCGGTCTGGCCCTCCTCGGGAGGTGGGGACCACGCCGTCCCCGACTCAACCCCGGTGTGGGGAGGCGCGCATCGTCCTACGATGCGCGTCGCCGCCGTGGCCTGCTTCTGCTAGGGTGACGGGTGGCTCCACCCGTCACCCTCAGGCCCGCGCTCATGGGGGGCGGAGGTCTGTAAGCGCCCTCCGACGCCCGAGCCGCCTTCGGGCGCGAGCAGCGATGTCAGCGAGTCTTTCCCGCTCACCGCGCCGCGCCCGCTCTGCTGTCTCCTTCGCGAGCATGACCTGCTCGCAGAAAGAGGCGCTGGCCGCCCACGCATCCGCGCAGCGGACCATCGCCGCGAGCAGGGTGGAGAGCGTGAGCACTCTCACCCCCAGGGCCTGCACAAGCTCCCGCCTCGGCGTCTCAAACGCCGGACACTCGGTGAGCGTGTGCAGCCCCGAGTCCACGCTCGCGTCGCAGTGATGGCACTCGGGCGTTGGCTCAATACCCATCAGATGCAGATACCGCCCGAAGTAACCGTGCCCGGTTATCATCTGCGTCTGACGGTACGAGAGGCTCCCGTGTGGCCTCTCTAGCCACTCCCCCATGATGGGCCTTACCGCCGCAATGACGGCGTGCCCTGCGCGTGGTTGCCCAAGTCGTCGCTCCCACTCGGCCACCATGACCTGGTGGAGCCGGGATTTCTCGGCCCGAATGTCCTCGGGCTCGGGATCGAATCCCCGCTCCCGCGCCTCCTTTCGGAACTGGTATAGTGCCGAAAGGGCCCTCGCTTCCAGGATCCACGGTGGCGATCCGGCCAGGAGACTCGCCGCTTCGAAGGATATCGTGCGGTATCCCCTGATGGCCCTGGAGGCCATCGTCCTCTGCGCCGTACGGAGCAGAGGCAGGAATCTGGCCCCCAGGGTGTCCGCCCACACGGGGCACCCATATAGGGCCATGGACCGCACGACACCCGCGTAGAGTCTCCTGCAGGAGGTCCCTGGGCCCTTCAAGTTGGGCAACAGCCGACTCAGGGCATTCGCCGTGGTGACCAACTTGGGGCGCAGGCTTCGGAGATGTTGTCCGAAGTCCCATCGACCGTCAAGCACGAGCCCCAGGTATTTCAGCTGGGGCTTGATGTCGATGGGAGTGCCTCCCACTGTAAGGCTGGCTCCCGGGCCTGGCCTGCGCCGAGGACCATGAAAGAACATGGCCTCGGACTTGTGCAGAGCCACCTCGAGACCCAGCCGCCGGATCCGTTCGACGACTTGACCAACCGCGGTCGTGGCCCTCAGGGTCGCCTCGCGGTGCGTAGCCCCGCTCACCGTCACCAGCGTGTCGTCCGCATAACACGTGACGGTGGCACCGTACGCGAAGTCACCGCGAAGCACCCAGTCGTAACCGATGTTCCACAGTAACGGCCCCAGGACCGATCCCTGTGGGACACCGCACGACATCTCACGCCTACCGACTCCGGTCGAACTCGGGTAGACGACGGCTCTCTCCGTTAGGTAAGCCCCGACTATGCGGCGGAGGTAGAGAGGCACACCGTGGTACACGAGTGCCTCCCTGATGCAACTCCAGGGCAAGGTGTTGAAGGCGTTGGAGATGTCCAAGGACACCGCCAACATCACCTCGCCCCGGGCGACCGCATCCTCCGCCAGAGTCCTCACACGCATGATGGCATCCACAGTGGAACGCCACCGGCGGAACCCAAACTGGGTATTCGCCAGGTCCGGCCCCACTCTAGAGAGATGCTCGACGAGGCGCTTGGCAATTACTCTTTCAAAGAGTTTGCCCACCTCGTCGAGCAGCACTATGGGCCGGTACCCGGACGGCTCGTCCGCCGGGCGTCCCTTCTTGCGGATGAGGACCAGCTTCCCCGTCTTCCACATCTTCGGAAACTGGCCCCGCTCCATGCATGCGCTGAGGAACCCTCTCAGTCGGGGTTCGAGACCGTCTTCCCCTAGAGCTAGGACCCACGCGCGGCCTGGAATGCCGTCGGGTCCCGGGGCGGTGTTCTTCTTGGCCCTCAGCCTTCGCACCGCCAGCTCTAGTTCTACCCAAGTGACCTCGGGCACGTCGTCGTCAATCACCGCACTGGGCGCCGAACTGGGTGCCGTAGGCGACCGAGGCGGCGGAGCCATCTGCGGCGGAACATGTTCCGCTCGCGCCGGGAACAGGGAGTCGACCACTCCTCCGAGCAGAGCCGGTTCGAGCACCTGGGTCAGCGGAGGGGCCCGGGGGCGCAGCTTTTCTCTTAACATAAGGTAAGGCCGCCCCCATGGGTCCCGCTCCAGCGTCTCCAGGAGCTCCCGGTAACAAGCGGCCTTAGACCGCTTGATCTCCGCTCGGAGGGCATTCCGGGCCTCCCTGTATCCCTCGTGAAGCTCCGCCAGTCGGGGCTCCGAATCTGCGGTACGGCTACGCCTCCTACGGAGTCGAGCCCACCGGCGGTGCGTGATCACGCAGGCTTGACGCAGCCTCGCGATCTCCGCATTCCACCAGTAGACCCGACGCCTCGGATTATAGGCTGGAGCCCTAGGCATACCCGCATCGCAGACCCGTGTCATGGCCTCCCGGAACCAGGCCGCTTCATCGTCTATGTCGACAGGCCTGTCCGGCGCAATGGCCCAGGCCTGTACGATGGCGGCCTCCAGGAGGTCCTCCCGATTCAGTCGCCCCAACACCCAGCGCGGCTCGCGTTGGGCCGATATGACCGGCGCATCACCCGCAGGAGGGGAGACATCGAACCGAACGTATCGGTGATCCGATAGTGTCTCCACCTCCACGGCGACACGCCAGTCCCGCACGCGGAGTGACAGGGAAGCGCTCGCGAACGAAAGGTCTATGATCGACCTGCGCTCCCCCGCCACAAAGGTGCCCACATACGTGGCTTCGGCCCCGCGATTCTGGAGAACTAAGCCGAGAGAATCGGCCCAGCTCTCCAGAGCCCTGCCCCGCGCGTTCGTGCGCCGGGAACCCCAAGCCTGAGACCAGGCGTTGAAGTCCCCGAGCACAAGAACCGGACGAGGCGTACAGGCATTGACGACGTCGGTCAGCCGCTCCAGCGACCGCCGATACTGCCCGATGAGTCGGTGTGACCCCGGCGTGAGATAAACGGCCACGACCGCAATCTCCCCTACACGCGCCGCTACGATGCCATGCTCCCTTGCGATCACTACAAGGGGAGGGGCACCCGCAGCGGCGTTATGCACCAGTGCCGCCGATCCATCCAGGTCGACCACCCAGGCGGGCCCGAGGGGCCGGTGAGTGTATGGATCGGCGACAGCGGCGACGTGTATGGACCACTGTGCCATGCTCTGGAGCAGAAGGGCCTGAGCATCGACACCGTGGCCCACGTTCGCCTGCAGGATGCGGAGCTGGGGATCCATTATGGAACCATCTCCGCATCCCGCACCGAACCGTTGGCGGAACGCCCGCCTCGCGGCAGCGGCTCCCCGCGGGTGCAGGCCTTGCTGCCAACCCTATGGTCGGCCGGCTTGCCCTCCGCCGCACACCTGAAACAGTGCGGCGGAGCTTCGCAAGTACCGGCTCTGTGACCGGGTTGGCTGCAGCGGAAGCAACGGTCGCCGACCGTCACCTCCGCCTTACACTGCACACCCACGTGGCCGGCCGACAGGCACCTGAAGCACCTGTCCGGCCGAGCCTGCAGGAGCCGTACCCGGACTCCCACAACGCCGCCTACCGCGAGGACCTTCTGTTCGGCAGCCTTTTGAGCTGCCGCGATGGGGCAGCCGACAACTGTTGCCCCCTGTCCGCGACGGCCGTAGCGAATCGCTCCGACCTTAACCGCCTCCAGGGGGCAACCCCCGGCCTCCGCCACGGTGGCCCGAATTTCTTCGGCCGTGATGGAGTCGTCCAGGTCCGAAATGCGCAGTTCTGCGCACTTGGTGGGCCTGGACACCCGGACGTCGGCCGCATCCAGCGTCTCCCTCAGCCTAGCCGCGATGGCATCGGCCTTGGGACCACTGGAGGCGCCAGGGACGTGGATGAGGCGGGCACCGGTCCGAGTGTGTGTCACTCGGAGGGTCCCCGCCACATCGAGGGCCCTCATATCTATGAGGCCCCTCGCCTGTTTGACCAGGTCCACGTACTGCACGCCCCTCTCCGTCGCCTCCGGTGTCATCGTTAAGACGACAGCGGTGGTACGGGGGACGCGCAGCCTTCCCGGCGCTCCCTTCGCGGCAGCCTGGGCCTTCTTGGCCCTTTTGGCTGCCTTTTTGCGGGCATTCCGCCTTTTTTTGGCCTCACCGACCACCTCCCAGCCCTCTGCCGGTGCAGAGCTACTGGAGGCAGTCGGGGCCGAAACCGGTGCCAGGGCCGGGGCAGGGACCGAGGACTTCTTGCCCTTGCCCTTCCCCTTTCCCCTGCCCTTAGCTTGGGCACCCCCGGCTGGTGCAGCGATAGTGGCCGGAGCAGCCGGCGCAGTGGGCGCGCCGCGGGCCGACTCCTGCGGGGTCCCCGCCGCCATCGTACGGATGGGGCCCCGTTTGACCGCCGCGGCGTATCCGCCACTCGGCTGCGCCAGGGGCGGACGACGGATGGAGTCCATTATGGCCTCCAAACAAATCCGCGTCCGCTCCTCGTGCGCCGCCTGCCGCGCCTCCATGGCGGCCATTGCCGCCATGCAGGCCTCCAGCGCGTTCGCGGACCCCGCCGGCACAGGCGCCTGCGCCTGCCAGGGCCGCGGCTGGGCGAGCCGCAACGTCGGCCTCGGCTGCGCCGGCAGCGGCGGCCGCGGGACCGCTAAGCGCGGCGGAAGCGGCGGCGGCGGCAAACGCGGTGGTGCCGGTGACGTCGGTGGCGCCGGCTGCACCGGAGGAGAAGGCGGCGCCCCCGGCCGCACCGGCGACCTGGACCGAGATGGTGGCGATGGCGGTTCCGGCTGCGCTCCGACCCTCCGCCTCTCTGTGCGGGCCACACGGTCTTGGAGCGCCGCCAACTCAGCCGCCATCTTGGCCATCTCCCCGCGGTATTCCGCCGCCTGCCGCTCGGTTTCGCCGAGCAAGGCCTCCTGACGCCTGCCGAGGTCAGCCCGCTCCTGCTGCGCGCGGCCTAGCTCCGCCCTGAGCAGATTGTATTGCTCCACTAGGCGGAGCGTCGACCGCATGAGCCGGTCCTCCTCCGGCGTCATAGCCCCAGTTCGGGCCTCAGCAAGGCCTTTAAGGGCCTCCACCACCTGGTTAGAGGTGGTGTCGCCGGCACAAGGCAAGGGCGCCGCCGAGGAGGAGGAACTCGGCGGCGCCATGACACCCTTCGGGACTGGGGCTGGGGCACGCTTTTGAGGGGCAGCCCTCTTGCCACCCCGCGTCTTTCGGCGACCGAGCGCCGCAAATTTGGGCGGGGGAGAAAGATATTCTCCCTCCTGTCCGCTGCTGGACGTGGACCCGTCGGTCATGCTGACCTCCGGGTCCGGCTCATAAGGCCGAAGGGGAGGAACCTGGTCCCTCTTTCCGGCTGAGCTCCGGGTTGCTACGCCCGGACTGCTAGCCCTGCTCTGGGCGGCGGTGTCAGGGTGGTCCGACACCGCTTGGGACGCGACCTCCGCGTCTTGGTGCTGCACGACCTCCGTGCAGACTATTTCACTAGGTAATGGGTTTTTGTTTTTGTTTTGATTAGCAGACTCCATAAGTTCCCACGAGTAGAACCGTTCAGATTACACTTCCTGGGTGACGGCCATTCCAGGAAGCGGGGTACATACTGTGGAGGTCCCCCGGTATCCACAGGTTTTAAGCGACTTCGCTGTCGGGTTTTCAGACTTTTCCTTGTCGTGGGCCGGCCAATTAAGGCAAGCCCCGCGGCCTCCAGGATATCGGCGTTCCCGAGTGTGGCTAGCACTCAGGTCGTTGTCGATATCTCGGAGGTTACGCGATGCGGGGGAGTAGCCAACTCTCCCAACGCCGACGGCGGCACGAATGCCCGTCAGCCCCTGCGCGAGCAGTAGGCCAACCCGTCCCCGGATCAAACGATCCCATCGCCTCTCCCGTGTCTCCTCTGCTAAAGCAGAGGGGTACCGGGAGCGACGGCTAGCCCTAAAAAGGGCTGTTGAGGTGGGAGGAACCCTACGGATCCCTCCCCGCGGGCCTTGCAGGCCCGCCATACCACGACCCCCTCGTGCAATGGGGTCAGCTAGCCCTTAAAAGGGCTGTTGGAGTGGAAGGGTGTCCTACGGACCCCCTCCCGCGGGCCTTGAAGGCCCGCCATCCCACGACCTCCCCGTGAGGTCAGCCGTCGGGTTATTTGTCAACGGCCAACAGAACTCCCAAGGTAGGAGTCTGTTAGCCGTTGTCCAGGGTGCACCAGCCCCCCCGCTTCCGCTCCCCAGGACCGCGGTCCAAAGGGGGAAGAAACGGAGAAGCCGACGTGGAGGTTACCCAACCAGCACCCCAGCATACAAGTCTAGCTAATAAAAAGCGTGTAAAATATTTCAATGTTAAATCACTAACGTCATATTATTATACATTAAGCTCTATTCAAAATAGCTCTTTGACATTAAGGTTAATGTAAGTATATCACTTAGGTATTCATGAATACCTAATACATGACTAGCTGTCGCTCACGACTTCGGCCAAAAGGCTTTGATATAAATCCCATTTTGTTTATACTTTTTTTGTTTAAATGAAATAAATATATTGTTATTACTATTTCTGAAATAAATATAAGCCACGTCTTATTCTTTTTAGAAGCTGGGATCGTGATAAATTGGTAAAACTAGTAATAACAAACGTAATACGTTATAGACTGAAATGTATTTATGAAGATTGAACCGAATCAAAATTACTACAAAACGCTGTTAACTTTAATTTACAGACACTTCAATTTTATTTACTTACAAACATTATACATTAATTTTATTATAAGACTTAAATATATACAGTTCAGGTTATATATAACACTTAGTATTATAAGTACAACGCTTCCTCGTATTTCAAACAAGTAATTTCCTCGTATTTAAAAAAAAATATTAACAAAAGGACGCCTCAGTTTTTCACAAGTATCTAGTTTCTCGTTCCCAAACCAATATAATACACTACACTACAACTTTTATACGGTAAATTTTCTTGTACTTGTACATAAATGTAAGCATTAGTTCGATTTTGAGTAGTAAAGTGTCAAAACGATCTTAATACCAGGCTACTGAGATCAAGTAAAACTGTTAAATTACATTTCTTACATTTTTAATTAACTTGTGGGAAATAATTGAAATCAATTATATTCTTTTAGGATAACTTTGAAAACAATGGAGAAAGTGACGTCATCGACGGAAAATGAAAAATATGACATTATATGGCTAGGTGTCTTCAGTGTAGCTTTCATACAGTTAGCTGGAATTTATGGATTTTACCTCTTTTGCACTGAAGCCATGTGGTTGACAAGGTTATACAGTAAGTCATATTCTGATAAAACGGTGAGCAATTTTGAGAAGAACTCTCTCTAAGTGGTATAAAAGTACTATAAAAAAGAGGGAGCGACGGTCCTTTGATTTTCCCAAACTCGAGAGGAGATTTTGCGCCAGAGCCTCGTCGGTTCCAACAGGTTGATATGCTGGTTCTTGATGTGGTTAGCCCTCTGATCTCTGTAGCACCCCATAACGATCATACACATTCTAGCAAAACGTATAAACTGGTTTGAAGATTTTATTTACCGGTTAATCCTTGAATGATGCAAAAAAAAACTTATTTCAGCATGCTGTATGTCATACTTATCAATGTTGGGGATCACGGCAGGAGCTCATCGGCTGTGGGCGCACAAAACCTACAAAGCAAAGTTACCATTACAAATTTTTCTGGTTATTTTGTGTACTTTCGCTGGACAAGTTAGTAAAACCATTTTTAAAATATCTTTGCAGAAACAATAGTAGGGACAGAAGTAGGTTTATGAGTATCGTTTAGAGCATCAAGTTGTACAAATTGTTTGTCATGCACGTATTATAATGCAATTGAGATTGTGAGAATTTTATGCATTAGGATTAGGTACCTAGGTATCATAAATTACGTAAGTTTAAGAACGAGAAAAGAATGGGCTCATCAAAATCTAGGAAGTCCAAGTCAATTTCACCCGCAAGCCGGCAGGCGAGTATCCAAATGTTTATTTATTCAAAAACTTCTATAGTATTGGACTAAAGTAGCTTTTGGGCAGGCAAATTTGGCATACGACGCACGTATCTTCTTATAGCACAACATATATCCTACCTTAATGATTTCCCAGAGAATCTCTTAGTGAATTCCAGTGGATTAACAAGAATAGTATGATATTAGGGGTTAAAGTATGAAATTGACGATTTGTACTGACAAATTGAAATTCGTTTTTTTTTTTAATTTAACGTATTTATTTAATCAAAATAATTACCATTATTATCTATACATTGCTGCCATCTAGTAGGAAGGTCATTTATGCCTTTGCGATAGAACTCTGGTGATCTAGATTCGACAAACTGTGTGAAAGCATTTTGTACTGCCTCCTGAGAAGAAAACTTTTTATCACATAGAAAATTGTCCAAATCACGAAAAAAATGGTAGTCTATTGGAGCAAGGTCTGGCGAATACGGAGGGTGACGGATAGTTTCTAATTGCAGTTCCTGTAGAGTTAAAACGGTTTCTCGTGCTGTATGAGGTCTCGCGTTATCATGGAGCAATAATGGTGAAGATCGATTCATGAGTCGGGGCTGTTTCACTGCTAGTTTTGCTATCATTGTTCGGAGTTCGGCACAGTAGACATCTGCCGTTATTGCTTGACCAGATCGTAGAAAGCTATAGTGAATAACACCATGCTGAGACCACCAAACAGTTACCATTACCTTTTTATTGGTAAGCTTTGCTTTAGGACACTGTTGTAGCGTTTCACCTGGGGTCAGCCATTGCATTTTTCGCTTACGGTTATCGTAAAGAATCCACTTTTCATCACATGTCACAATTCGATCCAATATTCCTTCATTTCTGTATCGATTCAACAAGGCAACACAAGTTTCAACACGCATTTCTTTCTGCAGATCAGTCAAATCATGAGGTACCCATTTTTCACATTTTTTTATTTTATTGATTTGACGCAAATGAGTCAATATTGTTGGTAAGGTAACGTTAAACCATGCAGCTAATTCCTGGGTAGTTTGGCTCGGATCGGCTTCCACCATGTCTTTCAATTCATTGTTATTCACCTGTGTGGACGGCCTTCCTCGTGGTTCGTTCTTCAAATCAAAGTTTCCATCACGAAAGCGTTTAAACCAAAATCGCACGGTGCGTTCATTAGCAGTCCCCTCTCCAAACGCAACATTGATATTGCGAGCTGTTTCTGCCGCGTTAGTTCCGCGTCGGAACTCGTATTCAAAAATCACTCGAATTTTCGAAGTATCCATCTTTCTTGTCTAAGCTGAATAAAAAAAAACAACTGAAAGTCGATAATCGAATGTTGCACATTTTTAAATGAAGAACTACATAGGTACCATGTGGAAAAAGTTTCACTCAAAAGTCTCAAACCATGAAGGTTCTATGTCAATTCGAAGTACCTATTACAATGAAACGGCAATTCCATACTTTAACCCCTATTATTATACTTGTGCGATTTTAATTCATCACTTTTAGCAGTTATTACTAACAGTACTAAGACCTTAGTATCAATCAATACCTTGTTATAACAAGTAACCATACAAAAAGGCGGTGGCGAAGGCTTAAAAATTTCAAAAGGTAAGCTGGTGGAAGAAAACTTATCTTGATTAAATTTGACCTATTGGGAAGTCGGCAGAAATTTGAACCGCTATGTGTAAAGAGAATATGTGTTTCGTATCGATGTTTTGTCTATACAAATCTCCCCGCAAATTCTAGATAAATCAAATTAAGAGAAAAATTAGGAAAGAAACTCCGAGGTCCAAAGATGAGAGAGATTAGATGCAATCGGCACTCGCTTTGATGATGATGAGTATGGTGAATTGATAACTAACGTAAGGGTACTGCATAATCAAACACTTAAATACCAGCATACCCCTTGTCTAAATAGGTACCTACCTACATCATTAATCTTAATGTAAACCACTCGCAAACCTTTCACACTTACAGTCATACGCCACATCGCATACACACATTCATACAGTCCACTAGATGTATCTACTCAAACTTACCGTGTTAAGATTTTTAGTGCAATAAAAATATTCAATAAGTAAAGACGCATCACAAGAGTTTAATTTCATCAACAAATTGAAAACGACCTTATCCCCTCTAATATATGGTCCAATTTCAAACCGGATACAACGAGTTGAGTACCTACAATATGGAAGAAATTTGGCATACAAAAAATAATTAATGGCGAATCTGAAGAAGGCGATAGTTAACTTCAAGAAAACCAGCAAAGAATGCATCAAGACAGCCTATTTGGAAACCAGATTGGAAAGTTTAGAAGAACTATGGAAGGATTACAAGGAGGGACACAAATCTCTCATCGGCAAGGTGACCTCTATGGAAAAGAAAAACATCCGTACACGGAACAATAGTGCACCATTATGATATGAAATGAAAAAAAATCTTAATAATTGTCACGCGAGCGATACCTGTACGCGGCTACGGTAGCCCTCAGCGAACTTTCCCGCAAAAGACGCGATTTAGCGGACAGCGCGTCCGTGCCCCCCAACGCGTCGCAAGTTCCCCTCCGTTGCTCTATGTAAGTACATTCGTCGCGCTACTGTATGTAGTAGTAATATTGTGCTACAAGTATGTTTGAAGAGTTCGAAGAGATGCATATTTATCATACAAGAGTACTTTGCAGGAAATGTTACAGCTCTTTTTGGTACTAACACCAAGTATATCATCACCTGTAAAAAAAAAACGAGTGCGGCACACGACGATGGCGAGTGCGAAGTTATATTACCGCGCATGCAGGTACCTAAATTCAGAGGTAATTATGTCGAGTGGCCAACATTTTATGATATATTTTATTCTCTTATACATACTAATAAGAATTAGCCCCGTGCAAAAATTGCAATATTTGAAGAACAATGCATGGTGCTATTCTAGGGCCACACCACAATGCCTGTGGTGTGGCCCTAGAATAGCACCACCCTATCTCCTCCCGTGGGTGTCGTAAGAGGCGACTAAGGGATTCAAATACCGGAGGATGGGCAGCAGCATCTTTCCCGCGTACTAGCCACTAAAATTGCGATCGCCAACCCGCCTGCCAAGCGTGGCGATTACGGTATAACCCCCCATGATGAGTCTCCAAGTCCTTGACTCGCGGCCTACGCCAATTTAATACGACTCGTATTAAGGAGGCGATTGAGAGCAACAAAGGCTCAAAGGTTTTCGCAAGGGATCTGTCTGTTGGTCAAAGCCAACTGACTAAGCTGAAGGCAGAGGATGGCAGAATTGTTGCGTCAAAGCCGGAGCTGTTGGAAGAGGTCGAGAAGTTCTACGGACAATTATACACGAGTGTATGGCAATCTGTTAATAATCTGGCTAAAGACCCAAGAGCCAGATTGACCCGACACTATACCGAGGATATCCCGGACGTCAGGCTGTACGAGATTAGAATGGCTCTTAAACAGCTAAAGAACAATAAGGCACCGGGTGATGATGGGATCACGGCTGAGCTTCTAAAAGCTGGTGGAACACTGGTACTTAAAGCTCTTCAGAAGCTATTTGATTCCGTCATACTCGAGGGACGAACGCCTAAGGCATGGCACAGAAGTGTTTTTTTTTTTTTATGCCACTTAGGTGGTAGACAAGCACACGGCCCACCTGATGGGAAGTGGTTACCGTGGCCTATGGACGTTTGCAACACCAGGGGCATCACAATCGTGCTACCGACCCTGTAGATACCTTCTAATACCCTTCTTGAAGAACCCCATATTGTAGTCGCTTGGGAAAACCACGGCAGGAAGTTCATTCCACAACCTGAGTGTGCGTGGGATGAAGTTCCTTTCAAAACGCACGGTGCGCACCATTTCCGGTCGCAGTGTGTGAGGATGAATTCCCTGCCTATGGCGAGTGGTGCGATGATAGAATGCAGCGGTGGGCATCATGTCAAACAATTCATCTGAGCACAAAGTGTGGTGGTACTCTTCTTCAAATAAGGTGATAAAACCTTGTTGAAGAATTATAGACCCATCTCGCTTCTGAGCCATGTCTACAAGTTGTTTTCGAGAGTCATTACGAATCGTCTCGCTCGCAGGTTCGACGACTACCAGCCTCCGGAACAAGCCGGTTACCGAAAAGGCTTTAGCACCATAGACCACATACATACGCTGCGACAGATTATACAGAAGACTGAGGAGTATAATCAGCCACTCTGCTTGGCGTTTGTGGACTATGAGAAAGCCTTCGATTCGATCGAGACCTGGGCTGTGCTACAGTTTCTCCAACGGTGCCAAATTGACTATTGATATATCGGAGCGCTGAAGTGTTTGTACGAAAACGCCACCATGTCAGTCCACCTCCAGGATCAAAGCTCAAAACCTATCCAGTTGCAGCGAGGGGTGAGACAGGGAGACGTTATATCTCCGAAACTGTTCACCGCCGGCCTGGAAGATGTTTTCAAGCTCCTGGACTTGAGAAGACTCGGCATCAATATCAACGGCGAGTACATCACTCACCTTCGATTCGCTGACGATTTTTTAGTCATGGCTGAGACCTTGGAAGACCTAGGCACAATGCTCGATGGCCTCAGTAGAGCCTCCCAACAAGTGGGCCTCAAAATGAACATGGACAAGATGAAAATTATGTCAAATATCCATGTCGCACCCACTTCTTCTTTAAAAGTTGGAGACTCTACACTTGAAGTTGTCGACGAATATGTTTACCTGGGACAGACAGTGCAGTTAGGCAGGTCCAACTTTGAGAAAGAGGTCAATCGTCGAATCCAACTCGGCTGGGCAGCGTTCGGGAAGCTTCGTAATATACCGAAAGTCTAGTAGTAGAAGTCTTGAGACACTGCGGTATTTTGGAAGTCCAAAATACCGCAGTGTCTCAAGACTAAAGTCTACGACCAGTGTGTGTTGCCAGCGATGACCTACGGAACTGAGACTTGGTCCCTTACTATGGGTCTCATAAAAAGGCTCAAGGTCACCCAAAGGGCGATGGAGCGTGCTATGCTCGAAGTTTCCCTGCGTGATCGAATCAGAAATGAGTAGATCCGCAGGATAACTAAAGACGTACACGTGTACAACGTACAATAAAGATTGATCTTATCTTATCTTATCTTATCTTATCTTAACTTATCTTAACTAAAGTAACCGACATAACACACAGAATCGCCAAACTTAAGTGGCAGTGGGCGGGGCACATAGCTCGTAGAACATGTGGCCGTTGGGGCAAGAGAGTTCTCGAGTGGCGACCACGCGCCGGAAGACGCAGTGTGGGCAGGCCTCCCACACGGTGGACCGACGACCTGGTGAAGGTCGCGGGAAGGGCATGGATGCGGAAGACGCAGGACCGGTCATTGAAATCCTTGGGGGAGGCCTTTGTCCAGCAGTGGACGTCTTTCGGCTGAAATGATGATGATGAATGATGTATCGGGAGAACACGAATGTTTGCTACGTAAATTTACAACTACCGATACGAATTACGATGGTGCTTGGAACCAACGATTGAAACATTACATTAATAAGCGTTATAATTGTAAAGAGGTGTTACGAGAATTATATTCGCAAAAACAAATAACTTCGGATTCTGCTATTACGATAAAGGACTTATCAGATTCTACAAATACTTGTTTACAATCTTAGCGTAATCTGAATATTAGAATAGATGATTCAGATGTGTTTATTGTGTATTTTGCAGTATCAAAATTAGACCCGGAATCCATTAAGCAGTGGGAATATTAATTAGATAAGACTACTGATGTGTTACCGTCGTGGTTTCAATTATCCGAATTTCTTGAATCTAGATATAGGTCATTGGAAATGATAGATGCAAATCACTCAAATAAGGTACGTAAGCCACTGAAGTGTATTAAGAAATCAAATCAAATATCTTTTCACTGGTCATTTTCCAACAAAAAAAATACTAGTAACCTAACTAGTATTAAATGTATAATGTGTATTGGCGAGCACTGTTCATGTCACTGTAAAGAATTCATGTAAAAGACAGGATTATGTACAAAAAAATCATTTGTGTTTTAATTGTTGTTCTCCGTTTCATTCAGTTGTTAAGTGTCGTAACTCATCGAGTTGTAGAAAGTGTGGAAGGAGGCACCACTCATTATTGGACCTAGAACGGGAGTTGAGTACTGCTAAGGGAGAGAGTGAGTCAACCGAAACTTTGAGTACCCCTTTCAACTAACTTTTCGAGTTAAGGTTTAGAACCCAATCGTGTATTGTTGGCTACTGTTTCGGTTTGGGCATACAGCATACAAGGCTATAAGCAACCATTACGAGGTTTACTAGACCAAGGGTCACAGGCATCTTTTGTTAGTAAATCGGTTGTACAATTACTAGGGTTGCCACGAAAACATGTCAGTGGTACGGTGTCTGGTATAGGTACGATAGTCATACAATTATTAACCATATGGTATCTTTTCGCATAGAATCACGTCATAGCCCAGGGGTTTCATTTCAAATAAATACGTATGTATTGAGGTCTGTTACGTCATTACTTCCATCAACGGAATTACACACACCTGATTGGCTACATTTACATAGATAAAATTCCACTAGCCGATCCAGGTTATGCCACACCGGGAAGGATAGACATTCTTCTTGGAGTAGAAGTATATAGCGAGATATTATTGAATGGAATTATACGTCACAATCAATTATTGGCACAAAACACTATCAAATCAGGGAGGGTGTCAAATAATTCAATTTCAGCGAATGTTATTAGCATGCACTTACACTTAAGTAGTGATGAGCTACTTAGGAAAATTTGAGAAATGGAAAATGTGCCAAACTGTATACAGAAGAAGATGTCAAGGATAGAAGAGAGATGTGAAGAATTTTACGACAGAACAACTGCACGAGATAAAAAGGGCAGATTCATTGTTAAACTACCTTTTGACAAAGAAGATTCAGAATGTCAATATGGCAAATCAGTAGTCATAGTCACAAGAAGATGGAAGTATTTAGAGAAGAGACTACAGAAGACTCCTGCATTAAAGGAAGAATAAACCAAGTTTTGCAAGAATATCTTACAATTATTCATATGGTACCTATAAGAGAAGAGGACATAGATAACCCTAAGGATGTTTATCTACCACACAATGCTATTGTAAGATAAGACAAATACACCACGAAAGTAAGTGTAGTTTTTGACGGTTCATCCAAAGGAGTTAATAGTTTCTCATTCAATGATAACCTGTTGGTAGGTCCTAAGTTACAACAGGACTTGAGACACATATTGATGAGGTGGCGAATGCATAGGATTTGTATCGTCGCAGACATTATAAAAATGTATAGGATGGTACAAATAGCTAATGAAGATACAGAATATCAGAGAATCGTGTGGAGACCACAAATCAACGAACCACTAAAACACTTCAGGTTTATACGTTTGACGATTGGCATAGCATGTGCCCCATATTTAGCAATAAAAACGAAACAAAAGTTAGCTGATTTCGAACAAACTAGACTTCCTTTAGCAGCTGGTATTACAAAGAGAGACTATTATATCGATGATTTGATGACAGGGTCTGATACTATGGAGAAAGCTATTAATATATATAACGACATGAACAAGTTAATAGCTTGCGGAGGATTTGAACTCAAAAAATGGAGTGGTAATAGTCAAAATCTATTGACACACATCGGAGCACACAATTAAACTACCAGTGATTCATTAAGAATAAAAACATCGACTGTCATGAAGGTACTTGGTTTGGTATGGAATAGGGAAATTGGCGCCATTCAGTATACACTTCATATTCCAGGCCCAAAACAACCAATAACCAAACGGCTAGTCTTGTCCGACGTGTCTCGACTGTACGACCCTTTGGGATGGATGGCACCTGTTGTCATCACTGCAAAAATAATTATGCAAAAAATTTGGAAGTCAAAAATCGATTGGGATGATACACTGCCAACAAATTTATATGAGGAATGGTTGCATTTTAACATGAGCAAGATTAACATACCAAGATGGTTTCATTTCAGTCCAGGTTCAAGAGTTGAGCTTCATGCATTTGCTGATGCTTCTAAGCTCGCGTAGGGTGCTGCAGTATACATTCGTCTAATCACTAGTGAAGAGAAAATATACGTTAGTTTAGTATCAGCAAGAAGGAAAGTAACACCTAAAGAGAAGGAGTTATCAATCCCACGACTTGACTTCTGCGATGCAGTTTTGGCAGCGAAATTAATTTTCGAGGCATCACAGGTGCTAGACATTCCAGAGGAGAATTTACTTGCGTGGTCGGACTCCACAATAGTCTTAGCTTGGCTAAAAGGTGTTTCGAGTCTCAGCCTTTGCGAGTAATCGAATGTCCGAAATTCCTAATATTTTGGACTATGAGCGATGGAAACATGTTGTGACAAGTATGAATTCAGCAGATAGCGTCTCAAGAGGCATGTCTGCAGAAGGTTTACTGCAGCATTCGTAATGGTGGGCGGGTCCATCTAACCTCTCACAACCAATTGTACAATTTGAGAATTTTAGCAGCATTACCTGATTTGAAGAATGGGTTCATATGGACCATGTTTTCGTCATTAAATAAAACTTTAAAAGCTATATCGTACTGTAGAAGAGTTCTACATAATTTAAAATTACCAAAAGAGAAACGTAATATATATTCACGCAAATGGATCACAGTTTAGAAATATGTATAAAGCAAGTTCTAGAAGAATTTTTTTGTCAAGAAACAGAAGTTCGTCCGTAAGTAGTAAACGCCGCACTTTTTGTCCCATTTTAGATAAAAATAGTATATTAAAAGTCAAAGGTCAAATATAATACAAAGCATCCAATAATTATGCCTGCTAAGAGACATCCTATCAAGCTGATAGTTAGTGATGCTCATCTCAAGACTTTTCATAGCGGACCACAAGCAATATTATGTTACTTACGAACAAAATATTGGATATCGCGGACGAAAGATCAAGTTAAAAGTCATTACCGAGCGTGTGTGAAATGTATAAGATATTCTAAAATATCGAAAATTCAACTAATGGGTCAAATCCCAGACGCAAGGTTAAAGCCAACAAGACCCTTTAAATCATCTGGATGTGACTACATGGGACCTATTAATGTAAGGTTTTCGCCTGGCAGAGGACCAAAGTCCTACAAGGGATATGTTTGTTTATTCATTTGTGTAGTTACCAGGGCCATTCATTTAGAGGTAGTAACAGATTTGACGTCCAAGGCATTCATCGCAGCTTTCAAACGATTCACAGCAATGAGAGGTCATTGTGAAGATTTGTTTAGTGATAATGGCACCAACTTTGTTGGTGCTAACAAACAGCTGCGTGAGATGTTTAATCGAGCTAAATCAAATGTACCTCGTAAAATTGAAGAACTACTGAACCTGGAGCACACACCATGGCATTTCATACCCCCACTTTCAGCGATTTTTGGACGTATATGGGAACGTGGGGTGCCTAGCGTTAAAAATCATTTACACAAAGTTATCGGCAGTACCACACTCACATACGAGGAGTTATCCACAGTTTTAGCACAGGTTGAAGCTTGTCTCAATTCGAGACCAATCACTACACAATCACCCTAATGAGCCTCAGGCTTTAACTCCCGGTCATTTCCTAATAGGCGAATCGTCCCTGACGAAGATTATTCTAACCGTAATATTGTAGGCTCAGACAGATGGAGACTGACACAAAAATTAGTAAATGATTTTTGGAAACAGTGGTTTAAAGAGTACTTAGTTACCCTTAATCAACGATACAAATGGAACACACAATCATTATAAAAGAAGATAATATTCCACCTGTTAAATGGATTTTGGGTAAAATTGTTAAAATATATTTAGCACCTGATAAATTAACTAGACTTTTGTCTTTAAAATATAAAAATGGTGAACTAAAACGTCTTAGGAGTAAAGTTTGTATGTTACCTAAATGAATTTGTATCCCTACTTTTTCTTAATCATTTTTGATACCTATTTAATATATCTGTGTTTTATAGGTACTTACTATAAGTTTTATGTTATGAACATGTAATTTCCGTGATTAAGTTAGCTACTATTCGTTGTTCTAAACGCATGTACTTACACTTTTACAGTTACACATATTTACATCATCATCATCATATAAGCCACACACAGTCCACTACTAAACATAGGCCTCTTTCATAGACAGATGAACAGAACAGATGGTCGGTGGAGCAAAAGAGTTCTGGAACGGCGACCGCGTACGGGCAAACGTAGTGTGTAGGACGCCCAACGGCCAGGTGGAAGGACGACCTCACCAAGATCGCCGGGTAGCACTGGATGTTTGCTGCTTTAGATCGGTCATTCTGGAAGTCTATGGGAGAAGCCTATATTTACATATCTTATTAATTTTTTGTATTATTTCCGTTTAGATACTGGCTAAGTTAAAGTACTACGTCCTTTGGTGGGCGGCATGTCTAAATAGGTACCTACCTACATCATTAATATTAAAGTAAACCAGTCGCAAACCTTTCACACTCACAGACATACGCCGCATACACACATTCATACAGTGCACTAGATGTATCTACTCATACTTACCGTGTAGAGTTTTTTAGTGCAATAAAAATATTCAATAAGTAAAGACGCATCACAAGAGTTTAATTTCATCAACAAATTGAAAACGACCTTATTCCCTCTAACACTCCTAAATACCTTTCCATTTTCAATACCAAGTTCCATTGATTTAAAGAATTAGAGAATTTATTTAACAAGAAATTATTCCCATTTCTCAATAGCCTGACTGGACGGTGAATAATAATGATGATGATGAGGGACGTGTTACTTTTTCTATGAATACTCAGAAATAGGAAATAATTCTTTTGCATCAGAAGTCATAATGTTGCGGGACCATTTTACTTAATTTAATAGATATTTTAGTTTTCAGTGATGCACTGGGTGCGTCTACATCGGATACATCACAAATACACTGATACAGATGCTGATCCGCATAACGCGAAACGGGGATTCTTCTTTTCGCATACAGGATGGCTAATGGTCAAAGCACACCCAGATTATATAAAACAACACCGTGCCATTGACTTACGTGATATTTCAAACGATCCAATTTTACATTTCCAGAAAAGGTAAAAACATCTAAATTCTAACAATCTCTTTCGATTCTCTGGCTGTTGCCTATCATAAAAATAATTTCAATTTCAATACCTATCTTTATTTTTTTCTCAAAATAGTGTTGCAAGAAGCCTAAAATCGATCTAAATTTATTTATGTTCAAATCAGAGTATGTGCTGTCAAAATGGCTACCATGTATTAGACCGTTTTAACATTCATCCGGTATCCGATATCGGTGTCGGATGCCTTGTGTTGTTTTCACATTTATCCGATAAAATCGGCCCAATACGGTCATTTGTTCGAAAGCACAGACTAGTTAGGGATACTAGGGATGAAAAAAAAGAAAAAAGTGGCAATAAATTTTCGACCTTATTGACATGACATATTATCGAGTTTTTTTTTCTTATATTCGTTGTCAGCATCATCAATTAACGCGAAAAGACACGTAACTAAGAAAATGTCATTAAAGTCGAAAATTGTTTGCATTCGCTGTTTTATTTTCTTTGTGATCCAGGCGAAAGCAATGGTATTGGCTCCGATAACCGAAATCGGACCGAAAAATGTGAAAGAGAGATACATATGTCATACATTCGACTTCCTCCGATATCGGATGTCGGATATCGGATATCGGACAATGTGGAAACGCTCTTACTTGTATCTTCACTTTTGTTTATTTTCTACGTCTGTGGTCCCTTAATATGATTTTAAACTTAATGTTGTTTTCAGGTATTTCAAGATATTGGCACCATTAGCAGTTGTGATTATACCAGCTTATTTCGCCACATTATGGGGAGAATCTTTGTGGAATGGCTTCTTTGTTTGTGCCATGTGCAGATATTTTTATATGTTTCATGCCACCAATTTTGTAAACTCCGTGGCCCACATGTGGGGTACGAAACCATATGATAAAAATATTGACCCTGTTGATAACAAATTTGTATCTTTGACAGCGGTTGGAGAGGGCTTCCATAATTACCATCACAGTTTCCCTTTTGACTACAAAGCAGCTGAACTTGGTGCATATAGCTTGAATACGACTAAGTTATTTATCGATGTCATGGCTTCAATAGGATGGGCTTATGACCTAAAGACAGCACCAACTGACATGATCCAGAACCGCATTAAGAGAACCGGTGATGGGAGCCACCATGGCGGATTCTAATTTCTAAAAAAGTAAAATTACAAGTTACAAATTATACTATTTAATAAATACCAATTGTTACTATACATTTCTTATCATGCTACATTTAGATACCCATTATGATGTAAGACAGGATGGTCAAGACAGGGCTGCAGTGCAATGTCTGTGCTCACAGAACAGAAAAAACTATGTACTCGTCGCACTGCACAATATAAAATCCGCGAGAAACAGAGAGATGACCTGAAGATGACAACGAATATTTTCACGATTTAATAAAATGTCTGAATGATAAAAATGTAACTTTTTCAGTTCACGACTTGTTTTGATAATGGCGTTTCAGTATAAATTGTGTTTGCGATTTGGAGTATTTTAGAGCCATTTTTGACGCTAATTTCGATTGAGGCAAACATTATGAATCGTGTTTCTATCTTTAAATGACCCTAAACGGTTTATTCTACTTTATGAATATGCTTTTAATTTGGCGCAATTTGCTATATAACTTCATATAAATATGTTTAAAGATATTAAAAACGACTGCACCCCGGTCTCAACCTACCCCTGAGAAAGAAAAGTGTGAGTCTCGCAATTAATCATCCCGTTTAGAAAAAGTCTACAACCTTCTCTAAGTGCCCACTAACATTTGCCAGCTACAACCCGTACTTGATTTGTCATCAACTCCACAATTGCACCTGTTAAAGCACTAGTTCATAGAATAGATGACATAGTATTAATGTATTGACTCACAGAACATAAAATATTGTAACGTAAGAATGCCCAGAAACTTGAATATAGTTCTATCTTTAAAAAAAAAGCCTTTATTGTTGCGTTCTTTATAAGTAAATCTTAATATTTTGATTGGTACGTTTTACCCAGTTTGTCTTTCGACACAGGCCTCCTCTAAAAAATTTCCATGCATCTCTATCTCTCGCATTTCCCATCCAGTTCCCTTTAAGTCGTCTTCCCAGCGACTTGATTGTCGTCCTTTGCACTTTTTCCCGTCTCTAGGGTATCATTATGTTATTGTTTTTGTCCATTTCCCATTACTTTCTCTTAAACCACTCTTTTGCTGAGCATGTTAGTTATCCAGTCAGATAGTACCGGTTCCGCTCCATGTTTTGACAGGCCGGCCTTAATACTGGTGAAGCTGGTTTTATCGAAAGCTCCTTAGATGTCAATGAACGTTACCTAGGTTACAGACCGTTGCCGCTACCTTTCCTAAGATAAGGATTGTTAGGTCGTCGGCGTAGCCTATTGTGTAGTCTCGGTTTTTATTCAGCCTTGTGATTAAGTCGTCTATCACTAAATTCCACAGGAGGGAAGAGATAACTCCACCCTGGGGCAGCCTTTGGCTATTACAGCTGTCTGATCTTCTTCCACAAGGCGAACCACTCTTTTGCTGAGCATGTTAGTTATCTAGTCAGATAGTACCGGTTCCGCTCCATGTTTTGACAGGCCGGCCTTAATACTGGTGAAGCTGGTTTTATCGAAAGCTCCTTCGATGTCAATGAACGTTCATAGGAAAATACCTTTTTGTTCGATCGGTTCCTCTATCCGGCTGACTACCAGATGGAGGGCTGATTCCGTAGACTTACCGTAGCTGAATGCGTGCTGGTTTGCACGTAAGGGTAGCTGTTTTAGTGCACCATCTCTCAGCTCCCTCTCGCATAGGCGTTCCATAGTCTTTAGCATGAAGGAGGTCAGACTGATTGGTCGATGTGCTTTGGGATTCATGTAATCACCCTTTCCTGGCTTCGGGATGAAAATTACTCCTGCTTCCCGCCATGCTTTCGGAACGTATCTGTGTGCCAGAGAGGCTTTAAAGATATGCTCCAGTCTGCTCCCGATTTGTCGCCCCACTGTAGCATAACAGGGATGATCCCGTCGGGGCTAGCTGCCTTATAAGGATGAAAACTACTGATGGCCTACTGAACTTTTTCCAGTGTGACCACTTTGTTTGCGTACTGCCAGTCTCGGGCAGTAGGTGTTATGGTTTCATCGTGCCAGTTAATTAGTGTTGTGAAGACGCATCCAGGGAAGTAGTTTCAATAAATAAGCGTCTAGATTCTTCTGGCGATGTTGTGGGTGTGTTGTCCTGTTTTTTAAGGGCGGTCAGTGCCATCGGTTTAGTCTGTGCTAGGACTTTCCTTACCCTGTTTGCTTGTTGGCTTGATTCTATGTCACCACAGAATTTACGCCATCCCTGTTTGCTTCGGTATCTAATACACTTTTTGTAGCTGGATTTGGCTGAACGATAGGCGGCCGAGTCCTCATCTGCACAAGTATTCATAGCCCTGTTGAAAGCCCTTCTAACCTGCCTTCGCTTGCGCTCTAGCTCTGGGTCCTGGCTGTTTGCCTGTAGTTTTGGGAGGTAGGGTTGTAACGTGATATTTTTCTCTGTTGGTCTTGTAATTGATTTCTTTGTTCCAGAGCCACCTAGAGTGTCTCATGGGAACTAGGTATAATTGTTTGGCGGTGAAACTTGTAATCTTCGATTAGGTGTGTCCTTGTTCTCACGCTCGACCGGTGGATGGCGCTGGTGTCCTACAGCATATATTCTGTTTTTTATTGCACTCATTTATTATTTTATTTTTACAATTTAACAATAATAAATTGAATGGGATTTATTTTCTCAGGAATTATGATTTACCAGTAAACAAGTCATAATTATAATAATTGTTGGTAATGGGTCGTCAAGTTGTCTTTGGCGACTGACAACTAATGAGTTTGTTTATGGTATAATGAAATACATCATGATTAGCAGAATTTTGAAGATTGTTCACGAAGATTCGATGAACGGGCTATAAATATACCTGCCCCGATTTTCACCAGGACTTCTGTTGATTCTTCGTGGCAACTAGTGACCTTTTTTAGTCTTACCAAATCTCTGTGGTATAAATCTTGTAATTTGTCAATTGCTTGTAACAATTTAATTTGGTGAAAATCTCGTCCCCAGATATTCTGGGTCCTTAGTTCGTGCTAGTGAGTCCTTGAGGTTGAGACCGCCTCATCTTACTCTGCTGCGTACCTTGTGGTACATTTGCTGCCGAGAGCTGCTACACGGCGAGAGGTCTACCGCGACCGTCCGCGCTACCACCAGCGAAGCCAAAGGCCAGTACACTACCATCGTGTACCAGTAAATGTGTAGCTGTAGTGCCAACCATCCGTAAACTTAGTACGCTTAGTAGTTTGTGCTAGAATTCACGTGCCTATAAATGTGTAGCTAGTGCTATAACACTCGTGCCTACTGTGTGTGTCCTCTCTGCCTCATTCTTCTGTATTCTGTGCCTGTCTGTCTACCTACTTGTCTGTACATATCTTCTGTATTCTGTGCATTCCTGTCTACCTACTTATCTATACATATACTTCTGTCTCCTGTGTCTACCTACTCTGTTACTATATTTCTCTGTGTGTTACCCTGTATTCTGGTTACTTCTAAATATATGTGTGTATAACCTGATGACCAGTTGTTTTTATTGGAGCCCTAGCTTCTCTGTGCACACACTCATATAGCTCTGTAGAAAAGGCGCCCTGGGAAAGAGTTCTCTGCATCAGCCCCTGAGCGAGCCGGTGAGTACCCACCTGAGTAAATCAGTGGTTACAGGGTTTCATGCTATGTGATAGCTGTTTATTACAGATTTGGTTAGGTGGTTTACCTGTTCCTCAATCTGTGTGATGTTATCAAGAGTCTGAGGGGAGCGCTGTTGAGCAAGTCTATTTATTAGATGCTGCTCAAATTTGACCTTGTCGGTTTTCCTCGGGTTGCGTTTTGGCAAAGTTTGTAGTGTCCCCGCCTGTAGGTCGAAGCGAATCCACCTGTGGTCTGAACAGGATGCAAATTAGAGACGTGCCAGCCCGTGAAGAAAATTTTAACAATAAATTACCTCTTTTGGAGCCAAGTACTGCTAATAACCCGAATGATCTTTACGGAGATTTGTTCGGAGTAATCAAATACGAATTTAATAACATTTTCAGAACAAAAAAATATCAATTCTAATCAACTCAAAATTAAATTTAGTAATTACTGCACCTGGAATTAATAAGAGTAGAAAGAAATTGTACGACTTATACAAGATAAAGGCATTTTTTTTTATGTAGGACACGTCAATTTGACTTCACCTCGCCTGATGGTAAGTTGAAGGCAAAGTCTCAGAAAAGAGGGTCACCATTACAAACACGTACCATGTTAACAATGGTGGCACTCAGCTTGACGGCCTCATCAGATGCTTTTTCACGCCCCGCTTAAAGGACCCGGGACTGTAGGAAGAAGGAAACACGTGAGCTGGCAAGGAGTTCCAGGTCTTAATGGTGCGACAAAGAAAGGAGTCACCAAACCGCTTGGTTCTTGAAGGAATATTCTGCACCGTATACGGGTGACATCTAAGCCCTGCTCGTGTTGTCCTATGTAGGAAAGGAGAGGGCGGGACCAATTGGAAGAGCTCATCAGAACATTCACCATGGTAGAGACGGTAAAATACTGCCAAGGATGCAACATCTCTACGCATCTGCAAAGGCTCAAGGGTGCTTGTGACCTCGAGATTCCCAATAATGCGGACCGCACGTCGCTGCAACCTGTCGAGAGCATCTAATAAGTACTTTGCGGAGCCATCCCAGAGATGCGAGCAGTATTCCACGCAGGACCGAATTTGGGTCTTGTATCGAAGACACCGCTGCTCCGGCGTGAAATACCGTCTCACTCTGTTCAAGACTCCGAGTTTACGCGAGGCTGTTTTGATGATACTCTCGATGTAGTTTTTGTTATTAAGTTTGCAGCGAACATCCATACCGAGGATAGTCAGGTTGTCTTGCAGTGGCAGTGGAGTGCTCTGAAGAGTGGAAAGGGGAAGGAAGGAAGATACCTTTGCTGTGAACGCACATGCCTGTGTCTTCTTGGCATTGAACTCGACCAGGTTCTCAGAGCCCCATTGGGAAATGTTGTTCAGGATCCGGTCAAGCTCAGTGACAAGAAGCTGCCTTTTATCTGCGATATCCGACTGCTTATCCGCAGGACGTCCATGATAACTCCCGTGCAAGGTGCTATCATCTGCATAGCAATGAATGCTGCCGGTAGACAGCATGTCATTGATATGCAGAAGAAAGAGAGTAGGGGACAGGACGGACCCCTGCGGCACACCAGCATTTACCTGCAAGAACTCCGAGGCGCGTCCATCACAAAGGACGCGAATACGGCGATCCTGCAAGAAGCTAGCAACCCAGTTGCATAGTCTAGGGGGCAGACCGAAGGCTGGTAGCTTGGAAAGAAGCGACTTGTGCCAGACTCTATCGAAAGCTTTGGCGATGTCAAAACCAATTGCCAGTGACTCGCCGTGCTTGTCCATAGCCTCACCCCAAAGATGGGTAACATACGCCAGAAGATCACCCGTTGACCGTTTCGGCCTGAAGCCATATTGCCGGTCATTAATTAGGGAGTGATCTTCAAGGTGACGCATGAGCTGTTTGTTAATTATGTGCTCGAACACCTTGCACAGCACTGAGGTGATGGCTATGGGTCGATAGTTAGTCGGGTCTGAGCGATCCCCTTTCTTGGGGATCGGCTGTACATTCGCCTCCTTCCAAGCCGAAGGCACTGTACCCGAGCTGTAGGACAGCTGGTACAGCCGCGCAAGCATTGGAGACAACACCGCTGCACATTTTTGTAGAACCACTGCCGGAATACCGTCCGGACCACTGGCTTTCCGGACATCGAGTGACTGCAGCACTGCACGGACATCGCGTTGCCTGATACGAATATCAGGCATTGCATGGTCACTGATCGGTAGTGTCGGTGGCTGCATGCCACAATCATCGATTCGGGAGTTGGCCGCAAAGAGATGAGCCAGCAAGTTTGCTTTCTCTTGCGACTCATGGGCCAGGGATCCATCGGAGTTGCGCAGCGGCGGCAGCGAAGGCTGGCAGAAGTTGGCTTGCACGACTTTGGCCAGTCGCCAGTAGCCACGGCTGCCCGTGGGATGCGCTACTAGCTCCTGACCAAGCCGCGCTATGCGCTGGGCATCCGCTTTGACATAAGCCCTCTTGCAGACCTTTGTGGCTCTATTGTACGCCGCCTTGAAGTGGCCCACGTTAGGATCGCACGTAGCGCGCGCCCTCACCCAGGCGCGGTACGCAGACTGTTTATGATTAACAGCCTCCGCGCACTCGCGCCCGAACCAGGGGCGGGCTCTGCGGGCACCGGCGACATCAGTGTAGGGGATATAATATTCCATGCCCAGACTGATCTCACCGGCGACAGCAGTTGCGCCCTCAGATGGGTTCTTACCTTCAAAGCAGCGTTCAACCCACGGGATGGATGCAAAATAGTCACGCAGTCCATCCCAGTCCGCTGACGAGTAGTGCCAGAGACGCCGTTTCCCCTGTACGGGTCGTGGTGGCGCCTTAATGGGCACCTTGGAACGGACCAGACTATGGTCGGATCCGCCTAAAGCGGCACTCACCGAAACACTGTACTGGTCCGGGCGACTCGTCAGCAGAAGGTCTAGCAGAGAGGGTTCATGGTCCGAACCTTTTTGGTATTCTAGTAAATTCGTGTACCAGTTGGGTCAGGCCATGCGCCAGAGCAAATGCATGGGCGGCTATTCCCGCATGGGTTGTTTTAGAGGAACCCAACCAGATCTCATGGTGGGCGTTAAAATCCCCCAAAAACACCAGCTCAGCGTTCGGAAACCGCTCCTGCGCATCATCTGCCGCCTGACTCAGGTATTCGAAGAGTCGAGTTGTCTCGGCATCTCCTGTATGGGAACGGTAGAGGCACACATAGATCTGACTCGTAGAACCATGGTCTATGTGTACCCAAAGGGTGGAGAAGGATGGGTCCTCTAGGCAGCGCAAACGGCGACAACAAACATCCGCCCTAACAAACACGCACACCCCGGCTTTTGCACGGAAATTCTCCCCAAGGACATAGCCGGGATAGAGCAAGTAGGTCGTGTCGTCAGGGCGGCGTATTTGTGTCTCCGTAAGAAATAGCAGTGCTGGTTTTGCCGTCTTCAGGTGTTGGTGGACGGCGTTGAGGTTTGTATGGAGCCCACAGATGTTCGTGGACTCCACCTCAAATAGCGAGCCCGTGGGAGAATGTCTTGCCGCTGTGTAGCCCACTATTCTATTTTGCGCTGCCATAAGGAGGAGGTAAGGGAAGGCGTGAAAAAAGGGGACTATCGTCGCAGCACCGCGTGACAAATCGCGGGTGATTGGTTTTGTCTATGAATGTGAGGAACGGCGAGAGCCGACACGCCGAACGGAAGGGCCCCCGTACCCCCCCGAGTATGGTCGCCGGGCTCCCTCCGGGCAGCCTCCCAGGGTGGTTAGTCCCGGTTGGGCCCCTGTACTATGCCGCGGGCGGCCAGCGGCACCACCGTTTCTACAGGTCTCCCTGTTCGGCGCGTCGCCCCGCGCCACCCCCCACTAGACTACGCCAATACCCACCGGTCCCGCTAGTGCTGCGACCCCTGAACGCAATCCAACCGAGATTGGATTACTATGGAGGGTTTTTCGCATAGTGCACGGTGGTACCCGGTCGAAATTTGTGACAGATTTGTGTCATCAAATTTCTACCACACTAAAACTGGCATGTACAAATGATCCACAAATCATTGAGCACACTAAAAACTACTCAAAAATGTTTAAGAAAGTCTGTTCAATGGTCAAATCTAATTATATCTGTGCTAAAATGCAAAAATCTGATAATAAAATTAAGGCAACATGGAATGTTATCAACAAAGTAACCTGTAAAACAAGGTCACGTGATCGATCCTTCGAGTTAAAAATAGAGATGATAAACACATCAATACTGATGCTGAAGTGGCCAATGCATTTGAATAATTTTTCGCACGAACTTCGCGACAAAGACATTGGTTGAGTGAAGCCCCATTCGACGTGCGTGCCGATCCATCGAACACCACACATATCTTTCCCGATGGAGTCTTCAGGACAGCATGGTGGGGAAGGAAGCAATGGTCTTCCGTTCTCCAGTCCACCCCGAACACCGACATGTGTCCCAAAGACTCGTACTCACGCTTCATTGTACTTCTTTCGGAGTCCGGATCGCGACGCTCCATTGAGATCAACCAAGTCTCAGCTGCATGGTGAGATCTCCCCAGCGGTGGCCTATTAGCCTTAAAAGGCAGCCGCGTCACAAACCGACCAGAGCGGAGGCGCCCAGTATTGTTCTGGTAGGACAACTCGCACTCCTTCTCATCTGGGTCCTCCCGCCGATGGCTGTTCTTCGGTTTCTCAGAACTTCTGCATGACCTTGGCCAATGCAGAGTTCGCCATGACACCTTGGCACTCCTTCGGACCTTCCACCGGCAGGACCGGTCTCATGAGTGCGTACCCAAACTTGGTGTCGATTGCTACCAGCCCCCCTGGCTGTAGCACCCGTTTCCCTGACAACAACAGCTGTCCCAGGACATCCGTACCGAACAGGATGTCCACCCGACCTGGGGTATCGAAGGCAGGATCCGCCAGCCTTAGACCCGTGGTCATAGCCCTTACTGAAGGGCTCAGCCTGGTCAATGGGTGATGAGCCATCACCTGGTCCATGACCAAGGCTACAGTGTTCATGCCCCATGATGCACCGCATGAAGACGAGTTACTAAATGTGAACTCTGTTGCCCCAACCCGGTGCCAATTTGCTCTGAGCCTTCGCACTGCCAGCTCTAGTTCTACCCAAGTGACCTCGGGCACTTCGTCGTCAATCACCACACTGGGCGCCGTAGGCGACCGAGGCGGCGGAGTCATCTGCGGCGGAACATGTTCCGCTCGCGCTGGGAAGAGGGATTCCACCACTCCTCCAAGTAGAGCCGGTTCGAGCACCTGGGTCAACGGAGGGGCCCGGGGGCGCAGCTTTGTCTTACCATAAGGTAAGGCCGCCCCCATGGGTCCATTTTCGAGAACTGGGTCGGGCACATACTTGTAGTATGGTACCTCCGAAGTCACAAGATTGTATTTAAGGGCAAGTTGCTGATGAACAATCTCGGCCACTTGGTTGTGCCTGTGCAAATACTCGCCGTTGGCAAGACGAGAACAACCGGAAATAATGTGTCTGAGAGATTCTCCGGGGCGGTGGCATGCCCGACAGATGTCTACCGTACCGTCCTTCAGAATATACTTCCGATAGTTGTTCGTCATAACAACTTCGTCCGTAAGGCTGGCCCCCCGACCCATTAGGACTGGCATGACCTAACCATTGCAAGCCCGCACCTTGTTACCGCCCGATAAAGAGCTTTTTAAGACTTTTTCAGGCGGCCAAAGAAACGCTCCTGCAGTGCCTGTTTCATGCCAGCTTCAGGTATTCCTAATGCCTGCGACATACCTAGATATTTGTAGGTTTCGGTTGAAGAAATAGCTGTAAGCTTAATGGAATCCGAGAGAATCAAACCTTCGGATTCCACTATTCCACCCCTTTCTACATGCATGACCGCACACTTGTCTAAACCAAATTCCATCTTGATAGAGCTACTAAAGCTTGCAGTCATCTTTAGTAATTCTATCAATTGTGTATTATTCGGAGCAAATAATTTCAGGTCATCCATGTAGAGGAGGTGGGATATAACTCGACCCTCTTTCTGCAACCGGTAGCCTAGCCCTGAATTCTCTAATATTGTACTTAGAGGATTCAGTGCTAGATAGAACCATAGGGGACTCAGACTATCACCATGGAATATACCCCTCTCAATTCTTATGGGTGCATCGCTTGTCTAGCAACATGCTGGATAGTGAAGGGCCGTCTTCCATTGCCCCATACATGCCTTCAAAAAGGTCGCTAAAGTTGTATCAATTTTATACAACTCTAGGACCCCCAGAAGCCATGTATGCGGTACAGAATTGTAAGCCTTCGTATAGTCTATCCAGGATATAGACAGATTTTTACGTTTACGACGCACCTGTTGACTAATGGCCATGTCAACTAAAAGGAGCTCTTTAGTGCCACGGGTCCCCCTCCTACATCCATTCTGAGAGGTAGATATAATCGATTTTTTTTCTAAATAAGAATTAATTTTGACTCTCAGAATGGGAGTGAGAAGCTTATAGACCGTCGGTAAGCAAGTAATTGGTCTATAATTTTTGGGGTCCGTAACACTACCGGACTTATAGAGTAGGTGGGTTATTCCAGTTGTAATGAAATTGGGTAGTGAACCCGAGTCAAGAGCTAATTGGAATTGAGTTGCTAAACAAGCATGTGAGTTACGGAGCCACTTCAGCCAAAAGTTGTGCAGTCCGTCCGTGTAACTAAAGATATTATTGCTAGGGTTTTAGGTGAAGTTAAATAAAGTGAATAAAAGTGAAATTAAATGTGGCTATGAGAGCACTGTAAAATTAAGCAAGATGATGTCTATACCGGCTAGGGTATGAGCAGAGATAAATCATAAGATTGATTAACAATTAATGACAATTATAATCGAAGTAAAGAAAGCGTTACATGAATTTATGGTAGGTATTAGGAAATGAATCTCAGGGTGGATTCGCAATAAATATTCTGCCGAGGCGTTGTTTGATCCGTTGTGCAGAGATGGTAGTTTGCACTTAGATCGTTCACTCCCGGCTGCTGATGTTGCCGGCGTGCCAGGGTCCTCGCTGGTGTGCCTCACGACCGAATGATGGCGTGAAGCCCGGTGCGAAGACCCTGGAAAAAGAAAGAGTGCGGGTCAGTTTGTCACAAGGGAACTACGTCCAGTGACCCGCTAAAATAATAGCAGGTGAAGATATTCTCCCCAGCGGCAGAACAGCGTAGCTAGAAGCTATAAAAAGGAAGAATTAATTAAGCAGCGCAAGCTGGTGACGTGACCTCCGACCGTAGAGGTCATCGGTCTCGTGGCAGTAAATATTAGGCTGAAATAGCACAAAATATAATTATTAAAATAAAACATAGATAAGCCATGCATTTTAGCAGGCATAAAGCTTCGCCGCTGAGAAGGTCTTCACCTGTTGAAGAAGTCGGAAATGTTGATCTCAAAACTTACCCGGTGCCGACAGCAGTTGGCCGCCGGGGTCAAAGCGACCTTCCTCGGCGAAGGGTAGCCGAAGAAAGGGACCACTTTAGCGCCGTGAATAGACACTTAGGTAATGTTGTCCAATCTCGCTCGCACACCCATAGACAAATTAGTTATTTAGTGTCGAAAATACTAAATTATCGACTATGTTAGAGACTTTATTTCAAATAGATTTATAAAAAATCCACAGCGTTACATCCGGTCCTGCCGACTTCCAATTCGGCAAAGAACGGACTGCACTTGCAACATCGTCAGGTGTATAGACAATTGGCTCCATAATCTGTATATTCTCACATGCTCGCTCAACCTCTCTCATCCAATCACCTTCAGTGTGGGCGACAGGCGTCGACCAGATGTTACGCCAGAATGTATTCGTAGCATCAGCATCCGGTCGAACAGTGTCGTGCACACCTAACTCGGGTTGTTCCCATTTTCGGTAAACCCACCTCTAGTCCTTTTGAAAAATGCGATTCTGATTATACCTATTAACGCGCTTTTTATAGCGACGGATTCGATTTGCCCATGCATAAACTTTCTGCTTCAGAAAGTCGATGCGCTCTGTGACACATGAAGCATATTGTTGAGGGTGAACATTGGTACCCAAAAATGCTTGTGTCACAAAGCGCATCATCCTAGGGCGCGTATTACCCGATCTGAAGCAGAATGCTTACCAATAAGTGTCCTAGCCTCGGCAATACGACATTCGATCCTATACTGCCAGGCCGGCACAGCAGGTTTAGGGCGAGTGGCCGGTTTATTAACACTAAATTTTACTCCAGCCACACGACATGCTATAACGGCCGCACAATACAGAATCGAATGTGTATCACTGAGGTCTTCGCTATTTTCTAAATAATTAGGTAATAGCGAATCTAGGGCACACACCAGCGCTATATTGCGTTTATGCATAGGTAAACGGGGTAACCGAGGTCTATTACTTAGTGTCATGGCCCGATATTCCAGTATCGCATCTTCCATAGTGCTCCTTAGTTGTTCATTACATTGGGTACTTACGGATATAGTCTCACTTTCCACCACTTCATCAGCAGAAGAGAGCTGTGGTGTGTTTACACTCGCGGCTGCACCGGATTCTACCGGAGGCACAGCTTGCGACGAAGTGGTAATAGTAAGACTATTCTGTACGTCAGATAAATAGCCGCTCAAGTACGGCACCATCCAACAAGTTGCAACGCTGAATAGCCCGTACCTGGTCCGATAGCCGTTGTGCTGAGCTGTTGACAGCCAGTTCAAGTTCCTGAAACAGTGACAGTAAACGAGCACGGTACGCAGTGAGGTTGGTTCCTCAAGTATTATTATTATTAGCTATTTTATAAAATTATTTCATAACATTTGTATCACTAGATAAAGCCAATAATGTTCATTTCATAAATCGTTATTTTATGACTTTTACTATTATTCATTTTGTGGCAAACGGGTGGTGAATTTTATAGTTGGGAGTTTTAAGTACCTTATTAAGAAATCACTACTGTAAAAAAATATCACTAGATCATTCAAATAGTAAATGAAAAAGAAACCTACTCGTGACTATTGCCACAGATATTCGCATGACAGCTGCTCTGAGGCATGAAAGGGTCTCAATGTCTTAAGAATCGTCAGCGGTCCTAAGACTAACCTGGCCCCCCGACCCATAGACCAACTTGATAGCACAACTATCTATCTGTGCAACTAGTTGTGCTATTGAATCTTAGAACAAAGCTCGAAAGATGTCGACTGATGAAGTCTACGCTCCGACTAGCACCTATTCAGTTCCAGAACCCTGAGCACTTTCAGCTCGAGTTGCAGAATCGCTTCGAATGCCTGGGAGATTGCGAAAATGTGGATGATTACAATGACAGATTTGTGGAAATTGTCCAAACGACTGGGTCTAAGATCTTCAAAGCCCGTCGTTCAAAAGGAACCAAAAAGATCTCGGACCTCACCAACAAACTTATGGAACAAAGACGAAATTTGGTTCTGCAGTCCTATGAAGATGCTGCTCAGTATCGGCGTTTAAACAGACAGATCTCCAAGTCCTTGACTCGCGACCTACGCCAATTTAATACGACTCGTATTAAGGAGGCGATTGAGAGCAACAAAGGCTCAAAGGTTTTCGCAAGGGATCTGTCTGTTGGTCAAAGCCAACTGACTAAGCTGAAGGCAGAGGATGGCAGAATTGTTTCGTCAAAGCCGGAGCTGTTGGAAGAGGTCGAGAAGTTCTACGGACAATTATACACGAGTGTACGGCAATCTGTTAATAATCTGGCTGAAGACCCAAGATCCAGATTGACCCGACACTTACCGAGGATATCCCGGACGTCAGCCTGTACAAGATTAGAATGGCTCTTAAACAGCTAAAGAACAATAAGGCACCGGGTGATGATGGGATCACGGCTACCGATACTTAAAGCTCTTCAGAAGCTATTTGATTCCGTCATACTCGAGGGACGAACGCCTAAGGCATGGCACAGAAGTGTGGTGGTACTCTTCTTCAAATAAGGTGATAAAACCTTGTTGAAGAATTATAGACCCATCTCGCTTCTGAGCCATGTCTACAAGTTGTTTTCGAGAGTCATTACGAATCGTCTCGCTCGCAGGTTCGACGACTACCAGCCTCCGGAACAAGCCGGTTACCGAAAAGGCTTTAGCACCATAGACCACATACATACGCTGCGACAGATTATACAGAAGACTGAGGAGTATAATCAGCCACTCTGCTTGGCGTTTGTGGACTATGAGAAAGCCTTCGATTCGATCGAGACCTGGGCTGTGCTACAGTTTCTCCAACGGTGCCAAATTGACTATTGATATATCGGAGCGCTGAAGTGTTTGTACGAAAACGCCACCATGTCAGTCCACCTCCAGGATCAAAGCTCAAAACCTATCCAGTTGCAGCGAGGGGTGAGACAGGGAGACGTTATATCTCCGAAACTGTTCACCGCCGGCCTGGAAGATGTTGTCAAGCTCCTGGACTGGAGAAGACTCAGCATCAATATCAACGGCGAGTACATCACTCACCTTCGATTCGCTGACGATATCGTAGTCATGGCTGAGACCTTGGAAGACCTAGGCACAATGCTCGATGGCCTCAGTAGAGCCTCCCAACAAGTGGGCCTCAAAATGAACATGGACAAGACGAAAATTATGTCAAATGTCCATGTCGCATCTACTTCTTCTTTAAAGGTTGGAGACTCTACACTCGAAGTTGTCGACGAATATATTTACCTGGGACAGATAGTCCAGTTAGGCAGGTCCAACTTTGAGAAAGAGGTCAATCGTCAAATCCAACTCGGCTGGGCAGCGTTCGGGAAGCTTCGTAATATCTTCTCGTCCAAAATACCGCAGTGTCTCAAGACTAAAGTCTACGACAGTGTGTGTTGCCAGCGATGACCTACGGAACTGAGACTTGGTCCCTTACTATGGGCCTCATAAGTAGGCTCAAGGTCACCCAAAGGGCGATGGAATGTGCTATGCTCGGAGTTTCCCTGCGTGATCGAATCAGAAATGAGGAGATCCGCAGGAGAACTAAAGTAACCGACATAGCACACAGAATCGCCAAACTTAAGTGGCAGTGGGCGGGGCACATAGCTCGTAGAACAGATGGCCGTTGGGGCAAGAGAGTTATCGAGTGGTGACCACGCGCCGGAAGACGCAGTGTAGGCAGGCCTCCCACACGGTGGACCGACGACCTGGTGAAGGTAGCGGGAAGGGCATGGATGCGGAAGACGCAGGACCGGTCATTGTGGAAATCCTTGGGGGAGGCCTTTGTCCAGCAGTGGACGTCTTTCGGCTGAAATGATGATGATGATGAACCAGGGCCGGATTTAGAGGTCTGGAGGGCTCGGGGCAACAAAGGAGGGCCCCCTTCTTTCAGCTGACTTTTTCAATAAATATTTTATTGTGAAACGCAGATAGATTCTTCTAGTATTTAACAAACTTAAATAAATATAATGGAAAAACAAAAATTATTAAAAATTAAATTTTAGTGTTAACGAACAGCGGCGAGCATTTTTCGCCGATTTTTTTTTTGTAATTACCATCCTATGTTAGTATGAAGCATTCGGCTGCCTCATATCAAAACCTAGCAAGGAACATTTATTAAGAAAATGTTTTTATTACATAATCTTTATCAACTAGCAAGTCCCTACAAAATAAAAAATATCAGAGTAAGAATCTTACAAATAACCAGAGATTGGAATACCAATAACCTAGTAAGTTCACCATCCATAATCCCGCAACCATTTACAAACCTAGTATGTCGCTCTGACCATTATCAAACCTAACAAGTCCCTGAGACTTGCTAGGTTTTTAAGTGGATGATGCGTCTTGCTAGGTTTATGAAATGGTCAACAAACATAGTGAATAGAGGGAATAGTGCGCGGCAGGGGCAGACAGTTACGACACGCTCAGTTCCCGTGTCGACTTGATAGATATATATTAGGTACTTTGTTGATACTGCAGCCCTGTTTCATTACGATCAACGCCCAATTAGCTTCTTACCTTTGCTCTCATGGTCTACTGAATCCATGCCAATCTGGCTTTCGTCCAGGCCATAGTACAAACACGGCACTAGTTAAAATATCAGATGATATTAGACTGGCCATGAAGAACAAACACCTGACAGTAATGGTTTTACTGGATTTCAGTAGCGCCTTCAACTCTGTTGATTTCGACATCCTCCTGGGCATCCTATCATCATGAAATATATCGTCCTCTGTAATCGCTTGGCTTATTTTTTTATTTTATTTTATTTAGAAAACTTACAGCTATTGTACAGTGTGCAATCTTAAATAATAAATAGCTGAAGGCCATTAACAAGTTTTCACAGTTAAACATACTCGTATTTCTTTGAATAAGGAGTAAAAGAAATATTAGGTAGACAAAATTAAGTACCTGTCTATACATCGGTTAAAACCACTACAAATCCTATTCCTATCACCGTGGTCGCTCCCAGCGGGTTCACTCTGACGTGGCATCCTCTGACTGGTGTGACCTTGCTGCCGGCGTTCCACAAGGTGCCGTCCTCTCTCCTCTCCTTTTCTCGATTTTCATCAATGCTATCAACAAAGTTATATCTGCCAATTTTCATCTGTAGGCAGATGATTTGTAGCTATATCGCCATTTTGGGACTGATGAAAGGAATGAGGCTATTACTGCCATCAGTAATGACCTCAAAAGCATCAGTGCTTGGGCAAAATCGTTTGGATTGCTTGTCAATCCAGTTAAATCCCAGGCACTCATTGTAGGTGGCAGATACTTCCACAATAATCTTGACCATGCCGCTCTTTCACCTGTCTACTATAACAATACTGTGATACCGTAAACCACAGTCGCTAAAAATCTAGGGGTAATATTGATTGTAATCTGTCGTGGACTAGGCATATCACCGAGGTCAGCAGAAAAGTCTTCGGTACGCACCATATTTTAAGCGCCTTCAGAATTTTCTTCCCTTTAAGACAAGAATCTGTCTTACTCAATCTCTTCTCCTTCCTCGTTAAGACTATGCTGATGTCACCTTTCTCGACGCAACTGAAGAACTGTGGAACAAGCTTGGGCATTTGCAAAGTTTATGTATCCGGTTCATATTTGGTCTACGAAAGTACGATCACGTTTTAGAGTTCCGAAAGCAACTGAAATGGTTACCAATTCGGCGGCGTCGAGATATTTACATTCTTTCCTTACTCCTTTCTGTTCTTCATAATCCTCACTCTCCTATTTATCTTCGTGAGCGTTTTGAGTTTCTTGTCTTCAGAAGTAGACCCTGTAGTACTGTATCTTCTCTATTACTTCGAAGTCCCTCTCATAGTTCCTCTTACTATGACAATTCCTTTACGGTTTCTGCAGTGCGGCTGTGGAATTCTCTTTCTCATTCCATATGCGATAGCCCTTCTTTAAATATCTTTAAAAAACGAACAAGAGACTATTTCCTTTCTCAACAATAACGAACATACTATGTATTTATATGTATGTAAATGTATGTTCGCCTATATGTATATATTTATATAGGCTTTATTATGTGTATATATGAGTATTTTATGTATGTTTATGCAGTCTATAATGGTTATATATGTATGTTAATGTTATGCCTTCTGTCAGGGATATACTTTTTGTATACCTACTCATACTATTAAATATGTATTAAGAAATGTACACAAGACTTTGCCTCTCTCATTGGATTGCGATTCCTCTATGCACTTCCAGGTTTGCTGGAAGAGAACTTAATCTGAGTTAAACTCTCCTTTGTACATAATATTTCAGTTGTTTGTATAAATGCCATATAAGTGTACATAATAAATAAATAAAATAAAATAAGAAATTATTACTAAGCTTGGAAATCTCATGCCAGAATCCAGAAACACCTATTGGATGAATTACAAGTGAATGACTTATCTGCCGATCTAGCAAGTGATGGACAAGTAGATACCTGCTAAATACCTTTATAAATAAATCTATAATTATTTTCGCTAAGTTGCTTTTTAATACACCTACCCGACTTACTAGAATTCTAATTTATAAGACCTATTATCTACAATATTCAATAAACCACATTAAAACTTAGCAAGTGCTCTTACTAGGTTAAATACTGGTTTCTACTAGGGCGAACTGATTGTCGAGTCATTATCAAAGTTAGTAAGTGTAAAATATGCAATATATCATAATATTTTTAATATTTAATTATCATCTATATTTATTTTATATAATAAAACCATTTTTAAATAGTGTATGTAAATATTGTTCTACGGCTAGCCCAATTTACGTTTTAGAGATCTCCTGTAAAATTTTGTTTTGAACACTTGCTAGGTTTTGATATGGGGCAGCCGCATAGTCTATATGATGCCAGAAACAAATCAATCGGTGCAACTCAAACGTATTTTACTAATGTGGAAGATGTCAATGTGGTTTTATTTTGGGAGATTACTACTACTACTCGAATAATTTAGTTTTGCTCTCAGCAATCAAAACAATTGTTCTGTGACGTCCAAGAAATGTTTGCGGATTCAACATTTAAGAGCAGCCCAAAACCTTTTAAGCAGTTATTTAACATTTACGCCGACTTGGGTAGGTAGTTCATCAGAAACATGTTAAGCCATTGCTATTTGCCCTCATGTCTAACAAGAAACAAAGTAGTTACGTTGCTCTTTTGGAAATAATACAATCACAATTAGGATGGAATATTCACAAACTGCATTGTGACTTCGAAATAGCGTTCATAAAAGCAGTAAATGAACAATTTGCCTAAACTACAAAATGTTGGGTGTTTTTGATAATAATATTTTTTTTTTTAAATAAAAAAAATGTATGGAAAAAGGCCAATTTAAAAAAAAAATAATCTAAGGTAGAAAAACGTATCGTGGGGATGTCTGTGGTTTTTTTACCATTTGTTGCCGTAAAATGTGATGTTACAGGGTTGGGAATATATAAAAGAGGAAAACAAGATCAATAAACTTAAAATGCTTTCTTTCATAAAATAGAGTCATTTTTGAAAAAGTCAAACTTAACCCACATTGTGTATTTGGGCAACGACACCGCACGAATAATGTTGCTAAATCGTGGCACTTGCAACTCAACAAGAATTTTGAGATATTTTGAGAAAAACCCTGACAATTTTGAGGCTGTTGAATGTATTAAAAAACATAGACACGTTAACTCACATACAAATTAAAAACAACATAGTTTCTAGAAGAGAAAATAGATTAAGGCATATCCAGATGCAGTTCATAAAGTAGAGAAATTACCATAGGGCATGCCATAGAAAAATTAAGATAAAGATAGTTTTAACAGATACCTAACTTACTTTCATTTTTAATTAAAACGTGTTATAAATGAGTTTTTCATTTATTGTAGTAATAGTTGTGTTACAGGGATAAAATAAAAGAAGTTTCTTATCATAATTTTTCTTCGGACAACTGGTTGTACCACAGGTCCATCGTTATAGAAATATGAAATGATCGCACAACTAGTTGTGCTATAAGTTGGTCCGGGGTGAACCTGGCTTAACCTTACCATGTGTTAATATACTCGTTGGCCACTTATACCCCTCCCACCCCATGGGCCACGGGTATTATTTTTTACCGTTGGTTCACCCAGGTGGGCTACAGGCAAATGTATTTACCCTTGGTCCACCTTGTTATTTGATCTCTGTTAGTTGTCTGTCAGCACTTTATTCCAATGAGTTACGGACTAAATTTCGACAGTACAATACTTCGACATGTAACGAACTTCGAAAACACATAGATCGACAAGCCATTGCTTCGACAGACAAATTAGACAACACACATCGAAGACAAGTCACAGTTTCGAATGACCACTACTTCGACAGATTTTTTTATCATTCTCCTATTACTGGGCGGTTTAAAAAAATAACCACGAAGGCTAAAGCGGGAGCTCCGCTCCGTTTCACTCCCGCCTTAGCCTTCTAACCTAACTCCTGAGTCGGGGTGCTCTGAGTCGGGGTGCTCTGAGTCGGGGTGTTAACCATAATGAAGTAATTTAAGGCATAAAAACCAAAGAAAAAAAACAGTTACTGTAATCCCCCCCACGAGACCAATGTAAATCTAATACCTACCCCTTTCTTCTTCTGCTAATCTCTAACTAAGATAATTGATTATTAACAAATAAACAACTCAACCTACCATCCTGAAATTCTCAATTTATCAGATCCTACCTAACTACTCGATTTTATTTATTCCTACATAAACTTACAGTCGTTTGGCCAAGTGATATGTCTAGTAGTTTTAATAGGACTCTTGTCATGATACGTAAATAACCTGTAAAGTTCTATAGGAGAAATGGGTTGTCAATGAATCTATCCTATGTCGAAGTTTAACGTCTAATAATATATATCGTAACCTACTAAATCGTCTGATCTTAGTATTTACACCCATAAACAACATAAAACTCACTTAGATATCAGCATACAATATAAATTTGCCGGTTTTCAACGCTTCTACAAACTCGCTCAATGTTTCACCGTTTCTAATGTACATCATTTATTATCATAACACTTCTCAATTCCCTTTATTAAACTAATATAATCAAAGTACTAACTTTATTTATTATTATCATATCATAACACCTCTCTCTTCACTTTAATAAACTAATATAATCAATGTACTAACTTTATTTAATATTATCATATCAAACACCTCTCTCTTCACTTTGCTAAACTAATATAATCAATGTACTAACTTTATTCAGTTCAGTTCAATTCAGTTCTTGGTTTATGGCTCCGCTTGCAAATTGCTGCGACTCTGCCAGTGTCAACGTCCAGGAGTGTTATAAACTTCAAGATAAAGTGATCGGTTCAAAAATAATTAATTAATAATTTGTAGAGAAATAGTGATCTAAATAGCAAAAACTAATCATCAAATCTTAATGCATCAAACGTTCAGAAAAAATAGGCGGGGAAAGGAAAAAACCAAATAAAGAAGAGGGGAGGGGAGGATACATCAATCAGCATGGAATGCAGGCAGGGTTAGGGTGGTAGAAATTTGATGGCACAAATTTGTCACAAATTTCGACCGGGTGAGTACCACCGTGCACTTTTGCGAAATACCCTCCATAGTAATCCAATCTCGGTTGGATTGCGTTCAGGGGTCAGCAAGTGCATAGCCGGGCAGGGGGGATTGAGGTCGCAGCACAAGTGGGACCGGTGGGTCTTGGCGTAGTCTAGTGAGGGATGGCGCGGGGCGACGCGCCGACCATGGAGACCTGTAGAAACGGTGGTGCCGCTGGCCGCCCGCGGCATAGTACAGGGGCCCAACCGGGACTAACCACCCTGGGAGGCTGCCCCACCAGGTCGCGCATAATCCCGATATGGCTCGTCGTGCCGGTTGGTGACCGGACGAGGGAGCCCGGCGACCATACTCGGGGGGGTACGGGGGCCCTTCCGTTCGGCGCGTCGGCTCTCGCCATACCTCCCATTCATAGATAAAACCAATATCCCACGCTTTGTCACGCGGTGCTGCGACAAAAATCGCTTCTTTTTCACGCCTTCCCTCTTCATCCTCATGGCAGCGCACAACAGAAGATTGGTCTACACAGCGGCTAAAAACTCTCCCTTGGGCTCGCTATTTGAGGTGGAGTCCACGAACATCTGTGGGCTCCATACAAACCTCAATGCCGTCCACCAACACCTGGAGACGGCGAAATCAGCAATGCTGTTTCTTACGGAGACACAAATACGCCGCCCTGATGATACGACCTACTTGCTCTACCCCGGCTATGTCCTTGAGGAGAATTTCCGCGCAAAAGCCGGGGTGTGTGTGTATGTCAGGGCGGATGTTTGTTGTCGCCGTTTGCGCTGCCTAGAGGACCCATCCTTTTCCACCCTTTGGATACACATAGACCATGGCTCTACGAGTCAGATCTATGTGTGCCTCTACCGCTCCCATACAGGAGATACCGAGACAACTCGACTCTTTGAATACCTGAGTCAGGCGGCAGATGATGCGCAGGAGCGGTTTCCGAACGCTGAACTGGTGTCTATGGGGGATTTCAACGCCCACCACGAGCTCTGGTTGGGCTCCGCCAAAACAACCCACGCGGGAAGAGCCGCCCATGCATTTGCTCTGGCGCATGGCCTGACCCAATTGGTACACGAGGTCACTAGGATACTGTGGCGATACCACATGTACCCAGCGCCATCTAGCGACATCAAGCAGAACGACTACGATACTACAAATCCTGCATCGCGAAAGTGAAGTTCCCGCGCTGGTACAATACATATACAACATCCCAACGACAATCGTTGGGCCGCGGCCTGCCAGGCGTGATCACCTTGCCTGGTCGGAGGATCCTCCCTTTGTGTTGGAGGAACATCACACCTCGTTCCTCCACAGTGGTGACCCCGACGTTTGAAGAAGATGCCGAACGACAGCAACGCAGGAGAACAGGAGAAAAAGGAGGGAACGGCAGAGACGTTCAGAGTCGGTGTACGTGTGCCACAGTTCAACCCGGACGATCCGACGCTATGGTTTGCCCAGATCGAAGGTCAGTTTATTTTGTCTCGTATATCGAAGGATGAGACTAAATTTTATTACGTACTAGCTCAGTTGGAATCTCAGTATGCTACCGAGGTGAGGGACATTATAATCTCCCCGCCGGCTGACGGTAAATACGAGAAGCTGAAAGCAGAACTCATCAAGAGGTTATCAGCATCACAGGAGAGGAAAACCAAGCAGCTCCTGATGCATGAGGAGCTGGGTGATAGGAAGCCATCGCAATTCCTCAGGCACCTGCAGAGCCTAGCTGGGCCCAAGGTTCCGGACGATTTCTTACGCACGATCTGGGTAAACCGGTTACCCTATAACCTGCAAACTATTTTAGCATCACAGGCCAGCATTAGTATGGGGGACGCAGCCGAGTTGGCGGATCGCATCAACGATATCGTACCCGCTACCAGCCAGATAGCTAGCACATCGGCTGCGGCCACACCCACAAGCGGTAGCGATTTAGGCCAGCAGATAGCAGAGTTGACACGAAAAGTAGAGGTAATGTCGGCGGAGTTTCATAGGCGATCCAGACGCGACTCCAATGGACCACATTCCTACAGGAACCGCAGTAGTTCCCGTTCTCGTACCCGACCCGCTGACCACCCGCATTGTTTTTACCACTACCGATTTGGAGTGAATGCAAGGAAGTGCACACAGCCCTGCAGTTACAAGGCAGTAAACAACCCCGGCAGCCGACAATAGCGGTAAGCGACTGCCCTAATGTTACGAACCGCCTCTTCATAACCGACCGCACCACAAAAATACAATATTTGATTGACACCGGATCAGACTTGTGTGTGTATCCTATGTTGGCTGTACGGGAAACACGACCGAGAATCAACTACTCACTCTTCGCTGCAAATGGGACATCAATAGGAACCTATGGCTACATACAGCTGGAGCTCAATCTAGGCCTGCGACGAGCTTTCACCTGGCGTTTCGTGGTTGCTGACGTTTCGAAACCAATAATCGGCGTCGATTTTCTAGGTTTTTACAACCTCCTTGTCGATTGCCGCAACCAAAGGATCATCGATGGCGTTACTTCACTCACGGTTCCTGCTCCTCAACAACAGTCAACGGACAGCATTTTGTCCGTACTAACGACCCGTGCAGCTGCCGACGAAGATGCTTACCTCCAGCTACTGAGGGAGTTCCCAGACATCACACGTCCGGCCGGTAAGCCTAGCACACCTAAACACAATACAGTGCATCAAATACGGACAACGCCCGGCCCTCCTGTATTCAGCCGACCTCGTCGTTTAGACCCTGAAAGGCTACAGATAGCCAAGCAAGAATTCGATGCCATGCTGCAGAATGGCACAGCCCGAAGGTCGGAGAGCGCTTGGTCATCGCCGCTTCACCTGGTGCGCAAGAAAGATGATGGATGGCGACCATGCGGTGATTATCGAGCTCTCAACGCCCGTACCATACCGGATCGCTACCCGATCAGGCACATCCAGGATTTCGCTCAGCAGTTATCAGGCAGCACAGTCTTCTCCACCATAGACCTGGTGAAAGCTTATCAGCAGATACCGCTCCTAGAAGAGGACATACCCAAAACTGCAATCACCACACCCTTCGGCTTATTCGAGTTCCCATTCATGAGCTTTGGGTTACGTTGCGCGGCGCAGACCTTCCAGCGGTTCATGGATGAGGTGCTGCGTGGGCTGGATTTCTGCTACTGTTATCTTGATGACATTTTAGTCACAAGCAGGACCATCCCGGAACATAAAGACCACTTAAGGTCACTCTTCAGGCGTCTTGCAGAGTAAGGCGTACTTATAAACACTTCTAAGTGTCACCTCGGCAAATCCGAGGTAACCTTTTTAGGATATACAGTGTCCGCAGCGGGCGTCCAGCCGTTACAATCCAAGGTCCAGGCGGTCCAAGACTTCCCCGAGCCGAAGAACATCAAAGAGCTGAGGAGATTTCTCGGCGTTATTAACTTCTACCGTCGCTTTATTCCTGACGCCGCTAATATTCAGGCCCCTCTCAACTCTTTGCTAGGTGGTCACAAGACAAAAGGAAGTCAACCTATTGAGTGGACACCGCAGCTACGGGATGCCTTCAATAGATGTAAGCTCAGCCTCTCTCAGGCCACGCTGTTAGTGCATCCTGACCCTGACGCAGAGTTGACTATCCAAACTGACGCATCGGATACCGCAATCGGCGCCGTACTACAACAGCGTAAAAGAAGCGAATGGCAACCACTGGCATTCTTCTCCAGGAAATTGTCTCCAGCACAGAAGAAGTACAGCCCCTACGATCGCGAACTCTTGGCCATCTACGAGGCTATTCGTTACTTCCGACATATGGTCGAAGCTAGGACGTTTGCTATTATGACAGACCATAAGCTCATCACCTTCGCTTTCGTCAACAACAGGGATAATTGCTCGCCACGCCAGTTCCGGTATCTGGATTTTATCAGTCAATTCACAACTGACATCCGATTCGTACCTGGCCATGAGAACATTATTGCAGACGCATTTTCACGTATTGACGAACTTTGTTTGCCCATAGACTACCAGTCCTTAGCGCGTGCACAAGAAACCGATGACGAATTGAAGAGTTTGCTGACAAATGGCTCGTCCCTGAGGCTGAAGAAAGTGGGACTATCGGAGAGCGGCATAGAGGTATATTGTGACATATCGACAGCCAGTACGAGGCCATATATCACCCCTTCACATCGCCGACAGGTATTTAATACTTTGCATAATTTAAGCCACCCAGGAGCCAAAGCAACAGTGCGCTTAGTCACTGATAGGTTTGTGTGGCCTGGAATAAGACAGGACTGTCGACGTTGAGCAAGAGAGTGTCAACAATGTCAACGCTGCAAAATATCGAGACACACGTCGGCACCCCCAGCAGCATTTCCAGCACCTTCAGCTAGGTTTCGCCACATACACCTAGACCTTATAGGCCCTCTAACTCTATCTTCCGGTAACAGGTACTGCCTCACGATTGTCGACCGTTTCACTCGTTGGCCCGAGGCGATCCCCCTGCCGGACATCACAGCTGAAACCTGTGCAGCCGCTCTGGCGTCAGGGTGGATAGCACGGTTGGGCTGCCCAGAGCACATAACGACGGACAGAGGCCAGCAGTTCCGGTCGCATATCTTCCGTGAGGTCGCCGAGCTGGTGGGCGCTACTCACCATACAACCACCTCATACCACCCAGCTACCAATGGTCTCGTGGAGAGGCTGCACCGTCAATTGAAGGCAGCCATCGCGTGTCACTCCAGTTCAAGCTGGACAGAGGTTCTCCCTTGGGTGCTGCTCGGCATCCGCAGCGCCTGGAAGGAAGATCTGCAATCTTCGGCAGCAGAAATTGTCTACGGCGAGCCACTACGGCTACCTGGGCAATTCTTCACGTCCAGCTCACACTCTACGGTGGAGCCCTGCAACTTGGCCAGCAGACTGCGTGCCCACATAAGCAAGCTAGCACCTCAGCCGACCGAATGGCATACTAGCAGCAGCAGGTCCTTCTACATACCGACGGCGACTCATGTATTCATTCGCCAGGGCCCATTACGAAGACCCCTGCAACCAGCATACCAGGGCCCATACGAGGTTCTCCGGCGCGGCCCAAAGACATTCGACATCGACGTGGCGGGGAAGATGCAGACGGTCACCATAGACCGACTCAAACCTGCCTACATCACGAGGGATGCGGCGAAAGCATCGGAGCAGCACAAAGAGGAGGAGCCAGCGGCAGTCAAGAAGACGAAGAGCGGGCGCGTAGTTAGATTCCCCGATTACTACCGCCCGTAAGATACGGTCTCCGCGGGGGAGTCCTGTAGCGGCCACTACCCGCTACTTCAACCGCTCCCGCTCATAGCAGTGGGACCCAACCTCAACATCACGCGATGTGACGTCACATGGCCTGATACGGTGAGACGCCACGATCGTGCGGCGCACACGCACCCCGCACGCACCGCCTACTTCAAGATGTCCACGCGCAGCCTTTTGTTTACGCTAGCGGCCGGTACAAGAGGACCGGCCCCGAGTTTTTGTTTTGTAGACGACCGCCATGATGGGGGCGTCAATCATCAGTAGCAAAACGACCAGGAGCGAACGGTTATTATTATTAATTATTGCGTGTTGTGTAAATATAAAAGCCGAACATTTTTGTAATTAGAATACTGCTTCTACTTCATCGCTCCATTAACAACCTGTAACCACCGCTTCTACAATACCAAAAAGGTCGGACTCTCTGCTAGACCTCCTGCTGACGAGTCACCCGGACCAGTACAGTGTTTCGGTTAGCGCCGCTTTAGGTGAATCCGACCATTGTCTGGTCCGTTCCGAGGTGCCCATTATAGCGCCCCCACGACCCGCGTCAGGGGGCTTCAGCGGACTGGGATGGACTGCGTTATTATTTTGCGCCCGTCCCGTGGGTTGAACGCTGCTTTGAGGGTAAGAACCCATCTGAGGCCGCAACTGCTGTCGCCGGTGAGATCAGTCTGGGCATGGAATATTATATCCCCTACACTGATGTCACCCGTGTACGTAGAGCGCGTCCCTGGTTCGGGCGCGAGTGCGCGGAGGCTGTTACTGCTGCTACGTGCGATCTCAGCGTGGGCCACTTCAAGGCGGCGTACAACAGAGCCACAAAGGTCTGCAAGAGGGCTTATGTCAAAGCGGATGCCCAGCGCACAGCTCGGCTTGGTCAGGAGCTGGTAGCGCATCCCACGGGCAGCCGTGGTTACTGGCGACTGGCCAAAGCCGTGCAAGCCAACTTCTGCCAGCCTTCGCTGCCCCCGCTGCGCAATCCCGATGGATCCCTGGCCCATGAGCCGCAAGAGAAAGCAAATTTGCTGGTTAATCTCTTTGCGGCCAACTCCCGACTCGATGAGTGTGGTATGGAGCCGCCGACACTGCCCATCAGTGACCATGCAGTACTGCAGTCACTCGATGTCCGGAAAGCCAGTGGTCCGGACGGTATTCCGGCGGTGGTTCTGCAAAAATGTGCAGCGGAGTTGTTCCCAATGCTTGCGCGGCTGCACCGGCTGTCCTACAGCTCTGGTACAGTGCCTTCGTCTTGGAAAGAGGCGAATGTACAGCTGATCCCCAAGACGGGGGATCGCTCAGAACCAAACAACTATCGACCCATAGCCGTCACCTCAGTGCTGTGCAAGGTGTTCGAGCACATTATTAACAAACAGCTCATGCGTCACCTTGAAGATCACTCCCTAATCAATGACCGGCAATATGGCTTCAGGCCGAAATGGGCAGCGGGTGATCTTCTGGCGTATGTTAACCATATTAAGGGTGAGGCTATGGACAAGCACGGCGAGTCATTGGCAATTAGTCTTGACATCGCCAAAGCTTTTGATAGAGTTTGGCACAAATCGCTTCTTTCCAAGCTACCAGCCTTTGGTCTGCCTCCTAGACTGTTCGACTGGGTTGCCGGCTTCTTACAAGAGCGCCGTATTCGCGTCCTTTGTGATGGACGAGCTTAGGAGTTCTTGCAGGTAAATGCCGGCGTACCGCAGGGATCTGTCCTATCGCCAACTCTCTTTCTTCTGCATATCAATGACATGCTGTCGACCGGCAGCATTCATTGCTATGCGGGTGATAGCACCCTACACGGGAGTTATCATGGACGTCCTGCGGATAAGCAGACGCATATCGCGGAAAAAAGGCAGCTTCTTGTCACTGAGCTTGACCGGATCCTGAACCACATTTCCCAATGGGGCTCTGAGAACTTGGTCGAGTTCAATGCCAAGAAGACGCAGGCATGTGCGTTTACAACAAAGGTATCTTCTTTCCTTCCCCTTCCCACTCTTCAGAGCACGCCACTGCCACTGCAGTATAACCTCAATATCCTCGGTATGGATGTTCGCTGTAAACTAAATAACAAAAACTACATCGAGAGTATCATCAAAACAGCCTCGCGTAAACTCGGAATCCTAGGCCTACTGTGAGTTTTTAAACGTGAGTCGTATACGTACACGAGAGTCGTAACGTGATTACGTTAACGGTAGGTGGGCTGTCATGTGCTTCGTATACTGTAGTGACTCTCATGTCAACGGAACTAGCTACGGTTTACGTATAATTTCCTAGAATACTTGACAGTTTGGTGCTTGTTTGTATTTTGAGTGATGGAGTATCGTTACCGTAATATGGCGGCTTTCTTATTATCAGCTGTTGGGCGTATGAATGTAAAGATTTTTTTGGTATTTAAAATTATTAATTCATGTTTTGTTTCAAGTATTTACAGTACGTTCGCGTTAAGAATGCAGTGAGTCATCAGTGCATAGGGTGTATTCAAAGTGGTGTTAAAATTCAAAAAAAAGTACATTTAAAAATGTTAAATCTCATAAATTTAAATAAGTAAATATTTTTTTTGTAAAATATCATATTTTAATCACTATCACTACTATCCTCGTTAGTATTTATGATAAAATAATTTTCTGCAGCGATTTCCATGACGTTATCTAAATCCCACATGATATTTTCTTCTTGTACGACATGTTCGCAGCATTTCTTCCATCGATCAGCGTCTACTAAGGTAATTGCGTCATAAAATATTATTTTTAGGTCAGTAAGCTTAAAAGTTGTATTGTTTGCTGCAATATATTTTTTTATTTGGGCCCACACCAACTCAATGGGGTTCAGTTTGCAGTGGTATGGAGGTAAACGGACAATTTCAATGCCATTACTTCTAGCCATTTCATCAATCAAATATTTATCATATTGGGGGACGATTTCCGCGGCTTTCTTCAACAATTCTTTTCTTAAATAACTTTGCTTTTTAGCCAGTTTATTATTTGTTGTTTATTCCAAGAGGTTGTTGGTAATTTCTCGAGTTTGACAGAATGATAGGGAGCGTTGTCCATGACAACAATACTCCCTGGTTCTAGCTTAGGCACTATGTTTTCGGACCACTCAAAGAATCTGTCACCGTCCATCTCCTCATGATAATCTTTTGTTGATTTTGACTCAAAAACTAATAGACCTCCTTCCACAAATCCTTTGTCGCTACCAATGCGTAAAACAATTAACCTTTTTCCCTTTCCAGTAGGTACTCTTGGACCGGTAGATAAACCGTCTTGAAAAGCATGTCTCTTGTTTTTTATAGTTGTATCCAACCACGCTTTTGATTTAACATGTCCGGCGTTTACCCATGTTTCGTCAAGAAAGTATATGGTTTTATTTGCTTTTCCGTGTTCTTTGATTTGCCTGAGATATTTACGCCGCCACAAAACAATGTCTTCTCTTTCCATTAATAATGTTCTATTATCCTGTTTATGAAATTCAAATCCCAGCTCATGCATTATTTTATGAAGTATGGTACGTTTAAACGTTGGAACATCTTCATCAGCTTCACACATTGTCATAATTTTATTTAATGTCGGGTATTCATTATTAAAATGGGCATATTTTTTTATTTTTTTTTCACTGGCGATTTCAATGTATTGTTTTCCTTTTTTTAACTAAGAATGTTATAAACTGTTCTCTCGGACACACCGCAGGCAGCTGACGTTTTTTGTACTAAGTTGTCAACAGTGACATGTAAATCACACTGTTTAAAATACTTAAAAACATTGTAAATTACTTTACTTTCTCCACTACGAATTAACGAACCACTTTTATTATTACGAATTGGTGAGGTATTCATTTTAAAAAATTTAAATCAGTTAAAACAAATGACAGGACACAACCGTTGCGTTCGAAGCAATGTCTTCAACTGGACATTGTGAACTTGACCTTATAATTTTACAAGTTTTGTTTGATTAGGGGGCGGGGCTAGGTCGAAGGACAACGATGACTCACTGCATTCTTATCGCGAACAAACTATAGGTATTGTTAATGTACCACTGGATGGACTGTGTAAATGACGATATGGCTTGACAGTATTCACTTATTGTGATTATAATTTGTGTTTACGGTCAGATGAAGAATTGCCCTATTCCTTATTAGCCTTCTTACCCACGGGAAGACATAGGATATCCCAATTCTACATCACCGAAAACCAACACGTCAAATACGATGTTATAAGCTCCAAGAGGCAACGGCGCCGAAACCTTGTCCACTATTCATCAGGTGTATGAAAGGAAAATATGGAACTTGGTGACTAATTTAGCAAAAGAAAGAGGCAAAATGTTATTGAAATGGAAATTGCTGGAAATAAAACAAAGGAAAATGGACATTATTTATTGTTATTTATATTATTGTACACTCTAGTGATCATAAAGAACTCGCTATGAAATTATATTAGAATAATGCAGACGTTGTTCATCAGTATCGACTTTTATTCATATGGATTCTCCGTTAATTAATGACTCCAACTGTAAATAGAGTTTATAATATTATTTACATGTATTAAGTTTATGGTTGAATTCAATTATGGAGGATTGGAACGAGGTTTAAGACCACTTGTTCACTTTAAATTTGGGTATGTCCCCACAAATTGACTGGATATGAGCCCCATCAAGATCTTCGGGCACAGGTTCTGGTGCAGGCTTTCCCTTCGGGACCAAGAAGTCCAGTCGAGGTCAAGAAGCCTCAAATGCATGGCTCGAGTCAACAATAGTGCCCGGAATACAGCAATAGGCTTACCGCATATTACATGGGACCGAATACAGATTGGTGAAATGTGGGTGTTAATTCACCTCTGCCTAACACTCCAGGGATAAAGGCGTGATTATATGTATGTATGTATGTATTTAGCATAAACTTTCCAGGTTCTTCAGCATATCAAATTTCTAAAATTTTAGACCTATTTATTTATGTTGACATGCCAAACAAATGTCACTCCAACATTACATTCGTAAATCTATCAAAATAGATTGTATAGCTATGGCACAAAAACAGACTGATTCAATCATCATCATGCTAACATATGTGCTAGCGTTATTCCCGGTCGCATCCAACCGAAGCTTACTCGGAGTCCGGAGTCAACATTTTCAACTTTAGCCGCGCAGCATGTTTGGCTCAACTTCGATATTATCCGTGATACATCTCTCCACTACCCATTAGCGATATCGAAGTATTAAGTTAGTCCAGTTGTTAGATTTTTTAGGGCTAGAACTGCGTAGCGAACGGGCTGAGATTCAGCATAGCGCCGCAGCAGCAGCTGCCGAGCGCCAGTTCCCATCTACTGTGTACAAAGGTGTAGCAGCGCCACCCTTAATCGTCATGACTTTCTTGACCACGTTCTTGACCATTCTTAACGGACTGTATCACTATTTTCATTTTACTACGAAACAGCTGTTCGGCCTGCTTTCAAATATGTATAGTGACAGCCACACGAGAGCCCGTCACCGTCATAGCATTCTATTGGTCAAGACATGATTACCATAAATCAAAACAGTCTCACGGTAGCGGATCATTTAAAATTCAATTTTTCAAATCTTTGTGTACGGTGAGATACGGTGACAGCCATACGAGAGCCGTCGTGGCATTCTATTGGCCGAGGCATAACTACCACAGACTAAAACACTCTTACGGTAACGGATCACTCAAAATGCAAAATTTCAAATAAATGAGGTTTTATTTATTCAATGATTATAATCCGCACGCTGAATGATGATCTCTATGACAGTTCGTTAGCGCTTAACATTGTACTGACGTCCTATCACATCAAATCCTTTAGAGGTCATTAAAAAGACGAAAAAATCATAATTCGGTATGTAAAGTTTTTTTCAGGTATTTTTTTTATATTTTTTTTCGAAAACTTATGTCATTCGAAAAAACTAATTTCAATATAAATGTTATTTGTTCAGCGTTTATTTTTATATATATTTTTTTACTTTTGTCGAGATACAGTTAAACAGTAGGCATAATAGCTCTGATGTCTTGATCTTGACATAAAAAAATATTGATATTCGTTTGACATTCTCCTGTTATCCGTCAAACGCATCCATGTCATCTGTCAATTAATTAGTACAAAATAAATAAACAAACACGAACGAAAGTGAGAGAAAAATTATCAATAAATAGATGAAGAAGATTTCCTGAAGAAAAATGAATCGTGCGACTTCACTTTGTGCGAAATTTTTTGTACCTTCCTGCAAAAACACCACTACAAATAGTCGCAACAAAGTGTTTGTTGTGGTTAAAGACAGCCTAAAACTTAAGTGGTGTCGAGAATTAAACATCAGATATGAACCGGCACGCAGAATGTTTTGTTGCGAAGATCATTTGAATGTAAGTTATATTTCTCATATAAATTGTGGAATAAGATAGCTCCTAAGATAGATTTTTGTTCATGATCCTCAATTACAATGCCAATTTATTTTGCAGTTGGAAGAAGACTTGGTAAACTATCAAAAGTGGACAATAATGAAGGGGAGAGCAGAACTGAAATCTACTGCTAAACTTCGTTTAAACAAAGTGAGTTATTGTTAGTCATCTTAGATTAATAATAAGTCTCCACGCGCGCCGCGAAGACTTTTTAATATTCTAAGTTAATCATATAGTCACTACCACTTGGTGATAAATTATAAATTATATATAAAATATATATATATATATATATATATATATATATATATATATATATATATATATATATATATATATATATATATATATATATATATATATATATATATAATATAATAATAAAAATATATAAAAATTGATAAATTATGTTATAATTTGTTGCAGGCCCCATATTCTGTAGATGACTCACCTGCTCTTAAATCTATATTACTGAGACCTATTGAAAATGTACCCATGGAAAGAGCAATTGATAATTCGTCTTCCATGAGGCCTAGTGTTTCGTCAACCTCAACTCACCCTGTAGTGGTAAGTGGTTTATTTTGTTAATAACTGGCTTTCTGCCCACGAGGGTTTCGGATTGTGAAAGTCTGACTATCCCTTGGGAACCCTTACACTTTTCCAAGAAAAATTATAGTCAAGTGTGTTAGTTGAGTGCTTGATCTATCTACCTGCCCAAATTTCATTGAAATGGGTTTAGCTATTTAGTTGTGAAAGTGGTTGTTTCACTTTTCACAAACATCCATGCTTTCCTATTTATAATATAATATAAATCTAATATATTTCTGCATGTTTGTTTTTGATTACTATTTTTATTTACTTTCAGGTTGATGCTGCTGTTCAATTTCATGTTGATCTTATGGACAAAAGTACTTCTACAGAGGACTTAAAGAACATGAAAAAGATAAACCCCATACATTCTGTTTCGCCATCATCAGTATCTACCAGTGACATAAAAAGTCCATCACTTTATGGCTGCACAACTGACACAGAGACAACTGTTACACCAGCCATAAATGTACGACCAAGCATTAGTGCTAGAATGCAACTTTTGGAGCTTATTACAAATAATCCCAAACCATACTTAGGTATACCGAAACAGTATTTTTGGCTGATTAACCACATAACCACACAAAGTAATACAAAGGTATCTGACCTTGAGATCATTATAACTCTCATGAAGATAAAATTAAATGATCCCATAACTAGAATGTGTGACCAGTTTCAGATATCAAGGGTTACATTTTCAAAATATTTATATAATGGCATACAAGTTCTAGCTAGCTTTTTCCAGAATTTAATTTACTTGCCAACTTTGCTACAAATTAAACAAAATCTACCTTTAGCTTTTAAAATTAGATATTCAAATGTACAGTTAATAATAGACGCATTTGGAATTGAAATTCAGAAGCCTCACAATCCAGTGCGTCAAGCTCAGAGTTGGTCGCAGTATAAAAATGGAAACACCATAAAGTATTTAATTGGCTGTACACCCAACGGCTTTGTGGCCTATGTGTCTAAAGGTTATGGGGGAAGGATCTCTGACAAGGCACTAGTAGAAAAGAGTTGCCTTATTGATTATCTGCCTCATAATGCAGTTATAATGGCTGACAGAGGTTTTAAGGAAGTAGAGGCACTACTTACTACTAAAGGCATTAAACTTCTGCGCCCACCAAGTGTTTATGCCTCAAATAAGCCAACAAAAGAAGAGGTAATCCAAACAAAAGTTGTGGCCAGCTTAAGAGTGCATGTAGAACGTGTTATAAGAAGAGTGCGTGAATTTAGATTTTTAAAACCACACTCAGTTGTGAGTCATAAGCATTTGGGTTACCTAGACCATATAGTGTTGATTGCATGCGGATTAATCAATCTGCAAAATGAAATAATAAAAAGTGAATAAGTTGTAAAAAAGTTTATTTATTTACGTCCTTGCACTATTAATAATTATTTTATAAATGTAGGTTTCCCAGAAAGATAGTGATTTTTTTATTAAATCTAAAGTATAAGCTACATCGTAATTTAAGTAATACAAATTAAATCTTTTATTGCTTTCAAACTCCACATCCGCTACGCAGAACACACCTTTCGTTTTTTTAGCTGCATGCATTTGTGTTTGCAATTGGGCAACAAATTTTGAATTTATTTCACCATTTAAGACATACTTTTTCATAGTCTTTTCAGAGGTTGGACATTTCACCTCGAGCACAAAATCTTCAGCAACTCCATCAGGCGAAGCTCCCACAACCCCATTAATAAGTATAAATCCACATTCGTGTATTGTCTTTTCAAGCTGTTTTTCAACCTCCTTCACAACTTGGTTCTCCAGTCTTTTTCCCCTTTTAATGGCTTCAGTCTCTGGAACTTTATATCCTCCTAATATTTGCTGAACCAAAGTACCATCAGTAGTGCAGCGAGATGCTTCAAAGATTTTTGATGCAGTTATTCTACCCTGTCTTATACTGTGCCATACTTTTGAGTTAGCCTGACCACTCGTTTTTAATTTAATTTCCTTAACCACATTTTCTGATATTTTGTTATTTAAAAATGACATATAACTATCAAAATTCTCTTGGTTATGTCTTAAATATTCAACCGTCAAGTCAAATATATTATAACTTGTGCGCGGATTTGAGAAACATGTTGCTAAGGATTGCTTTACAGCATGTGTTTGACATTTTTCTAGAAATTTCGGCAGTACACTGGGTTCTTTTGGATCCAACGTTAGTTTTTTTGAATTTTTAAAAATGTCCTCACACAGTACTGGGTCTGATTTGACACCAGACAAAATAGGTTTTTTCCAGTAGCATGTAACAGATGTTGATGAAGGTTCGTTTGACCTCTTCTCTAGCCAATACAGCACTACTAATGAATGTTTACATCCGCCAGCGGCAGCAGCACAAGAATCACAGGTCGCATCAATAATCTCATTATCATGTTCATTTATTGTTACATTAACAACATATTGCTTTGTGGAGACTTTATGCTCTGGGACAACTTTGGCTCTTACTGTGCACTCAGGTGTACTCCTTTTGATCTCTACATAGCCTACCGCAGTGTCTACATAAGAGTCCCTTGATGACCTAAAACAAAAATAAGTTTTATTTGCAAATTATTAAGTTACAGTAGGTTTCCATATGCTCCCTACCCTACACTAGGAAGGGCCTATCCTTTAGAGAAAATATTCTTTCATTAAATGTATAGACAAATGCATGTCAAATTTTACTTTGCGACTTATGCGAACTGCTATAGAACAAAAGTGTAGAGTGATGTGTACTAAGTGTTAAGATTGACTTGCACTTGACTATACAATACCGATGAGTACATTATGCACAGTGCGCAACTTTACTTCTTCAGAACTTTTTGGCACAAGGTACACCTATCAAAAACAAAAAGTACGTAGGTACAGTAGATACTTACATCAGGATCTTTGCTCCTCGTATTTCCGCAATGTTGTGCTTGTCTTTAGAACAAAGATACTCTACGATCATGTAGTTTTCCATCTTAGGTAGGTTTGCAGAATCGGCACGCACGAATCGGTCCATATCGTTCGTACTAAGCCAGTTAAATTCAAAATAAATACTTGTATTCAGCTTCAAGTGCAACAATAGCGGGAGGTCGCGTAATTTTCACGTATTGAAATAAATATCAATAAAACCAAATTCTTGCATCGATAGACAGACAGTGACAGTTGACAGTTTAGTTTATTGATTGACGTAACGCATCATTTGATTGTTTCCACAGATTAATAACTAATAAGGCTTAGGATCGAGGATATTCCGCCTACTGTATGACGTCATTTAGAGGTGAAATGAAGGTCAAGGTTCAAAACGAACTTTTGTTGAAATAAAGGCCAATCTTTAGTTTTAAGAGTTACAAATAGCAAAATAACGTTAAGAAAAGTTAAATCTCGAAATGGTTTTAGAATAAACCTCTTCGATATTTTCTTTACATACCGAATTGTGTACAATTGTAAATTATAAAAATGAATATTAAGAAATTATTACGTAATGTTCGGAAATAATAGAAAAAAACTCAATGCAAATGTACATGGTACGTGCTGCAAAAGTTACGTCGTCAAGCTGTTATCGACTAAGAAGGGACACATCGATAAACAAAATATCGATAATTTGTTGGAAATATAAAACAAATGCTTTGAGTTTGTATTTTATTTATATCAATCTGAATCTGATACAGGGTCAATCGGATCTTCAAAATCTGAGTCTGAACTGCAGCTATCCGTGACGTTTATTATTAACGGTTGGTCAATGATATTGTCGTATTGTACATCTCGATCCCAGTCTTGTAAGCAAATTTTCTTCGTTCTTTCGACCACTTTTCGCCAATCGTCAGCTGTCACTTGAGCGCAAGCTTCTTCCAATAAAACCATCATTTTATTTGCCGTGAATGGCGGAGTTGCGTTATGCCTAACTGCATGACCTGAAAATATTTGTACATTTAGTAATTATTTTTAGAAATATATACATATACATAATATTATATAAAAAAAAATATAGATACCTTTGATCTGCGCCCATATCAACTCGATTGCATTATATTGGCAGTGATAGGGCGGTAACCGAATTACCGTGTGTCCATTTGATTTGGCCAATTCATCCAAAAAATATGATGGGTGCGTCTGTTGTTTATGAAAGTTCAACAGTCTAACCAACTCTTTTTTTAACATCTGACTGTCAGTTTCCACACCATTGCCGTGTAACCACTCTATAATTTCAGCTTTTTTGTTATTGCTGCTGGGGGGTTTGTTAATTTGAACTGAGTGATATGAAGCATTGTCCATTAAAATATAGTAAGGCTCATTCAAATTTTCTAATAGTTTTATAAACCATGTCTTAAAGTTTTCGAAATTCATTTCCTCGTGGTACTCCGTTGTTTTCACTGACTTAAAAGCCCACAGGCAATTCGGCACAAAACCTGTAGCTGTGCCAGCGTGGCAAATGATTAAGCGCTGGCCCTTTCCTATAATATGATTGCGTATAGCATCTAAATCAAATTCATCAGGTTCTGTTATATGACATAACCTTTTCGTTTTCTTCTTTGGTGTTAATAGTTTATTGTCCTCCATGGACGACTCCCCAAATTTTTCCTTTGTTATTCGAGAAACAGTAGCCTTTCCGATTCCTAGAGCATCGGCTACACGATCGCGAACATTGTCAAGCGGTAACAAGGGTCCGCCATTTTGTTGTTCACGAGCAAAATAGTCTCGCAAACGAACTACAAACTCGCGAACTTCACTGTTGCGAACAGTTTTCCGATGTCTTTTCGGCATTTTGCAAAACCGAAAATCAACAAACAGGTAACAGAAAATCAACAAATAACACAAAACAGCGAAAACAGAAACAAAACTCAGCTAACAAAGAAAGACGTGGCGCATACAAGGCGTTAGAGCACTCGTATGACGCGATGTGATGCGGTGTGACAAGAAGACAAAACAGACTGACAAGACATGACATGACTGAATTAAAAAAATACGGTAGGTCTATGGCCTCCTTTTAAATACTTTTCCATGTAATCCATAATTGCCAGCTAATTATGAATTCTTTAAAATTCAATTCAAAAAGAATTTTAAATTCTTTAAAATAAAATATAATAAGGCTGTTACTTTTTTATCTAGTGTTTTATGTCCATCAATGCGCGTAGTCTTTTTTTCAAAATAAATAAATATTGCTTATTATGTTGAATGACCTGGTTGAATGACATGACATTTGCCTGAAAAAATAGTATTTTATCGAAATTGTTTCGCATAACTAATACAACTGTCAGTTGAAACGTCATAGGATCATCATTCGGCATGCGGAATATAGCTGTCCGTCTGTCCCTTTGTCTAGCTAGCCAGCTGAAATTTTCACAGATGATGAGTTTCGGTTGCCACTGACAACAAATACTAAAAACTGAAATAAAGAATATAGGGATATAGGGATAACGAATGTGATTGGTTGCCGTTTTTTTAGCTCGATATTAATACCAGCAACAGATAAACCCTTGACTTGAAATTGTAATGTGCACTGCCATAACCATAGTAATCCTGGTCAGCGGCACAAAATTGTACTGATCCTACTGCCCGGACACCAACTTGTAATGTCCAGTGCCGGGACTATAGTATCTTGGTTAGATGCAGCCAATTGTAACTAATTCTACGTCACGACACACCCGAATCATAATGTATAAAGCTACCCCGTTCACCTATCGTATTCAAACCTACAATTCCCAACCGCTCTATCGTCTAGTGGCCTTTTAGAACGCTTATCGTGATACATAGTAATCCGCGATTCTATAGAAAAATGGGTTGTGAAAGATCTATTCCTTATCATATTTTAACTACAATAGAATTCATGTATATTTCAGTCCTTAGTTCCCCAACCTAGAATTCACATACTCATATGATTGTAACTCATATTTACTTCAACATACCTCTTAACAGATTTGTCGCTATTCCGACCTTACTCCGTAGTCAATCCACAGTTCATCACCTTAATTTATCATACTAAAACTCACAATATAACATACAAATTCACTTATTTTACTTAGTGGAATAAGACCGGACAACCTTATGACAACTAGCATTTATAATGACGTTCGAAGTTTGACAATACACTACGCCCTTCGTTCAACAACTTAGCACAGAGACACCTTTTTTTTTTTTTTATATAGGACACGTCAATTTGACTTCACCTCGCCTGATGGTAAGCTGAAGGCAAAGTCTCAGAAAAGAGGGTCACCATTACAAACACGTACCATGTTAACAATGGTGGCACTCAGCTTGACGGCCTCATCAGATGCTTTTTCACGCCCCGCTTAAAGGACCCGGGACTGTAGGAAGAAGGAAACACGTGAGCTGGCAAGGAGTTCCAGGTCTTAATGGTGCGACAAAGAAAGGAGTCACCAAACCGCTTGGTTCTTGAGGGAATATTCTGCACCGTATACGGGTGACATCTAAGCCCTGCTCGTGTTGTCCTATGTAGGAAAGGAGAGGGCGGGACCAGTTGGAAGAGCTCATCAGAACATTCACCATGGTAGAGACGGTAAAATACTGCCAAGGATGCAACATCTCTACGCATCTGCAAAGGCTCAAGGGTGCTTGTGACCTCGGGATTCCCAATAATGCGGACCGCACGTCGCTGCAACCTGTCGAGAGCATCTAATAAGTACTTTGCGGAGCCATCCCAGAGATGCGAGCAGTATTCCACGCAGGACCGAATTTGGGTCTTGTATAGAAGACACCGCTGCTCCGGCGTGAAAAACCGTCTCACTCTGTTCAAGACTCCGAGTTTACGCGAGGCTGTTTTGATGATACTCTCGATGTAGTTTTTGTTATTAAGTTTGCAGCGAACATCCATACCGAGGATAGTCAGGTTGTCCTGCAGTGGCAGTGGAGTGCTCTGAAGAGTGGGAAGGGGAAGGAAAGAAGATACCTTTGCTGTGAACGCACATGCCTGTGTCTTCTTGGCATTGAACTCGACCAGGTTCTCAGAGCCCCATTGGGAAATGTTGTTCAGGATCCGGTCAAGCTCAGTGACAAGAAGCTGCCTTTTATCTGCGATATCCGACTGCTTATCCGCAGGACGTCCATGATAACTCCCGTGCAAAGTGCTATCATCTGCATAGCAATGAATGCTGCCGGTAGACAGCATGTCATTGATATGCAGAAGAAAGAGAGTAGGGGACAGGACGGACCCCTGCGGCATACCTGCATTTACCTGCAAGAACTCCGAGGCGCGTCCATCACAAAGGACGCGAATACGGCGATCCTGCAAGAAGCTAGCAACCCAGTTGCATAGTCTAGGGGGCAGACCGAAGGCTGGTAGCTTGGAAAGAAGCGATTTGTGCCAGACTCTATCGAAAGCTTTGGCGATGTCAAGACCAATTGCCAGTGACTCGCCGTGCTTGTCCATAGCCTCACCCCAAAGATGGGTAACATACGCCAGAAGATCACCCGTTGACCGTTTCGGCCTGAAGCCATATTGCCGGTCATTAATTAGGGAGTGATCTTCAAGGTGACGCATGAGCTGTTTGTTAATTATGTGCTCGAACACCTTGCACAGCACTGAGGTGATGGCTATGGGTCGATAGTTAGTCGGGTCTGAGCGATCCCCTTTCTTGGGGATCGGCTGTACATTCGCCTCCTTCCAAGCCGAAGGCACTGTACCCGAGCTGTAGGACAGCTGGTACAGCCGCGCAAGCATTGGAGACAACTCCGCTGCACATTTTTGTAGAACCACTGCCGGAATACCGTCCGGACCACCGGCTTTCCGTACATCGAGTGACTGCAGCACTGCACGGACATCGCGTTGCCTGATACGAATATCAGGCATTGCATGGTCACTGATCGGTAGTGTCGGTGGCTGCATGCCACAATCATCGATTCGGGAGTTGGCCGCAAAGAGATTAGCCATCAAATTTGCTTTCTCTTGCGACTCATGGGCCAGGGATCCATCGGGGTTGCGCAGCGGCGGCAGCGAAGGCTGGCAGAAGTTGGCTTGCACGGCTTTGGCCAGTCGCCAGTAGCCACGGCTGCCCGTGGGATGCGCTACTAGTTCCTGACCAAGCCGCGCTATGCGCTGGGCATCCGCTCTGACATAAGCCCTCTTGCAGACCTTTGTGGCTCTATTGTACGCCGCCTTGAAATGGCCCACGTCAGGATCGCACGTAGCGCGCGCCCTCACCCAAGCGCGGTACGCGGACTGTTTATGATTAACAGCCTCCGCGCACTCGCGCCCGAACCAGGGGCGGGCTCTGCGGGCACCGGCGACATCAGTGTAGGGGATATAATATTCCATGCCCAGACTGATCTCACCGGCGACAGCAGTTGCGCCCTCAGATGGGTTCTTGCCTTCAAAGCAGCGTTCAACCCACGGGATGGATGCAAAATAGTCACGCAATCCATCCCAGTCTGCTGACGAGTAGTGCCAGAGACGCCGTTTCCCCTGTACGGGTCGTGGTGGCGCTTTAATGGGCACCTTGGAACGGACCAGACTATGGTCGGATCCGCCTAAAGCGGCACTCACCGAAACACTGTACTGGTCCGGGCGACTCGTCAGCAGAAGGTCCAGCAGAGAGGGCTCATGGTCCGACCTTTTTGGTATTCTAGTAAATTCGTGTACCAGTTGGGTCAGGCCATGCGCCAGAGCAAATGCATGGGCGGCTCTTCCCGCATGGGTTGTTTTAGAGGAACCCAACCAGATCTCATGGTGGGCGTTAAAATCCCCCAAAAACACCAGCTCAGCGTTCGGAAACCGCTCCTGCGCATCATCTGCCGCCTGACTCAGGTATTCGAAGAGTCGAGTTGTCTCGGCATCTCCTGTATGGAAGCGGTAGAGGCACACATAGATCTGACTCGTAGAACCATGGTCTATGTGTACCCAAAGGGTGGAGAAGGATGGGTCCTCTAGGCAGCGCAAACGGCGACAACAAACATCCGCCCTAACAAACACGCACACCCCGGCTTTTGCACGGAAATTCTCCTCGAGGACATAGCCGGGGTAGAGCAAGTAGGTCGTGTCGTCAGGGCAGCGTATTTGTGTCTCCGTAAGAAATAGCAGTGCTGGTTTTGCCGTCTCCAGGTGTTGGTGGACGGCGTTAAGGTTTGTATGGAGCCCACAGATGTTCGTGGACTCCACCTCAAATAGCGAGCCCGTGGGAGAATGTCTTGCCGCTGTGTAGCCCAGTATTCTATTTTGCGCTGCCATAAGGAGGAGGTAAGGGAAGGCGTGAAAAAAGGGGACTATCGTCGCAGCACCGCGTGACAAATCGCGGGTGATTGGTTTTGTCTATGAATGTGAGGAACGGCGAGAGCCGACACGCCGAACGGAAGGGCCCCCGTACCCCCCCGAGTATGGTCGCCGGGCTCCCTCCGGTCACCAACCGGCACGACGAGCCATATCGGGATTATGCGCGACCTGGTGGGGCAGCCTCCCAGGGTGGTTAGTCCCGGTTGGGCCCCTGTACTATGCCGCGGGCGGCCAGCGGCACCACCGTTTCTACAGGTCTCCCTGTTCGGCGCGTCGCCCCGCGCCACCCCCCACTAGACTACGCCAATACCCACCGGTCCCGCTAGTGCTGCGACCACAATCCCCCTGCCCGGCTATGCACTTGCTGACCCCTGAACGCAATCCAACCGAGATTGGATTACTATGGAGGGTTTTTCGCATAGTGCACGGTGGTACCAACCCGGTCGAAATTTGTGACAGATTTGTGTCATCAAATTTCTACCACCCACAAAAATTTCTACCACCCACACACCTACCACATTACGCTTGTACTACATGTAAAATTAGAATCAACAAAACTAACTGTCAATCATTCAATACTTCAAATTATAATTGTTTTCGAGGATACCAACAGAGGTCCTGTTATTCAAAACAAAAATATACAAACAATTACTATCAGTGAAAATTTATAGTTAAGTTCAACTCATCGTTGAAGCTTCTATAAACCTTTATTATTTCTGTAATATAGTGTATTCCCCCCCCCCCCCCCGTGTATAAGAAATGTGGCCCCGTGCTCGCCACATTCAGTAGGACTCGCCACTAGTACCAACATAGTCCTTCCTATGCCTAAGTAGGTATTTAGAAGACAATTTTAAAGTCTCCTGCCTACTGTACCGAGGCATCCGGTATACAAATCCCCAATCCTATATTCAGGATATGGGCACGTGCATATTCTATTGTCATTTTTCTTTTGTTTTGTTTCTAGTATGGGTGTACTGTAATAATAACACAGTATTACCGTTCAAAACGTCCCTTTAGACACGAATAAATGCAAAGAGTAATTGCAATAAAACATTTACTTTAGTTATTAGCGGTAAGGCTAGTTTGTACCGAATTAATTCTTTAACACAGTCTTTACATAATATTAAGTAAATAATAGTAGCCAATTCACTTCAGAATAGTATTGTCTGTAAAGACACATCAAAGATTATACGATCTCACTGATCACATAGTCAAACTACTATAATTCAGTTCAACTTTAGCTTTTGTTTCATCCTAGCGGATGGCAAGGTTACTATAAAATAGCGGTCGAGCGGCCGTATGCATTCAGTACAGTACACATAACAACAGTTTATACAGACCATGATTAAAATGTCCAAACATCATTATTTGGCTGTTGGCAATAGTAGCGACTTACGTGCGAGACCCTGCTTGTACACAAAGAACAGTGATAAAATAACTACCTTTTGTAGCTAATCTGATTGGATACTTTCGACCCTTCAGATTATGATAGCTTTGCACATGATTCTGTTGTCAGAAAGATTTCACTAGTGTGAATGTACAAAGTACCGATGCGTTGTTGCTCAATAATGAACCAGCAAAGATCTATATGCAATTAGTAAAGATTATATTAAGGACACTTAGGACAAGTCAATCACTGCATATTTACCTTGAACAATACTTGTGACCTGTAATGAGTACATTGGCTCGCTCTGTCACACACTTTTATTCACTTCACTGTTAAACACTCATCGTCATGTTAACACATCCAATGGTTGTTATGTCACCATAATCTTAGCGTAATTATTACACAATCCTGTCTCTATTGTCCCAGTAAATCCTAACAACGTAAATCGACATGAAAATTGGTTTGCAAAAATTAGCGGGAAAACTTTCATTCTTCAGTCACAAGATGGCGGTCATTTACAAATCTGCTACGTTGTAATTGAACCAATTGCCTATCTAATTTCTTAATCAGATTATTATGATTTACAATAATAACAACTTAGATCACCCCTTTACAAACGCGATTCTACCTACCTAATATATATATTCATATGTTTACTATTAGTGTGTACCTACTCACCTACCTGACTAAACTAACCATGTATCAACAAACATTTAATTACGTTAAACGTAAAATGTGTAAGGCTAATCTATCTGACTAGGGCGCAGGTAGTAAGCCTGACTTTGAACTATCACTAGTACCCCCTACGAGCAAGAGACCACGGCCGAAGCCAAGGATGTGTTCTCTCACAGGACAAGGACATAAAAGTGTGTATATATACATATATAAAGATAGACAGGACTGATCCGCTCTGGAGAGCGACAACCGCCTACCCTCCAGTCACAAACCATCCTGGAAGCTCACGGATCCCTTTCAGGCAAAATCCGTGTGCCGAGCGCTTCAGACTATCCTCAGCATGCCTAGCTGAACAGAGGACAAGAGCTTCGTTATCACCGTAAGGTAGCAACTCAAGGCAACCACTTCGATTGACTTCCTAAGCGGGGGAACCTAGCTAATACCTATGGCCTCAACCGTCCCTAGCCCTACCAAAGTCCCACAAAGAATCCCTATATAAACATTTTATCTCATGTATGGCCCTGTACCGCAGACTCACAGTACAGCTGATATTCTGAATTGAACACGAGATTCAATTCTTAATCCCAGAGATAAAGGTGTCTTGTCTGGCTCATACAATAAAATGTTCATTTCGCGAATCACAAAACTTCTATAATTGCGAGCTAACCTAATTCCTCTTTTCACTAATTTAAACACTATAGATTTACTAATTAAACTCAATTATTCACAATCAAAATAAAAAAAATCTTCACGACTTTAAATGTAAAATTCTCAAAATACCCGCCAAAGTACACTATACAGAATACCTTTCGCGAATCGACCAACCCCGAAGCCAGCTCAAGGAAAAAGTGTCCTTGAATTCCCTCGTAGACCTTGCTTCCAGGTCTCTAACACCCCCACAGCCAATCAGAAGATTCGATTTTCCCGCCAAAAGTCACAATTTATGAATAATTGACAACAGCGCTAGGTTTGTTATGGCGCCTGCGTTATAATTATGAACTAACTTAAATCTTCCGGGAACCAATGGCTTTTTTTAAAATATTTATAAGCTATTTACATACTTACACTCATTGGTTCTAACTGTCAATATTTTCACAATAATATTAGATTACTTTCATGTTTGATAAACATCCATTTTATACTCAATAATAGATATAGAAAATTATTCAATAATCATTTGACCTTTAAATAATAGTAGCCAATCACAGCCACTTCCCGCACTTGTATGATTCTGGAGCACACAGATAATAAATAGTATTTATGATCTCTTTTCAACAGTACTTTATTGCATTAAATATTATAATTATTGTTCTTTGTAAATAATTAATAAGTTTTAACTTTATCTGTTTATTCTTTTCTTTATTATTTTTCTTTATTAATTTTATTATAAACAATACACAAAACTATTATAATATTATTCTTGTGTAAATATCCATAGACTATTTTTTTTTAATTCTTTCAATCATAGTCCCGTCTATACTGTCTATATTAAACTACGTTTTTAAATTTATTTGTTCATAAAACATATTTACTTGCCCTTTGCAATTTAACAGAATAATTTCTTTATGAATCAATGTTTCTTTAACCACATACCATAGTGTACATTTATCCATTATTTTATTTACGTATAAAAAATCCTTACTTAATCAACTAGATGGCGTTTTACGACATTGAATTATTTTCGTTTTATAAAAAACCATGAGATATTCTATTTACTTGTAGAAATTTCTTACTTAATCACTAGATGGCGTTTTACGACATTGAATTATATTTTTTTTTTTTTTTTATAAGAACCTCGAAACGGCGTTACAGTCCGTTACAAAATATTCACTGAATATTAATAGTAGGTACATTGACTATAAAAATAAATAATTAAATTAAAATAAAATCTCTCTCACACACGACAGAAACATTACAGAAAGTTAGTGTTCGGTTTATTGAAAAAAGCAGCGCAATCGGACTTGGATAGGTAGGTAGTGGAACGCGGGCCTTTTGGTGACGGTGGGAGCCACCTGTCACCCTAGCAGAAGCAGGCCACGGCGGCGTCCCCATACAGGGGACGAGTTGGCACCGTAGTCCCCATACCCGAGGAGGCCCTGGGTCGTCTAGCAACCCCACCTTCAACTTTATAATACGACCCACAGCCGGCGTGCGATGTAAAGACACAAAGTTAATTAAGCTTGTTAGCTGTTAAATATTCACTTAAAAATAAATAATTACTGAAATATAAATAAATCAAGGCGGGCTCAATAATGGTACGGAATTTTTTTTACACCATTTAGGTGACTGACAAGCACACAACCCACTTGTTGGAAAGTGATATGTAATGTATGCAATATTAACCGCCAACAAGATTTATTGTAGATACTTTTTCAATATGGGTTCGTTAGATACTAAAATATTTTTTAATATTATTTAATCATAAAAGAAGACTCATTTTTCTACGAAACAGCTGTCCGGCCTCCTTTCAAATATGTGCAGTGGTGAGTTTTGTCTGTTCCGTGGTGGTGACAGCTACACGAGAGCACGTAATGGTATTCTATTGGTTAATCCATAATTATCATAAACCAAAACACTCTTACGGTAACGTATCACTCAAAATTGAAACTTTCATATCTTCAAATATGTGCTGTGACAGCCACACGAGACCCCGTCATGGCATTCTATTGGTCGAGGCATAACAACCATAAACCAAAACACTCTTACGGTATACCTCGACCTTTGTCTACATTCGTATACTCAGCCAAACAGGTTGTATAGCAATATCACGAAATATACCAATAAATTATTCAATGAATTATTAAAACTTCGATACCAAACACGACACTAATATTACAGAAAGTTAGTATTAGGTTTAGGTTTAGTAGTATAGATATATGTAGAGTGTATCTGTATAGATTTTAACATGTCTTCGCTTAAATAATGCAAGATTGACTGAAGGTTTAAGTATTTTCCAAATTCTTTGCTATCTCACCGAGCATCAAAAATGACCAGACCTTTTTATCTGTTGGAGTGTCATCATAAGATACTTGGATGGATAATATTCATCCCGTTCGACCTTTATTTTATCCCGGGTATAGGTTCCTGTGGTTCGCAGTCACGGGATTAATATTTCTGTATATGTATGTATATTTGCATTAAGCAGGCTCACCGAATCTTCAAGGAACTGGTTCGCGGGAACAGCCCGGTACAGGAGCAGTATGTCACGCGGGCAAAGCCACTGGCAACGAATAGCTAAAGAATAAAATATCCGGGTCACTAACTAGTGACCCGTATATGTTTAAGGAACTCCTTAAACATATAATTCTTCTGATACAAAACTATCATAAATATTAGTAGTCTATACGTCCGGCCTTCTTAGTGCGTTTAGTTACCTCTTAAAGACTATACGCCAATAGTTCTGTGAGCACTAGTTTGATTTCACTCCAATTTTTTTTCATTTTTTTTTTGAATTTCAATAATTTCGTTACAAATTAATCAAACTATAATTTGTATGTACCCTTTGAAATATTTCATAATGTAAAAATTAATACAAGAACTTACCTTTTTTTCATAGCATAGGGAAAAATCTAAACGCACACGGAACCAAATACGTTCTTCGACGTAGTTATCACATATATTGTGTTACTGTTATATGAAAGCAACTCTCAGATGAACGTATTAAAGCCTCTTTTAACGAAACATTACTACCTGCCTTACTTTGTTTTAATTCTTCAACCATTTATACCGTACAGTATACACGGTACGGTAGCGTCGAGACAGTAAACTGTAACGTGAAATAATCTCACGGTAGAGATGGCTGGAGATGTCAAAAATACGGAAACGTAATCACGTGGTCCCCTTACGACTCTCGTGTACGTATACGATTCACGTTTAAAAACTCACAGTAGGCCTACTGAACAGAGTGAGACGGTTTTTCACGCCGGAGCAACGGTGTCTTCTATACAAGACACAAATTCGTTCCTGCGTGGAATACTGCTCGCATCTCTGGGATGGATCCGCAAAGTACTTATTAGATGCTCTCGACAGGTTGCAGCGACGTGCGGTCCGCATTATCGGAAATCCTGAGGTCACGAGTACCCTCGAGCTTTTGCAGTTGCGTAGAGATGTTGCTTCCTTGGCAGTATTTTACCGTCTCTACCATGGTGAATGTTCTGAAGAGCTATTCCAATTAGTCCCACCCTCTCCTTTCCTATACAGGACGACACGTGCAGGACTTAGATGTCACCCGCATACGGTGCAGAACATTCCTTCAAGAACCAAGCGGTTCGGTGACTCTTTCCTTTGTCGCACAATTACAGTCCCGGGTCCTTTAAGCGGGGCGTGAAAAAGCATCTGATGAGGCCGTCAAGCTGAGTGCCACCATTGTTAACATGGCACGTGTGCATAATGGTGGCCCTCTCTCCTGAGACTTTGCCTTCAGCTTACCATCAGGCAAGGTAAAGTCAAATTGACGTGTCCTATATAAAAAAAAAACTTTTAAAGATTAATATTGTTGAGTTTTATAAATTTACAGAGGGTGAAGTTAATTGAGGGGGAGTATATTAGCGACAATAATATAGTCTTGAAGGAAGTAGGAAGGGGGATTGCAGGGGGAAGAATATCATAAAGGGAGTATTGCATATTCGGGCAGCTAAAAAAATGTGATCCACACTTCCTTCCTCAAGACCACATTCACATATCGAATGGTCCCGGATCCTTATTTTCGCCAGGAATACCGGAGTGCATTGAAAACCCAGTCTAAGTCGGCAGATTGTTGACGTAACCGATTTTGCAAATTTACGAAATTTGAAAAACCAAGGAAATGAGGGAATGTCTGGTTGGATGTCAGCATAGAACTTTCCTTTGATGAGTTTCGAATCATTCCATACCTTTTTCCAAGATTTCACAAGCATATTCTTGGGCCGTAAGCAAAGGTCGTGGCAGTATGTATGATAATGCTCAAGAGAACCCAAAAGGGCTGCACTTTTCGCGCAAGCATCTGCCGCCTCATTGCCTGGTAATGAATGAATGAAAGAATGGCCTGGAATCCATGCAAGGACCACGTTGATACCTAATTTGTGACATTCAAAAAGGGCGAGCTTCATCTCAAGAATGGAGGCGAGAGGCAGTTCTAAAAGAATTGGACAATATAGATTGCAGGCAACTTCTGGAGTCCGAGAAGATGATGGATTTATTTAGGTTATGGGATCTAACAAATCTAACAGCCTCCAAGAGTGCAACAGCTTCACCGTTGAACACTGATGCTAATGCAGGACATCTAAAGTTAATATTAGCACGAGGGATCCACACCGCGGCGCCAACAAAGCTATTAATTGATAATTTAGATGCGTCGGTGAATATGCAATTCCATCCTAAATACTTTAGATTAATTTCTGAAATAAACATTCCTTGAGCATCAACAGAGTCCTTTGTGATACCAAAGTCTAAAATGACTTGAGGTTGGAAAACTAATGCCTCATAAGGGATGAGGTAAATTAGGAATATTGGAAACTGTCTGATAGAGTGTGGTAGACTTGAGAGGGATTTAAAGCTATGGAGAATACAGGGGATCTTATCAGAGGAACCAAATAGAGTAAGTAGGTGATTCAATTTCGGTAGGAGGAGGTGATTGGAATTTTGTATCAATTTAAACAAGAACCTATCACAGAGGTATTGCCTCCGCAAGTTTAGGGGGGGTTCACAACACTCAACCTGCATAGCGTTGATGGGTGTGCACTTCATAGCTCCCAGTATTAGGCGAAGGCATCTAGACTGCACTTTGTCAATCTTGTCTAGACCTGACTTGGTACCCAGATTAAGAAGAAATGCTCCGTAGTCAAAGTGGCTTCTGATTATAGCATTATACAGTTGCTTCTGGGTGTATGGATGAGATCCCCACCATACTCCAGAGAGACTACGTAGAATGTTAATATTTTTTTCACATTTTTGTTCAATATAAGTAAAATGAGGGTTGCCTGACATTTTAGAGTCCAATATAATACCCAGAAACTTCGTTAGATACGGGAATGATTTCTTGGTTAATAAAAATCTCTACAGGGGGAACGTTTCTGTTTTTGGTAAAAACGACAACAGTGCTTTTAGGTGCAGAGAGAGACAAACCATGGTTTACCAGCCATTTGCCAAGATAATACAACGCAGAGTTAAGCCGGGTAACAGCCTCTGCCACCGAGAGGGAGGAGACATAAAGGCAGAGATCATCAGCATACTGTAAAACTTCACAAAAGAAGTCCACAGTCTGCTCAAGATCATAAGTGAAAATATTATAAAGTAGTGGGCTCAAAACTGATCCTTGTGGCAAACCTTTCCAAACTGTCCTAGGGGGGAGAAGGCCAAGAGGACATTTAATAATGACAAATCCATTAATAGACTACTTATGAAACGAACAAACTTTCCGGGCATTCTCAGCTGGAGGAGTTTCCTCCTGAGAACCGGAAGCAGAACATTGTTATAAGCTGATTCAATATCAAGGAAGACTCCCACCAGGAATTTGTTCTCTCATTTGTTCAAGGTAATTTGAATATCTGTCGTAATCAAACTAAGATTGTCCATAGTACCCATGCCTTTTCGAAATCCAAATTGGGACCTAGCAAAGACCGTTCCATTTTCAGCCCACCACTCGAGACGGCGCTTGATCATATGTTCCGCCACTTTGGCCATTACAGATGACAGCGCTATTGGTCTACGGCTAGTGGGATCGGAAGGATCCTTGCCAGGTTTCAGGATTGGGACTATGATTTGGGATTTCCATTGTTCTGGGACTATACCATTATCAAAAAAAGAGTTTAATAGAGATAAAAAAAATAATTTGCATTTATCAGAAGCCTTAGTAAGAAAGGAATAGGGAATACCGTCTATACCGGGGGATGAGTCAGTCAGTCCGTCAAGTGCCAGTCTAAGTTCATTGAATGAAAAAGGGGCATCCAGGTTGCCCGAGGAAGTGAGGTAATACGGGGATGATGCAAAAGATAAATAAGAAGGAACAGTGGGAGGGGCCAGTTTGTCCGAGAAGGCTTCAAGCCATGATACTGGGTCGTTGGCTGAAATATTGTCTATGTTAGAAGAACATCTAAAACGTTTAATTCGTTTCCACACTAAGCCCGGAGGCGTTCTGGGAGACAAGCTTTCACAGAAGCCAATCCAGCTTTGCTTCTTCTTGTTAATAGTTAGTTTTCTAAACTTGGCTGCAGCTCTTTTGTATTTTAGAAAGTTGTCAGTAGTCATTGATTGACAATATGCTTTCTCCGCTGCTTTACGGTCAGCAACTGAGCCTTAGTGCATTCCGCATCCCACCATGGTGTCGAGACCTTAAAGCCACGGGGAGGATTTTTACGAGGGATATGGAGACCTGCACATGATGTCATGATATCGATGAATTCAGTATAAGAGGTGAGTGGGTTAGTAGAGGGGGATAGTGAGTCAATTTCCCGGTCAAGGGATGATGCATACGATGGCCAATCTGCATCGGAGAGTCTATACTTTAGTGTAGGTAAGGGGTTATTAAAAGGGAGTCACATTATTTGGGGAATTTGTATGTAGTGACATCACTATGGGAAAGTGAACTTTATTTATTATTATCATATCGTAGCAACTAACACATTTGACAACTGACATTTATAATGACACTTGAAGTTTGAGGTTACGTTTCCTTCTTCGTACATAAATTCATAATGTAAATGTTTATTGTACTTTAATCAAATGTCTAATACTACGCTAGTTTTGAACTATAATAATATTGCAAGACCTTTTTCCTATTAGCTCCTCCTACGAATAATGTATCCTATAGAAGTGTAACTCCCATAGAGTTACCGCTGAAATATTGGAGTAACTTACGCATACTAAAAAAACAGCAATAAAACAAAACACTCACACATCCATTGTTGAACACTTGCACGCGATTGGTCGCGCCAAAGTCATGCTGTCTCGGCGCCCCAAACGTCATAGTGGCAAAGCGGCGATCGTGATGAGCGTGGATGGTGTTATACAATAATAAGACAGCTTGTTTGTGTTTATTTTTTATTGAATAAGTTCAATCAAAGTTCAATCAATAAAAAAAGTCGGGTTACACTCCGGGAGTGCCGGCAGAAGTGAAAACTTGTTCTCTCTTTCTTTCTTCGTTATATACAGAGAAAATGATAAAAAGAACATACCATACCATTACTTACTTACTGCAGATCACCCGTCCGGAAACGGCGTCCCCTGCTGGCAGTAAGTACCATACCATACAATACCTATAATATAGTGCCAATCATACAACCTATCACTAATTTTCTGTCAGAACAAATTAATGAATTACAAAAAGAAAAATAATCACAAAAAGAAAAAATAATCACAAAAAATGTCAGAAGCCCAGGTTCGAACCCGGTACTATCTGAAACCATAAGGACTTACAGTCGAAGAGCTTACCGCTGAGCTACGAAGCTTCTTGGCGTACCTAACAAAATAAACAATTTTTAGCTAATGTTGTATGACGTCAGTCGTCGGTTACGGTTCAAAGGTCAAGTAATCCAGACGTGAGTTTAACACTTTTTACCCATCCAACGCCGCTAAAGAAGTTTTCACTTCAAAAAATAATAACTGGATTGTTCTAATTTTTCTATTGATTGAACTACATACGCATACAAATTAAAATACGTTGTTATTTTTCACAATTATGTACCTCTGAAAATAATTAGTTTATTTAATTTATGGCGGTTGGAATTAAGTAAAGACTCGTTTTTAACAATATAATGCAAACGAATTATAAGAAACTGTTCGATTATAGCTTTTAACAACATAACGTCGTGATTGCTTTCTATAGGATGGCTTTCTTTAAGGGGGTTATACACTTATTTACCATTATTTTAAAATTGTTAATTTCAATTGTCGACCAGATCATTCTACATTTGAATGTAATGGCCTAAACATCTGAAAAATAGTAAAATACTTTTTAAAAATAAATAATTCAACTAATGAACTAAATAAGAACAGTTTAACTTTTTCACAGCGGATGGTAAGATTTGAAAAAAACAAAACATCAACTATTTTTCAGATGTTTGTTTTTGTTGTGATTGATAGCGATCGAATAACCATATGCATTCAAGCTCACTGATCACACGATCGAACTACAATAATTCAGTTCAAATTTAGCTTTTGCTTCACCCCAGCGGATGGTAAGATTTCTATATGATAGCGATCGAATAACCATATGCATTCAATCTCACTGATCACACGATCGAACTACAATAAATCAGTTCAAATTTAGCTTATGCTTCACCCTAGCGGATGGTAAGATTTCTATAAGATAGCGGTCGAGCAACCATATGCATTCAATCTCACTGATCACATGATCGAACTACAATAATTCAGTTCAAATTTAGCTTTTGCTTCACCCTAGCGGATGGTAAGATTTCTATATGATAGCGATCGAACAACCATATGCATTCAATCTCACTGATCACATGATCGAACTACAATAATTCAGTTCAACTTTAGCTTTTGCTTCACCCTAGCGGATGGTAAGATTTCTATAAGATAGCGATCGAACAACCAAATGCATTCAATCTCGATGATCACATGATCGAACTAGAATAATTCAGCTCAACTATAGCTTTGCTTCACCCTAGCGGATGGTAAGATTTCTATAGGATAGCGGTCGAGCAATCATATGCATTCAGTACAGTACATATAACAACTGTTTATGCAAACAATGATTAAAATATCCAAACATCATTATTTATGTGTTTGTAATTATGGTAATCTTATGTGTAAGATCTTGCTTGTACACAAAGAACAGTGGTAAAATAACTACTTTTTCTCAAACATGCTTGGAAATGTGAACATTATTTTGACAACCTTCTTCGAGATAAATCGAAATTGCTGTATATGCAAGCAGCGGCCAGCAAAAGTTGTATGAAAATCCATATCTGTCGAGTTTTAGCGGTCAAATAAATTACTATGTAAACTCATATCCGTCGTGTAATTTAAAAATGGAACCAACTTTTACCCCGAACCATGGCAACCAAGGAGGTAACTTATCCTAGGCGTTATTTAAATATAGAACTGGCTTGCAAATAGAATGTTGTTTATTAAGAAAAATAAAAAACCAATGAACATTTCGCCGTGTGAAAAATTACTGTTGTTCGTTGTTCGTCATTGATTTTGAAAAGTATATAACTAAAAAATTCTGCATAGATACTACTTAGTTTTAATTTCCGCGCATTGTTTGAGAAAAGCACTATACAAGCCTTGGCCACAACTGAGCGTTGCCAGACTCCGTAATGCGTGCCTCGGCTGCGCCTCGGCCCGCATACTTCACGATCGCCGCGTCCGGCAACACTACAATTGGTGACCGCGGCAGTAATGTACTATTTCTTTCTTCAGATTTCGGTGGTCTTGTACATGATTCTGTAGCCAGAAAGGTTTCATTAGTGTGAATGTACAATATACCGGTGTGTTATTGTTCAGTAATGAACCAGCAAGAATCTATATGTGAATAGTAAATATTATAATAGAGATGTTTAGGACAGATCAATCACTGTGTATTTACCTTTAACAATATCTGAATTCTGTAATGAATACACCGGTTCACTGTCTCTGTTTCACACACAATCACTCACTTCATTATTAAATCACTTGTCGTACTGTTGCAGCATTCGCTTGTAGTTTCTTTTTCACCATAAACTTAGCGTGAATTATTATACAACTTTATCACTGTGAAACCTAATAATCAATCTGATATGACACGTATTTAGCCTAGTAGTTGAACTTATTGTATAGTTGTGGTTGCTACGGCCTATCACAATGTAAAAAGTGAATTTCGTCATATTACGACGTAACCAACAACATAAAATCAAATATGATATAGAAATGAGTATCTTTCATAGCTTATTAGTTGATCATTGTGTTGCAGCGTTTATTTTAACCCTGCCTCAATATAGGATTCAATATAAACTCAAATTGCACAATCGGCGGGAACCTTTCGACCTACAATCACAAGATGGCGGTCGTACTCAAACCTCATACGTACTGCATTGTAATTGAACCAAATTTCTGCCTAACTATCAAATCAGATAATTATGATTAATGCAAATATTAACCTAGAAAACCTCTTTTATGTACGTGACTTTACCTGCCTAAAATCTATTCTTATGACTACAAATTGTGTGTACCTAATTCCCTATCCGACTAAACTAACCGTGTATTAGCAAAATGTTTGATTACGTTAAACGTGAGATGTGTAAAGTTAAACTAACTGATTAGGGCGCAGGTAGTAAGCCTGTCTTTGGACTAAAACCACGGCCGAAGCCAGGGATGTGTTCTCTCACAGGACAAGGACAAGATAGACAGGACTGATCCGCTCTGAAGTGCGACTACCGCCTCCACTACAGTCACAGATCATCCTGGAAGCTCACGGATCCTTTTCAGGTAAAATCCGTGTGCCGAGCGCTTCAGACTATCCTCAGCATACCTAGCTAAGTAGAGGACAGAAGTGTCGTTATTACCGATAGGTATCAACTCCTGGCAACCACATCGATCGACTTCCTAAGCGGGAACTCTAGCTAAGTGCTGTCGGCCACGGCCATTCCTAAGCCCTACTCAAGACCCAACAACGAACTCCTATTTATACATTTTATTTCGTGTATGACCCCGTACCGCAGACTCACAGTACGGCTGATATTCTGAATTGAATGCTAGATTCAATACAAAATTCCAGAGATAAAGGTGTCTTGTCTAATTCATACAATAAAATGTTTATTTCGCGAATCACAAAACTTCTATTAATGCGAGCTAACCTAATTCCTCTTTTCACTAATTTAAACACTATAAATTTACTAATTAAACTCAATTATTCACAACAAGCAATAGAAACCCCAAAACTTTAAATGCAAAATTCCCAAAATTTATTTTTGACAATCACCCAACCCCGAGACAGCTCCGACGAAAGTGACCTAGATTTTCCCACTCAAAATCCTACTCTCACCGAATTAGGGCTCCAGTAGTGTCCTCCACCAATCAGAAGCTTTGATTCTCCCGCCAAAAAACTGTAATCCTAGAATAAACGACAACAGCGCCAAATTTTATGGCGCCTGCGGTATAATTATGAACTAACTTAGACCTTCCGAAACCCAATTATAGTTATATTTCTGGATTTTTGAATATTTATAAGTTATTTACATACTTACACACATTGATTCTAACTGCCAATATTATTAGATTAATTTTATGTTTAATAATCATCCATATTATACTCAATAATAGATATAGAAAATTATTCAATAATCATTTGACCTTTAAATAATAGTAGCCAATCACAATTTATTTTCTGTATTTGTATGATTCTGGTGCGCACAGATAATAAATAGTATTTTTTTTTTCAACAATACTTTATTGAGTTAAAATATTACAATTCTTGTTCATTGCAAATAATTAATAACTTTTAACTATATTCTTTTTAATTCTTTTCTTTATATTTCTTTTTTTATTAATTTTATTATGAACGATACATTAAAGTATTATAATCACAGAACAGAAAAAACTGTTAGAAGTGTGATAGGACAGATTCAATAGCGGAACCCACAGAACAGAAAAAACTATTAGAAGTGTGATAGGACAGATTCAATAGCGGAACCAATGTCGCCAAACTCACACATACAACCAGATAATAATACGTTGCACTACTAGTAAACAATTGTTTTGATTGGTCGTATAGCTTTAACACCAAACTAGCCTAAAATATGCACACTGCAAAACGAAAACATACCTTATACAATCGTTTTAGTGATTACTTTTATATGGATAAAAAAAGGAATTTACGACGTTTTGTATATGGATCAAACTTGCTTCTCACTTTTATGTAACTGTTGCAAAATAAAAACGTTTTCACACTATCCGGCGCATCCGATAAAATAAAAACGTTTTCACACTATCCGGCGCATCCGATATCCGATATTAGTGTCGGCTCCGATATCGAAGGAAATAAAATAAAGTAGAAAAAGATGTTGAACATAATTGCTAGGATATTTTTTCTTTTTTTCATCCAGTCTTTGCGATCGAGCAAATGGCCGAATCGGACCGATTTTATTGAATATATGTGGAAACAGCACATGGTGACGGCTATCGGCGTCAGACACCCAATATCAGAAAATATGAAATCGGGATACTTAAAATACAAGTGCGAGTATTTTACAGTATCAGACGGGTGTTTTAAGACCATATTACGAGCAGTTTCATACACTACTTTGAAATAATTAATTTAATTTGCATAAAATGAGAAAATGTAGAGCACCAAAATCTATTTGCTGATCGCGTATGCATGTTGCGCCGCGTTCACAAACTAGAAAATATCCAGCTGGAGTTGTTCAATTCGGAAGTTTATATTTTTGTATGTTTGTACGCGCATAGCTTCGTCATGTGTAGACAAATTTGCAAAATTCCTTCTTTGTTCGAAAGAAGACTATTCCGGAATGATACCATTTATTTTTTGTAAAGGTCCGATAAAGGGTTTCAGAGAGAGACCACGAAACACTTCAATATTAGATGCTCTCGACAGGTTGCAGCGACGTACTGTCCGCATTATCGGAAATCCTGAGGTCACGAGTACCCTCGAGCCTTTGCAGCTGCGTAGAGATGTTGCTTCCTTGGCAGTATTTTACCGTCTCTACCATGGCGAATGTTCTGAAGAGCTATTCCAATTAGTCCCACCCTCTCCTTTCCTATACAGGACGACACGTGCAGGACTTAGATGTCACCCGCATACGGTGCAGAACATTCCTTCAAGAACCAAGCGGTTCGGTGACTCTTTCCTTTGTCCCACAATTAAGACCTTTAATTCCTTGCCAGCTCACGTGTTTCCCTCTTCCTACAGCCCCGGGTCCTATAAGTGGGGCGTGAAAAAGCATCTGATGAGGCCGTCAAGCTGAGTGCCACCATTGTTAACATGGCACGTGTGTATAATGGTGGCCCTCTCTCCTGAGACTTTGCCTTCAACTTACTATCAGGCAAGGTAAAGTCAAATTGGCGTGTCCTATATGAAAAAAAAATACCAGGAAATCAGCAGTAATTGCTGCAAACGCATATTAATGCTATGTCTATGCCACTACACATCATAACATCACGCCCGTATCCTTTGAATGGGTATGCAGAAGTGTTCAGAATGTTCCGTGATATTAAAAAAAAACAATAAAACCATTTGACAAAAGTTTATAAATGTTTCTTAAAAAAAGTAGATATCGATAAAGTTTGACTACATCACTAAATGAATAGCGAAGAAAGTTCTAGAATTAATAAGAATGACATGTCTATTGTGTGTAATCAAAAACAAGCTTTATTGATATCTGAGGTTGTTTTTTTTTTCTTTGCATTTCAATAACATTAGTTATAAATTCTGCTATATCCTGACTTATCGATGGTATAAAACGCCTCCATTTCGAATATTTATGCTCCTACTATCATCGGTGCACTGCAAAATGGCCCAGTAAGGCATATTTCTATTAAATAGTATTAAAGTTGAAATTGTAAGGTCTTGCAAATCTCCGCATAACAATGACACGCATGCCACGCCTATATCACACTTCCATCGTTTTTTTGTTCCGTGATTATAATATTATTCTTTGTGAAAATACCCATAGACTATTTATAAATTCTTTCAATCATAGTCCCGTAATCAACCTGTTCGTATTATACTACATTTTAAGTTTATTTGTTCATAAAATATATTTACTTGCGCTTTGCAATTTAACAGAATAATTTCTTTATGAATCAATTTTTCTTTAACAACATACCATAGTGTATATTTATTCATTATTATATTTTCGTATAAAATTTCCTTTGTTAATCAACTAGATGGCGTTTTAGGACATTGAATTATTTTTGTTTTATAAAAACCATGAGATGGCGTTACAGTCCGTTACATTACAATTCAACGGAAGACTACAAAAAAAATCTGTCGAAGTAGTGGTCATTCGAAGATGTGACTTGTCTAAGTATTGTCTGTCGAATAATCGTCTGTCGAAGTAGTGGTAATTCGAGAAAATTAGAAGAAGTGGAATTACCAATAATTTTAAAGGATAACTTTTTACTATAGGAAGGTGGGACAAGTGATAAAATTTTATTATTTGGCACAAATTTTATTAAAAGGTATTTAAATAGTAATGATAATGATAAATTGTGGTTTGGAGATGGTACATTCGAAGCAGCTCCGTTGCCTTGGGAACAATTGTTCATTATTCATTTGGATGTCAACAGCACGGAAGAAAGAACCAATATCGTACCAGTGCTGTATGCTTTGTTGCCTAATAAAAAAACTGAAACTTACATACGTTTATATTCATACATAAAAAGTAACCTGAAAGTTGACATTAAAAAATATAAATCGGATTTTGAAAAGGCACAGATAAATGCCATTAAGGAAGTTTACCCAGAGTGTAAATTGAGTGGATGTTTTTATCACTTTAACAAAGCCATTTGGCGAAAAGCAGATACGTTAAAACTTTTAGAGGTTAAAGATGGCCGAAAACTTGCAGAGATAGCATCATATTTACCTCTATTGCCCAAACACTTATTAACTGTTGAATGGACTGATATTTTAAATAGCATTTCAGAGAAAAGTGACGTAATAAAAAAAATTGAATCATATTTTGCTAAGCAATGGCTGTCGAAAAATTATATTGAACAAATTAGTTGTGCTTATCAACGCCACCGAACAAATCCACCGCACAATCGGCTAATAAAGAGGATGCGGTCCAAGCCAAACTTATTTACATTTGTTCATCTATTACGCAAGGAAGCAAACTACCAGGATTCAAAAATTAAGAACGGACTATTTGAAAACGTCAAACGAACGAAGTGTGATATTATTTTTGATCGAAAAAAGAAATATTTGTTAAACCAACTGGACAATCAGCAAATTATATTCACGCCGAGTCCTCTAGATTATTCTTGAAAATATATATAACTACATGTAGTATCGCCTAGTTATAACCACTCTTGCACTAAGTTTAGAGAAAATAAATTCTTTTTTTTTTTTTTTCTTTGTGGGTAGACATGTATTGTTACCTTTGCCTTGCGACATTCGTTCAAGCTCATTCGCATTCTAGTGCTATTTAAAAAACAAATGTACAGTGCTATTGTGGGTCTCACGGACATAATTAATTTTCAATTAAATGCTAAAACTAAAGATAATAATATGCTGCAAAAGTTGATGGACGTAAACAAGATTTTATGCGATTTGCAATATGCAGATTCTATCACAAGAATAAGAGATATGAAAGAGCATCTTAAAAATACCAAAATTGATACATATCTTTTCGGTAAAAACTTAGCAGAAAAATTAAAATCGGCCAGAGCCGTCAATAAATCTGGCATTGAGCTGAAAGATTCTAATAACAAACTGTTGAAAACATTAAAAGAGGCCCTGCGAGACCTTTAAACCGCAAGGCTCCTCTCCAGGCGCGCAGGCCACCTGCGGTGACGGCGCTTGCGCCGACGACGAGCCACGAGCCTGCAGCAGCGCGCGGTCGATATGCTACGCCAGCGACTCAACACCAGCCGCCGCACGCACTCTGATCGAAGAAGTCATCACGGGGCCAACAGTATCCCAACCGCCGCTACTAGACTCAGTTAAGTATGCAGGCCTTTTATCTCAGTTCCATCATAGGTGGACTCTTATCACTGATGATCAGATGGTGTTATCATGGATTAAAGGGTATAGAATACAATTTGATTCGCCTGTTGTGCAACATGTACTGCCTCATAAAGCCAACTTATACATACAACGAAAAGTTACACTATTTAGAAATTATTAAAGACCTAATCAGAATAGATGCTATATCGCAGTGCTCCCCGTGTAAGGGTCAATTTATATCGAGCACCTTCTTAGTGCCAAAACCATACGGCAAAATGCGATTTATATTAAATTTTAAAATCTCAATAAATCATTAGAACTGAACATTTTAAATTATGAGATTTAAGAACTGCATTCAAAATTATAAGATATAACTACCAAATGGCATCTATTGATCTCAAAGAAGCTTAATTTTTAATTAAAATACACAAAGACTCTCGAAAGTATTTGAGGGTTATTTTTGAGGATCAAATGTTTGAATTTAACGTTTTACCGTACCGAACCCGAACGGTTCAGGGGCCGTTACAATGTAAATTTTTGGGTTTGATTTTGGATTCACACAAGTTCCAGGTTAGGTTACCATTAGATAAAAAATCGAAGATTAAGACTCAGCTCCAAATCTTTTCAAAATTAAATCGTTGTTGAATTAGAGATTTTGCTCAATTGCTAGGGTTATTAGTATCTTCATGCCCAGCTATAGAGTACGGTTGGCTGCACACGAAAGAAATGGAACGCTGTAAATATCTCAATTTGATAAACTGTAATGACTATAACAAATTTATGACATTACCCACATCACTCCAAGCTGTTTTCATTGGTGGTTAAATAAAATAGAACATTCAGTCCATCGAATTAGAGTTGACGTTTATCATGTTGAAATATTCTCTGACGCCTCAACGACGGGGTGGGGGGGCTGCCTGTGAAGGATTAACTGCAAGCGGCCAGTGATCTACCGTGGAAAAAGGAAAACATATTAACTATTTAGAGCTCCTCGCAGCCTTCATAGCTTTAAATTTTTTTTTGCATATCCATATTTTAATTGTCAAATACTGCTGCGCATTGACAATTCAACAGCAGTTGCGTATATTAATAAAATGGAGGGCATCCAATACCCACATCTAACGCAAATAACTCGTGATATCTGGAACTGGTGTGAGACGAAGAATCTCTTTATTCTTGCTTCATATATTAAGTCAAGTGATAATACTATTGCAGATTACGAATCACGTCAAAATCATCCAGATATCGAATGGGAATTATCTGGTTGGGCTTTTAATACTCTCACAAATTACTTTGGAGTCCCAAACATAGATCTTTTTGCAAGTCGTATTAATCACAAATGTGATACATATATTTCGTGGCATCGCGATCCAGAGGCTTTTGCGATAGACTCATTTACAGAATCATGATCTGACTTAAATTTTTACGCATTTCCACCTATTTCAATTATCTTAAAACATTGACAAAGATTATTACAGATAAAGCCAGAGGCATCATGGTCGTGCTTTTTTGACCGACTCAACCATGGTACCCTTTGTATAGATCTCTTCTCACAACAAAAACTGTAATTTTTTCACCTAAAAGCAATGCGTTGTTATCTTATTCTAGCTCGCGTTGGATACACGACTCGATTATCCTGGTGGCAGGAATATCTTTAGCGCCAAATTCCATGAAACAGTATAATGTATATTTGAAAAAATGGTGGGTTTTTGTTAAACGAATTCTGCAAATGTTTACGAGGCATCTGTACCAACTGTTATTTATTTTTTAACGAAGCTCCTTAATAAGGTGTTTCAATATGGCTCTCTTAATTCATATAAGTCAGCTCTGTCATTAATTCTGGGACCAAGTATAAGTCAGGATGATAGGTTAAAAAGATTCCTCAAGGGTGTTTATCGACTAAAGCCACCAAAACCTAAATACAGCTTTACATGGGACACCAACCTAGTCCTAAACGAGCTATCTTTATGGCATCCTAACGATGAACTTAGTCTAGAAAAAACTAACAAATAAAACAGTTACTTTATTAGCTCTTTCAACCGCACAAAGGGTTCAAACTATTTCTAAGATAAAGCTTAAAAATAAAATTAATAAAAATTTCTTCCCAGCGCATCGTTATTAAAATTCCCAGGTTCATATCAACCTATTATTAACTTGCCCTTCTTTACAAACAGGCTTGAAATTTGTCCGGCAACAACATTACAATGTTACATAGAACGCACTACATCTTTGAGGAAATCTGAAGGACTATTTATTGGTATTAGACAACCCCATAAACCAGTAGGTACACAGACACTTAGCCGCTGGATAAAGCATACGCTCGGTGAATGCGGGGTCGACACGAGCGTGTTCAATGCACATAGCACGAGTCACGCCGCCTCGTCGTGCGCGCACTCACTTGGCGTAAATTTGGACACAATCAGAAAAACCGCTGGCTGGAGTAAGAACTCTTCGATTTTTCCCAAGTTTTATCATAGACCCATCCTTGATAATGATGATACTATTCTGGCAGAATCAGTGATAAACGGTTAAATCATTAGTTAAAATCTTGATTTCTGTCGTCACAGAATAGGCATTATGTTTTCTTTACTATTGAAGAAGCTTATTATCAATATTTTGTATTTTACATCTAATTATTGTAAGAATAATTATATTAAATATAGTCAGTGAAATAGTCCAGTACTGCGTATAAAATTACTAAAAACTTTTTCGTTACGTGATTATAAATATTACAGAGATAAATACAAATTACATAATAATAAACAAAACGTTTATTGATTTATATTCTCATTGATGATATTCCCGAAATACCCAACGACTCTCAAAGTCTACATGTAGTTATATATATTTTCAAGAATAATCTAGAGGACTCGGCGTGAATATAATTAATGATTAAACGAACTTACCTGTATGTGAAGTTCTATCATAATTATGTTCACGCCGAGTCCGAATAGATTATAAACCCACCCGCCCTATGTTGCCCATATTTATTTTACCTAATATTTCGGCGATACATCAATGATTTCTATAACTCTGGAAGAACTCTAAACTAAATGAGCTTGAACGAATGTCGCAAGGCAAAGGTAACAATACATGTTTACCCACAAAGAAAAAAAAAAAAAGAATTTATTTTCTCTAAACTTAGTGCAAGAGTGGTTATAACTAGGCGATACTACATGTAGTTATATATATTTTCAAGAATAATCTATTCGGACTCGGCGTGAACATAATTATGATAGAACTTCACATACAGGTAAGTTCGTTTAATCATTAATTAGTCCGCTTAATTATTTAGAAAATATTGCAAAGCTTAAACGTAATGAAAACCAATACAACAATTAAGCCTTACAAAGATTTTATATGTCTAATAAGTCAAGTCATTTTTAAGTTCAGAATGAATTGTTTTTTTTTTTTACTAAGAATGCATAAAAATAAATACAATGATAGCAACAATAAATATAAATTAATGTATGTGTTATTTCACTTATTTCACAATGTCCGTAATTAAGAGTCCAACGCAGGCGTATAGTAATCTAGTCAAGCCCAGTCCTAGAAGGATAAAAATTCTATAATGGAATTTTTCTTTACTAGCGTCAAAAACAGTAACTTGTATATTCTCCTTTTTCCTAAATAGTTTTTATGAATTGCACGAAAAAAACAGACACGATACACGATACAGTCTCGTTAATCTTCCTTCACGGGTAGGTATATTTTCTGGCATTGTTAGATTCAGACATTTAGTCAATAACGTGATTGGTTACTAAAATCATTTATCATTTAAAAATTTTGTCATTGTCATGACTTGACATAAACACATAGTAAAATTTGTACATTCTGACACAGGCACGATATAAGTAAAGATTATCTGAATTTTCGTCATTTTGTCACTATGACGTTCTAACCTGTTCAACTGTTGTACTTTTTGTCACTACACAATATAACCCCTTGGACGTTCAGGCGTGTGAACAGCCTAGTCCCGGAATGAAAATTATACATACATACGCACGTAAAACATTACCCTCGGTGGCGCAGTCGGGTAATAAGCATTCAACCATAGAGCATTATTCTGCAAAGATATTATACCTATCCATTTTTGACTATTTTTTATATAGAGGCTTTACGATAGATTTTTTATTTTTTTTGGGAATGAGCCTTCAGCTAATGAGAGATTCATTACATGGGTTAGGGAAATGCTAAGCTAGCTTCACACTTTTTTATTACTTTAATACTTATGACGTAGTAGACGGCTGTAGAGTTTCTATAATTCAAGGATTAAATTATTTTGTACATATATATCCGTTTTTCTCAATGAACCTATCTCTAAATTTCTGTGAAAACATCTCTGCTTACCCCTCTTAACATCTCTCAGCAGAGTCGAAGTTTTTTAGATCACCTTTTATAGCCTCTCCTGAAAGTCAGTGCCTCCTTAAATATAGGCTGCTTGTCATCCCGGGTGTCGCCAATCCATATTGTCATCCTAAGTTTGCCGTGAGAAAACGAAAACGATATAAACTCACACCCCCGAGACTGCCAATCATCTCTAGTTCAACCCATCGCCACAGGAGTCAAAGAGTAGTTAGAGTCCATACAATAGAAGTGGCTAAGTGTGGAAGATGTTTACAGCTGCATAAAACACTCGCGCAGACACAGGCGCACGCTTCTGCACTCAACCTTTGGTCCAGTGAAACGAAGAACTGGAGAAGAGGTCATCTAAGCCCTATCACCACCATAGACAATCCACCTTGCCTTGCTTAATCACCGAATCTGCTAGGGTCCATGGAATCTCTGCGTTGGGTTCCCATCTTCACCGACTTTCTGCGCTGTGAACCTAAAAACTATGTACTAAAGTAATTTTTTGGAAGTCAACTTAATGATTAAACGAACTTACCTGTATGTGAAGTTCTATCATAATTATGTTCACGCCGAGTCCGAATAGATTATTCTTGTAAATATATATAACTACATGTAGTATCGCCTAGTTATAACCACAGTCTTGCTTTAGAGAAAATAAATTATTATTTTTTTTTTTTTTTTGTGGGTAGACATGTATTGTTACCTTTGCCTTGCGACATTCGTTCAAGCTCATTTAGTTTAGAGTTCTTCCAGAGTTATAGAAATCATTGATGTATCGCCGAAATATTAGGTAAAATAAATATGGGCAGCATAGGGCGGGTGGGTTTATAATCTATTCGGACTCGGCGTGAACATAATTATGATAGAACTTCACATACAGGTAAGTTCGTTTAATCATTAATTATATTCACGCCGAGTCCTCTAGATTATTCTTGTAAATATATATAACTACATGTAGACTTTGAGAGTCATTTTACATTGGGTATTTCGGGAATATCATCAATGAAAATATAAATCAATAAACGTTTTGTTTATTATTATGTAATTTGTATTTATCTCTGTAATATTTATAATCACGTAACGAAAAAGTATTTAGTAATTTTATACGCAGTACTGCACTACTTCACTGACTATATTTAATATAGGTAAATATTCTTACAATAATTAGATGTAAAATACAAAATATTGTTAATAAGCTTCTTCAATAGTAAAGAAAACATAATGCCTATTCTGTGACGACAGAAATCAAGATTTTAACTAATGATTTAACCGTTTATCACTGATTCTGCCAGAATAGTATCATCATTATCAAGGATGGGTCTATGATAAAACTTGGCAAAAATCGAAGAGTTCTTACTCCAGCCAGCGGTTTTTCTGATTGTGTCCAAATTTACGCCAAGTGAGTGCGCGCACGACGAGGCGGCGTGACTCGTGCTATGTGCATTGAACACGCTCGTGTCGACCCCGCTTTCACCGAGCGTATGCTTTATCCAGCGGCTAAGTGTCTGTGTACCTACTGGTTTATGGGGTTGTCTAATACCAATAAATAGTCCTATACGAATAAATAGTAGACTGAATGGTAGATGTGCGGAACTGTATTATATTTATGTAACATCATGTATGACCACATATCTGCAAATAAATAAATTCGAATTTGAATTCAGATTTCCTCAAAGATGTAGTGCGTTCTATGTAACATTGTAATGTTGTTGCCGGACAAATTTTAAGCCTGTTTGTAAAGAAGGGCAAGTTAATAATAGGTTGATATGAACCTGGTCTAGAAGTCTTTAAAATATCGGGAATTTTAATAACGATGCGCTGGGAATAAATTTTTATTAATTTTTTTTTAAGCTTTATCTTCGAAATAGTTTGAACCCTTTGTGCGGTTGAAAGAGCTAATAAAGTAACTGTTTTATTTGTTAGTTTTTCTAGACTAAGTTCATCGTTAGGATGCCATAAAGATAGCTCGTTTAGGACTAGGTTGGTGTCCCATGTAAAGCTGTATTTAGGTTTTGGTGGCTTTAGTCGATAAACACCCTTGAGGAATCTTTTTAACCTATCATCCTGACTTATACTTGGTCCCAGAATTAATGACAGAGCTGACTTATATGAATTAAGAGAGCCATATTGAAACCACTTATTAAGGAGCTTCGTTAAAAAATAAATAACAGTTGGTACAGATGCCTCGTAAACATTTGCAGAATTCGTTTAACAAAAACCCACCATTTTTTCAAATATACATTATACTGTTTCATGGAATTTGGCGCTAAAGATATTCCTGCCACCAGGATAATCGAGTCGTGTATCCAACGCGAGCTAGAATGAGATAACAACGCATTGCTTTTAGGTGAAAAAATTACCGTTTTTGTTGTGAGAAGAGATCTATACAAAGGGTACCATGGTTGAGTCGGTCAAAAAGGCACGACCATGATGCCTCTGGCTTTATCTGTAATTATCTTTGTCAATGTTATAAGATAATTGAAATAGGTGGAAATGCTTAAAAATTTAAGTCAGATCATGATTCTGTAAATGAGTCTATCGCAAAAGCCTCTGGATCGCGATGCCACGAAATATATGTATCACATTTGTGATTAATGCGACTTGCAAAAAGATCTATGTTTGGGACTCCAAAGTAATTTGTGAGAGTATTAAAAGCCCAACCAGATAATTCCCATTCGATATCTGGATGATTTTGACGTGATTCGTAATCTGCAATAGTATTATCACTTGACTTAATATATGAAGCAAGAATAAAGAGATTCTTGGTCTCACACCAGTTCCAGATATCACGAGTTATTTGCGTTAGATGTGGATATTGGATACCCCCCATTTTATTAATATACGCAAGTGCTGTTGAATTGTCAATGCGCAGCAGTATTTGACAATTAAAATATGGATTTGCAAAAAAAAAATTTAAAGCTATGAAGGCTGCGAGGAGCTCTAAATAGTTAATATGTTTTCCTTTTTCCACGGTAGATCACTGGCCGCTTGCAGTTAATCCTTCACAGGCAGCCCCCCCACCCCGTCGTTGAGGCGTCAGAGAATATTTCAACATGATAAACGTCAACTCTAATTCGATGGACTGAATGTTCTATTTTATTTAACCACCAATGAAAACAGCTTGGAGTGATGTGGGTAATGTCATAAATTTGTTATAGTCATTACAGTTTATCAAATTGAGATATTTACAGCGTTCCATTTCTTTCGTGTGCAGCCAACCGTATTCTATAGCTGGGCATGAAGATACTAATAACCCTAGCAATTGAGCAAAATCTCTCATTTAACAACGATTTAATTTTGAAAAGATTTGGAGCTGAGTCTTAATCTTCGATTTTTTATCTAATGGTAACCTAACCTGAAACTTGTGTGAATCCAAAATCAAACCCAAAAATTTACATTGTAACGGCTCCTGAACCGTTCGTTACGTAACGTAACGTAACGTAACGTAAAACGTTAAATTCAAACATTTGATCCTCAAAAATAAATCTCAAGTACTTTCGAGAGTGTTTGTGTATTTTAATTAAAAATTAAGCGTCTTTGAGATCAATAGATGCCATTTGGCAGTTATATCTTATAATTTTTAATGCAGTTCTTAAATCTCATAATTTAAAATGTTCAGTTCTAATGAATTTATTGAGATTTTAAAATTTAATATAAATCGAATTTTGCCGTATGGTTTTGGCACTAAGAAGGTGCTCGATATAAATTAACCCTTACACGGTGAGCACTGCGATATATAGCATCTATTCTGATTAGGTCTTTAATAATTTCTAAATAGTGTAACTTTTCGTTGTATGTATAAGTTGGCTTTATGAGGCAGTACATGTTGCACAACAGGAGAATCAAATTGTATTCTATACCCTTTAATCCATGATAACACCATCTGATCATCAGTGATGAGAGTCCACCTATGATGGAACTGAGATAAAAGGCCTGCATACTTAACTGAGTCTAGTAGCGGCGGTTGGGATACTGTTGACCCCGTGATGACTTCTTCGATGAGAGTGCGTGCGGCGGCTGGTGTTGAGTCGCTGGCGTAGCATACCGACCGCGCGCTGCTGCAGGCTCGTGGCTCCTCATCGGCGCAAGCGCCGTCCCCGCAGGTGGCCTGCGCTCCTGGAGAGGAGCCTTGCGGTTTAAAGGTCTCGCAGGGCCTCTTTTAATGTTTTCAACAGTTTGTTATTAGAAACGGCTTTCAGCTGAATACCAGATTTATTGACGGCTCTGGCCAATTTTAATTTTTCTGATACGTTTTTACCGAAAAGATATGTATCAATTTTGGTATTTTTAAGATGCTCTTTCATATCTTTCTTCAAAGCAAATAAAATAAATCTTATTCTTGTGATAGAATCTGCATATTGCAAATCGCATAAAATCTTGTTTACGTCCATCAACTTTTGCAGCATATTATTATCTTTAGTTTTAGCATTTAATTGAAAATTAATTATGTCCGTGAGACCCACCATAGCACTGTACATTTGTTTTTGTTTTATTAAAATGCTTTTATCGCGTTTTACGCGGCTTCAGTGATTGCTGCTTTTATTTCTAGATTTAACTTAGGGGAATCCATTTCGATGCAATTTGACGGTGGGAGGTACTTTGAAACTTGTTTTTTTCTGTTTTCCTTAGTAAGGCCTTCTTTAATTATATGCAATAAGCGGTTAGCAAGTTCAGTACGAATTTCTGGGCCATATTTGTTAGTAATGCTAGGGTCATCTCCCAAAATTTCTGTATTCAAAACAGGAGTGTTTGGATTGGTATATTGGACAATAACATTTTATTCAGAAACCGTACTTGGCCCTGGCAAAGTTTCAATTGATTCATTGAAGTTATGCATGTTATCTTCAGGCCAGTCTAATAACCAGTCATCAGGTCGTAGAGCTGGAGTATCTGAAGATTATCACGTGTATGATAATTTTGATAGCTTATTTAAATGCGTTGAAATTTCCCCAATGACTATTCCGATTGCATAAAATAATTTATGTTACCACATTGTGGGTAGCTACTTGTTTTGAAATATTTTCTTAGAAAAGACCAATTTTACTTATTTTCATGCGTTGAAACAACCCCAACGATTGTTCCGGTTGCATAAAACAATATATTGAACACGTCGATACGTGTCTATCAACTATAATATCGGCAGAAGTGCCGACGTATTTTAATGCGTTGAAACAGTCCCAGCGACTGCTCCGGTTGCAAACGTTTTAATTACGTAAGTACAAGCTCATTTTATAGAAGTTTAATAATGCGGTGGAACAGCCCTAGCGACTGCTCCGGTTGCATTTTTTTTTTTTTTTTTTACACTTATCACTCATTATATTACTAAAAAATTCAAAAAGTAAATACCTGCACTCAGATCCTCTTCGGGAATGACGGCCTCATCAGATGATGAAGACAATCAGTCAGTACTGATGCACTAACTCGTCGTTTACTAAGTTTCTTCTCCAATCTTTGTATTTTATTTTTATAACGGTCAATATCTTCTTCATAAGTCGTTTTACGTTTTAACATTTTTTAAATAAACCGTGCGAGAACAGATAACGTGTTGAGTGGTTGAGCACTAGAATGCGAATGAGCTTGAACGAATGTCGCAAGGCAAAGGTAACAATACATGTCTACCCACAAAAAAAAAAAAAAAAAATAATTTATTTTCTCTAAACTTAGTGCAAGAGTGGTTATAACTAGGCGATACTACATGTAGTTATATATATTTACAAGAATAATCTAGAGGACTCGGCGTGAATATAATTATTAATGTTGTATTGTCATTCGGTCTTTAATCCGAGTGCAATTTAAATCAATCCATCGGGACAAGTTCAAAGCTTCTGTTACAATAATATTCTTACACACTACAGTTACATACGCACTAAGTTAATAAAACAACAAATGATACTAAATTCAATTTATAACGAAAAACAAAAACAATCTAAACTAAATAAATGAAATATTTACATACAAAATGCGTCATGAATTTCCTTAAGTTACTAGAATAATTTAATGTAACATTACTTATAATATTATTTGTGATTTATGCTTTTGCTCGCGTTAAGTTCAAAATAGATAAAGGTATGTTCACTTTTGTAACTCGAACCAGTTAGTTCCTCTTTATACCTATTTTCATATAATTATATTATGTAAAAAGATTTTTTCGAGTACAGGCTAGTAGTAGCCAGTACCAAAAGGGCGAAATGTTGCTGCGAAAGATTTTGAAAAATTCTACCTCTTATTGAAAGACCCTTGACCTTGGGCTAAGTTATAGAAGGGAGGACACGACTGTAATCACGTCGCAATTGAGTAGATCGACTGAGGAAGTACCTCCACCCTACAGAATACCGCGGCCATAATAATCTCGTGTTGTGTTCCCGGCGGCAGCGGTGAGTAGGGTAGCCAGAGCTCACTAGAGAATTTTTGTGCTGTCAGTAAATTTTTTATTTATATATACATATTTATTTTATAAGTTATTTGCATTACACTTTTTTAGGTCAATAAACCGGAAGGGTTTGTATTGGTACCCTTTTATTTTTTCACTTTTGTACTAATAATATAATTCACAAATTTATCTACTACCCCGGAGAGAAATAAGTGCGAGCCCACTACAGACCACTGCTGGGACATAGGTTTCTCCCAATGTGTGCCTCCACCTTTCGCATCCAACCTGTACTAGCCATCTTTTACAGGTCGTCAGTCCATCTGGCTAGGATGAAATTCTACCTTCTATTTGGCTTCTCGCGGTCTCCACTCTAGCACTGGTCTGCTCCAAAGGCCACTGTTCCTTCGGCAGACGTGGCCAGGAGACTCGCCGCTTCAAAGGATATCGTGCGGTACCCTCTGATGGCCCCGGAGGCCATCGTCCTATGCGCCACGTGAAGCAGAGGCAGGAATCTGGCCCCCAGGGTGTCTGACAACACGAGGCACCCGTATAGGGCCATGGACCGAACGACACCTGCGTAGTCTCCTGCAGGAATCCTCTGTGCCCCTTAAGCTGGGCAACAGCCGGCCCAAGGCGTTCGCCGTTGTCACCAACTAGGGGCGCAGCCTTCGGAAATGTTCTCCGAAGTCCCATCGACTGTCAAGCACGAGCCTCAGGTATTTCAACCGGGGCTTGATGTCATTGGGGGTGCCTCCCACTGTAAGGCTGGCACCCGGGTCTGGCCTGCGCCGAGGGCAATGAAAGAACATTCTCCGTCAGGTACGCCCCGACTATGCGGTGGAGGTAGCGTGGTGCACGAGCGCCTCTATGATGCAACTCCAGGGCAAGGTGTAAAAAGCGTTGGAGATGTCCAGGGAGACCGCCAACATCACCTCACCCCGAGCGATCGCATCCTCCACCAGAGTCCTCACACGCACGATGGCATCCGCAGTGGAACGCCACCGGCGGAACCCGAACTAGGTATTCGCCAGGTCCGGACATAACAACACCAAACATACAAACAAACAAAAAAACATACAGGTCTAGTTAATAAAAAGCGTGTAAAATATTTCAATGTTATATCACTAACGTCATATCATTATACATTTAGCTCTATATATAAAATTGCTTTTTGATGTTTATGTTAATGTAAGTATATCATTTAGGTAAACATTATGAATGCTTAAAACATGACTAGCTGAAACGCTCACGACTTCGGCCGGAAGGCTTGATAAAAATCCCATTTTGTTTATTTTTTTTAGTTTAAATGAAATAAATATATTATTACTACTATTTCTGAAATAAATATAAGCAACATACATTTCTCATAGAAGCTGGGATCGTGATAAATTGGAAAACTAGTAATAACAAACGTAGTACTTAAAGAAGACTGAAGTGTATTTATGAAGATTGAACCGAATCAAAATTACTATAAACGCTGTTACCTTAAAATTACAAACAGACACTTCTATTTCATTTACTTACATACATTATACACATAAATGTTGTTATAAACTTTAATATATACAGGTCAGGTTGTATATATAACACTCAGTTGAAGCGTCCTAAGTCCAATGCTTCCTCGTATAACAAAAGGACGCCTCAGTTTTTCACAAGTATCTAGTTTCTCATTCCCAAACCGATATTGTAGAGGATTAAATACACTACAATTTTTATACGTTGAATTTTCTTGTACTTGTACATAACTGTAAGCATTAGTTCGATCTTGAGTAGTAAAGTGTGAAACGATCTTAATACCAGGCTACTGAGATCAAGTCAAACTTTTCTATTGCATTCCTTACATTTTTAATTAACTTGTGGAAAATAATTGAAATCAATATTATTCTTTCAGGATAACTTTGAACACAATGGAAAAAGTGACGTCATCGACTGAAAATGGAAAATGGAAAATTATATGGGTAACGGTTATTGGTCTAGCTTTTATACAGGTATCTGGAATTTATGGGTTTTACCTCTTTTGCACTGAAGCCATGTGGTTGACAAGATTATACAGTAAGTCATATTTGGATAAAACACTAAGCAATTTACCTACCCTCCGTTTGCCTTCTCGCTCTCTTTAACTGGTATAAAAATACTATAAAAAGGGAGAGCGGCGGTCCTTTGATTTTCTCAACCTCGAGAGGAAAGTCTGCGCCAGAGCCTCGTCGGTTCCAACAGGTTGATAGGCTGGTTCCTGATAACTTTACCCCTAAATCTTTGTAGAACCCCACAACGATCATACACATTATAGCACAACGTGTGAACTGGTTTAAAGATCTATCTTTATTTATCGGTTCATCCTTGAATTATTCACAACATTTTTCTTATTTCAGCATGCTGTTCTATGTACTTAGCTTGTTTGGGGATCACGGCAGGAGCTCATCGGCTGTGGGCGCACAAAACCTACAAAGCAAAGTTGCCGTTACGATTTTTTTTGGTTGTATTATGTACTTTCGCGGGACAAGTGAGTACACCTATTTTTAAAATATCTTTGCAGAAACAATTGTTGGGACAGGATTAGGTTTCAGTTTATGAGTATCGTTAAGAGCATTAATTTGTATAAATTGTTTGTCATGCACGTGCTATTGAAATTGTAAGAATTTTATGCAATAGGATTAGTCAGGTACAATAAATCACAGACCAAGAAAAGAATGTATGGGGTCAACAAAATCTAGAATATCTAAGCCAATTTCACGCGCAAGCCGGCCGGCGGGTATCCAAATGTTTATTTAGCCCAGAACTTCTATACTATTGGACTAAAGTAGCTTTTGAGCACGTAATGCTTTTATAGCACAACACATATCCTACCTATATTGTGGTCAATCAGTAAGCTATTTGATTTCCCAAAGTAGATTTAGAATAGTATGATATTATTCTTGTGCGATTTTAATTCATCACTTTTAGCAGTTATTACTTACAGTACTAATTAATATGACCTATAGCTAGTGGAATAAAGCTTACCTCGATTAAGTTTGACCCATTGGGAAGTCGGCAGAAATTGGGACCGCTATGTGTATTGTAATAAAGGAGGATATGTGTTTCATATCGACATTTTATCTATCCAAATCTTCCCGCAAATTCATGACAAGCCAAATCAAGAGAAAGAATAGGAAAGCAAACTCCGAGGTCCAAAGGCGAGAATTTAGATGCAACTGGCACTCGCTGTGATGATAATGAGTATGGTTAATTGATAACTAATTGATAATCAAACCCTTTAATACACATACACCCCTAAATACCTCTCCATTTTTAATCCCAAGTTCCATTGATTTAAAGAGTTAGAGAATTTATTTAACAAGATATTATTCCCATTTCTCAATAGCCTGACTGGACGGTGAATAATAATGATGATGATGAGGGACTTGTTACTTTTTCTATGAATACTCAGAAATAAGAAATAATTATTTTGCATCAGAAGTCATTATCGGGACCATTTTACTTAATTTAATAGATATTTTAGTTTTCAGTGATGCACTGGGTGCGGCTTCATCGGATACATCACAAATACGCTGATACAGATGCTGATCCACATAACGCGAAACGGGGATTCTTCTTTGCTCATGCAGGATGGGTAATGGTCAAAGCACACCCAGATTATATAAAACAACATCGTACCATTGACTTAAGTGATATTTCAAACGATCCAATTCTACGTTTCCAGAAAAGGTAAAAAATTCCAAATTCCAACAATCTCTTTCGATTCTGTGGCTGTTGCCTTTCATAAAAAATAATTTCAATTTCAATATCTTTTTATATCATTTAATATCGATCAATATTATTTATGTTCAGTGCCCCGTGGGGTGAGTACAAGTGAGCACGAATATTTTGCGAAAAAGTATTCGTATCGTTAATAGTACCGTGCGTAAAAGTAACTAAATTTGGCAGCACGAACCACTTTCGTAATGTTAATGTATTGAACGTTACGTGACATCTAAAAAGTAAAATTGGTAGCATGAAGTTTTATTTTTGTTTGACATACGGTAATGTAAATTGCAAAGGTTGGCTATTGAGTTTCACGAATATTTTGTCACTGAATTTTTGACGGTAACAAAAGTTTCGTAACCTTATAAACTATAATAAAAATTCTCTTTTTAAGTTTTAAATGCTTATTTTGTGATTAATAATACAATCCACGATAGCCGCTTAACCGAAATACTAATAAGGGTTATATTTTTGCTGCAAGTTTAAATCTTGAAAATGAGAGAATTCAATTTCGAGAATAAAGGTAAGGAAATTATGTTCTAAATAAATCTACGTAATAATAAATGGAAGGCAGTTTGATATTTTTACGCCCAATAAAGATAAAGAAATGAAAGGGAAGAAAAATAAATAAAAGAGTTAAATTGAAATAATGAGCAACTGTGGTAATCAGGTTAGCATCAAATATATAATACTAGCTTATTGTTGTGGGATAACTAATAACTTCCATAACTTCATACTATTGGAACTGAATTGAAACCATACTTACCAAATAAAAAGCCTTAACCATCTAGAAGGTGCAGGTGCTTATATCACAGATTTAGCAACAACTGCATAATATGTTTCAAATTCAAATTCAAATTATTTTTATTTGCATAAAACAGGTATACAAAGAGTTGGACAAATACATAATAGAGTGCAAGTGCTCTGCTTATTACCTTTGACAGGTGTGCAAATTTATAAATACATTACACGCAAAATTAGAATGTCTAAAAAAAAAAGAGAGAAGGTTATCACAAAAAATCAATAATAATAGGTATCACATAATTCTGAATGTCATAGTTATAATTCATAATATCGTAGTAATAATTAATAATGTCATAGTAATATTTAATAATGTCAAATATGAGGTCAACAATGTCAAAATTATTATGTTTCGCAAGATTTATCCTCTAAGTATTCGTGCAATGAGTAATAGCATTTATTGACCAGGAATTTTTGCAGTCTTTTTTTAAAGAGGTTTATATTCGGAAGATCTTTTAGCTCCTTAGGCAATTTATTATAAATATGAGGAGCGATACAAAAAAAACTTCTATGCATTAAGGCCGTTTTACAAGGTACGACACATAGCTTTTCAACGTGGCGTATCCTTGTTCTTCTCTCAAACAGTTCCAAATGTTTTTTTGTGAATATGGCACATTCTAATATATAAATACAGGGTTTAATGAAAAATGTGACTGCTGTATTGTAGAGTGGTTTTTCATCGAATAAAGACATCTTAAATGGTGACCTTTCAATGTAATCACTATAGTTTACCTTTATTTTTAGGTAATTGTGGCTATTGTGGCGAAAAGAAGAAAGGCGTCTTCACCATATCGCGAATCATCATCTCCCGTAGGAAAAGACACCGCCGATCACCCTTTACAATGGATTTTTTTTTACCCTCCGATATCCTGGATTTTCGAGGCGCACGCACCGTGTGAGGTTACCGCCGATATCCACTTCATAACTGCTCGTACGATATCCTGGATTTACGAGGCGCACGCACCGTGTGAGGGTACTGCCGACATCCACTTCATAAATACTCGTACGATATCCTTGATTTTCGAGGCGTACGTATCGTGTGAGGATACCGCCGACATCCACTTCATAACTATTCGTACTTGAATCTTTGCTTAATACAGACGAAAACTAATCTAGAATACTCAGCTGGTTCCGGAGAGATGCTGAATTCGTTACAGCTCTGCAAATCTATAACAAATCTCCATATTCACATTAATTAAAATCTTGTGCTGATCATAACAAATCGCTACCCTCACCGAGTAATATTTTTATGGATAAATTGAAATTTTACAGGAGCGGTAAAACAGTGTTATTTTACAATTATGTTAAATATCATAGAACCTATCTAAATGATTTATACATTAAACGAAAGCATTTTTTTATAGAATCATTGTAAGTAAACTTATTTATTTTATATTATATCAAAATCGAGATAATAATAAAAATGTAATTTACTGGATAAGCCAGGCAAAGCATTGTTTCGCAAAACAACGTTACGATATTACTACTCTCGCTTCATTCACTCTCATTACATTCTTCCTGCATGCTCGTCGGGTTAGGGTACTCCTGACCTGCCCCTTTTCTAAAACAGCCCCGATTTGATCCAAGCATGTGCGCCTAGGTCTTCCCCTTCGTCGGTACCATCCACCCTCGCCTCATACACCTGTTTCGTTAGTCTTCTTTCATTCATTCTCATCTCACATGACCGAACCATCTTAACATTCCTCTCTCAATTCTCATCACTACATCTTCTATCACTCCACGTCGCTCTCTTATCACGCTATTTCTCACTCTATTTCTCAAAGTCAATCCACACATACTTCGCAACGCACGCATTTCTACCGCATTCACTCTACTCTGCTGCCTTTTCTGCCACAACCATCTTTTGCTACCATAAATAAGAGTCGGCACTAATACTCCTCCATGTACAGCCAGTCGTGCCTTTTCGGATAAAGTTGTGTAGTGCCCCATTCACTCTATTTCCAGCTGTCTCTCTCCTTTCAACATGTTCTTCATGCTTTCCATCTTTCGTAAACAATGTTCCCAAATATATGAACTCATTCACTTGTTCCACTCTTTCTCCATTTATACAAATGCTCTGTCACGCTTTCATCTCTTTCAAGAACCATAGCTTTTGTCTTAATAACATTCACTTTCATTCCTTTCTTCTCATAAGCTCTATGCATAGTTTTTACCATCTCCTGCAACTCATCTGCCGATGGCGCAAGTGAAACCTGACCATCAGCATAGACATTTGACGTGTAGCTCATTCAATCTTAATCCTCATTCTTTATCTTTCAAATCTTGCAAACAACTGAATTTGAATTTATTTATTTCAGTATTCATTGTACAATAATAATATCTACACAGTTTCTTAGTCTATGGTGCGTAATAATATGTAGTAAGTGCATAAGAATCTTAGGTATGTATACTGGTTATACACTTATTTACATTATTATGTGTCTCTAGGTCTTATAAATAAGTATTTAAGTATATTACATAGTGTGCGCCTGAACTAGGTAATCCTGTGTTTCAGGCGTCCAAGGCAATTTATTAATAACTAGCTGTTGCCCGCGGCTCCGCCCGCGTGGATGTCGGTTATCGCTCAGTGTTGAGCCGACGCTATTGAGCATTAAATTCGCCTCTCTACTCAACTTTGTCCTCGACTATGTACTCACCTCTGTTCTCGACTTTCTACTCGCCTCTATATTCGACCCTCTACTCGACTTTCTACTCGCCTCTGTATTTGAATTTATACTTGACTCTCTACTGACTTCTCTGTTCCCCTCTCTACTCGGCTTTGTACTTTTCTCTACACTCGCCTTTCCATTGGCCTCTCTACTTGCCCATCCATTCGATTTTCTTTTCGCCTGTCTACTTGACTCTCCACACTTGAGTAGAGGTGCGAGTAGATAGGTACTCGCACCTCAACTCAACTCTCTATTCGATCTCTACTCGCCACTACATTCATTTTTCCACTCGCCTCCCTATTCGCCTTTACAGCATATCATCAAAAATGACAAACTTTCATATTTACTATCTAGTCCTTATCCCCCCCTTTTACCACATTATTCGCGATCAAAGGTAGCATATGTCCGTTACCAAGCTAATTAATCCCTGTACCAAAATTTCATCATCTTCAAAACTGTCAAACTTTAATCCCTTATTACAACCCCCCCCCCCCCCCTCCCTAAGCCTCCATTATCGCGTCAATAGGTAGCCTATGTTCGTTCCCAAGCTTCAATGCCTATGTTCGTTCCCAAGCTCTTAACTATCTGAATGAAATTTTGAAGCATTTACTATGCTAACTTTTCAAATCGATTAGGATAGGAAAAAGTGAATGCCCAGGTGGGACTCGAACCCACGATCTTTCCCTTACAGGGGGAATGCTCTGACCACTGAGCCACCGGGCCACACCTGAAGCTATCCAAATTCTCCTATACTACCGTCTTAGGGCGACGGTGGGAGGCATCTACCGACATTCATACGAAATATCGGAAACAATGAATGATGTTGCAATCATTTTTAAACATTGTTTTTTGATGACTCCGCCCAAATAATTGAATGAAATTTTGAAGCATTTACTATGCTAACTTTTCAAATCGATTAAGATAGGAAAATTGAATGCCCAGGTGGGACTCGAACCCACGATCTTTCCCTTACAGCGAGAATGCTCTGACCACTGAGCCACCGGGCCACACCTGAAGCTTCAGGTGTGGCCCGGTCGCTCAGTGGTCAGAGCACTCTAAACTATCGTTGCACCAAATTTCATCAGGAAATCTTCAAAAATGACAAACTTTCATCCTAAGGCCTTAGTCCCCCCTTCTACCCACCTTTTTGTGATAAAAGGTAGTCTTTGTCCGTTCCCAAGCTCTAAACTATCTCTGTACCAAATTTCATCAGGAAATCTTCTAAAAGGATAAACTTTTATCCCAAGGCCCTGGTACCCCCCTTCTTCCCCCCTTTTCGCGATAAAAGGTAGCTTATGTTCGTTCCCAAGCTCTAAAGTATCTCTGTACCAAATTTCATCAAGAAATCTTCAAAAATGACAAAATTTTGATACCAATGCCCTAGTCCGCCCCCCTTCTACCCCCCTTTTCGCGATAAAAGGTAGCCTATATCTGTTTCCAAGCTCTAAACTATCTCTGTACCAAATTTCATCAAGAAATCTTCAAAAATGAGAAACTTTCCTCCCAAGGCCCTAGGCCGCCCCCCTTCTACCCCCCTTTCCGCGATAAAAGGTAGCCTATATCTGCTTCCAAGCTCTAAACTATCTCTGTACCAAATTTCATCAAGAAATCTTCAAAAATGACAAACTTTCCTCCCAAGGCCCTAGTCCCCCCCTTCTACCCCTCCCCCCCTTTTCGCAATAAAAGGTAGTCTATGTCCGTCCCCAAGCTCTAAACTATCTCTGTACCAAATTTCATCGGGAAATCTTCTAAAACGATGAACTTGTATCCCAAGGCCCTGGTCCCCCCCCTACTACCCCTCTTTTTGTGTGATAAAAGGTAGTCTATGTCCGTTCCCAAGCTCTAAACTATCTCTGTACCAAATTTCATCAGGAAATCTTCTAAAACGATAAACTTTTATCCCAAGGCTCTGGTAGCTCGCCCCCCCCCCCTTCTTCCCCCCTTTTCGCGATAGAAGGTAGCTTATGTTCGTTCCCAAGCTCTAAACTATCTCTGTACCTTTCATCAGGAAATCTTCTAAAACGATAAACTTTTATCCCCAGGCCCTGGTCCCCCCCCTTCTTCCCCCCTTTTCGCGATAGAAAGTAGCTTATGTTCGTTCCCAAGCTATAAACTGCCTCTGTACTAAATTTCATTAAGAAATCTTTAAATATGACAAACTTTCGTACCAAGGCCCTAGTCCCCCTCCCCCTTCTACCCCCCTTTTCGCGATAAAAGGTAGCCTACTTCCGTTTCCAAGCTCTAAACTATCTCTGCACCAAATTTCATCAAGAAATCTTCAAAAATGACAAACTTTTCTCCCAAGGCCCTAGCCCCCCCCCCTTCCACCCCCCTTTTCGCGATAAAAGGTAGCCTATGTCCGTTCCTAAGCTCTAATCTACCTCTTTACCAAATTTCGTAAAGATATCTTCAGAAACGACAAACTTTCATATAAACTTTCATCCCCTATTTCCCTCCCTTAAACCCCCTTTCTCGTGATAAAAGGTAGCCTATGTCCGTTCTCGAGCTCTAATATACCTCTGTTCCAAATTTCATCAAGATCGGTTCAGCGGTTTAGGCGTGAAAGCGTAACATACAGACAGACAGACAGACAGACAGACAGAGTTACTTTCGCATTTATAATATTAGTATGGATTCTAAAATGCTCAACATGATATTACTGTTAAATACAACAAACAATACTATGCCAAATTGGGTCACTACTGCTAACTAAAATAACTACTATAATAATAATATATATTATCTTATATCTAGCACTATTCACTTTAGAACAGACATTAACTCCTCTGTATCATCGTAGGACATGCTTTGGAGGGTATTCTTTACGACTCGCTTACAACGAGCCCTACTCAGAGGATAAATGCTTGTTATAGCGTTTATCCTATTGTATAGTAGAGGTCCCAACAAATAAAATTTACCTGTGTACTCATGTTTTATCGCAATTCTTTCAGTGCATACAATATCTTTCCGTCTTTTGTTAGTAACTTCAGTGCTATAGGGAAGCGCAGCATGCTGTTTTAGTACTGTGCTCAATATAAATAACTGGCGGACTGTTAGTACTTCACAGGATTTGTATAAGAGGTCAGTGGGAAACAGGAAAGAGCGGAATGTGGCTACTTTGAGGATCGCTCTCTGAGCTCGCTCGACGGGCAACAGCAACGTCTTACCCACTCCTCCCCATGATGTTATACAGTACGTCACTATTGACTGACAAAGTGCATAGTAAACTTGTTTAATCAACATTGGATCTCCGATATATTTTATTTTTCTGAAAACAAATATCAACTTGCGTAGCCGCTTAATTAGTGCTTCGCTATGCGCTTTAAACGAAAGAGTTTCATCTATTATAATACCCAGGTACTTTATGTTGTCTGTTTTAGTTATAACCGGGCAAGTGCACGTGCTATCCTTAGAGTTAGGATCTTTACAATAATGTGCGTACAGTGATGGGTCAGGTTGGGTTGTAGATGGGCTCTTGCGCATCGAGAATGTAACGTACTTTGATTTGTCTGCATTTAGGGTTAGTAAGTTATGTTGAAGCCATTTATTTACAATGTTAAAACCTTGTTGTGCTCGCGTGTGCACTTCTCTTTCTGAGTGAGCAGAAAAAAGGAGCGCAGTGTCGTCCGCGTAGGATATGATCGTGCCGTGTTCCAGATTTATATTACATAGTTCATTTATGTAAATTAAGAACAATGTGCTACCTAATACGCTTCCTTGCGGAATGCCAAATGAGGTGTTCTCCAGGTCTTCACTGAGAACACTCCCGATCTTTACACATTGGGTGCGTTCATTTAAGTAGCTCTTGAGGAGTTCTAGCTGTACGCCTCTTACTCCAATATTGTCAAGCTTGCTCAACAATTTAGGAATAGAGACTGTATCATACGCTTTTGCAAGGTCCAGAAATATTCCCACTGTACGGTTACCCTTATCAAGCTCTTGTGCTATGTAATCCGTCAGATGATGCACAGCATCGGCCGTGGACCTATTAGCTCGAAATCCAAACTGTGTGTTTGCTAAAAGCGAGTTATCCTCTAAATATTTCATTAGCCTGCTATTTATAATTTTCTCCAATATTTTTGATATTGCAGGGAGTAAGGAAATAGGCCTGTAATTCGTTACCTGTTCTTTTCCTCCCGACTTATATACAGGGACAACCACAGCTTTTTTAAGGCACTTAGGGAAAACACCTGTCGCTAAACATTTTTGAAAGATGTTAGTTAACGGTTGAACCAGTATATGTTTGCATTTTTTCAGGATTTTATTTGATATTAGGTCCCAGCCAACAGCACAGTCATCTTTTAAAGTCATAATTATCCTTTCAACCTCCTCTTCATCGGTATCCAATAGCACAAGCGATGACAGGGCAGTCCTACTCGGATAGTGTGGGCTTGTGTGCTTGCGTTTGCTGTGCTAGTCGCTTACTAACATCCACAAAGAACCTATTTACTATGTTAGCGGATGTTACCTGTGATGGATGGATTGTTAATAAACTTGAAGGCGATTCACGCTGCTTCGTAGTGTTTGTTATGTTCTTAATATGTTGCCAGATCTTTTTACTATCCGACCCTGCCTTTGCCAGCTCTAATTTGTCGTGATTTATTTTGACATTCCTTAACAGATCATTGCAAAAATTCCTGTATCTTTTGTATGATAACTGTAATGTTAAATTATCAGGGTTACGTTTACATTTCAAGTGCAGCCGATCCCTATGCCTCATACAGCGAATTAGCCCTGGTGTGATCCAAGGCTTTAAGTTATGATTTTTATTATGCAATCGCACTACCTTTGTATTTTCATGGATTGCATTTTTTACACTTTCGATCATGTATTGCATACAGAATTGCGGATCATCAGAATAGTAAACTGGGGCAAAGTCGATGTTGGGTAAATCGTCTTTAAGTTTATTTATGTTTAATTTCGTGACTAAGCGCGTTTTTTCTAGTTTAGGCAACTTGCAACTCAGGGTTAATAGTGCAGCGCTATGATCGGTTATATTGGAATTGATGACGAGTACTTTTGCGGAATATTGTGTTTTTAGCATGATATGGTCAAGGCAAGACCCACTTGCTTGACGCGTGATAAAAGAATGTGTGGTGAATAAACCATGAAATGAACAGAGGTTGAGATAATGTAGGGCCATCCGCCTTTACGTCTTGCTGTCCTTGTAGGATGTTTATGTTTATGTCTCCCGTTAGTATTATGTTTTTATGGGACGATAGGCTTTGAAATGTGTCATTTAGTGAGTCAATAAACTTATACTTATCGCTAAAGGCGGGAGGCCTGTATATTGCTAGTATTGTTAGGTCTGCCCCGATTTTTATTAATAATCTATTACACTCCTGCATATTTGGTTCTGTCTGTCCATGAATAAGTTAAACAGCCATGGTGACGCTATACATCCCTGTCTTACATCCTTTTGGATGCTTAACCATTCAGTGTGTGACCCATGTATCCTCAGTCAAGCACTGGAGTCCTCATAGAGAGACTTCAGAACTCGGATAAGGTTGCTGCTCACCTCATACATAGACAGTATCGACCAAAGTTCATTTCTCATCACATTATCAAAGGCCTTTTCCAAATCCACGAATGCGCAATAGACCTTTTGACTCTTGGCCAAAAATTTCTCGGCTATGCTTCGCAAGGAAAAGACCTGATCTGTACATCCCATTCCCTTTCTAAAACCCGCTTGTGCATCCCATATTTTCTCATCGGTTTCTTTCGTAACTCTCTCAATCAGCACTTTCGCATACAGTTTGCCGACGATGCTGAGTTGGCTAATGCCCCTGTAGTTTTTGCAGTCCTGATGCGAGCCTTTTCCTTTGTAAAGTGGAACTATATGGCCTTACACCAATCATTTGGTACATGACCCAACACATGTTAAAAAGGCGGCGGCACAACTGACTTGCTACGAGGTCATGTCCAGCCTTCAGCATCTCGACTGTCACCTCATTATATCCCGCTGCTTTTCCAGCTTTCATACTTCTTAATGCATTTACAACTTAGTTAGTGCATGTGCACCATCATCTCTTTCAAACAAAGTTTCAAAATAGTCCTGCCATCTTTTTAACACACATTTTACGCCTTTTACAATATTTCCATTCTGGTCTCTGATAGCGTTCAGCTCAGAGCTCTGCGTTTTTCCTCTATCTGAACGGATGGACTTCCAAAAGAACTTAATGTTCGCCTGGAAATCCTCAGATAACCTTTCATCGAACATGTCTTTTTGTTCATCTTTCTTTCTAGCAATCATTCCTTTCACTACCCCTTTCAGTCTTCTATATTTATCTTTCGCTTCATCCACATCCCTATTCGTAGCTTTCTGTATTCTCTCATTAGCTCTGACTGAAAGCCAGTCTAGCCACGCTTTTTTCTTCTCACATATCAACTTTTGCACTTCTTTATCTCACCATGCTTGCTTCACCTTATGCACTTACTTACGCCACATACTTGGGAAGTCACACTCACAATCTCATCTTTAAATACCTTCTTTAACTCTTCAATCTCACAAATACTGTCAATGTCATGAAACCTTTCAGTCAATTTGCTTTCATACTCCCATGGAGAAGGAAATGATAGCGGAGATGTTGCAAGGCAATCGAGTCCTAGCTGACTCACTTGTCAATTATGGACTAATCGTATATGGACGTACTTTTATATCCTACATAAAAGATATAAAAAACCTGCAAACTAGACTTATAAAATACCTTGTCAGTAGTAAAGTCAAATACATGTGCAAAAAAAATTACTAAACATTATTTCCTTTATGTAGCATCTTACCAATTGAAAAAAAAGTAGAATATTTAATAGGACTAGAATATTACCTAAATGAACAACATAAAACAGTAGTAGAGAATAATTATAATACTAGAAGGGCTAGGGAACTAAAGCTGAACAGACCCAAGGTTACAAATTACTATGGTAAAAGAACTGATAAGTATATGGTGCCGACGGTATTTAATAAGATAAATATATTGAGAGAATTACCTATAATGAGTAAAAGTATATTAAAGAAAAGATTAAAGGACACATTATTGGAGATCGACTAAATTCTTACTAAATTTTGTTTTACTTTTATTTCTGTACCTATATGTTTTGCTTATGTTTTTATTAATTATAATATAAATATGTAATAGGTTATATAGTTTACACACCTAAGAGCGCGCTCTCGCCGTTAAACGATTATGTTTGGCGAGGAACAATTGTAAGGAAATTCTATGTAACCATTGTAAGGTGAATAAAAAACTAAAAAAAAAAAATATGTCAAAACTACTCAATTGGCCTGTGACGTCACCATCTAGTTCTAGTGAAACGTCCTTGCGTTCGGTTGTCATTTTTGGTCAAAAGTTCAACGATTAAAATAGCTTTAACCTGGTTTAAGAATGAAGTGTGCAGTACAAGGATGCACGAAGTATATAGATAAACAATTTAAACATTTTAAGGGTATAACATTTCATCAGTAAGTACACTATATTTAAATTTTATTTTTTTTGAAAAAAAATGTCGTTACAGAACCATCTGGCGTAGAGAAGAAATAAGTAGCCTTGTCTTACATGTATACTAGTTGTAATAATAACTCAATTCATTTTATGAAAATTTCATCACTATAATGTTGCCCGTGTTCATTAGCAATTTCAAAAATGTTATTTTATTTATTAAATGGCATATTTAGCTGAAATTGAAAATTAAAGTAAAAAAAAATTGGGCCATCTGTCGGTATAAGGCCAAATCATTTAGCCTCCTAAATGATTTTGCTATAACCGGAAAGATGGCGCCTTATTTTTAAAAATTATTTACCTAATAATAGATTATTCTAGAATTCTGTGTAGCGCTTAGTGGCGAATAGTCAAACTATATAACAAAAATGACAAGGTCTGTTTCTATTCGGTTTCGCTATGACACACTAGATGGAGACGGGGACGAGGTATAACGTCATGCCCCCCGCGTCTCCCTTTCCACCCGCATTTGGTCACGCGTTTTTCTTAAGAGAAATTTGACTATGGCATACTCCTCTCTCACTTTATCTTCTCGCAAATTTTCTTTTATTCTTTCTAGAACACTTACGCTTACGCATTCACGGGCTAATTTACTCTAAGTAATTTAGTTTTCGGAATCATCATCACCATCAGAATCCGAAGCTGGTGAGTAGTCATTACAGCTTTTTAGTGAATTATAAAATGATTATAGGTCATATTTAGTAGACAATGAGTGGTTGTTGTTGCTGATTACAAGCTTAGTATAAAGATACCAAACTTGTAATCAGCAACTTGTAATCAGCGCTAGATAGGCTAGGTATAGATCTATTGTGGTACCTAGTGCTTTGATTAACAATGGTCTCCTACTAGCTACTAACTACTATCTCCTAACATCATTCATTAGGAATTTAAAGTAAACAAACAGTGCGACTAGCCGGCGCGTGCCGCGTACTCTGTAATGTTCTATCCCTTTCTTTATCATTAGAAAAAAACAATGCTCCGCGTATTGCTAGTGATTCGCGGTAATAAATAATACAGGAATCGAACATTGAGTGTAAACAACGCCTCAGTAAATTTTTGCAATAGTTATTGCTATATATTTTTTTAAATCGTAACGACGGTAACCAGCCATACCATATTTTTCAAACAAAATAACTACAGGAATAGTATTGTAAAATTTAGTACAACACGAGATTGCTGTTCTAATTGAATAATATCGTTATATTAACTTTTTGAAAATTTTGTTTCTAGTGCTACTCGCAATCGCAAGTAGAGATGTTATTCGCGTAAATAAGTATGTTAAACCTGTAACGGAATAATAAGACTAAGTATGGTAATTAAAAAATTGCTAGTTCCAAAAATAGTCATTGGAAAAATCTGAAAAAAATTACAAGGTGTCTATGAGTGCGTACATGACTAGTATGTAATAAAACGCAAAGTATCGTTATATCACATTACGATATTATTCGATGGGAGGAGCGAAATCTCCATATTTATAATTATTTAGGTACATTAAATCTTCAATTCAATTCTTATTGACTGGCTTCTGTGTGTTGCCACATAAAATCTTTTGCTGATACTGAGATTTTAATTGACATATTCATGACAAAATAAACGGCATTTGAATTTAGCATAATTTACGATATCAATATATCAATGGCCAGTTAACTAACAAGGAGGTTTATTCGTGAAGGAACTTCGCGACACTCCCCACGCAAAATAAATTGAAAATTATCGCATAATATTTTAAGTATGTTGCGATATTTACACATCGTGACAAAAGGTCGCTACTTACAGCTATTTACAACATTCCTGGTTAACGTTAACGTTAAAAACAACACCAATTCCGGATGATGCATTAGCATAGACATATACAAATGTTCTTGGAAAGACTCAGATGTCAATAGAAATAACTTTTGGGCAATTGAAAAGTTGTTGGCGTGTTTTATGAGAAAAATGTGTGAACATTTTAACAGCTTGTTGAGAGCTACATAACCTGACATACCACAAGACCACTCATCACTCTCCTCTAAACAATTTTTTCATGAATTTTATATCATAGATGACTTACTAAGGGGAAGGACGATTAACATGTGTTAGTAAATACAATGAATAATCTAAACTCATAATTTAAATCGACGGTCCCTATTAAAAACGTCGGGTGTAAAAAACTGCTTACAGCAGAGCATTTTCAAAGTTTAATTCCGTGTAACTTTTTACTTATATTAAGCAAAGTCCTGAAAGTTTAGAGTAATGCTGTACAAGTTATGCCTGTTCAGGACAATATTATAAGTAGCCGCTATATTAAGTGTAAATGTGAGAAAAGTCACGTGTGACCTTTTAAACGGTTTAGAACTAATGTTGATTTGTCGGAAGTACCAGAACCGACATTGTTGCTAGGTGAAATTTATAATTTTTTGTCGGAACTGGCATTTACCACATTGTATAAAGATTACTTATAAAAAAAACACCAAAAATGTAAGTCTATGCATATAATATATTTATTGACAATGAACAAAGAAAATTTGGTCAATTGAGAAAATAATATAAAATCTAATTGCTCATCCCGCTAACATGGCCGGAACTGGGACATCCCATGCACTCACCTGACCCCGCACCCCGCTAAGATCGTAGGTAGTTCATAACCGGCTATGTTAACGGGCTATCTAGGTAATATCCGACGTTTTTAATTTTGGCTATTTCAAAAACTAGGCATGTTAGAATTTTTTTCTTTTTAACTGTTTTATGTGTGTTTATTTCTATATAGACACGTTTTATGAAATAAAATAAAAATTGCATTTTTGTACTTCCGACTATTTTTATAGGGACCAGCCCCCTAGCATGACCACATGTCGTAGATATACGATAAAAGATATCGTATCATATAACACCAACATTTTTACCGATTTCGCGAGCATGACCAAAGTAGCGATATGATATGATAGGATATGATAAAATTTATCACGTGTTATGAAATGATAAGCCTCGCGATATGGAATAACAATGCTGCCAGTACTAATAAAATGGGTGCGTGTACTTATGTACGCGCGTGAGAAGTTATACTTCTTTGACTTAATGAGCGGTTAAGCAGACGGCTTCATACTGTTAATTTTGTGTCACAGGTGCGCGCGCATCTTAAAATTTCACTCTCATCATTTTTTCATAACGCGCCTAACTTCATACTGTTAATTTTGTGTCACAGGTGCGCGCGCATCTTAAAATTTCACTCTCATCATTTTTTCATAACGCGCCTAACTTCATACTGTTAATTTTGTGTCACAGGTGCGCGCGCATCTTAAAATTTCACTCTCATCATTTTTTCATAACGCGCCTAAAGAAGTATAACTTCAATAAAAAATTTCAATCATCATTCACTTGCCACTCACTCTTTTTTTGTTTTTTTGCAACTTTTATCACCTTTTTTGACGTGCGTGTGTAATCTGTGGACCTGTCCGATCTGTCTTTGTCTTATCACACCTTGTTTATTTACATTTCTTGGAACCGGATCGCCAAACAAAAAAAACCCTCAACAGAATAAAAGTTTAATTACCTATTTGTTTGATGTGTGTTTCATCACAATAATGGAAAACAAAGGAAAAACACGGGAAGTTTCTTTTAATGGCCTCGCCGCGCCGTTTAGAACTTAGAAAGTTTGCATTTTGAAAATTACATATACTTTTGTCTGTCTCTCGGTTAACTCTGTTCAAATTCGTTGTCTTTTAGAACTCGCAGTACAGCGCAGCAGCTGAAGCTACTGACTGAGTACATGCAGACCCATCCCCGATTGGCGCATGGGGAGTTTAGTGCGCCACAGGGTCGACTGACAGAAAATCGTCAGTGGGAAGAACTCCGGGCTATGTTGAGTGAACATGGCTCGGATAAGTCTATTGACCAATGGAAAGTGGTAAGGAAGGTGCCTCTGATGAGTGATAGGATAGAGTCAGTCATTGATTGTGATATTAACCGAAGTTATTATGGCATAAGTACACTTTATTACATTTCATTTCTTCTTTTTCATGACCTTAAATATATTGACCTAAAATATATAGAAATTCGTTGCTAATTTCTCTAATTAGGGTCCTCTCTTCCTTTTTCACTTCTTTGTCCTCCGCGGCAAGTTAATTAATTCTTATGTATGGTCTAGCCATATTAAAAGATTTTAGGTGAAGCTTAACTTGTGAAGTTGTAACTGAAAAAAGGAGTTGTAATATCTTATTATTTTCTATATTTTTCATAAACACTTACACAACAATCATAAAAATGATTCTTACCTTTTAAAATCATTTAATGACTAGTGATTGCATAATAAACTGGTGACTGTTATATTTTATCGAGTATATCACGCAGTCTAAACCTCGTCGATAAAATAATACGACTAAATGTCAAAAATCGATAAACTTAACTTTTTATATCCACCAATAGTTGGTTATGCTCGACTTTTCGATAAATAACCGACTATCGTGCTCGCTCTTCTATCTATTGTAACGTATCATAACACGTGACGTCACTGGGCACGGTTATGCTCGCTGTTTCGATAAAAATTCAACATGGCCGCGATATTTATCATATTTTGACAGTTGGCGTGGATAAAACGCTTTATCATATCGTGTTATGATGGTCATGCTAGGGGGGCAGCGGAATGTATAATATTGATTAACAATAAAAATAAATTATAAAAAAATTAAAACATTCTCTTCTGTCTTCATTTTCCTATCTATATGTAGTCTTTTCTTTAGTCATGAGGCATTGTGATATTGACTTTAACCGCTAGCGGAGGACTGCCATCATGGTAGGCGGTGAGATTGAATACTCCCGTTATTGCCTCAGCAGTAGATGATCTTGGTTTCCGGAGGCTGCGTGGTGGATATGCACGATGTATACGTGTACGTTTTGGATTAACTGTTTGAGTTTCAGAATAGTTAACACTCATTCTTCTTTGTTGATTATGTTGTATATATATTTATGGTTTTATATCCATCTGTCATGCCACAAATGTTCGTATTATTTGTTTAAACAAATTGAAACTTTTATTGCAAAATTCATTGTAATTTTCTTTACGCTCGTATTTATTTGCTTTCAACATTACAGTCTTCTTCTTCCCAGCGCTAATTCCAGTCGCATCCGAAGCGTTTAACTTGGGACTGCGCTTTACCAGTCCAACTGCGGATTTGGCCGAACTTCGATATTTTTCGTGAAGCGACTGCCACACACACACAAGGCGATATCAAAGCATTGCTTTCAACATCCCAGCATCACTGTATATTTCAATTCTTTATTAAGTTTTTCATAAAAAAAACTTATTTTATTATAAGCACAATGTTCTTATTCATTAATTTTGACCAGTCAATATGCGTCATGTCAATTGCAACCATGTTGTTCAGAAACCAGAGAAGATTATATAACTTTTCGGGACATTTCGCGATAAATTATGGAACTTACTATTTTTGCCGACGGTCATGCGGTCATTTTATGATGGTCATGCTAGGGGGGCAGCGGAATGTATAATATTGATTAACAATAAAAATAATATATAAAAAAATTAAAACATTCTCTTCTGTCTTCATTTTCCTATCTATATGTAGTCTTTTCTTTAGTCATGAGGCATTGTGATATTGACTTTAACCGCTAGCGGAGGACTGCCATCATGGTAGGCGGTGAGATTGAATACTCCCGTTATTGCCTCAGCAGTAGATGATCTTGGTTTCCGGAGGCTGCGTGGTGGATATGCACGATGTGTACGTGTACGTTTTGTATTAACTGTTTGAGTTTCAGAATAGTTAACACTCATTCTTCTTTATTGATTATGTTGTATATATATTTATGGTTTTATATCCATCTGTCATGCCACAAATGTTCGTATTGTTTGTTTAAACAAATTGAAACTTTTATTGCACAATTCATTGTAATTTTCTTTACGCTCGTATTTATTTGCTTTCAACATTACAGTCTTCTTCTTCCCAGCGTTAATTCCAGTCGCATCCGAAGCGTTTAACTTGGCACTGCGCTTTACCAGTCTAACTGCGGATTTGGCCGAACTTCGATATTTTTCGTGAAGCGACTGCCACACACACACAAGGCGATATCAAAGCATTGCTTTCAACATACCAGCATCACTGTATATTTCAATTCTTTATTAAGTTTTTCATAAAAAAACTTATTTTATTATAAGCATAATGTTCTTATTTATTAATTTTGACAAGTCAATATGCGTCATGTCAATTGGAACCATGTTGTTCAGAAACCAAAGAAGATTATATAACTTTTCGGGACGTTTCGCGATAAATTATGGAACTTACTATTTTTGCCGACGCTTCGGATGCGTTGCAGCGCCCGTGGTCACGGCTAGACTGGTTTACGAGCATCGTGAGTAAGCGGAGAACATTTTGTGTGCGCCTACCCTTTATAATGAATGGTATGGCTGGTGACACACCACACTCACTATATCAGTTTTTAACGACACTATGTGCGAAATGCTCCATCCAAATAATAGCTTTGACTGTAGCCAAAGGGCTGCCCATGGCGACGCCGTCTATTTAGAGGTAGTGTTAGCCATGGTAAGGGAAGTAGTTCCCTTCGAGGCAACTTTGCAGTAGTGTCGCATAACTATCAAGTAGACCATTATCCCTCAGTTTAGTTTCAATAATCTGCAGTCTTGTAATGGAACATTGGTGAATATGAATCAACATCAAAACTTTCCAAAAGCTCATATGGTTGGTTGGTGGTTATGGTATATTATGTCTACAAAATGGCGAGAATCTTTGACAAAAGACGGTGTTTTTCCTACTAATGGCTGCAGTGCTTTAGCAATGTGTTTCGCTAGGTCGTAGTTTGGTGAGTCAATTTGACTAGGGCACGCCGCTAGAGAGGCCACACGGTAGCCTCTCGTACCGTCAGACGCAGGTCATTACCGGACACGGTAACTTCGGGCGGTACCTGCATCTGATGGGCATAGAGCCAACGCCCGAGTGCCATCACTGCGACGCGAGCGTGGACTCGGGGCTGCACACGCTCACCGAGTGTCCGGCGTTTGAAGCGCCGAGGCGGGAGCTTGTGACGGCCCTGGGGGTGAGAGTGCTCACGCTCTCCACCCTGCTCGCGGCGATGGTCCGCTGCGCGGATGCGTGGGCGGCCAGCGCCTCCTTCTGCGAGCAGGTCATGTTCGTGAAGGAGACAGCAGAACGGGCGCGGCGCAGCGAGCGAGAAAGACTCGCGGACATCGCTGGCCGCGTTCGAAGGCGGCTCGGGCGTCAGAGGGCGCAAACCGACCTCCGCCCCCCATGAGCGCGGGCCTGAGGGTGACGGGTGGAGCCGCTCGTCACCCTAGCAGAAGCAGGCCACGGCGGCGGCGCGCATCGTAGGACGATGCGCGCCCCCCCATACCGGGGGCGAGTCGGGGACCGCGTGGTCCCCCCTCCCGAGGAGGGCCAGACCGAGAGGAATGGCCCTGGGTCAGCCGGGGTGCGAGGGATATGTCAAAAGACAACCTCACCTCCGGCCTAGCACATCGACCCACAGACGGCGTGCGGTTTAGTCGGTTCGAGTCCGACATAACCTACCCCTTCGGCTCCGGAGGGGTGGGTATCCGTGGGGATTTCCCGCACGTAAAAAAAAAAATTCAATTTGACTTACGATTGGTCGCAGTGGCACATTGGGCTTTTGCACTTTGGGCAAGCCGTACAATTTTGATGGTTGTGTGATCTTGGGTCCTTCGTGAAATCCCCATCATGCTCCTTGATCAATTGTATTTATTTATTGTATTTTACGTGTTACTCTTGACGTGGGATTTTTGTCACCGACAAAAATTCAGTGACAAAATATTCGTAAAACTCGATAGCCAACCTTCGCAATTTACATTACCGTATGTTAAAAAAAATTCATCCTACCAATTTTGCTCATAAGATGTCACGTATCGAATGAGTATCGAATAGTTCGATACATTAACATTACGAAAGTGGTTCGTGCTACCAAATTTAGTTACTTTTACGCACGGTAGGGGCACGCTGTACAAATGTCATACATTTTTTTACGTTAACGATATGAATACTTTTTCGCAAATTATTCGTGTTCACCCCACTGTTATCGTATCGAGGGCTCGATAGCGTCACGATCATTTTTCGTGCTCGGGGCACATCTGAGTACGTGCTATCAAAATGGCTTCCATGTATCACTGTGCTCTCCACTTCTGGTAATTCTCCTGTGGTTATTTCATGTGAATTTAAACTTAATATTGTTTTCAGGTATTTCAAGATATTGGCACCATTAGTAGTTGTGGTTATACCAGTTTATATCTCCACATTATGGGGAGAGTCTTTGTGGAATGGCTTCTTTCTTGCCATGTGCAGATATTTTTATGTATCTCATGCCTCCAGTTCTGTAAACTCCGTGGCCCACATGTGGGGTAGGAAACCATATGATAAAAATATTGACCCTGTTGATAACAAATTTATATCCTTGGTAGCAATTGGAGAGGGATTCCATAATTACCATCACAGTTTCCCTTTTGACTACAAAGCAGCTGAACTTGGTTCATATAGCTTGAATACGACCAAGTTTTTTATTGATGTCATGGCGGCAATAGGATGGGCTTACGACCTAAAGACAGTCCCAACTGACATGATTCAGAACCGCATTAAGAGAACCGGTGATGGAAGCCACCAGGGCGGATTCTAATCTCTAAAAAAAGGATAATTACAAGTTACAAATTACTCTATCTTGTAAAAATACAAATTGTTACTAGAATTTTACGTTTTATTTACATTTTATACCATTTATGAAGTAAGATAGGAGGGTTAAGCCCGGGTTGCAGTGCAATGTCCGTACTCGACTCGTGGCACTGCATACTATAAAATCCGCGAGAGAGAGAGAGAGAGAGAGAGAGAGGGGGAGACAGAAAGAGGTCACGAGGATGATTTAAAAAAACTATCTGAGTGATAAAAATCTAACTTTACCAGTTCACGAGATTATTTGATAAAGGCGTTTTAGTGTAAATTTTGTTTGCAATAGCGATTTGGAGTAGTTTAGAGCCTTGTTTGACGCTAATTTCGATCGAGGCAAATATTATGAATCGTGGTTTTGTCTTTACACCTACCTAGACAATGTAGTTTACTTTATGAAGATGCTTGCTATACTATTATTGCTATAGAACTTGATATAAATATGTTTAAACATATTAAAAACGACTGCACCCCTGTCTCAACCTACCCCAGAGAAAGAAAGGTGCGTGTCTCGTAATTAATTATCCGGGTTAGAAAAAGTCAACAACCTTCTTTAAGTGCCCACTTACATTTACCAGATGCATGGAACTGAGGCAAACGAAGGTGCAACCATATTTAATTTATCATCAACTTCACAATTGCACCCGTTAAACTACATTTGAATTGAAACATTTCGAAAAGTTCTCTCTCATTCTTCTTATAATTTTTGCGACAATGTAAACGATTGTTCTATTACAAAATATACACTGGTTCATACAATAGAAGATATATGGTCTTAATATATTGGACCACGCAACATAATATAATATTGTAATATAAGAATGCCCTTGAACTTTAATATAGTTCTCGTGTATATAAATTAGGTGATTGTTACTCTAAAATAAATAAAATTATTTATAAATTCATCAATAAATTGTCATATTTTTAAATAAATGAATTTATCAATAAATTGTCACGTGTTCAACAATAACTGAATTTAAAGAGAGACTTTAGAAATTTTCGATCTGTTAGAAGTCGGTGCCAACAAATTAATTTAATAATTGCTGTCGTGTACTTAACTACCTACCTGCCGCGCGGACCAGGGTTCGATTCCCGTGCGTGGCTAAAAGTACTGCAAGCGGCTGACGGAGAATCCCGGTCGCTTCAATGGGAATGCCGAGCCACCTGTTCTTCCCAGCTGTGGTGCTTCTATGCAAAATGTAAAAATCACGCAACTGGTGATGCGGCGGTACCCCCGAGTTGTGCCCAGTACTTACACGCCTTTTCGCGGTTTCTTATTCCACGAGACAAGTCCCGGCTTCGTGGAAGACTGCGTTCGTTCATCCTGTTCCTAAGAAAGACGACAGAACAGACCCGTCCAATTACAGGCCTATTGCTGTAACCTCCTTTCTCTCGGAGGTGATGGAGCGCGTTATTAGTGCCGTTTAACATAATATTGGATGTATTATGGTCCCAAAAGATGAAAACCGTGGTTGATAGCTTGCAGGACTGGATTAAATTTGGACTACGAAGGCAAATCTTGGCCCACTAAAACGGGAAAAATAAGTAATTAAACTTTTTTACCAATTTGGTTTTGAAGACGGTTTTTTTTTTAAATTATATATTTTCTTTTAGGTTTAAATTGATAGTATTCTGATTAGTCGAAAAATACGTCCCAAACACACATTTACCACCACTTATGCATTTAATCACCTTCTCTTATTATTTCAGTTACAGTGCCACAATATTATTTTCAACACTCTTGCGCATAAAGTGGCTCAAATTTCACTGCCATTAGGCACATAATGCCACCAGTTATCAAATTGTGACCTTTTGATTGCTATACCCAATTCACAAGTAATATATATTTTTTAATTTTATCGTTTTGATTTGCTTTGTCCTTAACAAGTTTCGATAAAATAACGTGTTCAACAGTACAAATAAATTAATATACCTTCGTAATTATATTAATATTATATTAATAATGTTATTATATTAATAATAATATTAATATACTTCGTAGATAATTTCAGCTTGTACGTGTTTAATAAACAAAACTATGCCATCAAAAACAGTTAAAAATAATTCTAATAACTGCAAGTTTACTCATTGTTTCTGTAAATAGTTTAGGAAAAGGGTTAATAAAATACGAACATGAGTTAAAAAATGTACTGTAGAGGAGTTTTGACGACGACGTTTTAAGTATGACACCAGTATTTTAAAACCAAATTATGAGCAGTTTCATACATTAATTAGGTAATTTATTTATTTATTCATTATATACTTTATTGTGTACGCCAATTACAAAATTCATGATACAAGAATTAATAACATAAGAGTAGTACAAAGGGCGGCCGTATTGCTTCAAGCTATTTCTGCCAGGCAACCTTTGGATGGAAAAGTTGCCAGACAACCTTTGGTTGGACTATTTGGTAGTTGATTGGCGTTTGATTACTAGTTATATCAATTATATCATATACATACTTATAATACTTACACTTACTTAAAAAATATGCATAAACATAATATGTATACACTACTATTATAAAGAGAAACGATTTGTATGTTTTCTTAAGTCGAACGTGGATATGCATCGTGAAGTTGTCAATGTAGATGACGGGCTCACTCCGCTCGCTTTGGCTAAGGGGAACTGACGTAGGCCTATAATTATTGGCACTGATAGCCGCAGAGAGGTTTGTCAGAGTAAGGAGCTACATGGCAGGTTCTATCGGGCCCTCCACAGGCTCGAAATAGACCTATTGGCATCTGTATCCTGGCTACGTTTCGGTGACCTCTTTGGGGAAACCGAAGGTTTTGTCTGTGCAATTGCTGACGAAGTTATCGAGAGGAATAAGTACCGGAAGTATATCATCAACCTGGTGAATCTCTCAGGCATATTACTTCCGGTTGTCCTCGTCTTGCTGACGGTGAGAACTTGCACAGACATAATCAAGTAGCCAGGATAATCCATCAGCAACTTGCTCTGAAATACAACCTTGTGGGAGTTGAAGTGCCTTACTATAGGTATGTTCCTGAACCAGTTCTAGAAAATAGTCATATATCATTGAACTGGGATCAATCTATCATCACTGATAGGGCTGTTTAAGACCAGCCCGAACGCCGAGCATTGATTGTTGATTTCACCATTCCTCATGACGAGAATCTCATGAAAGCTGAAAAAGACAAACAGGTCAAGTACTTGCAATTGGCCCACGAGGTTGTCGATATGTGGAATATTGACTCAGCAATCATTGTACCGATAGTCGTGTCAGTCAACGGAGTGATAGAGTGATAGCAAAGTACCTCGACCAACACCTGAAGAGGCTCGGGTCAGACGTTTGGATCGATGGCCAAATGCAGAAGGCAGTGCTCCTTGATACGGCGCACATCGTGAGAAAGTTCCTTTCTCTGAAGTCGTAACCACCGGTAGCTTGGTCCTTGTATCCCATACCGGTGGGGCACTACTTTTTATATTTTTAAATAGATGTTTGTTTTTTTACTATATGTATTTAAAAATATAATTTGTAAGTTTGACGGCGCGTAATCATTATTGTGTGATTAGAGTGGATGAAATTCACTCTGGCGTAATGCAAGACTCTAGTGCTCTATGGTCGAGTGTGACGTCATTCGTTCATTCGGTCAAGTTGAGTTTGACAGATCATTGACTTTGGTGGGGCGCGCGGAGAATCGTGATCAGTATCGCTGTGAACCTCGACCGAGCACTACGTGTCTAGCAGAACGCTCCTAGTTCGGTTGAATATACTTGGTTATAGATCGCGAGTGTGTCTGTAAAATGTGTAGTCAGTGATTGATGTAATTAAAACGTGGTGATTCGTGTATTAGGTTGTCCTATCTCCTCGCCCGTAAAATCCACGCAGACTAAGTGCAAGCTTACAATGGGCTACTAAGAGGCCCCAGACCCGAAGTAAACCCCATGTGCCTTCATCAGAAGTGGGATACCAGGGCAACAAGCTGAGGAGAATAGCAGTGGCAACCAAAAGACTCGCTAGTCAGATTTACATGAAATAACGTGAAACTGTGTCTGTCCTGATTGTTGGCTGCATCCCGACTACAAGACCCGGTGAGCCCGTTCCTTTTTATTTCGTAGACAGTGTGTGCTTATTTTTTTTAAAACAAGTGGTATAACCAAATAATTTCCTGGTAGCGGAATATCGCATTCCACCCTCCAGGGAAAGATATTGTTGTAAAGGTATTACTCGTGGGTACAAATTCATGTTTGAATAAAAAGTCTTATCCTATTTCTACTATTCCATGTAGTGCCAGAAGAGACGATAGCAGTTCGGGCAATCTGTGAGCAGAGGTTTATGAGGTAGCGGAGTTTGCACCTAATTATATAGGGGCTAAGTTAAATTGTCATTACACAAGAAAGTTTCGAAATATCCCGAATATCTAACTATGCTAGATTCTATACTATCTGTAGCTGTTGATACGGTGAGAAGACTTATTCGAATTGAGTAGGGTACGCTGCAAAAGGTTACTGTGATTGCTTAGATTAGCTTAGAATGCGGTGACGCAATCAGTACGTCCAAGAAGTGAGAACGATAAGTTTTAACGAACTACACTACCCTATATTAAAAGGTGATTTCATTATTGTCAGTACGCAGATGTCATGTCAACACAGTGCAAAGGCTCGTTTCAAATCGTCTTCCATTGAGTGGGGAGGTAGTAAGACAGGAGGAACCAGTTCTCGATGGTAGTGAGACAAAAGGAACCAGTTCTCGATATAATCTTTTTTTTATTTAAGTGACCTAATTTACGTAAAAGTGAGTAGTTTGCAGTAAAAACTAACGAAGGACGATTCTGATTATATCACGATGTAATACGTGTTGTTTTTTTGCGTTTGCTTTTTTGGTTTCGATATCTTTTCGGTAGCAGGTACTGACCCGGTGTGTCTTGTCTTGAGATGAGATGGGAGGGTAGCTGTTGAAGTGTCAACACCTTTTAAAAAAAGCTCTTGTATATTTTAATTTAAATAGTATATTTAACTTACCAATTAATGATTTATAACGTTTAATAATCTTCTAAATCCTCTATCGCATCCTCTCATATATTTAAATTCAATTTATAATCGTTCAACTGCACAATTACTTAAATAAAAATGAACCTATACACAAACTTGTACAACTGCATGGAGGAGCTATCAAGCATGTTCACAAGACGCATGGCACAGTATGAGGAGGACTTGAAGAATGCTGGGGGTGAGTCAACCATCCATAAAAGTATAGCAAGCCTCTCTCGCGACTTCTCTGATTTTAAAGGCCTTGTATGGAAGACCTTGGGTGCCCTCAAATCCCAGATGGAGTTACTGGTGAGGGGCTTGGACCGGCATGAGATGGCATCAAGAGCTAAAGTTCTTCTTGTACATGGTCTCTCTGAAGAAAATACAGCGGATCCCACTGGTAGTGTCATTAAAGTGTTCTCAAACAAAATGAATACTATCAGTGTCACAGCTAAAGACATAGCCGTTTGCCACCGTCTGGGTAGTGACACTAGCAAACCTCGCCCACTATTAGTGAGATTTGAAAGCCGTGCGACTCGTAGTTTAGTATGGCGTAACAAATCAAAACTCAAAGGCACTGGTCAAACATTATCGGAGTTCCTCACAAAGCCCAGACATGACCTTTTTGTATGCGCTAGGAAGCATTATGGTGTGAGACAGTGTTGGACCTCTGATGGGTTAAGCTCATTATGAGTTAAGCTCGCCTTTGTACATGTTCCATTAATGCTTTTTTTTTTATAAATGATCTCTGTATAATGTGTGTACAATAAAGAATTAAATAAAAATAAATAAAATGTTTAGGTCCCTCGGAGTACTCGAGCTGTGTTTAAATGTTGGTGGACAGATAGGTGAATGTAGCTGTACGGTGTAAGATATAGCTTCCTATGAAGAAGGTTGAACTCTGTTAATAATCGCGTGCTGGCTTGTCAGTTTAATTTCTGTGATGCTGAGTAGCAAAGAGGAGCTATGCGGTATCAGCTCTAACGGGTTTTGTTCGTGTAATATTTCTCATTAGTGGGTAGACTCACCGTGGTGTACTTCACTTTGAGGCCACACTATTGTGTAGGTACCTAGGTAGAAAAGGCGTGGCGCATCCTTAGCAAGACTACACGAACCAACAGTTTGGTAACCAAATATTTCGGGTCGACTAAAGGAATAGTTCTCGTCGCCAAGTTGGCGGATTGCGGCCGATAAACTGCCCCGAGTAGACTCTCGTCTTAATGGGCGATTATATGATCTACATTCTGGTGAAAGCCTCTGTGGCGTGGCGGTGGTCGGTGCGGCTGCTGCGCGAGGACTCGGTTTCGATCCCCGGTCGGCGCGGGTGTTTGTGTGCTCGTATGAGTCTGCTGGCATTGGTCTGGTCTACGTGCTACGGAGGGCCCGTTGCGTCATAAATCCCGGTTGTCATGCGAGCGTCTGTGGCGGTCGCTGCGGTTGATCGGAGCTCACAGGGGTCCGACTGGTGTAGCTGCAGAACTTCGGTGCGCCGCTTGGTGGTGGGGATCGGATGGCAGTCGCTTCGCGGGGTGTTTCGAGATCCAGTCGCGCTGCGTTTGTACTGGAGAGCCGAGACCAACTAGCTCGGGAAAGAAGCTCGGAGAATGACGATAGAATGAGTAATTAGGAGTTGATTGCTAGAAGCGGCGGTTGCTGCTAGTTTTTTGTCATATACCCTCCATTGTGATGAAATGGAGTAAAGTGTGCAATTACGGGTCCACCACCACCAGAATGGTTACCAGCTGATTCCACGTTGTCTGAATGCTAACAAATTGACACTAGGTTATTGACTGTAGATGGTTCCTGGTGGTAGGAAAACTGAACCCGACTCACTGCAATCATGGGGACAAGGTGAGGTGCGTATACTTCTAACTGTTACGAAATTTCAGGCAAGATTGGGTCTAAGTACGAGTCATTGATCAGATGTCATGCAGAAGTTGACGTACATGCTATAATCAGATGAAGAGGCTGTAACCCGTCACATCAGTAAGTGGTGTATAAGGAGTGAAAATAAAGTGCTTTAGTACTGTGTTCTCGGGTATGAGTGATGGAGTCGTCACAAGCTTTGTGCCTTTGCTTTGAGATGTCTCATTTGGTGAAATTAGGACGTCTTTGATTTCAATACCCTCGCGTACCTAAGATTTAGGGAAAGATGTTCTATTAGCAAGTAATGTTTCATTGTTATCTCAAGTAACGGTTTTTCGTCGTACGTGGTCACATAGACGAAATTCTACATCGATCAATCAATCAACCAACTAGGCCACCGTGGTCAACTGCTCGACGTGGGCCTCTCCCAATGTGCGCCATTTCGAAATACTACATGGATATGGGTTATCTATGTTATATGATTAGAACAGGAGAAGACCTAAAGTTCCAGATACTTACAAGCATTGGAAGAGACATCCAAGTTGAGGATTACTACTTCAAACAGACGCGTGCTTGGGTGACTCCTCTTACTTTACAGGGTAGTATCGGTGTCATAGGGATACTCTGTTTAATAGGCAATCAATGAGCTAGATGAAAGTGACAGTTTCCCCGTAAGGGTGGTAGATATGTTCGCTCCACGGCCGATCGTGCCGATCCAATAGTGACTTCGATGGATCAACACACGGATGATGGCCAGGGTGGTAATGAAACCGTTCTAGTTTGTGGGAGGGCGGTGTGCTCCTCAATGCGTCTTATTTCGCTCCATATTAATGATTGAGTGATGTAAAGTAACAGCGTAGATGTGCAATCCGTGCGACTCCGCCAATGGTCCGGGGAAGCGTAGTCGTGATTCGTGCCCTCGTGAATAGACAGGGTAATGGAGCGGTTACGAGAGCCTCTGCGAGAGAAGCGTCGGTAGCTTAGTGGTTAAGGGGTCGGCCTTACGATCGAGAGGTCCCTGGTTCGAGTCCTGGCCATTACACTACCGACGTGAACCCACTCCTAGCACAAGCAATTTAGCTTAGTTGGAGGGGTTAGAGGGAATATTAGTAATTTCGATAATTTCGGTTGCTAATATTCTTTTGAAACGAAGCGCGTATGGTAGTTTTGTACTGGAAAGCGAAGTATAACAAAATTGGCTCTTAACTAATTCTGAACCATAAGTTTGTTCTAATTAATCGGTTTCGAGTGTATGCGGATAGAGCACTAAATGGAGTATAGTCAGTGTTGGTTTATTGGTTTCCAGTCTTGCTTTACTTACTACTACTACTACTACCTTGGAAACCTATTCAAATAAAGCCTGGCCGCGGCTTGGGCTAGGATGTAGACGCTACTCGCTTCCAATATGGCGGATAGAGCTGGGACACATCGTGTTTGGGCAGACTTCAGTACATTTCATCTCCTAGCTTCGAACCCCAATGCCTCAATTCGATCTCGAAAGATAAGTCATATCACTGTAGCAGAAATTGACAACGAGCTGGCCGAGACGGCGGTCCATAGTCAGAACGAAGGAAGAATTCACGATAGCGACACATTCTCAGCGATTAAATGTCACATCATTACTACTAGTCCACCTTCCACAGATCTTGATGCATATTGTAAGTAGGTAGGTCCAGACTCACATTCATGTTCGGACTGGCTCCTCGAGGGTCGATAAGATAAGATAAGATAAGATAAGATAAGATAAGATAAGATAAGATAAGATAAGATAAGATAAGATAAGATAAGATAAGATAAGATAAGATAAGATAAGATAAGATAAGATAAGATAAGATAAGATAAGATAAGATAAGATAAGATAAGATAAGATAAGATAAGATAAGATAAGATGAATCTTTATTGTACACCAAAGAAATACAGTACATGTACGGACAACATAAGAAAAATGTACAAATGGCGGCCTTATCGCTACAAGCGATCTCTTCCAGGCAACCTTTGGATGGACATATTTGATTAAACGATAATAACTTATGGGTAGTTATTACTGTAGTCATAAGCTTAAACTATATATAAGTATATAGACATATATTTATATACATATTATATACTTTGTATTTTACATATACCTAAGTACATATTTAAATTCAATATCCATAACATTTACATAAACATACATACGTAATTATTAGATATACACATATATTTCATAAGTACAAGATATACCTACACACAGCGAGCAAAGTAACTATCCAGAACGCAAATAGTGTTCTTTTATCATTTTTTTGAAAGTGGCCAGGGATTGTGCGCGTCTGATGGATACAGGCAGAGCATTCCACAACCGTACAGACTGGACAGTGAAAGATTTGTCATAAAATGTTGTAGAATGAGAGGGCGTGGACAATTGCAATGTTACTGACGACCTCAAGGATCTTGAATGTGTGTCATTGAGGAACACAAAACGTTCTTTTAGGTAAGTAGGAGTACGGGGATTGAAGAGAATACTGTAAAGCATGGAAAGAATGTGAGCATTCCGTCGAAGGCGAATTGGGAGCCACTTGAGCAAGTTGCGGAAATGGGATACGTGATCATATTTGCGTAGACCAAATATGAATCTAATACAGAAATTCTGAAGGCGCTCAAGCTTATCAAGTTGCTCCTCAGTGAGATCAAGATAGCTGACATCAGCGTAGTCAAGTAGTGGAAGAAGAGATTCTGCAAGTGCAATTTTAGTGGCAGTAGGTAGGAAGTTTCGCAGTCTACGCATGGAACCTGCCGATGCAAACAACTTACGACTGACTTCCCGTACTTGAGGGCCCCAGGATAGTGTCTTATCTAGGTTTTTTACCTCGCTACTTATTTGAATAGTAACACCGTTAAATATTACGTCTGGCAATTGTGACCAATCTATTCGGCTTATCATTCCGGAGCTGCCCACAATAATAACTTGTGTCTTAGAAGGGTTCACTTTAAGCCCATATTGCTTACTCCACTCACATACTTGCGTCAGATCAGCATTAATAGAAGAGATAGCTGCTGGCAATTCGTGTAATGGGGCTTGTGTGTATATTTGAAGATCATCTGCGTAAAGGTGGTAGGAAGAACGTAAAAACTTAGAGATGGAATTTATAAAGATAGAGAAAAGTAAAGGAGATAGCACGCCACCCTGTGGCACACCGGCAGTTGTACTACACCAAGAAGAAAACGAATCTTCAACACGTACACGCTGTCGGCGCCCAAACAGGTAACTATGAAACCAATCAATAACTGTTGGAGATATGTTAATAGAGCGCAGAATGCCGAGCAGGATATGGAAATCCACAGTATTGAACGCGTTACTGAAATCAAGAAGAGAGAGTACTGTGAGATTTCCGTTCTCCATACCAAACCTTATGTCATCGGTGACTTTAATCAGTGCGCTTACTGTGCTGTGCCCGGGTCGAAAACCTGATTGGAGAGGATTTAGAAGGCTATTCTGTGTGGGGTATTTGCTAAGCTGTGTATGTACGAGCCTTTCTAGGATCTTTGAGAAAAAAGGTAATATGGAAATAGGGCGATATTCGGAGGGGGATGAGGGATTGGATTTTTTAGGTAATGGGATAATTTGTGCCTGCTTCCAAGCGTCAGGAAATATGCTCTTATTGAGTGACTGATTTAAAACATGACAAATTATGGGAAGAATTTGATCAAGGATGGGAAGGACCATATTTCGACTTATGCAGTCATTTCCGACAGCACTGGAGTTTATCGACATTATACACTCTTTAACACCACAATCAGATACTTGATCAAAAACGAACGGGGAGAAATCAGGTGTTGGAAGCGATGAAAGATATTGCAAGGTATTATTTTTGTTGGTCCGATCACACATAGACGAGGCTGAGAAGTGTTGATTTAGCATGTTGATATCAATTTTATTAGGAATGTTATCTTGTCGTGACTTTCCAACTCCCAGTGTTCTATGTTCGAACTATGTAATCTTGCTAGCCTTGCAGGATAGTTTAGGTGTTTGTAGGGGCACCGAGTGGTTGTACGTAGGTCCAGACTCACATTCATGTTTGGACTGGCTCCACGAGGGTCGATGTTCGAACTATGTAATGTTGCTAGCTTTGGAGGACAGTGTAGGTGGTTGTAGGGGCACCAACGAGTGGTTGCCCGGCCCGACTGGTTTGCAGTCGTAGGGGCACCAATGAGTGGTTGCCCGGAGTCCGACTTGTTTATGGTCGGAGGGGCACCAATGAGTGGTCGCCCGGGTTCCGACCGGTTTATGGTCGCAGGGGCACCAATGAGTGGTCGCCCGGGTTCCGACCGGTTTATGGTCGCAGGGGCACCAATGAGTGGTCGCCCGGGTTCCGACCGGTTTATGGTCGCAGGGGCACCAACGAGTGGTCGCCCGGGTTCCGACCGGTTTATGGTCGCAGGGGCACCAATGAGTGGTCGCCCGGGTTCCGACTGGTTTATGGTCGCAGGGGCACCAATGAGTGGTCGCCCGGTCCTACTAGTTCATAGTCGTAGGGGCACCAATGAGTGGCTGCCCGGTTCTGCTCGTTTGTGGCCGAAGAACACCAACGAGTGATGTTAGGCCTGCGGCGATGGAAGTCAGTGATGGACGAGCGTGTCAGTGCGAGAAGAATTAAAGCCTCGTACATTTGTTCACAGACGGATCTCTGGCATTGGTCGCACGAGGACGAGCGACATGTCAGTCTGGCCGTGACGGCGCGTAATCATTATTGTGTGATTAGAGTGGATGAAATTCACTCTGGCGTAATGCAAGACTCTAGTGCTCTATGGTCGAGTGTGACGTCATTCGTTCATTCGGTCAAGTTGAGTTTGACAGATCATTGACTTTGGTGGGGCGCGCGGAGAATCGTGATCAGTATCGCTGTGAACCTCGACCGAGCACTACGTGTCTAGCAGAACGCTCCTAGTTCGGTTGAATATACTTGGTTATAGATCGCGAGTGTGTCTGTAAAATGTGTAGTCAGTGATTGATGTAATTAAAACGTGGTGATTCGTGTATTAGGTTGTCCTATCTCCTCGCCCGTAAAATCCACGCAGACTAAGTGCAAGCTTACAATGGGCTACTAAGAGGCCCCAGACCCGAAGTAAACCCCATGTGCCTTCAAGTTTTTAAAAGAAATAAAGAAAATACCTACCAATAATATCAATAATACAATCATCATCATCATCATATCAGCCACACACAGTCCACTGTTAAACATAGTCCTCTCCCATAGACTACCAGAAAGACCGATCTAAAGCAGCCCGCATCCAGAGCGGGGTGCATAGTGTCAATAGTTATAAATATTTTATTGACAGATTTAAGTAGAGTGATTATCATTTTGATAATATCGTAAAAAACGCCCCACGCTTTTTCTTAAATAAAATACATTTTTATTTACATTATTTTTAATTTATATTTAATGTAAATTTTAAAACTATTCTCAATTTATTTTCTATTTTTTTAGTTCGGTTCTCTATAAAAGCGTGTTTATTAGTTTTTTCTACTTTTTATTACAAATTTAAAAATGATATAATTTTATCAAATTAGTGTATTTTCATCGGTACTCGATAAATCTACAAAGTTTGAACGACATCTGGCCGTTTAAGGTGGGTCAAAATCGCGCCCAAAGAAGTCGGTAACAAACAAACAAAAAACCATACAGGTCTAGCTAATAAAAAGCGTGTAAAATATTTCAATGTTATATCACTATCGTCATATCATTATACATTCTGTTAAATGTTGTTGCTGTTTGATGTTTATGTTAATGTAAGTATATCATTTAGGTGAACGTTATGAATACTTAATACATGACTAGCTGTAACGCACATGACTTTGGCTTCCGGCCTTGATATAAATCCCATTTTGTTTATTATTTTTTTAGTTTAAATGAAATAAATATATCATTATTACTATTTCTGAAATAAATATAAGCCACGTCTAATTCCTCATAGAAGCTGGGATCGCGATAAATTGGTAAAACTAGTAATAACAAACGTAATACTTTGACTGAAGTGTATTTATGAAGATTGAACCGAATCAAAATTACTACAAAACGCTGTTACCTTAAAATTACAAACAGACACTTCAATTTCATTTACTTACATACATTATACACATAAATTTTGTTATAAGACTTTAATATATACCGGTCAGGTTGTATATAACACTCAGTAGAATAAGTCCAATGCTTCCTCGTATAACAAAAGGACGCCTCAGTTTTTCACAAGTATCTAGTTTCTCATTCCCAAACCAATATTGTAGAGGATTAAATACACTACAACTTTTATACGTTAAATTTTCTTGTACTTGTACATAAATGTAAGCATAAGTTCGATCTTGAGTAGTAAAGTGTCAAAAGGATCTTAATACCAGGCTACTGAGATGAAGTAAAACTTTTATATTACATTCCTTACATTTTTGGGAAATAATTGAAATCAAAATTATTATTTTAGGATAACTTTGAACACAATGGAAAAAGTGACGTCATCGACTGCAAATGGAAAACGTGAAATTATATGGGTAATGGTTATCGGTCTAGCTTTCTTACAGTTATCTGGAATTTATGGGTTTTACCTCTTTTGCACTGAAGCCATGTGGTTGACAAGATTATACAGTAAGTCATATTTGGATAAAACACTAAGCAATTTTTAGAAGCGCTCTCTCTATCAATCAATCAACCAATTAGCCCACTGTAGTCCACTACTGGAGATAGGCCTCTCCCAATGTGCATCCTTTTCGTACAATCCTCCACATCCAGTCCCAGCCACCTTTTTCAGGTCATCGGTCCATCTGGCTAGGGGGCCCCCTACCCTCCGTTTGCCTTCTCGCTCTCTTTAACTGGTATAAAATACTATAAAAAGGGAGAGCGGCGGTCCTTTGATTTTCTCAACCTCGAGAGGAAAGTCTGCGCCAGAGCCTCGTCGGTTCCAACAGGTTGATAGGCTGGTTCTTGATGACTTTACCCCTAAATCTTTGTAGAACCCCACAACGATCATACACATTATAGCACAACGTGTGAACTGGTTTAAAGATCTATCTTTATTTATCGGTTCATCCTTGAATTATTCACAACATTTTTCTTATTTCAGCATGCTGTTCTATGTACTTAGCTTGTTTGGGGATCACGGCAGGAGCTCATCGGCTGTGGGCGCACAAAACCTACAAAGCGAAGTTGCCGTTACGAATTTTTTTGGTTATATTATGTACTTTCGCGGGACAAGTGAGTACACCCATTTTTAAAATATCTTTGCAGAAACAATTGTTGGGACAGGAGTAGGTTTCAGTTTATGAGTATCGTTAAGAGCATTAATTTGTACAAATTGTTTGTCATGCACGTGTTATTGAAATTGTAAGAATTTTATGCAATAGGATTAGTCAGGTACAATAAATCACAGACCAAGAAAAGAATGTATGGGGTCAACAAAATCTAGAATATCTAAGCCAATTTCACTCGCAAGACGGCCGGCGGGTATCCAAATGTTTATTTAGCCCAAAACTTCTATACTATTGGACTAAAGTAGCTTTTGGGCACGTAATGCTTTTAGAGCACAACACATATCCTACCTATATTGTGGTCAATCAGTAAGCTATTTGATTTCTCAAAGTAGATTTAGAATAGTATGATATTATACTTGTGCGATTTTAATTCATCACTTTTAGCAGTTATTACTTACAGTACTAATTAATATGACCTATAGCTAGTGGAAGAAAGCTTACCTCGATTAAGTTTGACCCATTGGGAAGTCGGCAGAAATTGGGACCGCTATGTGTATTGTAATAAAGGAGGATATGTGTTTCATATCGACATTTTATCTATCCAAATCTTCCCGCAAATTCATGACAAGCCAAATCAAGAGAAAGAATAGGAAAGCAAACTCCGAGGTCCAAAGGCGAGAGTTTAGATGCAACTGGCACTCGCTGTGATGCTAATGAGTATGGTTAATTGATAACTAATTGATAATCAAACCCTTTAATACACATACACCCCTAAATACCTCTCCATTTTTAATCCCAAGTTCCATTGATTTAAAGAGTTAGAGAATTTATTAAACAAGATATTATTCCCATTTCTCAATAGCCTGACTGGTGAATTATAATGATGATGATGAGGGACGTGTTACTTTTTCTATGAATATTCAGAAATAAGTAATAATTCTTTTGCATCAGAAGTCATTATCGGGACCATTTTACTTAATTTAATAGATATTTTAGTTTTCAGTGATGCACTGGGTGCGGCTTCATCGGATACATCACAAATACGCTGATACAGATGCTGATCCACATAACGCGAAACGGGGATTCTTCTTTTCTCATACAGGATGGTTAATGGTCAAAGCACACCCAGATTATATAAAACAACACCGTACCATTGACTTAAGTGATATTTCAAACGATCCAATTCTACGTTTCCAGAAAAAGTAAAAAATTCCAAATTCCAACAATCTCTTTCGATTCTGTGGCTGTTGCCTTTCATAAAAAATAATTTCAATTTCAATATCTTTATTTATTTCTCAAAATAGTGTTGCAAGAAGTGCTCACATCCTATTTTATATAATTTAAAATCGATCAATATTATTTATGTTCAGTGCCTCGTGGGGTGAGTACAAGTGAGCACGAATATTTTGCGAAAAAGTTTTCGTATCGTTAATAGTACAGCGCCCCTACCGTGCGTAAAAGTGACTAAATTTGGCAGCACGAACCACTTTCGTAATGTTAATGTATTGAACGTTACGTGACATCTAAAGAGTAAAATTGGTAGCATGAAGTTTTTTTTGACATACGGTAATGTAAATTGCAAGGGTTGGCTATTGAGTTTCACGAATATTTTGTCACTGAATTTTTGACGGTAACAAAAGTTTCGTAACCTTATAAACTATAATAAAAATTATTTTTTTAAGTTTTAAGTGCTTATTTTGTGATTAATAATAGAATCCACGATAGCCGCTTAACCGAAAGACTAATAAGGGTTATATTTTTGCTGCAAGTTTAAGTCTTGAAAATGAGAGAATTCAACTTCGAGAATAAAGGTAAGGAAATTATGTTCTAAATAAATCTACGTAATAATAAATGGAAGGCAGTTTGATATTTTTACGCCCAATAAAGATAAAGAAATGAAAGGGAAGAAAAATAAATAAAAGAGTTAAATTGAAATAATGAGCAACTGTGGTAATCAGGTTAGCATCAAATATATAATACTAGCTTATTGTTGTGGGATAACTAATAACTTTCATAACTTCATACTATTGGAACTGAATTGAAACCATACTTACCAAATAAAAAGCCTTAACCATCTAGAAGGTTGCAGGTGCTTATATCACAGATTTAGCAACAACTGCATAATATGTTTAATGAAAAATGCATTAGTACTGAGTGACTGGGTAACCTATTGAAATATCCAATTTCTGTTACCCGAATCTTAAAACCCCGAAAACGGTTGGTAGAACTTTTAAAAGACAGATGTAATGAATGACAACTTTCTATAATTCCGTTTTTCATTTCCCAGATGAATCAATTTCCAGGTGCACTAAAACCAAATTTTCAAATAGTATTTTTTTGTTTCCCATATTGTCATAATCCAAATATAGTTATACCAGATTCTCAGAATATATTTTTTTGTTTACCATCGTACCATTTTCCAAATAAAGTATTACCAAATTTTCATAATCTTTTTATTTGGTTCCCATACAAATCGTGTTCCAGCTAAACTATATACAGGTATAGTAAAAATCAGTAAATTTATACGATTCATTTAGGGTGTGTAACGGTTGATATAATAAAAAAAAATCTAACGTTCACTTAAGACATAATTTCACTTAATATAATTTTGTTTAAATTATTGTTTTCCATGTCATGCATGAACAGTTTCGTATGCAGGTATAATCAATGAATTAGGAAAGTGAGCTCGTGAACACTGCGTACCACGCCCGACCCGACTCGCCGTGGTACTTGTCTGCCCTACACTAGAGTGTTATTTAAGAACCGGAGGCGCGGAGGGAGGGCAGTCCTCGCAGTAACGAAGCTCGGGCGCCTGGGCGAGCTGGAGCGGCTGAGGCTGGTCGCCGAAGGCGACCAGCAAGCCGAAGCTGCGGAAGCGAGCATGGGTGCCCGAACTTTGTTACGCAAGGGCGGAAGGACTGCACTTCCCGCAGCGCCGGAGAAGAGCAACACTAATGCTTGCCTGCTTGCCTGCATGCTTGTCTGCTTGCCTGCATGCTTGCCTGCTTGCCTGCTTGCCTGCATGCTTGCTTGCTTGCCTGCATGCTTGCCTGCTTGCCTGCATGCTTGCCTGCTTGCCTGCATGCTTGCCTGCTTGCCTGCAGGCATGCCTGCTTGCCTGCATGCAAGCATGCCTGCATGCAAGCACGCCTGCATGCCTGCATGCTTGCCGGTTTGATTGCCAGCTTGCCTGCATGCATGCTTGTTTGCTTACATGCATACATATATTTTTGAAGGCAACGTGTGTTTTGTTCAGTAGGTCTCCAGTTGTAGTTAGTAGACGCCATATGAGCTTTAGTTTTAGGTTTAAAAATCTGGATATTGTTTGTCTGGATATCAATTACCTGGATATCAATTAATTGCATTTCAAAAATTTGTATTTTAAAAATTGGGCTCTCGTGCATATGGATTACGGTCATCTGGATTTTGTGCATTTAGATTTCGTGTGTCTGGAACTCGTTCGTCTGGATTATAAAACGTCGTACAAATGAATAAATGGGGAAATGAAATTCGGAGTTGCGATTATATGGCAAACAAAACTTCGGAATTTGAAAAACCGGGATTATGAAAAATTGGCCAAACGTTTTCTGGATTATGATATTCGGAATATTAAAATTCGGGATTAAGATAGGTAACCGAGTGACTGCTATATTGTAGAGTGGTTTTTCATCCAATGACCTTTCAATGTAATCACTATAGTGTTTACCTTTATTTTTAGGTAATTGTGGCTATTGTGGCGAAAAGAAGAAAGGCGTCTTCACCATATCGCGAATCATCATCTCCCGTAGGAAAAGACGCCGCCGATCACCCTTTACAATGGATTTTTTTTACCCTCCGATATCCTGGATTTTCGAGGCGCACGCACCGTGTGAGGGTACCGCCGACATCCACTTCATAACTACTCGTACGATATCCTGAATTTACGAGGCGCACGCACCGTGTGAGGGTACCGCCGCCATCCACTTCATAACTACTCGTACGATATCCTGGATTTTCGAGGCGTACGCATCGTGTGAGGGTACCGCCGACATCCACTTCATAACTATTCGTACTTGAATCTTTGTTTAATACAGACGAAAACTAATCTAGAACACTCAGCTGGTTCCGGAGAGATGCTGTATTCGTTACAGCTCTGCAAATCTATAACAAATCTCCATTTTCACATTAATTAAAATCTTGTGCTGATCATAACAAATCGCTACCCTCACCGAGTAATATTTTTATGGATAAATTGAAATTTTACAGGAGCGGTAAAACAGTGTTATTTTACAATTATGTTAAATATCATAGAACCTATCTAAATGATTTATACATTAAACGAAAGCATTTTTTTATAGAATCATTGTAAGCAAACTTATTTATTTTATATTATATCAAAATCGAGATAATAATAAAAATGTAATTTACTGGATAAGCCAGGCAAAGCATTGTTTCGCAAAACAACGTTACGATATTACTACTCTCGCTTCATTCACTCTCATTACATTCTTCCTGCATGCTCGTCGGGTTAGGGTACTCCTGACCTGCCCCTTTTCTAAAACAGCCCCGATTTGATCCAAGTATGTGCGCCTAGGTCTTCCCCTTCGTCGGTACCATCCACACTCGCCTCATACACCTGTTTCGTTAGTCTTCTTTCATTCATTCTCATCTCACATGACCGAACCATCTTAACATTCCTCTCTCAATTCTCATCACTACATCTTCTATCACTCCACGTCGCTCTCTTATCACGCTATTTCTCACTCTATTTCTCAAAGTCAATCCACACATACTTCGCAACGCACGCATTTCTACCGGATTCACTCTACTCTGATGCCTTTTCTGCCACAACCATCTTTTGCCACCATAAATAAGAGTCGGCACTAATACTCCTCCATGTACAGCCAGTCGTGCCTTTTCGGATAAAGTTGTGTAGTGCCCCATTCACTCTATTTCCAGCTGTCTCTCTCCTTTCAACATGTTCTTCATGCTTTCCATCTTTCGTAAACAATGTTCCCAAATATATGAACTCATTCACTTGTTCCACTCTTTCTCCATTTATACAAATGCTCTGTCACGCTTTTATCTGTTTCAAGAACCATAGCTTTTGTCTTAATAATATTCACTTTCATTCCTTTCTTCTCATAAGCTCTATGCATAGTTTTTACCATCTCCTGCAACTCATCTGTCGATGGCGCAAGTGAAACCTGACCATCAGCATAGACATTTGACGTGTAGCTCATTCAATCTTAAACCTCATTCTTTATCTTTCAAATCTTGCAAACAACTGTCCATGAATAAGTTAAACAGCCATGGTGACGCTATACATCCCTGTCTTACATCCTTTTGGATGCTTAACCATTCAGTGTGTGACCCATGTATCCTCAGTCAAGCACTGGAGTCCTCATAGAGAGACTTCAGAACTCGGATAAGGTTGCTGCTCACCTCATACATAGACAGTATCGACCAAAGTTCATTTCTCATCACATTATCAAAGGCCTTTTCCAAATCCATGAATGCGCAATAGACCTTTTGACTCTTGGCCAAAAATTTCTCGGCTATGCTTCGCAAGGAAAAGACCTGATCTGTACATCCCATTCCCTTTCTAAAACCCGCTTGTGCATCCCATATTTTCTCATCGGTTTCTTTCGTAACTCTCTCAATCAGCACTTTCGCATACAGTTTGCCGACGATGCTGAGTTGGCTAATGCCCCTGTAGTTTTTGCAGTCCTGATGCGAGCCTTTTCCTTTGTAAAGTGGAACTATAATGGCCTTACACCAATCATTTGGTACATGACCCAACACATGTTAAAAAGGCGGCGGCACAACTGACTTGCTACGAGGCCATGTCCAGCCTTCAGCATCTCGACTGTCACCTCATTATATCCCGCTGCTTTTCCAGCTTTCACACTTCTTAATGCATTTACAACTTGTTAGTGCATGTACACCATCATCTCTTTCAAACAAAGTTTCAAAATAGTCCTGCCATCTTTTTAACACACATTTTACACCTTTTACAATATTTCCATTCTGGTCTCTGATAGCGTTCAGCTCAGAGCTCTGCGTTTTTCCTCTATCTGAACGGATGGACTTCCAAAAGAACTTAATGTTCGCCTGGAAATCCTCAGATAACCTTTCATCGAACATGTCTTTTTGTTCATCTTTCTTTCTAGCAATCATTCCTTTTACTACCCCTTTCAGTCTTCTATATTTATCTTTCGCTTCATCCACATCCCTATTCGTAGCTTTCTGTATTCTCTCATTAGCTCTGACTGAAAGCCAGTCTAGCCACGCTTTTTTCTTCTCACATATCAACTTTTGCACTTCTTTATCTCACCATGCTTGCTTCACCTTTTGCACTTACTTACGCCACATACTTGGGAAGTCACACTCACAATCTCATCTTTAAATACCTTCCTTAACTCTTCAATCTCACAAATACTGTCAATGTCATGAAACCTTTCAGTCAATTTGCTTTCATACTCCTCTCTCACTTTATCTCCTCGCAAATTTTCTTTTACTCTTTCTAGAACACTTATGCTTACGCATTCACGGGCTAATTTACTCTAAGTAATTTAGTTTTCGGAATCATCATCACCATCAGAATCCGAAGCTGGTGAGTAGTCATTACAGCTTTTTAGTGAATTATAAAATGATTATAGGTTATATTTAGTAGACAATGAGTGGTTGTTGTTGCTGATTACAAGCTTAGTATAAAGATACCAAACTTGTAATCAGCAACTTGTAATCAGCGCTAGATAGGCTAGGTATAGACCTATTGTGACACCTAGTGCTTTGATTAACAATGGTCTCCTACTAGCTACTAACTACTAACTGCTATCTCCTAACATCATTCATTAGGAATTTAAAGTAAACAAACAGTGCGACTAGCCGGTGCGTGCCGCGTACTCTGTAATGTTCTATCCCTTTCTTTATCATTAGAAAAAAACAATGCTCCGCGTATTGCTAGTGATTCGCGGTAATAAATAATACAGGAATCGAACATTGAGTGTAAACAACGCCTCAGTAAATTTTTGCAATAGTTATTGCTATATATTTTTTTAAATCGTAACGACGGTAACCAGCCATACCATATTTTTCAAACGAAATAACTACAGGAATAGTATTGTAAGATTACTTTAGTACAACACGAGATTGCTGTTCTAATTGAATAATATCGTTATATTAACTTTTTGAAAATTTTGTTTCTAGTGCTACTCGCAATCGCAAGTAGAGATGTTATTCGCGTAAATAAGTATGTTAAACCTGTAACGGAATAATAAGACTAAGTATGGTAATTAAAAAATTGCTAGTTCCTAAAATAGTCATTGGAAAAATCTGAAAAAAATGACAAGGTGTCTATGAGTGCGTACATGACTAGTATGTAATAAAACGCAAAGTATCGTTATATCACATTACGATATTATTCGATGGGAGGAGCGAAATTTCCATATTTATAATTATTTAGGTACATTAAATCTTCAATTCAATTCTTATTGACTGGCTTCTGTGTGTTGCCACATAAAATCTTTTGCTGATACTGAGATTTTAATTGACATATTCATGACAAAATAAACGGCATTTGAATTTAGCATAATTTACGATATCAATATATCAATGGCCAGTTAACTAACAAGGAGGTTTATTCGTGAAGGAACTTCGCGACACTCCCCACGCAAAATAAATTGAAAATTATCGCATAATATTTTAAGTATGTTGCGATATTTACACATCGTGACAAAAGGTCGCTACTTACAGCTATTTACAACATTCCTGGTTAACGTTAACGTTAAAAACAACACCAATTCCGGATGATGCATTAGCATAGACATATACAAATGTTCTTGGAAAGACTCAGATGTCAATAGAAATAACTTTTGGGCAATTGAAAAGTTGTTGGCGTGTTTTATGAGAAAAATGTGTGAACATTTTAACAGCTTGTTGAGAGCTACACAACCTGACATACCACAAGACCACTCATCTCTCTCCTCTAAACAATTTTTTCATGAAATTTATATCATAGATGACTTACTAAGGGGAAGGACGATTAACATGTGTTAGTAAATACAATGAATAATCTAAACTCATAATTTAAATCGACGGTCCCTATTAAAAACGTCGGGTGTAAAAAACTGCTTACAGCAGAGCATTTTCAAAGTTTAATTCCGTGTAACTTTTTACTTATATTAAGCAAAGTCCTGAAAGTTTAGAGTAATGCTGTACAAGTTATGCCTGTTCAGGACAATATTATAAGTAGCCGCTATATTAAGTATAATGTGAGAAAAGTCACGTGTGACCTTTTTAACGGTTTAGAACTAATGTTGATTTGTCGGAAGTACCAGAACCGACATTGTTGCTGGGTGAAATTTATAATTTTTTGTCGGAACTGGCATTTGCCACATTGTATAACGCTTACTAATTTAAAAAAAAAAACAAAAATGTAAGTCTATGCATATATATTTATTGACAATGAACAAAGAAAATTTGGTCAATTGAGAAAATAATATAAAATCTAATTGCTCATCCCGCTAACATGGCCGGAACTGGGAGATCCCACGCACTCACCTAACCCCGCACACCGCTAAGATCGTAGGTAGTTCATAACCGGCTATGTTAACGGGCTATCTAGGTAATATCTGACGTTTTTAATTTGGCTATTTCAAAAACTAGGCATACTAGATTTTTTTTTAACTGTTTTATGTGTGTTTATTTCTATATAGACACGTTTTATGAAATAAAATAAAAATTGCAGTTTTGTAGTTCCGACTATTTTTATAGGGACCAGCGGAATGTATAATATTGATTATCAATAAAAATAAATGATAAAAAAATTAAAACATTCTCTTCTGTCTTCATTTTCCTATCTATGTAGTCTTTTCTTTAGTCATGAGGCATTGTGATATTGACTTTAACCGCTAGCGGAGGACTGCTATCATGGTAGGCGGTGAGATTGAATACTCCCGTTATTGCCTCAGCAGTAGATGATCTTGGTTTCCGGAGGCTGCGTGGTGGAGATGCACGATGTGTACGTGTACGTTTTGGATTAACTGTTTGAGTTTCAGAATAGTTAACACTCATTCTTCTTTGTTGATTATGTTGTATATATATTTATGGTTTTATATCCATCTGTCATGCCACAAATGTTCGTATTGTTTGTTTAAACAAATTGAAACCTTTAATGCAAAATTCATTGTAATTTTCTTTACGCTTGTATTTATTTGCTTTCAACATTACAGTCTTCTTCTTCCCAGCGTTAATTCCAGACGCATCCGAAGCGTTTAACTTGGGACTCCGCTTTACCAGTCTAACTGCGGATTTGGCCGAACTTCGATATTTTTCGATATCAAAGCATTGCTTTCAACATCCCAGCATCACTGTATATTTCAATTCTTTATTAATTTTTTCATAAACAAACTTATTTTATTATAAGCATAATGTTCTTATTTATTAATTTTGACAAGTCAATATGCGTCATGTCAATTGGAACCATGTTGTTCAGAAACCAAAGAAGATTATATAACTTTTCGGGACGTTTCGCGATAAATTATGGAACTTACTATTTTTGCCGACGCTTCGGATGCGTTGCAGCGCCCGTGGTCACGGCTAGACTGGTTTACGAGCATCGTGAGTAAGCGGAGAACATTTTGTGTGCGCCTACCCTCCATTACTTTTATAATGAATGGTAAGGCTGGTGACACACCACACTCACTATGTGCGAAATGCTCCATCCAAATAATAGCTTTGACTGTAGCCAAAGGGCTGCCCATGGCGACGCCGTCTATTTGGAGGTAGTGTTGGCCATGGTAAAAGAAGTAGTTCCCTTCGAGGCAACTTTGCAGTAGTGTCGCATAACTATCAAGTAGACCATTATCCCTCAGTTTAGTTTCAATAATCTGCAGTCTTGTAATGGGACATTGGTGAATATGACTCAACATCAAAACTTACCAAAAGCTCATCTGGTTGGTGGTTATGGTATATTATGTCTACAAAATGGCAAGATTCTTTGACAAAAGACGGTGTTTTTCCTACTAATGGCTGCAGTGCTTTAGCAATGTGTTTCGCTAGGTCGTAGGTTGGTGAGTCAATTTGGTTTACGATTGGTCGCAGTGGCACATTGGGCTTTTGCACTTTGGGCAAGCCGTACAATTTTGATGGTTGTGTGATCTTGGGTCCTTCGTGAAATCCCCATCATGCTCCTTGATCAATTGTATTTATTTATTGTATTTTACGTGTTACTCTTGACGTGGGATTTTTGTCACCGACAAAAATTCAGTGACAAAATATTCGTAAAACTCGATAGCCAACCTTCGCAATTTACATTACCGTATGTTTAAAAAAATTCATGCTACCAATTTTGCTCATAAGATGTCACGTATCGAATGAGTATCGAATAGTTCGATTCATTAACATTACGAAAGTGGTTCGTGCTACCAAATTTAGTTATTTTTACGCACGGTAGGGGCGCTGTACAAATGTCATACATTTAAACAAATTATTCGTGTTCACCCCACTGTTATCGTATCGAGGGCTCGATAGCGTCACGATCATTTTTCGTGCTCGGGCCACATCTGAGTACGTGCTATCAAAATGGCTTCCATGTATCACTGTGCTCTCCACTTCTGTTAATTCTCCTGTGGTTATTTAATGTCAATTTAAACTTAATATTGTTTTCAGGTATTTCAAGATATTGGCACCATTAGTAGTTATGGTTATACCAGTTTATATCTCCACATTATGGGGAGAGTCTTTGTGGAATGGCTTCTTTCTTGCCATGTGCAGATATTTTTATGTATCTCATGCCTCCAGTTCTGTAAACTCCGTGGCCCACATGTGGGGTAGGAAACCATATGATAAAAATATTGACCCTGTTGATAACAAATTTATATCCTTGGTAGCAATTGGAGAGGGATTCCATAATTACCATCACAGTTTCCCTTTTGACTACAAAGCAGCTGAACTTGGTGCATATAGCTTGAATACGACCAAGTTTTTTATTGATGTCATGGCGGCAATAGGATGGGCTTACGACCTAAGGACAGTCCCAACTGACATGATTCAGAACCGCATTAAGAGAACCGGTGATGGAAGCCACCAGGGCGGATTCTAATCTCTAAAAAAAGGATAATTACAAGTTACAAATTACTCTATCTTGTAAAAATACAAATTGTTACTAGAATTTTACGTTTTATTTACATTTTATACCCTTTATGAAGTAAGATAGGAGGGTTAAACCCGGGTTGCAGTGCAATGTCCGTACTCGACTCGTGGCACTGCATACTATAAAATCCGCGAGGGAGAGAGAGAGAGGGAGACAGAAAGAGGCCGCGAGGACGATTTAAAAAAAACTATCTGAGTGATAAAAATCTAACTTTACCAGTTCACGACATTAATTGATAATGGCGTTTTAGTGTAAATTTTGTTTGCAATAGCGATTTGGAGTGTTTTAGAGCCTTGTTTGACGCTAATTTCGATCGAGGCAAATATTATGAATCGTGGTTTTATCTTTACACCTACCTAGACAGTGTAGTTTACTTTATGAAGATGCTTGCTATACTATTATTGCTATAGAACTTGATATAAATATGTTGAAACATATTAAAAACGACTGCACCCCTGTCTCAACCTACCCCAGAGAAAGAAAGGTGCGTGTCTCGTAATTAATTATCCGGGTTAGAAAAAGTCAACAACCTTCTCTAAGTGCCCACTTACATTTACCAGATGCATGGAACTGAGGCAAACGAAGGTGCACCCGTACTTAATTTATCATCAACTCCACAATTGCACCCGTTAAACTACATTTGAATTGAAAATTTCGAAAAGTTCTCTCTCATTCTTCTTATAATTTTTGCGACAGCGACAGTGTAAACGATTGTTCTATTACAAAAAATACACTGGTTCATACAATAGAACATAGGTATATGGTCTTAATATATTGGACCACGGAACATAATATAATATTGTAATATAAGAATGCCCTTGAACTTGAATATAGTTCTCGTGTATATAAATTAGGTGATTGTTACTCTAAAATAAATAAAATTATTTATAAATTCATCAATAAATTGTCACATTTTTAAATAAATGAATTTATCAATAAATTGTCACGTGTTCAACAATAACTGAATTTAAAGAGAGACTTTAGAAATTTTCGATCTGTTAGAGGTCGGTGCCAACTTTGGTAGCTGTTCTGATCAGCTATAATGCCATCAATTTACGTTGGACAACTTGATGAGGTAGGAGTGACCTACCATAGGTACTTAGCTGTATCTTTTACCTGCTTGACTTGACACCACCTTCTGTATTGAATTTGCGAGCGGCTTGCACGGTACTAATCTGGCAGCTGTGCAATTTGGACGCTCGCTAAAGCTGCCGACGGAAACTTCTGTCAGCCTTGCCTCCTGCCACTGCAAAAACCCCACGGTGGTCTGGCCCATGGCGCTAAGGAGAAGCCGATCTCTTGGGTAATCTCTTTGCGTCAAACTCGACTATGAACGATGGTGTAGCGACCAAAACCGCTATACCCGCTACCGTTTATATTCAATGTGACGGTTCAATGTGACGTCACGACCGAGCCACCCGCGCACCGCGCGCTCATCTTGCTCCAGTAACTACGTCAGATACGCATCGACGCGTGATTGGACTATGCGTGGCATTGAAATGCAGTCGCCGCCACCTCGAAGCGCATTCTTTGCATACTTTTGCCTTTTATAAAAAGCTCGCACACTTCATTTCGAGTACATTTCTTCCGCTGCTTTCTCGCGCTTGCTTTGTATAGCTTTTGCATTTAAATTCGCATTTTTGTACGCTTGTAATTTAATTTAGTCCTTGCAATAAAGGAATAATGATTATTAGTGTCATCCGCCTAATTAATTTAATAATTGCTGTCGTGTACTTAACTACCTACCTGCCGCGCGGACCAAGGATCGATTCCCGTGCGTGGCAAAAGGTACTGCAAGCGGCCGACGGAGAATCCCGGTCGCTTAAATGGGAATGCCGAGCCACCTGTTCTTTCCAGCAGTGGTGCTTCTATGCAAAATGTAAAATCACGCTACTAGTGATCCGGCGGGAACTTAAATCTCTAGATGTTCTGAAGTCGAGTGGGCCGGACGGTATACCAGCGATGGTGCTCAGGCATTGTACCCCCGAGTTGTGCCGAGTACTTACACGCCTTTTCGCGGTTTCTTATTCCACGAGGCAAGTCCCGGCTTCATGGAAGACTGCGTTCTTTCATCCTGTACCTAAGAAAGACGACAGAACAGACCCGTCCAATTACAGGACTATTGCTGTAACCTCCTTTCTCTCGAAGGTGATGGAGCGCGTTATTAGTGCCTGTATAATATTGGATGTATTATGGTCCCAAAAGATGAAAACCGTGGTTGATGGCTTGCAGAACTGGATTAAATTTAGACTACGAAGCAAATCTTGGCCCACTAAAACGGGAAAAATAAATAATTTAAAAAAAACCGACTTCAAACCAAATTGGTAAAAAAAGTTTAAAATAACTGAGATGATTTAAACTGAGAGATAATTTAGAGATTTTCGATCTGTTAGAAGTCGGCGCCAACTTTGGTAGCTGTTCTGATCTGCTAAAATGCCATCAATTTACGTATGACAGCTTGATGAGGGGTTCTCTATTTTTATTCCTAAAATTTTATGTCATAATTTAATATTGCATAATGTTACTTGTCATAACATTATTTACGCATAATACTCATTTGCCATAACTTTATAAGCGTATTTTTTTATTCCTATTAACTATAAGCATAAGCATAAAAAAGGCATTTCAATGTAAGAAGAGGGTAGTTGTATGTGGCGATTTTAATGTTGATATCTTAGAAAACTCCCAGAACGCGTTAAGGTTCCTCAATCTTTTTAAATCTTTTAACTTACAAAATCTTTTTTGTGAACCAACTCGCACCACATCCACAACAGCTACCTGCTTGGATAATATTTTTACTGACAGCGATGTAAACGACAAATCCATAATAAACTTCATAAAATCCGATCATGCAGGTCAGTTAGCTAGATTTGAGCACCAACATGTTCCATTGCCAAAAAATATAGTATGTAGACCAATCACAACATATCGTTTAGAAAAATTTAAAGAAAATATTAATAATAAAGTATCACTTTTGGAACCAAGTATTGCTGAAAACCCGAATGATCTTTACGAAGATTTGTTCGGAGTAATCAAATACGAATTTAATAACATTTTCACAACTAAAACAATTAACACTAATCAACTCAAAATTAAATTTAGTGATTGGGCTACACCTGGAATTTATAAGAGTAGACAGAAATTGTATGAATTATATGAGACAAAGGCATGTACAAATGATCCACAAATCATTGAACATACTAAAAAGTACTCTAAAATGTTTAAGAAAGTCTGTTCAATGGCCAAATCTAATTATATCCGTGATAAAATACAAAAATCTGATAATAAAATTAAGGCAACATGGAATGTTATCAACAAAGAAACCTGTAAAGCAAGGTCACGTGATCGATCCTTCGAGTTAGAAATAGATGATGGACACATCAGTGCTGATGCTGACGTGGCCAATGCGTTTGAATCTTTTTTTACAAATGCTCCAATTACCATAACTAGTAAATTAAATTCTTCAAAAAACGTAGCTGCTTCTCTTCTTGAATCTTGTGTTGATAAATGTAGAGTAAACTTTGATTTTCAGTATATTGACCCCGAAACCGTAATAAAAACTTTTAAGGAACTAAATATAAAAAAGACTGAGGATCTGTGGGGCATTTCAACCAATATAATAAAATCAGTAATGCCCACTATTGCCCCTTATCTCGCATTTATATATAATCAATGTATCGATGATAAACAGTTTCCTACACTCATGAAGTTTAGTAAAATCATTCCATTATTCAAAGCAGGGGACAAAAGTGATCCATCTAATTTTCGGCCCATCTCCATACTCCCAGCACTCAGCAAAATTTTTGAAAAAATTATATTTAGTCAACTGCTTTCACATTTCGCTTCTAATAAATTACTTCATGAGAAACAGTTCGGTTTCACTAAAGGCAGAAACACGACGGATGCAGGAGTTGAACTCGTTAAACATATATTTGATGCATGGGACAAGAAGCAGGATGCCATCGGTATATTTTGTGATCTATCAAAAGCTTTTGATTGTGTTGATCATGAGACTTTGTTACTAAAATTAGGTTATTACGGTGTTTCTAATAGCTCACTTAGCTTACTTAAATCTTACCTCACTGGCAGAGTACAAAAAGTCAATATTAATGGCACTAACTCATCTGGCGCCCCATTAGTCATGGGAGTTCCCCAGGGCTCGATATTAGGACCCCTTTTATTCTTGATATATTTGAATGACCTTCCTCACTTCACTAAAAATCTTTGTGAAATAGTATTATTTGCTGATGACACATCATTAATTTTTAAAACTGATAGACATAAAGAATTACCCGACGATGTGAATATCAACCTTTCCAAAATATTGCATTGGTTCACAAGTAATAACTTGCTGCTCAATGCGAAGAAAACAAAATGTGTAAAGTTTACTATGCCTAATGTAAGACAGATAGATACGCATATTACAATGAACGATGAGTCTGTTCAAATAGTTGATACCACAGTTTTTCTTGGTATGACTCTAGATAGTAAACTGCAATGGGGTTCTCATATCGCAGCCTTGGCAGGAAGACTTAGCTCAGCTGCCTATGCGGTTAGAAAAATAAGGTCACTTACTGATGAGGAAACGGCACGATTAGTTTATTTTAGCTACTTTCACAGCCTTATGTCGTATGGTCTGATGCTGTGGGGCTCAGCTGCTGATATTGAGGCTATTTTCATATTACAGAAACGAGCGATACGAGCAATCTATTGTAACGTTGTGGATTTTTTATAAATCTATTTTTAAATAATTTGTCTAAAATAGTCGATAAATTAGTATTTTCGATACGATATACTAATTTGTCTATGCTGTGCGAGCGAGATTGGACAACATTACTTAAGTGTCTATTCACGGCGCTAAAGTGGGCCCTTTCTTCGGCTACTCTTGGCCGAGGGAGGTCGCTTTGACCCCGGCGGCCAACTGCTGTCGGCACCGGGTAAGTTTTGAGATCAACATTTCCTACTTCTTTCAACAGGTGAAGACTTCTCAGCGGCGCAGCTTTATGCCTGCTAATATGCATGGCTTATTTATTTTTTATTTTAATATGGATTATTTGTGCTATTTCAGCCTACCCATTAGTGACACGAGGCCGATGACCCCTATGGTCAGAGGTCACGTCATCAGCTTGCACTACTTTTAATATATTTTCTTATAGCTTCTAGCTACGCTGTTCTGCCGCTGGGGAGATTATCTTCACCTGCTATTATTTTTAGCGGGTCACTGGACGTAGTTCCCATGTGACATACTGACCCGCACTCTTTCTTTTTCCAGGGTCTTCGCACCGGGCTTCACGCCATCATTCGGTCGTGAGGCACACCAGCGAGGACCCTGGCACGCCGGCAACATCAGCAGCCGGGAGTCAACGAGCTAAGTGCATACCACCATCTCTGCACAACGGATCAAACAACGCCTCGGCAGAATATTTATTGCGAATCCACCCTGAGATTCATTTCCATTTCATAATACCTATACCCATTATAAATTTATGTAACGCTTTCTTTATATAGATTACAGTTGTTATAAATTGTTAATCAATCTTTTCATTATCTCTGCTCTTACCCTAGCCGGTATAGACATCATCTTTATTAATTTTACAGCTTCCATATAGTCACTTTTATTCACTTTATTTTAACTTGCACATTAAAACCCCAGCATCAAAAATCTCCTCCGTTACATTGGCGCCCCTACAAAGGTATTATTCTGCCGCAGGTATTGTGTGTTTGGTCTGTAATACTTTATTTCTTCTTATTTCTCTTTACTTTACCAGTGTGGTGATATTTTCACCAATTTTTAGTAATTGGAATTTTTTATTCCATATGTGGGTAGAAAAAAATAAAGTATTATTTTTCTCAATTACATATTTAAACTGAATAATGATCATTTATTTTCATTATATAAGTAACATTACATATATTATTTACTTTAATACCTTTGTTTCACGTAAAAACAAGGTAATTATCATTAAATTTACAATTATTTTTTTGCATTAACACTATTGTTGATGAAAACCTTCGTACTAGTTAAACTAGACAGGTTTATTATCTTTTACAGTTGTTTCAACTGTATATTACTACTATTATACCCACTGGTAAAGTAAAGTTCTATTTTCTTTTACTTCTTATGGACTTGTTGATCTCAACTTCATATCATCTCGCTACTTACTTTTTATTAATTTTCGTGCAGGTGTGTCTATTGTACACACACTGAGTACCCCGTCAGTGAATTCATTATATTTTTACATTTACTTACCTTATGTGCATATATTTTGCATAATAATAACTTAATGTTATTATATCAACCTATTGCTGGTTGAATCGTTTATATTTTAACTTTTTCAACTATCTTGTTGTTTTGAACACAAGTAGTCTACTATTCACTGACAGGTTACCTATATTTTACTTTATTTCAGTAAATTACTTACTTCATTTTATGTCAATCTCGCTCATCGCACCATAGTTTTTACTTATCTTATTACTAACTTTGGGTTACTTTACCATTTAAATTTTATACTGAACTGTTTTGTAGTCATGTTGCTCATTGTCGGATTTCTGTATCCAAATTAGCTTCTTTATGTATAAAAATATAATAATATATATTCCTTGAAAAGAAATACAAGGAAAAACAAAAGATCTCCATATAAACAAAAAAAAAAAAAACTTTGAAAAGAACAACAAAGATATTAAATGCTTAAATTGATAGTCCTTCATCTTGTTCTGCATATAGGATTGTTGAGTTTGCTATATTTCAAGTTATTAAAATCATTACCCTTAATTACTGCAATTCTGTAAAGTATACATTACCATTTCCCCGAGCCCTCTTAAGATGCCTGGTGCATCAATGGACATATTCGTGACAAAGTGTGTGTTCCTATCATGTTATTTTTAGCAAATATATAGCAGTCACTCAAATAATCAAATAATTCGACATAAAAACATTTTAATTACACAAAATAAACAAAACATAAAGTTAACCTAACATAAGTTGTAACTTCTTGATAATTAATAAACACTTGTTTTACTCTAATAATAACTATTTTTGTAATCATATGTCATGTGCACTTAAATAATATTACACCATTGTTGTGGCAAACAAGTATATCCCAACACATACTTGTAATTTAAAATATAATTAAAACTTGTATTTTACAAACTTCTTCTTGTTATTGTACTGTGCTGGTACACTGCCTACAACCTTTTAATCACTACATGGTCGTAATGATATTCACTTTTACCTATAAAAGGGTCAACAGTTATAACTTTAATTTAATGTACCCAACTTTGAACACTTATTACGAAAACTATTTACGACTCGTCTAAGTCATGATTCCTGTTCGTAGACTTGGTTTACACTATATCTTAAGTACTAATGTACTATTTTTCAATTGTTTACATCTTCGGTTCTTATTGAACATCAAATTAATTACATTAAAACTTTGTTTTGAATTTGTTCTGAAAGAAAAATGTTACTCGAAATGTCAAACGTCATATGGTTTCGACAATCAAAAAGTGTTGCCAGTAGTATAATTTAAAAAAACTACTAATTTTATTTCAAAATTGCCTTGTTTTTTTTAAAACAAAATAAGATTATTCTTTTGTGAATAACAACTTTTGGTCTTTTGTGCTACATATTACCTACAATATCTTTTAACTCTATGGTTACTTCTGTATCCTGTTGTGTGACTTTTCCTGGGATGGCTGTTTCGTTATTATGTTCCTGTTGTTTTTATATCAAAATTTATTTACTACAATATGGTGAATACTACTAAATAAAAAATATAATATAAAATTATTAAAAATAAATTAATTAAAAATATTAAATATTTTTAAAATCTCTGTTCGTTGGAACTGGAACTTAGAAATTTTTCATAAATTTTGACTTTGTGCAAAAATTTTTTTTGGTCCTTTGGGTTAATCCTAAAAAGCCTTCATGGTTTTCTTGACTTGTAAAATTTTTTTGAACTTTTTGTCACAAGACAAACGCAAAGGACTACAAAACATTTAATTAATTAATTTGTTTGTTGAACCCGGGGTTCTGATTTTTTTAAATTTTTAAACTTTGGAAAGTTTTTAAAACTTTTAATTTTTTGAACACTCGTTGTTCGTTTTGCAACTCATGTTTGCATATATAATACTCGCAGTATGTGGGTCAAATAATAAGCCATTTTCCTTTGAAAATAACTCTTTTAATAATAATTTGACTTGGTCATAACTTTTAAAAGTAGTTAATTATACTTTTGCATTGTTCATATTTGACAATGACATTTATATAGCTTAAATAAAGTTAACTTTTTAAATTTTATTACCCTACCACTGCTATATATTTTCTTCTTCTTTTCTCCTCTCTTTGAGATGGAACTTAGAACTTCGTGTTCGTTTTTCTTTATTATTAGGCTTTGCCTAGTAATGGTTGTTGTGGGTCGGTTGGCGTTTTAAACCAACCGATGTTGTTTTTGGGTCCGTTGGCGTTTTAAACCAACGGATACCTTATCTTGGTGCTGGGATACTAAACCAGTCACCGGGATTTTTTATGGTTTTATACCATTTGTTGGATTTGTTGGCGTTTTAAACCAACAGATACCTTTTTCTTCGAGCTGGGAATTCAACCAGTATCGGGGTACTGTTTTATGGTTTTATACCATTATGCTGAGCGGTCGTGCAAACTCAGTTTAAAAACAAGCCTCATTGCATCCCTTTTTGTTATGTCTTCTTCCGAGCGGTTTGCAAACTCGTGAAATAAGCCTTATTGCAGATGCGGTAATGTATACATCTAAAATAAGCCCTATACTAAAAACATAACACTTTCCCTTTTTAAAGTTGAAAATATATAGTGGTTTGATTGCTCTTTTTCTTCCCATTGAAATTGTTGTCTGTGACATTTCAATGTTTCCCATCTTGTTTGATTTACGTCTGAGTCTCCAGTGCCTATTAACCTGGAAACTCTCTTCGCAAGGAACGCGTGTGCTACATTTTTGAAGTGGCAACCGCTACGTATGGATGAACATGATAGGGGAGGTATGTAAGGAAGTATGTATGTGTAAGCGTAAGTCAGGCATTTTATTGAGCAGTCCAGTATCGGGTTTTTGGGTAACAAAAACCCAGAACTAATTGGGGGGGTATTGTAACGTTGTGGATTTTTTATAAATCTATTTTTAAATAATTTGTCTAAAATAGTCGATAAATTAGTATTTTCGATACGATATACTAATTTGTCTATGCTGTGCGAGCGAGATTGGACAACATTACTTAAGTGTCTATTCACGGCGCTAAAGTGGGCCCTTTCTTCGGCTACTCTTGGCCGAGGGAGGTCGCTTTGACCCCGGCGGCCAACTGCTGTCGGCACCGGGTAAGTTTTGAGATCAACATTTCCTACTTCTTTCAACAGGTGAAGACTTCTCAGCGGCGCAGCTTTATGCCTGCTAATATGCATGGCTTATTTATTTTTTATTTTAATATGGATTATTTGTGCTATTTCAGCCTACCCATTAGTGACACGAGGCCGATGACCCCTATGGTCAGAGGTCACGTCATCAGCTTGCACTACTTTTAATATATTTTCTTATAGCTTCTAGCTACGCTGTTCTGCCGCTGGGGAGATTATCTTCACCTGCTATTATTTTTAGCGGGTCACTGGACGTAGTTCCCATGTGACATACTGACCCGCACTCTTTCTTTTTCCAGGGTCTTCGCACCGGGCTTCACGCCATCATTCGGTCGTGAGGCACACCAGCGAGGACCCTGGCACGCCGGCAACATCAGCAGCCGGGAGTCAACGAGCTAAGTGCATACCACCATCTCTGCACAACGGATCAAACAACGCCTCGGCAGAATATTTATTGCGAATCCACCCTGAGATTCATTTCCATTTCATAATACCTATACCCATTATAAATTTATGTAACGCTTTCTTTATATAGATTACAGTTGTTATAAATTGTTAATCAATCTTTTCATTATCTCTGCTCTTACCCTAGCCGGTATAGACATCATCTTTATTAATTTTACAGAGTTCTCATAGCCACTTTTATTTACTAGAATTAACTTACCATAAAATCCCTAATATAAAACTAGCATCAAATTTTCTTTCGTTACACTATAGCCTCAGACCCCGCGACTCGCTGAGAGAACTATTTAAAGAAATTAATATTTTAACAGTTGCTTGTCAATACATTTACGATAATGTTTTATATGTACGCAAGAACCTAGATCTTTTCAAAAAAAACTCTGACGTACACAATTATAATACGAGGAATAAAAATAAACTTGTAGTGCCAAAACTCAGACTTCAAAAGGTTGGTAATTCATTTGTAGGTAATAATATTAAAATGTTTAATAAAATTCCTCAAGAGTTGGTTGACATGCCACTAAATAAGTTTAAAATCAAAGTAAAAAAGACTTTAATGAAAAAAGGATATTACAAAGTAAACGAATACCTTAATGATAAAAATGCATGGTCATCCTAATCTCTTTGCTTGCTCGCACAATATAAACCTATGAAAAAAAAAACAAATTGTTTAAAAAAAAAGAAACTATAATATTGTTCACTGAGTTTCTTGCTGGTCTCTTCTCAGTAGAACCAACTTACCGAACCAGCGAAAGAATCATTTTCAAATGATTTATTTACTTAATTTAATATTATATTAGTAATTTCTTGACATTATTGTAAAATTTTGACGTTCATATGTGCTCTTTATGTGCCTAAACTGAATAAACGAAATTGATTCTTTGATTCTTTGATTGAATATTTAATAAGCATAATATCCCAAAACATAAGTTTACTTAAGCATAACGACGCATAACCATAACTATTCCGAAAAATCACTACAAATTTTTTATTAACAATATTACACTATTTTATACATTGCTCTCTTCAAACTTGTAGGCGCATCAAAGTTCATTTAACCTAATGTTCTTTTGACCTAATTGGTCGACGGAGCCCCGCTTCGCGGGGCTCCTACTTCTGGGTGGTTTATAAAAAAATAACCACGAAGGCCTAATGCGGGAGCTTCGCTACGCTCTGCTCCCGCATTAGCCTAACCTATCCGAGTCGGGGTGCCCTAAAGTCCAGATTGCATCCAGATCCTTGCCAGCTTGCTAGCACCATGTTAGCAGGCGATTAACATTATACCAAATAACTATTAGACAAATAAACAATATGCTTTACAACTTTATGCGTATCAATGTTATGAATAAAAACATTAGGATATACAATATTTATGCTTAATAACACAGTATGCTAAAAACCAATTATGGCACACTATTATTATGACAAAGAAAATTATGGCTAATCTGTTATGGCAATTTAAATTAGGACAAAAACTATTATGACAAAAGATGGAATCCCTTTTATGTCATAATTTAACATTGCATATTGTTACTTGACCTAGTATTATTTACTCATAATACTCATTCGCCATAACTATTTAATCATAATTTTTTAATCCTATTTACTATAAGCATAATATTTTATCAGCATACTATTCCAAAGCATACGTTTACTTAAGCATAACGACGCATAACCATAACTATTAGATTCCGAAAAATTAACTACAAATGAAAAAGTGTAATAGTTTGAAGGAACATTCATCATCAATAGCTAAATGGATTTTTGCATGGTCATAAAAAAAATAACCATGAAGGTCTAACCTAACCTATCCAAGTCGGATTGTACAACTTTCTCAATAAATCTATCACTAATTTTCTGTCAGAACAAATTTTGAAATTATATATTATAAAACTTAGCCCTAGGAATCATTATGCATTGTGTTTTCATTGAAGATGTGTAGCAAGTTCCACCAAGTGCCATCAATCAACAGTATAAGCATTGTGTTTGTTATATATTTCGACCATTATGGCATTCAAACTTAGAAATTTAGAACTTAAGTCAAATAACTTGATATATTTTGATGTATTATATATTTGATTTTCGGTATTTTAACTTTATATATTCAACCATAAGTATTTTGAAATTATATTATTATGATACGTACCCTCCCAAATAACTATTAGACAAATAAACAATATGCTTTCCAACTTTATGCATATCAATGTTATGAATAAATAGGATATACAATATTTATACTTAATAACACAGTATGCTAAAAACCAATTATGGCACACTATTATTATGACAAAGAAAATTATGCCTAACTTATTATGAAAATTTACATTGAGACAAAAACCGTTATGAGAAAACATGGGACCCCCCTTTTACCTGCTTAACTTGATACCAACTTCTGTATTGAATGATCGATATATCATTTGATTGCGTTATGGTAATTCAAGTACAGCAAACAAAGTTGGCATCGGAAATCTCTACATTCAGTTATTTTAAACTTTTTTACCAATTTGGTTTTGAAGTCGGTTTTTTTGAAATTATTTATTTTCTTTTAGGTTTAAATTGATAGTATTCTGATTAGTCGAATAATACGTCCCAAACACATTTACCACCACTTATGCATTTAATCACCTTCTCTTATTATTTCAGTTACAGTGCCATAATATTATTTTCAACACTCTTGCGCATAAAGTGGCTCACATTTCACCGCCATTAGGCACATAATGCCACCGGTTATCAAATTGTGACCTTTTGATTGCTATACCCAATTCACAAGTGAGTTTTAGATATTTTTTAATTTTATCGTTTTGATTTGCTTTGTCCTTAACAAGTTTCGATAAAAAAAACGTGTTCAACAGTACAAATAAATTAATATACCTATTGCTTGCCATTTCATGCAACTTCGTAGATAATTTCAACTTGTACGTGTTTAATAAACAAAACTATGCCATCAAAAACAGTTCAATATAATTCTAATAACTGCAAGTTCACTCATTGTTTCTGTAAATAGTTTAGGAAAAGGGTTAATAAAATACGAACATGAGTTAAAAAATGTACTATAGAGGAGTTTTTTGAAGTATGACACGAGTATTTTTTTTAAACTTTTGACGATGACAGCCTCCGTGGCGTGGCGGTAGTGAACGCGGCCGCTACGCAGGAGGCGCGGGTTCGATCCCCGCTCAGTGCAAATATTTGTATGCATAAATATGTATATTTGCATTGGTCTGGGTGTTTCTATGTATAATATGTATGTATTTACAAAAAAAAAAACGTATCTAAGTATGTTTATCCGCATTCTAGATGCCATAACACAAGCTAGTTAATCTATGCTTACCATGGGTCTAAATAGCGTTGTGTGAAATGTTGTGGAATATTTATTTATTTATTCATTATTACAATTAATTATACCTAGTATTAATCCCAAATAGGCAACATCGACTAAACTATACAAAAAAAAAAGACAATGACTAATGACTTATGACTTAATGACTTATTTTAAAACCAAATTATGAGCACTTTCATACATTAATTAATTAATTAATTTATTCATTATTTACTTTATTGTGTACGCCAATTACAAAATTCATGATACAGGAATTAATAGAGCAGTACAATGGGCGGCCGTATTGCTTTAAGCTATTTCTGCCAGGCAACCTCTAGATGGAAAGGTTGCCAGGCAACCTTTGGTTGGAGTATTTGGTAGTTGATTGGCGTTTGATTACTAGTTATATCAATTATATCATATACATACTTATAATACATAATTATATGCATACATACCTACTTAAACATCTAAAATATTCATTCTTAAAAATACTTATACTCACTTAAAAAATATGCATAAACATAATATGTATACACTACTATTATAAAGAGAAACGATTTGTATGTTTGTAATAAATAAACACAAAAACTACTGTGCCGATTTCAAAAATTCTTTCACCATTGGAAAGCATCACCCTGAGTAACATAGGCGATATTGGATTTCCACGGGAACGTTTTTACCACCCGTGCGAAGCCGGAGCGGACCGCTAGTAGATATATAAACAAATATGGTGATAAACTATGTTACATGTGATATATTGGACAAGTAGTGCTCCTTATTTATTTATTTATTTATTCTTCTTGCACAAATATAAAATAAATGCACAAAGGCGGACTTAATGCCGTGGGCATTTTATACCAGTCAACCTCAGGGTGATGCAGAGATTTGTCGAGGTAGGTGCTCGAAGTGTTAATCTAGGACGGTGTACAAACAGTAAATATGAATAAGTATACTTAAATAAGTTAGTAACGATAATACACACCTATAATATAGAACGTACACAAATATTTATATACACATATAGATCTTTAGATAACGTACACGAATATTTATATACTTACACATTTAGACCTCTATATAAATAATACATATTTATAATATATAACGTACTCAAATAATTAAATACACATATAGACTTATATATAAATAATACATAATTACCTATACAATATATCGACATACATACATGCATAAATACGGAAAAAGCTTATGAATAAGTATTATTCTGCATATGGTTCTTTATAAATTAAGCGTACCTACTCTGTTTTTGAAAGTAGAGCGATTTGGGGACATCCTGACTCCTAGCGGAAGCGCATTCCAAAGGAGAATGGCTTGTACAGAGAAGGAAGAGTGGACAAGGCTTGAAGTGTGAGTGGGACCGTGAAGAAGAAGATTGTTAGAGGAGCATAGATTTTTAGTATGGTTCGAACCGAGAAGGTGGAGATGGGATTTTAAGTAGGACGTGGCGTGGGGCGAATTTAACAATGTATAGACCAAGGTAACAGCTCTCAGACTGCGTCGCCGTCGTATGGGTAGCCAGCCCACCTCAATACGATAAACCGATACGTGGTCGTATTTCCGAAGATTGTAGACGAATCGAATGCAATTGTTGAGAGGTCGGTCAAGTTTATTGAGCAGATCTACATTCAGATCGACACATCACCATAGTCGAAGATAGGAAAGATTAAAGTTTGCATAAGCATTATCTTGGTTTTGTGTGGCAGAGATTTTTTATGGCGCTAGAAAGCCCTTAGTGTCCCAGTCACCCTCTGGCAAACGTTAGTGACTTGAACCCGCCAGCTCAGGGTTGAGTCAAGGTGTAAGCACAAGTTCTTAACACTAAGCGTGACAGGAATGATTTTACCATCAAAAATAATTGCTGGCATGGTCATGTCCTTCAACATTCTCATCATATGACTACTGCCTATTATGATACTCTGGCATTTGTCAGGGTTGACGGCTGTCCAAACCTATCACACCAGCTACGTATATAACCCAAGTCTGCGTTTAATCTGTCGATAGCCTCCGAAATTTCATCCACAGGAGCATGGCTATACAGCTGCATCATCGGCATACAAGTGATACGTACATTGAAGATCGGAAGTGATGAAATTAAAAATATGGAGAAAAGAAGAGAAGAGAGTATACCGCCTTGAGGGACTCCAGAGTCTAGATTGCGCTAGCTCGATGACATCTCGTCGGCACAAACCTACTGCTGACGCCCCTGAAGATATGAAGAGAACCAATCCAGGTCATCAGATGAGATTTTGATATGGGCAAGGATTGATAAAAGTATGTCGTGCTTGACACAGTTAAATGCATTGGAAAAGTCTATTAAGACCATCACAGTAGCCATAGTTTTCTCCATACCATCCCTGATATCACCCGTTACCTTAAGGAGTGCAGAGGTAGTGCTATGTCTTGTCCTGTCATTGTGATGGATAAAATTAGACAATTGTTTATGCACGCATGCCTCCAGCACTTTGGATAGAAAGGGTAGGATCGAAATCGGACGAAAGTGACTTGGAAGAGAGGGATTTGAAATTTTGGGTAGGGGGCGGACGAATGCTTTCCGCCACGATGTAGGAAATTGTCCAGAATCTAGGGAAAAGTTTATAATGTGTGAAATAGCCGGAAGGAAATGGTCCAGGATGGAAGTAATCATTTGCCGACTTATATTGTCGCTAGTCCTTGACACTTGATGTTGGTTTGGGATGCTTCTCGGTGATATGTTGAAGTTCCTCGGCGGTGGTGAGTTTGTAGCGCTGTCCATCCTCTTCTGATTACTATAACGCCATCCTGAGTCCAGCAGCGACGCATTCCAAAGTGCAAGCGGGCCTTGACGAATATTGCCTGACGGATCTTAGTTACGAACTCCTTAACTGATATAGAGGACCCTCTAAACCGTGTCTTCGCGTTCCAGACTGCGGGTTTGTGATCCCATTCAGGCTCATCCTACTGTGCAGGATCCCCACGATGGTATTGGTGCAGCTTTCCTTGTCGACTTCAGGAGTTCCCGAAAATATAATGGCATTGCGGCGCTGCCAAGTATTAACAGCATCTGTTGTCATGATACATTCGGATATTTGTCTCCGGAGCAACCCAAGGATGTTGAATATTAACTCCCTAAATGTGCGAAACTCATCTGCAACCCTCACCACCGTGTCCTTGGCAGTACCTCCAACTTGCAGTTGCGCTTGCAGTTCACCCATTTTCCTGACAAAACTCTTCTCAGGGGTCTTCTGTACAGACTGAATTTCATCAAGTCGTGACATTGTTACTGATGTCAATCACCGGTTCTACCAAAAATGTCACTGTGAATTGTGTGAAGCTGGCAGGTGGTGTTCAAGCTTCTGTACTGGTTACATATCCATACTAATATTATAAATGCAAAAGTAACTCTGTCTGTCTGTCTGTCTGTCTGTCTGTCTGTCTGTCTGTCTGTCTGTCTGTCTGTATGTTACGCTTTCACGCCTAAACCGCTGAACCGATCTTGATGAAATTTGGAACAGAGGTATATTAGAGCTTGAGGACGGACATAGGCTACCTTTTATCACGAGAAAGGGGGTTTAAGGGGGGGAAATAGGGGATGAAAGTTTTTATGAAAGTTTGTCATTTCTGAAGATATCTTAATGAAATTTGGTACAGAGGTAGATTAGAGCTTAGGAACGGACATAGGGTACCTTTTATCGCGAAAAGGGGGGTGGAAGGGAGGGGGGGACTAGGGCCTTAGGAGGAAAGTTTGTCATTTTTGAAGATTTCTTGATGGAAGTAGGCTACCTTTTATCGCGAAAAAGGGGGTAGAAGGGGGGTAGAAGGGGGGCGGACTATGAAAGTTTGTCATATTTGAAGATTTCTTGATGAAATTTGGTACAGAGATAGTTTAGAGCTTGGGAACGAACATAAGCTACCTTCTATCGCGAAAAGGGAGGAAGAAGGGGGGGGAGGGACCGGGGCCTTGGGATAAAAGTTTATCGTTTTAGAAGATTTCCTGATGAAATTTGGTACAGAGATAGTTTAGAGCTTAGGAACGGACATAGACTACCTTTTATCACAAAAAGGAGGGTTGTAGGGGGGGGACCAGGGCCTTGGGATAAAAGTTTCTAATTCTTCAATGGCACAAAAAAGGGTGTGAATATGGCATAAATAGTAAGAATTTCTTTTAAGATGTCCTCATGATAGCGTCATAGTAGCGAACCAAATATAGAAGCGAGTGGAGAGGCGAGTAGAGATTATTATAGGGACGAGTGGATAGGCGTGTAAAGATTGGAAGTCGAGTATAGTCGACTACAGGGGCGAGTAGATATGCGACTAGAGAGCCAGTGGCGAGGCGAGTATAGAAGCAAATAGAATGCTGTAAAGGCAAATAGGAAGGCGAGTGGAAAGATGAATGTAGTGGCGAGTAGAGATCGAATAGAGAGTTGAGTAGAGGTGCGAGTAGATAAGCAAGTGTGGAGAGTCAAGTAGACAGGCGAAAAGAAAATCGAATGGATGGGCAAGTAGAGAGAGGCCAATGGAAAGGCGAGTATAGAGAAAAGTACAAAGTCGAGTAGAGAGGGGAACAGAGAAGTCAGTAGAGAGTCAAGTATAAATTCAAATACAGAGGCGAGTAGAAAGTCGAGTAGAGAGTCGAATATAGAGGCGAGTAGAAAGTCGAGAACAGAGTTGAGTACATAGTCGAGGACAAAGTTGAGTAGAGAGGCGAATTTAAAGCTCAATAGCGTCGGATCAACACTAAACGATAACCGACATCCACGCGGGCGGAGCCGCGGGCAACAGCTAGTAGTACTATAAACGTGTAAACGTGTACTACCGCCTTTTTTCCTCCTCCTTGGCCATTTCTTTATACTTCACCAATGTCTGAGCTCTTCTTATTTCCACTGGCAGATCATTCCACAGGCAAACAGCTGTGATGGTAAAAGAATTATCACAGAAGCCTGTGGAATGCCTTGGCATTTTTAGGACTAATCTCGCCGAAGATTGCATTCATTTTTCATGCGTGTCGAAAAGGAACTGAAAGCGTTCTTTTACGAAGGAAGGTGTTGAGAGGTTAAACAAGATGTTGTATAGCAAGGAGAGGATATGTGAGTTCCAGCGCAAGCTAAAGGGTATACGGCATACACGATCAAACTTGCGCAGCCCATGTATAAATATACACACGTTTTGAAGACGTTCAAGTTTGTCAAGCTGGTTTTTAGTCAAAACCAAGTAGCCGATATCCGCATAATCCAAAATGTGAAGGAGCAAGGAGTTTAGCAGGGTTTGGTTAGCAGATGTTTTAGCCTCCTAAGTGATCCTGCAGAAGCAAACACCTCTCTGTCACCAATGCAGCTGCGTGCTCCAAGACAGGTTGGAATCGATTATGATACCCAAATTTTTAACCTGATTACTTATGGGTATCATAGTTCCATAAAAAATAACCGGAGGAACATGGGTCAGGTCTGTGTCTGTTCTAGACACCGGCCGTGGTCATAGGCTGTGTTAGCCTATAACTGTGCGTAAAGACTACCACCATGGTCAACTAGGCAGCATGGTCATAGCACCTTAGCCTATTCCGAAAGGAATAAAAGTAACAAAAAAGTGAAGACCGCCATAGTTTAGTTTTTAATTTTTTAATGTCTAAGTTTCAGTATGAGAGTAGATAAAATTATTTTTTGTTTTATTTTAGTCACAAAATGTGTTGAAAGACGTCGTATGATATACGTGTGTATTGTTGATTACCGTCCTCGGCTCTCTAAGAACCCAACATAACCAAAGTTAACGGCTCGGGTCTCAATAACGCCTCGACGGTAACCAATCACTTTAATGACAGACCTTTACGAGTCCTTTACATAGTTTCAAAATAAATTATAAAAATACATTATAATTCTTTGGCCAACTGTATCATAATGAAAATTTTGTTCATTACGGTACAACTTCAGCTGGCCACAAAGAGGTTTCAATGGATTTTGTCTCTAGGTAGATAGCCTGTGGGTGCGGTGCAAGCCGTATGCATGAACAGCAATAATTGCATTTTGGCGCTCAAGTTTTGTCATGTTACGCAAATTTTATTAATTATTTTTTGCGATTATATAAAGTACTGTATGAAACTGTACATAATTTGTTTTAAGAATCGCCTTTGCTTCGTTTTTAACACTAAATTGATTTTTAAGTTATTTAATAGCTAGGTATATTTTAAGCAAATAAGTAAAACGGGGTGAGTAAAAGAGCGAAAAGAAATAAAATGGTCAGACACATTATACAGTTATTTTCTCGTAATTGAAGCTATGGATTAATTCAATCTAATAATGACCAGATTTATCAAATATCTATTTACATATTTATATAAAGTTTGTCAACTAAATTATTTAAAAAAATCTGATGACCATTTTTATCTCTATTCACTCATTGAACCCTATTTACCACGTTTTACCTGAATAATACGTGTAATTTAAAATATAACCTGAAATTAAAAGGTATAAGAATTTCTTCGTATCAATTTAATAATATGGTACCCACTCTAAGGCTGGCTATCAATATTTGAGCTGATAAAGTAACTCATTATTATTATATTCCATTATAAATATATTCTCAATTAAGTAACCTAAGTAAAGTTATTTAGAGATAATAGACACTCTTTTGCAGAATATTCATTGATGTCTTCGAGCCATAATATTCTGATCCAAAATACCTACAATCTTATACTACTGGCCTTCCGCTCCGTTTCTCCGCCCGTGTGTATGTCTTATCACTGCCCCTCTAGACAAGTGGCAATTCAATGGTCAGCGTTTGATGGAATAGAATAACGAATTTATGGGATTTGACTTTTATGACATGCGTTAACGACTGTCATATACGTAAAATCTCACACATTCGTCATTCTATTCTATCAAACGCCGGCCAACGAAATGCCACTTGTTTAGAGGGGCTAGTTCTACTCAACCGTTTGCAATCAATCAAACTTAAGATTTTAAGTCTAACTTATGAAAATTTACTTTATGTGCATAAAAATATAGACTCCTTTACTAAAAAGAGTGATATACATGGTATAAATACTAGACATAAAAGTAATCTTGTGTTACATACTACTAGTCTCCAAAAAATAAGCAACTCTTTTATGGGGCAATGTATTAGATTCTACAATAAACTTCTCAATGAAATTAGAACATTGTCCATAAATAAATTTAAAACAACAATTAAGGCCAAATTGTGTAGCAGAGCATATTATAACATTTCAGAGTATTTGAATGACAAAAATGCTTGGGATTAAGTAGCTCTAAGTCAACACAAGAAAATGAATGTACATACATGACGACGTTTTTTTTTTTAAAAAGGATTCCTACTGAGTTTTTTGGCAGTGTTTCTCAGTAGTTGCCATGTCACGCACTGCACGGTAGGGGAAAAAATAATGACGATTCCAAACAAATTTAATATTTTTATGGAATAAATGATTTTTTGAATTTGAATTTGAATTTGAACTAAAACCTTTTAACAAAAAAAAAACGGCAACAAAAACCGTTCAGTAATTTTTGCGTCCAATATACAATTATATAATGGTATAGATTATAAACACGTACATAAATGTACGCATACCTATATAGCGGAGAGCGGTTATCCAATATAACATTCCCTGTGTAGAGTGATCTGATCTAGACGCGCGTGACTGTACATTTGATTACCGAATGACTATCAACCATATTGACTGTCTATTCATTATTCAATATGATGACTGGTTTATGTATGTATCTACGCTTTGGGTAGGTTTATATAAATGACTTTGGATCGTCTCATGTAGTACTTGCATAAGCAATGCGCAAAAACGCATGAGAGAAAAATGAGAATGAAGAATATGCAGGAATTCAAAAAAGTGGTCTCTCTTATTTTTTTATTATTCTTCTCTTTTTCTTTCTCTTTTATATTTTTTCTTAAGTATTTATAATTTCCATGATTATATATCCACGGCTTCACAAGAAAAACACAGCCTTATAAATGTTGTGATTGCTTTGATTTGTTATAAAAATATTTAATTACCACTTATGTTCGTCTTTAAAATATTAATTACACATAAATAGATTTAATTATTAACTGTGGTAACACTATCAGAATAGAAAATATTTAAATAAGAGATAATTGTATTTTTCCACCCGGCAACACTGAAACGATGAATGTGACGTAACATCGCCATAGCTGTGACGGAGTAGGGGAAATTATTGGAGGTTTTATTTTGTAGCCTATGTAAACCTTGTTTTTAATCCTGGCTGACTTCGTGTTGTGACGAAACTGTGATTGTCACTCTGATGATTGTCTGATTCTTGTTTCTATGTGCTGAATAAACTCTGTGTTGTATTTTTATAAATATGTGATTTATTTATCAAATGTGGTGCTGGAAATGCAGACAAAAAGGACATCTGAAGAAAGACTGTCGGAACGAGAAGGCTTCTTCAGGAAACTTTGTGGTGACAGCATTCAGTACTAGTGCGGGATCGGAATCTTCGTGGTACATAGACTCAGGTGCAACAAATTGCATGACTGGCAGGCGCGATTTGCTGACAGACTTTAAAACGCGTAGTGGTTTCGTCACCATTGCTAGTGGAGAGAAACTACAGTGTACAGGTATAGGTAACGTTAAGTTGTCGTATAACGTGACGTTGACTGACGTATTGTTTATACCTAAGCTGTCTGTGAATCTTATATCTGACCCTTTAGACAAGTGGATCTCCACTTTGAGCTGTTCGAATTCGAATAATGCTTTTGCAAGAGCAGTGATTGCTTACGATTTGGTAAGGATTGCAACGGATTAGAAAGAGCCTGTCGTATGGACGACAAGTCTAGATTCGAAATTGTCCATGGTCTAGGGCAAAAATCGAGAAAATATCGAATTGAATTTCGATTATGAAATTAGTTTTCTAAATAATTTCATATCTCGAGATATTCTTTGAATGATAATTTAAATACACGATTAAAACCTAGTGAATAATCGGGTGTCGTTTTTTGTTTTCAGATTAATGAAGTTTGTGTTGTGGTTTATGAATAGTGTAAAGTTGAAGATTTATAATTTATTAGTGTCAAAATCCTCCTGCCTCCCATATTTATTGTGATTCAGTGCAATGGAATCCCTCACAATCAGACTTATTTCAATAGTATAATATTAATTTATAATTTTAGTTTAATAGTTAATATGGTAATCATGATCGTTAATGTGATTTCCACAAGGACATTGAATTGTTTAACTAATAATGTAATAAGTTAAGAAAATCACGTCCCGCTTGTTCATGACCGCCATAGTTAAGATAATGTTATTTTATAAATTTAAATTAAGTCAAAAGATAGCATGGAATTAGAGGCTATCGGAATCGACTCGTCTTATCTCGCTCTGTTTGTGTTCATTAAAAGACCTAATGGTCGACACTGATCCAATAGTTAACACTTTCGAAAAAAACCTTTATTGTAAAGAAAAGTAACTATCTAGTTTACTTGACTACTTACTTAAAAGACATCTAATGGCATATATAATACATGTTCAAAATTTCGCAACACTGTTATGAGTAAATATTGAATTTTCGCCAGTTGTATCTTCAGATTTTTGTTAAGGGTAGGAATTTTTAATAGGTATGATATTATGTTTATTAATAATGATTATCACTATTTTTAGTACAGATGTTAAAAATTATGTAACTTGTTGACCTACGTAGACAATGAGCAGTTTTCTAGTAGGTATTTATAGCATTCCTAAAGACGCTCTAGATGGCGCGGCCGGCACTTTTGGTAAGACTTTCAGTAGGTACTTTACTTTAAGTACTTTTTCAGCTGACGACTAGCCTTGTCCACATCTATTCTTAAAGCCCTAATCCATTGATTTCGTTGTTTAATATGTTATGGAATCATGTCATTTTATAAAAAAAAGAAAAAGAAATATGACTCTTCCTGACATCTATTTCTCGATGTGAGCAACTAACTGCTTTAACGACACAACAACACTAAATATACGAACAGATGGCGTTGTCACAAAAAAATACCGAGCGAAGCTCGGTCATCCAGGTACGTATTATTAACTAAAATTATGTAGGTATCAACTTTTTGAGGTTACTATGTTACATACAAACTTCAACGCTTCAGAAACAGCAATCAATCAAATTAAGACATTCGGTCAGTTCATGTTCAAGTTCAGTACCAAAAGCTATGCTAGCGCCATCTCTGATGATTTTAAAAACCAAGTGATTTTAATACCTACTGGAAAACTGCTCATTGCCGTATTTTTATGGTTAGATTTTCTATCAGTTTTATGTGATTATCGACTATTGGTGTTTACCATGTTTACCATGTGTATAATAATTATATTTAAAGTAGAAATATGTTGGTTTATAAAGATTTTATCTGCTAATGTCTAAATTAAGAGAAGTTTTAAGACCATTCTTTTTTTAAAAATATGTGTAATTTTGCAGACTGAAGTTTGATTGGTCCTTAAAATGTCTACCATTGGCGCTTTTACCTTACTTAACTAGTCGATATTTCTTCTTGCATTAATCGAGATATCTCGAATCATCTTCAACATCAACATCATTAACTCATTCTCATCATCATCAATAAATAAAGATACAAACAAATGAAGACATGGCTTAAAGGTCTTGTTACCATGCCAATAATATTCATAAAAAAAACCAACTGTTTTGTTACACGAAATTTGTTTTGAGTACCTATACAATACCGAATACGTCCATGGTTTTGGCACTCTGAAATGTGAATACTGAAACATACAAGTCTGTGCCATGCAGTATTGTATGGCTGGGCACAGTCATAGCCCAAAAGCAGAGGGCAAGGCATACTCGTCGTTTCACTGAAATGGTTGTTTGTTATTAGACAGTGGTGGTATCTAAAAGTGGTAAATTTATGTCCAATCATACTAGCATGTTAATATGTAGTGCAACTATAATAACTATTAGTAACTATAATAGTCTGGTTTTTATAATCGAGGATTATTTTACCCACAATGAACAACAACACAATGTGGTGTAGGAATTAAAAATTTGGCATAATCTCTTTCACATTTATAACCTTCTGTGTGTATGTATAATGTATTTGTGGCATAGGAAAACCCCTTAAAAATAGTTTTATTTCAATTTATAACATTCACATAAAATTTCGACAAATTTAAAAAATATTGAAATGCATAACCATTGATACTTCATAAAAAAAATCGATTGTCATATTAAATCACATAACTACAACTTTTAAAAGGAAAGTTATTTGTTGGACAGGGTATAAATGTGTGGTTGGTAGTAGCAACAATTAAGGCAATATGAATATAAAGTAATATTAATTAGGTATGTTTTACTTGCAGATGAAGAACACACCAAATATGTCATCCATGCTGGCAAAGAGCTGATCGAATAACCTCAAAATAATGTGCAATTTATATATCTGTCATCTATATATTTCATATGAGACTAATGACTATAGCGGAGAAGCTATGAATCCATACTGCTGCAGCTGTATTGTAGGCAAAGGACGGAGAGTTGCTGTGGTCATGTAATGACAATTATTTGGTTCTTAAACTGGGCAAGATATGAAGCCAATATTAATCCAGCAACGGTTTTAGTACCTACACATTCTGTGAATATATGATGCAGATTATTAAAAAATTATAATTAAAATGAATGTTTCATTTATATTAATCCGCTAAATGTTCTTGTTAATAAAAGGTGTTGTGTGAACCTGGATAAAACTTTATTAGAAAAATATGTCAATAGTAGTTGTTACGTTCATGCTTAACAAAATCTCTAACAAAATGCACAATGTCCTTTATATATTATTATATATAGAAAACAGTAGTATATTTTTGAGTCACTTAGGTGAAAGACAAGCACACGGCCCACCTGATGGAAAGTGGCTACCGTGGCCTATGAACGGTGAACATGTGCAACAGCAGAGGCGTCACACTCGCACTGCCAGGAACTATATTACACACATTATTCGAGTTGTAATGGTTGTCGTTAATGATGATGAAAAATGCCTATGTTGTTTTAGAGGATTTGTGAAGGTTTACAGGCTTCTAAAGAGATATGGAACCAACACAAAAAATCATAATTCACTGTAATATCACTAATATCCCACTTTCCTACTCTTGTGTGTAACCTAAAGAAATGCGGTCTAATAACTAACGAGTAATATTTTTTTTGTGACACATTTGCCACACTTCGTCATTATACGTAACCCTTTTCAAACAAACTTCATGCATTTTACTAAAAATGCAAGCATATGTTTAACAAACACTCGCCATTTTGTAAAAAATAAGCAATCCGTTCAACTGCTGGGGCAATCGTGACGAATTATTTGTAGCCAAGCGTATTACGGCTTGTCAAACGCCCTGTCTCTCCAAATGACCGGCAAGTCCTCTAATATTGTCTATGATAAAGCCATTTTCAACCTATTCTAATCAATCATATGACAAGAACCTAAGCTAGCCAAGGGACTCGCTCAGTCAATGGAATAGAATAGGATAAAATAAATCAATTTATAGGAGTAAAATATTATTATGTTCATGATTTGTGATTTGATTCAACAAATATAATTATGCGCAACCTGCAATAGCCTAATTTTATGCATTTTATAAAAAAATAAATAAAAATACACCGTCATTTATATCAGCTGATCAAAAATCCGCCATTTTGTAGCGTTATCTCCGGCTTTTTATTAACGCTGGTGGAGCGTCCATTTTTGACGATTGTCAGTCGTATTCGTTCATGAAAGTAACATCGTGGCTACCCATTACATTGCTCCTCGCCGTTGGCTACCCAGTTAGTCGTAAGCGTATGTCAGTTCCATACATTTCATAATCTATTCGTGTTTCGAATGGTTTCATCATGGCTAGCTTGCTGTAGATAATAATGTACTTCTCGGTCGTTGCAATCGATTGGACTGCTTGTAAATTCAGCTTGGCTTCCAATTTTAAGTTCTATCCGTTGAATCGTGTTGCAAGTTGTAAATCCCATTCATGTGTCATTCTATTCTATGCGTTTCTACTGACGATCGTGCCACTTGTCTAGAACCCCTGTTTCCCAATTGATTAAGAACGGTTGTACTGTAAATTTTGATACTAATGGTTGTACAATTTCAAATTTGAGCGATGTTTTAATTAAGGCAAATGACGTGGGAGGTGCTTATAAACTTCAGACCTCCAGTCTAAGGGCGAATCTAACTATTAGCACTGCAACTTGGCATCAAAGACTTGGTCACTTGAGCGGCCATAATATGAAGCTTTTGAGGCAGGGACTTGCTAATGATATTAGTTTTCAGGAGGACCCTAGTAAAGACGTTGCTTGCGAGGTTTGTTTAAAAGGAAAGCAAGCTCGTTTTCCTTTTCCTAGCAATCCTGAGAAGTCTGTGGCTGCAAAACGGTTGGATTTGATCCATACCGATTTGTGTGGTCCGTTGCCGGTGACTTCGCTTGGAGGCAAGAGGTACATCCTGACGTTCTTGGATGATCATTCGAGGAAGGTGTTCGTGTATTTCCTGAAGCGTAAGAGCGAGGTAAGTGAATACACTAAAAACTTTATTAAGCTGGTGGAAACTCAAACTGGTGATAAAGTCAAGGTTTTGAGATCGGATAACGGGACGGAGTATGTAAACAGAGAACTTGAAGGCTTTTTGAAGGGTAAGGGAATAGTCCACCAGGTAACTGTGCCGTACAGTCCGCAACAGAATGCCTGCGCGGAGCGACTGAACAGGACGCTCCTGGAAAAAGTAAGGTGCCTGTTATACACGTCAAACGTAGATCACAAATTTTGGGCGGAAGCTGCCAACACTGCAGCTCATTTAGTAAACGTGTCACCTTCGAAAAGGCTCTCGGGAAAAACTCCTGAGGAGGCCTGGACCGGTAAAAAGGTGAGCTTGAAACACTTACGTGTGTTTGGCTGCGAAGCTTATGCTCACATTGATAAAGTGAAGCGGAATAAGTTTAACCAAAAAGCAAACGTTGCATATTTCTTGGATATGAGAGTAATGGGTATAGGCTCTACGATTTGGCGAAAAATGAAGTTTTTCGTAGTCGTGACGTTGTTTTCAATGAAACAATCTTCCCAGGTGTCAAGAGTAAGCGGTCCGTGGAGATATTCTTTCCGATAAGCGACGACGGTGTCATCGATGACGAGAGTCACGCGAAAGGTGAGCCGGAGGTTCAGCTTGAGGCGGAGAATGCGGAGCTACCGTTGCCACAGAATGTAGAGATTCAGGTTGAGGCGGAGAGGTCGGTAGCACCTGAAGTTTGGTTCGAGGCGAACGAGCAAGAACCGAGCTCATCTACTGATACAGGCGGTATACCACGGGAGCCACATATTGATGGACCTGCCTTTAACTTAAGGCCGAGAATACCGAGGACAATGTCTGCACTCGAGATAGAGTCGAATGAACCGACAACTATCAAGGAGGCTTTGCAATCGAGTGATAGCAAGCTATGGCGGCAAGCTATGCAAGACGAGATTGACTCATTCAATAAGCATGAAGCTTGGGAGCTTGTTGACAGACCGGCGGATAAGAATATTGTCAAAAATCGGTGGCTATTTAAAATTAAACGCGACGCGAATGGAAAAATAGCATGTTATAGAGCGCGATTAGTTACGAAGGGGTTTACTCAAAAGTTCGGAATTGATTACATGGATACGTACTCTCCAGTTGTTAGACATAGTTCGTTGAGAATGTTGCTGTCTCTTGCGGTGGAGCTAGATCTGAAGATTGATCACATTGACGTCAAAACTGCCTTCTTGAATGGTAATTTGAGCGAGGAGATTTATATGACACAGCCAGAAGGATTCATAAGACAAGGCGATGAGCATAAAGTCTACAGACTCAAGAAAGCTGTTTACGGTTTAAAGCAGGCGTCTCGTGCCTGGTACGATAAGGTAAAGAAAGTTTTGCTCAGAGAGAAGTTCACGCAGAGCAAGCATGAGAGCTGCATCTTCAGTCGTCGAGTGGGTAAGCGAACCATTATTATCGCACTTTATGTGGACGATTTTTTCGTATTTTACGATTGTGACGAGCTTGCTAAAAAAGCTGAAAACGTCATTGAAGTCTCACTTTACTATTAAGGATTTGGGTGAGGTTAAACATATGCTAGGTATTAAAGTAGATCGCACCTGTAGTGAGTTGAAGCTAAGTCAGAAAAACTATATTGAAAAGTTGCTTGAACGTTTTGGTATGAACGACTGTAAAGTCGCAAAGACGCCCTTAGACGTAGGTCTGAAGTTTTCTGACAGCGCTAACCACGACAGTAGATTACCATATCAGGAGTTGATAGGATCTTTAATGTACTTGTCTGTAACATCTAGACCTGACATTTCTTTTGCTGTAAGTTTTCTTAGTCAGTATAATATCCGCTATACAGCGGAACATTTTGCTGCGGCCAAACGTGTGTTGCGTTATTTGAAAGGCACAATAAATTTGGGTCTTGTGTACAGGAAAAATGTTGAGCTTGATAAGTTTCGTGTTTATGGTTTTACTGACGCTGATTGGGCTAACGGAGTCGATCGTAAATCATACACGGGATATATCTATAAGCTAGGTAGGAATGTAATTTCCTGGGGTTGTTATAAACAATCTTGTATCGCACTTTCGTCTACCGAGTCGGAGTATATAGCTTTGTCTGAAGCGGCCAAAGAAGCGGTATACGTCCGTGCGGTTCTTACTGAATTGACAGGTCAGAGTAACACTGTAACCCTGTATAGTGATAATCAATCTGCGGCGAAGCTTGCCACTAATCCGGTTTTTCATAAACGGTCTAAGCACGTAGACATTAGATATCACTATATTCGTGAGGCTGTTGACAATGAAGTCATTACGTTGTTATATATGCCGACAGAGCAGATGACTGCTGATGTGCTCACGAAGGCACTCCCTACTTGTAAGCACCAGTAATTTGTTCAAGATATGCTCGAAGTCGTCCAAGATTAAGAGGGCGTGTTGGAGGTTTTATTTTGTAGCCTATGTAAACCTTGTTTTTAATCCTGGCTGACTCCGTGTAGTGACATAACTGTGATTGTCACTCTGATGATTGTCTGATTCTTGATTCTATGTGCTGAATAAACTCTGTGTTGTATTTTTATAAATATGTGATTTATTTATTAAATACATTAACTATTATTATCGCACTTTATGTAGACGATTTTTTCGTATTTTACGATTGTGACGAGCTTGCTAAAAAGCTGAAAACGTCGTTGAAGTCTCACTTTACTATTAAGGATTTGGGTGAGGTTAAACATATGCTAGGTATTAAAGTAGATCGCACCTGTAGTGAGTTGAAGCTAAGTCAGAAAAACTATATTGAAAAGTTGCTTGATCGTTTTGGTATGAACGACTGTAAAGTCGCAAAGACGCCCTTAGACGTAGGTCTGAAGTTTTCTGATAGCGCTAACCACGACAGTAGATTACCATATCAGGAGTTGATAGGATCTTTAATGTACTTGTCTGTAACATCTAGACCTGACATTTCTTTTGCTGTAAGTTTTCTTAGTCAGTATAATACCCGCTACACAGCGGAACATTATGCTGCGGCCAAACGTGTGTTGCGTTATTTGAAAGGCACAATAAATTTGGGTCTTGTGTACAGGAAAAATGTTGAGCTTGATAAGTTTCGTGTTTATGGTTTTACTGACGCTGATTGGGCTAACGGAGTCGATCGTAAATCATACACGGGATATATCTATAAGCTAGGTAGGAATGTAATATCCTGGGGTTGTTATAAACAATCTAGTATCGCACTTTCGTCTACCGAGGCGGAGTATATAGCTTTGTCTGAAGCGGCCAAAGAGGCGGTATACGTCCGTGCGGTTCTTACTGAATTGACAGGTCAGAGTAACACTGTAACCCTGTATAGTGATAATCAATCTGCGGCGAAGCTTGCCACTAATCCGGTTTTTCACAAACGGTCTAAGCACGTAGACATTAGATATCACTATATTCGTGAGGCTGTTGACAATGAAGTCATTACGTTGTTATATATGCCGACAGAGCAGATGACTGCTGATGTGCTCACGAAGGCACTCCCTACTTGTAAGCACCAGTCATTTGTTCAAGATATGCTCGAAGTCGTCCAAGATTAAGAGGGCGTGTTGGAGGTTTTATTTTGTAGCCTATGTAAACCTTGTTTTAATCCTGGCTGACTTCGTATTGTGTCATAACTGTGATTGTCACTCTGATGATTGTCTGCTTCTTGATTCTATGTGCTGAATAAACTCTGTGTTGTATTTTTATAAATATGTGATTTAATTATCAAACATATTAGGTAAATAAATACATTAGGTTAAGGGTCCGCATAAATTGTAAAACGTTCTTGTAAATATGTCGGAAAGTAAGAATCAAAATTTTTCACATGAAAAATTACGTGGACGGGAAAATTACGTCGAATGGAAATTTGTCATGAAAAATTCATTGATTCTTGACAATTTATGGATCTGTGTAAGCGGTTACGGTGCGGATGATAAAACAACGTCCGAGGTAAGAAGTCGACGTGATGAAATCGCTAAATCGAAAATTTGCTTGAGCGTCGATAAGTCTTGTTTTTCACATTTAATGTCGGCGGAGACGGCGAAGGACGCCTGGAATGCGCTGGAACGTGCGTATGATGACAAGGGACTCGGTTCAAGAGTGAGAACTCTCCAGAACATATGCGCTGTCAAATTTGAAAAGTTCGCGAACATGGAAGCTTACGTCAATGAAATTTTATCATTAGCACAGCAATTGGCGAATATGAACAAGCCTGTGGACGACGAGTTTCTTGGTGCGTTGATGCTCAAAGGTTTACCGACGGAGTACGAGCCCATGATCATGGCACTAGAGCATTCGGGAGCTGCCATCACAGCTGATCTAGTCAAATCCAAACTGCTACAGGATCAACGTTGGACTACTCGTGGAGATTTGAGTGAGTGCTTATATTCTACCAGAAAAGGCGCTACTACAAGTGACTCCTGGACGAGAAAAGCGCAACAGCACAAGGAAGAATCAAAAGCGAAGGATAGTTCTGGTCGAAAAAGAGAACCGTGGTGCTGGAAATGCAGACAAAAAGGACATCTGAAGAAAGACTGTCGGAACGAGAAGGCTTCTTCAGGAAACTTTGTGGTGACAGCATTCAGTACTAGTGCGGGATCGGAATCTTCGTGGTACATAGACTCAGGTGCAACAAATTGCATGACTGGCAGGCGCGATTTGCTGACAGACTTTAAAACGCGTAGTGGTTTCGTCACCATTGCTAGTGGAGAGAAACTACAGTGTACATGTATAGGTAACGTTAAGTTGTCGTATAACGTGACGTTGACTGACGTATTGTTTATACCTAAGCTGTCTGTGAATCTTATATCTGTTTCCCAATTGATTAAGAACGGTTGTACTGTAAATTTTGATACTAATGGTTGTACAATTTCAAATTTGAGCGATGTTTTAATTAAGGCAAATGACGTGGGAGGTGCTTATAAACTTCAGACCTCCAGTCTAAGGGTGAATCTAACTATTAGCACTGCAACTTGGCATCAAAGACTTGGTCACTTGAGCGGCCATAATATGAAGCTTTTGAGGCAGGGACTTGCTAATGATATTAGTTTTCAGGAGGACCCTAGTAAAGACGTTGCTTGCGAGGTTTGTTTAAAAGGAAAACAAGCTCGTTTTCCTTTTCCTAGCAATCCTGGGAAGTCTGTGGCTGCAAAACGGTTGGATTTGATCCATACCGATTTGTGTGGTCCGTTGCCGGTGAATTCGCTTGGAGGCAAGAGGTACATCCTGACGTTCTTGGATGATCATTCGAGGAAGGTGTTCGTGTATTTCCTGAAGTGTAAGAGCGAGGTAAGTGAATACACTAAAAACTTTATTAAGCTGGTGGAAACTCAAACTGGTGATAAAGTCAAGGTTTTGAGATCGGATAACGGGACGGAGTATGTAAACAGAGAACTTGAAGGCTTTTTGAAGGGTAAGGGAATAGTCCACCAGGTAACTGTGCCGTACAGTCCGCAACAGAATGCCTGCGCAGAGCGACTGAACAGGACGCTCCTGGAAAAAGTAAGGTGCCTGTTATACACGTCAAACGTAGATCACAAATTTTGGGCGGAAGCTGCCAACACCGCAGCTCATTTAGTAAATGTGTCACCTTCGAAAAGGCTCTCGGGGAAAACTCCTGAGGAGGCCTGGACCGGTAAAAAGGTGAGCTTGAAACACTTACGTGTGTTTGGCTGCGAAGCTTATGCTCACATTGATAAAGTGAAGCGGAATAAGCTTGAACCAAAAAGCAAACGTTGCATATTTCTTGGATATGAGAGTAACGGGTATAGGCTCTACGATTTGGCGAAAAATGAAGTTTTTCGTAGTCGTGACGTTGTTTTCAATGAAACAATCTTCCCAGGTGTCAAGAGTAAGCGGTCCGTGGAAATATTCTTTCCGACAAGCGACGACGGTGTCATCGATGACGAGAGTCACGTGAAAGATGAGCCGGAGGTTCAGCTTGAGGCGGAGAATGCGGAGCTACCGTTGCCACAGAATGTAGAGATCCAGGTTGAGGCGGAGAGGTCGGTAGCACCTGAAGTTTGGTTCGAGGCGAACGAGCAAGAACCGAGCTCATCTACTGATACAGGCGGTATACCACGGGAGCCACATCTTGATGGACCTGCCTTTAATTTACGGCCGAGAATACCGAGGACAATGTCTGCATTCGAGGTAGAGTCGAATGAACCGACAACTATCAAGGAGGCTTTGCAATCGAGCGATAGCAAGCTATGGCGGCAAGCTATGCAAGACGAGATTGACTCATTTAATAAGCATGAAGCTTGGGAGCTTGTTGGAGCTTGTTGTGCGATTTTTTCGTATTTTACGATTGTGACGAGCTTGCTAAAAAGCTGAAAACGTCATTGAAGTCTCACTTTACTATTAAGGATTTGGGTGAGGTTAAACATATGCTAGGTATTAAAGTAGATCGCACCTGTAGTGAGTTGAAGCTAAGTCAGAAAAACTATATTGAAAAGTTGCTTGAACGTTTTGGTATGAACGACTGTAAAGTCGCAAAGACGCCCTTAGACGTAGGTCTGAAGTTTTCTGACAGCGCTAACCACGACAGTAGATTACCATATCAGGAGTTGATAGGATCTTTAATGTACTTGTCTGTAACATCTAGACCTGACATTTCATTTGCTGTAAGTTTTCTTAGTCAGTATAATACCCGCTACACAGCGGAACATTTTGCCACGGCCAAACGTGTGTTGCGTTATTTGAAAGGCACAATAAATTTGGGTCTTGTGTACAAGAAAAATGTTGAGCTTGATAAGTTTCGTGTTTATGGTTTTACTGACGCTGATTGGGCTAACGGAGTCGATTGTAAATCATACACGGGATATATCTATAAGCTTGGTAGGAATGTAATTTCCTGGGGTTGTTATAAACAATCTTGTATCGCACTTTCGTCTACCGAGGCGGAGTATATAGCTTTGTCTGAAGCGGCCAAAGAGGCGGTATACGTCCGTGCGGTTCTTACTGAATTGACAGGTCAGAGTAACACTGTAACCCTGTATAGTGATAATCAATCTGCGGCGAAGCTTGCCACTAATCCGGTTTTTCATAAACGGTCTAAGCACGTAGACATTAGATATCACTATATTCGTGAGGCTGTTGACAATGAAGTCATTACGTTGTTATATATGCCGACAGAGCAGATGACTGCTGATGTGCTCACGAAGGCACTCCCTACTTGTAAGCACCAGTCATTTGTTCAAGATATGCTCGAAGCCGTCCAAGATTAAGAGGGCGTGTTGGAGGTTTTATTTTGTAGCCTATGTAAACCTTGTATTTAATCCTGGCTGACTTCGTGTTGTGACGTAACTGTGATTGTCACTCTGATGATTGTCTGATTCTTGATTCTATGTGCTGAATAAACTCTGTGTTGTATTTTTATAAATATGTGATTTATTTATTAAATATATTAGAAATGTCATGTGATTATAAATAGTTCTTAGTCTTGGTTCGAGTCAGTCGTTGCTGGGCAGTGGAGAAGCGTGGTTGTGCTAACAGTATTGATTGTGTTTGTGTACCTAACCTACAGATAGTGTTATAAATAAATCCATCGTCCTGTAAAAGTGGTGTTTTTATTATATATCAGAAGTGAGCTAGAACCATGAGCCTCGATGTCTCGGCAAAAGCAAAACCGTAAGTACTATTTCCATAAAGTTATTGTTTGAATTGAAACATTCTTATAGTTTATAATTTAGACAGATGTGATGTGAATTTTTAACATGTGTTTTTAAGATTAAAAACTAAAAACAGACTTAAAAAACTATAAGAATGATTGCTCTATTAGAAATTGATTTAGCCATGTAGGTGTGCAACTAGTTGGCCATGTAGGTGTGCAACTATTTCGCCATGTAGATGTGCAACTATTTAGCCATGTAGGTGTGCAACTATTTAGCCATGTAGGTGTGCTACTATTTAGCCATGCAGGTGTGCAACTATTTAGCCATATAGGTGTGTTATCCTGTAACCATGTAGGTCTGATATACAGCTACATACTAGTGCTATTATACAGCCATGTAGATTTGTTATTATATAGCCGTGTAGGTGAGCTATTATTAAGCCATGTAGGTGTGCTGCTACATAGCCATATAGCTATGCTAATATATAGCCGTGTGGGTTAGCTATTATTTTGCCATGTAGGTGTGCTGCTATATAGCCATGTAGGTTTGCTATAATATAGCCATGTAGGTGAGCTATTATTTAGCAGTGTAGATGTGCTCTTATTTTGCCATGTAGGTGTGCTATTTAGCCATTTAGGTGTCATTATAAAGCCACGTATGCTAGTGTGGATTATGGTAATATAGAGGTAGTATTGTAATGAACTATGTAGGTAGTTCATTACAAAGTATCATTTAACGATATCTTGGGTTAGCTATAGAAAAATAAATACTCCATATGTAATGGAATATTTCATGACAAAAGAATATGTTGTGCTTGAAAAACATGTTTAGGCAACGCGAAGAAAGTTTCACTCCTGATCGGGAAGGAAGCTTGACCCTGGACCATGGAGAAAGTTTCACCCCCGAGCGTCCCAGGAGACGCCGCCGACGATCTTCATCGAGCGATGCTGAAGAGGTACCTGCGAAAACGAAGCGTACCTCGGAAGGACTAACTACAGGTGACCTTCTGAAGATTATAGAAGCGGTGCAGAAAGTTTCAAGTAAGAATGCTCCAATTACTAATGTTATTCCTGACTTTGATCCCGATAATCGATCCCAAGATATTGAGCGTTGGCTACGAAAGGTCAATCAATGCGCAATCATCTACGATTGGAACGAAAAACAAACCATTCACTATGCTCTTCAAAAGCTTTGCGGATTAGCAAAAAAATGGTACGAATCTTTACCAACGCTCAACTACTCATGGAAAAAATGGCAGTCTAAGATGAAGAAGGCGTTTCCAAGTGAGGAGAACTTTGGAAAACTTTTAGAAGAAATGCTTAATCGGAAATCCCGTAGTGATGAAACTCTTAGAGACTATTTTTATGACAAGTTAGCGTTACTTAGTAGATGTGAAGTTGATGGCCGAAAGGCGATAGATTGTATAATTTATGGAATCGTTGATAGTTCTATTAGCAATGGGGCACAGGCACTTTTTCACAACAGCCTAGTACATCGAAAGACGTTTCTAGGACAAACTCTTCATCCAATTCCTTTAGAAAACGTGACCCTCGTTCAACTAATAATCAAAACAAGGCTTCAGGTAGTAACCCCATTAGGAATCCTGACCCGTCTTGTTTTAACTGCCGTGAAAAAGGACACCACTTTGATAACTGTCCAAAGCCCATTATCAGATGTGTAAAATGTGGTAGGGTAGGTCATAACTTAGATAACTGTAGTAGGAAGCCTCTATTGTCCTATGAAAATAACAGCCACGATAAACAATCAGCTGATAAAAAGGTACTAAAAATTAACTCTGATAATTCTACCAAGATCGATCTTAAAAATCCGATTGACATTTATTCAGGTCAACAACTGCATCCTAATACTATGACTTTTTCTAATAGTAATGAAAAGTTTTTTAAAAATTTTTGGTTAAATGGGTCAGTTTTAGATGCATACGTAGATTTTGGTAGTGATTGTACCTTGATCAAATATTCGAAAGCAAAACAACTACATCTCGCAGAAAACAACAACGATCTACCTATAATAAAGGGATTTGGTAACTCCATAACGAAGCCGAAGTTTCATTCTACCGTCCAAATCCGAGTAGATGAGGTAGAGACAAAGGTTGTTGTTCTGGCAGTCGATGACGAATATTTACCGGCATCAGTGTTGATTGGACAGAATTTTACCGAACTGCTGTCTGTAACTGTTATGAAAAATAATGAGAAATTACTTTTTTACCTTACCCTATCTAATAATGTAGCTGCTAGATCAAATGAAACTTTAAATTTATATGTTGAAAGGGATGTTAACATAGTTACGGATGGTTTGGTAGAAGTGTATGCCAAAGAATCTTACTCGGGTGATTTATATATAAACGATAGTAATAGAATGAATCCAAATCAAGAGGATCACTTGCATCAGGGCTGTTATAGGATGGATAGTAGTAAATCTGTTCTATTTGTTACTTCATTGTCGAAACCTCCTTTGAAACTGGAAGCAGAAACCTTCATAGCGAGGGCTAATCCTATTCAAGAAACTAGAACCTTATCCATAACCACAGATTCAAATAACAGAGAATTGACACCACTCAATAAATCCGATATTAAAATGGGACAAAACATTGATAAACTCACTTTCGAAAAACTTTATCAGTTACTACAAAAATATAGAAAGTGTTTTGCTCAAGATCTTAGTGAGATAGGCTGCACAAACCAAAGTACTATGAATATAGAACTACATGACAAAACACCTGTAGTGTATAGGCCTTATAGACTTTTCCATCACGAACGACAAAAGGTTAGAGAGATTATTGATGATTTAGTAAACAATGACATTATACAGGAATCTGAGTCCAGTTATGCTAGTCCTATATTGATTGTAAAAAAGAAAAGTGGGGAATTTAGATTGTGCGTTGATTATAGGGCCCTTAACAATAAAATCGTTAAGGACAAATACCCGTTGCCCCTAATTGATGATCAGCTCTCTAATTTGAGTGGTAACCAGTATTTCATTACGCTGGATCTGGCGTCTGGATACTACCAGATTCCAATGGGGAAGAACAGCCGTCATTTTACGGCGTTCGTCACTCCAGACGGCCATTATGAGTTTAAACGTATGCCGTTCGGACTGGCGAACGCACCAGCGGTATTTCAGAAAATGATAAATAAGTTGTTAGGTTCGAGACGGTTTAGTGCCTATATGGATGATCTCCTTATTCCTTCAGTTACTATTGAAGAAGGTTTCAAAAAACTCGAAGAAGTCTTAGAGTTACTTCGCGATGCTGGACTGACCTTAAAGCTTTCTAAATGTAGTTTCTTTGATAAAACTATTGAATATTTAGGTTATGAAGTTTCAGCAGAAGGCATTAAGCCCGGCGAAAGAAAAACAACTGCTGTCAGGAACTTCCCAGTTCCAGGCAACATCCATTCAGTGCGCCAATTTCTGGAGCTAGCAAGCTATTTCCGCAGGTTTGTCAAGGGATTTGGTGAGATTGCTAGACCTCTGACTAATCTGCTCAAGAGGGATGTGGCTTGGAAATGGGAGCAAGATGAAGAGAATTCCTTTATGACCCTTAACAACAAGTTAATTGAACGCTCTTTGCTCGCTTTATACGACCCAAAATTAGAAACAGAGTTGCATACGGATGCCAGTTGCTTGGGATTGGGAGGAATTTTGATGCAGTGGCAAACCAGCCCCAGACTCCTGAAACCTGTAGCCTATTTCAGTAGACAAACTGCCGCAGATGAACGCTATTTGCACTCATACGAGCTGGAAACTTTGGCGGTAGTTTGCTCACTAAAAAAATTTCGACCCTACCTTTTAGGTCTTAAATTTACCGTCTACACTGACTGCAATGCACTTAGGGCAACATTAACTAAAAGAGACTTAATTTCCCGCATTGCACGTTGGTGGCTGCAAATCAGTGAATTTGATTTCGACATACAATATCGTCCTGGTTGTAAAATGAGTCACGCTGATGCTCTCAGTAGGAACCCCCAAAATAATACAATACCTAGCCCTATAAATACCCTCAGTATTTCTTCAGAGAATTGGATACTTACGCTATAAATGGCAGATCCCGAATTACAGCGTATTATTAAAATTTTAAAACCAAACTTAGACGAAGATAGCTTAGAAATTAGGAAAAATTATGTCGTAAAAAACCATGCATTGCATAGAAAAGTCGGAGATGATACGCGTTTAGTTATTCCTAAAACTGCTAGATGGCAAATTTGTAAGGCAAATCATGACGATTTGGGCCACTTTGGTTATGCAAAGACTTTAGAGTGAATTCAAAGGCAGTACTGGTTTCCTAAATTACGACGTCATGTAAAGAAATATGTAGGCGCATGTATAGATTGTGCATATAATAAGGACACTGCTGCGAAAACTCGTAGCGGGTTATTGTATCCTATTGAGAAAATTGCAAAACCATTCCATACACTGCACCTAGACCATTTGGGGCCATTTGTGCGCAGTAAAAGTGGTAACAGTTATATATTGACCATTGTTGACGCTTTTACAAAGTATCTCTTTGCTAAGCCAGTTAAAGACACTAAAACTAAAAATGTTATAAAAATTCTCGAATGTATATTTAATGATTTTGGGGTACCAACTAGAATTATATCTGATCGTGGGACGGCTTTTACGTCAAAACAATTCAAAGATTTTTGTGTCAGTAAAGGAATGAAACATGTGCTTAACGCAGTTGCTTGTTCCAGAGCAAACGGACAAGCCGAAAGATTCAATCTGACTATACTTACGGCCTTATCTACACAAAATTTTGGTAAAGACGAACGCATTTGGGACCAGCAGCTGGGGAAGGTACAATGGGGTATAAATAACACAATTAATGCAACAACACAAAGAACTGCATCTGAATTATTATTTGGCATTAAACTTAATAGTAGTACAGATAATATGTTACAAACTGGTAGCGATCAGACAAATTCGGAAGTAGAAGCCGGAACGGAAGTAGATTCGATCTCAACTATACCTTCGAGTATTGATGAAATAAGACTCGAAGCCTCTAGGATTATCGATAAAAGTCAAAAACGTATGAAAGATGCTCATGACGCCAAAAGATCTCTTGCTCAGACGTATTCGGTAGGTGATTTAGTAAAAATTACAAAATCAAATTATAATAATGACGGTAAAAGTAAGAAATTACTGCCCAAATTTATAGGTCCTTATAAAGTAGCAAAAAGCCTAGGCAACGACAGATATGAAATCATTAGTGTACCAGGATTCAATACAAGAAAATATGATAGTGTAGTAGCCGCAGATAGGATGCGCCCTTGGATTCACATCCAATCGCTGGAAGTTGACAAATCATCCGGTTTGGAGTCAGATTCATCTGAATCACCAGAATCTGGCGATGAATCTGAATCAAAAAAATTGTTAAAAAATAGTTTACATTAGCAAATATAATGTACACCTAATCTTTTCTGATTACATAAGGTTATAAATCTCTGAATTGTTACATGTAGAATAATTTTGTTTTCATTAGCAGGTTTTTTCTTTCTTCATCTCCTTATTTTGTACTATGTTATTTATGTTGGCCTAGTGTTGTGATTATTGCGTGCTTCGGAGTTAGCACGCTGTCGGATGGCCGAGTGTTGTGATTGCTTTGATTTGTTATAAAAATATTTAATTACCACTTATGTTCGTCATTAAAATATTAATGACACATAAATAGATTTAATTATTAACTGTGGTAACACTATCAGTATAGAAAATATTTAAATAAGAGATAATTGTATTTTTCCGCCCGGCAACACTGAAACGATGAATGTGACGTAACATCGCCATATCTGTGACGGAGTAGGGGAAATGTCATGTGATTATAAATAGTTCTTAGTCTTGGTTCGAGTCAGTCGTTGCTGGGCAGTGGAGAAGCGCGGTTGTGCTAACAGTATTGATTGTGTTTGTGTACCTAACCTACAGATAGTGTTATAAATAAATCCATCGTCCTGTAAAAGTGGTGTTTTTATTATATAAAGGAACAGGGGGCCCACGAAACCGTCCGAAACAATGCTTTACGTTATACTTATTTTCTCTATCAGCCCCTCTAGACAAGTGGCAATTCGCTAGCCGGCGTTTGGTGGAATAGAATGACGAATAAATGGGATTTGACGTATATAACAGTCATTAACGCATGTCAAATACGTCAAATCCCATACATTCGTCATTCTATTCCATCAAACGCCAGCTAGCGAATTGCCACTTGTTTAGAGGGGCAGAAATAAGGACGAAATAAGAAAAATGAATGTTGAATATCCAAATATTATTATATTTTATTCTTGTGTTGTTGTTATTGTTAATGCTGTTTCTTGTATAATGCTTCCCTTCTTTTCATGCCGGTGTAATGTGCGACCTCCCTTTAGAAGAATCTGAAACTAAACCAAATCAGTGTTTACCTCAGATATCAATGAATATATATTGCCCTTTCGGTTAGGTACTTAACCAAAACGTAAACAATCATGACGTGTTGTTTTTAATGTTTTATTTTAAAACTCAGTTTATTTATATTTTTCTGTTTACAAACTCATTTAAAAGACTAAAAACCGAAATTCAACCATTAGTTAGTCAGTTAGTTAGTATAGTTTGTGTTTAATATGTGCTTTAATAAAATTCGCTACAAGATTAATTACCCTTAGTTAGATAGCCAACCGAATGGAGTGGAGTTGGAGTTGTTTCGAATAAGGACATTGAAAAGGTTTGAGCCAAAAAGCTGACCAGATATGGGAGTAATTTCAAATGATTTTATAAATCAAATCATCATTAATACTTTTTATTATATTATGTTAGAGGTAGGACACCCTACAGAACACCGCGGCCATATTAACCTCGTGTTGTGTTCCCGGCGGTGAGTAGGGTAGCCAGAGCTCACTGGAGAGCTTTTGTGCTGTCAGTGGGAAGACCAAAGCTTTAAGCTCCTGCTTTATCTTCTACACTGATGGCATAGAAACTCCTTGTTCTAATAGGGTCGGCGGCGCGAGTGTGACGCCCCTGGAGTTGCACACGTCCATAGGCCACGGTAACCACTTTCCATCAGGTGGGCCGCGTGCTTGTCTGCCACCTAAGTAGTATAAAAAACAGTAAAAATATTTATAATAAATTCCACATTTTTTTTATGATTGATCAGTTTTCAATATTTTCTTATATGAAGCCTGTTAGAATATTATCAAATATGTTAATTAATACAAGTAGCGCCATCTGTGAGACAATGAGGTGAATCTTTATCTATTATCTGTGTATGAATGACTTGAATAAAACAGTCTGTTATAAACCACCAACCAACGACTTTTATTAAAGCCTCTACATTTATGCCAAATGGGATAAACACCATTCAGGAAACTACAGACGTTCAACTACAGCTGTTTTATATACCAGTTTTAATGATAGATTTTGAGGCCAAACATTTGACATTCGACAAAATAATTGTACTGTAATTGGACAAAATAACAGAAAATAACTAGGCAAAACTTACTTTGAAAGCTTCGCAAAATTTTCTTGACATCAAACTATAGAGAATTGGATTAACTGCTGTTGCCAAGTACCCGTTGTAACACAAAAAGTTCACTATCTTCCACACCTGGAAAAAATTAAACATAGTCACAGCACTCCTTGATTGAATAAATTTTACCACTCTAGGACTCATTTGCTCCAACGGTCAGCGGTCCATCGACAGATGTGGCCAACCATTGCCACTTCAGCTTGCAGCTCCGTTGGCAACCTTAACTTTTAGTCTTATGACCTCACTGCGAATTCTACCCTTCAAAGACGCGACGCGAAACCAGGTCGCTTTACCTGTCACCCCCCGGCCATGGAGGAAGAAGGTCGATGAACGATGAGCGACCTCTACCGCCTGAGCCACCTTCGCGTATTGTAGGCGTCGTGGGACAGAATAGACCTGCCCCTCTAGACATGTGGCAATTCGTTGTTCGGCGTTTGATAGAATAGAAAGACGAATGTATCGGATTTGACGTATTTGACAGTCGTTAACGCATGTCATAAACGTCAAATCCCATACATTCGTCATTCTATTCTATCAAACGCCGAACAACGAATTGCCACTTGTCTAGAGGGGCAGAGTCTCCTACGGACCCACTTCCCCTCCATTCCCACACGTAGGCTGGCACGAGGACCCACCTTGGCGTTTTTCACGCCAGGCATTTAGTCAGCGTGTGCAGCCTTGAGAACTCGCTCGCATCACAATGATGGCACTCTCCTTCAGGATCCGTAATCCCCGAAACACCCGTTCTGGCGATCAACTGCATTACCCAATTTCTCGAGGCTCAGGTTCCCGTCCCCGCTTCAATACCGATATTAGTAGGTTCCATGGTGGGGTTGCAGCAAAGAGATTCAGAGAACATCCATTGCCATTTGCCCGTTTACGCTTATGGGCTTTTATTTTTCTTGAATTTTAAACATGAATATTCAGGTCTTAAACTTACAACTTAATTTTAAAGCAGTTATACCAAACTAATTCAGATGACATTTTGTAGGATTTAAGTGAACACTCAATATAATATAATTTTTACCATCGCATTAATGACAGATATATTTTTAAATTTGAAAAACAATACTCTGCAGAGGAGATACCCATGCCATTCGAAGATTCGAAATAGGACTAGCAGAGGTCGATCCAATATGATTATTATCTTGCAATTCAAATTCAACCATATCCCTCCTTTGGCTTTGGGTAAAACTAAATAATAATGTTTTATCGAATGTCCTAGATTTTTTTATTTCGTTCACCAGCTGGAAATTCTGATAAATAATATAGATAAAATATATCTTCTCAAAACATCAGATTCTTAATCGAGGTTCTACTTGATTTGTTATTTATAAATAAGTTAAGCTTATTAGAATTTTAACCTAATTTTAACCTCGAAGTTTTTAAAATTTTGAAAATGATTAGTAGAATGACTAGGTAATAGTCTACTTAAATTTGTGATGTGAGTGTAGCTGTGATAATATTCTCAAAGCGTCAAATTCTTAATCGAAAGTCAACAAAAATGGTTAAATTTTATGTAAACTTACAATATATAAACTATGTTGTGTGAATATAATGTAAATATATAATGTATACATTTTTTATCTTTTTTATTTTTTTTTGCAAGTAACATGACTCATTGTGTTAGTAACAGTTTCTGCTTAGCCTATGTTAGTAAATTACAACAATAATAAGTGTATTTAGGCTTCAATAATGTTTAAATTGTCTAATTGATTGCAACAAGTAATTGTCATTGAACGGGCGTAGCCAGAAACACAGGTTTACAAAAACCTAGATCAGTTAGGTTCCAAATTGTTAATGTAATTAGGCAATGTATTTACAAATCTATTTGTTTACCATATACATTGTTTTTTTGGTACACTAACTCTTAATTTAGACATTATTATACTTAAATTAGTTATAGTTGCCCTTATTTGTAAAACTAGTAATAAAACAAAGTACAGCCCTTTTTGATAATTAAGTAAATTATTGTTATTATCCCTTTATTCATTTTAACAATATATATGGATTACATTTTTAAATACATCTACAAAAAAATTAAATAAATTATAAAATATAAAAAAATAGTGTCCCACCGCCATCGGGTACAGGGACCAAACTACCGGTGGTTAAGGCCCCAGGGAGAGGAACTTCCTCACTATGCGTGCCGTACCTAGCAGAACTGCCTTCTGCATCAAGCCCTTAAGCCAGCTGTCTAACGAGAGCCTCATAACATATTGATATTGCTTCTTCTCTTATAATTTTTATATTATCAAATTTTGAAATGAATATGAAAATAGTATTGGTTTTATAATTTTCTTAATTTTTAGCAATTGGTAACAACCGTTGAGGTGACCAGAAAACTAATCATCATCATCTTTGCGTTAATTTCGGTCGCCTCCGAAGATTTCACCTCGGATTCCGGAGTGGGCATTTGCCAGTTTAACTGCGCATTTTGGCTGAACTTTGATATTTTCCGTGAAGCGACTGCCATCTGACCTCCACGACCCAATGTCCAGAAGACTAACAGACATATTAAATGTCCAGGTAATTCTGGTTCACAAATATCTGTTGTAGCGAGAAAAAATAGGTACAGTCTGCATTCGATCGATCTTGACGAACAAAGTACTCAAAATAATCTTAGTCAAGATTATTCTAACGCTGACTGTACTTTAATAAGAGAAAGCTTCACTTACGGTTTGATTATCTTCATAATTAAAATTAGGGTATATTATCATCACGCGCAGCACACAATATGGCGACCAGAAGAAAACAAACGACGTAGCTACGGCAGCTGGAAATAATTTAATAAAATGTTATAAAACAGATAATAAAAAAAAGATTGCGGGTTTGAATTCCCAACAATGAAACATAAACTTTTAAAGCTATAGATAATCATCATCACCGATCCTCATAGAGATTGCCCAGCAGTGCCCAAAGTTTACAGTTTGGAGCCCGGAGTCCGCTTATTTTTTTTATTTTTTTATTTTTCTGGGAGCGACTGCCATCTGATCTACCATTGTCCATTGTATGGCAGTGCACTGCACACACCAGCCTTCTAACCGATGAGGTTGGCTTAGGTTCGAACAGACCCTGTACATAGGAATTTTGTAGGAATTTCACGACGCATTATATATGTAAATATTTATTTATTTTAGATTATTTTAATAATAGCTTCTAGTTTTAAATGTAATTATATCTATATATTGTACAAATAAAATAAAAATAAAATATTTATTTTGTTCAGTTAAGCTAGTAACTATTTACTTTTTTTTTTGTTGAAAATTGTGATACCGCATCATTTTGTTGTTTATCAATAGAAAATCCACTTGTTGGTGGATAAAGAATTCAAGTAACACCACTCCATCTCATCCGAAGGGGCTTAGTGAAAAATTCACAGACGATATCACTGCGAGAGATGGAAAATTCGAATTAAAGCCCTGTTCCAACCTGTCTGGCCAGCGTGGGAACAGTAGGCCATAGCCTTCTAATAGTGGGAGAGGCCTATGTCCAGCAGTGGACTGCAATAGTTTGTGTATTGAGTAAGCTGATATTTAGGCTTTAATTGGGTATTTGACTGACTAGTCAAATTAGTTACTTTTTATTAAACGTCAAAACGGAAAGTTATAAGGAAAATTGTATGAAAAAAAATATTGTGACGTCATAATATTTAATAGTCAAATCATTTACTATTAAAGGTTGGGTGGATGATTAAAAATAAATAACAACCATAAAATAAGAACCGACTCAACTGCTTTTCCCCTTTTACCATTCTTAATTTAATAAGTTCAGCTAATTTATTTATTTTAACTACAGGAAAATACCCAATTAAACCATATTCAGAATGTGTACTTACCCAACATTTTTACTGCCTTGTCGCGATTTTGTCGGGCATTTAAAGGACTACTCCGCATTTTGCTATGTGTCGAATGTAATTCTAAAACTATTAGGATGTATAATACAATAATTAACATCATTGGTATAATGCAGATTACTATTAACTCAATACCCATTACGACACTGGGCACATCAGACAGTGTATAATAACAGAATACATATTTTTTCCTTTCTAATAGGTTTATATAAAATATATCAGGTAAGCAAAACGTTAACGATATAACCCATATAACCCCTACAATTTTAAAAACACGAGAGTTGTGTAGTAATTTTTGTCGTAGAAAAGGTCTGGTTACAACAATGTAACGTTCGACAGTGAATGCTGTGATTATGAGGACATTACAGTTACAAAAAAAGTCCAAAAGAATGAAATGTAGTCGACATCCAATGCCACCCAAAGGGTAAAAATCAGGCATCCAAATGATGTACAGGTCAATTGGTATGAAAAGAGATATCATTAGATCTGTGATTGCAAGGTTAGCAAGGTAACAATTGGTAGGGGTTCTCATACTTCGATCTCTAGCTATTACAGTGCAAGTGCAGACGTTACCGATAAGACTCAGCACCATAGAAAGACATAGGAGGATACTAAGAACTATCTTCACTGCGTATGTTGTACTGTCTACTATATTTCCCTCATCAACATCATAGAACGCAATACCAAATGGCCCGAACAAATGATAAGAACTGTTTGTGTTGCTTTCGTTTTGTTTTAGAAGTAGCACTGTCATATTGTCAACAAAAAAACAATGTAATAACTGTTTATAAGTACTAATGAAAATCACACATTAAAATTAGCTCGTAGATTAAAATAACTATTGAGGAAAAGCGATGACGCTTTGAGTAGCGTCACGAAAAGACTGATATGAAAAAAGTCGCAGAGGCCTTGACACACCCTTATAGAGGGTGATGTAAAAATTATATTTCTTTCACGATACTAATTATGTTTTAGAAGTCCTTTAATTTGAATCATTTCTCCTGGTAATAAACTTGGGTGAACTATCTTTCTTTTTTGTTTTTTAGTCTTCAGTTTGACGGCCTGGAAATATGCCTTTTCACGGCGCGTTTAAGAAAACTTTAAGGCAGTGTGACCTATAGAGGTACTTTGTATCTAACCATTTGCGATGTTATGCAAATGGTGACAACTTACGCCTATGCTGGTACACAATTCCATGTGCCATGAAACCTCATAATAATCGTACGCATTGGCAATTTTACTCAGACCTATTTGTCCAAACGTACCGGGACTTACAGAGACCTACTTACACCAACAAACCATCCTCACCTGCTAGTCGGCACAAGTACAAGGGTACTAAGGGACGCGGGGCCCAGACGTCATAGGTTAATTAGTTGTACTGCTGCGGTCTCTTCCGGAAAAGTCCAATAACTAGCGAAACGTGGGCTCCAAAGAGTAGACTTTGGATGCAGTTGGGAAATCGTGGTAGGTATCTTTTTTACATCTATTTTTTTTGAGGTTTCCTCTATATTCTTATGTCTGTCTAAGAGCGAAGCCCCACTTACACGTTGCGGTGTGTTGCGTCACGCCGTTGCACCAAAACAAGGCATTGTTTGGCACACCGTTGCGTAGTCGCTGCGACAACGCAATGCAAGAGGCAACGCACACCGTTTCAGCTGCGGCTCTGTTCAGCTAATGCAATGGATACCTACACACGTGTTCTTTTGTTACTTTTATTACGCCGCCTCTAAGATAAGAAATGTCGTTACGCTCGTCTAGCTTCCTCATCTTGCAGTGGATCACTGTCCGTGTCCGTCGTTGCAGCGGAGCTCCTAGGACGCAGCGCATCACCCTCATTCCCGCCTCGTCTTTTATCCGTCAATCCGTCGAAACGCTGCGCGCGACGACGATGCAGTGGTGTAATGGGGTATATCATAAGAAATATATGGAAAACTACGCAGCGCGACCCAACGCAGCGCTACGAACTAATGGAGCCTCGCTCCTAAATCACATTTAAATAGCTTTTTAAAATATATTTCTTTCGTAATAAAGAGCTGCCTGTATATAAAGTAATTGAGTTGATCTAAACAAGCTAACAAATTGACAGCAACCATAGAGTGCACGCGGACGGTCACCCCTAATTGAAATTACAGCCTACTTTCAATATAAGTACATCGCATATATATAGAACTAAACTTAAGATTTTTTGTTAAATCTTATGAAATTATTGTATATATGCAGTTTATAGAGAATATGTTACCTAATAGTTTAATAGTGAAATGAACAATAGGTTTTGATATTCATTTTATATGAATGAGGTTTTGCACTGATTTATATCGAGCAGTCAGTCTACCCATAACTATAATTGCACGGTTTTCCAGTTGTTAATTACACTTCTTGCTTTTATAGAAATTCGGTTTTTGTACAGTCAACAACAAATGCCTTAACAACATACATAGGTAGGTAAATAACTATGCATTTCATGAAATACCTAACAGCCAAATAAATGTTGTGTTTAAATTCGTTTGGCATCTGTACTCCGGCATTATCATGATAAACAAAGGACATGACGTACGTGGTGATAACTATATACTAATATATTCTGTGCCATGACTTCAATAAAGTAAAAATACTATCGGTACTTCTACCTTTCATCATTTGCTTGCATGGGTTGGGTTGAAATCGTCACCTGTCTGAATAATCGTGAACCGTAGCTGATTCGTAGCAGTTGAGTCCAATAAGATGACTCGACGCAAAAAAAAAGGTTTTAGTATTCGTCGTGAAATGAGTAAATAGGATTTTCGATGGCAAACAAAAGAAAGGGAGAATAGTATACAAATCTGTGTATAGAAGAGTGCGTGAAAATTAATTTAAATATAGATAGTAATATCACATAAAGATGACGTACGATATAACACGACTTGAAAAATGAACCGTTCAAAGGTTGCACATAAATATATACATTATTGTTTAATTATGCAGTAATGTTTTTAGACACTCGAGAGTCTAATAAAGTCAATGGATCTTATCATAATCATAATGTGTGCCATTAAATGCCACACCCAATATTTATATGATTAATATTAAGTATCAAAGGTGATTGTACTATCACTATACATATATATATACGAAAATTGTAATCATTTTAGAATTATATGATGTCATAGGTATTCGATTAATGGACTATAAACTGTTTTTTTTTAAGTGAAAACTTCTTTAGCGGCGTTGGATGGGTGTAAAATATTAAAGAAGCGTCAGGATTAGTTGACCTTTGAACCGTAACCGACGACTGACGTCATACAACATTAGGTACAGACTATCTATTTTGCAAGTTACGATAGATAGCGTCGTAGCTTAAACGGTAAGCACTTCGACTGTAAGTCCTTATAGTTTCAGGTAGTATCGGGTTCAAACCACCTGGCCTTCAGGGATTTTTTGTGATTGTTTTTTCTTATTATAATTTATTACTTTTGGTGATTATTTTTTCTTTTTGTAATTTATAACTTTTTATGATTATTTTTTCTTTCTGTAATTTATTATTTTTTGTGATTATTTTTTCTTTTCATAATTTATTAATTTCTTTTTTTATTCGATTAGAGAGAAAAACGCAAATATAATGACGTAGATCATACCGAATACCAAAAAATACTTAGCTATACTTTCATTAGTTTAAGAACTTAGTTATTAAGGCCTGATGGGTTACACCCCGATCCCGGATCCTGGTCTTCACGGAAGACGATATAGTCCAAGGTGCATGATGGCGACGTGAGATGAGCGGTGCGATTATTAGTATCTGATGATACTTTAGCACAGCGGGGGCCAGAGACGCTAGCAGTGCTCAAAATGAAACACCCGAGCCCATCACGGCCGCTTGACTTCCCGCCGGCACCGGACTTGTCAACCGAAGCAGTGACAGTGACGGACGACGCGGTAGCCCGGGCCCTCGCCTCCTTCTACAATCGATCTGCTGCGGGCTTGGATGGTCTTCGTCCCAGCCATTTAAAAGAGCTCACCTCTCGCTCGGCGGGAGAAAACGAACCTCGCCTACCGAATCGACTGACGAAGCTCATAAATTTATTTCATGCTCAGCGGTCGGATCAACTCAGCGGTGTGTCCTTACTTGTATGGAGAATCTCTTTGCGCGCTAGCAAACAAGGACGAGGGAGTGAGGCCGATTGCTATCGGTAGTGTATTTCGTCGACTTGCGGGCAAGCTAGCTTGCGGAGCGGTGAGAGAGAGTATGGCTGCATCCACATTAGCTGGGGTTCAGCACACTATTGGGGTGTAAAGCGGCAATCCACGCTACGTATGCCCACGCCATGAATAATGAAAATGCAGACTGCTTTGTAGTCAAACTGGATATCTGCAACGCCTTCAAGACTCTCGAGGGAGACACTCTGTTGCGCGAGGTGAGTGATCTGGCTCCTACTATCTATCCCTTGCTTCACCAAATATATCACTGGCCTTCAAATGTTTTCTATGACAAAGAATTCATTTGCCACTGAACGTCTGGTATCTGGAAGATGGCACGATTGGTGGTAGACAAGAGGACGTTCATCGTGACCTGCTAACCCTTCTGTCCCGGTTCGAGGACCTGGGTCTTAAGGTGAACACAAGCAAGTGCGAATTTTTCGCGTGCAGTGCCGCAGCTTGTAGACACTATTCTATCCTTCCATTCTATGTTGCCCGGCCTTAGAGAACTTTCACGTTATAATTTTTACCTCCTAGGGTCTCCTATCTTTCTAGATGCTCTCCCCGATATCATAAATAAGCGCAAAGATCTTCTCCAGAACGCTCAGTGATGTCTTAAGAAGGGAAATGCCCTTACCTTGGCCGCAGCGTCGTGTTCAACTCTAAGTTTGTTGGGTTTGTTGGGATTCACCACTCTAAAATGCGGTGAATATCAACAAATCAACTTAGGTGTTAACTCTGAGTATTCCTCAGCGTAAACTTCACTAAGCATGTCCTTAATGTTGAGTGTATCATTCAGCATATTCAGAATCCCTTAAAATTTTCAACTCTCGGGTTTTAAAGAAAATGCTAAAGGATCTATTGGGCACTTTTAGAACATATGTGTTCTATAAAAAACTGATTTGAAAGCGACCATCTGTTAAATTTTTTGCACGGTATTTTCTAAAATGCCAAGAGCACACTGATTGTCAGCGCTTGGTATGAATGAGTGCTTGAGCTCGTGTTTGGTAATCCCGATTGCATCTAACTTATATTGTTCTTTGACGGGAGCTTCTAGGTCGTGTTGGGGATCACTATGCTCACATAAAGAGATATGCTATATAGAATATAACTTTATAGTTCTTCTGCTCGAGAATCCAAACATTACCCACCGTAACCGCGCCCTAGATGCCACAGTAGTATGCCAATTATCAATTCCTATAGTCATCTTCTAAACCAACCAAATATGAGTAACTACTCAAACCGTCGCACAGTGATCAATTATTAGATATTAGGGGGATAATATTCAAATTTGACATTGTGAGGGTATGTAAAACAAATTATCTCTATGCGATTGGGGGTACTTACCTCATATTATTGTTTAATATGAACGGTAGAAGGTAAGTCATTACTGAGATATCAGCTAGTGAATGCAGTGTTCTTGCTAATTGTATCGATTTGTTCAATTTACTTCCTGTTTTCGCGCACGGGTATCTATTTGTTGTGACTTAACAGTGCATTATAGCGCATCAATAAATATGGTACACATTAATAAAGGTATGTGCTTCATTTTGTTTAACATTTGGTAGTTGTTCATTGTTACAGTAATTTTGGAAGGAATATTCAAAACTTAACTTAAAATTTAACATTTTTTTAAATTTTAAAGCCTGTATCTTACGAGGAACATATTAGAACATAGACATTTTTACACTAGAAGATAATTGAAAGTCTATAGTATGATATTCAATTTAAAAAAATACCCCAAAGTACCCCTGCCCGAACAAACTTTTCATTTATACAGCAAACGGTGGTACAGTTAGAAATGCCGATTTGTTTAATTATCTCAAAAAACACCCGCCAATTAAACCTGCAACTATGAAATCTAAAGATATGTTATTGAGCTATATTTATGAGGTTATTGGAGTATCAGATTTGACAATACAACATCAAAATGAGTTACGAAATTCAGTACATAGCTTTTGTTTATCAGCTTCCTGAAATTGGATTAAAATCGGCAAAGATGTTTCCAAATTTGAAAAAGAAATGAGGATTGGTTGTCTAAATGCGCAATAACATCTGGAGATCATAATATTGAACAGCCTTCAACGTCTGGGTCTGTAGGTAGAGGACGCCCGAAAAAGGATTTCATGGATTTAGGTGAGAAAACTAAGCGTAGAAGGTTTTCCGACTGAATGAAGTTTCATTTCATCTGCTAGGCACAACTCTTCTTCACTTCTGGATGATACTTCGTCTTTTAACCTTCTACGCTTGCGCATTTAGACAACCAATCCTCTTTTTTTTTTCAAATTTATAAACATCTTTGCCGATTTTAATCCAATTTCAGGAAGCTGATAAACAAAAGCTATGTACTGAATTTCGTAACTCATTTTGTTGTTTTATTGTCAAATCTGACACTCCAATAACCTCATAAATATAGCTCAATGACATATCTTTAGATTTCTTAGTTGCAGGTTTAATTGGCGGGTGGTTTTTGAGATAATTAAACAAATCGGCATTTCTAACTGTACCACCGTTTGCTGTATAAATGAAAAGTTTGTTCGGGCAGGGGTACTTTGGGGTATTTTTTTAAATTGAATATCATACTATAGACTTCCAATTATCTTCTAGTGTAAAAATGTCTATGTTCTAATATGTTCCTCGTAAGATACAGGCTTTAAAATTTAAAAAAAAGTTAAATTTTAAGTTAAGTTTTGAATATTCCTTCCTAAATAACTGTAACAATGAACAACTACCAAATGTTAAACAAAATAAAGCACATACCTTTATTAATGTGTACCATATTTATTGATGCGCTATAATGCACTGTTAAGTCACAACAAATAGATACCCGTGCGCGAAAACAGGAAGTAAATTGAACAAATCGATACAATAAGCAAGAACACTGCATTCACTAGCTGATATCTCAGTAATGACTTACCTTCTACCGTTCATATTAAACAATAATATGAGGTAAGTACCCCCAATCGCATAGAGATAATTTGTTTTACATACCCTCACAATGTCAAATTTGAATATTATCCCCCTAATATCTAATAATTGATCACTGTGCGTCGAGGGTAAGAGCGTTTTCACATTCATTCGATATCCGATATTGGTGTCGAACGCCGATAGCAGAATAGCCAACACCTTGTGCTGTTTTCACATTTATCACAATACCACTGTTTTTGTCCAACATCGGATCACCGAGAGACTGAAACCGCGACTGCAAGCCATTTTCGACCTTAATGACATTTTCTTAATTACGTGTCTTTTCGCTTTAATTGATGACGCTGATCACGAATATAATTAATATAATATAATAATAAAAAAAACTCTTACCATGTCTTGTCAATAAGGTTGAAAATTGCTTGCACCTTCTTTGTGCATCCCTAACTAGTCTGTGCTTTCAAGCAAATGGCCGTATCGGGCCGATATTATCAGATAAATGTAAAAACAGCACAAGGTGTTGGCTATCGGCGTCCGACATCGATATCGGATATCGGACGAATGTGAAAACGCTCTTAGCATTAACTCCGAGGCACGACGGGACTAATGCAAATACCCATATTTATGCATAAAAATGTTCGCACTGAGCGGGAATCGAACCCGCGCCTCTGGCGTAGCGGCCTCATTCACTACCGCTACGCCACAGAGGATCGGTTTAATTTAATATCTGAATATACTTACGAAATTATTCAAAAAGTATATCTAATAAGTTAATAATGATGCTAATTCTGTTAAATTTCTCTAAAATTTTATTGGTTTAGCTTAGTGATTGACATAAAGCTATTCTGTTGTTTAGTCCAACTAAAATTAATGTTCACTATAATCCGCACGCTGAATGATGATCCCTATGACAGTTCGTTAGCGCTTAACATTGTACTGACGTCCTATCACATCAAATTCTTTAGAGGTCCATTAAAAAGACGAAAAAATCATAATTGTGTACAATTGTAAATTATAAAAATGAATATTAAGAAATTATTACGTAATGTTCGGAAATAATAGAAAAAAACTCAATGCAAATGTACATGGTACGTGCTGCAAAAGTTACGTCGTCAAGCTGTTATCGACTAACAAGGGACACATCGATAAACAAAATATCGATAATTTGTTCGAAATATAAAACAAATGCTTTGAGTTTGTATTTTATTTATATCAATCTGAATCTGACACAGGGTCAATCGGATCTTCAAAATCTGAGTCTGAACTGCAGCTATCCGTGACGTTTATTATTAACGGTTGGTCAATGATATTGTCGTATTGTACATCTCGATCCCAGTCTTGTAAGCAAATTTTCTTCGTTCTTTCGACCACTTTTCGCTGTCACTTGAGCGCAAGCTTCTTCCAATAAAACCATCATTTTATTTGCCGTGAATGGCGGAGTTGTGTTATGCCTAGCTGCATGACCTGAAAATATTTGTACATTTAGTAATTATTTTTAGAAATATATGCATATACATAATATTATGTGAATAAAAAATATAGATACCTTTGATCTGCGCCCATATCGAGCACATTATTAACAAACAGCTCATGCGTCACCTTGAAGATCACCCCCTAATTAATGACCGGCAATATGGCTTCAGGCCGAAACGGTCAGCGGGTGATCTTCTGGCGTATGTTAACCATATTTGGGGTGAGGCTATGCACAAGCACGGCGAGTCATTGGCAATTAGCCTTGACATCGCCAAAGCTTTCGATAGAGTTTGGCACAAGTCGCTTCTTTCCAAGTTACCAGCCTTTGGTCTGCCTCCTAGACTGTGCGACTGGGTTGCCGGCTTCTTGCAGGAGCGCCGTATTCGCGTCCTTTGTGATGGACGAGCCTCGGAGTTCTTGCAGGTAAAGGCCGGCGTACCGCAGGGATCTGTCCTATCGCCAACTCTCTTTCTTCTGCATATCAATGACATGCTGTCGACCGGCAGCATTCATTGCTATGCGGATGATAGCACCTTGCACGGGAGTTATCATGGACGTCCTGCGGATAAGCAGACGCATATTGCGGAAAAAAGGCAGCTTCTTGTCACTGAGCTTGACCGGATCCTGAATCACATTTCCCAATGGGGCTTTGAGAACTTGGTCGAGTTCAATGCCAAGAAGACGCAGGCATGTGCGTTTACAGCAAAGGCATCTTCTTTCCTTCCCCTTCCCCTTCCCACTCTTCAGAGCACGCCACTGCCACTGCGGGACAACCTCAGTATCCTCGGTATGGATGTTCGCTGCAAACTGAACAACAAAAACTACATCGAGAGTATCATCAAAGCAGCCTCGCGTAAACTCGGAGTCCTGAACAGAGTGAGACGGTTTTTCACGCCGGAGCAACGGTGTCTTCTTTACAAGACACAAATTCGTTCCTGCGTGGAGTACTGCTCACATCTCTGGGATGGATCCGTAAAGTACTTATTAGATGCTCTCGACAGGTTGCAGCGACGTGCGGTCCGCATTATCGGAAATCCTGAGGTCACGAGTACCCTCGAGTCTCTGCAAATACGTAGAGATGTTGCTTCCTTGGCAGTTTTTTACCGTCTCTACCATAGTGAATGTTCTGAACAGCTATTCCAATTAGTCCCACCCTCCCCCTTCCTATACAGGACGACACGTGCAGGACTTAGATGTCACCCCTATACGGTGCAGAACATTCCTTCAAGAACCAAGCGGTTCGGTGACTCTTTCCTTTGTCGCACCATTAAGACCTGGAATTCCTTGCCAGCTCACGTGTTTCCCTCTTCCTACAGTCCCGGGTCCTTTAAGCGGGGCGTGAAAAAGCATCTGATGAGGCCGTCAAGCTGAGTGCCACCATTGTTAACATGGCACGTGTATATAATGGTGGCCCTCTTTCTTGAGACTTTACCTTCAGCTTACCATCAGGCGAGGTAAAGTCAAATTGACGTGTCCTATTTAAAAAAATAAAAAAAATTGGCAGCAAAAATTGATAGGGCGGTAACCGAATTACCGTGTGTCCATTTGATTTGGCCAATTCATCCAAAAAATATGATGGGTGCGTCTGTTGTTTGTGAAAGTTCAACAGTCTAACCAACTCTTTTTTTAACATCTGACTGTCAGTTTATACACCATTGCCGTGTAACCACTCTATAATTTCAGCTTTTTTGTTATTGCTGCTGGGGGGTTTGTTAATTTGAACTGAGTGATATGAAGCATTGTCCATTAAAATATAGTGAGGCTCATTCAAATTTTCTAATTGTTTTATAAACCATGTCTTAGTTTTCGAAATTCATTTCCTCGTGGTACTCCGTTGTTTTCACTGACTTAAAAGCCCACAGGCAATTCGGCACAAAACCTGTAGCTGTGCCAGCGTGGCAAATGATTAAGCGCTGGCCCTTTCCTTCAGGAGTTTTTGTGCTGGATTTGGCTGTGTCATCCATCCATGCCTTACCTACAGTATGATTGGCGTTCAGCCATGTCTCATCAAGGTATACTACCTTCTCCCAGTTATCAATTTGTTTGATTTTGCGAAGAAAATCGCATCGTAGTAAAGCTATGTCAGTACGCTCCATTAATATTTTTCTCTTGTCACATTTTTTATAGCGGAATCCACATTTTTTTAAAACAATTCTAAGAGAAGTAGCACCGCCTTTGAAGAGTTCTGCAGCTTTTAATGAAGATAATAACTTCTGGCAGGTCGGTAGTTCACCTCGTAGGTAGTAACCATAAATATGATTGCGTATAGCATCTAAATCAAATTCATCAGGTTCTGTTATATGACATAACCTTTTCTTTTTCTTCTTTGGTGTTAATAGTTTATTGTCCTCCATGGACGACTCCCCAAATTTTTCCTTTGTTATTCGAGACAGTACTAACAGTAGCCTTTCCGATTCCTAGAGCATCGGCTACACGATCGCGAACATTGTCAAGCGGTAACAAGGGTCCGCCATTTTGTTGTTCACGAGCAAAATAGTCTCGCAAACGAACTACAAACTCGCGAACTTCACTGTTGAGAACAGTTTTCCGCTGTCTTTTCGGCATTTTGCAAAACCGAAAATCAACAAACTGGTAACAGAAAATCAACAAATAACACAAAACAGCGAAAACAGAAACAAAACTCAGCTAACAAAGAAAGACGTGGCGCTTACAAGGCAGTAGAGCACTCGTATGACGCAATGTGATGCGGTGTGACAAGAAGACAAAACAGACTGACAAGACATGACATGACTGAATTAAAAAAATACGGTAGGTCTATGGCCTCCTTTTCAATACTTTTCCATGTAATCCATAATTGCCAGCTAATTATGAATTCTTTAAAATTCAATTCAAAAAGAATTTTAAATTCTTTAAATTATGCAATTTGAATAAAAATTAAAGTATAGTAAAATAAAATGTAATAAGGCTGTTACTTTTTTATCTAGTGTTTTATGTCCATCAATGCGCGTAGTCTTTTTTCAAAATAAATAAATATTGACGTCGATTCGGTTTGGCAAAATTCCGACTAAACTAAACTATAATTAGTTTAGTTACGTCAAATTGCAGTTTCTTATTCGGGAAAACACCAACTAACTTAATTTGACAGGACTAAACTATTTTTAGTTTAGTCGAATTCAATTTAGTGAAAATTGCTATTTTGCTATTCGGTAAGGCAAAATTTTATTCCTGTCAAACTAAAATCCGACTTATTTTAGTGGCCATATTTTTGGTCACGATTAAACTAAACTAAACCTTGTTCTGCTGATTGTTTGAGCTGGTTGAAATTTTTAAATTACAGAAAAATGAATGTATTAGTTGTGGCTGCTTTTTTCAAGGAGCAAGAAAGGTATATAAGAAAATTGATCAACTAAATATATGTTTATTTGTTTAAAACTGACCTAGCAGTAAAAAATTCCGCATCAATGCCATTGTGGAGAAGCAGTTGACCGACTCGGACACCATGGCCTGTCGTGCTGCAGGAGCGCGGGGCGAATTCCACGGCACGCCAGCCTCAACGACATAATCCGCCGTACTCTTGTCATTGCTGGTGTGCCAGATGTGCTTGAACCAAACGGTTTGGCGCGCGACGATGGCAAGAGACTGGATGGTATGTCAATAATGCCTTGGAAAATGGGTAGGACTCTGGTGTGGGACGCAACATGCGTCGACACCATTGCCCCTACCCATATACCTGGCACGGCTGGCTGTACCAGTGCCGCTGCAGCTTCTGCAGAGGCTGTTAAGCGGCGCAAATACTCCATTCTTATTGGAGATTATAAATTTGTGCCGTTTGGAGTCGAAACGTTTGGGCCTTGGAATCCGAGCGCCCCCAATCTCTTCAGGGAGATTGCGAAACGTATGGTTGACGCTTCTCGTGAACAAGGCTGGCCCCTTTTCAGGTCAGAGATTAAGTATTGCCATACAACGTGGCAATGCTGCTAGTCTTCTGGGAACGCTACCACAAGAGGCATGCGATGCGGATGAATTCCACGACGCATTTTAACTTTTAGTTTTATTTTTTTTTATTATATTTAGTATTGTGTATAATAATATATAGTAACTTTATTAATTTAATTAAATTTTTGCCAATACATCTGTAATATATGTAAAAATTGTGTAACAATAAAAATAATTGAAAAATTAACAATTATCATAAAGGTTGGGTTTGAAATTTATTTTAGGGTTAGAAATTTATTTATTTTACAGAAATCGGGAAAACGGGCCAGGTTGCTTCGGTTAAGGGATGCATCAAATCCGTTTGAGATGGCCGACCGCAAATTTAGAAAATTCTTTAAGGTTCCGTCATCAGCGACCAAGTTCCTGTTGGAGATACTTAAAAATCACCCTAAATTAAGCGAAGAGGATTTTTTTGTGATTGTGACATACTTATATTTATTTTTCCTCTTTTCACGTAATATTCCCATTACCATGCCGCCAAGTTTGTTGTTTTGGTTTGTTTACTTTTTCAGAGGTTTAATTTACGGTCACGTTTGAACACATGTTTTTTGACAAGAAATTAAATAATCTCTCTCACATTTCAACAACTTCTTATTGTGATTGTGCTAATTTACCATAATTTACAGCGTAGACCTGTGGCGTAGACGGCCAACTTTCTTTCTCTAAGGACGTTGTCATTCGTTCATTGAATTCACAGATTAAAAAGAGTATATTTAATTTAGTCGTGTGACCTTGACTAAAAATGCATGCACTATTTTTAGTTCGGTGGCCAAACCGAATAGACACAGCGTTAAACTAAACTAAAATAAGATAATTTTTAGTTTAGTTTAGTTTAATCGGGTGGACATGCCGAATTAACACCATTGCTTATTATGTTGAATGACCTGGCTGAATGAGACGATATTCTTAGCAATCCATGGATTCTCCGTGCGGGTGCCGGGTCCATCGCGTTGCTGAGTTGGGAACTCGGGACAGTGCCTGGGACTTGCGACCCAAGTGTAGGTTTAGAAGGGGCCCCTTTTGTTGATGTACATCAACACTCACCTTCACTACCCAAGTTCCCCTCCCTGCCTAACCAAATTTGATACGAACCTACTAGTGCCGCTTTAGACATTCGTCCTAGTAATGAGCTTATTGTAGCTCTCGATAGGCCTAGATCTTTAAGTAGGTTATAGAGAGATTTAGCTGGTATACCTCTAGCTCCCACTTCTACTGCATACAAATTAACCACGTAACCGTTTTTGATTAATTCGTTTGTGAGATCGTAGTATTTATTTTTCTTAAGTGTGTGGTCCTTCGGTATATTTGTTTCCCACGGTACAGTAAGTTCCACAAGGACCACATATTTAGTCGTTTTCGAGTATAGAAACATGTCCGGTCTAAATGACGAAACCCCAACATCCTCCGGAATTTTATAGATCTTTTCATACGTGTCGATTAGGAGAGTCCAATCTGGGGCAGTATCTAAGATTGAATAAGGTTTGTTCCTGGATTTTATGGATGAACCTTCAGACACAAAGTTGATATGACGTCTGTTAGTAGTCAATCCTTTTTGGGCTCTAGCTACTGCCAGACTCATTGCTTCGCGTATGATGAAAAGCACCTTATCGTGGCGGCGTGAGTATTGGCCTCTATCGAGAAGCACCCTACATCCTACTAATATGTGCCTAGCCGTCCCTATTGCCTCACCACACGTATAACATTGTTTTTCTGTGGCCTTCCCCCACCTTACCAGATTACTCTGGTCTGGAAGGGTCATCTGAAAGGCGTTAAGATAGAATTTTAACAGGGCTGGCGACCACTCACAGATCAAGGTGCGCCACTTTAAAGCCATCGGTATGCAGAACTCTCCCATTGTCAACCATTCGTTTTGGATTTCCAAATTCATCGCGTGCACTCGATATTTATCATTTTCGTCTTGCTTCATAAAGCACCTAAGTATATCCTGGTCCCTTTTTGGCTCTCGTACTCCCAACCCCGCTTTGTTCGACTGGGCTCCTATCATAAATCGTTTATGGAATATAAGTCTAGATTCAAGCTCGGACGCGTTATTATCTTTCGGGAGTGCCCTGACTGTGTCATCTTGGAATTTACCTAAGATGTGGGCTTTGGTAACTCTAAGGTGTTTATAGAGCTCCGATGGTTTCTTTAATTTCATCCCAAAATTATTCTGATCCCTAAATAAAGCAGAGGGATCAGCAGAGTGCGCTAGTCCAAGCCACGATTTTAGTGATTTTATGACAGTTGCATCTATTTTCGCGAGTAAGGTTTTGCCGAAATCGTATACCAGAAAAGGCCAAGTCAGACGTGATGTTAGGTAGTTGTCATATATCGAAGCTTTTTTGATATTATTCAGTTGTAGCTGATCTATCTTATTTAGGTCGTTTATAAACATATTGACAACTTCATCTAAGGATGGTGGGCGTCCTTGATGGTCTATCTTTCTCCCAAGAAATTTAAATGGGACCGATACAGCGACTATGGAAACTGGTTTACCCCCTATGAAGAGTCCCGGGTCGTAGGAGGTAAATTTGGTGTTCCGTCTACCCAGACACAGACAGTGACACTTACTGGGCTTCGTTCTCAGTCCATTTGTCCACGAACAGAACTCATCGATTTCCTTTAATAGTTCCTGACATTGATTAGGATTACGCGTCAGTATTGCGAGGTCGTCAGCAAAAGCTAAGATGGACTCAGTGTATTTGTTATTTACTTTAAACTGATAACCCCATTTCTTTTCGTGACGTATTAATTTGGTGATTAAGATATTAATTACTATGTTAAATGCTATTGGTGACAGGCAGCATCCCTGAAACAGCCCAACATTATACCGTAGTGGTTCTGTGTGGTCTTTTTGGAACCTTATAGCAAATTTTAGTTGTGAGTAATACGACGCGATTATCTCTATTACCACGGGTGGAAAGTTATACCATTGCAACGCGTATACCATAAGGTTATGTGGAATTGAGCCAAATGCGTTTTCTAGGTCTATCCAACATACCGTTATCTGTCTTTCGTATTTTCTGGCATCTTTTAAGCTTTCCGCTAACAGACTATTGTGTTCCAGACATCCAGAAATTCCGGGTAAAAATCCTTTCTGGTGGTTAGGTCCGAAATACCTATTGTTAATCATAAAATTACACATTTTTGTTTGTAGAATTGAGAAAAATATTTTTGAAATTGTGTTAGTTAGTGCTATCGGTAAACAGTATTTTATCGAAATTGTTTCGCATAACTAATACAACTGTCAGTTGAAACGTCATAGGGATCATCATTCGGCGTGCGGAGTATAAGACAGCGCTAAATTTGAATATGACATCGTTAAAAGTTGAAAAGGAAGTGTGGCCGCTCCTCAAAAATTAATTATGAATGATAAAAGGTCTTTTCATAAAATCTTTAAAAACTGCATTTATAGGTTGTTAAAATGCCGGTAAATGTAAATTAATGCATAATATTTATAAAATAGTAGTAGTAGTAGTAGTAGTTTTTAAATCAAACCTAAGTAAATAGTTTTACTCTGTTCACGTACCTTGTTTTTTTTTTACATGCGGGAAATCCACCCTCTCCGGAACCGGAGGGGGAGGTAAAGTCGGACTCGAACCGACTAAACCGCACGCCGTCTGTGGGTTGTAGTGCTAGGCCGAAGGTGAGTTTGTCATGCGACATATTCCTCGCACCCCGGCTGACCCAGGGCCATCCCTCTCGGTCTGGCCCTCCTCGGGACGGTACACGTACCTGGCATTTCGCGGTACATGTCTTTATTATCTATGTAAATAAAGTAATTAATCATGGAATCTGTGCAAGTCAATTTGACAGTACGATTTGACATCAGATTCTCAGTAGGGATGTGGCCGGAGATGAAAATCATCTCTGAGGAAACTTTCTCCGGTTTTCCAAAATTTCCAGTGATTCTTCGGTAAGCCTTCTTTAATCAAAATGCAGCTCATATGCCTCAATAACTTAATGCTCAATAGACGATATATATAAAATGACAGGCTCTGTGATGTAGTGGTAGTGAACGCGGCCGATACGCAGGAGGGGCGGGTTCGATTCCCGCTCAGTGCAAATATTTGTATGCATGAATATGGGTAAATGGATTGGTTTGGTTATACCTCGGAGAGTTTCCGGTTGCCACACGAACATCTATGGCAATTGTTACGCGTAGCTAGAGAGGGTTCGCAGTCAACATACGCGTAAAAGCTCTTGCGGCTTTCCAGGCTTTGTGACACGCTAGCATAATTAACCAAACAAGCACCACACAGGCCGATGTGATGAATCACCGTGCGGCTTTAGTTGGTTCGAGTCTGACATAGCCATCTGATCATTAGCTCCGATGAGGTGAAGCCAGATGTTCGGTTAACTAGTCTAGCACATGCCTGCTCTCCACTGTGCCCTGTGCAAGTCAGAGGGATTCTTGGAAAAGCTCCGAGCAATCTTCTGCAGAGTCGCTCCGCCTCGGTTGGAATTTGCCGTAAGCGGCAGCATTAGCCCTATGGGAGAGTGGCGCTGCCGTCTCTGTAGCCCAGGGTGCACCGTGTGGGGGGTTCTACACCGAGTACCACATAGAACTACACCTATCACTAACTTAGTCGGCATCATTTAGGTGGTCTATCTAATTTTAGTGTGACAGTTCTTATTATGGTGAATCTTTGACATTTAAAACGTACAAAAGAATACCGATTCTCTAAAAAAGGACTAAATGAAGTAACTTAGCGAATTTTGGCCGTGTCAAACAAATTTTTGGGTAAGCCGTGGGTTCTCAGAATACGGAACAACGTTTGACAGGACTAAACTAAATTTTAGAGATTTTTAGCTTATTTTAGTTTAGTTATATCACAACAGAATTAGCATCAATATTTATTTTATGTTTGTTATAAATGTCATACTCTACATGAGTATGTAATCACTATACTTGTGCTCTCATTTAGCAGCCTGACTGATGTATGATTTGAAATTGACATGGTAATAATAAAACACATATTATAATTTTGTGGCTCGTTGTTTTTGCCAGCATTGATATGACCCTTGATCCAGCACGAGACAGTGCGTTTGGTCTAGTCTATATAGGAGCTCCCAAAGCTGCAGTTAACTTTATAAACACCCGCATGTTTTAAGGGAACTGTCTTTAAACGTGCGTAGGTATTGTGACAGATTTTTAAAAGGAGGGACGATAGTTTTTATTGAAAACTACTTTAAAACGTAACCTTATTTGTCAGTAATTTTTCACGTATGGTAAGTACGCAGGTTGTCTTTGGACCTTATAGTCCATGTAAGCGCACGTACTTGCACAAATAGTACCACGTGTCTTTACTTGCTCTATTAGTACAATTTACTAGTACAAATAGTATATTGAGTAACTTGTATAAGTAGCTTATGTATGCTACTCACACCTTTACTTACTCCAGGTAGTTACATCGTGTAGAAGCACCCTTAGGTGCTGGCGAGCATCTACTAACGTGGCATGATTCGCTCTTTGTAAGAGTTTCTCCCCTCTTTAATGTACTATTTGTGTAATGTATGTGTTCCTGGTCGCTTTTTCTCTTGCGCGGTCAGTAAGCGTAAGGTCTGCCCAATAACAACTAGCTCGAATGTCGTCAGTACACCTTGATCATGGCGCTTGTAACATGGTGTAATCGGTTACACAATAGAAACAAAAACATAGTAAATAGTGAATGTTATGCTATTAGCCTGAATAATATTCAGTTAATCAAACAATGAAGTAAATGAATTGGATGGTTACCGTTTCATTACCTGCCTAGTCTAATGCAGCCCCATTAGTCGTCTAACCTAATTTCCATGTCGTGTTGCGTTGCTTCTCTCAATGAACCTACATATCACTAACTAACATTACATTAGAAGGTAAAAGTTTTGATAGTTGAAATGGTAAAATCCAGGTTACTTATCAACTCACAACTTCCGAACTAATAAAATATTTGACATCGCGATACATCAATGTCATGTGCGTATAATGCATCCTATAAAGTAGAAATTGTAACAGAATATGATTAAGTAGTTGTAACCCTATGTGCTTGTCGAGTTTGACATGATGACACTGACGTTGCCATATAAAAATTATAATCCTTTTTTTAAAGACGTGCCATGAGATTCTGGTAGACCTATAAATTCGATAATTATAATAAATTGTATTTAGATTAAGACATATTCCGCATGATAAATTTCGAAATTCTTTGTTAAAAAAATTAACTGACTGAAAAAGTGTAACTACCTAATTTAAAATCAAGTTGAATGTGTATTGTACTAATATCTACTGGACCAAGACACTGTTAAAATGATTATTACTTTTTGTATAACCATTAAAATACTAGTTTAATAATATGTGGATAATGCTGTTGGTTATATAATTGCAACTAAATTAATGTTAAGACCTTAGTTTAAGAATATTATATACCTGTTGGTTTTCCCGAATAAATAATCGAGAGTATCATCAAAACAGTCTCGCGTAAACTCGGAGTCCTGAACAGAGTGAGACGGTTTTTCACGCCGGAGCAACGGTGACTTCTATACAAGACACAAATTCGTTCCTGCGTGGAATACTGCTCGCATCTCTGGGATGGATCCGCAAAGTACTTATTAGATGCTCTCGACAGGTTGCAGCGACGTGCGGTCCGCATTATCGGAAATCCTGAGGTCACGAGTACCCTCAAGCCTTTGCAGTTGCGTAGAGATGTTGCTTCTTTGGCAGTGTTTTACCGTCTCTACCATGGTGAATGTTCTAAAGAGCTATTCCAATTAGTACCACCCTCTCCTTTCCTATACAGGACGACACGTGCAGGACTTAGATGTCACCCGCATACGGTGCAGAACATTCCTTCAAGAACCAAGCGGTTCGGTGACTCTTTCCTTTGTCGAACAATTAAGACCTGGAATTCCTTGCCAGCTCACGTGTTTCCCTCTTCCTACAATCCCGGGTCCTTTAAGCGGGGCGTGAAAAAGCATCTGATGAGGCCGTCAAGCTGAGTGCCACCATTGTTAACATGGCACGTGTGCATAATGGTGGCCCTCTCTCCTGAGACTTTGCCTTCAGCTTACCATCAGGCAAGTTAAAGTCAAATTGACGTGTCCTATATAAAATAATAATAATAATAATAATAAAAAAAAACAGTTTGCGTGACAAACCCATGTGTCACTGCCAAATCCGCGCTCATGGACGTTCTTTGACATTGGGGTAATGGTATTAATAACACTAGTCTGCCTAGTTATACAAACTAGGCAGACTAATGTTAAGGATAATTTATCTGAAAAGGTGCATACTACAATGAAAGCAAAATCAATTATTTCTTTTTTTATTTTCCCTTAATCAAATATAAGATGGAATGGATACATAAATCACATGCAAACATTAAATCTTAAAGTCTTGAAACTACTAACAAAGTTAGTTTTAAATAAATAAATAATAAGATTTTATCACAATGCCATCAGTAGTGAATACTATGTGTATTTTACACCTTTTAATCTAAAATCGTTGCTAACTTACAATGGGTCGATATTATTATTCAGTCTTCTCAGGGTTGCCTGTTGTAATCAATTCATCAGGGTGTATTTCCTCGTCGTGGCCCCATTTAGGATGAGTACCATCACCGGTTCTCTTCACACGCTTTTGTATCACGTCAGTTGACACGGTCTTTAGGTCATATGCCCAACCAATTTTGGCCATAAAATCGATAAACAGCTTCGTGGTATTCAACGAATAGCCTCCGAGTTCAGCTGTCTTATAGTCCCAGGGGAAAGTATGGTGGTAATTGTGGAAGCCTTCTCCAAGAACAACAAGGGATACAGGTTTGGTTTCGACGGGGTTAATATTTTTGTCGTAAGGCTTAATTCCCCATAAGTGGGCGGCAGAGTTGACGAGCCAAGTGACATTAAGGACCCACACGTAGCGGAATATCGCAGATACAAAGTACGCGTTCCAAAGTGATTCTCCCCATAGAGTTGGGATATAACTGGGTAGAATGAAACATACCAGAGGCATAAGAATTAGGTAATATCTGAAAATAAAAATACAAATGTTAATAGGAGAAGAATTTTAATAACATAATTATTTAAAAGGAAACGTTATGTGATAGCGGAGAGAGAATACAAGTATCACCACCTCATCTCATCCGAAGGGTGTCGTAAGAGGCGACTTACGGAAAAATACGCAGATGATATCACTGCGAGAGAAGGAAAACTCGAAATAAAATTTCTGGCCAAATTGGAAACAATAGAGTAAAGCCTCCCAACATTGGGAGAAGCAGTGGACTCTGATAGGCTAATTAAGGTATAATATTAAATAAAGTAAAAATGGATCATAAATTATATGACCCAAGTCCAACGCAACATTTGCGTGTGAGTTGATAAATAATTACTAAGTTTGATTATTCTTTTATACTTATAAAAGTGCTGGGCCAGGTATATTTGTGTAGACATCGGTGACAAGGGGTCCCTATGACCCAATTACTACCAGCTTTCCAATGGGTCTCATGGTGCATGAAAAGCAAGAGCGGAGTACTTTTTTCTCTAGCTATATAGACATTGATGATGATGAAAGATTTATGGGTACATATTTAAACAATAATAATGATTAGTGACTCATAAATATTTCATAATAAATAACATCACGCTATGATAATCATTTGTTATTGTTAGCCTAGGCCATCTAGGGTCAGGACATTACAGTCGGCAGTTGCACACGTCCATAACATGCCGCGGTAACAGCTACCTTTTTTTTTACATGCGGGAAATCCCCACGGATAGCCACCTCTCCGGGGCCGGAGGGGGAGGTTATGTCGGACTCGAACCGACTAAACCGCACGCCGTCTCTGATTCGTAGTGCTAGGCCGAAGGTGAGGTTGTCATGCGACATATCCCGCGCACCCCGGCTGACCCAGGGCCATCCCTTTCGGTCTGGCCCTCCTCGGGAGGGGGGAGTCCACGTGGTCCCCGCGGTAACAGCTTCCTATCAGATAGGCCGTGTGCTTGTCACCCTCTTGTTATAAAAGGAAACTGGAGTCATAGCTCTGTGGTTTTTACTTCAGTTGTTTAGCTCTACGTTCTGACATGCGAAAAATGCTGTTTTCCCTAAAAAAATATATTACAGAAGTACCTAAGTAGGCAGACCTGCCTTCAGATGGCATTAATGAGTAAATTCCATACTTCCATACACATATCCATACTAATATTATAAATGCGAAAGTAACTCTGTCTGTCTGTCTGTCTGTATGTTACGGTTTCACGCCTAAACCACTAAACCGATCTTGACTAAATTTGGGAGAACGGACATAGGCGACCTGTTTACGCGAGAACGGGGGTTCAAGGGGGGAAATAGGGGATGAAAGTTTGTCATTTTTGAAGGTATCCTAACAAAATTTTGAACAGAGGTATATCAGAGCTTGAGAACGGACATTCGCTACCTTTTTACGCGAGAAAGAGGGTTTTAGAGGCGGAAATAGGGAATGAAAATTCATGTCATTTTTAAAGATATCCTGATAAAAATTGGTATAGACGGATATACTATACTACTGTTTATTGCGAAAAAGCGGGTAGAAAGGGGGGAGGGGGGGTAAGGTTAAGTGATGAAAGTTTGTCATTCTTGAAGATGACAGAATGAAATTTGGTACCTAATTTAGAGCTTGAGAACGTAATCTTTTATCGCGAAAGAGGGGGTTTAAGTAGGATGAAAGTTTAATAATTATAATAAAAAGTTTAATAATTTGGTACAGAAATGGATTGGAGCTTGAAAATGGACATAGCCTACCTTTTATCGCGAAAAAGAAAAGGGGGTAGAAGTGGAGGAGGATAGGACTATAGGATGAAAGTACTTATGCAAGTTTGTTAGTTGTGAAGATATCCCGATGAAACTTGATATAAAGATGAATTGGAGCTTGGAAACGGACGTAGGCTACCTGTTATTGCGAAAAATAAAAGGGGGTAGAAGTGGAGGGGGATAGGCCTATGGGATGAAAGTTCTTGGGAAAGTTTGTCATTTATGAAGATATCCTGATGAAATTTGGTATAGAGATTGATTAGAACTTTTTTAATTAGGCATGTCGAGGTCAAATAGAAAGTGGAGAAGAGTCGAGTACAGGGGCGAGTAGATATGCCACTAGAGAGGCCAGTAGAGAAGCGAGTAGAGAATCAAGTAGAGAGTCGAGTGGAGAGATGAATGTAGAGGCAATTGGAGATCGAATAGAGAGTTGAGTAGAGATTCAAATAGAGAGGCGAGTAGATAGGCGAGTGGGGAGGCAAGTAGAGGGAGTCAAGTAGAAAGCGAGAATTGAGTGGATGGGTACGAGGAGAGTAAAGATCGAATAGAGAAGCGAGTAGAGAGTCGATAAAGAGGCGAGTAGCAAGTCGGGAACAGAGGCGAGTTAATAGTCGAGGACAAAGTTCATAACAGAGGCGAGTTTAATGCTCAATGGCGTCGGCTCAACACTAAGCGATAACCGACATCCACGTGGGCGGAGCCGCGGGCATAAGCTCGTACCGAATAAATATATATATTTGTTTAAACTAGGTGCTAAATTAAAATCTTTTATGTAGTATGTTGACTTCAAAGCAAATTAAATTATTGTTTTGTTTTCAAACTTGAAGGGACACAAGCCGTAATGATATTGACTCTTAAAAACGAATCTAGAATATCTAGAATAAGTAAATCGAGATAAAACTAAATTGAAATTTACAGATTTCAGTTTAGTGAAAATGTGCAACAGAATTGACATAAATTTACATGCATACATATACTCACGCCTGTAAATCCCCGAAGGGGTAGGCAGAGGTGTATTGACATTTAGCCAACTATGATTTTCGGTCCCACATAGGCTTATAGCCTATTGTCGTTTTTCATCATTGATCAATTTAAAATTACATAAGAACGTTTTCATATTCATTCGAAATCCGATATCCGATATCGGTGTCGGACGCCAATAGCCTTTTAATTTCACATTTATCCGATAAAATCGGCCCGATACAGCCATTTGCTCGAAAGCACAGACTAGTTAGGGATGCTAGGAGTAACAAAAAAGAAGAAGTGCAAGCAATTTCCCACCTTATTGAAATGACATGGTATCGAGTTTTTTTTTATAACGATAGCCGATATCGGGCCGGACAATATGAAAGAGAGATACATATCTCATACATTTGAGTTCCTCCGATATCGGATATCGGATGAGTGTGAAAACGTTCTAATAGGTACATACTTCTTTTGAAAACGGAGAACAGGATCGTTTTTGAGATCACTCATATCAATGGTGTGCCCTTTAGCCCTAATCTCAGGATGTTTTCTAACAAGAAGCCAGCCGACGTGAGAGAAGAAGAAACCTCGGGTAGCATTGTGAGGGTCTGCATCGGTTTCCGAGTACTTGTGATGCATACGATGGTCTCTAGCCCAGTCCACTACGGCATCCTGGAATGCAAAAACGACCAAATGATTACAATTACCACTATATGGATAATATGTTAATCTTTAATAAACACACGTGCTACACGTGAAAGTGGTTACACAATTAACTTAATTAACATGGCCAATAATCAGTGTATGGTGGCACTTCACAATGGCTATTTCTATTTACGTTTTTTTTTATTTATTTGACAAAGTATTGGCTTTATCAGAATGACAGAAAGCTGTCAAATTTTTGTATTTGTTATTTGGCGGCCATTAGTGGACGATCGTATTTGCATGCATATTTGCGTTTACAATAAATATTTATCCAAAAACAACAAATCGCTAATAGCGAACACAATAAGCCATATGAAGTGACACCATAGGATGCATAACGAACAACGAATTTTTCGGTAGATCGATTGTGAGTACCCGTATGCTGGTACTAAACAGACGGACGGCTCTCCGTGCGGCCGATCCGCAATGCGGATCCACACACATCACGTCTTTATCGCTGAGGGGGTAGGCGCTTATTACGCCCACGTTTCACCAGTCACTTCATTAACGCCACCTGATAGGTGGCTCGTCTATAGAAATTTCCGGGTCATTCCCCGTATTTTCACCAGAGCTTCCCACGTTTGTTAGCAAGTGCACCATGTGGAGGAGAGTTGAGATGTTGGTAGGGATCCTTAGCATCCGCATATTTAGGCACATTTAACGTAAATTTAGCGTAGCTCCCAGTTGCATTCTTTGATGACCAGGTGAAATGCGTCCGCATCCCCCAGTATTGTTCGCTTACAAAGAAAGTATCTTAGTTCCGCAATGTGCAAGCTATTCTTACTTTGTTGACAGTGTACTTGCAAGTGTGGTTAGCTTTATTTCATAGAAATCGGTCGAGTGCTACATTTAATAATATAGTTAACAACATAATGAGAAAGTATAAATATTGTTTCGTCATATTATTTATAGAGTTCAGTGCGGAAAGTAACATCAATCACGTTGACGGTCCGTTTATTATAATGTTAATTATAGGTTAAAGGGTTAATAATTATGATAGTAGCGTTAAATTGCGCGTGGTTATCACATGTATGCTTGAAATATTCACATTTTATCATCATATTGAAGATTACAAATAATTTGTTTTTAATTTGCGATTTTTCGTTAACGTGATAAGCAAAAAAAATATTTTTATCATAATATTTAAATAAATTAATCACGAAAGTTCACCAGGTGGGTCATATGTAATTTAAACAATTTTGATGAGAAATAAATGTTTGTGATGGAAATTTTACATTAACTTATAAGTATTATTTCATAAGAGATAACGGCTTATAGCATATGGGACTCTCACAGTGATGCCGATAGCCCCGAACATAATGTATAGAGTAACGCTGTAAAACAATCCACGCCTAACTAAGCTACTACCTACTAGTTGACGCAAGGCAATTCTCTTGTAGTACTTAGATGGCAATCGCGAGCATGAACCAAATAAGAAGGCGCGCATTGGATAAATCCGGTAAAAATCCGGTAATGATAATTAAATGGACATTTAAATAAAACTTACCTGAAATGCCAAGGTATTGAATATACACAGCAAGATTCTGAGTGGTAGACGGGCCTTATATGATTTGTGTGCCCATAACCTATGAGCTCCTGCCGTGATGCCGAGCCCCGAACATATGTATAGAATAAATGCTGAAATTAAAACAAAATCATGCTTTTATTATTTTGTTTTTATTAGATGAATATTTACATAATGTACATAGCTAAATGAATACAATACATTTTTTTACTATTTTTGTCGGTCTATCTGTCTGTTTGTTCCGGCTAATCTCTGAAATGGCTGGACCGATTTTGACGGGACTCTTATTGGCAGGCAACTGATGTAATAAGGATTAACTTAGGCTATTTTATTTTAGAAAAATGGCTTTGACTTAACACGAAGCTATAACCGACATCCACGCGGGCGGAGCCGCGGGCAACAGCTAGTAATATATAAAAACCCAATATAGCCAATCTGAGTCATCAGCAACTATAATACCTACGTTGATATACCCACGGATTATTTAATCATCTCTAGCTAAATATTTCTCACAAGAAAAGATTAAGCCAATTAAGGTTAATTGAAGATCATTAATGAGAGACGAAAGTGATCACTCAGAAGTGAAATTCTTACCAAAGTATGACTAAATTTGTATACATGTTATTTCTGCTATAGACTAAAGGATCGACAGATCTAATAGTTCTAAATATATTTTTGGTATGCAGTAGATTAAATTTCGCTACCGACGTTAACGTCCATGCGATGCTGCCTGCATGAATTTATTGTGTTGTTTCTTAATTCCGTTCACGCAACCCATGAGAACCTATTCCCGAGATTAAACCTAAGTGTTATTCCAGACCATTATCAAGATTTGTAAAAGAATCAGGCAGATCTATTCAGCTGTTAGAGCGTGATTTAATAACAAACATCCAAACATCTTCGCAAACTTTATTATAATTATATGGTCCCCCATTGTTCACCATTGGTACTTTTACCAATTGTGGACACTGACCCAATAGTGTTCACATTCGAAAAAAAAAATCTTTTTTGTAAGAAATGTAACTATTTGGTTTACATGACTATTAACTTAAAAGACATCTAATGGCATATATATATAATAAACGTACAAAAATTTGCAACACTGTCGTAAATTAAATTGTTGAATTGGTGGCAGTTGTTTCTTAATTCTTTTTGTTAAGGGTGATTTTTTATTTGTTAATAATGATTATCACTACTTTTAGTATGGATGTTATAAAAATGTAAGTTGTTGACCTATCAGTTGATTTTCTATCAGTTTAGTAAATGATTGTCCACTATTGGTGTATGTGACCATATTGTATTTAAAGTAAAAAAAATAATTTTTAAAGATTTTATCTGTTAAAATTAATGTCTAAATTTTGCTTTAACAGTTAAAAAGGGCGTAATGACCATTCTTTAAATAATCTATGTAAATCTATGTAAAATCTATTGGAGCTTTTACCTTAATAGCACTAGTCCTTCATAATTACCATATTATGCCTTGGATGGTGGTAACTTAATAATCTAAGCTTGAAACCGAAATCTTTGTTTTCATTGTCAAACCAGAAGATTACCGATTAGTTGCTCCATATGTCGCATATTTCAAGGCCAAATTTAATTACTTCCTATTCTAGTATTAATGTTATCTATTTATTTAGTCACTCATCATGTATTATTGATATAGATTAGAGACTTATTAGAGTTTTATCTTGGCTCGCTTCAAAGTGCAAACTTCGAATGGAACTGGGAAATCGCTACACACAATGATATAGTAAATAGACTTTCGGAAAGTAACGAAAACCGGATTATGTGATGTTTTTGGGATGGGGCGGACCCTCGGCGTGAATATACGCCTCTACCAATAAACTCAACACACACGTGTACACCGGAGGAACTCATGAGTGAAATTGGGTGGCTCTCAGGGTGGCTGCACACTGGGCAAACAAAATATGACATGATAAGACGTCGATTCGAGCAAAGAAGAATATGATAAATGATTTCATCAATATTAGAAGTTTTTTCTATCACAGACCAGCTGCCATGATCGATTTTCGTATATTAGTTTTTACAGACCATGAATTTTGGTTTCCATTTTAATACCGGTTTATTGTCTTAGGCCTTGCAAATCTAATAGCAATTCGAGTTCATACAGATTATTATACAAAGCAAATAGATCTTTGAATACCAGACGATTTGATGTAGCGGCTACAATATAACAATGCTCTTTAGTGCCTAGCTTTTATCCTACCACTTAGTCACCGTGGCAAAATGGCACAAGGTTATTTTGACGAAGATTTTCTGTTAGCTTCTTCAATACACAATTTCAAAACACGGTCTTACAATTATGTAAACGTTTGGAACAAAAACTGTTGGAGTTCCACGGAATTTGGCTTACCTGTTACGCTCGATTTTTATGTCACTTTGCCAGATTGGTAGCAATAGAATCTCGACAAAGTAATCGTATCTTACTTACTAATTAATGCAATATGAAGGTTTGTTAAAATGTTTCGGTGTTTGAATGCTTGTTCGCTCAGATGGTTAAATAGGTATCCATGGGATAGAATTCTACATATATAAAAAACTACTTACTAGATCAAATTCAAACCAATTTTCGGTGGAATTTTGTATGGAAATGTACATTATATATTATTTAGTATTATCATTCTCTTATTTTAGAAGTTAACGGGGGGTGGGGGGGGGGCATATTTTACTAATTTGGAAGTGTCTCTCGCGCAAACAGACAGACAGACATGACGGATCTATAAGAGTTCCGTTTTTTGCCATTTGGCTACAGAACCCTAAAAATCGGATGAAGAAATCCTTGTTAAAGAAATTCTACTTACAAAATAGTTTAGTGTACCACATGGCTTCGAAAAGGAACAGGTACGCTCCATATACCGCTCCTATATGTAGCATGGCAAATAATATCACGTTTCTCCAAACGATCCTCAGTTTTCGTTTCTCTGCTGTGGGAGGAACGATCACTGGAGGTGCATCCGCATCTTCATTTGCTGCATCTGTCTCATACAGCACCCACGACCCTTTTGTCTGCCCTTGAGGCGGCATTATAACTGAAAAAAGAAAACAATTGAATAATGTGTAGCATTTTAGACACGTAACTTTCTTTTTTTTTATTAAGAAAGAAGACGTAGCCAGGTGCTCTCCCCGTTCAGTAAACGATCAGGACCCCGATGCAGTTAATTGTCAACCACTGTCAGAGCTTGTGACGGCCCTGGGGGTGAGAGTGCTCACGCTCTCCACCCTGCTCGCGGCGATGGTCCGCTGCGCGGATGCGTGGGCGGCCAGCGCCTCCTTCTGCGAGCAGGTCATGCTCGTGAAGGAGACAGCGGAGCGGGCGCAGCGCAGCGAGCGAGAAAGACTCGCGGACATCGTTGGCCGCGCTCGAAGGCGGCTCGGGCGTCGGAGGGCGCAAACCGACCTCCGCCCCCCATGAGCGCGGGCCTGAGGGTGACGGGTGGAGCCGCTCCGCTCGTCACCCTAGCAGAAGCAGGCCACGGCGGCGGCGCGCATCGTAGGACGATGCGCGCCCTCCCCATACCGGGGGCGAGTTGGGGACCGCGTGGTCCCCCCTCCCGAGGAGGGCCAGACCGAGAGGAACGGCCCTGGGTCAGCCGGGGTGCGAGGGATATGTCAAAAGACAACCTCACCTCCGGCCTAGCACATCGACCCACAGACGGCGTGCGGTTTAGTCGGTTCGAGTCCGACATAACCATAACCTTCGGCTCCGAAGGGGGGGGGGGGGGTATCAGTGGGGATTTCCCGTACGTTTAAAAAAAAAACCACTGTCATACTACAAAAAGACACTGAAAGTCTAAAATTAAATGGTATTTTCCCTGTATGTTGTACTATGTACAATAAAAAGATTTTTCTTTCTTTCAGTGTGAGAGGTATGACTGTGGTTGACAATTAGTAGAATTGGGGCCTGTGGATAGGTATGGGTACCATTTAGATATGTGACCATAAAGCGGTATTTCAAAGAAGCGCTTTCCTGCTTCAGAGAAAGTTTGTCCCGGCTGTCAATATACCTTAGTTCCAGAAAGAGCTCTATATAGGCGACCTGATCAAGTCTATTAATGGTTGTCCACTAACCACAACTCAGGCTGAGAGGTCAAATGGTTAGTCGCTCCCATTAAAACTGAAAAAACCCAGCAACAACATATCACCCAGAACCACAGATCACTAAATAGTTGGGATTCGGACTCCGAGCTTAAGGTCTCGGATGCGTTCAGGATGCAAAGATGATGTGAAATTTATCATTCTCTTTGTCACCTTCTATATAGGTATAAAACTTTAGGAGATTGCTAGAAGAATTAGAGTCTGGCCTACTAAAGATGGTTAAAGAAAACAGCGGAAAATCATCAGGTTGTAACACCGCCTATACACCGAATTAACGAAGTATTTAAACTTGTGTTTTTGTACTCATAAAATACAAACAACTTTGTTATGAGACATGGTGTTTTAAATAATCTAATTTTTTTAGATATTTCTGAGTTAAAATCACGACAGTTTTTATTGGTAACTAATATTACCAGTTACTGGTCTCTATCAATAACATCAGATATGCGGTCCCCTAAAGTTATCATCAGGTACTCAATTCCCATATCATATAAAAATAAAATGATTGATGAATTACTATAAATTATTATTAATTGGAAATTGTAAAACCTGAAATATACAAATTGACAGTATTACCAATTTAGCCTGAGTATTGTGTTTTTTAAATATATTTTCCCTAGCAAGAAAATGAAGGTGCAAGTCGGTAAAAGTAAGATTTCTTATTGTCAAACAAGCATAAAAACAAAATAAGAAGAAATTATTAAAAAAAGAGTATTTAAAAATAAAACATAAAACAGGTTGGAACTGTTCTTTGAACTTTACAACCTATTTGTTGGGAACAGACAGTACTAAAAATAATCAATTCACTTTGGAAGTATTATCGGAAAATTGTTGCCGAGTCTGAGTATCAAGAGGTTTGCGAAAACTACAAAATACTAATTGCCATTATAATAGTTTCGTAAAAACGACTTGTTCATTTTTGGCTGGCCAGACTCTATGATTTCTCGAAAAATGTACATTTTAATTATTGAAAATCAAAAATAATGCAATAGGAAGCGGAGTTTTCTTTATGCACCAAATAGTTTTATGCTATCATCCATGTTGCTTCAGCATAATAAGTATGTTTCTAAATCATTATGCTAATCGTAGTCACAACTATGTCATTAAACGTTATTGATAAATTAATTTACACAAGTTTAATGACACCCTTTTAATACCATTTAGGTGATAAACAAGCCGAATGGCCCACCAGCAACACCTAGTAACTCTTAGAAGCCTTTATTGAGTGAAGAGGATAGAGAACTTGTAGAGTACCAACCTAATTTAGACCAACAAGGAATTATATAGCTATTTATATAAAGAATTATATAGCTACCTAATTGATAAAAGATAATTATGCAGTGAAATGGATGCAAACGACCTTTGTGCGAAGTAAATTAATCTTAAAAGTTGATAAAAGAACACCTGTATGAGCAATCTAAGTACTACGATAACATGAAAATGTCTATGATAATCTTCTTAATACATTTGACACATATGGTATAACCGAGTAATATGTTAGAATTAATCTAGCCTTATCTATGTTTCTAGATTAATATTATAAAGGAGAAAGATTTAATTGTTTTTTTAGGTACACATGTTCTGTGAATACTAAATAAATAAAATATAAAAACAAATTTAGTATTTGGACTTGGCCGATGAGAATGTCGACACGTGGGATGTGGACTCAGGTATTATTGTACCGATATTCATCTCAGTTCACGGACTTATCGGCAAGAGCCTCGATCAATATCTTATGAGGCTCTGGTTAGACAGCCTGATGCAGAAAGCTAGGCACGGCTAGTTCTGCTAGGCACGGCACGGCTAGTGTGGAAGTTTCTCTCCCAGGGCCCTTAAGCACCGGTAGCTTGGTCCCTGTACCTGATGCCGGTGGGATGCTATTTTTTATATTTTTAAATATATTTAATTTTTTTGTAGATGTATTTAATAATGTAATTTATATGTATTGTTTAAATGAATTAAGGGAAATAAAATATTAAATAAGCTCTGAAATTACAGGACCAATTTGAATAAATTCTTTTACCAACAGGTAGCTATATTACTTTTGAGTAACATAACCTATCATCACGCTTGACACTGCTATCCAAGGGAGCGGAGCAGTAATCATAAAAGTCAATAAATCCGGATCGTGCGAATTAGGCCTTATTTTTCTCAAAACAATATGTGAATTTTGGTTAAAATTACTTTTTTATATTTTAATGGATAGATCACGGTTGAAATTGAAATTGAAAAAGGATCTTATCGGTACCTTGTATCTCTTAAGATTTTCTGTTATCTATTGTCCCTTATATACCTAGCTAGTTTAACACGTTATAATTTTATTTCACACGATTGTACATTGGACTTTTGTAAGGACAATAATGACTTATATACATAACATTTACATATTTAATATAATTAACATCCATAATTAATTGGTTGAATATTAACAAATAATACCAGAATTACTCATTTAAACTGAACTAAAACTATGTACACTTGGACGTGTATAATGTTAGTAGGTACCTAGGATGACATAGACTTATTAAAAATAGATAGATAAGTAACAATATAGGAGATGTTCCTTGGACATCTCTACACTATAAAAACTCTCGCGGAACCCTAAATTTTCAAAAAATTCTTGCATAGTCCTGATGATGGAAGAAATGGTATGAACTGTATAGAATCTCTCTACTCTTAGTGTTTGATGTTGAAATGTTCTACGTGCAGGATAAATGTAGAATAAATACAAAAAACGTACAATTGAAATTACTAATATTCCCTCTAACATGGTTCAAACATCTATTTATTGTTTAAATTTCAATTTCCATAGCTATAACGTACCTACTGATTATTTAGTTTGGAGTTTAACATGTCAAGCCTTCCTTTTTATTTATTTTTTACTTGCAGGAAATCCCCACGGATACCCCCCCCCCCCTTCGGAGCCGAAGGGGGAGGTTATGTCGGACTCGAACCGACTAAACCGCACGCCGTCTGTGGGTCGATGTGCTAGGCCGAAGGTGAGGTGTCTCGTGACATATACCTCGCACCCCGGCTGACCCAGGGCCATTCCTCTCGATCTGGCCCTCCTCGGGATGTGAAGCCTTCTAGGCACTCTACCAGTCCACATCGATAAATGATAAAAAACGTGCAACCGTAATTACTAATATTCCCTCTAACCCCTCCAACTAAGCTAAATTGCTTGTGCTAGGAGTGGGTTCACGTCGGTCATGGCCAGGATTTGAACCCGGGACTTCTCGATCGTAAGGTCGACTCACCACTAAGCTACCGACTTAAACTGGCAGTCTCCTTTTTATTCTTGTTCTCATATAATTTCATTACATGAATTGTTTTTATTCACAGTTAAAGACAAATGTCGATGGCCGTATATTAACTGCACTCACAAAAAGTCAATAAAAAAGGAATCAGCTTTTTGGTTCACAACGAAGACTCCGGTGAAATATAAGGCAGGTTTTTTTTATAATATACTAGCTGTCGCCCGCGGCTCCGCCCGCGTGGATGTCGGTTATCGCGAATCGGGGTATGAAAAATAGATGTTGGCCGATTCTCAGACCTACCCGATATGCCCACAAAATTTCATCAAAATCGGTCAAGCCGTTTCGGAGGAGTATGGCAACGAAAACTGTGACACGAGAATTTTATATAATAGACTAGCTGTCGCACGCGGCTCCGCCCCCGTGGATGTCGGTTATCACGAATCGGGGTATGAAAAATAGATGTTGGCCGATTCTCAGACCTACCCGATATGCCCACAAAATTTCATGAGAATCGGTCGAGCCGTTTCGGAGGAGTTTGGGAACGAAAACTGTGACACGAGAATTTTATATATTAGATTATAGACATGTCTACTTAATCTACTTAATTACTATGTTCTATTATTACAATAGCAACTATGTGATTGCATTCGCTGTATTTTAAGTAGCTTAGTAATTAGTACATACATACATACATACATATAATCACGCCTTTATTCCTGGAGGGTGAGGCAGAGGTGAATTAACACCCACATTTCACCAATCCGTATTCGGTCCCAGGTAATAGGAAGTGAGCCTATTGCTACATTCCGGGCACTATTGCTGACTCGAGCCATGCATCTGAGGTTGAGTCTAGGCTGTACATATCTGTCTGATGTTAAAGTTAATCAGCCCTATTCCTTAGTCGCCTTGTACGACGCCACATGAGAAGAGAAGGGGTGGCCCAAATTCTACTCTACCGGGAACCACGCGGTAATTTGTTTAGCTTACTTAGCTTATTAGAATACACTGCGTTATAAAAAGAACAATTGTTATGGCATGACTTATATAAAGTGGTCTCATATGTTATGTTAAAATATGTACTATCATTGACATGTGACATTATTTGCGTGTATGAAAATACATAATTTATGTCATTACGATCCGGAAACAATAAAATTGACGCTATTAGAAACTATTTTTCATAGTTTGTTAGTGAATGATTGATCTATTATAAATAGTGTACCCAGTATATTTGTCACAGGGTTCTTTTGCACGTGCAGGAACGTCTTTGGAATTCATGTCACTGGAGCTTACCAGGAGGTGCTTGTTTTTCAGAGCCTACGTTACGGAGAGAGCCGTTATCTATCCAAGCACAGCAGGGCTCTATCGGCGAGACATTATGTCGTGTGGTGTTCAACAGGGTTTGGTGTTGGTGCCACTCTTGTAGAACATCAGTTACGACTGGATGCTTCTTGATGCTATTTTACGTTGCTATGACGGGCTATGCGCTATAGATGCACCGCGCATTAGGGGTCCGCCCAAAAAAATCTAATGACGATGGGGTCTGCTTATTAATTTTGATTGAGTGCCGTCCGATTTACCAATCTTAAGAAGAAAGCCTGTACCAGAGTATTGTCTGTCAATCAGAAGGTTTGCAGCTAGCAGGGGAGATTGGTTTGGCCCTAAACGTCTTAGTGCGGCCCCATACACCTTAATCTTAAAACTTAAATAAATATAGAACAATAATTATACTTTAAAAGATGAGTAGAAGCATAGAATTTATTCAAAAAGTAATAATAAAATGTAAGATAAATTATTTTGCTTCTCACGGTTAGGTTTTGTTATATATGCTTCTATTGTTAAAATCACCGCAATATGTAATTTAAATAATCGTTTAAAAAATCATCATCGTCATTAGATTTTATAAAGAAAATTCAAATATGAAATCTAAATTTTTATATATATTACCTGCTTAACGAATCGTGCCTACATCAAGAATTAAAAAATACCTGCTGTTAAAAAACACATGATCAAGTCTAATCATAATTTGTAATTATGTACACGTGACAGAACACGGTGTGTTTTTAGCCTGTGCCATTCCGACATAGCCACTTCACCGCTAGTCCATGTGAGGAGGAAGTTTCCACATAAAAAAGAGGTCATAATTCTGATAAGGTATCCGTAAATATGATAACAACACCTCTTGAATTATTCACTGCGAATAAAGTTGCCCCAGACCCTCGACTGTGACTTTGAGAAAACGTCAAAGTTGACGAACATGCCTTTACACTTTAGTGCAATAGTAGTCTAGATGAGTCCCAGCCCTCTCTCAACATACGCTTTAGTACATGAACCTTCGTCTTCGGCATCCTTTACGTTCCGTAACCATGATTTGGTTACCGATTTGGTATACGGATGGTGAGGGTGCTGATGAGTTTATTATTCTCTGTACTTCATTGTGCAAATGATCTGACACATACCAGATTAAGCAAAAAGAGTGACCACCATTGAAAAAAGAAGGGTGATTTTTCGATTAATAGTAAAAAAAACCTATTTAAGGATACTTTGACGGTCAGAAGCGGGCTGGCAGCTCTTTATTCAATTAACGGCCAAAAAGACAATAATACAATTTCCTGGATGATCTACCCTTCGCGTGTGTTTGCCTTTTGATCTATTTCCCGTCCTTTTGGGGAGTAAAATCTTAAGACAGATCGTCATGTAAGATATGGTTTTACTTCAATTTCACAAGTCTTCTATATCCAGTGTGTTCTGTGTGTTTGACTCTATAGTCCCCTATCTTATCAATGAGTATATAAGGCTCTCGCCGAGCTGGTGCATGCTGGTCAGGGCACGCCGTGATTGCGGCGGTAAGACCCATCATGGGGGAGTGGCTAGAGAGGCCACACGGTAGCCTCTCGTACCGTCAGACGCAGATTATCACCGGACACAATAGCTTCGGGCGGTATCTGCATCTCATGGGCGTGGGCGGCCAGCGCCTCCTTCTGCGAGCAGGTCATGCTCGTGAAGGAGACGGCAGAGCGGGCGCGGCGCGATGAGCGCGAGAGGCTCGCTGACATCGCGGCACGCGCTAGTAGGCGGCTCGGGCGTCGGAGGGCGCAGACCGACCTCCGCCTCCCATGAGCGCGGGCCTGAGGGTGATGGGTCGAGCGATGCTGGTCTATTTGCTGTTAGTCTTATATAACAGACTAGTCATAGGCTAGTACCACAGAATAGATAATAGTACTAGCGTACTAGTACCCTTTGGTTATCATGTATGATATCCTCCACTTTCAGATTCTCCAGGATTTCGGGATAATATTTCGGGGTACTCTTTTTTTTTCTCCGGAAAATTTGCGGAAATGAAAATGTTCAAGGAAAACAAAAAAGTAATAATATGATTATATTATTACATGTCGTGATTGCAGGTGGTTATCGTAACGTTGTAAGTAGCTGTCACGAGAATTTAATGATGATAGATGTTTTCAAATAGCATATAAACGATAAAAAAAATAATATCACCTTTTTTTTTTTTTTTTTTTTTTTTTACGTGCGGGAAATCCCCACGGATACCCGCCCCTCCGGAGGCGGAGGGGTGGGTTATGTCGGACTCGAACCGACTAAACCGCACGCCGTCTGTGGGTCGTGGTGCTAGGCCGAAGGTGAGGTTGTCTTGCGACATATCCCTCGCACCCCGGCTGACCCAGGGCCATCCCTTTCGGTCTGGCCCTCCTCGGGAGGTGGGGACCACGCCGTCCCCGACTCAACCCCGGTGTGGGGAGGCGCGCATCGTCCTACGATGCGCGCCGCCGCCGTGGCCTGCTTCTGCTAGGGTGACGGGTGGCTCCACCCGTCACCCTCAGGCCCGCGCTCATGGGGGGCGGAGGTCTGTAAGCGCCCTCCGACGCCCGAGCCGCCTTCGGGCGCGAGCAGCGATGTCAGCGAGTCTTTCTCGCTCACCGCGCCGCGCCCGCTCTGCTGTCTCCTTCGCGAGCATGACCTGCTCGCAGAAAGAGGCGCTGGCCGCCCACGCATCCGCGCAGCGGACCATCGCCGCGAGCAGGGTGGAGAGCGTGAGCACTCTCACCCCCAGGGCCTGCACAAGCTCCCGCCTCGGCGCCTCAAACGCCGGACACTCGGTGAGCGTGTGCAGCCCCAAGTCCACGCTCGCGTCGCAGTGATGGCACTCGGGCGTTGGCTCAATACCCATCAGATGCAGATACCGCCCGAAGTAACCGTGCCCGGCTATCATCTGCGTCTGACGGTACGAGAGGCTCCCGTGTGGCCTCTCTAGCCACTCCCCCATGATGGGTCTTACCGCCGCAATCACGGCGTGCCCTGCGCGTGGTTGCCCAAGTCGTCGCTCCCACTCGGCCACCATGACCTGGTGGAGCCGGGATTTCTCGGCCCGAATGTCCTCGGGCTCGGGATCGAATCCCCGCTCCCGCGCCTCCTTTCGGAACTGGTATAGTGCCGAAAGGGCCCTCGCTTCCAGGATCCACGGTGGCGATCCGGCCAGGAGACTCGCCGCTTCGAAGGATATCGTGCGGTATCCCCTGATGGCCCTGGAGGCCATCGTCCTCTGCGCCGTACGGAGCAGAGGCAGGAATCTGGCCCCCAGGGTGTCCGCCCACACGGGGCACCCATATAGGGCCATGGACCGCACGACACCCGCGTAGAGTCTCCCGCAGGAGGCCCCTGGGCCCTTCAAGTTGGGCAACAGCCGACTCAGGGCATTCGCCGTGGTGACCAACTTGGGGCGCAGGCTTCGGAGATGTTGTCCGAAGTCCCATCGACCGTCAAGCACGAGCCCCAGGTATTTCAGCTGGGGCTTGATGTCGACGGGAGTGCCTCCCACTGTAAGGCTGGCTCCCGGGCCTGACCTGCGCCGAGGACCATGAAAGAACATGGCCTCGGACTTGTGCAGAGCCACCTCGAGACCCAGCCGCCGGATCCGCTCGACGACTTGGCCAACCGCGGTCGTGGCCCTCAGGGTTGCCTCGCGGTGCGTAGCCCCGCTCACCGTCACCAGCGTGTCGTTCGCATAACACGTGACGGTGGCACCGTACGCGAAGTCACCGCGAAGCACCCAGTCAGTTTGCCCACCTCGTCGAGCAGCACTATGGGCCGGTACCTCATTGCCGGTACCGGGCGTCCCTTCTTGCGGATGAGGACCAGTTTCCCCGTCCTCCACATCTTCGGAAACTGGCCCCGCTCCAAACATGCGCTGAGGAACCCTCTCAGTCGGGGTTCGAGACCGTCTTCCCCTAGAGCTAGGACCCACGCGCGGCCTGGAATGCCGTCGGGTCCCGGGGCGGTGTTTTTCTTGGCTCTCAGCCTTCGCACCGCCAGCTCTAGTTCTACCCAAGTGACCTCGGGCACGTCGTCGTCAATCACCGCACTGGGCGCCGTAGGCGACCGAGGCGGCGGAGCCATCTGCGGCGGAACATGTTCCGCTCGCGCCGGGAACAGGGATTCCACCACTCCTCCGAGCAGAGCCGGTTCGAGCACCTGGGTCAGCGGAGGGGCCCGGGGGCGCAGCTTTTCTCTTACCATAAGGTAAGGCCGCCCCCATGGGTCCCGCTCCAGCGTCTCCAGGAGCTCCCGGTAACAAGCGGCCTTAGACCGCTTGATCTCCGCTCGGAGGGCATTCCGGGCCTCCCTGTATCCCTCGTGAAGCTCCGCCAGTCGGGGCTCCGAATCTGCGGTACGGCTACGCCTCCTACGGAGTCGAGCCCACCGGCGGTGCGTGATCACGCAGGCTTGACGCAGCCTCGCGATCTCCGCATTCCACCAGTAGACCCGACGCCTCGGATTATAGGCTGGAGCCCTAGGCATACCCGCATCGCAGACCCGTGTCATGGCCTCCCGGAACCAGGCCGCTTCATCGTCTATGTCGACAGGCCTGTCCGGCGCAATGGCCCAGGCCTGTACGATGGCGGCCTCCAGGAGGTCCTCCCGATTCAGTCGCCCCAACACCCAGCGCGGCTCGCGTTGGGCCGATATGACCGGCGCATCACCCGCAGGAGGGGAGACATCGAACCGAACGTATCGGTGATCCGATAGTGTCTCCACCTCCACGGCGACACGCCAGTCCCGCACGCGGAGTGACAGGGAAGCGCTCGCGAACGAAAGGTCTATGATCGACCTGCGCTCCCCCGCCACAAAGGTGCCCACATACGTGGCTTCGGCCCCGCGATTCTGGAGAACTAAGCCGAGAGAATCGGCCCAGCTCTCCAGAGCCCTGCCCCGCGCGTTTGTGCGCCGGGAACCCCAAGCCTGAGACCAGGCGTTGAAGTCCCCGAGCACAAGAACCGGACGAGGCGTACAGGCATTGACGACGTCGGTCAGCCGCTCCAGCGACCGCCGATACTGCCCGATGAGTCGGTGTGACCCCGGCGTGAGATAAACGGCCACGACCGCAATCTCCCCTACACGCGCCGCTACGATGCCATGCTCCCTTGCGATCACTACAAGGGGAGGGGCACCCGCAGCGGCGTTATGCACCAGTGCCGCCGATCCATCCAGGTCGACCACCCAGGCGGGCCCGAGGGGCCGGTGAGTGTATGGATCGGCGACAGCGGCGACGTGTATGGACCACTGTGCCATGCTCTGGAGCAGAAGGGCCTGAGCATCGACACCGTGGCCCACGTTCGCCTGCAGGATGCGGAGCTGGGGATCCATTATGGAACCATCTCCGCATCCCGCACCGAACCGTTGGCGGAACGCCCGCCTCGCGGCAGCGGCTCCCCGCGGGTGCAGGCCTTGCTGCCAACCCTATGGTCGGCCGGCTTGCCCTCCGCCGCACACCTGAAACAGTGCGGCGGAGCTTCGCAAGTACCGACTCTGTGACCGGGTTGGCTGCAGCGGAAGCAACGGTCGCCGACCGTCACCTCCGCCTTGCACTGCACACCCACGTGGCCGGCCGACAGGCACCTGAAGCACCTGTCCGGCCGAGCCTGCAGGAGCCGTACCCGGACTCCTACATCGCCGCCTACCGCGAGTATCCGCCGGTCGGCAGCCTTTTGGGCTGCTGCGATGGGGCAGCCGACAACTGTTGCCCCCTGTCCGCGACGGCCGTAGCGGATCGCTCCGACCTTAACCGCCTCCAGGGGGCAACCCCCGGCCTCCGCCACGGTGACCCGAATCTCTTCGGCCGTGATGGAGTCGTCCAGGTCCGAAATGCGCAATTCTGCGCACTTGGTGGGCCTGGACACCCGGACGTCGGCCGCATCCAGCGTGTCCCTCAGCCTAGCCGCAATGGCATCGGCCTTGGGACCACTGGAGGCGCCAGGGACGTGGATGAGACGGGCACCCGTCCGAGTGTGTGTCACTCGGAGAGTCCCCGCCACATCGAGGGCCCTCATATCAATGAGGCCCCTCGCCTGTTTCACCAGGTCCACGTACTGCACGCCCCTCGCCGTCGCCTCCGGTGTCATCGTTAAGACGACAGCGGTGGTACGGGGGACGCGCAGCTTACCTGGCGCACTCTTCGCAGCAGCTTGGGCCTTCTTGGCCCTTTTGGCTGCCTTTTTACGGGCGTTCCGGCTTTTTCTGGCCTCGCCGACCACCTCCCAGCCCCCTGCCGGTGCGGAGCTCGTGGAGGCAGTCGGGACCGAAGCCGGGGCCGGGGCCGGGGCTGGGACTGGGGACGTCTTCCCCTTGCCCTTCCCCTTCCCCTTCCCCTTGCCCTTGGCTTGGGCGCTCCCGGCTGACGCGGCGGTAGTGGCCGGAGCAGCAGGCGCAGTGGGCACGCTACGGGCCGACTCCTGCGAGGTCCCCGCCGTCACCGTACGGTTGGGGCCCCGCTTTACCGCTCCGGCGTATCCCCCACTCGGCGGCGCCAGAGGCGGACGACGGATGGAGTCCATGATGGCCTCCAAACAACTCCGCGTCCACTCCTCGTGCGCCGCCTGCCGCTTTTCCATGGCGGCCATAGTCGCCATGCAGGCCTCCACCGGGTTGGTGGGCCTCGGTTGCGCCGGCGGCGGTGGGGCCGGTAGGCGCGGCGGGGCCGGCAAACGCGGCGGCAACGGCGGCGGGGCCGGTAAACGCGCCGGTACAGGCGGCGGCGGTGGCGCCAGCGACACCGGCCGCGCCCGAGGCGGCAGTCTCGGCCGCACCGGTGACCTCGACCGCACCGGCGGCGACGGCGGCGACGGCGGCGACCGCGGCGCCAGAGATGGCGGCGGCGTCACACGCTCGTCAGGCAGCTGAGTTTTCGCAGCGATGGCCTCCTGGAGCGCTGCGATTTCAGCCGCCATGTTGGCCATCTCCTTGCGGTACTCAGCCGCCTGCCGCCCAGTCTCCTCGAGCACTGCTGCCTGCTGCCTGCTGAGCTCAGCGCGCTCGCGCTGCGCGCTGGCCAGCTCCGCCCTGAGCAGGTTATGGTGTTCGACGAGGCGCAACGTCACCCGCATGAGCCGGTCCTCCTCCGGCTTCATAGCCCCGGTCTGGGCCTTGGCCAGGCCTTTAAGGGCCTCCATCACCTCTATGGAGGTGCTGTCGCCGGTACAGGCCAAGGGCGCCACCGAGGTGGAGGAACTCGGCGGCGCCACCACATCCTCCGGGGCAGAGGCCCGTGATGGACGGGCCTGAGGGGCACCTTTCTCCCCACCCCGCGCCTTTTGGCGGCTAACCGCCACCAGTTTGGGCGGGGGTGGGCGCAGCATCTCATTGCTGCTGTGAGTGCTGCTGGTGGAGGACGAGTCGGAGAGCGTGGGCTCAAGATCCGACACCGTCTTCCTTTGGGTGAGGACTTTTTTTTTCTGACGGTCCTCGGCCGCCATTTAGACCTACGGGTCCGTAGACCCACCGGGCTTCGGTCTCGGCTGTCCCGGCTGTCAGTGGCGGTGTCGAAATTCTCCGACACCGCCTGGGACGCGACTTCCGCGTCATGGTGCTGCTCGACCTCCGAGCAGACTGTTTCGCTTGGTTGGGTTTTGGGTTTTTTGTAATTAAAGTCTTCCATAGTAGTCCCACGAGTTGAACCGTTCAAATTACACTTCCTGGGTGACGGCCATTCCAGGAAGCGGGGTATATACTGTGGAGGTCCCCAGGTATCCACAGGTTTTAAGCGACTTCGCTGTCGGGTTTTCAGACTTTTCCTTGTCGCAGGCCGGCCAATTAAGGCAAGCCCCACGGCCTCCAGGATATCGGCGTTCCCGAGTGTGGCTAGCACTCAGGTCGTTGTCGATATCTCGGAGGTTACGCGATGCGGGGGAGTAGCCAACTCTCCCAACGCCGACGGAGGCACGAATGCCCGTCAGCCCCTGCGCGAGCAGTGGGCCGACCCGTCCCCGGATCCTACGGATCCCGTCGCCTCTCCCATGTCTCCTCTGCTAAAGCAGAGGGGTACTGGGAGCGACGGCTAGCCCTGAAAAGGGCTGTTGAGGTGGGAGGAACCCTACGGATCCCTCCCCGCGGGCCTTGCAGGCCCGCCATACCACGACCCCCTCGTGCAATGGGGTCAGCTAGCCCTTAAAAGGGCTGTTGGAATGGAAGGGTGTCCTACGGACCCCTTCCCGCGGGCCTTGAAGGCCCGCCATCCCACGACCTCCTCGTGAGGTCAGCCGTCGGGTTATTCGTCAACGGCCAACAGAACTCCCATGGTAGGAGTCTGTTAGCCGTTGTCCAGGGTGCACCAGCCCCCCCGCTTCCGCTCCCCAGGACCGCGGTCCAAAGGGGGAAGAAACGGAGAAGCCGACGTGGAGGTTACCCAACCAGCACCCCAATAATATCACCTAACATAATTTAGCAGCTGTTTTGCGACAATTTGTCTTACAAAACTTAGTATGCTGTTTCTAAAATTGAATCTCTACAGATTATACCTACGTTCAAAACTATATAACTGAAAAAATACGTTTCCTTTAAACTTGAAGCTGGAAGAGACTAATCGACGTACCATCCCAAACATGTTATTGTTTAATTCAAATTTTAATTTTAACTTTAATCTTTAATTTAATTGTAATTTTAATCCAATTTTTAATTTTAATTCTACTATTTACTTTTTAGCTAATTATACACCCTTTTTATAAATATTTCTTTTTAATTGTAATTATTGTCTTTTATCTGTTTACCGAAACCACTGTGATATTTACTAAAAGTTGTAAATTTAATTGTATTCTAGTCATATTCATCTATATTCTTAATTTAGTCCACAAGTGTACCTCGAAAATATTGTTAATTTATATTACATCCACAAATTGTATCAAATAATTGTAAGCTTTGAAATAAATAATGGAAACCTCAAAAAGGGGAACTGTACATTCATTAAACAACACATTAGAATAGACACAAAAGCCTTCATTTTGTGAGGGAGAAGCTAGCATAGGTCCAGCTCTCGCGGGCCACCCCACTGCGGGTGGACAGGTAGGCGCACTAGGGACACTGACCTTACACAAAAAAAAAAAAAACATGTTATTGTGTTTTACCCGACTGCCAAGAAGGGTTATGTTTCTCGCGCGTATCTTGTATGTATGTTTGTAATATTCTTTATTACCACATATCTTCTGAATTAGCGTACGGATTTCAATGATTCATGTCTCAAATGAAAGGTATTTATTGCCCAAGTGTTCTTTGATACATAAAATATGAACAAAAGCTATATGTTGGGTTTTTGCTGCCAAAGTGTATATGAAGACGATATCAAAAATATATATGTTATAACTAAAAAGTATAAAATAATAGTTATTTATGATACAAGTGTGGTAAGTTGGTCATTACACTCGAGGTGATATTGCACAGCCCGAGCCGAAGGCGAGGGCTGCAAGGAAACCGAGAGTGTAATGACCATACCTCACGTGTGTCATACAAAGTTTTTCGACACACTTACGAGTAAAAAAACAAATTTTATATTTATTAATGTTTAATTATTAAAACAATTACTAAATGAACAGTTATTAAAATGGTAGTTGACAGTTTTTGTAGGCATTTTTACAGTCTGTGTTATTGTATTGTTAATTACTTCAAATAGAGCTAGGCTTATATTTATTTGATAGTTCATTGAAGTAAGCCAAAAATACATTTTCGGAAAATGACTGCGCATTTTTGCCAATTTTCCATTGAATGAAGGTCTCATAAACTGCCATGTACTTATCCCTGGATTTTGGAGGCAAAAGGCTATCACTGGCATTTCGTGCCTCACTTAATATTTCCGGCGGCGTCAAATCAACGTAACTGTCTTTTTCTACACTAGACATTGACATTTTAAACTTGTTGATCAATTATTCGTACTAATAAACAATGCTCACAGCACAGACGGAAAATTTGTTGAAAACGCCGCGCTAATATATTTTTTTCAGCGCGCGGCGTGTTATCTATGCGCGCGCAGATTGGAGCGTAGGCACGAGCAATTACGCTAAACAGCCAAAACGCAAAATGTAAAAAATCTAATTTTTATGTATTCATAAATTTGTTTCACGTTGAATTATTAATTAAAGTAAATAAGTTGTTGAAAATTTATCATATTCAAGGTGGTACACTACTTTTTTTTTTTAAATAGTGTTATTTTTAGTCTTACGTTGAAACGAAACGTATCTAAGTCAAAACTTTTGCCGAGATTTAAAAATAAAACTATAACCCAGTTAAGTTAAGAGCAAATAGAATGCATATATAATATCTTTCAGCGAGGTACCAACTTAATTTGATGGAATATAAAATAAAACACTAGTGCGGTCAAGAAAAAAAAAGCACAAGTGTTTAATAGCATAGTTTATGAGTGTAAAAGCCATGTGATAAACACCACTTTATGAGTAAGGGTGTCGAAAAATAAATTATTAAACCAAAAAACCGGACTGCCCCTCTAGACAAGTGGCAATTCGTTGGCCGGCGTTTGATGGAATAGAAAGACGAATGTATGCGATTTGACGTATATGACAGTCGATAACGCATGTCAAATACGTCAAATCCTATACATTCGTCATTCTGTTCCATCAAACGCCTGCTAGCGAATTGCCACTTGTCTAGAGAGGCTGGTGCTAAAAAGATCGAAACAAGCTTTATACAAGATACCCATTTGCAAATCATAACCAGATAAAAATTAATGGGTACCACCTGCTATAAAGCATGTTTCGATCTTTTTGGCATCAGTCGGGTTTTTGTTTTTATTAATTTATTTTATTAGTTTTGCCTGTGGCATAAAAGTCATATTAGGTACCTAATGTATATTCCAAAAAAATCAAAACAGGTTCTATTGATTCAAATTCTATTGTCATTCAAACTTAAGGTGTAGTAAATATCCCCCGAGGTCAGAGAGTCCTCTGAGGTCACTCAGTCAACATAAAGGGAGTAAAATTTCAATTGCTTGCTAGATTTGACCCAACAAGCAGGACAAAGTAAGTAAAAACGTTTATTAAGACTTTAAGTATAGATTTCGATCAAAAACGTAAGGTCCACAATTTTCCAGCAACTTTTGAACTAATCGAGATTTACTGGATGTCATTTTACTGGTTTTTCAAAAAGACAATTTATATGTAGATTTTTATGCACAAATTTTCTTTTTAATAATGAAGACCCGTTTTTAACCGAAAGATTGGTTTGATTCAGATTTTGTAGTGATCACGCGGATAAAGATTTCTCAAGATTGAAATTTATTAAAAAAAGGTAAAACCAAAGGTGTAGTTATAATATTTTTGTAAACACACATAGTTTTAACTACTCTTTAAATTAATTAGGGAAGGAAGGATATCGGACTCCGAGTTTCAAATTTCAAGCTGCTATGATGATGACACTACCTACAAGGTGTTTACATTGAACTTCACAAACAAAATAAAACCGTTGTTGGCACCCAAAATACAAGACATGCCAAGGATGTATGTATGAGTGTCCTTCTCGGTGGTCTTTGATCTTTAAATACATTTAAAAAAAACACCAGAAACTTAGAATAGTCGTTAATATTAAAATTAGATAAGTGGGCAGTAGTTGAACAATTATAACTCACTTTTAATAAAACAGATTCACGAAAAGGCTTCACTGTAGGCTTATTCTCTCCCGCTATACGATTTTATTCCCAAACCGCCAAGACTAGTCACGTAAAATCGAGTTTTATTTTTCGACTGTAAGGTAATCTATTCTGATTGGTGACTATATTAACACTGTGTACGATATGCTAGTTCAATCCACGCATGTAAGTATACGGTAGGTACTAATTCGACTGCGGTGAACCGGTGACATATGCGCGGGAGTGGCGTGATGTCTGTGTGATGCGATGACAATCAACCGATCACCGGATAGATGTTTCTTTGTATACATACAATGATAGGGGTGATAGGTCACAAGCTCACATTGCCATATAGATGAATTCATTATAGTAATAACAAACGTTATCAGAACGTCATTACTGCGACCGACACGTTACTTATCAAGTATCAATTATTGATAATGTTGTTAATTAACCCATGATACATAATATAAAGGTATTTCTAACATCGATCATTAAAATATCAAATATTATCTATTATTAAAATTACGTGATTGCGACAGATTTTGATACTATTTTAGGTTTATCAAATAATAACACAAGACTTAGCAGCTATCAAAATCTTAATTGATTTCTAAATAACAAAAGTTGTAAACAATAACATGCAAGAGCAGCGTCGTCATTATCATTTATAAATATTTTTCAACACACTTGCTCATAAACTGGCTCTAATGTCACCGCAATTAGGCACATAATGACAATAATAATTAAACTATGGCTTTTTGATTGTTATAATTCACAACTGAGTTATGGATTTAAAATTTTATTGATTCAGTGGCTTTTTTAAACTTTCACCAATTAACGAATAACTTTTGTTTTCTCTGTAAAAACTTTAAATACCCCGTTTAGTCCGCGACAAATAAAAAACCTCTTTTCGACTATGGCCGATCGAGATGCTATTGCGAAGAAAATTTTTATAACTCGTTTACACTTTTGAAATTATAGTTATCGTTATGAAAAGTTTACTACCTGAAAACTGCAATGGTAAATAACTATTTTAGTATTATTTTATTCACAAGAGTGTTAGCACAAAAACAAAAACATAGTAGGATACACGTGTGCATTGATCATTACCGTCCTGGGCTCTCTTAAGACCCTCACCAGACTCACTGATCCCAATGGCGACTCAGCGGTAATCATCAACTTTACACACATGTACCATGATGTACTATTATAGTATATTCAATAAAAATAATAAACACAATAACAATTTGAATTGGTTAAGGCGAGGTCTGGTAGCTTAGTGGTCAAAGCATTGCCCTTGTATGGCAAAGATCGCGGTATCAAACCCCGCCTAGGACGATTATTTTTTTTCTCTTTAATTCGATTTCAATATTTAGCAGAAAAAATGCAAAAAATTAAATTCAAACAAAAACAGTAATTAAAAAAAAATATTTTGTATTTTATTTGTATTTTGTAGATAGGTATTCAATAGCCGTGTAGGGCCACGCCATTTCTTCCTGTGGGTGTCACAGAAGGTGAAAAAGAGATAGGGCATGTTTACTGTCGAATGAAGAATCATCCGACAGTAAATAAGATAAGGCCGTCAAGCTGAGTGCCACAATTTGCCTTCAGCTTACCATCAGGAGAGGTGAAGTCAAATTGACGTGTCCTATGTAAACAAAAAACATACAACTCATAAAGCGCGCTTGACGGCAAAAATGTGGGTGCTATACAATTTTGCTGCTTACCCCTTCGGGATTTATAGGCGTAAGTATTTGTATTTATATGTCATTAGTAAAAGTAAGTAATATACCAATTGATAATGTTTACGCTAGCTATAAACTTTAACGGTCATTGATATTCAAAAATGTAGGTAGGTATTTGCTTTTAATTATATATTAACGATTCACGTAAATAACTAAATGTAAGCGATCAGCAGAATTTTCTAGTCACTGGAATATTTAACTAGGAAAGTATTAACGTACCGTTGTAAGATGTACTTACTATTTAAATTCATACTACCAACTCAAAAGTTGTTATGAGGCCTATAGGACCTAAAATAATAATCAGTACAAAAATTAAACCTATGGCCTCCCATTACAAAGAGGAAAGATTTGTATTTTTGTATCTTTAAACTACTGTGCCGATTTCTAAAATTCTTTCACCATTGAAAAGCTACATTCACCCTGAGTAACATATACAGGGTGTAATCGTTAAGTGTGTCCAGGCGATTATTCCGTAACTATTACAGATATCAAAAAACTTTAAACTGATATCGAAAGTACGTTACCTAATGAATAAAATGACATCAATAACATTTTAAAAATCTAACGAGAGGTATCTAATATTTTGACATTAAACACTCCCATACATTTAGTATGAGATTAGTAGAAAGGTTTTAGGTACGTACACCAGAAGGGACTTCTCTATCTGGGTACTCTCTTCTGTAGGCGATAATGGCCGCTCTTTTGTTACAATCATATTTGTAGTAAATTTTTAGCATATCTCTCTTTTCTCTTTTGGAATGCCATTTTGCAATCAATAAATGAAACAATCACGAAATCACGATTATTAACGCAAATTAAAAAAAAAAACAACGATAAATTGGCGGGCACAACAACCCGAGATAAAAGTTTTGAATTTAGAACGAACACCAAAGAGTATCTTTTTTTTGTAGTGTGTTGCTTTTCAGTTAGCTCAAATTACTTAATGCGATATTAAAACACGGTTTATTACTAATTTCAAGTGGTACCTAAGATAATTATTTAACACATGTATCTATTTGAAAATCATCATTGTCATATTATACGTAATCATAAAATATGATTAAGGTAAAATGGGTACTAGATCACTTAAAATAAGGAAACTAAAACCTTTCTACTAATCTCATACTAAATGTATGGGAGTGTTTAATGTCAAAATTTTAGATACCTCTCGTTTGATTTTTAAAAAGTTATTGATGTCATTTTACTCATTAGGTAACGTACTTTCGATATCAGTTTAAAGTTTTTTGATATCTGTAATAGTTGCGGAATAATCGCCTGGACACACTTAACGATTACACCCTGTATAGGCTATATTGGATTTCCACGGGAACGTTTTTACCACACGTTCGAAGCCGGGGCGGATCGCTAGTTAAGTATATTATAGTTTACTTTTGTCAGTCAAAATACACTTTTTTGTACACACGGCATATAAATGACCATATTATTTACCATTTGAAAAAAATACTAGTGTAACAGGCGGTCTTTTTATCACACACTAAGAATTCTTACACACAATTTTTGGATGGTCTGATCTTGATGGGGTGCAGGAAACGTGTAGTGTACCTAATTATCTACTCATTGAATTTTTTTGGTATACATTCAACATATCGACCAAGGAAATATTATTACGGTTGCACCTTAATGGCTACATGAAAAATCGTTCGCACAAAGCTCAGTTCGACTTTGTTCTTATAGGCTGTCTAGTTTCACTTCAAATCTTGAAAAGCTCAAATGCGTCCCATTTCACTAGCATACTTTATTATTCAATTTATTTTGTTTTTTTCAGTTGTTTTAGCTATATTTTCGTTCATTTCCAACAGGTCTCATGCTGTTATTAATTTCTTCCCTCAAAAATCTATCAGAATTAGAATGCAGATTAAGATTTTTCAGTAATACTCCAATCTACCTACCTACTATTGCTAGTAAAATGCAATTTATTTAATCGCGATTCTAACTTTATTAAATGTATATATTAGTTTAATAATATTGTAAAAAGAAACTTACTTGTAAATTTTTTGACTGAATATTTTCAATGTCACTTGTTATTCCAATAGTCTAGATAATAATGTCAATCGTAATAGAAGCACCCGAGGGGACTGTCTACTGAATTTCCTGACGAGCGATTATATACAAATCTGATTTTGCTTTGATAAGTTAAGATCGCTGGTATCTCGGCGCGAACGCTACAGCTAGACTTGACGTCATGTGTGGACTAAAGGTCAAAATATACACGCTTGTATGTCCTAACTCTACCTAACCATTGGAGAGTTTTTGTGCTGTCAGTGGGAAGACCAAAGGCTATTCCTGTTTTATCTTATACGCTGACGGCACAGAAACTCTCAGTGTTTACAGGGTTGGCAGCACAAATGTGACTACCCTGGTGTTGCACGCGTCTATATGCCACGGTAACCACTTTCCATCAGGTAGGTCGTGTGCTTGTCACCTCAGTGGTTTAAAAAAAATGCTGTGATGTATACCATCTCTAAGTTACTGAAAAACTCTTGAATCAACTGAATTATTACTAGAACTACAACTTTACTGCATTTTTAACTTTTAGAAGTAGTATCCACTTAGATTGGAAAATCTAATCTAAGTAGTAATATATAATATGATTTTCCAATCTAAGTGGATGGTTTTTTTTATCAGAAATAGTGAATGCGCAGATGGGACTATGACTCGCGACCAGATCACACTATAAATAGTTTTAATATCCATAAAAAATTTGAAGTTTGGTCATATTATGTACCTACTTCTTAATTCTGAAAGCTGATGAAGGTGATGACCACGGAGGACAGAATCATTTTCTTCTCCATGGTGATGACTACTCTATACCTCTTTAATAATGGCCTCCCCTCGCCAACAAGTAAATTTACAAATACATCTCAGATCTTCGTTAAAATTCCCCGCTTCTTTGGTTTTTCTACATCCTCAGTTAGAGATTTTATTGTAGGATTTTATTAGAGATAGTTTTTATGCCTTTTCTGCCATCTATAATTTCCAAGTGACCTACCAGTCGAAGCCTTTGTTGAAAACGTTTTATTAGCATTTATATTCATTCATTTTATTGCTGTAACATCTGTTCATGTTACAATATGCTGCATTCCTCATTATTTTATGATAATCCTATTAGATAAAGGAAATAAAGCTGCTTATAATAACAATAAACAATCAATCGATTAATCAAATATATTGTACTAGCAGTTTCGGTGGACGTCATCCTGCCCAGAAAAGACTGACACATACCGATTGCAGCATCACCTGACAGCGTCCAAGTCTGTTTTCAAAGCATCCAGAGACCCATTGAAACACTCATACAAAATTTTATCCATATTGGTAAATTCCTTTAGGAGAACATATTATTATTAAGTAGCTTAGAATATATTTTCTTCGAAAATGTACTTAAAGGTCACATTCAGGGGTTATCCATTCGGATATGAACCACGTAAAACGTGCATAACGTGATGAACTAACTGATTCGAGTTGAAATGTAAACGTGACTAGGCTCATGTCACTAATAATGATTTATTATCGGTTTATTTATCGTATTTTTTGATATAGAAAAATACAACAACGATGCGATGGATTAACGATAGTGTAACGCATCAGGTGTTGCATACGTTCATAGGTCACAGTAACCACTTTTCATCAAGTGGACCGTGTGCTTGACGGCCAAGAAATTAGGCTAGACTATAGAAATAAAAATATTTGGTTAGTTATATTTATTTCAAATTTAATGCAGATGTTTTGGCAGACAATCAAACAGATTGTGTTGATAACGATTTTACTTAAATTACCAGTGAAAGTGGCACCAGTGAATGAAAAATGAAGAAGCGAGCAACTGTCGTGGTATGGACATAGTATGAGAAGAGAGGAAAGTAATGTTGTAAGGAAGGTTCAAAGTATGAATGTAGAGGGCTTTAGGAGCAGAGGTAAGCCCAAGAAAAGATGGATGAATTGCTTGTAGATGATATGGCAAAGAAAGGAGTAACTGAGGAAATGACATCTGATAGGAATTCATGGAGGAGAATGACATGTTGCGCAGACCCCAAATAAGGGAATAGGGCAGTAGATGATGATGATGATGATGATATTATCCTTGTTATATGTAGAATAGCGGAGTGTCCCACTACAAGAACTTTTTGCTTAAAACCACAAGAGAATTAGCTCAAAACAGGAGTAGGTACCTAAAAAGGGAGACATTCAATTTAAATTGGGATAAGCGCATCTCCATAAAAATGAGTTAATTTGATCAATAAAATTTTGTTTCAAGAAATCAATATCATTCTGACGCTGACTGTATAGACAGACGTTCTTAAATATCATTAATTAAATTACCTACTTTAAATGGGAGTTTCACATCAGACTCGCCTTATCGCACTATATTTAGGAGAAATTAGACCCTTAACAAAACAAGTACTTGTACGCCGGCCGGGCCATGGGTGCTTCATGTCATTGAGTTTAGAGATTGCAGAACTATTGGCATTTCACAATTTGGAATAGACTAGTCCTAGGGCGGGAGGGATGCTAATATCTTCGAGCGAATCCCTTCCAGTAATTATGATCGAACTTCACGTACAGGTAAGTTCGTTTGGTCATCAATTACAATACCATTTCAAGTAGGTAATTTAATTAATGATATTTAAGAACGTCTGTCTATACAGTCAGCGTCAGAATGATATTAACTACAAAGTATCAAAATGATCTTAGAACTGAGATATTAAGAGCAAATCAAACTGTTTATAGGTCAGATGTGAAGAGTCATCTGACGTGAAGAAAAATATCACTGAGTAGACGGGAAAAAGAAGACCTCAGACTCAGAGATGAAAGTCTCGCATGCGACCGGGATTAACGCTAGGATGTTGATGACCTATTATCATAATAGGTTTTAAGCCCTCGAGCAGATGTTATAATAATGCTTAGCATAATTTTGGCGACAAAACTGGACAGTTAATCATTTCGTAATGTTCTGCATGCCCAATCGCCTCCCAGATGATATCTTGTATATGGCGGGATTGTTTTGTAATAATTTACGCTTGGTGAATTTGAGCTCGTCCATCGCCGTAGCGCCATCCTCAAAAAACACCTAAGAAACTTTTAATGCGCTAATAGAGCACATTTTGGGTACAAGGTATATTTCCCAAGGTATACCTACAATAGTTAAGGCAGTCGCATGATGAATTTTCCTTATGGTCTGCTGGAGAGACCAACAAAGTGGCAGCTGATCTGAAATGAACATGTGAAAATTGGTACTTAAAATTTTATTTGCACATGTTCTGTTGACTAGCTGACGTGTTTATTATATATTTGTTTTTTTTTCAAGGCACAGGAGAAAATGGCTGACTTTCTATTTTTTTTTTTACGTATTCTAGTCACCAGCTGATTCATTTTTCAGGTCATGTTCGTGAAGTAGACAGCAGAGCGGGCGCGGCGCGATGAGCGAAGGAGACTCGCTGATATTGCTGCCCGCGCTCGTAGGCGGCTCGAGCGTCGGAGGGCGCAGACCGACCTCCGCCCCCCATGAGCCCGCGCCTGACCCTAGCAGAAGCAGGCTCCTACGATGCGCGCCACCCCACACCTGGGACGAGTCGGGGACCTCGTAGTCCCCCTCCCGAGGAGGGCCAGACCGAGAGGGATGGCACTGGGTCAGCCGGGGTGCGAGGGATATGTCGCACGACAACCTCACCTTCGGCCTAGCACTAAGACCCACAGACGGCGTGCGGTTTAGTCGGTTCAAGTCCGACATAACCTCCCTCTCCGGCTCCGAGGGGGGGGGTATCCGTGGAGATTTCCCGCACGTAAAAAAAAAGCTGACTCATTTTTTAGCTGACGTTTTGTTTCCTTCAAGGTATTCCAGCTGTTAGGTAATCTGTGGTATTGGTAAAAGCACAGAAAATGTAAAATAAAACTTATAAAAATGCACAATCAGGAACAAAAGAAAAAGAAAAAGACCGGTTTCAGTTCTGAAATATTTTTTCTCAAACATGCAATCATATATTGACATTACGTTCCTCATAATAGGCTGCGAAGTATGACGTTTCAGGCGCGGCTAGAACCAGAGGCCGGTAATGGAATTTCATACAATCCTTGCAGGCCTAGGCCGGCAAAGTCCTCTTTTTTAATTTCGATTTCACATAAATTTGTGGCAAAGGCATCCACACTCTGCCACTATGCGTATTAAAAAAAACAATAAACGACTTGGTATGTACTTAGAGCAGTTTTATTTCCATAAAAAATCATTACATTACATTAACATAACGAATAACAAATTATTATCAATTTTTTCCTTAACTATAGATATAAACATTGAAATATTAATATTTAATTTAGTCGCAACAAATTGACGTTTATAACAATTTTTTTTCAATGGCGTACCTAAAATTTTTATTTACATATTACTTAATAGTTTACAATTATATATATTCAGAAACGTGCCTTTATACTCTTTTGAAGTAACATGATAATAAACATAAATGTTAATGTTTTCTGTTAAAATCAAGCTAAATAGTAGGTAATATACACGTGAGTTTTAGTTTTTAACTTGTTTACTTTTAATTTCTTTAAAATTAAATCTTTAATTTTTTTGTTGTTTATTTCATTGCCTGTTTGAGAAAAGCACTATACATACCTCGGCGGGAAATATGGAGTTGCCTGCCTCAGACCTATAGGTCTATAGTCTATAAGTCTTCGGCCGGCAACCTCTTACTTCCCGGCCTCTGTAGTAATGTACTAATGTGATTCTAAATAGGGAAATAAGCGCCTCAACTTTTTTATTTCTTTTAAATGAGTAGTGCCATCATACATTTTTGAGAAGAAAGATAATTTCTTAGTATCGGTACCCCATGGTAAAAGTGTTACATAGCGCCCTCAAGGCAACAGTACACAAACTAAACAGAAACAAGTGACGGTCGACGGATTGTAACACAGACAACAAAGCAGTTTCTGACCTTACCGCTAGATGTATCTAGTAGGTTCTAACGGTTGGCATTAATTCGTAACAAAATCTTATACTTCGATTGCAGTGCCACCTACTGGGTTCAATTGTGAATGTAAAGTAAATGAAGCTTTTTAATAAATATTCTAAGGCATCTACGCAACACTTTCTTGACCCAAGGTAAGCATAGTTTGACTAGGTTAAGTCACGGGTTTTACAATGCAAATACATTTTTTGTAAATGCTACTACTTCTTTTGACTACTACTTTTGACGATAGCAATCCTGAAAAGACATCAAAAAACGTACTGGGCATTTAGAGTACCTACATGTTGTGACGTGATGGGGATATTAGATTAATATAATTAGCACTAGTACATCATAAAATAATGTGCTGGCACCTCTGTCATAGCCCCAACCAATCAACAAACAGTATGGCAGAGATGACATTTTTCATTTCATTTTTAGTTTCGCGTTTTGTCGCGAGACTTATTTAGTGGTGTTGACTCTACCGGCTGCATTGGCATTTATGACACCCCAAATTTAGATACAAATAAAGGAGATGGGAAAAATAGTGTGCCAAATTATAATAAGTTGAAAGAAGGTTTAAAAAAATGACATATTTTTTACTACGAAATTCAAAATATTTGCTGTATTCTGGGAGAAGAGAAAAATGAAAAACAGAGTTTTAGTTACATTAACGAATTAATTATTAAGCCAAGTATAAAGCCTTTTCCTCACAGCACATTGACGTGACATTGACTGTTACGAATTGTCTCGCACACTTCAGTTTTCTTTGTCACTTCACTTTAGTTATTTTCCATTTTTATTATTTCTTATTTTCAGGAACCACAGCTTTGTATATTTGGATTCTGACACTGCAAACCTTGTACGACACTTGCTTTTACACTGAACACCAAAGATTGCTCACACGTTTGACTTCGAATTACTTTTTTTTGGATTTTACGACCGGCTTGGATTGATATTGCTGAAAATATGGATCGCTGTGTGAATTGTGGGATAGTAACTAATCAATGCAATGCCCTAGGCCGACGGGCCTTGGGTGATCAAACAATGCTATCAGTGATTCGGCAGCGGCTTGAACCTATGTCTAAGTTAATATATCTTCATCTAACCAACTCTCTAGCAGAGTTAAAAAAAAAGGAATCAAAATTATTTTAAAATGTTTAACACTTAACATACATACATACATACGTATAATCACGTGTTTATCCCCGGAGGCTATCATCATCCTCTGAATATCATCAAAGGTGAATTACAGCCCTATCCCTTAGTCGCCTTGTACGACACCGCATGTGAAGAGATGGGTTGGCCCAAATTCTTCTCTGCCGGGGACCACGCGGTAGATATAAATTATCCTATTATACTGAAGTTACTTTAGAATGCTAAAGTAACTTACCTGAATATTAAATAGTAACATATATGTGATAATGATGGTTTAATGTATTTTTTACTTTTAGGTAAACAGTAGTGACTTTATTTGTCAAAGCTTCGGTAGCTTAGTGGTTGAGGAGTCGGCCTTCCCAACTAACATTTTGGTTATAAGAATAAGTGCTACATGAGCTGCTTAAGAGAATTTTAAGAACCAAAGGGTGATAAAGCGTGCTGTAACCCTCTAATAACCCTGGTTTGGGCCTGTACGTGTTAGAGCTTGAAGTGGTTATAAGATTATAGAGTAGTGATAAATGAGTAATTAAGAATCTGTAAAACAGTGCTATTGCAGGTACCACTTCAACTGTTTTATACGCAATACACCGGTTATAACTGCAAGCTAAAGTGATAAACAAGTTATGGAAACCACTCTAATGACTTTTTTGGTTACACATGGTTACTTCTTGTAACCAATAAATAACTTAAGAATATAATCGGACTTCTTTAGTAGCAATTAATATCACCGAAAGCGCTAAATATTTAAACTGTTTTCATACATTTTTAGGTTCTTGTTAAAGTCTATAGTAATATTGATAATATTTTAAAGCAAGCATTTAAATGGTGGTGAAGTGTGTTGTACTTTAACAATATGATAAAGGTAAATCATGTTTATGGTTACGGGATGTTATATTAAATCTTATGCAGCGGTAAGTTTACGGTAACAATATATACTAGTTTCCATCTCATTTTTGAAGCGCCTTAAAAATAAACTACTTCTGATGATAAAATGATGTAAAAAATTCTGCCCGATATTTATTTTTTCCTTATTTTATCGTATTTATTATATTCTAGTAGCATCTTTAAATATTTCTATTGAAATATATGAACAATGTAAGTAAATAAGTGGACCAGTACCATTTGAATGAGTTTTTTCCTTCACATTTTTTATAGGTTATCTTAATTAAATGGCGTCTTAGTTCTTATTACTTAAGGATCCTGGTAACTCTTTTAATCTTCCCATAGTGATTAAATTCTAAGTAAGCACTTCCATGGCACTAGAAGTTCTAAAACATGTTTATAACAGTGAAAAACAAAGAGTTAATAGGTTTAACTTCTTTAATAGTTTCACGTGAAACTGTAAGCTGATCATGTTTGGGGTTCTGCTGTCGTTTGAAGAAAACCCTTTACCTATATTTCACACGCCTAGGGTTACCAGATGGAAAAATCAAAAGTGCGGAGAAAAAGCCTGAGTTCCATTAAAAAATCCTGAGATTTCTTACAGACTCAGAAATTGTGCAAAAAAGCTACTTTTTTTTTCAAAAGTCGTGATTATCTATTATCATTTTTGTCAAATACTGTTGGCGCGTTGCACGTCATATAACTACCGCCCTAGACCACGGTATAGCTGTACAATCACAGATAGTTTAAAAGAAAAAATTCCGAATATGAAGGAGGAGAGAGAACCTACCGAAGTCTTTTGTTCAATATGAAACAATTATTTTTCAATTAAGTACAAGGGAGCTGCCGATATTAAAAAAAATATATTTTTTTAAAATGTACTATGTAATATGTTGTATTATTCTAAAAAATCCTGAGATTTCTTGAGACTTGCAAAATCCGGCCGCAATCCTGTGATGAGTCCAAAAATCCGGAGATCTCAGGACAAATCCGGAGATCTGGTAACGCTACACACGCCTGACTAGGCCCGGCTCACTCCGCTCTGTAGTTATAAAGTTAGTATTCGCCTAGTTCATAGAACCCTTTTCGAAACGTGTTTTAGATTTTGCCCTGATGCCAATATTACAGGATAGACTTTTATAAACGTAAAATTGTGATCACGGAGTAATCCTTCTGTACCTGTACTATTACGTATTCCGTGGCCTGAAAAATCCAAGAATTATGTATGATTGTTACATGGTTGCTTATTTTATAAATACTGAATAATAGAATCATTTTATATTAACATAGCAATACGGCCGATATGATATTATGAAATATTTTTTACAGGTTTATCCCGCTGCATCAGGATCCAATAATGTTCTTGTCCAAATGCCCACTGCATTAGGATCCAATAGATATTACTAGTTCCGAGATGCTAGCTGTAGCCTCTGTTGGAATGGACAACGTCTATTCCAACAGAGGTTACAGGTTACAGAGGTTACAGGACACGTCTCACATTGTCATTCAGGTGAACTTAAAAATTATGAGCAATGTTTTAAGGGATGGCTCAGATCACAAACCTGAATAACTTTCATTATGGAACTGTTTTGACATTTTGGCCGAGTAGGTAAATATTGCATTTTCTATGGAACAGCTGGATTATTTTTTGGGACGCTTTGGTTCGTTCCATAATAAAAGTTATTCAGGATCATGGTCTGAGCAGCCCCTTAAAATTTTGCTTATAATTTCAAGTTCCCCCTGTAGAGGAGAGAGCACCTCGCTCTCTCCTCTTTTATTTTTAAATTGATTTTTGTTTTGTTATTACGATTAAGTATTTTATTTTTGCTTTTATTGTTTATTTTCATAGCCTGAATTTGTTAAATTACCACTGACTGATTAAATAACTTTTTGACTGATTATATTACTAGTAGATATATCAAATGACTGGTGTAAGCTATTTTAAATAAAACACAATTTCTTCAAATAGCAATCTTTTATTTTCTAACTGTATATAAAGGAAAGGAATGAAAGTGAATGTAAGTAAGACAAAAGTAATGGTTTTTGAAAGAGATGAATGCGTGACAAAGTGGGATTTGTATAGATGGAGATAGAGTGGAATAAGTTGTGTGTTGTTTATAAGAGATGGGAAGCATGAAGAAGATGTGGAAAGGAGAGTAACATCTGGAAATAGAGTGAATGGGGCACTACACAACTTTATGAGCAAGTGTCTGAAAAGGCACGACTGGCTGTACATGGAAGAGTATTGGTGCCGACTCTTATGTATGGTAGCGAAATTTGGGTGTGGCAGAAAAAGCATCAGAGTAGAGTGAGTGCAGTAGAAATGCGTGCGTTGCGAAGTATATGTAAATTGACTTTGAGAGATAGAGTAAGAAATAACGTGATAAGAGAGCGATGTAGAGTGATAGAAGATGTAGTGATGAGAATTGAGAAAGGTGTTAAGATGGTTCGGTCATGTTGAGAGAATGAATGTAAGGAGACTAACGAAACAGGTGTATGAGGCGAGTGTGGAAAATCGGGAAAGTTTAGGAAAGGGACAGGTCAGGAGTACCCTAAACCGACGAGCATGCATGGAGAATGTTATGAGAGTGAATGAAGCGAGAGTAGTATGTCAGGATCGTAGCAAATGGAGATCCGTGATCGATTCCTACCCGTAAGGGAAACAGGCGTGATTTTATGTTTGTATGTATGTATATATGTAAAAGAGGTAAATAAAATGGTTTTCATTTTTTGTAATAAATAATAAAATAAAAATAATTTATTTCAGGCCATTTAGACCCATATTGATTACATTAATTATTTTTTTTCACATTCATTAAAGTTAGTAGCATTAAGAAATCATCAGGTTATATTAATTACATTCCTACATACAACATTATAAACATAACATTAGCTGGAATATTGAAGGCTATATACGAAGAACAGGTTAGCTTCATTTATAGCCCTCAATATTACATTGTCAGATTCGTACACCCGTTCCATAAAAGAGGCCCTCGTTTTTCTGATCACTGCATAGAAATCATCTACTCTGTTTTCCGCGAACATACCGGACGCACTGCACCTCCACGGCAGCCCCAGTATGCACCGAAAAGCGTTGTTGTACTGAACTCGTATTGAGTTATACGCACGTTGTGTATAGTTGCGCCAGAGCTGGCATGTATACATCGCTCGGCAGTACGCGTTAAACAGAGTGATTTTAGCTTGTTTTGAACATCTAGCGTGACGCCTAGCAAGCATATTACTCTTCGCTGCTATTCCTCTGCGCTGTCTCTCCATGTCCTCATCATCCTTAAGTTTATCTGTTATTAAATGCCCCAGGTATTTAACACTCCCCACCACTCTCAGCCGGGAATTGGAAAGAGATTTATACAAACTAATTTACTTTTTATCTTTAGGGTATAATTTCATTTCATTTCATTCAATCATTTTTAAAATGTATATTTTTCATATGTTCACTTCCTTGTTCATCATCCGAGTTTGAACTACTGAGAGGTATCGGATCGACATAAATTAGAGAATATTCAACGTCAGAAATAAGTTGCTGTTGTACGGAACCCTGTTTTAGTTGGTTGATATTGATATGAATCGTTATCGAGGTCACTGGATTTATATTTTGAACTATTGATATCAGAACTGTTGCCTGGGATAACATCAGAACCTTTTTCTGGATTTTGATTTAGGAAACACGGTTTCTTCACTATTTGCAATAATGCTGCTCCTGTCATTGTGTCATTATTTTTCTTTTCTGAACTGATGTAGGATCGCATTGGATTTGATCTAATGATATTTTCATATTCTCTCAAGGCCTTTCTTTTGACTCTGCCCGTTTGTTTTTTAACTGTCCATGGTTTCATTTTGAAACATTTAACTATTTCCGAATAAACGCCGTGTTACAAAGGTAAAAAATTACAGTATTTGAGGTTAGGTGAGGGTAATTGACTTGGGGTGCTGGTCGGGTAACCTCCACGTTCTTCTTCGTTTCTTCTCCCTCTGGACCACGGTCCTGGGGAGCGCAAGCGAGGGGGCTGGTGCACCCTGGACTACGGCTAACAGACTCCGGCTCCAAGGAGAAGGAGCTCTGCTGGTCGTTGACCAATAACCCGGCAAGCCCTTTTGAGGGCTAACTGACCCCATTGCACGAGGGGGTCGTGGGATGGCGGGCCTGCAAGGTCCGCGAGGAGGTTCTTCACCAATGGGTCGTCTGCTTCGAAGAGGGCTCGGTGGAAAAGCCTAATGAGGCCATGTCGTATGGCTGCGGTGGAGATGGGCCCCTTCGCGTGTCCCTATGAAGGTAGCATAGGGCACAGTGGATGGGGCGGGTTTGCCTCTGGGCGGGCGTTTGTGCCCAGTGTGTTGTGGAGAGTCCGTCAGAAATGTCTGGACGTCGAGATTGGTGTTGGTGTCCTCAAGGTTCGGGGGTTGTGGGGGTCTTAGACTTCTGAGTTGTGTTGTCGCTTTCGAGGCATAGCTGAGAGCTCGAGGACGCCTGCATGGTCGGGCCTTCTGGCTCGGCCGCTAGACCACCACCCAGGGGGGAGCTCTACCCCTGAAAACTTGAGCAAAAAACAATGAAAATGGTGAATTGCGAAAATAATCTACCCCAGGAGGGTACCTGCCTCTCAGAGGTGGGAGAATCCCTCGATGCTTCGGCATCCAGCCCCTCGTATTCTGGGGGGGGGGGGCAACAATCGCCAAGGAGGATTATGCCTCCGGTCTGAAGTGGAGAGACGGATGTCCGAATCGTCGGATGTCAGTGAGAAGTCGGTGGAATCCGTGCGATCTACGGCATCTGAAATGACGACGAGTAGCGGAGTGAAACGTCGACGCCATAACGCCTCAGTGAAACGTCGACGCCAAAACACCTCAGCGTCAGCTGACGAGGCAGGTGTGTTTAAAGTGCCTACTTCGGTAGTCACTCCAAGCCCGAAGAGTGGCAGTGACCGCAGGAAGGAGTTCCTCAACAAGCGCGAGAAGACCAGCGCAGAGGCGGAATTGGTGCTAGAAGAGCGCGCACGAGAGGCCAGTGACATGAGGTCATCTCTGGGACTGGTTGTAGAGACGGGTGAAGACCGAACTCTGGAGGCCCTCAATAAGCAGGTCCTCCATGATGTCGACACCATACTTAAGGTGGCGACGTCGGCGAAAAACTTAAAGGGTACCTTTGTTAAGGCCCTAAAGGACTCGGCGGCGTCCATAAAGACGGTGGCGGAGGCCTTACACAAAAGGACCGCCAATGAAGAGACGGCCAAATTACAGGCGGAAAATGCCCGCTTGCAGGGAGAGGTAGAGGAGCTTCGTAGGGAGATGGCGGAGCTTAGGAGGGAAATTAGGGATAATTCAAAGTCCCCAAATCCATCCCCACGGCGTTCCTCTCAAGCGAGGATAGAGGTGCCGTCTTCGGGACCCATGTTGTCGGAAGAGATTACACGCTCCGTCATGCTGCAGGTGGGCAACATGATGAACGCTCGGTTGGAGGCGTTGGAAGAACGGCTTCTCCCTGAGAGGCGCATACGGCCACCGCTAGCAGCCGACCGCAGAAATGCAGTTGCTAAGGTGCCCAACTCCCATAACGAGGAAAAGAGAAAGGCCCTAGCGGTTGTGCAGAAGCAGACGGTCAAGAAGGCGAATGCGCCTACAAAAGGGACCCCTAAACGGACGGACGCTTCATCATCCACGAAGGGAGCTTCTAAGAGGTCGGAACCTCGCCCCCTCCCGCCGGCACCGGAGTCAATGGACGAGGGGTGGACGACGGTTGTGTGGCGAGGGAACAAAAGAGAGGCTGCACCCATCCGCGTAACTAAGCGGCCGGTGAACGCTGGAGTGCCTAAGCCTAAAAAAGCGCAGGCTAGGTTGAGCACCCCTCGCTCAGCAGCGGTGGTCATCACACTGCTGCCAGGAGCTGAGGAAAAAGGTCTCACCTATGCGAAAGTGTTGAAATGAAATGAAATGGGATTTATTTGCTTGAAGTATGGTATTACATTTAGTGTGTTGGTATAAATCAGTAGTTTGTTCCACATACTCCGCTGGAATGTGTGGCTGAGGCTCGGCGTCGAGTCGATCTCAAGAACTGTGGCATTCCTGGCGGCATGCGCTATCGGTGGGCTGCCACCGGCACGCGCATGCTGGAAGTGCCAGGTGCCATGAGTGGCGAAAAGGCGGACTCTCTCGCCCAAAAGCTGAGGGAGACCCTTGACACAGAGCTGGTTAAGGTGTCGAGACCCACGAAATGCGCCGAGCTTCGTGTGTCTGGTCTCGACGATTCAGTCCCCGTGGAAGAGGTGTTGGCAGCAGTTGCGGATCGTGGCAGCTGCCCTGTGGAATCGGTTAGAGTCGGATAAATCCGAAGGGATTCCCGGGGTAACGGGGCCGTATGGGTGCGGTGCCCGGTGACAGCCGCGAAAAAACTTGAGGCAGGAGGCCGCTTGCTGGTTGGCTGGGTATCAGCGCAGGTCAAGCTTCTACAACCCAGACCACTGCAGTGCTTTAAGCGCCTACAGAAGGGTCACGTGAGGGCAAATTGTACTGCGGAAGTCGACCGCAGTGAAGAATGTTACCGCTGCGGTCGAACCGGCCAGTGCTCCGAGAAACCTCGGTGTTCGCTGTGCGCAGCAGCGAACAGACCGGCGGAGCATAGGGTGGGAAGCAAAACATGCTTCCCGCCTAAACCCAAGAAGGGGGCATTAGTAGCAGCTAAAGCCCCTGCAGCCAGCAGCTGCCCTCCGTCACAAGCGGGGGAGGAGGGGGCGATGATCTGTAATTAATATCAGTTATGGATCATCGCTTCCTCCAAGCAAATGTTAACCACTCCGCCGGCTCACAGGATCTACTGCTGCAGAGCATGGCGGAGTGGTCCATTGAGATGGCAGTGGTCTCCGAACCTTACTTTGTCCCTCGCAGTGATAACTGGGTGGGAGATCGTGATGGATCGGTGGCTGCCATATCTTCGGCGCAGTTAGGAGCTCTGCCCGTGGTGGCGAGGGGCAGCGGATACGCAGCTGTAAAGTGGAGGGAGATACTTGTGATCGGAGTGTACTTCTCTCCAAACAGAAGCCTCGCTGAGTTCGAGCTGTATCTGGACGGGGTGGGTGCTCTGATTAGGCACAATTCACCCCGTCCGGCGCTCGTTCTTGGGGACCTCAATGCCAAGTCGTCGGCATGGGGGTCCCCAGTGACGGACGTGCAGGGTGAGACTCTGGACGAGTGGGCGGCGATGGTCGGCCTTCTGGTTCTTAACCAGGGGTCGGCCAGCACGTGTGTGCGATGGAACGGGGAATCAATTGTGGACGTGTCGTTTGCTTCTCCTTCCATTGCTCGCACGATTCGAGGGTGGAGGGTTATGGGGGAGATCGAGACACTGTCGGATCACTTATATATCCACGTCCCCAGACACCCAGGTTGCTCGTCACCCAAGGAGGCGCACTCCAGCATCCCCCAGGTGGGTGCTGAGGACGCTGAACAGAGAAGCGCTAGTGAAGGCTTCGATAGTCCAGGCTTGGCAGTGCCCATCGGACGAGCCGGTGGATGTCGAGGAGGAAGCGCAGTGGTTCCGGGACGCCATGTCGCAAATCTGTGACGTAGGCATGTCCCGAGCCAAGGTGCGCCCACCCAAACAGGCGGTGTATTGGTGGTATAGCTGCTCTTCGAACCAGATGCGTGGAGGCAAGGCGTGAGTACACGCGACACCACCGCCTACGTCACCGGGACGAGGGAATGGAGAGACGGCTGTACGCGGTGTACCGAGAGCAAGTGCGGGCCTTACAGCTGGCTATCTCCAATGGAAAGGAGCATTCGAAGGCGGAGATGCTGGAGAGTCTCAGTCGAGATCCGTGGGGGCGCCCGTATAGGATGGTGAGGGGAAAGTTAAAACCTTGGGCGCCACCACTTACTGAGACTCTGGAGCCCCAGTTGCTGGAGGATGTTGTATCCGCCCTGTTTCCCAGCAGGGTGGACCACCAGCCTCCGGAAATGAGCTCGCAGCGGGTGGCAAACAATGAAGGGATGGAGGAGACGGTGCCACCGGTGTCTCAGGGAGAGCTGGGCGCTGCCGTTCTTAGGCTTAGAGCCAAGAACAAAGCGCCTGGGCCTGACGGCATTCCTGGGCGTGCCTGGGTTCTGGCTATCGAGGCTGCTGAACAGCTGTCTAGAGTCGAGCTGGCTCCCAGGCAGCTGGAAGACTGGCAGGCTAGTTCTCCTCAAGAAGGACGGGCGACCCGCGGAAAGTCCTTCCGCTTATCGCCCGATTGTGATGTTGGATGAGGCGGACAAGCTATTTGAGCGTATCGTAGCTGGCCGCCTCATCCGGCACCTTAATGACGTGTCCGACAGGTACGTGTCGTACCCGGGGCGGGACGGAAGAGTTCTGCAGAGGCAGATGTCGTGCGGTGTTCCACAGGGATCGGTTCTTGGGCCGCTCCTGTGGAACATCGGGTACGACTGGGTGCTGAGTCTCAGTCCGGGCGCCGGTGTTGTTTGCTACGCTGATGACACGCTCGTGACTGCACGGGGCGAGACCTACCCCGAGGCAGCCCGTTTTGCCACGGTGACAGTGTCGGAGGTGGTGGCGAACGTTGGGACTCCGGGTAGCGCTCAATAAGTCGGAGGCCATTTGTTTTCATGGCCCTCGGCGGGCGCCGCCTCGGGGTTCCACCATCTCTGTCGGGGAGGCAAGCATCGGGGTAGAGCCCCAGATTAAGTATCTCGGACTCTACCTTGACAGTAGGTGGAATTTTCACGAGCACTTCGTGCGAATGGGGCCCCGATTGATGGCGTCGGCGTCGGCGCTGAGGCGCCTGATGCCGAATCTCGGTGGTCCCAAATCGGGTAGCCGCCGCTTGTACCTGGGGGTGGTAAGGTCCATGGCACTCTATGGAGCGCCAGTGTGGGTGGAGGCCCTGACCAACAAAACCATCGGCCTCCTGAGAAAACCTCAGAGGATGATGGCGGTCGGGGTCATACGCGGATACCGCACCGTCTCCTACGAAGCGGCGTGCGTGTTGGCGGGATCCCCCCGTGGGATCTAGAGGCGGAGGTCCAAGCAGCCATGTTTTCGTGGCGCAAGGATCTTCTCCTCCGAGGTGAACACCCGGCACCGAGGCAGATCAAAATATGGAGATTCCACGCTCGGCAGTCCATGCTCGGGAGGTGGAGGGAGCGGCTGGCCAACCCAACGGCTGGCAGCAGGACTGTAGAGGCTGTCCGCCCCGTCCTTGAGGACTGGGTGAACAGAGCGCACGGGTCGCTTACCTTCCGGCTTGGGCAGATGCTTTCCGGACACGGCTGCTTCGGGAAGTACCTGTGTCGCATAGCCGGAAGAGAACCGACAACCGCGTGCCATCATTGCAGCTGCCTCGAGGACACGGCGCAGCATACCCTGGAGGAGTGCCCAGCTTGGGCAGGCGAGCGCCGTGCCCTCGTTGCAGTTGTAGGGAGCGACCTCTTTCTCCCAACGTTGATTTCATCGATGCTGGAATGTGAGAGGTCGTGGAAGGAGGCCGTCACCTTCTGCGAGGAGGTGATGAGGCAGAAAGAATCTGCGGAGCGGGAACGGGAGTTGTCGTCGGAGCTCCCTAGCCGCAGAAGGAGGCTTGGGCGTCGTAGACGTATCTACCACGCCCTCCTACGCCCTCCATGATAGGGCCTGGGCGGTAGATGCGGGGGCGTCTGCCGTCCGAACAGCTGTGGCCCCGAGGTGGCGCGCGCGGTGTTCCCGCGCGCCCCTCAGGAAGACGGGGTTGAGGATACTTCCCCCTCACCCCACCGGGATGGAGTCCTCTGTTGGAGGACCAACGCCGCCGGGGCCGCGGAAGAGTGCGAGAGCGTGCCCGTAGCCCTGGCATGAAGGCGTCCGGAAGGAACACCGCGGGTTTTTAGTGGGTATACTGCAATTGCAGGAGTCCCACACTACCGGCGGGCCTCCCCCGGGGCTCGTCGGTGTGCGCAAAGCATTTTCCCGCGAGAAAAAAAAAAAGAAAAAGGGTAATTGACTTAAAGTCTATTACTCAACTTAAAGTGATAATAAAGAGTTATAAAATATGCACATAATGTTTGCTGATATATATATGGTTTTATAAAATCCACAATACTGCTTCAGGTTCACCAAGAAACTCCACTATGTAGCCTGCAGTGATTTAAAGGTGTATTCTAACTCTTGCTGAATCTAGGTCTATAGGACTTATAATCAACACTTCTTTGACTCTTATAGTTTTCTTACTAACTGTTAAGGCTCGAGAAAACTTTTTAGGTGGTACAAAGTATTTATCTAACTCTTCTTAACAATACCAGGAGATAGTAAGAGTTAGTACACACCTAACAATCACTTACAGCGTTTAAAACTTCTTGAGCTTATAAGGGTAAGCCTCAAGGTGTTACAAGACATTTTACTACCTCAGTAGTAGAATCTCAGCCGTTAGTAAGTGTTAAGAGACACCTTACAATTGCTTTTATTGGTTTATGCATCTCACCAACTGGCACAAGCAAGTTAGCTTAGTTGGAGGGGTTAGAGGGAATATTAGTAGTATGGACAATTTCGGTTGCTAATAAACTTTATATTAAAAAAAGTGTGATGGGATTTAGCTCAAAGTCGTCATGTAGATGAAGAGAGACGAATACTAGGCCACTGCAATGTCTGCCTCCGCTGTGGTCGCTCTCTTGCATTACGACCCAGTTACTTAATTCATACCTGCTCAACTCGTGAATCAAGAAATAATAATGTTATACAAGACTCGATTATACCTCAAACTATACAAGCAGCAAGTCGTATATGTCATGCTTGTTGGATGGCTGCTGACAGAGCTGCCGTCCATATAATATAATTATGAGTGTTACCTTAGCTGGGTTAGGTACCAAGATAATTATTGTACCACCTGCACAGTTCTTAGACGATATTTAATAATAATAATAATAGAAGAATAAACAGTACACATCACTAAAATGTATTTTGCACTCCTTATGCTCTTAAAATGTTATTGTATTCGCTCCATATATCGGGACTATATAAGTATATATCGAGACTAAAGTTCCTTATTAATCTCTAGGGACTAAAGTTTTTTTTTTAAACTCCTAAACAGCCAATCACGGTGTTTGTGAATGGGAGGATTATCACCTTTTTAGTGATTGTGTATAGAAATAACCTCAAAATTACATTTGAAAAAATCTAAAGAAACCCATTTAAATTCGTGAAACACGATTAATGATTATTAATTTAAATAATTATTATGTAAGTATTAAGGATTAATTCATATTATTATGCATTTCCAATTAGTTTTTAAAGTATTTTTCAAATTTGAATCTGTTGGCTAAATATGCAAGCATTTAAAGCGTACTTCACTTTACGTCACTTAACAAAAAAAACCGCGGGACAAATTTCTTTGCAATTTGAATTTTGAATAGATTATTCGTATTAAGTTTGCGTTGTAATCACCAATTAATTGTGCAACTTAAGTAGAAACTTTGTTATTATAAATATTATAATTTTGTATAGAACGCTGTTTTTTTTCCTCGCGTTCAAAGTGAAAAGTAGAGTGTTTAACGTGGGACTAAACAACCATAATGACACTCGAACTATTAGCCACGATATCTTGTGTCATTATGGCTTGTTTTAATCCCTTGTTGAACAATCTACTATTAATTTCAGGAAAATACCCAATTGCACAGCTGTAGATTTAATTTTAAGAGTGCATTTCTAGTAACAGTTTCTTGAGGTCTTCTCCTAAAAGTAGTTACTTTCATAATAGATTCTATAAAAAAAAAGTAAAACAAGGAGAAGAAACAAATGAAGCGCTACGGTGGTTTTTAAATGAATGGGGTAGGTACTTATGTAATAATGAAATAATTTATAAAAATCCTCGACGTTTACTCCCCAGAACACTTCGATTGTTTGTTATCATGCTCATCCCACTGGAAAACCGGGTGTGTACCGTCACCAGATCTCTTTACACGCTTCTCTATCATCTCTTCAGACACAGTCCTCAAGTCATAAGCCCAACCGATTTTGGACATGAGGTCAATAAATAACGTAGACATATTAAAGGTATAACCACCCAATTCAGCCGCCTTATAGTCCCAAGGGAAAGTGTGATGATAATTATGGAATCCTTCTCCGCATGCTAAAATCGATATCAGCTTAGTTTCTACGGGAAGGATGTTTTTATCATAAGGCTTCGAGCCCCACTTATGGGCAACAGAGTTGATTGAAAATATTGCGTGAAGGGCGAATGCATGACGTAATACACCGGCTATGAAAAATGCTGTCCATTTTTCTTCACCCCACAATGTAGGAATGCAGGTTGGAATAATGTAGCATGTTAATAGAACTAATGCAGGGTAGTACCTGAAACAAAAACGAAATTTTAAAGCGATTATTATGCTAAGATTGTATCCTCTTTAAGGGTTCGGTCGCAAATTCAAGTTCCGACTAAGCTTTCACTTTTTTCAATCTAAATAGAAAATGAGTTCTATCAATCGTAACACTGTTATAAATCTGAAGAGTCTGAACTCGCTATTCATAAAAAGTAGGTACTAGTTCGAATTAAAAACAATTATGTTGAATATTCCGGCCGTTTATTGAGGAAGTTAATAGGCTATATATCATCACGGTACTACTAAAAGGAGTGGAGCGGTGATCATAAATTTTATCAAATCAACAGATTTACATACAAGCTCAAAGGCGTGGTGCGGTGTTTCAAAATATGCCCCGGACGGACCTGGGTGGTTCAGCTATAAGTATATCTATTATGAAACGAGTAACAACGAGTGGTAAAGTGCAGGCCAAGCCAAAATCACTAGGTTAAAAAAGTACATCAAGATGCTTCATTATACACTTTTAGAGCTGCTTCTGTAGAATTCAGCTACGAATTGTGGTCACAGACGTACGTGAATTCCGTAGGGGCCGTTTCCAACATCGAAAACTGAGGAACACCGCATCTATGCCAGCAGCAACTCATGGACAATATGTTGAAGCATTGTTAATGTTAAGAGACACTGCCAGCACCAACTAGCCTCTGGACGTGAAATCTTTAGTAAAGTGAATTTTAAAATTTAAAAAATTAAAATAAATGGCAAGAAGTATGGATCTAATGTGCAAATATAACTAGCACTTATGTTTTATTATTACAATATTATCATTGGTATCAAATTGACTCGGTACAGTCAGCATTAAATCGATCTTCATGAACAAAGTGCTCAAAGTGATCCTAATTCCCTTCCCCCCCCCCTTCCCCTCCTTCTCGTTGACTTATTGTTCTAATATCTGGTATACCTTTAGTTCCGATAATAATACTACCTAAATAAATAAAACAGTTTGATTTTACTCTTAATATCTTGGTTTTAAGATCATTTTGATACTTTGTAGTCAAGATATTTCTAAAGCTGACTGTACCTATAAATAACCAATAAATATTCATTTTAATACTCACTTATTTTGAAAGTCTATTACTTTATCAGCCTTAATATCGCTTACATCTACATCTTTCGCCTTGGCCGTAACTTCGGGGTGTTCCTTTAAAAGCGTCCAGCCAATGTGTGAGTAGAAAAATCCTCTAGAAGCGTTGTGAGGATCAGCATCCATGTCACAATACATGTGGTGAATACGATGATAAATTACCCACTGGTATATTGGAACCTAAAAATATACGTCAAGCTTATTAATCTGTTAGCTTTGCGGCTATCGTATGCGGTCGGCTAAGGAATCATATATTTAAATGTAGAATATGCTGCTTCCGGGCTGTTTGGCCGTGGTCGATGTGAAACTTGCGTTCCAGACGTTTCGTCGATCACTGCGGTCGACATCTTCAGTGGCGCAGGGCCGGGCGACGACAACTTCGGAGACCTTGCCTCGCCGGCGGCTGACTTGCGACTAATGGCGAGCCTTGAATCACGGCTGTATTTATAGGCACGGTCGGAGCGGGGAATCGACTCACTCGATTCCGATTGGTCGAGCGCTGTGGCGCGGACGTACTCGATCCTGATTGGTTGTTTGCACTGTGATACCGAGTGGCTCTCAGTGCTGGGTACCAATCTTTTTGGAGCTGAAATCCCTCGTTTTTTCGGTTGAAGTTGTTGGGATGCTTGAATATTTCGATGGCTTCTCGAAGTATACGTGGGAAAAAATGTGTTGTGGTAGCTAGAACTTTCGTGTTCTGAAATTCGATGGTATGATTCCCATCCTCTTGGGTGTGTTCTGCAACCGCTGACTTGTCGAAGTGGCAGAGGCGGCAATTCCGTTCATGTTCCGACAGGCGGGTCTTGATGCTTCTTTGGGTGGTGCCCACGTATACCGAGCCACATGAGCAGGGGATTCTGTAAACTCCAGCTGACGATAGTGGATCACGTGGGTCCTTGACCGAACGGTGAAAATTCCGTAGCTGCGTCGTGGGCTTGAAGATCGGCTTGATGTTATAAGCTTCTAGCAGTCTTCCGATACGATCTGTAATGCCACGAATGTATGGCAAGAAAGCCTTCCCTATCGGAGCAGGTTTTTCCTCATCCTGGTTTGTCTGCGAACCTTTCTTTGGGTGAAGAGCTCTCCGTATCTCATGTGCAGAGAATCCATTAGCTTGGAAGGCCGAGTCCAAGTGGCGTAACTCGTTTTGTAGGTGTTGAGGTTCTCAGATGGTCTTAGCTCGGTGGACCAGTGTCTTGACAACTGACATTTTTTTTTGACTGGGATGGTGGTTGGAGTCCTTGTGTAGGTAACGATCAGTGTGTGTCGGCTTTCGATAGACTCGGTGACCAAGACTGCCATCTTCTTTTTTGGATACTAGGACATCTAGGAATGGTAGCTCCCCGTTCTTCTCAACTTCCATGGTGAATTGGATGTTTCGATGGATGCTGTTTAGGTGATCCAGGAACTTAGTCAGCTCCGAGTCCCCATGAGTCCAAACCACGAAGGTATCGTCTACGTAGCGGAACCAGACCTTAGGCTTCTTGGGAGCTCTATCCAGAGCATCTTCCTCAAATGATTTCATGTAAAAGTTCGCGACTACCGGACTGATGGGGTTTCCCATGGCTAAACCGTACACTTGCTCATAGAACGTGCTGTTCCACTGGAAGTAGGAAGTCGTCAACACGAACTCGAACAGATCTGCGATGTCCTTGGAGAAGAGTGGTCGGATACGCGACATTGCTTCCCTGACCGGAACTCTCGTGAACAGAGAGACAACGTCGAAGCCGACTAGACGATCGTCCGGATGTAGTTTTAGGTTCTTGAGTTTCTCCACGAAGTGGCGAGAGTCTTTGATGTATGACGAGGAGGATCCGACATGTTGTTGAAGCAGTCCGGTGAGATACTTCGAGACTGGATGAGTGGGCGAGCCGATAGTACTCACGATGGGCCGGAGCGGTACTGAAGGCTTATGGATCTTTGGTAACCCATACAACCTAGGTGGAAGAGCTTCAGACTTTTTGATGAAGCTTTGCGTTTCTTCTGGGATAGACGAACCCTTGATCAGGTTGTTTACCTGTCTCAAGATTCTTGCCGTTGGGTCTTTTGGAATCTCCTTGTAGGTAGCTGGGTCGAGAAGATCCTTGATCTTGGTCTCATAATCCTTGGTGTTAAGAACCGCTGTGGCATTGCCCTTATCAGCTTTCAGGATAACAATATCCTTGTTAGCTCTTAGGTTCTTTAAGGCTTTCCGTTCTTTCTCTGTGATATTGCTCCTCGGTGGCTTGGCCCGCTGTAGAACTCTAGAGGACTCTTGGCGGACCCTCTCAGCCAGTTCTTGGGGGAGTTTACGAAGGCTTGTTTCGACGTTTGCGATGATATCTTCCACCGGAACTGATCTTGGGGCAATGGCAAAGTTCTCACCTTTGCTTAAGACTGACATCTCCTCCTCGGATAGTTGGTGGTCTGACAGGTTCACTACTACAAGTCGTTTATCCAGACTTGGACCAGACTCTTGTGCTCTTGGGAGCCTGTTAAACTTCCTCATCTGACGTGTAGTAGCCTGCTCGCTTTTAAGCCACTCATCCAGTCTCGAAGTATCTCTCCGGACTGCTTCAACAACATGTCGGATCATCCTCGTCATACATCAAAGACTCTCGCCACTTCGTGGAGAAACTCAAGAACCTAAATCTACATCCGGACGATCGTCTAGTCAGCAACGAAAAAAAAAATTTGATGCTGGGGTTTTATGAAAGTTAAAATAAAGTGAATAAAAGTGACTATATGGAAGCTGTAAAATTAATAATATAAAGTCTATACCGGCTAGGGTATGAGCAGAGAAATGAAAAGATAGATTAACAATTGATAACATAATTGTAATCGATATAAAAGCGATAAAAATCGTTACATGAATTTATATGTAGGTATTATAGAAATGAATCTCAGGGCGGATTCGCAATAAATATTCTGCCGAGGCGTTGTTTGATCCGTTGTGCAGAGATGGTGGTATGCACTTAGCTCGTTCACTCCCGGCTGCTGATGTTGCCGGCGCGCCAGGGTCCTCGCTGGTGTGCCTCACGACCGAATGATGGCGTGAAGCCCGGTGCGAAGACCCTGGAAAAAGAAAGAGTGCGGGTCAGTTTGTCACAAGGGAACTACGTCCAGTGACCCGCTAAAATAATAGCAGGTGAAGATAATCTCCCCAGCGGCAGAACAGCGTAGCTAGAAGCTATAAGAAAAATATTAATAAGTAGCGCAAGCTGGTGACGTGACCTCTGGCTGTAGAGATCATCGGCCTCGTGGCACTAAATAGGTATTAGGCTGGAATAGCACAAAATATTAGTATTAAAATAAAACAAATAAGCCATGCGTATTAGCAGGCATAAAGCTGCGCCGCTGAGAAGTCTTCACCTGTTGAAAGAAGTAGGAAATGTTGATCTCAAAACTTACCCGGTGCCGACAGCAGTTGGCCGCCGGGGTCAAAGCGACCTCCCTCGGCCAAGAGTAGCCGAAGAAAGGGCCCACTTTAGCGCCGTGAATAGACACTTAAGTAATGTTGTCCAATCTCGCTCGCACAGCATAGACAAATTAGTATATCGTATCGAAAATACTAATTTATCGACTATTTTAGACAAATTATTTAAAAATAGATTTATAAAAAATCCACAACGTTACAATACCCCCCCAATTAGTTCTGGGTTTTTGTTACCCAAAAACCCGATACTGGACTGCTCAATAAAATGCCTGACTTACGCTTACACATACATACTTCCTTACATACCTCCCCTATCATGTTCATCCATACTTAGCGGTTGCCACTTCAAAAATGTAGCACACGCGTTCCTTGCGAAGAGAGTTTCCAGGTTAATAGGCACTGGAGACTCAGACGTAAATCAAACAAGATGGAAAACATTGAAATGTCACAGACAACAATTTCAATGGGAAGAAAAGGAGCAATCGAACCACTATATATTTTCAACTTTAAAAAGGGAAAGTGTTATGTTTTTAGTATAGGGCTTATTTTAGATGTATACATTACCGCATCTGCAATAAGGCTTATTTCACGAGTTTGCAAACCGCTCGGAAGAAGACATAACAAAAAGGGATGCAATGAGGCTTGTTTTTAAACTGAGTTTGCACGACCGCTCAGCATAATGGTATAAAACCATAAAACAGTACCCCGATACTGGTTGAATTCCCAGCTCGAAGAAAAAGGTATCTGTTGGTTTAAAACGCCAACAGATCCAACAAATGGTATAAAACCATAAAAAATCCCGGTGACTGGTTTAGTTTCCCAGCACCAAGATACGGTATCCGTTGGTTTAAAACGCCAACGGACCCAAAAACAACATCGGTTGGTTTAAAACGCCAACCGACCCACAACAACCATTACTAGGCAAAGCCTAATAATAAGGAAAACGAACATGAAGTTCAAAGTTCCATCTCAAAGAGAGGAGAAAAGAAGAAGAAAATATATAGCAGTGGTAGGGTAATAAGATTTAAAATATATAAGTGTCATTGTCAAATATAAACAATGCAAAAGTATAATTAACTACTTTTAAAAGTTATGACCAAGTCAAATTATTATTAAAAGAGTTATTTTCCAAGGAAATAGGCTTATTATTTGACCCACATACTGCGAGTATATATGCAAACATGTGTTTCAAAAGAACAACGAGTGTTCAAAAAATTTAAAAGTTTTAAAAACTTTCCAAAGTTTAAAAAGTTAAAAAAATCAGAATCCAAGGTTCAACAAACAAATTATTTATTTAATGTTTTGTAGTCGTTGGCGTTTGTCTTGTGACCAAAAGTTCAAAAAAATATTTACAAGTCAAGAAAACCATAAAGCCATCTTAGGGTTAACCCAAAGGCCAAAAATATTTATTGCAGAAGTCGTTTTTTTTTGTTTTTTTTTTTTTTTTGCCAAATGTCAAAATGTATGAAAAATTTCTAAGTTCCAGTTCTAAAGAACATAGATTTTAAAAAATATTAAATATTTTTAATGAATTTATTTTTTATTATATTATATTTTATTTTTATTTTTATTAAGTATAATTCACCATACGGTAGTGAATAAATGTTCATACAAAAACAACAGGAACGTAATAATGAAACATCCATCCCAGGAAAAGTCAGACAACAGAATACGGAGGCAACCATAGGGTCAAAAGATTTTGTATAATATTTAGCACAAAAGACCAAAAATTGTTATTCTCAAAAGAATAATCTTATTTTGTTTTAAAAAAAACAAGGCAATTTTGAAATAAAATTAGTAGTTTTTTAAAATTATACTACTGGCAACACTTTTTGATTGTCAAATTTATATGACGTTTGACAGGTTCAAGTTACATTTTTCTTTCAGAACAAATTCAAAACAAAGTTTTGATGAAATTAATTTTATGTTCTATTATAAGAACCGAAGATATAAACAATAGAAAAGCAGTACATTAGTACTTAAGATATAGTGTAAACCAAGTCTACAAAGTTTGATGAAATTAATTTGATGTTCTATTATAAGAACCAAAGATATAAACAATAGAAAAACAGTACATTAGTACTTAAGATATAGTGTAAACCAAGTCTACAAAGTTTGATGAAATTAATTTGATGTTCTATTATAAGAACCAAAGATATAAACAATAGAAAAACAGTACATTAGTACTTAAGATATAGTGTAAACCAAGTCTACGAACAGGAATCATGACTTAGACGAGTCGTAAATAGTTTTCGTAATAAGTGTTCAAAGTTGGGTACATTAAATTAAAGTTATAACTGTTGACCCTTTTATAGGTAAAAGTGTATATCATTACGACCATGTAGTGATTAAAAGGTTGTAGGCAGTGTAACAGCACAGTACAATAACAAGAAGTTTTAATTATATTTTAAATTGTGTTGGTATATACTTGTTTGCCACAACAGTGGTGTAATATTATTTAAGTGCAATGTTAAGTTTATTGGAATTGACGTATTATGATTGAAACAATAGTGATTATTAGAACACAAGAATTCATTGTAAGAAGTTAAGTTGTTAGTTTATATTAATTGATTATGTTAGGTTAACTTTATGTTTTATTTATTTTGTTTAATTAATATGTTTTATGTCGAATTATTTGATTATTTGAATGACTGCTATATATTTGCTAAAAATAACATGAAAGGAACACACACTTTGTCATGAATATGTCCATTGATACATCAGGCATCCTATAGGGAATATGGGTAATGTATACTTTGTACGGTCAATTTCAATTAAAGGTAATTATTTTAAAGACGTGAATTACAGACTCAACAATCCAATATGCAGAACAAGATGAAGTACTATCAATTTAAATATCTTTTATCTTTGTTGTTCTTTTCAAAGATATATATTAATTTTATGGAGATCTTTTGTTTTCCTTGTATTTCTTTTCAAGGTATATATATATTTTTTTTTATATAATTAAAGAAGCTAATTTGGATACAGAGATCCGACAACGAGCAACATGACTACAAAACAGTTCAGTATAAATTTTTTAAACAGTGAAGTAACCCAGTTAAGTTAAGTAAAAAATAAAAACTATGGTGCGATGAGCGAGATTGACATAAAATGAAGTAAGTAATTTACTTCAATAAAGTAAGTAATTTACTGAAATAAAGTAAAATATAGGTAACCTGTCAGTGAATAGTAAACTATTTGTGTTCAAAACAACAAAATAGTTGAAAAAATTAAAATATAAACAAAATTCAACCAGCAATAGGTTGATATAATAACAGTAGTTATTATTATGCAAAATATATGCACATAAGGGTAAGTTAATATAAAAATATTATAAATTCACTGACGGGGTACTCAGTGTGTGTACAAGAGACACACCTGCACAAAAATTAATAAAAAGTAAGTAGTAAGATGATACAAGTTGAGATCAACAAGTCCATAAAAAGTAAAAGAAAATAGGTCCTTACCTTACCAGTGGGTATAAAAGTAGTAATATACAGTTGAAACAACTGTAAAAGATAATAAACCTGTCTAGTTTAACTAGTACAAAGGTTTTCATCAACAAAAGTTAATGCAAAAAATTATTGTAAAGTTAATGATAATTTACCTTGATGTTATGAAACAAAGGTATTAAGGTAAATATATAGGCAATTGAACTGATATAACAGACATAAATGGTCATTAATCAGTTTAAAATAGAATTTAAAATTTATTTTTAAGTACCCACATTTGGAGTAAAAAATAAAAATCACTAAAAATTGGTGAAAAAATCACCACACTGGTAAAGTAAAGAGAAATAAGAAGAAATATAATATTACGGAACAAACACACAATACCTGCGGCAGAATAATACCTTTAATGGGCGCCAATGTAACGAAAAAAAAAATTTGATGCTGGGGTTTTATGAAAGTTAAAATAAAGTGAATAAAAGTGACTATATGGAAGCTGTAAAATTAATAATATAAAGTCTATACCGGCTAGGGTATGAGCAGAGAAATGAAAAGATAGATTAACAATTGATAACATAATTGTAATCGATATAAAAGCGATAAAAATCGTTACATGAATTTATATGTAGGTATTATAGAAATGAATCTCAGGGCGGATTCGCAATAAATATTCTGCCGAGGCGTTGTTTGATCCGTTGTGCAGAGATGGTGGTATGCACTTAGCTCGTTCACTCCCGGCTGCTGATGTTGCCGGCGCGCCAGGGTCCTCGCTGGTGTGCCTCACGACCGAATGATGGCGTGAAGCCCGGTGCGAAGACCCTGGAAAAAGAAAGAGTGCGGGTCAGTTTGTCACAAGGGAACTACGTCCAGTGACCCGCTAAAATAATAGCAGGTGAAGATAATCTCCCCAGCGGCAGAACAGCGTAGCTAGAAGCTATAAGAAAAATATTAATAAGTAGCGCAAGCTGGTGACGTGACCTCTGGCTGTAGAGATCATCGGCCTCGTGGCACTAAATAGGTATTAGGCTGGAATAGCACAAAATATTAGTATTAAAATAAAACAAATAAGCCATGCGTATTAGCAGGCATAAAGCTGCGCCGCTGAGAAGTCTTCACCTGTTGAAAGAAGTAGGAAATGTTGATCTCAAAACTTACCCGGTGCCGACAGCAGTTGGCCGCCGGGGTCAAAGCGACCTCCCTCGGCCAAGAGTAGCCGAAGAAAGGGCCCACTTTAGCGCCGTGAATAGACACTTAAGTAATGTTGTCCAATCTCGCTCGCACAGCATAGACAAATTAGTATATCGTATCGAAAATACTAATTTATCGACTATTTTAGACAAATTATTTAAAAATAGATTTATAAAAAATCCACAACGTTACATCTCTGTTCACGAGAGTTCCGGTCAGGGAAGCAATGTCGCGTATCCGACCACTCTTCTCCAAGGACATCGCAGATCTGTTCGAGTTCGTGTTGACGACTTCCTACTTCCAGTGGAACAGCACGTTCTAAGAGCAAGTGGACGGTTTAGCCATGGGAAACCCCATCAGTCCGGTAGTCGCGAACTTTTACATGGAATCATTTGAGGAAGATGCTCTGGATAGAGCTCCCAAGAAGCCTAAGGTCTGGTTCCGCTACGTGGACGATACCTTCGTGGTTTGGACTCATGGGGACTTGGAGCTGACTAAGTTCCTGGATCACCTAAACAGCATCCATCCAAACATCCAATTCACCATGGAAGTTGAGAAGAACGGGGAGCTACCATTCCTAGATGTCCTAGTATCCAAAAAAGAAGATGGCAGTCTTGGTCACCGAGTCTATCGAAAGCCGACACACACTGATCGTTACCTACAAAAGGACTCCAACCACCATCCCAGACAAAAAAAAAATGTCAGTTATCAAGACACTGGTCCACCGAGCTAAGACCATCTGTGAACCTCAACACCTACAAAACGAGTTACGCCACTTGGACGACTCGGCCTTCCAAGCTAATGGATTCTCTGCACATGAGATACGGAGAGCTCTTCACCCAAAGAAAGGTTCGCAGACAAACCAGGATGAGGAAAAACCTGCTCCGATAGGGAAGGCTTTCTTGCCATACATTCGTGGCATTACAGATCGTATCGGAAGACTGCTAGAAGCTTATAACATCAAGCCGATCTTCAAGCCCACGACGCAGCTACGGAATTTTCACCGTTCGGTCAAGGACCCACGTGATCCACTATCGTCAGCTGGAGTTTACAGCATCCCCTGCTCATGTGGCTCGGTATACGTGGGCACCACCCAAAGAAGCATCAAGACTCGCCTGTCGGAACATGAACGGAATTGCCGCCTCTGCCACTTCGACAAGTCAGCGGTTGCAGAACACACCCAAGAGGATGGGAATCATACCATCGAATTTCAGAACACGAAAGTTCTAGCTACCACAACACATTTTTTCCCACGTATACTTCGAGAAGCCATCGAAATATTCAGCTCCAAAAAGATTGGTACCCAGCACTGAGAGCCACTCGGTATCACAGTGCAAACAACCAATCAGGATCGAGTACGTCCGCGCCACAGCGCTCGACCAATCGGAATCGAGTGAGTCGATTCCCCGCTCCGACCGTGCCTATAAATACAGCCGTGATTCAAGGCTCGCCATTAGTCGCAAGTCAGCCGCCGGCGAGGCAAGGTCTCCGAAGTTGTCGTCGCCCGGCCCTGCGCCACTGAAGATGTCGACCGCAGTGATCGACGAAACGTCTGGAACGCAAGTTTCACATCGACCACGGCCAAACAGCCCGAAAGCAGCATATTCTACATGCAACGCCGGCCATGAAAGCCTGAAGACTTACATATAATTAAAGGTACAAATTCGCAGCTAACCGCATACAGCAGTAGCACAACAAATGTATGCCAGTGTGTCGGCGACGAGTCGTCAGCGGTCTACGGTCTCCTGTGACGTCAACCAAACCAATGACAAGCTCTATCAAGGCTACAGCGCTGTGCTCTACGCTATATACTAGTTTAGATGATATCATGTACTTTTTATGATGACATTACTATGATATACTGTATATATTCCAAGGCTTAGAGAATCACACAGCTCTAATGTTACAGCCTGCTGTTACTTTCTGTGGTCGGCTACAAAATTTATATTTGACTCGTGTAGCTCATGTAAAAGTGGTCCTCAAAGACAAAATAAAATTTAATTAAAAACCAATTTGTTTGCTATAACTTCATGACAATATTTAAGAGGATAACCAACTTGCTAATTATGAGAAAAATAGTTTTAAGCTCAGTCGAATCACATCAGAGATCTACACTGATTTTCAGTTTATCCCTTTCTTCATTGTCATCATATTTGATGTTGTATGTATGTATGTTGATGTAAACTGTTTTTAAGAAATAAAATAAATAAATAAATAAAGTCGAAAAAAATAATTTAAAAATATGCAACTACTCTACACAAGCGGCACAATCGTAAAATGGAATATAAAGGATTTGATTTGACTTTTATGACAGATGTCAAAGTAAGTCAATCCCATACATTCATCTTTCTAGTTTATTCTATTCTAAAAATTGTATTATTTTTCTAAGGGGAAGGCATATTTTAATACATAAAATATGCCTTTCCTTTTTTAACAATCCGAATATAAATCACATAGGCTTTTTTCATTGCCTTTTCTCAAAATTCGTTAGTTTGAGTAGTTTATCCACATTTAAGTAGTTAATTCTTAATTGTAAATTATACATAAGCATTTATAAAACTAAATAGATACTCACTTCAAAAGATATAGTGAAAAATACTAGGAAAATTATCTTCAGAGGTAGTTTGGCTTTGTATGCTCTGTGACACCACATTCGGTGGGCTCCAGCTGTCACACCCACCACGGACATTAAATATAGCATATAAGCTGTAAAACCATTTTTATAATATATCAAAATTATTTATATAAAAATTGTGTTTTCTGTAGGTACATAATCGAAAAAAATGTTAAGTTACAGATGGCTCTCACTAATCCGGCACTATTACAAGTGGTATTTGAAACACATATCTGGGGGCACGGCAGTGCCCCCACCAAGACGAGCCAAGCGAAGCGCAACCTACCTTTTCTCGAAACGCTCTATCGTTATTTTGAGTTTTTATAACTTTGCTTTGGATGATGCTAAATAGTTAAAATTTTCAAGATAGAATGCCATAGGTACAATCATTAAACATACAAAGTTTTAATTAAAGCTGTTTAGTATGTAAGCTAATATTACTACACAGACAACAAAAAAATTAAAAAACCTAACCCAATTTTTTTTTTAAATTACCGACTACGGTGGTAGTTTGTATATGAGACTTGCACTACAGTTTGAGCTACATTAGTCAAAATTAATTAAAATATTTCATATAACAAATAAAAAAATACGTACTTCATAATTTTTAACTAACTTATAAAAATAAATGAAATCCCACCAAAAACATTTTCATGTCAAAATGTTGCCAAGACGAGTACGTAGGTTACCCTGTGAAAAAGTTATCAGATCTCGTATAAAGCCACGCTCTAAACCTACAAGCTCTACACTACACCTTAGGTTTCTTCTATTTGGCATCCCATTCTCCTTACTTCGGAAAGTCCCAGAATGTCCAAATTGATATTTTCCAGCGCATTCCAGGTATCGGTGTGGTGATGACAGTGACTTGACATTGTATGTTCCAATTTTTATACAATTCTTAGATTTTTTTGTTGTTTGGGTTTTTTTGTTTTTGTGGGGTTTCTGGAGGGTTATGGTCATACTCTTCCACGGTGACCAGCGGGCTTGGAAGGTTTGATTGTTGTGTTGTTGATGCTTTTCTTCTTCAGTTTCTAGGAGTGGCTGGTGTATTTGTTGCTATGCGTGTTACACATGGTCAACCCAAGTAACACGCCGCATCAACATCGAACCATACTCATTGCACAATAGCCCCAATTACTTACACCAAGTGCAAGCGCAGCAGAACGTGCGTTGCACGCGGCCCCAAATTACACGGAGTGCAAGCACAGCAGCATGTGAGCGACCGAATGACGTCAACCGACGTTTCCTTCATTCGGGAAACATTACGCCAACCATTATATTTTAGATCTTACATCGATCAACTAGTTATAATTAAATGTAAATTAAAAAGTTAATAAATTAGTTTTTATAAAATAAATTTGCATTTTTTTGAGTCCTCTGGCTGCACCCATCGTAATTGGCGCAGTCGGTAGGATAGTCGAGTAAAGTCAGTGAATCGATCACGGGCAACGGCTATCACGAACCTACAGGAGTGCGGCTAGAAGGAGTATCCAGAAATCGATACAACAGAGAGATGCAGATTTGGTGAGTACCTAGATCTTACTAGAGTTGCTCGCCTCCCTATACTTTAATTTTTCCTTGTGCAAATTCCCTTGTGTACTTTCCTAGTGTTAATTTCCTCAAGCGTTTCTATTAAATTTCCAAAATTTTTCACCCAAGAAAATCACGGACCTCTAGGTCATTAAATTCTAATAGAATCTCGCAGATCGATGCGAATAGGAACTTAGATTGTATCCCAGAAATTCCAGAAGACGAATCTGTTGAATTAGTATTTAATAGTAATTTAATTTCAAATATGAGTGGTGAGTTGGTTGATCAAGTTTACAAGGCCTTACGCCTGTTACCCGAATTTGACGGCAACCCGAACGTGCTCACGCGGTTTGTGCAGTTATGTGACCAACTGGTTGCGCAATTTGTGAGGGCAGAGCCCGGGTTTGAGCTAAGTAACCTATCCTTATTAAACGGTATTCTCAATAAAGTCACCGGACATGCCGCGCGCACAATTAATGCAAACGGGATCCCTGAAAACTGGCAAGGCATTAGAAATACATTAATTAATAATTTCGCAGACCAACGCGATGAGACCGCTTTATACAATGATTTAGCCTTATTAACCCAGAGAAGCTTAACGCCACAAGAGTTCTATGAGAAATGTCAAAGTTTATTCAGTACCATTATGACCTATGTAACCTTACACGAATCTATACCTACCACGGTAGAAGCGAAACGTGCTTTATATAGGAAGTTAACCCTACAAGCTTACGTTCGAGGTCTTAGAGAACCATTAGGGTCACGTATTAGGTGCATGCGACCTGAGACGATCGAAAAAGCCCTCGAGTTTGTGCATGAGGAAGTTAATACCTTGTATCTACAGCAGCGTAACGACCATTTACCGGAACGCAGAGCTATGCAGTCCACGTCCTCGATTGATTATACTAACGGTAAGTTATTTAAATTGCCTGTACCGCGACCGTTTACTGTTTCATCCCCTTTTGATCAGCCTGGTCCCTCAAAGACCTTTTATCAGCCACAGCCGACAGGGCCAATGCAAACTTGGAGACCCCAAGTGCCCTTAAACCGCGGTCCTTCGCGAACCCAACAAGTGTTCAGCGCACCCCCGCCCAACTATAGACCTCAGAGTAATGTGTTCCGAGCGCCTCAACAAAGGCAAGGTTATACTATGCCCCCGAATAATGGCCCTAAGCCCATGAGTGGTGTAAGCCACTTCACTCCCAGATTTATGTCTAGACCTCAGACAGGACATGACTGGACAAGACACGGAAACCCACCTCCATCTAACTACTTCAAAACTCGCGAGATGAATATGAATGAGATAGATTTCTATGACTATCGTGAATACCCCGACTTTGCCTATGAGAGCTATGACGGTCAGTTCTACCCCGAACCTTACACCTACGAGTCCGTGCATGAGCCCTCAGCTTATAGCGATTATGTTCCCGCGTACGTAGAAGAACATCAAGAGATCCCCGAAAGAACCTCTGCCGAAAATCAGGATTTTCAAGTAACCCCGAAATCAGACAAGCCAAAATAGAAATTAATCTACAAACCCAGAGACAACTTCCATATATACAAATCGCGAACCCTCCGCTTAAGTTATTAATAGATACTGGTGCGAATCAATCTTTTATTAGCCCGGATATTGTAGAAAGATTTTATTCTCATATTCAGTGTAATTATGACCCCTTTGAGGTTACTAATATTCACGCTACTACTCGTAATAACTATTCCATTACCTTACCTTGTTTCACAGAGTTTAACGAAGCTTGTGATATTACCCTTTTCATTTACAAATTTCATAATTATTTTGACGGCTTAATTGGCTTAGATTTACTAGAGAAATTTGAATCAAATATAGATTTAAAAAGTAAAGCTCTTATTACACGTAACTCATCCAATCCTTTATGCATGTACGATTCGCGAAATTGTAATCTTTATGAGGACATAGTGCCCGCCAATTCATCCAAATTAGTTAGAGTCCCTATTAATTTCCATGATGGTGACGTCATAATAACTGAGCAGATTATATCCCATTGCTCTATTCGCGACTGTGTTACCTCCGTCAAAGATAATCGCGGTATTATAGAGATCACTAACCCAACAAAACATGATGTAGTATTCTCAATGGATAGACCAGTTAGTGCAGAACTTTTCAATGAACAGTGCGCCAGCATCCATCAGCCTAATAATCGCGTGTCCGAGGTAATATCACGACTTCGCACGGACCATCTGAATCCTGAAGAACGAGCCAACTTAGAATCACTTTGTGCCCAATACGCGGACGTTTTCTACATTGACGGTGAACCTCTAACTTTCACCAATCAGATAAAGCATAGTATTCGCACCACAGACGAATTACCTGTCTATACCAAGACCTATAGATATCCCTTCGTTCACAGACAGGAAGTTCAGGATCAGATTACCAAAATGTTGAATCAAGGGATAATCCGCCCTTCACAATCAGCTTGGAGCTCCCCCATCTGGGTGGTCCCTAAGAAAGCTGACGCGTCTGGGAAGATCAAATGGCGCATAGTAATAGATTTTCGTAAAGTCAACGAAAAGACTATTGATGACAAATACCCGATTCCCAACATCAATGACATCTTAGATAAGCTTGGTAACTGTCATTATTTCACAACTCTAGACCTTGCGAGTGGTTTCTACCAAGTTGAAATGGACCCAGCCGATATTCACAAAACGGCTTTTAATGTAGAGCATGGTCATTTCGAGTGTTTACGCATGCCGATGGGTCTTAAGAATTCACCGTCCACGTTCCAACGTGTGATGGATAACGTCCTTAGGGACCTCCAAAACGTCATATGTCTCGTCTACCTTGACGATATAATAGTATTTAGTGTATCCCTGCAGGAACACATGGTAAACCTAGAAAAAGTATTTAAAAGATTAAGGGAATCGAACTTCAAGATTCAAATGGACAAGTCGGAGTTCCTGAAGTTGGAGACCTCATACCTAGGTCACGTAATAAGTAAAGATGGTATTAAACCTAACCCCGACAAGATCTCTGCCATCCAGAGCTTCCCTATTCCCAAGACAGCTACTGAGATAAAACGTTTCCTTGGCTTGTTAGGATATTACAGAAAGTTTATTCCTGACTTCGCACGCATTACTAAACCTATGACACAATGCCTCAAGAAAGGTTCTAAGATCACGTTTACCGATCCGAGGTACGTTGACTGTTTCGAGAAGAGTAAGTCATTGTTAACTAACGACCCTATCTTACAATACCCAGACTTCTCTAAGGACTTTGTCCTTACGACTGACGTATCTAACTTTGCCATAGGTGCTGTCCTTTCCCAAGGACCCATAGGACATGACAAGCCCATAGCCTACGCCTCTAGGACCCTGAACTCTAGCGAAACTAACTATAGTGTAATCGAAAAGGAGTTATTAGCCATGGTTTGGGCCACTAAATATTTTCGTCCATACCTGTTTGGCAGAAAATTTAAGATAGTAACAGATCATAAACCTTTGCAATGGGTAATGAATCTTAAAGAGCCCGGCTCTAGGCTCACTCGTTGGAGACTTAAGTTGAGTGAATATAATTTCACTACAGTGTACAAGACAGGCAAACAAAACACCAATGCCGACGCATTGTCCCGCATTGAGATAAATAATGAGGACACTATGTCGATTGTAGTTAATGCATCTGAAAACCCTCAATCAATAGTGGGTTCTGAAACTCTGACGGCCCCTACTAACAACCATAATATACCCGACAACTCCGACACAGCGACTATCCACACTAGTAATGAAAACCCAATTCTAGAGGTCCCAATATCAGACGAGCCCCTAAATAAGTTCAGTAGACAAATCTGTTTTGTTCTCGTAGGAGACATAAAAAAACGACCGACAATAACTAAACCCTTTGAAACACATACCCGAACGACCATACAACTCTCTGAATCTAATTTAACTAACGACGTCATCAACGCAATTAAGGAATATGTGAACCCTAAGGTCAAAACCGGTCTAATTATTCATCCCCATCTCGCTATGTATAAGATTATCCCCATAATTCAAGATAATTTCAGAAAATCATCAATGAACATAGTCTTAACAAAAGTTGAATTAGAAAATGTTAAGGACTACTTGCGTCAACAGGATATTATCAAAAAATATCACGAGGGGAAAACCAACCACCGTGGTATTACCGAATGTTATTTGGCCTTATCATCCAAATACTATTGGCCCAAGATGAAAGAACACATCGCTAAATATATAAATGAATGTGTTATATGTGGCCAGGCTAAGTACGACCGCCATCCTGTTACCCAAAGATTTAACATTGTACCACCCCCTAGTAAACCCTTTGAGATTGTCCATATAGATCTATTTACAGCCCAAACTGAGAAATTTTTAACCATTGTAGACGCTTTTTCCAAATACGCGCAAGCTTACCATCTCAGAGACAGTACCGCCTTAAGTGTAGTACAAAGTTTACTCGTTTTTAGTACCCATCACGGGATTCCATTGACCATTGTCACAGACGGAGGCCCGGAATTCACTAATCAAATTTTCTTAGAATTTTGTCGAGTTCATAACATAATTCACCACAAAACATTAGCGTATTCCCCTAATGATAATGGCATTGTAGAAAGATTCCATTCAACCATCCTAGAGCATCTCAGGATATTGAGGCTGGAGCAACGAAATGAACCAGTCATTAATCTCATGCCCTACGCCATCTTAGCCTATAATAGTTCTATCCATAGTTTTACTAGATGCAGACCCTTAGACCTGATCACTGGACATTTTGATCCTAGAGACCCGATAAACATTGACTTAACCAAACACCTACTCCAACAGTACTCGCAGGACCATAGGAAACGAATGACTCAGGTATACGACTTGATAAATCAGACATCTTTACATGACCGAACACAACTGACTGAGAACCGCAATAAAGATAGAGAACCCGAGGAAAACTACACCCCTGACCAACAGGTGTTTGTGCGCAACCCTACGGCGTCCCGACAAAAGTTAGCCCCACGTTATACGCAAGACACTGTACTTGCAGATCTTCCCATCCATATTTACACTAAGAAAAAACGAGGTCCAGTAGCTAAATCTCGCCTTAAGCGAAGTCCTAAGAACCCCACCTTGTTGCAGGATACTACTATGGCTGACGACCCTGCATCCAGCACACGGACAGGAGATAACAATTGACTCTCTCGACAGCGGACCAGGACTTCTTCCTTTTAAATTGGGAATGGCGAAGATCATCTCCCATTATCACTCCTTTTTAAGTCATATTGATCTAGCTAATATTCATCTCCAAATCGAATTAGCAAAATCTCAAATGGCCGAACTAAAACCCTTAATCAACAATAAAACCCTTTCTCTATTTGATCCTCACTTAGAACATCTTAACAATAAGATTATTTCAATGAGCAATAAAATCAGTATGTTCGAAGCATCCCGAAGTAAAAGAGGTCTCATTGATGGTTTAGGCTCTGTTATAAAATCAATATCTGGTAATCTAGATTACACCGATGCCCTTAAATACGAAAACGCTATAAACATTTTGCGTAATAATGAACACAAATTAGAATTAGAAATTAATAACCATATCAGCTTAAATAGTAAATTCATCTCGCACAGTTCTCAGATAATTAACAGCATAATCTCAAATCAAGAGAAGATGAGTAAAGCAATAAACCAAATTTTAGATAGCGATGCCAGTAGAGATACAGACTTAATTAAATACGCCCATCTGGCACAACATTTATTAATTCTAGGAGATAATATAGAAGACCTTTATGAAGAGTTAGAAAATTTAGAAAATACTCTAACGTTTATTCGTGCATCGAGCACCCCATATTCTTTATTTAGTTTAGATGAAATTAAAGATATGTTAAGCAAACTAAAAGCGCTATACTCTAACTACGAAATCCTTGACGTAGAAGCTAAGCACTTCTATGAAATAATTAAATTGGGTTATTTTTATTTAGATAAAAAAATAGTATTAGTTATTAAGGTCCCAATTGTCGATTCCTCTATATATGACTTTTACAAGTTATCCCTTATTCCTAATAGAAACCACGAAATCCTTATACCACCCTCACCTTTTGTAGCAATCTCTAGTTCAGATTCTAGGTACATAGAGACAGAATGTCCGAAGGTCAACTCCCTATATCTCTGTGAGTCGGTACCCAGCCTCCAGGTTCAGAGTCAACCAGGTTGTATCCAGCATCTGATAGCGCATCAGGAACTTCAGCCCAACTGTGAGATGACACCCGTAGCTCTCACCACCGAAGCCCTAGAAGCCCTGGATGACAAGCATTACACTTTGAGTTTTCCCACACCAACCAAAGTGAAGATATCTTGCGGTCAAGAACAATATCGGACCCTAGAAGGAAGCTACTTAGCCGTAATCCCGTTCAACTGTACTTTGAGAACTCCAACTTTCACCATCTCCAACTCCAATGACCATATCAAGGGACACGTCATAAGGATCATCGAAATGCCCCCATACAACGAGTCAAGACATAAAAATTACCAGAAGCTCATCTTAAATTCACCAAGTCTGCAAAAACTTCATACACTGAACAATGAGATAGCGACGCAACCACCTATACACCTAGATGACGCTACCGATCCAGCTATATACCACACCACTATACCCATGTACCTCACACTCGCCGGTACATGTGCATTCTTCGCTACTATGCTCTACCGCCGGCTACGCACAAGAAGAATATCCAGGAACGCCACCGAAGACTGCAGCAACAACACTGAGGTCGTCTATGCAGTCCCGGCGACACACATCATTAACCCCAGCCAAATAAGGATTGATCCCATACAACTACCAGCGACTCTCTTGAACAAGTCCATCGATACTCGCTGTTCTTCGGGGGGAGGTGTTACACATGGTCAACCCAAGTAACACGCCGCATCAACATCGAACCATACTCATTGCACAATAGCCCCAATTACTTACACCAAGTGCAAGCGCAGCAGAACGTGCGTTGCACGCGGCCCCAAATTACACGGAGTGCAAGCACAGCAGCATGTGAGCGACCGAATGACGTCAACCGACGTTTCCTTCATTCGGGAAACATTACGCCAACCATTATATTTTAGATCTTACATCGATCAACTAGTTATAATTAAATGTAAATTAAAAAGTTAATAAATTAGTTTTTATAAAATAAATTTGCATTTTTTTGAGTCCTCTGGCTGCACCCATCGTAATTTGCGTGCGTGGTATTGTTTTGTGTACTTGTCTTGTTGTTTTTGTCTTATGTATTAGGAAAGTTAGCATTCCCGGTTTTGCCACGCCCTCGGCGAAACTTGATTACCTGTGTACTGTATGAGCAGCTAAAGTTTTATACTTTTTGCTTGCCTGTTGTCTCTGCTCGGCATGACTATTCTTGTTCTCCGGTGATTTTAAAAGATTTCTTTTCTTGTTGTTGTTATTTGTATTTGTAGATGTTCCTTTTAGTAAAACAATCTTGTCGTACTTGATGATAGCTAAATTTCCTAAATTTATTTATTTATTAGCTAAATGCTTTTACTTGCTCCTGTAACTCTTTTCGTATTTGTAGAACTTGTTTAGGATAGTCTTCTTTAATATAGTATGCTGTGTTCTGTAAAGCTTCTTTGTATTTAAGGATTTCAATTTTCTTACCCAGTGCGGTGAATATGATGACTATAGGTCTTGGCTTATCAGTCTTTTTACCTAATCTCCTGATGGCTTGTAAGTCTCTGCATAAAATTTTTGTAGGGAAGTATTTGTGCACGAAGCCTATTATTTTCTAAATCAAAGTAACATTTTTCACGTTCTTCAAGCCCAAAGAATATTAAATTGCGTTGTCTTGATTGTTTTTCTAGAAAGTATATTTTATACTCCTGGTTTTCAACCCTTTCTTGGAGATTTTCATGTTTTTCTTCTAGAATTTTGAGTTTCTCCTTTAGGATTTTATTTATATTCAAGGTTACTTTCTCTTTCATCTTTTCAGCGCTTTTATGTATATGTTTCCTCTTCCATCTCTTTTTGAATTGACCACAGTGCATCTATCACCTCATCTATTATGATTATTATAATAAGTTCTTGTATGTTTTGTTTACAATACAGGTTTAGCTCTCTATTGGTGCTTTTCAAAACTATTTGCTAGAGTGGTTTTGCTATCGTCAGTAAGATAAATAATGCGGCTACTTTTGTGCAGATGGCGTTGCTATAATGTAGCCACACAACGACTACGCAGTTCTTCTATTTTTTATTAGATGGCGTTGGTGTACCTAAGCGCGATGACAATACTTTATCTTACTAAATTTTTAGATTTTATTTCGTAAATTTACCACATTAATGTCCATAACACAGTTTTCCGAACTTATATTATTCTCACGCACTGACTTTAAATGATTTATGTCTCACCATTAGTCGTCTGACCTGCCGACCTCAAACTCAAACAAACTCTCTTTGTTTATACACTACAACGCACAGTTGACAAAAGAGATACGGTCGCACTTTTTCATATAAAGTTGCATGGTATGGTGTAACCGTGTCTCCTTTACCGATTGTCATTTTATAATCTAATAAATGGACTCTTGGTTAACTGTTATTTAAATTTGAACCCGATAGACGAAGAATTATTATTAATTATAAATAATTAAGTATATGAAAATACTTACCAAACGCACACGTCTCCCATTTAGCTTGTGTAATAATTAAATAGATTCCATAAATGGCTCCTACATGTGACAATGTCAGAAATGTCACTGTGTGCCATGCCAGGTGCCATCTTCTCGAGTCTGTTCTTTCCTCATTATTTTTGATCAATAAATTACTCCTTTTCACTTTATGCATCATGCTTAATAATATAGCCTTATAAAAAAATCGCTGCAATAAAAAAGTGAAGTAATCCTTATTTATGACGAATTTCTTTACAGTCACATTCACAAAAGCTTGTGATAGCAGAATCTGGCAATAAAAAATTACACCCACTCTTTATTATTCGCTGTACAGGGATAACATTATTAACAGCATGAGACTTGTTGAAAAAGGAAGGAAATAAATTTCGTTTCGCGAAAATCCATTGCACCTCTAAATATATTTTTCAATTCATTTGCTCATAGCCAGGTTAATCCTTTTGAGTCCTTAATGTTATGAAATGTTTACTATCTGAAAACTGCAAGGATAAATATCTATTATAGTATTATAATTCACAAATGAATTGAAAAACGATGTATGACACACGTGTGTATTGTTGATTACCATCTTCGGCTCTATAGAGACCCTAGCCGCCAGGCGAGGGTCTAAAGATCGCCTCAGCGGTAATCACCAACTTCACACATTTGTACCATAATCTACATTGTCTTAACTATATTTGGGAGAAAAGGATTTTGGCGGGAAGCCGAAGCGAACAAACATTAAATTTTTGGCGGAGAACTTTTTGCATATTTAACCGACTTCAAAAAATGAGAAGGTTCTTAATTCGTCGGAATATGTTTGTAATGTATGTTCACCGATTACTTAAAGACGCCTGGACCGATTTGCAAAATATTTTTTTTGTTTGATAGGTTATACTTCCCAGGTGTTACCATAGTCATCAGGTAAGGATCTGATGTTGGTATCCTTAAGAAATTAGTGGAATTCTTAAAATTTTATAGACAACGCGATCTAATTTCTTTAGGATAACTCCATCTAGTTTTTGTTGAACTAAATTATACATAGTTATGATTTGAATATTAATAAATTGAACAGGGCTTAATTAGATAAGTATAATTGCATAAGTTGATAAAAAAATACTATGCAATAGCTTTACCGTAGCAGTTCACGAGTACCACAATAAGTTTTTTATTAAAAACACAAAATATTCAATAAATAAAGAAAATAATTACTATATACACAGTAAGATAAAACATTAAAAAGTTAAAAATAATTAAGGTTTTTCTGTATTGTACGGTGTACGGTGCCGATGCAATATCTGGGGGCACAGCAGTGCCCCCACCAAGACGAGCCAGGCGAAGCGCAAGGGCACTACAAACCATTTCACGAAACGCTTCGTTGTTTTTTTGAAATCTCATGACTTTGCTGTGAATAATGCTAAATAGTTAAAATTTTCAAGATAGAATGCCATCGGTACAATCATAAGTTTGAATGTCGTAGCTATTATACTTTAGATTTTATTGATGTATCAAAACCCTAAATTGCGGGACTGACTTATCACTCACTGATCTAAACCTAAGGTGTAGTGTAGAGCTTTTAGGTTTAGAGCGTGCAGTCTTAAGAGCTTGGCTTTATACGAGACCTGATAACTTTTCACAGGGTAAGCTACGTAAACTCGTCTTGGCGATATTTTACATAAAATGTTTTTGGTGGGATTGTTATTAGTGGTAGAATGCCTGAACCTTCTAAAATCTCTCAAACGATGCAGGGGTACGAGTCCTTATGAATAAATGAGTTATGAGTTTAAATCTATGTCTAAAGCTAATGCAAATAATAATAAATAAATAAATATTCCACAACATTTCACACAACGTTATCTAGACCCATAGTAAGCATAGCTTAACTAGCTTGTGTAATGGAATCTAGAATGCTGATAAACATACTTAGATCCTTTTTTTGTAAAACATACATATACACTGGTAATGTACAGTAGGTACTGGTAGTGAACGCGGCCGCTACGCAGGAGGCACGGGTTCGATTCTCGCTCAGTGCAAATATTTGTATGTATGAATATGTATATTTGCATTGGTCTGGGTGTTTCTATAATAATACATGTACTGTGAGTGTGTGAGTAACTAAAAAAGTATAATTAATAGTTTTCAATATACGAGCAATAAACTGAAAAAGGGAACTCGGAGACTTTTAGTATATTCATCTGGGCAACTTAAAGACTAACTGTAACAATTTTCAAAACTACACGAATTATTCCGTCTGATCATCAATTTTAATGTAGAATTACTTCGGGCAATATGGACATTGGACACGTTTAAAACTCATCTGAGAATAACTTTACCACGCATAAATCACCAGATTATTAAAATGCACACTTTTTCCCTTTGAACTAATTCACCTTTTACTTAATCTAACATACTCGTAAATGATTTTCTTTTTTACGTTCACGATACTATTTGGTGGGGTAATTTTAAATGGTGCAAAGTTTCCCCAGTTATGTTACATATTATGCCGCGCTCGAGTAAATCCCGAAATTTCTTCTAGAGCTCCTCTACTATAAAGAAGTCACTTACCTTTGGTTCTATTAATGAATGATATGAAGTAACGCGTACGGAATAGTTTTTCACACTGAGCAGTTACCAAGATCCGTTATGCGAGTATTTAAACATAGTTGGTTATTTTAACCGTAAACCTACCACCGAACGCAATAATGAAACTCACTTCACTATTAAAAGTATAATTTATTATATAACAAAGTCTAATAAATTACGATAGAATCCGTCAACTTATAAGTATATCAGTTTAAGTTAGTATAAATTCGTCATACCTATAGCAACAGAAATATTAAACAATATTCATGTAAAATAAAAAAATAAAAAGTTGTTATCTTACTCGCAATAATAGTTGGTACTTAGAAGAGGTAGGACAAGACGAGCATTAGCAGTCTGACTGGGAAAGTACCTCCGCCTTGTAGAATACTCTATACTGACAGCACAGTGTCGGCAGCACGAGTGTGACTCCCTTGGTGTTGACACGTCCATTGGTCAGGGTAACCACTTTCCATCAGATGGGCCGTATGCTTGTCTGCCACCTCAGTAGTATAAAAAAAAACTATTAATTGAGGTGCTATGTCGGGAAACTCCACGTGGTGCTCCAAGCAATAGAGCCAGCAGCGCCTTTCTCATGCCAAGGAGAAGCTACCGCCTATGGCCATTTCCGGTGGAGGCGTGAGTGGCACTGTAGAGAGCTAGCCCCGATGCTGCTAATTTTATGAAATAACAAAATCACTATCATACCCCTGACACTGCATGAAATGTCATTAAATTTTAGACTTTATGCCTGACAATTAAAATCCAAAATGAAATGAGAAAAAGTTTGTAACATTTTTCATGCACTCTACATGATTGTCATTTAATTTTAGATTTTAATAGTTTGAAATTAAAGTCTAAAGTTAAATGGCATTGGTTACAGTGTCTGTGGTACCGCAATGGTTTTGCCATGAAAAAAATAATAGCAGAATCAGGGCCCTGATCGCAGGGCTTCCAATTGTCCTCCTGACCAGTATAGTTAAAAGTACGCAGGGGCAGGCTTAAGGGTGACATACATACATGACAATTACTTGTACAACGGGTGTATGTGTTGTATCTTAATTTAAAATTTCTTGTTGAGATCAAGTCACAAAGTTATAGTGACAACTTTGTGACTTAATCTGAATCACCAATGTTGTTTGTGTGAACATTAGCTTCCTAGGGTTAAGTAATTACAAGATATGCGCATACAAAGTAGTACAGTAGATTTCATTACGATTAACATAATTGCATTAGTCTACTTATACCTAATTTTATGAAATTGTTGGTAAGTTTATAGGTACAATCAGCATCATTAAAATGTCGCTAACAAAAGTACTCAAAATAATCCAAACACCAATATAAAATTGAAATATTGGTATTTGGATTATTTTGAGTACCTTTGTTAGCGTCATTTTAATGATGCTGACTGTACAATAGGAGTGTTTAAAAATGTTTGTCTGCAGTGCAATTCTAAAACTTTAACATCGTCGCTACAACACTATTGTACAACGTTGTGGCGAGGTTTGAATTTGGAATTGTCTATATAACTGTACACTAGCGCCATAGGCTGTGAGATTGTTGGGATATACACAAAACCTATTATGGAATAGATTTTGATGCAGTTTATTGTTTATTAGAAAGGTCTGACTTAAAATTGTAAAACCAGAGATAACATGACGAAAGCTACGTCATCGCAGGCAGTGCAATTAGAATTTCATAACCCTTTTTTTAATTCTTGTCTTTTTGTGTGTTAAGTATACCATGGACGTTAAAACTATATACCAAACTGCAGAATGAAGTCTTGAGAACAGACATCCATGCGGGTAGAGCCGCGGTCATCAGCTAGTTTATAATATTAGAAAGAAGTAGGGTTGAACTATGGGCCATCTGACTTTGTGTTTTACCTACGAAACTGCCGTTTTTTTGAAGAAAGTTATATGAAATCTATCATCAATTTAGGAAGTTTGCAGATCGAATTTAATTTATTAAGCGGCCAATAAAAACAATATTTAATTCAGAGTTGATCTTGAAGTTAAATTTCAAACAAAACCTAAATAATGAAAATAGCTATTAAATTACAGGAATAACGAACTAATGAATCTGTAAGAAAATTTCGGCAATTTCATAGGTCAAGACCTAATATTTTCAAACACAATGTCAGATGTCATTACCAACAATGTAAGTCAAGTTGCTCATGTTATAAAATTTAATAATCGAAGTAGGCCGGTCGATGGTATCCAGTCAAGCATAATTTCAAAAAATCTAGACATTGTCATTTCATCAACTTACTCCTTGAAACCATGGAAGTCTGTAATCTTATTCAGTGTTGCGATATCCCCAACGAAAATAACCAGTATTTGGACCTTGTATTGACCTCCTTATCACATAGCTTAGTTAACGTACAGCAAACTGAACCCTTATATCGCTCAGATAATCATCACCTTGCGTATCATGTTGGAGACACATGTGGTTTTGTTAGGGCGACTAAGCCGAAATTTAACGGGCGCTATAATTTCAACAATGCCATGTATGCCAGTCTAAGGGCTGAATTGAGTCGCGTCGATTGGGAGGTTTTACTCTCATCGGAGAATGTCAATGAATGTGTGGATTTTTTTTATAATAAATTAAATGAGGTGATTTCAAAAAACACTCCACTTGTAAGAAACATAGCTTCGAATAAATATCCACTTTGGTACAGTCAGGCCTTAATTCGCTCTTTAAAAGAAAAAAACAAATTTCATAAGCGTTTCAAAAAAATTTCTAATCCACAGGATTACGATACATTCTCTTTGCTTCGAAGTTGGTGTAAAGTCCTCATTACAAACTGCTACAGAAAGTTTCTATCTTCTGTCGAGGAGTCTTTGAGCGAGGATCCCAAGATGTTCTGGCGGTATGTCAACGACAGGAAGGGTGGGTCTATCATACCTCTCACAATGTCGCATGATAATAAAACCGGTTCCAATGGACAAGAGATCTGTGAATTATTCGCTGAATATTTTGGTTCGGTTTATGACAGTCCTTCTGGCGCGCAACCCTCCGTGCTCAACGATATGCCTCAGGTCGGAAATCTGTCTTTGTATCAGATTACGATAAGCCAACTACTCAAAAATTAGGCAATGAGATGCACGAAAGGGGCCAGGTCCCGACGGAATCCCGCCAAGGTTTATAAAGGAGTGTCGTGAGGAGTTGCCCACTGTCAATAATTTTTAATAGATCCTTGCGGTCGGGCATTTTCCCAATTCGTTGGAAGATAGCTCACATTGTCCCTATTTTTAAGTCTGGCGACAAAGCACTATGTGCTAACTACCGGCCGATAAGTATCCTGTCCTGCATTGCCAAATTATTCGAATCTCTTGTATACTCCTCATTTTATCTTCACCTGTGTAACTATATCTCGGAAAAGCAACATGGGTTTGTAAAAAAATGATCGACATTAAGTAATCTTTTGCTGTTTAAAAACTACTTATGTCAGTCATTTGCTACTGGAGGTCAGGTCGATGCCATATACCTAGATTTTAGCAAGGCCTTTGATAAGGTGGATCACAAGTTGCTGGGCCTCAAACTTGAACATTACGGCATCAATGCAGCAATGGCTCGTTGCTGAGGTGGGTCATTTCTTACCTTGGTAACCGCAGTCAACTTGTTACAGTTAAGGGTTACTCATCTTCGCCTATATCTGCATCATCGGGCGTTCCTCAGGGTTCACATCTAGGACCACTTCTTTTTATCATCTTTATAAACGATCTAGTCAGCCATATATCCTGTCCCTCTCTTTTATACGCAGACGATCTCAAAATTTTTACTGACATCATAGACAATAGACAATTAGCGCTTCAACATGATTTGCAAGTTATTTCCGTATGGTGCTCTTTTAACAAAATGAGCCTTAATGTGAAAAAATGCTGTTTTGTTTCTTATACTAGGAAACGTAATATACTTGACTCGGAATATTCAATAGAAGGTCAAGTTTTAGAGAAAAAGGATGTCGTTAAGGATCTGGGAGTACTCTTTGATGAGCAGCTAACTTGCCGTCCTCACTACCTGCATATAATTAATAGAGCCCGTAGACTTATGGGATTTATTTTAAGGTCTACAAGAGATTTTAAAAGGAAACAGAGTGTATTGACTCTTTTCTCTAGCCTGGTCCGAAGCGGTCTTGAATATTGCTGTCCAATCTGGTCCCCTTTCTATAAAGTTCATACTGATGCCATAGAGGGTGTACAGCGGCGCTGTTTAAGTTACGTTTCCCGTAAATTCAATTACGGTAGATCACTGCAACACTATAGTGACAGGTTGACTGAGTTCAATATGATATCGCTTGAAGCCCGCCGTAGGAGGTATGATCTCCTACACCTTCACAAAATTATACACGCCGCCGTTGATGCGCCAGGTTTGCTGTCTGCGGTCTGTATTAACACCAGACACAGGTCGCGCTGTCCCAATGTATTTCTTATTCGGATCTACAAAAACAACACCTCCTTCTACAATCCTATCGTTAGGATGTGTCGCACGTATAACGAACTGAATCGGGCTGAAGACGTGGATATATTCAATGGTCGATTCTCGAGTACAAGATTACCATATCAAATATAATAAGTGCTCAATGTGGCTTGTAGCTTGTGGTTAGGGTTCGGGTTTATTCTCGTGATTTTTTTTTCTTTTTAATCAAATTAAAGTAAATTTAAAATAAGTAAATAGTAAATTTAAATAGTAAATTTCGTATAAGCATGGCGAGTATCTATACTTTGTCATGTACTTAGGTATCATGTACATTTTTTTTTTACTCATTTCACGTTGTGTATGCTATATTTGGAACACTGTCTAGATTTAACTTTTGACTGTATCTGTCTCCAAATGCTTAGCCATGTAATGGCAGTAATCTGTAAGCGTACCTTTACGAAATAAAATAAATAAATAAAAAAAAGACGTGTGGCACTCGGGGACTGCCGCGGTAAAGCTATTGCATAGCATTTGGTATCAACTTATGCAATTATAATTATATTTATATTTATATATAATTATTTTATAATTCTAAATTAATACTGCATTTGTGATAATAATAAAATGTATGTATATAGAGTACTCACTCATTTTCCTTTACTATTTTTTCGTGACTTTCTTCATTAATAATAAATGCACTTTGTTCATTCATATTCAAAACACTTTATACACAAATTTTACAAGTACATCTATTCACTGTTGTACATAAATACCTCTACACCATGGAGAAGGAAACTACTTAATCATATTCTGTCCTCCGTGCTATACACCTATATACTTTCTCATAAACAGCTGCTTTATGTATTCGTCCGATTTCGGAGCAGCTCGTCTCGATTCGTGCGAGCTTCGTAGAGTCGTTTTAATACGGCTAGTTGCACGCACACAAACACCGTGTCGAAGACTGCCGAAAAGAAACGAGCGCGCTCGGCAGCGTGAGGTTTTTTCGTTACGGAATTTCTGGATTCGGTCCCCGCGCTCAAGGCCCTCGATAGAAGCTATGCAATAGCTTAATAAATCGCATTTTGTATCCGTTTCTTACTTGTAAAGCCATCCCTTTCATACAATGGCGGGATGATAAGGGATGGGTATATGAGTAAGAAAAAGATACAAAATGTGTCAATTGACAATCTCTTTTGTATTTTTTTTAAGTTGACAGTTGAATAAGCCATGAACTATCACCTTGCATTAGTGAGAAAAGTATGAATGTCAAGATTTTTTGAAATTCTACTTGTCTGGATACCATCGACCGGCGTGATTGTGTATTTGAATATGAATACTCTACTAACTTACATAATTCTGGAAGACCGATTGTTAAAATAGTTGGACTACTCTGGACACTTACAACTATTTGAGTACTCTAATAAAGTACTCTAATAAAATTGAAATTTTGGTATTTGGATTATTTTGACTACTTTTATTAGCAACATTTTAATGATGCTGACTGTACATCAACACTCACCTTCACTACCCAAGTTCCCCTTGCCTAACCAAATTTGATACGAACCTACTAGTGCCGCTTTAGACATTCGTCCTAGTAATGAGCTTATTGTAGCTCTCGATAGGCCTAAATCTTTAAGTAGGTTATAGAGAGAAAAGTAAAGTAAGTAAAGTAAAGTAAATTTTACATTTACATTATGAATTTAAAGTATCATCTTCTTGAGAAAGAGTGGTCAAAGGTGGTCAAAGGCGTGCCTATCCTTCTAATATTATGTACGCGAAAGTTTGTAAGTATGGATGGATGAATGGATGGATGTTTGTTACTCTTTCACGTAAAAAGTACTGGGGTTTTAATGAAACTTTACAATGATATAGCTTAAACATCAGGATAACACATAGCCTACACTTTATAACGATAACCAATAGTATAGCGATAACCGACATCCACGCGGGCGGTGCTAGTCAACCATAAAAAGCTAGGCAACTCTAGCCAAGCCTGTCTTAAGATCGGTGACATTCTTAAAATATTAAGACCTCTCCGTGCCTTAAGAGAGCATTTTAATCCATCTGTCCCGGTTGCTGCATGGCTACTATATGTAGGCAGTCAATACGGATAGATGGAACCCAAAAATATCGGAAACTGGTTTGACTACAGACCTTCGATACCGCCAATAGATTTTGGAGGTTTATGGCAGTCACTTCTCGGATTGTCACATGGCAGTTAGACTGGGACGTCGCAAGGTACCTTCATGATGGAGTACGACTTTATTAACATGGATATTTTAAAAATGAGGATAAATTTTCACATAACTATGTTCTCACAACAAGAAAACTAAGTACCTATGTAATATTAAAAGCAAATTGCATATCCTATCATGGTAATTGGGGCAAGAGTGAGGTCGTAACACTAATTGAAATGACATGTTGTGCTATAACAAGCTATGTTATTTGCCTGTCTCCCCTGAAGGTGCACCCAGCTATTACAGCCACTGCCAGTCAATTATCAGCATCCAACAGCATTACCACAGTATCGGCCTATACAGTTAAGTGATTGAAATAAGTTTACCCCAACTTAAGAAGGGAATGATGGAATTCACCAGGGAAATGTTTTAATGAAAATATCATAATAATAATAATTCTTTATTCCAGATTGATATATTATGACTACCATTATACAAATTTTATTAGTTTATAGAACTTAAAATTTTAGCAATCAATATTTTTGAACTGTGCCAATGTGTGATCTTGGATAACTTATACGCGGAAGCGATAGAGCGTCAAGTGCTATAGTCCAAACTGCTCCGAGACGAGGCTCCAGAAACAGTCGGGTAGCTTAATGAAGCATCTCTCTTGCTAGACAGTACGTATCTTAGTATAGAAGAAATAAATAGAACCACAATAGAACACTAAGTTACCTATTTTCTATTTATTTTTATTATTATATTTATTCTGTTCCGGTATCTTAGGCTTTAAGTTTGGATAAGTCGAATACGGTATTTTGATATTGCGGGTAGCGCCTGTATAAAAATGGTGACGTCCTTGGGGCTTGCGTTATCAAGAAGACCGTCTCACAGTTGAAGAAAGAAGTAATGGATACCTGACTGTGCCGGAGCTACAGACGTAGAACGCAACTTAACGAAAAATTAAGGGGTGCTTGGGAATGTGCCAAACAGGAGTATCGATGCAAACTATATTAGGATGGATTTTGGTGCGAAAGAGGATACGGTCCTGCATGTAAAGAGAGCTGATTGTAGATGTCGAAGTGGCTCACAGGTTCCAAAAAACATGTCTTAGAATTGTTATTTTTAACTTTTCTCTCCATCCTACGGTTTGGCTGCCAAGAGCAATTAGGCCGCTAATTGTGTGAAGCAAATGAATTGTATTTAAGTAGTGTTTTTATGTTGTTGGTGTTAAATAAAAAAAAACTCAGATTTTCCTATGCAATCGAAATTTATAAAACCATGGGTAGTCGCAGGTGTTAGGCATTACCGAAGCTTGATGCTGAAAACCGTTCTTGTTGCGACAGGAACTGCCTCACAATGACACGCATAGTGAGGCAATTCCCTGGGAACCATTTTCAGGCATTTTCAGGACCGCTTATGGGCCTTTTCAGTCAACGTCAATTATATAACTAAATTATTATATAAGATAACCATAGGAGAGAGCGAGACGGCACTATAGAAAGAGACAGCATGCCTTGACGTCACTGTTCTAGAAGGAATCGAACGAATAGAACGAGACGTCAGGCTAGAAAGAGACACAAGACCCAATTGAACATTCTGGAATGTTGCAGTCTTTTTGAGGACATTCGCTACTCGGCCGCGCCGGATATAGCTGGCAGCCTCCGCTCAGTCAGTCTACGACTAGTATTCGAAGCGATCACAGCGATAAAGTGTGCGAAGCGATATAGTGCGATTATACAAGTGACTGTGTATTGTGTAAGGAAGAATTTTCGAATTTCTACGCACAAGCGTGGGCGATTTTATTCAGCTGCACTTAAATTACAGCAAATGTAATTTAAGTGCAGCTGAATAAAATCGCCCACGCTCGTAACAATATAATACTAAAATAGATTGATTTATTGAAGAATAATGTAACTCAACCAATAAAATTAAAAAAAAAAACAACTGTCCCATCCCAATCGTGAGATAATAAAAATCAAAAAAGTTTCATAATAGGTATCATTATGTGCCCAATTGGTGAGCTTGTGTGAGTGGTGAGCTTAGGGCCACATTGTGAGCAAGTGAATTGAAAAATAATATATTCCCCACTAGTACACCGGGTGTGTGCCATCACCAGTTCTCTTAACACGTTTTTCTATCATTTCTGAAGTCGCAGACCTAAGATCATAGGCCCAACCAATTTTTGCCATAAGATCAATAAATAACCGACTCGTATTGAAGGTATAACCACCCAGTTCAGCGGCTTTATAGTCCCAGGGGAAAGTGTGATGATAATTGTGAAATCCTTCACCACAAGCTAGGGCCGATACAGTCCTTGTTTCGGTAGGTCGGATACTTTGGTCATAGGGCTTAGTACCCCACATATGTGCAGCAGAATTTATTAAAAAAATTGCATGTAGCGTAACTGTTTTCCGTAATATTGCAGCAACGAAAAATGCTGTCCATTTATCTTCACCCCATAAAGTAGGAATGAAAGTTGGAGCAACAAAACATAACAAAAACACCAATAAGTAGTAGTACCTGAAATAAAAAAGACAAATTATTTAGTTTTAAAATGATTTTTTTTTTTAGTTGCTCGATGACTTGCTAAATTCCCAAAGATTTCCGTTGGTACATACTATCAAAGATAGTATTATCTTCTTCTTCATCATCCTAGCGTTAATCCCAGTCGCTTCCGAAGCTTTTCAACTTGGAGTCTGGGGTCCGCTTTTTACCAGTCTAGCTGCGGATTTGGCTAAACTTCGAAATTTTCCGTGAAGCGACTGTCACCTTACCTCCACAACCCAAAGGCGATATCAAAGCATTGCAGCTAGACCATTTGTTGGATTTTTGACGGCCTAAAATGCTCTCCGAGGCACGACCAGACCATTGCAAATACCCATATTCATGCACACAAATATTTGCACTGAACGGGGATCGAACCCGCGCCTCCTGCGTAGCGGCCGCGTTCACTACCGCTACGCCACGGAGGCTGTCAGAGATAGTATAATAATATTTCTTATACTACTATTCATTGCATTATATTAGTACAGTATTACTACTACATGCAGTAAATACGCTGTCAACCAAATCGCGTCTTTTGCGGGAAAGTTCACTGAGGGCTACCGTAGCCGCGGATAGGTATCGCTTACGTAACAATTATTAAGTTTTTTTTTAATTCAGTACCTACCAACCTACAACTATTTATGTGGTAGTAACAATGTGATATTAGGTACTATTTAATGTGTGAATTTCAATTTCACGATGTAGTATTAACAGTTGGGGGACAGTAAAAGTTTTGCACTTCTAGCTAATTGAAAACATTTGAAATTAAAATGTCATATTTTTTTAAACATCGCAACATTCTGAGTAAAAAATTGACGGTAAATAATTTGTCAATTGTTTTTTATCACAAATCAAAGTTCTACCTACACAACGAAAATGGAATTAAGTCGAAAATATTTTAGAGCGATGATGTTTTATGATTTTAAAAGTTCTCTTTTTTTATACCACTATGGTGGCAGACAAGCACACGGCCCGCCTGATGGAAAGTGGTTACCGTGGCCTATGGACGTGCGCAACACCAGGGCCATCACACTCGTGCTGCCGACCCTGTTGGAACAAAGAGTTTCTGTGCCGTCAGTATAGAAGATAAAGCAGAACAAGCCTTAGGTCTTCCCACTGACAGACACAAAAACTCTCCAGTGAGCTCTGGCTACCCTACTCACCACCGGGAACACCACACAAGGTTATTATGGCCACGGTATTCTGTAGAGCGGAGGTACTACCCCAGTCGGACTGCTCATTTGGACGGAAATGCCGTCGTGTCCTACCTCCTCCTCTCTCTCTCCCCAAGACCGTGCCGCTCGTCTTCAAAAGGCTTTTGGGAGAGAAGCGCCTTATTTAAACACCGTGAGGCGATGGTTTGCTAAATATGAGAGAAGTCGGGTTTCTTTACATGACGAATTTCGTGAGGGGCGGCCTTCAACTGCCATCAATGAAAATAATGTGGCTACTGCTAAGCGGCTAATTAAAGAAAACCCGCGGATTACATATGAGACATTTGCGACAATTCGAGGACTATTGGGGATTGATATGAGCCAAGTTCTGAAAATTTTACAAGAGGAATCGAAAGTTCGGAAACCTTGTTGTCGTTGGATCCCTCATAAACTGACAGCGGAGCAGAAGCGGGCTTGCGTGGAATGGTGCTCACAGATGCTATTGAAGTATGATCACGGACATTCTAATGCTGTTTACGACATTGTCACATGAGACGAAACGTGGATTTATTGTTTTGAACCCCAAAAAACACCTAACAACACAAACATATTGTGAATGGGTGTTAGAAAATAAGAACAGGCCAACAAAAGTAAGGCAGGCGAGAAACGTTGGTACAAAATCGATCGTGTTTTTTTTTCTCAGCTACGGGTCCCATCTGCACAATTCCACGTGAAGATCAAAAGAGTGTTAATGCCAAGTGGTATTCTACCATTTGTTTACCAAGGTGTTAGAAAAAGTTCGCGAAAGACGACCACGATGAGATGCCGCGTTTTCCTACATCATGACAACGCATCTTCACACACGGCCGACAAAACAAAGTAATTTTTAGCTTCCAAAAAAGTACATCTCGTCAACCATCCTGCACATAATCCCGACCTGGTCCCTATGATTTTTGTATTTTCCCCAAAATCAAAGATTTGACAAGAGGTTTCACTTTTACCAACTCCGAAGAGGCTTTTTTTACGTGGGGGTAACCCCCACTGATACCTCCCCTCCGGAGTCGGAGGGGGAGAATATGTCGGACTAGAACCGACTAAACCGCTCGCCGTCTGTGGGTCGTTGTGCTAGGCCAAAGGTGAGGTGGTCGACGACATATCCCTTGCACCCCGGCTGACCCAGGGCCATTCCTCTTGGTCTGGCCCTCCTCGGGAGGGGGGACCACGCGGTTCCCGACTTGTCCCCGGTATGGGGAGGCGCGTATCGCACGATACGCGCCGCCGCCTGCTTTTGCTAGGGTGACAGACGGCTCCACCCGTCACCCACAGACCCGCGCTCATGGAGGGCGGAGGTCGTTCTGCGCCCTCCGACGCCCGAGCCGCATACGAACGCGGGCAGTGATGTCCGCGAGTCTGTCTCGCTCATCGCGCCACGGCTGCTCTGCTGTCTCCTTTTCGAGCATCACTTGCTCGCAGAAGGAGGCGCTGGCCGCCTAAGCATCCGCGCAGCGGACCATCGCCGTGAGTAAGGTGGAGAGCGTGAGCACTCTCACCCCCAGGGCCGCCACAATCTCCCGCCTTGGCGTCTCCCACGCCGGACAATCGGTGAGCGTGTGCAGCCCCGAGTCCTCACTCGCATCGCAGTAATAGCACTCGGGCGTTGGCTCTATGACAATCAGATGCAATACCGCCCGAAGTTCCCGTGTCCGGTGATGATATTCACAGCACTTAGAAAACAGGCCTACAGATCTGTGGTCCTCCTGTTTAAAAAATGGTTCGATCGCATAAAATATTACATTTTAAACATTTTTTGTGTTACGCGATACACATAATATTATTTTAATTAGAACATGTTTTTTTAAGTTACGCAAAACTTTTAGTGTGACCTACGTAGTAGTTCAGTTTCATTGTGCTAAATGGCTACAGTATATAAACTATAAGCTTCGGTTGCTTTTCAACAGCATAATGACTTATATATGTATGTATAATGTCACTTTGATATTTTTGTGAACCAAAAAGAATCAATAACCTAATTTTATATTTTTTGTTTTCTATAAAGTTCTTTCATTTTTATTACACTCACTTTTTTTGAAAGGATAATAATTTGTCATTCTGTATATCGCTCAAATCAATATCTTTTCCTTTAGCGGTAACGTCAGGGTGTTTTTTCATTAACAACCAACCGATATGTGAGAAGAAAAAGCCTCGCGTTGAGTTGTGAGGGTCAGCATCAGTTTCAACATATTTGTGATGAACACGATGGTCTCGCACCCACTGGAATACTGAACCCTGAAAATATAAATAAGCTTGATATACATCATGTTAATAAATCTGACGCAACAAGCTGCTCAAACTAAATAAAATCGTTTTAAAACGGAAATAATACATACATACATAATACTCACGTTTTTAAATCCCCGAAGGGAATACGTGTTTTAACGACCAAATTTCATCAACTTTGATTTTCAGTCCCACGTAATAGAGGGCGAGTCAAGGAGAAGGAAATTTAATCATATTTCATCCTCCGGGGGGCGAGCATATGGCCGCCAATCAGACACTAAGCAATGGGCTATATGTTTACGAAAATAATTCGTCCTTAATCGCCTTCTACGACACCCACAAGAAGAGATGGGGTGGCCCTACTCTACACCACCGGGAACTAACACGGAAACAATCTAGAACTGTATTATATTTTTTAAACTGCTTATAACGTTCGTCAGCTATAATAATGTCCTAGTTAATCATTTATTAATATCATCATGTTGCATCCAAGGCCTTCACCTGGGTCTGTATAATCCACAGTACATTATTATTACTAAAAACGAAAAAATAAATTATTACTATCGAAATTAAATAGTTTGTGTTGAGTACTGTACTCAGCATCAGAAAAATGTTGACCACACAAAAGTACTTAAAATGATCTGAATTCCAAAATTTCAAATTTTTGTAAGCATTCTGAGTGGTCAAACCATCTTAGCAATCAGTTTTTCGTTATTATGTAAGTTAGTAGAGTACGTAAGAGTAAGTACTACTAACTTACATAATATCGAAAACTTGATTACTACGATGGTTTGACTATTCTGGATACTTACAACTATTTGAACACTGTAATAGAATTTTGATATTCAGATTATTTGGAGTAATTTGGTGGTCTACATTTTTCTGATGCTGACTGTCCCTATGCATAAAAGAATATCTACAATATTGATAATAGAGATAAGGCTCACTGGGATAATGAGACGGGATAGTCTATATTGGAATATACGCCTGCCCTAATTATTTAGAATATTATGTCTATTAATTTTACTATTTTATTCATATACACAGTAAATTATCATATAGTTTTAAATCCTACATTTAAGAGACGACATGCTCGGTTTGCTTTACAACATATGACGACCAGCTTGACGTAATATTCATGGTTCATAGTGGAAAAAAATAGCTATTGACTATAAAACTATTTAAAGAACTAAAGAAATGAAAAAAAGATTCTTTAAAACAAAGCGATATTCAATTGGTTAAAGCGTTTATGCATTTCTTGGGAACGAATCGGATACTTTATTTCAAGCACATGGTATTTAAAAATTTAGATGTTATAATATTTCTAAAATTATCTTGCTTGAACGATTGCAAATATGAAACGATGATATTCATATTGTTGGAATTTATTATTAAGATGACTAAGTTGGTGGAGTTGATGTCAGTGCCATTGTTAGGCACCATATAATTGTAGATTTATGCGAGATTGATCCATTAATAAAATGGCCAAAAATGCAATAAAAAATACATAAAATAGAATTCTATCAAAAAAATATACAGAGCTATAATAAAATATAATATTTATGTTATTATATAATTAAATTAGGGTATACAATGTTGGTATATTATCATACTGTATTTGCATGGTTTGATATTCTGTAAAATAAAATTAATTACAGTGCACGAAGGCATGTTATCATTTGAATTTAGTTATTATCTTGAAAGTTAACAAAGATATCGTCCATCACATTGCACACAAAGGACTTCGCGAGCATCCGGCGCACGCAACTACCTGAGGGCGTGTGCGTGGTGAGGCACAGGTTTAGACCCTGCCTTTGCGAAAAACTGTCATGTCGTGGATCAGTTGGGTTTTGACATCGCTTCGATACGCTGGCTGCTGCTGCATTCACAAATTTTGGACGCTGCCGTTTTAAGCAAGTGCAAATAGTGTAGAAGTGATAAGACAGTGTTTTGAGTCGTGTCTGGACGCAACGCACTCCTGAATTGATTTTTATAAGTTTCTTATCACTTTATCATACTTTCCTATCACTATTCTATATACCTAATGGTTCGCTACAATTGAAAAGTACTTTTAGGTCATTTATTTAAATCTAGAAGTTGAGACTGGCTTCTAGAGGCGAATCGCATACCTTTATCCCAATCACCTAGGACTACGTGATCTAGTTATAGGAGAGTCTAAAAACTAGATCACATCCCATTTCATCTAGCTAGTTTCAAGTTTGTTTCCTTTAAACAATTCGCAATATACCCATATTTTGATTGAAGTTGGTAAATAAACTAAATACTTAGGCTTTATTTACTGAGATCATAAAATTCAGCACACAGTTGCTAATGAGAGACTAATTAACATCTCCGACATTATACTAGATCTCATTCATTACACCATAGCATAGCTGAAGTTATACTCATTGAAACATCTGTAGGTAAAATCATCTGGCTCCTGAGTCATTCGGACCCAGTATTTTGAGCTCAAGTTTGTAATGTGTAGTGACCTCAGTCTTTCTGGTGACGATTATGAAAAGAAAGAGATGATGAGAAATTAAATATCCAGTAAATAACTGACAGCCATTCGTTGCTGTGCAAGTATACTATACTGTTTTTGAAATAATAAGACTCAAATCAACATAATTTTATATTAATAATTGTTTCAGTGGAATCATTAAAGTCGCGAGGCGAAGGGGTTCGTCATTCTGTACTGGAGCTGGACGTTAGACTGACCTATGGTATACAATGACGTTCAGCGGAGGTGTTACAAACTATATTAAATTTATTGTTGTTGATCAGAGCTATCGATTCTTCGGAATTGATCTAAATCTCGCTCTTCGTAGCTTGAGATAATATTATTGTATTGCAATACACAACAAAAAATATATATAATTGATCCGGATCACATATTTTAAATCATATATGATATCTTCAACAATTAAAGGCCTATAAAATATATATACAGCTGTAGGGAATTATTGGGATATTTAATAAAAATGCAGCGAGTAGGTATGTGTTAATGCCTTGAGCTTAAAAGTGACATTGAATTAACTTTATTAAAGCATAGGTACAAGATCAATGCAGTTGGTATCACGGGGTTCACAAACATTGCTAATGCGAAACTAGCAGGAGTTCTCAACATGCCCCCGGGCGTTGAAAGTCGTGCTTTCAACCAGACTCCGATTCCGTTGTGACAGGTAATGGGCATATCTTGTTAAAGGCCCTTCGGATGACTCCACCGGACGTTCTGATGTCAGCTACTCTGACAATCCCGTCAGATCCTGGATGAACACCGACAACTCTTCCCAATCTCCACTTTAGAGGCGGAAGATTTTCCTCCTTCACGACCACCAAGGAATCCAGTTTTAAGCCGTCCTTACAAGAGCGCCACTTAGTTCGGAGCTGCAACTCTGAAACGTACTCCTTACTCCATCTCTGCCAAAAATGCTGGCGGAGCTGCTCAATCCTTTGGTAGCGAGACAGATGAGTAATAGTATGGTCTTCGTAACTGTCCTGTGGCAAGGCTGTGAGTGGTCGACCAACAAGAAAATGACCTGGTGTCAGTGGGGTGCAATCGGCAGGATCTGATGACAGCGGCGTTAGTGGGCGCGAATTTAATATCGCCTCGATTTGGACTAAAGTGGTGTACAACTGTTCAAATGTCAGATTACAATTGCCCAACACTCGCTGTAAATGATATTTAGCGGACTTGACGCCCGCCTCCCAGAGACCACCGAAATGAGGGCTATACGCGGGGATGAAATGGAAACTAATTCCATCGTTGGCTATATTTGCACTGATTGAGGTACTATTTAATTTTAAAAATTTTGACAGTTCGTTATAAGCACCAACGAATGAGGTACCGTTGTCGGAGTAAATGTTATTGGGTTTCCCCCTGCGAGAAATGAATCTGTACAATGCTAATAGATAGGTGTGGCTAGTTAAATCACCCACGAGCTCCAGATGAACAGCCTTGGTAGTGAAACATATAAAAATGGCAATGTACACCTTTACGAGTCTACATCCGCGACCCTGGCGACCTGGCACACATAATGGGGCCGGCATAATCCACGCCTGTACTCTCAAAGGGAAAACCTCCTTGTAAAAGGCGTTGGCGGGGCAAGTTACCCATCAACGGAGCAACGACCTTTCCCTTCATGCGATTGCACCGAACACATTTGTGGTAGCAGGCCTTAGCTAAGTTACGACCTCCTATAGGCCAGTAGGATTCTCTAATTGACGCTAATAGTTGTTGAGGACCTGCATGCATTAACCTCTTATGCTCGAAATTAAATATTAACTTTGTTAAATTATGATTGGACTGTAACAAAATAGGATGACGCTTATTGTACGAGAAATCGGAATTGTCGAGACGTCCTCCGACTCGTATTAAATTATCATTATCTAAATACACATTAAATTTTAATAAGGCGCTCTTTTTTGGCAAATCTTGTTTATTTAAAAGGAATTGATGTTCCGGAAAGGATTCTCGCTGACTGTGATAAATTAACATGTTTAATGCTTGCCTTAATTCGTCACTTGATAACAATTTGTTAGAGGGTGATTCTCCTCGACATAACTTAATAAATTTTAGTGCGTAAGCCATTGACCGTAAAAGACGTGAATAATTAGAAAATCGCTCATAATCGATAAGATAATCCTTATCTTTACCGTGAACAATATTCAAAGATACATTAGATCGAATTTCGGGAAGTGAGTCCAATTTCGAGGATTTGATGTGAGAAGGCCACAAATGCGAGTCTAGCTGGAGAAAATCAGGACCTGACCACCAGAGATCTGAACTCTGCAGATTGCTAATGTCCACACCACGAGATATTAGGTCTGCTGGGTTTTTATCAGTTGGGACGTGCCTCCAGGTACAGTGACCTGCCTGATCTAAAATTTCAGCAACGCGATTGCGTACAAACGGCTGAAGTTTTGAAGGCAACATCTGTAACCATCCCAAGACAATGGTCGAGTCTGTCCAACAGAAGATGCGATTAAATTTCAACCTAAGTGACCTTGACACCTTCTCGCAAAGACGAGTTCCTACCACCGCGCCACACAGCTCCAACCTCGGGATTGTAGTGGGCTTAATGGGTGCAACTCGGCTTTTGGCCATAACTAATCGGACTAAACATTCCCCATTATCATTGACACTGCGTATATAAGCACACGCACCATATGCGCGCTCAGATGCATCGGTGAATATGTGGAGTTCTACCTCTCTATATGCATGACAAACAATAATACGTGGAATGCGATAACTATTTAAAAATGGCAGAGCTTTGACAGTGGCTTGCCAGTGTGAACTAACTTCAGAAGTTAACGGCTCATCCCATGATACTTTATCTAACCACATTTTCTGTAAAATCATTTTCAGAGTGATTACAAAAGGAGCTAAAAGCCCTAATGGATCAAAAATCCTTGCAATCACGGACAGTAAATCACGCTTAGTGTTACCATGGCAAGATTTTAATGTGGTGTCCAGGGAATAAACCAGCTCATCGGAACTTGCATGCCAACCGAGGCCTAGCAACTTAGCAGGCTCGCTGGAACATATATTCAAGTCTAACGAAGATCGAGCAACGTCTGTGAGTAGTTGAGGTTCGTTTGATTTCCACTTGCGTAGTGGCATATGAGCCGATGCAAGTGCCTTAGTGACTTCCTCACGAATGAATTTTACCTCATCTAAGTCGTCACCACCAGACAGTAGGTCATCAGCGTAAAAATCATGTTTTATGACGTCAGCAACTTTATCATTTTTGCAGTCGAGGCCTAATTGATGTAAACACCGAAAGGCTAAAAATGGCGCACTAGCCGTGCCATACGTAACAGTGTTTAATTTAAAATATCGCAAAGAATCAGACGACCCTTCACGCCAGACAATCTGTTGTAGATGCCTATCAGACGGATGGACGATTATCTGTCGGTACATCTTCTCAACATCCGCAGATATGACATATTTATACTGTCTGAACCGGAGAAGAATCGACAGCAAATCGTCCTGAATGGTGGGGCCTACCATCTGTAAATCATTAAAAGAAACACCAGATGAAGAGGGACAACTCGCGTTAAATACAACGCGAAGTTTGGTGGTACTACTGTCTTCACGCAACACCCCATGATGAGGTATGAAATAACCAGATGGACTTGAATTAAAAGTAAACTCGGTCATATGCCCTAACGACTTATATTCAGACATGAAGTCGTTATACATCTTACCGAAATCCGGTTTAGTCTTTAACCTACGTTCTAATGAATGTAAACAATAAGTTGCCCTCTTAATGGAATCTCCTAAAAGAGAAGGACTTTGCTTAAGCGGGATACGAACACAGAAGCGACCATCCTTCAACCGTGTCGTATTCTTAACATAATGCTCCTCACACAGCCTCTCTTCTGGTGAATAATGTGAAGACGTGTTACCAACCTCTTCCAGCTGCCAGAAACGAGCTAAATCAGACCGCAATTGATCCATATAATCGTTATGACAAGTATCAATCTTAGTAAAATTACACGTTATATTACTAGAAAGTAATGTGGCATAACTATTACTGATAGGACCTGACACTATCCAGCCTAGCCGGGTCTCACACAGTACGGGCTTACCTTTACCCAACTTTATACTTTGTGATTCTAAAATGTCCCAGAAAAGATCAGCACCGATCAAGACATCGATGTCAGCGGGCTTGTAAAAGGTAGGGTCAGCTAAACATATATGAGACGGAATATTTAAAGCAGATATATTTATTTCACGACATGGCGCATTATTTGTTATTGACGGTAAAATAAAACAATGCATGTCGGTCGTAAAACGATTGTTTAATGACGTTATACGAACTCGACATGTCTTACCTACGTGGGAGATCACGTTATTTATGCCCAATATCGATCTATCTACCTGTCTAGCCTCCAAACATAACCGTTTACACAAGCGCTCCGTTACAAAGGACGAAGTGCTACCACTATCTAGCACTGCACGAACAACATGCTCGCTCCCAGAAATATCTAGTATCTTAACTAACGCGGTCGACAGTAACACATCACTGGTAATGCTACCACACGAAGATGTAATGTTAGCCGACAATGCGACATTGTTCGGCTCACTGGTGGCAGACGTCGAAGGCGATCGCGCCGACCGGTTATCACTCAAGTCGTCGTTTGTGTTATTTACACTAATATTCGCAATATTGTTCGAGTCTGCTAAATGAACAAGCGTATTATGTCTGCGCTTACACAGTTTGCAACCCGGCCGTTTACAATGGTTTGCAAAGTGTCCCGAACGAAGACAGTTATAACAAACTTTGTAATTTGGCAGCAATTTCATTCGGGCTTCGTTGGATAAGGCGAGAAACTGTGCACAATTATTTAAATTATGGTTGCCCTTGCATTTAGGACAAACCATTGCACTGACTTCAGTATCAGATTGCTTTCCAGATTGAACCGCAACCATAGACTTTAGCTTAGGTCCTAGCTTATTACTAACTTGAGATTGATTGTTACGAGACAATTCTAATGTCTCAACTAAATCAGCGCGGTTGCGCATGAATTGAAGGAATGTGTCGAACGTAATATTACTATCCTTGTCTACGCGACCCTTGCACTCCTCCCACTCACGGAACGTTTTGCTATCTAATTTGCGCGTCACAATATAAATTAAAAGAGTGTCCCAGTGCTTCACGGGCTCACCCAACGTTTCTAACGCACGCAGGTTTTTATTTAACTGGTCAATTAAACCCTTCAGCGTCCCAGAGGATTCCTTAGTAATTGGCTCAATGTTAAAAATAGCAGATACATGGTTGTGAATTAATAATTTTATATTGTCGAAGCGTTCACATAATACCTTCCATGCCACAGAGTAATTAGTAGCCGAAAATTCAATTGCCTGTATCACTACAGCGGCGGATCCTTCTAGAGACGTTCTCAGGTAATGGAATTTGTTGATCACGTCAATACCATCATTAGAATGAATGAGACTCGTATAGGTGTCGCGAAACTCCAGCCAACTATTATATGACCCATTGAATTTTGGTAATTGGATTGTGGGTAGCTTAACCGGCCTAAAGGTATTAGTACGATTTGTACTTTTAGCACTATCAACAGATTCATCATCTTTATTAAAGGCCGTGATCAAGTTCTGAGCTCTGGACAAAGATTTAAAATAAAGTGATTCAAAATCAGAACGTTCAATAAACTGTGTTTTAATATCTTCGACAATGCACTCAAGCTGTAACTGTACCTCATCGTATTGCTGATATAACAATTCAATTTTGCCTACACGTAGCTGCAGCTCCGTGATATCATAACTTGTTAGTGCCTTTTCATCCAGCGCGTCAAGGTAATTAATAAAAATAGTTAATCGGCCCTTGAAGCTGCCTCGCTTCTTTACTAAGTCCTTTTCCTCGGCCATACTGGGAGCTGGGCGACTAAGTCTGAAATTTACAAGTAATAGACGTAAGAAGAAGCTAAAAATGAATAACTAAGTGCTACTTAGGCACCTATCCGTCTTACTATACACCTACTATTGTTATACACAAATTTCAAAATATAATGTATTACGAATACCTACAAAATAAAAATGCGTTATATTTTTACACAACTCAACTGTAGAATAAAGACAATAACTATATCGTAACAGGGCATTTTTTTTTTACACGACCATACTCTAACTGAGCATGTCCCAGAAGTTTACCATTAATTTTATGGAGAAATGAAAGAAAATTTATTATGATGTGGCGATAGTTAAAATATTTAATATTTAATGTATCCGAAACACATCAAATTATGCGAATAATTTATTGATGAATATGAAATTACACTAAATATAATTTTGAATACCCATGATTTTACTATGTCCCACATTGACCGGCCTAGTTTCGAGTTAAGTTTATTCATGAATTTCCTTCAGTGGCAAGGGTAAAGAAGAATGAATGGTATCGAAAAATGATAATATTATCAGAAGTAAACATAAAATAACACTACTTTAATAAAATAAACTATCTTTCGTAACATTATATTATGTCTCACAATTCCGGCCGTGCATGGAATTCCACTTTGTAACCGTAATTTGATAGACTTTGTCGCCAAAAAATATACCACTGGCTACAAATTTCTTCCCTGGTAACAATACTCCAGACTTCGCCATTTTGTAAAACAGTCAGAGAATGACCACTTTGACGTATTTCGTGTCGAAACTTGTTGAGCGTTACCTTGCCGGATTTTTCATCCACTTTGTAATTGTGATTTTTACTGGTAAGTTTGGTTTTTTGTTTATAGAAATATAATAATGATAAACTACAAACACATTATAAGCTATTAAAATAGTTGCTTTGTGTTTCATCTTTATTAAAGTTCATTTACAAGCAATCTTAGGTCGGCGATTGGAGATGCGTTACTTCCATTTTGTTTGGTTACATATAACGTGGAATAAAAATGTTACAAAATGGAAATATAAAGGCGAGTACAAATGCATGCAGGTATGTGTTTACTTATCGTTTTAGTGGATATATGATGGTATCTTGGAACAATAATTATTTTAGTACAATAGTTATTGTCGGTTACTTAAGTAAATGTACTTGGGGCTCTTATTATGTTCTTTAAATTAATTAATAATTTACAAAGTGTTGGTATTTTTAGACGCTTTTATTTAACTCGCAATATTCATATTGTAACTTTGCTGAAGTCTTGCAAGTCATTTTTCGACCACTTCTGATTATCCAATTGAGCTGAAGTTTGGCATGTCATGTGACAATATAATATTATGATAACATGGAGCTAATCTGATGCTGGAGGAGAAAGGTAGCTATAAAAACTACTCAACAAAACGACTCAACCACATCGAGTTTGGAATCGTTTGCATGTTATTAACGAGTACTATTCTCCTGTATGGTAGATTTAAAGATGAATAGAGCTGATATTATTATGATTGATTAAATTATTTCTTCAGAATTTTATCATTTGATCATACGGGTCATTTGTGCTTAATTGTTTTTTAGTTAGTATTGTTTCTTAAGTATGTTTGATTCAATAGTAATATTTATATAATTGTTATAAAATAATTTTAGATTGAATACCTTAAGGCAGTTTTTACATAGATTGATTTTTTGAGACTGAACTGAATTAAAAGGCTGAATAGAAATAAAAGGTGTTGATTACTAAAATAGCATAGTTTCATTTTCTTTTATAAATTACCGTCGTTCATGGTTTATCCCTTTCTATTTCAGTACTGATTTGCAGTATTTTTTTATCAGCGTAAACTAAGCTTTACCTTTTCAATTTTGTAACTGAAGCTTTCCATTTTGTAATTGTCTTATGTTTTACTGTTACCATTTCTTTAAATTTAACTGATTTTGAAAGTGAATACCTTATTTTATTTTACTTTACGTTGAATTATAAAAAAAGAGTTAATCATAAAAAAATAATTAACATCGTTAGATGGTTGTTACACGATATAAATCGGAATTTAAGTTGGCAAAATTACCAAATAGTTACAAAATGGTTATATTTTACAAAATACCAAAAATATATGGCTTATCTTACTTATGCTGTAATATTATTTTAAGGAATATTATATTTATAACCAAATAAACAAAAATATTTCATTAAGAATATAGTATTTTATTTATTAATTTTACTTTTAAAAGTTACAAAGTGGATGTCTAAATCACTCTCGTGTCCAAAGAAAGTATTATTATTTTCCAAACGTGTATATTTATAGGGTACTTGTAGCTATTTTAATACACTATCAAGAATAGCGAATCATTCTATAAATTGTGTTATGCATTACCAATTTTTTTTATTCTTTCATTCCATTTTGTAACCTGGACACGTAATAAAAAAAATGCCCAACAAGTACTTTTTACACAATTAATAATGCCCTATAGCAAATAAATAATTTGCTTCTGAAAATAACTAGCACCTACAAATGTATGTTGTACATTAATCATAAGTATGCATATGAAAGTAACGTGAATAGTTAACAGCTTTCAATTCTGATTAAATAAATAATGTAATATTATCTTATTATCAATATTACCATACTTTAAGGAAGTATAATGTTATTTAATCAAATCTATGACTTTAATAATGAAAACTAATCACAATGCAATGTATGGTAGGTAGGTATATTAAGAAACAAAATTAATTACACTGATTATATGTACATAGGTAATATTAATTACACTAACCTGTTAAATCCTTAATTCGATTTAAATATACTACCTGATTGAGTGATGGGTGAATATATTAATTAATTAAGACTTAACACCACAGTTTTTTATGTACTTGTTTCACGAATCACACCGCCGAATAATATCTCAATTGCAGCTTAATTATCTTCTTAATAATTCCACTAATTAATAAAGATCCTTTATAATAAATACAGATTCTTGATGATTATTCAATCCAGCTCGTAATGGACCAATATGTAGGGAATTATTGGGATATTTAATAAAAATGCAGCGAGTAGGTATGTGTTAATGCCTTGAGCTTAAAAGTGACATTGAATTAACTTTATTAAAGCATAGGTACAAGATCAATGCAGTTGGTATCACGGGGTTCACAAACATTGCTAATGCGAAACTAGCAGGAGTTCTCAACAACAGCTGAAAAAGACGCCCAAAGAGGCCACAAACAAATCAAACTATCACAGACCTATATTTTGAATTTAATATTTATTCATTTGATCACAAATAAATCCACAGTCTTGTCATCATAATATATACACACATTTAAAAACTAAAAGGTGGGATAAAGTATCACATTTTATATACCACTAAGGTGGTAGACAAGCACACGGCGTACCTGATCTGTGATACTATCAATTTAAATAGACGTTCTTAGCAGTTGCTATATGAAAATATACATACGGTCAGGAGTCAATATTGAATGTAAATAGGTTATTGTAGTAGCTTTCAACGATAGGAATTCTTGAATTGAAATTGAATGAAAGCTACATGTGTTACAATAGATACTTACTTGATAAGCTATGGTGTAAAATAGTAGAAGAATAAGCTTTAGGGGTAGTTTTACTTTATATGCTTTATGCGACCATAGTCTGTGTGCACCAGCTGTCACACCTATTGTACCCATCATGTACAGAACGTAAGCTGCAAGAAATTTAAATACAGATAGGATTATGATAGTATAACGAGAATAATTAAGAAGAATAAATGCAAATCAATCAATTAACCTATCACCGTCCACAGCTGGTCATAGACGTCTCCCAATGTTGGTAGGCTTCGGCCCAATATTTCCCCACAGGCCAGACTGATACAGGGTTTTCATTCGGGTTATTAAGAGTAAACATTTATGCCTAATTCTGTCATCATTAGAAAGCTATTTTATTCAGAAGTCAAATAGCGTACTTTTTATATTGATATTTATTCATTTATTATGTACTTTATTGTACGCTAATTACAATATTCATGAGAATGAGGAATCAATAACATAAGAGCAGTACAAAGGGCGACCTCATCGCTTTACGTAATTTCTGCCAGGTAACCTTTGGATGGTAATGTATGTTGGTTGGAGTACACACACTGGCAAAATTAGCGGAACACAAAATTATGATCCTTTTTTGTGTTCCGCTAATTCTGCCGGTGTGTGTATTTCGTAGTTGTTAGTGTTTGACTAATAGTTATATCGATATTTCCACGAGAGCAGGACTTTAGTGAGTGAAACCGTATGTTGATGCTAGTACACAATAAAATTGCTTACCGAATACGCAAGTCTGCCATGTAGCTTTTGTGATTGTTAAATAAATACCATAAATTGATCCAATGTGTATTAACGTGAAATATGTCACAGTGAATGGGACCAGACGCCACCTCCTCGAGTCTACTTTAGATTTTATATTGTTTTCTATAACTGAATCAACATGTTCATGCATCGCGTTAATTGCGATGATTTACTGCTGAAATAAAAGTCGTAAGGTCATTATTTTATATTTTAACATGTCACTGCGGTGAAAAATCTGTAACTTTCAGCTGGTGCAATGGCAGTTAATAAAACCGCCCACATGACTGTCTTAGTGTGCGAACCAGGCTTCTTCGGCCCGACGCCACTAGGTAATAATAAAGCTAAATTATCTTGTGTATGGTGTATAATATTTTTATACTATTAGAATCGTCATGAATCACTCATATATCTTAGCTTCGCCTCTGACTTTTCTAAACAGAAACTGAGAAATTAGTAATCTAAAGTGTCAGGTCGACAAGGCCTGATACTGAGATGGCCAACTATTCGAGATATTTAGCCAGCATTTAAAATTCAAATAGGAGTGTTTATTGCCAAAACAAATCTTATTTTTGTTTTCATCGCCGAAAACATCTGTATAAAATAAATGCTAAGAAATTCTAGATAACATAGGTATACTGCTTCATGAAACAAGAGGCGACATCTTCATAAATAACTATTAAAAAGATTAAATAAAAGAAAAAACAATGCGGCCGCTACGCAGGAGGCGCGGGTATGATCCCCGCTCAGTGCAAATATTTGTAAGCATGAATATGGGTATTTGCATTGGTCTGGTCGTGCCTCGAAGAGCACTTTAAGCCGTCGGCCCCGGTTGCCATACAAACATCTATGACAGTCGTTACGGGTAGTTGGAGCCCTCAAAATCCCACAACTGGTCTAATTGCAATGCTTCGATAGCGCCTTTGGGTTGTGGAGGTCAGATGGCAGTCGCTTCACGGAAAAAGTCAAAGTTTGGCCAAATCCGCAGTTAGCCTGGTAAAAGCGGACCCCAGACCCCAAGCTGACAGCTTGGGATGCGACTGGGATTAACGGACGAAAAGAAAAAAATAGCATAACAGAGAATTTCAAAAGGTACCCGAAACAGATAAATTAACTTGTACTCGAAGTTAATATCTTAAAATGTCCAAGTGTTACACTATTGAGTGACTATAAGTGACATAAATCCTAGGGAATTCGTCTATGTTTAATGTTTACGTGGTACTCTTCTTCAAAAAAGGTGATAAAACCTTGTTGAAGAATTATAGACCCATCTCGCTTCTGAGCCATGTCTACAAGTTGTTTTCGAGAGTCATTACGAATCGTCTCGCTCGCAGGTTCGACGACTTCCAGCCTCCCGAACAAGCCGGTTTCCGAAAAGGCTTTAGCACCATAGACCACATACATACGCTGCGACAGATTATACAGAAGACTGAGGAGTATAATCAGCCACTCTGCTTGGCGTTTGTGGACTATGAGAAAGCCTTCGATTCGATCGAGACCTGGGCTGTGCTACAGTCTCTCCAACGGTGCCAAATTGACTATCGATATATCGAAGCGCTGAAGTGTTTGTACGAAAACGCCACCATATCAGTCCGCCTCCAGGATCAAAGCTCAAAACCTATCCAGTTGCAGCGAGGGGTGAGACAGGGAGACGTTATATCTCCGAAACTGTTCACCGCCGGCCTGGAAGATGTTTTCAAGCTCCTGGACTGGAGAAGACTCGGCATCAATATCAACGGCGAGTACATCACTCACCTTCGATTCGCTGACGATATCGTAGTCATGGCTGAGACCTTGGAAGACCTAGGTACAATGCTCGAAGACCTCAGTAGAGCCTCCCAACAAGTGGGCCTCAAAATGAACATGGACAAGACGAAAATTATGTCAAATGTCCATGTCGCACCCACTTCTTCTTTAAAGGTTGGAGACTCTACACTCGAAGTTGTCGACGAATATGTTTACCTGGGACAGACAGTCCAGTTAGGCAGGTCCAACTTTGAGAAAGAGGTCAATCGTCGAATCCAACTCGGCTGGGCAGCGTTCGGGAAGCTTCGTAATATCTTCTCGTCCAAAATACCGCAGTGTCTCAAGACTAAAGTCTACGATCAGTGTGTGTTGCCAGCGATGACCTACGGAACTGAGACTTGGTCCCTTACTATGGGCCTCATAAGAAGGCTCAAGGTCACCCAAAGGGCGATGGAGCGTGCTATGCTCGGAGTTTCCCTGCGTGATCGAATCAGAAATGAGGAGATCCGCAGGAGAACTAAAGTAACCGACATAGCACACAGAATCGCCAAACTTAAGTGGCAGTGGGCGGGGCACATAGCTCGTAGAACAGATGGCCGTTGGGGCAAGAGAGTTCTCGAGTGGCGACCACGCGCCGGAAGACGCAGTGTAGGCAGGCCTCCCACACGGTGGACCGACGACCTGGTGAAGGTCGCGGGAAGAGCATGGATGCGGAAGGCGCAGGACCGGTCACTGTGGAAATCCTTGGGGGAGGCCTTTGTCCAGCAGTGGACGTCTTTCGGCTGAAATGATGAATGTTTACGAGTCATAAATTTGTAAAAGGGAGACATTTCTGTAAAATTATCGCAAACACATGTCTGTGACGACTTGCACTATATAGCTTCTAACAGTCAACGAGTCTTAAAATTAATATCAAGCATACAGTGCATATTTAATTGAACTTTGAATCAATGGCCTCAATTGAATACAAGACACGAGAATAATGGAGAATCGAGTGTAGTATATATTGGTTTCCTTTATAATTGATTGATTGATTGATTTGGAGATCCTGACCTTACCACAAAATCTGGCCACTAAATTTATTTAGTCTGTTTAATAATTTACAAGACAGTGGTTATTTCAATGCATATAGTCAAAGAATGGCACATTTTATATGAATTCAAATTTGGGATTAGTGTGGAACCTTAACTCCACTAAGGGTGCAAACCGAGTGAAACGCCCTTGTGAGGATCCCAATGGACATCTACACGATAGATGATCTTCATTGTTTATCCGTCGCAATAGTTGATCTTGAGATCGACCTGAATTAACACCCAATTCTGGGTCAGAATTGAACTGTGCAAAGGTTGTCGCAGGCTAGCTAGCAAATCTGGGCATCCTGGTATTGAAGCAGGCAGCTATGTGTGCCATATAATTATCCATGTCCTCGGACGTGTTGATTTGACCGCTTCTCAGCGATGAAAAGGAGTTGAATTCGATCCCCATAATTCCATGCGACGAAGCCTTGAGCCAGGCCGTAGGAAAACCCCGTAAATGCCAGAGTGATTTGGGCAGCAAAGATGGTTTTACCATTGACTCAATTAACAGTCATATACGCGCGTCGGAAGCACTTACTCGACCTAATTTGCCTCAGCACATTACTAATTCGAGACAAACTAGCCCTGAGGTTTTAATGACCCCTTTCTTTAAATAATTAGAGGTCCATTAAAAGTAGGCCGAAGTGAATTTATGACTTGTTATTTTGGGAATATCCAAAACTACATTGCACACACGCATAACCAGACGTGATTGAATTAAGTGCATTTGCCACAAAGACCATCATTAAACTCATAAGCACTGAAGTTACAAACTAAAAATATTTTTTGTAGATAAATGTACTCAGGTCAATTTAGATCTTGAACAAGACCTAACAGACAATAATGCAAATAATAATAATAGCATAAATGAACCCAGTAATGATCATGACGATGTTCCTAACCTTGGAACTAATTTATTTCGTGTATAATGTTGTTACGATCCTTCATCAAAATATTAATGGATTAATTAATAAATCTGGCACGCTCTATGTTAGTATTAATAAACTGAATACGCAATATATATATATTGACATTCTATGTATAACTGACCACAACATGATCAAGGGGGATGAGGTATATCTTACAATACCGGACTACCAACTAGTTTCTTATTATATGAGGAATAGTAGACACGGAGGATCATGCATATTAATAAAAAACCACCTGAAATACAAACTGCGTAATGACATATCAGAACTCTCGATCCAGCATGTTATAGAATGCTCTGCTATCGAAATACTAGAACATAAAATTATTGTTATATGTATATATAGACCACCTGACTATATGGTGAGTACTACAAGTAGTTTCTTTGCAGTGATGTGTAGAATGTTGAGCAGAGTATCCCTAACTAGCAAAAAAATTATTGTTTGTGGAGATTGTAATATTGATATTTTGGTGCAAAATAAATTATCTAGTGAATTTATAGAATCTTTGATGACATTTAACTTAAAATTACAATTTAAACAAATAACTAGGTTCGAAACTAAGACCTGCCTAGATAATATAGCCCATAATGTCAGAGCGTGCAAGGGTACTATTGAGGAACTAGCGCTATCAGATCATAACGCGCAAATTATCGAAGTTCCGGTCAAAGAAATCTTGTGCTCTGAAATATTGGTATAGAACAAAACGAAACTACTCCAAGGGTACCAGAATGATATTTGTTAGATATTTAACACAACTCACCAATAATGATGTCTATAGCTGTAGGATGCAAATGATGCTTATAACAAATTCCATGAAAACTTTGTTATGTTGTACCAACTATGCTTTCCAATAATAAAAATTCGTATTCATAATACAGCAACACCAAAATGGATGTCGCGCGGCATAAAAATGTGCAGCAAACGTAAAACTCAACTCCTGTGGCAGTACAGGAACAATAAAAATCAAACGAATAAAAATGCATTTAAAACGTACGCAAAGAGTTACAAATCCGTAATAAGATTGACGAATAAATCACAAAATGATTATCACATCAGGTCTGCATCTAACAAAAACAAGGCGACTTGGAAAGTAATAAATGAGAAGAAATAAAGATATCCGACCGAAACTATAAATCAAATAATAAGTAATGACATCATAATTGATAATCCTATAGACATCTCCAAATCATTCAATAATTTTTTTCTTGACATAAATAATTTTGACATTAATAACTGTAATCTTAATTTTAATCAACCTAATAGTATCTCAAACAAAATAATATTTACTTCTAATTCTATCTTTTTGACACCGACTATCGCAGAAGACATATACAAAATAATAATAAATTTAAAAAACTCGAACAGTGCTGGCTTTGATGACATTTTGACTTGCATCGTCAAGGATACTGCCCATATTATATCTGAACCCTTAAGCCATATTGTAAATCTATGTATAGAACAAGGCATTTTCCTCAAGCATTTTCATCAAGGCAAGACAATGGACTACCAGCTGTGGCATTATTTATGGACATGGCAAAGGCTTTCGATCGTGTCGATCATAGTATACTGCTAAATAATATATATGGTATTACAGGTAATGTGTACAATTTAGTAAAATCGTACCTTACGAGCAGACAACAGTACACGGAAATAAAATGGGTCAATCCTCTAACAAAAACCGAAGAAATCAGTACGTCTGAGACTGGTACTACAAAATTCGGTGTTCCACAAGGGAGTTTCTTGGGCCCTCTGCTCTTCCTCATATACATAAATGACATGCCATTAATAACACAACATGACATTACGCTATTCGCTGATGACAGTACAGTACTTTTTAATAATGACAATACAATAAATTTAGAAACTGACATTATTCAATCATTGGTACAAATTATGAACTGGCTTAAGACAAATAATCTAACAATCAACATTGACAAAACCAAAATAATGAACTTCAAAATAAGAATTAATAGAACAGAATCTTTAAAAATCCATTACCTGAACAATGACGTTGAAGAAGTAGAAACCACAAAATTTCTAGGGTTGCATATAGACAATAAAATAAATTGGAAACTTCATTTAGAATATGTGTGTGAAAAACTGGCCCAATTCTCGTATGCTCTTCAGAAATTAAGGAAGGTAGCAAATACACCTACCTTAATCATAGCCTACCACGGCTATGTTAGCTCAACTCTCAGGTATGGGGTAATCTTCTGGGGTAACAGCACTGACCACGAACGTGCGTTCAAAGCCCAAAAATGCTGCATAAGAGCAATGTTTAATTTTTATGCACCTGACTCCTGTCTACCATATTTCAAATCGATGAAATTATTAACATTTCCATGTATATATATATATATATATATATATATATATATATATATATATATACTCGAGGTTGCAATATTCGTGAAAAATAATCTAGAATTATTTGAATATCGTACGCGTGCACGGCATCAAACAAAAATACATATAGTTGCTAGTAAAACGCAATTGATGCATGAGAGCGTCTTTTGAATGGCCCCGCTTTGAATATCAGAACCGCATCTAAGCTACAACTGTTTAAAAAACAACTCCGTGACTTGTTAACAGAAAAATGCTATTACTCCGTGAAAGAATTCCTAACAGATAAGACATTACAGCAGTAGAAGGTGCCCTAGTTGTGGTGTGGTCGGTTCATACAGTATTCGATGTTGGTAAATTTTTATTTTGACAAAGTAAATTAATTATAATTATCTTGACATCATAATATGCATAGACATTAAAATCTAAAATTAAACTGACAACCTACATTATTTCTATTCAATTTTATATTGTTCTTATTAATATTATTGACATTGTTAATTGAAATTGAAGGAATTTTGAAATGAATATTTGTAATGATGTGACAATGTTCTAATTTGTAATTTAGCCACCAAAAATGCATGCCTATTGGTGATATATGGTGAAACTATATCCACTGCCTATAACAACTACTCTGTAACCCATATATGCAATGAATTATTAAATAAATAACTAAATTATCCCGTAATGAAGTGACTAAGCCTTTATACATAGATTCAAATATATAGACGATCACATAACTGGGCTTGAACCACCACAATACCATATTAAATAGCACTTTTTGTAGTGATAGAACAGTGAAAGGAAAGAAAAATATCTAGTTATGAATTTTAAGAAAAATGTATTAGTACAATGCGTTAATACCTATGCCAAATTTTATAAAAATCTAAAACAACCTAAATGTATGCAGCAATGAAACTGGGTAAGTGAAGTCTGTCTTTATTCTTATTTACTTTTTACTTTCTTTTTAGCATCTAAGCTAGTTATGGTCACCCTCAGTTTCTCAATTTCTGTTCTTTGGACCCTTTTTAACAACGTGTTCAGAGGTTTATATTGTGCTTTTATAAGTGCCTGATATACACAAGATGTTAGGAAATTCACAAATTAAATTTGGGTGAAGTCATAACTGTATTAAGCATGTAATCAATATCTTGTTATTTGCCGAGCGGACTGTTTATTTACTAAAACTGCAATTTTGCTGGTGAATGCTTTAGCTTTTCGTTTTTAAATATTTTTCTATATTTATTTCCTTTTTACGTGCTGGAAATCCCAACGGATACCCCGCCCCTCCGGAGCCGGAGGGGGAGGTTATGTCGGACTCAAACCGACTAAACTGCACGCCGTCTGTGGGTCGTTGGGCTAAGCCGAAGGTGATCAAAGACTTATCCCTCCCAGCCCGGCTGACCCAGGGCCATCCCTCTTGGACGGGCCCTCCTTATAAGGGGGGACCACGCGGTCCCCAACTCGCCCCCCGGTATAGGGAGGATGCGCGATGCGTACCGCCGCTATTTCTTTTAGGCTCCTCAAAATGTGAACTGTTGTATTGAACCTCGTTATCACTATCATTCCTAATAATATTTTTGTTTTGCGAAGCGCCATTGTAAAAGATCTTGTACTGAGCTGACGAACGTGAGCGTATCCTTCTATCGTAGCCATAGATATAGTATATCCATAGATTGGTAATGTCAACTAGCGGACGAGACTAAAATTGAATTGTCTATATGTGCACGTAATGTCAATGTGTGCGTCAAAAATGTTGCTCCTGATCTTTTATCGATATCGATGAAATTTCTCGGCAGTGATATGTTTTTAGAAAGTCTATCGTCCTTTTTGCCTGCGGTGCCGCGACTATCGCTAGGTTGATGATGACGAAATGAAATAACACCCAGACTCGGAACAAGAAATTCCAAACATTACCACGGATATTCGAAATTATCAGACCGTAATGTAACAATATTCGAGGGAAAGAGATATTATCAAAAATGTGTATAAGAAGAAAAGATCAAGAAAATAATAAGAGTACAAATTTAAAAATGGTTTATTAATCATCGGAATGTATCTTCTAGATACCACTAAATATAACAATCTTGTTATAAAATTGACGAATGCTATCTTTATTAACATTTCGTACTAGTTGATGTACTAGGTACAGGTTCAATATCTCTGTTCAGATATGTTAGTGTTCTACGCAGTGGTTTAATTTTTACCTTGAATTCAAATGTAATATGTTCTTTGTGTTAGCAGAAAGGTTTATACACTATTTAATAACTATTAAAATTTATGTTATATTTCTTGTAGAGGAATGTAAGATCTACTTCTAATTTTATTATTGATTTTGGGTATATACAGACCCTACTTAAGACTTTCGGGGCCCAAGCCAACCTTACCTGCTAGCTGGTACACCTGCTGAACAACGGACGCCATTCTGGTGCAGGCTATAAGGTCAGCGGCAGTCGCTTCCGTAATGGCCAAATAAGAAACTTAATAAAAAATGCAGACCCCGGCTTCAAAGCTGGGCTATTGGAAATACTTAAGCATAACTATTCCTTACTGGCATAGATATGGTTGGAACAGAACCAGGTAGTAACCTCCTCCTCTGTTTACCAATTGCTGAAAAGCAGTTTTCATTGAAGTGTTTACTGCATATAGCAGAATATTTATGTGGAGACCAATTTGGTCTATTTAACATGCGAAGCCATTTGTCTCTGACATCAGGTTTTACAGGAAATCTGCATATAAATTATTTTTTACTAAGGGAACAGAATAAATAATAGTACTACGTACAGAAGTATTAAATTAGTACCCAATGGCTTCATGTAAATATCAAACAGTCAATAATCAATTAGATACAGAATCATGCATACAATCGATACTATTATAATATTCTAAATGGCGCAGTACTATTATAGTTACGAGCGTGGGGGTCGGTTTAAATAGAAAATGCGAGCACAACCGTTGAAAACAGATTTTATTCAGCTGCACTTAAATTAATACATTACACTAAGTTCACAAGAAACAAAATTTTCAACCTTCAACCATCACAATCACATTCGATAAATCGATACAACGAAATAATGTCGCGATCACATCCCTACAAGGTGAGGTTAAAATTATCCTGATTTTCTGTATTAATTATATCTTAAAAAGGACACTTTCATTTATTCCATTTTATTTCAGTGATTTGCATATTGTTTTTTTTATTATATATACACCAAAGCTGCCACATTTATGTATTTTTTTGAAGAAACGATGATTGTAAACAAACATTTAACTTACTGATGAAATGAATAATTTTGGGGATTATTCTTCTTTGATGAATCACAACCTGGTACTGCCCATAAACGCATCATAAAATGTTGTTGGTTTTACTGCTATGACTTTGAATTATTTAATATAATCATAAAATAGTTTAAGCGTTCACTCAATAGTCCCCTATTTCCCAATAACAAATACATGTTTGGTCTCGCTGACAGCATCGTTTACTCTCTCTTTCTAACACATAAAAGTACTATTAGAGGCCGGAGCTCTCTTTCACTCCTATTGCCAATCTATGGAAAAGAAAAATACTAAATCTATGATCGTAGCAAGCACAACACTACTAACAGCTCAGTTTCTACATTGTTAGTATCAATTCGAAAACTATATTTATTGAATAAAATTTTGAAGCATTTACTATGCTAACTTTTCAAATCTATTAAGATAGGAAAAATTGAATGCCCAGGTGGGAGTCGAACCCACGATCTTTCCCTTACAGGGGGAATGCTCTGAGGTGGCTCAGTGGTCAGAAAAAAAAAAACTGGCTTAATGCGAGAGCTACGCTCCCGAATTAGCCTTCTAACCTAACCTAACCTAACCAAGTCGAATTGTGGGGTGCTGGTCGGGTAACCTCCACGTGGGCTTCTTTGTTTCTTCTCCCTCTGGACCGTGGTCCTGGGGAGCGGAAGCGAGGGGGCTGGTGCACCCTGGACTGCGGCTAATAGACTCCGACTCCAAGGAGCAGGAGCTCTGCTAGTCGTTGACCAATAACCCGGCAAGCCCTTTTGAGGGCTAGTTGACCCCATTGCACGAGGGGGTCGTGGGATGGCGGGCCTGCAAGGCCCGCGAGGAGGAGTCTGAAGCGTCGCTCCCGGTGCCCCTCTGTTCTCAGAGGAGACAGGGGAGAGACATTGGGATCCCTAGGGTCCAGGGACGGGTCGGCCCACTGCTCGCGCGGGGGTTGACAGGCATTCGTGCCACCGTCGGAGCTGGGGGGGGTTGGCTGCCCTCCCGCGTCACGTAGCCTCCGGGTGATCTTCAACGACCCGAGTGCTAGCCACACTCGGGAAGTCGTGATCTCGGAGAACGTGGGGCTTGCCTTAATTGGCCGGCCCGCGACAAGGAAAAGTCTTTAAAACCCGACAGCGAAGTCGCTTAAAACCTGTGGATACCGGGGGACCTCCACAGTATGTACCCCGCTCCCCGGAATGAACGTCACCCGGGGAGTGTAATAATTTCGTTTCTACTCGTGGGATAAGTCCAAAAGATGCCAAATTCAAACCAAAATCAAAAAAAAAACTTAGAGGAGTGCAGTGAGAAGGAGATGGAGATCGAGACGGAGGCCGCAAGGCCTCTTGGCTCTCTCACCGAGGCGAGGGTGGTGTTAGATCGCCTAGATCTAGCCTCCATCGCCAGCACAAGCCCTGGAAGTTCGCGGTCGTCTTCCCCTGGAAGACTATGGCGAAAGCGAATTTCAGAGGCGGAGACCGTGGATATAACAAAAAAGCCCCGCGGTCGTCCAACCACAACGGGCGAGTACGCCGGCTTGGCGCAAGCCAAAGCCGATCTTCAGGCGGCCTCGGAGCGGGAGATCGAGCTCCAAGCCCTGAAGGAACTGGCCGACAACTTAAAGCGGCAGCGACAGAGGGCTCCCTACCTAAAGGAGACCCAGAGCCCAACGCCGGGGCCCAGCCGACAGCCCCAAGCAGGAGAGGCATCGGCAGCCCCAGAGTCGCTCAGTGCGGAGCAGCTCAGCGGCGGAATTGAGGCAGCGGTGGGGATGGTGCAAACCATCGCCACCAAAAGCTCCAATTTGAAGGGGCAATACGTGCGGGACCTGCGGCTCGCGTGCTCCACCATTATGGAGAACGTTCGCGTGCTCCGGTCCCGCACGGAGTCTGAGGAGGTGGCCAAGCTCCAGGCCGAGCTGGCCGCCGTCCGGGCGGAAATGCGGGCCTGGCAGCAGCAGGCGCAGTCTGCGCCGGCCCCGATGAGCCGCGACGAGATCGGGTTTATGATCGACGCGCGGCTCGCGGGGATTGCGGACCGGCTGTTGCCCGAGACCCGCATCCGCCCACCTCTTGAGACGGACAAGCGAGCCGCGGCTCGGTCACAGGGGCGGCCCACATCTGAGCTCCCACCTCTTCCTCCGTCGCCTCCCTCCGTCTCTGCCCACGGGCCGGCCGGCCCTAATGGGCCTGGGGGGGAGAAGAAGGGGAAGAGGAAGGCGAAGAGGAAGACGGCCGCAGCCAAAGAGGCTGAAGCTGCCCGCCGGACCGCAACGACGTCCTCATCGGCGCACCCGCCTGCCACTGCCCCTGCCACATGGAGCCAGGTGGCGGCCCGGCCAAAAGTGGCGAAGCCAGCACAAACTCGACCAGCAGCTACCCCGCCCACCGCCGTTCCAGCGGCGCCAGCCAGGAAGCGTAAGCGTGGTGCCCGGAAGTCGCGCAAGCTGCGCGCCCCGCAAACAGCAGCAATTACCATCACGCTGCTGCCGGGCGCGCAGGAGAAGGGCACCACGTACGGGGACGTCTTATCCAAGGCCGAAGGGGTCATTGACCTCAAGGCCCTGGGGATAGACGGCCTCCGGATGCGACCTGCAACCACCGGGGCTCGAATCCTGGAGGTGGCAGGTGAGGACCGAGCCCAGAAGGCAGACGTCCTAGCCGCTAAGTTAAGGGAGGTGCTGCAGGAGGCTCGGGTCGCCAGGCCGGAGAGATGTGTGGAGCTGCGCATCTCTGGTTTGAGCGACACGGCCTCACAACAAACTGTGGCGGCATCGCTAGCAGCTGAGGGGGGTTGCTCTGTCGAGGCCATAAAGGTGGGCAATATCCAACGCCCACCTGGCCGCCAGGGCACTGCTTGGTTGCGGTGCCCTGTCGAAGCGGCCAAGAAACTGACGGATGGCCGTAGAATTCTCGTCGGGTGGTCAGTCGTCAGGCTGACCCCACTGGAGCCGAGACCGGCGCGGTGCTTCCGATGTCTGGAGCCGGGGCACCTCGGGGTAAATTGTACTGCGGGCGTTGACCGCAGTGCGCTCTGCTTCCGCTGCGGGCAGGCGGGCCACAAGTCGGCCACCTGCTCTGCGGTGCCCAGGTGCCCCGTCTGCGCGGCGGAGGGGGTTGCGTCCGGTCACCGACTGGGATCCGGCGAGTGCAAGGCAGCCTTTCGTAAGAAGACTGCCCCAAGGAAAGTTGGAGCTACAGGTGGGACGAAACCCACAACATCCCCCACCCAGCAGCTAAATGACGAAGAGATGGACACCGCCCAACCATAATGGCACATCCCATCTCCATCCTGCAGGCCAACGTCAACCACTGCGCCGCGGCCCAGGACCTTCTGGCCCAATCCATGGCGCAGTGGCAGACGACAGTGGCAATAGTCTCCGATCCGTACTACGTTCGCGACAGCCCAAATTGGGCTGGCGACCTGTGCGGCTTGGTGGCTATCGTCGCCCAGCGATCTGCCCCACCCTTCGACAGAGTGCGGAGGGGCCGCGAGTGCGTACTCGTCGTGCTGGGCGGCGCTGCAGTGATTGGGGTGTACTGTCCCCCTAGCAGAAGTCTCGCCCAATTTGAGCAGTTGCTCTTGGAGGTCGGGGCTCTGCTGGCGGAAGTGCGCCCCACCCCGGCTGTGGTGGCCGGGGATTTCAACGCTCACTCTCGGGCGTGGGGATCTCCGGCGACCGACACTCGGGGGGAGCTGTTGGTTGAGTGGGCGGTGTCCCAAGGCTTGGTGCTGCTGAACCAAGGGGTGGTTCAAACCTGTGTGCGGCCCCAGGGGAGCTCGATTGTCGATTTGTCGTTCGCCAGTTCTGACCTGGCGCGACGAATCGACAACTGGCGGGTCGTCGAGGGGGTGGAGACCGCGTCGGATCATCGGTACATCCGGTTCGACGTCGTCCCCGCCGCCTCGTCGGCTCGTGTGGAACTGAACCGCCCCTTGGTGGGGGAGGGTCCGCGGTGGCGACTAGGAACCCTGGACAGGGAGCTGGCCAGAGAGGCGGCTATCGTCGAGCGATGGGCTGCTCATGAGAGCGACCTGGACGTGGACGCGAGATGCGAGAGGCTCGCAGGAGCGCTAACTCGCGTCTGCGATGCGGCGATGCAGAGAGCGAGGCCTGTCCCGCCCTGGAAGCAGGTGTACTGGTGGCGTCCCCACCTAGCCGGGCTGCGAACCGCAAGCTACGCAGCCCAGAGGCAGTACACCCGCAGTCGAAGGCGGGCCGTGAGAGACCTCGCCCGAGAAGAGCAGCTGCACGCCGCGTACAGGGCCGCCCGTGAGGCCCTTAGCTCGGCGATTAAAGCCGCCAAGGAGGAGTCCTGGAGGGAGTGGCTCGAGAGTCTCGACCAAGACCCGTGGGGGCGCCCGTACAAGGTCGTGAGTCAGAAACTCCGGCCCTGGGCGCCTCCCCTCACCAGAACTCTCGAGTCCAACCTCCTGGACCGAGTGGTCAGTTCCCTCTTCCCTGCGAGGGAAGAGTGGGTCCCACCGCGGATGGCAGCACCAAGCCGGGTGCCGGCAGACGAAGAGGCAATACCTCCCGTGTCCGAGGCCGAATTAGGGGTTGCGATCCTGGCACTCAAGTCCAGGAATCGTGCCCCGGGCCCGGACGGCATTCCTGGGAAGGTTATTGCCACCGTCATGCCGGCACTAGAGGGAGAGACGCTGTCCCTCATGTCGGAGTGTTTGGCGTCGGGGAGGGTCCCGCGACGATGGAAGACCGGCAAGCTCGTGCTTCTAAAGAAGCACGGGCGCCCAGCCGAGTCGCCGTCGGCCTACCGCCCCATCGTTCTGCTCGACGAGATGTGCAAGCTGTTTGAGCGGGTGCTTGCTGCGCGTCTCGTCGGTCACCTTGAGGGGGCGGGGCCCAATTTAAGTGATGGCCAGTTCGGCTTCCGTCGCGGGAGGTCGACTCTCGATGCCATATCCCGGCTGAGGGACAGCGTTGATGAAGCGGTCGCCGGGGGTGAGGTGTTGTTGGCTGTATCGCTGGATATAGCCAACGCCTTCAACACCCTCCCCTGGAAGACCATTGCGGAGGCGCTGAGGTATCAGAATGTGCCGTGGTACCTCAGGCGCGTCCTTGCGGACTACTTCGTGGACCGGGTCATCATCTACCCGGCCCAAAACGGAGTGGTCCGCCGAAATATGCAATGTGGCGTTCCACAGGGGTCGGTCCTAGGGCCGCTCCTGTGGAACATAGGTTATGATTGGGTCCTGCGCGGTGCTTATCTTCGGGGAGTCGGTGTTCTTTGTTACGCCGACGACACCCTGGTTACCGCGCGGGCCCCCACGTTCCGCGATGCCGCCGTTCTGGCTACGGCGGGCGTCGCGCATGTCGTGCGCCGCATCGGGGCGCTCGGGTTGAGGGTAGCCCTCGAAAAGTCCGAGGCCCTGTTCTTCCATGGGCCTCGGCGGGCGCCGCCTCGAGACCAGTCTATAGTGGTGGGTGGCACCTCCATCACTGTCGGGAGCAGCCTGAAGTATCTCGGGCTCACTCTCGACAGTCAGTGGAGGTTCGCAGAGCATTTCCAGCGGCTGGCACCGAAGTTGCTAGCATTTGCTGGAATGCTCTCGCGTTTGCTGCCCAACAGCGGAGGACCGGGGTCTGCCTGCCGCCGTCTCTACGACGGAGTGGTGCGTTCCAAGGCGCTATACGGGGCGCCCATCTGGGCGGAAGCCCTCTGCCCAGCCAATATTGTGCTGCTGCGGCGGCCGCAGCGCGCCATCGCGCAGAGGGCCGCACGAGCGTACCACACCGTCTCTTATGAGGCGGCGTGCTTGATTGCGGGCAGTATCCCCTGGGATCTCGAGGCCGGCGTCCTGAAGAGGGTCTATGAGGAGGGCGCCCTGATGCGGCGCGTTGCGGGTGGCAGGCCTGCTCCGGAAGAGATCGATCGCTGGAGACAGGAGGCGCGCGACGACCTCTTCCAGAAGTGGGCTGAAAGGTTGGCCACTACACGTAGCAGTGCACTGCTCGTGGGGGCCGTTCGGCCCGTCCTGCGCGAGTGGGTAGAGAGGGGTCATGGGGCTCCAACGTACCACCTCACTCAACTCCTCACAGGTCATGGCTGTTTCGCCAAGTACCTGTGGGAGGTGGTGGGTGTGGAATCGGAGCCCCGGTGCCGAAACTGCACCAGCGGCGACTCCGACACGGCACACCACACCTTGGCCGTGTGTGAGGCGTGGGACGGACAACGGACGGCCCTCACGAGCACCATAGGTGCTGACCTGTCGCTGTCGGCCGTAGTTACAGCTATGGCCGGCAGCGAACAGTGCTGGGCCGCCGTCGCCTCGTTCGCCAGCGAGGTGATGGCGGCAAAGAGAGAGGCGCTGCGGGAACGGGAGCGAGCTGGGCTCACTCTTCCGCCCCGCAGGCCGCCGGCGAGGGGACGCCGGCGAGCACAATTCGCCCGCGTCCCCGAATGAGAGTGGCCACGGGTGGCGGGTCGGGGGACCCGCTGCCCTTATGCTGATGTGGCGGAATGCGCCCCTCCGTGTTCCTGGGGCGCATTCTTAAGAGGAGGACAGGCCCCACCATCTCGGCCCGATATCCGGGATGGTGGGTCCTCGAGAGGAGGGCCCGTTAAATAGGGCGGGCGTCCCTAGCCGAGTCGCGGTGAGCATTCTATCCCGCGGCTCGGATTGGGCGAAGGAGGAACACCGTGGTGGTTTAGTGGGTAGTCTGGCCTCGGCCAGGAGTCCCACACAAAGCGAGCCCCCTGCCCCTGCGGGGGGTGAGCGAAGTGCGTAAATGCATTCCACCACGTAAAAAAAAAAAAAAAAAAAAAAACCAAGTCGAATTGTGCAGCTATCACAATAAACCTATCACTAATTTTCTGTGAATACAGCTCTGTCTACCCCCTCGGGGATTTACAGGTATAAGTATGTATATGTATGTGTGTAAGTTTCAATCTTATTTCGAGGTAGTGCCCCATCCTAAGCATCAGCCAGCCAGGTTATTAAATGATGTAATAGATGATAAAGCTGAATATCATTCAGGCCGTTAATTGAACGGCGCCGTTAAGTTAACTGCCTAGGCAATTAATTGGATGGCTGATTAAGCTGATTGGCGGCGACATATATATAGAAACCGGCAAGAAACATCTATTTTTTCCGTATGCACACAGATTTGGCACAGTGTCGAGCCGATTGTGCCTGATCCGCAGTGAACATGTTACGACGCAAAGCACAATTCTAGCGGGTATATATTTCAGGATTAAGGGTTCAAAATAAAGAAAATTGTAAGAGCCTGCAGTTTAATAGCGTACTTACAGGCACTTGATTCATGTAAATAATATGGGACTTATTTGGTGCAAATAATTCTAATACAAGTCGTTCAATCAATCAATCATTTAGATCAATCAATTAGCATACCGCCGTCCACAGCTGGACATAGGCCTCTTTCAATGTACGCTATTTCGTCCGATTCGATCCGTATTTTTTTCACCACATAATTTAGTATATATAGTATAAGTTTCGTAATTTAGCACCCACTTACCTTAATTTAACAATTGTTCTATTGAACTTTTTACTTGGTCAAAATAGGCATAACAATTTAAGTTTTGACACGGACGATACGTCCACCCTCTCGCTTACAATAAACTCTAAATAGTATATAGCAAATAAATATACATAACGACTTTATATATAAGCACAACTCTTAATGCGATAATGAATTAACCCACCGTCACCGGCATACTATAAAATTATAACATAACTAGCTGTTGCCCGCGGCTCCGCCCGCGTGGATGTCGGTTTTCGCTGAGTGTTGAGTCAACACTATTTTTCTAAAATAAAAGTCGCTTAAGTAACTCCTTATTACATCAGCTACCTGCCAATAAAAGACACGTCAAAATCAGTCCAGCCAGAGATTAGAAGGAACAAATAGACAGACTTAGAAAAATAGAATCTAAAAAGATCGAAACAAGCTTTATAGCTGGCGGTACTCATTCATTTCCATCTGGTTTGAGATTTGTAAATGGGTACCGCCTGCTATAAAGCTTGTTTCGATCTTTTCAGTATCAGTCGGGATTCTTATTTATAGTAATTATTTTTTTTATACTTTTTAGCTATGACTATGAAATATATATACTTTTGTAATCCTCTTTTAATTTCCTTCATTTTGATACGCCACTCGATAAATTTGAGTGAAAATTGTATTTTTACCACATATTTTTGGCGCCAAAAAACCAACATATAGCTTTTGTTCATATATACCCAAGAACACTTGGGCAATGAGTGCCTTTCATTTGAGACATGAGTCATTGAAATCCATAGGGTGGTTTAGGAGATATGAGGTAACTAAGAACATTACAAACGTACATACAAGATACGCGCCTAAAACATAACCCTTCTTAACAGTCGGGTATAAACGGTTATTTCAATATTACAAACAGACACTCTAATTTTATTTATATGTATTTGTCGCCGCCACTAGCCTAATCAGCCGTTCAATTAATTGCCTAGGCAGTTAACTAAACGGCGCCATTCAGTTAACGTTGATACAGTTACCCTGGATTGAATGACAAATTTTTTGGAGTCTACTATCACAGACGAAGATTGTTTTTGTGTCTAGTTATGTTTTGCTTGCCACAAGCTCTTGAAAAAATATCTTTGCTTACATGTTGCGGGCTGAAATTCCGTGCTATTAGTAGATACAAATTAATAGCCCAAAATATCAGACAGCAACTTCAGGTTAACTTCACTGTTGGCGTACAAAGTAGATTGATTAATGAACATATCCTTTAAACTTACTTTATATGTTATGGTCGTACCAGTACAGTATCAGTATCAGTACAAAATGTATACCACAAGGCCATTGGGTAAAAGTGGCGTCGTTCTTGAAGTTCCGCGACCAGTAATAAAATTATTACCACTATTTAGTACACACAAAAATAAGCAACTTTTATTACTACAGTCACTTTCTAAAGTATATCGGAAGCGAGATATTCAAATGCAAAATCTATAAAAAGGTCGTCTAGGTATAATAAAGAGTATGGGTCCCTTAACGTTTTTTGTAAGTTATTCTAATGAATTTCATAGAACTCTATAGTAGGTGTATGTAATTGAGTTTCGTGCTTGTACTACTTGACTTTGTGATTTGCATTACGTGACCTGGCAGTATATGTTTGGAATTGGTAAAAATTAGTGAATCAGATGTTCCACTATGTATGTGTTGCGCAAGAAGTGTAAGACGTATTGGTGGCAGTCGTCGGAGATAGGCAGGCAATAATCAAATAAGATTTTTGTGAACAATGCAGAGGTAAGAGATAATACAGAGGAACTGTGCTAAGTAGGTACATGGTGGAATTAAGAAATGATCATTCGGTATGTATGGACCAAATTTCTAGGACATTCCATACAGTACACACAATCAGTGTATTATTATATTACAAGCAATGTGTATAATCCGCTATTCTAATAGGAACCCCTTATTTATTCAACATTAATGTTTTTTTCTAAAGACGGTTTGAGTTAATAAGAGTTTCGTGGAGAAGACAGGCTGTGCAGGGCGTGCTTATTACGTACTCGACGTCACAGTCAAGGAAATGCTCAAGTTCAAGATGATAATATCGCAGGGGTTCAAGAACAAGAACAAAACGTTGCACAAGTTCAACAAGATATCCAAGATGTTTTTGCCGAGGTTCAAGAACAAGAACAAAACATAGCAGGAGTTCAACAAGACGTAGAAATACAGCCAGAACCTTTAATTGCTGTAAATGTACGACATCAATCCGTGCAAGTTAACAGGTTGCAATTGATAGCATTACCAGGCTATACAAGAACACCTTACAACACACATGTGTGCATATTTGCAGACTGCTCTAATAGAGATTTACAATGCATTCACGTGGATTTAAGGGCAACTGTTCTACAAATAAAAAGTTTTTATATTCCACGTGGCAATCGTGTATGTTCTACACATTTATTAGATTTCAACTGGGAAAATGTTGAAGAATGCATTCGTCGGATTCTCAGTGAATTTTCGCCAGCTCAAATAAAAGATATGATGGATATTTTAAGAACGCGCAAAGTGTATTTAGACTTTGATCGGGCATCTACTATCAACGATGCCGTTTTTCATTATTATATCGGATTTTCAAAGTCTCAATTTACAGAAATATTACAGAGCACGTCTAGTATTGGTCAGAGGCACAAGAAAAAAGCTAGTACAGCGCTTGCCACAGTGCTTACAAAGCTACACACTGGAGCACACCTCGGAAGCTCTCGGCAAAATGTATGAAACAATCGCGTTGTAATTACTACAAACATAGCTCGTGTACATGCACGGTAGTGTATATGTGTGAGAAAATTAGAAATGTCATGGATGGCATTATTTAAAATTTGAGCTAATTTTCGAGTGAGATAGCGTGATTTTTCTCGCTCTATCCCTTGGTGTCATGACTTACGTCACATACGACGGAGGTGACAAGAGAGTGCCGAGAGCTTTTTTAATCGGAGGAGAAAAGGGGTGCCTTTTCTGTCGCGTTATTTATGAACGGATATTGATGATTTTTGACTGAAATAGCAAGTACATGATTCCTTACAGGTAGTTGTGGAAAAAAAGAAAGTTTATTATAGGTGTACTTCGTTATATATTGATCGGGCATCTACTATCAACGATGCCGTTTTTCATTATTATATCGGATTTTCAAAGTCTCAATTTACAGAAATATTACAGAGCACGCCTAGTATTGGTCAGAGGCACAAGAAAAAAGCTGGTACAGCGCTTGCCACAGTGCTTACAAAGCTACACACTGGAGCACACCTCGGAAGCTCTCGGCAAAATGTATGAAACAATCGCGTTGTAATTACTACAAACATAGCTCGTGTACATGCACGGTAGTGTATATGTGTGAGAAAATTAGAAATGTCATGGATGGCATTATTTAAAATTTGAGCTAATTTTCGAGTGAGATAGCGTGATTTTTCTCGCTCTATCCCTTGGTGTCATGACTTACGTCACATACGACGGAGGTGACAAGAGAGTGCCGAGAGCTTTTTTAATCGGAGGAGAAAAGGGGTGCCTTTTCTGTCGCGTTATTTATGAACGGATATTGATGATTTTTGACTGAAATAGCAAGTACATGATTCCTTACAGGTAGTTGTGGAAAAAAAGAAAGTTTATTATAGGTGTACTTCGTTATAAAAAAACATGAGAAAAAGGGGAGACGTTTGCTGTGGCTTTTTTAGAACGGATTGTCAATATTTTTTGGTGAAATATCCAGGGATCTATAAAATAAAGATACGTATCGTATCGTATAAAAATTATCTGGAAGTCTTTACAGAACTTCTAGTATTTATCCCTGAGTAATTTATGCTCCATTGCCAAGGGTGAGGTAGTGCATTTTTATAAATGGTGTTTTTATAACGTACCAATGTTTCTGAACCTCAACTGAATGACACGGATTTTATTTCCGGTTACTGTAATAATCACGGAACAGAAAAAAACGGTGGAAGTGTGAAGTAGGCGTGGCACGCGTGTCATTCTTATGCGGAGATTTGCAAGACCTTATAATTTCAACCTTCAGTCGTATCTGTCATCACGTGTGTTTGACAGTTTTGTACCGTGTGTTATTTAATACTATTTAATAGAAATATGCCTTACTGGGCAATTTTACAGTGCACAGATGATAGTAGGAGCACAAATATTCGAAATTGAGTTTTTTTTATACTATCGATAAGTCAGGATATAGCAGAATTTATAACAAATCTTATTGAAATGCAAAGAAAATAAAAATCAACCTTACCATAAAGCTCGTTTTTGATTACACACAATAGACATGTCATTCTTATTTATTCTAGAACTTTCTTCAATTATTAATGGCGAGACGCCAATGTCAAGTGTACCAGAGCCACGTTAGCCACGCCAGTAAATTTGTTTCCATGTGTCCGCCCCCCACGAGATTCAGATGGACGATCAGGACGCGTGGTTGGATTTTAGGGGGCTCACGACATCATGTAGTTTAGTTGTTAGCTGTCATGTAAATTGACGTCACGACAAGCGCCAACATGGCGGTCGTTTGAAAAGCTGTTATCAGCCTACAATTATAAAACTTTTTTAAAACCAAATGTTGTCTGTTTGGCACTGTTTCTTTTTAATATTAAATAATTATGTAAGTAATCATTTAAAAATATAAAATCAAAACATGCATATTCCCTATTCGCGACTCTATGAGCACGGCACTGAACTCGGTAACACGGGAGGTTCCGTCCGCAACCGCGGCGATATATGTTTCTACATAGCCAATGCGGGTTGTCACGTACACACATGTTCGGCATTATTCTCTCATCTGATTTTAATACTACAAACTTATGAACCTAAAGCAAACTAAGGGCCCCTTGGTGGCAATTGCTACAGGCCCCGCGCCGTGTTAATCCGGCACTGGCCACGTGCCCGTCACGTCCACGTCCCGATCGCGATTTTATCCCGTTACGTATGCCGCTACCTTTAGTTAAAATGGCTTCACTTCGCTCGCGCGTATGCGTTTCTATACGTTATTATTCTAAGCTTACCTATCTACGGCACATGAAAAGCAGAGTTGATCCGCAATCCGCATGAAAAATCGCCTTCCGGGCGCTACTTCGTACAATGGTTTTGGAAGCTGAATTATGAATTTTCGTGTTTATCGGCTGCAACTTTTTTTCATTCAAGGGATTATATATAAGAATTGTATTATGGCCAATTTTGAGCCGCAAGGAAATTACTGAAAAACTTGCCTATCGAATAATTGCAGTCAGTGGAAACAGTCCTCTGCAAGAAATTGCGGAAAATATCTGCCCATGTACACTAAGCATAAGCGCAAGAGAGCCAGGGTAACTTTGCCGAGCATACACTACATTTGCTAATACCTACATTCCACCATCTAATAGATGGTCTGATACCTGAAACTATAGAGGTGGACGACCAAGTGGACTACAGAAAAAGCATCATGTACTAATTAAAATTTAAGGATAGTTCTTCACATTAAAACGTTGTATTTTATTTTTAAAATTATTACAAAACGAAATATCTAAAGAAAATGAATTTATTGTGAAACAATAGGACAATTTAATACAAAGTATGGCCTCCTCTGCTATTCAGAACTTGTCAGCAACGGTTATTCATTGAATTAATGAGACTGTTTATGTCATCTTGCGGTATTCGCTCCCAATGGAATTGTAGCAAATCCTTCAGCTATTGGGTTGTTGTCACTCCGTCCAAGTCCTTCAAAACACGTCTCTGGAGCATGTCCCATGCGTGCTCGATGGGGTTGAGATCTGGCGATTGTGCAGGCCAGAGCAATACCCGGATGTTCTCCGTTGCCAAGTATTGACTGGTTCGCCGAGCTGTATGTGAACACGCATTGTCATTCATTAACATAAAATCGGAGCCAAAGGTTTGTGCAAATGGATGGACATAAGGTCTGAGAATATCCTCAACGTAATTTTCAGTGTTCATGTTTCCATTTACAAAAACGAGCTCAGTTCGCCTGTTCTTCATAATACCCGCCCATACCATAACTGTTGAGCCGCTGTATGGATGAACTGCCTGAACGCACCTGAGCCTTTCAGTATTTCCGGGCCGACGGTACACTCGGACCCTTCTTGTATCAGGCCTAAACCCGAATCGTGACTCATCGGAAAACATAATTTTATCCCATTGTTCCTGGGTGGGTTCATTTCGACGAGCGCAATTTTCGTGACGTATCGGTGGGCACCTGATTGGGCGGCGAGCTCGTAGGTCGTACTTATGCAGTCGATTTCGCACAGTTTGGGGACTTACATCAACACCACTTGAATTTTGTAGCCTCAAACTTTTCCCTCGAGCGGTTAACTTCAGCTGGCGTCTTGCATTCAGTTGTATGTACCGGTCTTGCCGAGTGGTTGTAGTCCTTTTACGGCCTGGATGCTGTTCAGCGGGTTCCCCTGTATTATTGTAGCGCTGACCGTTAGACGCAGATCATCACCGGACACGGTAGCTTCGGGCGGTATCTGCATCTGATGGGCATAGAGCCAACGCCCGAGTGCCATCACTGCGACGCGAGTGTGAACTCGGGGCTGCACACGCTCACCGAGTGTCCGGCGTTTGAGACGCCGAGGCGGGAGCTTGAGAGAGTGAGAGTGCTCAAGCTCTCCACTCTGCTCGCGGCGATGGTCCGCTGCGCGGATGCGTGGGCGGCCAGCGCCTCCTTCTGCGAGCAGGTCATGCTCTTGAAGGAGACAGCAGAGCGGGCGCGGTGCGATGAGCGAGACTGACTCTTGGACATCGCTGCCCGCGTTCGCAGGCGGCTCGGGCTTCGGAGGGTGCAGACTGACCTCCGCCCCCCATGAGCGCGGGCCTGAGGTTGACGGGTGGAGCCGCCCGTCACCCTAGCAGAAGCAGGTCACGGCGGCGGCACGCATCGTAGGACGATGCCCGCCCCCCCATACCAGGAGCGAGTCGGGGACCGCGTGGTCCCCCCTCCCGAGGAGGACCAGACCGGCTCTGGGTCAGCCGGGGTGTAAGGGATATGTCGCATGAGAACCTCGGGCCTCGGCGGCTCGACCTTCGGCCTAGCACTACGACCCACAGACGGCGGGCGGTTTAGTCGGTTCGAGTCCGACATAACCTCCTTCTCCGGCTCCGGAGGGGGGGGGGAGAGGTATCCGTGGGGAATTAAAAAACGTAAAGAATATCCAACGATTCAATTTTGTCGCTAACTTTATTAAATGGTTGCTAAAATTATAAAATCAAGTCTAAACGTAGCAATTAAAACGCACTTAAATTCAAACAAATGCGCAGTCATTTTAATTTTATGAAAAAACAAAACATAATCGAAAAAAAAAATTTACAACCAGCCAGTATGTCATCAATAACAAAAAAGTTTACTTACCTACGCACTTTGAGTTAGTAAATACTTAGAAATGAATTAATATAAATGGTAAATTTTTAATATCATGCATATTGCTTAGGCTTTTTTGATGTGTGTATTAACGCCTCCCCCGCAAATTCCAGTCAAGGTGGGAGCAGGTCTATCCAGCAGCTAGGCATAGGGTAGCCTAGGATTGATAAATGCGACCGCCTGTCATACTACATTACTCTGTCGCTGGCACGACGCCAATTTACGTAATTCGGTGTGGACACCTTGCATCCCATACCCAACTAAGGTTAGCCGGGATATGACACTCATTGAAGAGTTTTTGTGCTGTCAGTGGGAAGACCAAAGGCTTGTCCTGCTTTATCTTCTACACTGACGGCCCAGAAACTCTCTCTTCCAACAGGGCCGGCAGCGCGACTGTGACGCCTCTGGTGTTGCACACGTCCATAGGCCACGGTAACCACTTTCCATTAGGTGGGCCGTGAGCATGTCCTGCTACCTAAGTGGTATAAAAAAACGAGGTCAATGCCTTTTTGGATAACCTTACACCCCGGTAATTAGCTGAAGGTACCAAGAAGCCATGACAGTGAAGTACCCTTTTCGTCTTATGGATCAGACCCGCTACTACGGTCGGAGTTGACCGTGGGCGGCAACGTCTCCTTTGATTGTGTTTTGCAACCTCTGCAATAATAACACTATTATTGGTTTGACAAGTTTGAAAGATTTAGACTCCTACTCTATAAGTGGTTATATTCTCTTTGATATTTTCTTTGTACTCTATTACCACGTCACTTCACGTCAATATGGAATTTTTCAACATCCAAAATATTTCTGGTAAAATGTAACAATAAAATCAATAATCAAATCCGACAACAAACTACATACTAAAATGTAAGTAACATATTAGGTATAATTTATCATGGTTCATAACTTATTTTCATAATTCAATTTCAACATCAAATATACTGTAAAAGAAGCACGTGGTCAGAACATCAGGTGCATATTTCATCCCCAAAATAACTAAACAAACATTTGTCCACTGCTGAACAAACCTAGGCCTCTTCCAATGTTGGGAGCCTTTGGCCTACTTTTTCCATGCTGGCCAGACGGGTTGGTACAGGGTTTTATTTCGAATTTTCCTTCTCTCGCAGTGATGTAGTCTTCGTATTTTTCCGATCCCTCAAAATCTGCCTAAAATAACTCAAAAAATGGTGAAAAGATTCCCTACATACACATAATTACCATTATGAATCATTAACAAAATTCCACCAGCTAAAAATCGTAATGTTCATAAGGTTGTAACAGTTGTGAAGAAAATAGCTGTGCCAGTCGATGTCTGCGTACCGCTGAAGGTGCCCTGAAACAGTCTACCTATGCTAATGGAAGCAGATGCCGCGACGTTGGTATTTACGTTGGCTCCCACGGAGATCAGGAACAAAGAAGAAGATTAAGCGTTCGTGGCGACGTATAAAAAAGGTCACTCGAGGTAGCGCCAGGTCTGTCTCTGGCTGGTGGAAACGTAACATCCTCAAACGTCGAAGAGCCTGGTGGTCATTCTTTTAAACTAACGCCTTCAGCAGTCAAATTGGTGTAGTAATTCCATTGGACATGGTAGACGAAAATTTAACAAAAAATTCAATTATAGCCGTACCATTTGGATATGTTAAAAGTAGGCCTATTGTTATTGTTATAAATTACCTGTAGGTAAGCTATGTACTTTTCATAAACATCTACTTATATAGAAGCATTATCATTTTTATCCTCAAGTCCCAATCTCTTTTATTGTGAAAGTGAAAATAGGTACACAATATGTCTATTATACAGCTACATATTCTAGATGCAGTCAATCCTGAAGTAGCTGACCCTACTTTAACGGCCTCGCTTTTTCATACCCAAACGGGGTGTGAAAGAACCTGGGACCATAAGAAGAAGGAACACGTATGTGGGCAGACCAATACAGTTCTTTACCGTGCCGCTTGGTTCGAGGCGATATTATTTCTCCCGTATGTGAGTGATACGGCAGTCCAGTACATGTTGTTCTGGAAATGAAAGAAGAAGGACAGATTAGTTGAAAGAGTCCGTACTGCGCAGAGCCAACCTAAAACTAAAAACCGTATGCCATGAGCAGCCGACCTGTATATCTTACAAAAGATACCGCTGCTCCTATTACACAAAAGAGAGTAAATATGGGGAGAGAAATCCCCAGTTCCGATAGATTTCATCAGACCAAAATAAATCTGCGCGTGGACATCAACTCCAGTGGTCAAATTGGAAGTATCTCATTTCCAGGCACAAGTTGGCCACTGCAAGGAAAATATGGGAAAATGGGCCTATATTGACAAGTAGCAAGCACACTGCGACTATTGGGCCTTATCCCAGTTAATGCCACATTTGCTCTCTTGCCCACTGTGCCCCTCCATCTGTGTGTCAGGCAACATACACTGATTTGTGTGTGGTCGATAAAATCTAACATAGCTAAATCGATTTTCATGACACTCTCAATATAGTTTTATTTGTTCAGTTCGTAAGTGGCAGTAGTGTGTTCTAAGGAGTAGGGAGGAAGGAAGGATGTTTAAAGCATATTTAAACAGATGAACATTTCTAAATATAAATACATGATCATGTTATGGTCAACAAAAAGTTTAATTTTTCAAAACCCTTTTGCAGTGTTTGCCTAACCATAGACGAACTCTTTATCATTTCGTGCATAGTTTTCGGTAGTGTATCCCTGGAGTCATTAGTCAGTCACTCGAACAAGATTTCCTTCATAGTAAACAATTGAAAATATAACGATGAATAAACATAATACATGGGTTCGGGTACGCTAGTACTATTATCTATTCTGTGGTTCGGGCTATTATGAATTCAACGCGGACGAAGTCGCGGGCAGCAAATAGTACACAATATTTCTATTCTACAACTACATAATTATTTGCTTGTTAACGATACATGGTAGGTAAGAGCTCCACCCTTTCCATGTATTGATGCAAACAACTTGAAAACTTAAAGAGCTGCAGCGGTTAGGTACAAAATTATATTCTATTAATTAATTAAGTTTTCGGGATATTTACCATGTAATGTTTTATCGAGTTTCCGATATTTCGGCACTGTTGCAAGCGCCATGATCACGGAAGAACTGAAGTACTGGCGGTTGCTGGAGAAAAGGTTTAAGCGCAGACATATCAGTCTACCCTCTTACGCACTCTTTTGTGACGCGTTACATTGTCAGTACCACTACCACTGGTTTCACTAGAACTGCAAACTCGATCACGAAACTTGGATTGCTATCAGGGCGAAAAGGTACTTTACTGTGGGGCAATGACTCCTTCTTAATAAGGCACAGGTCCTTCCCATATAGAGTACTACTGTCACCTTTTTGCCGGGGCACCTACATATCACCTATATATTAATGCTGCGACAAAGAAAGGAGTCACCAAACCGCTTTGTTCTTGAAAGAATATTCTGCACCGTAAACGGGTGACATCTAAGCCCTGCTCGTGTTGTCCTGTGTAAGAAAGAAGAGGGCGGGACCAATTGGAAGAGCTCATCAGAACATTCACCATGGTAGGGACGGTAAAATTCTGCCAAGGAAGCAACATCTCTACACATCTGCAAGGCTTAAGGGTGCTTGTTACCTCGGGATTCCCAATAATGCGGACCGCACGTCGCTGCAACCTGTCGGGGGCATCTAATAAGTACTTTGCGGAGCCATCCCAGAGATACGAGCAGGATTCCACGCAGGACCGAATTTGACTCTTGTATAGAAGACACCGCTACTCCGGCGTGAAAAATTGTCTCACTCTGTTCAAGACTCCGATTTACGCGAGGCTGTTTTGATGATACTCTCGATGTAGTTTTTGTTATTCAGTTTGCAGCGAGCATCCATACCGAGGATAGTGAGGTTGTCCTGCAGTAGAAGTGGCGTGCTCAGAAGAGTGGGAAGGGGAAGGAAAGAAGATACCTTTGCTGTGAACGCACATGCCTGTGTCTTCTTCGCATTGAAATCGACCGGGTTCACAGAGCCCCGTTGGAAAATGTTCAGGATCCGGTCAAGCTCAGTGACAAGAAGCTGCCTTTTATCCGTAATATCAGACTGCTTATCCGCAGGACGTCCATGATAACTCCCGTGCAAGGTATTATCGTCTGCATAGCAATGAATGCTGCCGGTAGACAGCATGTCATTGATATGCAGAAGAAAGAGAGTAGGGGAAAGGACGGACCACGCCAGCATTTACCTGCAAGAACTCCGAGGCTCGTCCATCACAAAGGAAGTGAATACGGTGATCCTGCAAGAAGCTAGCAACCCAGTTGCTAAATCCCGAACTCCCGAAGGCTGGTATTTTGGAAAGAAGCGATTCGTGCCAAACTCTATGGAAAGCTTTGGCGATGTCAAGATTAATTGCCAGTGACTCGCCGAGCTTGTCCATAGCCTCATCCCAAAGATGGGTAACATACGCAAGAAGATCACCCGTTGACCGTTTCGGCCTGAATCCATATTGCCGGTCATTAATTAGGGAGTGATCTTCAAGGTGACGCACGAGCTGTTTGTTTATTATGTGCTCGAACACCTTGCACAGCACTAAGGTGCAGTGCCGGATTAAGCCAGCGCGGGGCCTATAGCAAATTCAGCCAAGGGGCCCTTAGTTTGCTTTAGGTTCTTAAGTTTATAGTATTAAACTTAGATGTGACAATAAACCAAACACGTGAGTGTGCGTGACAACCCGGAGTTGGTGTGTAATAATGATATCAGTTTTTGAACAATAAACTCCCTATATTTTTTACTAGCGACCCACTCTAACTACGACTGTAGCGGTAGCTGGGCCGCTCCCAGCTTATTAGGATGGATCCTTGAAATCCCCCTTCACGGAGCTTGCACGCCCACCATCACACAATCCCCTCACGCAATGGGGGTCTGCTGTCGGGTTTTTCGTCAACGGTTAACAGAGGTCCGTTGGCCGCTGTCCAGGGCGCGCTAGCCCCCTCGCTTCCGCCCCCCAGGTTCAAAGAAGAAAACCAACATAAAGGTTACCCAACCTCCCACCCTAAGATAGGCCGTGCACCAAGAAGTGTAAGTCGCCTTGCGTTATCCCTGACATAATTGTATTAGATTACGATGAAGATGACTAAAAACGGCGATAATAGTGACTATTAATACTTTTTTGTAAGTAATAAGTCAAAATAATCAATAATAGCTATTATTAAAAAAAAAAAAATAACTTTAAGAAATAGCCCATTTACATATTTGTATTGAAGTTCAATTTTAGTAATAAATATTTTACAACGAAAAACTTGATTTTCCCTTGACTCTGCGGACAAATTTTAAGGCGCTTCGGTATATGTGTTGGTATTGCCGTATGGAACGAAGTGAACTGTGTTCATTTTGGGCAGCACTTGGTCCAACTCTCATACATACACATATCGAAAAAGTTTGAGATCACTAGCAAAAAATGGAATATTTTTTAAATTTTACTTTTTAAAGGAATGTTGCTTAGAAATATTTTTTTTTTCTAACAAAAATTGAATTTAAAAGTCCTAAATCCTGTCCATTATATTATTCATAGATGTAGTATTTATGATATTATTGTATTTTAGACAGATTGAAGTAGTGATTGCATAAAAATTTAAATCAATAAAATCGATCGATTGAAACTTTAATCGATTAATGAAAATATAGGTATCATTATTTTATGTGTAATAATTATTTATTATCTATCCACTCATAATAATGAAGCAGTAGATATTGCGTGTCTGTACTTATTTCATAAATTTATTAGAATAGAATAAATTTATTTTTGTTTCAGATTTCTTCAATCCACTTATTATAATCTTAATCTAGTGTTATTATGTTAGCAATAGACAATGAGGTACAGAAGACGATACACAGGGGCCTGGAGCTGCACCACGGAGGTGGAGCAGCCTCTCAGGGTGGTTAGTTCCGGTTGGGTCCTTGTACTATGCCGCGGGCGGCCAGCTGCACCACCGTTTCTACAGGTTTCCCTGTTCGGCGCGTCGGCCTGCGCCACCCCCACTAGACTATGCCAAGACCCACCGGTGCCGCTAGTGCTGCGACTTCAATCCCTTTGCCCGGCTATGCACTTGCTGACCCCTGAACGCAATCCAATCGAGATTCGATTAACTACTATGAAATACCCGCCAGGTCGAAGTTTGTGACAGATTTGTGTCATCAAATTTCTACCACCCTAAAAAGGTATATGTGTATAATATTAATAATATTTTATATGCGACAAAACAGTATTATAGTATAAAGCTCAGACTCAGTATATTTATACGTAGTGTATGGGGAGGGTGTATCTACCGGGAATAGTATAGATACTACTTATTGAAAAAGTCTGAACAGAAAACTTAATTCCACTGTCGAACTTTTGAAATTTTGAACCACACGGGATTATTAAATCAGGAAATTAATTTCATAATTATAGGTTTTGTGTAGAAAAAAATACAAACAAAAGTTATTATAAAGTCCAGACCTAGAACATTCATAATCACCTACTTTGAGTATTCCAATAAACAATAATGAATTTACAGCTGAACCATACTTTATAATTGCCAGAGGTGTTGTAATCACCAACTTGTTTCGGGCAAGGACGAAAAGTTCTGGACCTTTTTGTGGTCCCAGAATCATGAAACGTTTGCATTCAACTTGGACACCGCTTGAACAAAAGTTTTGGAAATTGTACCTAATAGGTTTTTTTATACCGCTTAGGTGGCAGACAAGCACACGGCCCACCTGATATTAAGTGGTTACCGTGGCCTATGAACGTACGTAACATCAGGGGTGTCACACTCGCTCTGCCGACCCTATTAGAACACAGAGTTTCTGTGCCTTCAGTGTAGAAGGCAACCGACTAGCATACCTCAACTCAAGAAACTTAAGTATGTAGGTATTTATTTATTTTTTATCTTTTACAAAACGTGTATCGTTTAGCGATGAAAACTATAGAATAAACGGGTATCGTGTAGCTATGAAAACCTTAATAAAACTCAGAACTAAAATCGATTTTTATACACCACTCCGGTGGCAGACAAGCACCCGGCCCACCTGATGGAAAGTGGTTACCGTGGCCTATGGACGTGTGCAGCACCAGGGAATTCACACTCGTGGTGCCGATCCTGTAAGAATAGAGAGTTTCTGTTCCATTAGTGCAGAAGACAAAACAGGACACGCTTCTGGTCTTCCCACTGACAGCACCAAAACTCTCCAGTAAGCTCTGTCTACCCTACTTACGGCCCTTACGCGCTGTTAGCTAAAATAAACAACGTAGGCGCTTTTAGAATTTACAAATATTGCATTTTAGTCAACTTTGACTGCAACATTAAATACTAAATCACAGCACCGACATAGGTTGTTAATAAGTTTGTACTTATTTGCCTTGAATCATTTCTTCATATTTGCTTAACATGCGTAACATGTGATCAAATAAATCACTTTCATTGGTATAACACATTTATTGCTGTTAAAAATGTATTGAATTAGATTCGTTTTCGTTAAGTTGAAGATAAGAGTTACGATGAAGTACCAAAATGCAAAGAAATCATCACAAGAGGAAAGAAGTACCCTTGTGAAGCTTATTAACCGTTTTCATCAACACATTGGCCTTCCGCCATATACGATGAAATACAGAATCTGCAGACCTTTTGATGTTGCAAGAATATGTTTCTTATTCGCTTATGTTCTACAAGTAATCGCCCTCTACGAAGCAAAAGATGAACCTGGACGGCTCTTAGAATGCTTTAGCATTCTTGCTTTCACTGGCATGGGAATACTAAAACTAATTTCGTTGTACTATAACTATGAGCGTTGGCAATTCCTCCTTAAACAAATGTCTAAATTGGAAAACGAACAGATGAACAACCGTATCACTTGTGATTTGGATTATGAGTCAGAGGATGAAGAAACAATTGACTTTTCAAATTTCATAAATAACTATACAGACCAATTTAAAACAACTTTAGGCATACTGAACAGAATGTATCAATTTACGGCTGTTATTTTCATGGCATCACCGTTTTTGGAGTATTTATTTCGTAAATTGTTTTCGTTACAATGTTTGGAATACCCACACATACTACCTAGCTGGAATCCCCTTGATGGTATAAGTATTTTTGGCTATTTGGGAACAGTTTTATGTGAATTTGTTGCCGCTGTGTATTGTGTTATGGTTCATACCACATTTGATTTGACGTCATTTGGGATTATGATATTTGTATGTGGACAGTTTTTTCTACTACATGATTACAGTACACGTATTGGAGGTAAAGGGAAAATTTGTAATGTTTCAAAGAAAAGGGATGATCGAGCTTTTTTCAGGATTAGACATTGCCATCGAATACATTTGATTCTTGTTAAGTATGTTTTTGTGTTATTTGTTTTATTTTAAAACAAAGATATAGAGGATATAATAAATTTTAAATTTGCAGTATAATAACCGAACTTGACAAATTACTGAAAAATATACTTGGAGTCTATTTTTTACTTTCAACACTAACTCTATGTTTTGTCGCACTACAGCTGAAATCGGTAAGAATCGCTAAGAAATTTTACACACAAATATTTGTAATGAACGGGGAATAAACCCGTGACCTCTGACTTAGTAGTCGAGCACTCTACCACTGCGTCACAGAGATCTGATATCGTTAGCCACAGTTTTAAATACTTTTGTTATAAATTTTTAATAATTTTGTCTTTGTTATTATTCTCAACCTCATAGCAATTTCCTAGTTTACACTTTGGAGCTCTAGGTATTTATTTATACCAATCAAAAATAAAAAGGCTTTCCGAAAGCAACTTCCACCCAGGTCGGGTCTCAACCTTAGAGGAAAGTTGTGCCAGAATGTGAGTTGATTTCGGCCCGTTAATTGGGATTTGACGTATTTGACATGCGTTAACGACTATCATATACGTCAAATCGCATACATTCGTCATTCTATTCCATCAAACGCCGGCCAACGAATTGCCACTTGTCTTTGCTTTGTCCCTAATGTCGGGTTAAGTAGGTACTAAAAGTACCAAAACTAATGTATATTTTTAACCTTGGTTTTAAGGAAAATATGAGCATTATGCAATTGGCTTCGTTATTTCAGTACATGTGTGGTACTCTTACACAACTCTTCTTATTTTGTTGGTACGGAGATGCAGTTTTAAATGCGGTGCGTATATAACTATATTTTTATACAATAATTTAATTATTTTCTAGGGCATTATGACATATATACGGATCAACGAGGTCCAACCCTACATGGGTAATAATTTATTAAATATAAAACAAAAATATCCAGTTATTAATGCATTTTGGAGAATCATCAAATCGACATATTTTATTCTTGCAACCTCTGTTAGCTACTATAATCGAGAGTTTCGTACAGGAAATTGCTCGGTGCCTCATCAAAATGAAGCTAGGAAAAATGCAAAAATGGACCAGGGATCCTGTACTACCTACATATATCATTCAATCAATCATGCTATCAAAGTTATTCTACGTCTTGTACACAGACTGTACATAGTGTACGTATTTTATTTCAGAGTTCAATCAGCATGGGCCAGGGTCCCTATCGAGCGGCGTACTGGTGTCTCAGCCCTTGCATATGTCGTGATCTCTCGATCCTCAGTGCAGGAATGATGCGCACGCGATATCTACGTGCTGGATTTTTCAATCGTCTTGACCTACCCTCATTTGTGCAGGTAGGCACTCACCGCACCTACCGACATTTGAGCTTGAAAGACTTTTCTACCTATAGACATTTATTTAATTGTTTCCTTAGAAAAAAAAAGTTATTTAAAAAAACATTACTTGCTGAAATAAAAGTAATTTTAATGTATTCTATTGCAATTTTTTAATTTTTGTTTTATAGATAGTCCGCGCCGCTTATAGCTACTACGCCGTACTGGGCAAGAAGAACTAATGTGTTTCAGCCAGTTAAATAGCACCATTATTTCGAATAAGTACCTAGGTATATAATACCAAAATCATGCCACAGCAGCCATACGGAATATTATTATTTTGGTGCGATTCCAAATTGGTGCGTTAAATGGAATTGTTTCACCAATTATATAATATTATTTATTAAACAAAACAATTCAAATTATCTTGTAGATTAGTGGTCAAAGCATTGCCCCTGTAAGGCAAAGATCGCGGGTTCGATCCCCGCCTAGACCAATTCAATTATTTTAATTAAATCGATTTGAATATTTAGCATGAAATTAAAATTTTAATTAAAATTAAATAAAGCACTTACCTATCGTTGTTTCTTTTATAAATACCTTTTTCTTCATCCTGTGTGGTTCCCGGCAAATTAGAATTTGGGCCACCCCTTCTCTTCCCATGTGGTGTCGTACAAGGCGACTAAGGGATAGGGCTGATTAACTTTAACATCAGACAGATATACGTACAGCCCAGACTCAGCCTCAGATGCACGGCTCAAGTCAACAATAGTGCCCGGAATACGGCAATAGGCTCACCCCCTGTTACGTGGGACCGAATACAGATTGTTGAAATGTGGGTGTTAATTTACCTCTGCGTAACCCTCCGGTAATATAGGCTTGATCCTTTTCGATTCGATTCCACGTGACCTCACCTCGCAGTCTGGGGTCCGCCTTTTCGAGTTTAGGGTTTGGCTGGTCTTCGATATTTTTCATTTAACGACTGCGATCTGACTTGCCCACAGTGCCAGATTAGCCACGTAGCAAGAGTAGCAAATGCTACGGGCCTCGCGCCCCAACGCTTACCTGACCTCTCTGACTCTCTCATGGTTCAACCCCAATCAGTTAACTAACCTTAAGCAAATTGGTTCAAATAGCTGAATGTCATTTAATGACATGAATATGGATTTTTTCAATCTACACACATCACAAATATATATAGTTATCAATGATAATACGAAATCGTTTTTGTTAAGTCCAATAACACGTTTTTTAACATGTTTTTTCTTTTTCTTTTCTAAGATTCTTCATTTAAAAATGTAATCTTTTAATAACAAAGTCAGAGACCTATCTTTTAATAATAAAGAATTTAAAATAGCAATTGCTTTTCTGTATAAAATGGGATTAAATCCTTGTCCACACTCATTTAGAAACCTGACCAACTTGATTCAAGCATTGTTCCTGACTTTTCGAAGAAAAAGTTCATTTAAAAAGATGCCGAGGCGATTATCAGAAGTTTTACGAGCAAGAATATTTTGGGGGAAGAAGGACATTCTATGAGAGAAATAGCACGCACTCGCTGTATCCCGTGTCGTGAACACGTTACGGAGGTCTCGCAGTGGTCGGCCAACTGTTTTACTGCTGCTCAGAAGCGTTACATCAGATTGCTGACTGCCCGAGAGCCAACAATCAATGCCACTAAAATAAAAGATCATCAGGAACTGCTAACACCAATCCAACCTGGATACGAACGATGAGATCCTGACGAGCACCCCTGAATTCACAGCAACGACAGCGACGCAGATTGCAGAGGGTTAGACTCCGCTAAAATGAAGAAAACGACGAGGAAAATATTTGGCGGAATTGTCTCTTCGTTGACGAGTCCAGAATTAGCACTTATCCAGACAACCGACGTTTTCGTGTCTGGCGAAGACGTGAGGACGCTGGACGATAAAGAACTGGCACCGGAACCGTTCAACAAGGCAGGAAATCGATTCCTTTAGGGGTGTATAATCATTGGTGGTGCTAGAACGCCGTTGATCCCGTATTGTAGCTCGATGACCGCCATGTGGCAGCTTTGTACCAAACTACTAAATTGTCAGGTCATTTAAAATAAACCATGGCCCTCGATTCGTAATGGTTGACGATAATGCACCTGCACATCGAGCTTAACGAATCAACGATGCTGGCCTGCCGGCTCGCCTGACTTAAACCCGATAGAGTACGCGTGGGATGCTGTCAAGCAAGCTGTTCGGAACTGTCAGCCACCTCCCCAGACAGTGTCAGATATCAGGGAAGCCGTTATTCAAGAATGGGACAGGTTACCACAAGAAATGCTGGATAACTTAATTCTTAGCATGCCAAGACGGATTGCTGCATGTGTTCGCGCCAGGAGAGGAGTTATCTTGTACTAAATATAAATAATTTCATAATAAGTGTTGACAATATTTAGTTAAACCTGTTTTTATTTAAATCTTGGGGTCTGGGGGCACGGGAGTGCCCCCGCCAAGCGAAGCGCAAAGGCAATACCTTCCTTTTCTCGAAAAGCTTCGTCGTTTTTTGAACTCTCATAACTTTGCTTTGGATATTGCTAAATAGTTAAAATTTTCAAGAAAGAATGCCATCAGTACAAAATTTTGAATGTCGTAGCTATTATACTTTAGATTCTATTAATGTCTCAAAGCTCCTAATTTCGTCACTGACTCATCACTCACTGATCATCAAAATAAAATTGTTAGGCTACTTCCTGAAGTCCTAGAAAGCTGAAATTTAGTATGTAATAATAATAATAATAATATTCCATAACATTTCACACAACGCTATCTAGATCCATGGTAAGCATAGCTTAACTAGCTTGTGTTATGGAATCTAAAATGCGGATATACATACTTAGATAGGGTAGACCGGGGTCAGTTGTAACAGGGTACGGTTGTAACAACGCCTATAGTCCGGTGACTGCAGGGGTTACCGGGAGGGGTGTAAGGAGCGAATGCAGCGAATAACCATCGGAAGTGTTCGTTGCAATTCGGCGACGCGGCTCGCGAGCCATACACGTGTTAAGGTGTCATTGTGTTTTTGTGAACCAAAAGTAAGTATTTTTGATTGCTTTTCTTAGTAAATTATTCATATTGCATGCTCAATACGTTTATTACGACTTTTAAAGTATTGACATTGATTATTACAGATGAAATGGGAACAATTAGATATTGTATATCTCGTATAGTTTAAATGTTATGCCGATTTTTTTTCAAAATTATCTACCGGGTACGGTTGTAACATTTTTATAGGGGACGGATGAAACGTTACAACCGACCCCGTTACAACCGTCCCGGTTTTAACCAAACCTTTATTATAATAAATAATGCTTTATTTCGCTAATTATATCTATGTTTTATTTTCCTTAGATGCCGAGAAAACGCGTAAAAATATCTGCAAAAGGACAGGGTGACATATCACAGTACATGGAAGCGTATGACGAATTAAAAACAGGCATGTCACTTCGGAGAGCGGCTGAAAAATACAACATTAATTACGTGTCCCTGCTTCGATATAAAAGAAAACGCGAGGCTAATAATGATGAAAGCGGAGAGTCTACGTCAATGGGCTACATAGCACATAACAGAGTTTTCACAGATTCTCAGGAAAAAAGTCTGTCAAAATATCTGATGCGATGTGCCGATATATATTTTGGCCTGTCTCCGAAACAAGTGAGGAAATTAAGTTTTGATTTAGCTGGTAAATACAATTTAAAAAGACCTAGTACCTGGGATAAAAATGAAATGGCAGGAGAGGATTGGTTTTCAGCATTCATGGGTAGAAATCCAGAACTTTCGATAAGAGCTGCTCAAGCCACTAGTATGTCCAGGGCAACAAGCTTTAATAGGTTTAACGTGGACGCGTTCTACGATAACCTACAACAAGTTATGGACAAATACAACTTCGAGCCCCAAAATATTTATAATGTAGATGAAACGGGTGTTACCACCGTCCAAAAACCCGATAAAGTGGTGGCCAGACGCGGCACGCGCCAGGTAGGATCTGTAACTTCAGCGGAACGAGGCACCCTTGTAACAGTGGCTTTCGCTGCAAATGCCTTGGGGAACGTTGTTCCACCTCTATTTGTTTTCCCCCGTGTTCGATATCAGGATCATTTCATAAGGGATGGACCATTGGGTGCAGTGGGAACAGCAAATCCTTCGGGCTGGATGGAAAATGACGGCTTTTTATTATTTTTAACACATTTTCAAAAACACACAAACTGCTCAACTGATCACAAAGTATTACTTGTGCTTGACAATCATGCATCTCATATTCACATTGATGTTTTGGATTTCTGCAAAGGGAACGGAATCGTATTACTGTCGTTTCCACCGCACTGTTCGCATAAGTTGCAACCCCTGGATCGATCAGTGTATGGACCGTTTAAAAAAGCTATAAACACCCAGTGTGACTCTTGGATGCGAAACAACCCTGGTAAAACAATGAGCATTTATAATATACCAAATATTGTGGCTAATGCTATGCCATTAGCTCTCACTCCGGCCAATATTCAGGCTGGATTTAGAAAAACTGGCATTTGTCCATTCAACCGCAATTTATTCAGTGACATTGATTTTGCACCTTCTTTCGTAACGGACCGGCCTAATCCAAATGAAACAAACGTGGGAAGCGATGCTAACCTAAATGCTTCTGCTGTTGGAATTAATCCTACGTCTGAAGACGACCACCCTACACCAGCAGTCAGTCCCTCTATCTTGCAAGATGAACTCATTGCGCATCTTCCATTAAATTCCACAGAATGTGAAAATGAAGATATTGCAAATCATGGAACAGTTTCGCCAAAACCATCGATAAGCACTGTAATTTTTTCACCAGAATCTGTTAAACCTTACCCTAAGGCACCACCTAGAATGACAACAAACAAGGGAAGAAAAAAAAGAAAATCGACAATATACACAGACACTCCGGAAAAAGACTTAATAAGAAGAGAAACTGAGGAAAGAGAACGAAAAAAGAAAGTAAAAGAAACTAAACGAAATTTAAATAAAAAAGATTTGAAATGTAAAAATATAAATAAAGCCATGACCAAAAAGACAACAGTATCGTCAGATGACGATGAAGATTATTATTGTTTGGTCTGTATGGAGAGTTATGGCACTAGCAGACCGGGAGATGATTGGGTACAGTGTTCGGGCTGTAGAATGTGGGCCCACGAAGCTTGTACAGCTGGTGATTTAATGTATTTGTGCCATAATTGCGAATCGGATTGAAATTTGGTACTTTTGCAATTTTTTTTTCTTCACAAAGAACCTATTTTCTTAACTTTATTTTATTTTATGTTGAATAACTATAATGTCATTGTTGAAAATACCTATTTGATTTATTGACGATTATATGTTTGTCACGGCAGGGCAAATGTTGTTATGTGAAAGATTTAAGTTTTTAGTATTATTCGTTGTTTAAGTTTCAAAATGAGACTGACTTTAATGTAAGATCTTAATGACTGTGATTTTAAATATATAGATATGTAATTGCAACATAATTGGTTTTATTTCTTAATGTTACAATGGACCCCGTTCACTGTTTCAATCGCCCCGGGAACGGGGTCAGTTGAAACAATATCCCATATTTTTTAAACCACATGGGATGACCTTTTAAAATCATATTTTACCGCCTAAACCTCAATCATTTAATCGGTAGATAACTAAACTTAATAAAAACCACATTTTTAAATACGCTGAGCTCAATTTGTGGCTTTAGTGAGCTATTTCGTCCAAAATGTTTCAATCGACCCCGGTCTACCCTACTTTTGTTGTAAATACATACATATTATACATAGAAACACCCAGACCAATGCAAATATCCAAATTCATGCATACAAATATTTGCACTGAGCGGGGATCGAACCCGCGCCTCCTGCGTAGCGGCCGCGTTCACTACCGCCACGCCACGACAACAAAAAAATTACAATATGTAACCTAGCCTATCCCCTGGGCATAGGAGGTGGAAGCACAGATTAGAAAATAGTAGCTACTACGGTGGAAGTTTGTATATGAGACTTCCACTACAGTTTGTGCTACATAAGTCAAAATGAATTTTAATATTTCTTATAACAAATAAAAAAATATGTACGTCATAAATTTTAACCAACTTACAAAAATAAATAAATACCCGCCAGAAACATTTTATTGTAAAAATGTGGCCAAGACTAGTCTACGTAGCTTAGCCTGTAAATAAGCTATCAGATCTCGGATAAAGCCAAGCTCTAAAGACTGCACGCTCTAAGCCGTTTTGTTTTACACCCAATGAACGATAATGCCTATGAAATCTTCGTGACGGCCAAGCCACGCATTTTGATTAAAATGTAGAATTTGTGAAGGTAGGCCTGGTAAAGTTATGGTGCATAGATCAAAAGTTTTGGCTCTATATGAGATCTGGCCACTTTTTCATATATTTTGAGTAAGGTGTAGTGTACAGCTTGTAGGCATAGAGTGTGCAGTCTTTAGAGCTTGGCTATTACGAGATCTGATAACTTTTTCACAGGGTAAGCTACGTAGACTCGTCTTGGCAACATTTTTACATGAAAATGTTTTTGGTGGGATTATTTATTTTATTAGTCGAAATCTTATTAGGACTTTTAAATTTAACCTGTCAAGTGAGTAAATAATAGACACAATAGGTAAACAATAGACTCGCGGTGCGATCGCACCGCTTGGGATCTTAGACTTTAAAATAAGCAACATTCCTTTAAAAGGTAAAATTTAAAAAATATTCCATTTTTTGCTAGTCATCTTAAACTTTTTTTTATGTGTGTATGTATGGGAGTTGGACCAAGTGCTGCCCAAAATGAACACAGTTCATTTTGTTCCACACGGCAATACCAATACATATACCGAAGCGATTTAAATTCTGTCCGCAGAGTCAAGGAAAAATCAAGTTTTTCGTTGTGAAATATTGATTACCAAAATTGAACTATCTCTAAAAGTTATTTATAATATTTTTTTTGATTATAGCTAATATCAATGATTTTGACTTATTACTTACAAAAAAGTATTAATAATCACTATTGCTGTTTTTAGTTATCTTCATCGTTATCTAATACAATGACATACAGGGATAACGCAAGGCGACTTGCACTTCTTGGTGCACGACCTATCTTAGGGTGGGAGGTCGGGTAATCTTTACGTTGGTTTTCCCCTTTGAACCTGGGGATCGGAAGCGAGGGGGCTAGCGCACCCTGGACAACGGACCTCTGCTAACTGTTGACGAGAAACCCGACCGCAGACCCCATTGCGTGAGGGGATCGTGGGATGGCGGGCGTGCAAGCTCCGGGGGGATTCTGAGGATACCTCCTAACAAGGTGGGAGCGGCCCAGCTATCGCTACGGTCGTATTTGGAGCGGGTCGCTAGTAAAAAATATAGGGAGTTTGTTGTTCAAAAACTGATATCATTAGGTACCTACACACCAACTCCGGGTTGTCACGCGCACACGTGTTTGGTTTTATTCTCACATCTAAGTTTAATACCTACTATAAACTTAAAAACCTAAAGCAAACTAAGGGCCCCTTGGCTGAATTTGCTACAGGCCCCGCGCGGGCTTAATCCGGCACTGCCTGCCCAAACCCATTGGAGATATCAAACTATTGCAGTTAGACTAGTTATTGGACTTTTTAGGGCATCAACTACCTGTAAAGACTGCCATAATGTTCGTATTTGCTTTGCTACAGTGGGAAGATATTATATTATATTTCAAGTCTAGGATCAAGGATATTTTAAGTTTTTCATGGACCTTCGCGAGTAGGTATCATTACTCGGTGTGGTCGTGGATTGCTGTTGTTGGTACTGTGCCACGAGCACGAAGAATAGGTAAGTATTCGTAACCTAAACGTATCGAGAGAACGGAGCATTGCGATTGGGAACTGTCTACTGTGAGTGTGTTTGTGTGTGTAAAACCTGTCAATCGGAATGCTCTGCCCCTCTAGACAAGTGGCAATTCGCTAGCAGGCGTTTGATGGGATAGATTGACTTATGTATAGGATTTGACGTATTTGACATGCGTTAACGACTGTCATATACGTCAAATCCCATACATTCGTCATTCTATTCCACCAAACGCCGGCTAGCGAATTGCCACTTGTCTAGAGGGGCTGGTCTCTCGATTCGTTGACGGTACGAATACCTACGAATGTTTTTCGTGTTCGAGGCACTAGTGTTCAAGAATTAGATAGTGGACGTGTGGGAGTAATTATTCCCATCAACCTTGTCATTCCAAAAGTGTGATGCTATGAGCGAAATCGATTCCATACGAATTCGTTTCTATCCTTGGACTTGATAACATGTCACTTGACACTTCGATAATTTATAATCATTAAATTTATTTCGGGTTACGAAGTAGTCCGGTCAAAGTAAATCATATATTATTATATTAGTGAGGCTACAATAATTCGCACACCATCATAAATGAACTCTTAAAAGTCCTCATCAATCCGATGCCTGGATTTTTTTTTATTCAAGGTTAAACGTCACGAAGACGGGCTTTTCGCGATTTACAGCCGCGCAGTAATTGACTAATAACCGCCACATTATGTAGAAGGTTGATCGTTCCCACTTATATGCAATAAAACACGTAAGAAATAGCGTTCCCACTCGGAAGATCGCGACGGCAATCGGAGACGGCACTTCCGTAAAGTGTGGCGCGTAGACCTAAGTACCTATCATATAAGTATGTATTGAAAAGGTTAACGGAAAGAAAGTAAAATTAATAATTAAACTCAATATGTACACCATACAATTATATTAAAATTTATTTCGAGTTTCATCATGTTAATGTAATACAGTATAGGTATTTCAAATACTAATTCCACAGTGAATTACGAAAATGTCTACTGATTTAGTCCATGATAGATTTATTAGGATGTTATACCCTATAAGTAAATTCCTCAATAAGCGGTTTCGTGCACTTAATCAATAACATACAACATCAGGCAATCAAAGGCATGTAAGTACCTATACCATGATCGCTCTTAATTATATAACATACATTATTACCAAGAGCTATTTAAGTTTTTTTTTTTCTTTTTTTTTTGACCGCAAACATTGATGTTAATATGGATATTCCATGAGATAATAAATAATAATAAATAATAATAATAATAATAAATATTCCACAACATTTCACACAACGCTATCTAGATCCATGGTAAGCATAGCTTAACTAGCTTGTGTTATGGAATCTAGAATGCGGATAAACATACTTAGATAATTTTTTTTTTGTAAATACATACATATTATACATAGAAACACCCAGACCAATGCAAATATACATATTCATGCATACAAATATTTGCACTGAGCGGGAATCGAACCCGCGCCACCTGCGTAGCAGCCGCGTTCACTACCGCTACGCCACGGAGGCTATCACAATGAGATTCCGACTGATACTCCGGGATTATAATGAATATATTTCTTTTTGTCAATAAGTATAAAAATGGTTTATGTAAGCCAATAAGCGCCCAAGCGATGTTGTAAATTTTACATCAGCAACACGTTGTTAACCTTCTTTTTTCAAACCACGGAGTATTCCATGGCTGAAACAAACGAAAATAATAGCGGGTATTTTTCTGAAGCTAGACCACTTGTTTTTGTCTCTTTCTGCACCACTAGATTCATTGGCATGCCGTCATTAACTTGTTGTCTTACTCGATTACTTCAGTTCTTAGAGCACTTGTTTGCTTCCTGTTGAGTTTTGTTGTGTGATGAATCTTTTGAAGTTATTTTATTGGATACCTACTAATTTGGTAACATTGTTTTTTTTTGTTGTATAAAGTCAAATATTGATTGGAACTGATGTATTAATCTTATTTTACCTTCAAATAATAGAAAAGTTAAGTGTTTTAGCTTAGCAAAAAAGCTAGCCTTGAGTCAAGTCAATAATTAATACAATTTTGAATGCAAAAAGCAAATTACAGTGTTGTTTGCAAAAACTTTTTAATATCAATGTATTTGTTTTCCAATCCAATATTTTCTTCACGTTGAAGTATGTCACGCACATCTCAATATTAACTTAAAAACTTATTAATATGATGTATGTGTATTGTGACATATTTGCAGTTCGTGCATATACGACGTATTTTTAACTGCAGTGAGTGTACTACATTTGGGCAATTAACCGTACCCTATTTTAGCTTATATCAAAAACATTTAGCTGCCTTTGCATATGCATACATATTTTTATTAGTTTTGATTTGAGGGTACTCGACGACTCTCATCATTTCTTATTTAACGAAATTTTGATTCGATATGCCGTCAAGTTGTCATGCCTGAGACAGTTCAGAATTGGATACGTGACGTGACTATCCTGAGCAGTTTTGATACGTTGTTATTATTAAAACGTGTTTAATCATTTTAATTAAGATTTTATTGTAAATATAAATAGTTTCTTATGCTCGATTTTAATGTTTTGATGAACAAATAATGTATAAAAACATGTTCTTGTACAACTTCAAAATAAAAATGTTAAATGATTGTCGAGTCTTGTATAACTATAAGATCTTAAACCCTTCCTTAAAGTTACCCGTCATTTTCATTACTCTTTAAGGCGTATATAGCTTTATTATTATTTTTTTACTCAATGCAAATTCCGAGATTCGGAGGATATCCATATTATGTTAGACATATTGCAATAGCATTGCAATAGCTCTACCTAATCCGATCTATGATTATTATTACTGATGTATTATTTTGTTTTCATTAGGTACATACAGTTACCTAGTTATCTAGGTAGGTATCAACAGTTACACAATTCTTCAATTCTCACAACTTATAACTTCACAATTCATAATTCTTTACGCAAGTGTAATTTTCATAAGTCATATCATATCTACACATTGTTACCGATCTAATACATTGTTTCTATTACGAACAGACAAGTATCGAACGTTATACGCTTCTTGACCATTTCAATTGTAAAACATATTCATGTCATGACATACATTATTAATTATTACTGACCTAATACACTGTTTCCATTACAGACAAATAACTATCAAGGGTTACACGATTGTTTACTACTTTAATTGAAAAAGATATTAATTTAAGTACATATATAATAATTGTAATTGAACTTAATAATATTCAATTATCTTAAACGTTTAAATATATAGGTACTTGTAGCGAACCTTACAAGTTACAATATTGGTTAAATAGTAAGAAATGGGTATGATTTATTCAGCTACAGTCGGTTACATTGGTTATGAATTGCCAAACAATATAAAATAACCTCATAATATATCACATAAAATCATTAGGACATATTTTCAATTATAAAATAAATAGGTTTGTATTTATTACACCGGATGTTTCCTGATAACTGTATCATCAAACTAATTAAAACATTAATTGTAATATCTCACCCAAAAAACATTATTTCAGCGAGCGATGAGAATGAAAATATTTCGTGGCGACAGATTTACTTAGATATAACAAGTTGCTGACAAAAATAAAATTTGCTGACAAAAATAAATTTTGCTGGCAAAAATAAACTTTGCTGGCAAAAATAAACTTTGCTGACGAAAAATATAATTCCTTATGTAACTGAGAATGATTTACTCTCCATGAATAGTTAAGCCCTATGGTTGGCCTGCAACCAAGTGGCGACGCCAGGTAGATTGTACGTGTTCCATCTAATATTGTTGCGCACGTTCTCAAGGGCGCGCTGACGGGCGCCTTCGCCTGCACCGGCTTCTGGATATTGAGCGAAGAATAACTCCATCTATTCGTTTAAATAATACAATAAAATGTTAGTAAACGTATTTAATACTTTCATAGTAGAGTTTATCGTTTGTCATGTGTTCTAAACTCTGCTTCGAATATCATTAGGAGCAGAAAATTAGAATATCCAGCTCAACGAATAACTCAAACTTCAATGGTACAGTCTGCATCAAAAGTTAATTCGCCAACAAAACGAGCACTATTTTTTTTTAAGGAATTAAATATTTTCACCTGGTCGATTAGGGAATAGATTGGTCAATTAACAAACGCCTACTGATAGTAACAGATAAAAAAAAAATGAATACCTCTTTGTACTTGAGTTCAGTGTTGAAGCTACTTGTAATACTAGGTATCATGTTGCCCAAGTAGCGGCTATTCAACGAGAACTTGTCAACGAGCTGCATCCATCGCGACCTGACGTCATCCCATACAAGTGCCGTGCCTGAAGGGTTCGCACTTATTTGCATTAGCACGTTCAAGTAATCCTGACTACGAATGTTCGTTTCATTCCAAGCTAGGATCAAATACCTAGAATTAGACAAAATAATAAAGTGTCGGTGGTTTGGTAGTTAAGAACACGGTCCTATTGTGAAGTCACGAGTTTGAATCCTGCTCACTACACTACGGAAGGGAAGACATTTTTGACACAAGCAATTTAGCTTAATTTTTTTTATACCACTTAGGACAGACGTTAACGTATGTCATAAACGTCAAATCCCATACATTTGTCATTCTATTCCATCAAAAAAAAGAAATGCCACTTGTCTAGAGGGGCTGATCGGCTATTCCAATCTACGCTACTTAGTACTTACTTTCTAAGTATTGTAGTGTCACGGGGAGCGGCTAAAGCGCTACGCAGTTTCAACTTCTCCTGCACGTCATCCTCCTTCAGGTATATTTGAAACAGAAGGTCCCAATCTGCTGTTGAACTTGACTGCATACCTATATAATAAAGAAGTTTCATAAAGCGTGGTTTTTTTTTTTTACGTGCGGGAAATCCCCACGGATACCCACTCCTCCGGAGCCGGTTATGTCGGACTTGAACAGACTAAACCGCACGCCGTCTCTGGGTCGTAGTCATAGGCCGAAGGTGAGGTTGTCATGCGACATATCCCTCGCACCCCGGCTGACCCAGGGCCATCCTTTTCGGTCTGGCCCTCCATGGGAGGGGGGGGGGGACCACGCGGTCCCCGACTCAACCCCGGTGTGGGGAGGCGCGCATCGTTCTACGATGCGCGCCGCCGCCGTGGCCTGCTTCTGCTAGGGTGACGGGCGAGCCGCCTTCGAGCGCGTGCAGCGATGTCAGCGAGTCTTTCTCGCTCATCGCGCCGCGCCTGCTCTGCTGTCTCCTTCGCGAGCATGACCTGCTCGCAGAAGGGCGCGCAGCGGACCATCGCCGCGAACAGGGTGGAGAGCGTGAGCACTCTCACCCCCAGGGCCGCCACAAGCTCCCGCCTCGGCGTCTCAAACGCCGGGCAGTCGGTGAGCGTGTGCAGCCCCGAGTCCACGCTCGCGTCGCAGTGATGGCACTCGGGCGTTGGCTCTATGCCCATCAGATGCAGGTACCGCCCGAAGTTAGTTATATTGACGGTACGAGAGGCTACCGTGTGGCCTCCCTAGCCACTCCCCCATGATGGGTCTTACCGCCGCAATCACGGTGCGCCCTAAAGAAACGATGTGGTGAGGATGTGTGTGGGTGGCGGAGTCAAAGTAACATAATATTATTCTTATCGTACGCAGCATAGCGTCGTTAATTTTTTTTCTTTCACAAAGAATAACTGTACCCGCGCCTCTAAACCCTGATTCTGGTAATGGTCAACCAATGTCATAAAACTGACAGCGGAAATTTTAGATATTAGTTTAGACTTAAAATTCAAAATTAAATAAAAAAAGCGTTCATTATAGTAGTTTATGATACTGTTGCATAATAAGGGCACACGAGTGTTATAAGATCAAGTTATGTACAGTGTCATATCATACACTACTTTCTCTACTCTCATACTATAATACATAAACTAATTTATTTTACAAACAAAACCAAACTTTGTTTAATTTATATGTAAAATGTTGGCGCCAAGGTGCAAACATCGATTGCACATGCGTGTTTCTTTTTTTTTCTTCCGACTAGGCGGATTCTTTTTTTAAAGTAGAGGTTCAGTCCAGATGGAGGTTGTGTAGGTGTATCGTTATGATTAAAAAGTTATTTAATGATATAGGTGTCCATACAAGACCTGTATCGTAATAAAACTTTTTTTTGGCCTGTGCGTAATGTTTGTCATAAGAGTTTTGATTTCAATTTTATAATCTTTGTATTATAGTATCAGAGTAGATAAAGTTCTTTTATTTAACCTACAAGATGCCATTTCATTTAAAGACTTTAATAGCATAGCAGTTAAGTCTAAAATTAAATGGCATTTTTTTATTCAATGTCTGTGGTCAGAATTGGGATCCTGGCGACGAACATTGGAGGCATAGGCGTAATTCTAGAGTAAAGTACTTAATTATATTGACATACAAAACTAGCTTTAAAAATAATTACCATAAAAGTACACGATATCTCTAAGATCTTGGTGAATAGTCACTTCTTCAGGTGTATCTTTTTTCTTAAGCCAATTCAGAAATAGGCTCTTAACTTTTTCCTGCGCATCTAGTAATTGGCAACGCACTGCTAATCCTAATATCTTTGTGCGGAGTAAACTGTGGGTAAATATATGAGAATAAATATATTATTATTGGAGCATAACATAACATAAACTCACGCCTTTATCCCCGAAGGGGTAGGCAGAGGTGCTAACACCCACATTTCGCCGGTTTATGTTTAGGTCCCAATGTAATAGGTGGCGAGCCTATTGCCATTAACTGGGAACTTATAAACCTGCGATAAATACACACATAACTTCGAAAAGCATCGAAGTCATTGGTGTGTGCCATGGAAAACCTGGGATCGAACCCCAGACCTCGTCTCAGCAGTCCATTATCCATACCACTAGGCTACCGCGGTGGAGAGAATAAATATATTATTATTATATTGTAAAAGTATTGGATAGCACTTCTTACCTTTCCATAACGGGTAGATTCTGCGCATCCCAATTCTGTTTCACATATATCGGCCGAATTAATCGTTGAAAGTATTTCTGTATAAATAAATATTTTTGCATTAATTAATCAAATTACTTCCTGAGTTTTTTACACAACAATATTGTTTCTAAATAATGGACATCTACCAATGTAATATTCAACAGTTTTATATGTTAATATGTATTTATTCAATTCATTTCATATTATATTTTAACAATACCGGGTGTAAGGAGAACGCTCCCGAAGCCGAAGGGGCTCCGGGTACATGGCATAATTCTTTTTTTTTTTCCGTTTCATTAGCACCATTTGTTCTCAATCGTATTAGTAAAGCTCAATGAAACGGCAATTTCATATAAAATACATAACTACAAACAAGCACGCGCTTGGCGCAATTTGATATTTTTCTTATGAAATCGTCGTTTCATTGAGCTTTCCTAGTACGATGGAGAATAAATAATGCTAATTAAACAAAAGGAAAAAAATGAACAAGAAAGAACCTAAAAAGATTTTTTTTTCACCAAATCGAAAAGAAATATGCCAATATGTGGTGTACCCGGAGTAACACCAGAGGCATTCGGCTTTGGGAGCATTTCCCTTACACCCGGTATTCTATTGTGTCAAACTATAATACTAGTTATAGACAGAAATTGCTAACTAATGATGTCAATATAGGACAAAATGTCGCCTATGTGTTATTCCAGATTGTCACCTTTCCCACATTTCAGCAAGATTCGTTCAGCAGTTGGAGCGTGATTGAATAACAAACATCAAAACATCTTCACAAACTTTCACATCCTACTAATATTAAAACACGAAAGTTTGTAAGTATGGGTGGATGGATGTTTGTTACTCTTTCACGTAAAAAACTACTGAATGGATTTGAATGAAACTTTACAATAATATAGTTTATACAGCAGAATAACACAAAAGTCTACAATTTATAACGATAACCGATATTATAGCGATAACCGACTAGTGATGTTACGAATGTTGGATTTTTAACATTCGCGAATGCAAATATTTATCTTAAATATTACTGTTATCTTAAATATCATAGGCGAATGCGAATACTTTGGCGTCCTTTTCGCGAATATATCAAAACCGACCTTAACCAAATATCTTCAAGTGATTGCGTTGAAAAAAATATAAAATGGGATACCAACAACACTAAGTATTTGGAGCTGGATAATTTGATTGGCGAAATGATCGCACTGGATCACTTACCATTTGGTTTTGTGGAATGCCTTGGATTTGTGAGATTGATTAACCAAGTGTGCCCCTCATATAATTTCAAAACTCGGCCATTTTTTACCTACCTTATTTGTGAAAAGGAAAGGCAAGGTAAAATATAAAATTCTGGGATTAATAAAATCATTTGAAAAATTAGCGTTAACAATTGATATGTGGTCTGATTCTTGCTCTGGGGTGCTGCTGATAAGTTTCACTTGTCACGGAATTACCAATAGTATTGAACGAAAAATGATTGTTTTGAAAGCAGAAGCATTTAATGATGGGCGACATACAGGAGAAAATATAGTCGCAAAGGGAGAAATTATGTTTTCATCATGGGGAATTCCCAAAGAAAACATATTACTTGTTGTCAGTGCACTAACATGAAAAAGGGTATTTCTTTATTAAGCATTGTTACATTGTTTACCGCACCAAATTCAAATTGTTGTTAAGGAATGGCTTAAGTCACTAGAATCTATCATTGTAGTCATTAACAAATGTAAAAAAGATAGCAGAACATTTTCACCACTCTAATGTAGCTCAAGATAATCCAAGAGTGTGTTATGAGGTGGAATAGCAATTTGTATATGTCAGAACGCATTTTAAAAAACAAAAATTCGCTGTACCTTTATGCTTCCACTAACAACATTTTTGTTTCTGTAATGGAGTCAGACTAACAATAACAAAAGGGAAAGTATTTCTAATTTAGTAACTTACCAAGACTGTTCCAACATATTTTTTTAAATTCAAGTATGATTATATAAAATATATATATCTTATCGGTTGTATTATCCTTTCATATGCATCCATATAATAATTTCCTTTTTGTTTATGAAATACATTAGCTAAATATTCGCATCGATTTTTGCGAATACGAATGCGAATGCGAGTATCGAAAAATATGCGAATGCGAATATTCGTTACATCACTAACCGACATCTACGCGGGCGGAGCTGCGGGCACAAGCTAGTTTATACTATTGGTAGAGTAGCGTGTCTTACCTGCAAATTGTCATATGCCAGTGAGCTGTAAAGTTTATTTTGCAGACTGCCATAGATTGATGCAGCCGTATCCCAAGGGATAAGGTCGTTCTCAACCAGCAGGTAGCTCGTGAGACTTAGAGCTAAATGGTACGGCACTATACGTGCTTCCGCGCATGCAAATATATCATCCAACAGCTGGGCCCTGTCTGACGTCGTGAGCTGAAAAATATATAATTATAATATAATATAAATATAATAAATTAGTAAAACATAATTCCATGCTTTTTTAATGTTTGGTCTGTCAATTTTGGTATATAGAAATTTTGGTGAACCACTAATTTTTTTTTTTTTTGGACACTTCAATACAATTTCCCCTCGCTTGACAGTAAGCTTAAGCTAAAGTCTCAAATTTACTGTCTCAAAGTTCATGATATGACACCGTTATGAAAAAAAAATCGCCATTTTAATGAGGTGACACAGTCTCTACAAGTTTTGGGTAGAATTATTAATTTTATTGGATTTCAGTACCTGATTAGATTTTGATTTGAGCTGCTCAATCAAAGTCTGCCACATCGGCAAAGTGTAGTTTACTCTGTAGTATCCCACTTGGTTGTTATTAATTTTGAGCCAAGTTTCACCCTCGTTTAATTTTACTTTAACTGAAAAAAAAAACTATATAGATAACTATAGAATATGCGTAGTGTTATTAATTTTAAGCCAAGTTTCACCCTCGTTTAATTTTACTTTAACTGAAAAAAGTTTATATAGATAACTATAACTATAGAATATGCGTAGTGTTATTAATTTAAAGCCAAGTTTCACCCTCGTTTAATTTTACTTTAACATCTGCGTGGATAGCTCAAACGTCGCCCAGACGTATGTATAGGAGAATTTCAACTCTTCAGTGTCCAGGTAGCTCTGTTTGTCAGAGTATTGCGCCTAGAAACAGACTGGTAGCGAGTTCAAGTCCTGTCCTGTCTTTAGCTTTTTCGACTAGGTATATACCCTGATTTTATAGTCGTTTCGGAAAAAAATAATTTGAGCACAGTTTCGTATACCTACAAAATCGTCTGGAAGTATTAATTTGGCGAAAAAGATTTTTTTTATAATGTATGGTAAGAACTAGCTTTTGCCCACGGCCCCGCCCGCGTGTATGTCGGTTATCGCTATAATATCGGTTATCGTTATAAATTGTAGCCTATGTGTTATGATTTATAAGCTATATTATGTAGGTACTTTCATTTAAATCAATTCAGTAGATTTTACGTGAAAGGGTTGCAAACATCAATCCAACGATACTTACAGAATTTCGCATTTATAATATTAGTAGGATGTACTACAGTTGAAATGAATAATGTTGGGTGCTGTAAAAAAAAAATACTTCTTTTTCGCTGAATTATTATTTCCAGACCATTTTGCTACCGAAACTGTGCCCAAATTTCTTTTTTTCGAAACCTCTCTTAAATCCCCCTGTATGTTTTGATTTCAACAAGGCTTAAAATCGAATAATTAGGCAAAGTAAGATGACAAGGGCCGTTCTTACCTTTATCAGCCGTATCGGATAGCCACAAAATGCCATCTCGCGGCCCATTAACAGTCTTATACGTAATCGGCACATACCAACGGTAGCTGAAAAGAAACGAAAAAATCTATAATTGGAATATTGCATGAAGTTCACAATAAAAGATATAGATTAATTACATTAATATTCGAAAGAAATACGTAAAAAAGATTTGGTATTCAGCATGATATGTTAAAAAAAAGGATGTAAGTTTTGAAATAACACGTTTTTAAAACAATTTAACCGAATCGGTTGCTTAGTGAAGTTGGCTTCGACTCCAAAGATCATGGTGAGGCTCCAAAAGCATACAACCTGAGTCTAAACGATATCTAGAAAAGTATTATCACAAGCTTACTTGTATTTGCTATCATTTGCATACACAGCATCAGGGTCATATAAAAATCGTGACTGCGACAGAAAGTAAGAGTTAGGTTCATCTCCTGGTTTAACCGTCAGGATAGGATAGCCCATCTGTCGTGTCCACGTATCCATTATGTGTCTGAAAAATGAAAATAATTAAACTTTAAATTTGACGGTAATTTCTTGATAATTTAACTTTATTTTAAAATGTATCTATAAAAATAGATCGATAATGAGCAAAAAACTCTAAAACCATTTTATAGATATAAGTACTTGTTACTTATTTTGTTGTTACAATATCGTTCATAATGATTGAAGTAAAGGTGCGAGTTTGTAGCCGACCGCATACAGCAGCAGCAGACGACATTTATGTCGCGACACTCGTTTCTGTCACATCAATCTGTGACATTGTCTTCGGCCCATATTAATGAAATTGGACTTAAGAAATATAAATATATAATGAACTTAGAAATCATTGTCGTGTCGCTATGACACGTCACAGCGATACGTCGTTTACAGTCTTACACCATAACGCAATTATATCTATAAAAATACGTACGTAACACTTAAATCCGGATTATCTATTTTAAAGTAAACTTCCAAACATGCCAGCAGGTCTTGAGTGATGGTGTTACTATACTCATACTTCTTTAAATAATCCGACACCCCGCGGCGAAAATTCTCTGGGCCTATGAAACCTTCCAACATCCTCAAAAGGGACGCCCCCTGAAACAAAGCGCAAAAAATTACAAAAATTTATTCACCTGATATTTTCACGGCACAATTAGCCTCTGTAGCGTGGCGGTACTGAACGCGGCCGCTACGCAGGTGGCCCGGGTTCGATCACCGCCAGTGCAAAGATTTGTATGCATTGAATATGGGTATTTGTAGATTGCGTGCCTCGGAGAGTACGTTAAGCAGTCGGTCCCGGTTGCCATACGAACACCTATGGCAGTCGTTTCGGGAAGTCGTTGGAGCCCTAAAAAGTCCAATTGGTCTAGCTGCAACGCTTCGATATCGCCATTGAGATGTGGAGGTCAGATGGCGGTCGCTCCACAGAAAATATCGAAGTTCAGCCAAATCTGCAGGTAGAATGGTAAAGCGGAACCCAGACTCCAAGGTGACAGCTTTGGATATTAGTATTTGTAACTGACCTTATTATATGAAATTGTGTCAAATATGGCTGTAATTTGATCTGGTGTAGACACGTTTTGCACTATAGGATGACTTGAAAGTCTAGCGTCAGTCACCAAAACTGGATGCAAGGTCTTTGTCAAGAAATGATCCAACTAAAATAAGAATCAACTATTAGTACTACATTTTTGATAGAGATTCATATCAAAATATTAGTAGATAAGTTAAAATTGGATACTTCACTATTTTCCAACTAGGTTCAATATTATCCAAAGCTTTTACTTGCATGTAAGAAGCAAACCCTTCGTTTAGCCAAACGTCGTCCCACCATTTCATTGTTACTAAAATAGATATATAGTGTTAGTGTTTATGTTACAATCAAATTAAATCTGTCAATAGTCAGTTTTCCCCAACGTTGGTTAAGAGTATTTGACAAACTGATTTGAGTATAACTCAAATAGATTAGGATAGAAGGTTAAGGCGGGGGCGTATTGTAACAGAGCTCTAGACTAGCACGTCTCAACCAGCTAGGGTTATGTCAAAAGCACACGATAATTTAAAATTAAGATGATGATGATCTTTCCGCACTTATTAGGCGCTGCACAAATAATGGCGCGGAGCGGGCCAACTGTAACTAATGATAGTAATTATCCACCATCGTCTGCGCAGCGCTTTATACATCAAAAATGACCTTTAACAGATAGAACATATAGTGCCAAAACTTACCCAAATTCCCAAACCACATATGAGCCAATTCATGTGCAATAGTGTTGGCAACACTTATCCTGTTTGAAGCTGAAGAATGTTCTCCATCAATAAGAAATGAGGTTTCTCTGTAAGTGATCAGTCCCCAATGTTCAGTCGCACCAGAAACATAATCGGGGATTGCTATCATGTCTGAAATATATTGTTTACCCAGTGTTATTTGCATTATTTTAACATAATAGTTTGTCACTTAAATGTCAGACAAAGTCATGTATTCAGATATCTAATTGTAGTCACAAGCATATTTAACAATTTACACACATCAAAAAAGTCGAAGCAACATGTACTAATTTAAATTTTAGGATGGTTCTTCACATTATAATGTTGGATTTTATTTTTAGAATTATTACAAACTGAAATTTCTAAAGAAAATTAATTTATTGTGAAAGAATAGAACAATTTAATACAAAGTATGGCCACCTCTGCTATTCAGAACTTGTGGGCAACGATTATTCATTGAATTAATGAGACTGTTGATGTCATCTTGCGGTATTCGCTCCCAATGAAATTGTAGCAAATCCTTCAGCTGTTGGGTTGTTGTCACTCCGTCCAAGTCCTTCAAAACACGTCTCTGGAGCATGTCCCATGCGTGCTCGATGGGGTTGAGGTCTGGCGATTGTGCAGGCCAGGGCAATACCCGGATGTTCTCCGTTGCCAAGTATTCACTGGTTTGCTGAGCTGTATGTGAACGCGCATTGTCATGCATCAAAGTAAAATCGGAGCCAAAGGTTTGTGCATATGGATGGACATGGATTGTGCATAAGGTCTGAGAATATCCTCAACTCAATTTTCAGCGTTCATGTTTCCATTTACAAAAACGAGCTCAGTTCGCCTGTTCTTCATAATACCCGCCCATGAACTTCCTGAAAGCTCCTGAGCCTTGCAGTATTTCCGGGCCGACGGTACACTCGCACCCTTCTTGTATCAGGCCTAAACCTGTTCCTGGGTCCATGTTATGCGTTCTCTACATCATTCATTTCGACGAGCGCGATTCCCGTGACGTATCGGTGGGCACCTGATTGGGCGTCGAGCTCGTAGGCCGTACTCATGCAGTCGATTTCGCACAGTTTGGGGACTTACATCAACACCACTTGAATTTTGTAGCCTCAAACTTATCTCTCGAGCGGTTAACATCGGCTGGCGTCTTGCAGTCAGTTGTATGTACCGGTCTTGCCGAGTGGTTGTACTCCTTTTACGGCCTGGATGCTGTTCAGCGGGTTCCCCTGTATTATTGTAGCGCTGCCAAAGACGACAAATAACACTTTTATGAATGCCAAAATGTCGTGATACCTGAGATTGATAACTTGCCGCTTGCAACATCCCTACAGCTCTTTGCATAATTTCATATGCCAACAAATGACTTCGCTCCATGATATAAAGAATATTAAATCATTTAATTTTGTCGCTAACTTTATTTAAATGGTTGGTAAAATTATAAAATCAAGACTAAACGTAACAATTAAAACGCACTTAAATTCAAGCAAATACGCAGTCATTTGAATTTTATGAAAAAATAAAACATAATCTATTTTCTTTTTTAACAACCAGCCAGTATGTCATCAATTAAGGCGCCCACTCACTAACAGTTTACCGGACGACGGCCGGACGATATAAATCTGTCAGTTAATCGCAATAACCCACACACTAACAGTTTCGTTAACGATTTTGGACTGACGACTAATACGATCCGATAGTGTGTGGCCGTCGAACGGTTCCGGACAGTCCTAGGCCGTCAGGGCGAACGAGCACACGTCAGCCGGCGGCCTGTCGATAATGCATTTTTAACGTAATAACCTCAGAATAACACAGTAAATTATAGTACTCTTTTGTCTGAGGTATCACCAGTTTTTACTACGATTTTATTCATTTTATGTACATAATCGTCTATATTTCTTATGCACATAGTCCATACGGTCCAAAATAGTTAACACCTATTTCTCACAATGATTTTCATGTACCTACCTACTTAGAAAAGAATAACGTAGTGCAAGCTATTTTCAACCTTATTGACATCACAACGCTTCTAGTTATTTTTGTTATATTCGTGATAAGCGGCATTGATTTATGCGAAAAAACATGTAAAAAAGAAAATGGCAATAAGGTCGAAAATCGCTTCATCGCTTAACTGATATCAGACCATTTTCGGCAGGCGATCGTACGATGGATAACTGATGACTCAGAACTACTGGTGTGTGGTCGCAAAACTGACAACAGAGAATTGGCGGTAGACCAAAATCGCTTTAGAGTGGTTGCTATCGGCTTAGGACTGCAGGCCGCTGGACAGATCAGAAACTGCAGGCGGGCTGTTAGTGAGTGGGTAGTTTACTTACCTACGCACTTTGAGTGAGTAAATACTTAGAAATTAATTAATATAAATGATCAATTTGTAATATCATGCATGTTGCTTAGACTTTTTTAATGTGTGTATTTTTAACAGACATTTTGGACTCGTTTTTGATTTAGTTACTAATTTCAATATACAAAATATGTTAACTAAATATGGTCTTTCTTATAGTTAATGATGTTAACAAATAAATGTACAATTTACCTAATTTGGGGAGAGGGAATGGCACCTCGTAATAGTTTATGTAAAATTCTGTAGCTCTTTTCCCAATGTCTTGAGCAAAATCAATTTTATCCAGTTCATGTTTCTGAGCAAATGACCTCAATATAAAATTGGATCCATAGTTGCCAGAATTTATTTCAGTTGCTTTGTTATCGAAGTCACATACAACAAAGCAGGCTAAATAAGTTGACATTGGTACACTGGTAGCAAACGATACTATATCCATATTGTGTTCTTCATTATGTCTTGTTTCAATTGCCTAGTGAAAGAAAATTTTGTTATATTTATAAATTTTATTTGTTAACAGTAATTTTACTGAACACTTAGAACCGGGAGCAATATTTAAAGTATGACTACCTTGATATTGTGGATATTAAATGGCAATTGGTTTCATGAAAAATATTGAAGTTTAGTCACTTGGCAGCTGAGACTGAAAATGAGATTCAGGGTCAGGCTCGGCAGCTCGGAAGGCTTCGGCTCGGCTATTTCTGGTACTCCATCAAGCTATCTAGCTATCTACTGATTGACGTTGAGGTAGATGTGGCACAGACTTTTCTCTTGGAATAAAAAATATGACAGCCTTTCCATGAAAGCCAAATCAAGAGAATGAGTGGAAGAGTGGACAGTTACAACCTCTGTGGCGGTTCGATGCCCCATGCATGAATGTGGGTATTTGCATCTTTCTGATCATGCGTCAGAGAGCATGTTAAGCTGTCGGTCTTGGTTGCCATATTATGAACATGTGTGACGGTTGTTGTATAGTGGTAATGGGTGAAAAACACAGAAGATTTGACCATCCGTCCAGCCAATGGCATCCCCACCACAAGTAACAGTAGGAGAGAGAATGTAGTTGATGAGAATGACATATAGTTTTAGCTGTCATAATTTAGGGTGCCAGTTTACTGAATCTGTCAAACTACTGACATGTCAGACTACTGAGACAATAAATTAAATAAATAAAAACTAAAGACTTACATTCATGTTAGACAGTGCTATATATGTAGGAGGCTTCCACAGTTTAATGTCATATGTAGCCTTGAAATCTGGTTCATCAAAACAAGGATAAGCTTGACGGGCATATGTAGGTTGAAATTTACTGGCAACCATAGACCTGAAAAGAAATTATTTCCATCAAAGTACCACAATAATCTTTTTTTTTATGCCACTTAGGTGCCAAGGGCACAGCCCACCTGACGGAAAGTGGTTACAGTGGCCTAAGCTGATGATATGAAATGAAAAAAATTATAATTGAAAATTTAAACCCTCTGTTTTTACAGGTTCGGCAGCACGAGTGTGACTTCGCTGGTGTTGCACACATTCATAGGCCACAGTAACTACTTTCCATCAGATGGGTCATGTGCATGTGCCTCCAACTCAGTTGTATAAAAAAGTAATAAAGCAACTAGATCCTCTTTAATTCTCAGAAACAATGTACCTTGTAAATTGTACCTAAACCTTTTTCTCTTTTTTATTCAAGTTTTTTTTTGGGGTTTTTATCTATTTAGATATATTAACACCATTGTATCCTATTCTAGTTAATGTTCGTGTTCAAAACACCCTAAACCACACTGGTTGGGACCGTTGGTTGTTGTGACCAAACGACAGCCTCCTGGCCGTGTCGGAGGTTGGCTCCGACAGCACAGACTGAAACTAACCCACATCCAGCCCATTCAATTAAAACTCACTCATCAGTAAGACCCTTTCAGCCCCATTCCATACACACTCCATCAGCAAATGTTGCACATCTTCAATTTTATTGCATTCCCTGCAATTTGGAGAGTCAACTATTTGCAGCCTATTTGCAAATAGTAGATTATAGCACTTGATGTTTTCTATGTTTTTTTTGTTTTTCTTTTAATATATTTTCTATGTATGGACTATTGTTTTATTCTATTTTGCATTGACTTAATATGCATAATAGAATCTGATAAAATGAAAATATTATTTATTGGACACCATTAAAAGTAGTACCTAGTGTGTTGAGATTACATATTACTTATATTTTATGAGTGAGAAATAAGAATTGTTTATGTACAGTCAGCATCGGATCAATCTTAACAAACGAAGTAGTCAAAATGTTCTTAAAGCCTTGTTTTCCCCCCCTACATGATGATGTTCTGATATCTGATACAATTTAAAATACCCTGGTAATAAGATCTATTTGAGACTTTGTAGTCAAGATTGTTCTGCCTGTACTCATATCTGAAAATAATAGTATATTGTGCCACAAGGCGAAAGTACTAAATTCTGTCCCGTGTCTGATTGCCTTATACTTACCATAGTACTTTCGTCCCGTGTGTGATTGCCTTATACTTACCATAGTACTTTTGTCCCGTGTCACACATACTATTTTCTCTCCTACCCAGGCCAAAAGTTCAATTTTTGTCCCAGAAAAGCAGAGGACTGAAAGTGTCACTTGTGTCCTGCTTCACACGGACCAAAATTATATTTTCGGCCTAGGTAGGAGAACATTTTTATCTTTAATATATTTATCAACCTGGCCATATCTAAAGTATAGAGCTATAGTCATGCATATACTATTATTTCATGAGCAGAGCATGGGAAAGCATAATTAAGCTGTCAGTCCTGGTTGCTATACCTAAGGCAGTCATTACAGATAGTAAATTCTAAAATGGCCTAATCTAACTACAGAACTTTAACATGAGTGAGTTGAGAAAATAACACCTGTTGTAGAATAGTGCTCATTCTACTGTAGTATACACTGACAGATGTGTCATAGAACCATCCTACGATAAACTATGTAAGAAAAATACCTATAGTTTTGGTTATAGAATCACTTTTGGGTTGTGGAGGGCAGATAGCAGTCGCCAATAAGACTGTTAAAGCCGACCCCAGACTCAAAGTTGAAAGATTCAGATGCAACTGGGATTAACGCTAAGATAAAGAAGTAGCAACAGGTGATAGTGAAAACTTAAATGTTTAAAATGAAATCTTTTACCTGCCATCAAACAAACGGGAGGCATAAAATCCAACAATTTTGTTAGTCAGCTCTCCTGTGTAGTCTATGTGGATTTTATAATTTCCTGAACTGAGAGAACTTTCAAAGTATATGTAGAGCTGTTCCAGTTGCTTGACCTCCAAAAATTTTGATACAACCACTGAATCCTCATCTCTATAGACCTTTATATCAGCTATATTCAAGAAATTAGAATGCAAATTGATATAATTTCTGTCTTGTTTGACATTGACTTCAATTTTTACATTCCCGTGAAATGTCCCGTCCGCTATGTTAGGACGCAGCTCAAGTTTATAGTTTACAGGACGGATGAGGGGAGAGAGTCTCTCAGACAGTTTCACGTTGATACGCATGTTTTCCATAATATTTTGACCACTGCTGAACTGAAGCCGGCTTTTTCTTACAGCATAATTTGTACATTACAATAAATTACACATAGAGGCATAAAAATATGGAACGTTTACATATAATTAAAAACGCATATAAAGTCACGTATTCATCTGATGAAATCGCTGGAATCTGAAGATAAGTAGACCAGTGTTGCCAGTCGGGTCATGTCAGAAATTACCTGAAATATAAAAAAATGTAACCTTTTTGTATAAAAAATAACCTTTTATATTTTTTTACAGGAAAGGTATTATAGAATAGAATATTAGTTGTATTGACGTACAGAAACACCGATGAGTATTTGAGCACTTGCCCGCACTTTTATGTTTATTCATATTGATCCTATATAATAAAATTGATGCCTTAAGAATTGATAAAAGGTAAACGAGTATCGAAATATCGCCAAATATGATACCTTAAATAATATGAATTCGCGTAATATGAATTCTAGTAATTTTTTACATACTAAATATGAATTTCAATTTCGTTATTAGTTGTTATAATTCCAAAATTTATATTATATTTATGCAACGATGTAGTGATGCTGGGAAAAAAAATTAAAGTACATACTCGTAAGTGTACAATTCAAGATTTATATATTTAAATTTGTAAATTGACACTATTAATATTCTTTTACTGAGTATTACCTGTATGTCTGACTGCACCATACATATGTATATTAAGTAATAACGGGTTGTAGTACAAAGTGAATGTATTGATTAGGCATAACAATTGTGATTAGAAGACTAAAATAATTATATGAAATTAAAATGATGACTGAAGAGTACATGAGCGAAGATAGCACATCAGCATCTGAAATTTTAAAATCAAATGTTTTTACTGCGTTTTCAAATAAAACTTTCGAAAATATTCTCTTCAAAAAAAATTGACAATTTGTGAAATAATAAGAAAAAGCAATAAGTACCGGCCTTCACCATCATCATCACTATCCTTGCTATATTTTATTCTAGCATGCATTAATGCTTTTGATGGCTCAAATGTTGTGGCATTTTTTACAGCCGCTTTGGTAGCCATCAAAGCTGCAATTGTGTCCGTATTTAGTCTGTTTCTGTGGTCCGATTTTATCAGTTTTAATTGGCTGAAAACTCTTTCCACACATGCATTAGAAAATGGCAAAACGAGCAAAACCATTATTATTTCCTTCAAATTTGGGAACATGGGTTCTCCTGTACCATCTGTCATTTTTAGGATTTTATTCCAGTATTCTTCGACCGGCAAGTCAGGCGACATATTTAATTCGCTGAAGTCGAGAAAAGCGTGCTTCTTCCATTCTTTGTGTAAATTTTCTGCATCAGTAACAATATTTGGAAATCTTTTTAATACGCATGATAAGTCTTTTACTTCAAATTTTTGCGCTTTGATTGGTTTTAGAACATTTTCTAATAAATGAAAAAGAGGATCTTCAAAACTAAAACATTTTCGTATTTGTGCTAAAGCTTCGATATAAAAAGATAAACATGTTTTTCGGAAATCGGCAATTTGTGTTGGAGGTATTTCTCTCGAAAATTCATCAATTGATGCCTGTGCTGCCACACCTAAATATATCTTTTCAAGTGGCAAATAGAATCTTGGATTGGCATACTCTATTTTGTAGGCATCAGTAGTCTTACAATAATTGAAATCCATATAATTACTGGCTATTGTTTTAATTAATTTGTGTACTTCTGGTTTTAATTGATGTAGCAATGGTTTCTCAGATTGAAATAGTATATTAAAGTCATTGAACAGATTTAACACGTAAGACATAAATTCGAGATAAATTTTTGTAAATGTGTTATTTAGACTTGTAAGTATGTCTTCAGTTATTTTACTTGGATCCTCGAATACTTCCAATTTGAAGTACTCACCGAGTACCTGATATTGTTCCAAGGTTCTATTGACACATGCCTCTAATGATAGCCACCTTGTTGTTGCCGGGCTTATTATCTTATGAATGTCGACTTTGAAAAAATCCTGGAACTCTTTTAATTTGTTTTGCCTCTTGGTGCTGCGGCTAAAATGAGCTCCAATACTACTTAAAAAATCTTCTACTGATCTTGGCAGCTTAAGGCACGCTTTGGATGCCACAAGATGAATTATATGGCAGCTACACTTGATGCATGCAATGTGCGGTACTTTTAGTTTCAAGTGACTAAACACAGAGTGGTGTTCGCCTACCATGCTATTAGTCGTGTCCGATGCAAAACCTACAAATTTTTTTAAAGGAATTTGGTGGTCTTTAAGCCAAGTTAATAAACTATTACAAAGATCTTCAGCCTTTCCAGATTTGACTTCATATATATCAAGAAACTGTGTGCGAACACAGTCTACTTCATCATAATATATAACTGTAAGTGCACATTGCTTTTTGACACTGATGTCAGTTGTTTCGTCCATTATAATACTGAATGAAGTTTGCTTTAACTTATCTACGAGTTCTTGGATTAAAATGGGGCCAAGGACAGTTTTTATAGTATTTGTTGCTTTTGTCCTGCCTAAATTGATAGATTTTATTGTGTTAGAATCTATAAAAGTATTTTTTAAAAATGGGATTAAGTCATCCATCAAAGAAAATGACAAATTGTGCTGTGCAAGAAAAGCGCATATTTTAAGCTCTGCTCTTTTTTTTAATTCATCTTCTGGTTTGGGTTTCAGCATTTGTTGAATAGGCGTTGTTTGGCTTTTTGAGGTAATATTTTGAACATGTTTCGCCGTATTCATGTGCTTGACAAGTGCTGGTTTGTGATTTAAAACAGTACAATCGCACACTTTGCAATAAGCGGTAATCATGCCACATTCTTGCTCTCTCTTAGAAATCCAATTTTTAAATGAAATGTTCGTTAGCCACTTTTCATTGAAGTCGCGGTGTTGTTTCTGTTTCTTTGGCAAAGGTTCCTCACGCATCGTACTACTAAAATCGCAATCATTGTTAATATCTGTCCTCTCCTCTTGAATTGAAGTCGACGACTTGGAAGAAATCAAGAAATTGTCCATTTGCTTAGCTTAGACTGAATTTATATTTTTAGTAGATTAAGCTAAAACCATGCCAAGCATAAGCACCAACACCAAAGTCATGAAAAGAAATCAAACAACTAAAATGAATAAATCAACCACGTTATTAGTATGAAAGTAAAATACCTAATGCAATGCGTCTGAATAATTCCTGTCAACGTATTCACGTTTGCGATGAACCTCAAATTCGACTCGGAAGCGTTCTTCATCTTCGGGCATATTAAGTAGTTAGTTGGAGAGACAAGAAGAACTTTTCCGATTCGAAAAAGACGTTTCTCAGAAACGCAAATACGGCCGCTGAACCCGATACACCTAAATTACATTGCAACTTAAATCTGACTAATAGACAGCGATACATTTATTAATTAAATGGGTCGGTGGGTATCCATTACAATAAAGGTAACACTACTATAATAATGTCATCATTTTTGGCGGGATTGTGCATTTTACGACAATTGTTTGGCTGATAGCTCTTGTTGCCAAAGCCATAACATTTAAAAAAACATGAAGCATGAAGCCTCTTGGATTAATCCACTGACCGCTATGGTGGTCAGTGCTTTAATCTCAGTAACTTCTTATATATTACTAACTGACTTGTACCTACTTACTATTTTATTGTCTAACCGAAACCAAGTCAAAGAAAAAAACAAAGCATTATTCATGGTGTGTAATAGGTACCTATATATTGGTCAGATTCAAATTCATCGTAAATTATTAGTCCATAACCTTAATATAGAAAACATACAAAGTGAAACACACAGTAGGTAGGTGCACTAAAACATGCACTGTAATGTGTAGATACACTTACCAAGCTTTCAGTAAATGTCCAGTAGGAAATTATGTTGTATTGTAATTAATAATCACAAAACACAAAAAACAAACACTGAACTTTCGGACAATAAATTAAAGCGACGGCGGCAAATGAACAAAAACGAATTAATTCTACTGCTAACGAAGGTTACCAACATGAAAATTTCTAAAATGTTAAATGAGCGTTCCGTTTCACGTTGCTTTTATGTAAAAAAATTAAAAGTCAATTCTACAAATTCCGAAAAATCACCTAAAAGTTACCTTTCCATTAGTGTAACCTAAAAGTAACCAACGTAGTTCAAAAATCACCTAAAAGGTTACAAAAGTAACCTTCTGGCAAGACTGAAGTAGACAGACGCGCGCAGAAAGCAAGAACGTAAGAAAATGGCAAATTACTATACAATACCACAAAAACGTCAAACTAAAAACGGCCATCATAACGTGCCGGTAGCACCTGTGGGCAGCACGATATGATCACAGAGTAAGTAATATTATGACATTTGTCCACTCATGAAGTTTCGTATTCTTAATTATATTTTTGAAAGAGCAAATTGCTGTTCTTTATTGTCAATAGTGACGTGGAGTTAGTCATAAAATTTATCGAATGTAATAATTTAGTACACAAAATGTATTATACTGATTTCTAAATTATATAACTTATATTACTTAGGGTCCCGTAAATATTTATTTTTTATTTTTATAACTTAATTAATCACCACCCAACTCGGCATTTGTTTTGTGTAATTCAAAATTAATAAAAATGAAATTTATTACGATCGTCACATCGGATCGTTGGCCAGCACAACTACAACCTCCAGCAAACTCAAATCAATGCTCTATGCAAAACAACTTGACATTTCTTCGAAAAGTACAAACTGTGAGTGCACTGCGATTGTGATATAGTTTTGAGCTGGCTTTGGATTTCGATTATTGATACTGCAATACTGTCAACCCTTGCTGGTTAATTAAACTCTGTTTAGTTTATTATAAATATTGCCGGTGATGATAGCAGTGACAACAGTGAAAATAGCAGTATGGACGAATCTGATTATATAGGCCTTTTGTGGCACCTTTTTTACTCTCTTTTTGTATTAATTTGTCTAGCGAATTTCACAGAAATAAAATATTCCTTTTTTTTTAAATAAACAAAACTGCATTCAAACATTTTTGAAAACTTGCTTGCCACACCCGGTAATCGAACCGACCAAAATACGAAAAAGTAACATCATGTATTTTTATGGCATCAATCGATAGTTTCAATCTTAAGAATCAAATCTGTGTAAGAAATAGAAGGGAAGTCCATAAAATCTTAACTTATAAAACCAGTGCTAGCAGATAGCCTACAGCATTTTTACCCAAGGAGTCATCAGAAACCTTATCAACAATAAACTTATCTTTGAAGCCGAATATTTATTAAAAGAAGTAAATATTATATGACTACTTGGTTTCCAGTTTAGAATGTAATTTTATTGGGTAACTGCACGAGGAATGTAGGTAGAGTAGCTTTTAATTTATTATGCTTGATTGGAAACCTCCACGCGGTGCACTCTGGGTAACGGGGATGGCGAGTGAATTTCTGTATTTCTTCTTCATCATCTTAGCGTTAATCCCAGTCGCATCCGACGCTTTTACCTCAGAAACTGGGGCTCACTTTACTAGTCTAACTTGGGTTTGGCTTAGCTTCGATATTTTCCGTGAAGCGACTGCCATCTGACCTCCACAACCCAAAGGTGACATCAAAGCATTGCAGTTAGACCAGTTGTTGGACTTTTTAGGACTCCAACTACCCGTAACAACTGCGATAGATGGTCGTATAGCAACCGAGATCGACGGCTTAACGTGCTCTCCGAGGCATGGCCAGACCAATGCAAATACCCATATTCATGCATGCAAATATATGCACTGAGAGGGGATGGAATCCGTGCCTCCTTGGTAGCGGCCACGTCATGCCACATCACAGAAGCTGTTGATTGAGCCCTGTGACTGCATGCGCTTTTAGTCGGTTTTAGTTCGATGTAACGATGTAACTACCCCTACTGAGTAATTGATATCAGATTAGCCTTCGAGGTAAAGTGCTATTTGTCAACTTTGATTTATAAGTTTAGATTTCAAGGATGTCCTTTCTTTTAATATACCATGTTTGTTAGAGAGATCGGGTCCATAAACCTACCAATAGATGCCATAAAAATACAGGTATTATTTTTTTAGATTTTAGTCGGTTCGATTACCGGGTGTGGCAAGCGAATTTTCGAAAAATTTTGAATGCCGATTTATTTCATTTTAAAAATAAAGAATGTTTCCTTTAAGTGAATTTGTTATCTCCAGTGTTTAGAGTACTTCCCCACCAGGTAAGATTTAAATCTTTCACCTTGTATATACACAATAGTAAAAGAAAACTAAAACTAAAAGTTATAGTTTATTTCAAATATATTAAGTAAACATTTATAATTTTGTTTTAATAAACCTTTTTAATCAGGTACTACTTGCAACAAAAACTTATAGATTTCATTACATTTTTTTCGAAACTAAATTGGCATTTCACATCACTATTGTAATATGTCAAAACGGCCATCACAGTGTGCCGCAAGTATAAAGAAACTCTTATATACTCTTTGGTATAAAGGGAAATAACAACAAACCAACATGTCATGCTGTCACTTTGACAGTGACAGATGATAAATATAGTCAAAATTGAAATATAAGTCACGTAAAATGAAACGCATGGATTCGAAACAACGAATTTTATATTATTTAAAATATACCTATCTTTGTGGGACGGGCCAATTTTTATTATTAGTATTACATCATACAAGTATGTTATTGTTCTACTATCATGATCGTTAAGGCATGTATTATTTACAAATTATTTACATAAGTAGTGCCTTAGTACCTACTGTGAAACCGAAATTAGAAACTAGATACATTTATTTTTTTTGAATTCAGCTGAGCTGAGCACTCCCTGAGATGAGATTATAGGTCGTATACCTCCGCTAGCCTACACTCTCATGTTGCAATGCAATAAATTGGGGGAAAAAGGTAAAACTATAAAGTGAAATATTAGTCTCTTCTAATTTTCCAAACATTCGAAATTTTGATTCAAAGTATTAATAGAGTTTACACAGAGTTAGGGGGAAACAGATGATTTTTAAAAATATATAGCTGTCGTCGTCCCCCCTCCTCCCTGGAAACCTGGCAGAAAATGTACTACGCGTACGAATTAACTTGGTACCTGACTCGAACGAGTGACGTTTAAAGTACCGAGTGCAAGAAAGAAATCGTTTTTTTTTTAATATCAAAATTGAGTTTTAATTTAAATTTTGTTTATTACAATACTTTTTTTTCGGACTTTTAACAATACCCAACAGATTCAGAGATATTATAATTAAGTCGTATGGGCCGTAAATTAGCAGGTAAAAATTGTTGAGGTAGCAAGTAGAAACAATGGCTTCAGTTCAAAATTTGTTTATAAAGAGTTTTTTAAGAGCTTTGAGAACTTAAATAATAATACTAGCCACTGTTGGAATAAATATTGTATTACATAATCTGATAGATATTTTCATGAGATTCCTTTCAAATATGATTTCCGGCATAGGTATGTCTACCGTGGTTACGAGTTACAGAGTCCATTAGATCAGACCAATTTTTGACTCCGTTTTTCTAAAAAATTGGCCGTATGACGTCAATGGTAGCTAAAATCCTATGTCTCAAGGGAAGCTGGTTTGTCGGCATTTGGAAACGATTGTTTTGACGTCAAACGATTTATGATGAATTGCTAAACCTTACTAACATAAACGTCAACGCGGTTTAACTATCTCAAATATCAAATGCTAAACAATAACCATCGAAACTTCTTAACCCCTCGTCCGTGGAGGATCCCATTATGGGACTTTTTAAAAAATGCTTGTCTGTGGCGCGTCCTGTGGTGGGACTCGCCACTTGACCTACCAGATGTTCATTTCGCGCCTTATTTTAACGAGTAAAGACGATTCTTACCCTTTCGCACACGTTAAAAATCGAATAAGAATGAACGACTTTTCCCTCTGACATGCAACGTTACACGTCTGTAGTACGAAAAAAATGATTTTTTTTAGTTTAATCTGTGACCTGCTCAGTCATAGATTGCCGCGCATTTCTTGCTAGTTCGAACAATATTTCCTAAGTTTTGTGTGTGTTTCTACAGAAAAGACGATGGAACAATAAGTAATATTTCAGTTTATTTTCTAACATGGGCCTATTAATTACATTTTAAGTCAAAAACAAGCTTTGAAGCGATGGGCAAGTCATTTTACGAATTGGTAGATGGATTTTGCTTGATCATATTAGGATTGAAACATTATTATAACCGACGCGAATGTGTGTAATCAGATCACTAATATAATAAACTGCAATGTGATTATTACAAAATGCGTGTATTTACGTGGTAAATGCAAAAAATCCAACCTCAAAAATAATATAACAACATAAAGTCCTATTCTGGGACTCGCCACAGATATAGGTTTTAACTCACAAAATGGCTGCCCGTTCATAAAATATGGATAAGACTTTTGAACTTCATATAAAAAATGAAATGATTTAGTTTTATTGATTTGATTTTTATGTAGAATAAAACTGTCGTCAATGAGTTATATATAAATTGTCATCCATATTGTTGTACTAGATAAAAATGCTGTTACATTCATCCGTACTGTCGCGTCAGGATCGCTTGACCTTTGAACCGTAACCGACGACTGACGTCATACAACATTAGCTATAGACTGTCTATTTTGCAAGATACGATAAATAGCATCGTAGCTTAGCGGTAAACGCTTCGACTGTAAGTCCCTATGGTTTCAGATAGTACCGGGTTCAACCTGGCCTGACACTTTTTGTGATTATTTTTTCTTTTTGTAATTTATTAATTTCTTCTGACAGAAAATTAGTAGAAAATTAGTGATAGGTTCTATGATTGGCGCTATATTATAGGTATTGTATTGTATGGTATGGTATGGTATGGTATGGTATATTCTTTTTATCTTTTTCTATGTATATAACGAAGAAAGAGAGAAGAAAATGTTTTCACTTCTGCTGGCACTCCCAGAGTGCAACCCGTCTTTTTTTTATCTTCAAGCATATAATCACAACAGTAATTGTAATATTTGGCTCATCAATAGATAAATAAAAATAAGTTAAAAAAAAACATACTGATTTATTTTTGCATTTACTAAGTCGTATCCATACTATTTAACCGTCATGGAGCAAACATGCTAATTTTTCACTATGTTTAAGATCATGGTTTTTCATATTTTTCTTCCAAACATGTAGTTTTTTTCAATGGAGTAAACGCCTAGTTTCATGTAAATCTTGAATAATTAATTATTATAACACTTTTATGCACATATTCTGCAAAATCTTAGTATAAATAAGACATTGTTTTTTGTACCAGTTATGAGTCTCATATTTGATACATTATTGTTCAAGTTCTATAGAATGTAACAACATATCATTGCTTAAACTAGTTAGGCGATAAGCTTAAATTATTGTAAACAAAACACTTCTTGTCCCTGACGCCAATAATGCACTGTAAACTAAAGTTAAATGAGACCCACTTAGTGACATTTTGAAGAGGGACTTTTTTCATCAAACTTTAAAAATAGGTGTGGTATAAAAAAAATGTATTGGAACATAATGCCATTTGGTTTTATTTTATTAAGTATGTAAGATTGTATATAAAATATATAATATTATATCCAGCCGGCGTTTTATTTTTTATTAATTAGAAAATAAAAGTTAAGTTCTGGGTAACCCATATTATTTGTCTTATAACGGTTACAAGGCAATTCAAAGTCAAGTGTAGTGTAAGGAATAAGAAAAAGACATTTATTAAAATGATAATTCCAATAGGAATTACTCTAAATTCCAATTAGATTTAGAGAAAATAATGGTTTTCTACTCCCATGTTTGCAAAAAATGTGCTTAAACCCCTATCTGTTGAAAGTCCTGTAATGGGATCCACAGATAGGGCATAATGACATTTTGACACTCCACGGACGAAAGGATAAGCAGCTAAAAAACACCCATTCTTAATTGTATTTGAATTGTATGTATACCTATAGACATTAATAATTTTATATTTTCTGAGGACCCTCAGGACACAATAGTTTTAAAAATATACAATAAAGCCGGCAGGAATTGAGTTATTCCTCGCTCGCTCGATTTTACAGAATTTCACTACTAAGAGACCAAAATAAGTGATGAACCGTTGTATGTTTATAGGAGGTAGGACACGACGGTATTTACGTCTAACTGAGCAGTCCGACTGGTGAAGTACCTCCGCCCTACAAAATACCGCGGCCATAATAACCTCGTATTGTGTTCCCGGCTGTGAGTAGAGTAACCAGAGCTCACTGGAGAGTTTTTGTGCTGTCATTGGAAAGATCAAAGGCTATTCCAGCTACGATGACGGCATAGAAACTCTCTGTATTTACAGGGTCGACAGCACGAGTGTGACTACTCTGGCTTTGTACACGTTCATAGGCCACGGCAACCATTTTCCATCAGGTGTGTGCAGGGCCGTGTGCTCGTCGGCCACCTCAGTGGTTTAAAAAAAACGGGTTGCACTCCGGGAGTGCCGGCAGAAATTTTTTCTTTCTTTCTTTCTTCGTTATATACAGAGAAAAAGATAAAAAGAACATACCATACCATACCTATAATATAGCGCCAATCATAGAACCTATCACTAATTTTCTGTCAGAAGAAATTTATGAATTACAAAAAGAAAAAATAATCACAAAATGTAATACTTAAATTACAAAAAGAAAAAATAATCACAAGAAGTGTCAGAAGCCCAGGTTCGAACCCGGTATTATCTGAAACCATAAGGACTTACAGCCGAAGCGCTTACCGCTAAGCTACAAAGCTTCTTAGCATTCTTAACAAAATAAACAATCTGTAGCTAATGTTGTATGACGTCAGTCGTCGGTTACGATTCAAAGCTCAAGTGATCCTGACGCGAGTTTAACACTTTTTACCCATCCAACGCCGCTAAAGAAGTTTTCACTTCAAGAAGTTTCAACTGATTTTTATGATCTTTGTTTTGCTGGAAAGAGAAGGGTAGTACCTGGTCAAGGAATCAGAATCAGATGGCGGGATCCAGAGAGTAAGATCTAAGAATCTAGGGAAATCCTCAAAATGTAGGCAATGATGCTGTTTCTGTTGCTTTTAGATAATTTGAGTAGGTACATATTTGCCTCTGACAATTTTGATGTTAAACTAATGATAAAAACAAATAACAAACCAAGCAAATGATCGACGATGCGATGGATCGGTTATAAACTTATAACTCACTAAAAAGGGATGAATAAATAAAATTATAATAAGAATGTTAAACCGACTGACAGATTTACTGATATGTTAGAAGTCGGTGCCAAAGTTGGCACTGCCAACTTTGTTTGCTGTGCCTGAAGTACTATGATGTAATCAATTAAAATATGGTCTCTCGGGCTAGGCACTGACTGCCTACAGAACAGGTATTACCTGTAATATCAGTTATTTTTCACTATTCAGTGTCTCTTTTTTGTACATTTAGTCGGTTCAACTTGTTAAAATTTATATGCTATGAAGGTTAGTCAATGTTCGTTCTTAAGCTCTAATCTAATTCTACATCAAATTATATAAATGTTCGGGACTTTTATGGACGCGATAGTTTAAAAATCTACATCAAATTTTATGAAGATCGGTTCAGTTTAGCGGTTTAGTAGTGAAAGGCAACACACAGACAGACAGGGTTCCTTTCACAATTATAATGTTAGCACAGTCTACAAACTTTCATACAGAGTAACAGACTCGTAATGTTATGATATTAGTATAATAAATTACCCAGGATGTTAAGGATCGACAGCCTCTGTGGTGTAGCGGTACTGAACGCGGCTGCTACGCAGGAGGACGCGTGTTCGATACCCGCTCAGTGCAAATATTTGTATGCATGAATATGAGTATTTGCATTGGTCTGGTCGTACCTCGGAAAGCACCTTATTAATATAAATGAATGAAAAAAATCTAGTTTATTGATGTCGTTTTTGTGCCAATTAGTGCAGTAATGTGCAATTTTTGATTGACTATTAAATAGACTTTAAGCTCTCGGTTCCGGTTGCTATACGAACATCTATGGCAGTCGTTAAATGTAGCTGAAACTTGAAACCCTCAAAAGCCCAACAACTGATCTAACTGCAATGCTTAGGCATTACCTTTAGGTTGTGGAGGTCAGATGGCAGTCGCTTCACGGGAAATATCGAAGGTTCAGCCTATTCCGCAGTTAGACTGGTTACTGGTAAAAGCGGACCACAGCCCCAACCTCGAAGTTAAAAAGCTTAATACTTCGAATGCGACTGATATTAAAGCTAGGATGAAGAAGACCTAGGAAATGAAATGAATGAAAGTATGAAAACCAAAACATTTGTTTACTAATCGAAATGACAGTTCTTATATATTCTGTTGTGAACGAAACAATATCTTGTTTAGAACTACTTGATCGCCATCTAGTAGTTAGTACTTTTGTAACTAAATTATAGAATTACAAATTTTCATATTTTATTGTTTAAATATGAATCTATATACACAATTGTGTATGTAAAAATAAAGTTTATTTATTTACATAGTTCCTTAGATATGATTAGCTATAAAAAATCTACCATAAAAACCATGTCAAGCAAAAAAGCGACATTATTGCTCACACCTCTGGTTCTACTCAACCGATTGCGATCAAACAAACGTAAGATTTTAAGTCTGAGCAAGCCCTTTCTCACAAAAAGAAACCGCATCGAAATCCGTTCAGTAGTTTTTGAGTCCATCGCGAACAAACAGACAGGAATTCCAAAAAATATATTTTCGTCTTCAGTATCGTTAATAATATAACATACTCCAAGTATTGTTTTAAATATCTCCTATTTTACAATTATACAATAGTACTAGCTGTCGCCCGCGGCTCCGCCCGCGTGGATGTCGGTTATCGCGAATCGGGGTATGAAAAATAGATGTTGGCCGATTCTCAGACCTACCCGATATGCCCACAAAATTTCATGAGAATCGGTCGAGCCGTTTCGGAGGAGTTTGGGAACGAAAACTGTGACACGAGAATTTTATATATTAGATAGATATGTACAGATCCTTGTCTTATAATTGAAATATCTCAAGTTATCGACAAGTAGCTGTGGAGTCAGACCCCCGAACTCCACAGTACCATGGAGCTGGTCTGAGGATGGGGTATTAAGGTGGCCAATGGAACTCTCCAACTGAACAAGATCAATCCATTTTACCGATTCAATTTGGACTCATTTGTTATGTCTTGGTTAACATGCGAGGAATGGCAAAAGACGAAACATAGCAATTCCTAAACTTTTCATTATTAGCATCATTGTGGGGACGCATTTTACTGATTGCATTCCAGTCCAAGGTGAACTCGGAGCTCAGAGTACACTTTCTTAAGTGACAGATCTTGGCCGTCCATAATAGTGAGACCATTGGCACGCATGTCACTCTCTACGATGTCAAGACAGAACTTCTTGGGCCTATCCCTCTTACCAGCTACTAGGACCTGGTGGGGGCAACATTGCCAGGCATTTGTTAACCACCTGGCCAGGTGGTTTCCGTTAAACGTGGCCGCACCAGCAAAGGCGACTCGTTTTCATTTATCTGCGATGTCACACACATGAAGGCTGCTGCGGATGCGAGAGTTCCCCACGTTATCATTACGCGTAACTCCGCACATCCACCGAAGCATTTTCAACTCCATGACATGACGTTCGTGCTTACGTCGCTTCAACCTCTTCCCAGTCGTGTAAGAGGACAGGCCTGAGCAGCCATGGAGGCTGCTCATGTGAGTTTCTGATGTTATGCGATAGAACGTCTAATACCACACTGAACAAATAAGGACTAAAGAGGTCTTCTCAGTATACTCCGATGGTGATAGAGAAGGCTTTCATGTCGCCAACACCGGTACGAATTACGGAACCGGAATCGTGGTACATATTATCTTGGATGATGTCAATGTAAGCCTCTGGGACACTTGTGGACCGCAGTACCCACCAGATAATCGCGCGAGGTCAGTCGAAGGCCTTCTACGTGTCTAGGAACAGGCAATACAGAGGTTTATTTGTCGCTCTGTATTTCGCCGTGACAATCCTTAAGGCAAACGTCGGATATATAGTCCCGTAACCAGGACGAAACCCATACAGACACCCCAAGAATGCACTGTCCTTTCGGATCCGGGAGTCGATTATAGAGCTTCATGGAGTGGAAGATTACCTTTATACCACGGTAGCTGCCATACGCCTGCACCGATCCCTTGCCTTTGAAGACTGGCGTGAGGATACTCAGCCTCCACAGGCACGAGATCTTAAGAAACTCCTAAACTAAACAAGAAAAATCCAACGAGTTTGGACTCATGTGGTATTTAGCGTCAGAAGATGGAATCGAAGTTAGGTGGCCATAGGAACTCCTAAACTACACAAGACAAACCTAGAGTTGAGATGCGTATGGCGGCGTATCTTCATTGACACTGGTGCTACCTGATAATACTTAAACAAAAAGTTGAAAATAAAATAAATAAAACTGTTTTTAAAACATTTTTTTTTTGTCAAAGTTTGTATCGCGCCAACACCTACTTTCATTGTTGTAGATTTTGCGATCAGTATAACCACAGAACAGAAAAATATAACCCTAGCATATATATATTTTTTAATCCATCCATGATAAAAAAGTAGTACCTATATACAATTTTGATGTAGGAGTATTTGACGATTAGCGTTTAAAAATGTTTTCTGTTCTATGAAAAAAATTAAATGTGACTTGCCCGAAGGCAAGAAGCTGGCTACGCTCATATAAATATTAGGGGTTAAAGTATGAAATTGCCGATTTGTACTGACCAATTGAAATTCGTTTTTTTTTTAATTTAACGTATTTATTTAATCAAAATAATTACCATTATTATCTATACATTGCTGCCATCTAGTAGGAAGGTCATTTATGGCTTTGCGATAGAACTCTGGTGATCTAGATTCGACAAACTGTGTGAAAGCATTTTGTACTGCCTCCTGAGAAGAAAACTTTTTATCACATAGAAAATTGTCCAAATCACGAAAAAAATGGTAGTCTGTTGGAGCAAGGTCTGGCGAATACGGAGGGTGACGGATAGTTTCTAATTGCAGTTCCTGTAGAGTTAAAACGGTTTCTCGTGCTTTATGAGGTCTCGCGTTATCATGGAGCAATAATGGTGAAGATCGATTCATGAGTCGGGGCTGTTTCACTGCTAGTTTTGCTATCATTGTTCGGAGTTCGGCACAGTAGACATCTGCCGTTATTGCTTGACCAGATTGTAGAAAGCTATAGTGAATAACACCATGCTGAGACCACCAAACAGTTACCATTACCTTTTATTGGTAAGCTTTGCTTTAGGACACTGTTGTGGCGTTTCACCTGGGGTCAGCCATTGCATTTTTCGCTTACGGTTATCGTAAAGAATCCACTTTTCATCACATGTCACAATTCGATCCAATATTCCTTCATTTCTGTATCGATTCAACAAGGCAACACAAGTTTCAACACGCATTTCTTTCTGCAGATCAGTCAAATCATGAGGTACCCATTTTTCAATTTTTTTTATTTTATTGATTTGACGCAAATGAGTCAATATTGTTGGTAAGGTAACGTTAAACCATGCAGCTAATTCCTGGGTAGTTTGGCTCGGATCGGCTTCCACCATGTCTTTCAATTCATTGTTATTCACCTGTGTGGACGGCCCTCCTCGTGGTTCGTTCTTCAAATCAAAGTTTCCATCACGAAAGCGTTTAAACCAAAATCGCACGGTGCGTTCATTAGCAGTCCCCTCTCCAAACGCAACATTGATATTGCGAGCTGTTTCTGCCGTGTTAGTTCCGCGTCGGAACTCGTATTCAAAAATCACTCGAATTTTCGCAGTATCCATCTTTCTTGTCTAAGCTGAATAAAAAAAACAACTGAAAGTCGATAATCGAATGTTGCACATTTTTAAATGAAGAACTACATAGGTACCATGTGGAAAAAGTTTCACTCAAAAATCTCAAACCATGAAGGTTCTATGTCAATTCGAAGTACCTATTACAATGAAACGGCAATTTCATACTTTAACCCCTATTACCTTCATGACTCGTGAACACAGTTTGTGTTCATAAAATATTTGTAAAAAATAACTTGTTGAGCTGTGAATTAAGAATTAACTTATCAATAAAGTATATATATGCACTTACCCTCCATTAGATAAAATACTTCTATAAAATCCAATATTTCCAGAATCCAATCTGCCCGTATATGTTAAAAATAACTTATATTCACCTCTATCAAGGACATCCTCTAGTTTAATAATGAAAAATTCTCTTTTATCTAGAGTTTCTTTTTTGGACGCAATTACTACATTTTCATTGCCATTTGTTTTTAAAACTACTCTTTTAATGTGTAGTTTATTTGAATGTATTGTTATTGTTTTAGTTGGTTTCAATACATTCATAGTAATCGTTAAAGACCCATTGAAAATCTTCTTTTTAATATCAGGCAGCAATGTGAGATCATAATTCTTTGGTACAACATTTCTTGGTAGCCGATAATTGATATCTTCCACCTAAAACAGGAAAATTTCATCTTATTATGCTAGCCTTCATCTCAAATTTGCATCAATGTAGCTCTTTGTATTACGTCCTTATAAGTTACAAAATAGTACAAAAGAGGGAAGGAACAATATAGAAGTTAGTTATGATGTGGTTAACGAGAATCTCGGTGGAAAATTCCGAACAAGTAGATAAATGAAAAGCTCTTTTTTCATACTTCCAGTAACTGGATAGGTTTCGTAGGTTGTAAGTGCACACTAAGATCACGGTCATTGTCTCTTGTATCATGTCACACAAGCACTATAATATATAATACAAGCACTATAATCGGTATCCGTCGCGATGCTGTTAGGGAATAACACTCTCATTATTATTTAGTGTTTCGGTGTCTACTTATTAAGTGGCAGATTTACCAATAGGTTGGATAGGCTGGACCCTAGTTTGGGCAGTTTTAATGGCGGCCAACCTGCGGATATCAATTTATCCAAGGCTATCCAAGAATAAAGCCAAAAAGTCAAGAAAGAACACAAAGAAGACAAGGACTTGTCTTCCTTTTTACGGTTTTTTATGGGAGTGATGTCCATCTGACTTCCTAACTCCAAGAAAAACGTCTGCAAGAAAGCCCCGGTGAGGCTGGCTTGACTCGTATGTCTTGGTGGGGACCCAAATACCATTAGGTATCTAATCTCTAACAAACCAAATCCTAATTCTAAAAGAAATCTAAGAAAATGCCTACTGCTAGTAAATAATAGATACTTTTTGTGTATATCCGACCATGTACCTGTTACGTTATAGGTAATTTTTATCTACTCTGATACTATAATACACAGATTATAAAATTTAAATCAAAACTCTTATGACAAACATTACGCACAGGCCAAAAAAAAGTTTTATTACGATACAGGTCTTGTATGGACACCGATATCATTAAATAACTTTTTAATCATAACGATACACCTATACAACCTCCATCTGGATAGAACCTCTACTTTAAAAAAGAATCCGCAGATTCGAAGAAAAAAAAAAAGAAACAGGCCTGCGCAATCGATATTTGCGGCTTTGCACCAACATTTTACATTTAAATATTGTTTGTAAAATAAATTAGTTTATGTATTATGGTATAAGAGTAGATAAAGTAGTGTATGACACTGTACATAACTTGGTCTTACAACAAGAGTGTGTTTTAAAAAAACGAGCCGTAGGCGAGTTTTTTTATAATATCACACGAGTGATACCCTTATTTACAACAGTATCATAAACTACTATTATCTACTTCGGTTTCGTTATATTCGGATTTTCAACTTGACAGCGGTTTGAATATGGATATGCATATTGCTTTCCTGTTTCAATAGAAATCCTTACTGCAATACCTACTGTATCAATATGAATCCATATTGAAACAAGGTTGCGACTTGCAATATACAAATCTTCGTAAATTCCAAAATAATATGAACAAGGACATTTTCACATAGACCCATCTGTAGAATTTACTTCGAAATCAAGTCAAATTCAATAAACTTTTTAAAAATGGAACGCAATAGCATTCGATTCTTTTGATTTAAAATCATCACAATCGAATGCTATATGGCTGTTTCTGCTTGAAATATATTTAAGAATACACTTCATTATCTTTATCTGTGTTTTATTTGCAACCTCGTACATAAAATCTTGTATGCAACTGCACGTTATTGGCCTCCATAACGTGACAGTTGCATAAAAAGCTATTTTTTTTCTATCCATGTAATTATTATGTACATACCTTACTATTATTGCTACCATAAGTTTTTGCCGACGTGACAGACATGTCTTCTACACAATCTGGTTCACCTTTATTAACGGCTAGTGCTACTGTGGACACAAAAAGACATAAAGTGGCTATGATAAAGCATATTAGCGTCTTATTGTCATTTGTCCATTTCTTTAGTCTTCTATTTTTACTCATCTGAAACGTATAAAAACTATAAGTGTGAGAAGTAGGGTGAGATGAGGGAACATTTTTTGAACGTCTATATTCTACTTTTGTAACTTTCCCTCCGGCAAAAATCCAAAAAATAATATTCTGCCCTTCTAGACAAGTAGCAATTCGTTGACCGGCGTTTCGTGGAATAGAATAATTGATATATGGGATTTGATGTTTATGACAGTCGTTAACGCATGTCAAATGCGTCAAATCCCATAAATTCTCCATTCTATTCCATCAAACGCCCGCCAACGAATTGCCACTTGTCTAGAGAGGCTGTAAGCGGCTTTAATCGGTTCGAGTCTGACATAACCGTCACCACTGGCCCGATGGGGGAGTGAATTAATATTTCCACGGAAAAAAAAAACATACAGAAACTCCTGTGGGATCCAAGCATTAGTTAGACTATTTGAGAATTCGCTTAAGTCCGTATAACGCGTAACCACCACGTTTTTATTGGGTAGGTACAGTCAGCTTCAAATCGATCTTGATAAACAATGATCTCATCATTCTCTCCCCTCCTGCGTGTTGAATGATTGTTCTGATATTTAGTAGGTACACACCTTTAATTCGGATACTGAATAATTTAAATCAATAAAATCGTGTTATTTGCTCTTAAATACCTTAGTTTTAAGATAATTTTGAAGTTTTGTAGTCAAGATATATATGACGCCGACTGTACCTACCTAATAACACAGATTACTTATTTAAAAATTATAACTGCCTGTATAGAAAACTACAAAAATGTGCATGCAATGAAGGTCTATTTCTATTAAAATATGCACGTATTAAAATTATATACTTAAACTAGCTTTTGCCCGCGGCTCCGCCCGCGTGGATGTCGGTTATCTCGACCAAACATAGCCTTTGTCCTTTCTCAAGGTCTAATCTATCCCTATACCTACCAAATTTCATCAAATTCGGTTTAGTGGTTTAGTCGTGAAAGACGGACAAACAGACACACACACACTTTACCATTTATAATATTAGTATGGATTATGTAGGACATGTAAGTACTTATTGCTATTTGTATTCAGTGTGGGAGTATAACCCCTCTCATGGAACCGCCAAACTCCCCCTTACGACGCGACGCCATATATAGCACAGTAAACACTCTTCAAAGACTGCATAAATTTTCCGGGCGATCTGTTCTAATGATAATATCTTAATCATTACTTACCTTAAACTCGTCCTTGACCTTCCAAGCAAGTACACTTATCAAATATCCCACAATGATATTAGTTTTCAAGATTTTCTCGACACAAATCGTTAGGTGTACGACAACTACAGTTAAAATACTGCCACTGGCACTCGCTGTTACGACATAGGTTTCACTTGCAAACTGCCGCGCGTCTACTCTTAGTGGACGTAATACATTGAATTAATACTGTAACTATAATAACAACAATAAGTATCTACTAAACGTTTTAGAATAGTGAAAGTACCTACAGCTACAAATACAATTGTGTTAAGAATTGTAAATATGAAGAGAACTAACTAAGGTAGGTATATCATTCAATTAGGTATCTACCTAAATCATTTTTCAAAGTTAAATAATAGCCACTAGTCTGGCCAGTCTTAAGATGGTTGACCCCTTTTACCAAAATTGAGAAACCTCCGTGCCTCGGCGAGCACGTTGAGCCATCGTCGTCAACTTCGTATTTTTGAAATTGTTAAATTGCTCACTTTGTTTTTTTCTTTTAAACGTGAAAATTGATAAAATTATACATACCTATATAGGTACACGCTAATGTGTATTTTTCGCAGCCAACTTAATAAGCCGTGAAATAAGTAATATGCTAGCAACGATTCTAAGGATGCCATTGTAGATGGTATGTTTTTTCCGTTTAACCTCAACACGTCTTTTGTTTCTACTATGGCATCCTTAACGGCGCTGTTTATTCAACAGGCTAGGGCTAGAGCTAGGCATTTAATTGAACGGCTGATAAGCCAGTTAGCTGTGACACATTCATAATAGATGAGTAATAAATTATTATATAAGACGTAAGGTTTGCTAGAAGCTCTCGTGTAGGCGCTTGCATGTTTGTACTGAATTAGAATGGTATTTTATTTAATATATAAGTAATTTATTCACTACGAAAATTATGTCAAGTACAGCATAATATTTCGCATTAATAGACATAAATTTTAACAAAACTGAAGAGGACAAACAGACCAATATTATCATAAATACATTGAAAGCATTGTTTTGCATTGCGATGCACGACAAAGTTGCTTAAAATGCATTTAAAAGATTAGCTACTATGCAAGCTGTCGCTTGGTTATAGCGTTCTTGTAATGAAATTTTGCAAATGCTGTGTAACTAGAAGACCCAAATTCAAATGTTTTTAAATTTGCTCAAATGCAGTTACAACTGGTAGGTATAAAGATAGGTCCATATGGTGTAACGTATTGTTTATTTTAATCTATTTTACCATTATTCGAAGAAAATAGGTGCATAATTTAATTTTACTCGTGCGTATACCTACTATTAATATCCGAATACTAAAGCCTTTATGTAAGAGTTTAGGTAAGACTTTTATGTTATTTGAAAAGTTATGACTTAAATAGGATTGATTTCTGTGTTAGTAGTGTATTTACCTACAGTGTATCGCCTATAGCTGTAAAATGCTGTAATATCAGCCTCAACATATCTTTTATCGCTACTATGGCTCCTAAGAACCATCTATTTCATTTTGTTTGATTAGCAGATTGCTAGGTTCGTAGTAGTATAATATGTTTACGATATAGAGTAAACAAGATATTGCAAACTGGTTTATATTCAGTAGATACACGCATCTCGCTCTAATTTAGAAATAGGTGTAATATCCTGATCACCCGGGACCAAGTTGTAACTAATTCTATGTCATGACCATTGAATCTAGATGTATAAAGCTATCCCCGTACGCCTCTCGTATTCAAACCTACAATACCCAGCCGCGCTATCGTCTAATGACCTTCAGACCGCTTATCGTGATACGCAGTAATCCGTGATTCTATAGAAAAATGGGTTGTGAAAGACCTATTCCTTATCGTACTTTATCTACAATAGAATTCATGTATATCCCAGTCCTAGTTCCCCAACCAAAGTTCACATACTCTTATGATTGTAACTCGTATTTACTTTAACATACCTCTTAACAGATTTGTCGCTACTCCAACCTTACTTCGTAGTCAATCCACAGTTCGTCACCTTATTTATCATACTAAACTCACAATATAACATACAATTTCACTTATTTACTTAGTGGAATACGACCAGACAATCTTTTGACAACTACATTCTTAATGACGTTTGGAATTTGACAATTTTCACCGCCCTCATTCAACACTTAGCACAGAGACACCTACCACATACGTTTGCACTACACGTAAAATTAGAATCTACAAAATTAATTGTCAAATCATTCAATACTTCAAATTATAATTGTTTTCGAGGATACCAACAGAGGTCGTGTTATTCAAAAAAAATACACAAACAATTTATAGTTAAGATCAACTCATCGTTGAAACTTCTATAAATCTTTATTATTTCTGTAATTTAGTGTATTTTCCCCCCCCCCCCGTGTATAAGAAATGTGGCCCCGTGCTCGCCACATTCAGTAGGACTCGCCACTAGTACCAACATAGTCCTTCCTATGCCTAAGTAGGTATTTAGAAGACAATTTTAAAGTCTCCTGCCTACTGTACCGAGGCATCCGGTATACAAATCCCCAATTCTATTTTCAGAATAGCGTAACTCTAACGCAGGACTTCAGTCCTATTGCCGTAATTCCTTTAATATAAGGTATTAAGATGATAACACAGAATCATCGTTCTAAGCGTCATTTAGGACAATTACATTAGTATCTATCGCAGTAACTTCTGCGCTGATTGTTAACGATAAGTTTAGTTAGGAAAAGCTCATTTATTAGCACAGACCTAAATAATTATAATTAATACTAGAACCAATTCACTTCTGAATAATAATGTCTATATAGACACTTCAGAGAGAATACATTCTCACCGAACACTTGATCAAACTACAATAATTCAGCTCAGATATAGCTTTTGCTTCACCCTAGCGGATGACAAAGTTACTATAAGATAGCGATCGAGCGACCATGTGCATTCGATACAGTACATATAATATTTTTTTTTTTTTTTTTTTTATATAGGACACGTCAATTTGACTTCACCTCGCCTGATGGTAAGCTGAAGGCAAAGTCTCAGAAAAGAGGGTCACCATTACAAACACGTACCATGTTAACAATGGTGGCACTCAGCTTGACGGCCTCATCAGATGCTTTTTCACGCCCCGCTTAAAGGACCCGGGACTGTAGGAAGAAGGAAACACGTGAGCTGGCAAGGAGTTCCAGGTCTTAATGGTGCGACAAAGAAAGGAGTCACCAAACCGCTTGGTTCTTGAGGGAATATTCTGCACCGTATACGGGTGACATCTAAGCCCTGCTCGTGTTGTCCTATGTAGGAAAGGAGAGGGCGGGACCAGTTGGAAGAGCTCATCAGAACATTCACCATGGTAGAGACGGTAAAATACTGCCAAGGATGCAACATCTCTACGCATCTGCAAAGGCTCAAGGGTGCTTGTGACCTCGGGATTCCCAATAATGCGGACCGCACGTCGCTGCAACCTGTCGAGAGCATCTAATAAGTACTTTGCGGAGCCATCCCAGAGATAAAGGTGTCTTGTCTGGCTCATACGATAAAATGTTCATTTCGCGAAATATAAACTTCAATAAAGGCGAGCTACCTAATTCCTCTTTTCACTAATTTAAACACTATATATTTACTAATTAAACTCAATTATTCACAATCAAGGTAAAAAAAAATCTTCACGACTTTAAATGTAAAATTCTCAAAATTCCCGCCAAAGTACAATGTACAGAATACCTTTCGCGAATCGACCAACCCCGAAGCCAGCTCAAAGAAAAAGTGTCCTTGAATTCCCACTCAAAATCCTACTTTCGCCGAATTAGGGCTCCAATAGTGTCCTCCACCAATCAGAAGCTTTTATTTTCCCGCCAAAAGTCACAATTTCTGAATAATTGACAACAGCGCTAGGTTTTCTATGGCGCCTGCGTTATAATTATGAACTAACTCAAATCTTCCGTGAACCAGTGGCCCTTTTTTAAATATTTATAAACTATTTACATACTTACACTCATTGATTCTAACTGTCAATATTTTCATAATAATATAAGATTAATTTTATGTTTAATAAACATCCATATAATACTCAATAATAGATATAGAAAATTATTCAATAATCATTTGACCTTTAAACAATAATAACCAATCAGAGCCACTTCCTGCATTTTCCATAGCTCTGAGGCACACAGATAATAAATAGTATTTATAATCTCTTTTCAACAGTACTTTATTGCATTAAATATTATAATTATTGTTCCTTGTAAATATTTAATAAGTTTTAACTTTATCTGTTTATTCTTTTCCTTATTAATTTTATTATAAACAATACACAAAACTATTATAATATTATTCTTGTGTAAATATCCATAGACTATTTTTCTTAAATTCTTTCAATCATAGTCCCATCTATAGGTACTGTATATATTAAACTACATTTTAAATTTATTTGTTCACAAAATAAATTTACTTGCCCTTTGCAATTTAACAGAATAATTTCTTTATGAATCAATTTTTTTCTTTGACCACATACCATAGTGTATATTTATTCATCATTTTATTTACGTATAAAAATTCCTTACTTAATCAACTAGATGGCGTTTTACGACATTGAATTATTTTCGTTTTATAAAAAACCAAGTGATATTCAATTTACTTGTAGAAATTCTTACTTAATTACTAGATGGCGTTTTACGACATTGAATTATTTTATTTATTTATGTTTTCTTGTTTTATAAGAACCTCGAAACGGTGTTTCAGTCCGTTACATCCGACCCCCTGAATCATTTACGCAGGCACAACCATTCCCCCTTTGTGCCCGAAGTAAAGATTCACTAACCTAGCTATAACTCTAGTCTAAATGACCTGCATGAAATTAAAATTTATTTTGGTAGTATACATATTGTTAGATTGGTTAAATCCAATTTAGGTCCAATTTCTATATGTGTGTGTGTGTGTTTCAAAATTGGGACACGATATCGCTTGCTCCCACATTCAAGTTTTAAGGCGAAAACTACGGGACCACGTTATTTCCTGCCAGCCTGACCAATTCAGCGGGAAAAAATGGTTGTGAATCATCTCAGCGCTGTCGCATAGAGTAGAAGATCATAGGGGACTTTGTAGCATGATCCATCTACGTCGCCCATGATCCGCCTACCCCATTCCCCAAAATTAGCCAAACCTTGTGGACAAACAAAAATAAAGGGGCCAATAGCCTCCACTCCACCCGAAGGAGATCCAAGGACACACATCCCATTTCTCAAACAAGCATGTAGAGTGTGCTTTCTTAATTGTTCCTAACGTGTATAGTTGAGACCCTGTGAAGGCCCATTAACGGCATGCTTAGACTTCTAGTCCTTCCTTAACCTAACACCTTGCATAACCTTCACAAAATCTATTGTAGTGTACATAGATAATTGAACCAAACTGGTATAATAATTTTAACACTTTAATTATAGTATTAATCGGGATGGCCCTCCATTCTGATTTTAACAATCCCATTCCATCATCTCATGCAATTCGCTAACATATACATCTCATATAACGAAGAAATTCATCATACACACTTTCAAAACCAACTTCCGCGGTTGTGCTCACTACCAACCGACCAATACTAATAAAGTAAAAGAGTTCTCATTATTTGTCTTCCTTCCACCCCCCCCTTTTTTCGTCTCCTTTAATATTGACATTATACGTAAACATATTATTTATTTATTTTATTATTATATATGTTTCCTTCATTTCCTTTTTTTTTTTTATATTCAACTTTACTTAGTTATTATTATTTTATTTGGGTGGAGCCACCTCTACGCCCCACCATCTGACGAAATGAACAAGATATATATAAACATACCTGACCCTTTTAATATTTGACTACATGTATACAGAACTTAAGAAATTCTTAAACTGCCACATTCTCCTTCATGTCCTCAGATGGGCTTCACCCCTTTCCTCCTTTTATTATCATTTATTAGTACAACAAAAATTACAATTCCAACAATTTTAACATTAATTCAAAATTTTACAATTCTTTGTTTAATTCATTTTTATTCATTTTATTTTGAATTTTTTACTTTACAATATTAATTTTACTCTACTCAATAATTATCAATCATATTTAACAATTGTAAAACATTTCCTCCCCTTTTTAAGTGTTAATTAAATCTTACAATTTTCAATTTATTACTTTCTTTAATTTTAAAGAAAATTTTCAACCTTTAATCAAAATAAATAATATAACTTTCTGTTAACAACACATTAGTTACTTACAAACGTAAAATTATCGTAACAAATTGCTCCCTTTCTGGAGAAGGAAAAGAGAAAGAAAAAAAAAACTTCCAATAACTTCACTAAATACATATAGTTAACCTTTCAACCAATCACCAATTTACTTTGGTGTGACTTTGAATCACCAATTCCTAACTCAGAAGTTATAACACAAATACGGTTCAATTTAATTTCGTCAGATACAGTTAGCCATTCCCATTGTTCCCCAATCCAGTCTTATCCTAGCTTTAATAACATCTCCCCCTATCATCCTTTATGACTCCTAGGAATCAACCCATTGTGTAGCAATTCTTATCATGGTTCTTTATAATACCTCGATAAATGTATAGTATTAAACTTTCCTTTCACTTCGTCTGTTAATGGATTTACCAAAATATAAACATTCTTACAGGGACTCCCCGCTATGACATAAGGCCCTTCATATAAATTTTCAAATTTCTTAGTAATTTTTAACTCAGCATTAGATTTATTTAATTTCTTTATTTTGACAAAATCTCCCACTTGATACTCTATCAATCTATTTCTTTTATTGAATCCCAGCTTCCTTTTTTCTGCAGCTGATTTCAGGTTCTCCCTCACTGAATTCCTAATTTCCACTATATCTAACCTATCACTATCCTTCCCTATAGCTTGGTCAAATGATAGTTCAGTGCTAATCCCATATAGAATTTCACAAGGAGTATAGCCAGTACTTTCATGGTATGTATTATTATACAAGTTTTCTAATTTTGGCAATGTATTAACCCATCCCCTGTGATTACTACTATTATAAGTCCTAAACAGTCTTCCCAATTCTCTATTTACTCTCTCTACAGTATTAGGCCTGGGATTTCTAACTGTGGTATAAATTACTTTAATACCTAACAAATCCATCCCTTCCTTCCAAACTCGACCAGTGAATTGCGTTCCATTATCTGACATAATTGCCTTAGGTTTTATTATTTCTAAATATTTTTTCACCTTGCTAATTACCGCTCTGGCTGTTGCCTTCCTCAGATCATAAAACTTCACAAATTTACTAAAGGAATCCTGTAAAACTAATATGTATCTCATTCCAAACTTCCCCACAGGTAAAGGTCCATATAGATCTACCATCACTAAATCTCCTATATCTTTAGACACAATGGGGCAACATGGACCCACTTTATTATTATTATTATGTTTAGTTAACTGACATACATTACACCCCCTTACTTTGCGCTTTACATCCTTAGTCAAACCTTTCCAATAAAACCTCTCCTTTATATATTTTAACATCTTATAACTACCTTGATGTCCCATCTCCAAATGTACCTGTTTAATTACCTCATCTCTAAGCTTATCTGGCAAGTATATCGAATTTCTCTTTCCACCATCCCTCTCTATAACCAAAACCCCATCTTTTAATCTACACTTATTAATCAGCCTAGACGATTGTCTACCTACCTCACTAGGATTTTGTAATATGTTAAGTAATTTGCTAATCTCTTCATCTTCCCTTTGATATAATTTTATTTGTTCAAGTCTTTTTAACAATTCTTTATTTTGTTTTGACTCCATGTAAAGAATACTAGGCATTTTAATCTTTTCCTCTTGTAAAATCTTCCCCTCTGGCGGATAACGTGATAATATATCGGCTACTATATTATCCCTACCTTTAATATGTTGTATTTCATATTGGAAATTTTCCAAATAATTTATCCAGCGAGTTATTTTTGCATTATATAATTTCCAAGTCTTCACGAATAATAAAGCCTTATGGTCAGTCTGAATAATTACCCTTGCACCCCGTAAATATGATTCAAATTTCTCTAAACAACAAATCACCGAATAAAACTCTTGTTCTGTTGTAGTCCAATTTAATTGTGCACCCCTCAAAGCTCTACTATAGAACCCCAATATCTTCTGCTCATCATTACTATCTATCTGGTATAGAACCCCGGCCAGCCCTATTTGTGAACAATCAGTTTGTAAGTAATATGGCCTAGTAAAGTCTGGATGATGCAACATTATAGTTCCTAAAAACAATGATTTAAGTTGTTGAAAAGCTATTTGTTCCAAATCTCCCCAATTCCAAACCTTACCCTTTTTTAATAAATTATATAATGGTTGAGCCTGTCTATGATAATTTGGAATAAATTTCCTATAAAAATTACATAATCCTAAAAATGCTCTTAATTGTTTAATTTTTCTAGGTGCTGGAAAGTCTTGAATAGCTTTAACTTTCTCTGGGTCAGTGCGTAATCCCTTTGTAGAAATAATATAACCTAACATCTTCACTTCCTCACAACAAAACTCACACTTCTTGAAATTACAAGTAAGGCCTGCCTTTTGTAATTTCCCAAGTACTATGTCCAAATGCTCTAAATGTTGATTAAATGATCCTGTAGTAATAATAGCTAGGTCATCTAGGTAATTTACACAATACTCCCTAACCTCATGTCCCAATATAGTGTCCATAGCCCTACTAAAACTCCCAACAGATGTCTTTAACCCCTGCGGTAATACGTTATAAACATAAGACTTCCCATTAAAGGTGAACCCCGTATATTTCTTACTATCCTGAGATATTGGTATTTGAAAGTACGCATTGTTTAAATCTATTATACTAATAAATTTAGCCCCATGGAATGAGTTCATAACATCTAATTGTAAAGGCGGCTTCTCAGTCTCAGCTACCATAAACTTGTTAATTTCTCTAGCGTCTAATAACACTCTGATGGAATCATCCTTTTTGATTGTAAAGGTTAAGGGACTACAATATGGAGTTGAAGCTCTACTAATAATACCTAAATTTTCCATTTCGTTTAACTTTAATTCCATTCGCTCTCTGTAAGCATAAGGTACTGGATAACTCCTCTTAACAATGGGGACGTTCGATACCATAACTATTTTATGTTGATAACAATTAGCTCTACCCAACCGTGATGTAAATAAATTCTCAAACTTTTGTAACAATTTTAACAGTTTATCCCTTTGATTACTCTCTAATACAACCCCCGTTTCTAACTCTGACCAATTAACTTCATCTAATCTAGTCTCTATTAATAAGGAATCTTGAACTTCTTTAAAGCTACACCCGTTGTTACGTTTAACGAACGGAATTACGGATAACTGATCCCCCTGTTTTATCACTAAACCTCTATTTTCCCCACTGGTATTAAGAGTTACTCCATGTCCTTTCAGCCAATCAAACCCCAATATTAAAGGATTTATCAACCCCGGAACTACTATGAACCCCGTCTCCGCAACAAACTCTCCTAACTGTAACGGTAACAAAACTACCTTCTTTATTTCCAAACTTTTATGCCCTACAGCTGTTCTTATTTGAAAGGGTTTAATTGGTAGCCAGGGTATCTCTACCTCCCGGCCTAACTTTAACTCGTTCAAAAACTCTTCTGACACACTAGTAATATCACAACCTGTGTCAATCAGTGCCATTACCTCACACCCGAAAACGTGTACATATACCTCCGAAGTAAAACTAATTTCTCCCTCTTTACCCTCTTGTTCTTCAAATACTACCCCTTCTACCCTTGGACTTATACATCCTACTTGTTTAAAGTCAGCCTTCCACTTAATTAAATCTACTATTTGCTCGTCAATATATAACTGTTTTGGTTCAAAATGTCTATAACCTAATCCTTCTTTTGCCTTCCTATCTAATAACACCGGTGCCAATGGTGTCCTAATTCCCCTTCCCCCTTTTCCTAGCATTTCACCTGGTTTCCACCCCATTTTACGCATAATTTCTAATGCAGCGCCCCCTTTAATTGAGACTGGACCGGGAACCAAATTTCCAATCCCTCCTAGTTTAAACCTTCCCTCGCTGTATCTTCTACTACCACCGATGAACCCGAAGCTGCAACGGCTGCTACCTTTAACTGCTGACTAATTGCTGGTCTTGGCCATTTCTTATAATTTTGACGATGCTCCTTGAAATTACGGTCCAACTCCTTCTTCCTCTCCGCCTTTGCCTGTTGAACCCCACTGTCTACTCGTGCGATGTCGTCCATCTCCCTTAAATAATCCGCCGTCTCTATGATTGTGTTCAATTTAGAAGTATACCATCCTTGTTGTATGTACTTAGGATACTGTCTGACTATATCATTCACTAGTTGTCTCTCTGAGATCTTATAGGTAAGCATTTGCGCCTTCCCGGTTAAATTCAAAAAGTGCCCCAACATAGTTGAAGATTTATCTTTATCCCAAACGCCATTTACGATCGACCTCCGCAGCTCATTCTGCTTGCTCTCACTCCAAAAGGTGGATAGAAAATCCATCTTGAAATCCTCAAAATTAGTCCAACGCAACTTATAAACCCTCGCCCAATCCCTGGCCTCTCCTGACAGACATTCTTGTATTAATTCTAGTTGATTACCCCCTTGTCCAATCTTCTTAAGGTAAGTTTCTAAATCTTCTAAAAAGGTCACTGGGTGCAAACCCATATCATCTCCATACTTAGGCTTATCTAATGTGATATTCCGTATATGATAATTAATATTTCCTGGTAAACCTTGATTATTAAATTCCTTACGTTCTCCATTATCCAAACACACTCTGGTTTGTTCGTGTGAAGAATTCGAAAGCTCTGGTTCCACTGCAGAAGGATTCCCTACCTCGGATGACATTTCCTCATTTTGATTGACAGACGCCGATTTAACCTCTTTCACCTCGGCCCTCAATGCCTCTATCTGTGAAGTCAATATTCCCAATGCCTGATTTATCTTCTCTATCACTGAACAATCCATTGGCTCCACTACTTTATTAGAGTTCAAACCCCCACTATTTCCTTTATTTACTCGCCTAGAAACTGGGTGAACGTTGAACGACTCCTCAGAACTCAGATCTCCCATGCTATTTGCACATGTAAACCCAGTATTTGACTCCCTATATCGAGCAGGTGTCTTACGCACTCTACCTTTTGGCTTAACCATCTTCTCTTGGACAATTATCAAGGTAATATTCTAAATGTATTTAGTTCACTAGAAACCACACACAATTCCCCCCTTGTGGCTTCCAATATCAAATAGTATCACAACACAATAAAGTCACACCGTATTTAGTTATACTTCATCAAATTACAGTTTATCAATTACACTTCATTACACTTTAATAAATTTACACATTTTCAAGGTACACTTATCAAATTACACCTTCTTTTCTCTTCTCTTCCCTTTTTATTTATTAATAAATGACGACTTTTAGTTCTAAGAATTAATTCACAATTGCATTAACTTTGTATATTGTATACACTTATTCACTATTATACTATACTCCTGTCTCCCCCATTTACTTCCCTATTTATCATAAATTCCAAGGACGACCCCCCAACTATTAATATTTTATTTCATTCATCATGTTTTTTTTTTTAATTAAAACACTATCTCGACCCCCCATTTTCTAATATTTTTAATTTTAATTATTACTATGTAACCCCCTCTAATATATTAATACAACCCATTTCCCTCTTACCTATATATATTCACGGCAACAAATTGTACGGTATAGCATAACCATACCGTACCTTAAGGAACTTATTAACTTATATTAACCCCAAATAATTTCACTCAATACTTACTTACTTTCTTCTTACAAACCACCCCATAAGACCCTCTTTTTTTCCTAACCTTATACCAATATATTTTTGCTTTAATAGCAATATTTCTCCCTCTTATTTCCAACTCATAATAATTCTTTAAATCCATTTTGTTATATTTTTTTTTTTATAAATACCTAAACTGTAAAGAAATCAATACATCAATCTAACTACTACTATATATAATTCTTGTTTTTATTTAATATAACCAATAATAATATTTTCTGTTCAATGATATTTTTTGTTTACATCTCAATTATATTATAATTCACAGAGTGATTGCACCGATACCTAATATATTCTAATTAATGATACTAAATTATTAATACCATCTTGTGACCATAATACTACCATTCTATTCCACTCCATATTCTCCGCTTAATATAAATGCATTTACTTATTTAATACCAGACCCTACTGGATCCTGGTTTCAAGATATTAGTATTATACCTACTTCCGTGCATCCCTAGCTAGTCTTGGTCGCACAGTACCAAGTAGCACCGTGATATTGACCTTCCCGGGACAAACAAACGTTAACATCCTGGTTAACGACACAAAATTGTAGTGTCATCCTGTTTACCAGGCACTAAATTGTGGTGTTATCCTGGTCACCGAGCCCCACATTGTAATGCTCAGTGCCATGGATCACGTCACCAAGTTGTAACGTCACTGCAATAACCATACTAATCCTGGTCACGGCACCAAATTGTAATATCCTGATCACCCGGGACCAAGTTGTAACTAATTCTATGTCATGACCATTGAATCTAGATGTATAAAGCTATCCCCGTACGCCTCTCGTATTCAAACCTACAATACCCAGCCGCGCTATCGTCTAATGACCTTCAGACCGCTTATCGTGATACGCAGTAATCCGTGATTCTATAGAAAAATGGGTTGTGAAAGACCTATTCCTTATCGTACTTTATCTACAATAGAATTCATGTATATCCCAGTCCTAGTTCCCCAACCAAAGTTCACATACTCTTATGATTGTAACTCGTATTTACTTTAACATACCTCTTAACAGATTTGTCGCTACTCCAACCTTACTTCGTAGTCAATCCACAGTTCGTCACCTTATTTATCATACTAAACTCACAATATAACATACAATTTCACTTATTTACTTAGTGGAATACGACCAGACAATCTTTTGACAACTACATTCTTAATGACGTTTGGAATTTGACAATTTTCACCGCCCTCATTCAACACTTAGCACAGAGACACCTACCACATACGTTTGCACTACACGTAAAATTAGAATCTACAAAATTAATTGTCAAATCATTCAATACTTCAAATTATAATTGTTTTCGAGGATACCAACAGAGGTCGTGTTATTCAAAAAAAATACACAAACAATTTATAGTTAAGATCAACTCATCGTTGAAACTTCTATAAATCTTTATTATTTCTGTAATTTAGTGTATTTTCCCCCCCCCCCCCGTGTATAAGAAATGTGGCCCCGTGCTCGCCACATTCAGTAGGACTCGCCACTAGTACCAACATAGTCCTTCCTATGCCTAAGTAGGTATTTAGAAGACAATTTTAAAGTCTCCTGCCTACTGTACCGAGGCATCCGGTATACAAATCCCCAATTCTATTTTCAGAATAGCGTAACTCTAACGCAGGACTTCAGTCCTATTGCCGTAATTCCTTTAATATAAGGTATTAAGATGATAACACAGAATCATCGTTCTAAGCGTCATTTAGGACAATTACATTAGTATCTATCGCAGAAACTTCTGCGCTGATTGTTAACGATAAGTTTAGTTAGGAAAAGCTCATTTATTAGCACAGACCTAAATAATTATAATTAATACTAGAACCAATTCACTTCTGAATAATAATGTCTATATAGACACTTCAGAGAGAATACATTCTCACCGAACACTTGATCAAACTACAATAATTCAGCTCAGATATAGCTTTTGCTTCACCCTAGCGGATGACAAAGTTACTATAAGATAGCGATCGAGCGACCATGTGCATTCGATACAGTACATATAATATTTTTTTTTTTTTTTTTTATATATAGGACACGTCAATTTGACTTCACCTCGCCTGATGGTAAGCTGAAGGCAAAGTCTCAGAAAAGAGGGTCACCATTACAAACACGTACCATGTTAACAATGGTGGCACTCAGCTTGACGGCCTCATCAGATGCTTTTTCACGCCCCGCTTAAAGGACCCGGGACTGTAGGAAGAAGGAAACACGTGAGCTGGCAAGGAGTTCCAGGTCTTAATGGTGCGACAAAGAAAGGAGTCACCAAACCGCTTGGTTCTTGAGGGAATATTCTGCACCGTATACGGGTGACATCTAAGCCCTGCTCGTGTTGTCCTATGTAGGAAAGGAGAGGGCGGGACCAGTTGGAAGAGCTCATCAGAACATTCACCATGGTAGAGACGGTAAAATACTGCCAAGGATGCAACATCTCTACGCATCTGCAAAGGCTCAAGGGTGCTTGTGACCTCGGGATTCCCAATAATGCGGACCGCACGTCGCTGCAACCTGTCGAGAGCATCTAATAAGTACTTTGCGGAGCCATCCCAGAGATAAAGGTGTCTTGTCTGGCTCATACGATAAAATGTTCATTTCGCGAAATATAAACTTCAATAAAGGCGAGCTACCTAATTCCTCTTTTCACTAATTTAAACACTATATATTTACTAATTAAACTCAATTATTCACAATCAAGGTAAAAAAAAATCTTCACGACTTTAAATGTAAAATTCTCAAAATTCCCGCCAAAGTACAATGTACAGAATACCTTTCGCGAATCGACCAACCCCGAAGCCAGCTCAAAGAAAAAGTGTCCTTGAATTCCCACTCAAAATCCTACTTTCGCCGAATTAGGGCTCCAATAGTGTCCTCCACCAATCAGAAGCTTTTATTTTCCCGCCAAAAGTCACAATTTCTGAATAATTGACAACAGCGCTAGGTTTTCTATGGCGCCTGCGTTATAATTATGAACTAACTCAAATCTTCCGTGAACCAGTGGCCCTTTTTTAAATATTTATAAACTATTTACATACTTACACTCATTGATTCTAACTGTCAATATTTTCATAATAATATAAGATTAATTTTATGTTTAATAAACATCCATATAATACTCAATAATAGATATAGAAAATTATTCAATAATCATTTGACCTTTAAACAATAATAACCAATCAGAGCCACTTCCTGCATTTTCCATAGCTCTGAGGCACACAGATAATAAATAGTATTTATAATCTCTTTTCAACAGTACTTTATTGCATTAAATATTATAATTATTGTTCCTTGTAAATATTTAATAAGTTTTAACTTTATCTGTTTATTCTTTTCCTTATTAATTTTATTATAAACAATACACAAAACTATTATAATATTATTCTTGTGTAAATATCCATAGACTATTTTTCTTAAATTCTTTCAATCATAGTCCCATCTATAGGTACTGTATATATTAAACTACATTTTAAATTTATTTGTTCACAAAATAAATTTACTTGCCCTTTGCAATTTAACAGAATAATTTCTTTATGAATCAATTTTTTTCTTTGACCACATACCATAGTGTATATTTATTCATCATTTTATTTACGTATAAAAATTCCTTACTTAATCAACTAGATGGCGTTTTACGACATTGAATTATTTTCGTTTTATAAAAAACCAAGTGATATTCAATTTACTTGTAGAAATTCTTACTTAATTACTAGATGGCGTTTTACGACATTGAATTATTTTATTTATTTATGTTTTCTTGTTTTATAAGAACCTCGAAACGGTGTTTCAGTCCGTTACATAGGGTAGGCATAGCATATCTGGACTTTTACGGGTCGACAGTTGATAACTTATTTATTTATTTATTTATTTATTTATTATAACTTTTACACTATCATTACAGGTACATATCAAACCTAATACAATAGTGACGCTAGTGTAAATGTAAATTACATACCTAAGTCGAAGACACACAGTTTCCGAACTAGTTATATCGAACCCATCCAATTCACATTTTTTTTTAATATTGTAACATTGAATCACATTGAATCTAATTTATTAAAATATATATGTAGCAATCGAACAAGCAATTATATTACGGCTCTCCATAGGGCGACTCATCCCTGACTTCATACAAAGACCAGTGAAGCATGTAAAATATAGAATTTTAGACTTACAAGTAGTATTCTCGGGTAAAATTTACCTTTATTGCTCTCAGTTTCATTCGAATTCAATGAGTATTATGAATGGCCTTCGCACTGTTCTAAACTAGAAAACTCAATAACAGGCGTTTATGTCACAACGGTCACAACCTATTAATTGGTATGCAATTTGTAATGTTGTACAAATTTATTACAGTTCATGTGACTCTCTTTAAAACCTTTTAGAGTCGTTTTATACAAGCAGCCAATGGATGTTTAGCTGTACTTCACATGAATGGTGACATCGACTGTGACGTCAAGGCACGCATTGCCGCCGCGTGGTCGAAGTGGCGAGAAATGAGCATAAGTAATGGCGTCACATGGCGATCCTAAAATGCCAGTCAGACTGAAGGGGCAGGTCCATAAAACGATCCTTTTACACGGCTGTGAGGCGTGGCTGCTGTTAGAGCAACATAAGCAAGAGGTGCGTGTCACAGAGATAAAAATGCTGCGGTGGATGTGTGGTGGTGTTACGCGTAATTCCTGCCAATGGCGTCACCAGGTTGAAGGGGTAGGCTAAAGAAGTCCTGGCTTGACGTCGCGTCATGGAGGGTAACATGAGTGTTAATGGCCTTACTACCATGGACGCCGGAAGGCGGACCCTGAACACCGAGAATATCTTGGACTCGGATGCATTCAGAAAAATACGACTTTGTAACGATGATGATGAGTATGTTCGTTTTTTAACGCGCTTATTCTCAGGAACTACTCGTTCGAATTGAAAAAGTTTCTTTATGTTGAATAGCCTGTTTATCAAGGAAGATTATAGGCCATGTGAAATCACGCAACTACCTAAGTGAGTGGATAAGCAGTAGTACCTTACTTAATCATAAATGTCAACAAGCCCGGCAGATTTCCGAACATTATTTGAAGACTAAAAAATTATATATGTATAGTAGATAATATCATATATTTTATAAGTTAATTATTGAAAATGTAAAGAAGTAGATAAACAAAATATTTGTATATAAGTCTTCAGGCTTTCACGGCCGGCGTTGCATGTAGAATATACTGCTTCCGGGCTGATTGGCCGTGGTCCATGTGAAACTTGCGTTGCAGACGTTTCGTCGATCACTGCGGTCGACATCTTCAGTGGCGCAGGGCCGGGCGACGACAACTTCGGAGACCTTGCCTCGCCGGCGGCTGACGTGCGACTGGCACGATGGCTTGAGTCACGGCTGTATTTATAGGCACGGTCGGAGCGGGGATTCGACTCATTCGATTCTGATTGGCCAAGCGCTGTGGCGCGGACGTACTCGATCCTGATTGGTTGTTTGCACTGTGATCCCGAGTGGCTCTCAGTGCTGGGTACCAATCTTTTTGCTCGGATTTCAGCTCCGAAAATCAGCACTGAAGATGTCGACCGCAGTGATCGACGAAACGTCTGGAACGCAAGTTTCACATGGACCACGGCCAATCAGCCCGGAAGCAGTATATTCTACACAAAATATTTGTAATTGGGTATTGAAACAAATTTTATAACAAATCGATTAAGATAAGAAAATTGAATAGGTGGCTCGAACCGATTAATTTTTTCCTATTTTAATCGATTTGAATACTTATGCATACTAAATGTTGAAAATTTTCATTAAATTTTTGGAACAATTAAACAAATATTATAAATTAATCAAACATAACGTATATTTACATAAACATTTTAATAAATTACTATGCATACAATAAATAACTAACACTAAGTAATTAAAGCAAAATACGCATACACTTATTTATAACCCATTATATAATTCCCAGCCAATTATTTATTTGCTGATGAATCCATTAAACAACGGATGAGGCTACGCAGCTTAAATGACATTAATTTTATTTTGAGTTGGTATCACCAACTGGCTGACTGGATACACTGGATACACTCCAGTGTGACCTTCGGTGATAGCTAACGGTCTTTTGTGACGAGTTGGTGAACAATCCTTCCCTCAGCGTTGAAAGAAAAAAATGTCAATTTTGTAAAACTCGACAAACTAATCAAAAATATTAATAGTAAGCTTACCCCGGGAAACCGATATAAACAAATATACTTGTGTATATGGCCCGTTCTCATATTGAGTAAGACAATGCCCTGTTACCTGTTCATAGGTAACTGACCAGGGGTATAAGAGGAAACATTTAGTTTGGGACTTGAAACAAACGCAGAAGATCTGTATCACGAAATAAGTTACTCAACCAACACTTAATCAAGAATGACATTTTATGCAATTAGTGTGAACTAACTTTAAAAAAAAAGATGAATCAGAAAATTCAAGTAGGCACTGCGTCATGTCCCATCTTGAAGGATAAGTGTTTCCGGCTTAAATTCATACATAACAATACATAATATTTCACTTATTTGTATAAATGCTATGTATGTGTACAATAAAGACTAATATTAAATAAATAAAACACATTTATCACGAACTTTATGTATCGCTTACGACTCTAGACATGCACACAGACAATCATAAAATAAATTAAAATAAATTATGACTTATCTAAACGAGTTTAAGCATTATATATCCATACAAAGTATGTTGTGATAATAAAATGGATGACACAGCACAGCTCTCTACTGTGATAAAATATTTAGAAAGAAAATTTATTCATTGAATTAAATTAGTTCATTTGTTTTTGGTAATAATCATACGTACAATTTCGATCTAGGTAGTAACCTACGTATTCTTAGGATAATTTAGTACATAGGCATAGACTTTATTCTAAATTACACAAACCCCATAAGTTCACTCATCCAATAGAACTATGACGCATTTGCAATAAATAAACAAAGCAAAATTGAACTTGTGATGTTGAAATTTTCCTTGAGAACAAGATTTTGATTTCAAAGAAGTGTAAAATAAAATATTTGATGTCATTTTTCTGTTGGATAAGCAATGTGTTTTTAACTAATAGGAATTTAATTTTTATTGCATGACTTAGACAAGAGACAATGTAGAGTCGCCTTCAGAAGTTGCTGAGCACTAACAAATTCTCAGTCAATTTAAACATTTTAATTGAAATAAATGAAATAAACGAAGAACTCACTTATAGATTGTTTTGGTAATCTTGAGTGACCATTTGTTATAATTTTTGTATTTATTATTTTATGTAAATAATACAATTAATAAAGAGCTAGGTGACTGAGAATTCGTTTAGCTTATAATACCGATGGCGACGGTTGATGGGGAGTATTTTATTCATCGATTAAAATATGGTGTATAGTGTTCCCATCCATTTGCGTCATAACCGTAGTGTGCTTTGGCAATTTCGGCATCTCGTCCTTTGAAAGAGTTATTGTTTTTAAATGCGTTGAACATAATCAGTGTGAGTGCTAGTTTTCCCACCAAAAAAGATTTTATGAGCAAGAATTTTAGTAGTCCCAGGACAAATGGTGTTAAAGCTGACTGAATGATGAACGGCATCACTAAAATGGGCATAATCTTCTTCATGAATTTCTTAGATTTTGATCGGCCTGAAACAATATATTTATTAAAACTTTATGTATGTCATTAACAGTCAGAAATAACCTAAATGTTGATGGACGATCAGTTTGTACAGGTCATGATGTACTAAAATAGATAGATAATAATCTACGTGCGTAATTTAATATCGCTCGTTTATTTATAAAGTGCACGTTCAGATCATTTATATTCTCGATGTTAACTACGTTTTAATTGTGGCCTATGTCGCAGCCAACTAGCTTAATCAGCCATTCAATTAATACAATTGCAGGCTCAAAAGTTGTTCAGCCAGTTGATTAAACGGCTAGGCAAATGGCTTAGAGCGATGACGTTTAATTACTAGCCTAGCCATTGAATTAAACAGCCAAGAAATCAACTTACTTCTACATGGTTTTAAAAAAATTACCACGAAGGCTGAATATAGCCATTTTAACACACAGAAAAATTGCCACATAGGCCGAATATAGCCATTTTATTAATCAGAAAAATAACCACTTTTAACTTCTAACCTAATCTATCCAAGTCGGATTGTGCAGCTATCTCAATTAACCTATCACAATTTTTCTGTGAATATACATCTATTTACCTCCTCGGGGATTTACAGGCGTGAAAAGATGAATGTACCTATGTATGATATGCGAGCGGACAAAGTAACAAAATTGTCTATTGAACACATTTTTGCTAGGCTATCTAAATAGGATGCGTACTTGGAAGCCGTTGATACTGTTCTAGCGGATCACCGCATAACACTAATCGCTGCCACCTGCAGTGACGTACGAGTGCATGTACAGGCTGTTACTAAAAATAAAAAAATATATTGGCATGAACGAAGGAAGGTACAAAGAGACCTAAATAATATAGATTAGTCTATTACAGAAACAATGAATTGCCCTAACCAAAAATACAATTTCATGAAATGTAAATTCGACAACGCATGTAATAAATCCCTTTTCACTAAAAATTAATATACTATTCCAAGATACAAACACCGTGGATCAACCAGAATATTTTAAATATGTGCGAAACCAGAGACAAATTATTTAAACTACGGAAATCAGATCCAACTCAGACTGCAATACAACAACTCACGTAACCAATGTCATAAAGTCATTGAATATCACAGAAATAAATATTATGAAACCATTATCGACGGCGATGTGCCAATTCCTCCTAACTGACATTTTAACAGAAATTCACTTTTTTAAAGTTTTGGTCTTAAAAGTGTTATTCTCATGTTTTAGTGAAATCTCCTATATGTATTTCTACTTGGAACAGCATCAAATTAAAATGTGGCAGGACCTCCTAACTAAACCAACGTGTATATTTTATGCCATTACCCCCTAACTTCCGTGGGACACGTCTTTACGTGTTCGTGGCATGTTTCCGACTAAGCATCGGGTGGCGCGTCCCGCTAGGTGTGGACGGGCGCAGAAGATGCAAGCGGGAGGGGGTTTTATAGTTGAATCGTCAGTTTGATGCACTTCGTGTTTACAGGTGTATGTTCTGTTAGCTCATTTGTAGGTATAAGTAAAATAATTGTGTTTATGGTGTTATTTACGTGTTGACTAGTTCTAAAAGATAACAGGTAAGAAATAAAAAAGTATTTTGTGATAGTTCTAATGTTCTATTCATTTAATAATGAGAATTTTATTATTTCTGATGTAGATAGGATATCTTTCTTCCTCGTTTTTAATCGCGTTATGTTATTTAATGTACTTAGGAGTTTGTTGTCCTTTCATTGTTTTAGAAAAATGTCCCGAGTGGCAAAACATTATCAGGGCGTACGAGCTGGACAGATGCTTAACATATTAAAAGATCGCGAGAAGAATACAGAGTCTGAAGCTACTATTTCTTCTAACCCAGGTAAGCCATTGTAAATGCGCCTATATAATGAGTTGCTATTTCCGTGTTAGCAAATTAAAGTTTTGATATGTTTCAGATACACTTGATGAAGTGACAACTGAAAACAGAAAATTAAGCTGCAATAACGATTACCGAATAAAAAAGCAGAGTTGCCAGATTACTAAATCCTATTCACTTTCAAACATTCTAAAGGGTAACCATTTCATGACACAAAGACGACGTTGTTCTTCACTACCACCTACAATTACGGTACAATATAAAAAACGAAACAATTTTGATATGTTCAGTGATGTTTGTTTTGTTTATAAAGGACGTAGTTTATCAATGTCTGCTCTCACTTACGATAACACCAAAGATTACGGTAAAAAACGATGCAAATCAGTTCCACCATCCTTTTTCCGTGATTACGAGTGCAATCAGATGCAAGAATCTGAACATAATAACTTAATAGATGGAACATGTTCCTATGATGGTGACTATTCCGGCAATGATAGTGACATAACTTACTGTCCTAGTCCTGATCATGATCAAGAATCGAACAATTCTAGTCTAAGTATTTTAAATGAACCATCCACGTCATCGGCCATTTACCACGGTAATTTAAATGAAGGAAGAAAACGTCAAGCCAAACGTGACCCGGATAGCTGGAAGAAATTAAAAAATAAGAAACTTCGTATGTTAGGAGAGGAATATTTAGGATACACGAAGCCAAAGAACGGCAAATTAAGACAAGATAAAATAAGACCAGCGCGAAATCTAGGCGATAGGTGCACTTCACAGTTTTGTAGGAAGAGTAAGGTGCGAAATTGTGAAAAATTTGATGATGATAGACGTCACGAGATATACAACCGTTTTTGGAAAAATATGAACTGGGACCAGCGTAAAGTATATGTTGTTGGACTTGTAAATCGCAAGGATACGACACGCAAAACAAGTAATCAGGAATCAAGACGTGAAGGTACATTCAATTACTTTTTGCCTATGAGCGAAGGCCAAAATTTACAGGTTTGCAGAAAAACATTTTTAAACACTTTATGTCTGGGGTCGTACACAGTTCAATCATGGGTGAAACGATCCCGTGATAGAGTCATTCCTTATAAAGAACTTCAGAACACAATCAGGGTCAGAACACCACGATCTGGAACACAGCGAAAGGTTTTTATAGCACGCGAGTTTTTGGATAGTATTCCAAAGTTGCCTTCCCACTATGCAAGGAGAGAAACATCAAAATTGTATTTGGAACCTATTTACCGCTCCTTGAGTGATTTATATAATAAGTATAAAGAACATTGCATTGCAAAAGAGGAACCTGTGCTTTGTCGCTTTACTTTCGAGAAACTTTTTCACGAGAAAAATTTATCCCTATACATTTTAAAAAAGGACATGTGCGATACCTGCTGTGGTCATGCAGTAGGGAATATTAGTAATTCCATTTATGAACAACACATAAGACACTAGACACACTTACAATAGAGCGAGACAAGAGAAGGAAACTGATAAACAAAAGGCTAAATCCGGTGAATTTATATTGTTGTCTATGGATTTGGAGTCTGTAAAAGTATGCCCTTATCTGACAGCCAGTGCACTATACTTTAAGACAAAGTTGACTTGTCATAATTTTACAATGTATGACCTGGTTACTCACCAAGCCACCTGCTATTGGTTTGATGAAACATGTGCAGACCTAACAGCTAGTACATTTACCTCTTTTGTGTCCGATTACATCATAAGATATTGTTTACCTAAAGGATTGCCTATAGTCATATTTTCAGATGGGTGTACCTATCAAAATCGTAATAATATAATGGCCAATGCTTTACTGAATATTAGTATTGAACATAAAGTGACTATCACACAGAAGTACTTAGAACCTGGGCATACACAGATGGAATGTGATGCAGTCCATGCTGCGATCGAAAGGAAGCTGAAAAATAGAGAGATACATCTTCCCAGCGACTATATAACTGTAACAAAGGAGGCACGGATAAATCCTTTTCCCTACGAAGCTGTTCAGATAAGCTACGATTTCGTTAAGGATTACAATAATAAAATAAATTGGAGATACAGTACCATAAGGCCGGGTCGAAAAGCAGGCGATCCTGTAGTTGTCGATTTGAGAGTCATTCAATATAGATCAGATGGCACTATTTACTATAAAATTGACTTTGATGATGATTGGACCGAGTTACCTATTAGACAATTAAAAAGATTAGAAAAAATTGGATTCTGTAACTTACTCCGATTTACATGATACACCAATTTCAATAACCTCTACCAAATCTAATCATCTTCAACAATTGAAAGAAGTTTTGCCAAGAGATTGTCATTCGTTTTATGACAGTTTACCTCACGAGTAGTTTATTCATCAGTTTAATTTAATTGCGTTTTAATGTCCTTTTCCTTTCTAATCATTATACTAAGGATTTGCATTCGTTCAATTGTTTTATGAAAAGCGAAAAATTGCTTCGTTATTATTGAAATTCACAAGTTCTGATTCAATAAAAGGTTGTTTGCTTCATTGTTTTATGTAGGAAGAAAAGTTGCTTCGTTATTATTGTTTTTGTTTATTTTTGATTGTTCACAAATAAAAAGTTCTGATTCCAAAACCTAGTGTTTTGTTAGTTCCATTATCTTCTAAGTATCATAATATTAACAACAAAATAATAAGGACAAGTTAATACCTCCTATCTAACCGAATACCTACTAAACTAACTTAAATTATATGAGCTCATCATAATATATAAGGCGTACAATATTTTTGTTGTAAATTAATAAATATCTTAACAAAATTTGAGGTTGAAAAAAAATTAAACGTTTTTTTTAGTTTGTGCATATTTTCGATTTTGTCAGTTAGGAGTCATTGGCACTTCGCCGTCGTTATAAGGAATAATTATTCTAACTCAATAAAACTTTGGCATCTCGTAAATTCTTTATGTGGCAGATTCACTCAAACAGTTGATCAAGTTATTCTGAAAGCTTTCAGTGACCAAAATCTCACTCTATCGCCAACAAATTTGCTGACGAATTTCAAAATTCAGTCAATGTAATATTACCTTGTTGTAACAAGCCGCTTCTCAAAGAGAGTGATTACTTAGATCACAGTGACGTTAGTATGTTAGTAAAAAGAGCTACACCTAAAAAGCATTAGTAAAATCATAAATCAATTAGATAGTTTTAAAGCTCCTGGTGAAGACAAAATTAAAGTAACTGACTTAAAAAGACAAGCCATAGTATATCTACTGCCATTGCAAACCTTATTAATAACGGGAAAGTATCCAACGAGGTTGTGTCCGTCCCATATACAAAAAGCAAAACATGATAAGGCGACAAACTATCGACCCATTACGCTTTTATCAACTATTAATAAAGTACTTGAAAAACATTTTAGTGAACAAATACATTCCTTTTACAGAGATAATCATAGTATATCCCATAACCAAGTTGGATTTCAAGCAAATAAAAGTACAACTTCCCTATTGTCTCAATTCACAGATGACATAAATACAGCCCTGAATTCTAGAAACATGTGCTAGCTATATTCATTGATTTTTCCCGTGCCTTTGATGCAATACAGGTATACGTGGGCCCCTGCTAAAATGGTGTGAAAATTATCTGCTGGACAGATCTTAAACATAAATGAAACGTACCGTAAAAGCATTACAGCTGAGGTGGGTACAGCCCAGGGATCAGTGCTTGGACCTCTCCATTTCATTGCATATATCAATGACATGAATAATGTTATTAGTTATAGTACTTCCTATCAGTACGCGGATGACACCTGTCTAGTCATTGCAGATAACGACATTTCTGCAGCATTTAAAAGAATGCAAGTAGACCTAAACAATCACTTACCTACTGAATTTCGACAGTACAATACTTCGACATGTAGCGAACTTCGAAAACACATAGATCGACAAGTCATTGCTTCGACAGACAATTATTAGACAACACACATCTTCGAATGACCACTACTTCGACAGATTTTTTTTTGTAGTCTTTCGTTGAATTGTAACCTTTTTTTTTCTTTGGTTGTTGTGTCTTAAATTACTTCATTATGGTTAACATCCCGACTCAGAGCACCCCAACTCGGATAGGTTAGGTTAGAATACTAAGGCGGGAGCGAAGCGGAGCGGAGCTCCCGCTTTAGCCTTCGTGGTTATTTTTTTTAAACCACCTAGTAATAGGAGAATGATAAAAAAAATCTGTCGAAGTAGTGGTCATTCGAAGACGTGTGTTGTCTAATAATTGTCTGTCGAAGCAATGACTTGTCGATCTATGTGTTTTCGAAGTTCGCTACATGTCGAAGTATTGTACTGTCGAAATTCAGTCCATAACTCCTAAACAATATAAAACGATGGTGCCCTGACAATGGACTAGTTCTTAACGCTGAAAAAAACATTATTTCCTTACAGCAAAACACAGTACAAATGGAGGCTCACGAGGACTTATGCTTACATAAAAATAATAGTATTTGTCAATGCCCTACCAATGAAATGGTTGACAAGCATACATATCTTGATCTAAGCATCGACAGCAAATTTAACTGGCTACCACAAATTAATCGAATATGTGGAAAATTAATAGCTTTTCTTGCCAACCTGTACATCATCAAAAATATTATTCCCTTCAAAATTAAACTTATGGTGTATAATGCCCCTGTGGACTCCATTATTGGATACGGTATCACGAGCTATGGCAGAACATTCAAATCTTACCTTGACCATATCTTTCAAATCCAAACTAGAATTTTAAAAGACATTATCCCATCCCGAGATATCTTTAGAGATAATAATAATGAAGTATAAAAATACTGCGGGGCACTTCCAGTCCATACCAAAGTCACATTCTCTCTTCTCAAAGAAAATTTCTTTAATAAATCTTTACAAAATGAGATATCGCACAATATTCAAACCAGGCAAAAACTAACAATAAAATGGGAAAAAGTCCGTGCAATAAATACCTATGGTGAAAGAACTACGAAATATATCATTCCTCGTCTATTAAATAGTTTAAATCCATCTTTCATTCAAAGCATCAACAACATAAAGGACATTGTATGAAAACGTCCTCACCCACCAAAAGATTTGAAACATATGTCATTCGAAGCGTCTAGTAGGATATATAATTTTTAAGTATGGCGACATACTTGAAAGGTATGGAGTTTAGATTTTAGAGCGTCTAGAACGATAGATGTTTTTTTACTATGGAGATATACAAAAAGTTGTATAAAATATTTTTCTTTTCCTATAGTTTACACGAATATGATTAAAGCAATGCATACGAAACTGCAAAAAAACAAGTGCGGTTTACGTAGACGCAGGTAGTGTCTTTCGCGCCAAACAGTAGTCACTCGTTCGTTGTTTGCTAACTTTCCATATATTCCGTATATATTCTGTGAGAGCGAGCATTCTTACAAAACCCCCAACGGACCACCGGATTTGGTGCAGAGCGAATGTTTTTTAACTAAATCCTCTTGAACTCAAGTCCCGAGAGAAATGAGCCCTTGGCGCGTGCTTATTGATTTGATATAGTTTATGAGTCCATAGCTCCCCGCTCTATCCTAAAAAGACACTCAACTATGCTGAGTATATTTTGTGAAATCACTAGGGACAATATATGGCGATTACTATACTTTTAAAGATAAAACAATGAGATAAGTTTACTAACGATCGAAAACAACCTGGAAGCATCCTTACGTAGTCTGTGGAATAGGATCGTCAACGGCGGCGTCCGGTCATATGTTTACATTGCTTTTAAAATAAAATATACGTGGACTGATGATGATGACGGATCTAATTCACCTCAATGTAATTTTTTTTTGCGACTATGTAAATTTTTAGTACAATTTTTCATTTGTTTACGTAAAAAATAACTTTGTTTAAGAAAAACATACTTTTGTATATAAATAAACACATTTTTTGGAAAAGTTTGAATTGATTAGAAATCGTTTTTTCTTTTTGGTTTTTTTTTCTTATTTTGTTGTTTATATATTTTATTGTTTGAATAATATTACACAGCAGCATAATATTGACCAGCATGCTTAATGGCGCACCGAAAAAAAACCCCAGTGGTTTAGGGTATGTACACAATGGAAGAATGATTGTATTATATTTTACAAAAAAAATAAATAAAAAAAAAATCCTAATTTTCCCCATCTTACAAATGACCTAAGCATTAGCTAGCCTGCCCCTCAAGACAATTGGCAATTCGTTGTTCGGCGTTTCACCCACAAATTGTTACTTGTCTAGAGGGGCAGGTTATTAAATGTTGTAATAAACGTTGCGGCTGAATATCATTCAGGCCGTTAATTGAATGGCACCGTTTAGTTAACAGCTTAGGCAGTTAATTAAACGGCTTTAGAATTGGCCTGTCTAAGATCAGAGTTCTGTAGACCTTCTCTCTATTGTACTGTCAGCATCAGAACGATCTTGATAAACAAAGTACTCAAAATGATCATAATACCTTGGTATTCCCCCTTCGTATTGATTAATTGTTCTGATATTTGCCATTTGGTACAGCCCTTTAGTTCGGACAATAACACAATTAAAATCAATAAACAGTTTAGTATTAACATCATTGCAGGTGTTAAGATAATTTTGAGTACTTTGTTAGTCAAGATAGATTTGATATTTATTGTAAATCGGACTGACACCTTTGGTACCTTAATAGATTAATAAAACTGCTTGTGTTTCTAAAATTTTCAAACTTAGGCTTCGGTCTTAACCAGCTGGATGGAATATTATAGGACCACAGAATAACGAGTTATCTAGTCGTCAGATTGTGTATACCTACCTAACTTTAGTTAATACATCTTAATCAATTATATATTTCGGGTTCGATAACCGCTCAGTGCAAATATTTTGTATGCATGAATGTGGGTATTTGCATTGGTCTGGTCGTGCCTCGGAGAGCACGTTAAGCCGTCGGTCCCGGTTGTCATACAAACATCTATGGCAGTCGTTACGGGTAGTTGGAGCCTTAAAAAATCTAATAACTGCCCCTCTAGACAAGTGGCAATTCGCTAGCAGGCGTTTGATGGAATAGAATGACGAATGTATAGGATTTGACGTATTTGACATGCGTTAACGACTGTCATTTACGTCAACTCCCATAAATTCGTCATTCTATTCCACCAAACGCCGGCTAGCGAATTGCCACTTGTTTAGAGGGGCTGGTCTAGCTGCAATGCTTCGATATCGCCTTTGGGTTGTGGAGGTCAGTTTAGCCAAATCCGCAGTTAGACTGGTAAAAAGCGGACCCCAGACTCCAAGTTGAAAAGCTTCGGATGTGACTGGGATTAACGTTAGGATGAAGAAGAGAAGAATAATTAATTATATATTTTCAATAGTTTTCATTCATCGTGAAGGTTACTGTTCACAGATTCTTTTCTGTTGCTTTTCTAGCCTTAGAAAAATTACTTATTTTTCTGTTTTAGAAATAGAAGAGAAATGCTAGATTTCTTAGCTGAAGGAAAAAGCTATAATACAAAGCTCAATTAATCATTTATATTCGAAAGGCTTTCTTTTTTATAATATTAGTATATATTTATATATATATAAATAAACAATTAACAAAATTATGGTAGGTGAGCCTAATAAAGTTACAGTACCTAAGTATTGTGAAGAAAGAATCATAGTCTCTCATAATAGTACTATAATATTATTTTATTGCATATTTTTCTAACATATTTTCAATAATTTATTCTATTTGTGGAATTTCGTTAGTAAAATATATTATAATTATACAATTTAGTTACGTATAAAACATCTAAATAAATTTAATCAAATGATGATACGTAGATAATTATTGTGAAAAATCAATAAGGAAATATTAGTTAGATATTCTTAGTTTCTAAATTATCCGCTTTACTCGCTTGCCACTTCGGAGCCTGCAGGGCTAACATGCGCGCCACGAGATAGCTATCTCGAGGCATTTTGCCGTTTTATGTTGATATGTCGACTGTTGGTAGCATGAAGGGCTAACATGCGCGCCACGAGATAGCTATCTCGAGGCATTTTGCCGTTTTATGTCGATATCGACTGTTGGTAACTTGGCAAATTTCATGGCGATCTGTCAGATGTCGACATAACTCGACTTCGAGAAATCATCTCTACTTAGTGTCTGCAAATTGTAACATACGTGTCCTTATTTACTCGAATTTTGACATTTAAAATGTTTTGTCTCTCGTCCTTCATTTGGTCGACGAGAAGTTATCTCGAGTAAACTTTTCTTGTGCTCGGTTCATTTTGGATCAAAATTTAGTACCTTGTGCGACTGCAAACAATTTTCGACCTTAATGACATTTCCTTTGTTACGTGTCTTTTCGCGTTAATTGATGACGCTGATCACGAATATAAGAAAAAAAATTCGATAGCATGTCATGTCAATAAGGTCGAAAATTGTTTGCACTATTTTTTCTCTTTTTTAAATTAAAATGTTTTGTCTACCGTCTTTCATTTGATCGACGAGAAGTTATCTCGTGTAAACATTTTTGTGCTCGGTTCATTTTGGACTAAAACATCGACTGCAAGCCATTTTCGACCTTAATGACATTTCCTTTGTTACGTGTCTTTTCGCATTAATTGATGACGCTGATCACGAATATAAGAAAAAAAATTCGATAGCATGTCATGTCAATAAGGTCGAAAATTGTTTGCACTATTTTTTCTCTTTTTTTCATACCTAACATCCCTAACTAGTCTGTGCTTTCGAGCAAATGGCCGTATCGGGCCGATTTTATCGGATAAATGTTTAAAAAATGTGTATGCCATAGACAACAATTGAAAAAGTTTGACGCGACAAAATATGTCGGCGTTACTTCGCTCGAGAAGACTCGAGATGATATCTCATCTCGATTCGAGATATTTGACGACGCGCGCATGTTAGCCCTGCTGGGGTCTGCATATATTTCTTCAGTCACTTTCAAACAGGTACATAGTAATGGAAAACAAAATCAATCTCAATCTGTAGTTTCCAATGCGAAATAGGTTATAAATTTTACTCCGTTACAATTCGTCTAAGATGAAGTTAATACAGCTCAGACGCAAGAATAGAAGTAAACGCATTTGTATGCTGCTCCCATTATGATAATTACAATGAACGGTAGGAGTGAATTACGGAATGTTGCATTTCTTTTTGCATTAAAAAGTTTATAATTGATGTACAGTAACAATCTGAGGCAAGCGAGATTCTCGCTAAGATAATAATCATATGAAATACAAACATAGTGTCTTAAAAAGTTAGCCGAAAAAAACACAGGACCAGTTTTTATGGCGCAAATGAAAGTAGAGATTAGATTGTGGCAATTATGTAGCAGTGAGCTGCAGGATGTTGATAATTGAAATTATTCAATAAAAATTCTTTCCAGTAGTAGAATTAATAAAATTTTTTTTAATAAAATTCCTAAATTGTAAGAACTGAACTTATAACATTCCTTTGAAGTTATAGATTTCTTGTAGGTTATGGGTAATCCACAAGGCTCAGTTTCAACTCCTTGTGCAAGACAAAACGGAAAGACAGAATTATAAAACAGATAAAATTACGTGCATCGTATAATTATATCCAATACAAATGATGCGGACAGTTAATGCGGATTTTATTACTCAGGTAATCCAATTTCGAGGTATTGAATTTTATTTTAAAAGCGCGATTTAATAGGATAGTTCCCACGAGTATATAATTTCAATACTTTTTGTATAATGAAATCATTTTGATACAACTGAAATTCAGCGGATACGTATCAGTTTCCGAAACGGCACCTATTAAAAAATTGTAAAAGATCTTTAACGATATTAAGGCTTTATTCTACACGCTTTCACCAGTTTAAAGGGATGAAGGTTTGATACAAAACTGCATCGGTTTATAAGTGCTATTTGAAATTTAGGCGAGATTTTTTGGTGTTCGTGAGAAGTACCTACCAATAATGTACTCACATCATTGATCTTGTTGCACATGATCGCATTATTTTGATTCTTTTTAAATCAGTGACAAAGCATCTCTGAAGGTCCATATCATCTGGATTCCACCCTAGCTACCCGTTTACCATGCAGCAGGGTGTAAGTCAACGCTCAGAAAATGAAACTAAATACGGATACAATAAAACATATTGTAAATAAATGCACAATAGGTAAAAGATCTTTTTAAAGTATTTACCCATTTTTAGGATTTACCTTTAATCCCTCCAGCTATGGTAAATTGAGCATGATAATGAATCTTGTACACAAATAAGTAGGTACATATATTTTTGACTTAAGGAACGAAAGACTATCTGTTTTGCCGAATAAGAAAATCAAATATCATTTTGGTAAAATTGGATGTCGGTTGGGTTGACCACCAAAACCAATGAAAGTGGTCGAACAAGCTCACGCGCTAAATTAGGTCAGTTGCTTTTGCAATGTGGTTTTCAGTTAGCTGATGGTTCAGTGCACATTTGTTTCATACACTATCCAAATAATATTATAACTACTAGGATATTTTTTTTTATTCGTATAATATTCGTCTAGTTACATGTCATTTAGTTTTGTTACTATCGTTTTTATTTTATTTATTTCTTACATTAATTATGTTCATAGGTTCTGAATATTTTAAGATAGATAAATCATTGTTTATTGAACATCAATGAATGATTTACCGCTGGAAGCTATTTCTTCAAGGTAGTATTTTTTTGTATGATTAAGTATCTTATACTCAGCTACCTATATTATTTACTAATGCTTTACTCAGCTATGAACTCAAATATTATTTTGACAGTTGATCGATATTATTTTAACCACAAAAATGAAAGTGGTCAAGCACGCTCACGGTCTAAAGAGATCTAAATAACTTTTGTAATCTTTAACACTTGATTTTGAAGAAAATAAAAATGAATCTTTATAGCTACTATTGTTTTTTTTTCGCGCGTAAAAACAAACAATTAAGTATGCCTAGGAACAACTCTTTTTAGGTTTTAACGCACAATTGTTTTTGATCGTAGGTGGAACTTTCCGTAGCTACAAAACAGATCATCATGATCCTCGTGCCGATTTCTCAGTTGACTATTGACTAATATAATAATTATAAATTTATTCACAGTTCGAGTCCAAATAAATTTACTTCGTTATTTGTTTAACTGCGCCCAAAACATCTTGTGCAGAGAGATTTGTAAGCGGTGTACAGCTTTCCACCACCTTCTCAAAATAATAACATTCAAAGTTTTCTTGACTATTTCTGTCCAAGTCCCATTGTCACAGACATGATTTGAGTTGCGTCCAATGTTTAAACTTTGGAGCCTATGATTCGCTCATTGTTTTTAATTGAGCCCCAAGAAGAAAGCTTGTGTCAAAGCTACGTCCGTCCATATTGTCAAACCGTTACTATATCAAATTTCGCTTGAATTTTCATTTCATATTACCCTTTTTTTTTTTTTTTTTTTTTTTACGTGCGGGAAATTCCCACGGATACCCGCCCCTCCGGAGCCGGAGGGGTAGGTTATGTCGGACTCGAACCGACTAAACCGCACGCCGTCTGTGGGTCGTGGTGCTAGGCCGAAGGTGAGGTTGTCTTGCGACATATCCCTCGCACCCCGGCTGACCCAGATTCATATTACCCTTATGATCATCCGAAGTAAATTAAATTAAAGTTTGTAAAAATCAAGTAGGAGAAGATGATCCCTCATGGTAAAACGATTCCTAACTGCTATTATTATATGTATTTATATATGTATTTATATATGTATTTATATATGTATTCATATTATATGTATTTAATATGAATTTCAAGTTCCTACGGCCTTACAATCTTTGATGATTTGTTGTCGTTATCTCAAAATATCGGAACAACAACAGAAACAGTTAGACACTAAATAAAATATACATAGGTTATAAAAATAACATTCTATGGTCACGATATAGATTATTAAATTCCTTAAAAAATAGAACTAAATTAGTGGAGTATCTAACAACATGAAGTTAATATAGTACCTTGGCTTGTTGTGTCTACCTATCCCAGAAGGATAAGGCATGAGTGTATGTAATACATATTTATTATTTAATGATAATTTAATGTTAAGATATCATATTCGAATGTTAAGAATTTTAAATGAATGTTACATGAAAAAGAAATCATTAGTTTGAGGAGAAAACATTCCTTGAATGCATGCATTTACATACGAATGTTATTTATGCGGTAGGCATGCGCTGGTGATACACGCAAAATATCTGTATAATTGATGCAAGAAATAATTTATGACATTGCCTTTATACACGATAACTGTACCATAAATATAATTACTTACACACAAATTCATTGTACAATTGTATTTATGGATTCCAGGCTATGCAACACGTCAATAAGTGCGTAAATTCACGATAAATAACAAATAACTAATAGTCTATAACAAAAAACTACATATTTCATCAAATGTGTGTATTTTATGGTTAAAGTAGATTTCGTATGAAATGTTTTAACAAAAATATTTGTAAGCTTTTATAAAAAATATTCGTTATTCTAACCTTTTAAGAAGAAATAATGATGTTAAATCAATATAAAGCATTGTGTTACATTTTAAATTGATAATGTAGCTATTTCAATTAAGTAATCACGTTAAAGTGGTTGTCTTAACTGTTATTAATTATTCCTAAATATCCATTAAAGTCCAATCTTAAATTATTAATTATTCATAAAATAAACATTAGGTATTATGCCTCTTAGTAGCACTGAAATATATTTTTTAGGAAAAAGGAACACCTACTTAACTAAAATAAGCACTACTTATTTGGTACTATAAAAACTGCTCTTACCTTCGCTCAAGCTTCGATTTGTTTCGAATTCAAAGGACAATAACCTCCCAGTATTGTTAGCTTGCGGAAAGCCCATGTATACACCGTCGAATATTTCCAGTTTTTGGTCTGCTGTATTCGATGCGGGGTCCACATTGTTCACAGATGCAACACAAGTTGCAATAAACAATGCAAAAATACACAAATACATTGACTGCGCTTGTGGTGCGTTCATTTTGCCGTTCGTTTGGGCAGTGTAGCGCTGCGAGCTCGCCCCACTTCACATCCGTAGAACCCCTAATGCGATCTTAGCAGAACGTGTTTGTGCGAAGAAGTTATTTTTAGTTTCACTTAACTTTTGAGTCTTTTATATTGCTTAATAACTAAAGCACAATACTGTTGGAAAACAATAACAAATAAAAAGTTTCACCCTTCGATATTGTACGGTATCGGGCATGCTCTAGTGAAAAATAGATTTTTTATAATCGAAAATTGAAATAATGAACCGTGATTGAAATAACTGGTTGCTCACGTTTTAATATACAATTTTCATGACTGAGTGCCTTGCTTAGTCGAATAGCTTTTCTCTAGTGAACTCCAGGCTAAATGGGTAGCAAGTACACTGCAGTGCTTGTTCCCACGTAGTATCTACATAATTTAAGAGGTGTTGACAACGCAAACTACTGTTTATTTACTCATTTTATTACAACAATTGTAATATAAGTAGTTAAAGTTTATGGAACACTCTAGTTGCAAAGGATTATATCTAACGGTGGAAGTAGAGCAAGTCGTCACCACGACTCACTTCACTGAAGCGAAACTAATAGGTTAATATTATTGTGAACTGTTCTATAACTTCTGTAGTAACTGCTCTATAAGCTGAGATTCGTCAATACTGTATAATATTACTGGTATTTTAAGACTGAATTGATTATTGTCATCTTAGTTCCCACTCCTCAGTGGAATCTGCCCCTCTAGACAAGTGGCAATTCGCTAGCCGGCGTTTGGTGGAATAGAATGACGAATGTATGGGATTTGACGTAAATGACAGTCGTTAACGCTGTCGAAGTCGTTCCATCAAAGGCCTGCTAGCGAATTGCCACTTGTCTAGAGGGGCTGAGGTTTTCACTTTGGCGCTCAGTTCGCTTACTCTCCTTTTTATTTGGAGCCATTTGACCTCCCAACTTAATTGCCCCTCTAGACAAGTGGCAAATCGTTGGCCGGCCTTTGATGGAATAAAATGACGAATGTATAGGATTTGACGTATATGACAGTCTTTAACGCATCTCATAAATGTTTAATTCCATACCTTCGTTGCCACTTGTCTAGAGGGGCTGAAAAACTTACGCCAGAGCCGAATCTGACAATCAGTAGGTGTACGATGGACCGGTTCATGGTGAGGTGAGACTGACTTGACTAATCACTTAAGTATCCTAATAAATATGTATTTATTACATGACAGACGAATATTTTACTCTTTGGACTTCTATCTACGAAAATACGATCCATAAACCTCATATTTTAGAGAATTTCATTTGCGTGAAAGAGAGTGATAAACGTTCGTTATGCTTGTGAATGCATATGAAAATTACGGTTATTGTGATTAAAATCATGAGATTATAATATTAAAGTGATTAAGTAAAGTAATTGTATGTAAGTAAATAAATATAAAGTGATTTTCTACCTTGAAACGTCTACTCTGGGCTCGAATATATTTCATCATATTAATTAAAGTAACGATATATGAGGAAGGTTTCAATTTTACCAATGCGCGATTCAATACAAGGTATTTAATGAAAGGGTCAGGTATCTGCAGTTCAAAGTACGATTCAAGCGGAATTTCATTAAACCTTATACAATATAAACTTGTTATACGAAATGTAAAAAGCCCTTAAAAAGGATACATTGAAAAAATATTAAAATGTCTTTACTTTCGAAGTAAAAGCACGTTACCTTGTCATGATCTAGGTACACTGAATCCCACAGGGGCGAATACTTTTTTACGAAATTATATCCGTGTGTAGTACCTACCTCCATGTCGCTCGTATCATATAAAATAAAAAAATATTCTACAATAATCTACACAGAACTATCTAGATCCAAAGTAAGCTAGTTACTCACCGCACCTACTTATCATACGACCAATTCCCAACCTTAGAAAGTAGAAGGCTAATCTTACAGTTAATTACACTATACGGTTTGTGTAGCGCCTATGACTGCAATTCACTGACCAACAGTGTTTGCTATGTCATTTTACGAACAGTGTATTTCCGTATTGTCAAAACGAGACCTCTTCATGACCACTAAATGCAGAACTAACGCTGGTTTGAGATCACCCATGCGACGACCGGTCAAGACTTATAACGAGCAATTTGAGAACATCAACATATTTATTTGCACTGGGGCCAAATAAATTTAAAAAGTTTATCGTAATTGTTATTGCTCATTATATCGAAATATTTTATCTATATAATGTAATAACATAAATAATAAAAATGATATAACATGGCTATTTAGGAAAAATAATAAATAAGTAGAATGATATTTTAGTAACACGAGGACAATGTTGCTATACATTAGGAATGTAAACCTTACTTTTTAAATTAAGATCACTGAATGTATAGCTGTTTTTTCAACCGACGAAAAAAAATCCACGTATGAGGTTCTCAAGTCGACGCGTAATTTATTTTTATGTAGGACCACGCATAACTTTTTACAGAGTGGTCCGATTTTGATAATTATTAATTTATTGGAAAGAATATACCCCGAAGTTGGTCCCATATAAATTTGAAAATAAAAATCCAACCCTAAGAGTAGGAAAACAGGGGTGATTGATTTTTCACTCAGATTGCAAGGCATTACCACGCATAACTTTTGACAGAGTAGTCTGATTTTCATAATTCTTTTTTTATTGGAAAGAGTATACCCCAAAATTGGAGACATATTTCGGCGGTTTAATTTTTTGTTAAAAAGTTTTATGACACATTACTATAAAGAAATAAATAAACATAGTTAATCTAACTTGTGCTATGGATTCTAGAATGCATATTACAGATTAGATAAGTAGATATTGATTTACTTTTTTACCTAAAAAAAAACATATTTACTTATTATACATAATTATTATATGTCGCAGCCAACTAGCTTAACCAATCGTACAATTAACCACCTAGGCTCTTTGCTAAACGGCAACTTTGAACTTGCCGTTCAAAAAGATGTTCAGCCATTTGATTAACCGGTTAGACAAGTAATTAAACGTTATCGATATAAGCCATTTGGGCTTGGATCGATGACGTTTAATAAAAAGATACAGGTAGTGTCCCAATTTTTAGTTTTTACTTATAGCCAGGCAGTTTATTAAATGTTATAATAGACGAATTGAATGGCGCCGTTTAGTTTACAGCCTAGGCAGTTAAGTGAACGGCTGATTAGTTGGCTGCAAGATATAGGTACATAATTCATGTTTGAACTCTTAACTATAGTCATAGATTAGAGCTTAAGTTAGTCAAATTAAAAAAGGAATTAAGCACTATCATACTTGTAGGTACTGTATGAACGCGTTAAGTGAAATTTAACAAGTCCAACTTGTTATTAGTGAAAAGTGAAATCATAACGACAATATTATAATATATTATATAATAGCTTGAGATCTTACGACATGATTATTACGGCCATCTATTTTCTATGGAAATTATATTAATGTATTATGTAAATCTGGGACGTTATTTATAGCATGGCCTCAACTTATTGACAACCAAGTAAGCATAAACGTTTAAATCGGTTTTTCAAATCGATTAAGATAGGGAAAAGTGAATCGCTCAGGCGGAACTAGAACCTGCTATCTTTCCTCTACAGGGGGAATGCTCTGACCACTGAGCCACCGAGCTACGTCTGAAGCAATCCAGATTCTCCTATACAATATAACCGTCTAGGGGCGACGGCGGGAGCCATCTACCGAAACTTGTACGAACTATCGGTAACAATGAATGATGTTACAAAACTTTTTTTTTCCAAATAATTGAATGAAATTTATATCGATTAAGATAGGAAAAAGTGAGCGCGGGTTTGAGGCCAGCCTGAGCGATTCACTTTATCCTAAAAAAATCATTCATCTTTTAAATTGGTTGTTTTAGGTATTTATTCATTTAGCCGGCTTAATTTCACAAATACAGCAGCTACACCATTTTAAAATTTATGGCAGCATTGCAAGTGATGGGTATAGTAAAATCATTTAACTTAAGAAAACACATAATTGTGACGTAATGATTTTAAGGGCTTCTTTCGTACCTGTCATGAAAACATCTGTAGAACGTCATCATATTCGTATTATTGTCTTAGAAACTGTCGATCCTTGGCATTATAAAGTATCTATAAAATCTTTTCTACTGTAAACTGAGTTCTTATCAATTATCTTACAACTAGCGATCCACCCCGGCTTCACACGGGTGGTAAAAACGTTTACGTGGAAATCCAATATAGCCTATGTCACTCAGGGTGAACGTAGCTTTCCAATGGTGAAGGAATTTTGGAAATCGGCACAGTAGTTTTTGAGTTTATTCATTACAAACATACAAATCTTTCCTCTAAATAGTAGTGTCAAAAAATCACAGATGCAAAAAGCTTGAGCTGGGTGCGCTGAGAATTCTTAAAAACTTTGGCAAATTCTAAAGTAATCTTTCTGTACTCATTAGGTACCTACTTAGGTTCATTAACTTACCTCCACGATATATTTGTTCTTTATAATTTTAACAATTTACCAAGGAAACTGCGAGTTTTTGGGCATGAATAAAAATTGCAATTGTTGTTCGAACATCACGGTTAAATCATTATACAAAGGAGACGACACAGGCGTTTACGGAAAACAGTGTTGATTGAATTTCAATGTCTGAATTAAATTCAAATTTTAAATGTCCAGTCCAACAATGAATTTGTTCATGGTAAAAAAAAAATAGCACGCCAATTTACTTATGCAATAAATTCAACTTCAACTTCTTCAAAAATGGCCTCTGTAGCAAATCGCCACAACTCGCCAATGTCAAGTAAAATGTAATATAAAATTATTAATGGCGACACGCCAATGTCGAGTGTACCAGAGCCACGTTAGCCACGCCAGTAAATTTGTTTCCATGTGTCCGCCCCCCACGAGATTCAGGTGGACGATCAGGACGTGTTGTTGGATTTTAGAGGGCATGCAATGAATTAATAAATTAGTCTATCACAGTCCACTGCTGGACATAAGCCACTCCCAATGTTGGGATACTTTGGCTTACTGTTTCCAGGCTAGCCAGAACGGTTGGTACAGGATGTTATTTTGAGTTATGAGGATTTCCCTTCGCTCACAGTGATATCGTCTGCGTATTTATCCGTCAGTTACTGTACTTATTATGACTACATGACCATAGCAAACAAGACTCTTATGGCACGTACTACGAGTATAGTAGGTACCTGCTTGATCGAAACTAGTTAGAAACTACACATTATTCCAAGCCAACTTTATATCCACTTTCAAACGCTGTCCATAGTGTCAATTTTAATAATTCTGTAAATGAATTTCTGAAATAGGTTCTTGATAGTCTTTAACTGTACTATATTATACTCGCCTTATTAAATGCATGATCTCTCATTCAATTATTCTAATACGTATTATTCAAATACGTTAAAATGATAAGATTATGATCAGAATATTTTCTGACATTTTTTGATTCCACTTAGGTGGCAGACAAGCAGGGCCCACCTGATGGAAAGTGGTTACCGTGGCCTATGGACGTGTGCAATACCCGGGGCGTCACACTCGCGCTGCCGACCCTGTCAGAACAGAGAGTTTCTGTGCCGTCAATGTAGAAGATAAAGCATATAAGCCTTTGTTCTTCCCACTGACAGCACAAAAACACTCTCCAGTGAGCTCTGGCTACCCTCCTCACCGCCGGAAACACAACACGAGCTTATTATGGCTGTCGGACTGCTCAGTTGGACGGAAATTTCGTCGTGCCCTACCTCCTACATAATAATTCATAATTGTGTAGAAGTATCATTCGCACCAGCCAAGTGAGAAGTGATGCGCGACTTCCTATCGAAGACAACTTTCATCTAAAGAACTCATTTAAAGTGATAATTCTATTCTATTGATTAATACATAATGTATTAAGCTTGTATTGACCACGCAATAATTGCCATTAGACAATCGAAATAACGGTGGATTATGATTAGATGGTGGTAATCATGAAATAATCTTTAGCACAGGTATCAGAATATGCTTTTAAATTATACTCATATCAATCAATTAGCTCACTGCAGTCCAGTGCCGGACATAGGCCTCTGCCAATGTGCGCCATTTCGTACAATTCTCCGCCTTCCGCATCCAGTCCGTCCCAGCAATTCAGGTCATCGGATCATCTGGCTAGGCACCTGGGCCCTGATGCTGATATTATTTTTTCATAGCAAAACCACTGCTGCGTACCATAGACACTGTAACAAATGCCATTTAACTTAAGACTTTACTGTGATGCTTAGCAGGTTCCACCAAGTGCCATCAATCAACAGTATAAGCAGTTTACTGTGATGCTATTACTACTACTGTGAGTCTTATAGAGTGAATGAAAATGTAATGAACTCTTTCTCCTTTTATTTTGGAGCTTAATTTTTTTTACATATAGTCTTAAATTTAATGACATTTTATGCAATATCAGCGGTATGACAGTGGTGTTGTTATGCCATAAAATTAGCAGAATGGGGGCCTGATCTCAATTATCATCATCAAATCAATTGACTGCTCGCTGCTAAGTTGCCAGCTAGGGTGAAATCCAGAAGATACAGGCCATCATTCGAAAGATGACGATCCTAAAAATGGCGATGTAAAATCAGGAACATTAGCAATTTAAGAGGATCCCTTCACGCCTTGCCACTTGAATAAATGTAAATGGTTAAGGGATAAAACTGGAAATAAAACTGGAGTAAGGACTAAACGTAGAGTAACTACTGAAGTTTCATACATTTAACTATACAGTATACATTTACTAATCCTCAATCTCGGAGAGTAAGTGCTATTACACAGATAACAACTGATGTTATCTTGTTAAAGATGATTTTCTCTTTGTTTACAGTGGAGAAAACAGGCCGCCGTCGACGCTATGGCCTGCAGGTTATCGCGTGAACAATTGACTGTTCCCGGCCGAGATCTCTTCACAGGTGAACGTTTGTAGATTCTGTGGTTTTGAGGTGTAACTGACAAAGAATATGAACAAAATGGTTGTACCCCGGATTTCGAATCGAGAACCTTGAATGCGTCCGATAATAACGCATACTACTCTACCATGACATGTTATAAGCGTTCGTCTTCCAGGTGAGAAAGAAGGATGGAGGAAACTTAAGTGTGTGTCCTCCTATTATCTAATATCATGTTATTATAAAGCATTAAAATACAGCGAATGGCGTCATTCAAACTTGAGCTAGTTGTTTCATGACCAGTCCTTTTACTATACAAATAGAAGATCGTGGCCATAATGATTTTTTTGTATTGTCATTTTACACTAAATGGAGACCTTCAGAGGTATTTGCTAAAAGCTTGGACCGCCTAAAGCCTAGAGTAAGTAGTAGTATAAGTTGTCACTTTTGATTTTGATGACCCTGTGATAAGCTAACCCGACCCGACCTCGATACGCTTTTCACGTGAGAATGGCGGATTACTATTATGTTACAACAGAATGTTATATGTAAAAAAGTAGCTCTAGATCGATAATAATGAAAATCTCAAGGTTTGTATATTGTAATAAAGATTTATTTACCTAATAATAAATACTTACAACTAAACTGAATCGTCTATCTTTCACAAAATCTCACAATTTTCGCGAGAGGTAGACGAAATTTTTCATAAATTAGGAGGTGGAGGCAATAATAATACACTATTTCAATCACTAAGCACAACTAATAGGCGATAATAATTGATATAACATCAATAATTTTCATATTAAATAAATACATCATAACAACTCGACTAAATACATCAGCCGTTGAGGTATTTTTCGATGGGTGGGTTTTTCGATTGTAGACAACCTTATAATATTTCATACGATAATTAGCGATAGTCTACTGTGTTAGTCAGAAATATTTGCATCATTGTCTGATCTGGCCCAGGGCGATAGGAGGGGGCCAGGTGCACCCCATGGTGCTGGCACAGCAGGCGCCGGTAGGAGCTCAGCGCGAGGATGTAAATGCACCAGAGGTGATGATGAAGAGGCCGCGAAGAGCAATCTGGATGCAGCCTATAAAAGACACAGAGCATTTTATATTTTTTTACAAAAAGTCTACCTGAAAGGTTTGTAATAAATCTGAGAAAAGTTTGAAACTTAGATAATCTACTTTTTTGACACTAACTATACTTGTACACAATAGAAATTTCAATTAAATGTCATAAAATATATTTAAAATTGCATATCACAAAAAAAACTTTTTGATCTTACCTGACTGACAGATACAATCAGAAGCAATACACCAATGGCCAAGTTTTTCACAGATATAACTGCGAGAGCCATTAACAGGGTAGAGATCACCCCCAATGTAAACATCACGGGCAGGAAGATGAACGACAGCCGTTTGAGAGCATTATGGCCAAATGTACGGCCAAGACTCGTACCTGTAACCGAGTAATGAAGTTCATTATCTCTTCTCGACAATAGAGAAGCTCGCTCTTTCATATCTTTGAAGTGTAAGGCAATGCAATTTGTAAAACGTCATGACCATCTCTTAAACAATAATGATAACTATAGGTATTAGTAACTATATTAGTATGGACACAGTTAGTAAATAAAAATACGTATTATCACGCCTGGAAGTCCCCGAAACCACTGCGGTGCCACAGACACTGTAACCAATGCTATTTAATTTCAGACTTTACTATTGTCATATTATGGTCTATTAATTAAATGACAATCTAGTAGAGTGAATGAAAAATGTTATAAACTCTGTCTCTTTTCATTTTGGACTTTAGATCACGGATATAAAGTCTAAAATTTAACGACATTTATGCAATGTCAGCGGTATGAGTGGTGTCGTTTTGTCATACAATTAGCAGAATCGGGGGCCCTATCACTTGTCGCCTTCTACGAGACCCACGGGAAGACATGGAGTGGCCCTATTGTACTCCATCGCAAACCAACACGGCAGAATAGGTAGTTTTAGTAAATATGCCTAGCTATTTTTTAGTACACTTATTCGTGTCACTGTTAATATTAAACTGATGTTATTCATATGCAAATGTGATCGGTGTCAATACAGGTAATATTCCCATCAATGCCGCGACATTGAATCGTCTGTCTAACCCTTTCCTAAGAAATAAATGGAATATTAAACACCCATATCAATTCCGGTATGTTTTCGGTTTTCGGTTTCATGTTCTATGGCACAGAAACAGTAGCGTAGCTATGGGTGGGCAAAGGGTGCTATGCACCGGGGCCCCCAAGCTCAGAGGGCCCCGTGAGCTCCGCCACTGAGCCCAAATTAGCAAACCTCACACAACTAACGAACATATCTTACATTCGGAATTATAAATTGGTTGCAACACAACTCCAATCAGGGCAACTTATTTGGTTGAACTTGTAGGGAATTGTGTTTGTGCAGTATTGTCACCTATTGTCATTACGTTTACAGCCACTGAGCTTTGGGGCCACCTGAGCTCTCAGGAGGCCCGGCTCCCTGGCTCAGTGGCTAGAAAGGCCTCACGGTGACATCTCGTACCGGCTAACGCAGGTGATCTCCGGGCACGGGTGCTTCGGAGACTAGGTACCTATGTAGGATCCAGAAGGAACCAACGACCCAGTGCTATCACTGTGATGCGAGCTAGGCTTAGGCTAGGCTTCAGGGCTATGCATGAGGACCGAGTGCCCGGCCGAGGTGGCTCCTCTGGGCGGTGGGACGTTTCTCGCTCAGCGCGCTGCGTACAGCGATAAAGCGATCCACAAGCTCGTGGGCTGCCACCGCTTCCTTCTGCGAGCAAGTAATACTCGAGAACGAGGGGTTGGAGCGGGTGATCGGCACGAGACGACCGCGGGGGTCGGAGGTCGCTCAATGACATGCCTGCGGGAGTTTTTGCAACCAAAATAAAAATTAAAATATGAGTCCTTAGTCTTCTAGCTACGCCACTGCACAGAAATTATATTAGGATAGAACGCCCGTACGCAGTGTTTACCTTCATATCGCGCGTGGCGACTTATTCACTGTATTTACATACTCACGAGATAACTCTAGTTTTCAAATTTAGACTTTCATTTTTATTCTACAGTTGGAAATAGCATAATTCTATTATCTAGTTATATCTATCTTTAAAAATCGTGAATTATTCATAATAATTCACGCTTTTTTTTTAAAGATTTTATTACAAGCTAGCCATATCAGTATCAAGAAAGCGTTCGAAAGTTTCTGTCTCAGGCCGTTCTATCCTAATATTTTTCTGTGTTCTATGGGATGCACACTAGCTAGTATTATTAATCTATCTCTGTGTCCGATTTTATCCAGATCAGTTTAACTGTTTTGGCGTGATGAGTAACAAGCATCAATATATTTCAGTCACCCCCGAACCTTGTCAGGTTCATTATGCTGACTAAGCCTCACATGTAAAGTATTATAATATTATATAATAATACCATAAGTCTGTGGCTCAGTCTGTTTAATATCTAATGAAACATTATGTTGTATTTTATTTTGTTTATTAATTGCTAATGTAAACAAATAATATGATACTATTATAATGAGTGATAATAAAAATGTAAGTGAACTTAGACTAAATATATCAATACCAATACTGTTATTGGCATTTTAATAAAAAAAAATTATATTTCTATATAACAAACCTTCTAAAACTGATTTGCTTTTTCTGATTGTGCATGATCTATTTCAAAAGCTGTTTCAGTTTTTTAAACTATTTTGTCAATAAAACTTCTATCGTAACACCAACGCAATAATATGGAAGGTAAAACTCGTTAGGACTCTAAAAAACATAGGCAACTTCTGCAAAAAATATGATATGATTGTCTGATTGTTAGATTTACTTTTACCACAACAGTCTAGGAGAAAATGTGTGCGGTTTGAAGAGTACCTAAATACACTTTTGAAACCAATATCAGCAATGTTATTCATATCTCGTAAAAGCATAGTGCATCGATTGTTAATTGGATAGGAAACATAACTTTTTATGATAGTCGTAATTTCAGTAACGTATTGTAGTACGATGAACTGCATACTCTCTAACACAATGTTTATGTTAATTTTATTTATTAGATATTTGGGTGAGTTTTTCTAGCAGATCAAATTTGCCACTAAATTGTAATGGAACATGAAATGCAATTAAAATCAATGAATCAGTAGTATACTCTTAATAATATATTATGATGAAATAATATAGTCTTAATATTATTATGGTGAAGTATCAGTCGTTGAGAAGTTACGGACAATTACCCTACTCAGTGATGTGTACGTAGGTTCATACCAGTGCTGCAAGGATGCACTGAGAGATCGATGAAATTATTCACCCATAGAGTTAATCAAATTCACCATAGAATGTCGGTAAGCATGCTTTAACAAAATTAGGTAAAAATGTATAGACTCAGGACTAACGTTAAAATGTAATCTAGACATTACAATACATGTTAATTACATACCTTCATTCGCAAAATCCTTAACCTCACTATCACAGTGTACTAAAGAACAACATATAACAACATAAGTCAAACACAATAAAGTAAATTTGTTGCACATTTTGGCTGACACTTAAAAAATTTGGGTGTACAATTAGTCGGTGATCAGCAGAAGCCTGCTAGTGTTTGACTGATGGGTTGCATGCCCGTATGCCAGGATATAAAGTGTCTTGAGGAAGACAATGGTCGACGAGACCAAACAATCACGACAAAAGAAAGCGCAGGACAACGTGACTGCATGGTAGAAATGCTGTCCTCGATATCAGAGCCGCTTAAGGACTAATGTTGAATCATTAACGGCATCGATGCTCCCGTTGGACATTCGGCTGATCCTTATTGAAACGGTGAAAGTGATAATTAGCAACCAAAGAAATTCGTCTACAATGCTATAGATAAATTATTAGTGTGTCAGAAATACCTGTGCATAGTTCAGCACAATGTGTATTTACAGCACTGAGCTATTTGAAAAGATCGTATTATTGGAATTTCTAAACTAAGATTGTTTATATAAATACAATTTAATATATTTCATTTTACTTGCTCATAATGTAGCTCTAATCTAACGGAAACTAGGCACATAATGATACCTATTATCAAACTGTGTTTCTTTTTATTGTTATTAAATCACGAGTGGGATATAGATTTTTTTTTTTAATTTTATTGTTTCAATTGCATTATTCTTAAAAAAATACCTAAGATACAAAAAGATCGTGTTCAATAGAACAAATAAATTAATAAACTTACCTATTGCTTGTTCATTTAATGCAACTTGGTATTTAAATAGAAAATTTATCTTGTACGTGTATAATAAACAAAACTTTTACTCAAATATAACTTTTGTTTTCTCTCTGTTTAAAACTTTAAGTAAATTCACCATTTTTTACACAGAAAAATAGAAACCTTATTCTGTTTAGTCTGTGGCCAGTGTTTTTTTTATTATTGCCGCCAGTCCGCAAGTAGGTACCAAAAAGGTTCGCGATTCGTTTTTACTGGGGAAATTGTAATTATTTATTAATTAAAATGTCTACAAGTATGTACTAGTTATGAAGAAAACTATTTATGCACCTAGTAGGTACACCGCCCGATATATACACATATACTGTACAACATCTGATGTTTACTATCTGAATACTGCAAGGGTAAATATCTATTTAAGCATTATAATTCTTCACAAGAAAAATGTAAATCGTCGTATGATACACGTGTGTTGATTATCGTAATTACCGTAATCACCAACTTTACACGCTTGTACCAAAATCTACTATTAAAATATTTGTTCATTCCGAACAAAAAATAACTTTTCTAAATACCTAATAAATAACCCAATCTCTCAATAGTACATTCATGTTCAATTGTTGTCGTGTTGTTTCTCGCAATACTATTTGCTTTCATTTAATTACTTCTAAGGAATAATTAGTGAAATTACGATTTGCGTGTCAATAAAAAAAAAAATTAGCAGTCTTGGCACGGACACTGTAGTGAAACTCGATCAGCTAGTAGCGCATCGGCACGGACGCAGTGGTGCGCAGCCCACCGCAAGGTACATGAAAAGTACTCCTACCGAAGTCCGTGACCGTGCATATGCTAATCACACACTTACTATGTTCGACAATATTGGCTACTTCCTGCCAACATGGAATACCGAAATTTTGAAACGTATCACCTAGAATTTCGGCTGTATAGTACTTAAGTACTTTCACACATTTGGCATTTCCTTGTCGTTGCATGTTCCAGTGTTGATTTATTCATGTTGTGTGAATCGAAATGTATTTATGTCTCGATTTCAATCACGACCGTATCAAGTTTGTTGGGTAAATTTATAAATTGGTGACACGCAGGCTATTACTAGATTAAAAAATAGTCAAGCAAAAATAACATAGTTAGGTACTTAATTGAGTTTAATTATCTACTATCTCCTATAAAAAAATAAAACCACGATTGATATTTACAATTCGCTTACGCAATGACAAGCTACAAATATAACTACAGGAAATTAATCCTATATTGGTTTACTTTCTATAGTAATTTCCAATTAGCTGTCTGAATGTACGTGAGTTATCTAAGTTACGCTACGTTAAGAGGTAGACTTTAGTACACAACATGCAATCCAGTGGTGTACACAGAGTTAAAATAATATTTTTAGTTCGTTTAGCAAGCATCATACTGCGCTCACTGAGTGACTAAATGAAAATTCAACAATGGGAATAGATAGGATTTGGATTTCGAAGATTTTGAAGCGGTTCAATGATGGGTATATAATGGAAAAGTAATGGGCCTTCAGGCTCAGACTGTAAGAATAATTTAACTGAACGTATAGAACTATAGAGTGAAGCCACAAAAAGTAATACTAAAGTAGTACCACTTTGCTCGCACTCGTGCGTGCACACAAAGAGTGCAAGCAAGATGGTACCATTTTAGTATTTCTTTTTGCGGCTTCACCCGCTAGTTTTATACGTTCCAACTATGTCTGAGCCTTCAAGATAAAATTACATCTAAATCCGCTTTCGCCCCAACCGTCACCATCAGAACCGTGCTTGCACCCTGCACGTGCACCTTCTGCTGGATTTATAATTTTTTTACGGGAAATAAGTCCTTATGTTGAAATTGTTTATTACTATACAGATAAAAATGAAAGTCAAGTGACTGTTACTCTGTTTGTCATTAATCTTCGTCACCAATGTAAAAAAAATACCTGTGCTCAACTAACGGCAAGTGCTTCCGATATCGATTATAATAGCAGCGACGTGCACGTAGCATTCATAATCTATTGCTTTCTACTATATTACATGGCTTCGTATCAGGGAAACTGTTTTATTTTTTAATTACCTATTTCCGGAAAACAAACAAAGTGTTCGGAATTAGTAGCTGTAAATTACTGTAGATCAATATTTCATCATAAAATATTACCGTGTTGTTTCCTTGTAGTGTACAATAGCTATCCCGGTGAGTATTACAAAATTATTTCTAGAAAACTGATAAGATGTATCGCTTCGAAAGTAGTTGGTGTCCATAATTGTAGATCAATATTGCATCATCATCATCATATAATAATTATTATATGATGAAATATTGATATTAAACAGAATTAATTTCCTTTTAGTTCATAACTCTAGTTTTTACTACCAGTTTCCTGGTTTTTTTTTGGTATCATATAACCGTTCATATTAATTGAAATAAGTATAAACTTTTAGCCATGATTACGGGTTTCCCGTGTCCATGGCTGCTGAAAAGCAATCGAAACGTCAAGCTGAGTTTAAATCCATGCTAATATTATAATTGCGAAAGTGTGTTTGTGTGTGTCTGTGTGCCAGTCTTTCACGCCTAAACCACAGAACCGATTTTGATGAAATTTGGTATAGGGGTAGATTAAATCTTGAGAAAGGACATAGGCTATGTTTGGTCGCAATAACCTATATTCACGCGGGCGGAGCCGTGGTTAAAAGCTAGTATGTAATAAATAAGATAAGATAAGTCGCGATAGTCTCCGTTAAGAATAACTTTATTTCAACGAGTGATATTTGCGTAAACGTCCGATAGTGTCGTTCGTTTTTATTGCATACAAGCTGACACGCCTCGGTATCGCACCTGGCATACTTCAACCCCCGTAGCACCTCTAAGCCATTTTGCGCCACTCAATTGTTTTGCCTTCCCAGAACCTCTCCACCAACTCTTGCTTGAGCTTTATGATATGGTATTAAAGTTCAAATTAACTTGTAAGCATTATTTAGAAAATTGTTCATTTTAGATTATAATTCAGGTAATTTAAAAAAAGAATTTTGAAAAAAATAACGAAATCCGTTCAACTCTTCTCGAGACGTACGCTTATTAGCACATTCAGCAATCAGTTTGTTATATTATAGATTTATTCATTACATAAACTAAATCATAGCAAGGAAGAGTAGGACAACGATGCCGAATTAAAAATAAAAATTAAAAATTAATAATTAAAAAAAAATATTTTTTTTGCTGAAATTAATTGATGTGGGAATAATTGTTGTAAATCTAGGAGTCTGCCTAAATACGAAAGAGTATGACTTCGAAATCACTAGTAGCAAATATTATCGAAGGTTTATTTGAAAAGAAAAATAAGATATTATCTCTACACAGGACCTTTACAACACGTAGTCTTACTGTCTTTTTCTTCAGGCTTCCAGCCACTCTCACCAGATCTTTTTAGTCATTCATAGCCACTCTAGAACTTTTCTTGCCGTTGCTGATGTCTCTGGATTAAGTACTTATATTGATTTCTATTGCAATATAACTTGTTAGTGTTTTAGTTCATAAAGATGTTTGTAGAGAAACGTGGATCTACCTTTTTCCAGCACTTGTTTAGTGACTTTTGATTTTCTTAACAGTCCTTCTGTGAATAGGTTTGCACCCACTTCTTGTGATATAAAATACAAATTCCATGCAGGCTCGGTTTGTATGTAACCGGGACCAACGCTGTAATAATGATGATGGCATTAAGGATAATTAAGGAACTATTTTAATAGATCGCAGAAAATCTGTACTATAAAATAATAGGCTGCTATACACCCCACAATAAATTCAGCATATTTTTTTTCTATACCCATAGTATCTTTAAAATAGATTGCCCATTTTTCTGCTTCAATGTTCTCAGACAATACGTAACATAAATAGTTAATAAATCACTTATTCTTTTCTTTCTTTCCGGAGTTCAATAATATTTTCACAGTATCAACGTTCAAATAAAGCTTTCGCGTAGTAGTGGCAATGTAGTCGGTATTTGGGGCACGAGTAGTGAGGGAGCAACTGGTAGCGTCAGTCCAGCTATAGCAATGCGACCGTTCACCGCCCTGCTTATACTGGTCGCGTGCCAGTGTTTACATGGGCACCAGTATTCGCACACGTCGCGACATTTCGTTAAAGATACCTTACACGAATTACTTGATAATCAAAGTAAACCTGTGCGTCGTGTCGTAAGATGTACGAGAACGTTAGGTGTTTCAAAATGTATCAGTGCCTTGGGAGTGTGGCGGGCAGAGTGCGCCCTCAGAGCGCTACACAAAGATCCGTCGGCAAACTTCAACCTGACTAAGGACGTGGAGAAATTCCCCTGGGAGAAATACAGCAATACTACTGACGAGGAATTACAGACGCAGCTCCTTGACAAAACAGAAAAACTGCTTCAATATCGGCCTTTAAATTTTAATATGATACCCGGCTATAGAGCAAAGCTGATTTCAAAAAGTAACGGGTCTGTGAGTTTCGACATTAATCGAAGTAAGTGAAACAAAATTATATTTAAGTTTTTAATAAGGTTTTCTCTAAGTTACAAATATCATTCGAAGTCTACTTATCTATGTTACAAATTCTGTACTTTATTAATTAGATTAGAAACTTTAGATTAGTATTCTTGTGGTGAATGCATTTTAACGGCACAGCAGCGTAATTGCCCAAAGTATCGCACTTACTGAACTCAAACTAAAGGAATCAATGACAATACGAAATATTAAATTCAGCAGCGATAGAATATTAAAAATATTGTTCATTGATCAATATTTTTGACCCTCTCCTACTACAAGTAACTTAACTCAAACTAAAGGAATCAATGACAAAAAAATACAATAAATTCAGCAGTTAAATGGAAGCATAATTAAAAATATTGTTCGCGGAAATAGAATAAATATAATAAAAAGAATAAATGAAATAAGAGAGTATAAATGAAATAAAAAATTGCATCCTTTGAAGGATAAGTGATTATTAGATGTAATTTTAGGAGAACAAGAGAAGATTTGGTAAGAAACGTGATAATGATACAGACATCTAATCCTCAACTTTTTTGTACCAATGTGTTAGTTAATCATTCTAATAGGTGGAATAAAATTTTAATAAATTTTCCTAAATAAATTGACTTTTATATAATTCCAACATTAGCAAAGTTATTATGCAGAATGTAACAGTTTATAAATATGTATGTAAACTTGCTAATGGGTCTTAGAAGTATCTTACTGTGAAAGCATTTACCTCACTGTGGTTACTTTAAATTTTTTATCTATTTATTTAGAGTATTTTCTATTTGTTTTATTGTTTCTTTACCAAAATGAAATCGTGAACAAAATTCAAAACAGCTGATAAATTATATGATTTCACTTTTTAAAAGTTCCTTTTCTCTTCCAGCTGATGAAGTTGTTGAAAGCCGTTCCAGCATGAAGAAGCTCCAGAAAGAATTTTACAACATAATGCCGTTTTTGTTTGCACCAGGAATGATTATGTCTGCTCTGGTGCCATTTTTATTGCCCAGTTTGAAGATGATGATACTTATGGTTGGATTCGTTAATCAAATGGCTTTGGCAGGTGCTATATTTACTATTCTAAGAAATAATGCTTTCAATGATAAAACTAATCACAAAATCGTTTACGTTAATGAGGGCTACGAAAATGAAAAAATTCAGTTGGCCCCAACAAATAATGAAGAACACTTCCATACAAATCATCTTGGTATTTTCTATGACGATTCTCAATCACACGTATCTGCTAAACCTATTTTAGATGCTCCTTTTGTTGACAATTTTGAAACTATTGAAGAAATAGCACCTTTATCAGTAAGCCCTCAATGGATTAAAGAATATACAGATAATAAATTAATAACTGGGTTAAAAGATCGGCCAAATCCTAATTATTATTTTAACGGACCGTTACCTATAAGAAGATCAAAACCCGATGAAATAAAAGATTTGTCATAAAGCCTTGTTGACTGCTAACTGTAAATTAGTTGTATTTTGTATTTGATAGTTTTGAAGCCACTGCCTTATTGGCTCCAAAACTGGCTTACCTGGCTTTCAAGATGTATATTTACTATCAACTATCAGAACCTGTTTATGTCTAGTCTCAATAAAGCGCAACAAGTTTAAACACTATGATCTACTGTACGATTTATAGTAGTTATTGAGAGAATTTTTAAAGATGTAGGAAACCAATTCATAGTTCTTATTTATCTTGCCTTAAATGATAGGTATTTAAAATATTTATATTTTTTTGTTATTTCTAAGTATAGCAGATAATTTTAAATTATTGAGTGATTATGTGTCTGGAGACTGGTATTAATTTTCTTGTCATCATTTGTTGTAATGTACTATTTTAAAGTTGACTTTATGTGAAAGTGATGTTATTTATAATTATGTAAGAAATAAAAAGCCGGAATAAAGAGTTTATTGCCCACAATTCTATTATGACGATGCGATGGTGAACATAAAACACTAAAGGAGATATTTGCAGGTTCTTGACGCTCTGCTTGAATTTCCGTATATTATGTATAACGGAATTGGCAATTTCAATTCTTTATTGAAATTATTCGAGGTTCCAGAAATACCCCGTTTAAATTAACGTAGAAATTGACGATCAGAACAAATAATTCATTTAATTTTGAAAGTTGATACAGTTACTCCCTAAGATGCCCAAATGAATATACTAAAAGTTTCTAGAGGTGGGACACGAGCCGGCGGTGGGAAGGGGGATTGGGGGCCAACAAAACACAAACAAAAAGGGACTTTTTCACTGTTTTGCTTGGATATTGAAAATAGTTAATAATATCTCTTTAGCTACTTCTACATTATTGATCTACATTAAATTTCCTATAAATTATGTATAGACATTATTACTGTAGGATGACATGAATACTTTAATAAACACAGGAGGTCAAATGTCAAACAGCTTATAATTCGTGATAAAATCAACTTCCCAAATATCGGTGCTTGTTCCATTATCTTTTTGGAAACAAGATGATTCTTTAAGTATACCTAGAACCCAGTACCCGGTCTGCGATTAACAAAAATTGATTCACTACCTTTACTCTTACCAAGTTCAAAACAGATCTTTCTAAAAAAAATAGGCAATGAAGTTTTTATGAAAGACCGTCATTTTTAAACAGCACGAAATTTCTTATACCTGCGTCTGATTAGTAATAAATGAACACCTGTATCAGCGATTTTCAAGATTTCACTACTTCTTCTTCATCCTAGCGTTAATCCCAGTCACATCCGAAGTTTTTCAACTTGGAGTCTGGGGCCCGCTTTTTACCAGTCTAACTGCGGATTTGGCTAAACTTCGATATTTTCAGTGAAGCGACTGCCACCTGACCTCCACAACCCAAAGGCGATATCGAAGCATTGCAGCTAGAACACTTATTAGATTTTTGAGGGCTCCAACTACTCGTAACGACTGCCATAGATGTTTGTATGACAACCGGGACCGGGACATATTCATGCATACAAATATTTGCACTGAGCGGGGATCGAACCCGCGCCTCCTGCGCAGCGGCCGCGTTCACTACCGCTACGCCACGGAAGCTGTAAGACGAACGTATGAAAGGCGACGAATAAGCCTCATCAAACAACTACCCAGAAATGTCTACAAGTTCTCTTACTATACCGGATATTCAGTTTATCAGACGAATCATCTTTCCTCCAAAAAAAAAAAGATGGAACAAGCGCCGATCTCTCTGTGGCCAAACTGAGTTGATTTTGTCACGAATTATAGACTGTCTTACATTTTGACCTTTCATATTTATTAAAGTATTGATCCTACAGTAATGATGCCTCTCTGTAGGAAAATGAATGTAGACAAGTAATGTAGAAGTAACAAAAGATAAATATTAATAATAGTTTTCAATATACAAGCAAAACACTGAAAAAAGGGTTCTTTCATCTTCTCCTCCACCGCTGGCTCGTGACCTATGTTCATCTGGGCACCTATACAGATCACCTATACCTACCAATTTTCCGAAGTAGACAGAAGGCAAACGTTATTGTTATTTTTATTCGATTTTATTTTTGAAATTTGACAATGAATATTGATTTGCATGTTTTTATATTTGTAATGCTATAATTTAGACTTATTTACAGCTTTATGGGAATTATTATTTTATTTTACAGGATTAAAGGGGAAAAGCTAATTTCATTGACGGTCTTTACTTCGAATGAATTCATGTATGGGAATATAGGCTAAAATCTCGAAAAATCATATTAATCATGCATGAGTAAAACAACGAAATAATCTGGACAATTATATTTTTGATAAAACATTTATTTTTATAATATAGAGTTTCTTAAAGGCTTTCTCGCCAAAATCTTCGAGGTCAAGACTTCAAGCTGGTACACCTACTGATTACCGGATAAGCTCTGGCGCAGACTTGCCTCTCGGGGTTTAGAGTTTAGTGGTCAAGAAGCAAATTATCCCAGTGAAATATTACCATAAAGTGCCCGTTTTTAATACAATACGTGATTGACCCTATTGAAGAGAGATAGAGATAAGTACTAAAATGAACTTAGTTCCTCTACCTATGCTGGAATATATTTATCTTTCTGATAGCAGCTTATCTGCTATCAGAAAGATAATTATAGAATATATATAAAACATAATTATAGCTTTTTGACTTTTTTGTAAATACAGGTGGTAATTAAAAAAGGAAGAATATTTTTCTCATTAGTAAGCGATTGCCTTGCATGCATTGATGTGAATGGATAGCAAAGAACGACAAATAAATAGGTATCACGAACAACAAAGGTTGCTTTAAAAAAGTAAAAGAAAATGGAAATGGGTATATACCTCCAGTATTAAGTAATCGACCACCGAGTTAAGCAAATACGTATGGAAAAAAAATACTTTTAAAAAAGAGAAGTCAATCTACACGCAAGCAGTTACCACTTGCGTAAAGAGACTTTCAGTATCTATAATCACAGATAATATAATTCTTATACAGATCGAAAAGCAGGCAGGCAGCTTTTTAGTTCAGGAGTTATAACTAGATGGCGATATTGTTTTGGCAAATTTTTCTAATTTTTTGTATTAAAATTAACTTTTTACATTACCAGAGAGTTTTATATGCTTACAAGCATACATTCTCATGTGTTTAAGTTCTGAAAGAATTTTCCTGATCCTAAATCAGCGAATAAGCGTTTAATCTGTTATTTAATCTGTTATTTATGCTGGTGTTTTAAATGTGAAGTTAAATAAAGTGAATTAAATGAGCTATGAGAGCGCTGTAAAATTAATAGAGATGATGTCTATACCGGCTAGGGTATGAGCAGAGAAATGAAAAGATTGATTAACAATTTAGATCATAATTGTAATCGATAAAAAAATTAGCGTTACATGAATTTATGTTTAGGTATTAAGAAATGGAAATGAATCTCAGGGTGGATTCGCAATAAATATTCTGCCGAGGCGTTGTTTGATCCGTTGTGCAGAGATGGTGGTATGCACTTAGCTAGTTCACTCCCGGCTGCTGATGTTGCCGGCGTGCCAGGGTCCTCGCTGGTGTGCCTCACGACCGAATGATGGCGTGAAGCCCGGTGCGAAGACCCTGGAAAAAGAAAGAGTGCGGGTCAGTATGTCACATGGGAACTTCGTCCAGTGACCCGCTAAAAATAATAGCAGGTGAAGATATTCTCCCCAGCGGTAGAACAGCGTAGCTAGAAGCTATAAAAAGGAAGAAATAATTAAGCAGTGCAGGCTGATGACGTGACCTCTGACCATAGGGGTCATCGGCCTCGTGTCACTAATGGGTAGGCTGAAATAGCACAAAATATACATATTAAAATAAAACATAAATAAGCCATGCATATTAGCAGGCATAAAGCTGCGCCGCTGAGAAGTCTTCACCTGTTGAAAGAAGTAGGAAATGTTGATCTCAAAACTTACCCGGTGCCGACAGCAGCTGGCCGCCGGGGTCAAGAGTGACCTTTCACGGCGAAGGTAGCCGAAGAAAGGGACCACTTTAATGCCGTGAATAGACACTTAGGTAATGTTGTCAAATCTCGCTCGCACAGCCATAGACAAATTAGTATATCGTATCGAAAATACTAAATTATCGACTATTTTAGAGAATTATTTAAAAATAGATTTATAAAAAATCCACAACGTTACAATACCCCCCCAATTAGTTCTGGGTTTTTGTTACCCAAAAACCCGATACTGGACTGCTCATTAAAATGCCTGACTTACGCTTACACATACATACTTCCTTACATACCTCCCCTATCATGTTCATCCATACTTAGCGGTTACCACTTCAGTAATGTAGCACACGCGTTCCTTTCAAAGAGAGTTTCCAGGTTAATAGGCACTGGAGACTCAGACGTAAATCAAACAAGATGGAAAACATTGAAATGTCACAGACAACAATTTCAATGGGAAGAAAAGGAGCAATCGAACCACTATATATTTTCAACTTTAAAAAGGGAAAGTGTTATGTTTTTAGTATAGGGCTTATTTTAGATGTATACATTACCGCATCTGCAATAAGGCTTATTTCACGAGTTTGCAAACCGCTCGGAAGAAGACATAACAAAAAAGGATGCAATGAGGCTTGTTTTTAAAACTGAGTTTGCACGACCGCTCAGCATAATGGTATAAAACCATAAAATAGTACCCCGATACTGGTTGAATTCCCAGCTCGAAGAAAAAAGTATCTGTTGGTTTAAAACGCCAACAGATCCAACAAATGGTATAAAACCATAAAAATTCCCGGTGACTGGTTTAGTATCCCAGCACCAAGATAAGGTATCCGTTGGTTTAAAACGCCAACGGACCCAAAAACAACATCGGTTGGTTTAAAACGCCAACCGACCCACAACAACCATTACTAGGCAAAGCCTAATAATAAAGAAAAACGAACATGAAGTTCAAAGTTCCATCTCAAAGAGAGGAAAAAAGAAGAAGAAAATATATAGCAGTGGTAGGGTATAAAATTCAAAAAGTTAACTTTATTCAAGCCATATAAGTGTCATTGTCAATGATAAATACTGCAAATGTATAATTAACTACTTTTAAAAGTTATGACCAAGTCAAATTATTATTAAAAGAGTTATTTTCAAAGGAAAATGGCTTATTATTTAACCCACATACTGCGAGTATTATATATGCAAACATGAGTTGCAAAACGAACGAGTGTTCAAAAAATTTAAAAGTTTTAAAAACTTACCAAAGTTTTAAAATGTTCAAAAAATTAGAACTTAAGGTTCAACAAACTAATTTAATTAATTTAATGTTTTGTAGTTGTTTGCGTTTGTCTTGTCACAAAAAGTTCCAAAAAAAAATTTTAACAAGGCAAGAAAAAATATTTTTTGCAAAATGTTAAAATTAATGAAAAATGTTTAAGTTCCAGTTCCAAAGAACAAAGATTTTAAAAATATTTTATATTTTAAATTGATTTATTTTTAATAATTTTATATTTTATTTTTTATATAGTATTATTCACTATAATCGTAGTGAATAAATGTTGATATAAAAACAACAGGAACATAATAATGAAACAGCCATCCCAGGAAAAGTCAGACAACAGAATACGGAGGCAACCATAGGGTTAAAAGATATTGTATAATAGTTAGCACAAAATACCAAAAAGTGTTATTCTCAAAAGAATAATCTTATTTTGTTTTAAAAAAAACAAGGCAATTTTGAAACATAATTAGTAGTTTTTTCAAATTATACTACTGGCAACACTTTTTGATTGTCAAAATTATATGACGTTTGACAGTTTAGTTACATTTTTCTTTTAGAACAATTCAAAACAAAGTTTTGATGAAATTAATTTGATGTTCTATTATAAGAACCGAAGATGTAAACAATTGAAAAATAGTACATTAGTTCTTAAGATATAGTGTAAACCAAGTCTACGAACAGGAATCATGACTTAGAAGAGTCGTAAAAAGTTTTCGTAATAAGTGTTCAAAGTTGGGTACATTAAATTAAAGTTATAACTGTTGACCCTTTTATAAGTAAAAGTGTATATCATTACGACCATGTCGTGATTAAAAGGTTGTAGGCAGTGTACCAGCACAGTACAATAACAAGACGAAGTTTGTAAAGTACAAGATTTAATTATATTTTAAATTACAAGTATGTGTTGGTTTATACTTGTTTGCCACAACAGTGGTGTAATATTATTTTTAGTGCAATGTTAAGTTTATTGGAATTGACATGATTAAAACAATAGTTCTTATAAGAATAAAACAATGTTTATTCATAATTAGGAAGTTAAGTTGTTAGTTTAAATTAATTGATTATGTTAGGTTAACTTTATGTTTTATTTATTTTGTTTAATTAAAATGTATTATGTCGAATTAGGTATTTGATTATTTGAATGACTGCTATATATTTGCTAAAAATAACATGAAAGGAACACACACTTTGTCATGAATATGTCCATTGATGCACCAGGCATCTTAAGAGGACTCGGGGAAATGGTAATGTATACTTTACAGAATTGCAGTAATTAAGGGTAATGATTTTAATAACTTGAAATATAGCAAACTCAACAATCCCATATGCAGAACAAGATGAAGGACTATCAATTTAAGCATTTATTATCTTTGTTGTTCTTTTCAAAGATTTTTTTTTTTTATTGTATGGAGATCTTTTGTTTTTCCTTGTATTTCTTTTCAAGGGATATATATATATTTTTTTATGATCAAGCTTATTTGGATACAGAAATCCGACAACGAGCAACATGACTACAAAACAGTTCAGTATAAAATTTAAATGGTAAAGTAACCCAAAGTTAGCAATAAGTAAAAACTATGGTGCGATGAGCGAGATTGGCATAAAATGAAGTAAGTAATTTACTTCAATAAAGTAATTAATTTACTAAAATAAGGTAAAATATATGTAACCTGTCAGTGAATAGTAAGCTATTTGTGTTCAAAACGACAAATAGTTTCAAATAAAATATAAACAAAATTCAACCAGCAATAGGTTGATATAATAACATTAAGTTATTATTATGCAAAATATATGCACATAAGGGTAAGTTAATATAAAAATATAATGATTTCACTGACGGGATACTCAGTGTGTGTACTAGAGACACACCTGCACTAAATTAATAAAAAGTAAGTAGCGAGATGATATGAAGTTGAGATCAACAAATCCAAAAAAGTATAAGAAAATAGAACTTTACTTTACCAGTGGGTATAATAGAGGTAATATACAATTCAAACAACTGTAAAAGATTATAAACCTGTCTAGTTTAACTAGTACAAAGGTTTTCATCAACAATAGTGTTAATGCAAAAACATTTTAAAGTTAATGATAATTACCTTGCTGTTATGAAACAAATGTATTAAGGTAAATATATAGGTAATTGAATTGATATAACAGACATAAATGGTCATTAATCAGTTTAAAATAGAATTTAAAATTTATTTTTAAGTACCCACATTTGGAGTAAAAAATAAAAATCACAAAAAATTGGTGAAAAAATCACCACACTGGTAAAGCAAAGAGAAATAAGAAGAAATATAATATTACGGAACAAACACACAATACCTGCGGCAGAATCATACCTTGTAGGGGCGCCAATGTAACGAAAGGAAAGTTTATACAAGGGTTTCAATGAAAAGTTATATAAGTAAATAAAATGTGGCTATGAGAACCGTAAAAGTAATTAATGTCTACTGGCTAGCTAGTGAGCAGAGAAATGAAAAGATTGATTAACAATTTAGATCATAATTGTAATCGATAAAAAAATTAGCGTTACATGAATTTATGTTTAGGTATTAAGAAATGGAAATGAATCTCAGGGTGGATTCGCAATAAATATTCTGCCGAGGCGTTGTTTGATCCGTTGTGCAGAGATGGTGGTATGCACTTAGCTAGTTCACTCCCGGCTGCTGATGTTGCCGGCGTGCCAGGGTCCTCGCTGGTGTGCCTCACGACCGAATGATGGCGTGAAGCCCGGTGCGAAGACCCTGGAAAAAGAAAGAGTGCGGGTCAGTATGTCACATGGGAACTTCGTCCAGTGACCCGCTAAAAATAATAGCAGGTGAAGATATTCTCCCCAGCGGTAGAACAGCGTAGCTAGAAGCTATAAAAAGGAAGAAATAATTAAGCAGTGCAGGCTGATGACGTGACCTCTGACCATAGGGGTCATCGGCCTCGTGTCACTAATGGGTAGGCTGAAATAGCACAAAATATACATATTAAAATAAAACATAAATAAGCCATGCATATTAGCAGGCATAAAGCTGCGCCGCTGAGAAGTCTTCACCTGTTGAAAGAAGTAGGAAATGTTGATCTCAAAACTTACCCGGTGCCGACAGCAGCTGGCCGCCGGGGTCAAGAGTGACCTTTCACGGCGAAGGTAGCCGAAGAAAGGGACCACTTTAATGCCGTGAATAGACACTTAGGTAATGTTGTCAAATCTCGCTCGCACAGCCATAGACAAATTAGTATATCGTATCGAAAATACTAAATTATCGACTATTTTAGAGAATTATTTAAAAATAGATTTATAAAAAATCCACAACGTTACATTCTTTAAATGAGTCTACTAGTGCCATCTATTCATTTTTGAGTATTTCTAAAGATACACATACCGGCAGAATTAGCGGAACACAAAGAAAGGAGAATATAAACTAGTAGCTTTATTTTTAAATCAATAATAATTAAACATGAAACAACAGTTTTATTAACATGTTTTGACATTAATTTGCAACACCATACTTGAAAGTTTAATAAAAAAGAACTGAACTTAACAAAATGCATTTTTCTTAGATTTCATAGAGAGAAACAGTTGAAATTTTAAGACTTTATGACCTTTTAAAGTTAATTAAATGAATGTTTAATAACGAGTGTTTCCCCCTCGTGCCCTGATTAAGGTTTCCATACATCTGGGCATGCTGCGAAAAATCTGAGAATAATGCATTTTGTTTAGTTAAGTTTTTTTTTTATTAAACTTTAAGTATGGTGTTACAAATTAATGTCAAAACATGTTAATTTAACTGCTGTTTCAAGTTTAATTATTATTTGTTTAAAAATAGAGCTAACTATTTTATACTCTCCTTTTTTTTGTGTTCCGCTAATTCTGCGGGTGTGTGTTTTTTCTATATGGTATAATATATACTGTTTCATCTGAAACATTTAGCCGCATTTTGTTAATGCACGAGTGTTATAGAATAACAATATCTCGAGACAATTTAAAAGGTTAGGGACTCGTTTAGAATATTCGTGCAAAATGATGCTTAAACTTCGATCTGTTAACCGACAAATGCTCACGTTAAGTTTTTTACGAAGTGAAAGCAAGTTCAACATTGCTTGTTATTGGAAAGTTGACTAAACAGTTAGGTGCACATGCAAGTTGTAGAGCGTAAACGAAAAGAAATAAAACAAGTTGTAATTTATCTATGATTTTATCAAATATAAAGGTACTCCATGTCCAAATCTAGAGTAACACTAACCTTAAATAAAACAGCCGCTGCATAATAAATTAAAAAGCAAGTTTATGTCAAGTTTCACTAAGAGCCTAACAAGCTAAATTATACTTACTATCATACATTACAGTTTCTACACTTACTAAAGGATATGATGATTTAGGCTCTTAATAAAAATTAGAGTATACATAAAATCTATAACAGTCACCATAAATAGACAATATCACATCATATTGTAAAATACACTTAATTTTATAAATTAATCCTGTCGCTTACAAATATATCATTCGGTAGCCTAAATGTCTTTTTATCTCTATTTTTTTTTATTTGACAGTAATATTAATGTAGTTTTCAATTACAACAATAATTAACATCTAACTTACTTTCTTGCTTACATATGCATTTGTAAGTGGCAAGTTTTAAAGACTTTCTTTCTGTATACCTACTCCAACAGAGATGGCGGAATGAACGGAACTTATCGAAGAAGATATACTTAGTTACAATCAAAACTTCAGCATTCTTAGTATAAAACAGCACGAACATTCGAACATATTCAGCTTAGATATCTGCATTTTACAAGCATAAAGTAATTTTTATTCACGTATTATTTACACAAATTACTATCTGATGAATTACATTGGAGTCGATTTATAATTTTCATAATGTTTGTTTCATATCAAAGGCTATCTTTGGATACAGACAATTAATATAATGGTCAGTCTGCCACAACATTTTCGATTTATACTCAAAATTAAACATAAAGAAATCATTTCATTTAGCTTATTCATCTTTTCTGTGAGCTATTTCAGCTAGTTGTTTTTCTTCTTGCGTCATATCTTGGTCATCCCAACCCCATACCGGATTTTCTGGGTGATGGTGATCTTCTTTGGTTTCTAAGTCTAGTTTAGACCACCTGTGTGAACCATCACCGGTTCTGTTGACTCTTGTTCGGATTAAATCAGCTGACACCGTTTTTAAGTCGTATGCCAAACCTGGAAGTTAAATATATCATATTATATAAAGTACATTTTTTTAATAAGTACTAAAAAGTGTTTTTGGAGTAACTACGTTTTACAAAAAATATGTCTGCAGAATTAATAGATTATATAAATTGAATACGAATAGAATTATTAAGGTATACGTTATTTTTAAAGAACGATGTAAAGACATGCAAATAGTGCAACGGGCTGGACATTATTGTTAAAATATACACGTTGTGTTTTCTTCTAAAAATACTTTTGTTAAAATTTATAAATTTCAGACGAGGTAGTCGTCAGAAATTCATAAATTTTAACAAAACGTACCCTAGGTAAGTCTATACAAAAAATAGCCCTGTTATCTTGGCGGCTGTTATTTTTTATCAATTTCAAATTAAACGAATAAGCCTACTCCTGTTCAAAGATTAGAATATCAAAATGAAAAAAAAAACCATTTCTTATACAATTTCTAATTGATTATGACTGAAAATATGAATTTTCAAAAATTATAAAGTTTCAGCATCCATTTTTGTTCGGCGTTCAAGCTTAAGTTTTAACCCGATTTGTTTCATTCATAAATGAAAACTTTTTTTAAAAATAATAATCATACAAAAGATTTTATTCCGACATTAATCTCAAAGTGTGACCTCCGAAGTTTGAGTGTTAATTATTTTTTCTGTTTTCTATTACTATCATTGCACTGAGTGCAACAACACACATTAAAAAAGTCTAAGCAACATGCATGATAGTATTACAAATTTACCATTTATATTAATTAATTTCTAAGTATTTACTCACTCAAAGTGCATACTGTCTGGTTGTAAAAAAAGAATTGGATTAGGTATGTTTTGTTTTTTCATAAAATTTTGGAATTGTTTTTTGAATTTAAGTGCGTTTTAATTGCTACGTTTAGTCTTGATTTTATAATTTCACCAACCATTCAAATAAAGTTAGCGACCAAATTAAATCGCTAGATATTATTTACGTCATGGAGCGACGGCAGATGAAATGCAAAGAGCTGTAGGGATGTTGCAAGCGGGAAGTAATCAATTTCAGGTATCTCGACATTTTGGAATTCATAGAAGTGTTATTTGTCGTCTTTGGCAGCGCTCCAATAATACAGGGGAACCCGCTGAACAGCATCCAAGCCGTAAAAGGAGTACCACTCGGCAAGACCGGTACATACAAATGACTGCAAGACGCCAGCCGATGTTATATATGAATAAAATACAACGTTATGTGAAGAACCATCCTAAAATTTAAATTAGTACATGTTGCTTAGACTTTTTTGATGTGATTAACGGCCAACACCGTTCAGTTCCCACTTTAATTTGAATCATCATACTTCATGTCTTAGGTATACTTATAGCCAAGTACAGAGAATTTCTGCAGTTAGATCAGATTGTCGGACATTTTATTTACAACTACACTTAACAAATGTGACAGATGTTCGTATGATAAAATAAATGAAGAGGACAACGACTTATTTTCTGAGGCACGAAGAGTTCTCAATCCGTTAAGAGTCAAGAGTCCTATCAAAAAACTCATTCTAAGATCGACCTGGCTAGTATTAGACTGAAGAATATTAAAATTCGAAGGATACGGAGATAAGCATGTGAAATTAAATAAACATGTTTGTACATTCAGGGTTATATCCCTATTCTTTGTACTGATTGTTGCCAGCCAGTTGGAGTTCTATAAAACAGAACTTAAAATATTATTTTTAGAGACCAAGTACTAATTAATTTCATCCTGCAGCTGCATCTAATACTTCACTTATGAGCAACAAAGTTTCGGAACTGAAACTTTGTTATTCACTTAATCCTACTACTTAATAATCTTCATAATTCAAACCCTCTTAAGGATGACGAGTGATTCACAATTACTAATGAAAGAAAGAGAATGCATGTTCTAGATAATAATAAGTATAGACCTATAATGTTTAGTTTACTTACCATGCTTAGCTGCCCAGTCGATCAAGGCAGTCGATAGGTTGGTACTATAGTTGCCGAGTTCTGCCGCCTTGTAGTCCCAAGGAAATACATGATGATAGTTGTGCCAACCTTCACCAAAGGCGCAGATGGCAACAGACACATTATCTGTTGCGCCTATATTTCTGAAATAGCAATTATAAAATTGTGATGAACTTTGTTTTTTAATTATGTTACTGTTAAATCATCATGCAAAGAATACAAATTATGTCAGCAGTCCATAAACCACAAAGGCTTGTTTTGTATGCTGTATAACTCTCGATCGATACAAACATAGAAAAATAGTTCGATAACAAAATCAAAAATAATGAACTACGAAGAAACAAAATTATACTTATTACATTACATACATAGACATACTAACATGTAAAATACTTGGTTCTTGGCGTTCTTGTTTGTTGGATTACTTCTTTATATACAAAAAACTCATGACGATCTATTCTTTTTTTAATATTATGAATGAACAGGTTATCAGTATAGGTGTAGGCAAATTTAAACCTAGTTCTAGAGGGCCTGACCACTAATGCTCTAAGCTAAGGCATATTTAATTTATCCTAGCGCCTGTATCTAATAATACTTTTACTAGTTTTATGGTGTTATCTATGAAAATCACTAACGAACGAGAATACCCTGCTTAACCTCTGAGCCTTTCTTGGAGATAAAATATTATCATTATTCTTTTTCAAGCTCTTGTCCATCTCTTTCTTCACACTAGCGTTAATCCCAGATGCATCCGAAGCTATCAACTTGGAGTCTAGGATCGACTTTTATCAGTTCAACTGCAGATTTGGCTAAATTTCGTAATTTTTGTGAAGCGACTGCCATCTGACCTCCACAACCCAAAGGCGATATCGAAGTATTGCAGTTGTTGGACTTTTTAGGGCCCAACTATCCACACCTCTGTATCTAACAAATTTCATCAAAATCAATTCAGTGGTTTATGCATACTAGATAGCGTAATAGACTTTTTTTGGCATTTATAATATCGGTCTAGAATAGTTATGCAAGTGTGAATTATTTCTTTATTCAAAAAGAATGTAAGACTGCAGATAATGACATGAGATTTACCGAGGATAACCAGGCCAAGCGTTTGCTACAGACTTTGAACTTTCACCGAAAATTCGGAGCATTTAATAACTTGGTGTCTAAAGTAGAAAGTAAAACTTCGTACTTACTTGTCGTAAGGCCTGGTGCCCCATATGTGTGCTGCGGAGTTGACAAGCCACGTGAAGTGCAGTGTTAGCGTATATCTGGTTATAGAGGCGACGTACCATGAGAACCAAGCATTCTCACCCCAGAAATAAACAGGGATCCACGCAGGTATAATGAAGCAGAGTACCGGCATAACCACTAAATATGTTCTGTAAAAAAAATTGTATTAGTTAGTAACTCGTTTAACGACAAGCAGTTACTTCTATAGGATGTAATGGCGAATATTGTGTACGGAAAAAAAAATCTCGTATGAGGTTGGCTAAAATAAAAAGTAAATCGGTATGTTTAAATATTTAACTGGGTATAAATTACAAAAATAATGGTTGTAATTTTTTAAATCGTTTGAATATTTTCGTATAAGGTTGGCTAGTAAAAAAGTACACGACAAGGCACAAGACACCTGCCAACTGTTTTGGCGCACTATTTGAAAAATATAAGAAAACTGGTTTTAAACTTCGACTTAAATTTTATTACCGAAATAAAGTTTTCTTCGTTAATAGTAAATGAGTACCCACGACATTACGGAAGAGATTTGCAAAATGTTTCGTCACGCCTATTGCCTTGGTGCTAAAACGGTCGGTTTTAAGGTGATGAATATTTTTTTTATGTTTGACGCTTTTTTTGCTTTATGTAAATAATCTCTCATTAATTAAATTACTATAATTATTTTAATCCGAATACTAGGTAGTTATAAAATTATTTGCGACGCATTTGTTTATTCAACCCACTTTTAAAATCATAAGCTTGTTATAACAGACATTACGTAGTACTTCGACATTTTTATTTAAGTTTTATAATTAAAAATGAAATAATTGTAATTTATATTTTTTTTATTAAAAACAAAAATGTACACTAATAGTTTAATTTGACAACTTTTTAACAGGAAGGGATCAAGAAAAAACCACTCGGGACCTTTGACGAGGTGTTAAAAAAGGCGTTGGTGTTCCTTTTTGTTAAGGCCATTTTTTTCAGTTATTTACTTCCTGTTGAATACATGTCATATTACAGCTAACCAATATCCTTTACCCTTTTTCATATGATCCTAAAATAAATAACTTCGTCGAGTTCCAATCGATTAATGTTCTGTTTAACTGTCAGTAATATATGATGAAGAATATGAAATATCAATGAGATATTTCTATCTCCTTTTAATGAAACATTGCATAGATTGATAATTGCCATGGTGCAAGTAAATGTCAGCTTTAAGGTGATGTTTTTTTTTAGTTTCTGACTCAAAATCTGAGTAATGATCACGTTAGCTTGTCTTAAAGTACCAGCAAATAGACTATTAACTGTGTAATGAGACGCTTTGTATTAAGGCTAATTATATTAGTAAGCACCTTGGATTTCTCTAAATTCAGTTTTCTAGTTATTCCAATGTTATGTAAAAAGAATTGTTTGATTTGTTGCTTTTACTATATTTCTCGTAATTTTTACGTTCATTCCCTCCATAAGAACCTTTCTTAAGCCTAAATGAGAAATATAAAAAATAAATTACCAAATTCATCCAGTCGTTCTCGATTTGCACAGACAAAACACTTAACGATTCATTGTTTAGGTATATTATGATGTTTTTACATAAGCATAATTATATTTGTATCGTTAAAATTTAACTGGGTACTATACACCACGTTCTTAGAGTACCTATTTATTCATTATTTATATATATTTATTTATTACCATATTATTAGTAGGTGTTCCATCTAACCCCTCCAGCTAAGCTAAAATTTTTGTGCAGGTTTCATATCAGTTAAAAGTATTATAACATTTTTAAAATTGACAAAAGAATCGTCAGTTGGTACTTTTTTTTTTCCACCCTGTTACACTTTACAGAGGCTTCGAGTACTGCAACTTGCGGTGACACTAAGACTTTCAACACTAATGGACGTAATAGCAAAGTATAAACAAAAGTGCTGCCGGGTAACTATTAGGTACATCAACTTTTTCTCTCCAAGCACACTTTATAATGGCAACGCGGTTCTATTTAACCAGACCTTGATACCTTGATACATTTATTTCTCGGTTTTAGTTGTAAAATTAAATCTGCAGTAAGTGTTTTTTCTTAAAGTGGTTATGATTAAACAAACAAAAAGCAATATTTAAACTATTTACAAAATAAATAACGGACAAGTTAATAACACCATTATTTTGAAACTATCAGCAATATCATCATTTATCCTGAAACTGACTGTATACAGCAAAAACAGTTATAAAAGTATTTTAAAATCGGTGTGCACAAACGAACAACTTGTTTTATTTGTACACATTGCACATATTTGCAATATATGCAATGTGTATTAATAGTATAGTATATTTATTAGTATAATGTTATATTATAGATAGTTATCATTATCGGCACAGTTATTTAAAATTTAAGTCCGTTACTGACAAAAGATAAAAAACTATTATAATTTGTAGTTACAGATTTCATTTTCAAAATGCAACTATGCAGGGTCGGTGTAAACCGAATGAATAAGCCTTCACAGCATAGAAAAGAACTTCTTTATTAGTTATATATATAGTCTACTTTACTTGCTTATGCCTAATGCACAGTTAACTGCAAAGAAAAAGTAAATCCCCAATCAGTGCTCCCAACGATGTAAGGATTAAATTGTTTCAAGTAACTATCAATGTACTTAAATGAAATTTGATGTGTGGATCTATTCAAAGCTTCTAAAAATAAAAATAAATTTTGTGCATAGGTACATATACTTGAGATTTAGTGTAGGTACTTTACGTAAAAATATGTATGTAAAAGTGTACGTTGTATGCTTTTCTCCTTGGCCGTCTGTACTTATATGTATTAAACATATAGGTAAAGATGTTATTACAGTAAAAATGTGTACACTTACTTTTTTTGGAACATAACTATTGGGTCCTTCTCTAAGTCCGACATATCGACAGTGGCGCCTTTCTCGAATACATCTTTATGTTTGCGCACCATCAACCATCCGATGTGGGAGAAGAAGAAACCTCTCTTAGCGTTGTGAGGATCCGCATCGGTTTCCGTGAATTTATGATGTACTCTGTAAAAGACCATAGTAATTAAATAACGCTTATATTCAATAAAAATGTATTATATTATGTTTAAAATAGTAATCACAAGGATTATAAATGCATTAGTAACTAATTAAACAAGCTATTTTATATATATAAACATACACTTAGACAGCACTTGTATAATCATCTATTTATATTGTTTATTTATATAACTACTTTTTTGGTGTGAATTTTCAGTTTATAAATATATAATTGAATGTGTAGTAACACATAGATTTTTAAATAAAAAATATATAATTACCACAAATAAACTGTAACTTATTTTAAATTAAAAAAATTAACATTATGAATTTTATTAGACCGTTATTATTAGTAATCCATGGATTCTCCGTGCGGGTGCCGGGTCCATTGCGTTACTGAGTTGGGAACTCGGGACAGTGCCTGGGACTTGCGACCCAAGTGTAGGTATAAAAGGGGCCCCTTTTGTTGATGTACATCAACACTCACCTTCACTAACCAAGTTCCCCTCCCTGCCAAACCAAATTTGATACGAACCTACTAGTGTCGCTTTAGGCACTCGTCCTAATAATGAGCTTATTGTAGCTCTCTATGCCTATAGAGCCTTCTTTACTAGGACGAAGGCGATCTTTAAGTAGGTTATAGAAAGATTTTGCTGGTATACCCCTCGTTTCCACTTCTACTAGGATTAAAAATTATTTAGCGTATGTTAGATTAAAAAAAAAAACAGTTATACAGGATACTGAAAAGACTAAGTACTTAATAAAGATGTAGTATTTTAATAAAGGCAAAATAAAATAGCTGAATATGTTTTTATTTCCATTAAAAGTAGTCTATGAGTTATTCCAGATATTCTATCCCTGTATTCTGATTAAAATCGATCGTATTGATTAAAAACGAACGTATTCTATTTGTCCTATCCAATCTTTTATTTGAAGTATAAAAAATTGTTGTTTGGTTGTTTATTACTCAATCACGCATATACTTAACAATCGAACGGATCTGACTGAAAGATTATAATCTATCTCTAAAGGAAATTATATACCCCTCCTAGAACCGTTTAGCCTAGAAGGGTCTATCCAAACATTTTCACAAACTTTCACATGTATAATGTTTGTAGGTAGTAAGATTATGCATTAGTAACGAGGACAGACCGGAAATAATAAACTGACAAAGATATATAACAAGTTTTGAATGTTTTCAAGTACTTATAGGTAATAATTAGGTAAAACAACTTTTTAGAGATATTAAGTAAAACAATTTTTATGTAACTAGTCATAAAAATACTAGAAAATATACTTTCTTAAAGAAATATTAGTCTACTTATGAAGCTTTGGTACCTTTCACTGTTTACAAGATTTTATTTATTTTACATACACGTGCATGTACCTATGTATGTAGCACAACTATAAAATGTAACCACTTGTATTTGGAATGTATGTTCCGGTCAAAATTAAATTACTCAACTGTGTGCGATGGAATTGTACATACACATGTAGTTTGGTGACAATGTACTAGCCATGCAAGCTGTACCTACATCATTAAAGCGTCATTTAGACGGGGAGAGTTTTTCGCAACTTTCGGTTCGAGAAATCGTGCGCTACTATCACTAGCATTACTCATACATACATACATATAATCACGCCTTTATCCCCGGAGGGTTAGGCAAAGTTGAATAAACACTCACATTTCACCAATCTGTATTCGGTCCCATGTAATAGGGGTCAGCCTATTGCCGTATTCCGGGCGCTATTGTTAACTCGAGCCATGCATCTGAGGCTGAGTCTGGGTTGTACATACATCATTATCATTATCAAAATGTTTACACACAGGCAAATTCTAAATTACTCAAGGAAACTTTTTATCCTTTCGATAATTCGTATCTTGCGAGTGAGTAACTCGTCATCTAAATTAACCTTAAGTGTAGGAACGTATTCATAGGAAGTCCTAATCGAAACAAGACAATGCTGTCGAGTTTGGCTTTGTTTTTTCTTTATAAGCAATCTGGTGACATGGTCTGAAGTTGGAGTCATAGGAAATTTTGAATTAATTTATTTGGTACCGTTGTGTATTGGCTCATTTGATTTGTCTTGCCAGATCTCTGCTGCTATATTATCATCAGAGATCTTATTGGGGCTCCAAATACCATAAGTCTTACTAATAAGAATTACACAGTGTATGTGTCGCTGCTAATTATATTAATCAGCCGTCCAATTAACTGCCTGAATGGGGTTCAGCCATTTAATTAAAAGGCTAGGCAAATAGCTTGGATCGATTACGTTTAACTACTTGCCTAGCCATTTAAGTAAGCCTAGAAAATTGACTTACTGCCTAGGCTTTAAGCCTTCTAACCTAACCTAACCAAGTCGGGCTGCGCAGCTATCACAATAAACCTATTACAAATTTTCTGTGAATACACCTCTGTCTACCCCCCTCGGGGATTTACATGTGTAAGTATATGTATGTATGTATGTAATTTTCTATCTTATTTCGAGATAGTGCCCGATCTTACGATTGGCCTAAGCATCCGCCAGTCAGGATAATGATGTAATAAACGAGACGGCTGAATATCATTCAGGCCGTTAATTAAATGGCGCCGTTTAGTTTAGTTAACTGCCTTAAAACCAATATTACTTTATGTGTTTGATATTACTGAAACTAAAAATTTGAATATAAAATGCATAATACAAAAAGCTTTTAAAACGAAGAACTTTATAATCGGTATAGATTTGGGATCGACGTCAATAACCCCAGTTTTATTTATCGTAACACCTAAAATGGCACGCAAGTACAAAAGGAATAGTAGTTACTAACCTGTGATCCCGCACCCATTCATAAATATGGTTCTGAAAGGCCATGGTCTGCATCAAAGCGAGGTATGCCCTGAGTGGCCAGCGTGCCTTATAAGCTTTGTGTGCCCAAAGCCTATGAGCTCCTGCCGTAACTCCCATTGCAGACATAATCGCGAATGAAACACCTAAAATCAAAATACCACGCTCTATTACATATTTTCTATACTTACTAATAATATAAAGATAAAAAAAATTGATTTTTTTTTGTGTTAAATGGTTCCTAAACTATAGTCAATTGAGAGTGACTGAGGCATCAGCTGTCAGGCATCAGCTATAATCATAAATGTCAATAAATGCGGTAGATACGTTCTTTATTTGAAATATATTAAATTACGGTTTAAAGAGTAACAAAGCTGAACAGAACGTGCACCTTCTGTTCTGCAGTTCTCACATGAACGGGATAAGAAATCCACGCGAGTGGAGCTGCAAACTACAGTTAGTCAACAATAAATTGTATGAAATGAATATTTGTTCATATTGTCTTTGAAAAAAAAACCAAATACGAAAGTTTGAGTTTATACTTCGTGGTCGTCGTAAGCATCAACAAGACATTGTCACAAAAGAACAAGTTATTGCGGCTGAAAGAGATATCAATAAGTGTGTACCCTGAGACAAGTTTGGTCGCTGTACTTGGGTAATTATAAGAGAGAGTGAGGAGCGCTTCATTTAAATAATAATCCTCTGGAAGTCACGAATTTATGTCAGACACATAGTTTCACTTGCCTAATATGTCGAGACAAAGTTATTTAATATAATAGTTTAATAATACAAGTAGAAGACATCTGGCATTAGCAAAAACATTAATGATTTATCAGTATAACGGTGAATTAAGTGAACTCATTAACATCAACGAAAAATTTAAAAGTTGTAAATAAATCGCAAACCTGTTAATAAGACCTTTTTATCAGGTAAGCCTAAAATTTAAACTGATTCGATCCTTTGAGTCCTTTATTTTCTTTATAAACAAAATTAAGCAAGTACGCTGAGTTCAAGACAAAGAAAGCAAACAGAATTAAGAACAATTAAGATTAAGATTGTTTTAATGATAAAGAGTTTTCTCATAAGCTTCTCCTCCAAATATAGTGACAATGTCCATATGACTATGTATTTATAAAGGAAAATACTTACCAAACAAAACTGTCCACATTTTTACACTGCCTGAGAATATCAGATACAATCCATATACCGCTGCGATGTGAAGATATACGAAAGCAATGACGTTTCTCCACACAACCTGCCATCTGTAAACAGTGAAACTTTCATTGAAGATTGGTACTGTAGAAATTATATTGTGGTTTAAACAAGAAGTGTCTAGCAAATTCATATACATGATGTATCAATATTAGATCAGGTAAGGTAAACAAAAGTATGGTAGAAGAGACAGTGGATCGAGTTCTACTTACTATAAATTAAAACATTTTCGCAATAGGTTGGGTAATTTTGAGCGTTAACATTGATAAGGCTTTTGTTGAGCTGTTAGCTTTGTAAATTACATTCTTTATTGTTCTTGAATCAAAACGATTCAAGATCAATTACGAATTTTACGGTTCAGTGATTATTTTTCAAAGCTGCTCTGAAAAATAATCATTTGACATGATGACTAACATACATTTCATTCCACAAAATGTATGGGGTGGATGAATAGAAATTAAAAAATGTACTCCCAAGGACTTCGAGGTGAAAGTTAAAGATGCGACCGGGTTAACGCTAGGATTATGATGACTTCAAATCTAACTTTAATTAACTCTTACTTTAACTTTAGAATAATTATTGTCGGTTTGCGTCATAGTTCTAAAGAGATTATTAAAATTGTAAAGTTTGAAGTCGTATAAAGAATACAATAGAGTTGGCCTTGTGCAGTCTATAAAATAAGCCGAGTAGGGGCCTACTGGGCAGACTTTCCGCAATCATCAAATAAATACTGAATATGACAATTTAAAGCACATACTGGTTTATGTATCAACATCCTTGAGTCCAAGTCAACCTAACTTGCAAATCGATACTCCTGCTAAACAAAGGACGAGGCTTAGGCCATAGAATTGAGAGATCAGACGACAATCGCTACCAGAAAAGTTGTTATACCTATCACAAACAATAAGCGGACTTCAGACTTGGGCTCGAACTCGAAAGTGCAAACTTTGGACGTTACTCTGAAGACGCTATGAGAATGATGGTGTCTGAACCGAAGGTTAATATTTTAAATTTCGGTCTTTCGTCCATCGATTCGATATTATGAACATCGGTATTACGGACCTCGTTATTTTAATATGTAACCGTTTTTGTGCTGTCAGTGGGAAGACCAAAGGCTTGTCCTGCGTTATCTTCTACACTGATGGCACAGAAACTCTTTGTCCTAACAGGGTCGGCAGCGCGAGTATGACGCCCCTGTTGCACACTTCCATCGGTAACCACTTTCCGTCGGTGGGCCGTGTGCTTGTCTGCCACCTAAGTAGGATAAAAAATAATAATACTATACTTACTCATAATCTCTGTTCTTCTTTATTGGTTCAACAAAAGTGTGGTTCTCGTCTTCGAGCTTCTTCGTCATACTCACGTTGGCCAGAAGAAGCGAGGTCCCCGTCATGACGGTTACTTGTTAAATCTGAAGACAATGACAACTTGATGAGTTTAATTTTATCATAGCAACACTCGGTATAAGGCTGAAATTGGCAGCCAAAATTGTAGCAGCCAAACACATATTCGCATCAATAGAAGGTTTCACCATTTTCATATTACTAACTACTATAATAATATCCTAACTATGCCCAAATCAATTAATCGCATTTCTTTAATGAAATAATAGTGCTCAATCAAATTGGCTGCCATAATTTTGGCTGCCAATTTCAGCCTCATACACTCAGTGATGATTCTTAACTTGAAAGTATAAATTGTATTCTAGAACTATAACTAAACTAAACTTGAGTGCAGATATTTTATGAACATACATAACCTGAGTTTTCATAAATTTTAGGTCCATTTTTTTTGGAATATTACAACGAAATTGGTTAACCCCTTCAACTAAGCTAAAAGTAATATTATATTTTGACATCACTTTTTTACCATATTCAACAAAATAAACAACTTGAGCTTAAATTATTTATTCAATATTATATTTTAAATACTCTTACAATTTAATACGTTTGTAAATAAGATAGAAAAATTTAAAAACAAACTTTAGATGCAATATTTAGCAAGTTAATTCTTGTAATATGTTTATTATTTTGTATAATAAGATATTTACATTCATGGAAATTCATTTATTTATGTTTGTTTTGCTTTCATAAGATATTTTATTTTTCACGCGTATTTTACACTTCATGAAGCTTTGTGCCTAATTTTTACTTCATAATTTTTCTGTCAATCTGACATTAAACGGATAGTTTTCGATAAAATTCTTTTTAGATTATACAGACAGCATGTAGGAAGGTGGAATTTAATATTATTTAATTATCATTTTAAAACATTGTACAAGCAATAACATATAATGAAATATAAGTTTGTTACACTAAGATTAACTAGGATATAATGGATTACTTTCACTACACATACCGAACTTGCTTGTAAAACAGTCATAGGTTTTAGAGCATTATTAACTAACCTTCCTTTACTTTTTATAAGGAACTATAACTGTTATTGTACAATACAATGTTTTTAACCGAATTCCTTCTAAATTGCTTGTCGATTTTGCAAAAGTAGGTATATTCTTTCTTTATAAAAGTCAATTTAATTAGACTAATCTGATAAGGTCAAACTTTCAAAACACACTCGCCAGTCAAACTGCGGTACAGTGTACAAAAACATAGGAAGATCAGAAGATCTGTAACCAGTGAGTAGGTATTTTTAAAAGTTTACTGATGAATGACTAAACAGACTTAGAAATAATGATTTTATCTTGATCATAAAATATTAAATACCGATTTTATCTTGATCATAAAATACTAAACCTGTGTTTACCATAATCATAAGCTTTAAAAAACTAAAAGCTCATATTACATTATAACCGAGCGATGATGGGGTCGGCTTGAAGATAAAACTCCTAATTCATATAAAGAATTTAAAAAAAAACCAGCCCTCATTCAAATAAAAAAGTGAGTGGTGAGCAGCTGATCCTCAAGGTCATTGGCAGCAGTGAAAGTCTTTAACGTAGTCGAGTAAATAATCAGTGTTCACGCTCGAAGATGTAAACTGATTGAATTTACGTGTGCGCTAACTCTTTATTTTATCTTACACTTATTTTGATAATATCATAACGAAAGTACTTTACAGTATTCAAGCACAATTAGATGATAAGGCTCAATTATTTTCCTATGGAGTTCAACGATTGCCACTTACTTACTTTGTGAGAGTGTGTTTTTTGTTAACCGAGTCAGTTTACCATTTTGGGAAATAATTGTCGAAACAGTTTGATCATTCAATAGTCTTATTTATTTACTTTACATTGTCCTCTTTTTCAAAGCGTAAGCATTCATTGACCTCAGTAACCAAATAAAAGCAATAAGTATTTGTCTACTTGGTGAATACGATTTGATTGTATTCTGTTTATATAGCATACAAATACAGCAATGAAAACATTTGAAACTTTCGACTGCAACCTCTACAAATATTATGATTGTTAACTGTCTTTGAGGTGTTTATATAATTTACACTACTAAGGCCTCTGCCAAGCCCGAGTACGAACAGGCAGTGAATATTCAAAATAATAACTATAATAACTTACAACATCATCATTTATCAAAATTGTTAGACGTCGATGCTCATAAACTGAAATTGCAAGAGTCAAGTGAACACGATTGGACCCTCAAATGCCGGTTGAATTGAATTAAATGAAAGATCTAAGTAATTTTATCGATGCTAAAGCGACGTAGACGTAGTAGATATGCGAAGACACGTGAAAAGATTACGAAGAGGAGGAATTCTCGCATCCGACGCAGTCTTCATTTCCGTAATATTTTAGATTAATTGTAAGATACCTTCGCTTAAACTGCTATTTTTTGTGTCTACCACTTATGGCTATATAGGCATGCATGGAGGAGTAGGTAGACCTAAAATGCTGACCTGATATCATTAGAGTTGCCACGTGGATCAATAGTCTCACTGACAGAAAGTTGAAATGTAGGTTAATGGTCCCACTTATAGGGAAGCTGAAAACCTGGCAAGTGGAGGAAAAAAAGCCAGAACGCGAACCACGGGATTAAATGATGATGACAAGTCATTCGAGAATTTCTCGTATGTAGTTGTTAGATCAGAAAGCATAATACAGTAAAACAGTGTTATCGTCAGCTTGGGTTAATAACCGGATTAGCTGAGAACGAAAATGGTTCTTAGACCCTACAACATTTAGAAAGTGTAAGTGTCAAAATAAAGTAATGTAGACACGCTTTCGAAGGTAATTCATTATATACTTTTAAATAGGGCGTGACTAAATACATTTCATATATTATTGTCATTATTTTAATAACATCAGTGAAACGTGCCCTAAATTGGGCCACGTTAGTGACGTTAAAGCCTCGGTTGCAACCGAGAACCACATATAATGACGATGAACTATAAATAGTTATTATAATATACCTGTCTTTTAAACGATTTCACTTTCGCTGCATTTTTAGGAATCTAGTCTCATCAATAATTCAAGACTATAAGTATAATTTTATCAAATGAGATAAGCGAGTGTCCAGTATATAATTTGAAGGTCATTTTACTAGCAATTAAATTCTCACCGTTACGTGTCTACTTACTTACCGAATAATAGTTTGACATCAAAATTATTATTATGTAATCATTTACGCATAACAGATACCTACTACCAATTGTGATGATAAAGAAACAATGACTAGGTAGGTACATTGATTTCCGTGTGATGAGAATACGGACTTAATGAAGGGTCAACTACCGAACAATGGATGATGTATCGATAATGCATATTGTAATTATTGTGACTGACAGGTGTGATATATGTTTACTATACTTGAGCGTTATTCGAAAGTAAAATCATTGAGAAAATCGAGAAATGGTGACGAGTATACTTTCACAACTGTTATAAAGCAAGTGGCCATTATTACTTGCTGCTTTAAGCCATAGGTACGTCTGGGCATATCGGTAGGTACGTTCGCTGTTGGCTAATTACTAAGTGGCTCTCATATAAAATTAACCTTTTAAGTAAGTGCTTAATACCAAGAACCCTTCAGGCTAAAAGAACTAGCGAGTGAAGCTAGTAAAGTACCTTCTGGTTCTAGACATAAACGTCTACGTTATTCTTTTAGCCTGAGTAAGAACCATGACATTGTATTTTTACATAGATTGTATTTTTTTAACAACAAAGAACAACCATTAGACTTTTGTTAACATGGGTTAAAATGACAGTTAATTATTACATAGCTAGAATATTGGAACTGGTGTCTTTCGTCCTATTCAGAGAAGATTCCAGAAAATAGATATTGTTAAATCAGGAGACTAGTCATAAAAAAATCTACTTAAATACATACATTAATCATCATGAATTCAAACTAAAGGATTAATGTGCAATGCTATACTTTGGGAACCAGAAAGTTCTAATGAATGAATATTAACAATAAGTTAAGCTGTATAATAAGATGCACGGGCATATCATAATGTAGCTTTTTAAATAAATTATCCGTACGTATGCCTGTAGAACAAGGCCTAGTTTTCAGTAAATATACACTATATCGAATGAAGGTATACATATTTATGAACCCATAGAATTTAGACGATCAGTGAATATATTTGGTGGCTACTTATCGAACATGAAAAGTCCTGAAGTAGTCTGAAGAGCTGGTCTAACACTTTACTTTAAAACCAACCCTATAGCTTCAATTTTCTTCCCGACTTCCCAAATCAAAAGTTTTCCATGTTTCTAATGGCAAATGCAATTCACTCCGTTTAGTTCTGGCATTATCATTTACCAAAGTAATATTATATTATATTAAATATATAAAACTAGCTTTTGCCCGCGGCTCCGCCCGCGTGGATGTCAGTTATCGTGACCAAACATATCATGCCTATGTCCTTTCTCAAGGTCTAATCTACCCCTGTACCAAATTTAATCAAAATCGGTTCAGTGGTTTAGGCCTGAAAGATGGACAAACAGACACATACCTACACACTCTTTGACATTTATAATATTAGTATGGATCAATTATAAACATAACTATCAGATATCCTTGATTAATTATGTTTTTGCTGTTTTGCACTACCTACTGCAATCGTTAGCATGCAAGTATGTCACTAAGTGTTTGATATAAGCAGTATGGAGCTAAACAATGAATATTTCACTTTATTTAACGTATTTTATGCATTTGTAACACATATTCTAAATAAATTTTAGCTACCTGCACTTTTAGTGTGGAAGTGTGAAATTTGGCATAGCTAAAATTCGTATCACTATGCCAAATGTCACACTCCACCGTGTGCTCAAAATTATGCTTTAACAGGGAGCAAGATTTCTCTTTATTTATAGATTTTAGAAATATGCACGATTTGTCTACGTTTGGACTAGATAAAGCCTGTTTACATAATTATGGTCGAACCTAAATGTTAGATGTTTCAATGAGGTCGATTGGGATCTTCTGATCCCGAGTGAGATGCTACTGATTGATGGACAAAGCACTGGTGCAGACTTTCCTCTTGTGGTTGGGAAATGAGATGGACAACTGAATTATGTGTATATATTTAAATACTACTTAATAGTGTCTTCTATACCCATCTCGTCAATCATAACAAATATTTCTGGTATAGGTACCGAAGCTAGTGATAAACCAAATTTAATATCTAATAATTATATATTATAATAGCGATCTGCCCAGGCTTCGCACGGGTGGTAAACACATTCCCGTGGACATCCAATATAACCTATGTTACTCAGGGTGAATATAGCTTTACAATGGTGAACGAATTTTCGAAATCGGCACAGTAGTTTTTGAGTTTATTCATTACAAACACAAAAATACAAATCTTCCCTCTTTATAATAGTAATGTAGATGTAAATGTAGATTTAATATATTATATATGTTAATCACTAGCTTAGTAGATTGAATTAGATGGTTCATTAAGTCACTCATGATTCTGTATTACTATTAACAAATTAAATATAACAGATGAGCAGTTTTCTTTGTAATTGGCTGCAAATGTTGTAAGAGAAGGCGGCGGAAAACGTTTTACAAGCACGCATTTTTGCAATATTTTAACGAGAAATGCTATCTATTTGCCTAACTCATAATAGCACCTACCAGACTTAACTGTAATAAAACAAACAGTAGAAAATGTGCTTCGACTTTCACTTAGATACTTCTACATGTTAATAAATTTCTTTCAATCTCTTGATGAAATGATATTAGAAATCACTGCACTGTTCCTATGTTAATAATAAGAAACATAGGTATATGATATATTTTATGTTTGTTATTTACGCTGTCACGAAGCACTTCCAACATTTTTTAGGAACAATAATAATTAATAATAACGTTTATTAGTAACAATAATAAAAAAGTTAAATAGTTTAATTTCAATTTGTTATATTTGCTTAAACTTTTGACCATGAGCATGATAAATTTGATTAATTTTTTAATGGACCGAGGCGAAGCGAACAAGAATACCCGATAAGGTAACCGATTTTGCGTTTGTCCGTATCTATGTCGGTTTGACAGTTTCGGTCTAGAGGGCCCATTTCTTAACCGGTTTTCATCAAACTTATTCTGTAATTTAAAACACAACCTTCAGAAGGGGGCACGTTTTCTGTCACCTTATTTATAAACGGATCTTGATGATGTTTTTCTGAAACATCAAGGCCATGATTCCTGTCAGATTGTTGTTAATAAATCAAACCTCGTGAAGGTGAACTTCGTAATAAAAAAAAACAGATGAGGTAAAAGGGGGGAAGCTTGCTGCTTTCGTGAAACATTCAGGCACAGAATAATTAATAGTACTAACGACCAGACCAGAAAAGTGGAGTGCTCGCGAGCTCTACTGTTCACAGAACTACTAGTTTATTAAACTCGCCACAATGCATATGATTCATTGTGTAGGTAGGTAGCACGTGCTTGATGTAGGTATTTGTTAAATCTTCAAGTTACCTACTTACCATTTTACAGTCATAACGGTAGTCACTTAAGTTTGGACAAGCTCTGTAATTAGATTTTGGAAATATAAAATACTGTTACACACAGTACTTCAAAATTTACGCATTGTAATGATAACGGGAAAAAATTATCACAGTGTTCACATAATTCTTGCATTAAAAACGCTAAATATTAATATACATGCAAGATGGGCAATAAACCAAAGTGGATGATCAAATAGAATTATTTATTTCTAATACAAATCGTAACATTGCTGCATCAAAATCGGTAATCAAAATGATTGTTGTGTAATCTGATAGAAATATTAATTGGTCAAAAGTTTTATGAACGCCCATTCGTAGTTGAAAACATTAACAAGTTAAAGTTAAGACGATCGATGTTATACTTGGTGATGTAGAAATGACAGAATAAAATAGTAAGCATTTGCGGGATACCTAACTTTCCAAAAAGCTATCTAAAGATATTAACTTACAGAGAACTAGCCATAACTTGAGCTTTTGCCAGTTCTCTATTAAGATATAACGGTATTGTTTAAACGCTATGCTATTAATAGTGCTCCATAATATAGAAAGCTATAGAGTCTTGACACAGATTCATTTTATGTCTCAATTTATGAATACACGATGTCGTTTTACCACAACTGCGTTGGAATAAGCCAATTTTCTTACTCAGTTTTCCCTACATTGTAAATTTTGGAGGCTACGTCTGCAAAGGCAATGACTCCTTACACTTTCGACACCTCAGGTGTACATTTACAGAATAGCCATTGTAATAATACAATAACTTTGTACGTGAAAGCAATGAATAGGAAATGGAAAAGAAAAGAACAATACAATAAATATACTACTAACGTATGAATAGACATCCTTAAATCCATTGCTGACCATGCCAAATTCTTGACACATCACACGTAATAATTGCCTACAATGCATCGCTAACTTTTACTTCCTCTCAAAGAGAAATAAGTAATGGGAACGAAACTTGTTCTGCGCTTGACCTCGGTAGAGCTAAAGTCAACAACATTGCGTGGGGATTGACGGACACTTTCACCAGAATGACGCGGCAACCAATACTACATAGTTACCTGTAAAACAAGTTACTGTGTGCATTCACCGGCCGGCGAGGAAGCTCCATGAACAGAATTGTCGAATTCTATAGCCTATACAGTATCATCGTACATTTCCCTACCAAAACCTGTGTTTTTGGAGTCTGATTTATGGCTATTTCGAATTTAAAGCATACTTTTAACATCTAACGAATATTTTATTTGTGATAAAATCACGTTACTTATCGAATTATTAGTTATCAACATCAAAGATTTTTTACTTTTGAACCGGTAGACGCTTGTTCCGAAATTATATTAGGTACTAATTTTTTTTTACCTTTAACATTTTTTATTTAATAAATTATTTATACAATAACTAAAAAATAATACTAGACACTAAACTCATGTCGAGTCAAATCATTAAATTATATTTTTAAATGTTTAATTATTAAATTACATTAAATTATTAGTAAATCCACAAAGTCTCGGACGTAAGTCGGACTAAGTTTACGTTTCACCAGTCAGACATTTTTATAAGAATACTTTCATTCACTGTGAACCAACGGGATTTAAGCCCTATATAATCAGTTTTGTCGGAGGCAGTCTTGTTTCTTACAGCTGCTATCAAAAATGAGCTGAGTAGTAAAATTATTCATATCTAGTTGAAAAAAATATTTCAAAGGGAGAAAAAAGTAGTTTTTAACTGTGCCGAACATATTCCAAAATATACAAATAAGTATTCATTATTTACATAAATGAGAGAATATTTATATCAAAACTCCTCGTATACTGTAACTGCAACAAATTACCTTATTGCCTAAAATATCCCACAACGATAATTTTATTCTTATTACATACAATTAAAGTAATGTAAGTGTTATGACGTATATCCCCTTTTCCAAAGGTTGTACTATAAACAGTTCGAATTCAATGAATTCGATGTATCACAACAACATAAAAATTCTAATAAGTAAACACTTAAATTAGCATAAAGGTTATTTTCTTGGCGGTCGTGAGACAGATTCGTTATAAAAATAACACTGCTAGGGATTTTTGCATTGATATTGAATATTTTATTTAAGTTTTCCCCACTGAATGAGTAAGAGCTAAGATTAGATTTCACGGGACCAAGAATGAAGTTACTGTGATTAATTAAAAGGAAATTGATATACTCAATTAATTTTCACGAAGCTCCTTGAAGTGCAAGTACAAGTCGCAACCAAAGCTTGTACTTTAAATGTACTGTCCCCCTTCTCTGTCATGATAATGCAGTTAATATAAACCAAGAACAGTCAGATGGTTTTGATGATGCTAAAGTGATTTTAGACCATATGCGTATTGTATCCACCTGAAATTGATAGTAAGAACTTTTTTGATAAATTCTGTGAATACTGATTGAAGTTTAAGCGAATGTCACTTATTACAATAATACACTTTTTAAGTCAAACCATCGGGCTAAAAGTTAATAATAACAAATAAGTGGTTAATTGCACATTCTGTTAAGTTATCACTTTCGATTTCTTCTGGGCCCTAACTTCGCCTGTAAGCCGGTACACCTGTTAATTGACTGAAGGTTCTGGAATACACTTTTTTCGCGGGAAGGGCCAAGATATACGTATAAGTACTAAGCCGAAAAGGAGGAGTTGAAAAGCAGAGCAAGCCTGGTGTGTGTGTGCATGTTATATTGTTATTTCATTTTGTATGCTATATAGACGATCTAAAATAACTATTAAAAATATGAAGAAAATGTAACAACAGAGTAAAATTGATGAAAAACTTTCAAAACAACTTCATACGATTATGACATATTCCCGAAACGACCCGCTGTTAAAAAATGGTTTTACGTGAATTGTCCCTTCCGTGAATCGTCCTATCTGCAAATTATCGCGTTCACGAATCCTCCCGTTTAGAGATACTATAAAAACTTGTAAGTAATTCGAATATTATTTTTACAGTCATTGTGACAAACTGATCCCTGTGTCAAAGGTATGTAGGCATTAGGCAATTATCATTTACCGTAGTCGAATTTCGACGAAAGCACTTCGTCATGCCTTCGGTAGAGATAGTAACCGGGGATTTCTTCACAAAGAAATAACGCATACATAAATATAAACTCCCGCTAATAGGTCAAAGGCCTTATGCTACAAATTTTAATAGATATTTATCTTTTTATAAAAATAGTATAATGTATATTTATAAATAGATTCCAAGCTGAGGCCCCGGAGTCGAACGACAAACGCATAGATGATAAGTATTCCGTATGTAATCATCATTCCTAACATATCAGTGGGAATTTAAAACCTTGCAATGTGTTTACTGTTATATTAACCCGTAGCTGTCCTCAAAATCCTTATTATATTAGCCTTAAGAGTAGTTTATTTTCATGAATATAATAGATAGGTACCACATGAAAATAAACACTAACTTAAAACGAACCAAAACATAACATATAGCTTACTCATGCGGTACAATTTCATTCACGTGTTTACGTTGCGAATACTAATTGGTCTGCTTAGTGCTGTAATCACCACGGTTGGCAAACCAGTGTAATGGCTATATCCTCCTGCCTTGTCTGAGCTACCGTTGTACCGATACCGATCAATACTAGGTAAATAATGATTATAAATAATAAACGTTGCTGCGAGTTGATTAATTATATCTCTATTTATTGATCGCGGTAAATGACTTCCATTTAATTTCGAGATTTATTATTCTACTTGCTGATGCTCGCGGTTCCACCCGCGTGATATTTTGATCCAGCCCCGCTACTCCGTTTTATTCACGGGCTAAAAAAGTCTATGTTACTACATATAATCTGTCCCAACATCAAATTGCAACTGATCCGTTCAACCGTGATTCAATAGCAAACATCTTAACGTACAAATAACAAACTTTTAAATATGAAAATATAATAACATAAATGTTTTTATAATATTCGTAGAATAGAATCAAAATGCAAAATCGGTGACACTTCGTAGCTCGATAGATATGCAACTGCTAAATGTGAGCCTTGGATTTATAAGTGGATCTGTATGTATTCATCATTATTTACACCAAGATCTCCCTGCCGGGAATACCCAGACTGTGTGAAATAGACCGGTCTCCAAAATGTACCCAAGCCTCGGAAGCAACTAGAAACATCGCTGAGTTGATGATGATCTTAATGCTCATTTTGTAACTAATGATTGGGTTTTTATTAATCAGTGCTAATGAGAAAAAGCTGAGTTTGTCAAATTAGTATGCGTGGATCTTAAAATAATCTACCTATATACTCAGGAATACATCGCTATCAGTACACTAAAATGTAGATAAATATTTGCTGCGAACTTCAACTGAACACTAACAAGAGGTACTGGAACCTAGTTTTAAACATCTCAATTTAAACTATATCACGTATACTATTTTAGTAAATAGCTAAACATATTGAGAACACTTGTACATTATCCACAGTATTTATTATTGAACCTGACCACTAGTCTTAAAAACAACGTAGTGTTCAAGACTACTACATGTTCACAATATTCAATGTAAACCTTTGATAATTCCGTAACGCTAAACTGGTCAGGTTCAATAATAAATACTCTGGAAAAAGTACCAGTGTTCTCAATATCGGTAACAACAAATACCACCGAGTGCCATCAATCAACAGTATAAAAAGTAGTACATAGCTTTTTACCTTTATAAATAACGCTGTAAAAACCTAAATAATAATTAAATATAGCAATTTAAATGAATAGATTTTGCTTCAGGTTGTAATCTATGTAATTTATTTATCAACCATTCTACATCGCGATCTTCTTAATATACGTAAATCGTGACCCTTGCGATACTGTCAACATAATAATTATATTGATAGTATCATTGAGGTGCAAATGCATTATGGATCACGACATCGATAGATTTTTCAATTACTGTCTAATCTCGGTCAATGATTTTAAAATTAAATAGATGTTATCGCAATCTTATCGTGATATTAGTGTAAGTGTACTTCGTTGCGAGACAGAAGTCTCTCTTTGTTCTTATTCATACTGAGTATGTCCTGGTACATTCGTGATGAGGGGTAGGTCGGTACAGGGGGGCACACATAGGATCATCATTCTCTGAACATTTTTCCAATTCAATTGGGGTCGGCTTTCTAGTTCAACTGTGATACTGGTAAACTTCGATATTTTCCGTGAAGCGACCATCCATCCAGCCATGTGGCCTCCAGAACTAATCGACTAAATCAAAGTTCTGTAGTTAGACTAGTCGGATTTTGAGGGATTTAGTTGGAACTAAGTGGCTCCAACTAGATGGCTTGACGTGCTCTCTGAGACACGGAATCGTTCAGACCAAAAGACATATTCATGAATACATATATTTTCACTGAACGGGAATCAAACTCGCGCGTCATGCGTAGCAATCACGTTATTACTGCCACACCACAGAGGCTGGAAGCACTCCTAACATATTGGTGTTTTAATATTTTGTTTTGAAAGTTAAGCGTCAATGCCTCTCTTTATTAATAAGATAAGAGTTATCTATTATCTGCAGAAGTATGTTGTTTATCGTATTGTAATCTACGATTGATCTGCGATAACCGTTTTGACGCTTTTGACGCTTAGTTGATATTCTGTTGGGATTTAGGTAGATTGTGACGTAGCCATCTCGCCTTTTAGCCCCGGGGAAGGTACCTACTGTATCCTGTTTTCTGTAATTTAATTCCGATGGAAGAATGAGGTAACTACGAATCCCATTGATCTATATGAAAAAATATAAAAAATAAGTGGATGTTGCTAAGCGAAAGAACGACTTAATCGATTCTTCTAACTTTTTTCGCATGTCCAAAAGTTCTACAGAAGAATAAAAAAATACGTTCCCATAGGTTAGCCCCGGGCACCAGCTAGTACCTATTCAAGACATAAATTGAGTTCAAATCCCGAACGTCTAAAATATAACGTTGTTTCCTAATATTTTACAATTTGCTCGTCCTAGAAACTGCTGGTCGTAAAGTTTATTCAACCAACACAAAGGGGTCGTACCGATGCGCTGTTTAGCAACTACGTTTATACAATGCTTGGAAATACCGCACACTTCTACTCGCCATACATAGCAATTCAACAGAATTACATAATCACAAATTGCATCTGTCATCAAAACAATTATATTCGCTCTCATTTTAATGATAGATTGTCTACCTTTGGTCATTATACGTATGTAAACAAAAACCAATGTAATTACTGTTGGTTAGTAAATAGTGTCCGTTAGTTTTTATTGCCAGGTGGAAAAAGGACATATCAGTAGCACTCGCAACCGCCGGGATGGCTTGTCTTTCTTGGCAGTAGTAAAATCTTTTGAAGTGCAAGGATAGAAGTGGATGGTAAGGTAAGGTGTGAAAATATATAATATAATAATATTATGTATCTGTTTATTATTTTGTAAAATACTTGAGAAAAGTATTGCCTTGCAACTCCGTGAAAGCAACAATCTTATGAAGTATCACTTTGTTGGCTACACATATAAGTTGTCGACTATCGTTGTCTTTAAGGTGTTCCTAACTTGGACTAAACATATTAATTTACATAAGGCATTGCCCGTGCTTTTTTCTTAAGTTATTTATAGATTTTATTTAATTGATGCAAGGTATTTTGTCGTTTGGAAATAAATATCATTGCGAGACCCGTTTGGCCAACCCGTCTGGCCAGCGTGGAAACAGGAGGTCAAATTCAAAAACATTGGGAGAGGCCTATGTCCAGCAGTATGTACACTGCGAAGGACTATTAGATTGATTGATTAATAAAAAAATTACGCAAATGTTTAAAAGTATCTACGCGTTTTTTGTAATGTTTTAATGTCATGATTTATCAGAAACTGTCTTATTTGACAGGATATTTTATCAGTCGATTATGTATAATTTCATATTTTAAATATATCTTATGGCATTTACAAATAATCGCAACAAAATTTAGTAAGGTTAACGACCATTTATTTGGGTGAGAAGTAACTGACTGACCGTTATGTCATTTAATGGTAAGCTGGTTCGTAAAGCCATCAGTTCATAGTGCGTCAGAAAGTCATGAGTGTTTGATGAAATACTTAGGGCTTCAAGCATCCGTAACGACTGCCATAGATGTTCATATGATAATCGGGACGAATGGCTCAACGAGCTATCCGAGGCACGGAAATATCCAGACAAATGCAAATAGTATGTCTATCCAATCCAAATATACATATTCATGCATACGAATATGTGTACACTGAGCGCGAATTGAAACCACCGCGCCCTCAGCGTAGCAGTCGAGTTTACTACCGCTACGCTCAGAGGCTGTCAATCATCAACAACATCTAGCAAATTTCAACTCTAGCTGTCAGGAATGAGATACAACGAATCTAGCATATAATGCCGCACAACAGTGCCGAGCGCCAGTTCCCCTCTACATTGTGTGAAACCTGAGGAATCACGTTCTAATGAAAAAAGGGTCTGAAATTTAACATACATATTCGCGCCTATAAATCCTCGCAGGGATGGGCAGAGGTGTATTAGCAACTACGTTTTATAACAATATACGTTGATGATACATGATACAAACAAACAACCACCAAACACTACCATAATTAGGAATGAAATTATATCGATCGCTTTATACTATAAACAAAAACCCAAAGATTTAGATTTTTCAGTCGCAATATCACAAGGACAATCGCAGCAATTCCATGTTGAAAATGGAAGCTGAAAAGGAAAGTTCTAGGCCGTGTGCTTGTCCGCCATTTAAGAGAGGGGGGGAAGCTTCGAACACAGCAAACGCTGCTTTGGTGCCTCTCATTTACGTAGCAAATTCTTCGTGAGATCCCTTTTTTGGCAATTTCATGTGTGCACAGTAAAGCTGCTTTTTGTGTGTGGTAACTTAGTGGTATTATAAACACTTTATAATCCTGTTGTCAGTTATTACAAGTGACAAAACAACGGCCCAGGCTCCGGCTATTTCACCCAGCAATACATTCGTAAAAAATCCTATAAACCTATTGCAATAACAGTTTACAGATGCGAAAATAATGGCTTGAAGTATCTCTGAGGTGGGTATCGTGTCAAATTTTGAGCTAAATTGATGCTTTGTGAAATGAAAATATTTATAGGTGGGTACTTAGATTCTATCACGTACTTAAGGCCAAAATAACTGATGACAGTTGTGTTAGTGCGGCTATTTTACCGGTTACTTTGCCGGTTATTTTATCGGTTACTTGGCCGGTTACCGATAAAATAACCGGCAAAGTACACAGTACGATTTGTGCATTTTACGGCAATTGTTTTGTTTTTATTGCCTTGCATTAGCCATTGGGCTGCTATTTCTAAATGATATGTACGTTTTTCAATAAATAAAATATATCTAAGTGAGTTTATTTATATTCTAGAACCCAAATTAAAAACTTCTTAAGTTATGCTTGTTTAAGATTTAGATAGTACTATGCAGAATGTCGTTGAATATAACATAGGTAGGTACCTACTAAGCATAATACATTCTTCATCTTCATCTTATCGTTAATCACATTCGCATTTCGGATGTTTCGAGTCAGAGCTTGGGATCCGCTTTACACATTTAACTGCGGATTTGGCTGAACTTCGATATTTTCCATGAAGCGATTGCCATTTGACCTCCACAACCCAAAGACGATATCGAAGCTTTGCACTTTGGTGCGTTGTTGTACTTTTTAGGGCTCCAACCGGGACCAAGCGTGTAACGTGCTCTCTGACACAACTAGACCAATGCAAATACAATAATATTCATGCATACAAATATTTGTACTGAGCGGGGATCGCACCTGCTCTTCTATAATAAACATTATAGTTTTGTTTTTGCGCAATTATAGTTTTGCGTGTGTGTATTTCAAAAATTGTATTTCTATTTTTAATTTTTATCATCATCATAAAAATCATTTACCTGTTATGTATAGAACATTAAAACGTTATACGAATATAATAACAACTTGTTTAGCAAATGGACCACCACGGTTCGAAACGCTTCCCCGACTGTAGAATTCTCCGGTAAGAAACTCAGCGGGCTTTTTTGTGTATTTACAAACATGTTTACTTAGCCTAAATACAATAATTGTTTGAGTAGTATAGTTGAGCAAACGGCTCATTTCAAAGCTTCTTATTGATATTATATCAAAGTTAAAGAAGAACGTGTAATGTGAATTTGGAAAGAAAATTTAGATTACCATTAAAAATAAAAAGATCACTATAATTTAAAGTAGATTACGAATAACATTAACACACATACCACTGACGTTCACCAAACCAAAACCTCAAGACTCAAATATCGGCCCTAGAGCAAGCTGCAGATCGTAGCGGTTATACTCAAAACGTATTTTGTATTTTAGTCGGTTGTAAGCCATTGCAATCAGAGTTGTTTCTAGAGCGTGTGATTTTGATACTTTTCAGGCAAATAAATTTTAATGAGTCTCTCTGAACTTGATCCGTTAATTAAGTTTATTTTTAAAAAGGCAGGTAGGTGTTTTTAATGCTTGTAATTTATGATTGTGCTATTCGAGGCTTCTCGTTGGAAGAGCCATGCCTATCTGAGATGTTTTAAATCTAGTGGTCTTCTTCTGTAAATGACTGTGTAATTGGTAAAGCCATTCTTGAGGTACCTATGACCTAAGAGATAGAGAGATTCTCACACTTAAGAAGATTCGGAATCTACACGCAGAAATAAATATTACAGGATATAGGATATTTAACCGTCTAGACAATTACAAAGCATAATGTAATTTAATTTTATGAGTGTTCTAAATTACGGATAGCATATTTTCTTTTTGCAAATTTGTTAATATTATAGATAGAAATACGTAGTCATTAACTAATTGAACATAATAATTTCATTTATTCGATGAGTTTTACAGTAATTACTATCTAATTAATCGTAATATTCTAACTATGTACCTAGAACCTAATCGTTTTATAATGGTATATAATCACATAACTTAACAAGTACCTATAAAGTAGCTCTTAATTCATGTTATTCCATTATGTGACTGTAATTAATTTCCTTTTACAGGTGATTATTATAGAGCTCCCATGGTCAACTGATTATACAATTAGTTCGTCCGATGAATATAATAGCAATTACTAATAATGAAACAAAACAAAATTTTGTAATGTAATAGTAATCATATTATTAAAAAAAGTGTCCTTTATAAAAAATTAAGTTAATTCAAATAAACATTTGATGCTAGATATTAGCAGTTACGTGCATCAAATTTTTGCTGATAATGTTATATTAACTAAAAAGTAATGAAGTTTAACGACAGGGCTATGAGTATTTCCTTTTCATTAATGTTATCCATTAAGTAATAGAAATATAATTTCTTTTAACAAATATTTTTTTACAAAGCATCTCTATATTTTTTTATTATACTAATTAGTTTTTTCGATGACTATAATAATTGTAATTTTCTAGTAATGAGCCTTTTGTATGTAACAAAATCGCAAAGTAATTTAAACTTTCACGCTAAAAAACTTACGTAATAATGAAAAGGACATAATGTAAATACGAAACCCAAAGTACAGAAAAGCTCACCCCAGAATGATGAAAACGAAATTAGATAAGGTTTGTATTTAGAGGCTACTACTCTTAGTCAGGGGACGAATTATGTATTGTAATAATTTTCCTAAAATGTGATGCACGTGAATGAAAATATGAATGTGAATGAACATATAATAAAAATATATCCAATTAGTAATAAGTAATTCAACATTCGTAACACTTTTGGATATGAATAAGCATGTTATAACAGTTTTATATTTTCATCTTTATGTATTATGCAAAGAGATAACACTTACTATAATTAAGATGGCCTTGTATATTCATTTATGAATAGTGGAGACGTCTTAGGTTTTACTTAGTATTTACATTTTAAAAGTTAATTTAATATAACTTCTAGCATTTTCGTTAATCCCTTCAAGCTAAACTAAATTGTTTGTGTTAAAAGTGCGTTTACGTTGGTAGTTTCAAGGATTCGAACCCAATGCCGCTCGATTATGAAGATGGTTTAACTATTAAGCTACCGACGCTTTCTCATATAGCTTTAGTTGAAAATAAACATAAAAATACTATAAAGAAAAAACAAATAACATAAATATTTATGAAATTATATCACAAGTATCAAGTCATAATATCACTGTATACAACGTGTAGGGTACGCGCTAAACGTTGCGCTTGCGGTTGCGTCGGTTTCACGTCATTAAACGTTTTCAGGTCTGCATTGTAGCCTTCAATGCTAAGTGCAGGATTCGGTTCATTATCATATGCAGGCATAACTTCAATTTCTAAGGATTTTATTTTTAATAGTAATGACTAAAGACTTAGCAAGTTTTCAGCTCTCACTATTGTAAATTATAAGGATTTGATTTTTTATATATAAAACCTAATTATATAAATTGTCTTGCATTTCTGATTCACATCAAATATTTTTATCATCCTTTTTGGTTATAGAATATTGAAATGTTTCACTTTATCACTTTGATAAAATTACTGATCGTTAGTTATTTCAAAAATTAATAAAAAAATAGGTTTACTAAAGATTAAAAATTCAATATTTTAAAAATAAATTCATAATTTATCAAGAATTAATCAAAATTCTAAAATATTCTTGCTTAAATAACTTAAATAAAGGTACTCACCTATTCCAAAATAACGTAGTGAAGGTGATTTTAATCCAGAAAATATAATACACACACTTTTACAAATATGCACTGAGGGAGTGAGAAATGCAAGGTAGAGCTAGGGCACGACGTGCGTGGCACCCGTGACACTGCGTGTCAGAATGAGCTTTGAGTGGCGCGTGCGAAACGACCTCTTACTTATAGTTTCAGCCGAGCGCCGTAACACTTTCCCCACCTATCTTCATCTCTTTATAAATGTAAGAGATATTCGAATTTCTCTTTGGTTTTTGTCCACTTACGTTTTTTTTTGTACATTAAGGACTGCGGCAAATTTTACTAAATCAAAGTAAATCTTAAATCTTTGGAAAAAGGAAAATTCAGGTGGAGATTTAAATACATTAAAAAATATGTACCCCGGCTTCGCACAGGTGGTAAAAACAATCCCGTTGAAATTCAATATAGCCTATGTTACTTAGGGTGAATTCAATTGTGAAATATCTTTTTAAATCGGTACAGTAGTTTTTGACTTTATTCATTACAAACATACTGTAAATCTTTCCTCTTTATAATAGTAGTAGACTTAGGCATAATTTTTATTTTTGATAGTTTTACTCACTTTAAATAATTACGTAGTTAATGTAACCTGATGCGTGTGTTTCATAATTTTATTCGGGAAGTGAATCTTGTTTTATAGTTTCTATCTAAACTTTCGAAGTATTTTAAGCTTGTAGTTTTTCGAAGAAGTAAATATAAGCGCGAGACCAGAGTTTTTATGATATCAAGTCCCAGGCAAAAATGTTGGTTCATTGAATCTATAAGTAGATATCTACCTATTTACATACGTATGGTTTGAATGCATTTTAGATTTTATTAGTTTATTGTTATATAATTTAAAATATATTTGTTAAATTGTAATACACTTCATTTTGCACACATACTAGACCAATTGTCTCCCCCATGCCCTTCATAACATGGCGAAATACAAGCCTAGGACTTTTCCTTAGGTCCAATAGGTTTCGGTAAATGTTGAGATATAGTAGTACTTAGTATAATTAGGTGTAATAAAGTACTATACAAAGATCTTTGGGTTTCCAAGCCAACTTCATCAGCGAGCCGGTAAACCACCACCATCATTCGGGGTTAGGTGGTCAGTATAATGGTAGTCGCTCTCATAAAAACCGAAATAAACCATGCAGCAAAATCAGAGGCCTGCAGAGTATAAGCTTAGGATACAAGCGTTCAGGATCAATGGATGAAGGATGGATTATTAGGTCAAGTCAAATGTTGTTTTCTTCAGATAAACTGAAGTCTTGACTGGCTTAGCTTGTTCTGTGACTCCTAGACGGGGCAGAGGTCGACCACAACACGTCACCATCCTGACACGTCTTTCTTAAATCTTCTATTCAACATTTGATCCAAGTCTGTTTGAGAAGGCCTTGGAGGTCTTAAGCGTTCAAGTCTACCAGTCTAGCGCTTACTTGGGTGTATGGTAATCGTCCCTACGGATCGTGTGGTCAATCCAGTTCGATTTTCAGCAATTGCGCTTTTAGTGAATAGGGGTGAGTAGAAACTGAAGTGCGTTATTGAAAATAGAAGAACTTAATGTTATGCTGTGAACATACCTATCGTCATAATGCTTTTGACGATAGGTTTGTTCACTGCTTGTTATCAATAGTAGATACTTATTCTGCCTATGTGTTCGTTGGCGCATCTATATTAACTTAGTTCATGAAACAATTATAAAGTACTAGCTGTTGCCCACCTGAAATCCCGTGCGAGTAACTCATCGGTTCCAGAGATAAAAGTGGAATTCCCTTTACCAATTTCAGTGAGATCCAACCAGCTGTTTCGAGTGTGATCGAGTATAACAAACATACAAAAAACCTTCACGAACTTACACATTAGGATGTTTTAGATTCCGTTAGGATAATTTAAAAGAAATTTAAGGTGATAGCTTCTTGATCTTAAATGACGATCGAGAAATATTCGGGGCGCAGACTAACCCTACCTTCTAACTAGTAGATAGGTACACCTGCCAATAAACAGACACGACGCTGACGGAGATTTCTATTTCATTGTTCTTCAGGCCAAACATACCTAAAGTAAAGAGTCGATCCCGGGCTTTGAACTCGGAACCGGTTCATTGCTAAGATGACGATGGTTATTTTAAATACTGATGGTTACATAAAGCAAGAGTTACAATAGATTGTAGAAAATTTTTAAATTTAGTCCATACCCTGCCTGTGACTTTATGCAATCATAATTTTAATTGAATTGAATCGGAACATCACATAATTTCAACTTTATAACACCCTGGGTAGATAAAAAGGATCATAAAAATCCTTCAGCCGTTCCTACGCGATAAAGGAATGAACAAATTATAGAAGAGTAGGCTAGACTACAATACTAATGGATAATATAACACAAGCTAGTTAAGCTATGCTTAACATGGATCTAGATAGCGTTGTGTGAAATGTTGTGGAATATTTATTTATATTTATTTATATTTTTTTATATTTTTTTTATATTTTGATATAAATATTAAATAAAATTTGAAAATATTACTGAAGATATCAATCAATCCAACAATTTGCCCAATGCAGTAAATTGCTGGACGGTTGGGAGGATTTGGCTTACAGTTTCGACGCTGGCCAGACGGGTTGGTATCTATAGTTTTATTTTTAGTTTTCCTTCTCTCGTAGTGATATCGTTTGCGTACTTTTTCCCGCTATTCGCCTCTTGCGACGCCATTCGGATGAGATAGGGTGGTGGTATTTGTATTCTACCTCTGTCACCACAGTGGAAAAATAACTAAGCGGAAATAAAACCACTTTTGACGGATTCTGTCACGATTTATTTGGTATTATTTTATTATTTACCACTGCTGAAAAGTAATCAAATGTTCGGTGGTAAGCTTAAATACTAAAATTATACTAAATATTTTATTACATACATAAAACAAGAATCAATTTTGTACCATATTCAACAAATGAAGAACTTAAAAATCCATGAACAAGGCTTTACTTTAAAAGTAGGTGTCACATCCAAAAAATAACTTATGGAATAGAAAAATTGAATATATATATTTAATATAGAATAAAAAACTTAGCTCCACTTGATTTCTGTAAATATAATGTTCATTTTACCATGCGTGTGGTGTAGTGGAAGACCGTTCGACTGCTGAATCAGAGGTAGCGGGTTCGATGTCTGCTCAGTTCATTGGTTTCGGTTTTATGTATTCAAAATCAAATCATTGTGCGAAAATTAGCTCAATCGGCCCGAGACATTATTATTTCAATTTTATGATAATTAGGTGAAAAACCAAAGTTACAAAAATTGCAAAATCATAATGAACAAAACAATTGTATTTATATAGGGACAATGTCAATAAACAAAGCAATAAAGTACAATACAATGTCACAGAGAAGAAGATCAAAATTTAGGTACCTACATATTCTAAGTATATTTTTGTTAATTATTTTATAATATTTTTTTGCTTAACAGGGATTACACATACTTTTCATCTATATATTCTTTTACACTATAATATGCTTTTTGATAAATAGAGCTACCTCAATAATGAAAATTATATTCGTTTTTGGAATTTTATAAATGAATTTCATACTTCATTTTGGGGCTCTCTCATTCTCATAGCTCTTTTTCGTTTCATTTTGGACTTTATGCCAATAACAGTAAGTTTCCAAATTTAATGGCATTTTTGAAGTGTTAGGGGGGTATGACAGTGGTAGACAATTAGCAGAATTGCAGAACCGACATCAACGCGGGCGGAGCCGCGGGCAAAAACTAGTAATATATGAAATTAACAATACTTGCTTGCTAAAGACCTAACTAGCAAATAATGTATTTTTTTGTTCTTAGAATTACTTACGAGTATTTAACTTATTACATGGAATGTATTAGTCATCCGAAAAAATAATTAGACACAATAAGACATTAACTTACATTTTTCAATAGGATTTTAATGAGATACTTAGTAATGTAACGAAGTCCTAATGAACACCTGTTAAACATTTTTCTGACTCACCATTTTACCTGAGACTTTACTCAAAAAGTGCTCAAAGCACCTAACAAAGCTTACACTTCAAAAAAAGTAAGTGACAACCAAAGGCTGTAGATTATGCGAACAGTAAACAGAGCGAATCTGATCCTTATGGCTTATCGGAATACAAATGTAATTATTAATGTAGTTGTGTTATCCAACGGTAATACAGTATGTTAATTGTTTCTTATATTAACTGTCTAGCCATTTCATTCGGGAGGTCAATGACGTTTTCTGTAAGTATAGAATAAACATCGTCATTAGAAGTAAATGTTTCAATTTACATATATCTTACTTTAAGTTGTGTCCAACTGTTATTAATATGGTTAACTGGCTGTTTCCTATAGAATTTGACATAGTCATATTTTTTTAAACTATTATTCATAATAACTATTATTTGGTTTGTGTTTCTTTTTTAACTTCAGGTAGGAATCCCACGGTCTATGCGTCATTCTTCGTGGTCAATATCCGAATACTGTGAAATGTTTACATATTTAAATTTTATACATATTTCAATAAAATAAACACTCCTTAACTCCTCATATACCCGATCCCAAATAGAAAAAAAATTACGTAAGACCTAAAATATTTTGTATTGTAAAAACTAAAACTCGTCTGCAATAGATTGATTCAGTATAAGTATTCAAAACTAATTGGTTTCCTGTACCAAAAATAGTTTGTGCTATTCTATTATTTGTATAGTTTTATACAGACAAGTTGTAGAGATATCTACCAGAGACAATTATCAGCAGTATAGAAGTTATCTTTTAGGCTGGACTTCATTTTCATGAAATGGCCGAATGAATTTAAACCTTACTAGCTTTTGCCTGCGTCCGTGGATGTAACCGCTTGACCGATTTTGTGCAAACTTCACATAAACCATCTACTAAATAGTCCGAACACAGCCTAATTTTGGATTAGATGGTGAGCCCGTTCTTGAGTTATAAAATTACAACGAAAAGTGGCATTGACTTTTAAATATATACCTTATTAACTAACCTTTATATTTTCATTAAAAACAGTAGAAGAGTATATTCAAAGTTACCAACTCTCGTGGTCCAGAAATCCATACATTTTTAACATTAACTCGACGGAATGAGCATAATTAACTAAATTCCATTTCTAATTATGAATTTCGTCAGTTTCAGTCCAGACTCTTTGAAACTACAAAAATAATAACTGTACCAAAACTTATAAAATCCAAATGGCCCATTTTCATAAAAAAATAAGATGCAATTTGACATTTGATTACTCAGAACTGTCGCGACAATAAAAAGGGTATTAGGGCAGTTAATGGCGAAAAAAAACAGAACTGGGCGGTTGAAGTAAAGGATTAATATTTTTTGTTATATTTACCTTATCTTATACTTACCTTACCTGCATGGTGACATCTAATTGATCGAAATAATAAGAACTTAAGTAGGTACATAACTTTTTTTTATTTTAACAGTGGATACAGTCAGCATCAAATCGATCTTGAATAGAGAAGAATTCTAAATAAATATAATACCTACCAAACTACCTTATTAATTTAAATTATATAGCTGTTGCCCGCGGCTCCGCACGCTTGTATGTCGGTTATCACTTAGTGTTGAGTCAACGCTATTTTTCTGAAATATAAGTAGCCTAAGTTACTCCTTATAACATCAGCTACCTGCCAAAAAAGTCCCGTCAAAGTCGGTCCAGCCATTTCAGAGATTAGCCGGAACAAACAGACAGAGAGACAGACAGACAAAAATTGTAAAAATGTTATTTTGGTGTATGTACCATATTACATTCATATGCATGTACTAAAAAACGGTTATTTCAATATTACAAACAGACACTTCAATTTTATTTATATAATAAATAATAATAATAATTACAAACAGAGACTCCAATTTTATTTAAATAATAATAATAATATACAATAAATATATGTATAGAGTATATAGATTATAGGCCGAACTAAAGGTGTTTACCAAAAAATGTCAGAACAATCGGTCAACAGAAATGGGAAAAAACCAAGGCTTCAAGATCATTTTGAGTAGTTGTACTTTGTTCGTCAAGATCGATCTGAGGCTGACTGTACCTACGTTTTATTTTGGCCAAATGTGACGCGCGAGGGTTTTCCCCACGTGAGTAAAGGTGCCGTGTATGCGCCTATATCTATATTTGATTTGACATGTTATAAATATATTTGTATGCGTGTCTAACAACTTTATGAAATATCAATACTAGACCAAATCTAATAATTTTATATTTAACACATAAGTGAATCATTGTTACTACTAAAATTAAAGTTGTTTATCACAATATTTATTTGATTACTAAGAATTATTTATGGAGAATACAAAAACCCAAGTGTTGATTTTTAAGAACTAATAAATGTCGCGGTTTTGTTTATTCCGGTGATCGCCTAACTTCAAGTTTATTAACACAAGGATAAGACCATGGTTGGGGAATTTTAATTTCTAAGAAATGCCTCTAGTTATTAGTTGATTGCACACGATACGATTTTTATAGCACCTATCTATTTATTGTGGTAAATATCTATACATGTGTAAAAAAGCTTTTGTGCATATGAATGTCACTGAACTCCAGCTGAACGGTTGTTACGTTCTGTGGCGTGGCGGTAGTGAACACGGTCGGAGGCGCGGGTTCGATCCCCGCTCAGTGCAAATATTTGTATGCATGAATATGTATATTTGCATTGGTCTGGCTGTTTCTATGTACCTATATATGTATTTACAAAAAAAAAAGTATCTAAGTATGTTTATCCGCATTCTAGATTTCATAACACAAGCTAGTTAAACTATGCTTACCATGAATCTAGATAGCGTTGCGTGAAAACTTGTAAAAAAAAAACGTTTGTTTTTCGTAGCCCGTGATCAACTTTTCATTTGTTTTGATATGATGGCTTTTCCTGACGCGATTGCTCTTAACTCTGAGGGGATAGCCTGCGCCAAAGCTTCGTCTGCTATGCAAGTCTCTAAGCACGCAGCATCGAGCTCAGCGCTATGACAACCTTGATACGAATTGTCATTGGTCGGACTGGGTGGACGTCTCTAGAGATGGACCAATGAAAATCTCTATGAGGGCCGTTGCACACTATGCGCAACGCTGCGTGCTTAGAAAATTCACAGCTGTTATTTAGCAGGTGCATACTTGATTTATATTGACATTTTGTATGAGTAATTTTAAGTATCGAATAATGTATATTTTTTGTAAGCCACACATTGGTAGAGTATAGCTTGCACCTGAATCCAAAATGCTAACATCTAAAATTTATTTACCTATTCACCCATATTTTGACAAATTAACTTTCATTTTATTTCATTTCATTCCATTACATCCTGATTCTATAGTCTTTTCGGAAAACGACTATAAAATAACGCAGTAGATACTTTAAGAGAATAACGTGGGCCACCAAAAACTGTTGGACCCAAGTTAATCTAACCGGCAAGCTAGTACCTACGCATACCGTTTGATCAAATTATGTCAAGAATGGTTTATGCAGGGAGGAAAACTTCTATAGAAATATCCACAGGAGGGACACCTATCCTGTCAGTTCGTAATGGTGACGGACCCTCAACCCTGAAAGGTAACTATAAAATTACCCTGATCACCTAATGGTGGTGGGCTGGGCATTTTGACTAGCAGAGGGCACAGTGGAGAGCAGTCAAGGGGTGGGCTGGTCCTTAGTATACATGCCAAGGTGACAGTTGCGGCTACGTATAACTACTAGGCAAGCGCGGCAGCGCGGCGCCGCCGGCGGTACGATGACGGCTCAAAGAAATTCACACACATATATTCACTCCTTTAAGTCGCTGAAGAGGTAGGCAGAGGTGTAGTAACACCGACACTTCGCCAAACACACTTTAGGTCCCGCGCAATAGACTTAGCCAACCTATTGCCATGAAGCAGGCACTTTCTCATGGGCTGAATGTATACTGTCGGAAAGCCCTATCCTTTAGTTGTCTTCTAATACATAATTAAATCCGGGAGTGCCGGCAGAAGTGAGAACTTATTCTTTCTTTCTTTCTTCGTTATATACAGAGAAAAAGATAAAAAGAACATACCATACTATACCATACCTATAATATAGCGCCAATCATAGAACCTGTCACTAATTTTCTGTCAGAAGAAATTAATGAATTGCAAAAAGAAAAAATAATCACAAAATGTAATAAATTACAAAAAAAAAATTATCGCAAAAAGTGTCAGCAGCCCAGGTTCGAATCCGGTAACATCTGAAACCATAAGGACTCACAGTCGATGCATTTACGGCTTAGCTACGAAGCTTCATATCGTACTTGACAAAATAAACAATCTTTTGCTAATTTTGTATGACGGCAGTCGTCGGTTACGGTTCAAAGGTCAAGCGATCCTGACGCAAGTTTAATATTTTTTATCCATCTAACACCGCTAAAGAAGTTTCCACTTCAAAAAGATCAATTGCAGAACACCCATCTTCATATTGTAAAGAAAATATTATAATGACCTCAATGTATTTTAGTAGATGTACGAAGCAAGATGACATAATTGTGTGCAGTATACATTTACGAATATAAGGTAACAAACAAAAATGTACAATATTTAAAGAAAAATTTGCATAGGTAATGTAATTTTCACATCATAACTACAACAAAGTGTGACATTTCACTGTGGGCTGTAATTATTATATCCCGATAAATTAAATTATAATGTTATATAGATAAAGATGTTCGTAGTATATTACTACAGAATAACTTCCTAGGACCTTTAAAAATCGTTAGAATCAATCTGAAAAGAAATCAGGGAAAGTGTAATCTCAGAAACTACCTATCGTACCAGACACTAGCTGTGTTTCGATTTCAATGAATGCATGGAAATAATAATTACTTTATTTAATATATTTTACAAGCCAAAGTTATTCTTACGGCATTACGGATGAATAATCAAATAAATTATTTAATAAAACGGATGTCTGAAGTAACAAACAACAATTTATGCTGTACGACTGTTTTTATTGTTAAGGGAATTACAAAGGTATTTTTAAGTAAAAACTTAAGCATAAAAACTAAATTAAGGTAAGAAAAGAATAAAACTAATTTAAATCCACAGCATCACTGTTATTAAGTTAAAGTTACTAATAACATTTAAGAGTGCCATTTTATTCTTCTCATAATTAGTAAGTAGTGTAACTAGTAAGGAAGTATTATAATTGTTTAATAAGAAGAAGTCAAGCCGAGGTCACGTCTGTCGTTATATCAAGTATCTAACACGTGGCTATATTGTAAATTTTAATTATTTTATGGCATTTATAATTCTTTAAGTACACGTGAGCTGTTATAACAAGTAGATATTTATCTAATTTGATCTTTTAGGTTACGTACTCGCAGCTACGTCCACTCCCCCTTTCTGGGGTAAGATGGGACCATCTGAAAACCGTGATGGAGTTGAGATAGATGGATGGCAGATAGCACAGGGTCAGCGGGGTTACGAGGTAAATAATAATAATAATCTACTCATGAACTGATTTTTAAGAGCCTCGACCAGCTTAAGAGGCGGTTATTAGGCAGCCGGGTCAAGGACTTGACGCAGAAGGCGTTACACACGACACGGTTCGTATATTGAAGATTTCTGTCTCTGGAGCCTTTTTTTTAACTTGGTCATCTCAGGGATATCTCTGACGAGCTGGCCTTCTCCGGGTGTGGGGTCCATCTAGCCCTCGGGGTTTAGGGAGGCTAGTATTATAGACCTCTAGAGCCCTAATCACCGATAGCTTTCTCTTTGTACCCAATGCCGGTGGTACACTGCTTTTTAAATTACTTATTTACCTAAAATACTAATAGGGTTCCTGGTACTTTTTTATTAGCTCAATAAAAAATTCTTAGATATCATTTACTTTTACACAATAAAACATACAATTATAGTTAGTACACCCCCATACCATCCATAGAGCGTATATTTTAAATTTTAAATCTCTTACTTCAAAAACATAGGACTTTCATACAAACTTCCAACCTCCGTTTCGCCCCCCTAGGCATGGAGTTGCGTAAATTCATTCATAACGGATATCTATACCATATATTTAAAGGGATCCACCTGCCAAAATTCAAGTTTGTAGGTGTTATAGTTACTGAGATTTCATGATCAATCCATTAATGAAAAATAGAACGCCACAGTCCCTATGGACTGGGGGATACCTTTGCTCGAGTGTTGATTAAATCTCTTCAAGTACCTAGATTTTGATTGTACAAAAGTACAGATTTACAAAAATATAACCAAATAAGTTTCATGTGAAGATATTGAATAATTTTAGGTACCTATATTATTTCTCCTCCTATATCGTCGCCTCCTATATCGTTTATCGACATAGCTCGAAGAATCAACAAGCTGAAGTGGCAATGGGCTGGCCATATCTCACGAAGAACCGACAACCGTTGTTCTTGAGTGGAGACCACGACTCGGCAAGCGTAGTGTAGGAAGCCCTCCGACCAGGTGGGATGACGATCTAAGAAAGACTGCAGGCAGATGCTGGATGCGGCAAGCTGAAGACAGGACGCTATGGCGCTCATTGGGGGAGGGCTATGTCCAGCAGTGGACTAATATAGCCTGATTATGATATTATTTCTCAGATAACTTTTTCATTGTCTCTTACCAAGGTGTGGCAGTACTATTTAGAATCTTGCATGCATGCAATATTTAGAGTCTTCCATGCAGTATTTAAAGAAAATCATGCCATAAATTATACCAGTTCTCTTCATTCACATTCTTCTTCCGGGTCGGGTCCTTGAAAAAGCATCTATTTAATGAGACCATCAAGCTGAGGGCCACCATCAAAACATTGCTGGTGCCAGGCAATGGTGACCCTCTATAATCAGAATTTACCTTCAGGCTACTGTCAGGTAAGGTAAAGCCATATTGTCGTGTCGTATGTAAAAAATACTTCATGATGTGTTGTTGATATTTAAAGTAACTACTCAAAACAACGCCGACCTCTATGGCGATGCAGTCGGAGGTCGCGGGTTTGTTTCTTACTCAGTACAAATATGTCTATTTGCATTGGTCTAAGTTATTTTGTGAATAATATATGTGCTACCGTTAATGTGCGAAAATCAGTTAAAGTGCAGTTGATTGAGTTCTTATGTGCGCTAACGGTAACATATGTATTTGATAAAGATAATGTAAGATAAGATAAGATATTGAGATAAATCTTTGCCATTTGTGCATTTTTCATAATGTTGTCCATACATGTACTTTATAAGATAAATCTTTATTGTTCATCAATAAATTAAAGTACATGTATGGCCTTCTCGCCAGTAGATTTGTGCGCATTTGGGCCTGTCCAATAACAAAATAATTTTAAAGGGGAACACCCAAACATTCCGAAATGTTTAATTCCGTATTTCAATATTTCGATTTTAAAAATTCCGAATATATATAATTCCTAAGAAGCAAAACTCCGACAATTCAAAAACACGATAGTTATTTTTCCGAAAGTCATAAATACGAATGTTCACTCTGACGAATTTCATTTGTACGAATAATTAAAAATCCGTAGTGTTATTAGCCCGAAAGACTGTCAGTCTGTCTTAATTGGAGGTGCTGCCCATCTTACAAATAGCCTAAACATTAGCCAGCCCCATTATTAAATGTTGTAATAAGCATTACGGCTGCATATCATTCCGGCTGTTCATTAGATGGCGCCGTTTAGTTAACAGCCTAGGCAGTTAATAGAACGGCTGATTAAGCTAATTGGCGGTGACAGAAACACGGCAAGTCGCATTTAGCTCAATTTTTATGTGAAGTAATTGGAGAGTTATTAATTACTTAATTTAAAAATTAAGTATTAAGTATTTATTTAATAAGTGAAGTCATTTTGTGCCATTAAGTGACATGCCAAATTAAACTTTTATCTATTTTGATACTAATTTTCAATATAAGCAATGAATTTTCGGAAATTTTAAATTTGGAATTTTGAAATTCGTGATTATGACTTTCGGAATAAAGTTTTTCGTATTCATGTAGTGTACCCATTTTAAAAAATTAGTTAGTATGATGGCTACTGATGTATAAGCTATATTTTTGTAAAATTTCATTAAAATTCATTCAGTAGTTTTTACTTGAAAGAGTAACAAACATCCCTCTATCCATACTTCCAAGCTTTCGCGTTTATAATATTAGAAGGATAGCAAATTCAAATTAACTTTTAAACTCTCGCATTATATCATGTATAGATAGGAGAACGGGAATTAACGCGATCATGGTTTATATAGCAAAGTCAAAGTCATAAGATTATTTACTAGGTATTTAAAACTCATCATTAACAAAATTATGTTTTAAACTACTACTACTAAAAGGACCCATATTTTACCTTGATGTTGGAACCCAACTTTGTAAAATAAAATACTACCTATATGCTCACGCTATTTCCCTCCTGGGTAGGCAGAACCCAGACAGAGGCATTAGCCCAGACATTAGCCCGCCACTTACTTTTATTCCAACCATACATTTTCTTAATATCACTAGCACAGATTTCACAAACTGTCATTAAAACGTTTCATGTAGGTAAGAATATAGTGTAAAAAAATACATATTAATTTTAAAAATTGTAGACAGTGACTGAAATAATAAATATTAACTACCTATTTATTTTTAGTTTTTAGGAATGTTAAGATCAAAAGGTTCATGGGACAGACTGGATGTAGAAGGCGGATGATCGTACTAAGTGACGCACATTGGGAGAGGCCTATGTCCAGCAGCGGACTGCAGTGGGCTAATTGATTGATATTATTTATTAATATTGGCCAGGCTCTGCTGGACCCACGAACCTCTATCCGCGAATATACCCCGATATATATTCAGTTGTACACCTTGCATGTACTTAGTATGCAAACCTAAGATTAGATTATTTTATTTGCTGAACATGAAGTAAGCAAATAAGTTTATCTTATCTCAGCCTTTTGAATTTGTTTTAAATGATATGAGAAAACCACTTTAACTACAGAAAAAAAAACAAATGGAGTCAAGCGCGTGCTTTTTTTGTAGTGATGTTTTTTTATGAAATTACCGTTTCACTTTACTATTATCTATTCTGTGGCTTTACTGATACGTTGGAGAATAAACAATGCTTATGAAATGAAAAAAAAAGAAATTTTTTTTTCACCAAATTTATAAAACTATAGTGTAAAAAATTTAGTATACCCGGAGTAATACCAGGGGCATTCACCTTCGTTCCTTTACTTCGTTCCTTTACACCTGGTATAAATGAAATTATAGTTTCTTTTTGTTATATAAAATATAAGAATACTATATGATAATTACATAACACAAATGTGTATTTTTGTTCAATTTTTTTGTCTGTGTCTATGCTCCTCTAGGACGACTCAGGGGAAGGGCCCGGCGCGGGAGAGAACATTGAACATGGAGGTATCTACCTACTCGACCGCGGCTACAGGCATAACCGTGCGTTAATGATAATATTTGCGAACCTATTAAAAGATATGCGTACTTACAAAAAACACATACCTACATTTTTCGAGATACATACCGATGTACTTAAAACTCCACTAAAATTTTCGTAAATATCTTTATATATAAGCTATAATTAGCAGTCCAATATCTTTATTTTTATTTAAAGGTTACAAGGTTACAACATATTCATTTAGCAGTGTAAAATAAATAACTTATCTGCACATTTCAACGTTATAAATAACAGATTGTGTGTTAACACAGTGTTTAACTCTCGTATTTAACTTGGTTTAATACGAGAGTTAGAATTCCTTAAGGAATAGTTCCCAGTCTAAAATGTTATAGTAAACATATTGTCAGACTATTTGAGGGGTTCGCTGGTGAATAAGCTGGCTAATTTAAAATCGTATTTAGAGTGTTCCGCTTTATCAGTCATTGGTTCCGTCAATATTTCAGCACTTTCAGCAGATAATTATGAAATCGCGTGGTCGTTGCTCTGCAATAGGTATAATAATAAGCGTCTATTAATTAACGAACACATTAATAGTAGATTGTTCAACAAGGGACTAAAACAAGCCATAATGACACGAGATGTTTTAGCCACCCGAGCGAAGCGAGGGTGGCTAATAGTTCGAGTGTCATTATGGTTGTTTAGTCCCACGTTAAACACTCTACTTTTCACTTTGAATGCGAGAAAAAAAAGCGACTTTTTATACAAAATTATAATATTTAAAAAAAAATTAAGAAATATGTAAATATCTTTTTCAACCTAAATATATTAATTTCATCATATCGATAACGGGGTAAAGCCTCCGTGGAGTGGCGGTAGTGAACGCGGTCGCTACGCAGGAGGCGCGGGTTCGATCCCCGCTCAGTGCAAATATTTGTATGCATGGATATGGAATATTTGCATTGGTCTGGGTGTTTCTATGTATAATATGTATGCATTTGCAAAAAAAATATATCTAAGTATGTTTATCCGTATTCTAGATTCCATAATACAAGGTAGTAAAGCTATGCTTACCATGGATCTAGATAGCGTTGTGTGAAATGTTGTGGAATATTTATTTATTTTTATTTATTTATAATAACAAAGTTTCTAAGTTGCACAATTAATTGGTGTAAGTAATTGGTGATTACAACGCAAGCTTGTTACGAATAATCTATTCAAAATTCAAATTGCAAAGAAATTTGCCCCGCGGTTTTTTTTGTTGTAAGTGACGTACGGTTTACATTTAGCCAACAGATTCAAACATGAAAAATAATTTAAAACAAATTGGAAATGGATAATAAAATGGACTTATCCTTAATACTTACATAATAATTAATTAAATTAATATCATTAATCGTGGTTCACGAAATTAAATGGGATATTAGATTTTTTCAAATGTCATTTTGAGGTTATCTCTATACACAATCACTAAAAAGGTGATAATCCTCCCATTCACAAACACCGTGATTGGCTGTTTAGGAGTTATCAAAGTAAATTAAAAAAAATTTACTTTAGTCCCTAGGGATTAATAAGGAACTTTAGTCCCGATATGCAGGGACTAAAGTAACATTTTAAGAGCATGAGAAGTGAAAATGTCTATTTACGATTGAGGCACTTACAAAGAAGTCTGACCGGGATTTATGCAACTTAGTTGACACAATTTCTAAAAATGTGAGTGCTTTGAAAGTTATAGGCAAACCAACAGATAGTTGGAGCACACTTGTTATTTATATTGGCTTATCAAAGTTGGACTCCACAACCGCGAGGAATTGGGAGTAGTTTCGTAGTAAATTATAGACACAAAGTTTGGACGGCAACTGTATTAGAAACAGTCTACGTTGCAAAAACAGTAAATAACAATGATACAAATAAAGGTCGTCACAACTTTGTTAGTTCGAAATCATTCATTTCATCTTCGCTTGATTCACGACCCCGTGGTAGTTGTTTGGCTTGTAAAGGGGATCATAAATTGTATAACTGCAATAAATTTAAATCCAAGTTGATTAAAAAACGCAATGCTAAGGTTTATCAATGGCGAATCTGTAGTAATTGTCTTCGTTATGATCACCAATCCTACTAATGTAAACTCACTGGTTGTCGCATCTGTAAAAGAAGGCATAACACGCTATTACACAAATCCAGTATATTACAAAATATCAATAGCTCACGTCAAACTCAACAACCTCAAACACAACAAGGTACACAAAACAACGTGAATACATCTACGTCTACATCTACATCGTTACTTACAACTACTCTTTTATCTTCAGATAGTGAAGTCTCGTCGAATGCTGCTGATGCTACTAAACCATACCCTCCGCCGCTAGTTACAATGTCTGCTGGCGCCTCAAACTTGGCTCTTCTTTCAGGGCCTTATTTGAGGTTTCAAACAATGGCTAAATAATAAAGTGACGAGCGCTTTTAGACAGCGACTCTCAATCTACTTTCATTACGGAAGCAGCACAAGCTAAGTTGGCATGTATTAAATATAGGAATCAGTATAAATTTGTGTCCGGTCTTAATAATGCAACAATAAGCATTGCCGAACACTGCAACTTGCAAATTAAATCAACGTACAACGAGTTCACCACTTCTATCAAATATTATGTCGTTCCAGTTATTACCGACAACCTTCCTCAGACAGAAGTGCGTCTTCATGACCTAGAGATACCCGGCCACATCAAATTAGCAGACCCAGCCAACTTTCGTTCATCAGACATTAATCTATTATTAGGATCTGACATCTTATGGGATCTTATGAGTTCGTCTCGAGTAGAGCTAGGCCCTAATAAGTCCATCCCTCAAAAAACACAACTTGGATGGATTGTGGCATGTCTCATTGCGGAGTAATACTGTCAACCGTCAACTTAAATATATTGCAACTTTAGCTAAGACATACAACAACAACTTATCATGTTCTGGGAAATCAGAGGTTCCTACTGGAAAACCTTACTCAAGTATTGAAGATTACTGTGAGAAACTTTATCAGGATACAACATATCGTGAAGAAACTGGTAGATATTGTGTTAAGGTACTTACTACTTTCTGATTCATCTTCAACTTCTATAATATAGCCAAAAAACGTTTGCTTCAAATGGAAAGGAAATGAAAAGTAAACCTGAATTTTAGGGAGAAATATGTTAAATTTAAGCAAGAGTACGAGAACCTAGGACGTATGAGTGAAGTTACTGAATAAGATCGGGAATGTTTCTTACCCCATCACACTGTTGTTAAGTAAAGCAGCGAAACCACATGCTTACGGGTTTTCTTTGATGCGTCTGCCTGAACAACAACAGGTGTTTCGTAAAATTCTGAATGTCTAAACTAGATTGGGACGATCCTATCTACCGCTATAGAGAAAGTGTGGTTTCATTTTGTGACAAGGCTTAAGGCCTACCGCATATATATATATATATATCTACAACTTTTAGTCGAACAACTATTTTGTTGAGTGTCATATCTTTATAGGAATATATTGAAGCGCACATACTGTCAACTCGATAGTTACTCGACAGAAAACATCAAAAAGTTTTATCGATCTGCTATTGACTAAAAAGTTGGACAGTTATTGATCTAATCCTCAATTTTTTATTGCATTGTATTATTGTGCGCAAACCATCGCCTAATTAGTCGATCCGCAAATAAGATAATTTGTCACTGAGTATAGGATGGACGTAGTATCTTTTTTCTTTAATTTTTTTTTATAATGTGTACAAAGCAAACGACATACTAGAATTTTCTTGTTAACTGTACCTTACCTCGGGCGTTGTTGAAGCCGTTGAAGGTCAGACTTAAAGAAATCGACCCTCGACTGCATCGATTGTATGCGCATTCCCATCAACTAAACGGTTTAGTTGTCGATGTAAAAGTTGTATATTTGTGGTAAAAGGTTTAGTTAGTTTCCAAATGGTTTCCAAATACCTAGATTCGTATTAGACTACGATCCTAACGCTATCGCTGAAATGCATTATGTCGTAGCCAACTAGCTTAACGGCGAACGGCGCTGTTCCATTAGCGGCCTGAATGGTATTCAGCCATTTCACCAAACGGCTAGACAAGTAGCTTGGATCGATGACGTTTAATTACTAGCCCAGCCAATTAATCAAACAGCTATAAAAATGACTTAATTCTGCATGATTATTAAAAAAAATAACCACTAATGCCGTCTAACCTAACCTATCCAAGTCGGATTACGAAACTTCTTCAATGAACCTATCACTAATTTTTTGTGAATACATCTCTTACTACCCCCTCGGAGATTTACAAGTGTGTGTATGTACCTATGTAATTTTCTGTCTTATTTCGGAGTGGTGCCCCATCTTACGAATGGCCTAAGAATTAGCCAGTCAGGTTATTAAATGTCGTAATATACGTCTGGCTGAATATCATTCAGGCCGTTCATTGAATGGCGCCGTTTAGTTAACAGTCTAGGCAGTTAATTGAACGGCTGATTAAGCTAGTTGGCGGCGACATATACATTTTGTGATGCGTCACAAGACGCATACGCAGCATGCGTGTACCTGCGCTCCATTAATAGTTCAAGAAACGTAGTTGCTAATCTATTATGTGCTAGAACAAAGGTAGCCCCTGTGCGATCTTAACCCATCCCACGACTTAAGTTATGTGGTTCATTACTGGCAGCCCGTTTGAGTTAAGGTAACTAAGGCACTACGGCTTAGTATTACGAATAATTGGACAGACTCCTCCGTCGTACTTTGATGGATTCATTCCCTATCACAACATCTGCAGACCTTTGAGTCAAATCGAGTCGCGGAAATTCAGGAATTAATCTCTACTGGAACCTGGGGCAAGTACCGGGAGTGCAAAATTTAGCGGATTTAGCTTCACGTGGCTTAAATCCAAGTCAAATACAGGATGCTGAGTTATTTTATTGTTTTATTTTTTTCTGAAAACATCCATCTTTACAGGTTGTTCCCAATACGATAGTCTTAATCTGTCTACTTATTATTTTAACAAATTATTTTTAATGCTATCATTGTGAATCCACACAGCGAACCACAGAATAGGTCTACCTCTTCCGCAATGTTGTTGAGTGTGCTCAGATCTCGCGTCAGCGGCGCCTCGCTCAGCAGGTTGGTGCGCGGCACCGCCAGCAGTTAAATGACATGGACACGGCATTCTTAAGAGACAGTTCATCAGCCTGGGCCTCGATTCTACTAAAGTAAAACCATTGTCATACCACGGACACTGTAAGAATTACCCATTTAATTTTAAACTTTAAATTCATGTCCTTAAAGTCTAATATTCAATGACTTTTTGTAGAGTGAATGAAAAAGTAAAATGGCACACTCTTCATTAAATTTTGGACTTTAAGCGTATAGCAATAAAGTCTAAAATTTAATGCCATTTATAGCTGTGTCTGTGGTGTGACAGTTGATTTTGCTTTAGCAGAATCATGGGCCTGGTCAGATGTCATTAGGCCCACGGTCGATCTATCTGAAATAAAACCTTACACTAACAATTCTAAGACTAAAGCTAAGTCTACAACATGCACTAAACCTTTAACATGTACTAAAACTACAACACGCACTTCGACTCCAAAAATTACCTGTGACAAATTGATGGACTTTGAGGAATTCTCAAAATATACAAATTTATTACTTACGATTCCTACGAAGTCTAGCTTATGCATTACGATTTATCTACAATCTAAAACACTCAGATACTAATATTACAGAAAATTTAACTGCAGAAGAACTTTAAGTATCTTCACATCATTTGATCAAACAACATCAGTAGGAGTGTTCCGAAAGTGAAGTTAGTCTATTAAATAATAAAAAATGCTTTCCATCGATATCACTTCTTGCGCTTTTTGCGCTCAAGACATTCATTCTTATTCTCATTCAAAAGGGCATCCTTAGAGTGGGTGGTCGCATTAAATATCCACCTGAAATTTAATTAAAAACCCACCCTTTTATATTAAAATCGATTTTACAAAATTATTGTTCTTCTGCGCACCTCAAAAATTATACCACGGTGGTGCTCAACTGGTGCTGGCTAACGCAAGACAAACGTATTGGCATACTGCAGGAAGGATATTAGCTAGGTCAACAGTTAACAACTGTAGAATGTGTAGAATGTTAAGAGCAAAAACAATTATACCCATCATAAGTGAAAACTTACCATCAGCTCGAATCACTCCTAGTTTCGGCTTTGCGGTTGCAGGGGTTGACATTACCGGACCATTCCCAATACGTGATCGCAAAGGACGTGGTTGTAAGATAATTTAAAGTATTGTATTTATTTGCTTGCAGTGCAAATTTTGCACTGAGCGGGGATCGAACCCGCGCCTCCTGCGCAGCGGCTGCGTTCACTACCGCTACACCACGGAGGTTGCAAAGCAAATAAATATACATAAATAGCTGATATTTGTATGCATGAATATGGGTATTTGCATTGGTCTGGTCGTGCCTCGGAGAGCACGTTAAGCCGTCGGTCCCAGTTGCCATACAAACATCTTTGGCAGTCGTTACGAGTAGTTGGAGCCCGCAAAAGTCCAACAGCTGGTCTAACTGCAATGCCTCGATATCGCCTTTGGGTTGTGGAGGTCAGATGGCAGTCGCTTCACAGAAAATGTCGAAGTTTAGCCAAATCCGCAGTTGGACTGGTAAAAGCGGACCCCAGACTCCAAGTTGATAGCTTCGGATGCGACTGGGATTAACACCAGTATGAAGAAGAATATTTGCTTTGCCTGAAGCAGTTCACTTAGAAGTCGCATCAGGCCTAAGTTCTTAGGCTTTTATTGTGTTTAAATCGTTTTACCTCTCGCAGAGGTAAACCAAGCTAAATTCATTGCGATAATCACCGAAACTTTGTGGGTGCACGAATTTAAGAGATTCCTTTAATCTTGTAGTAAATCAATCTCATCATATATGCTGCTTATGAATTCATCACATTTAAATTTTCACCAGCTTATTCTCCATATTTTAATGGGCTGACTGAAACTGGAGTTAAGGCTGCCAAAAATCATATAACTCGTATGATAGGAAGACTGACCTTGCATTGGCGACTTTATTCGCACTAATTGAGGCAATTATAAATTCCCGACCCCTAACTCCACTATCATCCGGTCCCACAGATCTCGATACTTTGTGTCCAGGGCACTTTTTGATCGGCAAGCCGCTCACAACATAATTCCCTCAATATGGGTATCAAATCAAAGGGATTGATTAGTCAAGCACTCATTTGATTTGACATTCATATCTATTTAGGGAGTCGAAAAAAAAGCATTGCGCCATTTTGTGATGGGGGCCATCTTGGGTTTGAAATTTATCATAACGTGTAGTATTCTACAAGTCAAGCTCTTCTATAAATATTGAGGGAATTTTGTAAAAATGTGTAATCCGCCATTTTGTGGCGACGGCCATCTTGGACCGATTTCCACACTCCCGACTAATTCATCTTCGAAACAGAATTAACTAAATCAAAATCGGTTCATATGCAATGGACAGACAATAGACAGACACACGCACACATGCACACACTCAGAGACACGTTAAACTTATACAATGTCGTGTTTGCATCGGGGGTTAAAAATATCCAATAATATGTATTTCCAATGCAGATAGTTTGAACAAGAAAAAAGTATGAGTTTTTCTAATTGACACGATTTTGTTTAATATTATTAAAAACACAAAAACTTATACCTACAAAATATTTAACAAAGACAAAAGACTCACATTAAAAAAATACAATGGCGTTTGAATAATACATGTATTTTACTTGTCATTTTTAGTAGTTAAAAACCCTATTAAACTAATTTTATTACAAAAAGAAATATTAGTAACATTTTTCTGAATTTTATTATTTAATCCCACTATTGTTTTTATAATATATCTACTTATTGTTTGTTGTCTATGCAAAAAATTAAAATTAATTAGGTACATCTTTAAAAAAAATTAATGTGTCACGCGGTGTTACGTAAAACATTTTCTTATTAAACTGTTCACAAGTCTATTTCGAAATAATATCGTGTTTATATAATTTGAAATGCTATGACTTGATGCGAGCGGTGTACCCATCGCATCAAGCTATCTACAATTTATTATGAAAATGATTCCTATACAAACCTTCTAAAGGCACCCGTAGATCTTGATGGGGCCCTATCACGGGACTGAATATGATTAGTTGCCTTCTTAATGGGCACTATACACCCTAAAACCACAACGTGTATAATTGTATCCGATACCTATTAAAGTCATCACATAATAGTAGATTTATGGTACAAGTGTGTAAAGTTGGTGATTACCGCTGAGGCGATATTTTATTTTATACATTGTTTTATATATATATATAAGAATAATGCACCTCAACCAATAAAAAGAATGTCATTATCCCACTCATGATTTAATGACAATCAAAAACACCAGTTTGTTATTAGGTATCATCATAGGTAGTATAGTAGTAGTAGTATATCATGCCTAATTGCGATGAGATTAGAGCCATGTTATAAGCAAATGAATTGAAAAATACTTTTTCAAGATAATCCATCCATAGGTACTAATACTATAAATGCGAAAGCTACTTTGTCTGTCTGTCTGTTTGTTACGCTTTCACTTGTTTGGTGGTGATAACCGATGTGAACGCGAGCGGAGCCGCAGGCAACAGTTAGTGCTAAATAAATGTAATCGAGGAAGGAGTACCTACACCACCTTCTCTTTAGATTTTTATCCGTGAGGATATTCGCACGTCAGTAAAGTTACTCTGAACAAAATAAAAAACTTAAGACATGTTCCCTATAATGTAAAGGTTTCTGTGTATTACCCTTTTGTACACACAGGAAATGATGTTTGTGACAAACAACAGCCTTGCTATGTTTAAATGTTATATGCCAGGAACAAATAACATTTTGTATGTTTCGTTCTTGCAAACGTTAACAGTTTGCAGATAATGTAATTCACATTTTATTTACTAGCGGATGCTCGCGGCTCCACCCGCGTCGATGTCAGTTATCGCGGCTTCTGCTCCTATGTATTTCCGATTCGAAACTCATTCCAAACAGTAGATTTTAAATTCTTTAAATTCCAAACGGTAGATTTTAAATACATAAATACATAATCTCGCCCGAAAAGCCCTGAAGGGATAGGCAGAGATGTATTAACACTGAAATTTTAAGTATTTTCAATTTAAAAAAATGTGAATCCTTTCCGTAGCTCTTACGTTCATTCGAACAAATGAACAAAAATAAGCATTTTTCACTTCAGAATCGAATATTTTTAGATATTTATCTCTAATGTATACAGACATGGATAATTTTAACGATCATGAAATAGTGTAGATTATACAAAAATCACAGTTTGTTACTAAGTAACTTTCACATGTGCTACGCGACTTGTGATACTTACGTATCGAAGTATACCTACCTAATTAGGTACTTAGTATGTTTTTCTTACGCAATAATATCGTTACGTATTTTAATATCGATGTTCAAATCCTGAAGTTAAACATAACGAATGTCTGGCAGAGACCTCCCCTATGAACTTCGCGATTTTGAATTTAATTGCCGCGTTTTGAACTTTGCCGCGTGGTTCCCGGCAGAGTAGAATTTGGGCCACCCCTTCTCTTCCTATGTGGTGTCGTACAAGGCGACTTAGGTATAAGGCTGATTAACTTTAACAAGACAGATATGTAGAGCCCAGACTCAGCCTCAGATGCATGGCTCGAGTCAACAATAGTGCCTGGAATACGGCCCTCCGGTGATAAAGGCGTGATTATATGTATGTATGTATGATTTGAACTTTTGGTCGCACGAAGTTCGGTCTTTCATCCATCGGTCTTATGAACATCGATATCGAACTGTCTAAACCGCACGCCGTCTGTGGGTCGTAGTGCTAGGCCGAACGTGAGGTTTTCGAGTGACATATCCCTCGCACCCCGGCTGATAGATACCAATGAAATCTACATCTTATTCAATCCATCACGTACCAAGGTGGGTAGGTACGTTATTGATTATCTTATGCGTAGTTATATAATTTATATGTACCTAATAACGATAACTAAACACCTATCGCTCCAATTTAGCTTCTCATAATTATTATTTTCAAATATACTTATCATTAGTAGGTATTCGTTACACAACCGACATAATAATTTAATATTACGTAATTAATATGAATTATATAATGTAGGTAAAAAGAATAACATGTTTATTTACCTATTAGGTGCTTTTATTACTACTTGTAATAACATTAACATTATTCATTATTTGTGTACTCAATAAGATATAGTCAGCATCAGATCAATCAGGCCCCCAGATTGGGCTAATTCTAAGACATAACAACACCACTGTCATACTGCTGATATTGCATAAAATGTCATTAAATTTTTGACTTTATAACTATACTCTTAAAGTACAAAATGAAAAAAGAAAGAGTTTATAACATTTTTCATTCACTCTACACGATTGTCATTAAATTTTAGACTTTAACGTTATAATGGTAAAGTTTATAGTTAAATAGCAGTGATTAATGTCTGTGGTACCGCAGTGGGTTTGCCATGAAAAAGATAATAGCAGAATCAGGGCCCTATATGAACAAAATACTCAAATGATCGTAATCCCCCCCCCCCTTTCTCTCTGTTCAATGATTGTTCTGTTATTTGGTACACACCCTAAGACCGATTCGGTCAATAATACAATTTAAATAAATAACACAGTTTGGCTACCTTAGTTTTAAGATTATTTGGGACTTTGTAGCCACGATCGTTCTGACGTTGACTGTATCTAGATACAGTCAACGTACTTACAGAAAACATTATCCACGCAATGTAATATTGTTAAAAAACAATTCAACCAGATTGTCCCAAAATATTATATCAAGTTCAAGTCAATGCAGGGAAGGGAGATACTGAAGGAATTAGGACCATTTTAAGATCGATCTGATGCGGACTGTACCTACTTACAGAAACCGTTACGCAATATAAAAGTAATTAAGTAATTTATAAGATTGTCAAAAAAATATTTGTTGCCTCGGCAAAACTATTAGGTAATCTATGCTAGTAGCTCCGCCCGCTTCGATACCACCGGTTCCTGCAACCTATGAAAAATACTATATCCCTGTACTAAATTTCAGTAAGCCAGTTCCGTTCAGCCATTAAGAAGGCGTTTGATGAAATTTCAAACTTCCAAACATCTTCTCAAACTTTCACTTTAATAGATAATACTTACTAGCTTTTACCAGCGACTCCATCCGCGTTAAGGTCGGAATAGATTATGGTATGTTCACTACTGTAACTCAAAACTACGTGTTAAGGCCGTTAATCAGGCCGCCAATTTCGCAACCGTTTTTCTTATTCAATAGATAATATTAGCAGATAGTAGTACCTACGTTACAAATGGACAAAATACTGCAAAGCCTAAATAGAGCTTCTCGACGTGTCGGCCTCGGTGTAAACTTGGATAAAAACAAGATTATATATTCAACGAACATGTTGCACCGAAACATCGAAGAGGCGATTCTCGAAGTGGTTCAAAAATATGTCTACTTGGGGCAGGTTACCCAGATCGGTAAAAACAACTTCGAGAAAGAACTAGTCAGACTGAAGGGTCCAACTTGGTTGAGCACCATTTTACAAACTACGTCGGATCTTCTCCTCACCGCAATACCTGAAAATGCCTGTTATGACTAACGGTGTAAAAAAGTGGACACTGACAGTGGGGTTAGTCCATGATCTAAAAGTCAGGCAGCGGGGTATGGAGCGAGCTATGCTTGGATTCTCTTTGAAGGATAGAATTCGAAATGAGGTCATCCGACAAAAAACAAAAGTTACCGACATAGCTCGCTAAATAATTAAGCTGAAGTGCTGGGAAATGGCCACATCTGTCGAAGGACCGTGTACCGTTGGAGCAAACGAGTCCTAGAATGGAGGCCGCGAGAAGGCAAACAGAAGCTAGGACGCACCCTAGCCAGATGAACTGACGAACTACAAAAGGTAGCTGGGATAGGCAGAAATCGGTTAGGTCTAAAGAGGCATTTTAAATTTTAAAACCTTGTAGTGAGCCGAATTTTGATGCACACAAGCAAGGAAAAGATCTGACGATGAGAACTACTGGAATAATGCAATATTGTTTGTTTTTTGAGGTCGTTAATTTCTCTAAAACATGAGTTTACGTGCTTTGCTTGAGTATTGCGCCGTTCCCAAGTTATTACGATTTCAGAATGAATATGAATAAATTGTATATACTGAATAAATATATTTCAGGTGATTATCGCATAAACATTAGACAAATTAGTAAATCAGAATTAAAAACAAAGACAATGACAGCGTTGTGAAAAATGTCCATAACTAAGCTTTATTAAAAAATTAAAAATAGACCCTGTCACAAAAACAACCTCCAGAAAGTTTAAAATAAAATGTGCTGGTCAGCCTTTTAACTTTCATATACTTAATATTTTGATACAAGCTTTTTTACAAACTTGTGTTAGATTTTGGCTTAACTGTAATTTATATGGGAGTCGATTCGTCATGCGAACCTGTCGCGGGCTTGTCAACCAAACATTGCAGGAACTTTGTCATGCTCCAAATTAACCAAAAAAACGCTCCTGCAAAATATGATTTGATATGACCAAGAATGTAATGTTTTAATATTAATTAACTTAAATGTTCAATGTCAAAAGTATGATTTATTTCCCTGCATTCCGTTGAGAAAAGCACTATAAGTCTATTCCTCGACTAAAATGTCGATTGCTTTTTGTATTTTATTACCTAGTGAAATCCTCGCCTACGGCCCGGCCTTCAAACTCATACTCGACCTGTAACTACCTATTTTACGGCGTTAGCACATCTTCTTCCTAGCGTTAATCGCTGTCGCATCCGAAGCTTTCAACTTGTAGTCTGGGGTCCGCTTTACCAGTTTAACTGATTTGGCTAAACTTCGATATTTTTAAAGACGATAGCGAAGCATTGCAGCTAGACCAGTTGTTGGACTTTTGGGGGCTCCAACTACGCGTAACGACTGCCATAGATGTTCGTATGGCCACCGGGCCGGGACCGACGACGGCTTAACGCGGTCTCCGAGGCACGACCAGACCAATGCAAATACCCATATTCATGCATACAAATATTTGCACTGAGCAGGAATAGAACCCGCGCGTCCTGGCTTAGCGGCCGCGTTCACTATCGCCGCCACAGTGGCCTTTGCACTGTTACCTTGCTTTTGTCACATTATTACTATCCTTTGTGTTGTTACTGTCATATCCAATTGTAGTATCCATCATTTGTTAACATTTCGGATAGACCAAAAAAAAAATCTATTATAAATTTTGTAACCCAGATGAAGATGGCATACAGTACACGTCGACCATTGTTTATGGATTGTGCTTAGATAAAAAGAAATAAAATATTTATTCATACATTAACCTACGAGATAATAAAACTGTTAAGCATTATTCATCAGTAATCAATCTACTAAAATATAGAATAACAGGGGATATACCTCGGGGCATTTATCTTGGACCTAAACTGTGTTCAAAATGTGCTCAATAAGCATAGTAGATACACGTTTCTTGGGTGCTTTATCTAGGTGTGTAATAAATCACATAATAACATACGTCTATCACTGAGAGAAAGCATGTGATAGTATAGTTTCTATTGTAGCAGGGCTTGCTTGTCAAGTTACCGTTCTTATACCTAATGTAAACAATGTGGTACCTACCGAGCTGCCGAAGCGTAGTCTCGTGGTAGCCCTCAGAGTGAAGCCCTCTCACCATTGCGGCCATGGCGCCTTGCTTGTCCGGGTAAGTTATACTCGAGAAGGAAATGGCGCAGCGTGCCCGGACTCAGGACTCCTGGTCCGCCAAACGGAGCATGGTGCTAGCTAGCTAGCTAATTGGAGCCACCTCGAATCCGTGATGGCCCAGGGTCAGTCGGAATGCGAAGGAAAAGCCTTATTGAGCCACCTTTTCGAGTCGAGAGGGCGTGTGGATTCCTTTATAACCATTCCACTACGCCGCGCTAGCCGGAGCATCCGTGGGGATTTCCTCATTTAAGTACTTGGTTTTTTATTGGGAACATTGGGAAGAAAAGTGAGAGACCAACTAAGATCGGCTTGCATCGGTTCTGTATTTTGTATTCCATAAGTATTATCCTTTCATCTCTTATGAATAAATGTATGGAACTCTAATATTTTGTCTTATATCTTATCAGTTTTTGATTAAAGGGAAGGTGTATCGACGTTTTCCCGGGTGAATCTGAAACAAGGTAGGTGGGTATTCATTAGGTTCTTATTTTGCTTCAAAAACTTCATAATTTCATTCAATAGAAAAATATACACGAGAGCCAACATTCAACTTTATGTTCCTCGTTTGTTTAATTTTGGCCCGTACATAATTGAATGAGTTGAAATATTGTGTACACACAAGTTGAATAAGTATCATAGATTTTTCATTTAACAACAGAAACATAACTGTGAATAATGATTAAAGAAACTAAGCATCAAGACAGCTTTTTACTATAAATTAGACGCTATCAATCACTTTCTGTGCTGTATTTATTAAGTGGCTTTCCACACTGAGGCCTGCCGGTTTTTTAAATCACGAGTTTGTTATCAGGATCCGCCTTGCAATCATTCTGTTATGTGAGAGTCAATTTAGTGAGAGAATAAAATTAGCAGTAGGTAAGCCACGGTGCAGGCAAGTGCTTTACTTTGATAGCATGGACAAGTGCATAACAGGTAGTGAAGTACATACGCATATAGTCCTATTAACTTGTAACTGAGTAAATATGCTTACTAATGATGACAGAAGAGAACTGCAAACTGTATTGTCAGCATCCTCAAGAAGCTCACTGATATTCAAGCCACTAAAATTCGTATTTGTTATATAAATTTAAGAGTAACAAGGGGGGTTTAAATGAGTCTTGACTGCATTTACAACTATTAACACATATTATTAAATAATAATAATAAATAATAAATAAATAAATATTCCAAGCTAGGTAAGCATAGCTTAACTAGCTTGTGTTATGGAATCTAGAATGCGGATAAACATACTTAGATACGTTCTTTTTTTTTGTAAATACATACATATTATACATAGAAACACCCAGACCAATGCAAATATACATATTCATGCATACAAATATTTGCACTGAGCGGGAATCGAACCCGCGCCTCCTGCGTAGCGGCCGCGTTCACTACCGCTACGCCACGGAGGCAGCAATACGTAGAAACTCGAAATAAAAATGTAGAAGTTTATTCAGGCACTTAGGTAGGTGCTGTTTCGAAACGGAGACGGGAGCGCCTTTCACGCAGAGAGACGCTGCCGCTCACGGACAATTTCAGCTGAGGCGGGAGCTGCCCAGCAGATTACTTTTGTGTTAATGCACGAGGCAATAGGGGTTAAAACCCCACGCCGCGCGCCGTTTAGAGTCTTCAGATGCCGAGAGCATTTTTGTACTAAACTGCTCGTTACTTTTGTACATTTTATTGCTGGTATAATTTTTTCAGGCGCTATAAATATAATGATTATAACATCATCACGTATTATCTTGGCAATGTTTCTATTCGCCAGTGGTGGCTCAAGAGCTAAACCTAGGGGCAAGGTCATCCCCGTTGCTAGCTATTTGGGCGCCTACATACACTACCGATTATGCCCCTCTCTTTTTTACAGTGCGGAAATTCCCCCGGCTACACACTCGACCAGTTTCGAGATGACCCCATCGGGTGTGGTAGCTACGATGTCCCCGTCTTGCCACCGGGTATGTAGAGACCCGCATCGGACTGCCGCCTTGGCCTGCTTCTGCCAGGGTGGCAGGCCCACGCTTTAGTAGGATGGGAGTAGTTAAGTCTATCCCTCGAGCATTACTCGCTTGCAGTTGCAGTGTTGAGAAACGCTCCAAGAAAAAGCACTCCCACTCATAGAGCCGTCACGAGACCCGCCCCAGCGCTACCCATACAGAGCCGAAAAATTCTCGTTGTTGAAGAGCCCTGAGACAAATGTATCGAACATCGCCAACCCCTAATCAAGAGACGATTACTTGATGAAACCACGTCCCAAATGTTTGCCCTAGAAAAAACGACGAAGCGTTTCGAGAAAAGGTAGGTAGTGCCCTTGCGCTTCGCTTGGGTCGTCTTGGCGGGGGCCCAGATTAGATAATGCAATTGTATTTTAATATAATCATTTATTTAAGGTTCCAATTTAAATTACCAATTCCGTTGGTTTAACTCCGATAGGGTTCCAAGTCGAAAAATGCACGCCCCGACTTGGATAGGTTAGGTTAGAATAGAAGGCTCCGCTCTACTCTATAAAGGTTTCATGAGTCCCCTGCTGAACGACATACCAACACAATACGCAGAGCCTCGTCCTTCGTTCAATGATTGCAGGTTAGGTTGGCTTGACCCTGATGGTCTTGGTGTAACCCCAAACACCCTGTGCAACTAAGTATACCTACTTACAAAGTATTGCAATAACTGTAATCTTTTACTTTTTATATTGTACTTAATGACTAACTGTAAAACACATCACGCGATATTGCGATTATAAAAGAAATGTAACATCTATATGGAAATAGAGCTCTTTTGACCTTCAGAAACCCTGTATAATACCCTGTATAGATTAAACTATACAAGGAATTATACAGGGTCTTCAAATTTCAATCAAATCAATCAATAGGCCCACCACAGTCCGCTTCTGGACATAGGCCTCTCCTAATGTGCGCCATTTCGTCCGATCCTCCGCCTTCCGAATCCAGTCTGTTTCAGCCACCTTCTTCAGGTCATCAGTATATCTAATTACATTATATTAACGCAAAAATAATAATTATTGTATGGAATCCAGCGTCTCGCAAAGTTAGTCTTAATTTTTGGCAACGGTAAGGTACTTATAAAATGTGTTTACAGGTCAGTGTATCACTTAAAGCTAAAATCTGTTTTGTTAATTTTATGAACTACTTAAAAACTAAAAACAACTGGCTTATAACTTCTTGCGGTGCAGAGCTATTGTCGAATACCTAGAATATTTAAAGCGTAGTTTAACGACTGACCATTGAGCTAATTCCACTTGCAACATTAAAATTTCAGTGTACTGCAACAAGTTATGACTTATGAGTAACTGGGTAATCTGGAAAACCCACAGTAGTTACCTGCGCTTATTGATGAGAATCTTGTTCAAGTAGGTTCTACTCTTCAAGGAAAAACGTGTCTGGGGTGCGTCAGGGAGATAATTGATCGTACACCATACGACTCAGATGTTATTCGTTTGGAGAGGGAGTTCAGCAACGAGAACATAATCCCACAGGACCCACCTTGTGGGGTTCAATACTCGTTGCTGAACTTTTGGGACGAGAAACCACAACTCTCGTATAGAGCTCCCAAGCAGGCTAACCAGCTAATCAAAAGCCTTACTAATTCGTTTTCGTCTTGGTCATCAATAGCGTCAGTTCTTTAAAAGTACAGGGTTTTTTTCTTGGCACGTCACCTACTTTAAAATAGTCATCCGGTGTATTGATCGAGAACTAACCGATGCATGAGTTTCACTCGTCAAACATATATATTTGATGCTTGAGAGAAAAAGCAGGATGCCATTGGTACCTTTTGTGATCTGATTTGATTTGAATGTGTTGATTATGAGTGTTTCGTACAGCTCACTTAACTTACTTAAGTTTATCTCACTGGCATAGTACAAAAAGAAAACATTAATGGCACTGGCTTCTGGTGCCCCATTAGTCATGGGAGTGCCCCAGGGTTTTATATTAGGACCCCTTTTATTCTTGATATTTGTAAATGATTTTCCTTATTTCACTAAAAATCATTTCACACATCATTAATTTTTGAAGTGAAAACTTTAGCGGCGTTGGATGGGTAAAAATTGTTAAAAAAAATTGTTATTGTCGCGCGTCAGGATCGCTTTACCTTTGGACCGTAACCGACGACTGACGTCATACATTATTAGCTATAGACTGTCCATTTTGCAATATACTATAAACAGCTTCGCAGCATAGCGGTAAACGCATCGACAGTAAGCCCTTATGGTTTCAGATAGTTCAAACCCGGCCTTATGACACTTTTTGTGATTTTTTCTTTTTGTAATTTATTGTATTGGGGTAACCTGTAAAAATAGATGTAGATGAGATAAATAAATAAATAAATAAATAAATAAATACTTTTTGTGATAATTTTATCTTTTTGTAATTTATTAATTTCTTCTGATAGAAAATTAGCAGAAAATTAGTGATTATAATTGGCGCTGTATTATAGGTGGTATGTTTTTTATCTTTTTTTATGTATATAACGAAGAAAGAAAGAAAAAAAAATATTTTCACTTCTGTCGGCACTCCCAGAGTGCAACCCGTCTTTTTTTTAAAACTGACTAAATATCGGCCAAGTGCGAGTCGGACTCGTCCATGAAGGGTTCCGTAGCAGCAAGTAGGTAAATTGCGGTTTACGATTTATGACGTATTAAAAAAACTACTAACTAGATCACGTTCAAATCAATTTTCGGTAGAAGTTTGCATGGTAATGTACATCATATATTTTTTTTAGTTTTATTATTCTCTTATTTCAGAAGTTATAGGGGGGTGGGACATTTTACTATTTTGGAAGTGTCTCTCGCGCAAACTATTCAGTTTAGAAAAAATCGTCGACGGATTATCCGGACACTCTAGCCCGCTTGTGCGGTACGGGCTCATCTTCTGCTTGAGTAATGTCCAGGCACATCTGTACATAACTCTTCTGGTTGAGTGTCCAGGCTCTACTGCGTGCTAGAGTTCGACAGCCTGATCTAACTTAAGAACTTCAATATTCCAAGAGTTCTGACTTCAATATTCATTAGTTCATTCTAACGTATTCTAATTTCCAAAAATAGAATTCACGCTCATGGTTAAATAATGTTACACTAATACTTATAGGTAAATGATACCTAATATACTGAAATTTTGAAATAATGAAGACGGAAATTGAAACTTTCAAACAAGCAGTGTAGTTTCTCGTCTTAAAAATCATCCACACTTTGTACGGGTAACTATCACACTTACCTCATTTCTTACGAATACCATAAGGTAACTAAAATTGACTATCACGATTTTTAAATTAGGCCCCAATTAGTACCGTACTCAATACATACTACAAATTAGTTTACGACTGCAATGCTTCATACATTTTTCTTAATTAAAATAACGTATAATGCCCTTAGAGACAAACTTGCGGCTAGCCACAATGCGACCAGCCAGGCCCTCGATTCTGCCAATTCTCTTTTAGCAAAATTACTGTCACACCACAGACACTCTAAAATAGCATTTAATTTTAGACTTGATTTATTTCTTCAATTCTTGATTAATGGCTCTGTGCTTTCAGCATCAACTCCGCCAATTTCCCGTGATTTATTTCTTATTAATCTAATTTATTCATTTAATAATTGTGACTGACATTTTAAATATTATAATCTATGTATGTAGTTACATTATGATCAATCAATTTGACAATTGCTTCCATTGAATTTAATTTTAGACTTTTAATCATCTGACATATCACTCTAGTGGGGACGTCCACGCAAAACTATTGTAGATGGCAGCAAGGGCGAAATGACCAAACAACAATAACAAACTCATATCTGTTAGATTTCAAGAGACTTGTTTTTTGTTATCTATCGTGTCTTTTAGTATTTTTGTGATCTGGACTTGCTTAACTAAGCTTAACTTGCTCAAGTAGGAATATATAACAAATCAAAGCAGAATGGCGGAAAAGAGGTGCAACTTTTCCTGGAAAGAAAGCTGACCTCATAGAAAGGTAATCTTTAAATTTTACTGTCTTTGCAAAAGATATCGTGTTATTTAATTCTTAATGCAACAAAAACACTGTATCTATCTTAAAACACTGTATCTATCTAACCATTATGGGTTGGAATAGTTCCTTTTTTACGTATCTGCGTTGCTGTAACTGTCCTGCAAAAAGGGACTTGAACTTGAAGTGGTTTTGACACAACTTTCGTCGCTACTGTTTATTTCGTTTCGCAAAATTCAACGTTCCAGAACATTCCAGGAACTTTTGTTTTGTCAAACAAATAGAAACGCGTATTTAGAAGCGACCAACCTACATTTTCTTTTCCTATACGTAACCAGAATTAAGAATATCTTTATTGGCTAAATATTACGTTCTGTTTTGGAATAAGTTTTTATTCATATTTTGTGTATTGAAACTTGCTTATTGCGGTCATGCCGACCATCGACATAATATGCTACTCAAATCATAGACTCTAAACTATTGCGTAGTTGAAACCAAACATAATTATTTAGTCCAAACGGGTTGGTAAAATATGTTTTTTTTATATATCCTAAAGTAATATAATTACTAACTAAAATTTATATTTAAAAGTAATCATGCATTAAATAGTTTATACGTAAGCGGGCTATCATTTTGTTGTCTGTGGCAAACCGCTGACAGATTGACATTGTCAGATGCAAACAGCTGTATAAACAATTTATTAACCAAACCTAGAATTATTGTAATTGTGTAATTATGTTTTACTATGTAAGTAAATAATGATGCAATGGATGCGAATAAAGTATAAATGTAATGTGAACAATCAAACATGGAGCGTAGAATTTGAATAAACAAGATGAGTGTATGTAGCAGTCGCTACGAGATTGCACTATGCATTGATTCACAAAAAATGTGTAAATTGAATGAAATTTTAAAGCATTTAGTATGCTAACTATTAAAATCGATTAGGAAACAAATCAAATCTGATCAGGCGGGATTCGAACCCGCGATCTTTCGCTTACAGGAGAATGCTCTGACCACTGAGCCACCAAAGCATGCTTGAATCCATACAAATTTTCCTATATACCCATCTGAGCTAGAAGGGTGGCGTAAAACATTTTAACATGATGTTTTCAGCAATACACTCCGTGAAGAACCGAGAAGCACCTGATAGCGGTTGCTAAGCAAATATTTGTGGCATTCGGTAAGGGTAGTTAGAGCCTTAAAAAATCCAAGGGGATTTTTTCGTTCTTGTTTAGGCAGAAAAAAATGAACCTTCCGCATTCCGCGGGCTCGAAGCAGCCGCATGACTATATAGGGCTCTCGGGACAACTGAGCCGTGAGTCATACGCCATGACTTATTGAGTGAACCGTCGGAAACACTACGCTATCGTCAACGGATTATCCGGACACTCTAGCCCGCTGGTGCGGTGCGGGCTCATCTTCTGCTTGAGTAATGTCCAAGCACGTCTGTACATAACTCCTCTGTTTGAGTGTCCAGGCTCTACTGGAGTGCTAGAGTTCGACAGCCTGATCTAACTTAAGAACTTCAGTATTCCAAGAGTTCTGACTTCAATATTCATTAGTTCATTCTAACGCATTTTAGTTTCCAAAAATAGAATTCATGCTCATGGTTAAATAATGTTACACTAATACTTATAGGTCATTGATACCTACTGTAATGACATATTGAAATATTGAAGATGGAAATTGAAGCTTTTAAACAAGCAGTGTAGTTTCTCGTCTCGAAAATCATCCACAACTTTGTACGAGTAACTATCACACTTACCTCATTTCTTACGAATACCATAACGTAACTAAAATTGACTATCACGATTTTTTAATTAGGCCCCAATTAGTACCTTACTTAATACATACTTCAAATTAGTTTACGACTGCAATGCTTCATACATTTTGTAAATTAAAATAACGTATAATGCCCTTAGAGACAAACTTGCGGCTAGCCACAATGCGACCAGCCACGCCCTCGATTCTGCCAATTCTGTTTTAGCAAAATTACTGTCGTGGTTATAGCATTTAATTTTAGACTTGATTTATATCTTATTAATCTAATTTATTCATTTAATAATTGTGACTGACATTTTAAATATTATAATTTATGTATGTAGTTCCATTATGATCAAGAAATTTGACAATTGCTTCAATTTAGTTTAATTTATGACTTTTTAACATCTGACATATCACTCTAATGGGGATGTCCACGCAAAACTATTGTAGATGATGAGATTCTTGATTAATGGCTCTGTGCTTTCAGCATCAATTCCGCCAATTTCCCGTAGATTTATTTCTTATTAATCTAATTTATTCATTTAATAATTGTGACTGACATTTTAAATATTATAATCTATGTATGTAGTTACATTATGATCAATCAATTTGACAATTGCTTCCATTGAATTTAATTTTAGACTTTTAATCATCTGACATATCACTCTAATGGGGACGTCCACGCAAAACTATTGTAGATGGCAGCAAGGGCGAATTGACCAAACAACAATAACAAACTCATCTCTGTTAGATTTGAAGAGACTTGTTTTTTGTTATCTATCGTGTCTTTTAGTATTTTTTTGTGATCAGGACTTGCTTAACTATGTATTCAAGTTGGAATATACAACAAATCAAAGCAGAATTGCGGAAAAGAGGTGCAACTTTACCTGGAAAGAAAGCTGACCTCATAGAAAGGTAATCTTTATATTTTACTGCCTTTGCAAAAGATATCGTGTTATTTAATTCTTAATGCAACAAAAAACACTGTATCTATCTTAAAACACTGTATCTATCCAACTATTATGGGTTGGAATTGTTCCTTTTTTTACGTATCTGCGTTGCTGTAACTGTCCTGCAAAAAGCGACTTGAACTCGAAGTGGTTCCGACATAACCTTCGTCTCTATGGGTCCCACTGTTTTTTTAGACTAGCATTTTGAAAAAAGAAATACACTCCACTAACATTACATCTTGGTACTGAAAAAAGCGGCATCATAGAATATATTCATAAATAAAAAGGGGCCAAGTGCGAGTCGGACGCGCCCATGAAGGGTTCTGTAGCAGCAAGTAACATAATATAAAAGTTCTTGTAGTTCGTTGTTACTTTGATCGATGTTTTAATAATAGTGTACGGTTTACGATTTATGACGTATTAAAAAAAACTACTAACTAGATCACGTTCAAACCAATTTTCGGTGGAAGTTTGCATGGTAATGTAATCATATTTTTTTTTTAGTTTTATCATTCTCTTATTTTAGAAGTTAGCGGGGAGGGACACCCATTTTACCACTTTGGAAGTATCTTCCGCGCAAACTATTCTGTTTAGAAAAAAAATATATTAGAAACCTCAATATCATTTTTAAAGACCTTTCTATAGATACCCCACAAGTACGGGTTTGATGGAAAAAAAAATTTGAGTTTCAGTTCTAACGAAAGGGAACCTCCAAACTTTATTGTTTTTTTTTTTCTATTTTTTACATAATTATATATTTCACTCAGCTAGACAAATTTGGTGAGAAACTGTTATAAATTGTTATATGTTTATGTGGTGTTATTATAAACATCTTGAGGTCTTTTATCAAATTATTTACGTTATTAGATAGCATAGGTCCTTGTTCTTTGAAACTCATTAGAATTTTCATTAATTCCTTGAAATTTAGCTAACAACGTGGTTTCCAAATTTTGGACTATTAGAATAAATACATTTTTTTTTTGCATTATTATTCATATTTTATGGCTTGATCATAAAAAAAGAATCAATAAATCTATTGCCGTTTACAAAACCATAAAATATGGTTTCGTTGTAGAGTAATTACTTTTTTCTACAAGATAGTAAGACAACGTCACGATGACATCACCCGCCCTTGCTCCCATTTTTTTTAAGTTTTTTCCCACACTTGACTGGTTAATGCGGTTCACAGAATACATCTACTTACCAAGTTTCAACAGTATAGTTCTTATAATAGTTTCGGAAAAAAAGTGGCTGTGACATACGGAGGGACAGACATGACGAATCTATAAGGGTTCCATTTTTTGCCATTTGGCTACGGAACCCTAAAAATTGTCAGACAAACAATGAAATCTACGTAGATGACAGCTAATATTGCTACTATCCCTACTCTGTAGGAATAAAAGTGAAGTGGACATCCCCATTTAATACAACTAACGTTTTACAATGTATTCATTAATTTTAGAAAACTAAATTACTTTTAGGGAGATTTAAATATTAATATATTTGCTTCAAATGTTGGGAAAAAGTTGAATCTGGTATGTACATTTTTAAAACTACCCACAAATAAAAAAATATAGTTTTTTAGAAATTTAATAGCTTAAAACCATTGTTATGTAAATCTTTGAGAATGCTGTGAGGTGAAACTGGTCAGGTTCAAAATAAAAATAAACTGTTTGAAAAAGTACAAGTGTATATTGATTGCATATTATTCAAAATGTATATATAAAGTCATCGCTTTAAAGAGTAAATAGTAAAAATTAAATATTTTTTTATTAAGTGTGGTTTAATCAGTGTTTTTGTTTTAGAACAATCCAGTCCCAGGTCCAACTTTTTTATTTTATTCCTATTAGGAGACCATGGGTCTGTTAATTTTGGTTTTTGGCGGGGTGACCGTCGTATGGGCCTCTGACCCCGATCGGAGACTCCGCACCTGCGCCTCTTCTGTTAAAGATGACTGAAGCCCCGAAAATCTAGTCGAGGTGTAGTATCTTACGAATATCATAGAGTAAATAAAGATTAGGAAATGGCCCACCTTATCAGATTTGTTGTCGGTATTTGAGTTGGTTGGGCTTTGTAATAAAATAGATATACATTTAAAACTTGATACATAAGATCCTGACCCCAATTTACTTTGGAATCTTACTAATATTAGGGGTTAAAGTATGAAATTGCCTATTTGTACTGACAAATTGAAATTCGTTTTTTTTTTTAATTTAACGTATTTATTTAATCAAAATAATTACCATTATTATCTATACATTGCTGCCATCTAGTAGGAAGGTCATTTATGCCTTTGCGATAGAACTCTGGTGATCTAGATTCGACAAACTGTGTGAAAGCATTTTGTACTGCCTCCTGAGAAGAAAACTTTTTATCACATAGAAAATTGTCCAAATCACGAAAAAAATGGTAGTCTGTTGGAGCAAGGTCTGGCGAATACGGAGGGTGACGGATAGTTTCTAATTGCAGTTCCTGTAGAGTTAAAACGGTTTCTCGTGCTGTATGAGGTCTCGCGTTATCATGGAGCAATAATGGTGAAGATCGATTCATGAGTCGGGGCTGTTTCACTGCTAGTTTTGCTATCATTGTTCGGAGTTCGGCACAGAAGACATCTGCCGTTATTGCTTGACCAGGTCGTAGAAAGCTATAGTGAATAACACCATGCTGAGACCACCAAACAGTTACCATTACCTTTTTATTGGTAAGCTTTGCTTTAGGACACTGTTGTGGCGTTTCACCTGGGGTTAGCCATTGCATTTTTCGCTTACGGTTATCGTAAAGAATCCACTTTTCATCACATGTCACAATTCGATCCAATATTCCTTCATTTCTGTATTGATTCAACAAGGCAACACAAGTTTCAACACGCATTTCTTTCTGCAGATCAGTCAAATCATGAGGTACCTACCCATTTTTCACATTTTTTTATTTTATTGATTTGACGCAAATGAGTCAATATTGTTGGTAAGGTAACGTTAAACCATGCAGCTAATTCCTGGGTAGTTTGGCTCGGATCGGCTTCCACCATGTCTTTCAATTCATTTTTATTCACCTGTGTGGGACGGCCTTCCTCGTGGTTCGTTCTTCAAATCAAAGTTTCCATCACGAAAGCGTTTAAACCAAAATCGCACGGTGCGTTCATTAGCAGTCCCCTCTCCAAACGCAACATTGATATTGCGAGCTGTTTCTGCCGCGTTAGTTCAATTTCATACTTTAACCCCTATTATTATAAATGCGAAAGCTTGTGAGTATGAATGGATGGATGGATGTTTGTTACTCTTTCACGTAAAAACTACTGAATGAATTCTAATGAAGCTTTACAATAATATAGCCCAGAATAACACATAGGCTACAATTTGTAAAGATATTGTGTGAATTGTCGTGATAACCGAGAAATGTGACATAGGTGCCTACCTTCTATTATAAAAATGTCTGTAAATTGGATGGAGATAATCCAAAAATATATACTTTGGTTATATTAAATTAACAATTTCTTAATCTGATATTCTTTTTCGTCTGTCTGTTCGCGATGGCTGAAAAACTACAGAACTAATGTGGTGGTTTTTCGTTAGATAAATCTTTACCTACTACATTTGAGTGAAGCTGGAGTTATGACCAAAAATACAGTCATCAAAGTTGGATTTAAAACTGAATTCCACGCATGTGGAACCGCGGGCATAATAGTATGAAACTCGTACACAACGAGCATTTCTTTAAAACATACAAATAAATTACCCCTTTAAATTGATACAGATTGCTACTTACTTACATTGAACTCCTTATTGACCTCACTAGAGAAGTGATTGTGGCAAGATTGTAGTCAATCAATAGCATAGCTTGTTTTTAGATTCCACTTTAGTTATTATTACCTATTTTGATCTTACATAATTACATGAACCGTATTGGTTCCCGGTAGAGCATAATTGGGCCGTGTTGGTTCCCGGTAGAGCACAATTGGGCCATGTTGGTTCCCGGTAGAGCACAATTGGGCCGTGTTGATTCCCGGTATAGCACAATTGGGCCGTGTTGATTCCCGGTATAGCACAATTGGGCCGTGTTGGTTCCCGGTGGAGCACAATTGGGCCGTGTTGGTTCCCGGTGGAGCACAATTGGGCCACCCCATTTGTTCCTGTGGGTGTCGCAGAAGGTGACTAAGGGATAGGATTGTTCTCCTTCCGACAGTAAACAAACAGCCCATGACTAAGTGCCCGCTTGACGGCAACAGGACCACCCCATAGGACCAAAAATCATAGTTGGTGAAATGTGGGTGTTAATACACGTTTCAAATCACACCGTGCCTATAAATACGGCCGTGATTCAAGGCTTTTCGTCAGTCGCTCGTCAGCCGCCGGCGAGGCAAGGTCTCCGAAGTTGTCGTCGCCCGGCCCTGCGCCACTGAAGATGTCGACCGCAGTGATCGACGAAACGTCTGGAACGCAAGTTTCACATCGACCACGGCCAATCAGCCCGGAAGCAGTATATTCTACACACATCAAATCAAATCAAATCATTTTATTGCTGAACATGTAACATTAATTGTACATCTAAGGTATTGTGTGATGTGAAAGAAACAAATATTGTAAACCTCTTCAGGGATTTGGCAGCGTTAGAACATTTTTATACCATTTAGGTGGCGGACATAGTGACGCGGTGGACGTGGTATGGACCAAAGTAGTTACCGTGGCCTATGGACGTACCTATGCAACACCAGAGGCATTACACTCGCGCTGCCGACACTGAAGAAACCTTCTAATGCCCTTCTTGAAGAACTTCATATGGTAGTCGCTTGGGAAAACCACAACAGGAAGTTCATTCCACAACCCGAGCGTGTGTGGGATGAAGTTCCTTTCAAACCGTACGGTGCGCACCGTTTGAGGATAAATCCCCTGCCTATAGCGAGCGGTGCGACGATAGAATGTAGCTGTATGTATGTACTTACTTATTTATGTTTGCGGCAAATTTACCCGTACCTACATACGATGGATTTTTACCAACTTCATCTGCTAGCCATACATATAGGCATTGTACAAAACACTTTTTTAAGGATCCGTACTTCAATAGATATGAAAGAGGGGGCAAAATACACCACCACAGCTAAAAAGGCCATGTAATTGTTAATTGCTAAAAAAAACGAACTTAAGTAGATGGAATTTCATTTTGCGAATTTACATTTTTTTTTCATTCTCATATTGCGAACAAATTATGAAGATAAATTAGATATAACTAGTTTCACGAGACACTTAACAAAAAAAGTATGACAAATCACCATCAACAGTGGAACAAAACTCCGTCAAAAACGGGCGTCTATCATTGTTAAGTGTGACAAACACGTGCGAGGAAAATTGTCTTGTAGTGTGTGTGATATTTTGCTATTATACAGCTGTAGATATAGTATAGGTTCGTTCAATGGCAGCGCGTGGGATGTCGCCGCGCCCCACTGCCGCCACTATGACGCATCGCTCTCGGCTCAACTGTGACCATCGATTACGATAATTTGTCTCAGAAACTAGCTTCTTGTAAATGAAATTCAGCCGTCATCCTTGCAACTAATAGCTGACAATGCTGTGATGATAAAATTGTACTGTTTAGTAGCTTAATAATATTTGTTTGTAGTCTGTAAGAACTCAGTTATAATTTACTTATCTACTTGTATTAATTATAATTGTTGGCACATCTTGATTTGTTGTTATTTTATTGTCGATATCGATATTTCCGTCTAGTCAAATGTTATTCGAACTGCCTAACAAATGCCAAACATTATAAAGAATTTGTTAATAATATGACAGCAATGTGTGAATGTCAAATCTTATAGTATTAGAACAGCTCGTTAGTAGATAAATGTCAAACTACCTACAATAATAACTTACATAGGTAGGTAGGTACTTGTTGCTATTTTTTTATAGAAAAATTGTAAACAAGTGGACCCTGGGTCTCAGTACCACATGTCACAGTACCGCCAGCTAACATAAATATATACTTAATAAAATTAAAAGACTCGTACATGTGCAATGATAAAAAAAAAATCATAAAAGAGAATAAAGACTGTTTTTAGTTACGAAACAATTAATGAATATTGTTAACCTGAATTTTGAAGTATTATGTACAATCACAATATTATAATATAGACACAGAATGTCCCAAAATTTGTCCCCGAATGTACCTATCGTCCGCTTTTTACAACATCATGGAGACGCACTAGCTAGAAATATTTATTAGAATAGGCGAGTAGTGCAGCTTGGACGGGCCGACCCCATCCCATCACTGTTGAATAGCGACCCGACCAGTACACCATAGAACGCCGCGCGCGCTGCCTGTATCGCACAATCACCACCACAGTTAAGCGACTACCACGCAACAACTATTCGTTAGTGTCGAACGTGAATTTGAATTTATTTGTGTTATAGCCCATCCGCGTGACGAAACGTTTTAGAAACAGATTGTGCGTGAATGCCTTTTTCATCTACAAGTGAATGTAAACAGTAGCTGCGGCGACGCTTTTCAGGTAGGATGTCAAGGACATTTGTCAATATCCATTATTACTATTAATATTTTATCTTTTTTATTATTTTACTTTTATTGTTAAATCATGAACCTATTCGGTAATATACCTACCTAACTGTGTCCAACATGAATTCAATTACTGTTGTTGTGTGTGCCTAATACTAACTCAGTCTGCTCAAAGCGACAAACGGCTTTAGTTTATAAATGTTCAAAGGGCATGACGCCCTTGGGTCGCCGACGTTTGTCTAACAAAATGGAGATATTTGATAAGCTTTCTCTTTTTCGTAACCACAAAGACAGGTTAGTGCGTAGACCTTGTTATGTTAGAGGGCAGTGACACTAGTTGCTTATTTTACTCTTAAATGATTGAGAACACCTGTTGAGTTGTTGAGTTGTAGAAGAGCTGCTGGTATTACAAAGTATGCAGCAATGATATTATGAAGTTACAAACATATCTAAGGTTACGAAACTTTTAAGTGGATCATTCATTAGTCTTGATAAAGTTACCTACCTACTTTGATTCGCATTTACAATTTTACTAACCTCACGATATCACGATAATATTTAAAAAAAAAACTAAACATTAACACGTGAAGTTCGTTATCTATAACGTGCGCGGCATTATTCCTATCTACATTTTTGTAATTATAATTAGGTATGTAAATAAGGAACTATTTTGTCGTGAATTTACGTAGGTAGGTACCTAGTAGGGAAGCACAGTGGAGGTTTTTCAACCGTCGCTCGATTAACAGGCGTGTTGTTAATTTTAACAGATTCAGTTGAATATATTTGGGAGAGTAAATTTTTTCCGCATTTGACGTGGGAATACCCATGGAATGAAGTAATCTTCATGCCTAATCTCCTCTTAAGTTATTTTTTTTGATATTATTTTTCAGAGTATTGTCCTGGTACAAAATGTCATGTTAAGAAACATGTTTTTTAGAATTGTGGTAGGAAGGATAGTATTGATATATTAAAATCCCCTATAATGCAGGTAGGTGCTAATTTATTGGGCTATTTAAATTTTACACCCTCGGCATATTTATGAAGCCCGAGATCACCATGCCGTTATAGCCGGTTCGATTTCGATAAACCCACCGCGGCACGCGGAAAGTTTATCTGTGGGTAAGGTTCAAAAAGAAAGAATTTAGGTATTTTGGTACCTACCTACGAAATTGTGTAAACCAGTAGGTATAGAACTGTATTTACCTCGGAGTCTACTGTTAATATTCTTTTATTAACATCATAGGTACACAGGTCGATACCTACCTATTAACAATAACTACACGGTTATTAAACTAAAAAGCCCCTCTTGCAAAGGATTATATTTGTTAAAAGTTGGAGTGGTTATTTAATTGAGTAGGTACGTCACGTAATATGATAAGATGTCAACGACAAACGTTCACACTAACATTCTTAAGTTGAATAGGTATATTTCTATTATTATTTTTGTAACTTTTTACATGGGTTGGTAAGTTGAGTAGGTACCATGTTTCTATTATTATTTTTGTAACTTTTTACATGGGTTGGTATTGTTTGGGGATTGGGTTTGGGTATTTTTATACCTACTTAATTTGTGGAAACGTATACTAAATAGCTTTAATTGATTAAGATTTCTTAATCAATTAAATTTAATTAGAGTACTTCATCAGCTGTATGTTTTCTGCCCCTCTAGACAACCAATTTGACGATCGGGATTTGACGTTTATGACATGCGTTAATGATTGTCATATTATTATACATCAAATCCCATACATTCGTCATTCTATTCCATCAAACGCCGTCCAATGAATTGGCACTTGTCTAGAGGGGCAGAAAACATAGGTACCTACAGCCGATGAAGTACTCTCTTGACAAGCTCGCCCCCTTTTATGTGGGATTAAAAGTCATAGTTGGTGAAATCTGCCTACCCGTTCGGGAATATACAGGCGTGAATATTTTGTATGATGAATTGATGAATTGCCACTTGTCTAGAGGGGGCAGAAAATTGGGTATTCTTTTTTTTTTAACGTGTGGAAACCCCCACGGGCTTCACCCCAACGGTGCCGACGATGGGGTGGGCGTGTCGGAATCGGACCGACTAAAACCACACGGTGTCCTTCCCAAGTGTCCATTGCCGGGCACCCCGGGTAAGCCCTCGAAAGGATAACCCCAGGGAAATTGGGTATTCTAGAATAGAATGACGAATGTATCGATTTGACAAGTAAGTATTTTGACATTAATGACAATGTATATCAATCCTAGCTCTACTACGGGTCATTAGTGGAATAAATGCTAAAAGCAAACAGCCATACAAAAAAGGCATTATTTAATCTATTCTATTCTAATCTACAATCGTATTGCCCCTTGTCGCGAGGTCCTGTTTTCGCGCTAACTGTACGTAGTACGTATGACGCAACAGCAATTCTAGTACGTACCTATACCATGTTAGAATGAGGCACAGTAAAATTAGTTAGCTTCTTGTTGTTCGGTGTCGGTTCGTCATAGTCGTTACCCATATTTCGGAAGGTCAAAAGATAAAATTAAGGCATCACAATTCTGCTGCCGCAGTGATTCATATTGTGTTGTTGTTGGGATGTGTTGTTTTCTTAACGTACTAGAATCAACCAGGACCCTAACTATTATTTTTTATCACTGCGGTACCACAGACACTGTAATCAATGCCATTAAACTTTAGACTTTACCGTAATATACTCAAACTTAAATTAAATGACAATCTTGTAGAGTGAATGAAAAATGTTATAAACTCTTTCTCTTTCCATTTTGGACTTTAACACTGACATAAAGTCTAACTCAGTCTAAAGTATTTAACGACATTTTATTCAATGTCAGCGGTATTACAGTGGTTTTGTTATGTCATAAAATTGGCAGATTCGGGAGCCATTAGTTTCTCCCGCAAGTCTTGTACGAATATCGGGATAATAATTTAACCCATGTCATTACTGAAACACATTACTTTCTAATGGTGAAAGAATGATTAAAATCGGTTCATTAGTTGCTAAGTTTACTGATTCGAAAAAAAAACAGCAAAATTCTAAAATATTATATTTGCTGTAAAACGTTAAGTAGGTACAGGTACATAAAATAATAAACAAAAATGAAAAAAAAATGTCCTTTAAAAATAACAACATATTCAATTCACGCCTATGAATCTCCAAAGATGTATGACACTCACATTTCGTCGTCGAAATAATGAATTAAAATGATTTAAATTCATTTATTTTTAGTTTTACCAAGACGACACACGTGTTGAACACACGTCTAGAGAAGCTGCTAGTTGGTGAAGAACCCATTTATTCTGGCTACTAAATAGAAATTCCTTCAAGCAACATTAATTTTTCATTACTTATTCATAGACTCGGTAAACAGAACCTAGACTTTACACATCAATCATAATAATACATTATTTATTACAAGTCTAATACCTAAAGTACTGAAAGATTTACTCTAGGTTATGCCTACTATATTATTGACAGGTTGAACGACAAATATTTTGTAATACGAGTAGGTTGTAGGAGCTAGGACACGACGATATTTCTATCCGACTGGGGTAGTACCTCCACCCTACAGAATAATGCGGCCATAATAAGCTCGTGTTGTGTTTCCGGCGGTGAGTAGAGTAGGGTAGCCAGTGCTCACTGGAGAGTTTATACTGTCAGTGGGCAGACCAAAGACTATTGCTGCTTTGTTTTCTACACTGGCGACACAGACACTCTCTATGTTAACAGGGTCGGCAGCACGAGTGTGACTCCCATGGTGTTGCACACGTCCATAGGCTACGGTAACCACTTTCCATTAGGTGGACCGTGTGATTGTCTACCACCTCAAAAGGTCCATATATTTGCTATTACTTTAGCTCGACACATATATGCTCATTGATAGACGAGATTCTCGCACAGACTCCTCTCGGTATTAGACGGTCACTTTCACAAAAACGATAATAAACCAAAAATGGAGTACGAAAGCTGACTCCAGACTCCAAAGTTCATACACTGGCAGAAGAAATGAGTTGCACTTGATTTTTGATAGATAACTCCGCAGATCTTCTTCTTATGTGTAATATCGTCGAGTATTGCCTATTTGGAAGCATTTTTTTATACTAGTACACCTAACAAAAATCTTGACAAATTACATTTACTTTTTTCAATAATCTATACAACTATATAAAATTGAATTGTCTGTTCATTTATTTGTGTCATATGAATGTATATACAGTACTTGAACACAATTAACCTTAGTTATTTTACCAAACATACGTAACGTATACGTATCAGTTCTAACTGGGGTTGCGGGTCGCGTAACCTCTACGCTGGCTTTTCCGTTTCTTCTTCCTGTGGACCGCGGTCCTGAGGAGCGGAAGCGGGAGAGAGGCTGGCGCACACTGGACAACGGCTAACAGATTCCTTAGGTTTATTTATGTTTATTTCTGTTGGCCGTTGACGAATAAACCGACGGCCGAGTTCACTGTGCGAGGAGGTCGTAGGATGGCGGGCCTGCAAGGCCTGCGGGAAGGGGTCCGTAGGGTTCCTCTCATCTCAACAGCCCTTTGAAGGGCTAGCCGCCGTCGCTCCCAATATCCCACTACTCTCAGAAGGGACAGGGGAGAGATCCGTTTGGATCCAGAGATGGGTCCTCCCACTGCTCGCGCAGGGGCTGACAGGCACTTGTGTCACCATCGGTGTTGGGAGAGTTGGCTACCCCCCACGTGCGTAACTTCCGAGATGTCGACAACGACCTGAGTGCCTGAGCCACACTCGGGAGCGCCGATATCCTGGATACCGCGGCGCTTCCCTTAACTGGCCGGCCCGTGACAACGATAAGTCTTGAAAACCCGAGAAGAGATAACGAGAAGAGATTTAAGCCACCGTGGAGGAGTCGGCGTTGTCGGCTGCCCCATCGCAGCAGCCCAAAAGGCTACCGATCGGCGGTTTCTCGCGGTAGGAGGTTTGGTTCGGTTGCAGGTACGGCTCCTGCAGGCTCGGCTGGCTAGGTGCTATAGGTACCTGTTGGTCAGCCACGGAGGTGACAGTCGATGATCCCTGCTTCCGCTGTGGCCAGCCCGGTCATACGCCTGGAAGCTGCGAGGCTCCGCCGCACTACTTTATCTTACGGCTGACCACAGGGTTAGCAACTAGGCCTGCACCAGTGGAAAACTGAAGTCGCGAGGCGGGCGTTCTGGACGGTACCGCCGTCACGTACTATGCGGACGACACGCTAGTGACGGCGAGTGATGCTACAGACTGTGAAGAAACCCCGAAGGCCAAAACCGCAGTTGCTCAAGTCGTGGAATGAATCCGGCGGCTGGGTCTGTAGTTGGCTCTACACAAATCCGAGGCCATGTTCTTTCATGGACCTCGTCGTAGACCACCTACGGGTTGCAGCCTCACAGTGAGAGACACTGCCATCGGCATCAAGCCCCAGATTGGGCTCGACGGTCGGTGGGACTTCGAAACACGCCCCAGATTAGTGGACACGGCGGACACTTTAGCGCGGCCGCTGCCCAAATTGAGGGCCCTGGAGGACTCTTGCAAGAGACCCTACGCCGGTATCGTGCGGTCTATGGCCCTGTACGGGTGCCCTGTATGGGCGGACCTCTGATAGAGAGGCTTACACACCAGCTGTGTCTTCCGCGGCAGAAGATGGCCTACAGGGTCATCAGGGTGTACCGCTTGAAATTCTTTGAAGCGGCGAGGTTCTTGCCGGAACGCCACAGTGGATCAAGGATACGAGAGATTTCGGCACTATATCGGTTCTAACTCACGCTCGCCACCTTGCTCGCATCGATGGTACGTTGCGTAGATGCGTTGGCGACTGGCGCCTCCTTCTGTGAGCAAGTAATGCTCTTGAGCGGGAGCGGAACCGGGAGCGAAGGAGATTCGCGGCCCGCGTTGCCTGCCAACTGTGGCAACTCGGGCATCGGAGATCCCCCATACTCGCGGGCCTGGGCGTGAGAGGTGGAGCCGCCTATCACCATAGCAGAAGCAGGCCGCGGCAGTGGTGCGCGTTGAGCGCCCCACATACCCTGGACAAGTTGGGGACCCCGTGGTTCCCCCCCCCGAAGAGAGCCAGATTGAGAGAGATGACCATTGGTCAGCCGGGGTGCGTGGAATATGCACTAGCTACCTCACCTTCGACCTTGCACTGCGACCTACAGACGGCGTGCGTTTTAGTCGGTTCGAGTCCAACATAACCTCCCCCTCCGGCTCCGGCGGGTATCCAAAGGGGGAATTTTGCGCACGAAAAAAAAGAGTACAGTTTCTAACTGTTCGAGTGAATAAATATGCTCATATCGATAGCATTGATACCACAATCTAATTCTGCCTTATCTAGAACTCATAAAGATTTTTGTTAGGGATGTCTTACATTTCAATAATACTCTAAATTTAGAACGTAAAAGATCAACCAGAAGTAGTTCTTACCTCTAACAAAGATTAACTGTTTACATTTTACAAACAAGCTTAACATTTTGACAAATGAAACACTTAATAAAAATAATGTCTTTAGAAACCAGCAACATAAAGTGGTTAGGTCCTTTATAGGTAGTCGTTACACCACACCTCAGACTAGTCGAGTAATATTTTGTACATCCAGCTACCGTATTCTGTAAAAAAGTAGCATACGGAAGCTCGATGCACAAAATATCGTAGCGTCTGCCGTAATAATTAAGATTTTAATTAAATGTTTAAAATGAATAGGAATTAGGTACCTACTTGATAATGCGTAGGACTTGCATTATAAATTCCAGGTGACATCCCTACGGTCTCAGTATTATCACAGTCTAACGATTCATGTTATACTGTTTCAGATAACGCTATACATATTAACTAAATTATAGCTTGAACGACGTTAATTGAACAATATTGAAACAACCGTTTCATTTAGTAACCTCCAATTAAAACCTGCAGGGCTAACATGCGCGCGTCGTCAAATATCTCGGATCGAGATGAGATATCATCTCGAGTCTTCTCGAGCGAAGTAACGTCGACATATTTTGTCGCGTCAAACTTTTTCAATTATTGTCTATGGCATACCCATTTTTAAATTAAGCATGTTAGTTGCTGTTTTCACATTTATCCGATAAAATCGGCCCGATACGGCCATTTGCTCGAAAGCACAGACTAGTTAGGGATGCTAGGTATGAAAAAAGAGAAAAAAATAGTGCAAACAATTTTCGACCTTATTGACATGACATGCTATTGAATTTTTTTTCTTATATTCGTGATCAGCGTCATCAATTAATGCGAAAAGACACGTAACAAAGGAAATGTCATTAAGGTCGAAAATGGCTTGCAGTCGCTGTTTTAGTCCAAAATGAACCGAGCTCAAGAAAAGAATACACGAGATAACTTCTCGTCGACCAAATGAACGACGGGAGACAAAACATTTTAATTGTCAAAATTCGAGTAAATAAGGGCACGTATGTTACAATTTGCAGACACCAAGTAGAGATGATTTCTCGAAGTCGAGTTATGTCGACATCTGACAGATCGCCATGAAATTTGCCATGTTACCAACAGTCGATATCGACATAAAACGGCAAAATGCCTCGAGATAGCTATCTCGTGGCGCGCATGTTAGCCCTGCATGTTACAAACAGTCGACATATCGACATAAAACGGCAAAATGCCTCGAGATAGCTATCTCGTGGCGCGCATGTTAGCCCTGCTGGACAAAAAGTAAAGTTTCCAGGGGAGGAGAATACAAAGTTAACTCATCCGTAGGTGTCGTACCACTTACCTGCTACAAACAATAGTACTTATATCAAATAAATTACGGCTAATGTTAAGTGTGAGGGTAGTAATAGGAGGCCTTTGGATCTACCTACCTACTTTAGAAATGACTGTAAAGTCCGATCCGGGAATGCGAATGTCACTGGCGTCCTCAAATTGGTATTAATACTACTCTTAGGATATTTTTTAGTTTTCTGATTGATCGAAATGTGACCTCTGAAATGTAGTCCATTGATGTCCTGGGACTCTTTGCAGCCCTGCACGTCTCTGCTAGGCAGCTGTAGAGAGTGTACTGCACGTGGCGGCATCCGAGCTACACGAGCAGAGCACGTGGTAATGGTTTCGTTCAGCATTCCATCATCCGACCTTTTTTTTTTTTTTTTTGCAATACGATGTGAACAGAGCCCCGCCAAACGGGGCTCCCGTTTCTACTCGTGAATGTACTTACCATCTAGATCAGAATTGTAGATTTTTAATCTGATCATTGAGTGTAAATAAAGAAGAGTAGTCACCATGCCCCAATCCGGAGAAGTCCTATCATATATTAAATAATTAGATCAGAATGTTTGTAATGGGAGAAATAAAATTATAATCAAATAGCTTTCACCCGTGGTGTTGCCTGCGTGGAATTTGGATCATGTTCCTGTAACCCATGGGAACCTATTCCTGAAATAAATAGTTTGTTTCGTTTCAAACAATAATAATAATTTAACCCTGTTCCAAATTTCAGCCGTTAGAAAGTACACATACGAACAAATTTGTTGCATTCCAGGATACGCAAAAACTTGGTTAGCACGACGCGCGACGTGTATACCCCTAACGATGTTCGTCGAACACTCGGTTCGTCAAACATGTTCGCGGCGATCCTATTTGTATGTTCCGTATGGACGGTGTTCGAATAATATTAAACTGTTCGTATATAGATCTTGGAAGGGTACAAGCGTTTATTTTTAATACAAAACTGTTAACCACCATTCAGAATCCGCTTTAAACAATCTTGTTGAACATGTAATCAATAAAAATTTATCCGCTACCTCAAAATCTACCACTGCCACAGAATAATTAATAGTACTAACGTACAGAAGGATCACTGCGCAAGAAGATTTAATTAATTCCAGTCTTGCTCCGACGCAATACGGTGGAATTCAGCTCGCACAACATTAGGTACCTATAATTTTATTCACCTACTACTTCGTCTCTTTCTATCGCGTACCTCTTATCTCTTCTTACGCCCGTTAGGGTTGCCTTCTTGTGAAGAAATGAATATTTGATTACCAGTCCAGTTATGTACCTGTTACTATTTTTCTACTTATGTGAAAATGACAACTTTAAACATACCTACCTAGTATTAGATGAAAAAAGTATTTTATTACAATGTCCGCATATTTTAACATAAGACGATAAGCATACTACTACATTTAGTATTCTTTGCTACTACACTTTAGTGTATTTGTTAAATTGAACATACCATTTACGTGTTTAGTTACATGCCGTACGACGCAAACACGAAACGGCTTAAACTAGTCCGAGAGCCGACACCCAAAAATCATGTTGGTAAATTATTTTGATTTGCGCCAGCTAAATTGAATGCGCTTTGAAAGCAGTTCGTATTTGAATTTATATTATTGTTAGGAACTCGGTTCTCGGATACTATAAGCTTTGTTGGAACTGTATTTGGTTTCAGTTGTTTGATTGTCCTGATTGCAGAATCTTCAAAATGATGGGAGCAGACTTCGTAGCTTTTAGCTCTCAAATTTTCTTTGCTTAGTAAGTCCTCTCGTCTTATTAAAATCAGCCACTCTCGGCGCCTAAAATAAAATAGACAAATGGTAGTCAGTACGGAGCAAACACACATGTGCTTATGGTCATTGGTTAGAGTGAAGCAAACGGGGCACTGAGGAGCACAGTCACCGTAGTAGTCGCTCGTCGCCGTCACAGGAACAGTCCCCGTTGCAGTCGCCATAGTCCAGTCTCTATACAATGAAAATTTTTCTAAGTGTTTGATAATCGCCACGCCGAGAAAGGTTAGGTGCGCCAAAAGTAGTATAACTTCAAAAATCGTATCTCCTAAGCTAGTAAAAATCACTGGACATACATGGGGGTGGCTCAAATACTCCTCAATATGGGGCGCCAAATTTTTTGGCCAGGAGAGCTGGCCACCATGTACCTATTGTCAAACTTAACCTTAGCTCACGGTCTATATACCCGTCAGACTAGCCAAAGTGCGCCAAAGTATCTAATTATCATGTGAATGTGTGAATAATATTAAATATTATGCTATTCATTTGTATACCTATTAAATTTATTACTTCAGCTCTCGGACTATAAACAAAGAATACTAAATATTACCTATAAGCTATAAGGTAGCTTTCGAGCGCGAAGGTTCATATATTATGTAGGTAAGAACTAATAAATGACGGCGTTATGAAGGGACAAACATAAGAAATTAAAAAAATCGAATTGAGACCCTCCTCCTTTTTTGAAGTCGTTTAAAAAGAAGGAACTTGGAACTACAGAAATTACGTAGGGTAGGTATCGTCAGTGGTACCTACCTACCTATAGTCAACGCGCAATGCCCGTCAAGGACACTCGAAATTAGAAAAATACGTCGAGGCGGGTGACAGCGGAGTACGTTGACCCCGATGGGTCCGATCCAATAACCCTCCCAGTTCAAAAATCTAGCTGGCTAGGTACCTACCTACTGCGTGGTCTACCTATAAAATACGTAGTTTTAGTCTAGTTACGCATTTTGAACAGTAGTAGTGGTAGGTTGGGTTATGGGTAGGTAGGTAAGTACCTTAAAATTTTAAAATTTATTAATTTGGCAAAATTACCTTACAGCATCTATGGGAAGCGAGAAAAAAGATAAATCTATTCGAATTCAAACAGCCGAACGCCACACAATATCGTCTGTCATATTTTCTTTTTTTACTACCAGTAGTAGGCACGATCAAGAGAAAAAAAAATGTTTTTATAAAATCCCAGCCGAGCGCGAGCATAGAAAACACCTCAAGCGTTCACACGAGCGCGCGCGTGACACTCGATTAATTTTTAATCCGCTTGGCCGGATACTTCGTTGTAGGTATATAACGGATGTACTGCGCGGAGTGAACCACGCCTGCCACTGCGAACGGCGCTAAGTTCGCGACTGTTGTGCGCGATCTCAATTAGACCTATATTCGTGTTCGTATTCGGATATATCGTCCAGACTTACAAACCAAATATTCATGTTTGATGTTTATGTTCACTATGTTCGTGTTCGTACGTCTGTAGGCGGCTTAATAGAATAACAAATAAACATCTTCAGGAACTTAAGCATTATAACATTAGTAGGATTAATCAAATGTAATGTAGTTCTAATTTGTGTCGGTTTGAATGCACAAGATTTCTTGATTAAGTAGGACAAATAAATTAACCGATAATGTAGCTATTCTTTGAGGTATACAAATACTCTATATTTTTATCATAATATTTTATACAACACTCCTTAGCAACACTGATACATATCATTAGAATAAATATTTTTAAATTGTGATACATATTAATAATTGATATGTATCACAACCTAATACTAACCTAACCAGTAATTCAACGAGGCTCGAAGAGTTTATTATATAACGTGAATTTTAATACACACTTTTCCTTCAATTCACGTGGCTGATCTGGCTTATGTTATGTAATACAAATCTATGTATCTAAATAATATCTTATATATAAAATTCTCGTGTCACAGTTTTCGTTGCCATACTCCTCCGAAACGGCTCGACCGATTTTGATGAAATTTTTTGTGCTTATCCGGTATTTATGAGAATCAGCCAACATCTATTTTTCATACCCCGATTCGCGATAACTGACATCCACGCGGGCGGAGCCGCGGGCGACTGCTAGTATATATATAATCATAAATAAAAGGAGAGGGGGCCGCTGAAAAAAGTTATCCATAACAACTGCCATAGATATTTGTATGGCAACTGGGACCGACGACGGCTTAACGTGCTCTCCGAAGCACTATCAGACTAATGTAAATACCGATATTCATGCATACAAATATTTGCACTGAGTGAGGATCGAACGCGCGCCTCCTGCGCAGCGGCCGCATTCGTTTATTTTCGTCCCACTTTATTCTTAAGTTTAATCTTTACCTGTGAAGTACCTATGTGTAAATGTAACAAACCATACAAGGCGATCTTGTGTAGCTTGTTATATTTACTCATGGGTACTTTATTCATTGTTATAAAATCACAAAAGTTACAATAAATCAAGAGTTATCGCCATAATTTTAAAGATGTTGATATTTCAAAAACATCCATTGATCCAATTATTTGGGGTCGGCGCAACTTGTCATTCTCCTCCATAAATTCCTATCAAATGTCATTTCCTCAGTTATTCTCTTCTTTGCCATATCATCTTTCAAGCAATCCATCCATCATTTCTTGGGCTCACCTCTGCTCCTAAAGCCCTCTACATTCATACTTTGAACCTTCCTTACAACATTACTTTCATCTCTTCTCATAATACGTCCACACTCTCATGGTCAATTTTTCATTCACTGGTGCCACTTTCAAACTTCCTCTAATATCAATCAATCAATAAACCAATTAGCCCACTGCAGTCCACTGCTAGACATAGGCTTCTCCCAATCTGTGCCATTTCGAACGATCCTCCGCCTTCCTCTAATATAGATAGTCATTCCTTATTCTGTCCATTCTCGTCACACCACATATCCACCTTAACTGCAGTGGTCTTTCATTCGTCGCTTTCAAGGCCAAACATGACGGTCTATATATTACGGCAGCTAATCATGGACTCATAGATTTTGAGGGGAAATTGGGGATCACATATTGTAGCTCTAATCTGCCACCATTTCATCAACCCTCGATCAATTTTACCCATCCGCCTGGATAAGAGAGCCGAGGTAGCTAAAATTGGAGCAGACTGGTATTGATGCACCATCTAACACCATGGGTGTAAAAGTGGAGAGACCGCCGAAATCACAGAACATTATATTCTGTCTTGGTTCTTCTGATTTTTAGCCTACGCTCTCCAGTGTACACTACCATTTTTCCAATTTGCTCTGTATCTCAAGCCCATCTTCACCAACTAGGACAATATCCGGGACTGTGCGACATGAGCTTTGTTCCTTGATAGTTGCCGCTGTCTTGCACTTCATCCTTATTTTTAAAGATGGGCACTAGTGCATTATTGCATCAGTAATCTGGGATCGTCACTTCATGTAACAACTTATTGAAAAGTAAAATCAACCACAAATACCTATCCTCTCCCAACACCGTCCACACTTCCACTGGAAAAACGTCGGGCTCTACAGCTTTTCCATTCTTCAAACTTCATACCGCCTTTTGAACTTCATCTCTATCAATCACCTTTACTAACCGTCGGTAGCTTAGTGGTTAAAGAGTCGGCCTTACGATCGAGAGGTCCCGGGTTCGAATCCTGGCCATTACACTACCGACGTGAACCCACTCCTAGCACAAGCAATTTAGCTTAGTTGGAGGGGTTAGAGGGAATATTAGTAATTTCGATAATTTCGGTTGCTAATATTCTATATTAAAAAAAAAACCCCTATCCATCGATATAGCGATTAATTAGCAGCTGTTCAATTCTCTAAGCGTACAGCGTCGAACAGAGCTTGATAGAGATTGTCATTGTTCGATATCCAGTGATGTCACCCAGTCCGGCCAATGACACTCTCTATGAAGGCTGTCGAAGCGCTGTGCTCGATGCTGTATGCTTAGGGAATTGCAAAGCAGGTCAATATTGCAAAGCAGGTGCAACGAACAATATTTACCGATAACAATCAGAAAATAACTTTTTGAGCCTTCGGAATGATATTCAGAATGAAATAAAGATACATCAACGGTTTAAATGTTTATAGGTAATTGTGTGTTGTATAACTATTTTATTCATCCTCTAAATATAACAGACATATTAGAGAAAAAAACACTTTTTTCACGCTCTTTACGCTTGTGCTTATTCAAGGCCATGGCCTTGAGCGATACTATAATTTCTGCCACAATCTAGTCAATGATGTCATTTCTATGAAGATAGATGTAGCGTACTAACGAGTAGGTATATCGCGTAACCGTTAATGTTAGAAGCGTCCATATTATGAACTCGTAGATACTCAGTATGATATTTCTACTTAGACTGCGTTCTCCAGAACCTCCACGCAATGCAACCTGGCCAACGGGGACTTCAGTGCCTCTCAACCCAGGAAGAGATGCTGCTGCCTGTTGCTGGGGTGCGAGGGAAATGTTTTATAGCGTATCTTTACACCCTGGTAATTGAGACCCAACACGAAGTGCGATTTTTGGTCAGTTCAGACCCCCACCAACTTTCTCTAACCAATCTAATAATAAAAAATCTAATATCATTGTTTCGTAGCACAGAATCCGTTCTTTATTCAACTGTGTACGAAAATTTTCCTCTTGGCATATCCGTAAATATATATAATAAATAAATAGTGCTCAATACAATCAGTAAACATTATAAAGCACATTTCCAACGCATATCAGTTTTGGTAAATAGAATAAAACTGTAAGCCTGATTATTTTATAATATGACATACCTACTAGGTAAGCTGTAGCACCGGCTGAAGTAACTAAACATCCTCATACAGAAAGCCTTGAACTAAAATATTATTATTTGCCTTCCAGAAAGACAGTATTTAATTGAAGAAGCTGTCTGTGATTTTTAGCATTTTTAGCGTAAATATGGTTCAAATCTTACCTGAATATCTTACTTTCGACTTTTAGTTACGTATTTCAAACTCACCACTGGCAACAGCACATCTCTATGACATATCATAGATTCATAGCGTTTTGTGATTTTTACCGCGTAAGGTGTAAAAATTTTCAAGTCAAGAAAAAAGTTCTTAAAAAGTGAATTACATAGTAATTATGTTGTTTTTACCGTTTGTATGTGTACAGTGCTACATAAATAATTGCAAGGTATATTATTTTAGTGAAGTTTCTTTGCTGAGAACTTCGGTAAGTAGATATTGTACCATACTAAATGAATACCGCAGAGGAAAGCGAGAGTGCTCCAGATCGTTGCTCCGGAGGGAGAACGAAGTACTTATAAATCCGAAGGCAGTTCCTCATCTTCGGAAGATCAGGATAGCTTTACCTCGCCATCCCCGAATAAGCGGTTCAACCGGTCGAATCACGTCGAAACGTGTTCGAGAGATGAACCCACATAAGTACGTAACTTAGACTTAAATTTCACAATAAGATAAGGTTTACACCAAAGAATTAACCTGTTGGAATTGGTAATAAAATCCAAGACAATACTAGCTCGGCAGACACTTGATATATAGACTATCATATATATAAGTTTACTGGCCACTTTCGTCACCTATTTAATGTGTGATTGATCAACAAATGTTACCGTAATAAAAGTAATGATTATGGCAGGCACTGATCAGTTGATAGCAGGCTTGTCTAACATAGCATTAACATGAAACTATCTTACAAAATGTTATAGCAATCTATAACATTCCAAGGCCTGGTAGGTTAATAGAGAAGAAGACTAGAGTGTCTAGTGACTGGATTCTTACATCCTTATGCCATCAGTAGAATTTTTCAGGATGTCACAAGTTATAAGTTGTAACCAAGACTAACTATAAATATTATATTATAAGTTATACCGTAAAACTAAAAAAGAGAGTTCTAGTTCACACTCTAAATCTGAAAGGAAGAGTAGGTAGTAACCATAAATGCATGTTATCTTAATAGACCAAGATTTTAACATTTAAATTACATTGGACTGCAACCTGCCAAGCATGATCACCATGCCTAAGACAGGAAAGTTAAGAGATTTACAGGTGTCACTCGTAAGGAATCTAGCGACTCCAAGTATTTTAAGTAATAGGCACCTGAATAAATAATTCAAACAGGAATCAAATTAGATTTTGAGAAACAGCTCCTTCTCGCTCACAATTTTAATAAAATTTGAACTTAACATAACAGTTGATCACCCAAATAGATGGGGTTCAATTCCTACAACAGGAAGATTGAATGACAAGAATTGTACCAGGCAGTTCTTCATCTATGCAAAAAAATGATCTCACAGAAGGCTCCTGTGCAAAATACCTATAAGGAAAGAAATTTCCTATCTAAAAGCCCTCCCTTTGGGCCCCTCATCATCACCATTGCAACGACAACTAATTGGATTGCGGAAATCCTTTGGAAACAAGTCACAGCCATGGTCCTTTTTTGCTAAATAAATCATCAATATTCTTTTATTTTGATCTCCTTAATGCCATCTTAATGGTCCCATAATAATATTTTGGTTCTTGAATATACCTAAAATATACCATATACACATTTTAGGAAAGTCAAACTGATAGGTGAATTAGGTAAATTCCAAAGATCAATCCACCTTGAATCACTTGGAACATTAATTTCCAGTCTACTTTAGATAAGTGTTTTATTTATCAAAATTTTACCAAATATGACTTGACTCCAAGCAAAGGTCAACAGCAAAAGAAGAATAAATATATGTACAAAATCTACATTGAATTACCTAGTAATGTATCAATGTAGTTGATGTATAAGTAATTGTATAATGTTTAGAGAACAAAGTTAATGTATTTCATAACGGTGATTACTTTAGGAAGAGAAAAAATGAATAATAAATGAAACTTCTAATTAACCACTTTTGCTGTTGACTCTACTATAGTTGCAAGGTACTCTAAAGTTAACCTGAGGTCTATGTACAACTTTATTGTCTCAGGATGCAATTGCTTCAAACAGGGTAAAAAGGGCTCTTTATCCCCTAGTGCGGTGCGATTTACAGTGGTAGCTCAGGAGTGGGGACCACAGCGCACAAGGGACACTCAGTCAAAAAGGTGACCACTCACTACAAACGTGATGGTCGTGGACTAGGAAATGCTATTGAACAACTTTATGTTGTCAAGCAAATGGAGTTAGACCAACAAAAAGTGGCACTCCAATATGATGCAATTTTAAGCAGCTTTACTTATGTACAAAAAGTGCTACTGGTCAAGTCAGACAGCATCCAACTGGACCAAAAAGGAGCACTTGCTCCTTAACCCGTAGAGGTGTCCAGAAAACTTTCCAATTTATCGAGCAGTTCATTACTGACGGCATGTCACCCCCAACCCTTTCAGATCAAGGGACTCACCCATTGTCCTATAGAATGTGGAACTCGAGGACTTGCAAAGCTTTAAGTCAGACTGGAACTATCAGTTGAGATTGACGTTTCCTCCACCCAGTTAATACCTCAGTGGCTGGGCCATCTAAACAGTACTCTAGGCTGGTCGATCTTAGATTGAGAGCTTACCACTAAGTCTTGTCAATAAAGGAATTGCGGAAGATCCTTAAACAATGACAAGAGACAACACTTTCTAAATAGCCCTACTGTGGGATGAGTACTGGGCTGGTCAATCTCAGATTGACAGCCTGAATGGACCCTTACCAATAAAGAATCTGCGGAAGATTCTAACAGGCCCTCATCAGGGACTGGGAGGTTATCCTGCTTAAAGAGGGGGGGGGGGGGGAACAAATAAAGTACTGGAATAAACAAGAAAGGGAGTTATTGAGTTGTAGTTGGTGGACGACCACTCTCAATACATACATGTTTTAACACTTTGGCTTTTACGTGGTTGATATTCTGTAGAGACTCGAAATATGCTTTATATATGAGTCTAAACTGTCAATGGATGTTATGAAATCCATAGAAATAACATAACATAACGTAAACTCACGCCTTTATCCCCGAAGGGGTAGGCAGAGGTGCTGGCACCCACATTTCGCCGGTTTATGTTTAGGTCCCAATGTAATAGGTGGCGAGCCTATTGCCATTAACTGGGCACTTATAAACCTGCGATAAATACACACATAACTTCGAAAAGCATCGAAAATTCATCGGGGTGTGCCAAGGAAAACCTGGGATCGAACCCGAGACCTCGTCTCAGCAGTCCATTACCCATACCACTAGACTACCGCGGTTAGTCTATAGAAATATCAACCAAGTAATACCTACTTTTATGCCAAGTTGTAAGGGCCATTTCTTTCTCTATAGACTTTGATCTATAGTCTGCGCATACAGGGTAACCCTGAAACTATGGGTTATATATTGCATTTTCACTGACATTCTTTCATGTTATAGGGCCAGGGTGGTGCTTGGTATCCCAGATATCTTGGTTTAAACATAAATAAATTTATTTACCTTTTGCTTACAATTCGATTAATTTAACAATTAAGATCTGCAGTTCTTTATAGTGGAATCTGCAGTCTCAGCATATTGTGCTACAAATGTAGACAATTGTTCTAAGGACTTATTCATTCAACAAGTCCTAAAAGCTACTGCTTTAGTCAAACCTTAGGCCATTAACTCCCCTAGATGGCATATGTTAATACATTCATGCATGTGGATCTCCAAAGGGGAGGCAGAGATGTATTATTTGACACCCATACTATGTACATTTTTCATTTCCATATAACATGGAGCGAGTCTGTTGCGCTCAAATGGAGAATCATTGGCTGATTTCTACTATTGGTTGGTAAACAGCCGTATCCCTTAGTAACCCATACCATGGGAAATGATAGGATACCCAAATCACACTTTAATTTCCAGTTTCAGTACAATATAACAGCTCTTTTTTAAGAATTCTAGAAGAGTTGCAATTATTATGCTTCTAGCTGCAAGCAGGTTAGCGCGTAAGTTCATTTACTAGATACATCTTGCAGTATCTTCACAGAAGAAGAGAAAAATATGTAAAGAACAGAATTTATTATATAATACATTCTAAAACTGATGGTAGATAGCATAGGCAGTTCAGGTGCTAATATCAGAACACCAGAACGCCTGTTTGTGCTACAATATACTCAACTCTACAGTTTCAAATACTAATGTAACTAGTTGTTTTATCTCAATCAGAGGTGCTGTAAGAGCAACTACCGGGACACAATTTAGTGTCTATTCCTAGATGCAGTACACATGGATGCGGCTTCAGGTAGGTTTCGATCCGCAGTGACCTTCAGAGGTTGGTTTGTAAACATGCCTATAGCATAGATTTTAAGTTGAGAAAATCAAGTCTCGTTTAGGTAATTAAGTTTAATGTTATATATATGATATAGCATGCTACATCTTCGTGGCTTTTTTGTCTAAACATTCCATTATGGTTATAATTATAATAAGGCATCCTTTTCATTCATACCCTTAATAATACCTACCGTTTTAAGTATTATCACATAGCGTTACAGTTACCATCACCAGCAGAAACCAAACAGGTCTTCAATTAAATACTGTCTTTCTGGAAGGCAAATAATAGAGCTGTTTTACATAAAATAAAACAGTTATTATATGCCGAAAGAAAGACAGTATTCGAGCAAGGTCCTTGCTGGCGAGAAGACCCTATGAATCTATGATATGTCATAGAGATGTGCTGTTGCCAGTGGTGAGTTTGAAATACGTAACTAAAAGTCGAAAGTAAGATATTCAGGTAAGATTTGAACCATATTTACGCTAAAAATGCTAAAAATCACAGACAGCTTCTTCAATTAAATACTGTCTTTCTTTCGGCATATAATAACTGTTTTATTTTATGTAAAACAGCTCTATTATATAAAAGAGTCGACCAGCACAAAGTGAGCAAACAAATTTGTGCGAATCATCCATTATACCCAAAGAGGCCTTGAGAGGATTAAATAAAATACATTTTTAATTACAATTACTAGCTTTAATTTTAAGTGAAATATGAATACTAAATAACTAATATAGCAATAAATTTAGAAGCACACAATTAATATTAGGATCAAACTTTATTAAATACTTACTAAATTTGTTTCGATCTAAGTTTAGATGAAAGAATAATTTAAAATGTTTCTGTTAAATATTATGTTGCATTCACTCATAAAACATGACGTATTTTTTATCTTGATCTGAATTTTGGTATTTGATACCAGATATCAGTTCAACACTCTCCGAATTCACCCAAAGGTAATGTGTTGTTTTTTTCTAACCAATTACAAATAGGAGCAGAGCGAAACACCGGTTAAGGCTGTTAAGTGCTAGAGTGATTACATTTTGCTCTCTATATTTTACTAGGCGTTCAGTTACCCGTTTTCAATATTGGGTATGCTTTCGTTTGTTCATACCTTTTTTTACTGACTGAATCTGTAGCCAACTATTTAAATAAATAAAATTGAAAACAATTTAAAAAAAAAATTGTATGTTTGACTGTCTGTCTTTCTATTTGTCTCCGAAACGGCTGGGAACTTTTTTAATTTTTTCGTAATTTATAAGAAATTCGGTAGATGGTTTTAATGTCAGTTGAGTTGTTTGTGTATAAAAAACGTTATCAATTCATTAGTATAACTGGATTACACAGATGAATATAAATGCTATTAATTAATTTTTGTTACCTAGTTGATATTGCTTCAAGCGATAAGGCAGTCATTGTACTGTTTTCGTATCCTTAATATTTTAATTCAGTATATTTGAATAGGTACTTAGTGTGCGAAAAATGAATTCTCCTTGAACAGTGATAATAATTTTATACAGAAACTTAGAGAAACAGAGGGATAGACGAAAATCTGCGATCTTCCAAACAAAAGATAACCTACATCTTTATTTTCATGTAACCAAGGCTACTGAATAAAAACTAGAACTTCGGTTGGGATCATATTTCATTCTTCTGAAGTTATTTTTGCAAAAATGACTTCAGTTGAGTAAAATATACTGATCCAGAGGTTCCAATTTTTTTTCTTCAGAAGCCATTTTGCAAAGATAAAACCAGTGTGTTTCAATTCGGTTTCTAGAAAACTACTGTTAACATCATTAGTTAAATGAATGGTATGAAACTGCGGCCAGCAGCTCCACCCGCGTGGAATTCGGATTCAGTTGCCGCGACTCATTGAAACATAGTAGTCCAGGGATAAAAGTATCCTATATGTTATTAGGTATTGACTATTGACTATAATCTATTCCTATGCTGAATTTCGAGCTTTTCGAGCCTTGATTCAGTTGTATTATGTATCTAGCCCAAAAAGCAACATTGACAGCCATCTTAGTCACCTCGCTGAAGTCCTGGATTGTGCAGGTTTTGGGGCATAGCGGACATCATATAAGGTGGTCCATTGTTTGCAGAGGTCCCACATTCATCCCCGTATCCAAGTTACCTCATTTACCCTTTTTGTACTGTAGCTTATCTATTAACTTATTTATATGCACCGCAGCTCATGCCCCGGGTGGTAGGATTTCGAAGTAATAAACATCTAAACTAAAATTACTAAAACATTGTTACATACAAGTCATAGAGACTAAACGTGCATACGGTCTCAGTACACCCCACAGCCACATGTCAGCACAGTTAATTTTATTAGTCATTGACATGAATGTGATAGTGTTTTTCCATTCAGATTCGAGGCCACAAGAATTAGTGTTACGCCGCACTACGTTATCTGACCGAATGATGACATCAAAGGATAAGGAGGGGATATCGAATTCTCTCGAATTACTTAATATAAGATAGTGTTTTGCTCATAGCCTGACCCATAAATGTTTATTAATAACATAATAATATTTTGCCACTACACTAGGTTCCGACATGAACCCACTCCTAACATAAGCAGTTTTGGCTTAGATGAAAATGTCGGTTACTAATGTTAAACAAAAAACATCTTAATCGCTTCATGAACTTTTTTCTGTGTAGCATTTTTTTACTAACTTCCTAGTAAGTAATTATGTCTGCAAGTTCCTGGACGTGGATTTAGGTCTGAGTTTTTCAATTTTACTTATTTCTATAGAAGATTGTTTGTACTAGATTACCTCAACCATATATTTCGTAACTGGGCTACAAGCTAAAGCATGATGTCACCAAAAACTACTCCGAATGAATAACAATAAAAGGCCCTTATTGCGCGTCAATCAAAGTTTCCATCCTAGTGTGGTATGAGAGGGGACAACACTAAACCTAGTTCCATCAGATTAACGGATTGCCGATATATATCACGCGTATTTAAATTGTAGAACACGAAATGGCTATGCTGCAAGGCTAAAAAACCTGATGGTGATACCAAAAATCCATTTTGAGAAACCAAAAGAAGACGATAAGTAAATATCATAAACCAAGTTCATCTGATAGATATAGATCATCCAAGTTTGTGTATGATAAACCACTGCTGTAATGCCTAAACACTGGCGAAAGTGTTAGCAGCAGTGTTTGAAGGTCACAGAAAGTGCCTAGGTATATTGTTTTTATATGTAGTCAGGCAGCCTTCGAATAGTGTAGTCTCACTACCGAAGGTGACACTTATAGGCACTTACACTTTTGCCTTTGAACCATTGATGTCCATACCTATAGGTAAATAGACAAAGTATATATATGACATGTTATCTCGCTATTTGTCAGAAATAGTTCAATATTTTGTGTTGGTACATCGATTCGTAACTGAAACCGTATTTGTTCTGACTACACTTTTATCAGTTGGCCTAGCGTTGTGCGATATCTGATACTGCCTGCAGGTGTTGTCGTCTGAAGAATTGTAGTGTTAGGATTTTTGAAGTGAAAACTTCTTTAGCGGCGTTGGATGGGTGTAAAATGTTAAGGAAGCGTCAGGATTAGTTGACCTTTGAACCGTAACCGACGACTGACGTCATACAAGATTAGGTACAGACTATGTATTTTGCAAGTTAGCATAGATGTCGTCGTAGCTTAAACGGTAAGCACGTCGACTGTGAGTCCTTATAGTTTCAGATAGTATCGGGTTCAAACCACCTGGCCTTCAGGGATTTTTGTGATTGTTTTTTCTTATTATAATTTATTACTTTTGGTGATTATTTTTTCTTTTTGTAATTTATTACTTTTTATGATATTTTTTTCTTTTTGTAATTTATTATTTTTTGTGATTATTTTTTTCTTTTTATAATTTATTAATTTCTTCTGACAGAAAATTAGCAGAAAATAAGTGATAGGTTCTATGATTAGCGCTATATTATAGGTATGGTTTGGTATGTTCTTTTTTATCTTTTTCTATGTATATAACGAAGAAAGAAAAAAAGAAAATGTTTTCACTTCTGCCGGCACTCCCAGAGTGCAACCCGTCTTTTTTTTTTAGGAAAGATTCCATTAATTTCATAGTGATTTCTCAGTTGCGCCCAAAGTTCGCACTTTGAAGTCTGAGGTTCTTGTTATTTGATTGACTGCCGTCTGACCTACCAACCCCGAGAGGCAAGCTAAGTAGTTCTTTGATAAAAGCGTCTCGGCTATATTATCAACTATACATAGCTGTTAACATAGTTTAGGCGCAATTTCGACAAGGTTACACTGGCCGTGGTCACAGGCTGGCTCAGCGGTGTACGCCCGATCTCTTTGAGTCCGTGAGGTAGTAGGTTCTTCATCTGCCCGCACCATTTCAATATTTTCTTTTCGCCATGTACCGTCACTTACCACACTCACAGTGTCCCTATTCTGTAAGCAAACTGTCCGGTGTCTATCCGACTGCGCAGAAAAACGAGGGTGCATGTTTTTATCACTGGATTCCATGTTGCAGATCATTTAAACCCATCTTCCCGATTTAAATTTTTGTGTTTCTTGATTTCATTCGCTTTTCAGGTACAGCTCCTGAATAAAAGTGACGTTCCTTGGAGAGGACTTGCGTATCCGAACTCAAAGTCGCTCAACGAGCTATGGAGAGGGCTATGCTCGGAATTGCCCTACGTGATCGCGTCAGAAATTATGATATCCGTAGGAGATCAAAAGTAACCGACGACGTAGCATAGCGGATAAGCTCGTTGAAGTGGGAGTGGGCAGGAAACATAGCGCGCAGAACAGATGGCCAATGGAGCAAAAAAGATTATGGGCGACCGCGTACGGGCAAACGTAGTGTAGGACGCCCAACGGCCAGGTGGAATGACGACCCCATCAAGGTCGCCGGGAAGCGCTGGATGCGGGCTGCATTAGATCGGTCATTCTGGAAGACTATGGGAGAGGCCTATGTTCAGCAGTGGACTGTGCGTGTCTGATATGGTGATGATGAATATTTAATAGTCAAACCATTTACTATCAAGGGTAGGGTGGATGATTAAAAATAAATAAGAACGATAGAATAAGAACCGACGCCACTGTTTTCACTCTTTTACTATTCTTAAAGTGCAGCTATATAATTTATTTAACTTCAGGAAAATACTCAATTCTGAAACACTGGCGAAAGAGGTGGCAGCAATTACGTTTGTAGATTACAGAGAGTGCCTATTGATTTTGTGTTAGATAGATAGACAGATGTCTATCTGTGTATTCATTCTCATAATCTTTAATTGAAGACGCGTCTTATGTATGATACACATATCATCTGGGAATCTGATCAGACTAGAGTCAGTGTCATCGGCTTTCATACTATACTAACTGCTGCTACTAATTACTAACAAATTTTTAGTTTTGTATCATCTTCAAGTCCATTTTTATGGAGAATCGGGTTTCTCTTTCCGTTTTAAGTAAATTACCTGCTGTACAGGTGTTATGTACTTACTTCATAAACACTTTTCATTGTGTTCCAGTTTCCAGTCATCATTTCCTTAACCCAACTCAAAATTACAGATTATGACGTCATACTGAAGGCGTTTTACCTACGTGACCTAAATAACTCTAGCCATTATTTTTATGACGCAAGCACTCAGTAAATATGGATTAGAAATACGATGCTTTATAAATAGAAAGAGGTGACAAACATCAGAGTAACAAAAATCTTTTCAAGAAAATGTGTCGCACATTTTTATTTTTACCCGTTTTGGGTATCCCTGGTTATTTTTAACGACATCAAGCTCCAAGTGGATCCAAGTGTCTATTTCCCCTGTGAAGTGGTAGCGGCGTGGTTAGAAATTTGTTACTATTGTAGCTGGAAAAGGTGACCGCATCAGCAGAGGCGACTATTGTAGTAAATAATCTGGTGCGACTACAAAACACATGTTCGAAGTCTACGCCCCAGATTGGTGGGCACGACTCACGCTTTGGCACCGCTGCTGTCCAACCTGAGAGACCCGAAGGACTTCTGCAGGAGGCTACGCCTGTATCGTGCGGTCCATGGCCCTATACGGGTATCATGGAGGAGTGGCTAGAGAGGAAAGTGTTAGAAAAGGAAAGAGCCAACGCCCAAGTGTCATCACAGCGACGCGAGCGAGGACTCGGGGCTGCACACGCTCACCGAATGTCCGGCGTGAGAGACACCGAGATGGGAGCTGATGGCAGCCCTGGAAGTGGGAGCTCTCACGCTCACCACCTTGCACGCGGCGATGGTCTGCTACGCAGATGCGTGGTAATGCTCGTGAAGGAGGCGGCGGAGCGGAAGCGGAACCGGGAGAGTAGAAGATTCGCGGTCCGCGCTGCCCATATACCGGGGACGAGTTAGGGACGCCGTGGTCCCCCCACCCGAAGAGGGCCAGATCGAGAGATGTGGGTATCCTTGGGGATTTCCCGCGTGTAAAAAAAACTGCAGTAATTGGTAAATCGGATATGAAGATGACTGTGGTCGCAAAGGTTCTTCCATTCGTGTTATTAATTGGTTTTCTCAATTGAGGTGGTTTATAAAATTATAGAAATTTGGGTCTCGTCCTTTAAATCCATCTTTTGAATTATTTCTAGATAACGAAGTTAGGTAGATATATAGAAACATTCAGAAAAATTAAAAGTGAAATAAAGTAGGCACCGCATTTTGTAATAATAGGCTATAAACTTGAGTGAAAATAACAAGGACTCTAATGTCGATACAATCTAAAACGAACAGAAAATCATTTGCATAATGATAGATAATGGGTAATGACCATTAAGTATCGAAATTGACCAATTTTCGTGTCAATCCTACGTTAACTTCGCACTTAACATTAAAAATTTATAATTAAAGCAGATGACATGCTTCAATAGCTTGATTTAGAACACGATTGCCGCAAACCTTGAGGAAACATGGAAGAGGATTCAAAGGCTTATCTAAAAATATGCGATGCGATCTGAGTAATTTTTAGGAGGTACCTAGGTAAATATTAGTTATAACTTCAGTGATGTTTATGATAATCGTTCGTGCAATTTAAAGACATTATTCAGTTATACAACAGAAATTACGCAATTGGAAAAGGATTAGGTAGCTAATAGAAGTGCCAGTTTTTTAATAATTTTTCAGGACAACACTGTAATTCTGTGACTCTTAACTCTTCGAAGCTTGGTCTATTAGTTAGTTCCAGAACCCGGATCAATTTTGTTTTTTTACGTTCAAAAATTACATAAATACACGAGTTTAACACTTTTTACCCATCCAAGAAGTTTTCACTTCAAAAACCCGACTGATGCTGAAAAGATCGAACAAAGATTTATAGCAGGCGGTACCCATTAATTTTCATTGGGTTTGAGATTTACATATACGCCAAAAAATAGCTTTTGTTCATATTTTATGTACCCAAGAACACTTGGGCAATAAATGATTTTCATTTTAGGCATGAATCATTGAAATCCGTACGGTGGTTCAGGTAATGAGATAATAAAGAATATTACAAACATAAATACATACATACAAGAAACGCGCAAAGAACATAACCCTTCTTGGCATTCGGGTAAAAATGCACGTAAGCATTCATCGTCATCGTCATTCATTCGTCCATCCCACTCCAAGACCGGAAGACGAAGCCCATCAGCCACCGCAATAGGAGGCAGGGGGAATTTATATCCTCCAAACTATTCACCAACGCATTGGAGGACATCTTCAAGATTAGACTATATCAACATAAACGATGTGTCACTGGAGCAACTGCCTAAATGGAGCCTCCCGACACGATAGCCTTGGTCGGTGTAACCTTGGACAAAATCAAGGTTATGAACTTGGTTCGTCGTTCAACGAACATTTTGGACCGAGACCGATCGCCATCGAAGGGGCGGTACTCAAAATTGTTCATGTTTGCCTAGAGTAGGTTATTCAGCTCGGTAAAAACAACTTAAAAAAAAGCCAAAAGGATCCAACTAGGTTAAGCAGCATTTGGTTGGACGCGTGACATCGTGGTTAGTCCACGACCTAAAAGTTGCACACTATAGAGTGAGCTATGCTGGGTGACTCTTTGACGGTCTTTGTCGAATGACCGATGGCCGTTGGACCAAACGAGTTAGTAGAGTGGAGACTGCGAAAAGGCAAACGGAAGGTAGGGCGCGCCCTAGTCTTGTAAGAAACAAAAAGTTTTATAAGAAACTAATAGTCTTGTTTTGTCGACCAAGCTCTTTGGGCTTTTTGGGCCTGGACACTCAGACGTTGGCTGCGGCCAGTGGCTCTCTTCTGTGTGTTTTTACACCGGACGCCCGGGGTCTTGAAGGCCATCAGGTAAATGCAGGTTTTCACCTTCTGCATGACCTTGCCATTCTCCATACCAATCCCTAACACCTCCGCCATCAGGGTGACGACGACGGCCCTCATTCGAGGGCCATGGAGCTTCTTCGGCATCACGATCATCGGGGCATTTTTGGCGATGTTCCGTTTCTTCTTCTTGGCTCCAATTACCTCTCCCACCCCTCTTCTATGGGGAGCTTGTGGAAGCAACGGTTTTGGTTTTGGTCTGTTTCTTAGTGAACCAGACCAAAAGCCGGTGGAACCACGTGCTGCATTACCTCCGGTCTTGCCATCAAGGTCCTCAGACTGCCTCCACCCATCCCATAATAAATAAATGCTAAAGATTATTCAGGCCGTTCATTAAATTGGGATTGTATAGAATAAATATATTTTGATCTATATTTATCAATGTGCATCGGCCTACTTATGAAGATGGGTTTTTGGTTGGTTTGAGGACCCCGCTCCCTCATTAGCCTACCCTTATCTATTCAAGTCAAATTGCGCGGTGTGGACACAGCGTGCCCCGATCTGGACTGATATAGGTTACAAGGTTCAGGCGAGAGCAGAGCAGAACGGAGTACCCGCATTGGCCTTCGTGGTTACTTTTTTTACAGCCACCATACGTTGCCGGGTGCGCACTCGGTATTGTTTAGAATGCCTAAGCAAAGTATATAATAAATATATAAGCATTATATAAAATACCGGATTATACATATTGCCGGTAACATAAAGAACAAAATGATACAAATAAATCACGACGATATGAATCGAAAACCATCATTATTATTAAATAGTGGCATGATCAATACATTGCTAAGTACATCATGGTCTAAAATCCCAAGTAAGAGCAACCTTCACTCATCTGTTTACCGAATGAAAGGTATATTTTAGAAAATAAAATGTGGTGCTGAATACATACTAATAAGGTTGCCCGAAAAAATATGATTAAATATTTAATGAACCTATTAAAAATTTTAAGCGTGATTTTTTTTATAATTTCACTACTTTGTTTGCCAAAAAACAAAAATATTAACTGTCAAAACAACCTACTTACAATAAAAGTAATTGACACTCTTAGAGATACCATCTACCGTATGGCTTATGAGGTCAACTCCAAACAGTGCCATGAACAATAGTAAACAGCTCTAGTGATGTAACTATGATTGTATAATTAACACCTAATTCTGTTGTGTTTGTAGTGTTTAGTACTTTGAACAGTACCATCAGCTTCAAGGAGTAATAAAATTAGTCATGCTACTAATAACCAAATGCCTCAGAATCAAAAGGTCCAGTGGTGCTATATATTACAAATCAAAGAAATTATTTAAGCATTCTTGCAGTTGTTGCAATTAAGTATTTTCCTGTAGTTAAAATAAATTATTTGACGGAGCTCATTTAATTAGGAATGGTAAAAGAGCGGTAAAAGTTGTGTCTGTTCTTATTTTGTCTTTCATAGGAATTTTATGTTCCACATGGATTAATAATCCATCCAACCTATAATCGTATATTATTTGCAAATAAAAATTATGACATCACAATTCTTTATTTTTTACTTATAATATAACTTGCCGTTTTAACGTTTAAAATAAAGTTTTGATTATATAAAAGGGAAAAGTAACTAATTCAATTAGACAGTCAAATAGATACCTTCTATACTTACAGCGTCCGACGAACGTTATAAGTTGTATTTAGCCGTTATTACACTTTGTGTAATAAATAAGTAAATTCTATAGCATACAAGCGGTAAACAAACGAATGAAATAAATACATAAAACGTAAATGGTCATAAATTTCATCGTTTAAAAGTTGAAAACAATAGTAGACACATAAAACTTGAAGAAAAACACCATTGTTTGCAATTAAAAACGGTGATTTTATGATGGCAGCAACAATAAATATGTAATTTTCCTCAGATTTTACTGCAAGCAGTAAAGTGCCAATATTATTAGCGGTACACCTTGGTGATACGGGTATAAGGAGTGGTGTTAGTTATGTGACGTGTGATGACGGATAAAGAATACAAGTATCACCACCCCACCTCATCCAAAGGGTGTCGTGAAAGGCGTATCGTAATGGAAAAATACAGAAACGATAGCACTGCGAGAGAAGGGAAACTCGAAATAAAACCCTGTACCAACCCGTTTGGCTAGCGTGGAAACAGTAGACGAAAGCCTTTCAACATTGGGAGAGGGTTATTTCCAGCAGTGGCCTGTGATAGGCTAATTGATGGTTATTTTTTTGAAGTGAAAACTTCTTTAGCGGCGTTGGATGGGTGTAAAATGTTAAGGAAGCGTCAGGATTAGTTGACCTTTGAACCGTAACCGACGACTGACGTCATACAAGATTAGGTACAGACTATCTATTTTGCAAGTTACAATAGATATCGTCGTAGCTTAAACGGTAAGCACGTCGACTGTAAGTCCTTATAGTTTCAGATAGTATCGGGTTCAAACCACCTGGCCTTCAGGCATTTTTTGTGATTGTTTTTTCTTATTATAATTTATTACTTTTGGTGTTTACTTTTTCTTTTTGTAATTTATTACTTTTTATGATAATTTTTTCTTTTTGTAATTTATTATTTTTTGTGATTATTTTTCTTTTTATAATTTATTAATTTCTTCTAACAGAAAATTAGCAGAAAATAAGTGATAGGTTCTATGATTAGCGCTATATTATAGGTATGGTACGGTATGGTATGTTCTTTTTTATCTTTTTCTATGTATATAACGAAGAAAGAAAAAAAGAAAATGTTTTCACTTCTGCCGGCACTCCCAGAGTGCAACCCGTCTTTTTTTTTAAATACGTAATTCAATTTCATTGATCTAAATGTTTTTATAGGTACTTCGTATAACTTCCATTTCTTCAAATAACATTTAGTTTTATGTTCATTCCATATATCATTTTCTATAGAGCTCTTTCTATGTAACAGTCTTTTGACCTAAATTTCACATTGACGTATTTTCTTCCTACTTCTTATTTTGTTTTGGCTTATACGGCTTTTATAGCGACAGATCTCAACCCCGATAGGAAATCCTGAGATGATAACAAGTGTTCTGGCTTTGAAGTTCCATATTCCCACCATGTTCCTACAGCTCTTAACTTGAAATAATACATTATAAACCGATTATAAAACACATCCTACTAATATACTAAATGCGAAAGCTTGTGAGTATGGATGGATAAACTCTTTCTTGTAAAAACTACTGAATGGATTGTAATGAAACTTTACAATAATATAGCTTATACATCCCGGCAGAGTAGAATTTGGACCACCACATCCCTTCCCACGCGGTGTCGTACAAGGCGACTAAGGGATAGGGCTGATTAACTTTAACATCAGACAGATATGTACAGCCCAGACTCAGCCTCAGATGCGTGGCTCGAGTCAACAATAGTGCCCGGAATACGGCAATAGGGTCACCCCCTGTTACGTGGGACTGAATACAATGATTGGTGAAATGTACCTAACTCTAACTTCACCTCTGACTTACCCTCCGGGGATAAAGGCGTTATTATATGTATGCATGTATGTATGTAACACATAGGCTATATATCATCACGCTACTACTCAAGGGAGCGGAGCAGTGATCAAAACAAATCCGGCCTGCATATACAGTGAAGTGACAGTTTATTTATTTCATGTTGCTAAGCCACGGCGCTGTGCATCGCGCAAGTGCGCGGACTTAGCAGTTAGCAGAAATTATTCAAATACAAAAAATGTACGCGTTCAAAGTGTTGACACTTGGTATAGGGATGGGTAAAGCTTCGAAATGGACATAGGCTCTATATATCTAAAGGGGCGGGGGGGGGGAGGATAGGGGATGCATTTTTATAATTTTTGAAGATATCCTGATGAAATTAGGTACACAGGCGAATTAGAGCTTGGGTCACTACGCAATAAGCGACATCCACGCGGTCGTAGCCGCGGGCAACAGCTAGTGTTGAATAGTTTTCCCTATAATTTTCACTTGAGTCGGTTTAGTATTGAGTCAACTTCCGGGAAAAAAGGTTGAAGTGTTTACAGTGATATAGACTTCGATAGCGGTATAGGCAGACTGATAACATGAAATGCTAACTCATTGATATGATACCAGACGACATGTCGACATTGGCGTGTATTGTAGAACGACATTTAGTCACGAATACCGATTGGACACTAGTTCTTATATTGTAAATCTTGAATAAAGATTTGACGAAGTCTCAGGTGATTTCAATCAATCGAATTGGTCTAGATATTACAGTTGAGGTTGCCTGTCATTTTGAATGTGCAAAGTAAATAGTAAAAGTGGAAGGTGTTTTTTTTTACGATAAACCAAATAATAATACGTTCCAAGAAGGTGTCTTGAATTGTCTTGTATGGTGTTAGAAATGGTTTTATTAAATTTTTAAACGCAGTCGTAACGTGATGATGGATTAAAATTTGGATTGGATGACGGGATTACAAGTTTCACAACTGCGCGTATTAGTAAAACAATATGACACTCAGAATAAGGGACTTGATTGTTAGGTCAAATTTAGTATTTAATATTTTACCCCTTTCCTACCCCATGATCTGATATTTGGTATACCTACACTTTTAGTTCGGATAACTATACAGTTTCTATCAATAAAACCGAAAAACGTACCTATTAGGGTTAATTTGTTTAACAAAAAACATATGATAAACGATCATTTTACAAACAACGTTCGAAAAACTAATCATTTGACACACTTTCAGTTTGCAAACAATGTTACTTTAAAAATAATCATTCGATAAATAAAGGTTTTGTAAATGTATTTGTTAGAAAATATTTCAATTTAGTTAACAAACAGTCAAACAAGCAAGCATAAACCACGCGTGTAAATGCAGTAGGCGATTAGCATGCAGCAAACATGCAGCAAACGTCGTTTCTGTCGTCACAGATGGTTGTAAACCTCACCACGGCAGCTCTTGCTTGCTGGTCGGGATTTATAACCACCTGCTCCTCAGCTCGTGGGCCGCCTCACCCCTCCACGCCTGCACATACTTGAATAACAGTCTAGGAGTAGGGCAAACTAGACCACGTGAAGTCGAATTTGCAGCTATTTATTACTGTCACTAACTTTTGTGTCACAAGTTTAGACTGGTTCAAGACAATAATTTACTTGAATATAAGTCTTCATAATAATTCACTTGTTTTGCCTAGTAATATGTTTAAAAATAGATAATCAATTTGTGAAATAAAGTTAAGGCGTAATGACATTTCCCCAAGTAAATATTTTTAAGCTATTGCCTAGCTTCTATCGAGGGCCTTGAGCGCGGAGACCGAATCCAGAAATTCCGTAACGAAAAAACCTCACGCTCGTTTCTTTTCGGTAGTCTTCGACACGGTGTTCGTGTGCGTGCAACTAGCCGTATCGTACGACTCTACGAAGCTCGCACGAATCGAGACGAGCTGCTCCGAAATCGGACGAATACATAAGCAGCTGTTTATGAGAAAGTATATAGGTGTATAGGTATTTATGTACAACAGTGAATAGCTGTACTTGTAAAATTTGTCGATAATCACTTCTTAATATCGTTATTTTTTTAAATGAATAATTTTGTTTTGGTGTGTCATTACACTATTTATACCTAATTATTTATACCTATTATTTATACCTAGATATTTTCGTTTTATAGAGAAGAAAAGCGTAAAGAGCTAAAAAGAAAAAAAAACTAATGCACGTCAAATTGCATAAGTTGATACAAAATGCTATGCAATAGCTTTACCGCGGCAGTCCCCGAGTGCCACACGTCTTTATTTTTCTAATGAAAAGTTTATTTAATAATATTTTGTAAAATGATAATTTTTTCAAATATAATTTTGTCTAACGTTGTTTTCAAATTGATATTAATTTTTTATTTTTTTTTGTTAAATGATTGGATAGTACCTATTAGTTACCTACTTGTTTTATACAATAAGATTTTTTCATGTGTCTATAAAACGACAAATACTTAGTTTGACCGCCAAATACCTTACTAATAAAACAAGAAATACTATTATTCTGTTTTTAAATATAATCCCTTTTTTCACAGGATGGCTCCGGCAGAGCAAAATGTGGAAATGTGTGCTGAACAACGGCATCGAGACTTGAAAGAGAAACCAACTACCTACCAAAACGACGATTTGTTGTTTGAAAACAACAACACTGTGATAAGGAAAAGTAATAGTGAGAAAGTAATATCTGATGAAGATTTTAATCTTAGCGAATATGAAGCGATGGAATTCACACCACAGATCAGATGGCCAGATTTAATAGTTCAAGTATTGTTGCATTCAGTTTCAATTATTGGACTATTCCTGGTCGTTAGTAATCAAGTTAAATTCCTCACAACACTATTCGGTAAGTCCATTAAAATTCATAATCTTTTATCAAATGTATTAAAAGAGCAGGTCAAGCACTCGTAGCCGGTGTGGTAATGGGCTCACATGAAAAGTTTTACGATAGTAGAGGAAACTTGTGAAGTGTGTAAGGATAAAAGCAGATGGCGGATCACTGTTTCTGCCTACCTAGGAGAAAAATGAGCATAATATTATAGCAAACAGAGACTGAATAGTGACCACGACCATTCTGTCAAGAGTGAATCGACTAAGAAGAAAATTATAGCAAAACATGTCAAGTCTACTAGCATTCATAAATACCTGTGACTTACAGTATACTGCTACCTGACGTAGAAATTAAATAAATAAGTGTAGGTCAAAAAATAGTAGTATTTTGGTAAAATGTTCAAAAAATGTTCGTTTGTTTCAGCATTGGGAACAATATACACATCGGGTTTCGGGGTCACGGCGGGGGTGCACAGGCTGTGGTCTCACCGAGCGTATCGCGCGCGATTACCCCTACGCATATTATTAGCCATACTTTTCACTATAACAGGACAGGTAAGGCATTACATTTATACAATTAAAATTATATTTTTAGTAATGGTTGACCGGTTTGTTTGTTTAGATGAGAAAATGAATCAAATGCGTAAATTGGCCCTAATTTGTCAACAACTACTTAAGTCTACCAAAACTAGGAAAATTAGATAAAGTACTGTCTGTTGAAGCTTGATCTGGCAAGTGGCACTATCATGATTCTAATACCTGCAGTACCTGGCCATTATGCCTCCATGCAAGAAATATGATGAAGGAAGACAAGTTCTATATTATTTATTTTTAACATAATATATTTACTAAGATAATACAATAGAGATATGGTAATAGGGGGCTACCTTTTTTTTTTTTTTTGACGTGCGGGAAATCCCCACGTATACCCACCCCTCCGGAGCCGGAGGGGGAGGTTATGTCGGACTCGAACCGACTAAACCGCACGCCGTCTCTGGGTCGTAGTGCTAGGCCGAAGGTGAGGTTGTCATGCGACATATCCCTCGCACCCCGGCTGACCCAGGGCCATCCCTCTCGGTCTGGCCCTCCTCGGGAAGGGGGGGACCGCGCGGTCCCCGACTCAACCCCGGTGTGGGGAGGCGCGCATCGTCCTACGATGCGCGCCGCCGCCGTGCCCTGCTTCTGCTAGGGTGACGGGCGGCTCCACCCGTCACCCTCAGGCCCGCGCTCATGGGGGGCGGAGGTCAGTTTGCGCCCTCCGACGCCCGAGCCGCCTTCGGGCGCGTGCAGCGATGTCAGCGAGCCTTTCTCGCTCATCGCGCCGCGCCCGCTCTGCTGTCTCCTTCGCGAGCATGACCTGCTCGCAGAAGGAGGCGCTGGCCGCCCACGCATCCGCGCAGCGGACCATCGCCGCGAGCAGGGTGGAGAGCGTGAGCACTCTCACCCCCAGGGCCGCCACAAGCTCCCGCCTCGGCGTCTCAAACGCCGGGCACTCTCGGTGAGCGTGTGCAGCCCCGAGTCCACACTCGCGTCGCAGTGATGGCACTCGGGCGTTGGCTCTATACCCATCAGACACAGATACCGCCCGAAGCTACCGTACCCGGTGATAATCTGCGTCTGACGGTACGAGAGGCTACCGTGTGGCCTCTCTAGCCACTCCCCCATGATGGGCCTTACCGCCGCAATGACGGCGTGCCCTGCACGTGGTTGCCCAAGTCACCGCCGGGATTTCTCGGCCCGAATATCCTCGGGTTCGGGATCGAATCCCCGCTCCCGCGCCTCCTTTCGGAACAGATATAGTGCCGAAAGGGCCCTCGCTTCCAGCATCCACGGTGGCGATCCGGCCAGGAGACTCGCCGCTTCGAAGGATATCGTGCGGTATCCCCTGATGGCCCTGGAGGCGCATGAATCTGGCCTCCAGGGTGTCCGCCCACACGGGGCACCCGTATAGGGCCATGGACCGCACGACACCCGCGTAGAGTCTCCTGCAGGAGGCCTCTGGGGCTACCAACACCGGGGTCCAAAGCAAGCACACGTGCTTAACATTGGGAGGTACCTCTACAATAGTAAAAGTGAACTCTGTACCGCGAAATGCCAACTTAGAACTACTGGATAATCGCTATGCGAATAATGGTAACACAGTATCAGGATATTGTTTTATATATACATTTGTTTAAATAGCTGTCTATTAAGTCGTACAAAATTATTGATATCTGTATTTAGTTAGTATTTATGTAGGTATCGATTTTTGACATGGCGTGTTCATAAAAGAGCATGCCATGTCATTAACCTATGGCATGACATGACTGACAAATAATATATGAAAATTATCATCAGAGATAACACTTTCCAATATTCGTAGCAATAAGAAATACCTGAATCATTATGTGAGATTACTTGCTGACACCCCATAGGAACTTTCCCTTTTTTGTTATTCAGACTGTAATCTACCTCTGTACTAAAGTTCAGCCAAATCAGTTCTGTCTGTGGCGATACCACATGTACCCAGAACCATCTAGCGACAACAAGCCGAACTACAACGACTCTACAAATCCTGCATCGCGAAAGTGAAGTTCCCGCGCTGGTACAATAGATATACAACATCCCAACGACAATCGTTGGGCCGCGGCCCGCCAGGCGTGACCACCTTGCCTTTGTGTTGGAGGAACATCACACTCCGTTCCTTCACATGTCGTTAGAGCGTGATTGTATAACAGACATACAAATATTCCAAACATGTAAACAATCTTTCACAATTATAATATTAGTAGGAAGTAGGATAGGGATATAATATCTATTAGTAGGATTAGTCAAATAATCCTTCCAGTTAATAAAACACTTCAATGAAACATGTTACAGAGCTCAGACTTTGTTGCAAATACACTTTTATTTAGAAACGCAGACATCGTTCCAGACAAATAGTGTTTTTATTTTTTTATTTTTTTTTTTATAAATAGGACACGTCAATTTGACTTTACCTCGCCTGATGGTAAGCTGAAGGTAAAGTCTCAAGAAAGAGGGCCACCATTATATACACGTGCCATGTTAACAATGGTGGCACTCAGCTTGACGGCCTCATCAGATGCTTTTTCACGCCCCGCTTAAAGGACCCGGGACTGTAGGAAGAGGGAAACACGTGAGCTGGCAAGGAGTTCCAGGTCTTAATGGTGCGACAAAGGAAAGAGTCACCGAACCGCTTGGTTTACGCATCTAAAAGAAATTATATCCTTGGACTTTGCGGCAATCATGTACAATCTGTGATTAGAGTGTCACAGTTATACAGTACGTCATCCGATAAATTACAATTAGTTGAAGTGGCAATGGGCTGGCAACGTCTGTCGAAGGACCGATGGCCGTTGGAGCAGACAAGTCCTAGAGTGGAGACCGCGAGAAGGCAAACGAAGGGTAGGACGCCCCCTGGCCAGATGGAACGGTGACCTGAAAAAGGTGGCTGGGACGGACTGGATGTGGAAGGCGGAGGATCGTACGAAATGGCGCACATTGGGGGAGGCCTATGTCCAGCAGCGGACCGCAGCGGGCTAATTGATTGATTGATTGATAGCGATACGAACGTATTGACACAAAATTAAAACAGCTCAACACACAGTTGAGCTTATTACAAAAAAGGAATCAGATGTCCCAAATCCCGAGTTATTTGCGTTGAAAGTTAAATATCTTGTGATAGGTACCTAAATATATTGAATGCATAACAAATAAGTAAGTAATTATTCGAAGGAAGGATACCTATATTACTTATATCTTTCGAAGCAAGTACCTTATCTTCAATAATTATTCAATTTGTATTTCAACTTGCCATTAAACTACTTATTTTAAATTTAAATTTCCAGAAGAGTGTATTCCACCATAATATTATCATCAACCCAAGTAATTTAATTAAGGACTGAATTTGTTATCAAGTGAACGATACTAGTCAGTTACCTAGGTATTATTTACTTGGGGTTTTTTTAAATATTTATACTTCATAAATTTTCATTGAAAATATTCTAATATCTAAAGGCGCCCACTCACTAACAGTCCGCCTGCAGTCCACCTGCAGTTCCTGATCTGTCCGGCGGCCTGCAGTCCTAAGCCGATAGCGCCCATACACTAAAGCGATTTTGGCCTGCCGGCAATTCCCTGTTGTCAGTTTTGCGACCACACACTAGCAGTTGCGAGTCGTCAGTTTTAGGTCGTACGATCGCCTGCCGGTAATGGTCTGATATCAGTTACATAGACTACGAAAAAGTGCAAGCGATTTTCGACCTTATTGACATTTTCTTAATTACATGTTTTTTCGCATAAATAAATGCTGCTGATCACGAATATAAGGAAAAAAACTATATTTGTTGTGATGTCAATAAGGTTGAAACTAGCTTGCACTACGTTATTCTTATATAAGTACGTGCTAATCATTGTGAGAAATAGGTGTTAGCCATTTTGAATCTAATGGACTATGTGCATAAGAAATATAGACGATTATGTACAAAAAATGAATAAAATCTTAGTAAAAAATAGTGATGTAGGTACATGTCATCATAATGTTATTACTTCAGACAAAAGAATAAAATTAATTCACTGTTTTATTCTAAGTTTATTACGTAAAAAAGCTGACACGAAACGTCGATCGACAGGCCGTCGTTCGACATATGCTCGTTCGCCCTGACGGCCTAGGACTGTCCGGCTTAGAACTGTCCGGAATCGTTCGGCGGCCACACACTATCGGATCGTAGTAGTCGTCAGTCCAAAATCGTTAAGGAAACTGTTAGTGTGTGGGTTATTGCGATTAACTGACAGTTTTATATCGTCCGGTAAACTGTTAGTGAGTGGGCGCCTTAATAGCTATCTAATTGATATCACTTAAAGCTGAAACTAATTAAAAAATGAATAAAATTGAATGTAAATAAGACGTAAGTGGTATATTTCTTGGAAAGACATCTTAGCTGCCTGTGCAAACTGCCTAGTTAATTCAAAAGAGCACTAACCTTAGGACCGTCTAACTATGGCCAAAATCAGGCGTTTAAATTAGACACCTCGCAATTTTTATTTTACGTAATATCTGAACGGAATGTAACAGTATTCCAGTTTTATTTAATTCTCTAAAAGACACCTGCAATATTTTACAAACATGACATTTTGCATATACTTTTGATAGAAAGAAAAAGTGGAGCAAGTGACAAAGTTTGCATACTTGGGTTGAAAATTTATGAGAAACTAGCTGTTGCCTGCGGCTCCGCCCGCGTGGATGTCGGTTATCGCTTAGTGTTTAGTAAACGCTATTTTTATAAAATAAAAGTAGCCTAAGTTTTTCCTTATTACATCAGCTAGGTGCCAATAAAAGTCCCGTCAAAATCGGTCTAGCCATTTCAGAGATTAGCCGGAACAAACAGACAGACAGAAATTGTAAAAAATGTTATTTTGGTGTATGTACCGTATTATATTCATATGCATGTAGTAAAAAACGGTTATTTCAATATTACAAACAGACACTTCAATTTTATTTATATGTTTAGATGGCAAGTATGACTGTAATTTTGAGTGAAAAGAAACTTCATGAACAGCCAGAACGTAGCTATAGGAGCACGGCTAGCTGTACTCATACAAGAGTGCTAATACCTGCCCTTTTACCCGACTACGACAAAGTCAAAGTATATGGGTTATTATAAATAGTAGTTAATGTTGGGCGTCGCAGAAGGAGCATGAAAGTTAACAGAATGATGTAAAAATGGAAAATCTGAATAATACAGTTGAAGTGACGTTGCTGGATCAATTGAGAAACAACGTGATAGAAAACATGATGGCCTGTTAGGAAGTTGTGGCGAAGTTAGATAATGGTATGCTTAGATGGTTTGTAGAGAGGACAGACAGACGAATATTGAAGAAACAAATGTTAGAGGCGAGGATGAATGAAACTATAGGCAATCAAATCATCAAATCAAAGTTTTAGAAAAAGCCAGATCAAGAGTAACCGCTACTGGCCAGCATTTATGAAGACGATATGAATGTAGAAGGAATGAAAGGCCTGAATTGTAGCAAGGGGAGACATGCTGTTTCTACCTGCGTGTATTCGTCGCCAACATGTCGTGACACATGCAAAGCAATATTTTACTGTAAATTTTTGATAAAAAGTAACACTGATTGCTGATAAGATGAATGTGTTTTTAAATTGATTCTATAATCTCAACAGATTTTATCGTACAGGGCTACAGTGATAAGACCACTTTTAAATTAAGCTCCTTTGGACACTTTTGAACGAGCATGTATGAAAACAATTACGAAAGTAAAAGAAGCCAAAGGTGTATGCCGGGATCGTAGCAAGTGGAAAACTGTAGTCTCTGCCTACCCTACCTACTGGGAAAAAGGCGTGACTGTATGTATGTTTGTCTCCCTATATCCCTTTGTAGCCTACTGCCCACTTTATATGTACAATACATGTTTAATATAGTAGAGGGTGCAGCGGGAACGGGATCTAACACCACGCGGGCGGAAAAATATTGGCGGTACAAAGTTCACCGGGTCAGCTAGTACTTCATATAAATATTCAAATATATATACAGGGGATGAATAGATATTTTTGCGACCCAAGGAAACTCATCTGTAAACATGAAGTAGGTACCTACCTACCATCTTTTAGATCCTAATGTTACGAGCGTGGGGGTCGGTTTAAATAGAAACTGCGAGAACAACCGTTGCAGACAGATTTTATTCAGCTGCACTTAAATTACAGCAAAGCGCGTAGAAACTCGAAAACTCTGCCTGACACAATACACAGTAGCTTGTATAATCGCACTTTATCGCTTCGCACACTTTATCGCTGTAATCGCTTCGAATACTAGTCGTAGAGTGACTGAGCGGAGGCTGCTAGCTCGCCTTATATATCCGGCGCGGCCGAGTAGTGAATGTTCTCGAAAAGACAGCAACATTCTAGAATGTTCGATTGGGTCTTGTGTCTCTTTCTAGCCTGACGTCTCGTTCTATTCATTCGATTCCTTCTAGAACACAATGACGTCAAGGCATGCTGTCTCTTGCTATAGTGCCGTCTCGCTCACTCCTATGGGAATTTCGCCATATATAGATGTTGACTGAAAAGGCCCATAAGGGGTCCTGAAAATGCCTGAACAAGGGTTCACAGGGTAATGCCGCAGATCGACGGGGAGTGGTATGAAACGTTCTGAAAACTGTTTTCAGACGCTTGAAAATAACGGCAACTTGGTCAAAATTTTGATTCTTCGGGAGGTGTAATGGCACCTGAAACCTGCCAAAATGTGTTTCAACCTCCTGAAAACGTCTCTAACACAGAGCAAATGACGATTGAAGTTGCCAAGCGCCCGGCGCAGCACTACTATAAATTGTATTAAATGGATGAACGTACAATCATATTATTGTACACTAAAATTCAAGATTTGCTAAACTATCAAAGATACTTTCCACGTAAATATCACATATATATAGTACACGACTAATCAGCAAAACCTTCAGTCTCATTCTAGGTTCAAAATCGATGGGCTATGATAATATCACGACTGAAATTTTAAAGTCTAGCACAAATGAACTAGTTCCTGTACTAACTCATTTGGTAAATCTATCTTTTACCACAGGCTGTTTTCCAGATTTGTTGAAAGTATCCATTGTTAAACCGCTGCATAAAAAAGGAGACAAATCATCACTCTCAAATTACAGACCTATTACTCTTGTGTCTGTAATCTCTAAAATATTTGAAACAGCCATGTATAAACGTTTCACTGAATTCCTAGCCAAACATAATATTCTCAGGAAGGAACAGTTTGGATTCCAAAAAGGGAAGTCAACCACTGCAGCATGTTTCAACCTCATGGCTCAAGTTATTGATAGTGTAGATGATGGTAACGCTACAACTGTGATATTTTTTGATATGACGAAAGCATTTGATTTGGTTTCACATAAAATATTGCTAAATAAGCTAGAAAAATACGGTATTCGCGGAAATGCGTTGTCATGGATAGAAACATATCTAGCAAATAGAAAACAATGCGTTCAAATTAGCTCCCTAAATGACAAAAAAGAATTAGAAGCAACTAATTCAAGTTACAGAGTAAACGGTTCTGGGATACCGCAGGGCAGTGTGCTAGGCCCTCTATTATTTCTATTATACATAAATGACCTTCCGGATGTTACTGAACATCCATGTACATTATTTGCAGATGACATTTCAATAATAATTAAATCCAAATTAACTGACAATCACTTATATGACACTGACCTTAATAAATATGACATTACTAAATATGACATTAATAAGCATGACATAAATAATTATAACTGTGACATTAATAAATCAATAGAATCTATTATAAAATGGCTGGATGAAAATAATCTAAATGTAAACTTAACAAAAACTAAATATATACAATTTAACACATATGGACGTAAACACTTAAACCTTAATATCATGTACAAAGATATTCAAATCGAGGAGGTAGAGCACACTACATTTTTAGGTATTGTTTTGGACAAACATATAAATTGGAAAGCCCACATAAATAACATATGTAACAAAATAAACAGATTTGTATATGTCTTGGCGAAGTTAAGTAGAATATCATCGCAAAAGACGGTTCTTAGCGCGTACCATGGCTATGTGGCCGCAGTTCTTAATTATGGTTTGATTCTTTGGGGAAACTCAACTGACATAAATAAGGCATTTATTGTTCAAAAAAAATGCGTCAGAGCGATTTGCGGTGTGGCCCCCTGGATATCTTGCAGACCGCTATTTCAATCACTTAAACTATTGACTTTGCCCTGTATGTTTATTTTTGAGTGTGCAAAATTTGTAAGACTGAATAAGCACCTCTTTACAACAGCAAAGGAAATGTACCCGAGAAATACACGCGACCCAGACAGAATAGTTTTATCTAAGGTACCAAAAACAGTTTTATATAAAAAGAATTGCCTGTCTATGTGTGGATATATTTATAATTGTGTACCTAGCGAATTTAAAGCTTTACCATACAATAAATTTATAAAATCGTTAAAAGACTGGTTGCTGAACAAATGTTTTTACTCCGTTACAGACTTTTTATCTATAAAATGTAAAGAGTATAGATAAAAGTGTAATTAGGTGATATAATCCTCCTTTTGACTTCGTATACTATTGTACGCTAAAGTGTTTTAAATAAATGAAAATTTGCATGCCCAATTTAGGCAGAACATGATGTACCTACCTAGTCATAAGACATAATTTGTAACATCCTTATCACAATGTTCTAGCAAATAAAGATCTATTCTATTCTATTCTATTCTTAAATAAAGTATAACATTATTTATTTTATAGTTCGAGTTAATCTGAATCACGATCTACGCGGCTATTTACGTATGTACGCCCTTCAAAACTTCTATTGTACAAACTCACCCAGCAATGAAGTAGTAAAATACAATTCAGAATGCTATTAAGGTGAAGGACACGCCATGTTAGATGTCGGTATACAACATATTTACTATTTGCGCACTTTGGAACGCTCGTGGACAAGTGCACCCGCTGTTCAATAAACGATCAGTGGATTAAGCTACTTAAGCGCAGTTACCATTTGAATGGGTACCGCTTAGTATTTCATCTGAGGGCTTCTGAGTTGTGAGTAGTTAACTCTGTCACTTGAGAGGTTGGATGGCAGTTGTTCCCAACTTAAGCGAAAGAAAGGTACTTCATTGAAAGCGGGACATTCAGAGAAAAATTAACATGAAATTATTTTAGAGGCATGAAACTTGTTTACGGAGCAAAAAGTACATTTGGAATTTATTTTTCAACCAGATTCACTAACACTCGAACAGGTGCTACATGCTCCACTTTTGAATATTTTCTTTGTGATACAACATACTGTTATAAATGTTATAATCCTAGTTCTCCTCTATCTCAAAGGACGTTTCGAATATGTATGGTGGGTGGTAAAAATTTGATGGCAGAAATTTGTCACAAATTTCGGCCGGGTAGGTACCCGATGGTAAGCGGTGTGAGATTGCGAAAAATCCTTCATAATAATCCAATCTAGGTTGGATTTACCTAGTGACATTTACCTACTCTATCTCTCTAGTCTGACTTCAGAACTTCGATATCGTAGTTCAACCGTATCACAGTTAAACTGGAATGCCGAACTCATCTGAGTTGAGAAAAGGCTCAAAGAATGAGGATAACTTACTGCTACCCATCTATCACCCGTTAGGTAGGTACTTAATAAATTTGCTTTGTGTACCTATTTGTGGTCTTAAAATATTGTGTATTAGATTGTACCCGCGGCTCCGCCCGCGTGGAAATCGAAAAGTCCTTCATAGTAATCCAATCTAAGTTGGATTGCGTTCAGAGGTCAGCAAGTACATAGCCGGGCAGGAGGGATTGTGGTCCGTCTGTCCATTCGTCCGTCCGTCCGTCTTGTCCGTCTGTCCGGCCGTCCGACCGTCCATCCGTCTGTCCATCTGTCTTGTCCGTCCGTCTGTCCGTCCGTAGGTCCGTTCGTCCGTCCGTCTGTCTTGTCCGTCCGTCTGTCCGTCCATATGTTTGTCCGTCCGTCCGTCCGTCTGTCCATCTGTCTTGTCCGTCCGTCTGTCCATCCGTAGGTCCGTTCGTCCGTCCGTCTGTCTTGTCCGTCCGTCTGTCCGTCCATATGTTTGTCCGTCCGTCCGTCCGTCTGTCCATCTGTCTTGTCCGTCCGTCTGTCCATCCGTAGGTCCGTTCGTCCGTCCGTCTGTCTTGTCCGTCCGTCTGTCCGTCCATATGTTTGTCCGTCCGTCCGTCCGTCTGTCGTCTGTCTTGTCCATCTTGTCCGTCCGTCCGTCCATTCGTCTGTCTGGTCCGTCCGTCCGTCCGTCCGTCCGTCCGTCCGTCTGTCCGTCCGTCTGTCTTGTCCGTCCGTCTTGTCCGTCCGTCCATCCGTCCGTTTTGTCCGATCGTCCGACATACGTCTGTATGCGGACTCATAATCATATCGCCTCCACTCGGCCGAACTAGGCGGAGTTAATTGCTCGGGCGAGCTACATGGTAGGCGGGTGTTAGGTTTTTTTCGTTACGGAATTTCTTGATTCGGTGGCCGCGCTCGAAGCACTTTCTTGATTTTTGAGATCATAGGTAAATTTTAAACTAGAAATACCCGTGCATTCCACGTAATTCGTACATCCGTGCAATCTAGTACCACTGCATATTATAAAGCGAGTACAGTACCTATTGGTATCTTCCAAAAGCATTATGTGGATTACCTAGTGACATTTACCTACTCCATCTCTCTAGTCTGACTTCAGAATTTCGATATCGTAGTTCAACCGTATCACAGTTAAACTGGAATGCCGAACTCATCTGAGTTGAGAAAAGGCTCAAAGAATGAGGATAACTTACTGCTACCCATCTATCACCCGTTAGGTAGGTACTTAATAAATTTGCTTTGTGTACCTATTTGTGGTCTTAAAATATTGTGTATTAGATTGTACCCGCGGCTCCGCCTGCGTGGAAATCGAAAAGTCCTTCATAGTAATCCAATCTAAGTTGGATTACGTTCAGAGGTCAGCAAGTACATAGCCGGGCAGGAGGGATTGTGGTCCGTCTGTCCATTCGTCCGTCCGTCCGTCTTGTCCGTCCGTCCGGCCGTCCGACCGTCCATCCGTCTGTCCATCTGTCTTGTCCGTCCGTCTGTCCGTCCGTAGGTCCGTTCGTCCGTCCGTCTGTCTTATCCGTCCGTCTGTCCGTCCATATGTTTGTCCGTCCGTCCGTCCGTCTGTCGTCTGTCTTGTCCGTCTTGTCCGTCCGTCCGTCCATTCGTCTGTCTGGTCCGTCCGTCCGTCCGTCCGTCCGTCCGTCCGTCTGTCCGTCCGTCTGTCTTGTCCGTCCGTCTTGTCCGTCCGTCCATCCGTCCGTTTTGTCCGATCGTCCGACATACGTCTGTATGCGGACTCATAATCATATCGCCTCCACTCGGCCGAACTAGGCGGAGTTAATTGCTCGGGCGAGCTACATGGTAGGCGGGTGTTAGGTTTTTTTCGTTACGGAATTTCTTGATTCGGTGGCCGCGCTCGAAGCACTTTCTTGATTTTTGAGATCATAGGTAAATTTTAAACTAGAAATACCCGTGCATTCCACGTAATTCGTACATCCGTGCAATCTAGTACCACTGCATATTATAAAGCGAGTACAGTACCTATTGGTATCTTCCAAAAGCATTATGTGGATTACCTAGTGACATTTACCTACTCTATCTCTCTAGTCTGACTTCAGAATTTCGATATCGTAGTTCAACCGTATCACAGTTAAACTGGAATGCCGAACTCATCTGAGTTGAGAAAAGGCTCAAAGAATGAGGATAACTTACTGCTATCCATCTATCACCCGTTAGGTAGGTAATTAATAAATTTGCTTTGTGTACCTATTTGTGGTCTTAAAATATTGTGTACTAGATTGTACCCGCGGCTCCGCCCGCGTGGAAATCGGTTATCGCGACCAGACATAGCCTATGTCCTTTCTCAAGGTGTAATCTACTCCTATACCAAATTTCATCAAAATCGATTCAGTGGTTTAGGCGTGAAATCCGGACAACCAGCCACACACACTCACACATTTATAACATTGGTATGGATTGTATAGGTCGCAACCAACTAGCTTACTCAACGGTTCAATTAACTGCCTAGGCTCTTAACTAAACGGCGCGTTCAATTTACGACCTGAATGATATTCAGCCTGGGTGCTGGTTTTAAAAATAATAGCTCGATAACATTGCCAATAATAGTCCGATAACAGTGCCATAAACTGGAACTAATTGTGACTTGAAACCATAAGACACTTTATTATTCAACATTAAGACGTATCTAATAGATTAAGAGCCTCTAAAGGACACAGGGTGTTGAACCCATACCTTCACGAAATCCCAGATTTTGTTTGCTCTGTTACAAGAACGTTTAATTATCATATTCATTGAATGTCAAGTGGTTCAATTGTTAGTACAAACTATATTTTTACAAAGTAGTTCACGCAATGTTGATTTATCTACAATGAGTAAGTGAAGTCAATTATATTCATTGACTTCTTTTAACTCGGCCTTGACGTTAGCGTTCTAAAACATTTTATAAAGCAAGTAAAATTTCAGATTGGAAACTCGAAACAATACAACACGGTAAATATTCCGATACCTCCAATATAGGGTATTCGGGAATATCGAGAAATTAAATTTTGAAAATCAAATATCTTTTAAACTATTTAATGTAAGAATATGTCACTTTAGCAGTTCATTATATTATTTTAAAGTGGACATCTGTCGAGGAAGACTTTGTTTGTTTTGTTTGTTCTATCTGCAAACTGAAGTATACATACTTATCTCTACATTATGTTCTCTGAAAACCAATCCCATCGAACTTCACCACTATTAGGTACCTACTGTTTCTTTGGGATTGTTCGCACTAGCTTCAATGTCAATTTGACCGACAATGTGTTGTCACCTGGCAAACGCACCAACAAATAAATATATACTTAATACCAATGTTGTCAACTTTTTTCAGAGAGACATTTACACGTGGGCGCTGGATCACCGGGTGCATCACAAATACGCGGAAACGGCAGCTGATCCTCACGATGTAAGGCGGGGTTTTTTGTTTGCTCACGTTGGCTGGTTGTACCTTACGCCGCATCCAGCAGTGGAGAATCGCAGAGCTGCGTTGCGCAAGACTTCACTAGACCTCATGGCGGATCCCGTTGTGAGGATACAGAAGCTGTAAGTGTAAATATCCTCCTTAATATTATAAATGAGAAAGTTTGGGAAGATATCAATAATCTGGAACATAGAACACAAACTACTTTTTATCCCGGGAATAGGTTTCCATGGGTAACGGGAACAGAATATGCGAAGCCGCTGGCATCAGCTGATATTTTCTATTTGCAAAAATTTTGAATAATTTATTTACCTCTGTGCATTGGAGGTATTTTTTTATTGTCGTATGTTTGATCGATGTGGACGCAAAAGTTACTGCTGTCAACACACTTGCTAATAAACTGACTCTAATTTCACCGCAATTGGGCACATAATGACACCTGTTATCAAACTGTAACTTTTTCAAGGCTATGAAATACAAGTGAGTAGATTTCTACTAAATTTTATAGGTTCATTTGCATTATTTAAAGGAAAGTTTGGATACAAAAAGGTCGTATTCAATAATACAAATAAATTAATGTAGCTACCTATTACTTGCTCATTTCATGCAACTTCGTATTTAAATTTAGATTAATTTTATTTATAATTTAAACATAATTGTTACATAAATGTCAAGTGGCCAGCCAAGCTTTTGTCATGTAAATAACCAGCCTCGGGTCGTGTCTTGTGTAAGAGAGCCCAAAACACTGGCCGCATTTACTGACCGTCTACTAGCCTATGCACCAGGTACGATCGATCTGAAACGAAGGTCATTAGTTTTTTTCCCTATGTCAGCGACCAGTTTCTTTGCTTCTATGCCCAACTGTCTATGGTCTCGACCGCAACCGGCACGACGATATATTGGGGATCGAAGGTTGCGTACTTCGCTAGTTTTTTTCTGCCCGCTTCGGCCGTGGCCGCAGAGGAAAGAGCAGCCACAGTACTGAGGCAGGGGGCTTCCCACACCAAGCACCTACCCCTACTCCAAGGCGCGAGTGCCCGGAATTGCGTGTGGGCAATGAGATTTAGTAACAAAGTAGATCAATATTAATTGGCCTTAGAGCCAACTAACAAACAAACGAAAAGCCACTTTAGTTGCTACGTTACCCCAATCGGCTCAGATTACTTTCTCAGAAACTAACTTTGCAGATTCACTTGTATAAGTGAATTAAATTGATTAACCCCTTTAGTCGCAGTAGTCCGATCAACCGGACTAGCAACCGGTCTACTGCTACAAAATTAGCCGATAGCCGATAGATTAGATAGCCGACTAGATTAACCGATAGTGGTACGTAGTAATTGTGTGGTAAGTAGTTGTGACGACTCCGCCAGCGCTGAATATGGGTCCTATTTCTGGAATAAAAATATTATTTGCTATTCTGGCAATTTATTATAATACTAGCTGTTGCCCGCAGTTACAACTGCGTGTAATTCTGAAAAATTAAATAGGCACTTAGGCTCGTATTCTAGAATGCCACTCAGCTGAACCTCGATTTACGTGGGAAAAGATTGTATACACATTAACAAATTTGAGAGATTGTCTGGCAGATTGTCTATACAATTTTTCAATTTTTCGTCAAATAAATCGCGATGCAGCTGAGTCAATTATCTATTCTGTGGCTGAGTGACACTCTAGAATATGGGCCTATGACTCGATCATGATGATGTTGTCTAAAATATAATATATTATTGTTTTAGTACCTTCATTCCAATGTTCGCAATACTTAACATCGCGTTACCTGTCTGGATCCCATGGTACTTCTGGGGTGAGACGCTGGTGAATGCCTTCATCGTCAGCTTCGTGACAAGGTTTACCATCACTCTCAACATCGCCTACAGCGTGAATAGCTTTGCTCATTTATGGGGCAATAAGCCTTACGATAGGTAAGTTACAAATGTATGGAGTAATATCATTTATTTTTCTATTGATTCACAATTTCAACCGACTAAAACCGCACACTTTCATTTCTCATAAATATGAGGTGTAAGGTATGTTAAGGTGGCCCAATGAAACAATATCCTCTGATTCCAGGTGACCCTGGAGCATCTACGAGTAGTCTAAAGTAGTACCTCGTACCTAATTCAACTGACCGATGACCGTATGTTCATGTTGAAGTCTACTGATAGACAAATGTTTACGCCTATTTCCCTCTGAAGTAGGTAGAGACAACAGGCCGCTATTTGACTCTATCCTCAAATAACATCTACTCATTCAACTGTATCTTACATACCCGGTGTGTCATTAGCTCTACATGCCAAAACCATCTTGGCGTACCTACTCTTTTCGATCCTTCTTTTTTTTATACCGCTGAGATGGCAGACAAGCACCCGGTCCACGTGGCGGAAAGTGATTACCGCCTATGGACGTGTGCAACACCATGGGAGTCATAGACGTGCCAACCCTGTAATAGCCTTTGATCTTCCCACTGACAGCACAAAAACTCTCCAGTGAGCTCTGGCTACCCTACTCACCGCCGGGAACACAACACGACCGCGGTATTCTGTAGGTAGGTATTACCCAGTCGGACTGCTCAATTGGACGCAAATATCGTCGTGTCCTATCTCCTACAAACTTTAACCTTAACCTTGCTACCAAATTATTTTTCAGGCCACACTTATCTCAACTCTCTGTATTCCTCTGAGATCCCCAATATATATATGTTTATCTTTTCAGATTTATAAAGTCAGTCGAAAACAGTGTAGTAAGCCTAGCAGCACTTGGTGAGGGCTGGCACAATTATCACCACGTCTTCCCTTGGGACTACAGAACATCAGAACTGGGCAGACTAAATATATCTACCAACTTCATCGACTTTTTCGCCAAAATTGGATGGGCTTACGACTGTAAGTGTTAACAATTTTTAAAATATAATAGACGAATGACGAATTATTTCAGAAATTAGGATTATAGATATTTAATGAAGAGCGCTGCAATGTTTTTGTATTTTATTGTTTGAATACTTTACAATCAGTTATAGTAATTAGTATTTCAAAAAAGAACAATGTGACATATATTTTTCCATCGATATTATCATTTTAGCTGGTGCTCTATGGCTTGTACCTAGAAACTAAGAAATTTTAAATCCTTCGCAGTCCTGAATCATATTTCTTTATTCAGGCTTTTTGTTCATTTATATAATAAAAATCCTCGATCAATAAACTTCAATTCACGTAAAAAAATCTACATAATTGGCTGTTTTATTTTCCAGTAAAAGCCGCTACTAATGCAATGATAATCAGAAGAGCCAATCGCAGTGGAGACGGTTCTTTTGGACACTCGGAGGAACCTGAACCATCACCAGGCAGTTACAACGAATGAACATTAAATACTACACAGGTCTTTATGTTATATTTTGTTACCGATGCCAGTTTAGGATACTTACTAAAATTTTAAAAGCATCGTGAAAATCTTCGGATGAATATCGATTATATTATTAGCTGACATTCGTTACAATTTCCGAGGCAGAAAGCATCACATCATCTGAGAATTTTTCAGTGACAATATATGGCTTAAAAATTAGGTATGTAATCTGAATATACATTTATATCTATTTTTATCTATCAACAACACATAAAATGGTTTAATAACGAATAAACATCACGAAAACTTAATATTGTAAAAATAAATTATGATAAAAAAAAAACGTTTAAAAAATAATAACTCCGGGCAATGATTGTACATTGTTGTTAACTATATCTAGTCATATTTCATTTGTCAGTTGCCTGTTTTAAATTAAAATAATTATGCCCTAACAGCATTATAGTCTTAGCTGTGTGTCAGTTAAATTCTACCAATCTTTTTTTACTTGCTATACAGGATACAGGTGACAAAGCTAACAGAATAGTCTCAGACAATGGATAAATCAGGAAATTACAGGTCGCGTCGTTAAGCAAAAGCTATGACAATTAACATTTTTGATCAATAATGCTCGGTTCACATTATTCCAGTCCAGCGTCAGTAGCTTAGTGGTTAAGGAGTCGGCCGTACGATCGAAAGGTCTCGGGTTTGTCGATTCCTAGCCATTTCATTACCGACGTGCACCCACTCCTAGCACAAGCAATTTAGCTTATTTGGAGGGGTTAGAGAGAATATTACTAATTTCGATAATTTCGGATGCTAATATTCTTAAATTAAAAAAAAACAGCAATCCAGCGAATCAATCCAGTCTAGTGCTGGATTGGATTGTAGTGTTCACATTATTCCAGTGTTTTAAACGCGCTTGACCTGACTAAGATTCCAGTGACGGTTCACGTTAGGGTAATATTCATTAAATCAGCACTGCACTCGTTCGCTGGACTGGATAGTGTGAACCGGACATTATGGCATATGGAAATGCAAATTTTGTGCTGTGCAATTTGTATTTTATTTTATTTTCTGTATCATGTAGTGATTGATATGTACCTTAAAGTATATTTTTGTAGTTTTATTTACTATTATTATAATTTTTAACATCTATTTTTGATTTGCCGCTCGTTTCTAATTAAGTAATGTTTATTGCTAGAGTAATTAAATTATAATTGAAGCAAAGGAACAAGACCAATGCAATAATAAATAAATAAACTTTACCATAGTACAATTTATCTGAGCCAAAGTGTAGGCTGTTCATTGCGCTGAGTGGGCACCTACGGGGATGTGCTGCCTCTCTGACAAGTTGCATATCTGTGTAGAACACAACATATTGATCAATTTATGGTATTGACATACATTAAGACTGTCGTAACCGTCAAAATACGTGTCAATCCCATACGTTCATAATTCTATTCTAGAGGGTTGTTTCGTACAAATATTTAAACAGCAACACTGCTATGTTGGTCGCCTGTTGTATGATTTTTGCCATCGCTGGGGTTCCCTCTATGCCATGGACGGTCAGAGTTGTTTTTCGTTTCATATACCCATATAATACATTTAACATACTTGACTATTGATAGATATATAGGTACTAAGTTAGTAGACACATACAAATTTTAGTACAAACCCAATAAATTACGATTAAATAATTATCAGTTAAATTGTGCAATCTGAATGTACCTGTGTGTAATGTGTACTTTCATAAGCTACATATATACGAGTAAGTGAAATCAAAACAATCAAATAAAAGGTGTACTAGCACCAACTTGAGTTGGTAACTGATACCTAAATAATATGTGTATTTTTTTTTTCTATTAATATTACTTTTAATATTCATCTTCATGTTTTTACGCTATTTATAAGATGGCAAAAGAATAATATTTTTATCGCTATAGGTGAAAGTTTTAAAATCAGGTAAAGAAATACCTTCTAATAATTTTGTGTAACAAATTAATAATCCTTCTGGAAAACTTTTAATCTAGGCATGAAACATTCCTATTTACCTAACGTGATTATTAAAGTGACATATTATAAACAGTAGAATAAGTTGGGGTCGCCTGTGAGAATAATGATGATATCGACACGGGTAGAATAAAATATTCTTTCAGTATTACTCGATAGTTCTACTCGAAAACGAGTAAAAATCAACGTGTTGACCGCAAAACTAGTCTTGAGCCGGCTCTATGGAACCTACTTACTCGAAGCGAACCGTGAATGTTCCGTGAATCGGTCACTTGATAGCCAAATGAGTGAAAGATCGTCCGTATAGTGAGTTTTACTCGACATGCCAGCTCACTCGAGTAAAATTGTATGTGAGTTCTTAGCTTAATAATAACCCACATTCCACGACATGATTATATTGTGATGTGTCTATTTTTAACCCAATAATGTATTTTGTCAGTTTGTGTCTGTAATGTGGTCGTGGGGTAAAAGTACTTACTCTAGGTGTTTATCCAAGTCCAAGGTTATCAGGTTCAATTTCAACTTAATCGTTTCAACGGTTTTATGGTGAAGATGTAATATACAAAAAGTTTTCGTGTTTAGAATGTTAATGTAGATTAATTATGTAACATATTCCTTCAAGTTTGTCTTCAAGTTATAAGAATTCGCACACGACAGTTCGCATCCGCATGCATGCATAATTAAGGATCAAATCAAATCAGGTGGCAAATACTCGAGCAGTTTCAAGTGGTCATAAAAATATCAACCTTTTAAAAAGGGCTCAAATATTTATCCGCCTGTTATGAATTGACCCTAAAGCAGTATATTATAGTATATACCTATAGTAAAAGAAAATCTTCTTGTGCACTGGAATCGTGACAATAGCCTGGCATTTCTCTACACGTGCTCCTCATAAAGTTTTAATGTCGTCAATGAGGCGCTTCTAAGTCGCCCGGGCTTCTTCCAAAGCAAGCTAGCTAGCCACATGAGCCAAGAACTGCTTTTCCTCTGGTTTCTATGGCAAAATGAGCATGGATGCCAATGCTGTTTCAGAGCATATAAAAAATATACCTACGTACCTCCCTAGTTGGTATATTTAGTGATTTAAAAATAAAAATAATTAGACATCAATTTTTCATATTGTAGTTTGTTATATTTATTTCAGTTGTGTTATGGTTAGGCTATGTATGTCACGCATTTGGGTGTGAAATCCACTGTGTAATTTCACAAAAAGTCTAATTACAAATACCTACCTTATTGTTATTTAAATATTCTGTTTGTGCCCGTCATCGCTGCCTTTGTATTTTAGTAATAGGGCATTATTTTTATCATATACCTAGGTATTATAATTACACTCAATTTAATAATTTATTTTACAACGTGAAAATTTCGAATTAAAATCGGTTGATAACTTATTCGAAATTTCACAAAGTGATTATATTGATGCTTTTAAACAAATATAGAATGAAATATAGTACAAAAGTTGAAGTACAAAATACATGAAATGTTATTATATCCAAAAAAAAATAAACTGAAGCAATTTAAGAACTTTACACACCAAATTAAAACAAAAATCACATATTATAACTAATGTGATAAAAATACATAGTAGGTATTTGCACAATAAAATACCAGATAGCATCAATTCATTTTATAAGATTCCAAGTGAATGTGGCTGCTAACCACATATAAGTAATAAGACATAATTAAAACTTATGTTTTCTCATAGTCACATTAATTAATTGAGACCACAAAGGAGAATGGTTGCTTAAAGGCCCAGTATGTACGGATAAATAATTTTATGCTGATCCTGTTTATGTTAAAGTTATTGTAATGTAATCAATATTATGAAATACACTTGATTCGTATAGGTATGTTTGATAAGAACATCTTTTTGTCACTAAAGCTATATACCTACATTATACTTACGTTGTGATATTTGCTTGAAAGTTATTGCAGTTCATAAAAAATACGTTGAATATGTATGTTAATAACTTAACACCTGTATGTACCATATTCTAAGAAATAAATGATTCTATTCTATTCTAAGCAAAAATGGCATCGGGGTGACGTTTAACCAGACTTTTTGAAAGAAAGCTAAAACTTTAAGAAGCACGCGTTAGAGATTTAGAATGTCAGCTCCAAATGCTTAAGAAGTTCCGTAAATTAACAATAATATCCTATAAGTTTCAAATCTAATCGTAAGCTTGCTAATGGCATTAAATTCCATCATGTGTCCACGAATAGAGAACGCCAATTAAGGATACGATGAAACACAAATTTAATCACGACCACTAAGAGCCCCTATTTTTGCCCATTACTAATCAATTCGAGGAGGTACCAAGACCGTGTTATTTGCCTATGGCCATCTATCCAAAATTTTGATGCGTTGATAATGCATTTTGGAGCTGAAACAATAAAGTACAACAAATAAAACAACACTTACAAAAATATACATTCTATTGTAAATATGAACGTATATTTTTGTTATGCCCAGCTTGTTTGCATAACACAACAATGTTGAATATTCATTATTATTAATAGGTATTTAACTAACTACACACTCAATACAATAGATTAAGGCTGTTTTTTAGGAGTTAATAATTCCCAAGTATCAATTTTTGTTTCTCCTTGTGTTTCCTTGAATATCTATGTTGTTGTTATAATCAATGATAAGGAAACTAATTTCATTTGTTAATTTTCTACGATACATTGAATCAATGCTGCTGAGAGTTAAACCAAATGTTTGTTAAGTGTTTTTCAACGAATGTTTACATATTATTAAAATAAATGTTAATTAAAGATGAAGTCTTTTACTATTCCTTCATACTTATTACCTTCAAGTTTTATTTCAATGTATAATAATCAGACAAGTTAGTTATAAACCGTCACATGTGATATTGCAATTGTGATAATGATGTTGATGATTACTGTTAATTGCAATTAGTTGTGTAAAACCGGAGATTGACTAAAAACTATACCCGACTTCCACGATAGCGGGATCTTAGGCATCGGTTAGTGAAAAACTTATCTAAATTATTTCCTTCTGGAAAATTGTTAAAGATGTTGACGGTTGCGTTTGCTGTTTGAAGTAAGTAAATGAATATCAGTTGAAACTGCACAATTATCGATTGTCTTTGTGGAGAGAAAACCTGTACTTGGTTGGAATAAATATCTCCGTGAGGCTCACGGGGTGGCTAGGTATAAATACAGGTTGTGGATTCTTAGTGGAAGACCGAGGGGGGTAATGTCTGGGCGGAGTGTTTAAGTCACGCTTGAAATGGTGCCAGGATAATAGCGAACAAATTAAGATGGACATTCTTGCCTCACAACATGATTTCCGTGGTTTTTTGAAATCTACTAGGAATTTGAATACTAACCTGGCTTACCCGTGAGTGTCAGCGGGGTAAATGATGCGAAATGTATAGCGGATAGATTTAGAGAACATTTTACCTTAGCGTCGCCTTTGGGACCACCACGGTCTGTAGGAGTGGGTGGGTTTCATGGACAGGAGATGAGTACCACGTCTACGGCAAAACGGGCTATGATAGCCTAAGCATTGAACATCTCAAGCATGCTAGTGTTCACCTGCCGAGAGTTCTCAGTCTTCTGTTTAATCTTTGCCTGGGACACTTACTTGCCGTGTGACATGATGAGAACCGTGGTGATACCAACTGTCAAAAGCAAAACTGGTGATATGAATGACATTGGCAATTATAGGCCGATCGCACTGGCGACTGTAGTATCGAAGGTGCTTGACGGTCTGCTTAATACTCAGCTTTAAAACGGGCTTGTCTAGAGAGTCAGCAATTCTGAGTTTGAAGCAGACAGTCAAGTACTACACCGATAGAAGCACACCCATTCATGCGTGCTTTCTTGACCTCTCTCGGGCTTTTGATTTGGTCTGTTATGATAGTTTGTGGCAAAATATGGCTGATGTTTCCATACCCGATGAGCTAGTGCATATGTTCAAGTACTGGTATCTAAATCAATTGAATGTGGTGCGGTGGTCAAATGTACAGTCGGAACCGTACAGACTGGAATGCGGGGTGAGGCAGGGAGGTCTGTCTTCCCCGAAACTTTTTAATTTGTACGTGAATGCCCTGATAGAGGAGCTCAGTAGCACTCGTGTCGGATGTCATATTGACAGTGTTTGCGTAAACAACATCAGTTATGCGGACGACATAGTGCTGCTGAGTGCCTCTGTGTGTGGTTTAACTACCTTGCTGGAAATATGTGAACGATATGTCTGTAATCATGGACTTGTATACAATGTGCAGAAGTGTATGCATGGTCTTTCAGGCCGGTAGTCGAAAAGGCCCTGAAATAATCCCACCTGTTAAGTTGAAAGGCATCGGATTAAACAGAGTGACAGAGTTTAAATACCTTGGGCACTTGGTGACCCCTGACCTAAGGGATGATGTAGACATAACGCGAGAGCGAAGGGCGTTGTCTGTAAGGGCTAATATGATCGCCCACAGGTTTGCTCGTTGTTCAGAGAGTGTCAAACTGACGCTTTTTCGAGCATACTGTACATCGCAGTTTACACTAGCGGTCTGTGGGTCTCATACACGCAGAAACAGTTTAACGCCCTTCGTATCCAGTACAATAACTCACTTAAGGTGCTGTTGGGTCTGCCCCGACACTGTAGCGCTTCGGGGATGTTCACCGAGTTGGGTGTAGACTGCTCTTACACAACTATGCGCAGACGGTTCACGTCCCATTACCGTAGGATTCGGGGTAGCACTAACAGCATACTAAGTGTTTTTGCAAATAGGTTTGACTGTCAGTACATAAACCACTTGTGTATGGTTCATGCACTGACAAACGAGTCGGTAGTCAAGTACAGATAGTTAATTTATAAAAGAATTTAAATATTGACATTTAGATTTAACTTTGGACATTTTTTCATTTAATTTTATTAATTTATATTGACTTTTAGATGAAATTAACGTAATTTATAATCCAGATAAAAGTATAAATAGCTTATTATGATATTTCAATATGCACTCAACTTCGTCTGTAGGACACCGACGCGATGCGCCTACATTACAAAAAAATAATTTTATTGTCCAAGTATAATTAGACACTAAAATAACATAGTCTATAAGTCAACCTTCAATGTACCTACTAACAAATTATGGATAGTTATCTGAAATACATGATTATAATAATATACAACTTAAGTGACACACTAGCGCACAAACCCGATGGAAAGTGAATACCGTAGTTTATGGACGTATGCAACACCAGGTACTACACTCGTTTTAAAGAAACATTTCTAATGCCTTTCTTGAAGAACCCCATATTGTAGTCACTTGGGAAAACTACAGCAGAGAGTTCATTCCAAAAGGGTCAAATAAAACACAGTGAAGTACTGCTTCGCCCTGTTGAGCACCCCAAGTTTCTTTGATACCAGCTTGATCTTATCTTCCAAATGACTGCGGTACTGGACGTCGCTAGAGATACCGAAACAAAGGATCCCGATATTTGAAGAGATGGTAAGCAGTACAATACAATATGTCTATTCATTTGGTGTAACATCCATTACGATATTGGTGTAATAAGTACATTAAAATGTAGTTATACGAATATCAGTTACTATTATAATGCATACTTTACCACAATATCGCGTTCGTGCTATTAAATTAATATAATTTTTCATCGACAAAATGCTCTCATTAAATAGTCAGGCCAAAACAAATATTAATCCTTGCTCAATGAAGTTGAAAATTCAATATAATATGAATATATCGCCGCCAACTTAATCAGTCGTTCAATTAACTACCTAGGCTAGTAACTGAGCGGCGCCATTCAATTAACGGCCTGAATGATATTCAGCCGTAACGTTTATTAAAACATGTATAAACTAGTTATTCATAAGATGGGGCACCACCCCAAAATATGAAAGAAAATTACATACATACATACAAATACTCAAGTCTGTAAATCTTCTAGGGGGTAAATAGAGGTGTGTTCACAGAAAATTAGTGATAGGTTTATTGAGATAGCTGCGTAATCCGACTTGGTTAAGTTAGGTTTAAGGCTTATTAAGCCTTTAAGGTTATTTTTTGGAACCATGCAAGTATAATAAGTACGTCAAGTTATTTTCTTAGCTGTTTGATTAAGTTAAGTTTTTAGGTAAATGTCAACGATCCAAGCCATTTGCCTAGCCGTTTAATCCACTGGCTGAACATCATTCAGGAGGCTAATTGAACGGCGCCCTTTCGTCACCAACCTAGCCAGTTAATTGAACAGCTGTTTAAGCTAGTTGGTGGAGACAAATACATTAGGCACACTGAAAGTTTTGCACTTATACCTAATCAGAACTATTTGAATTTCGAATAGTAAATTTATTGAAACGTTGCAACCTTCTTATTAATAAAAACAAAAGTTGGCGAGAAATCATTAATTTGTCAATTGTTTTTTATCACACATGAAAGTACGTAGAGTAGGTACGCAATGAAAATGGAATTAAGTCGAAAAGATATTAGAGCGATGATTTTTTATGATTTTCAAAGTTCTCTCTCTCTCTTCTTGGTTCTTGGCGACGACACCTTGACTTTTGAACACTTTTGAGCACAGTGAGGCGATGGTTTGCTGAATTTGAGAGAGTTCGGGGTTCTTTACATGACGAATTTCGTGAAGTGCGGGCTTCAACTGCCGTCAACGAAAATAATGTGGCTGCTGTTAAGCGGCTAATTGAAGAAAACCAGCGAATTACCTATGAAACAATTCGAGGACTATTGGAGATTAGTATTAAGAGGAGAAGAAGAAAATTTTACAAGAGGAATTGAAAGTTCGGAAACTTTGTTGTCGTTGCATCCCTCATGAACTGACATCGGAGCAGAAGCGGGCTCGCGTGGAATGGTGCTCACAGATGCTGTTTAATGACATTTCCACAGGAGACGAAACGTGGATTGATTGTTTCGAAATCTAAATACGAGTAACAGCAATCTTGTGAATGGATGTTTGAAAATGTGAACAGGCCAACAAAAGTGAGCCCGCAGGCGAAAAACGTTGGTAAAAAATGATCGCGTTTCTTTTCTCAGCTACGGGTACCATCTGCACAATTCCACTTGAAGATCAAAACAGTATTAATGCCGAGTGGTATTCTACCGTTTATTTACCAGAGTGTGAGAAAAAGTTCGCGAAAGGCGACCAAAAAGCCCGACCTAGCACTCCGTAATTTCTGTATTTGCCCTAAAATCAAATATTTGATGAGAGGTTTCACTTTTACAACTGCGAAGAGGCAGTGATAGAGTTCAATCAGCACATGCCTTCAGATCTGTGGTCCTCCTGTTTTAAAAATGGTTCGATTGCATGAAAAAATGATTAAAATGTTGAGAAGTGTATTTTGAAAAAAACATTTTGGTTATAACAATTTTTTTTCAGTTACGCAAAACTTTTAGTGTAACCTACGTAATCCCATCGATCACATGTGCACAAAAGTTATTCAAGGTTTCATTTATATTTCTGAAATCTTGCGAATTTCTATAAAAAATCATAGATTGAAAAACATCGTCGCTGATAAAATTTTAAAAAAGTCAGTGAAAGAGGCACGAATAAACCTGCAAAAAAAACAATAAAAAGACTTCAACCAATAGCGCAAGACCTTTGAGCCCGAGCTAGCTACATATTTTTCGATAATCCATGCAAATAGAAGGTACGTTAATCTCCAATGCACCGCGACCATTTATGTGTGGCATCAAAAGGAAATGCTCAGTCTTTTGCTGACTAGCGGCATCAGTCATTAATTATCGTTTACATTACATGAAATCCTATACTCGGATAGGTGATAACATTGCAGCTGTGTTACGCAGAGTTGCATTTAGGTGGCATGGTGTCTGTGACTAATAAAATAAATGACGATAGGAGTACACTTAGCGGGTGTACCCCGTACCAACACTTTTGGGGCCCAAGCCAACCTCACCTGCTAGACACTTAAATCACAGATGAGGATCTAGCACAGGATTGGGAGGTCAAATGATAGTCGCTCCAGGAAAAGCCACCAACACCAATCAAAATAAGCGGATACCTTTTTTCTTGCGTTATTCGAGAATAAAGAGAGTTAAACTAAAGCCGACTAAACCCACACGCTGTCTTAGCTCTCATTTACTGGGTTGTTCCTAAAAAGAACACTGAGTCATCTTCGGTTAGTGGTCAGGAATTACGGGGGCGCCTCGCACCTTTGTGCAAGCCTGCTTCTTCTGTGGTGACTAGCAGCCGTACCTGACATCCCCAGACCTACGCTCGTACCACTTTAATGGCGTGCTTAATGACCGTTTTCACTTCAAAGCCCTAGAAAGGAAAGGTGAAAAGCACTTAATACTGATCGGCTTATATTAATTAAAAGGTCATAGCGGGTCGTTGTTTTGAAAGCAATATTATAGGAACATAGTAGTTACCTGTAGTAAAGCACGATTAAATCTAAAATAAGTTACTTTAAACTTAGCTAAAAATTGATCTCAACGCGTTATCTCCGTAAGAGGCTTGTAGATAAAATCATACTTAATCCGAATGACAAGCGTTTTATGACATTTTACAATATTTATGAGACCGGCGCCTTAAGTCGCAACAACAACAGCTGAGGTAGTCATTTTGGTTGTAAGTATGTATACAGAGTGGAAGTGCTGTGTATGTTGGCCTTGAATTTATAACTTATGATCTTATGGAATTCCTAAAATATTGGATGTCATTTTTAGGTTGCCTGTCGGTTCGATTATCGGGTATGACAAGCGAGTTTTCGAAAAATATTTGTTTCTTTTAAAAATAAGGGAATGGTAAAAAAAAAAGAAAAGAAAAGAAAGAAAAAAGTGAAATTCACTATCTCCAGTATTTACTTTAACCTTCAGGTAAGGTCAAAATCTTCCACCTTGTATAAGTAGATGTTTTAATATTGTGTCAACCGATTAATCAATTCTTTCTTTTTCCTTTATACCATTTAGGTGGCAGGCAAGCACACGGCCCACCTGATGTAAGTGGTTACCGTGGCCTATGCACGTGTGTAAAACCAAGGGCGTCACGCTCGCGCTGCGGACCCTGTTAGAACAGAGAGTTTCTGTGCCGTCAGTGTAGAACATAAAGGAGGACAAGCCTTAGGTCTTCCCACTGACAGCACAAAAACTCCAGTGAGGTCTGGCTACCTTACTCCCCTGCGGGAACACAACACGAGGTTATTATGACCGCGGTATTCTGTAGAGCGGAGGTCCTTTCCCATTCGGACTGCTCAATTGGACGATATAACTGTCGTGTCCTACCTTCTACAGAATATTACTGCATCGAAATCCAACTAGTATTAATAAAATAACATCTAACCCCTCTGCAAATATATTATGTATATCATATACACTATGACTAAGATAATTGAGCTATATTGTTACTCAGTGGTGTTGCGCCAAAAAAGTCTGCTACGCACACGAAGAAAGTCAAGTGGGGCTGTTCTGAACTGCCAGCGCACCAGTTGTAAGTCCCTGATTTTGTTGCCCAAGTGAACGTGTTAAGACGTATTATCCAGATTGCATCCTAAGCGCCTGTGCCCTCAGAGCTCAGGGTCCGCCTTCCAGCTCTTCTTCCACCTCGCACAAACTTGGGCGTTCATGGCAGTGAGATCATTTGCATGCATGTGAACCCTCCACGACGTCCAGCATATACTTCTTGGGCCTTCCCCTTCTACTTGGTTGCTGCAAGACGTGACTGCACCAGCGAAGGCGTGCTGCAAGAGATTATTGCAATTATCTCAGTCCGCGTTGCATTTACAGGTATACAATGGATAATAAGGTTATTTAGAAATTAGCCAGCCTAGTGGTCGTAGACGAGGTCTCGGGTTCGATCCCAGGTTTTCCATGGCACACACCAATGACTTTTCGATGTTTTTCGAAGTTATGTGTGTATTTATCGCAGGTTTATAACTGTTAATGGCAATAGGCTCGCCACCTATTACATTGGGACCTAAACATAAACCGGCGAAATGTGGGTGCTAGCACCTCTGCCTACCCCTTCGGGGATAAAGGCGTGAGTTTATGTTATGTTTATGTTATGTTTTGAAATTTAACAAGGAATCTAATAAGTTATAAATTATACCTTATTTTGATTGCTTATATATTGACATATTTTGGAAATTAAAAATAATGAAGTCATAGTTTCAGTTTATTTGGTCAATAGGTATCTTAGTTTACTATGTGTGTTTTTTGAGAAAAAACTAAGACTTCTTCAGCTTAGCGTTGATGTCAGTCGCATTCGAAGCTTATAGCTTAGAGTCTGGGGTCGCTTTACCAGTCTAACTGCGGATTTGGCTGAAGTTCGATATTATCTGTGAACCGACTCCACAACCCAATTTTAATTAGGGCGATATCGAAGCATTGCAACTAGACCAGTTGTTAGACTTTTAGGGCTCCAACAACCCGTAACGACTGCCATAGATGCTCTCTGAGCTGCGACCAGACCCATGCAAATGCATACAAATATTTGCACTGAGCGGGGATCGAACCCGCGCCTTCTGCGTAGCGGCCGCGCCTTTACTCCCGGTACACCACAGGGACTGACTACTACTTAAGCAGTATTGTGAAGAATCCGAGGACTCAGGACACTACCCTATTCCATCACTAATATATTCCACTTCTCGCCAGAAGTGGATTTTTTTTTCCCCCGACAAACGATGTGATAATAAAAGTAATAAATACATGTATGATATTTCTAAATTGTATCTCCTCATGATTATAATATTTTTCAAGACTTATATGGGAAAAAACTGTGAAGAACCAAATTTTCTTCAGCTGCGAGATAATTGCAAAATATGCCATATTCCATTCAGTCTACTAGGTTGTGCGGCAAGCGTCGCACGTGCGCGCCGGACCAGTGTGAATCCAATATCTAACTTGGTTCAAGTTCGTTTAAGTTAAATATGAATTAAACCTGGATGGGTATTAGTGTTCTGGACAATAAAACATTCACACAGTGGACCTTCTTTCTTCTGTGGCTTCTCTAAGGTAAATCGCTCCATTTTTTTTTAATATTATTCTTCTCTCTACTTCTGGTCATATTTGTAAATGATTTAATCAATAATCTTCGTATATTATAATACTGATGATTTATTAGAAAACAGCAAATTACTTAAATATTGGGTAGGTGGGTATTAGATACTACTATTGACCCAATTTCTTGAAACTTAGCTAGTGTTCGCAACAGAAAGCCGATTTATACTAATCAAGAACAACAAGCAGACCTCAGACTTCGTAGTGCATACTTTTACGCAACTGGGAATTCGCAAACAGGATGATGATAACTTAAAACATTTTAAAAACAAACCCTTGCAATTTTTAAGGATGCCCACCTCACCACATCACATTGCCTTCTGTGTCTTCAACACATTTTTCTTATGCACTTATTCCTCAGCTCCTATAAGTCACCTATGTCTTTGTTTAATGGCCTATGACCTTATTCTTTTGGATGCAAATCCCCACGGCGAATACCACCACGCCGCGCGCCGTCGGCCTGCAGGGGCGGTTATGTGGGACTCAAACCGGCTAAAGCTGTGTCTCCGATGCCGGTTTACAAGATACCCCATTATGTATTTCCCTCGGCCTATAACATTCGTAAAAGTGAACTAGACTATCAAGTACAATACGCGTTTAAATAAAAGACGTAGAGCAACATAGCGCAACATTTCAAATGTATTTTGTTAATTAAGTCAGCATCAAATAATATGTAGGTATACATTTGCATTATTATAAAGTTTGAGTTGTCTATTTACTTAATTACTTGCTAACATTATTTGTGAAAGCAATTTTGTTGCAAATTAAATTCCGTATATCTTTGTTTCTGTGATTTTTAATTGTAGAACCAAAGTTAACAAAGTGTTGCGAAAACGGATAGAATTTGGTAAATTTCTTTCAACCAAGATGCTCTATTTAATTTTAATTTATTTGTCAGGATTTGTAGGATGTATGGGCTCTTGTCAAGATAACTGGCGCCCTAGACAATTACACCTGCAAGCCGGTAAACTTGCTCATTGAAGGGCGAGGCTCTGGTTTAGACTTTCCTGGGGTTTAGGGTTCAAACGGCAGTCAGTCCTCTAAAATCCAAATTTTATAGAATATCTTTATTTTTATTTATAGAAGGTCTTTGTCTTTTGCGTCCATACCTAAAAATGTGGCATTTCAATGAATACACGAAATTGCACTTCGTAACCAATAGATTAAAGGCATTGCGTTGCATTTACGTAAAGAATGGTCTTTGTTTGTCACAAAAACATGCGATTATTTAACTAAAAATCGACAGCCCATCAAGCCGACTAATTATTTTGAATTCCACTACATATAAGAACCTTTATAATAAATTGCTTTTACATATAAACTATGCTGAAAATAATACAACAAGGGCCTTAAAGCTGTAAAAGTTTGCAGAATGCCCATGTACGATAGCATTCTATAAGCACAACTTCACCTGTGGTCTAAACCGCACGGCGCCTCTCACTCAGATATGTTATGCGGGGGCCTTGTACCTACACCCTAGAAAGAAAAGCATTTGGACCCTGACAAGGCTTAGCTGCCATCGTTGACGACCCCGATATGGTGTGTGGGATCAAATCCCCTTCACGTCACTCTACCTATCTCTCTAGATGTTAAGACGCAAACATTTCTGTTTTGGTAGCAACGCCGAATATTAGCTCTCTAGACGTTTAAGTACCTACATATGCCTATTATAAAACCTATATCTTACGAAAAGTATTCGCTCTGGTTAATTGTTTTATTAAAAGTAAAACAACGATTATAGGTAATGTAAATCACGAACATGGAATCATTCTGTACTAAGATTTTGTACTAAAATTAAATTAAAATGAAATCATGATATTGGCATGATTATTTTCTTTGAACATTTATTTCCATACAACATGTACTTCCAATTAATGCAAGCTGCAAAGCTATCGATTTACTAATTAAAACGAGTTTTCCACAAGCATCAATCCAAAATTCGTATCTGGAAAATAGTCATTATACCTCGAGCCAGAAGTTCGTACGAATGCAGAGTTAGGCTAATTGTCATTTGACTCGCTTTCTTTTCTCAAACTCCATTGGCCATTACAAACTTTCGAGTCACAATTAAGTTTGATTCGAGGTATACCAACACTTCAGCTGCATTTTTCATGGTTTATTACGCAGTGACTTGTTTTGGCGCGAACATCCTTCCAAGTAACAATCCTGGCTGGCAACGGTCAGTGGTTTTTCGAGGCTGCTGAGATGTTTCCCACAACTATAAAGGTTGATACAGATCACCGTCCATCCAAGTCGAGCACCAGGCCGGTAATGGTCAGGTGCAATGGCTCTTCTGGTCTGTGAAAACGAAAACTCCTACACAAATCACCCCAAAGTGGAATTTGGACTCCTGAAAGGTTAATGGATTAGAGTAGAACCTAAAACTAATAGGAACGCACCTTTAGGAGATATGTACGAGGTACAAAACCTCTAAAAAAATATCCTGGTGAATTTAAAACTCAATAAAAAGGATATTGCTTCTGTAATTATATTAAGTACTAGCGGCCATCTGCGATTTATACATAAAAACAGGGGTAAAAAGGGGTTGATTTCCAAGGATACGTCATAAGTACACCTGCATACCATCTATTGAGCATACATTTTGAATTCAAGTCATTTTCATCAACAACAAATACTATCATACAAACTTGCAACCCCCATTTCACTCCCTCAGGGATGAATTTTCATAAAATTCGTATTACAATTCGCAGGTATTATAGTTTCTGAGATTTCTTAATTCATGAGTGAGTGGTACCACTGCCTTATTGGATATTTATTCACTAAGAAATACTGAGTATACCTACTGACCATATAAACTATCGGTTTACTTACCTACTCTGTGTTATCACTTTCAAGTTCTATAAAAATAATATTGAGTCGTGTATTTCGAATAATTAACGATTACTTATACACTACCCTCATCATTACTGCGACCTTTCAAAATTATAAACTATATTTTACAAGTACTTCTTCTGTTCCTAGCATCAAGTCCGGTTGCATCCGAAGCTTTTCCTTTCTAATACCTTGGAGTCCGAGGTACACTTTCTCCAGTCCAACTGCGGGTTTGGCTGAACGATATTTTCCGTGAAGCGACTGCCATCTGACCTCCACAAACCATTGGCGATATCGAAATATTGCAGTTAGATCAGTTTCTGAACTTTTTTGGGCTATAACTACCCGTAGCCACAGCCATAAATGTTTGTATGAAAAAAGGGACCAACGGCTTAACGTGCTTCGCGAGGCACGACGGATCAATGCAAATTGAAAAACCATGAATATGGCTCATGGATACAAATATTTGCACTGAGCGGAAATCAAACCCGCGCTTCCAACGTAGGAGTCGCGTTCACTATCGTCCCACCACAGATGCTGCCTTTATCTCTTTTTTACAAATACTTAGGTATAAAGATTGAAATCGAGAACACCAAATGAATACGAATTTTTAACAATAAGTATTTAATGTGAGATTTCTCGTGTATAAAATATAAAAACGTTACTGCTAAGGTGTACACAATAATTAAATGTATAATTATTAATGTACATATTTATTAACTAATTTATATTCGAAATACACGCCTGGCAAGCATGCACGATAAAATTGTAAACAATAGAGAATATTTTGACTAAATTTAAACATTCAAAAAGACCTTACAGAATACATAGGAAGTTCTCGTTCAAAATATCGTCAGAATGTAGTGTTATGGCCAGTTCGCATTATTCCAGTCTAATACAGCGAATCAATCCAGTCAAATATTTGAATGGACCACTTCATCTACATTGTTAACTCGTTTTTTATAGTAATTGAAATTGACATCTTGATTTGAAAAAAAAAAAATATCCATAGAAAACAATGCGTTAACACTTGCATATATGTGCTAGAATTGGGTATTTGACTGACTAGTCAAATTAGTTACTTTTTATTAAACGTCAAAACGGAAAGTTATAAGGAAAATTGTATGAAAAAAATTATTGTGACGTCATAATATTTAATAGTCAAATCATTTACTATTAAAGGTTGGGTGGATGATTAAAAATAATAACAACCATAAAATAAGAACCGACTCAACTACTTTTCCCCTTTTACTACTCTTAATTTAATAAGTTCAGCTAATTTATTTATTTTAACTACAGGAAAACACCCAATTACTGTCTGTCACACTAGGATGAAAAGTTCGTTCACCCTTTCCCAGGATAAAAAAACCTCTGTGCTGGAAAATACGAAAGCAATAATACAAAATGTTGGGATAGAATTGTTGAGCGGTATTCGTGTGAATCAATAGAAAGAAATTAATCACTTCCTTAGGCGACTATATCCACCTTTCTTCAAATTGCATTAGCCTTGCGTAAATAAAATATAATGGTGGAAAATTAGCGGCGCTGATGAAATAATCCTTCGTTAACTGGAGCATGTGTGGAGATACGATGTGGCACCCTAAAACTAAATTAGTTAAAATGCAAGGAACAGACAAATTCATTTATAAATATTTTGTCAGCTAATCTCATGCAATTGTTGACTAGTTGACAGGTCACAGTCCATTCCAAAGCATCTCAATTATTTATATTACTAGCTGTCGCTCGCGGCTCCGCCCGCGTGGATGTCGGTTATCGCGAATCGGGATATGAAAAATAGATGTTGGCCGATTCTCAGACCTACCCGATATGCCCACAAAATTTCATGAGAATCGGTCAAGCCGTTTCGGAGGAGTTTGGGAACGAAAACTGTGACACGAGAATTTTATATATTAGATTATATGAAGGTTGTAGCTTGTGTTGGGTAACAAAGGGCACAAAGAAAAACCAAGAATTGTAAATTCGAGAGTCGAAAATAAATTATAGATACGAGTATGTACAATAAAATTTAACTTTAATTAAAGTGATTATTTTTATCCTTTTATTGCAAATGAAATTTACCACTTTCGGAAATTGTGTAGGAAAATAAACAGTATTACACGTCCTTATTGTTAACTACGAGTATGTACTCTGTGAATGGTAAATTGGTGTTGCTTCGATACAAACATAATGTAGATGATGTAGCATTTGGGATTAGGGTAACGCTTAGGAAATGTAATGTTGTGTAGTGTAGTATTATGTTATCTGTTGTAGTGTATTAATGTATTAGCTAATAGTTCGGGTATAATAAGTCCCATTAAGATCTTCACAGCGAAGCCAACTTCACCTGCAACCCAAACAAAAGCTATCGAGACTGGGAAGGTAGATGACCGATAAAACTGAATCAAATGGAGAAGGAGTAAGCTGGCCCCACGGTGAAAGTGTCAGATGTAACCGGGAACAACTTTAAGTATATGATGACTCTTTAAAGAGAGAATCCCTGACAATCTACCTTCTCTCTTCTCTTCTCTGTCAAAATGAGAAATTGTATGATTCCCGACTCTCTCTGACCTCGGATGAAATAAGGATAAATACATCTAAAGGAAAATAATGATTTTTTCCGGACTTGAGCATATGAATATATGTTTTAAATTGTACTAAATTGTACTTAAGTTGTTAATTAAACGAGATTTTTCGATTGTCTACGCTTTACGTAATATAAACTTTTATTAGTACTTCAATATGTAATTTTGAACCAATGGAAAACTATTTACACCACAAACCATCAACATTTCACTATTAAACATTTAACGAAGATTATGATATCGGGAGTTGCAGTAATTTGCTGTAAATAACGCAACAATGGACATCGAAAGTACACACATCAAAAAAAGTTTGAGATCACTAGCAAAAAATAGAATATTTTTTAAACCTTCCTCTTTAAAGGAATGTTGCATGTAACTTCTTTTTTTATAAAAAAGATACATTTTTTGTAATAAAAAAAGTAATTTTTATGGTTCCTTACCCAAGGGTAAGAACGGGACCCTATTACTAAGACTTCGCTGTCCGTCCGTCCGTCTGTCACCACACAGGCTGTACCTGTTTATTTTCCTATACAATTTCCGAAAGTGGTAAATTTCATTTGCAATAAAAGGATAAAAATAATCACTTTAATTAAAGTTAAATTTTATTGTACCTACATACTCGTATCTATAATTTATTTTCGACTCTCGAATTTGCAATTCTTGGTTTTTCTTTGTGCCCTTTGTTACAAACACAAGCTACAACCTTCATTTAATAATATAAATAATTGAGACGCTTTAGAATGGACGGTGACCTGTCAACTAGTCGACAATTGCATAAAATTAGCTGACAAAATATTTATAAATGAATTTGTCTGTTCCTTGCATTTTAACTCATTTAGCTTCAGGGTGCCACGTCGTACACATGCTCAGGTTAACGAAGGATTATTACATCAGCGCTGCCAATTTTCCACCATTATATCTTATTTGCGCAAGGCTAATGCAATTTGAAGAAAGGTGGATTTAGTCGCCTATGCACTTCCATTTTTCAAAAAGGAAGTGATTAGTTTTACTAAAAACAAAATAATAGTAGTAATTAGGGGGGGGGGGGAGCTCCCATACAAAAATCGTGATATTTTAGCCCTTTTTCATGGCTTTTAGCTTTTTTCTGGCACTTGGCTGGTTTTCTGTTTACGTAGTAGATTGTCCAGTCAAATATGTTTTTTTTAATATCAAAAATTGAATTTAAACGTTCTAATGTAATTTCGACCAATAAGTAGAAAATAAATACAAAGAGGTTTAACTAAATACTCAACATTTATTATGAAATTGTTTTTATTTAGTACAAGATAACTCCTCCCCTGACTCGAACTCATGCGGCAATCCTTCTTGGCATACTGAAAATGAAGTTATCCAGCATTTATTGTGGTAACCTGTCCCATTTTTGAATAACGGCTTCCCTGATCTCTGACACTGTCTGGGGAGGTGGCTGACGGTTCCAAACAGCTCGCTTGACAGCATGCCACGCGTACACTATTGGGTTTAAGTCAGGCGAGCCGACAGAGCCTGTCGGCTCGCCTGACTTAAACCGAACCTGGTCTAACCTGGTAATGTCGTATTCACGCACAGCAGCGTTGATTCTTCCATTATCTGGTTGCTGGCTCGGTGGCTCAGTGGTCAGAGCATTCCCCCTGTAAGGGAAAGATCGTGGGTTCGAGTCCCACCTGAGCAATTCACTTTTTCCTATCTTAATCGATTTGAAAAGTTAGCATAGTAAATGCTTTAAATTGCATTCAAACCCATTGATATTTTAAATTCTTGTGTTATTAAAAGATTTAATTTTAAATGAAGAATCTTAGCAAAAAACTATTCTATTCTAACGTATTCTAACGTAACAAAAACGATTTCGTGTTATCAAAGTGATCTCAAACTTTTTTGATTTGTGTACCTACGTCAACTTCCAATATGACATATTATAATTAATCGGCTTCGAGCCTTTTCAGTCGACTTCGAACCATTTGAGCGAACTGCTACGATATTGACAGTGCTAAAAGTTATGTAAAGTTTTAATGATTATGAAGAATTAGATTTTTAAAGTGAAACCTTCTTTAGCGGCGTTGGATGGGTGTAAAATGTTAAGGAAGCGTCAGGATTAGTTGACCTTTGAACCGTAACCGATGACTGACGTCATACAAGATTAGGTACAGACTATCTATTTTGCAAGTTACGATAGATAGCGTCGTAGCTTAAACGGTAAGCACTTCGACTGTAAGTCCTTATAGTTTCAGATAGTATCGGGTTCAAACCACCTGGCCTTCAGGGATTTTTTGTGATTGTTTTTTCTTATTATAATTTATTACTTTTCGTGATTATTTTTTCTTTTTATAATTTATTACTTTTTATGATTATTTTTTCTTTCTGTAATTTTTTATTTTTTGTGATTATTTTTTCTTTTCATAATTTATTAATTTCTTGTTCTATGATTAGCGCTCTCTTCTTTTTTATCTTTTTCTATGTATATAACGAAGAAAGAAAAAAAGAAAAGTTTTCACTTCTGCCAGCACTCCCTTTTTTTTTACGTGCGGGAAATCCCCACGGATACCCACCCCTCCGGAGCCGGAGGGGGAGGTTATGTCAGACTCAAACCGACTAAACCGCACGCCGTCTCTGGGTCGTACCTAGTGCTAGGCCGAAGGTGAGGTTGTCATGCGACATATCCCTCGCACCCCGGCTGACCCAGGGCCATCCCTCTCGGTTTGGCCCTTCTCGGGAAGGGGGGGACCACGTGGTCCCCGACTCAACCCCGGTGTGGGGAGGCGCGCATCGTCTTACGATGCGCGCCGCCGCCGTGGCCTGCTTCCGCTAGGGTGACGGGCGGCTCCACCCGTCACCCTCAGGCCCACGCTCATGGGGGGCGGAGGTCAGTTTGCGCCCTACGACGCCCGAGCCGCCTTCGAGCGCGTGCAGCGATGTCAGCGAGCTTTTCTCGCTCATCGCGCCGCGCCCGCTCTGCTGTCTCCTTCGCGAGCATGACCTGCTCGCAGAAAGAGGCGCTGGCCGCCCACGCATCCGCGCAGCGGACCATCGCCGCGAGCAGGGTGGAGAGCATGAGCACACTCACCCCCAGGGCCGCCACAAGCTTCCGCCTCGGCGTCTCAAACGCCGGACACTCGGTGAGCGTGTGCAGCCCCGAGTCCACGCTCGCGTCGCAGTGATGGCACTCGGGCGTTGGCTCTATACCCATCAGATGCAGATACCGCCCGAAGCTACCGTGCCCGGTGATAATCTGCGTCTGACGGTACGAGAGGCTACCGTGTTGCCTCTCTAGCCACTCCCCCATGATGGGTCTTACCGCCGCAATCACGGCGTGCCCTGAGCGTGGTTGCCCAAGTCGTCGCTCCCACTCGGCCACCATGACCTGGTGGAGCCGGGATTTCTCGGCCCGAATATCCTCGGGCTCGGGATCGAATCCCCGCTCCCGCGCCTCCTTTCGGAACTGATATAGTGCCGAAAGGGCCCTCGCTTCCAGGATCCACGGTGGCGATCCGGCCAGGAGTCTCGCCGCTTCGAAGGATATCATTCGGTATCCCCTGATGGCCCTGGAGGCCATCGTGCTCTGCGCCGTACGGAGCAGAGGCAGGAATCTGGCCTCCAGGGTGTCCGCCCACACGGGGCACCCGTATAGGGCCATGGACGGCACGACACCCGCGTAGAGTCAGAGTGCAACCCGTCTTTTTTTTAATGACTATGAAAAATTAGATTCCTCATTTCTGGCATCTTCGCTTTTTAAATCTCACTTGCTATCGTAACGGATGTGGAATACTTGAAATTTATTCACAATTTCGTTGAAGGTCATTACAGATTGCTTATTTATACTATGTGCATTGAATCTTGAATTGAGTTGGTTATTATTATTATAAAATGTGAATATTCCAATAATATTATAATTTTAAACATAAGGGATGTTTAAAATTTGTAAAGTGGTTGTGTACAAGTGTCAATGTATAAAATATATCAATCCGAGGTTATATTATTTGTGGTTTGACCGAATCGTGGTTGATTTAACGTTGAACCCGTTTCCGCGAACTTCAGTACCCAATTTTGAATTGCACGAGTCGATGGAGCCTTATTTCTATTTCGAATGTTCCACTGAGTACAATCTTTGCCTTCGTCCATTTTCGAAACAGATTTATGGTAACCAGCTACGAAATATGAATTTTCCTCTTGCTTTCATAACCAGTTTCGAAAAAGAACTATACTATACTGTCGTTTTTTTACCAACTGTTTATCATAACCAGTTACGCAAAAACATATTTTTTCTATTTTTATAACTGGTTATAAAAATAAACTATGAAAGTGGACGAAAAAAATAACTTTTCAGAACTGATTAACAGGAATATTAATAAAATTACTATATCATAAGGTAAACATTTTTGTGGTTTCTGATTTTGCGTTTTATGACGGTTTTAGGTGTATATAAGGTATATTATATATAATAAACAAAAATAAAATATATAATAAACAAATAAATTAATAAGTATTCCAAAATATTTCACACAACACTTTCAAGATCATGGTAAGCATAGCTTAACTAGCTTGTGTTATGGAATCTAGAATGCGGATAAACATGCTTAGATACTTTTTTTGTGAATAAATAAATATTATACATAGGAACACCCAGACCAATGCAAATACCCATTGAGCGGGAATCGAACCCGCGCCTCCTGCGTAGCGGCCGCATTCACTACCGCTACGCCACGCCACGGAGAGGCTGTAATATAAAAACACACATTAAAAAAAAAGACGGGTTGCACTCTGGGAGTGCTGGCAGAAGTGAAAACATTTTCTTTTTTTCTTTCTTCGTTATATACATAGAAAAAGATAAAAAAGAACATACCATACCATACCTATAATATAGCGCTAATCATAGAACCTATCACTTATTTTCTGCTAATTTTCTGTCAGAAGAAATTAATAAATTATAAAAAGAAAAAATAATCACAAAAAATAATAAATTACAAAAAGAAAAAAATATCATAAAAAGTAATAAATTACAAAAAGAAAAAATAATCACGAAAAGTAATAAATTATAATAAGAAAAAACAATCACAACAAATCCCTGAAGGCCAGGTGGTTTGAACCCGATACTATCTGAAACTATAAGGACTTACAGTCGACGTGCTTACCGTTTAAGCTACGACGATATCTATTGTAACTTGCAAAATACATAGTCTGTACCTAATCTTGTATGACGTCAGTCGTCGGTTACGGTTCAAAGGTCAACTAATCCTGACGCTTCCTTAACATTTTACACCCATCCAACGCCGCTAAAGAAGTTTTCACTTCAAAAATTACTGAGTAGCTTAGCTAGTGGTTCAATTTCGGTATTTAGTCGTGAAAATGAATTACCAACAGAGAAATATTAATTAAATGAGATTTAAATAAAACATAACGCTTATAAGTAAAACTTTTTTACACGATATTTTGTAGAACAAACCTTGGCATGCAATCATCCCCGACGAGGGCCAGACCGAGGTCAGCCGGGGTGCGAGGGATAAGTCGTATGACGACCTCACCTTCGGCCTAGCACTACGACCCACAGACGGCGTGCGGTTTAGTCGGTTCGAGTCCGACATAACCTAATTGGTTATGTCGGACTCGAACTGGCGACTCGACTGGATTTCCCGCACGTAAAAAAAGGCATGTAATTTGACTCGAATTGAGAATGATAGGGTCGGCAAAAGCGATGATTTTGTCATTTGTCACATCCGTTTGACCGACTTGAGATCGGGGTTGTTATCTTGTACTTGAATTTTTTTTGTTTCAAGTTTGTATTTTATTTGTTGTTGTCATTACAATTTTATTTTGCTACTGGTACCTACTATTGCTGCTGTAACTTATAATTGTGGCATTGTTTATCTTACTGTTCTAGTGTTTTTGTAAATGTTATGTACACCGTAATGGTTATATGTATCGGTATTTAACAACAACTGAATTTTGTGTAAATTGTGTAATACATATAATGTGGTTGTACTTATTTACTAAATTATATATAAACATATATTAAGTAAAAAGACACATAAAAAGACGCAAAGAAACAAGATTGCATTTTTTTTGTTAAGTCCTAACCAAAAATAGTATAAGTATGTTTATCCGCATTCTAGATTCCACAACGATTATAGATTCCGAAGTTAAGCTATGCTTACTTTGTATCTAAATAGCGCTGTGTAGAATGTTGTAAAATAATATTATAATTGCTATTACATAATCTCTTTATTAGTTGCGCCACCGGTCTCGGGTACAGGGTCCAAAAGCCACTGGTGGTTAGGACTCCAGAGCGAAGAACCACCGAACAATACGTGTTATGTCGAGGAGTACCGCCTTCTGCATCAAACTCGATAATTTTGGCCTGGAGTACAGCCTTTTAAGATGTTGGTCGAGGCTCTTGGCAATTGCATATTATTATTTATCTTTAAACTACTAAGATATAAGTTTTTTTGTCTTTAACAAAGAAATAGCCAACTGCCCCACGAAAAGATAAATTCACCTAAACAGCTAAATACAAACTGCCTTAGGTACAGATAAAATGTTGCTCTAATAATAATATGAAATCATAGTGTCATTTGGAATTTATGCATATTTCTTTGTCAATCGGAAGTGGCAGAAATATTCATAAAACTGTGGTATTATAAATGCTTATTAAACGTTTATAATTCTCGGTAGGTACAGTAGTGTGACAGGCAAGTCAAAAAATAGCGAGTGAAGCATCGACAATGACATTCGATACGAATCTTTCTTAACCTACTTGCTTGCCTACTTACTTCTTAAACTACCTTGTATCCCTTGAAACCAAGAAATGAAGACACTTCCCTACATACTTGTTGAGCTTATATACTTTCATACTTATATCCTATTTAATGAGATCTTTGATAGAAGTATGTAGACAGACAATTTGTTTACTATTTTTAACAGTATCTAATCAATAATAAACAAAATATATATGAAAATTAGGGTAACCTATTGAAATATCGAATTTCTGTTACCCGAATCTTAAAACTCCGAAAACGGTTGGTAGAACTTTTGAAAGACAGATGTAATGAATGACTACTTTCTATAATTCCGTTTTTAATTTCCCAGATGAATAAATTTCCAGGTGCACTAAAACCAAATTTTCAAATAGTATTTTTTTGTTTCCCATATTGTCATAAATTCATAATCCAGATTCTCAGAATATATTTTTTGTTTCCCGTCGTACCATTTTTCAAATAAACTATTACCAAATTTTCATAATCTTTTTATTTGGTTCCCATACAATCGTGTTCCAGCTAAACTATATACAGGTATAGCAAAACTCACTAAATTTGTACGATTCATTTATTAGGTACAGTAAGTTATTTAGAAATTTACTTTAATTTAGAAATTTATTTTAAATATTTAATATCACTTAAATTTTCTTTTATTTTTAGAAGTTTCTGCAGTTTTTCCTCCTTTTGTATATACTTTATCCTCCTTTTCACTTGTGGTTCATCTAGTATCAATTTTTCTATACCAGATTCTATTATAATCGCTTAATTCTTCGAAATTAATTATCGTTAACACCCCGACCTTTTTTTTTAAGCCACCCAGAAGTAGGAGCTTAGTTTAGCTTAGTAGACGCCATATGAGGTTTAATTTTAGGATTAAAAATCTGGATATTGTTTGTCTGAATATCAATGTACTACATTTCAAAAATTTGTGTTTTAAATATTCGGGTTTCGTGTATATTGGATTACGGTCATCTGGATTTTGTGTATTTAGACTTCGTGTGTCTGGAACTCGTTCATCTGGATTATAAAACGTCGTACAAATGAATAAATGGGCAAATGAAATTCGGAGTTGCGATTATATGGCAAATAAAACTTCGGAATTTCAGAAAACGGGATTTTGAAAAAATGGCCAAACGTTTTCGGAATTATGATATTCGGAATATTAAATTTCGGGATTAAGATAGGTAACCTAAAATTAGACAATACTTAACTTATTGGTGTTGTTACTTTGCTGTAGTTTTATGTGTTTAATAACACGTCTCATTGGAACCTCAAATGAATTACGTACCTATAATTGTTATATAGATCTTCATTATCATGTAAATAATATAATAAATATTCTACGATGTATACACAGCGCCATCCAGACATTTTCACCTTCATATAATGCTAATAAATAAACTTATATATATATACCTTTCCATAAATATATACATAATACTGTTTATACTGTAGATTGATGGCACTTGGTATAATATACTACACATATTGAATAACAATTTCACTTGTACTTTTCCGTAGTTTATTTTTATTTTTAACCTGACCGGTTTCACCTCACGGCATTATCAATGCAATTCTAGCTCGTAAAACTTCTGATAATGCCCTCGGCATCTTTTTGAATGTACTCCTTCTTCGAAAAGTCAGAAAAAACGCTTGAATCAAGTTAGTCAGATTTCTGAATGAGTGAAACAAGGATTTAATCTTTTTTATACAGAAAAACAATTGATATTTTAAATTCTTTTGTTATTAAAAGATTTGTTTTTTAAATGAAGAATCTTAGAAAACAAAAGAAAAATTATGTGAATGCCGGTTGTCACTTAGTGTTGAGTCTTTAGTATTATGTTATCTGTGGTTGAGTCAACGCTATATTTCTAAAATAAAATTAGCCTAAGTTACTCCTCATTACATCAGCGACCTGCTAATAAAAGTCACGCCAAAATCGGTCCAGCCATTTCAGAGATTAGCCAGAACAAAAAGAAAGACAGGGAAAAATATTTTGGTGTATGTGTCGCCACCAACTAGCTTAATCAGCCTAAGCAGTTAACTAAACGGCGCCATTCAATTAACGGCCTGAATGATATTCAGTCGTTTCGTTTATTACATCATTTAATAACCAGGCTGGCTTATGCTTAGGCCAATCGTAAGATGGGGCACTACCTCGAAATAAGATAGTAAATTACATACATATTTACATACATATACTGACCTGTAAATCCCCGAGGAAGTAGATAGAGGTGTATTCACAGAAAATTTGTTATAGGTTTATTGTGATAGCTGCGCAATCCGACTTGGCTAGATTAGGTTAGAAGGCTAATGGCTAGTGACTAAGTTAAAGGCCTACGTGGTTTTTTTTTTATAACTATGCTGAAATAAATATTTTTTCTAACTGTTTAATTAAATGGCTAGGCAAGTAGTTAAACGCTATCGATCCAAGCTATATGCCTGGCCGTTTAATTAAATGGCTAAACACCAATCAGGTTGTTGAATGGCGCCGTTTAGTTAACTGCCTGGGCATTTAATTGGACGACTGTTTAAGCTAGTTGGTGGCGACATATGTACCGTATTACATTCATATGCATGCAGTAAAAAACGGTTATTTCAATATTACAAACAGACAGTACAGACACTCCAATTTTATTTTTATGTAAAGATTTATGTTTTATTGAGATTAATTAATGAACACAGGTTGCAATTGAGTCTTACGGCTGTGTCATGATGAAGGCCGAACACAGGAAATTCCATCGTTGTAAGTTATGGGCTTGATGGGCACTAGATGGAATAATAGTCGACATAACATGTTTAATCACCCCAGCCTACATACATGTTCTGTTGATGTTTTGCATGGATCTAGTTTAGATATACTTACAGGATTCTCTGTATAAATAATGTTATGTTAGCCAGATCAGTCAGGTAAGTACACACAGCTACTGTGGCGTGGCGGTAGTGAACGCGGCTGGTACGCAGGAGGCGCGGGTTCGATCCCCGCTCAGTGCAAATATTTGTAATTTGTATATTTGCATTGGTCTGGGTGTTTCTATGTATATTATGTATTTATTTACAAAAAAAAGTATCTAAGTATGTTTATCCGCATTCTAGATTCCATAACACAAGCTAGTTAAGCTATGCTGACCATGGGTCTAGAGAGCGTTGTGTGAAATATTGTGGAATATTTAAAAAAAGTATTTTCAGGAGACCTCCAAAGGATATAGGGAGGGTGGGCACGACACAATAATGTGGTTTTAAGAAACGCTTATAGGCATTGGTAGTAATCATTTGTCATCAACTGATTCCATTACTTATAAAAAAATTTATACATATATTGTATCTCCCAGGAAGTAAGGTTATGATGTAGGCACAAGTATTACCTACGTGTGTTTATTTTATAGGTATTAAGTGTATTTGATATCATATGGAGATGTCACCTTATACGATACCCGTGGGAAAACACACGGTGCCTTTGGCATTTATCACAATTCACAGTTATTTTTTAGTACGGACGATATTATATTACTGGAACTTTACGTGACATCATTGTAGTCATTTATGACCGAAAATGTCCGTCAGATTGAAGGGACTGGTCTATAAAACCATCATTAGGCCTGCCTTTTCACATGAATGCGAAGCTTGGCAGCTGCTGAAGCGACATAAGTAAAAGCTACGTGTCACAGAGATGAAAATGTTACAGTGAATATGCGAGATCATGAAAAAAAAAGACGGGTCGCACTCCGGGAGTGCCGGCAGAAGTGAAAACTTTTTCTTTCTTTCTTTCTTCGTTATATACAGAGAAAAAGATAAAAAGAACACACCATGCCATACCATACCTATAATAAAGTGCCAATCATAGAACCTATCACTAATTTTCTGTCAGAAGAAATTAATGAATGACAAAAAGAAAAAATAATCACAAAAAGCAATAAATTACAAAAAGAAAAAATAACCACAAAAAGTAATAAATTACAAAAAATAAATTATAATAAGGAAAAAATAATCACAAAAAATTTCAGAAGCCTAGTTCCGAACCCGGTACTATCTGAAACCATATGGACTTACAGTCGAAGCGCTAACCGCTCAGCCGAGAAGCTTCTTGACGAACCTAACAAAATGAAAAATCTGTAGCTGTTGTAATGTTGTATGACGTCAGTCGTCGGTTACGGTTCAAAGGTCAACTAATCCTGACGCGCGTTTAACATTTTTAACCCATCCAACGCCGCTAAAGAAGTTTTCACTTCAAAAATTCGTGTGAGGAACTCCCGCATTCGTGACAGTAAATGCAAGAGAGACGACATTGTTGGTGCGGCCACATTTTACGGACAACGCCAGGCTATGTGGGCAACAAATGAGTAGCAATGGCGCGTCCGATGGATCCCAGTAAGAGAGGTAGAATGTGCCGGTAAACCAAAATGTGCTGGCTTGACCTCGTAGTAGAGCGTGACATGCATGCCTATGGTCTTACTAGTTATTATGGATAGGTACCCAAGACCGCGCGAAGTGGAAATTGAAAGTCAGAAAGTGGACCCCGTACACCGAGATGAAAGGCTTCGGCTGCAACCGGGACTAACGCAAGGATGACGACGAGGAAGGAAATATGTGATCAAAAATCATAATAGTAAGTAGAGCAAAATTTAAAATTGTAAGTGTTATTTGCAGCTTCACTGATAAAATATGTGCATCATCAGACATCTAAGAACCTCTTTCCATGTATTATATTGACCAACATTGCATTGGCTATCATTTTGCCAACAGTCGCTCCGAACAGTTTAAGCTTAATGTGTCATACTTACCGCATCTCTATAATACACGAAGACTGTAATTGTGATTGTACATTTAAATGAAAGGCTCCCTATTCCATAATATAAGTATTGGGTACATCAAGATTTTATCGATCAAAGATCCTATAAAAGAATGAATAAACAAGGGATCGATAGTTAAAACAGCATAAATTAATAACTTTTTGTACCTACGAGTAACAGTATGCATAACCAATTAGTGTAAATGCACGCATAGCAAGAATACTCAATCAGTAGATATAAATAGGTATTTCAACAATCATGGTTACTAACTACTACTATACTGTGCTACTACTTACCTACATTGTGTTGTGAGTCTTCAATATTTTGAATTGCAATCGCTATTATCACGGCGAGGATCGAAAAATGAATCAAGTGTCATGTAATAATCATTATGTCAGTTTTTATATCATTATGAAAGCAAATAGACATCATACCATAATGTGTTAAGATTTTTGAAACAAATTGAACTTACTTTAACTACATTAAAAAGGATCGTGTGTACTTTCGGTTACATATTGAAAACCCGAAGTTCATAATACCGATATACAAAAGACAGTAGTTCAAAATCCCGAATGTTGGTCTAACCCCTTGGGGTGCAATACAGGCCTACAAAGATACTCTACGCGGGTGCCGTGCGGTCCATGGCCCTATACGGGTGCGCCCGTGTGGATGGACACCCTGGAGGATATCAGGCGAGTCTCCCCCCGGATCGCCACCGTGGATCCTGGAAGCAAGCATCCTTTCGGCACTATATCGATTCCGAAAGGAGGCGCGGGAGCGGGAATATGATCTTGAGCCCGAAGATATTCGGGCCGAGAAATCCCGGTTCCACAGGGACATGGTGGCAGAGTAGAAACGACGACTTGAGCAACCACGCGCTGGGCACGCCGTGATTGCGGGGGTAAGACTCATCATGGAGGAGTGGCTAGAGAGGCCACACGGTAGCCTCTCGTGCCGTCAGACGCAGATCATTACCGGACACGAGAACGAAAACCTTCTCTATTACAGACAGGGTACACTAAGGATCCACCCATAGGCCTTATTTCTTCAGCGTGATATTAGAAGTTCAGTCAAACAGCATTAAACTCACATAAACAGTCAAAACACACGTTGCCGCCACGTGGAAATTACTGGTGTCATATGCAAATGGTAGTCAGGTTGAAGGTAGGTCTATAGGACGATAATTAGGTCTTTTACACGACTGTGAAGGGGCGCGCGGATGGAGCGACATAAGCAGCAACGACGTGTCATGGAACTGAAATTCTTGCGCTGGATGTGTAGGATTATGCGTAAAGATCGCATCGCGGAAACTCTCGCATCCGCTGCAGCCTTCATGTCCGTGATATCGCTGCTAAGAGAGTCGCTTTTGTTGGAGCAGTCACCTTTAATGGAAACCACCAGGCTACCACCAGGTAACAAATGCGTGGCAATGATACCCCCGCTAGGTCCCAGAAGGAGGGGTAGGCTCAAGAAATCTTGGCTTGACATCGTGGAGAGTGACATGCGTGCCAATGGTCTCACTACCATGGACACCCAAGATCGGTCCCTGAAGAAGGCGGACCCTGAGCTCCAAGTTCGCCTTGGCGTTGGATGCAATCACGAAAATGCGTCTCCGCGATGATGATGATGACTTTATGAGTTCTTATGGCTGCCTCTCGAATGGATACCTAGAAATGATCGAAAAATGGTTGGGTAATTTTAAATAAACAATTTGCCTGAACATACGAGTAGCATACGAACAATAGTGCGAGTCATACATTTTCTGAAAGATATCCATGCTCTTTCAAACAAAAAAGAATTTTGTAAATCCGTCTACAGATGTCTTAGCCTTGCGCATACAAACATAGAAGAATATAAACTTCCGATTTGAAAACCTCCTCCGTGTTTAGAAGTCGGTTAAAAATATGTACAACCGCACGATTTCCTTTACCCATTGCACGTAATGATTTACGAGCTGTAATTGGGCAGTGACCTCATACGTTTTACAGGATGTCTGCATGTAGAGTTTATCGTATGCACTTTTGCACGACTTTTCTTTAAATGAATAGCACCACCTTGTTAAACATTATTTATCTGCACGGATCTCAAAATTCTCAATTCAAAATTCTTACAAACATAAAAATAATGTATATAATTCCTAAGAAACAAAACTCCGACTATGCAAAAACACGATAGTTATTTTTCCGAAAGTCATAAATACGAATGTTCATTCTTTTCTCGTAATTTCATTTATATGAATAATTAAAACATCATTCCTACTTTCAAATTCCCGAAATTTCATTGCTCAATTTGAAAATTAGTCTCAAAAATAAATAAAAAATTTAATTGATTTGCTATGTCCACGCGTAAAGAAGCAAGCAGTCAATGATTTTTAAAGTGAAAACTTCTCTAGCGGCGTTGGATGGGTTAAAAAGTGTTAAACTCACGTCAGGATCACTCGACCTTTGAGCCGTAACCGACGAATTTGTAGGACGACATGACGTCATACAACATTCCTAGCTACAGAGTGTTTATTTTGCTAGGTACGCTAAGAAGCTTAGTAGCTTAGAGGTAAGAGCTTCGACTGTTATGGTTTCAGATAGTACCGGGTTCGAACCTGGGCTTCTGACACTTCTTGTGATTATTTTTTCTTTTTGTAATTTATTAATGTTAGCTTTTATAATAAAAATCTATTCATCTGCCTTCCTTGTTTGATATTGGTTTGGACGTGTGTACGGTCTCTTATTCGTTCACGTTGAACAGTGTGTGGGGATCTTTACGGTAGGTGACAGAGAGGGGAGTTTTTTATCTGTGGTGCGTTCGGAGTTGATATGAAAAAAGGAAGCCAATGTTTGTACGATTTTATGGAAAAAATACAGCAGTAATTACAACAAAAGGTGTTTAATTTATATAGAAGATCCTTCAGTTCAGAAGTGGGATACAATCCAACGCCTACAATCAAAAAAAAAACAACAAATTTTGGAGTAAAGGTAAAGTGCTAGTTGCCAGTTGGTATTCAATGGTAATTGGCGGTCATTAAAATAGATTAAAATGGAGGTGAGTTGTATTAATGTTTTAAATACATCTTTTGACAAAGTAATTCACCTAATTGAACCGGAGAAATAAAACTGAAACGTATTACAGGAATGTAAAAGTGAGGTTAACTTTACAACATTCATTCGTTTGTTTGGGTGGAGCAAAGCTTTCCAGCCAGCAATTTTCCTTTTCTTTCTTCTATCAGCTTGATAAACTTACTCAGGACCTATTTACAGTAGGTATGTTGACAAGAGGCAAGGTGATGTTTAGAGTGATTTATCAGTACAGTACCTAAATCATGTTAAGTTACCACTTGACAGAAAGTAACAGGTGTTAGGTACATAGGATACGATTACACTACTTGCTTAGAGAATCATATGAGTCTCTAGTAATAGGTACTGAATGTAAGCGAATAGGAACTAATATGATAATTGTGAATTTCAGAGAAACTCTATAAATGTTACGACACCACCTTTGGAGGTGCGACCACCTCGCCCCAGGAGTCGGATAAGGCGTAGTCGCTCATCGAGGACGCACCGCCATCGCCGTAGTCAGCCCAGGCGACCAATGCGGCAGCGTGAGAGATCGAGATCTCGCTCGAGAACCCGGGGTAGAAGACGCACCAGAACATCATGGAGTTCATCAAGGACACCAAGACGACTGCAAACACGATCACGCAGCAGGTCACATAGTAGGCGCCGATCAACTCGACGGATGTCCCGTAGGGACGTTAGATCTGGAACTCATAGTTCATCTTATGGCCAGAAAATGCATCGACACCGATATGGCACATCTGTTGATCGTCGACAGGGTTCTAAGGCAAAAAGTAACAAACGACGCTGTAGTCGTTCTTCTAGTGGTTCTTCAGTAGGTGTACATAGTAGTAAGCATAGTCGTAAGAATGAGATAGGTAAAGAACAAATATCTATGTCAGCGCAGGAATTATTTGAATTATTTAAGTTATTGCCATCTCCTGCTTCACAAAGTAACAATCACTTTTCTATGAATATGAATACATTGCCCGAATTTGATCCAGCAATTAAGGAGCAAAGTATTGATGTATGGATAAAAAAAGTAGAAGAATGTTGTGATTTGTATAAGTGGTCAGAGTCTCAACTGTTACATTATGCATTACCAAAATTATCAGGGATGGCGAAAATCTGGTATCAAGGGCTACCTTCTGTAAGTTTTTCTTGGGAGGAATGGAAATTAAAATTGACAAAAGCATTTCCTACAGTACAGAATTATGCTCAACTACTGCATGAAATGCTTGACAGAAAAGTCCGTGCTAATGAGTCTTTAGAAACTTATTATTATCATAAAATGAATTTGTTAAATCGTGCTGAAATTAGTGGAAAAAAAGCAATTGATTGTATAATTTATGGCTTAGAGGATAGGGGTATGACTCTAGGTGCATTAGCTGCTAACTACTCACAACCTGAAGAATTGTTGGCTTATTTAAAAACAGTAAAGAAGGATGATTTTAGGGAAAGGCGAATGCCTATTGTTAGAAAACGTTTTGATCGTTTGCAGGTTGACAATAAAACCGTTTCTTCTACAATTATATGTTTCAACTGTGGTGAACAGGGTCATCCTAGTTTTAAGTGTTCTAAGCCTCTTGAGACATGTAATATATGTAAAAGAATTGGTCATCAGAGTTCAGCATGCAAACGTTTACAGAAAAATTTAAGTGATAATAAAATTCAAGATAAAACAAAATTATCAGAGGTAAAGTTAATTGGCACATTAGATGAGAAATATGTGCTTACAATTTTAGTAAATGGTATTGCCAAATCTTGTTATGTAGACCTAGGCAGTCAGTCTACATTGATGAGAAAGAGTGATTTTGATGAGTTAGGTGTCATAACTGTCCAAGACAATTTACCTTGTTTAAAAGGATTTGGTAGTTCTGTGATAAAACCGTTAGGTAGAGCTGTAGTAGATTTGCAAGTTCAGGGAGTAGACGCGAAAGTTGAAATATTAGTAGTACCTGATGAGTTACTTAAACACCCGATACTATTAGGGCATACATTTACAGAGCAATCAGGTATTGTTGTTACTAAGACTGACGAGCATCTTGTGATATTTAGGCAACCAGAAAATATTTTAGAATTAGATAAGGAAAATGTAGTAGTAACTGATTATGTAATCGTACATTCGGTGTCAGCAGTACCCGTTAGTTTGGATAGTGAAAGAAGTTGTAATGTTTATGTAAGAGGGTCTGTAAGACACTTAAAGGACTGCAGTTACTATGTTTTACCTGGGGCCTACTCAATAGCAAATGGAAAAGGATGTGTTATGATAGTAAATTTGGGCAAGAATGAAGTTAAGTTACGAAAAGGGCAACTATTAACTCGGGCTTGTGTTATTGAACGTGAAAATTTACTTATAAATAAGGTTGAAACTACAGAACAGGTTCATTGGACAAATCAAATTATTGCTGGGGATGAATTAGATGATGATAACAGAAAAAAGTTGGAATCTCTGCTAGTTACTTATAAGAATTGTTTTTCATTTGGACTGTCAGATTTAGGACTTACTAACTTAACGGAAATGACTATAACATTGAAAGATTCTACACCTGTAGTATACAGACCCTATAGATTAGCATACTCAGAAAGGGAAAAAGTAAAAGAAATGATAAGGGAAATGTTAGACTGTGGTATTGTTACAGAATCTAATTCGGCTTACGCTAGCCCAATAATATTGATAAAGAAAAAAACAGGCGAACAAAGACTTTGTGTTGATTACAGACTTTTAAATTCCAAAACAGTAAAAGAGCATTTTCCGTTACCGTTAATAGAAGATCAGATAGATTGCTTACGTGGCCATAAATATTTCATAACATTGGACTTAGCATCTGGATATTACCAGGTACCAATCGCTCCATCATCACAAGATAAAACCGCCTTCGTAACACCTGATGGTCAGTACCAATTTACGCGTGTGCCGTTTGGTCTCGCAAACGCACCATCGGTTTTCCAGAAGACGATTAATAAAATGTTGAAAGACGCTAGAAATAATGAAGCTTATGCATTCATGGATGACATAATAATACCGGCTGTAAGTATCGAAGATGGCATGAAGCGATTGGAATCTGTCCTTAAGTTATTGAAAGATGCAGGATTAACTTTGAAATTGGCTAAGTGTAGATTTTTCTTTACAACTATCGATTATTTGGGGTTCGAAATATCAAAAGAGGGTGTGAGGCCGGGCACAAGAAAAACCGAAGCGGTAGAGAAATTTAAAATTCCTTGTGATCAGCACGAAGTCCGACAGTTTATCGGATTGGCAAGTTTTTTTAGAAAATTTGTCAGAAATTTTGCTGTAATTGCCAATCCGTTAACAAAATTGCTTAAAAAGTATGTGAAATGGGAGTGGGGTCAGCAACAGAATGAATCCTTCAATACCCTGAAAACTGAATTGGTTAAAAGACCTATATTAGCATTATATAACCCAACAGCTAAGACACAAATACATACGGATGCATGTAAAACTGGTGTAGCTGGAATATTGTTACAGGAAGATGAATCAGGCAGGTGGCGAGCCGTAGCATATTACAGTAGACAGACCACACCTGAAGAACAAAAATACCATTCATTTGAGCTTGAGACTTTGGCTGTTATCGCATCGTTAAATAGATTTCGTGTATACGTTTTAGGTATTGAATTTACGATTGTGACAGATTGTAATGCACTGCGAACCACACTGTCGAAAAGAGACATTATACCGCGTGTTGGCAGATGGTGGCTGCAGTTGCAAGAATATCAATGTAACATTGTATACCGACCAGGGTTGCAAATGAGTCATGTAGATGCACTCAGTAGAAATGCTATTGAAGCAACAGATGAACCGGAGCTGTTGATAGACATTTTGACTATTGAATCGGAAGATTGGCTGGTGACTATGCAGAATACCGATGACGATATTGTGAAAATCAAAAATGTTCTTGAAGACACAAAAACTAAGGATGTAATTGACATTCACAAAAACTATCAACTTAAAAATGGCAAGGTATACCGTATTGTCGACAGTCAACTGAAATGGGTAGTGCCTAAAGGTGTGCGCTGGCAGCTGTTAAAAAGGAATCATGATGATTTGGGGCATTTTGTTGAGTTTGAGTAGATAAAACATTAGACAAAATGAAATCGTTGTATTGGTTTCCCAAAATGCGCAAATTCATCAAGAAATATGTACAATCATGCCTCGAATGTTCGTATCATAAAGTTCCTGCGGGCAAAAAGGAGGGAATGTTACACCCTATTCCTAAAGTAAATGAACCGTTTCATACGGTGCACGTGGACCACTTGGGGCCCTTTGTTGCGAGTAAAACTAAAAATACATATATTTTAGTGTTAATAGACGCGTATACCAAATATGTTAATTTATATGCTGTCAAGAATACAAAATCAAAATCGACTATTAAAGTGCTCAACAACTATTTCAGTTTGTTTGGAGTACCGAGCCGATTAATTAGTGATAGGGGTACGTCTTTCACTAGTAAATCTTTTAAAAACTTTGTCAGTAATTTGGGGATCAGGCACGTTTTGAATTCAGTAGCAACCCCACGAGCAAACGGCCAAGTAGAGCGATACAATCGTACTATCTTGGCCGCACTTGCGACAATGAATCATAACTTTCAAGAAAATGAGTGGGACCAAAAATTAGAGGATATTCAGTTAGGTCTTAATACGACTTTAAATAAGACTTTAGGGAAAAGCCCTGTAGAAGTATTATTTGGTACTAGACTGAAAACTAAAGGTGATAGCGTCGTAGCTTCATTGTTAGATCTTGATGGAAATCCGTCTTGTTCTCGGGAAGAAATAAGAGAAGAGGTAAATTCAAAAGTAAGGGAAGAGCAAAGAAAACATAAAGAAAATTTTGATAAAACTAGGAAATCTGCAAAAATGTATAAAGTAGGGGACTTAGTTAGAATTGAAAGGAATATATGTAGCAATGACGGAAAATCAAAAAAATTACTTCCAAAGTTACAAGGCCCATACAGAATTATAAAGAAATTGGATAAAGATAGATACGTTATTGAAGATACACCTTTAACCCGGAAACAAAATCGTAAGTACACGTCTGTCGTTGCAGTTGACAAGATGTATCCGTGGCTTACTTATGGACAGGACTTTTTGGCTGATTCAGATGAAGATGACAATTTTGAACATAACGAATTTAGTGAGATTGATGAAATATGTAGTGAAAACGAGTCTAATAGAAGAAATGGAAATACTAGTATGGTTGACAATGACAGGAACAGGAACAATGACTGTGAAGGGAAGAAAAATGGAAACACTAGCAATGGTGAAAATGACAGGAACAATGACTGTGGAGGCGAGGAAGAAAATGGGAATATGACTGATGATGAGGATAAAGGAATGGACAAGGACAATGATAATGAATGATTAGGTCACAAAAAGTTATTTGATAATGATAATGATAATTGGAATGTTTGATGTAGGTTCTAACACATGAGGTGTATAAGCCAAGTAATGAGTGTTGGACATGAAATATTCTTTGAGAATGATACACATGAGGCCGATAAGCCAAATTATGAGTGTATCGTTTTCTTAGTGAATAATGATGATTAGTACATGCAGGAGGCTAACCAGCAAAATAATGAATGTGTACTAAATTAAAATTAATACCTAATTAATATACATATAAGTAGTAGTTAAGTAAGTATAAGGTTGTGAAGTCTCTTGGACTATTTTGTTAAGATATTATGTGAATGTTAATAACATTGACTTTGACTGTAGATACTTCTGTGCCAAAGAGTAAATAATTTGTGATCTCTTATAATAAGAAATTGATGGAACAATTTTATTAATGTTACTTTTTTTGTAATTAAGTTTTTAGATACAAATTCTATTTGAATCTTGACTGTAGGTACTTCTGTGCCAAAGAGTAAATAATTTGTGATCTCTTATAATAAGAAATTGATGGAACAATTTTATTAATGTTACTTTTTGTAATTAAGTTTTTAGATACAAATTCTATTTGAATCTTGACTGTAGGTACTTCTGTGCCAAAGAGTAAATAAGTTGTGATCTCTTATAATAAGAAATTGATGGAACAATTTTATATACTGATGGCCGAGACTTTGTTGGAAATTAATAAATTTGTGACTGTTTAATAGTTTTTTTCGTTCTAATGGCGGTAGTTCTTTTATATAAATGAGTAATGAGGGAAATTTGATTGTTTAAACTAAAATGTTAGTGATAAGTTGACGAAACTAAATGTAAAGTTAAGTAACTATTTGTTTTGAGTTATACTGTGAATTTTTTTTTGTTGTTATTACATCTCACGAGAGGTCTCGCGATGTTCAGAATGACCGACTGTTAGCTTTTATAATAAAAATCTATTCATCTGCCTTCCTTGTTTGATATTGGTTTGGACGTGTGTACGGTCTCTTATTCGTTCACGTTGAACAGTGTGTGGGGATCTTTACGGTAGGTGACAGAGAGGGGAGTTTTTTATCTGTGGTGCGTTCGGAGTTGATATGAAAAAAGGAAGCCAATGTTTGTACGATTTTATGGAAAAAATACAGCAGTAATTACAACAAAAGGTGTTTAATTTATATAGAAGATCCTTCATTAATTTCTTCTGACAGAATATTAGCAGAAAATTATTGATAGGTCCTAAAATTGGCGCTATATTATAGGTATGGTATGGTATGGTATGTTCTTTTTATCTTTTTCTCTGTATATAACGAAGAAAGAAAGAAAGAAAAAGTTTTCACTTCTGCCGGCACTCCTAGTCTGCATTCTTGTCGAATGCAGGCTTGCCTGTATTTTATGTAATGCAACGTGTATTTTGTGATCAGTATAGTAATTTTTTTTTTTTTTTTTTTTATAAACAGGACACGTCAATTTGACTTTACCTCGCCTGATGGTAAGCTGAAGGCAAAGTCTCAAGAAAGAGAGCCACCATTATATGCACGTGCCATGTTAATAATGGTGGCACTCAGCTTGACGGCCTCATCAGATGCTTTTTCACGCCCCGCTTAAAGGACCCGGGACTGTAGGAAGAGGGAAACACGTGAGCTGGCAAGGAATTCCAGGTCTTAATGGTGCGACAAAGGAAAGAGTCACCGAACCGCTTGGTTCTTGAAGGAATGTTCTGCACCGTATAGGGGTGACATCTAAGTCCTGCACGTGTCGTCCTGTATAGGAAGGGGGAGGGTGGGACTAATTGGAATAGCTCTTCAGAACATTCACCATGGTAGAGACGGTAAAAAACTGCCAAGGAAGCAACATCTCTACGCATCTGCAGAGACTCGAGAGTACTCGTGACCTCAGGATTTCCGATAATGCGGACCGCACGTCGCTGCAACCTGTCGAGAGCATCTAATAAGTACTTTGCGGATCCATCCCAGACATGTGAGCAGTACTCCACGCAGGAACGAATTTGTGTCTTGTAAAGAAGACACCGTTGCCCCGGCGTGAAAAACCGTCTCACTCTGTTCAGGACTCCGAGTTTACGCGAGGCTGCTTTGATGATACTCTCGATGTAGTTTTTGTTGTTCAGTTTGCAGCGAACATCCATACCGAGGATATTGAGGTTGTCCTGCAGTGGCAGTGGCGTGCTCTGAAGAGTGGGAAGGGGAAGGAAAGAAGATACCTTTGCTGTGAACGCACATGCCTGCGTCTTCTTGGCATTGAACTCGACCAAGTTCTCAGAGCCCCATTGGGAAATGTGATTCAGGATCCGGTCAAGCTCAGTGACAAGAAGCTGCCTTTTTTCCGCAATATGCGTCTGCTTATCCGCAGGACGTCCATGATAACTCCCGTGTAGGGTGCTATCATCCGCATAGCAATGAATGCTGCCGGTCGACAGCATGTCATTGATATGCAGAAGAAAGAGAGTTGGCGATAGGACAGATCCCTGCGGTACGCCGGCATTTACCTGCAAGAACTCCGAGGCTCGTCCATCACAAAGGACGCGAATACGGCGCTCCCGCAAGAAGCCGGCAACCCAGTCGCACAGTCTAGGAGGCAGACCAAAGGCTGGTAACTTGGAAAGAAGCGACTTGTGCCAAACTCTATCGAAAGCTTTGGCGATGTCAAGGCTAATTGCCAATGACTCGCCGTGCTTGTCCATAGCCTCACCCCAAATATGGTTAACATACGCCAGAAGATCACCCGCTGACCGTTTCGGCCTGAAGCCATATTGCCGGTCATTAATTAGGGAGTGATCTTCAAGGTGACGCATGAGCTGTTTGTTAATAATGTGCTCGAACACCTTGCACAGCACTGAGGTGACGGCTATGGGTCGATAGTTGTTTGGGTCTGAGCGATCCCCCTTCTTGGGGATCGGCTGTACATTCGCCTCTTTCCAAGCCGAAGGCACTGTACCAGAGCTGTAGGACAGCCGGTACAGCCGCGCAAGCATTGGAGACAACTCCGCTGCACATTTTTGCAGAACCACCGCTGGAATACCGTCCGGACCACTGGCTTTCCGGACATCGAGTGACTGCAACACTGCTCGGATATCGCGTTGCCTGATACGAATATCAGGCATTGCATGGTCACTGACGGGCAGTGTCGGCGGCTCCATACCACAATCATCGACTCGGGAGTTGGCCGCAAAGAGATTAACCAGCAAATTTGCTTTCTCTTGCGGCTCATGGGCCAGGGATCCATCGGGATTGCGCAGCGGGGGCAGCGAAGGCTGGCAGAAGTTGGCTTGCACGGCTTTGGCCAGTCGCCAGTAGCCACGGCTGCCCGTGGGATGCTCTACTAGCTCCTGACCAAGCCGCGCTATGCGCTGGGCATCCGCTCTGACATAAGCCCTCTTGCAGGCCTTTGTGGCTCTATTGTACGCCGCCTTGAAGTGGCCCACGTTGGGATCGCACGTAGCGCGCGCCCTGATCCAAGCGCGGTACGCAGACTGTTTATGATTAACAGCCTCCGCGCACTCGCGCCCGAACCAGGGGCGCGCCCTGCGGACACCGGCGACATCAGTGTAGGGGATATAATATTCCATACCCAGACTGATCTCACCGGCGACAGCAGTTGCGGCCTCAGATGGGTTCTTACCTTCAAAGCAGCGTTCAACCCACGGGATGGACGCAAAATAATCACGCAGTCCATCCCAGTCCGCTGACGAGTAGTGCCAGAGACGCCGCTTCCCCTGCACGGGACGTGGGGGCGCTAAAATGGGCACCTCGGAACGGACCAGACAATGGTCGGATTCACCTAAAGCGGCGCTCACCGAAACACTGTACTGGGCCGGGCGACTCGTCAGCAGAAGGTCTAGCAGAGAGGGCTCATGGTCCGACCTTTTTGGTATCCTAGTGACCTCGTGCACCAATTGAGTCAGGCCATGCGCCAGAGCAAATGCATGGGCGGCTCTTCCCGTGTGGGTTGTTTTGGCGGAGCCCAACCAGATCTCGTGGTGGGCGTTAAAATCCCCCAAAAACACCAGTTCAGCGTTCGGAAACCGCTCCTGCGCATCATCTGCCGCCTGACTCAGGTATTCAAAGAGTCGAGTTGTCTCGGCATCTCCTGTATGGGAGCGGTAGAGGCACACATAGATCTGACTCGTAGAGCCATGGTCTATGTGTACCCAAAGGGTGGAAAAGGATAGGTCCTCTAGGCAGCGCAAACGGCGACAACAAACATCCGCCCTAACAAACACGCACACCCCGGCTTTTGCGCGGAAATTCTCCTCAAGGACATAGCCGGGGTAGAGTAAGTAGGTCGTGTCATCAGGGCGGCGTATTTGTGTCTCCGTAAGAAACAGCATTGCTGGTTTCGCCGTCTCCAGGTGTTGGTGGACGGCGTTGAGGTTTGTATGGAGCCCACAGATGTTCGTGGACTCCACCTCAAATAGCGAGCTCGAGGGAGAGTTTCTTGCCGCTGTGTAGACCAATCTGTTATTATGCGCTGCCATGAGAATGAAGAGGAGGGAAGGCGTGAAAAAAGAGGCGATTGTTGTCGCAGCACAGCGTGACAAAGCGTGGGATATTGGTTTTATCTATGAATGTGAGGTATGGCGAGAGCCGACGCGCCGAACGGAAGGGCCCCCGTACCCCCCCGAGTATGGTCGCCGGGCTCCGTCGTCCGGTCACCAACCGGCACGACGAGCCATATCGGGATTATGCGCGACCTGGTGGGGCAGCCTCCCAGGGTGGTTAGTCCCGGTTGGGCCCCTGTACTATGCCGCGGGCGGCCAGCGGCACCACCGTTTCTACAGGTCTCCCTGTTCGGCGCGTCGCCCCGCGCCACCCCCCACTAGACTACGCCAAGACCCACCGGTCCCACTCGTGCTGCGACCTCAATCCCCCCTGCCCGGCTATGCACTTGCTGACCCCTGAACGCAATCCAACCGAGATTGGATTACTATGGAGGATTTTTCGCAAAAGTGCACGGTGGTACTCACCCGGTCGAAATTTGTGACAAATTTAAGTTAACAAACAATAATGAAGTTCAATCATGGTTCAGTCAATCAGTTTTCTAGTTTTTTCGTGTACCTGGAGAATAGCAAATTGTCGGGTTTGTGTGGTACCGGTATTAGTATTTATGGTATTACGGCTTATTATTAATTCGGAATTGTAATGGTTCGGTATCTTGAAATTCGAGTTTCTGACATTTGTAAATTTAGAATTTTTAAATTTGTGATAAGTAGTGACTTTCAGAATAAAGTTTTTCGTATTTATGTAGTGTACCCGTGTAATAGCATACATTGCCTAAGTATTGTATAGAATACTTACCTGAATCATATAAACTGACGGTAACATATATAAATATATTTTTTAATTGTATCAATGTCCCTACGACTGTCTAAACATTTCTCTGTAAGTATTATTTGAATTGTGAACATTTATTTTTATAGATTTCTTTATCTAAGTACCTAGTAGGTAGATACAACTTAAAGAACAGCGTTAGTTATATCAAAATAATATGTATATGTCGCCGCCAACTAGCTTAATCAATTAACTGCCTAGGCTGTTAACTAAACGGCGTCATTCAATGAACGGCCTGAATTATATTCAGCCGTAACGTTTATTACAACATTTAATAACCTGGCTGGCTAATGCTTAGGCCATTCGTAAGATGGGACTATACCCCGAAATAAGACAGAAAATTACATACATACATATATATACTCACACCTGGAAATCCCCGATGGGGTGGGCACAGCCACGGAACAAAAAAATCTTTTTTCTGTTCTGTGGGCACAGCTGTATTCACAGAAAAATAGTGATAGGTTTATTGAGAAACTTACGCAATCCGACTTGGATAGGTTAGGTTAGAAGGTCTAATGCGGGGGCTCCGCTCCACTTCACTCCTGCATTAGCCTTCGTGGTTATTGAAGTGAAATCTTCTTTAGCGGCGTTGGCTGGGTAAAAATTGATAAATTCGCGCGTCAGGATCGCTTGACCTTTGGACCGTAACTTACGACTGACGTCATACAATATTAGCTATAGACTGTCCATTTTGCAATATACTATAAATAGCTTCGCAGCATAGCGGTAAAAGCATCGACTGTAAGCCCTTATGGTTTCAGTACCGGGTTCAAACCTGGCCTTATGACACTTTTTGTGACTTTTCTTTTTGTGATAATTTTATCTTTTTGTAATTTATTAATTTCTTCTGATAGAAAATTAGCAGAAAATTTGTGATTATGATTGGCGCTGTATTATAGGTATGGTATGGTATGGTATGTTTTTTTATCTTTTTCTATGTATATAACGAAGAAAGAAAGAAAGAAAAAGTTTCACTTCTGTCGGCACTCCCAGAGTGCAACCCGTCTTTTTTTTATAACCATGCAGAAGTAACTGAAATAAGTCATTTTTTCTAGCCGTTTAATTAAATGGCTGAACATCATTCAGGCCGCTAATTGAACGGCGCCGTTCAGTGATTAAGCTGGTTGGCGGTGACATATACACGTGTGTCTAAGTGTGACGACCCGGCTTATTGATACGAATTACGAGTGTGGTGTTAAGTTGTAGCTTTAATGTAAGTAGTTAATTTTATGTATTAAGTTAATGATCAAAATCCACCCATTAAGTAAATTAGAAGCAAAAACACTTTTTTTTATAAAATTATCATAATGATGAAACAGAGCTCATTATAACCGAGGTGAAGCAACTGAATACTAATGTAGTGTTTATAGACTACCTTTTTTTCGTGAAATAACTACCATCTAACTTCCACAAGCTATTGTCGATATCGAAGTCATATTATGTGTCGGCCTGTTTAGACCTCCAACTATTCACAACGGCTGCCAAAGATGTTTCGGATGGCAGCCAGGACCGAAAACTTAATGTGCTCTCCGAGGCGCAGCGAGATCTTAATAAATGAATAAAAATGTCATTAGACGAAATAAGTTAAGCCCTTTTGACTAATGCCATTTTTAATTAAACCTTTCATTTTATTCCAGTAATAACTTGAATATTGCGATTACTGGCAGTCGATTCGCACTGTTGATATCTTTTTTTAACACGCGCGTAGTAGCCTTGTATAACGTTTGTATTATTCTGCTGCTTGAAAACTTATCATTAAGTACATTACACTTTTTAATGAATATTTTATAAAGTATTCACTCTATTTTTCTCTAATCTCAAATAATTAACCACACACAGTCCACTGCTGAACATAAGGCCTCTCCCATAGACTGCCGGAATGACCGATCTAAAGCAGCCCGCATCCAGTGCCTCCCGGCGACCATGATGAGGTCGTCCTTCCACCTGGTTGCTAGGCGTCCTACACTACTTTTTGCTCCAGCCATCTGTTCTGCGCGCCATGTGTCTCGCCCACTGCCACTTCAACGAGCTAAATCCGCTGGGCTACGTCAGTTACTTTTGTTCTCCTACGGATATCATCATGTTTGACGCGATCACGTATTACCGAGCATAGCCCTCTCCATAGCTCGTTGAGCTTTTTTAAGAGACCAATAGTGAGAGGACCAAGTTTCAGATCCGTAAGTCATCACTTGTAACATACATTGGTTAAAGACTTTCGTCTTCAAGCACAGAGGTATGCCAGACGAGAAGACATCTCGTAGCTTCCGTAGCTCGTAGTCGGATTCATCGATTTACCTCGTCTTCGAACCTGGAATTGCCTACCTGAATAGGTTGACCCAAGTAGACGTACTCGTCAACAGCTTCTTAGACTGAGTCCCTAATATGAACCGGTAGAGGCGCAACATGGACATTTGACATAACCTTTGTCTTGTCCATGTTCATCTTAAGGCCCACCTGTTGGGATACTCTATTGAGTTCTTCGAGCTATTTAACTATTTTGTAGTCTATTATACAGTGTGTTTTTTAGGTTATAATATCTATATTAAACGCCCGATGTTGAAGCTCTCTTCCCACAGTTCCCACTCAGTCGATTTTACTTCAATTATCTCAGTGTAATAAAAGATGTCTATTTTAATAGTACATCCTACTATAAATTGCCAGAGACTATAAACGCTTATAAAACTAAAGGTACCACACCACACACCTATCACTTACACTATCAACTTCCTGTGTATTTACTGGTGGCAGTTACTCACAATCTTACACCACCGTGAACACATTGTAAATTATTTATGACATTATCAACAATGCCTACACCAACTGAATTTATCTCTCTCTCTAGCGCCACCTTTGTTAGAAAGGGTATTTTCAAAGCAAGATATCTCGAAAATGACACGTGCCTGAATTCTGAAATAGAAATAATATATTATGTTACCTATGTTATGACATTTGATCTAGTATTTCGGGTTATTGAAAATATGGTCAATGACTTCCTCCCAGGAGATACTTCGTACAGTGCATGGTTGAGGAAGTTGAGTTATGAATTTTCATGTTTGTCAGCTGCAATTTTGTTGGTAGGTTAAGCAGCGGAGACCGCTCAAACCGACGGTCCCTATTATAATTGTCGGATGTAAAAAACTGCAAGTTTACAGGAGAGCATTTTCATAGTTTAAATTCCGTGTAACATTTTACTTATTTTAAGCAGAGTCCTGAAAGCTTAGAGTAGTGCTGTACAAGTTATGCCTGTTCAGGACAATAGGTATTATAAGAAGCCGGTATATTAAGTGTAAATGTGAGAAAAGTCACTTGTGACCTTTTTAACGGTTTAGAACTAATGTTAATTTGTCGGAAGTACAAGAGCCAACATTGTTGCTGGGAAAAATTTATAATTGTTTGTCGGAAGTACCAGAACCGAGATTGCTAAATGATTATTATCTATTAATATGCATGTCGTGTGTACAAATAACTAAAAAAGACACTTAAAATGTAAGTCTATGCATGTATATTTATTGACAATAAACAAAGAAAATTTGGTCAATTGAGAAAATAATATAAAAATCTAATTGCTCATGCCGCTAACATGGCCGGAACTGGGACGATCTCCCAGTTCCGGCCATGCGCTCACCTACGAGTAACCCCGGGCCCCGCTAAGATCGTAGGTAGTTAATAACCGACTATGTTAGCGGGCTACCTACTATATCCCACGTTTTTAATTTGGCTTTTTGAAAAACTAGGCATTTTTTCTTTTTTACTGACGATAGACATAGGTATATAGACACGTTTTATGAAATAAATTAAAAAAATTAAGATTTTAATAGGGACCAGCGAAACATGTTAATATTTTTTTAATTCTGTTATTTCCTCCTGGCTGCAAATTGGCTTAATTACAGTTAAGTCACACTTGAAGGAAAAAAATAGTCAGCTGCTCATATCGCGGTGGAAAATCCGTAAGCTGGTGACCTAAAGTTCTAAAAAAAATTTCAAATCTTCAGTCATTTCCTCCCAATTTTCAGCAGGCAAGAAATGACTAATTGTGATTTAACTTCCTTAACCATTGTAACAAGTATCATCTGGAAGGCGATTGGTCATGAGAACCTGTCGCTGGCTTGTGGATCAATAGCGCAGATCAGATAATAGTACTACGTACAGAAGCTACACTCCTTTATTGTTGAAGAAAGCCGCCGTTTTAATAACCTACGAAATTTTGTAGGTATAGCCCTTTGTTCTGAACATACAACGATCTCCGTAGGTATGAGCGAGTGACGGAGGCCTACCAATAAGTGTAACTAGAATCGATCTAGAGTTTTATTTGAATTTTATTGGAGACCCTGATTCTTAGACATGCAGAAAGCCCTCGACTGTGTTCCTCCCGCGTTAATCTGTTGGGCATGGGTTTAAAGGCGTTCCAGACACTTACATTGATACCATTCGAGAGAAGAAGAGTCTCGGATGGTGTCAATGCTGTCACGATTCCGGTTTCGTGGTTCGAATCGCCGGCGCCGCGCTGTTGACGATACGAAAACCTTTTCTATCACCATCGAGGTAGGTTTACATAGGATCAGTCCTTTAGTCCTTTTTTGTTCATTAGACGTTTTGTCGGACAGCATTAGAAACGCCAACAGGAAGTGAAAGTGGACAGAAGCAGATTGGTGCGACACTAAGTGTGGACGGATGCGCTTGAGAATGGCGGGCTGAAGCTAAATGTGGCGAAGAGAGAATCCTTGGCGTTAAACTCAATAGATCCAACACATACATATAGATATAAGATGATCATTAGGCCTATCCTTCTACACAGCTGTGAGGAGACAGGCTACGAGGGTGACAAATGCCTAGTAATGGCGCCCCCGTTGGGTCCAGGTGGAAGAGGCAGGCCCAAAAAGTCCTGGTTTGACGTGACGTCGTGGAGGGTGACATGCGTGCAAACGGTCTTACTTTCAAAATCGTGCGAAGTGAAGAAGGAAGAGCCGGAAGGCGTACCCTGAACTACGAATTCACCTTGTTCTTTGATTCAATCAGGAAAATACGTCTCCATGAAGAAGATGGTGACCGATGACCGAATTTTCTTCGGTAATTAAAAACTATTCGGGTATTTTAATCATTTCAAGTAACTATCAACCTAACCACATAACACATATTTGACGATTCGTAATATCTATTAACATAAAAAAACAAATATCCGATTTCTTCATGTTTATTTATATTTTATTTCCCTTGGATTCCAATCACCCCATTTTAAATGGGGCGCATGAACGAACGATTAGCAACTTAACACCATTGTGCAACATGTCACGCAAATTTAGTCACTGCAATTATTGTAGTTACATTGTGGAGTCATAGATTAAAATAAAAATCCGCGAGAGACAGAACACAGGATATTATCATCTTAAATATATAGGTAGGTATATAGCCTACAATATGATAAAAAATATGATGATACGAAGGTATCTTTATTTAAGTCAAAGAAGTTTTATGAACTTTATTTCAGATATACTTATCTGAAAATGTAAATTAAGGCTGGGTTGCAGTCTCTTTTAACATTTTTAAACATATAAAATCATATCAATTTGTATATGTATGTATGGCTCTAAACGCTCGAAATCGTTCTAGCCATCATCAAATAATGTCGAAATTTGTATTAAAAAAATTGAGCATAAAAATATCTAGGGACTTTTAAAGGTACAATTTTTCAAGCAGATTTTTTGAAGTGAAAACTTCTTTAGCGGCGTTGGATGGGTGAAAAGTGTTAATCTCGCGTCAGGATCGCTTGACCTTTGAACCGTAACCGACGACTGACGTCATACATCATTAGCTATAGACTGCCTATTTTGCAAGCTACGATAAATAGCATCGTTCTCGACTTTAGGTCCTTATGGTTTCAGATAGTACCGGGTTCAAACTTGGCCTTCTGACACTTTTTGTGATTATTTTTCTTTTTGTAATTTATTACTTTTTGTGATTATTTTTTCTTTTTGTAATTTATAACTTTTTGTGATTTTTGTAATTTTTTAATTTCTTCTGACAGAAAATTAACTGAAAATTAGTGATAGGTTCTATGATTGGCACTATATTATAGGTATGGTATGGTATGTTCTTTTTATCTTTTTCTATGTATATAACGAAGATAGAAAGAAAGAAAATGTTCTCACTTCTGCCGGCACTCCCAGAGTGCAACCCGTCTTTTTTTATTGAAACAGTATACCCCAAAGTTGATCCCATGTAAATTTGAAACAAAAAATCTAACCCTAATGATAGGAAAATAGAGGTGATTTATTGCTCACACACAGATTTTAGTGTTGAGTTCAGTAGTATTTTTTGAAGTGAAAACTTCTTTAGCGGCGTTGGATGGGTAAAAATTGTAAAACTCGCGTCACCTTGAATCGTAACCGACGACTGACGTCATACAACATTAGCAATAGATTGTTTATTTTGTTAGCTTTGGTATGATGCTTCGTAGCCTAACGGTATACGCTTCGATTGTAAGTCCTTCTGGTTTCAGATAGTACCGGGTTCGAACCTGGGCTTCTGACACTTTTTGTGATTATTTATTATTTTTGTAATTCATTCATTTCTTCTGACAGAAAATTAGTGATAGGTTCTAAGATTGGCGCTATATTATAGATATGGTATTGTAGGTATGGTATGGTATGTTCTTTTTATCTTTTTTCTGTATATAACAAAGAAAGAAAGAAAGAGTTTACACTTCTGCCGGCACTCCCGTCTTTTTTTTTAAATATATCAATCCTCAAAATCGTTGCATTTGAACTCTCGCGATTGTTAGTCAGTAGCTGCCGAGGCGTATTCGAGGTAGGACTTGTGCTGTTTTTTCTGAGAGCTACTCCCCCGCACGTTATTCATTAATCTTTAACTACAAACGTATTTTTTGTGACACATTTTGTGTACAATAAAGAGCTTTTTATACATTAATGGAGCCACAAAAAATAGATTAGTAGTTTTGATGCCTTAGCTACTAGGCTACCGTCGTTGAGTATCATTAAGTTAGTATTTATGTTACAGTGCTTCAATGCGAAGAAGAAAAATCACGCGTGTTAAACAGACCATAGACGATTCTAATAATTGTAGTTTGCATGTTGCCACGTAACTATTAGTACTTGTAGTAAAGTTTGCGACATACTTGAATTTTACAATATGACTATTACTAAAATATAAAATATACTAATACTAATATTTAATAAAAAAAAAAAAAAAAATCAAACTATTTTCAGTGAATCAGAACGGGATTCCATCTTTTGTCATAATGGTTTTTGTCCTAATTTAAATTGCCATAACAAATTAGGCATAATTTTCTTTGTCATAATAATAGTGTGCCATAATTGGTTTTTAGCATACTGTGTTATTAAGCATAAATATTGTATATCCTAATGTTTTTTATTGTAGCGAACTGCTACTTACACTCACCTTGTTTTTGCAATTCTACGCTTCATGTTAGATTGTTCACATTCCATTTATACTTTATTCGCATTCATTGCACTTGATTTAATTACATAGTAAAATATAATTACACAATTACAATAATTATATTATAGGTTTGGTTAATGAATTGTTTATACAGCTGTTTGCATCTGACAATGTCAATCGGTCAGCCATCTGCCACAGACAACAAAATGATAGCCAGCTTACGTATAAACTATTTAATGCATGATTACTTTTAAATATAATTTAATAGTTAGTAATAATATTACTTTAGGATATATAAAAAAAGCATATTTTACCGATCCGTTTGGATTAAATAATTATGTTTGGTTTCAACTAAGCAATAGTTTAGAGTCTAGGATTTGAGTAGCGTTTGTCGATGGTCGACATCATGTTACACGCAATAAGTAAGTTTCAATACACAATATATGAATAAAAACTTATTCCAAAACATAACGTAATATTTAGCCAATAAAGATATTCTTAATTCTGGTTAAGTATAGTGAAAGAAAATAAAGGGTGGTCACTTCTAAATACGCGTTTCTATTTGTTTGACAAAACAAAAGTTCTTGGAATGTTCTGGAACGTTGAATTTTGTGAAACGAAATAAAGAGTAGCGACAATCGAGTAGCGAGGCGGAAATCACGTACTTTTGACATACCTTAAACCGCGTTTTGAGATTCGAAGCCCGACAGACGAAAAGATGAGCTCCGAATATCATTTCTTGTCGTTTGGTGTATTGGAGGTGCCACTAGTTGCTTATAAATACTACAATAGGACTCGCGATAAAAGCGGGTCCACCCTGACACCGTCCACCCTGACACCGTCCACCATGACACCCGTGTCGCTCATCGGAGTGGTGCTGGCAGCACCCCCCTGAACCTAAACGACCCCGGCTGTGGACCAACGGATTTCGCTGGTACCCGATGTTACACATCGGCTCAATTCTTACCTACCTTTTTATTTTCTATGTCGCCAACCACGAATGGCCCACAAATCGATTTTCTCTTCTGAGTCAAGCAACCTTTCTACTTAAACTTTAAACGCCACACCAGTCGTTATTGACAAGCGTCGAAGGTATGATGCACGTAGGGACGGGCATCACGCAATATTAAATGTCGCTGGTCTAGGAGTAATTAACGACAAGCGTCGAAGTCATGATGCACGTAGGGACGGGCATCTGACTATATTAGATTTCGCTGGACTAGTGGTAATTAGCTGATCCCAAGGTTACAATTTAATCGTAGGGCTAGCCTAGCAGGCTTCATATCTATGTAACAACTAATTATAATAAGTACATTTATTAATATTGGCGTAGTGCTGTTGCACAAAAATACTATTGTAATAGAGTATAATTACCAAAACTATATTTACTGTGCTTTGCATGTAATGTTGTAATAATTTACAATTAAATATTGTTGTAAGTATAGAACAGTGTTTTCTTTTCTGAATCCAATGCAACAATGACTAAATAACCACACGATACGGCCCTTAACCTAAAAGGTCCAATGTATCTGCTGGCTTCGCTTATCCAGGTAAATATATACATTTTTCATCACACTCTTATTGTTAGCGTAACACACATGAACGTCATCGTTACGCTACATTATTCATAACATTGATATGCATAAAGTCCTACGATGCGCGCCGCCGCCGTGGCCTGCTTCTGCTAGGGTGACGAGCGGCTCCACCCGTCACCCCCAGGCCCGCGCTCATGGGGGGCGGAGGTCGGTTTGCGCCCTCCGACGCCCGAGCCGCCTTCGAACGCGGCCAGCGATGTCCGCGAGTCTTTCTCGCTCGCTGCGCCGCGCCTGCTCTGCTGCCTCCTTCACGAGCATGCTCGCAGAAGGAGGCACTGGCCGCCCACACATCCGCGCAGCGGACCATCGCCGCGAGCAGGGCGGAGAGCGTGAGCACTCTCACCCTCAGGGCCGTCACAAGCTCCCGCCTCGGCGTTTCAAACGCCGGACACTCGGTGAGCGTGTGCAGCCCCGAGTCCACGCTCGCGTCGCAGTGATGGCACTCGGGCGTTGGCTCTATGCCCATCAGATGCAGGTACCGCCCGAAGTTACTGTGTCCGGTAATGACCTGAGTCTGACAGTACGAGAGGCCACGGTGTGGCCTCTCTAGCCACTCCCCCATGATGGGTCTTACCACCGCAATCACGGCGTGCCCTGCGCGTGGTTGCTCAAGTCGTAGCTCCCACTCGGTCACCATGGCCCTGTGGAGCCGGGATTTTTCGGCCCGAATTTCTTCGGGCTCGGGATCGAATCCCCGCTCCCGCGCCTCCTTTCGGAACCGATAGAGTGCCGAAAGGGTCCTCGCTTCCAGGAACCACGGTGGCGATCCGGCCAGGAGACTCGCCGCTTCAAAGGATATCGTGCGGTACCCCTGATGGTCCTGGAGGCCGTCGTCCTCTGCGCCGCGTGGAGCAGAGGCAGGAATCTGGCCTCCAGGGTGTCCGCCCATACGGGGCACCCATACAGGGCCATGGGCCGCACGACACCCGCGTAGAGTCTCCTGCAGGAGTCCTCTGGGCCCCTCAAGTTGGGCAACAGCCTGCCCAAGGCATTCGCCGTTGTCACCAACTTGGGGCGCAGACTTCGGAAATGTTCTCCGACGTCCCATCGACCGTCAACCACCAGCGCCAGGTATTTCAACCGGGGCTTGATGTCGATGGGAGTGCCTCCCACTGTAAGGCTGGCTCCCGGGTCTGGCCTGCGCCGAGGGCCATGAAACAACATGGCCTCGGACTTGTACAGAGCCACCTCGAGACCCAGCCGCCGTATCCGTTCCACGACTTGAGCAACCGCGGTCGTGGCCCTCAGGGTGTGTAGTCCCGCCCACCGTCACCAGCGTGTCGTCCGCGTAACACGTGACGGTGGCAACGTACGCGAAGTCACCGCGAAGCACCCAGTCGTAACCGATGTTCCACAGCAGCGGCCCCAGGACCGATCCCTGTGGAACACCGCATGACATCTCACGCCTACCGACTCCGGTCGAACTCGGGTAGACGACGGCTCTCCCCGTCAGGTACGCCCCGACTATGCGGCGGAGGTACATCGTGGTACACGAGCGCCTCTCTGATGCAACTCCAGGGCAAGGTGTTAAAGGCATTGGAAATGTCCAACGACACCGCCAGCATCACCTCACCCCGAGCGACCGCATCCTCCGCCAGAGTCCGCACACGCATGATGGCATCCACAGTGGAACGCCACCAGCGGAACCCGAACTGGGTGTTCGCCAGGTTCGGCCCCACTCTAGAGAGATGCTCGACGAGGCGCTTGGCAATGACTCTCTCAAAGAGCTTGCCCCCCTCGTCGAGCAGCACTATGGGCAAAATAGACAGTCTATAGCTTATGTTGTATGACGTCAATCGTCGGTTACGGTCCAAAGGTCAAGCGATCCTGACGCAAGTTTAACACTTTTCATCCAACGCCGCTAAAGAAGTTTTCACTTCAAAAAAACTCGCCTACGACTCGTTTTGTAAAACACACTCGTGTTATAAGAACCCTTATTATGCAACAGTATCATAAACTACTATTAAGCATTTCACGGCACCTATCAACACGACGGAGTTTTACCAGTGCATATAGAATATATAGAGAAAAATTACCAATTCTGGATCGATAAAACGGAACAACGACTAATTCTGTTTTAAATAGATAAAGATACATTTATTTGTAGAAACCTTTGTATAGATCATGTTACAAAATATTGCATTTAAAGTTTTAACATGTTCTGTATATATGTAGACGTAGTTTTCTGCCGGAGTTGGTTGATCCAAGGTAGTATGCATGGGGTCAACCAACTCCGACAGTAGACGGCAGCGTTTTTGTTGTTTAGTTCAGCAGTTCCTATACCTTCCTACTCCATCTTCAAAACCTGACTCTCATGTAACACAAGATAGTTTTTTTAAGACAAAACAAATGAACTCCATGAATTAATCTCGTTTAATTTCGGAGTGTAGTTAGAAGTTAGGTTGAATATTATCACGCCAGTCTTCAAAAGCCAGGAAACGGTAAAACAGGACTGTGGCAGCTACCGCGATATGAAGCTAATGGTCCCCACCATGAAGTTCTACGAGGGATTAATCAACTCCAGGATCCAAAAGAAGAGTGCACTTTTGGAGTGTTAGTATGAGTTTCGTCCTGGTCACTGAACCATGGATCCGGTGTTTGTCCTAAAATTAATTGGTGCGAAGAAACACAGGGTGACGAACACCCTTATGCATTGCCTGTTCTTAGTTATTCAGAATTCCTCCAAATGCTCCTTTGACTGTAGTGGCCACTGCGGACCGAAGGAGTTCTAGAGGCTTACATGGACACTATCCGAGACAAGTACCGCGATTTCGGTTGAATTACTGCCACCTACGACTATCAGGAAATGACTGGCGTCAAGTGCGAGCCTAAAATACCAGTCAAGTTGCAGAAGCAGTCCTATAAAACGCTCACCAGGCCTGATCTGTTATACGGCCATGAAGAGTGGGCGCTACTGGAGTGACTTAAGCAGAAGCTGCGTGTCACGGAGATGAAAATGCTGCGGTGGATGTGCGGTGTCACGTGTAAAGATCACGTGAGGAATTTTCACATCTGTGGCAGCCTTCATGAAATCGCAGATAAAATGCAAGGCAGTCGCAGTTGCTTTTGTTGGCGCGGTTACGTTTTACGGAAACCATGTTCCTTGGGTAAGAAATGTTGATAAGAGGGGTAGGTCGAAGAAGTCTTAGCTAGATATCGCGAAGATCGACATGCCTCACTACTACAGACGCCCAAGACTGTGCGAAGTGGAGAAGAAAAAGCCCGAAGGAGACCTTTAGCTCAAAGTTCACCTTGGCCTCGAATGCATGTACTGCAATACATGTACTATAGTGCAGAGATTCCCAAATTTATTTTGTACACCGCCTATCTAAAAAAAAAGAACTTAAACCTTTAACTATGGACGTGAAATTTTTGTGACATACATTTGTAATGTATTTTAAATATATATGTACTTCTCTTTAAATAAAATCCAACCATCATATAACAATAAAAGGCGCTTCTCAGACTTTTTACTCTAAATCACTTTGTAGGAACATTATCTAAGGAAAATTATTTAATCAGTCAGTTTTATTAGTTTCAAAATAAAATACAAAAAATAGAGAATAGAAAAAACTAAACATTATCTTCATAAAACAAAACATAAAAAATTTGACAATGGTTATCATCATCTTGTAATATTTTCGTATAATGGCTTAGAACATTGCAGGCATAGTATGGGTTGTCTTTCTTTTGGTCTTTGGTGGGCATTGTTAACAAGCCTTATATTTAGAAAATATGATTCCTTAAATTTATAACTCTTGGAATGGCATATCAAGACCAAAAACTCAGCCCAATTTATTGCACAAACGTGGACAGAGTATATTTTATTAAAAATATAACAAACATAATCAATTTTGATACAAAAACTAATGTGAAGGATGAATCTAATGGTGTTTGATGATATCTGATATAACTGATATTACTTAAAAAGATAAAAAGAACACAGCATACTGATATTCACTTCTGATATTACTTAAGAACAGCTCCAAGTCGCCACGTTCGAAAATATACAAACGAATTCTCTTATTAGGAAGCAGCAGTGCCACAGTACTAAATCCACGTACACACAAATATGGCAATACAAATGCTATCAAAAATCGTTGAACGATTGACCACAATCCAGGGTACAATTGCGGGATCCCTTTTTGTAGATAAAGTTCTTGGTAGCCATTTTTGAACTTGATTTTTATTTTCTTTTTCGTCTTCAATTCCCTTAGTTCTTCTTCTAGCTGAGGCGATATTGCTGTGTTGACACTGATCCAGTCTCGTTTGATAGTTCAAAATGTCCTGGTATCGTTTGGTGAAGTCAATTTGTAGGTCTTCTAAATGTTAGCAGTAGGCAAACAAGCCGTCGTTGCTACAGGATGCTGATAAATTCGGAAAATAGTGAGACTCATGTCTGCAATATTCTTTTTATGTACAATCAATTTGGCTGCGGAAGCGGCAACACCTTTTTAGTTTTAAATTAATTTAGTTCATCGCCTTACAGTTGGATTCGTGTCGTTGAATAATTCATAGAGGTCTGTCATGTGAGCGATATCATTATACCTATACTGTGGTAACGAGCTTGTTGTGCAATTCTGTATCTTTGGTTTCTAAGAACTCAATGACAGAATCAAACAGGTTGTAAAATCTAGTAGGACCATTACCTCTTGATAGCCAATGAACTTCAGTATGAAACAGCAAACGGGTGAAATCTTCATCATTAGTAACTCAGCTCATGTAATAATTTATCATTCAATAAGCAGTTTCCAATTTCATTGATTGCTTTGATGACATATGATGACATATTGTAGTGATTGAGGTAGTCGTGCACGGAAATTACTAGGAACCAAATGTCGTTAATGAATAACGCAATATATAGCAACGACATCTGTAATTTCATTTACGGACTGAATTTAGATAGTACAATACTTCGACATGTAGCGAACTTCGAAAACACATAGATCGACAAGTGACTGCGTCGATAGACAATTATTAGACAACACACAGCTTCGAAATACCACTACTTCGACAGACGATTATTCGACAGACAATACTTAGATAAGACACATCTTCAAATGACCACTAATTCGGCAGATTTTTTTTGTTCTTTCGTTGAATTGCAACTATTTTTTTTCTTTGGTTTTTATGCCTCAAATTACTTCATTATGGTTAACACCCCGACTCAGAGCACCCCGACTCGGATAGGTTAGGTTAGAAGGCTAAGGCGGGATTGAAGGAACTCCCGCTTTAGCCTTCGTGGTTTTTTTTAAACCACCCAGTAATAGGAGAATGATAAAAAATCTGTCGAAGTAGTGGTCATTCGAAGGTGTGTGTTGTCCAATAACTGTGTGTCGAAGCAATGACTTGTCGATCTATGTATTTTCGAAGTTCGCTACTTGTCAAAGTATTTTACTGTCTGAATTCAGTCCGTTAGTCCTGTAATTTAATTTTTCAAGTACGCTATGACGCCTTTGTGCCACCCTGTCATAGCCGGAGCGCCATCCGTAGCAGCTGATACAATATTATTCAAGAGGATTTCTTTCACATCACAAATTTTTTCTAAAGTATCAAATATGGTTTTGTCTTTTGTATCGCTCTCTAAATTTCTGGCAGTCAATAGTTCTTCACATATTTTCTCATCTTTTATAAACCTCACAGTCAGCAAAAATGCTACATTGGCTGGTAAAGTGGATTCATCGAGCTGAATTGAGAATAAACTGGTCTTCGGGTCATTGCAAAATGATTCTTCAATGTTTCCAGCCATTTCATCAATTCGTCCTTGCACAAAATTATTACTCAAAGTATTTTTTCTAATAATATATGTCGCTGTTTTATGAAATACAACAATTACTTTATTGCTGGCAAAATGAACTCTTCTGACTTTTCCAAAGAAATTTATAATTTTTTTTAAATAAATGAATTTTTGAATGTGAATTTGAGTTTCAAAATTTAAATACTACTTTGCGGTCTTTTTATTTTGTTTGTTTGTGGACAGATTTATGAGATAAATAAGTAAGTGAGTAACTAGGTTTACCATTGTTTGACAAAAAACGTATGACAAACGATCATTTTACAAACAACGTTTAAAAAACTGATCATTTGACAAACTTTCATTTTGCAAACATATTACTTCAAAAAGAATCATTTGATAAATAAAGCTTTTGCAAATGTATCACTTAGAAAATATTTCAGTTGTTAAAAATTTATTTAAAAAATATTAATTTGACAAAATACAGTCAATTAACAAACAGTCAAACAAGCGACAACAATTTTTTAATGAAATGATGAATTTCATAATGAAATTCGTCATTTCATTATAAAATTCATCATTTCATTATGAAATTCGTCATTGTTGTGGTCGCTTGTTTGACTGTTTGTTAATTGACTGTATTTTGTTTGTTAATTGATGAATTTCATAATGAAATTTTTACAAATAAATATTTGACAAATGAAGATTTGTTATTATTTTTTGTCAAATGATTGGATACCGAGTAACTTACTAAATATGTACGTTGTGCTGTTAGAATTTAAATGATTTAAAAAAAGAATAATTAGATAGGTTTATTAGGAAATCGCAATTTGAGATGATTCGCTAACACTGTCACTGTTTATGACTATCACTGTAGGATCTGTAGCGAACAAGAATTATGATTATTTTCATGTTCATTATTAGGTATACTATATTTAAAAAAAGGTCAAAGCACGAAGTCGAAAAATATTAAGAATTATTATTGCTGTTACCTGCTTTAGTGACGATAGATTTTTTTCAAAGGAGGCTAAATGATTTCGTTTTCCGTGAAACAAGAAATGAGGGAATTTCGAAGATAATTTTCAGATAGCAAAATTATGACGATACTGCATACATTTGTCCAGTACACGGAGGATAGAATATCCATAATTAGTTTCGCGTCTAGCCCAATTAATCTGAACTTGTATGAAATTACCGATCCTGTATAGTAAATCGCAAACTCTTTGCTCTAGTTAGCATTATAATAACAATCTGGCAATGGCAAGCGGGCCTCCTCCGACAAGGCAAGGTGATCAGGGACATTCCTGTCTGTCAATACCCCAAGACTGTCTAAGAGCGTTTTCACACTCATCCGATATCCGACATCCGACATCGGAGGAAGTCAAATGTATGAGATATGTATCTCTCTTTCACATTGTCCGGCCCGATATCGGTTATCGGATCCAACACCAGTGTTTTGGCCTGATATCGGAACACAAAGATACTAAAACAGCGACTGCAAGACATGTAATTTAGAAAATGTCCTTAAGGACGAATTTCGACCTTAAGGACATTTTCTGAGTTACATGTCTTTTCGCGTTAATTGATGACGCTGATCACAAATACAAGAAATAATAACTCGATACCATGTCATGTCAATAAGGTCGAACTTTTTTTCTTTTTTTTCTCTCCTAGCATCCGTAACTAGTCTGTGCTTTCGAGAAAATGGCCGTATCCGGGCGATTTTATCGGATAAATATGAAAACAGCATAAGGTGTCGGCTATCGGATTTCCACACGGAAAAAGAAACAATTATTTTGGGGTTCCTTCATACTTAGAACTGACCTCAACATTATTTTTTGATCAAATCCATACGTGTTGGGTATCTATAGATAGGGCTTCAAAAATGATATTGAGGTTAGAAACCTCAATATCACTTTTCTCCAAGCTGAATAGTTTACGCGAGAGACACATCCAAAGTTATGAAACTTCCAAAATAAGACAATAATAAGGAAAAAAAACATATGATGTAAGTACATTAATATGTAAACTTCCACCAAAAATTGTTTTGAACGAGATCTAGTAAGTAGTTTGTTTTAAATATGTCATAAATCGTAAACCGCAATTTATCTTTCATTCAATCAATTCAAATTATTAAAACGTCGATCAAAGCTACACAACGAACAACAAGAACTTTTATATTATGTTGCTTGCTGCTACGGAACCCTTCATGGGCGAGTCTGACACGCACTTGGCCGCTTTTTATTTGGTATTGTTCCCGCTGGTCAATGCCCAGTCGCCGTAGTCAAGACTATTAACAACTGGGAATATTTTGTTCCAATGGTTATCAGTGTTGAACAGCAGAATATTTTGTCTCCAATTGCTTGCACCTCGAGGCATGATCACTTAAACTAGATCCTCTCTTTATGTCATAGGAACATCTCAGCCTATTCACAACACTTCAAAAATAGCCTACTATTACATTATTTTCGTAACGTAAATAAGTCATAAGTTACATTATCTACGTAACTACATAAATATTAAAGTCTAGAATTTATCAAGATCATGCATAATATATAATCATATAATAATATACCTAACTACTTACATAGATCAAGCAGATAATTTGTTTTATTTTTATTATTTTAATGAGTTAGGTACATTAAATTAAAATTATTACTCCAAAAGTAATCATTTAATTAAATTTTGGTAACTTTAATAAAATATGTTGATGCGACTACAAAAAGTATATAGTAACTTAAAAAAAGTATTCACACATTGTTCTATTCGTGTGAATCCAATGAAAATCCTACTCATCGTCCTGTCGGGCATTTCAGAAGAATTGCAGCAATGAATTACCATATTTTTATAAAGCAAAACCTTGAAAACATATAAAACATAAAGCTCAAAAGATAAAGTCTGAACTTCGGCACGCCAATGTTTTAATTTTAGCTTTAACTAATAATTGATATTATTATGTTGAAAAATCTGACCAGCAATTCTTCCAAAAAAGACTTGTAATAGACCTAACGCGTCATGCGTCGCCATTCTAAAAGCTATTAAGATTTATTATCCATAAAATAAATGTTGCTGAAAGACGAGGTCCCCTCGCATCACGATGTAAGACAACGTAATATTTTGTGAACACTAAATAGGCACATAGATACATGTATAGCATTCCTTTTGGCATTGTATTATATTATCGGTCTGTGATCGTAAAACATTTCAAATATTGAAATATCAATAATGAAACCGCTCTTATCACTCAAAATCACCGTTTGCGGTTAACCATATCGTAGAAAGTAAATACTTTAATAAATACTTTAGTATTTAAATAATATTGTATCATATATCGTATTAACTACTATTAACCCGTTTAAATTAACGTGAAAATTGATGATCAGATCAAATAATTAAATGTAGTTTTGAAAGTTGGTACAGTTAGTCTTTAAGGTGCCCAGATGAACAAACTTAAAGTCCCCGAAGTTGGGACCTGAGCCGGAGGGGGTTTCAGTTTTTTTGCATCGATATTGAAACCTAATAATAATAGCTCTTAAGTTACTTCTACATTATTTATCTATATGAAATTTCCTATAAATTATTTCTAGCCACTATTACTATAGGATCAATCCATACTAATATTATAAATGCGAAAGTAACTCTGTCTGTCTGTCTGTCTGTCTGTCTGTCTGTCTGTATGTTACGCTTTCACGCCTAAACCACTGAACCGATCTTGATGAAATTTGGTACAGAGGTATATTAGAGCTTGAGAACGGACATAGGCTACCTTTTATCACGAGAAAGGGGGTTTAAGGGGGGGAAATAGGGGATGAAAGTTTTTATGAAAGTTTGTCATTTCTGAAGATATCTTAATGAAATTTAGTACAGAGATAGATTACAGCTTGGGAACGGACATAGGCTACCTTTTATCGCGAAAAGGGGGTAGAAGGGGGGGGACTAGGGCCTTGGGATGAAAGTTTGTCATTTTTGAAGATTTACTGATGAAATTTGGTACAGAGATAGTTTAGAGCCTGGAATCGGATATAGGCTACCTTTTATCGCGAAAAGGGGGGTAGAAGGGGGGCGGACTAAGGCCTTGGTATGAAAGTTTGTCATTTTTGAAGATTACTTGATGACATTTGGTACAGAGATAGTTTAGAGCTTGGGAACGGACATATGCTACCTTTTATCGCGAAAAGGGGGGAAGAAGGGGGGGACTAGGGCCTTGGGATGAAAGTTTGTCATTTTTGAAGATATCCTGATGAAATTTGGTACAAAGATAGTTCAGAGCTTGAGAACGGAAATAGGCTACCTTTTATCGCAAAAAGGGGTAGAAGGAGGGGGGGGGGAGAATATGGCTATGGGATGAAAGTTTGTCTTTTTTATCCTGATGAAATTTGGTACAGATTTGGGAACTAACATAGGCTACCTTTTGTCGCGAAAGACGAGGTTAAAGGGAAGGGGGGGGGGTTATAGGGGATGAAAGTTTGCCAGTTTTGAAGAATTCCTGATGATATATTTGGTACAGAGATGGATTGAAGCTTGGGAACGAACATAGGCTACCTATCGACGCGAAAATGGAGGCATAGGGGGGGGGGGGGTAATAAGGGATTAAAGTTTGACAGTTTTGAAGATATCCTGATGAAATTTGGTACAGGGATTAATTAGAGTTTGTTAACGGACATATGCTACCTTTTATCGCGAATAATGTGGTAAAAGGGGGGGGGGGAGGGATAAGGACTAGATAGTTAGTATGAAAGTTTGTCATTTCTGAAAATATCCTGGAAAATTTGGTACGGAGATGGATTAGTGCTCGAAAATGGACATAGGCTACCTTTTATTGCGAAAAAGGGAGTTGAAGGGGTGGAATAGGGCTAGGGCCGCTAGGGTATGTAAGTTTGACAATTTTGAAGATATCTTGATGAAATTGGTATAGAGATGGATTAGAGCTTGGAAATGGACATAGGCTACCCCTTATCGCGAAAAAAGGGATAGAAGGGGGAGGGTGGAAGGGGAATAGGGCTATGGGATTAAAGTTTCTAATTTTTCAATGGCACAAAAAGAGTGAATATGGCATAAATAGAACAAAATAGAAATAAAATAGAAAAAAATCCTTCAAGAACCAAGCGGTTCGGTGACTCTTTCCTTTGTCGCACCATTAAGACCTGGAATTCCTTGCCAGCTCACGTGTGTCCCTCTTCCTACAGTTCCGGGTCCTTTAAGCGGGGCGTGTAAAAGCATCTGATCAGGCCGTCAAGCTGAGTGCCACCATTGTTAACATGGCACGTGTATATAATGGTGGCCCTCTTTCCTGAGACTTGAGGAAAAGTCAAATTGACGTGTCCTATTTATTATAAAAAAGTAAGAATTTCTTTTAAGATGTCCTCATGAAATTTGGTACAAAGGTGAATTAGAGCTTCGGAACGGACATAGTCGAGTAGCGAACCAAATATAGAAGTGAGTGGAGAGGCGAGTAGAGATACGAGTGGATAGGTGTATAAAGATCGAAAGTCGAGTAGAGTCGACTACAGGGGGGAGTAGATATGCGACTAGAGAGCCAGTGGAGAGGCGAGTATAGAATCAAATAGAATGCAGTAAAGGGTTGAGTAGAGAGGCGAAAAGGGAGGCGAGTGGAAAGATGAATGTAGTGGCGAGTAGAGATCGAATAGAGAGTTGAGTAGAGGTGCGAGTAGATAGGCGAGTGGGGAGAGTCAAGTAGAGAGGCGAAAAGAGAATCGAATGGATGGGCAAGAAGAGTGGCCAATGGAAAGGCGAGTATAGAGAAGACTACAAAGTCGAGTAGAGAGGGGAACAGAGAAGTCACTAGGGTTCGAGTATAAATTCAAGTATAGAGGCGAGTAGAAAGTCGAGTAAAGAGTCGAATGTAGAGGCGAGTAGAAAGTCAAGAACAGAGGTGAGTACATAGTCGGGGACAAAGTTGAGTAGAGAGGCGAATTTAAAGCTCAATAGCGTCGGATCAACACTAAGCGATAACCGACATCCACGCGGGCGGAGCCGCGGGCAACAGCTAGTACTTTAATAAATACAAGAGGTCAAATGTAATAAAGCTCATTAATTAAAAATAAAATCAACTTGCTTTACCACATCGAGATCGGTACTTGTTTCATTGTTTTTTTGGAGAAAAGATGATTGTTCAAGTATAACTAGCCCCCAGTACTCAGTTTGAGATTAACAGATGTCAATTCACTATACCTTTACTTTTACCGAGTCCAAACCTGAAAAGAGTCAGCGAAATATCACGCTTATAGATATTTCGCTACACATGATTCCCCATAAGTACAGAAGTAGCTGAGGAATGAACTGGTACCTAAAATATGGGGTTGGAAGCGAGGAGTCGTTGGATACTTCGAGCCATTTACGACTTTAGATCCGCCTTCTCCTAACGCGTTGCTAAGTTCCATTTTCTGCCGACGCAAAAGTGGTTCCACTGGAAAATGTAGTTGCACAAATACTCTATTTATAAAATTAGAATTTTTGGAAATTTCACTGCTAATCGGGTAATTTAGGGAATGAAAATATGTATGGAAGTCCGCCATTTTTAAAGAAAGCAGCACGAAATTTTGTAGATATATCTACGTCTGATTAGAAATAAATGAACACCTATATATATTCTATATTCTTCAAGATTTATCTACAAAGGGGGTAAAATAGGTGATGAATGGAGCAAAAATGAAAGGCGACGAATAGGCCTCAAACACCTAATAAAATAAATAAAAATAAATAAATAAATAAAATAAATACCTAATAAACATAATTTTTATTTAAGAAAAGGCTGAAAAGAATTCTAGAAGATAAATGCTACTACAGTGTAAAAGATTATCTAAATAAACATAACATAAACTCACGCCTATATCCCCGAAGGGGTAGGCAGAGGTGCACATTTCGCCAGTTTATGTTTAGGTCCCAATGCAATAGGTGGCGAGCCTATTGCCATTAACCGGGCACTTATAAACCTGCGATAAATACACACATAACTTCGAAAAGCAAAGGCCAATCATTGGTGTGTGCCATGAGAAAACCTGGGATCGAACCCGAGACCTCATCTCAGCAGTCCACTAGGCTCTATCTAAATGACCGTTTCTTATAATTACAATATCATCCATTTATTTCTTTTTGACATCTTATATTAAAACCATTGTTAGGGACAATGCATTTATTTGACTATGACATAACCCATTTTGTATCCCTTACAAATTTGGCATATCATATAAATACCCTATTTTGTTTCAAGTGTTAAAACAAATTTATATTGACAACATCATTGTAAGTGTTTTCTGCAAAATAATAAATGATTTGATTTGATTTGAGAACTGTCTACAAAAACAATTATATAACAAGCGTTGAACTCTCTGTTGCCAAGCTGAGTTGATTTTGTCACGAATTATAAACTGTCTTATATTTGACACGTTGCATTTATTAAAGTTTTAATTCTACGTTAATAATGGCAAGAAACGATTCGTAGGGAATTTAATTTAGATAATTATGAAGAAGTAACTAAAGAGATAGTATTAGTTTTCAATATACCTACAAGCAAAATACTGAAAAAGGGACACTTCGCCCCTCCCCTCCACCACTCTCGTGGATCTTTAGTGTCTTTTTTTGGGCACCTTAGGGAATAACTGTACCAACTTTGAAAACTATACACGAATTATTTGGTCAATCGTATGATTTTCATGAAAAAATAAATTTGGGTTTCAGTATGGGGAACCCGCAAAATTTTATTTTTGTCTGTATTTTTTGTGAAAATTTAAATGCAGTTCACAGAATACATCTATTTACCAAGTTGCAACAGCATAGTTATTATAGTTCCGAAAAAATAGTGGCTGTGACCTACGGACGGACAGATAGACAGACATAACGAATCCATTAGGGTTCTGATTTTTGCCATTTGGCTATGGAACCCTAAAATTCGACCATCGGACTTACATGTTAGTACCTAGGGGTCAGATTAAGATCAAGGAGGTTAGTTACTAACTGACAAGATTAAAAAAATATAAGGAGTGAATTTTGCTAATCTGACGTTTTAAGCGTAACCTAAGCGCGTGGGAAGCTTGCAAATTTACAAAAAATTAAGTCTGAATATACTCAAGAGCGGTCGTTCAAGACTAAAGTAGGTAATTCAAAATTAAGATGTATGATTGAATGAAATTTTAATATTTTAGTATGTTAATTATTTAAATCGATTACAGAGTGGGTTTGAATCCCGCCTGAATTGATTTTTTTGTTAATTTAATCGTTTTCACCAAAGCCCCAAGACGGATATATAGAAATATTTAGATGGTTCCAGATGCGGTTCTATCGCTCAGTGGTCATAGCAGTCTCCTTTAAGGGAAAGATCGCTAGTACAAATCTTGCCTAAACTGATTCAATTTTTCCTATCTTAATCGATAAGTCCACCGCTGAAAGTGAAAGCATTATAATATATTAGGTACCATTATTCTTTTTATTATCTAATCTACCTATTCTTATGGGTTTTGGTGACGCTTGAGTAACTACACATTTAGCATCGGGAAATACCCAAAAATTCCGAAATTTATAAATCCGAATTTCAATATCCTGATTTTCAAAATTCCGAATATTTGTAATTCCTAAGAAATAAAATTACAAATAAGACTCCGTAACGATAGTTATTTATCCGAATGTCATAAATACGAATGATTATTCATCCGTAATTCATTTTTACGAATAATTAAAAATCCGTAGAGTTATTCGTTATGATATTTCGAAAAACATTATCCCGAATTTCAAATTCCCGAAAATTCATCGTTGTAATTGAAAATTCGTATCTAGAAATGTCAAGCATGAAGAGTTTGGGAATAGGTAATCAATGTTTTTTAAAAGTAAATAATTAATTTCTCTAGATTTATTTAACATAAAAATTAAGCTAAGCCTGACTTCCCATGGTACTATAGTATGGTACTATTTGTGTGTATATATACAATATATATCGCCGGCTTAATCAGCCGTCCAATTAACTGCCTAGGCAGTTAACTAAACGGCGCCATTGAATTAAGGGCCTGAATGATATTCAGCGTCTCGTTTATTACATCATTTAATAACCTGGCTGGCTAATGCTTAGGCCAATCCTGAGATTGGGTACTATCTCGAAATAAGATAGAAAATAACATACATACACTAACACTTGTAAATCCCAGCGGGGGTAAACAAAGGTGTATTCTCAGAAAATGAGTGATATGTTTATTGTGATGGTTACGCAATCCGACTTCGTTAGGTTATGTTAGAAACCTGATGCGAGAGCGGAGCGGAGCGTAGCTCCCGCATTAAAGCTTCGTGGTTATTTTTTTATAACAATTCAGAAATATGTAATAAATGGCTAGGCAAGTAATTAAACATCACCGATCCAAGCTATTTGCCTAGCCGTTTAATTAAATGGCTGAACATGGCTGGCTGAATGGCGCCGATTAGTTAACTGCCTAGGCAGTTAATTGAACGGCTGATTAAGCTAGTTTTCGGCGACATATATACATATATCTAATACAAGTATACGTAATGTAAGGCAGATGTTTATCTACAGTCGGTAAGTGTCTATATGCTATTGCTATTGAATAAAAAAAAGGACGGGTTGCACTCTGGGAGTGCCGGCAGAAGTGAAAACATTTTCTTTTTTCTTTCTTCGTTATATACATAGAAAAAAATAAAAAAGAACATACCATACCTATAATATAGCGCTAATCATAGAACCTATCACTTATTTTCTGCTAATTTTCTGTCAGAAGAAATTAATAAATTATGAAAAGCAAAAATAATCACAAAGAATAATAAATTACAGAAAGAAAAAATAATCATAGAAAAGTAATACATTACAAAAAGAAAACATAATCACCAAAAGTAATAAATTATAATAAGAAAAAACAATCACAAAAAATCCCTGAAGGCCAGGTGGTTTGAACCCGATACTATCTGAAACTATAAGGACTTACAGTCGAAGTGCTTACCGTTTAAGCTACAACGCTATCTATTGTAACTTGCAAAATAGATAGTCTTTACCTAATCTTGGATGACGTCAGTCGTCGGTTACGGTTCAAAGGTCAACTAATCCTGACGCTTCCTTAACATTTTACACCCATCCAACGCCGCTAAAGAAGTTTTCACTTCAAAAAAACTGTATTGAATAAATAAATATAGACTATTGAATAGTTATAACATAATGTTAATAAAACAACTATTATGACTATATCTTTCTATTACACTACGTTAGTGCCAAAAGCTATTATTAGATGGTTTTCAGGTTTTCTTGTTAGTTCTTTCCTGTAGACAGGAAAGAACTAACAAGAAAACCTGTCTGCCTTCTAACCATGATAATAAAGTCATTTTATATCAATTCATCATTATTACAATCTAGGCTCATAGCACATTATTATAATAATTCAAAATTGAACAATTAGAACTCTTGTTTCATAAAAGTTATCAGGCTTATAGCCAACAATAATACGTCGTAAGCATCGCATTGGTATTGAACCAGCTCGTACGATATGGCATTATCTTCGAGGCTTGTAGCCAATCCACAATAAATCACTTCAGGTAATAATCATAAATAGACACTGTTGAATTACATCAATATCGTGAGGTAGTATTACAAATACACAATAACACTTTGCATATCAAACTTCAGAAGGGTATTATCCAGTAATTAATATTTCTATCTGCTAGACAATTACTGCAATACAAACATCGTAATATCTCTATCCGCAGATATTACTACATTATAACAACAATTATCACCAGATAATTATTAATCAAATGCAGCTTACATTCCCAATATTTATCAATAATTCAAGTCAGTACAATAATATAGCACAATAATCTACAAAACTTTGTTACTTTAAAAAAATAAAGGAATGTTTCCTTTGGGTGAAATTCGCTATCTCCAGTATTTAGAGTACTCCCCCTCCAGGTAAGGTCAAAATCTTCCACCTGTATAAAACAGAATCTTCGCATCTGTGTGCAATATGGGTCCCTTAAACATCTATACAGTCTGAACGAAACATCGATCAGATTGAATCGAATTAACTTTCTAGCATTTCCAACCAATTACTTCCTACTCACATAAAGTGCTTTATAATTAAATATTTCATAAATATGCTATTTTGTCTCTGTCCCGCAATTTACGTTTACTCTGAACAAAAACACCGTATAGCGCACGTATAGTAAAAACCAGTTATAAAATCTTTATTGTTCCCGAAATACAAGTTCTTATTTATATGGGAACATTAAAAGCTTTCCAAGCGATACACCTGTCATTAAATTAGTAATACCTTCAAAAGACAAAATGTTTTAGTTGAACAGTTACTATATGACTAGGTGCCCGGCTTCGCCCGTGGCATATTTTGAAACCCCTTACCATCCCTTTTGAGCCCATAATTTTTAAGTCTTCAAATAATGTTTGGAAATCTGTGGGATTTGTTGAGCTCTGCAGCTTTATAATACGAGTAGGTATTGGTATAGATTATAATTATAAACTAATACAGCATGGGGTCAGAAAAATGGGCCACCACATTTTCCTAATCCCGTTTATCAATGTTATACCTTGAGTGTTGCATTGCAATCAACGTTCTCATCTCGGAGGTCGGGTTTTACTTTCTGACTTTTTCTTTTTTGAGTACCTAAGTCATTTTCACAACATCTTCACTCTTTTTTTAAGAAGAATATTAATTAGTATGCGAAATTATCGAATTCCCTCTAACCCCTCCAACTAAGCTAAATTGCTTGTGTGTCTGGCAATCGTAGCAAAACGTCGCTGCACCAGCGAATAGTTTTTGTACAGTTACGGCAAAGGATATACTTAATTATAGTTATATTCACCTGCCCTTCGAAGCTAACTATTATTTTCAAGCCACAATCGACACCTCACGCTACCTGGCAGCATCGCGTGCTTTGATGTCGCAGTCGATATCATCATTAGCGTTAAGCACAGATCCTAGGCATTCAACCTGAATGCAACATCGAATAAGATAAATATTAGCTATGATTATGGGCGTAGAATTTATAGAGTTCGATGAATCGCCTCTGTTCTAGCTTAATCAGCCATCCAATTAACTGCCTAGACAGTTAACTAAACGGGTACAGTCAATTAACGGCCTGAATGATATTCAGCCATTCGCTAATTACATCATGTAATAACCTGGCCGGCTAATGCTTAGGCCAATCGTAAGATGGGGCACTACCTCGAAATAAGATATAAAATTATATACATACATACATATACTTACACCTGTAAATCCCCGAGGGGGTAGACAGAGGTGTATTCATAGAAAATTAATGATAGCTTTATTGTGACAGCTTCCCAAACCGACTTGGTTAGGTTAGGTTAGAAGGCGTGGTTATTTTTTTTATAACCATGCAGAAATAAGTACGTTTTCTAACTGTTAAATTGATCTTTAATGATCCTAGCTATTTGCCTAGCCGTTTAATTAAATGGCTGGACACCATTCAGGCCGTTAATTGAATGACGCCTGCATAGGCAGTTAATCAAGCTAGTTGGCGGTGACAGCCTCTTTCGATTTAGCCTTCCTACATCGCATCAATTTGCTTTTGGCAAGAGGCGATAAAGGAAATTTGATTGCTTATATCGATATTCTCCAAATAATATAAAAAAGAAAAAAACTTCTCAAATGTTGACGTCTCTTATAAGTTTATGATATCAGTGCATAAAATTGCAGTTATTAAAGTATAGAAATGTGATGATTGCACAATAATTTAGACGATATAGGTACATACTCAGTTTACTACAATAACTGCCTTGCATGACAATATGATAACCATTTCCTGAGACATGTCGCACGTTAATTGCTTGATGTATATATTATGTTGCTAACAATCCAGTATTTTTATTATTCTTACTGCACTTAGTTGTGTGGGCTACAACTAGTTCCTCGTTAATGTAGTAAGAATTTGTTCGATTTTTTTATTGTTCGCGTAGAATTTGACCCTATGCCCAAAACCCACAATTCCTGAGACAAAAAGTTGCCTTATGTTATTTCAGACTCTAAATATATTTTTGTACAAAATTTTGTCAGATCTGTATAGCTGTTAGAGCGTGGCTGAGTAACAAATATCACATTAATAATATTAAATTTACTTGTTTAAACATCCGCAATTTAATTAAACCGGTAAATATTACCATTCAAGTCTGCAGACATATGAGCAATTCTCCCACAAAGGAGTTTGTGCATTGAGTACCTACTATGTGAGCATCAATCAATTAGCCTTGCAATCCACTGCTTGATATAAACCTTTGCCAATGTTGCCTTACTATTAGAGCAAACAAGAATATTATTAAACGGTCGGACCTCAATCATTACTCTGCACTGCAGTTGTAGAAGGCACTACTAGCTCAAACAATTCAGTCTACTAACTTCCAGCGAAGGAGGCCGCAGTTACCGGACGGGTGATCTGCCCTTTTGTGGGGCCATTTCACCCAAAACAACAATTCAGTCTAGCTGGAAGAGTTAACATTAATTAGCAATGTATTAGTAGGTATTCGTATTCCTTTGAAAAAAATCGCTATCACTAAGCCGGGGTGCGATAGATATGTCGCATGGCAACCTCACCTTCGGCCTAGCACTACGACCCACAGACGGCGTGCGGTTCGAGTCCGACATAACCTCCCCTTCCGGCTCCAGGGGGGGGGGGAGTATCCATCGGGATTTCCCGCACGTAAAAAAACAAAGGTTTTTGTGGAAGAAATCTCAACATGAAACCATGCTATTAAAATCGTTGTTCAGATATTAATAATTAAGAATAAACCTATCTTATAATATTAATTGCTGGTTGCGTAATTTATTCCGTTTTTTTTTTCTTCATTAGCACACTTTGTAAAACATCTGTTGACTCAATAAAAACAATTCACGCTGCATCTCTTACTTGGAGAAGTAATTATGCTTGTATACCTAATAGTTTACAATCATAATCTCGAAAGTGTTTTCACAACCTCTCAGATCTTTCTGATTCAACGTTTGAATGAGGTCGACGCGTCTTTAGCTGGGCCGACGCGTTTTTTACTTTAAATTTTTAAATGGTGACTATATAATGGTGAACCATAGTAGCGTTTTATTAGTGTCATTTAATTATTTGTCAAGAAGGCTGCCAAAGCTCTAGGATTTATCCGAAGAATCTCAGTTGATTTTAAGAATGTTAAAACTATTAAAATACTCTATTGTGCTTTTGTTCGCAGTCACCTCGAATATTGCTCGCAGGTTTGGAATCCTGTTTATGATATATATATTGACAGAGTGGAAGCAATCCAAAGAAAATTTTTGCGTTACATACAATTCAGATCTGGTACCTATTTACCTAATTACTTGAGCAGATGTAGGAAATTTCATATTCTCCCATTGTATGAACGTAGAAATATAGCAGACTTGACTCTTCTGTTCAAACTAATAAATCATTCTATTGATTGTTCTGAACTGCTTGGTAAGATTGGATTGTGTGTATCCTCTGTGTGTCTAAGGAAACCAAAGCTGCTTTATGTGCCATTAACAACCTGCACTTACAGACAAAACTCCTATCTTATTAGAGTGTGTCGAGCATTCAATTCTATTTGCCATGCGTATGACATTGATTTATTTTTCACTAGCATTAATCAACTGAAAGCAAAATTATGTATGACGTTTTTTGATGAGATGTAATCTGCTTTCTAGATTGACCTGTACCTGATTTTTTTTTTGTTACTTATCTCAGTTGTGCCTACTGTACTGCTGTCTACCATCTTGTATCGACTATATTTATGTATATAGGCGGAAACTTGTAATTGGCCATTTTATGTTATACTTCTCGTACCTGTATTTTAGCTGTAAGTTTTCCTAAAAGAATAAAATAAAATAAAATAAAAATTTCCACAAAAAGAAAATGTTTTTTGGAGCAGACCAGGCGATTCCGTACATAATCATATAAGATATTTTTAAGAAAACTTAGCGCAACAAGAATTATATTATATATTATCTGTGGCGCAACACAGGTTCACTTTAGGTTCTTTAAATATGAATTTTAAAGAACCTCCAGTGAATCCGTGTGAAATAAGTTGTAGTACAGTCATATTGATGAACAAAGTTAGGGTAAAAGTGGACGAGACGTAAGACTTTTTGAAATTAAAAAAAGAATAATTAAACATCTAAATAATCAAACCGTTTATTTTTTATTAGAAAAGTACACTAATATGCTTTGATACAAATACAAAGTAATTTATTTTTACATAACAGATAAAGGAAAAGGAAAAGAAGAAATCTCACCCATGACGTTTAGGTGAGGTGCCGTATGGTGTGAGAGAGTTACTGTACACAACATGATCATGCTTATTTTTCGCAATAATTGCAATTTGAAGATGTACTCACTACAGTGCAATAAATGTGGGGATATACGACGCATTGAACATTTTTGGCACAAAGGTCACTTAATCCAGTCTGTTTGCTTTTTGGTCAAGTAATAATTTTCCCAGCACTACGCGCATGTTTTTCAGTGCACAGTCCTCTGAATTTAGTATTCTTCTAAATTGCCATTGTTACAAAAGGTGGAATTTCTACTCACTGTATGGAGAGCTGCCATAGATAAAAAAAGTGTATAGGTATTAACTAGAATGGTTTTTTTTTTCTAAATAAGTAAGTAATAAGTGAATAAGAAACAGTATAACATATTTAAACAAATCTTTTCTCACTGCGCCTTATAATCATTTTGGAATGCAGACGTATCACTCAAGCGAATCCTGTTTATTACATTGCATCTACGAGAAGTTAAACACAGTGACAAATAGACTCTTCTTTATATAGCGAGATATTAAAAGTACGGCGTGTGTCCTCATATGGCGGGTCTCCCCATTTTAATTTATTAAAAATGATATTAATGCCTTGATTCACCCCCCCCCCCCTCCCCTCCTCCTGCTGACTGATTGTTCTGTTATTTCGTACATACCTTAAGTTTGGACAATAATACAATCTTTATCAATAAAACAGTTTGATCTGCTCATAAAACCTTGGTTTTAAGATCATTTGGGGACTTTATAGTCAAGATATTTCTGACGCTGACGCTACGTTCAGTTTTGTCATTACACTGCCGATGTAGAAACCCCTAACACCAACAATTTAGAATGTTACTAGGTTTTTCTTTTTTACGTATGGGATACCCCCTCCGGACTCGGAGGTTTGTTACAATATAGCTCTTATTATAAGTGCACCTGGTATTTTTTTATTCAAAAATACCAAGTTGCTATGATTTTAAAGGCATTCAAACATTGCAAAAAGTTGCAGTTATTAAAGTATAGAGCTTACAATAATATCTACAGAACAAAGAATAAAATGTTTTTATGTCAAAATACCAGGAATCCAAAAAATACGTGATGATGACTGATGATGATGACCGATCTAATTCACCTCAATGTTATTTTTTTAGGACTATATTTATATTTAGTACAATTTGTCTTTTGTTTACATAAAATATAACTTTGTTTAAGAAAAACATACTTTTGTATGAAAATAAACACATTTTTTGGAAATTATAGATACATAGATTTTCCAACTAAATCAGGTGTTTTGTCTCTTATTGGGTAGGAGCGAACAATCTGACATGCATTCTATGTCTGTTGAAGGGTGGGGACGGAGTCCAAACAAAATCCGGCGGACTGTGACATTTCCGATACTTAATCATATTCTGTCCTCCGTGGGTACACCTCTACCATAACATACACACATAAAAAATACACAACAAATACACAGATAAAAAATATTGACTGAACCTATCTTCGCTATCAAATCACTGACGTCATTGACGACGATGCACACCAACATCCATACTAATATTATAAATGCGAAAGTTACTCTGTCTGTCTGTATGTTACGCTTTCACGCCTAAACCACTGAACCGATCTAGATAAAATTTGGTACAGAGATAGATTAGAGCTTGAGAACGGACATAGGCTACCTTTTAGTGCGAAAAGGGGTCGAAGAGAGGAATAGGGCTATGGGATTAAAGTTTATATGGAAGTTGGTCATTTTTGAAGATATCCTGATAAATTTGGTACAGAGATAGATTAGAACTTGAGAACGGACATAGACTATCTTTTATTGTGAAAAAGAGGGTAGAAAAGGGGGAGTAAAGGTTAAGAGATGAAAGTTAGGGGGGATGGAGTTTGGGGATGAATGTTCATAATTTTTGAAGATGTCACATGTATCAGAGACTGATTGGAGCTTGAGAACGTACACAGGCTACCTTTTATTGCGAAAAAGGGGGTTTAAGGTGGGATATAGGGGATTGAAGTTTGAATGAAGGTTCGTCATTTCTGAACATATCCTATTGAAATTTGATACACAGATGGATTATAGCTTGGAAACAGACATAGGCTACCTTTATTGCGAAAGGAGAGAGGGGAAAGAGCTATGGGATGAAAGTTTATATGAAAGTTAGTCAGTTTCTAATCGCGCAAAAAAGGGGGAAAATTGGGGAAAAATAGTATGAATTTTTACTTGGTGATATATTAATATAAAATTTAGTACACAGGTGGATTAGAGTTTGGATACGGACATAGTCGAATAACGAGCCAAATATAGAGGCAAATGGCGAGGCTAGTAGATATTGTTATAGGGGGGAGTGTATCGGCGTGTCGAGGTCAAATAGAAAGTCGAGTAGAATCGAGTACAGGGGCGAGTAGATATGCGACTAGAGAAGAAGATTTTCTGAGCTAATTCTTCGTAATTTTGTCATTTGCAAGATTAGACCTTCTGGTTCGCGCGTGTCGACTCATACAGCATGACGTGGACAGAGATGTGAAATGGTCTCACGACAACGGTATAAACCTTAACGCATTGCAAACAAAACCAAAATGGTCATAAATAATTCACCTTACTTAGGTACATCCACTTAACAATCCTGCTCCTATTTATACACATAGCTATGATTGTATCCATAAATATTACTGTAACTGTACTTGTAAACCCATTGAACAAGAAAAATGTGTTACGTACTTCGGGTTGAAAGTGGATGAAAATTTCTCTTGGTCGAACCATATTGAGCACATATGTAATAAACTTGGAATACTACTAGTTAAATTCTACCATCTAAGCTTTAAAGTACCCACTAGTACGCTCAAATGCCTCTACTTACAATTAGTCGAAACCTTATTGGCCTATGCTCTCGACTGCTATGCACTTACATTCAAAAGCTATATAGATAAATTAGAATTGCAACAAATTAGATTTTTAAAACTGTTAGTTAGTAGAAAAACCAAAAATAACAGTAAAGGCGATTATTATAAACTTTTCAAAATCTGTAAAATTCTTCCCGTTAGTTTAAAGCATAAATACCTACTTCTTGTTAATAGTCATGGCAGTTGGGAGCGTTACGCACTGGTCGCCCATAATTGTGGTACCAGGAAGGTATCTGCGGGTAAATATGATGTACCTACCCAGAGTAGGCTACTTTGGGGACAGAACGCTTGATAAAAGAGTACCGTACCTACTCAATAGTTTACCCGCAGATATTAGAAATGAAACTAAAAAAGGCAAATTTGCCAAATTGCTTCGGGACCATCTAACAAAACACAACATGTAAATGTAATTATGCACTGTAGTTGATATATTTAAATATTGTGTTAGTATAATGTCCGCTTACAAATGTAGCAAATCTTGTTGTTCTGTTCCCACAGTCAAACCGTGGAAACGGTTTTGTGGGGCTTTGTTTATATATAAGTCTTATGTAATTATAGGCTAATAAGGATTTAAAAAAAATAGAAGATCTAATCTTTCACCAAGAAGAAAGAAGGAAGGAAAGAAAATACCTTTATTAATGACACGCACAGGACAGAACAGATAAAACAACAGTTAAATAGGTGACAACTTTAGGAGGTATACAACAATCAGAGTTCGACATTATTGCGAGTTAACCGCCCCATCGCATCGCCGCGCCCGCGAAATTCCGCTAACGAAGTGCAATCCGACACCTTGCTGACTCAAGTGCGCGCTAATCCATTATCGATGACAAAGACCAAAAAAACTCAAGAACAGCGCCGCCTTAGTAGGGTTCTAAAATATGTTTTCTTTTGTCTTGGATTGAGTGAACAAAACCCAAGCAATTATTCCGTAGCCGGCGCGCTGCGGCACCGTTTAGCATTGAGTATGAGTAGTAATCGTTAAGCGTGTCATACCGTACATCAACGTGATAATCTGCTACGCACAACACGAAGTTCTGCAAATGTAGATTGGAATCGAGTAACATTTCAATATTAGTGAGTGAGGGTGCCAGTGAAATCTCGTATAGTCAGCAGCAGATCGATCTTGACGAACAAAGTACTCAAAATGATCTTAAGGCCTTAGTTTTCTCCCCCTTCCTGTTAACTGACTATTCTGATATTTGGCACACACCTTTAGTTCGGACAAAATCAATAAAATGGTTTGATTTGCTGTTAATAGTCGTACCTTGGTATTTAAATCATTTTGTGCCTTTGCAGTAAAGATCGTACTGGCTCTGACTGTACAATAATCATGTCAGTCGACATGTGAGCTGTAATAACGCGATTAGCTATTATTTAAAGCTCTCACCGAGTGAATTTCTTACAAGTCTTACAACATCAGATAGCTAAAAATCGATGAGAGTATACTTTTAAAACCTGTGTAATATTTAATTAAGAGAACAGGAATTAATATTTAATTAGGTATATAAGTACCTATACCATGATTGCGTTATTTAATTATATATTATGTATATAGAGTTTAAAAGTTAGTCTATAATATTTTTAATAAATAAAATACGATAGTGTTAGACTTTGAACTTTGTATCTTATAAACTGTGATTGTAAGAATGCAAGTATTCGTTTCGTGATGTAATGATGCAGGTACCTATAAATTATACGTACTTTTAAACAACATGTGGTCATACCGTGGTAGGCAGACACAACAAACTGCCACCATTTGTTTCTGTTCTTTCACAGCTTACTAATGTCCTTAAGTCAATCCTAATGACTTTATGTGTAATTCTTGATTCATTAACAAAAGGTGGCAGAATTATTTATACATGTATATTGTGAATACGTAAAGTAGGTTTTCAACATGCTCAACTCAAGAGCAAAAAATATGTGCAGGTAAAGAGTTGATGCGGTCGCTATCCTTTTCTTAAACCCGATGACTTAAGAATTTTTGTGTTTAGAAATAGGTAGTAGAGCATTACACGCATACATTCTTGGCTTAATGTAATCATCCTTGGTACAGTAACGAAAGGTAAAGAAACGGTGTACTCCACTTAGAGCACCCAGCCGAATAGCGCCTGAGCGAATAGCACAATGTTAAGTATTCGTAAAATAAGTTTATAGAGGTATCGGGTAAATTCTGACCAAAATTCTTCAACCATATAAAATTGCTTGTATTGGATTTCATGCAATTACATTATACGCTGGGCAGCCGAGGTCGACTTGGTAGAATAAACACTAATAAAATTAGAGATGTATTGAACAAAGGTGGCTCAGAAACACTGAAAACTTTAATGACAGACTCATCATGATATTAAAATTCAATCTGTAGAGGGATGTAAGGAATAGTTCAATATAGAATACCCCACTCTGTTTTTCTGGTCGAACGCCACACGTTTTAACACGACATGAGAATCCCTCTTATCCTCCAATCCACGAGTCCCATGAATATTGATACCATCTAAAAAAAAAACGCCGTCACGATTGACAATAAATCACAATCAAAAAATATGTCAATTATTTTCATACTAGGTTGGCGCTCAACAAAATCAATCAAGTCAAGAAATGGAAATTAAGCAATTTGCCTATTATCATTTCAGCAAATAAATTGTAGTCCGCATATTATAGGAGCTGCAAATAAATTGCAAACTTCATAGGCATTTTTCTATTTCCTTTCTTTACTTTTCGTCGAGGGTTTAGTCTCAGTTTATGATTTGCAAATGGGTACCGCCTGCTATCAATCTTGTTTCGGTTTATTAAGCAACAGTCAGGTTTTGAGTTTTATTTGCTTACTTTATACTGCATTTGCCATGTTGAATAATGCAGAATATAACCAAATACAATAGCAACTTTAACTAAAATAAATTATAATACCTTAGTCATCGTAAGAATTAACTTAATTGCACACGTCCACAGGCAACGGTAACCACTTTCCATCAGGTGGGCAGTGTGCTTGTCAGTAACCTCATAAAATAAAATAAAATCTAACCTGATTAAATTAACCTAAATTCTTCTACATCTTCATGCCTGGTAGCGTTCTTAGAGAACTGACAGCATTGCTACGTTGAATGGCAATACTTATTATTTGTGCAAGACAGTAAGCCAGCCTTCTGGTCACAATTGATGTCGATCAGCCGCCTTGCCAAATGTTTGATTAAAAAGGGGCAATTGGACCCGATGTCACCAACGTTTCAACATACGTACCTTACGTAGCTATTTGTATTTATGTCTTTGTCATTTTTTGTAAATAGTTACCATGTGTGAACGGTATATTTGACAAAATATTGGCCTTATATGCCATATTTGACAAATATGATCAATCGATTAAGATAGGATAAATATTGAATTCTTCTAGGCGGAGTCTGAACTGGCGATCATTGGCAATGCTTTGACCACCAAGCTACCAAACCTCGCCTGAACCAATCCAAATTTCTCCTTTATATTCGTCTTTGAGGCGACTGTGGAGGGTCTACCGAAATTCTTAAAAATTCTCAGGAAAGCAAAATGCTTTAAAATTTCATTTAAAAAAAATACCAATACCAGAATGACAGAAAGGAACAATTTCTGGTGTCAAATGTTTGTGGTTTTCATATTGGGCTGCCATTAGTAGATGTTCGTAATTGCCTGTATTTGCGTGTACATCAAATATTTTTCTGAAAACTTCAAACGCCCATTAGCAAACACAAATAGCCATGTGAAGTGCCACCATGACCATAAGACATAACTGCATTTTGATACCCTACTCGATAAGTTTGAGTATAAATATTTTTTGAGAACAAACATTCTACAGATAATGTCGAGCCAAAAAAAAAGCTTTGGTGTTGCACACGTTCACATGCCACGGTAACTACTTTCCATCAGATGGGCCGGGTGGTTATCTGCCACCTAAGTAGTATAGAAAAGAGGACTAGGAACGTACTCTATTAATTAACACTTTTGTATAAAATTACCTGTATATCAATGCCATTAATTCTAGAGTCCAAAGATCAATCCGTGTGTCGCAGTAACTAGTATAGTGTCACTAAGTATAGGTAGGTGTATAATGAGTTCACGGTTACGCAACGTTACTACGAAGAATAATTGACGGACTACATACGGTAATAATACAACTCGATTAAACTACTGAAACATCATCATCATTGTTAAATGTTCGTACAAAACAATAATATATTTATCAGACTAATCGTCTTACTTAACCACTTGATGTGGGATCTTCCATAGAAGCGGTGATCGACCAATGACTTCTAAATATACTAATGAAAACTAACTAAAATACTGGCTGAACGCACCAAAAATTTAGTATCGATTTTGCCTCACCTATATCATAATTTGGTACCTATCTTATGGTCAGTGGTCAGGTTAAATCGATTCCAATATTTTCCACTGTATGCCTTTTTGTAAATATCATACAGATGAAATTACAAAATCTAATTTCATTCAATTGTAAAGATATATACCTAAGAATCGTTTTATATCGAATTAGATAGGAAAAATGTATTCGGTTCAATGAATGAATGAATGAATCCATCCAAAATCTTCTAAATCTCCGTCTTGGGTTAGTTAGCGTACTAAATGCTTTAAAATTTCATTCAATCGTTTTATATATTTCAATAATTATTTAGTGATATGAATCGACATCTTGAAAGGGATACAAATTTTATAATTTGAAAATACCTCAGGGTATAGGTATTACAATTTCCCCTTTGTCTAAATCACGTCGAAATTAAACATTTTAGACCCTCTGTGTTTTGGACCCACAGTTGTATTTAAATTTTACTTCAACTTTAAGTAATACTTCAAAACATTCGTCATAGGGGCTTTTCATTTCAATTAGGTGATATGATTACCAAATCTACGACAGTACAGGGATAAGACCTTTGAAGTCTTCCGTTTGCATCTGAAAATAAAAAAGACCGTGGCATTTCAGGTGTTCCGACATAAGTGATGGCCAATACAGTGATTTATATGTCGCAGCCAACTAGCTTAATCAGCCGTCCAATTAACTAGGCAGTTAACTAAACGGCGCCGTTCAATTAACGGCCTGAATGATATTCAGCCGTCTCGTTTATTACATCATTTAATAACCTGGCTAGCTTATGACTACAGTATTCTATAAATTACAAAAAGAAAAAATAATCACAAAAAGTAATAAAATACAAAAAGAAAAAATAATCACAAAGAGTAATAAATTACAAAAAGAAAAAATAATCACAAAATGTGCCAGATGCCCAGGTTCAAACCCGGTACAATCTGAAACCATAAGTATTACAGTCGAAGCGCTTACCGCTAAGCTACGAAGCTTCTTAGCGTACCTAGCAAAATAAACACTCTGTAGCTAATGTTGTATGACGTCAGTCGTCGGTTGCGGGTCAAAGGTCAAGTGATCCTGACGCGAAAAAGGTCACGTGATCCTGCCACGAGTTTAACACTTTTTACCCATCCAAAGCCGCTAAAGAAGTTTTCACTTCTAAAAATTTTTTTTCATGTGAACGTAACGCAATATTTTGGTCGCAGTTGTAGAGAACAAACAAATTACAGAGTACAAATTTGCAGTGCAGATAGATAATTCATTGAAACGATAATAGGGTTGTATTTCAGTCTTTTTAAATAAAAAATTGTATCTCATGACTTGGCGAGAGAGAAATGAGAAATTACTATTGTATCTAATTACCATTTTAAAACAAACACAACTGCTATTCAACAATCATCTCCTCTATTTACTTCACAATAATCGAACAATATCTATTATTATAAACATGCTACATTCAATGTGAACTTCTCTTAGCCCCAAACAACTACTAGTTTGATGGATTACAAACTTCGCGATTGATTACGCATTGTTAGCAAATTCCCCAGTTGAGTCCAAAGCTTGCACTTGGGGCCCTTGAGGCCCCGAAGGTGCCTTACAACCTTATCTTGTCTTTTACCTACGCGACTCCATCTGATGGGCTATCCCCGTCCCCGAGTAAAGACTCAACTTTCATCATAGTTAAGAAGAATAGAGACGTCGACAAAGAAAATATAATACAAAAATCAAAGGGTGGGAACTTTTCATCCCTTCACTAGCCTGTTAAAATCTTTCACATCTTATTCACTTTACAAAATATTTAGGAAATATCATTATTGAAAATCCTTTTATGATGATGAAACCAACAAAATATTCAAAACATCGAATGCTCTAGATTGGTACGATTGAGAGGTAGGGCGTATTCCAATTACAGACAAAATACTCAACGTATACAAATACTCTCAACGGATATTACCCTGTTTGTTTCTATTATATTTCATTTACAATTATAATTACAAATCGTTTCATGAAATTTGTTTTGCTTTTACTGGTACGGTGTATCCGAACATAATGTGGTATCATAACAACGTATCTACATTTCTTAGGCTCGCAAACAAAACAAAAAGTAATAACTTTTGCAACGTTGCACACGATTATTACTTTTCTCACTTTTCGCACAGAGATAGAGGAGAAGATACCGTAGCAAATACAATGAAACTGTTTTAGGAGTCATTATTTTAAAACCAGTATGATTTTGTTAAATATGAATGGATTGAATTTTATCCAAAAAACAAATAACCTAATTTTGCCACATTATTTCCTGTTGGAGTATTTATGAACGTTAGCGCCAACGAGCATACGTAATGAAAATTATGTCTATGATCGTATCTCTTCCCTTTTGTCATCTCGCGTGACACTGGATGTACTCACCTAAGCTTATATCTGTTGAAATATTATTATATATTCAAAATATTAGTTTTTTTTAATTCCATTATTTCCACTACAAAGATAGGATCGTTGTAATGTTTTGGTGTGCACATACAATTTAACCCTAAACTTGACAGCGTTTTCAATAATGCACATTTTGTTTACAAAATATTGCAAGTAGTATCGCTCGTTTTCAACTGTCTGTTTTAATTTAATAATATTAATTAATTAATTTAATAAATAAAAAAATATTATTTATTAATAAAAAATTTAATAATATTAATTAATTTAATAATATTTATTTAATAATAAATGTTATAATTTACTTATTTAGCACTAAGCTAGTACTTTCATTTTATACTTAAGTACTTGAACTTACGTTTTTAATTTCAATTTGACAGAAAGAAACATATTTTTTCGACATTCGTAAGCGTGTTTCTTAGTGTATCTATAAATGCACATTGCCAGGTTTCGCATATAGTAACTTTAATTTGGCCGTGTACATTTTAGGACGCAATACCTAGAACTCGACAAAATGTAAGAAATGGGTTTTCTGTTATAAAATAAATGTTAAAATTTGAAATAAGGAGACATGTTTTAGAAAAAAAGACGGATAGCACTCCGGGAGTGCCGATAGAAGTAAAAACTTTTTCTTTCTTTCTTTCTTCGTTATATACAGAGAAAAAGATAAAAAGAACATACCTACCATTCGCGAGTTTAACACGTGATCCTGACGCGAGTCTAACACTTTCTACCCATCCAACACCGCTAAAGAAGGTTTCACTTCAAAAAGAAAAATAAAAACGATCACTTTTTCCGCTGCCAAGTTAAGGGTTTAATAAATAAAAGAGGTTTAATCGCATTAAACGATGCCAAGTTTTGATAAATGGAAATAGCAGCTAAATATGTTTAAAAAAAGGTATTAACATTTTATATTCTAGTTTTCTGCACTGATCCCAGATTTTCAATGTCTGAAAGAACACTAAATCCCTGAAATAACGATGTCCGCTCGCTTCATATAAACTGCTCAAAGAAAGATAAACATTTTGAAGGACACTGCTAATGCACCCAGTTGAGGAAATCTACTTTCGACATTTAGTATGCTAATCTTATTTGTAGATGGCAGTTGCATAGCTAGAATTTTATGTATTATGAAAATTTAGAGCTAGACACTCACTACAGAATATACTTATAATAGTAGATTATGGTACAAGTGTGTAAAGTTGGCGAGGGTCTAAAGAGAGCCGAAGACGGTAACCAACAATACACACGTGTATCATACGAGGTTTTTCATTTTACTTGTGAAGAATATATATAATTTACCCTTGCAGTTTTCAGATAGTAAACATTCCATAACGTTAAGGACTTCACATCAATCACATCATAAATCTGACGTTGTAAAGTATCACTACATAGTATAAAACAAAGTCGCTTTTTCTGTCCCTATATCCCTTTGTATGCTTAAATCTTTAAAACTACGCAACGGATTTTGATGCGGTTTTTTTTAATAGATAGAGTGATTCAAGGGGAAGGTTTATATGTATAATACATGTATAATACAGTAGAGGATACCACGTGGGCGGAAAAATATTGGCGGTACAAAGTTCGCCGGGTCAGCTAGTATGTGTATTTATCGGGCGGTGTACTAGGTACATAAGCCGTTTTCTTCATAACTATTACATACATTTTAATAAAGAAATAACTATAATATCAACAGTAAAAACGAATTACGAAACTATTTGATATTGGCGGACTGACGGCAATAATAAAAAAAACACTGGCCACAAACTAAACAGAATGAGGTTTCTTTTTTTTCTGTGTAAAAAATGGTAAATTTACTTGAAGTTTTAAACAGAGCGAAAATAAAAGTTATATATGAGTAAAAGTTTTGGTTTTTTTACACGTACAAGATGAAATTTTCTATTAAGAAACGAAGTTGCATAAAATGAACAAGCGATAGGTAGGTATATTCATTTTTTTTTTTATCGAACATGACCTTTTGTATCTATTTTTTTTAAGAATAATGCAACTCAACCAACAAAATTAAAAAAAAAAGTCATTTTCCCACTCGTGATTTAATAACAATCAATAAACCACCGTTTGATAATAGGTATCATTATGAGCCTAATTTCGGTGAGATTAGAGTCATATTATGACCAAGTAAAATGAAAATTAATTAAAAATACTAAACATTTAAATTAGCTTGTTGTATCTACCTGTCATATCAATCAATCAATATTACCCTATTGCAGTTAATTGCTGGACATGGGCCTCTGGCCTCTCCCTATATTGGAAGGTTTTAGCCTACTGTTTATGACACGCTACCTGGCCCTAAGACAACCTCACCTCCGGCCTAGCACATCGACCCACAGACGGCGTGCGGTTTAGTCGGTTCGAGTCCGACATAACCTCCCCTTCGGCTCCGAAGGGGGGGGGGGGCAGGTATCCGTGGGGATTTCCCGCACGTAAAAAAAAACCTGGCCCAACGGGTTGATACAGGTTTTTATTTCAAGTTTTCTTTCTTTCGCACTGATATCATCCGTTAGTTGCCTCTTATGACACCTCTCGGATGAGATGGGGTGGTGATACTTGTATTCTTTCTTCGTCACCACACGGATCACCTGTAATAAAATTATGTGAAAGATTATCTCCTACGAAAAACATTTAAAACACAGTTCAAAACCCACCTTGACATTTATAAAAATAAATAATAAATAGGTTCGGTCCCGAACCGAATCTATTTATTATTTATTACGGATGGACAATGTGAACTTATATTTTATTTATGAGGTTAATGTATATAGGTACTAGCTGAGGCCCGCGGCTTTGCTTTCGTGGAATTCTGTTCCCGTTCTTGTTGGTGACCTTTTTTTATATGAAAGTTTAGGAACATACGAAAAAAAAATTGTTTACCCCGATAAGCTTACACTTTAAACCCATAGATAATAAAAGGATAAATTAAGTTTCTGTACATTAAACTCACTTGGTGTTACCGCACCTGCTATCAAATTATTTTTGAAGTGAAAACTTCTTTAGCGGCGTTGGATGGGTGTAAAATGTTAAGGAAGCGTCAGGATTAGTTGACCTTTGAACCGTAACCGACGACTGACGTCATACAAGATTAGGTACAGACTATGTATTTTGCAACTTACAATAGATATCGTCGTAGCTTAAACGGTAAGCACGTCGACTGTAAGTCCTTATAGTTTCAAATAGTATCGGGTTCAAACCACCTGGCCTTCAGGGGTTTTTTGTGATTGTTTTTTCTTATTATAATTTATTACTTTTGGTGATTATTTTTTCTTTTTGTAATTTATTACTTTTTATGATATTTTTTTCTTTTTGTAATTTATTATTTTTTGTGATTATTTTTTCTTTTTATAATTTATTAATTTCTTCTGACAGAAAATTAGCAGAAAATAAGTGATAGGTTCTATGATTAGCGGTATACAGGTTGTATTATAGGTATGGTATGGTATGTTCTTTTTTATCTTTTTCTATGTATATAACGAAGAAAGAAAAAAAGAAAATGTTTTCACTTCTGCCGGCACTCCCAGAGTGCAACCCGTCTTTTTTTATTGGGTCTACACTGTTAACATCTTTTTCTATATAAATTAATAGTTTTATTTGGTATTTTCTCTATACCTGCTTCTTTAACGTCAGTTTTTCAGTGAGTGACGTCTCCACAACTTCACCTGCAAAGTAGTACACATACGCTAATTGACGGACGTGGCCCTGGCATAGGACATTGCTGCCGTGCCACGGCAATACACTGTATCTTACGGATATCTTACGGATAAGATACAGTGTATTGCCATGGCACGGCAGATTGTCGTTCACTCCCCTTGCACGGAAGCCCTCTTACACAAGTGTCATTCATTGGTCGTCGTTTTGTAGAATAGAAGTGTAGTGTATGGTACTGACACGTATTTTGACGGTTATGACAGGCATCAACGTGTTTCTATCCCATACATCATACATTGATCATTTTTACCAGACTGCCAAGAAGGGTTATGTTGTTCGCGCGTATCTTGTGTGTATGTTTGTAACATTCTTTATTACCTCATATCTCCCAAACCACTAGATGGATTTTAATGATTGATATCTCAAACGAAAGGCATTTTTCTCACAAGTGTTTTAGGGTACATAAAATGTTAACAAAAGCTATATGGTGGATTTTTGGAGCCAAAACGTATGTTGTCAAAAAAATATTTTTACTCAAACTTATCGAGTAGGGTTTCAAAATGATGGACATTAGAAGGCGATTACAAATTTATATATATATATATATATATATATATATATATATATATATATGTGTGTTTTAACTAATAAGAATAAAATAAAATAAATTATTGAAAACAAAAAACCCGACTGATGCGGAAAAGATCAAAGCAATTTTGATAGCAGGCGGTACCTAATAATTTTTATCCGGTTTATGATTTGCAAATGGGTACCGCCTGCTATGAAAATTGTTCCGGCCTTTCTAGCATCAGTCGGGATTATTGTTTTAAAAAAATATATATATTCTATTCTATTCTACAAACATATTGCCACTGGTCTAGAGGGACAGGAGTTCTGAAATATCATTAAATTTACAAGATGTGTGTGACAACTTATAAACCTCGAGACATATATCTTGGATCTAAAATGTGCTCAAAATGTGCTTGTTTTGCAGTACGTGTTTCTTTAGTGTCTTCTGAGGATAGCACAGAGTTCAAATTCCCAAAGCATGGATTATTACAAAACAATCCGCACGCTCCAGGGCCTCGCAACTTAGGTTTAAGATAGATGTCCCGAGGCATACTGTACCCTTGTTATTTTACTACACATCATATTACCAATACAATTTTATTGTCTCCAGGGTCGTTTTATATAATCTATATATTTTCTTTGTTTACAGATGCGCGCTCGCGAGGACATAGGACCGAAATTTAAACAGAGTTGGAAATAATTTTATTTTCAAGATGAGTCTTCTTACTAACGTGGAAAATGTAACAACCGTGAAAAACTTATCCTTAGTTGATGCAACTACTATTTTTGGTCCAAACAGAGACTCTCTCTTCATTGTTATCCCTATAACTATTATATATTCTTTAATATTTGTAACCGGACTACTGGGTAACATATTCACATGTTTGGTTATAGTACGTAACAAAAGTATGCATACAGCAACAAATTATTATTTATTTAGTTTAGCGATATCTGATCTCCTTTTATTAATAAGTGGTATGCCTCAGGAGATGTACTCCATATGGTCCAAATGGCCCTATATATTTGGACACAGTTTTTGTGTGATAAGGGGGTTGGCTGCTGAAACATCCACAAATGCCAGTGTGTTAACAATTACTTTGTTTACTGTAGAGAGATATTTAGCTATATGTCACCCGTTTGTTTCACATAAAATGTCGAAACTTTCAAGAGCAACAAAACATGTGATTTTATTATGGGTAGTGGCACTGGGTCTGGCACTCCCGCAAGCTCTCCAATTTGGACTCAAAGATTACGAAGGTGTCACCATGTGTCTACAAACACGGATTATAATAGAACATTCCTTTGAAATATCAACATTCTTTGTATTTTTCGCACCGATGGTTTTAATAACGGTGTTGTATTCTTTAATTGGACTGAAACTAAGAGAAACTAATATAAATAAAGAGCAGAATCAAAAGAATTTTGAAAGGAGTATGAAAAACACACACAAAATAAGACGAAAACATAGCCAGTCCACAAGAAGGGTTGTAAAGATGCTAGGTGAGAACTACAAATTTTATTACCTTGACTGTAAAGTCCTAAAATGATCTTAACACCAAGGTATTTAGAGTATATCAAACAGTTTCATTTACTTAAAATGTATTATTGTCCAAATTAAAGATGTGTACAAAATATCAAAACAATCAGTTAACAGAAAGGGTGGAACATCAAGACACTAAGATCATTTTGAGTACTTTGTTCGTCAAGATTTATTTTTATACAACTTTTACGTGTGCATCTCTGCCTTTTAACTGGCAGAGATGCACACGGTCTGCCTGTTGGAATGTTGCTACCGTGGCCTATGGAAGTGTGCAACACCAGGGGAGTCACACTCGTGCTGCCGACCCTGTAAACTCAGAGAGGTTCTGTGCGGTCAGTGTACAAAACACAGCAGGAATAGCCTTTGGTCTTCCCACTGACAGCACAAAATCTCTCCAGTGAGCTCTGGCTACCCTACTCACCGCCAGGGACACAACACGAAGTTATTATAGCCGCGGTATTCTGTAGGGAGGAGGTATCGATCTAATACTGATTGTGCCTATAAATGTTTTTATGTCGAAGTTGTGCTTTGATATTCATACTGGTGAATTTTATGTCAAGATTGCCGTATGATAGAATCATAACGTGGAAAAACCGATAAATTTAATAATTTTTCAATAATATTATTGCTTTATTCTAGAAGGAATATTGTTACAAAAAATGAGTGTCTTGAATTTTTGTCTGTTTTTATGTAAACAAAAATTAAAAATCACCTTTTAGAATCATGTTAGAAGTTAGTGTTCTCGAATCATATTAGTATTTGACAAAAAATCATAAAACTTGAAAAAATCACATTTCTATCAGTCTTCTCTAAAACACCTTGAGTAGCAAAAAATATCTTAATTTTGATCCACTTCAGTGAGTTGATTGATATTCGAGCATCGCTGTTTAGCGATACTGTTGTTGCAAAACATAATCTGTTTAGATTTTGATTCAATAGGTGGTGCTCATCAGGTTGGTGCATCAGTGAAGTGAACGCAGTAGATTAGAAACGACTTGAACTATTATTGAACACAATTTATTATTACAATGGAGAATGTTACTATGTTTGTAAACTTAATTGAAAGTTTGTTACAGTAAAACTTTTATATAAGTAACTAGGCTGGCCATAAATACCATGTTACATTAAAACTTTTCCTTCTATCAACTTTTTAATTATTTACTTAAAATGTATTACTGTCCGAATTAAAGATGTGTACAAAATATCAAAATAATCAGTCAACAGAAAGGGTGGAACATCAAGACACTAAGATCGTTTTGCGTACTTTGTTCGTCAAGATTTTTTTTATACAACTTTTCAACTGGCAGACATGTACACGGCCTGCCTGTTGGAAAGTTGTCATCGTGGCCTATGGAAGTGTGCAACACCAGGGGTCAGATTTGAAAAAATATTTTTGTTTTGAATAGACCGTTTATCGGCGAAGGTGGCTATACTCTTCATTTTTGGGTTTTTAGCCTATAACCTTCCTTGCTAAACGGGCTATTTAAAACAAATACAATTATTCAAATCAGACCAGCAGTGCAATTCTCTAACTTCAACATCGACGCCACAACGATGCGGCAACGTTGTCTCGTCGATTTGCTTGAATTTGGTATTCTCTAACTGTACACTAGCGCCATAGGCTCTAAGATGTGCCGTACGATGTAGGAACTACTCGACAACGACATCCTACTGTGATTGGTGTCAACCTAAGCTCAACCTTGAAAATGATTGTGATTGGTTGATTTTCGTAGTTGCAGTCGACGATGTTTCGTCGTTGTAAGCCAATTGAAACAAAGCATGTCAAACACGTTTAACCTCATAGATTATTATGTATAGTAGTCCTCAATTTATATAAAATAATTAAAAAACTTTCAACATTTACATAGACAAAGGGTAAAAGTTAAGTATGTAGTTAAAGTTGCATTTGTATAAGTGATGATTAGGAGAAATCTCGAGAAGCGAGGAAAAATGAATACTAATCTAATACAAATTTACATATAGTTACGAAAGTAAAGTTTAAAATAATGATTATACAGGACAAAAGGCACATTTCAGTGCATGTGAAAGTGATGCAGATTGGCATTATGAACAAGAACGGTAGGTACCTACTATACATGGTAGTTTTGTATTTTATAATCCAACACAGTGATATAAGATCATTTAGATACTCGTATCCGTAATGGTGAATAAATATACTTAATTTTACGATAGTATTGGTTTAAAGAGATAAATTATATTACAAACATACATAGTATTCACCCAAATTTCGCTATGATTGTTGGTCCCTTAAAATAAGATGCAAGCCTATAGCCATCAAGCAGACACTCTGTCATGGGCCCTATGATTACTGTTGAATGGAGAACAGCCTTCTCCCTTAGTCGCCTTCTACAGTTCCTGGGAAGAAATAGAGTGGCCCTATTCTTCTTCACCGGGACCAACATATTTTTTACATTCTGTTCCCACTACCTATAGGAACATATTCCCAAGTTAGAAAGTACCATAATGTGTTATTCCAGTAAGCTATTCCTGTACCAAACCACAGATTACCTAATTGATCAAATAGCTAGATTCTTTCTGCCATTAGAATGTTATTGAATGATAAACATCTTCACAAACTTTCACACTAATATATACATACATAATCTTGCCTGTATCCCCGGAGGATTAAGGACAGGTGAATTAACACCTACATTTCACTGATCATTGTTATTAATAGGGGGTGAGCCTATCACCATATTCCCAGTACTATGACTGACTCGAGTCATGCATCTGAGGCTGGGTCAGAGCTGTATATATCTATCTCATTTTAATTAGCCCTATCCCTTAGTTGCCTTGTATGTATATAATATCAGTAAGAAATAAGTATAATAGGATTTAAGAAAACAACACAAAACAAACAATAGTATGCACAATATTGATTTATTACAATAAACATTAATATAAATAAATTATTGATTACATTGTAATTCTCAAAGCACCTACCGACATTGTTCACTTACTGAGAAATCTAATTGTGTGCAAATTAATTATAATAAAAAGAATACCATATATGTATTTAAAGGACAAAATATATCAACATATTATGATTAGAAGATAATTTTGTGATCACTTTTCAGGAAATGCGATGCATACCTAAGAGTTTTTGAATCAACCTGGTTGCTGGAACTCCTTTGTTATAATGAATGCCAGTATCATATTTGGTACAATGTGCAGAGTGGTTTAGATGCCTTTAAGGATTCGATTTTTGATGTTGACAATAAAAGATTTTTGCACATTTTAATTTTTATTTAATTCCCTATAAGCTAACACCAGATTGATAGTCACAGAACTGTCTGTTATGCTTCCACACCACAACTATTGAGCAGATTATGATGATATTTGGTACAGAGTAAAGTAAATTTATTTATTTATTGCAAAACCTCCCACGTAACTGTTTTGCCAGTCAAGAGGTTGGGTAAGAATATACATATGACAACTGAACTGACTAAAAACAATCTGAATGATAGACACAACTTCAAAAGCACTTCACTTGACGCCAAATAAACTCTTGGTTATTATTTATTGGACAATTTCGTGGTGCTGTAAAATAAAAATATAAATTAATTACATGTTACTCAAATAATGTTAAAGAATAATGAAAACATTCAATACTTATTTGTACTTAGATTTTTATGACAATGATTTATATGATTTGTAATGCCAGGCTTCTGGCCACCCTTCCAGTTGACGTCGATGGGGAGGAATTCTTTGACGCCTGAACCTGCAGGTTGTTCTTATATTTTTATTTAAATAATTGTAATGTACATATTGTGAAGTGTATTTCCTTATTGTGGCTGTTGAAATAGATCTCAAATTCATTTACTTTGTTTTGTAACATTCCATGACAACAATAAAAACAATTCGGATATTGAATATTGTTCGTTCATTCCCATCGTTAGAATTGTTTCTTCTGCTTTGCTTCTGTCGTAAAATACTTCAAATTCTTCTTAATATTGACGGTTTCTGCAGCAGAATAACCAAAATATTGTTAATACAGTTATTTCATATCATCGGACAAGACGATTTTAAGGTTATATGTTTATTGTTTGTTTTTCTTATTATTGACGTTTTGTTTTAACGTGTGCATAACGCATAGATACCAATCATTCAACCTTTGAGGTTACGCCAACTGTTGAATTAAATTAAGTTACTTGATAGTAATAATTCTTAGTTAAACTATAATCTTTTAAGAACTTAAAAATAGCAATATAATTATTTTAAAAGCAACCAAATCATATTTAATCTCCTGTCAAAATTTATCGATAACATCCGTAGCATGTTACAGCGGCGCGGCTGTGGAGAACAAAATCTATCAATTATATGGGTATCAATGCAATCATAATATTCAAAGAATATAATAGGGTATGGGGAAGTCGGCTTTATTTCTCTCGCGAATTGGGCTTAGATAATTTATGCCGGCATGTACTTATCTAACATAGCGTGAAAAAACAATGAGAATTAATTAAATAAATTGAATACTTGGATTTATGAAATATAGGTAGTCGATCAAATATGAAATTAATATTATTATTATTAAAACTAGCTGAACCACCTCGGCTTCGCCCGTGGCACACTTTGAAAGCCTATGGGAGGTTGCCGGATTTGTTGATAGGGTTACAGCTCCGCTCCCTTGAGTTGTAGCGTGATGATATTTACCCTATAACCTTCCTCGATAAACGGGCTGTTCAACACAAGAAGATTTATTCAATTCGAATCATTAGTTCCTGAGATTAGCGCGTTCAAACAGACAAACAAACTCTTCAGCTTTATAATATTAGTAAAGATAACCTTTAGTAAAATTATATTCTTTTAAGAACTTAAGAACACCAATATTATAATTTTAAAAGCCACCAAATAATATTTAACTCTCTGACAAGATTTATCGATAACTGTCTGTGTCGATAACTTTTTATGAAAATAAAATTTACTTTCCAGCCCTAGCCCGCCTTAGAAACATAACGTGACGTCATGCGACAACGTTGAGAGGGTGACGTCACCTTACAAAGCGATTATGATTGCTGCTACTCTAAGCTCAACCTTAAAAATGTGTACATTTGATTGATTTTCGTAGTTGCAGTCGCCGATGTAGCCGTTAGAAGTACTTTGTGTCTAAAGAACAAACTTGTCAAAATACAGCATATGACATTTTTTTTTTGAACAATCAAATACGTTTAACCTCATCTTCATTCTCAATTTATATAAAATAAAAGCCGTAGTACATTAGTCACTCTGTGATAAGACTTTCAGCATTTACGCAGATAAACGGTAAAAGTAATTCTCAGTAAGCGAGAGAAATGAATACACTTGTACTTACATTGAGTTAAACGACGAGATGAAAGTAAAATTTAAAGTAATGATTGTATAGAACAAAAGTTACCTACATTAGTGCATTTGATAGTGATGCAGATTGTTATAATGGTGTATGAATATACTTAATTCGAAAGATAGTATTGGTTTACAGATATAAATTTTTGTAAGTATAATTTTTTCTTTTTCTTACATACAAAGTACCTATTCACCTAAATTTCACTATGATTGTTGGTCCCATGAAATAAGGTGCCAGCCTATAGCCATCAAGCAGACACTTTGTCGTGGACCCTATGGTTACTGTTGAATGGAGAACAGCCTTCCCCCTTAGTCGCCTTCTACAATTCCTGGGAAGAAATGAGGTGGCCCTATTCTTCTCCACCAGGACATACATATTTTTTACATTCTCTGTTCCTGCTACCCATAGAAACATATTCCTAAGATGGAAAGTACCATTATGTGTTATTCCAGACTATAAGCTATTCCTGTACCAAACCACAGATTATCTAATTGACCAAATAGCTAGATTCGTTCTGCCATTAGAATGTTATGGAATAACTAAAATCTTCACAAACTTTTTAATAGTCTAACTACAGATTTGGCTAAACTTCGATATTTTCCGTGAATCGACTGCCACTGACCTCCACAACCCAAAGGCGATATCGAAGCTTTGCAGCTAAACCAGTTGTTGGATTTCTGAGGGCTCCACTATCCTTAACGACTGCCATAGATGTTTGTATGACAACCGGGACCGATGACTTAACATGCTCTCCAAGGCACGGTCAGACCAAAGCAAATACCCATATTCATGCATACAAATATTTACACTGAGCGGGGATTGAACTGCGTAGCGGTCGCATTCACTACCGCTATGCCACGGAGGCTGTCATTATATCAACATATGTTTAGAAGATAATTTTGTGATCACTTTTCAGGAAATGTGAAGCATACCCCATGAGTTCTTTAATCAACCTGGTTGCTGGAACTCCGTAAGGAATGCCAGTATCATGCTTAGAACAGTATGCAGAGTGTTTTAGATACCTATATATGGATAAGATTTTTGATGTTGACAATAAAAGATTTTTGCAGATTTTAATTTTATTTAATCCCCTAGAAGTTAACACCTGATTGATACTCACAGAACTGTCTGTTGTACTTCCACACCACAACTACTGAGCAGATTTTGATGATATGGAAGACAGGGTATGAAAATACATATGACAACTGAATTGACTAAAAACAAGCACTTCACACTCCAATATATTCTAATATACTCCAATATAGTATCAACTGCGGCTGAGCTCAATGATTGTCTTGAATAGCATACATACCGCCAAGTAAGGCTTTACTATTTGTCACCTTCGACCAAGCACAATGTGTAAGTATGCAAAGGAAATGTTAGACAGAAAGCCATTTATGACAAAAGCAATAAGCCATGTCATACTGAATGAACCAATCGCTTTAACCAAATACGCTGCTGAATATGGACTCATAGAGCCAAGTGGTATTTTTATAAGTTTAGAAAAACCATATCTTGCTGCTTCTCCTGATGGGATACTGGGACAAGAGATCATAATAGAAATAAAGTGTCCCTTTGCAAGCAGATACCAGGAAATTAATACTTCTACTGTTCCCTATTTAGAAAACAATAATGGTACTCTCTTACTAAAAAAAACTAGCCCGTATTACTTTCAAATAACATACTGAACATACTGTAACCTAATTATATATATACATACAGGGATTTTAAAGTAATTTATATTGTAAAAGAAAATTTAGATACAAAAATTAGATTCATTTTTTCCATCTTTAAAGAAGCTTTCTTTGAAAAATGTGAGCAATTAGAATTCAAATGAAACAGGCATAGGTATTCATGTCAGTTTTATTTACAATATCCCTAACAGTACAGAAATGATAATGCATACATAGGTATATAAATGAAGATACATGCATATACGATTATTAGTTAGTTATCCAAGTATTAATCATTTATCATCATTTAACCACTGGGTGAGGCACCTACTACAAATTTTAAGGTATTGTTATGCTTATAACTACTAAAAGTGGCTCTTTGGTCATTGGGCTAGCTAAGCTTTTGAATTTCTATTTCAATTCCATCTAGTATTAGCCTTGTTGAGGGATAATATTTTTTAAAACTATCAGGCATTTAAAAATTCACTAAACTGCGGCTAGGCCAAATGTTTATTAAGCTCCAGATATCGCCAATAAAATTTATCCACATCACTATAATATTTGACACTTCAGCTTCACTTACACCAAACATTTTACCTAATTCATAATCAGTTGTATCTCTTCTAAGCTTAATAGCTTAAGATACTGATACTGTACGGTCAAGGAAATGACTCTACTCCAAGGGTAGAACTGTAACAGTACTGAAAATTAGATGAAATTTACCGTCTCTAATCCAGTATAAAAATGCACTGTCTCATCATCTGCAAGTGATAGCTCTGTAGAGAACAATCTTAATATATAAGATGTTTGTGTCCCACAAGTGCTGTGGTTTGGCCGAATAGATTCAAGAACTACATTCTATCACTAGGTCTTGAGACACACCATTATCTCCTTCTAATGGCAATATATCCTCACAACATTGTGTACTTGATGGCACCTCAAAACACTCTCTTTTCTTCAGGTTGCAGTATGTCAATCTTTCTTCTCTAGCCTTTGCATTCCCGGAAATTGCTTGTGTATTCCACGGAAAAACAGACGGTATAGCACCTTTATTGAAGAACTTTATGTTGATGTTGAACTCCTAGAACAAGTGATTTTTAACATTTTAAATAGGCAAGTACGAAATGTCGTCCCCTATTACATGGGACAATACACCTCTGCCACCCTTTTGTGGAAAAGGAATTATTGTAAAGATTTATTCATAAGCAGCTTACCTGTTTATTTACTTATTATTTCATAATCACTTTCAACAAAGTGTTTACCAGATAACCTCGTACTTTTGTAATAATCAATTTTTCACGACGGATGGCTTTCAACCAAAGCTTTCGTATTTTTTTATCCTTTGGTATTTGCTGCATTAGAGACAATACAGCGCGTCATTGTAACTGTTTAGAATTATTTTCTGAATTCAACCGTAGAAAAACGCAATGTTTTAGGAACAAACTATTATAATTTTACGTCACTTTGACAGTTGCCAACCCATTATTCAAACTACGTCATCCTTTATAGAGAATGTGATTGGTTAATCCTTAGCACAACCTAGGCACAACGATGAAAGAGTTTGTGATTCGTTACATCCTTGAGCTCGCCCTTAATATCAATTGTCATTGGTTGATCCGGCGTGGATGTAAGCATCGATGCGCGCAACGTTGCGAGAAAGTTAGAGAATTGCACTCCAGTAGTTTCTGAAATTTCTAGTAAAATGCAAGTCAGCGCCAACTAATGGTGATTGAATGGGGCGTCAGACGCATTTAGCGCGAGCCGGTCGCTATGCGACCACTTTAAAAGTCCATATCTTGAAAACTAATTACATATAATCATATAATCACGCCTTTATCCCCGGAGGGTTAGGCAGAGGTGAATTAACACCCACATTTCACCAATCTGTATTCGGTCCCACGTAATAGAGGGTGAGCCTATTGCCGTACCTACTCCAAGCACTATTGTTGACTCGAGCCATGCATCTGAGGCTGAGTCTGGGCTGTACATATCTGTCTGATGTTGAAGTTAATCAGCCTTATCCCTTAGTCGCCTTGTACGACACCACATGGAAAGAGAAGGGGTGGCCCAAATTCTACTCTGCCGGGAATTGATATATCGAAATAATTCTTTTAGATGTATTGTTTGTTTTCAACACAGAAAACAATAATCTAAAATTCATAATTAGTGAACATTCTCCATTGTCGAATGGATTTTTAAGCTATTGCATAGCTTCTATCGAGGGCCTTGAGCGCGGGGACCGAATCCAGAAATTCCGTTACGAAAAAACCTCACGCTCGTTTCTTTTCGGCAGTCTTCGACACGGTGTTCGTGTGCGTGCAACTAGCCGTATTGTACGACTCTACGAAGCTCGCACGAATCGAGACGAGCTGCTCCGAAAATCGGACGAATACATTAGCAGCTGTTTATGAGAAAGTATATAGGTGTATAGGTATTTATGTACAACAGTGAATAGCTGTACTTGTAAAATTTGTCGATAATCACTTCTTAATATCGTTATTTTTTTTTTAAATGAATAATTTTGTTTTGTATGTCATTACACTATTTATACCTAATTATTCATACCTATTATTTATACCTAGATATTTTCGTTTTATAGAGAAGAAAAGCGTAAAGAGTTAAAAAGAAAAAAAAACTAATGCATGTCAAATATTATCATCATAATTGCATAAGTTGATACAAAATGCTATGCAATAGCTTTACCGCGGCAGTCCCCGAGTGCCACACGTCTTTTTTTCTTAGTACCAACGGAGATCTCTATTTTCGACATTCAAACTATAAATCAGTACGCTGCTCCTACACTTATAAGGTAGGTACTTATAAGTGTAGGAGCAGTAAAACTTTGACAGTAGTGTAAGTATAATCAATTACCCGAAAACGTTTTACCTAAACGTACCTTCTTTTCGTGCGGAAAAATATATAAGTACCCATAGATAATAATTAAAATAGACACTACGATTATTAGTGTTTATTTATTCAATGATTTGAATATAAATTCAAAATTATTCATGCAAAAGGAAAAATTTAACACGCACGTATTCATTGGTAACAGCTAGTTCTACTATAAATAACTACCTATATTCACTAATTTTCAAGGTAATACATGGTAACTTTTACGTTAATTCCGGTCACATCTATTCCGAGGCCTTCACCTCAGAGTTCGGAGTCCACTTTTCCAATCTAAATGCGAACTTCGATATTTTCCTAGAAGCGACTGCCATTTGACCTACACAATTGATTGGCGATGTTGAAGTTCTGAAGTTATCATATATTATCATATCAGCCCCTATAGACAAGTGGCAATACGTTGGCCGGCGCGCGGCGTTTGATGAAATAGAATGGCGAATGTATGAGATTTGACGTATAAGACATGCGTTAACGACTATCATATACCTACGTCAAATCATATTCCATCAAATGCCGGCCAAAGAATTGCCACGTGTTTAGAGGGGCAGTTGTTGGACGTTTTAGGGCTCCAACTACACATTACGACTGCCATAGAAATTCGTATGACATTTGGGACCGGGACTGACGTCTTTCACGAGTAAAAATAAAATGAACAGGTTGTACATCGCGATGTAATAAGAAGCAAATGGTTTCATTGCTATATAAATTTGCAGTAATTTTAGTATTGTTTTAATTTATGTATGTTCCGGATTTATGATCTTTGTTTGAAGACTAGTTCATATTATAATTTTCAGTAAATAAAAATTAAATCGACTATAATACTATGAGGTATAGTAAATAATTACATCTGATAGAGATTGTTTGTGATGTAAACTGCCCATTGTCTTCATTATAATTAAATATTAAGTTTTTAATTAGCAGTTTTTTGAATTAGCAAATGGTAATAAGACGTATTGTTATTTTTGAAACACTGAAACTGGTAAAATACGTCAAAGACTTTTCGAGCACTTCTACTGCATGATATGGCAATAGAATATCATCTTATTTAATAGAACATTAGACAGCGTGGCCAACGCATGACATTCTCAGACTTAAATTGAAATTTGGCGCTGAAACACAATTAATAAATGTTTTTGTTAATTAAATGTTACTTTCTTTACCTACTTATTTACGCCTACATAATTTTAAGTCTAGTGCAGCAGACTTTTTGGCGATTTCTACTTACCCACCAGCAGCTTACCCGAAGGCTTGTCGTTTTCTAATCTTCAGTTCCGCGGCCTAAACTACGCTTTCTTAATGTACTGATTTCGTTATCGTCTCTTAGTCTGTGATTTCTGCTCGATTTCATCCATTTAGATAAGATTCACAGATATAAAAATAAAATAAAATAATGCGACAAGTGAATAAATATTACATTACTTTGCCTCTCCCCTCTTCAAATTCTCTTCAATCACAGAATAGAAAATAGTACCATAACACAAGTTTATTCTTAGCATGGGTATCAGCAACAACTTAACACTTGTAAAATGGTCTAAGATGATACTTTGAATGCATAATTGTAGTGTTTATTATTGTACAACTTATGTGACAAATAAATTTTACTTACTTTACTTACTTAAAAAAAAAATGATATTTTGAAAGTATCACTTAGATATATTATGCTAGCCATAAATCGGAAAAAGTAACATCCAGCGCTCTAGAAAAGGACTTGAACCTGTGCCAATCTCTTTCTAAAGGGACTTTTCCAATTGAGCTAACAACGCAAGTTGAAAAATTGGAAGGGTGCTTTAGTTATCAAGTAATAGAGTTGGTGGTAAGCACACCATCACTATACCAACTATAAGATAGTCTATGCTACTCGATAACTACTATAGTTTTCTTTTGAACCATAAGTCTTATATTATTTCGAACCATAACCATAAGACTTAAAAATCCGTGTCGGATACACAATGGTTCGTGATAGTAAATATTTTCGATGTAGGTATTCACGAAATTACAAATGAACATCATCACATGTACAGTGTAATATCGGTATGACGTCTTGTTTTGAGACATAATATTGAAAAATATGATCTTTAAAATCCTCAATTTGTTGGTAAAAGTTTATTGGTGCAAACTTAAGCACATGGAAAATATATTATGGTATGAATTAAATTTTTAAGCAATTTAATGCTTAATATTCAAATCTTATTTAAAGAGAAAAAATTGAATCGGTCTAGGCGGGGTTTGAACCCATGATCTTTGCCTTACAGGGGCAATACTTTGGCCGCTAAGCTACCAGACCTCGCCCTAACCAATTCAAATTTCTCCTTCTTGAGGCGACAGTGGAGCATCTACCGACATTCTTACGAACTATCGGAACCAATTAATGATTTTTCAATCATTTTTAAACATTGATTTTTGAGTACTCCGCCCATATAATTTGAATTAAATTTTCAATTATATCTTAATATATTTATATAAATCTCGTGTCACAATGTTTGTCCTCAATGGACTCCTAAACCACTTAACCGATTATAATAAAATTCGCACACCATGTGCAGTTCGATCCAACTTGAGAGATAGGATAGTTTAAATCTCAAATTATAGTCCGATTCGCGATAACCGACATCCACGCGGGCGGAGCCGCGGGCGACAGCTAGTTATGCTATATAATTAAAAAACTTCGATGTTAATGTGATTTACTTAAGTGCATAAAGTTTCATCTACACAGATACCTACAAACTTTCTTTTTATGACCACGTCCATGTTTTAACAGTTATTTTGAGTCAAATATTTTAAATTCAAACAGTAATAGATTCGAAAATAAAATATAAATTCGAAACATGTAGTGAAAAAAGGAAATCCTCCGTCGTGAGATTTGTAAGTGCAAAGGCCTCCCAGTCCCAGGCAAACGTTTTGAGCGACGTAATTCATTCACAAGAATATTTTCAAGTAGTAGGTCATATTACTTATTTGAAATTACCTCGTTTCGTCTGCAAAACGACTATAAAACTTTTATAAGGAAGCAACTATTATAAATGAAGATTGTTTTGTTTCTTTTTTTACAGTGGCGGTTGTGGTTACATTTTTTATTTGCTGGGCTCCGTTTCATGCCCAGCGGCTGGTAGCAATTTACGGAACAAATGAAGATCACCTAGCAAAGTCACCTATTCTTCTCTCCGTGTATTCTTTCATGACGTATAGCTCCGGTGTGTTCTACTACATTTCAACGTGCATCAACCCAATATTCTACCACATCATGTCGAATAAATTTAGAGACGCTTTCAAGGTAACTATTTATTATTACAAATGCCTACTGCCAAGTATAGTATTGTACCTACTTTTTAGGGTTCCGTTTTTACCCTTTGGGCACGGAACCCTAAAGGGTAGTTTGACGCTAGAAATAATTACAAATTATTAAGGTTATATATTTACTTTTTCTGGTACGGAACCCTTCGTGTGCGAGTCTGACTCGCACTTGGCCGGTTTTTTGAAGTGAAAACTTCTTTAGCGGCGTTGGATGGGTAAAAATTGTTAAACTTGCGTCAGGATCGTTTGACCTTTGAACCGTTACCGACGACTGACGTCATACAACATTAGTTAAAGAGAAAGACTGTCTATTTTTCAAGATACGATTAATAGCACCGTGGCTTAACGGTTAGCGGTTCGACTGTAAGTCCTTATGGTTTCAGATATTACTTTTTCAGATTTTTGTGATTGATTATTATTTCTTTTTGTAATTTATTAATTTCTTCTGACAGAAAATTAGCAGAAAATTAGTGATAGGTTCTATGATTAGCGCTATATTATAGGTATGGTATGAAATGGTATGGTATGGTATGTTATTTTTATCTTTTTCTATGTATATTACGAAGAAAGAAAGAAAGAAAAAGTTTTCACTTCCGCCGGCACTCCCGGAGTGCAACTCTTTTTTTTATTTATTTAACTCCAAGTCAAACCATTGTTAGCCCAGCACAAAAAAAGAATTGCCAAGGTGCCCTATAACATTTGAATGTACTACCAAAGTATCTTGATGCGTCTTTCAAGGGTCGGCTTCAGAGAATGTGACATAGGCAGTGCTCAACTATCTTTTCCTGCCACAATTTGATATTCGCTGTCTATTTCCTCCAAGTACAGATCTCAGACCCCGCTCTAGGGCCCAACTACATAGGTTCAAATTGTTTCTTATTCGTATAGTGTTTTTCTAGCTTGGCTAGTTGAATGCGCGCATAGGTAGGCTACTTTACCGTATGAATAATATCTGATAGTCTGATTGCTGATTTTTTACAGTACCTATAACCTACGTGTGTTACTTTACCCATTATATTACACAATCGTAAGAGAATTGCACACCCACTTACTTAGTGATTTCATCTAGGATATGATTACGATTATAATAATAAACATAGTTGCAGTAGTTCAACCGGTTTCCTATATGAAACCAGATCCGATTAATTACAAAGAACATAAATACCTACCTACAAACATTATACACAAACGTACAACACACTACGATAAACCAAATAACCTTAGAATACATTATTATATGATGTCAACAAGGCAGCAACAATAAAATATTACTAAATGAGTTCTCAAATTAATTGATCTTTCGTTTGTTTTTCTTAGATTTGACTATATTTTTTATTCAATACTAGCTGTTGCCCGTAGCTCCGCCTACGTGGATGTATTCATCTCTGTACAAAATTTCATCAGGCAATTTCAAAGATGACAAACTTTCACCCCGCATCTCTATCACGCCCCTCTTTCCTCCCCTTGCACCCCCTTTTTCGCAATAAAAGGTAGCTTATATCCGTTCACAAACTCTTATGTATCTCTATACCAAATTTCATCAGAATTTCTTTAAAAATGCCAAACTTTAAAATAAACATTCATCCCATAGCCCTATTTCCCGCCTTCTACCCCCTTTTTCGCGATAAAAGGTAGCCTATGTCCGTCCCCAAGCTCTAATCCATCTCTGTACTAAATTTCATTAGGATATTTGCAAAAATGACAATTTTCATCCCCTATCTCAGCCCTCCCCCCTTAAACCCCCTTTCTTGCGATAAAAGGTAGCCTATGTCCGACCTCAAGCTCTAATCCACCTCTGTGCCAAATTTCATCAAGGTCAATTCAGTGGTTTAGGCGTGAAAGCGTAACATACAGACAGACAGACAGAGTTACTTTCACATTTTTATTATTAGTATGGATATAACACCTAGGCTAATTTTACTATAACATACCGTTTCTTAGCTGCGCGATAGCTATGCACTAACTTCATCAATAGACTACCTGATTAATTATTTATATTGATCAAAAATACCCATACCTATTACAAATATACCTTCCTATTCACTACGTTATTGGACTTCTACCTATGGAATACAATACCGATTAATGAATAAAAGTTAATCACATTTTTAAACAAAAGAATTTACTAAATTTATTATTTCCATCATTCGCAAATACAAAAATGAATTCTTTATCCGTATTCATTTTCACGTACCTATTGTAATCCTTAATTAATCTTTGTGAAACGCTTTTCCCGTACATTACTGAAATAATACTTTGTTTACTCTGAAGCTGCTGCATCAGGCGAGATATAATTTAAGCGAGTATAGGATAGGATACTGGAAAGCATTGCAAAAATTATCAAGAGCATGAGTAAAAATATTTTTTGCGCCTTATGTCACAGAATAGCATCACTGCATAATCAGATAAATAAATTGGTAGTAACTAGGCGCTACCTACTTTGTTTAAGCACATGTATATTGCCACTGACAAGATTACTACTGACAAGACTATCACGAGATTATCATCAGTAAGTTAGTTAAGTAATGGGCTAAATAGTTCATTGTTTAAATTATATCTACATGTCTATAAAAAATTGAAAGCTTCAACTTAAATGCAGATAGTGCCTATAATTCATAATCTTAACAGAAAAGCAGGCTCCGAGGTGAAGATCTCAGTCCTCGGATGCAATTGGTTCAAACGTTGAGACGATGATGATGAGGGTATTTTTTGATATTTTAGAACAGAAACTGAGATACGTAGGTATAATCTCAATCAATCATTCAGCCTTTTGCAGTCCACTGCTGGACATATAGGCCTCTACCAATATACGTCATTTCTCCCGATACTCTGCCTTCCGCATTCAGTCTATCCCAGCCACCTTTTTCAGGTCCTTAGTCCAGCTGGCTAGGGGCTATATATATGCTAAATTAATTATTAATTATTTTTTATATTCATTTTTTTTGTTGATCTGTTTCAGAACACAGTGACCCAGTTGTGCTGCCGACCAAACAACACCGCCTCCGGCAAGCGTTGTTCTTACACGGCGATAGCCATTCAAAGAAATCCTTCGTCCATTGGTAAGCAGCCTATCTTGATAATTATAGCCCAAGTCATAATTTAAAATTTCTGGTTTTATATTTTTGATACCAAAAGCCGATATTATTTTTTATTATATCAGTTTTATAGCGATGTATTCGTATGTCAAATATTATTATTAACTGATGTAGATACTATTATCATCAACTCACCTAATACCAAATTTAATATAAGTATACACTGTGTTTATCACTGGTCACTTTCAGATACAGATTAAATCTCACTGAGTTACTAAATACTACTTACAGTTTTCCATATTTATATCCTTAAAATTATTTGCAGAAAAGATGAAAAGACAAGATAGCAGAGAGAAGACCATACCAACTGTACAGATTTGTCACAATGGAATATCTATTCCTATCTCACCTAGACACGAAGATAAGCTTAATTGTCGAGACTACAAACATTTCCCCATAGAAGAAATGAAAAATACAAAAAACCGTAATTTAGAGACCCCGTTAAATGTAACTCATGAAAAACCAAGACCTCCTTCCCCAGTATCCTGTCCCAGACCCGCTGAAATTATACTCATCTCTCCTGATATAACAGCTTCAAATGAAAAGAAGGACTATACCAGAAATGAACCAGAAAAGAATCTTAAAGAAATTAAATTAAAGATTACACTACGCGATAAGGAATACGGATAAATACAAATTGATAATGTCTTTGGTAAAGTTGAAAAAGAAATCAATCTGAAGTCAGTCAATTTCTTTGTTTAAATATTAATCAGTGTTACACGCTGTACTTAGCAATAGTTATTACGGATTTTGTCTCTTAGGCGCGGTTTATACAGAAGAAACTTGGCGGGAACGTATGGCCGTGGCAGACAACTTAAGTATCACAATGTAAACCTTATGTAGTGTTCAATAAGGTCGTTTTAGTCTTAGATGAGAATTGAGCCCACACCTCCTGGCGAAGGCGACGTCCCACCACTGAATTGAAGCGCCATCGTATCGAGTGGCGAGCGTCACGTCGTCGTTGACGTTATTGTCACTGCATAAGTTTTATATTGTGTTACATATTTAAATTTAGCCTTTTGTCGACCACCGGGACGTACCCGCCATGTCTCTTCTGTATAATATTATAGTATTTAAAACTTAAAATGTGTAGTACAAAAATAATTGTATTTTCATGTCACCAGATAAATGACCAAAAACAATATACGTACTTACTTAATAAATTATGGACTAAAATAATGCTATTTTTGTAGTGGTATTTTGTCACTGTATTATTGTAAATAGGAATAATTCAATGTGCGGTTAAGGCAAATTACTAATTGAATTTAATTAATAAATATAATTATCATGGGTCGGGAAAAGCAACAAAACAGAAACAGTTATAAAGTACTATCTGGTTATTTAATGTGTCGTCATTATTGCAATCAAGTTAGTAGGTATTTTTCCTTCGAACGTTTTTGAAGCTTTTATTTAGCTTCACTAGTATATAAGTTCTCATAATTAGACGCACTTTTCGGGTATCATCGAGTAGGTCTTATTTGTGTGGCTTACTCTTTTGGTGCATAAACTTCATAATGGTTTGGTGCTACATGACGTCCAGGGCACATATAAACACGAAAGGAGATCATCATTACTTTTCAGTCAGTTTATTATGCAGAATATTAATGAAATAAATTCTTGAAATGACTCAATGAGATAATGAGTCAATTTCTAACGATTTATATGATTTTGAGATCACTTATTTCTAACTAATCACATTTTTATTTCTTTTCGAATTTACCTATTCTACCTATGTAAACTCAAGACTTCAACGTATAGGTTCAAGACGTAAGACTGAGATTAAAATACCAATGTAGTCCCATAATTGGGGGAAAGTTAAGTACTACTGTTATTATTATTTTATAAGTACATGAAGGTTAAAAACTAATGTTTATTGTATTCCTATTGATTTAAACGTTAATTTTAAGGTTCAAAATTGTTGTAAACAATGTTTTTAAGTTATAAAGTTCCATAAACTGCACTATTTTCCCGCATCACTTACTTTTAAAGTATTTTATACCCAGTAACAATTGTGATTTTTTTTTTCAAAAATGTATCGTGCCTATTCTTTCTAGAAAACGTTTTCAAGTATTCCTTAAAGGGAGAAATTAGACCGTCAATATATCGCGATCTATACGATCATGTCAATACACAACTGATATTTTTGATGTCCAAATCCGATCCGTGCATTATATTGACACTGGATCGCGATCCGACAAAGAAATATCGCGATCCGGTATCTTTTAAATAATATTGACTATCTAATCGCGCTCATATAAACAAGCTCATGAGAATAACGGAGCGATATGAGTGAGTAAGCATGCGTATCTAATTAATTCTCTGGACCCTCATAAAGGTTTAATCATATAAATCTAACAAATTCTCTAACATTATTGTGGCTACTAGTGCAGAAACTATAGGTAGTTACTTCAATATGCGAAATTTGAGAACCGGCAAGTATGACCGGATTCAACTGAGACTCCAAATAATCACAAAACACATGCGATTGTACCTTCCCATGTACGTTTTTTTCATGATGTTTTACCCGTACGCCAGGAATGGTTATGTTATTGTTTATAATATTTTTTACAATATTCTTTATTACCTCATAATATATTATTTATTTATTTATATATTCACCTTAACACTAAAATTACAGAATATTGTCTTAATTCAATGGTGTGACATCCCTAATTGTAATATAATTATATTTAATACATGCGTAATAAAAAAAACATAACAGACCCAAAATAAACAGTTCGCAATAGGGATTTTAACGATTAATGTCTTAAATGAAAGATATTCATCGCCCAAGTGCTCATGGGTACATTAAATTTGAAATACTTCTACGGTGAAGATATAAATAAAATAAATTATGAAAAATAATCAAAGCTCGACTGATACTGAAAATAATTAAACGATTTTGATAGCAGTCGGATTTGCAAATCAAAAACTGTATGAAAATTAATGCATACCGTCTACAATTAAAGTTGTTCAATACTTGCGATTGGTTTATAATAACAACAGTGGGTACTATTATCTAACTATAAAAGGAAACCATTTCAAAAATCATTGTAGGTTACTTAGAAAATTTTAAGGTCATTTTACGCAATAAAAATTGATTCGACAGTGTAACGCGAAAAGTAATGAATCGATTTAATTAAAACTTATCGGAAAAAAAGTTAGGTGGCTTTTAATAAGAAGCTAAAATTAGTTTCATCTCTTCATCACTACATAGTATAAAACAAAGTCGCTTTTTCTGTCCCTATATCCCTTTGTATGCTTAAATCTTTAAAACTTTTTAATAGATAGAGTGATTCAAGAGGAAGGTTCATATGTATAATACATGTTTAATATAGTAAAGAGTGCAGCGGGAAGGGGATCTGACGCCACGCGGGTGGAAAAATATTGGCGGTACGAAGTTTTCCGGGTCAGCTAGTATTAATTAAATTAAAATGTAAGGACTAAAAGACTGAGAATTTCGCGTGAAAAACATGGGTTTTCTCAATTTACCAGAGATCTACAGAACCAATTGAGGTCCACAGCACCTCATGCGATTTGTTTATTTGGTACCTTTTAATGCTTACCATCGGGGTTGTAAAAAATGTCCTCCGAAAGTACTAGAAACGATTTTTCAAGATTGAATAGAATACCCGGAATCTCTCGACAAACTATTTGACCACCAAGCTACCATTTTTCACACTTACAGCTTTATCCATACTAATATTATAAATGCGAAAGTAACTCTGTCTGTCTGTCTGTCTGTCTGTCTGTCTGTATGTTACGCTTTCACGCCTAAACCACTGAACCGATTTTGATGAAATTTGGTATAGGGGTAGATTAGACATTGAGAAAGGACATAGGCTATGTTTGGTCGCGATAACCGACATTCACGCGGGCGGAGCCGCGGGCAAAAGCTAGTTAAACATAAATTCAATCAGAAACATTGTATAATTTACATCAGTCAAAAAGGCAAGCGCTTGCATACTCACTAATATCCATCTGTGCATTCAGTCTATTTTTTATTATTGAGAATAATAAAATACGAAAAAAAAAAATATTACCCATAAATCGTAGATACCCTGTATGAACAATAAAATCACACCCTTCATGAAATCAATTGTAAAATAGTCATCCATTGTTTTTCTTTCGGCGGCAGGAGAGCGACCCCCCTGATGTTGCACACGTCTATTCACCACGGTAACCACTTTCTATCAGGTGGGTCGTGTGCCTGTCTGCCACCTAATTGGTATAGAATGTTGTAAAATAAGAGAAACTGTTTGTTATCTTCGTGAAATTTACTGTAGTGTGCTCGGGAATAAAAAGGGTAGACTGTTTGATTGTGTATTTTTTAATATCCTTGCGCGAACTGTCCTATAGTTAATTGAGATGATTGAGATGAATCCAAAAACGCGTAAGGTCAAGAAGGCCCCTTGATTTGTCCGATATAAATCAATTGACATAAAATTACCAATTTGTTTTTGAACTGAAGGACAGGACTATGAATTCACCTCGCCTGATGGTAAGTCAAAGGTAGAGTCTCAAGAAAAAGGGGTCACAATTACAGACACCAAAATATTACAATGGGGCCACCATTGTAATATTTTGGTGTCTTCACGCTTAGCTTAACGGTCCTATTAGACGTTTTTTCACGCCCCGCGTAACACATTCGCTGCTGCTAATGCAGCTATACTGAAAAAACACAGCATTGTTGTTATTTCGCACATACGTTTCGCACTGTAAAGATTTTGTGACGAGGGTGCGTGCGAACACGCTACGCGCGTATTCTAAAAGACGTTACAAGCAGACTGGAAAACACATAGGCTGTGGGTTAAACACAGCATTGTTGTTATTTCGAACATACGTTTCGCACTGTAACGCAACGGCAGGATTGAAGGAAGAAGGAAACGGCTTTTCAGGTCTTTTCCTCACCCCTACGGCAATGCTTGAAAATTCTTCGACCAGTCCGTACTACCTGGCCCCCGATTCTGCTAAATTTATGACATAATAAAACCACTGTCATACCGCTGTCATTGCATAAAATTTCATTAAATTTTAGACCTTATCTCTAAAGTTTAAAGTACATAATGAAAAAAGAAAGAGTTTGTAACATTCTTCATTCACTCTACAAGATTGTCATTTAATTTTAGACTTGAACTGTATACTAGTAAAGGCTAAAGTTTAATGGCATTGGTTACAGTGCCTGTGGTACTGCAGTGGCTTTGCTATGAAAAAATAATAACAGAATCAGGGCCCAGTTATGATTTAGGGCACCGAAAATTGGACACTTTCTTATTAGTCCACGATTTTTGAAGTGAAATCTTCTTTAGCGGCGTTGGATGGGTGTAAAATGTTAAGGAAGCGTCAGAATTAGTTGACCTTTGAACCGTAACCGACGACTGACGTCATACAAGATTAGGTACAGACTATCTATTTTGTACGTTACGATAGATAGCGTCGTAGCTTAAACGGTAAGCACTTCGACTGTAAGTAAGGACTTCGAAGAAAAATCCCTGAAGGCCAGGTGGTTTGAACCCGATACTATCTGAAACTATAAGGATAGTTTCAGATAGTATCGGGTTCAAACCACCTGGCCTTCAGGGATTTTTTGTGATTGTTTTTTCTTATTATAATTTATTACTTTTGGTGATTATTTTTTCTTTTGGAATTTATTACTTTTTATGATTATTTTTTCTTTCTGTAATTTATTCTTTTTTGTGATTATTTTTTCTTTTCATAATTTATTAATTTCTTCTGACAGAAAATTAGCAGAAAATAAGTGATAAGTTCTATGATTAGTGCTATATTATAGGTATGGTATGATATGTTCTTTTTATCTTTTTCTATGTATATAAATAAGAAAGAAAAAAGAAAATGTTTTCACTTCTGCCGGCACTCCCAGAGTGCAACCCGTCTTTTTTTATTAGTCCACGACCTAATAAAATATGCGACGATAAAATTAAGCGCAGTGAGCTTTGGAACGAGTTATGCTTAGAATCTCTTTGAAGGATCGAGGTCGTCCCACAAAGAACTACCGATAAAACGCGCAAGCACCTGAATGTTGTAACGTTTCTATTATACGGAATAGCACGCCTTTTTGTAATGTTCCTAAGTAATCACAAAGTGGTTTTAAATCGATAACAATTTCCAGTCTTGTAGTACTAAAACTCCTCAGGGATGAGTATGTTTTCATCATCGTTGCGGTAGTCCCAGTCGCTCCCGCCTTCACTTCTAAATCCGGGTTGCTCTTTTCCAATCTAACTACGACGCCGCTGTATTTCAATATTTTCCTCGACAATCTATTGGCGATATTCAAGTTCAGTAATTATACGAGATGCTGAAGTTTTAGTTTTTAAATATATAGCATAATTTAAAGTAAAGTTATGATAGTTCAAAAAAACGACGAAGCGTTTCGGGAAAAGGTAGGTAGTGCCCTTGCGGTTTGCTTAGCTCGTCTTGGCGAGATGCAAAGAAGAGTTATTTATAAGTTAAGAAGTATCAACTTTCCGATAAACTAATGAAATGTTGCAAAACTTTGGCATTTATTGAATGAGATTTTGAAGCATTTACTATGCTAACTTAGATTAAAAAAACATGTACAAAAAAAATTTTGACTTCGGACGCGGATGTAGCCTGACTCGCAACACGACGTGACGTGCAACTTGTTGTGTGTTTGATGATAGATCATGATGGGTGTGCGCCGCCAACTAGCTTAATCAGCCGTTCAATCAACTGCCTAGGCTCTTTGCTGAACGGCGCCATTCAATTAACGGCCTGAATGATGTTCAACCATTTAATTAAACGGCTAGCAAATAGCTTCGATCGATGACGTTTAACTACTTGCCTAGCCATTTAATTAACAGTTAGAAAAATTACTTATTTCTGCATGGTTATAAAAAAAAGTCGAATTGCGCAGCTATCATAATAAACCTATCACTAATTTCCGTGAATACACCTCTGTCTACCCACTCGGGGATTTACAGGTGTAAGTATATGTATGTATGTATATAATTTTCTATCTGATTTCGAGCCCCGTCTTACGACTGGCCTAAGGCATTAGCCAGCCAGGTTATTAAATCCATACTTCCATACTAATATTATAAATGCGAAAGTAACTCTGTCTGTCTGTCTGTATGTTACGTTTCCACGCCTAAACTACTGAACCGATTTTGATGAAATTTGGTATAGTGGTAGATTAGACCTTGAGAAAGGACATAGGCTATGTTTGGTCGCGATAACCGACATCCACGCGGGCGGAGCCGCGGGCAACAGCTAGTATATTATAAATGCGAAAGTAACTCTGTCTGTCGGTCTGTATGTTACTCTTTCACGCCTAAACCACTGAACCGATCTTGATGAAATTTGGTATAGAGGTATATTAGAGCTTGGGAACGGACATAAGCCACCTTTAATCGCGAGAAAGGGGGTTTAAGGGGGGGAAATAGGGAATGAAAGTTTATATGAAAGTTTATCATTTTTATAGATATCCTAATGAAGTTTGATACAGAGGGTGGATTAGAGTTTGGGAATGAACAAAGGCTACTATTTATTGCGAAAAGGGGGGGTAAACGCGGGGGAGTAGGGCCACGGGATGAAAGTTTGACATTTTTGAAGATATCCTGATGATTTTTGGTACAGAGATAGATTAAAGCTTGAAAACGAACATAATAATGGTGGCACTCAGCTTGACGGCCTCATCGGATACTTTTTCACGCCCCGCTTAAAGGAACCGGAACTGTAGTAGGAAGGAAAGCTGGCAAGGAATTCCAGGTATTAATGGTGCGGCAAAGGAAGGTGTCACCGAACCGCTTTGGCTCTTGATGAAATATTCTGGCTAAATTTTGGTAGTAGAACACGCACAGAGAGGCAAAACGAAGCTGAGAGGTTCTACACTGTCTGTAAGTATGGCAATTAGGCAATATAAATCAATAAATGGCACTGTGCAGTCATTTTTTATTTCTGTCGACAAATTAAATTGGATTTTTTTTAGAACCAGATAACCTCCTACAGATACCCTAACAGTGCCGGTTTCTTTAGACTTTACACAATTTTATTAAAGTAGTAGTTTTATTAATTTCAGTAGTTTGGTTAATTTAAGCATGTATGATTTAAACCCGTTGCATTAAGGTACTGTATATTCTTTTAAATTAAACGGAGGTACATACCATGGAGGACAGAATTTGATTAATTTCTTTCTCCATGGTAGATAGACCAGTCAGCACGTAAATCTCAAGAAAGTGAACTGTGTTTTTTATTTTTAAACTATTCTTACGAGAAATCACGAACACGTAGTCTACTTCCGACCCTAATAGCACAGATTATGAACATTACTGATAGTAGTAGTACCGTAATTGTATACCGTAACGATACCGTGTCTATAGGCGACCGCCTCGGTAATGCATTGTGTTCTTCACTAATTCATACTGTGCGAAAGTGTCTAAGTGATATTTCTTGAAAACTGTGTGTGCTGTATATTAAATTGGAATATTCTAACAAGGTTGGTATAATAATGAATCATAAATACCTATGTCGTGCCCGTTACAAAATAATGCTGTAAGCAATTTTTAGTTGGTGAAATTGATATCTTGAATCTTAGCGTTTAATAATAAGTAGATTATGGTATAAATGTGTAAAGATGGTGATTTCCGCTGAGGCGATATTGAGACTCGAGCCGTGAGGCAAGGGTCTAAAGAGAGACGAAGACGGTAATCAACAATACACACGTGTGTCATACGTCAATTTTCATTTCACTTATGACTAAAATAATCCTAAATTAGATATTTACCCTTGCAGTTTTCGGTACGACGACGGTATTTCCGTCCAATTGAGCAGCCCTACTTGGGCAGTACCTCCGCCCTTCAGAATACCGCAGCCATAATAACCTCGTATTGTGTTTCCGACGGTGAGTAGGGTAGCCACAGCTCACTGGACAGTTTTTGTGCTGTCAATGGGAAGGCCAAAGGCTTATCTTGGTTATCTTCTACACTGACGGCACAGAAACTCTCTGTTGTAACAGGGTCGGCAGCGCGAGTGTGTTGCCTCTGGTGTTGCACACGTCCATAGGCCACAGTAACCACTTTCCATCAGGTGGGCCGTGTGCTTGTCTGCCAACTAAGTGGTATAAAAAAACAAAAGACAGTAAACATTCAATATCGTTAAGGACTTCACATCAATCACATCATATAGCGGACGTTGTACAGTATATGTGTATTTATCGGGCGGTGTACTTTGCACATACATAGTTTTCTATATAACTAGCACATACTTGTAGACATTTTAATTACTAAATAATTATAATTTCACCCGTAAAAACGAATTGCTAAACTTTTGGGATCTGGCGGACTGGCAAGACTAATAAAAAAAACACCGGCCACAGGCTAAAAAATTATAAATTTACTTAAAGTTTTAAACAGGGAGAAAACAAAAGTTATACTTATTTGAGTAAAAGTTTATTATACACGTACAAGATGAAATTTTCTATTTAAATACGAAGTTGCATGAAATAAACAAACAATAGGTAGGTATATTAATTTATTTGTTCTATTGAACATGATATTTTTGTACCTATTTTTTAAGAATAATGTAACTCAACCAATAAAATAAAAAAGTCATATCAAAGTCAATCCCACTCGTGATTCAATAACAATCAAGAAACCACAGTTTAATAATAGGTATAATTATGTACCTAATTTCGGTGAGACTAGATCCACATTTTGAGCATGTAAAATGAAAAAAAAAAATTGTGTAATATTATATGCAAGGATACATAATATTTATTTGAGTCGACTTATTTTTATTTTAACTGTTTATCTAAATCACGTAAGTTTTGTTATCGCAAGTTTTTTTTTTCATGCATTGATTTAATTAATGTGTTATATTATTTTATGCAATTACTGACATGTATATTTCTGAAATAATAGACAACTAGCTGTTGCTCACGGCTCCGCAAAATTCATTAGGATATTCAAAAATTACAAACTTTCATACAAACTTTCATCCCCTATTTCCCCCCTCAAACCCCCCCTTTCTCCCGATAAAAGATAGCCTATGTCCGTTCTCCACAAGGTGGATTAGAGCTTGAGAACATTTTCATCAAGATCGATTCAGTGGTTAAGGAGTGAAAGAGTGACATACAGACAGACAGACAGACAGAGTTACCTTCGTATTTATAATATGAGTATGGATTATTTTGACTGTGACTACTACTACCTGCTTGGAAGTAACAATGTGACTTCGTATAATAATTATAATGTACCAGTATTGGTACCTGGAATAAATGATTATTTATTTTAATTAAAAAAACGATGATATTGAGTGACTTATCAGCATAACTTCTAACAAAAGATCAATCATTGAAAACATGATTCGTAGTTTTTATAATCTCTATATTCTATACTTTCCATTAATAGATACAATTAAAATATTAGAGGGTAACACAGAACTGTGGACAAGAAAGATAATTATTTATTCGGGATACCAACCTTAACTTCTGTAGGAGGTAGGACACGACGGTATTTCCGTCCAATTGAGCAGTCCGACTGGGGAACTACCTCCGCCCTACAGAATATCACGGCCATAATAACCTAGTGTTGTGTTCCCGGCGGTGAGTAGGGTAGCCAGGGCTCACTGGAGAGTCTTTGTGCTGTCTGTGGGAAGATCAAAAGCTTGTCCTGCTTTATCTTCTACACTGAGGGCACAGAAACTCTCTGTTCTATGCAGGGTCGGCAGCGCGAGTGTGGCGACCTAGGTATTGCACACGTCCATAGACCATTCCATCAGGTGGGCCGTGTGCTAGTCTACCACCTAAGTGGTATAAAAAATGACTTAGTGAAAACACTATAGATATAAGTAACTATACCCGTAATATACAATGTGTTAATAAAAAAAATATCGTAAAATAAATAATTAACAATAGAGAAAATTCGCTAAATCTCCACCCCTGGACTTCATAGCGGAAAATTTGAAAAATCTGCAGGTTGCAACACTGCTTTTATACCTAAAAAACGAAGTCGATACCATGTGTTCTTTTGTTTTTATATAAGATGCGCACAAAAACCAGCTTACATGTTACTCACGTGTTTAAGCAGCACTGTGCTAGTAAACTTGTGTGTAGCGAAGCATACTAGGAAATATATTTTTTATGTTCATCAGTTTTTATTGATCTCATGGCCCATATTACGTATTTATACAATTGGTCAGTATTAAACAGAATTCATTCGCATTGAGAAGTATCGGAATATCTAAAAGTATTGCCATATTATTTTGTAAAAAGCCGAGTTCATCTTTCGCGGACAAGACTCTAGGGATTGCACGATTGCTTCCAAAGTTTTTACTTTGGAACTGGAGTTAATTCCATATCTCAATACAATGGAATTAGCAGATCTTTAATTGATTTTGTCATTCGAAGAATAACATATACCTGTGAGTGCTTATATGTTCAAATCAGTGAGGTGAATGATTTCAATATCATAGTTCTACAACAATACTTAGTGGAAGTTTTATCGTCAAGAAATAAGGAACCGTTAGGAGCAGAACTTGCGTTTAATAGGTCAGGTAGGTACGTCTCAGAAAGTGCGTTGGTTCCACTACGGTTACGGCCCTGGTTAACGATAAAGTACTTTATTTGCATACTATATATTAAATCAGTTTTATCTACAAGGGAGAAATATAGCATTTATCCATAACATCTTCAATGAAATTACTTGGACTATTCCACATTATTTAGTACAAGTAATTTCATTGAAGATGTGTAGCAAGTTCCACCAAGTGCCATCAATCAACAGTTTAATTTGTCCAAAATATTAATAGCAGGGTAAATGACGTTATGGCACATACAATTAAACCTGTGATTCAGTATTTTTTTTATCAATTCCTATTTTTATATCGTTTTGTTTTTTTTTTAATCCGTTGACCTACGAAAGAATGTAAAATGTTGAATCTTGACGTTCATAAAATTTACTTTGTGAATCATATAGTAAGGGTTCCATATCAAAATCCAAAGTATAAAACTTAGTCCGGTACTTTCGGTACGAAATCCCGAAGTACAAAATTCTGGAACTTCGATTTCTGGGTGGTTTTGTTTGGATGATTGTAAAAAAATAAGCACTAAAGCTAATGCGGGAGCATCTAACCTAATCTGTCCAAGTCAGATTGCGTGCCTCGACATGGATACGTATAGCTTAGAAGAGTATGTAGACACCTTCGCCATACCCATCGTGTTAGGTTACATATGATAATACATGTAGAATAAAAACTACATGAAAAAGCCTACCTCCGTTATGAAAAGTATCTTACTATAAAAATTAAACCAGAACGCCTACCATGCATCGGTAGCGTACCTATCAAAATTAAATTTTCTGGATTTTGAACTTCGGGATTTTAAACTTTCGGGATTCTGAACTTCAGAATTTTGAATTTCGGTGATTTCGTACATTCGGGATTTTAAATTTGGGTTTTGAAATTCGGTTTTATGATACGTAACCAAAAAAGCTACTTAATTGGAAAAAGTTGAATGACCCTTCTTCATAATAAGACAAGTTTGTTGTACTGTGGTAAGATCATACTGTATTCCGTTACGGCAGTGTCTCAACCTAAATTTTAGTGGCTGGCAGGAAAAGATGTGCTACGTGAGTATTTTTATTTAGACTACATATTATTCTAAATAACTAGTGTAGATTTTTATCTATATACTTATTTTGTCTCTAACATAACCATTTCATAACCCTATGGTGAAAATTTAGAGTAAATTAAAAGCCAATTTTTCGACTCCTTTTTAAGATAGAAAATTTTTCATCCTAGCGGTAATCCCAGTCGCATTTGAAGCTTACACCTTGAAGTCTATAATATTGTGTATCTCACATGATATTTTCCACTTGCCCATAGCATAGTTAGCTAGGCTGTCGCCGGTCGCTTGGGTATAACCTCAGAACTGAAGTAGATTTCTAGATTCTTTAATAGGGAACTTTCACATAGTATTAGATTACGTCATTAATATAATTTTCAGTACCATTATAGTAGGTACCTAACACCAAACTGAAACGTACAGCTAAGTCACTAAAGGAGTCATTTTTGTATTAGGCCGTATTTTTTTACACAGCTGAGGTGGCAGACTTCCACACGGCCCACCTATTAGAATGTGGTTACCGTGGCCTATTATACCAGTCCCATCTAGACAAGTGGCAATTCGTTGGTCGGTGTTTAATGGAATAAAAAGACTAATGTATGGGATTTGACGTATTTGACAGTCGTTAACGCATGTCATAAATATCAAATCCAATACATTCGTCATTCTATACCATCAAACGCCGAACAACAAATTGCCACTTGTCTAGAGGGGCTGGGGATTCACACTCAGGCTGCCATCCCTGTTAACACAGAGAATTTCTGAGTTTCTAATAAAATTATTAGAAATGGTGATAATGCCATATATATATATATCCACCGCCATTTAGTAATACCTACATATATATTTAGGGAACATAATGTACAGCCAGCATAGGAGTAATCTTAACGAACAATGTACACAAAATGATCTTAATGCCTTGATTTCCCCCATTCTCGTGAACCGATTGTTTTAATGTTTGGTACATAGGTACATTTAGTCCGGACAATAAAACAGTTTGATTTGTTCTTAATAGCTTTGTGTTAAAATAATGTTGAGTCTGTGTCGTCGAATGCGTTTTGAGCTTGTCTGGTATTTATTATTTTATGTTGTAACTTCTTAGTAGTTAAATTTGTAAATAATGGTTATAGAGATTGGCAAAGAGTGTGTGTGATTGGCAAAGAGTGTATATGAACTTTTTTCGCGCAGTACCAACAACAGTCGTAAAATGTAAAAAAAATCGAGCACAAGGGGCGTTGGAACAAAATCTTATAACAGAGCGGTTCGTTAGACCCGACATGAAGAAATGGGCCGAGGGACGCTAGCCTCATGCAAGATGTTGAATGCATGTAGTCCCTATTATGACTACAGTTTGTAATTAGTTATCATTGTCTTTTTTATGACCTATTGGTCTAAAAAATACCACTTTTTTGGAATAATATTATGTCATTCGGCGGTATTACACGAAATTAGAAAGCTTAGTAAATGAACCACTTAAAGAATTTTATAGGAATCTATTTTACTGGAAATTCTTAAAAACTAGTTTTTAGCGGAATCGCTCAATGTGGCGTTTATAGAGCTTAGTCAGACTAAAAGAGGCTACGGTTGCATGTCCATACCGACGCGCGACAAGCGACTAGCGATTTGACCTACATCAGTGGTGAGGTGAGGTGAGGTGTGCAGTGTACATGCTGACATCGAACACGTGACGTGAACCTTCATTTCAACAAGCTCATTTACAACTAGAAATAAGTAGTATACTAACAGCGGCCATCGCGAACTCAATTACATTGCTGTCGATATAGCGACCGCATGCACACAACATTCACATTCATATTAACAATTTTAATTCAACATTCAACATAAACACTTAGCTAACATACTTTCACACACAAAATCTCTAACTCTAAGCATTTTCGTGGTACCTCGAACATTCCGTACTATGTGGTATTTTTAGTTGACAGTTCAATCTTGAGATGGGAGGTTTTGAATAAGTACTAGAGATGGTGTAGGTATACGAACTACATAAAAAATCGGTCTATAACTAGCTCAAGGTAATCGCGCTAGGCTCCCGCCATAGTAACTTCGGTTTAGTCGTAACGAGTCATACATTTGATATTACCACGTCCGACCCCGCCCCCGCCGCCGCTTTCAGTATGGCCACGTACTTAGGCCCACTGTTCCCGCAACCCGCAGACAAGATATTTATAATTTGTATTATAATTGCGATAAATAAATACTTCCTATATGTGTAACAATTTAAATGCCAATGAAGTAAATATTTTTATGGATTGAAGATGATAATATCTATAAAACCTATAAAGCAAAACAGGATACAAACTACATTTTTCGTACAACAGATAGAAAAATCAATGTACGTAAACAAAAGGTTACGTGGCTAATTATGTTAATCATACCACTTAACTAAAATGTTTAAAATACTTCTGTTCGAGTCTCTTATTTAGAGATTAGATTAGATTAGATTTAGACTTTAGTTAAAAAGAATCTTTGTATTAATTGAGTGTTTGACGGACTAGTCAAATAAGTTACTGTTTACTAAAAATCAAACCGGACCGTTATAAGGTAACTTGTAGGAAATAATTTATTACGACGTCATAATATTTTTAATAGTCAAATCATTTCCTATTATAGGTTGAGTAGATGATAAAAAAAAATAAGAACGATAAAATAAGAACAGACAACTATTACCGATCTTTTACCATTCTTAATTTAATAAGTTCAGTTAAATAATTTATTTTTACTACAAGAAAATAGCCACTTGTGCATTTCAATGTATCAACTTATGTTTTTTGATAAGAATAAGTTGTCAAAACATGTTTATTTAACTCTTGTTTCATGTTTAATTATTATTTGTTTAAAAAAAAGCTAACTGTTTTATACTCTCCTTTTTTAGTGTTCCGCTAATTCTGCCGGTGTGTGTAATAACTTAGCCAAGCTATCGCATTAGATGTATTATGTATGAAGTGTGACGATAATGCTAAGGTTGAAATAAATTAATATTTCTAGTAACAGCAGAATCGACATCATTGTCAGTAATCAAAAACGTCATCACTCCCTTGTATTATGCATGTATAATGATTTCAGTTGTAGTATTGCTTTGTCACTGTGTAGTGTTCATTGTTAACAGCCGCCTGTGCGCAAGGTAATTTGTTTTTATTTTAAACTTGACTTATAATTCGTTATTATTATATTATAGCTTGCTATAGGCTACTTACTAACTACTACTTATAACTCTGGGCATTACAATAGGTGCCAATGATGTTCTAAGTCTAAGGTCAATGTATGACCGACCAAAGCGTGCGTGAAATATGAAACTTATAATACCTTAAACTAAATAGCTACTATTCTATTTTTTGTTTTATAATGAGGTTCTACTTAAGTGAAAGCTAAAATATTATATTTTTGACTTGTTCTGATTTCGCCAATTACCTAATAATCTGTGACCACGGCCGGTGTAACCTGGTCGAATCGAGTTTATTCCCGTTTTCTTAGTTATATAATAAATAAATTTTCAATTTAGTTCTTCATGTTATTGTAATACTTAACAATTTGTCAAGGTGTTGAGGGAAGGAGATCAGAATTTCATTCATTCCTTCTTCTCAACCAGTCAGGGTAAACCGGGATAGACGCCCCACTTTTTAAAATAGCCTCCTAATTCTAAAACTATTAATTTTATATAAATAATTTCTATAAATTCTTCTAGTTTATTCATGTATACTGAATTATTAATTATTTGTTTTAACCTATTAATTTTTGGATTTTCACTCACATTGACAAAACTTTTACATCTACACTGATGATTTTTATGACACTGTAGTCTGCATGAGGAGTTTTTACAAATATAGTAAAGGTTTCTTCAGGGTCGGCAGCTCGAGTTTAACGCCCCTGTTGTTGCATACTTACATAGGCCGCGGTAACCACTTTCCATCAGGTGGGCCGTGGGCTTGTCTGCCACCTAAGTGATATAAAAAAGAACTTCGCGGTTACTGACTGAGCTGAAATTTTGCATACATTTGTAAATCGCGTGGTAATGCAATATTCTGATTATATAGTGCTGATCTGATGATGGAGCTGGAAGGTTGCCGAAAGAGCTTCGCAATGGAAAGATACAACCACATCGAGTTAGGACTCATTTGAATTGTCTAGACGAGTAATTTTTTTTTTTAAGCTGGAAGATGGTCATAAAACTCTGTGATGAAACTACACAACTCCATCGAGTTTCGGCTCATTTATGTCGTCTTTCAAGTAGTTTGTCTTTCTTTCAATGGTAACTAGGGTCTGATGATGGAGCTGGAAAGTGGCATAGGAACTCTGTAACGAAACGATGCAACCCCATAGAGTTACGGCTCTTTTGATTCATCTTGGCAGTACGTTTTTTAAGATGGATCCAGGGTCTGATCTAATGATGGAGCTAAACGATGGTAATATTAGAAGCTCACCAAAGAAACGACTCAACCCCGTAAAGAAAAAATAAACATCCCCATTTGGATGATGTTTTTTTTGGTCTACCACATCGTAAGGAATATTGTTGGATATGTTTGAGGGTTTGACAGATTTTCGATAATGTATCCATGAAATATTTTCTTTTTTGTTAGTGGCATGTTTAGCACTGAGTTAGTATTTATGTTGGTAATTTTTAACCCAGCGGTACTAAGTACAGTTTTATTTAGGTATATTTAAATAAAGGAAGGTGCCTTTCAACTCAAGTTTACAAACATAATTAGATATTGTGTATCACCTTTGGCTACAATTATGAGGTGTTTGACTCCGACTACTGACTGAGCAATTGACGTATCTACTTATTGCTGAGTTTACAATCACATTTCCTTTCCTGACAATAATATAGCTTTTTATATTAATACCTACATAGTATCTGCTATCAGCTACTTAGCTAACAGACTATAAATATTTGACCAACTATGTATGATGCAGTAGTACGTTCAACACTGTGGTTCATCTATTAAATAAATTATTCAATACCCTCTCAGTACCTACAAATATATTAACTAAAATATATACCATAGTATGTTTATGCATATTCCATAATCCTTAAATATAAAATATGCTCACTTTGAGTGTAGATATCGCAGTCCACAATGTCCTACAATATGTTTATTTTGGTATAGTTGAACAATTTAAAAATGTCTTGAGAACTGAAAATTGTTTAGAGATCGAGGAGCTCCCCTTTTTATACTGCTCACTCAGACAACTGTGAAAATATAAGCGCCTATTCTACTTCATCACGAACCCTCTTCCACGGTTGCCTGGAATTGGCGATAAGACGGCCCATTATGCATTTAAACTATAATTACTGTAATCCATACTATTATCTCTTGTAATCCAATCATCATCATCAACTTAGCGTGTCTCCCGGTCGCTCGTTCCGCGTAGCGCAGTCGAAAACCCAGGGTCCGCATTCCTACTTAGTCTTTTCCGCTTTGTACGGTCTTTGGCATCCTGTTTGGTTAGTCTGTTGGCACTCATGTCATCCTGCACGACATCTTGCCCGCAAATTGTTGCCAGGCAAAGTCATGTTGAGGCATTTATTGTCTTCTAATGTTAGTGTACAATAAGTCGACAGCATCCGGCGGCTGGGTCTCGAGGTGGCTCTGCACAAGTCCGAGGCCATGTTCTTTCATGGCCCTCGGCGCAGGCCAGGCCCGGGAGCCAGCCTTACAGTGGGAGGCACTTCCATCGAAAGCCCCGGTTGAAATACCTGGGGCTCGTGCTTGACGGTCGATGGGATTTCGGACAGCATTTCCGAAGTCTGCGCCCCAAGTTGGTGACCACGGCGAATGCCCTGAGTCGGTTGTTGCCCAACTTGAAGGGCCCAGAGGCCTCCTGCAGGAGACTTTACGCTGGTGTCGTGCGGTCCATGGCCCTATACTGGTGCCCTGTGTGGGCGGACACCCTGGAGGCCAGATTCCTACCTCCAGGAATCTGGCCTCCAGGGCCATCAGGGGATACCGCACGATATCCTTCAAAGCGGCGAGTCTCCTGGCCGGATCGCCACCGTGGATCCTGGAAGCGAGGGCCCTTTCGGCACTATATCAGTTCCGAAAGGAGGCGCGGGAGCGGGGATTCGATCCCGAGCACGAAGATATTCGGGCCGAGAAATCCCGGCTCCACCAGGTCATGGTGGCCGAGTGGGAGCGACGACTTGGGCAACCACGCTCAGGGCACGCCGTGATTGCGGCGGTAAGACCCATCATGGGGGAGTGGCTAGAGAGGCAACACGGTAGCCTCTCGTACCGTCAGACGCAGATTATCACCGGGCACGGTAGCTTCGGGCGGTATCTGCATCTGATGGGTATAGAGCCAACGCCCGAGTGCCATCACTGCGACGCGAGCGTGGACTCGGGGCTGCACACGCTCACCGAGTGTCCGGCGTTTGAGACGCCGAGGCGGAAGCTTGTGGCGGCCCTGGGGGTGAGTGTGCTCATGCTCTCCACCCTGCTCGCGGCGATGGTCCGCTGCGCGGATGCGTGGGCGGCCAGCGCCTCTTTCTGCGAGCAGGTCATGCTCGCGAAGGAGACAGCAGAGCGGGCGCGGCGCGATGAGCGAGAAAAGCTCGCTGACATCGCTGCACGCGCTCGAAGGCGGCTCGGGCGTCGTAGGGCGCAAACTGACCTCCGCCCCCCATGAGCGTGGGCCTGAGGGTGACGGGTGGAGCCGCCCGTCACCCTAGCGGAAGCAGGCCACGGCGGCGGCGCGCATCGTAAGACGATGCGCGCCTCCCCACACCGGGGTTGAGTCGGGGACCACGTGGTCCCCCCCTTCCCGAGGAGGGCCAAACCGAGAGGGATGGCCCTGGGTCAGCCGGGGTGCGAGGGATATGTCGCATGACAACCTCACCTTCGGCCTAGCACTAGGTACGACCCAGAGACGGCGTGCGGGTTAGTCGGTTCGAGTCCGACATAACCTCCCCCTCCGCCTCCGGAGGGGTGGGTATCCGTGGGGATTTCCCGCACGTAAAAAAAAAAGTGTACAATAAAGAGTTGTCTATCTATCTTTAACGATTGTCCTACGATTTCAAAGACAGCGGTACTTGTAGTCTCACCGTTACTGTTCATGTTTTGGCACTATAAACCCATTACTGGTGGAAAAATACGTCTTATGGTATTTTTTTTTCGTCCCCCCGGAGGGGGGGGGTATCCATAATCCGTAAGTAATCCGTATCCGAAAAGGTAATGTCGGACTCAAACCGACTAAACGTCACGCCGTCTGTGGGTCGATGTGCTAGGCCGAAGGTGAAGTTGTCTCGCGACATATCCCTCGCACCCCGACTGACCCAGGGCCATTCCTCTCGGTCTGGGAGGGAGGACCACGCGGTCCCCGACTAGCCACCGGAATGGGGGGGGGCGCGCATCGTCCTACGATGCGCGCCGCCGCCGTGGCCTGCTTCTGCTAGGGTGACGGTCGGTCTGCGCCCTCCGACGCCCGAGCCACCTACGAACGCGGGCAGCGATGTCCGCGAGTCTTTCTCACTCATCGCGCCGCGCCCGCTCTGCTGTCTTCTTCACGAGCATGACCTGCTCGCAGAAGGAGGCGCTGGCCGCACACGCATCCGCGCATCGGAGAGCGTGAGCACTCTCACCCCCAGGGCCGTCACAAGTTCCCGCCTCGGTGTCTCGAACGCCGGACACTCGGTGAGCGTGTGCATCCCCGAGTCCACGCTCGCGTCGCAGTGATGGCATTCGGGCGTTTGCTCTATGCCGCACGAAGTTACCGTGTCCGCTAATGACCTGCGTCTGACAGTACGAGAGGCCACCGTGTGGCCTCTCTAGCCACTCACCCATGGCCTCACCCGCCGCAATCACGGCGAGCCCTTATTTCTTATGGTAATGAATGGAGGTTTCATTTTACTGTTAGTAAACTGATGTACTGTGACAGCTATCTAACAAGAATGTAAAGTATGAACCGTGAAAAACTGAATAAATAAAATAGTTTTACTTTAGGAGTAACAAACCAATAATTGTTTATCGCCAAAGTCGGAAGTCAAAAGGTTAAAAGAATGTATTGTATGCAAATAAAAGTTAGTTTTTGAAAGTGACGTTTGAAATTAAAATTCAATACCAACTGAATGTGAGTGAAGTCCATGAACTATGGTTCAAGAAGTTGGGCCCCGAACATGTTTTCAATGATTTAAAACCTAGTACACGTATATAAAAAACGATACACTTAGAAATGTAATTTCCACTTATTACATAATCATATAAGTATAATTTAATTGCACTTTCTTGTGAAAAATTACTGAAATATAAAATAAATTTTATAAAATTAAATTAATCAGTGTTTACCATGAGGTGCTTAAGCGTCCATGTTAGGCGTTAGGTGGGTGAGAAAGTGGGATGGAACCATGTGCGTAGTGTATAGTTGTACACACAGTGTAGTGTAGAGAGTGTATAGAGCTCCATCTCTCTTTCTCAGTCAGAACATCAACGTTTACGTTTTAACCCTCATGGTAGGTTCTATAACTAATACGTCAAGCACGTCAGGCAAGAACAGCAAGTCATCGATAAATCTTACAATTGTTCCGTCATTCTACCTACTCATGTTAGTACTAAGTACCTACCTATATCGTTTATCCTTTGTAATCGTATAAAATCGTGTAATTAGAATTATAACTACTGTATACTTGTGTAATGTGCTCAAAATGTGTTCAATCGTGCAGGATTCTGCTATTATTTTTTTCATGGCATAAACAGTGCGGTACTATTGACACTGTAACCAATGCCATTTAATTTTAGACTTTATTATTATAAGCCACGTGGTTCCCGGCAGAGTAGAATTTGGGCCACCCCCTTCACTTCCCATGTGGTGTCGTACAAGGCGACTAAGGGATAGGGCTGATTAACTTTAACATCAGACAGATATGTACAGCCCAGACTCAGCTTCAGATGCATGGCTCCAGTCAACAATAGTGCCCGGAATACGGCAATAGGCTCACCCCCTATTACGTGGGACCGAATACAGATTGGTGAAATGTGGGTGTTAATTCACCTCTGCCTAACCCTCCGGGGATAAAGGCGTGATTATATGTATGTATGTATGTATGTATGTATTATACTGATAAAGTCTAAAATTAAATAACAATCTTGTAGAGTGAATGAAAAATGTTATAAAGTCTCTCTCTTTTCATTTTAGACTTTAGCACTCAGTTATAAAGTATAAAATTTAATGACATTTTATGTAATGTCAGCGGTATGACATTCAGGGCCATGAATCGAGGGCCAGTACACATGTCTTGGTGTTTTTGAGGATAGCACGGGGTGCTACGGCGGTGGACGAGCTCAAATTAAGCAATGCCATTTAATTTTAGACTTTATAATTATACATTTAAAGTCTAAAATAAAATAACAATCTTGTAGAGTGAATGAAAAATGTTATAAGTCTCTCTCTTTTCATTCTAGACTTTAGCACTCAGTTATAAAGTCTAAAATTTAATGACATTTTATACAATGTCAGCGGTATGACATTCGGGGCCATGAATCGAAGGCAAGTACACATGTCTTGGGTATTTTTGAAGATAGCACGGGGTGCTACGGCGGTGGACGAGCTCAAATTCGCCAAGCATAGAATATTAGGGACCCCTCTAGACAAGTGGCAATTCGTAGATCGGTGTTTGATGGAATAGAAAGACGAATGTATGGGATTTGACGTATTTGACAGTCGTTAACGCATGTCATAAACGTCAAATCCCATACATTCGTCATTGTATTCCATCAAACGCCGACCAACGAATTGCCACTTGTCTAGAGGGGCTGGACCACGTTTGTTTCGCGACATAGGTCCAAGATATGTGTCCGGAGGTCATCATAAGTTCGTATTGATAGTGGTAGGTACCATAACACGAATATGTGGTATTTTGTGGTGCTACATCTGTTAGCCGTTTGCTATTTTTAATCATAACTAAAATATCCATAGGATGAAGTGTTAATAAAAAATAAATTAAAAAAAAACTGTTTTTGTCACACGCTATGAGAACGGACAAAGTATTTTTGTTTGTCCCAAAAGTTTAATTGTTGAACGCAACCCGAAATTCTTCGAATGACGCGTTAGATTAATAGAACTATCTATAGACGCTACCTCTGTCAACAAAAGTATGATAAATGCTATCTAATATTGCATTAGTATACTAAAATACTAGTAGATACATAAACCGGTAGATATGTCACTAGCTTAATCAGCCTTTCAATGAAACGCCTAGGCTCTTTACTAAACGGAACTGTTCAATTAACGGCCTTAATGATGTTTAGCCATTTGATTTAACGGCTAGGCTAATGACTTGGATCGATGATGTTTTATTCCTTCCTCCTCCTTCGTGGCGTGGCGGTAGTGAACGCGGCCGCTACACAGAAGGCGCGGGTTCGTTCCCCGCTCAGTGCAAATATTTGTATGCATGAATATGGGTGTTTTATTAAATTTGGTAATAAACGTTACGGCTGAATATGATTCAGGCCTGTAAGTTAATGGCATCGTTTGCTTCAGAGCCTAGGCAGTTATTTAAACGGTTGAATAAACTAGTTGGCTACGTCAGATATATAAACCCACTAGCTTTTGCCTGCGGCTCCGCCCGCGTGGATATCGGTTATCGAGACCAAACATAGCCTATGTCCTTTATTAAGGTCTAATCTACGCTTATACCAAATTTCATCAAAATCGGTTTAGTGGTTTAGGCGTGAAAGAGTAACATACAGACAGACAGACAGATAGACAGACAGAGTTACTTTCGCATTTATAATATTAGAATTGATAAGCTAGAATGGCTCATAGTACAACCAACGATTTCGGGAAGTAGCGAAAATAGGAAATTTCAAATGCATACTGTTTTATTGCAAATCAAAGATATTTTGGCACGATTTGACATTATTGAAGGAAAAGTGACGGCCTTAATAATTCTACGGAATTAATAATTCTTAGAACTGAAAAACAGTTCCAAGAATTATTAATTTTACTAGACCACTATAGATACTGAGTCCTTAATGCCCTATGGTACTAACATGGCAGTATCCTACTAATATTAGAAATGTGAAACTTTGTAAAATTGTCTATATGTTTGGATATTTGAATGTTTGTTATTCAATCACGCATTAACGGTTGAACCGATCTGGCTGAAATTTAATATAGGAATACATTTCAGACTGGAATGACGCATGTCTAGTTCATAACCTGGTTATAGGTTACTATGGGTTTCAGGACAGGAATAAATTTCCACAGGGGCGAAGTCGCGGCTAGCAGCTAGTTATGAATAATATAATCGATTCTCTTGCACAATAAAAACTTCCAAGTTCGTCTACCGACAGTATAACATTATCGGCCTTAGAATACACACATCTTTTCGGAAATATTCAATATTAAGTCATTTTACTGTGGCATTTTGTGTTGACAAGTATTTAATCTTTTACAGACCTCAGTAAATATGGCGGTGGAAACGGAGACGACTCCTTCAAGACAAGAGCCTCCGCTTAGCAAAGCTCGAGAGTCTAATTGGCCAGCAGTTCTGTTTTTTATTCATATCCACCTACTGTCCTTGTACGGAATATGGTTGCTGTTCTTTGAAGCCAAACTGATGACTGCGATTTTTCGTAAGTTTATTTATTTATCAATCGTTTGCACATAAAAGTCCGAGGTCCGCATACTGTTTTTGATTGGTGTGTCGGTTTTTCCGCCTGCCTGACGTCTCACCTACCAGTCGTGAGAGCAAAGTTTACGCCATAGTGCCAGAGTGTTCGACTGCTATTTAGCAGGTAGGTAGGTACACCACTAGCAGGTAAAGTGGACTTGGACCTAAGGATTTTTTTATATAGGACACGTCAATTTAACTTCACCTCGCCTAATGGTAAGCTGTAGGCAAAGTCTCAGGAAAGAGGGCACCATTATATATGCGTACCATGTTAACAATGGTGGCACTCAGCTTGATGCTTTTTCACGCCCCGCTTAAAGGACCCGGAACTGTAGGGAACGGGAACGGGAACAGGTAGGAAAGACGTTGGTATGGCCCTTTATATCTAAGTACTCGTAAGTTTATATAAATCTAGCCATAATGAGAAAAAAACTGTCTCGTTGCCCTTCAGAACGTGGGGCAACTCCAACACCATACTGCAAATTATAGTAGAGTGGTGGGACTCATTAATATAATAGTAAATTGGGTCCGTTATATCACAGATACTAAAATAAAACTTTATTAGCCACCTTGACTGTGGGGGATTTGTGGGGATTTCCACATGAAAACAAAGTATACTGGGGCATACTACCTAACGCCGTCATACCTGCAATTGACAGATATTCAATATTTTTTTCGTCACTGCATTCACAGTATTATTTTGTAATAGCCCCATTGTCATAAAAATCGAGGATGAGTTGATTTCTTTCAGAAATTGTTAATTTGAAACTAACTAGTTACTATATGTACATTAGAATTATTTAAATAAAAAATATAAAAACAATAAGTACATAATATATACAAACCAGCAGGTTCAGGCGTCAAAGAATTCCTCACCATCGACGTCAACTGGGAGGGTGGCCAGAAGGCTGGCAGCATTGCCACGTTGAATGGCAATACTGATCCTTTGCGCAAGGAATAAACCAGCCCTCTGGTCACAGGTAGCGTCTATTAACCGTTTGGAAATGTCTTTAAATAATAGACGGGCACTTGGACCCCATGATCCCAGCGTCTCGACCCCAAACGGCTCAAATATGTAATTATCACTACTACGATATTTGCGCCGTTTGAGGGTCTCTGCCGAAGCAGCAGCAGCGCAGGCACAGTCCCCAGTCCCTGGAAGATGTGAAGGCGCAAGGGTGTCAGCACATGTTGCATCCCACACCAAATGCCTTCCCATCTTCCAAGGCACCAAAGACATTCCATCCGGCCTCTTGCCATCATCGCGCACCAGACCAGCAGGTTCTAAAACGGCTGGAACCCCGGCGGTGACAAGAGCCCGACGGATTATGTCATTGATGTACGCGTGCCGTGAAAGCCGTCCCGCGCTCCTACTGCATGAGAGACCATGGTGTCCAAGGCTACCAACTTCTTTTCCACAGCGACATCGATGCGGAGAAACGCAAGGAGCACCTAAACGAAGGCAAGCAGCGATACGGAAGGTGTTATCGTCCAACATGGTACCTATGTTGGGCGATGGTAGGGCCTGCAGCCAAACACCGGATTCCCATTCCCCCACAGCCAAAAGGCGAGCACGCTCCGCAACATTGGAAGACGTAGAAAGGAGATGTTTTCTTACCATGTTGCAGAGCGGCACGTCCCATTGTCTCTGGGAAGATGGGTTGGCTGGCAAATCAGCGTTTGGGCAAAACATTTTCCAAGCTCTTAAAGCTTCGGCCTTGCCTGGCACTTCTGAAATAATTAGGCTAGGGGTTAGAATTTTTCTAACTAAATCATCCGTGCCATGCACCGAAGATAAAAAAGCTGGTAGACTTACGTCGGTAATTTTGCGAACGCCGAGCCCGCCTAGACGAACAGGCATGGATGCCTGAAGCCAGACTCGGTCGTTCATATCCACATTTAGAATTTTGCAAAGTGTGTTTTGAATCACACTATCCATTTTACCTAAAAGAGCCAAATACTTAAAAAGTTGAGTTGAACGGAGAACATGTGTAAATTTAGGGACAAAAAGACAATACCGAATTATTGTGAAAGCAGAATGGATGTTAATTTGTTGCAACCGGTCCGAAACTTCATAGAAATTTTGAATTTTTTCTTCTACGAAAGAGTCATATGCTTCCTCTAAGATTGGGGACCCAAGAAGACGGAGAGAAGTTTTTTGAACAATTTTTAAATTTGGGGCCAAAACATTGAATTTTGATAGTGTCGAAATGCTGTCTATATTATCATCAAGATAAATTTCACATTTAGTTGGATTCAATTGTAAACCAATGGATCTAAATTCATTTTTTAGAAAAGCCAAGTCATTTATAACTGTATTAACGTCTCCTCCTAAGGTCCCGTCATCTAGATACCATATGTTAAATTTAGAATTTAGCTGCCGAATTATAGGGTGTATAGCGAGGCTGAAAAGGAGTGGCCCAAGAGGGTCACCTTGTTGACATCCCACTGATGATTCTAAAACGCTGTCCTTGTATAGTAATTTTGAGGGGTACCTATAGCATTGCCAGAAAAATTTATAAATTTTGGGGGTTTCCAATTTCGCTTGTGTTAACAATGTGTCCCTATGTAGTTACTTATTATTTTATATTAATGATTTCAGTTATTGTCCTCACTTCGCTGGCAATCTTGGGGATGACTACTGGAGCCCATCGCTTGTGGGCACACCGCACGTACCAGGCCAGCACCGGACTCCGGATTACGCTAATGCTGTTTCAAACATTGGCTGGAATCGTGAGTATATTCATATCTATAACTTCAGGACCCCAATCAATTACTGGCAAGCCGAGGTGCAGTCCAAAAAATATTAAACAGCAAAGCAGTTATATTTGATTCAGCTCATACAAAGGATAAAGCAATTATGTATATACCCACATAATAACCTAACATGGCACTAAGAGAATCTCAGAAAATCTAATCTTGAAACCCACATCAAAGTTACCAGAAGATAGATAATAAGAGCAATTGAAAATTGCCGTAATCCTCCTATCTTATAATGCTTATAATTTATCATAGGTTTATAGCGAGGTTTTCCTGTGTTAATTTTGAACCTAAAATTAAGGAAGAACAAAGGACAGTTACGAGTCATGTTGAGTGTTCTCGGAAAACTTAAAAAATATCCTTGTATCGAGAATGTTTTTTTTTTTTGAAAAATTACACAAAATGCATGCTGCATTTAAGCTAGCATCACTTTCCTGATCCATGCTGGAAAAAGTAGAACTCTAATATACCTTCGAGTCGTAGTTTAATAAAAAGGTATTTTCTTTTACAGGGTTCGATATACGATTGGGTGCATTACCACAGGCTCCACCACGCCACTTTCGCAACAGATAATGATCCATATGATTTTAATAGAGGTTTCCTTTACTCACATTTTCTCACGCGTCTTCGAAAACTGAGCCCACATCAGGAAAAACTCAAGGCGTCAATTGACATGTCAGACCTTGAAAAAGATTCTGTAGTTATGTTCCAGAAACGGTAAGCTTTTTAACGTTCTAGTAATTTACACAATAATATGTGGATTAATTGAGGTAAAATAAAGTGGATATTTTTTTTTGCGTAAGTTATGAGCAGGTTTCTGTTTGAACTATTTTATTGTATTACTTTACAGCAAAAACTGGGTAAAATAAGTTAGTTATTGTATAAAACTTATGATTATATTATTCAACTTACTTATACAACTAATTTAAAATAAGCAAAAGTTTTTTCGTTCGTTCTTTTTTGTTAATTGTAATCACGTAATGGTATGCGAAATTAGTAATATACATTAAATAAATTTGTAACAATACCGTCTTTACAGCTCAAACGTTATCAATTTATTAGGTGGATGTTAGTTTTATAGGTACTCTTGTTAACCACCATACGATGCCTTGATACACGATTAGTATTTACCTAAGTACTGTCTACTGTCCAGGTATTGTTGCCATGCAATTTGGTACCTATCCTTAATCCATACTAATATTAATAATAAATGCGAAAGTAACTAAATAACTAAATTACATAGATTGAGAAAGGACATAGGCTTATGTTTGGTCGCAATAACCGCCATCAATTCGAGCGGAGCCGCGGGCAAAAGCTAGTACCTCTCTAATTGCACTCACGCTCTGAATATTGCAATTAGTGAAAGGCTTAAAATTTCAAATTTTAAAGTAATTAGCATGTTAAATTTTCCTATTCAAATCGGTGAAAGTGAACGGTCGGGACTGTCTGTCCCTCGACCATACTAGGGCCATTACTTTGACTAATTTAGTTATCTCAAGACATCCTGGATATACTAAATTCTTGCATACATACGTCGACTATTCGAGCTTATTTTCATATGTCTTTGTGCTAAGTGTGTATGTACGTAAACTTATTATAAATTCCAGATTATACTGGGTCCTGTATGGTATTTTGTTCGTGCTGTTACCTTCGAATGCGCCACTTGAATACTGGGATGATTCAGTTCTAAGTTCAGTATTTGTTATTGGATTCCTGCGATACTTGATCGTTCTGCACGCTTCATGGTTGATAGAGAGCGCTATTTGTGTGTGGGGACTCAAACCTGGAGAAAAGTAAGTAGTAATATTTTATTTTGCGAGCCTATCGATGTTTTATCCATGCATTTCGGCAAGGGTGCGCTAGATTGCATTATGTGATTCTTCCAAGCCCTTTCCACTAACGAACGTTTTGATAATCATCCTGAATCGTTGTTTCTGGATCGTTGATAACTTCGGAATCACGAGTCACGAGTGAATACGGGCCTGGGGGTGACGGGTGGGAGGGTCTTTCCATCTTACCAGAAGCAGGCCGAGGCCGAGAGGACGGCGCAATATGCGCCTCCTTATATCCGGGGGCTTGATGGGAACACCCGAAGACAGCTTGAAAGAGATGGCCCTGGGTCGGCCGGTGAGTTAGTCTCCGGCAATCTCACCTACGACCCACAGACGGCGTGCGGTTTAGTCGGTTCGAGTTAGTTCGGATTTACTCGGGACCAATCACGAGTGAATAGGTAGCTTCTTGGCAAACGTATACCACCGACCACTCCGCAGGACCACACCATCACTGATCAAGTCAGATACCTAGTGCTCAATCGGTTGAGTCACAATGTTAAAAAAAACATGAAAGCATCTCGATTCCCTACTGCACCGTTTAATTATTATTGCTGTTTTGTTAATTCTACAAGTAGATAATTTTATCAACAGATTCCCTCCAGACTCCAACGCAGTATTCGTGATTTCAAAGAGTTTTTGGCCTCAATACCATTATTTGGTTCCATATGACTACAAATCAGGAGAGTACGGCAAATATGGTAAGTAATTGTGTTCATGTATGCAAGGAACAAAAATTAAATTTTAAATATAATATAATATAACCAATAGTGTGTGGAGATGTTCACCTTGTACCTATCTAAGCCTGGGTCCCACGGCCTGTCGAAAGCACAGGCCGCACCAGGCCGCGCCAGACCACGCCGACGCGCCGCGCCTTTGAAGTTACCGAATCACGATGGATGGGACGCGCCACGCCAGTCCGCGGCAGGCCGCAACATGCGCACCGGTTCCCACGGCCTGTCCTGGCGCGGAGCGGCCTGTCGTTAAAACGGGTCGTGGGACCCAAGCTTAAGACGTGAATTAGGTTTTTAGAAAAGGTAAAAGGACACACAAAAATACTAATTACTAAGTAAAACATAATTTGATTTTCGCAGATGCCGGGTGTTCATGCGCATTTATCAGAACGTGGGCTGCTTTGGGACTGGCCACAAATTTGCGCACTGTGGAAACTAGCACTATACAGAGAGCCCTAGCCGATATGGCTAAGTCAAACCAGGACTTGAAAACTTGCCTAAGTGCGGCTTTGAGCGAACAGAAACTTGCAGCAGATCATTATCTTCACCGAAAATAGTCTGTCAACGTTATTCCTACTTAATAGTAACTAATAGATTTTTAAAGTGATATAAATGTTTGTATCTGCATTGTATTGTTTTTGTTGGAAGACGCGTGATTGAAAAAGCTTAGGTTTTGGTTGAAAATGTTTTATTTATTTATCTAACAGCTACCATGTTGCACTAACTTGCACTTTGTAAGATATTACCTACGTGAAACAATTAATAATATTTCCTTTAATAGTTAGTCAAAGCACATCTTAATTATCTCTCACTTACTTTTAAGTATACAAGGTGTTAGGGAAAAATACGCTCATTTTTTTCTAAATACATTATTTATTGTGGTTGCTGAAAAAATTAGGCCATTTTTACGCATTAGCATGTTTTACTCAATGCTCGTTTTAACGTATAAGCCAGTAGGTAGGTACATGTAATATGTGACTACTTACATAAATTATATAGGTGAAATATGTATAATGTACGAGTATTTCCATCTTCATCCCAATAAATCTAATTTACGACTAGACCCTTTTTAAATACTCTGTCTAACTGTGCTGCCTGGAGACCTCCTGGAAAGCCGAAATTCTCCTATAATAGTATGACAAAACTGATGTAATCCAACAAAATTGTGACCAAACTTTAGGTCTTGCACAAAAATACACATTTTCTGTAAAGAAAGGCGGAAAGGACCAATATTTCTTAACATACGAGTACTACATAACATTCTTGATGTTAAGCTATATTTAATACATCAGACGTGCAAGAAAGACATGCAATTGCCACATCTTAATGGCGATTTGTTTTACAACATCGAGGTTACCCTATTTCCAATCATAAATGGTTAAGGCAATTTATCTAGCATTACCTACAGCATCAACATATCAACAATTATCATCATATATCACCATCATTCGACCGCCGATCCGGGTTGCATCTAGGCGTTACACTCTACATCCTGGATCAGCTCTCCGTTTTTACATCTCCTTTCCGTAATTTGGTTTATTTTGGCTTGGCTATGATATTTTTTAGAACACCCTCAATGTCTTCAGAGCTGTCCTTATTTGCAAGCCAGTACATCTGATGCTTAACAGACGAGGCTTTATCACAAATTTCCCTATTAAACTGTGGCTTTATTAGGAGCCGATAGTCGACGAGGATTTTTTTTAAAATAGGACACGTCAATTTGACTGTACCTCGCTTGATCGTGAGCTGAAGGCAAAGTCTAACGAAAGAGGGCCACCATTATACACACGTGCCATGTTAACAATGGCGGCACTCAGCTTGACGGCCTCATCAGATGCTTTGTCACGCCCTGTTTAAAGGACCCGGGACTGTAGGAAGAGGGAAACACGTGAACTGGCAAGGAATTCCAGGTCTTAATGGTGCGATAAAGGAAAGAGTCACCGAACCGCTTAGTTCTTGAAGGAATGTTCTGCACCGTATGCGGTTGACATCTAAGTCCTGCACGTGTTGTCCTGTATAGGAAAGGAGAGCGTGGTACTAATTGGAATAGCTCATCAGAACGTTCACCATGGTAGAGACGGTAAAATACTCCCAAGGAAGCAACATCTCTACGCATCTGCAGAGGCTCGAGGGTACTCCTGAGCTCAGGGTTTCCGTTAATGCGGACCGCACGTCGCTGCAACCTGTCGAGAGCATCTAATAAGTACTTTGCGGATCCATCCCAGAGATGCGAGCAGTATTCTATGCAGGAATGAATTTGTGTCTTGTATAGAAGACAACGTTGCTCCGGCGTGAAAACCCGTCTCACTCTGTTCAGGACTCCGAGTTTACGCTAGGCTGTTTTGATGATACTCTCGATGTAGTTTTTGTTATTCAGTTTGCAGCGAACATCCATACCGAGGATATTGAGGTTGTCCTGCAGTGGCAGTGGCGTGCTCTGAAGAGTGGGAAGGTGTAGGAAAGAAGATACCTTTGCTGTAAACGCACATGCCTGCGTCTTCTTAGCATTGAACTCGACCAAGTTCCCAGAGATCCATTGGGAAATGTGGTTCAGGATCCGGTCAAGCTCAGTAACAATAATCTGCCTTTTTTTCTGCGATATGCGTCTGCTTATCCGCAGAACGTCCATGATAACTCCCGTGCAAGGTGCTATCATCCGCATAGCAATGAATGCTGCCGATACCGTCTGAGGCTCTATCGTCGAGAGGGAAGCCGCTAGCTAGAACGTTATTCGTTATCGACAAAAATACACCTACTGTCAACCGTGCAAGGGTGAATTGACTTCATTGTGTTTACAAGAGACCTTGGGACATTCTATAGTATTCTACATACTGATGGAATTCATTAAAATGACAAATTCTTCCCTTTATTATTTTTATGCAATGCACCCTCGACACTCATAATGTCTAAAAATGACTAACATAATTAGAGCATAGGTAATTACTATAGTGACCAGCTACATTTAATTTTAATTCTTAACGTAACGTATCCAATCAAGACAGGATATGATATGAAATTATTCATTGCATAGTTAAATTTACTAAGCGAACGTAGCATGCCACCAATATAGTTTTCAATTTTTGACGGTTTTTCCATGAATATTCACCAAGACCTGAAACAATATAAACGATTAAATTATTCGCACTTTAATCTTTGGCATTGAGTGAGTACTTAGTGTATCACTTCCATCAAGGTGGTGGTTATAGGCAGGATATAGCTCCGTACACTATAAACATCTCATGCCTAACCTTGACTGACTGACAACTAACAAGTTTAAGTCAGTTCCAGTTCATGTGACGTCGATTACCTTGTGTTGCCTTACCTTACTTAATTTCAAGAAATTCGAAAACGACGTGAAATGGCAGATGGTTGACTACATTATGACCCCTAATTATGTAGATATAAAAACCCTGACATTAAAATCCAGTCAGTGAACATTTTAACAGAAGGTTAACACAACGCCTCAGAAAGACTAATTCACGGTTATAGTACAAATCGATCAGCTTTTTATGAACACATGAGTATGTAGATACATAATCATACACCATGCTGTAAAGTCATATGCAGGCTAGTAAGAAATTAAGTCTATTATTTTCTTATCACTACATAGTATAAAACAAAGTCGCTTTCTCTGTCCCTATATCCCTTGGTATGCCTAAATCTTTAAAACTACGCAACGGATTTTGATGCGGTTTTTTTGAAGTGAAAACTTCTTTAGCGGCGTTGGATGGGTGTAAAATGTTAAGGAAGCGTCAGGATTAGTTGACCTTTGAACCGTAACCGACGACTGACGTCATACAAGATTAGGTAGACTATCTATTTTGCATTTTACAAAAGATGGCGTCATAGCTTAAACGGTAAGCACTTCGACTGTAAGTGCTTGTAGTTTCAGATAGTATCGGGTTCAAACCACCTGGCCTTCAGGGACTTTTTGTGATTGTTTTTTCTTATTATAATTTATTACTTTTGGTGATTATTTTTTCTTTTTGTAATTTATTACTTTTTATGATAATTTTTTCTTTCTGTAATTTATTATTTTTGGGATTATTTTTTCTTTTCATAATTTATTAATTTCTTCTGACAGAAAATTTGCAGAAAATAAGTGATAGGTTCTATGATTAGCGCTATATTATAGGTATGGTATGGTATGTTCTTTTTTTATCTTTTTCTATGTATATAACGAAGAAAGAAAAAAAGAAAATGTTTTCACTTCTGCCGGCACTCCCAGAGTGCAACCCGTCTTTTTTTTTAATAGATAGAGTGAGTCAAGAGGAAGGTTTATATGTATAATACATGTTTAATATAGTAGAGGGTGCAGCGGGAACGGGATCTGACACCACACGGGCGAAAAAATATGGCGGTACGAAGTTCGCCGGGTCAGCTAGTGTCTTATAAAATAATCCATTTACCTGATATTTTCTAAAGTATACTTTATTACATACTGTATTTCTAAAGTAAGTATTAAAATAAAACCACTTTTTCAAAGTGGTTTTATTTCAATTCATATGCCGTCAGAAAAAAGCTTGCCCTTAAAAATCTTCCACTAGCCAACAACAAATTTGCATGACCAAGTGCTTCTCAGATGATAAATTGCACACTGCTTCAGATAGTGGCATTATGAAGTTGTTTGCGACTTTATTGGCGAGTAAAGTAACATGCAACCCATAAACGTAAAAAAAAATTGCCGGCTTTTTGCCAGAGCGCCTGCATGCCAGGTTGACCCGTCCGTCTACTCAGTGCAAAGACGGGCATTGAGGCTCGTCGACAATCCCATGCTCTTAGGCGATGTGGAACCTCTCAGCCTCAGGAGGGACTTTGCCTCGCTGTGTGTGTTCTACCGCCTAGATAATGGTCTGTGCTCAGATGAATTGTTTGACATGATCCCCACAGCTAAATTCTATCATCGCACCGCTCGCCATAGGCAGGGAATTCTTCCTCACACAAATGGCGACCGGAAACGGTGCGCACCGTACGGTTTGAAAGTAACTGCATCCCACGCCCGCTCCGGTTGTGGAATGACTTTTCTGCTGTGGTTTTCAAGAAGGGCATTAGAAGATTTCTTCAGAGTCGGCAGCGTGAGTGTAGCAGGCCTGGTAATACATAGGCCACGGTAACCACTTTCCATCAGGTGGGCCTCGTGCTTATCTGCCACCTAAGTGATATAAAAAAAAAACAACAAGCTTTGACGTTCGATACAGCCGACGATGACCTACTTAAAATTCAAATAGTTTGCAGTACTCCATAATTTATTTCCGCTTATATAGGGCACTGTCGGCAAACTTGCATTGACCCTCCATTATAGCACAGGATCCCTGGTTAATTGTTGCATTTGTTAACTATTAAGGTAATTTTTCGTGAGTAGGTTCATTTTTATGAGACGCAATAAACAGTAATACATTTATTTCACGGAAACTCAGCTTGTAGTCAGTAGGTATGGTCGGAAAGCCTCTGGATACACCCTTATCGCCTCTTTTCTTTACCGCACCATAAAGACTTCGAATTCTTCGGCGTCAAATGATTCCGATAAGGCAAGGTTGACGTTGCAACATTATTGGCCTCAATTCTGACACTGTACCTTATCACCAGGCAACGTGAAATCCAAGTCGCCATTATAAAATACCAAATTTTGCTGCAAGAACGTTAGCAGCTTATTCGGCAAATATTTTCATTACATAATAAACTTATATCTATCTATTGTATAACGTGAACTTTATACAAAATTGCCACGTCTTGGACTCCAAAGTTTCAATTGCCTCCCATTTGAGACGTGGCTTAAGAAAACTTATACACTGCAGCGCAGTCTTTGTTGCCAAACAAAATATTAGCTACTCGTAGCATACTTACTTCAATAGTTATAGTGCTTGCAGCTATTTACTGTGGATAAAATGAGCTCACGTATTGCGTTATAAATTGCGACGTGAATTTACATTTCACAACAGATGTACATAATTCTAACGCGACGTATATGATTGACTGAGAAATTGAATGGTTATGATTTAATAAGTTGAGATGAGACAAGTAACTTAAATATCAGGGAATAACTTATAATCTTACTTATCCAAATACATAAAAGATAACAAAATACTCTAACCTAAAATCGACGAGGAGACTAGTCCAACTGCGAATAGTATAAGTGCAGATCGTACGTCAGTTGCCCTGGCTGACGCGAAGCCAGCGGGAGATGAGCATTGTGGCATATCGGGGACTAAAGCTGCTTCCAATCTCGCAAGAGCACCACCACTACGTAACTGCAAAAGACTAAACACCATAACTCTATCAAGTAACAAGCTAATAAGCTTTCCTGAAAAAATAATTACGATTGTATCTAAAGTGCAACTTATGAAGAAATGACAAAGTAAATGTATCTTTCTATATTTATAATCTCTACATTGGAAATAAAACACCTAATAAATAGGTAGGTATAATATTCTAAAGTATTCCACGCATCGCTATCTAGACCCATAGTAAGCATAGCTCAATAAGAATTTTTATTTCTTTTTCACAAAAGTACGGTACAGAACGCATAATATATATCTAATTTAGTAACACTAAGTCGTGCCTTTGTGAGAGGCCGTTGTCTGTAGTATAAACTAGTGATGTAACGAATATTCGCATTCGCATTACCGAATTTTCGCATATTTTTCGATATTCGTATTCGCAAAAAACGATGCGAATAGTTAGCGAATGTATTTAACAAACAAAAGGGAAATGATTATATGGATGCATATGTAATGATATTATATTATAACAGATAAGATTTATATCTTTCTTATATATATAAAAATTTCGTGTCACGATGTATGATCGCGATAAACTCCGAAAGTACTGAACGGATTTTGATAAAATTTTGTAACCATTTATAATATAGTCCCACTTAAAAGATATAAAAGTTGATATCGTAACCACGGGAACGGGAATAGACTTCCGCGAGGCCGCAGGCATCAGCTAGTATTTCTATATAATCATACTTGAATTTAATAAAATATTATGGGACAGTCTTGGTAAGTAACTAAATTAGAAATATTTTTCTTTTGTTGTTAGTCTAACTCCGCAATAAAATAGTAGTTTATGATACTGTTACATAATAAGGGTTCTTATAACACGAGTGTGTTTTAAAAAAACGAGCCGTAGGCGAGTTTTTTTATAGTGTCACACGAGTATTATAAGACCAAGTTATGTACAGTGTCATACACTACTTTATCTACTCTCATACTATAATACATAAACTAATTTATTTTACAAACAAAACCAAACTTTTTTTAATTTAAATATCAAATGTTGGCGCCAAACATCGATTGCGCATGCGTGTTTCTTTTTTTTTCTTCCGAATTGGCGGTTTCTTTTTTTAAAGTAACTGGTTCAAACTTCTTGGTCCAGATGGAGGTTATATAGGTGTATCGTTATGATTAAAAAGTTATTTTATGATATAGGTGTCCATACAAGACCTGTATCGTAATAAAACTTTTTTTTTTGGCCTGTGCGTAATGTTTGTCATAAGAGTTTTGTTTTCAATTTTATAATCTTTGTATTATAGTATCAGAGTAGATAAAATAATTAATAATGTTGCTATTCCACCTCGTACGTAACACACTCTTGGATTATCTTTAGCTTTGGTTCATTAAGCTTTTCTTGTAGATTAATTCATCTTGAGCTATATTAGAGTGATAAAAATATTCTGCTATCTTTTTTATCATTTTTTAATGACTGCAATGATACATTGTTATGACTTAAGTCCTAACTTAACAATAAGTTGATTTTGGTGTGATTTACAAACAATTTTTTATTCCTTATAAAGAAAATACTCTTTTTTCATTTTAGTGTCACTCGCCACCCCTAAAGACAAATAATACGTTTTCATTTTCCATAATGATAACATAGTGTCTACCTTTGCGGCTATATTTTCTCCTGTTTGTCGCCCATCATTAAATACTTCTGCTTTTAAAACAATCATTTTTCTATAGAAAAAGTAAACTGCTAGCGGTCAGGAAACTTTATGTTCTTAACATTATCTTAAACCTACATAGAACACTGACCTATAACTCTTGCATACTTAATAAAAGACGCAAAGACTATGTGGCTTTCTCGCCCGGTGTTCGCACTGATTTTGCCAGGCGTCAGTATACCACTCAGGCCACCTACATATATAACAAAGTGAACTCTAAAGTAGAAATTTATCACATACATGTTGCTGTACGATAATAAGGTGGCCCTAACAGAATGGCTAAGCTCATTGACCTACAATGATGTTGAAATAATACTAGTCAGGCTTTCTTAAAAACGCGCAGATGTACTACACACACTCACACACACACACACACATACGCACACCCACACACACACGCACACACTCACACGCGCACACACACACGCACACACGCACACACGCACGCACGCGCGCACTCTCATGCACACACCCACACAATACACACACACACACACACACACACACACACACACACACACACGTACACACACGCTCAAAATCAAAATACATGCCTAGTTGCGTACTACGCACATCGTCAATATATTGTATTGTGCACACAGAGCGGTTGAATGCATTTTGTTTAGTTCTTTTTAATATAAATGCAGCGATTAAGTATCTTTATAAACTAAATATACATGTATATATTCTCGCTCGCACATAGATCACTTTGTGTCTCAAAGCACTATGCATGTTAACACTGTCTTAACACGTGCGAACAGGATGACTATTATATTATTATTATTGTCATGTTAAAGTAAACACTTAGATTAAGTTCTCAGTATTGTATACTTACTCCAATCTAGGGGAAGCAGCGAGACAACCCCGCCACAAGCATTTCTTAACTTACTGGGATTGTCTCAATATATGGATGTTACAACAATGTATGGGTTATAAAATAAAAATATTTTGAAGTATTTGATAATTAATAAGAAATTTACAAGAAATTAATTGGAAATGAAAAGACTTAGCATAATAAAAACTGTGAATGTCGATGACATTCACAGTTTTTATTTATCTTTATGGAATCTAGAAGTTGGATAAACATCTTAGAAATTGTTATTTTGTAAATACACACATATTATAAATAAATAAAATATTTATGCATTCATATATTTGCACTGAGTGGGAATCGAAACCGCGCCCCCTGAATAGCAGTCGAGCGTTCTTTTGCTACGACACTAGCAGTCAACTAGTTTAATCGGCCGTTCAGTTGACTGCCTTATGCTTATAATATAAGAACATTTAATAACCTGGCTGGCCAATGCTTAGGCCATTCGTAAGATGGGGCACCACCCCGAAATAAGACATAAAATTACATTCATACATACTTATTTTTATACTCGTAACCATGCAGAAATAAGTAATTTTTCAAGTAACTAGTAAGACAGCATCAAATCAAGTCATTTGCCTAACCGTTTAATGAAATGGCTGATCATCATTCAGAGCGTTAATTTAATGGCTTCGTTTAGTTAACAGGATAGGCAGTTAATTCAGCGACTGTTTAAGCTAGTTGGCTGCGACATATAGATGACCTAAATGACCATGTGGAAAATATTTTAAATTGCAATATGTTAGACATGTTCACCAAAAAATGCCAAACCAACGTTGGATACCCGATAAAAATATAGCATCTATAAACGCATATCAGTGAAATTTTCATCTGCTAATTCAGAGGTTAACTGACTTGCACCCAGATGATTACTTCCTATCCATCGTCGAATACATCATCTCTGTTCCGGGATAACCTTATTTTAATTTCATATCTAATCATATAATATGTACGATGACGTTTTGCATCAAAACATAAAGCTTAGATGCTGACGGAACCACTGTATCAGCGATCCTGTAAATTCGATGACACTATTATTTAAGCGAAATTAATTACACAAGGACAGCAACTTATTTCATGAAATTAATTTCAACATGCATGTCACTAATTCTGTTATGTAAATCCTACTCTTTAAGGCACCTACCTACATACTTATATATGAGTAGTTATTGTACCAACCATGTTTAACCTTGGCAACGTATCTGTACTGCCATTCAATAAAATATTATATGATAAACCCAAAACAACTAACAACGTTAAGCTTCCCTCAAGAAGCTTAACAACTTATAACAACCATCCAAAACACTTGACACTGTTTAGCTAGCACCAAATTTAAATTGCAAGTTCTCCTTTCACTTCCAAAATTGATTTGCTGACATTAGGCAATCGCTGTGGACAGTACAGAAATATTGTTATAATAGTGAAGTACTAATTGATTGGTTACTTTAACCGCTATTATCAAATAATCGAAGTAAGTGGTGTACCTGCGAGTATGCGATAACAGCTTCGTTAATCGCAATTAGTTCCAAAAGCCCTCGGAAAAGGACTCTTACCTTCTGAACTAATTAATTACGGTTTGAGCTTAAAGTATACATTGGTATAGAGCGTGCTTTACTAAGTATGAAGAGTAGGCACGAGTATGAACACTATCGTGGTAATTTGCTCAACCTCTATCAGTACCAAAACAATATCTGTCTATGTGACCAGGTATATAATATTTAATTCGATATTTAATATTATTTTTAGCATTTATTGTTTTCGTAATTTAATACATAAAATGATGCCATTATTTTGTATCTTGGTTTTAACTTTTTACTAACATAGCAAATCGAAAAAAAAGTTAGGAGATAGGACACGACGGTATTTCCATCCAATTGAGCAGTCCGACTGGGGAAGTACCTCCAACCTACAGAGTACCGCCGTCATAATAACCTCGTATTGTGTTCCCGGCGGCGAGTGGGGTAGCCAGAGCTCACTGGAGAGATTTTTTGCTGTCAGTGGGAACGCCTAACGCTTGTCCTGCTTTATCTTCTACACTGACGGCACAGAAACTCTCTGTGCTAACAGAGTCGGCAGCGCAAATGTGATGCCCCTGGTTTTGCACACGCCCACAGGCAACGGTAACCACTTTCCATTAGGTGGGCCGCGTGCTTGTCTGCTACCTAAGTGGTATAAAAAGTCTAACTATTGATATTTTCGGTAATGCATGTAACGTCACAGGCGCGGTATACCATCGCCAAGCTCAGCGTAACAGGCTTAAGTGATACAAGCGTTTTATACATTCAGCTTTCAGTCTAACGACCTAGTTGTGATATTGCATGTGGAGTGACTGACATCAGTCCTTGTAATAGGTACGTGGACATAGGCTGTTGTTGTATGTTGCTCACGACACATAAGACAACGTAGTGATCAAAGACTTTATTCCAATTAATTAAGTTCACTACTAATATCTAATCTGAGTTTGTGGTAATTGGTCAGACATCACATTCCAGTTCCACCCAACACCCCATAATTAATGGCACACAGTCCTTTTGACCTCGAAACTAATTCGTTCGCCAATAAATCGATACAAAATGAAATAGAACATTAAACATTAATGTTCCCACGTTACATGTCATCGATAATATATGTCATATATCAGAGCCAGTTTGATAGGTTAGGTAGGTTGGGAATCATGAGGTCACCGACAACCTCAATTACTCGCCTTTGCAGATACGTGGAAATGTTGCGTGCTTTCTTGGCAGTATTTTACTGTCTTTACCAAGGTAAGGAATGTTCCGATGAGATCTTCCAATTAGTCGCACCCTCTTGTTTCCTGTACAGGACAACACGACAGGGCTTAGTTTTCTATGCCGTAACATAAAGAGCACACATGTTTCCTTCTTCCTACAGCCCCGGGTTCTTTAAGCGAAGCCTGAAAAAAGCTTCTGATGAAGTCGGCAAGCTGAGGGCCGCCATTGTAACATTGTAGGTAAGTGCCTGTAATAGTGACCCTCTTTCCTAAGACTTTACCTTCACCTTACCATCAGGTGTCCAATATAAAAAAAAGACGGGTTGCACTCTGGGAGTGCCGGCAGAAGTGAAAACATTATCTTTTTTTCTTTCTTCGTTATATACATAGAAAAAGATAAAAAAGAACATACCATACCATACCATACCTATAATATAGCGCTAATCATAGAACCTATCGCTTATTTTCTGCTAATTTTCTGTCAGAAGAAATTAATAAATTATGAAAAGGAAAAATAATCACAAAGAATAATAAATTACAGAAAGAAAAAATAATCATAAATAGTAATAAATTACAAAAAGAAAAAATAATCACCAAAAGTAATAAATTATAATTAGAAAAACAATCACAAAAATCCCTGAAGGCCAGGTGGTTTGAACCCGATACTATCTGAAACTATAAGGACTTAAAGTCGAAGTGCTTACCGTTTAAGCTACGACGCTATTTATCGTAACTTGCAAAATAGATAGTCTGTACCTAATCTTGTATGACGTCAGTCGTCGGTTACGGTTCAAAGGTCAACTAATCCTGACGCTTCCTTAACATTTTACACCCATCCAACGCCGCTAAAGAAGTTTTCACTTCAAAAAGATAGAAGGATTACACGTTACATATATGTAGTAATCAAAAGTAGGGTTAATCAGTGAAATTAATGATTATGTCTTTGATTACCAATTATACAATAATTTTAAGTATTAAGATCTTTTTGAGTGTTTTGCTAGTCAAGAACAATTTAATGCTGACTGTACGTAGTAAACACAGCCTTCTTACATTGTTAGCTTATAGCACAATATTTGATTTACTGAGAAATTACACACATTTTTGTTACATTCGACCTTGATTATAGACGAATAAACACCATCTGACATGCGTCATTATTGCGTACTCACTCTGAAGTGATTGACCGTGATATTTATGACCCTATGTTTATTTCAACAGCGTTAGTTTCCTCTCAAGCAAATCTTCATTTGCATTATGCTGTTGTTACCTAATGAAACCAAAAATTTCTACATTTCTGTACCAGAAGAAGTAGTAAGATTTTATATTATCATCATCTTCATTAACATCATTATCTTAGGATTGTATTTGCTATTGCATATAAAGCTTTTAAATTGAACCCCACGGTGTAACTTTCTGGCTGCTTCACACGGTTTTTGATATGATCCTGAAGTCTGGCAGAAGTAGCATGATAGACATTTATCACCAGCAACGTTAAGCAATCGTATAAAAGAGTGAGCCCAATGATGGTTCTCAGTCCTGTTCAAACTACCCGGTAATTGTGGTTTGTCATACGTAGGTTTATATATCTACCTATATTTCTATTATATCTAAGTTTTAGAATTATTTACTAACACCCTATACCAATTCCAAATAAGTGATTAGTGTGATAACACATTAACATATTCATACAAATATTTGCATTGAGCCGTACTGTTGAAAATAAGTATGTGTGAGAATGGTTTTTACCAAGTTCCGTCATTTTCCGCACCATGCATGACAGATATGGCATGTGATATACCTACCTATTACACGTTATACCATGCAAAACTATCGCCCCATTTCTATTTTGCCAGCTCTCCGTTAGGTGTTTGAGAAAGTAATGCTCAATCAGATGCAACTGTTTTTCAAGACAAACAATCTTTTCCACAGTCCACAATATTTCACTGGCGGGAAATCTACCACCGTTGCGGGAGTGGCCCTAGTAAGCCTAATCTACGACGCTTGAGAGGGATCGTAGGATGCTATTGGAGTATTCTGTGATCTTTCTAAAGCATTTGATTGTGTTGACCATTAAGCACTCTTACTCAAGCTACGACGATATGGTGTTAATAAGAAATCAATAGAACTATTAAAGTCATACTTGATGGATAGGCTTCAGACTGTTGATGTAAATAACGGTGAGTGAAATGGGTTAAATATCATAATAGGCGTACCCCAAGGATCAATCCGAGGACCCTTTCTCTTTCTGGTGTATGTCAATGACTTGCCTTATATGGTCGAGGTACAAGTCAGTATAGTATATTTTGCAGATGATAATCGTTAAAATTCGAAGTAAATCGGCATAGTACAGATGCAAATAATGTTAATAATATTTTGAATGCCATTCAAATTGGTTTTCTGCAAACAACCTATTGTTGAATGCGAAGAAAACCAAATGTATTAGGTTCACACTGCCCAATATGAAGCAAACGTGATGTCGTACTAGAGGGAAAATGGTTAGAATTCGTAAACAGCACTACTACTTTAGGAATTACAATAGATTCTAAATCACAATAGGGTGACCATATCACTATTTCGGCCAATAAACTTACAGTTAGACGGATAAGGCAGTTGACAGATGTAGCTATGCTAGGTTGGCGTACTTTAGTTACTTCCATAGCTTGATATCCTATGGAACAGCAGATTTAGAAACTATCGTTATATTGCAATTCGTGCAGTATTTAGGCAAAAGAGACTCCCTCAGGACACGACTTAAGGATATTGATATTTTAACTACGGCTTCCCAATATATTTTTGAAAACATAATCTATGTCAGGAAGAATACACAAAGAGACAAATGTAGATTTATCCACACTAAGTCTTAAGGAAACAACTATTGTAAATTGACGTCTTAAAAAATTTGTTGCACCGTTTCTTCTCCACCAGCGCAGCGCCTTGGAAACGGTAGTAAACTTTGAAAACAAGTAGAAGTATTATTGACATCAATTAGAAACAACCATGTTGTTCTAAATTGTATAAAATCTTCGACTTTGACTTTGAAACACCTTACGATTAATCACCATGCTAGAAACTCGTTACGACTAATAGTGATTAGGCGTGACAAATGGCATTTATGGGGATTTTTAATGCTTATATTCGTGGAAAAAATGTATACAAGGAAAAGATTTAACAGTAACTTCACGAAGTCTAAAGCAATTGCTATCTGACCTTCACTGCCCATTAGCGATAGGTATCGAAGTTCTGTAGAGGTTGTCAGACTTTTAGGCCTCTAATTTTTCATAAATAATGATATAGTTACTTCCGAATAATGTTCAGTCAAGGCGTGAGTGGCTCATAATATGTATTTTGTGTCACTCACTTATTTTGTTTCTTCTGTCTCTCTGATTACTAGGGTAAGTTGCCTATATTATACTGGTTAACTGTATCATTGAATCCAAAATGACAGCGATTGGGTCATGTCGATAGCACTACTTTTTAGTGCTGTCACTTCAAAACTAAACAATATGGTTTGGTGGATATTGAGGTGGTACAAATTACGAGCCAGTACAACTAAGGCAACTCGACCCTATAGCTCTTTTTGATTTCAGCTTATAAGGCCCTCGATTCAGCTAAAGCAAAGCCACTATCATACCACACACAAAATGGCATTAAATAATAGACTTTATTGCTATACTAGACTTAAGGCGCTAGTGTCCATGGTATGACTGGTTTTGCCTTAGCAGCATCCAGGCCCAGATGCTATGTGTACACATTTCAAAAACCATTCTATTCAATACTATTCTATAATGAGTTTCAGTAAAATATACTGACCAGACAAGAGTGGACCGCGCGTAGGGTGAGTATCTTGGTAAGGGGAAGGCGAGGTGCGCACGACTCGAATAAACCGGCAACTCTCTTACAGCACATCGACCACGCGCCTGGCTAAGGGACCTGAGGACAAACGTAGTAAAATATTGTAAAGCATCTTTCTTCCATTAACCGGTTCACGTTCCTGAGCAAAAAATATTCTGTCCTTTAAAAAGCTTCTTATTGGAGAATTTTGAGTTAGTCTCGTTCCCCAAAAAAAAAATCTGATTTAAAGTAGCCTTTTTAAAGCAAAAATTTGTTTGTTGGTGTGTACTCCAAACGAGAATGCTATACATAATATAGGTCCAGATATATAGATCCTTTTCATCACCCAAAAAAAAGAACACTCAACTTATTAACGTCGTTGAGGTTTTTTGAGAAATAGACGGTAGGTATATATAGGTAATAGGTATTAACTATTGCTGTGTTTTCATTATAGATAATTTATTGTTCTATTACGTCTACTGTATGTGCATAAATACGTAATAATGTTTGATTACACGGCAGTTTAAATAAAAACATTTAATTGTTTTATTTTATTTAAAACTATTTGAAACCGTGGTACCTAATACATATTGATACCTATTCACCGACACACTACACAACAACCACTCTTCCGAGCACGTATGTTTACTAACCTTAGCTTTTCATTTGATGATGAATTGCATATAGAAATAGTCTTATAATAAAGGCCTAATGGTATGGGTAATGGACTGCTGAGACGAGGTCTCGGGTTCGATCCCAGGTTTTCCATGGCACACACCAATGACTTTTCAATACTTTTCGAAGTTATGTGTGTATTTATCGCAGGTTTATAAGTGCCCAGTTAATGGCAATAGGCTCGCCACCTATTACATTGGGACCTAAACATAAACCGGCGAAATGTGGGTGCTAGCACCTCTGCCTACCCCTTCGGGGATAAAGGCGTGAGTTTATGTTATGTTCAGTGTAACGGCCTCATCAGATACTTTTTACGCCTCGTAGGGATCCAGGATTGTAGGAAGAAGAAAACATGTGCGTTGGTAGAAATAAAATATGTACCTAAGTGTTGAACGTGCTACTCGTTGTCCAGCAAAGAAAGCATAGTCTTGTTGAGCGACCCGAGCCAACCCTTCCTCAGCCGACGACACCAGGTTGTCTGCATCCGAATAACCCCGTATATAAAAAGCGTTAAGCTGCACATCCTTGGTGGACTGCAACAAGCAAAAATAACAGTAATTATGATGGAAACTTTCATTTATAGTGGCGAAAAGGTTAAAGTGAAAACAGACCCGTGCTGAAGTAGGACCCTATGATAAAAAGCTGACGAAGCGCAGAATTTCCTCTCAGAGTGAATGTCAGACGGCAATGGCTGCCGGAAAACCGACAGGCTAATCATAAACAATGAGGTCAGGCTCCAAAGTACAAACTTTGAACGCAACTGAGAAATTGCCAATAGGATCATGATGAAACAGATAGTAGCATTTACACTGTTATATGTTGTACTAGCTGTGGGCTCTAATATTTTCAAAAATAAAAGTAGCCTAACTTACGCATTTTAACGTTGCAAACAAACACTCCAATTTTATTTAGGTAAATGTTGCCTAAGTAGGAGGTGACTTTCATATTTAGAATAGGCAGAAAGATTAGGAATATCCTTCAACTTAGGGTAAACCTCAACGGTCTGTTAAAGCCCAAAAGCGAACCCCTGTCTTCAAAGAGAAAGCCTTGGGCGCCAAAGATGATGAATGTCCTAAATCATCCGTTATTCTCCGTAATTCATGAGCGGCTTAAATGTAGTCCTTGCGCTTAGACGGATACACGCAAGTAATTGGGTCAACCAGGGTCAACTATCATTTTTGGTACGAATAGAGAATAAGTTATTATGTATCAAATTAATAATATGGCCATATTACATTTATGGTAAAAGGGTGAATTTCCCAAATGGCTTTTTTTATTGTCTTCGGTGAAATTAGTATGTAAAAAAAGGAATATTGATCTGAATTATTTTTTTTAGTATTCAATAGGTAGTTATTGGGTTGTGGCAAAAATATATTTTGGCTAGGACTATATATAAAGGTAGAAATAAATACGTAAACCTCTATTTTTTTCACATCGGTGCTGTCCCTCTACTTTTTTTACAAACAAAAAAGCTTATACACTAATAAAAATAAGTAAGTTAGGTATATAAATTATTATATTTCATAGAATATTAGTTTTCTTAGAAATATATGGTATATTTTATTACATAACTAACGATTATTATTACTGAGAGGCACAAACGTACTTGTCCTGCAAAATGTTCTCATATCGCTGGACAAAAGTAATTTACACCTATATAACTTTACATCAACGGGTCTGACAGTGTCCCCACCCCAATTTTATTTCTCTCGTTAGCCCGTGCTAGTGCGCAGTCAGGACGGATAGGTGTCAAATCGCTGCATATTCCAGCCAATAACGTATGTATGCCATTTAAGTTGCTTCCGGACAATTATTTTAAACTATCGGTGGTTGCATCTTTCTAGTGTAATGAGCAGTTTTATTATTGTTATTTGGTTCTAATAGGGGTAGTAAGTGAATTAGCTTCATTGACTGCTATTGAATTTACTCTAGATATCATGCATTTTTTCTAATTTTCTAAAAAGTGTGTAATTTCTCACGTCGCTGTTCTCATATCGCTGTAATCGGTGGTCTTTATTACCACGGATATGATAATTTACACCGAAAATGATAAGAAAAAATCAATCGGTGTCTTACATCTAATATCGGTGTATTGATTCATGATCAATGCACGGTTTTATCACATCGGTGGATTGCTTTATCATATCGGTAGATCATTTTATCATCTCGGTGAGTCGTTGTATCATATCGGTAGATTCCGTGTGATTTCGTTAAGTATGCAAAGAAAAAATAGAACATACAAGAACATACATGTATAAAAAGTATCATTAGGGGAGGTCTGTATTCGGGAATGTACGTCTATAGGCTGAGATGATGATGATAAGGTGGAGCAATTGAACGCAATAAAGGTTTCTCTAGAAAATATTTTCTAGTTAAAAATAGTAGGTAAGTACATATATTTTGTTTAAGAATGCCGAGCCTAAAACTAAAAGAGAAGGAGAAAATGAGAGAAAGAGGTTGCTGGAAAGAATATATTGTCGTGAATATTATCAGAGCAGAAGGCTAAGGCAAATGTTGCCCGAAACAACCAAACAAGTGTTTCAGTGACCGAGCATTGGTCACTGAAGCACTTGTTTGGTTGTTATAATGATGTAACAGAATCGCTACTGAAAAATCGAGATAATAAACCTGGTATTTCTCAAAAACCAATAAGGCCTCATATCCCACGGCTATTGCGACAGAATGTTCGATTTTATAGTCCTAATCTGCATATTTATGCCATAGTAGCGAGTAGTTCTCACTATTTACGTACAAGCAGTCCTCTAGATTTTTGTCAATAGCATCTCCTTTACTGACGCCAAGTATTAGTTCAATAAATTCAGATGAATCAATATTACGCCCAAATAGTCCTAACTTAGAATCGTCCCTTGCAACTATTAAATTCAATCTAAACATTCAAATGAAGTTTCGTAAATATAAAAAATTTAAATCTCAGCAAATATTCGATTTAAAAAAAACTATTGGCAAAGGCTAATAAAGAGAAACTGATGTACAAAAAGAGATACATGAGACTAGATCAAGAATTTAAGAAATTCAAACAGAGTAATTTAGAAGTGAGACAAATCTCGATGAAGCCAAATAATACAGACCTGCAAAAACGTATCCTTAAGATTGTCGTTCAGATTTATGAGAATAACGACATCAATTCTTTGCACAGGTAAAAATGATACTGTCACAAAATGGAATAAAAAAAAGGCTGATGAAAGACACAATTAAAAATGTACTATATAATACTTGAATCGGGTTATTCTCCAGTCAGTCATTTATGTATTACATTGATTTGAGCCATAGTTTCATTAGAAAGAAAATATCTGCAGAATTTGGTTGATCATTTTATTTCTTTTCACCCATTGAACTCAGTATTGTGAAATTTTAATCTATAAGAGATTTTTAGTTTTTTTAAATATAATATTTCATTTTAATAAATGGCAATATATAATAAACGTTCTTTTTTAAAATTAATTATCGATAATAACAAAAGAAAAGAAGAAAATAAAAATAATAAAATAGGTACCTATATAATTTCAAAAAATATATTTTAATTGGATTGCCCAGAAACCCGGTTCGCGCTGTATATGATCTTCTTCAGGTCAGGTCTTCAGTTTTAAGTCACCCTTGTAAAAAAGAAGTACCTTCTAACTATTTCCTTTATGAAATTCAAAGGTGGATAGATTATCATTTCGCTGGATATATTATCACATCGCTGAATATGCATGTCATTTCGGTGGATAAACTAATCACATCGGTGTACAGAACAAATGATCGGTGCCGGTTCGTCATGTCGGTGGAAACCAAAATTTAAACTGAATTTTCTCCTTAATCTTAAATGATAGGTTGATGATATTAAATTTGGGGATATATTATATCATAAAGATTACATAAAGCCTGAAAAATATTCAAAAAGCATTTAAATGAAAAAGTTCACCGATATGATAAAAAAAATAGCATTTGTTGAAATTCACCCAAAAGCATAAATAAAAACAACGTACAACGTCCATTTGCAAACTAATTAGTTCTCAGTACACTCACGGTGGCGCTTTTTTATTGTTACGTCCCCCCCCCCCTCCGGAGTCGGAGGGGGTGGTTATGTCGGACTCGAACCGACTAAACCGCACGCCGTCTGTGGGTCGTTGTGCTAGGCCGAAGGTGAATAAAAATATTGAATCAGCCATCGCATGTAAACACAATAATAATATATCTCACAAGTAATACATATATTAGTTTTAATTTCATTTAAATTTCCAATCCATAGTTACTATTACATGCGTTTTAATATAAATCTATATAATTCTATTAAGGTCATTAAACTAATTAAAATGTATGTTATTACAACAAGTCAGCGATCACACGTCTCCGTGCTCTTCCTTAAAATAAAGGTGCGCCCAGACCTGTACCCGGTGCGAAAGTGTCAATCACGCTAGCTGCGTTACCTCTTTGAATGGCGATGGCCAGCCTCTGCACCAAGTACGATCTGGCACGGGAGTCACCTAACTTCTCCCTGATCGTACGCCCGATGTCCTCTACGAATCTTTTATCTCCACACTCCAACATCCCAACGTCTCCACTGCTAAAGGAACGAACATATACCGGGCCTGCAAAGTCTCGTACTTGAGCCGCTTCCCAGCGGCCGAAAACCGGTGGCTGGGAGCGACAGTGCTGACGCACGTGGCGTCCCATAACTGGCACTTACCATTCCTCCAAGGCACCAACGTCAAACCATCGGGTGTCTTGCCATCGGATCTGCTAAGACCGGGCGGCTCAAACACGCAAGGAACGTCCGCAGAAACCAGGACCCTCCGTATTATATTATTGCGGGCATGGTGACGCGAGAACCTACCTCCGCACCTACGACAGCCCAGTGCGTGATGGCCATCGGCTTCCACCGTGGAACCGCAGGTGCATATGTGGGATTCACACACCCGGTGCATATGTGGGATTCACACACCTTCACACACATATAATAAATGATCTGGTCAGTATCTTTATTGATATAGTTATAATCACACAGTTTGTCCTGTTAATAGGTAAGAAAAAATTAGACTGTTTAGTGCGATTGCCAAATCAATATATTTATTTAACACGTCAAAGATTATTAATATTGATATGGGTACGTAATGTTGTCAGGTTAAGTACAATTTATTTGTAATAATAAAATATATGTTTTTTATTTTTTGAAAATATGTTGTATTATATATATTACATTATTTATAACAAAAAGTAAAGATATAAAATATAATATTAATAATAGAATATGATTATAAATATAAATTATTGTAATATTTTCAAACAATTTTCCTATTTTTTCATTAGACCATTCATTGTCTGCGACGTCATGTTATAAATGGGATATGTGCTAACTACACTTTTCACATCGCGATACTAATGAAATAACAAAAATAACATAATCATCGATGTTGCGGTGGTGACGTGTCATCTTGTCATCTACACAATACTGCACCGCGACCTCAGCGCAGCGGTGGCATTTACCGAGGTTATTTATTTCACCTAGCTCCTTTGTGGAGTGTGTAGGTACCTACTAACATTAACATGTTTTATTTTCGACTAATGCATATTTTTAATGATGATTATAAAACCTTTGAATTCCGTTTAAGTATGTTTGTCTGAAGAGTAGCTAAACTGTTTTTGGAAATAAGTACGTCCATTAATTTTTTCTATAGAAACATTTAAAGAACGTTTGAGCTACCATTGATAATGGAATAGTTAAACATTATTATTCTTGACCTCCTCATTTAACCATGGTGACGTCAATAAACTTGTCTTGTCTTTAACTTTTTTGTCTTTAATTGTTTTTGCGCTTTGTTTGTTGCCTTCGAAATGATTAACTTGGTGTAAAGATTATTTTCCTAGAAACAGTAAAAATAGCCTTTGTTATTCCTAAATTATTTTTAACATGATGATTTATAATCTACTCGCTGTTGCCCGTGACTCCGCCCGCTGTTAGAATCGTGACCAAATATAGCATTGTGTCCTTTCTCAAGGTCTAACACTCCTATAAATCTCTACAATATTTCATCAAAATCAACCGATTTTGATGAATTTGGTTTTGTGGTTTAGGCATGAAAACGTAACAGTCAGACAAGCAGAGTCTTAAAGAAAGAAGAAATGTTGTATGATATACAATAAAGATATCGGGAATTAACGCGATCATGGTATAAGTACATACATGCCTTTGATTTGCCTGACGTTTCGACCAAGTTACACCGGCCGTGGTCACAGGCTGGCTCAGTGGTGCACGCCTGCCGACTTCGAGTCCGTGAGGTAGTAGGTTCTTTATCTACCCGCACATTTTCGATATTTCTTTTCGCCATGTACCTTCAAAAACCAAACTCACAGTGTCCCTATTCGGTACGTAAACTGTCTATCCGACTAAGCCCTATTAGCCCGCGTCAAAAATGGTTTTTGAAGTATTTTGCAAGTTTGTAGGTACGAGTATAAGACTTTTCAATGAATTAATTCCCAAGCAAAGCCGATACCCGGACCACTGGTGTTTAAATGAATTTAATAAAATATTAATTAATAATGCTTTCACGCCCAAACCACTGAACCGATCTAGATGAAATTTGGTACAGAGATGGATTGGAGGTTGGGAACGTATACGACCTACGGAAGGGGGCTAGGTGATGAAAGTTAGTATGAAAAATTGTCATTTTTGAAACGGATATAAGCTACCTTTTATTGCAAATAAGGGCTAAAAGGGGGGTGGGAGGGAATAGAGTATGGGATGCAAATTTTTTTGAAAGGTAGTCATTCTTGAAGATATCCTAATGAAATTTAGTACAGAGAATGATTAGAATTCAGGAACGGATATGGCTACCTTTTACTGTGGAAAACTGAGTGAGGGGGAGGGGGAGAGGGGGGTAACAGGTTATGAAATAGTATGGAAGTCTGTTTTTTTAAGATATTTTGATTCTGATTTGGTACATGGACAGATTAGAGCTTGGGGAAGGACATAGTTGAGTTAAAAGTCGAATATTGAGGGCAGTTGTGAGGCAAGTAATAATCGTTATAGAAAGGTATTGTAGGGCGTAGCTAGTATTAAATTTAATTAAAAATAATATTGAATAGTACACACGTTACGAGCTACGACGAATCGTTAAGATGAACGTACTATACCGTTTACAGTAGTACCATGTGCTTGAAAACCTCTAAAAACTGTTGGTATAGATAAATCGATTTTACTGTGCAGTTTAAACGGAATAGTTCCATCATAATGATTTCTCGTAGCATGTCATATTGAATATTTACCATAAGGTACATTTGATCGGCTCCATTTCTTATATAACCAATCTTGAAGTTGGGTGAATGCAACACAGCAGCTATGGTATCCACACTGGCCACTCGAACAGACAGCACGGATGTGATGAAGGCTGCATACGAATTGTAAGTGACTACCGCGAAGAAGAGACACACGATGAGTAGAATACTTGCAGCTGGGTTTGACGGAGTCCACGTACCACCTAAGAAGTAAATGCAAATAAAAATTATTTCATTGTTAAAATACATCACAATTTGCAATCACGAATTTAAATTGTTCGGTTTCTAAACACAGGCTACTCATATAAGGAAAACAGCGTCGCAACTCGCAAGCAAACTTTTACATTTCCGATATATAGGTACCTACGTACCTAAGTTCTATGTAGATACTACATATTTCAATATGTATATGTAATGAAAAAACTCTTTTTAAGACGTAAATCTAAATTTTACATTAGTTAATGCCTTATGAATACTAATAAAATATTATATATAAGTCACAACCAACTGGTTTAATCAGCCGTTCAATTAACTGCCTAGACTCTTTATTGAACGGCGCCGTTCAATTAACGGCCTTAATGGTGTTCAGCCATTTAATTAAACGGCTAGGCAAATAGCTTGGATCGATGACATTAATTACTTACCTAGCCGTTTAATGACACAGCTAGAAAAATGACTTAATTCTGCATGTTATAAATAAATAACCACCACCACGAAGGCTTAATGCGGAAGCTACGCTCCGCTACGATCCCGCATTAGCCTTCTTACCTAACCTATCCAAGTTGGATTGCGCAGCTATCACAATAAACCTAGCACTAATTTACTGAAAATACACCTCTGTCTACCTCCTCGGGCATTTACAGGTGTAAGTATATGTATGTAATTTTCTATCTTATTTCGAGGTAGTGCCCCATTTGGCCTAAGTATTAGCCAGCCAGGTTATTAAATAATGTAATAAACAAGACGGCTGAATATCATACAGGCCGTTAATTAAATGGCGTCGTTTAGTTAACTGCCTAGGCTTGGACGGCTGATTAAGCTAGTTGGCGGCGACATATATATCAAAAGAAATAATTATTGGGTAATACTTTATGCCACTTAAGTGGCAGACAAGCACACGGTCCACCTGCTTACCTTGGCCTGAAGGGGCGTCACACTCGCGCGGCCAACTTTACTACTTTGGGTTTATCTAATCCCCCGGTCATGATAACAATGATTATCATCATTTTAGTATTGTTTCCGGTTGCATCCGAGGTTTTCACCTTGGAGACCAGACACAGCTGACTTCTTCACCTCCTTTTGGTTTGGCCTTTTACTGCCGTTTGACCTCTCAACAGTGTCAACGCTGAGAGAAAAGCCTACACCAGAGTCTCTGGTAGTTGGGTGGTCTTGAGCTTCAAAGATCTTGGTGAAACCACAAACAAACGTGACCTGGGCCCCGATTTTGCTACAGCAAAACCATTATCATACCACAGACACTGCAATAATATTCCACCAAATTTTAGAACTTAGATTAATGCTGTTAAAGTCTAATTTTAAATGGCTTTTTGTAGAGTGAATAAAAAGTATAATGTAGTTATCTACATTTCATTTTGTACTTTAAATATAAATATATATAAAGTCTAAAATAATGCCAACTTTTGCAGCGTTTGTACTATGACAGTGGTTTTGCTTAAGCAGAACCGAGAGCCCAGTTGATGCCGTGAAAGAAAACTTTGATGAAATATACGCAATGTTTTGCTACCGAGAATTTTATAAAAGAAATACCCTATGGTATAACACCTTCACAAACAGGAATTACCCGCGCGTGCTAGCTTTTTACAACAATCTCGTAAGTACAGTCAGCGTCAGAAATATCTTGACTAGAAAGTCTCGAAATCATTTTAAAACCAAGGTATGAAGAGCAAATCAGACTATTTTATTGATTTAAATTATTTTATTGTGCGAACTAAAGATGAGTACCAAATATAAGAACAATCCTTCAATAGGTCAACAGGAAGAGGAGAAACTAAGGAATTAAAATCATTTTAAGCACATTGTTCGTCAAGATTGATCTGAAGTACAATCAGCGTCATTAATCTTCATCCTGGCATTAATCCCAGTCACATCCAAAGCGTCTGGAACTTCGATTTTTTAAACAAAGAGATATGACTCCAACTACCCGCAACGACTGCCATTGATGTTCGTATGGTAACCGTGACCGAGCGAGCGACGGCTCAACGTGCTCTCTAACGCACGAGGTAATAGGTGATAGTTTTCATATTTTGTAAAACAGTTTTTAAGCAAAATAATTCATATTTCACAACTAAAACGCTCATTTTTTTATTATTATAACATAATTTGTAATAAAATTGTCATTAACATTTTTAGTGTTGATAACTGTGCAATTATCATTTACTTTTGACTTAGCCTGTAATTTAAACAACAACAATCTTTTTTTATTATTTTATTGACCAAATAAAGCAAAATCTTTGGATATAAGGAAACTGCTATATAAACCAAAACCATTATTTCAAATAACCAATTAATTAATTATGCATTATTAATTAAGAAGTAGCAGATTACGTCATGATGTGTGCACGTGAAGTGTACACGATTATGAATTTATTGAACAGAATCAAACAATTAACCTAACAGTATGTATTTCTAAACAAAGACCTACTAAGATCATCGGAGCCTAAGTCAACCTCAATTACTATCGTACTTGCAAGCCGATATCTGTCGATTAAGACGATATTTTGCGCCTGTGGAACTTCAGTTGCAAAAAAAAGACGGGTTGCACTCTGGGAGTGCCGGCAGAAGTGAAAACATTTTCTTTCTTTCTTTCTTCGTTATATACATAGAAAAAGATAAAGAGAACATACCATACTATACCTATAATATAGCGCCAATCATTGAACCTATCACTAATTTTCTGCTAATTTTCTGCCAGAAGAAATTAATAAATTACAAAAAGAAAAAATAATCACAAAAAGTAATACATTACAAAAAGAAAAAATAATCACAAAAAGTGTCAGAAGGCCAGGTTTGAACCCGGTACTATCTGAAACCATAAGGACTTAAAGTCGACTACGATGCTATTAAACGTATCTTGCAAAATAGACAGTCTATAGCTTATGTTGCGCTACGGCTAGGCGACGATGCTTCTTAACGAAGCTAACAAAATAGACAATCTGTAGCTGTTGTAATGTTGTATGACGTCAGTCGTCGGTTACGGTCCAAAGGTCAAGCGATCCTGACGCGAGTTTAACTTTTTTCACCCATCCAACGCCGCTAAAGAAGTTTTCACTTCAAAAAGCAGTATAAGCCCGATCACAAGAAGAAAGAAGCACTAGGACCTTGGACTCATAGAACACTGGACACACGCTAAGAAGATGATGATAATGATACCAAGTATTTTTGAAGTGAAAACTTCTTTAGCGGCGTTGGATGGGTAAAAACTGTTAAACTCGCGTCAGGATTACTTGACCTTTGAACCGTAACCGACGACTGACGTCATACAACATTACAACAGCTACAGATTGTCTATTTTGTTAGCTTCGTTAAGAAGCATCGTAGCCTAGCCGTAAGCGCTTCGACTGTAAGTCCATATGGTTTCAGATAGTACCGGGTTTGAATCTGGGCTCCTGACACTTTTTGTAATTTATTACTTTTTTAGATCATTTTTTCTTTTTGTTATTTATTACTTTTTGTGATTATTTTTTCTTTTTGTAATTCAATAATTTCTTCTTTCAGAGAATTTGTGATAGGTTCTATGATTGGCGCTATATTATAGGGATGGTATGGTATGGTATGGTATGTTCTTTTTATCTTTTTCTCTGTATATAACGAAGAAAGAAAGAAAGAAAAAGTTTTCACTTCACCCGTCGGAGTGCAACCCGTCTTTTTTTACCGACTTAGCAGTCGAACACTCTACCAGGGTCCCGATTCTGCTAATTTTCAATTAAGTCATAGTAAAACTACTATTGTTCCATAGACACTGCAAAAAGTTTAAAATTTAATGTCATTCTTGCAGTGTCAATGGCATAACAGTAGTTTTGCCATCACATAAAATTAGCAGAATCGAGGCCCAGCACACCTCACATCGTCGCTTTGTGTCCCCTTATTCTATTGAACACTAATGTCTAAGAGACCTCTGTATGGTATAAATGACTTTGTCATGTTGTATACAAAAAAAGAGTTATAAATACAAGTCAGACCATTAAAATTCTTCTAACAGTATTCCAAACTCATCTAGTTAGTGCTAAACAGTAGGTAACACACGACAAAAGTGTGGTCTGTGAATGTCCATTTCAATTTAAAACATCGTTTTACTAACATCTTAGTACAGTAACAAGATTAATCTTTAACAAGGTTAGTATAAGTTTTTGTTTGAAATCTAAGCTATCTTTTCTTAATATTTTATTGACTTTTAACTTTCCTACAAAAGCGTTTATAAGGCTGTTTTCAAGTTACACCTTTAGTTCTATTTTATTTTGTTCGAGTGTAATACCGTCTTAACTTATTATTTTTTTAATTATTACTTGTTTAAAGTTATAAATGCTACAAAACAATTTTTTCACGTAACATTATTTTAAATGTGATATTAAATACAAAGCATTTGACACATTGAGGAACAAAATATTTCATTTAAATCTAATAAACTTTAACGAAAGGAGGATTTAGTATGGACTCCGTCCCCACACTCTAACAGACATGGGAAGCATGTCAGTTTGTGCGCTAAAAAAGATAAAACACCTGATTTAGTAGGAAAATCCATGGGGTTAATTAAAAAAGCTTTTCTAAAAAAATTATTTCTTTTCATTTATAAGTTTGTTTTTCGTAAACAAATGCATATTTTATGTAAACAAAATGAAGAATTGTTCCAAAAATAAATAATCTTCAAAAAGAAATAACATTGAGGTGAATTAGGTAAGTTATCAGTATCAGTCATCAAGTATTTTTTTTATTTAACAGTCATTATCATTACGATAAACAGGATAAACGTATCAACAGGACCACTAATTGAGGGAGCTTTAGTTCTATTGTCAAAAGTCCTGTTTTTTTTTAAGAGTGTATCATCGCTATCGTTGGTGGCTGGTAATAGACTTTAGCTTTTTCTTGTAACATAAAAGTCCTAACAGACCACTGGATTTGTTTGGAAGCGAATCACCGAACGATATGGTGGTCCGGTGCGATGTGGGTAACAGATGACCGGACATTGCTCTGGACAGTCCGGTCCCACAGACTACATAACGATGCTTCCAGTAGTTCAAGTCGTTTTCGAGCATTAGTAAGGTTATATCTATGGTTAGTGTTTTACTTACTCTGTGGTGAAACATATTATCTGTTGAAATATAGACACTGGCATATATCTTTATCCTAAGTGATTTCACAAAATGTGCTAAGCGCAGTTGGGTATCTTTTGTGGTTAGCACCTAAGGAGACCTATGTTTAGTGAATTTTGCCAAATCAGTGGGATCAGGAAATACCGGTAACTATACTTCCATAGACAATACAATGCGTTTCGCCACTGAGTAAGTCCCTAACCATAGTGATAACCTTACTAACGCTCTGAAACAACTGGAAGTGTACTTATGTCGTCTGTGGGACCGGCCCGGCTTGTGCGATGTCCGGTCTTCTGATGCGCACGTTGCACTAGACCACCGTACGTGGTTCGGTGGTTCGGGCCGTACCAATTCCAGTGATCTGTTAGGACTTTAATCGGATGATGATCGGATTTGGTTCGGAGCGTACCAAATCCGGAGATCTGTTAAAACTTTCAATAGTATGCTCGTCTCACAGAATATATGTGCAATATATATGTATATACACTTGTGGACACATCTATTGGCCCACCCTGCATTTTAAGTTTCGTTTAGTCCTAGCTAAAAATTTGTATTAGGTCGAGCAAAAAGTTTTTATGCAGTTTTGAACCAGGCACATTCATAATTTTATTCAATAGTTTTATTTTGAATTTCGAACACAGAATTTAAAGGAACAAAAGACAATTTGAAGCCTGTTCGTTGATATTAAACAATCGAATACTAAGAAAACTTGAGTTTATTCGTTTACTTGGATTTAATTCTCGAAAGTGTGATTTTTCTCTTTGGTTTTCCAACAAACATTACTTATTCTTACCATTAAGGTGAGGTTTTATCAATAATCTATGGATACTTCGCCTGAAGTCGCCGCCCGAGCTGTGGCACTTATCCATGCCGGATACAGCCAAAGAAATGTCAGTGCTCAACTTAATTTAAGTCGATCTGCGGTCCGAAATGTTTATCGGAGGTACCTAGAGGCTGCCGACTTTGTTCGTCGCCAAGGAAGGCCACTATCTCGGGTCACAACTGAAAGGCAGGATCGATTCATCGTGACGACCAGCTTGAGAAATCGTCACCTTCCCTCCATTGAGATACAAAACCAACTTCGCGACTTCCACGGAGTATCTGTGAGCGCTCGAACTGTTCGGAGAAGGTTAGAAGAACGCGATATGGTACCACACAAACCAGCTAATGGCCCCAAACTAACGCGAACCCACCGAAGAGCGCGTCTTCTTTTCGCGCGCACTCATTTAAATTGGACTCAGCAGCATTGGAGCCGTTTACTCTTTTCTGATGAGTCTAAAATTGCGTTACATGGCAATGATGGAAGGAAGATGGTCTACCGACGTAAGGGAGAGCGTTTTGCACAATGCTGCTTTCAAGAGAGGGTTGCTTATGGCGGTGGCTCATGGACTATCTGGGGCGGTATATCCGCGAGCGGCAAAACTCAACGGGAGGTTGTTACGGGACCACGGTTGCCAACATTAAATGCTGAAAGGTACATTCGTGAGTGCTTAGAACCTCACGTGATGCCATACGTGGACTATGTGGGCCCAAATTTCCTTTTTATGCATGATAATGCAAGAGCCCATACGGCCGGCATCGTCAGGGAATATCTTCGGGATAGGAACATCACAGTTATGGACTGGCCAGCCAGAAGTACAGACATGAACCCGATTGAACACATGTGGGACGAGCTAAAAAGACCAGCCAGCCAGTTGCCCAGACGATGCCGGAGTTGAAAACTGCCATAGAAGAGGAATGGGAGATGATCCCTCAAAATTTCATAAAACGGTTGATAAACTCTATGCCTAATCATATGAGAGCTGTCGTAGATGCCCATGGAGGTAACACGCGTTATTAAATTAAACCTTTATTTGATAATTAAACCTTTATTTTGATAAAACATGTTTTTTATTTAAAAATCAACTGCACTCATCAAGGCGCATACGCGACTTGTTAGGCGTAACTCCATATTCTGTGGTATTCTGAATTCAAATTTAAAATCATACGATCGAAAAAGATGGTATAATGTATCAGGTTTAAAACTGCATCAATAGTTTTTGTTCAATCTGGCAATCATATTTAGGTAGGGGCCATCGAAACCTAAACTCTAAGGTGGGCCAATAGATGTGTCCACAAGTGTATATATACAATAAATGGGCAAGTATATATATGTCGCAGCCAACGAGCTCAACCAGCCGTTCAATTGACCGCCTAGGCTCTTTACTGAATTGATTAGCGATTAGTTCAATTAGCGGCCTGAATATATATATATTTATGCAAAGTTTAGAAACAACAAACTAGTGACGACTGCGTGGCGCGAACTGCGCTACCTGCGTCTACGCACACCCCATCCCGTGAAAACCATACATACATCGCTTTAGTCTTATTAGCATATACTACATTCAGGCCGGCAACGCACCTAGAACCCTTCTGGTGTTTCAGGTGTCCATGGGCGGCGGTGATCGCTTACCATCAGCCGATCCGTCTGCCCGGTTGCCTCCTATGTCATAAAAAAATATATATTTTATACTAGCGATCCACCCCGGCTTCGCACGGATGATAAAACGTTCTCGTGGAAATCTAATATAGCCTATATTACTCAGGGTGAACGTAGCTTTCCAATGGTGAAAGAATTTTTGAAATCATCACAGTAGTTTTTGAGTTTATTCATTACAAACATACAGGGCAGTTAATTGAACGGCTGATTAAAGTAGTTGGCGGCGACAGATACACAATAAATAGAATTAGGTAATCATTAACATTGTGATGTTATTTCTTTCCGCTACGGGGCACCACTTAATACACCAAAGTGCTGTAGGATGAAATAACTGTGTAAAAGACAGAAACTAAAATTGTCTATGACTTAGAAAATCAACAGGACTTGCTTTTCACCAAAACTTTCTCACGGGCCGTACGGCGCAACGAAAAATGCATGCAATTACAGGAATAATAATTTATTGTACTTCCCTACTTATTAACAAAGTTTAGTAAGACATTTTCCCAAAAGTTTTATAAGTATTAACTTTTGGGACGTACTTTATTAGGAACCCCGGTGCCTAATAAAGGCAATCGCCCACATTTTAAAGTCTACGTAAGTTTTGAAACAGTACTTTCCTTTTGTGTAATATTTGTTTTAGTTACCGTAAATATTGTAGCATATTGATATATTTGATGTCGAACCTTCTCCGCTTTTTAAATCTAAGAACTACGTGAAATGTTAATTGTTAAACAGTACCTGAAGAACCTTTAAATGCGGTGATAATGGCCCAAAACATAATTTTGATAGCAAAGTTGCAGCAAAACAACCGAATATGACGATAGCCAAAGTCATTGCAATATTTTGCTATTGCTAGTAACAGCAATCTACATACTAAGGTTAATTCAGTTTACTACGGGTTCAAGAAATGAATAAAATCAATTAGTAAACAAATAGGTACTTGCTAATAGGATTTGTATGTCAGTTATTTTTGCACTATCATTATAAAAGTAGTTATTAAAGTTTTATACATTCACATTAAGTGAACAGTAGTATTTTATTAGTTGTTTATGATTATATTATTCTCGCAGGCACGCGCTTACGCGATGGGTTTGTATTTATATAAAGTAATATTGCTGTCTTTAATTGTAACCACAGAAAATAAGTATAATAACAGGAAAAACATCAAGTCTGTAACACCATGAAACTGAAAAACTAAGTAACTATACAAACTCAACGTTATCAAAAGATTTATGCAGCAAATTTAGTGCATCGCTAATTAAAACGTTTTTGCAGACGGCCAAGGAGATAATTATACACCTTTATAAACAATTTCTCATGTAAAGGTCCATTCTTATCTTTTTTTTGCCGTGTTTATAACTACTTACCCTGTTGACAAAGTATTCCTGTTGACCATAAAACCGCTTCTGTATAACCCATCCGTCTTGAACTATCTCTTAATGAAGAAGTCATTCTGCTGATAATTACGATGGCCAAAGCTGCCAGTAAGGCCACACCACCCACACATGCTACCAAACGGAAGCTAAATGGAGCCAAGAATATGTCACGAACAGTGGACGTTTCTTGTTGCCGGATGTAAATATTGCACCTAAAATAAAAATAAACCATAGTTTCAACATAAATGTCTAAAGGTCCAGGAATTGAGGCGCAAAATTTTTGCCGCGGCGGGGTCCCTGCGCAGGCTCCAAAATTTCTTGCCCACTGCCACTAAGACTGCGCTTGCACAAACTCTTCTTTTCCCAATCCTTGACTATGCAGATGCCAGCTATCTCGATCTCACTGAAGACCAACTTAACAAGCTTGAGAGACTCCAAAATCTTTGTATAAGATTCATATTTGGTCTACGCAAATATGATCATGTTTCTGAATCTCGAAAAAAACTCAAGTGGTTGCCTATACGCCTTCGCCGGAATGCTCATATTCTTTCATTGTTATACAATATATTATTTAATCCCTTAACTCCCTCGTACCTCAAACAACGTTTTGAGTTCCTCCACGACACGCACTCTAGGGTTTTAAGATCATCGGAGAATCTGAGATTAAAAATGCCAAATCATTCCACCAACTTTGCCGACAAATCCTTTTCGGTTCAAGCGGCTCGGTTGTGGAATGCTCTGCCAGTGGCTATTAGGCGTGCTCAGTCCTTGCCTATATTCAAAAAACGAGTCAAGGAACATTACCTAGCCATTCTCTCAGTGGATTAACTGAATTTCCTGGTAAAAGCTTAGTACCTTTTTTTGTGTTTATAGTATATATGTTTTATTTATTTATGTAGTATGTATGTTTGATTTATTTATATATACCTATGCTTGGGTAACTATTGTGTTTATCTGTTCTTTTTTCTTATCTTTTGACTATATAATGATATAATATCTATGTACACCAAACTACCCTAAAATATATTCTCTTATTTTTCTCTCCATCCTATGGTTGCCTGGAAGAGATTGCCGCAGAGCGATAAGGCCGCCAATTGTACGTACCTACCAAATTGTTTTGTTTTTATGATATTATGTACTTGGTGTATAATAAAGACAATATTATTATTATTATTATTATTATTATTAAATCGCAAAGCTCAACTCTCTAATGCACAGCTCAAGTGCACCAATTAAAAGAGAAAATCGATAGTTTCATAATACAGATTCTTTCGAATGTATAGATTGCACGAATGCTATCTTGTATGCCTTCGACCACAGTTTTTGAGTTTTGTTTCATAAGATTGATATAATGCTCTCAATGACATAAACGAGATTCATTCTATATAATATAATGGCAGGAGTTCTGTTGTCTACCTCCATAGTTCAAGACTAGGTAATTCCAGCACGTCCTTGACCATCATAATGTAGCTTACCTTGTCACAGGATCATCCTAAAACTAGCTAAAAAGCAATCATTTCCCATTTCCTATTTGATTTTGAGGAGTTCTCTAGTGTGTCTGATTTGGGACCACCTATCTGTTATACTAAACATAATGCAAAAAAATTTTTTGAAACCGGTTCATAAACGACGGAAATACAGGACAGCATTAATAATATGTCGGTTAAGTTCTAATTTAAATAATTTACAAACCACTTTTATATGAAAAAGTGCAATCATATCTCCTTTATCTATTATAAAAATGCGTGTTTTTTGGGGCTCCATTATAATTCTTTTGGACCACGTCAAAGCTCACAAGCAAGCATTTCATCATCATCAACCTGGCGTGTCTCCCTTTTGCTCGTCCCGCCTAGCGCGGGAGAACCCAGCAGCATGAGAGAAGCAAGCATTTATAACTTCTAAATGACAGAGGACACTCTGGTGTTTTTCTCTACCTAGAGATTATGAGTTGTGAGTAAAATAATTAAATACACATAAGTAAAATAAACCTTACAGAAAAGAAATCAGCGGACCTGGGACTTCTGTATTAGATCTTATAAAATTAATGTCATAATTTAACACTGTATTTTTAAATTTTCCCGATGATTTATTATTTATTACACCCATTAGTAAATGAAGCATAATTTAAAGCGTGACATTATAAACAATTCTTCTCAGTGGCGGAATTACAAATTTGCCGCTAGTAGGCTATTAAATTTTTGCCGCCCCTACTAACCTTTGAAATTCAATACACTAGTTTAGTTCACATTCATATTAATCTGGGGGCACGGCAGTGCCCCCGCCAAGACGAGCCAAGCGAAGCGCAAGGGCACTACCTACCTTTACTCGAAACGTTAGATTTATTCTGCAATTGTAACTTTATGATTTTGGTCTATCGCCCTCATTATTAGTTTGATTGTGAACTAGGGGATAGTTGTGTCAGTTTCTAGATTATTTTTGCAACCCATGATTTAGTGAAGAGAGAGAGATACTGTTGATCTAAAAACAGCAGCATGTACTGATAAGGAGTTCAGAGAGTAGTGCGTACAGAGATACGAAATGTGCAACTGAGAGAGCTTGTGGCCAAAGCCAGATGAGATCACGTTAGAATCGTCTGAGGGGCTCCACATTCTCGAAAGTGGGGCTAGATCTGGCGGATGACCAATATAGCTTCCGCCAGAGGCGCTCCATCATGGATACGATCATACGTGTGAGGGATCTGGTGGAGGATGTGGTCCCTCGGCCAGGTGATGTTAGCGGTGTTCCTGGACATCGCCACGCGTTCAAGACCTTGCCCTAGAGTTCCATGCTACACACCATCGCGAAACGACCCTGAAAGTCACGACCGCGGTTGCCCATGTCGTGAAACGGATCCGGTGGCTCGGTCTTGAGGTAGCTATTCACAAAACCGAGGCCACGTTCTTCCACGGGGCTCAGCGCGCGCCACCGGAGGCATCCAGCCAGACACTCCTATTAGCATCAAACCCAGATGAAATATTTGGTGTTCGTGCTCGATGTCCGGTCGTACTTCGGGGATTATCTCCGAAGTCTGGCTCCTAAATTGAAGGACAGGAGGAACCCTGCAGGAGCTTGCATGGGAACCATGCGGTCCTTGGCCCTATATGGGTGGCCCCATATGGGCGGAGACCCTGAAGATCAGTCACATGTAGAAGTTTGTGGAAGCTCCACAGCGCACGATAATTACCATTAGGGGTACCACACGATATTTTTTGACGCGGCATGTTTCCTTGCTGGACCGCTACTGTGGATCTTGGAGGCGAGAGTTCTTTCGATGCTTTATCGATAGTGAAAGGAGGTGCAAAGACCGAACCTGATCCCAAGTCTGAGTTAATCCGGGCCGTGAAGTCCTAGCTCCATAGGGATATGGTAATAGAGTGGGAGCTACAACTAGGGCAACCACGCGCAAGGTACGCCGTAATAGCGGCGATAAGACCCATCATCGGGGACTAGCTAGAGAGGCCACATGAATGTTGGCTAGAGTGCCATCACTGTGATGCGAGCGAGGATTCAGGGCACACGCTGGCCGAGTGCCTGGGGTGGGAGACATTGAGGCGGATCCTAGTGGCGACCCTAGGAGTGGAAATTCTTTCGTTCGCCGCCTTGTTCACGGCGATGGTACGTTGAGCGAGCACGTGGGCTGACGCCGTCCCCTTCTGCGAGTAAGTAATGCTCGAGAAGGAAACGGCGGAGCGGACCGAGTATTCGTGGGAATCTTGTGCACGATAAAAAAAAATCAGCCAGTTATGCGAGGTAGTCGCGATGAAGGAGAGATGGAGCTCATACTTCTATGAACTGCAGCATCCTGGGTTATAAATGTAGACGGGGTTTCGCCCGGACTACAATCAGAATCCAGCGAGGGTACGATTTTTTTTATTATTGTGAAAAAAAATGGGTCAAATTTGCCGGCCCCTGAAATCTGCCGCCCTAGGCTCCAGCCTACTCAGCCTACTGGTAAATCCGCCACTGTTTTCTTCTTCATCCTAGCGTTAAAACCAGTCGCATCCGAAGATTCCAACTTGGAATCTAGGGTCCGCTTTACCAGCCTAACTGCAAATTGGGTAAACTTCGATACTACACAGCCCAAAGGCGATATCGAAGTATTGCAGTTAGACCAGTTGTTGAACTTTTGAGGGTCCAACTACCCATAACGACTGCCATAGATGTTCGCATGGAAACCATGATAATGTTGTACATTATCATGATTTAATGATATTATCCATCGAAGTAAATCTATTAAGCACATAAAAAGAACTTGATGGAACATGAGAATTGCGAGTTATACATAACTTAGGTGTGCTTGTTCTCCCCTGTGACAGACTTATCTAGGTATTTTTATAAGCTTACGTGATTTAAAATGAGACCAAAACAAATTATTCTAAATGATAATTATCCTTAAGGAGACAATATGCCATAGGTATTTCATATTGCAAAAATATTTTGTTACAACAAAAAAGAAAATAGAGTTCCTCATCAATCACTTTGACACGAAAAGTTCAGGAGGAAGTATAAGAGCTGTGGATGAGTGTATTAAGTACAAAATAGAATCACTTCATTTCCGTTAGAGCTCGTGACTCCCCTGATGTGGCACACGTCCATTGGCCTCAGTAACCACTTTCCATCAGGAGGGCCGCGTGCTTGTCTGCCACCTCAGTAGTATAAAAAAGAGCTCCTCTATACGAGGTTTGAATCTTCTCCAGCGGGGCTTTAATCTAAACGGTTCAGCGAGGCAAGGCATTTTTACAGACTGCGCTGCAATGCGTTCGTCCGTGTCACAAATATGCGCTTCGGGTTGCGCTTACAGTCACGCCCACTTTTCATATGGAATATGATACTATTGAAATTCAATCTTCTAAAGAAAAATCATCCCATAAAAATAACAATACTTGTCAAAAATTCCAAGTCTCCCCTCAGTTGTTCTATAGATCTATGTAAAACCAAGTCGGTTATTCATTTATTCAGTTGCTACTTAAGGGACCTATAAAGGGTGCAAACGAAATTTGGCTTTTAAACTTACATGGTTTCTGCAATGGGGAAAATGAAGTCCATGTCTTCACGTCTAGCCGGATGTACTGTAACGGGTTCAAGCGCCATGTCCACTGAATGGTCTATCAAAGCTCCCAACAGTCCTGTCCAAGTACCCTCATACGTCCTAAACCCCAACTTACCGTAGTACCGGATCAATGACCTATATTAACAACAAAATTTGTTTTTAATTACCAATGATCCACATTCACGGGCACGCGTTGGTTCAGTCATATTGCATTTTGGCTCATTATTTTCCCATTAAGCATTAATGTATTCACGTGTTTAGATACCGGATTAGGTGCGATTAAATTAGATTCAAGTTTCAATTTTGTATCATAATATGCTGTATGGGATTTCCCACGATTGACACAGTTTTCATATTAATAATGTAACAAAATTAATACTTACGAAGAATTTAAACGAACGCTTAAGAAATTAAGAATGTCATCTAGCATGGGCCCCGATGTAGGTCCGTCATCGTCCTGATTTAAACTCCCATCGTCTGTTGTATTGCACCTTCCTATGATTAGCTCCTCGCCTAAGAAGTTTCGAGCTTCTACAGGGAAAGGAGCCTCTATAAAGGACATAGAATCAAATCTATTCCAATCACCTGTAATATGAAATGGCTTATGAAACTCAGCTATCATTCTAAAACTTTATGCCACGTCTATAAAACCCCGGAGGCATGGACAAAGCTGTATTAACTCTTCCAACCATGTTTTTCAGACCCATGTAGAGGTAGGGAGTAGGGGTACAGTACAGCGTTAATGATGGCCTACAGATGCGCATTGCAGAGCATGGCTTATCACTGGCCACTTTGGACTGATGGTTACATAAAGCTGTTTGTTGTTCGTTCATTTTAGTAATTTCAAGAGGATTTCCACCCACATGCATGAACCATTATAATAATAAGCCATTAACACAGTACTTACCTAAATGATATGCGTATAACGTAGAATTCTCGCGTACTTTAAAGTATTGAATTACGAGAATTATTCTTTTCATTGAACCAATGTTGCTCAACCCTCCTAACTTTCTGAAATTGGGTTTCAGCGAAAATTTGCTTATATTAATCATGTTGAAAACTCTGGAATAATTGTAGGTTGTGACTCCGGCATGAAATAGTGGTATTATACTTCCATCTCTTTTATAAGTTTTGTGTCGTGTTAAATTTCGAAACCTATCTGAAGTCCGATAATAGGTTTTTTCGTAATCCGTCTTCCGTTTCCATAGACCAGAATAAACGCTTCTTGAATTATCATTGTGTTGGTTTCGTCTAAATTGGTGATTCGAATTATATGTGTTCTCATAAATGAAATTAATATCACAGAGGTCTAAATTCGTTCTTTCGTGTGCATTTTTGCCGTATGTATAGGTAACAACAATATTTTGGTCGAAGCGAATAGATGTGGTATTCAAAACTTCATTGATGTACCCAAAATCTTGATATGATCTCGCAGTAATCAACCAGTCATATGATGATGTACCCATTTGCAATTCATGTAACTAACAAAATTTCATAATTAATAATAATGTCGTATTGTCCAAGTTTTCAAAAATTCAAATTACTGACATCAAAATTATGTATTTCATTCAATAACAACACATTGTATTTGCAATTACATTACAATGTCGTACGTAATTATCAGTTTTCTTACGTAATTAATATTACCGAGTCTACTTAAGTTAGCAAAACCTTAAATACTCAAATTAATATATATAAAATAGAAATTAATCAAACAGTCCACGTAAGCGTGGAGTAAATCAAAAATAAATTTTACCTTCTTAAGGAGTTTTGTAAGGTTTCCTGTAGCATTTTTGTTAAGTCGAGGTGCAAGGACGACAACGCCTAAATGTGCGTGAAAACGCACTTTATCATTTGTGTCTGATGATGAAGCAACGCCATTGATACTTAAGCATTTCATCAAACGAACTGTGGCCCATTTACAACCTAAAAAAATATAACATGAAACATTTTACCCATGAAACATTTTACCCATGAAACATTTATAGCAAAATAGTTAATCTGCCGGCAAAATAATTATTTATTTTTTATTTATGTATTATTTTGTGAAACATAGGTATTACAAAAGATCTTAATATTAAATATCAGTGCACTATGTCCTACCATTAAACATGGTGTACAGCATGCGCAGATGTTGGTACTAATTTGCTGACAAACCGTACTATTTTGACAGTAGCTTAAATAACACCTTTTTCATTTCACTTGCTCATAACGTGGCTCTAATTTCACCGAAGTTAGGTACATAATGATACCTTTTTTAATTTTATTGGTTGAATTGTATTAATTAAAAAAAAAAACAATTAGACCGTATTCAATAGAACAAATAAGTTAATAAACCTACCTATTGCTTATTCATTTCATGCAACTTCGTATTTAATTAGAAAATTTCATCTTGTACGTGTATAATAAACAAAACTTTTACTCAAATGTAAGTAACTTTTGTTTTCGCTCTGTTTAAAATTTTAAGTAAATTTACAATTTTGTAAACGTGATAAAAAAAAGAAACCTTATTTTTTAAGTCTATGGCCAGTGTTTTTATTATTATTCTCACCAATCCGCCAGTACCAAAAAGTTTCGCCATTCGTTTTTACTGGTGAAATTACAGTAATTAAAATGTCTACAAGAGTCAGTTATGAAGGAAACGATATATGTACCTAGTGGTGCACTATGTACATACATCGTTGCCCGATATACACATAACTGTACACCGACCGATATATGATTGATGTGAAGTCTTTAACTTTATGGAATGTTTACTAATTGAACACTGCAAGGGTAAATATCTATTTTAGCATTAACATTATTTAATTCACAAGTGAAATGAAAAAACGTCTTATGATGCACGTGTGTATTGTCACGTGTGATTACCGTCTTCAGCTCTCTTTAGACTTCAATATCACCTCAGCGATAAACACCAACTTTACACACTTTTACCATAATCTACTATTTTTAATTTTCTTCGCAGTTTCCACACGTTATGAATGATTTTCCCGTACCCCATGTTTTAGCATTTTTTTATACCACTTAGGTGGCAGACAAGCACACGGCCCACCTGATGGAAAGTAGTAACCGTGGCCTATTGACGTAGCTCTTAAGAAACCTTCTAATGCCCTTCTTGAAGAACCCCACATTGTAAGCGCTTGGGAAAACCACAGCAGAGAGTTCATTCACACAGCTTGAGCGTCTGTGGGATGAAGTTCCTTTCATACCGCATGAAGCACCATTTTTGGTCGCAATGTGTGAGGATGATTTCCCAGTCTTTGGCGAGCGGTGCGATTATAAAATGTAGCTGTGAGCATCATATCAAATATTAATTTGAGCACAAACCATTGTATAGGCGGTAGAAAACACACAGCGAGGCAAAGTCCCTCCTGATGCTGAGCGGTTCCAAATCGCCTGCGAGTATGGGATTGCCGACGAGCCTCAACGCCCGTGTTTGTACCGATTCGAAAGGGTCAAGCTGGTATTCAGGTGCTCCAGCAAGAAGGTGACAGCAGTACTCCATATGGGGCTGAATCTGTGCCTTATTAAGAATCGTAGCCCCGCGGTGAAGTAGTGCTTCGGTCTGTTAAGCACTTCAAGTTTCTTCGATGCCAGCTTGACCTTGTACGCTAAATGAATTTAGCATTGCTCTTGAGAACAAATAGTCAAGTTTCATTTAATCTTAAATAATGCAGGCAAATAAGCATTGTTTGTTTTTAATTTGCTATACCTCTTTACAAACATATAACTGTACTAGCTGTCGCCCGCGGCTCCGCCCGCGTGGATGTCAGTTATGGCGAATCGGACTATAATTTGAGATTTAAACTATCCTATCTCTCAAGTTGGATCGAACTGCACATGGTGTGCGAATTTTATTATAATCGGTTAAGTGGTTTAGGAGTCCATTGAGGACAAACATTGTGACACGAGATTTATATATATTAAGATATTATTGTCGTAGATTTTTAAAAGCGTAGTTTTACGCGTACACATTATGATTGAGGGTTTGTTCGGAAACCTCCACGCGATGCACCCTATGCAATAGAGAGTCTGTATTGCCCAGGGCACAATGTAGGGTGCTCTAGAGATGATAGTATACCTCTCTTCGCAGATGGAGGACCTATTTTAAGAGTTAGAGCTCTAAGCACCCTGTAGAGCTTTATCTCTTAAAATAGGATCTCTCTCTAAACTGAAAAGCTGCGCTCTTGTCGGTGGAGTAATCGCCACTCTTCTCTCTCCTCCGCTAATCCTTTGACCTCCTGGTATGACACAACTTGTATCTTTTCCTTAATCTGTGCCATAAACGTTCCTCTTGATCTACCTCTTCCACTCGTTCCTTCTACCTTCACTTCTATAATATTTTTTTTATAAATAAGTCCTGTCTTATCAGGTGGCCAATCATATTTCCTCTTCGATTCTCGATTATTTTCAATTTAGACCTTCTTTCCTGTACCTTGTTTAGTACTCTTTCGTCTGTAAATTTTTCCATTCACCTTATCCACTTCATCCTTCTCCAGCACCTCATTTCAAATGCCTCCATCCTGTCTCTGTCCTCCTGTGTCATAATCCACGAGTGCAATGCTCCAAACATAAATTTTAATAAATCTTTTCTTAATTAAAATTAGATGTTCTTAGTCTTAAATAAATTCTTGTTATTGAACGCTTGCTTAGCCATTGCAATTCTAGTCACTATATCCGGTGTGCATCTTGAACTACTGTTAATGGTACTGCCGAGATACCTAAAACTATCCACTTGCTCTAAGTTGTTATTATTTAATTCAATAGGCCTAAGATTATTTCTATGTAAAATAGGATAGGTTAGTGTTAATTGTTTGCAAAATTGTCTCTTGTACTGATTAGGAAATTGAACCTACTAACAGCTTTGATTTATTTTCGATTTTTGTCGAAGTGTGATGGGGTTAGTTGTGAGTGTGTTGAAACTTGATGGAACTTGCTTATCGGTATTCAGGAGTCAAGATAGTGGGTCTACGACTTGGTAATACAAAAAGAATGTATGTACTTCAATACAAATAAAATAGGCCAGAACGGAATCGCTATTGTCAACCGAGGCCCTAATTTTAATGACTCAGAATGATAAGTATAAGAAAATGCTTGATGTCCCGAGTGAAAGTACGTGATGAAGGTTTGTGCTGAACAGATTATGAACACTATCGCATACACGTAAGATAAACAAACGTGACCGGGCGGTGGCCACGCGCAGAAGCTACGAATATCTTCATACACAATATCGAATTCGGTACGCTAGTGAATTGACTTGTGATGATACATACGCATATGTGAACTGTAAAGTGCTTGTTATTTTATATTGACAACGGCTACTAACCAAAGTAAGTGCAACATTAATATTTAATAGGTACCTTTACTGGTATTTCAAATAAGTTAAAAAATAAACTATCTTCAAAAATCACAAATATAACAACGAAAAAAATACTACGTTCATTTATTACTTGCTATAAAAAATAAATCCTATGAGTCGGTGCTGAGAAGCACATTACCATAATTATTTATTTGACACCGACTTCAGTCTGTTAACTATTGTAAGTTCGTTATTTTATCCTTTCAATAAATGGGTATTTAGAATGCTTCTTGAATGAGGCAACGACGACTTTTTGAAATAGAATGTAAAAGTTGAGAACGGTTAGACAAAACATAAAACCGTTATGATTAAAATGCCAAGAGTTGGCAATATAAATATAAAGATAAATATGATCAAGTATAGGAATTTAAGTAATTAAGAAACCAACATGATTCGCAAATAAGAATTGAAATCGCACAATTCAAGTAGGTACAATAAATTAACAGTTATGTATTTTATACCTAGGTACAGGTACTGTCAGCTATTATTTTCAAAAGCGCAAAAATAAGCTTAGTTTAAGCATATTTCTACAGTAAAGTGAAGTCATTCCAAATCGATTGAAATTATTTTGAACATGAATATTCGTTCATGGAATCATAAATGAGGTCACTTTGTAGGAAAGCCAACTGAAAAAAGAATGTAAAGAAAATATGGAAGAAGAAGTAGGCATACAGAAAAATTAACATCCTCCTTTTTTGAAGTCGGTTGGAAAAAGAACATCGCGTTGTTTATTTTATATATATGTCAATCAATATATAAAATTAGTACAACACCAGCAAAAACTTGGTTAGGTATATATACATCATACATATAATTGAATTGATTGATATATATGTTTATGTAATTATCACATTATCACTCCACTGTAATATATGTTATTAGTATCAACTTTATTAAATACATTTTTACATAAATTATACTACCCAACTATGGATCATAATGGGTAATTATATTGGGATGCGGTGATATAAAGATTTTTATAACAAATTTTACTATATTTTAATCATGTCAATGTATCGCAATTATTGCTAGTATTTCTTACTAATATTATAATCTTAATCTAGCTATCTATATTCACTAGTGGTCTGGTCCCCGTTTCGCCCGGAAATAAATTGACAAAAAAATTCTATAAGCCGATTGCAGCCCTATCTGCCGTTATTAATTTGGAAAAGCTTTCTACAAAAAAGCTTTCATATTGAATTCACACTGTATCCCGTATACATTTATTTTTAATAAGAAGCAGCTATATGAAATTTTAATGCTTCTTAGTCTGAAAATAATGGGCTTTTCATATCATCGTTCTATGCATATTTTACACCCTAAGTACACCTGCGACTGGGTAGAAATACCTAAATGAACACGTGTACCAGCATTTTTCAAGATACTAAGGGGGAAAAACAGGCGCTGAACGGTTGTATGGAAAATGCGTCATTTTTGAAGTAAGAAGCATAAAATTCCATATAATTGTTTCCGATTAGAAATAAATAAACACCTGTATCTGTCTTATTAAAATTTCCCCCTACGGGGACAAACAAGGGACTTTCCATACAACCTTTTTTTTATACACCTGTGGTGGCCGATAAGCACACTGTCCACCTGATCGAAAGTGGTTACCGGGGTCTATGGACGTGTGCTTTACCCCCTTAATGGTGAAATCTTGAAAAACGCTTTTACACATTGAAATAAAACCACCTTTAACGGATTCTATCGCGATTAATTTGTTATTTATTTACCTTTGGACCGACCTTTCAGCTACTTTTCAGCAACCATGTTCTGGGTTTGACTACGGATGGTAGTTGTCATATAGTTTGAAGTGTAAGTAATCGCAAAGTAATCTTGTCAAGATGCAAAAATAGCAATATGCAAGATGCTAAAGAGCATAGATATATACCAAGAATGATCCGCGAGGCTATTCAAATTAAAAAAACACCCAAATTTTAATAGAGAAGACGGTTTGAGCGTACCAGCAGCCTGGGACCCGGATGATTAATCAAACTATGTAAACAGCAAACTACAGCAAGACTTAACGACACAGTGAGCTCAGTCTGCGAAAATAGTAACGCCAACAATTCGTGATGATTCGGGTACTTAAAGATAACTTACACTCCAAACTTACTGACAACTATCATGTTTAGTCAAACCGAGAACATGGCTGCAGAAAAGTAGCCGAAACGTCGGTCCAAAAGTAAATAATAACAATTAAACCGAGATAGAATCCGTTAAAAAGGTGTTTTATTTCAATAAGTGATATTCGCGTAAACTTTAGAAAATGTCAATTATTTCTACCCAGGCGTAAGTATACTAAACATATGCTGCTTACTTTTAAAATGAAGGAATTCCATACAAACTTTCATCCCCTATTTTATCCCTTGGAAATAAAATAATTATAAAATCCTTTCTTAATGGCTGCTTATACCTACTATAAAATGTATTACCTAAATGTATTATATACAGGTGTTACAGGTGTTAATTTACCTAGTAGGTAGCTCTAACGGTTTAGGCTCTGCGTTGATAAATCAATCAGTCAGTGGGGACAAGTCAGTTTATATGGTACTGATTATCGCGAATTTTTTGTCATATCTTCGGTTCTACTCAACCAATTGCGATCAAACAAACATAAGATTTAAAATCTGACCAAGACCTTTAAAAAAAAGCGCATCAAAATCCGTTCAGTAGTTTTTCAGATCTAGCAAGGTTAAAATCCCTCGCCTATGGCCTACATTTTTATTTACTAGGTATTATTCGATATTTAAATTTACTTTAATGCCGTGTTGCTTCCCGACCGTTTTTTTTTTGGATGAAGTTACAAATAAGGCCGGGTACCCTATCTCCTTCTCGCGGGTGTCGTAGTAGACAACTAAGGGACAGGGCTATTCTCGATCCGACAGGACACACACAGCCCATAACTAAGTGCCTGCTTGATGGGACTGAAAATCATAGATGACGAAATGAGGGTGTTAATACACGCAGCAGGCGTGAGTATAATATATGTATGACACTTTACTTTAAAAAAATACAAGTTGCCTCAAGGAATTTTTTATATATGTTTTTGTATAGGGGTTGTAAAATGAACACTACCCTCTAGTCAGATCCACATATCTGTATTAAGACTTTGTAGAGGCACCTCATACATTTTCTCATAAATGTCTATCAGCTCGTCTATTATTCCTGGAATTAGGTTCTGCAGATCGTGGGATCAGCTTTTTAAGTTACTTAATTTGTTATTTGAAACAGAGGTCATAGTTTAATAACATAACTCCTTATAGGCACTTCTATGGTGTATCTGTTAATTCTTTACTTTAACTTGTAAGTGCTAAAACATGCCTCCTTAGAAGGTCGGAATCGTCAAATAGACGAAGAATTAAAATTGACTTTTAAAGTGACTCAAGTTAGTACTGTACGAGTCAGCCAGTCTATTAATAATGTTTCACAGCTAAATACCTACAGTGTATGAGGTGCTGACACGGATATTATACAAAACTAATTTACGAGTACTGGCTGGCTCGTACAAGTACTACACACACCGGCAGAATTAGCGGAACACAAAAATATATACAAATAATAATTAAACATGAAACAACAACAACATGTTTAATAACGAGTGTTTCCCCCTCGTGCCCTGATTAAGGTTTCCATACGTCTGGGCATGCTGCGAATGAAGTTGTCAACGATTTCTTGGGGCAACCTCTGCCATTCTTCAACTAATGTGTTTCGCAGCTCGCCCAGATTGTGAGGAGGTGGCATTCTTGATTTGACACTCCTCTTTAGCAAGTCCCAAGCGTGTTCAATCGGATTAATATCCAGGGACCTTGCTGGCCACTCCATCACCGTAACACCAACATGGTTTAGGTATGCCTGTACTGAGCGAGCACTGTGAGCATTATCCTGCATTAAAATGAAGTCGTAACCAATAAAAGGGGGAAATGGCACAACATGTTCCTCTAAAATCTCCCTGATATACCGATCAGCAGTCAGATTTCCGCCGTCAACTACCACTAACTCCGTGCGAGCTCCTAAACATACCCCTCCCCAGACCATAACTTTGTATTCCGCTAATTCTGCCGGTGTTTGTATAATAATAGTCATCGAGGTCTATTCGAAGAAAAGAAACTCGTGTTTTACCGAACCATATTCGAGTTTTACCGAAATGCATATTTTTTAAACCTGTGTTGTACTTATAATGAAGTTATGATTATTAACAATAATAACACAATAGCGTCACATAATATACTTATTACAAGGTACACACAGCCTGGTCATAGTAAAGATTATGACCAGGCTCCTAAATAATGTTTAAATTAAATCTGTATAATTAGACCCTCCGCAATCCTGCCGGAAAAACAGACAGAAATTTCAGAGTTACTTTTCGACATCACTAAAACTCCTAGAACATAAATTGCAGCTATTGTTTGTTAAATATTCAAAGTGTAGCTTTTTCCTCGTTAAGATTTTATAACCTATACTATGAATAGATTACACAAAGTATATTATGAGACTTAAAAACTGCCAATATGTCGGAGAGGGCGATTAAACCATTTATGTGTCATGCACGAGTGAAGTCATGGGCAAAAAGTATATGTGTACTACGTAGAATTAATAGTAGGTGTGCTATCATCATCATCATCTTCCTCATCATGCTTGCATGAATCCCGGTCGTGTCATTATCATCACTAGAATATAATAAAGTCACTGTGATCATATATACAGACGGACAAATTGGCTTTGACGTGCCCATATTCTGTTTTAACTTTTTTCCACTCAATGGATTTTGATACGAGTTACACTGGTGTGTTTCAATCATCATCACCCTTTGCTTTAGTCCCTTTCGCATCCGAGACCTTCATCTCGGAATTTGGGGTCTGCTTATGTGTGGTCCTAACTGCGAAACGGCTGATTTTCGATATTTTCCGTGAAGCTACTACCATTTGATATTCCAACCACTAACATATTGGCGATATCGAAGTTCTGTACTCCAACTGCTAAACTAAGCAGGGGTCTCAATATCTTAAGAAGTGTCACACATCCTAGGGCCACCCTGGGTATTTCGGTTATTGTTGCAACCTTGCAATGAGTTAAACAACTCAGCCACGAGCCTCTATAAAAAAACTAACGTTTAAATGATTTGAATCGCTTGTAAGGAAAAGTTCAAATGAAATACCTACCCAATAAATAACTACAGACATAGCTATTGGATAGAGGCAGCTACGTGAATTGTAGCGAGATATACCGAATTTAAAGGGAATCACAAGGTCATAACGGACATCACAAAAAACTAAAAGCTACTGTTGAATTTCATAATTTCTTAAAGTAACATTTAAATTCCACAGCATGTATCTAAAAATCGCTGCGTCAATCATTGATTTTATTGCAAAATTGTTAGGTAGGTACGCTTGCTAATTTTTGTAGTCACACCAACACTTTAACATATCTTACAACATCTTCATAATATATGTCGTGTGCTAGTAATCTTCGTAACCGATAATACACTTCAGAATACTGCGAAGTGTTAATAAGCGAAAGTGTTGATTTATTACCCTCTATCTATCAAAACTTTTCTTTCAATATAATGACGGCATTAGTCAACAGCCTCGACAATGCACGTGCCTATTTTTACTGTGTCAACTACACGCGTGCCTAATGTGATCGTTTCACATAAACTTAACTACGCTTCTTATCTTCTTGTGAATCGATATCGAGATGTAGGAATGTGATGATTATAATTTATAACGTAAAGAAATAATTAGTCATTTTTATGATTACGAACAAACTTAAACTTACTCTCTCAGAATAAATGTATCCTTACTTTTTTTAAAACAATGGTTTTCAAGTTATTTTTTTCTGTAGTGCAGAACTATAGAAACAATAACATAAATTATATTAATAACTAGCTGTTGCCCACGGCTTATCGCTTAGCTCTATGCATGCAAAGTTTCAGCTTGATCGGTTTAAAATTGACAAAGTTTCATACAAACTTACATCCCCTATTTTATCCCCTTGGCGGTAGAATTAATCAAAATCCTTTCTTAGCGGATGCCTACGTCATAACTTCTAGCTGCATGACAAATTTCAGCCCGATCCGTCAGGTGGTTTGGGCTGTGCTATGATACATCACTATGTCAGTCAGTTGGTCACCTTTGAATTATATAGATATATTTAGATAACAACGAAAAATAGAAAAGAAATATAACCTACTTATGTTTTTTGTATTCCCGTAACGCAAAAGCTCCATAGTCTCAATAAATATAGGACCAGATTTTTTCAACGTTTTTCAAACTTTTCATTTTAACATTTCACGCCCGCTTTTGCACTCGTAATATCTTCGCACTTCAGTTATTACCCATAATTTTTATAAAGTAGTAAGTAGTAACTGAAATTAAAATAGGTACTAGACTAGTAATTCCGTCACCTCTCCAGCTAAGCTTAATTGCTTGTGTTAAGACTGGATTTACGTCCGTAGTGTAATGATCAGGATTCGAACCCCCATACCTATCGCAGTTCGATTCCTTCACCACTATACTGCTGAAATTTAAAACAATGTTGTGTTGTTTACATACCCATACATACATAAATACGCTCACGCCTATTTCCTCCGGATACTAATCATTACATTCTTACTTTACGAGCATATTATACACATAATATTATATACAATATTAGCTGTTGCCCGCGGCTCCGCCCGCGTGAATCTCGGTTATCGCTTAGTGTTGAGTCAACGCTATTTTTCCAAAATAAAAGTAGCCTATGTTACTCTTTATTACACCAGCTACCTGCCAATAAAAGTCCCGTCAAAATCGGTCCAACCATTTCCGAGATTAGCCGAACAAACAGACAGACAGACAGACAAAAATTGTAAAAAATGTTATTTTGGTGTAAGTACCGTTTTAAATTCATATGCATGTAGTAAAAAACGGTTATTTCAATATAACAAACAGACACTCCAATTTATTTATATGTATGGATAACGTTGTATTGTAATAAAATGGTAAGTGTACATACCTATGTTATATTGCATTGCATATGTCATATCTAGAAGATACATTATCCAACATCCTCGAAACACTTTTTGCGAAACGTCAACTTACACGTAGATAAGTACAACAAACATGCCGCATTCGAGAACATTCTTTAAAAGTTTAGTTAGGTATGGCAGCTATTCATTGACATGTTGACACATCAACAAAAAAAAGTTTCTTACACGCTTCAATGAAATGCCTTGACCCTTTGAAATAATGCGCCTCTGTGCATATACGAATCGTCACCTCTTGCGTAAGTGCAAATGGAAACCGCGACGTGTTTCTTTCCCGGCGATCATTTGAATAGTTCTTTAATTTTATAAAGGAACATTACATAATAAACATTATTGCGTAATTATGTACTGTGCATCGAAACGTCAGTACCTACCTACCTACGTACTTGACGATTAAATGGCGGGCTTCAAGGCTTTTTATCATCATGTCCCGGTTACATCTGAGGGTTTCCTCTCGTACTCCTTCTGCATACTCCTTCTGCTCCTCTTAAGACTTTTATGGGAGCGACTGACGTCTGAGCTTCCAATCTTAAGAAGAAATCTAGCTCATTATTGCACATGTTAATCAGTAAACGTAGTAATCAACCATCTGGTGGAGTGCAGATGAGGTGGGCTTGGCCTCTATGGTCTTTATGGAGATACACGCATAAGGACGTAGGTATAAGAAAACAAACATCTTTATTGTTTTCTTTTGACATTCGATTGCAGTCACGCAATACATATAAAATGCTTTGTCATTACTGACGTCAGATATGACTAGGGTAAAAAGACGCACGTAAGCCCGCAACATATTCATACCAATAATAATATTCAATGTGCATTTGCATGTCAATCAATCAATTAGCCTTTCGCTGGACATAAGCCTCTCCCAAAGTTGGGAGGCTTTGGTTTAATGTTTCCACGCTTGATATCGTATGCGTATTTTTCCGTTAGTCGCCTCTTCGGATGAGCTGGGATATTGTATTCTCCCGAGGAGGGCCAGACCGAGAGGGATGGCCCTGGGTCAGCTAGGGTGCGAGAGATATGTCGCAGTACAACCTCACCTTCGGCCTAGCACTACGACCCAGACAACGACGACTCCGGCTCCGGAGGGGTGGGTATCCGTGGGGATTTCCCGCACTTAAAAAAAGAAAAAAAAAAGGGGGTATTGTATTCTTTCTCCATCACCACACGGATAAATGCATATAATGTAACCTAATTGACGTGAAAACAAACAATTTAGCTTAACTGAAGATTTTAGGAGGAATACCGACGTTTAGCCAAATCTCCAGTATAGTGTGTTTACTGCACCGGATTAGCCGTTTCTCCACTTGTGGGTCAATCTGATGAAACCAGGGGTAAACTGGACTAACCATGATCCCACTAGTGGGTCATGCTGATTTGACCAGGGGTAAATTAGATAAACCGTAATGCCGACTGTCAAATCGAATAAAACTAAGTTTTCTTGGTGCGATATATGTCTGTGGCGCGGCGCGAAATGGGTCATCTGGATTAAACGTGGTCCCACTGGAATTGTCAAATAGAATAAAAATGATTTTTACTTAGAAGAAATCATTCCTCGTGGTCCCAATAGTTGTCATATTGGTGGATCCATGGGTTAACGCCGGTTTCGGTTACCACCTAGTACTACTTATAAATTTAAATAAAAAAATACCTTTTTAGATATTTAAACCACCATGGTCACTGACATTATTATTAGAGGTCCAAGTAGAGATACTTCTAAAAATTTTTTCACTGATAACCGCCAATACTCCAGTTCCTCCGTGATCATAGTGCTTGCAACAGTGCCAAAATAACGGAAAGTAACGATACTGATATTTATTTAATGTGATTCCCAATTCTACTCAATAGTATATCCGAAATATAGGTACTTTCTCTTTTTACGCGTTATTGCTTTGGTTATCATAAGTTTTCAAACGATACGTCATGGTTGTTTAATAATCATGACGTATTTAAATAAGTTTATACTAGTTATTGCCTGCGACTACGTCCGCGTTGAGTTCGGAATAGGTCAAGGTACTTTCTGCTGTCTATTGTTAATATGCTGCTGTCTCGAACGCAACTCGTATGCTTCACACTTATTCATTGTTATATTTTATCGATTTATCTTCTTAGCTGATAGTAAGAACTCAAAAATCCAACTGTGTGTTTGGAACATGGCTCAAAAAAACCCACCATTAACAATTTAATGTAAAAATAGAAGTTTATAATCCAATATCAAAACGCATTCTGCTAGATTCTTTCTTCCAAACGCTAATATAGCGTGTCTTAGTTAATTAACAAAGATTTGTGATTTTTCAATCAACTATCTCTTCTACACAAATAAAACACCTTGGGGTTCGAGATATGTTGTATGGTATACTACTCATGACCTTTCAAGTGTAGTTTCATGATATAATTTGGACGTTAATCGACCGTAACAAACAGACAAAAGACAATTCTAAAAAACACATCTTGGGCATCGATATTAATTCTAGAACGTATCGTCTACTAAGGTGAATGTTCTGATGAGCTCTTGCAATTTGGTCCCACCTTTCCTACACATAACACTATGTGTAGGGCTTAGATGTCACCCGCATACGGTGTAGAATATTCCATCAAAAATCAAGCGGTTCGGTGTCTCTTGCCTTTGCCTCTCCATTAAAACCTAGAATTCTTTGCCAGCTCACGTGTTTCCTTCTTCCTACAGTCCCGGGTGCTTTAAGCAGGGCGTGAAGAAGCATCTGATGTGGCCGTCTAGCTGAGTGCCACCATTTTCATGGTACGTGTTGACCATCTTTCCTGAGACTTTTCCTTCAGCTTACAATCAAGCGAGATGAAGTCAAATTGACATGTCCTATAAAAAAGAGGCTCAGGCGCAGGCTTTCCTTGAGGGGTTGGGAAGGTATGCGCAGTAAAATCCATTAAAGCTGAATATGTAGTACGTATATAGAACTTTGCGCTCATCATCATCATCATCTCCTGTACCTGTCTACAAAATCTATCATCAATTACCATTTAGCCTACTGTAGCCGTCCTCCGTATTCCAAAAACTTCTTTCAGGACATTAAGCCAAACACTGAGTTCTTACATTTCCATTTACGCTATCAATTACGCTACATATAAGCTGTGAACTTGACTTTCAAAGTTTACACTTATTTCGTAATCTCGTGCGACACAAGTTTTAACTTAATGACTGTGAGTCACTAAAATTGGTAAAAAATGGGTTATTTAAAAATGATTTTATACAACCATACTCAATATATAAATACTTTACTTTGTTTCTTTAAAAATATCGAGGTGCCAACTCATAGTTTTTATGTAAGAATTCGGGACTTTCGTGATCAAACTTACTTTTTGTGGATGTTCTAACTGTCTTTATCACAGGCTATATGTTTACTGTCGAAGGACGAAGGTAGGTACGAAGGAATAAAGAACATTTTTATTAGTAGCCTTCTATGACACGGTGGCCCCCCCTCCCGAGGAGGGCCAGACCGAGAGGGGTGGCCCTGGGTGTCGGCTGACAACCTCACCTTCGGCCTAGCACAACGACCCACAGGCCTCGGGCGGTTTAGTCGGTTCGAGTCCGACATAACCTCCTCCTCCGGCTCCAAAAAATTCTTCTATGACACTCACGAGAAGAGTATGGGTGGCCCGCTGGGAACCAACCCAACAAAATGCACAAACAACGCATAGTTTCGTTAGACCCAGTATCGTAACAATAAATAAGCATTATTATTAACCGTGTACCTGTCTGCCACCTAAGTAGTATAAAAAAAAAGACGAGTTGCACTCCGTGCGTGCCGGCAGACGTGAAAACTTTTTCTTTCTTTCTTTCTTCGTTATATACAGAGAAAAAGATAAAAAGAACATACCATACCATACAATACCATACCAATATAGCACCAATCATAGAACCTATCACTAATTTTCTGTCAGAAGAAATTAATGAATTACAAATAGAAAAAATAATCACAAAAAAGTGTCTCTATACTATCTGAAACCATAAGGACTTATAGTCGAAGTGCTTACCGCTAAGCTACGAAGCTTCTTAGCGTACCTAACAAAATAAACAATCTGTAGCTAATGTTGTATGACGTCAGTCGTCGGTTACGATTCAAAAGTCAAGTGATCCTGTCGCGAGTTTAACTCTTTTTACCCATCCAACGCCGCTAAAGAAGTTTTCACTTCAAAAAATGTAAATAAAATAACATTTGTAGCGTGCATCTTTTCGTCTTAAACTTTAGACCTACCTTGCTCCAACTGTGGAGTGTAAATGATTACTTGGTTCCAACCTCGCCATACAGCGTACTCCAGCACGAAGGGCAACGGTGTTAAGGCAGACTCAGGGCAAAAAGCATGTGTGTAAATAATTTGTAAACCAATCACTGCGTAGAACAAATAACATCCAAGAAACCTAAAGGAGAACAAAATGAACCATTGATTAGTCATGAAATAATTTCAAAAAATATAGTGCAAAATTAAAAAAAAATTCACCTCATTTTATGTTGAAAACGATACTAAATAACTGGCTAATGTTTTACACAGTAGTCTATCGTGGTCATGAGAGGATTTAAGGAAAAGTGAACGCTTTTCCAGCACGGTGATATCAATTAATAATGTCTGCTGGACTCTACAGAACGACATAATTAATTTGTCATGATAACAAAAGAAGTCTATAAGACCTATCAATCCAACTCTAATCAAATATTCTGTATAAGGAGTGTAATTGTAAGAATTATGTCACGAAATGGATCCCCCTTTTCAATAATTAATAACAGCGAATAAGGCTAGATACTAGATATTTTATATAAATCACGATGTAGCTATCTCAAAGCTTCTAATATATACAAGATCTTCGTTGCGTAAGTCATCCTCACCTACTGGCCGGTATCTGCTGGTTATCGGCCGACGCTTCAGCGTAGACTTCCGGATCAGAAACCAAAACCAATCAATAAAGAGAGAGCAGGAGAGTGGAACCCGGGCTCCAAAGTATGAAGTGTAGGTCGGCCTAGACTGCGAAGACGTTTGTTTGTTGAGGTAGTAGAAATGGACGTCATCTAAGTACACTTGTTTTCATCTGATCGTGCAAGTACGACAAACAATGCGTGGAAAAATGGCAAACGGACGCTATGTGCGTCAGTACTGTCGCGGCCACGCATCTGAGCCGCACCATCAACGAGCAAGAAAAGGGCGAAATACACTGCAATGGAGCCACAACATTATTTTGTGTCCATTGCGGTGGACTATGGGCAGTCGGGTTCGGAGGCAAAGAGGATCGTGGAAATTGTTAATTATTTGAATAAATAATTTTAAAATTCACTAGTACAATATGAAAGAAGTCAACTTATGCTTAGATATAAGTAATGCTTTAAAAAGACCGAAACAAGTTTGATAGCAAGCGGGTGTGAAAATGGTTCCACACCCGCTTGCTATCGCTATTGGAAATTTTCTTTTGGTTCACGATTTGCAAATGGATCCTTTTTATTTATATTGACCTTTTTGAGACACTAAAGAAAATAACTTTAACATTGATTTTCAATGTTAAAAGACACTTATTCTACTACAGGCAGGGAATGCGTCATCCATCACATGTTGTGACCGGAAACTGTACGCACAGAAATATACGAAAATCGCCCTGATGTCGTTTTTCAAAGGGATTATCAATATTCAGCGGCTTTAACAAGAATACCAGAAGGTTCGTAGATAGTCCGTAACACGAGTGTGACTGTGTGACGCTGCTTGTGTTGCACATATCTATTGGCCACGGTAACTACTTCATATTACCCTATGTGGTATAGGTAAAGAAAACTTGTGCTGAACTGCGGTGACACCCTCAAACGGTACAATCCATTTGTAACCCAATCGACTCGGGACTTCCTTTCTTTGTCACACAATAAGAACTCCAGCCCCTCTACACAAGTGGCAATACGTTTGTAGAATAGAGTAGAATAGTAATCAATGTATGGAATGGACATAAATTGACGACTGTCACAAACGTTTAGACGTCAAAATTCGTGTCAATCCCAAACATTCATCATTCTATTCTACAATACCTACGCCAGCCAACTAATTGCAACTTGTCAAGAGGGGATAGTTCATATTGCGCGAGAAAGAAAGGAATGTTTTACCCGCACACGCCTTTGCTTCTTCTTACAATCCCGGGTTCGTCAACCGGACACTGAAATAGCATCTATCGCTACCATCAAGGTAGGGACCACCATTTTAGGATCATCATCATCCGGAATGATGGCTCGTATCTTGGCTCATAAAGTGGAGTGTACTCAATTGATAAACTGAATATAAAATTATAATCTGTGGCGGAACCAGTACGCAGTTTTTTGCAGATGTACTTGAAATAACATGGGCATTGTGCAATTCACTGTTATGTGTGGGTTAAAAGGTGCAAAAAATCAGAAAGGAAACTATTTAGCACCTAAATTGTAGGTTTAGGAATATAATATTTCAATACTTTATCATATCGTATAGGCTTCACAAAGGTCATCAATTCCACAACTTTGGATTCACACTGAAGTCAAGAGGAGTGGTGAGGAGACGCGTGGGACTCGACCAATCACATGTATAAATTGAAGATTATGTTCAGAAATCGACCAATCACGTAAAGTGATTGGTAGATTTCTGAACATATCTTCTCTGCTCGTCTACGCGTCTGTGGAAACGTAAATAGGATACTGTTTTATATTAAAACAAATTTCTTCAAACAATGACCCATTTACATAACATTTTCAAGTTTAATTATTTATATTCTCGTACCTTGGCCATCGCTACTCAGCAGGGAAATGGCAATATCGCACCATTAAGACCTGGAATTCCTTGCCAGCTCACGTGTTTCCCTCTTCCTACAGTCCCGGGTCGTTGAAGCGGGGCGTGAATAAGCATCTGATGAGGCCGTCAAGCTGAGTGCCACCATTGTTAACATGGGACGTGTATATAATGGTGGCCCTCTTTCTTGAGACTTTACCTTCAGCTTACCATCAGGCGAGGTGAAGTCAAATTGACGTGTCCTATTTATAAAAAATAAAAAAATCTTTTCCGGAATATCCGGTTTTTACACGGCTGATCACAGAGACATCATTGAATACTTGCCTCTTTGTCGTCAAGATGTAGTCAATCTCATACGCCATGATAGCGGGGCTTAGCCAGGTCCACTTTCTCTGGGGTGGCTTTATGAAGAAAGAGTTCATCGCGTAGAAACCCTCTTTCTCCATAAAGTCCGCCAGCATGTGGCCCCGGTCATTCCGCTGCCCATATCCAAAAGGCCCCACCCTCAACTCCCCATCGCCCCGTTCGCCCAGTCTCGCGTTGACTTCAAAAAAAAAACCTAAAAACCTATTTCACTGTTGTTATGGGGGACTTCCCCCATAACAACAGTGAAATAGGTTTTGGAAGCATGTATGGCCCTACTTATGTCCTCATACACTTCCTCGACCTCTTCATCGGAGTATGACTTGGTGGGCATGTACACCTGGATGACCTTCAACGAGTATCTTTTGGATACTCTGAGTATCAGGTATACCACTCGACTCGAGATACTCTCGATGGATATGACGTTGTTCATAAGGGACCTGTGGACGAGGAACCCGACACCATGCAGTGACTTTCTGTCACCCTCCCGGTGGTAGAGTAGGTGACCAGACTGCAGGGTTGTCGTGCCTTCCCCCGCTCTTCGCACTTCGGACAATCCAACAATGTCCCAGTGTAACCAACTCATTTCCTCTTCCACCTCGAGCAGCTTCTCGTCAGTCCTCATCGTGCTGACGTTGTGTGTTACCAGGCCCAGTTTCCGTCTGGGGTGGTAGCCGAATCTCTGCCGGGGATTCTTCGCACCCCCTGCCCCGCCGTTACCATGACCGCTACCGGAGCCAGGAATAGCGGGGCTGCCGGGGACTAGGGGCCTGGTCTTTTTTTGTCCGTTCATTTTGGGAGGTTTCTTGCCATACTCGCCACGCTTGGCAAACGGGTTGGCGAGCGCGGTATTAAAGTATTTATAAGGATGCATCACAAAAGACGCCGCTGCCCATCCTTTGGTGTTCTCTTAGTCGCCTCTTACGACATCCACGAGAAGAGATGGAGTGGTCCTATTCTATGCCGGGAACCACACAGACTACTTGAATAAACATACCTATTCATGTTGTCTTTCTTTGTCAATAAATTTTCATAAATGTCTTCTATAAAAAGTTTATATTTTCTTTAAAAAGTTAATCTATTTACATCAATAAACTAAGCGATATACGCTGAATCATCCAAGTTTATTTCCAGCTTTTGGCCGGCTGTTTCTATATTTAAATGAATTAGTTTACAACAAAATTAATTAGTTTACAACAAAATTAATTAGTTTACAACAAAATTAATTAGTTTACAACAAAATTAATTAGTTTACAACAAAATTAATTAGTTTACAATATAATTAATCAGTTTAAATTGTAAAAAATAATAATTGTTGAAATAATTGATAATATTATATTTAATCTTTTTTTTAAGAAAACAGAGTCAAAATTATATATTTAGTCCAATAACATATTATCACCCCTCACTGAACCAGGGACAAAAGTGCCCATCACGCTGGCGGTATTGCCATTTCCCTGCTGAGTAGCGATGGCCAAGGTACGAGAATATAAATAATTAAACTTGAAAATGTTATGTAAATGGGTCATTGTTTGAAGAAATTTGTTTTAATATAAAACAGTATCCTATTTACGTTTCCACAGACACGTAGACGAGCAGAGAAGATATGTTCAGAAATCTACCAATCACTTTACGTGATTGGTAGATTGCTGATGCGTAAGCCGTTGTTTTCTAGAGCTATTTTTCAATCGTTAAAGTTTTATTGAAGCTCTTATGCTGATTCGTGGATGAGGACGATGTCATCTGAGACCTCATCATTCAATAGATACCACGGAAGGGGAGATTGTATATCCTTTTTTAATCCTTTTTTAGGTGGTTGAATATAAAAGGGTTAAGAACACACCCTTAGTGCACACCCATCTTTACCGCAAACGCTTTGCTAATTCCTGCAATATATCTGACTCTGGTTTAAATGCCACAATACATATCCTTTACGATGCTTATGTAGGATTCGGGAAGCCCCTGCGATCTCAACGCCTGCCGAACCAATGATCGGGGAACCCTATCAAAATCCTTTTGTAGATCAATAAGCAAGAGGTGTAGATCTTCTTGGTTTGAGCGTTTTCTCCATAATATATAATATAATAACAGACGAAATAACTTACGTTTTTTATGGTTTATTTTTACGGATAGAATTAGAGCGTTTTCACACTCATCCGATATCCGATATCCGACACCCGATATCGGAGGAAGTCAAATGTATGAGATATGTATCTCTTTTTCACATTGTCCGGCCCGATATCGGTTATCGGAGCCAGCACCACTGTTTTGGCCCGATATCGGAACACAAAGAAACTAAAACAGCGACTGCAAGTAATTTTCGACCTTATTGACATGACATGGTATCAAAGTTCTTTTTTTTTCCTCCTAGCATCCCTAACTAGTCTGTGTTATCGAGTAAATGGCCGTATCGGGCCGATTTTATCGGATAAGTGTGAAACCAGCACAAGGTGTCGGCTATCGGATGTCGGCTATCGGCGTCCGACACCGATATCGGATATCGGATGAGTGTCAAAACGCTCTTAGTCTGACCGAACCCTAATCAGGGTACATTAATATACTTACCTACCTAATGAGTTCGTAAATTGATAAAGATTAGCCACTGCATACGTGCATAGAAATTGTCATTCTGTTGAAGGTTTCTAAACAGAATACAAGAGCCGTCAGTACCTAGGTAAATTCATTTTATTTATTTATGCACATATTTATTTACAGCTTTTTGTCGGTTCTATATGTTCAAGTAGCAATATTTAAAGTTTTCTGACTTTGATAATATGATTTGATAATTCTATAAAATAATGATGCCTATAAGTAGAGTTCCCAACTCTTTTGCAATTCTCCGGGAATAATGACGAAATTCCTGGGCTCATGGCCCGTAATTATTTTCGTCAGGTTTTAACCGGTTGCGTGGAAAATAGCCATAGTTAATGATATGGGTGTTAAAACAACACTGTCTACTCCTTCAGGAATATGAACAAACCTAGAACTCAACCCTACATAGGTACTAGCTTTAGGTACTCATCTAATTTTCTATGAACTACCTATTTCATTTGTTTTTTGTTCCCAGGTAAGAACGATGGCTCCCATTACTATTACGGAAACTGAACTGGACCATCCTATAAAGGCAAAAGATTGGATAGAAAGCAACACTTTGTCATTTACACGTCGTGCCAAAGAAAGAAACAAAAATGACAACTATTACAGAGAATTCAATGTGGACAACTATAATAAAATGTTACGCCCTGAACCAAGTTTCCTAAAACCCATACGAGAATGGGAACAACGGATGGGATTTTTAACACCACTTCGATGGACCAATCTTATACCTATATTTGCTATCCACATTCTTGCTGTGGTTTGGTCGGTAAAATTTATTTTATCGGGTAAATCTCCACATATCGCAACTGTGCTTTTTGGTAAGTATGCACAGATTTAAACTGTCATCAATATAATTTAGTAAATGAAAATATTTAATATACTGAACTTATTTTTCCTGTTACAGGATACTTGACAGGTCAAATAGCTGGATTCGGTGTGACTGGAGGTGCTCATCGATATTGGTGCCATCGTTCTTATAAAGCGAAACTGCCTCTTCAATGTATACTAATCATGTGCTATTCGGTCGCTGGTCAGGTGGTTATATTTTTATTGTACTTGTAGATAAACCCCTTTCATTAGTATTATTCATATTATATATGGCATTTATTAAAAACACAAGCTTGAAGAGAGGTGCCTACCGCAACATGAGTGGCTTATGCAGTATGCCCGCCTCTTGCGAGGACAAAGAGCAAACTCATTTCAGAAGTAATAAACGCAAGATTTTTTTTAACCTTAATACTTTAAATAAAGGCTTTGTTACTGTGACCTCTACTGTTAGGCTACCCACTAACAATTTCAAAAGTGTAGACCACCTAAATTAAATTGTATTTACTTTCTTCACAGAACACCATTTACGAATGGGTTCGGGACCACAGAGTGCACCATAAATATTCGGAAACAACGGCAGATCCGCACGATGCCAACCGCGGCTTCTTCTTCTCGCATGTCGGATGGCTCATGATGAAGAAACATCCGGATGTAGTCAAGAAAGGCAATACAATGGACCTCAGTGACATCACCAGTGATCCTCTAATTCAATTTCACAATAAGTAAGGACATTGCTATTGTTAGGTCCTACTAAATGGGTAACAAGTAGAACTTTAATATTAGTTTTTCAGAGCTACATGTCTATTGAATCAATCAATTAGCCTAGCGCAGATGTCTGCTCTGCCCCTAGACAAGTAGCAATTCGCTAGCCAGCGTTTGATGGAATAGAATGACGAATGTATAGGATTTGACCTATTTGACATGCGTTAACGACTGTCATTTACGTCAAATCCCATACATTCGTCATTCTATTCCACCGAACGCCAGCTAGCGAATTGCCACTTGTCTAGAGGGACTGAACTATCAACGATTTTTAAAAATCTCTTACATCCCATTAACATCACACTACGACCCTTAGAAGTTATTAATAAAATTTAAAGTTCGAAAAGAAACCGCTAATGCGATGCAACGGGAAGGGCGGCTTCGTGTTGCATTGCATTAGGTACACATACTTATATCGTCCGATATTATTGTCTCTATGCATTAGTAGTGATAGTAATTAGTTAGCACTAGCTGTTGCCCGCGACTCCGCCCGCGTGGATGTCGGTAGTGTTGAGTCAACGCTATTGAGCATCAAAATTTTCTAAAATAAAAGAAGTCTAAGTTACTCCTTATTACATCAGCTACCTGCCAATAAATCCGTCAAAATCTGTCCAGCTATTTCAGAGATTAGCCGGAACAAACAGACAGACAAAACTTGTAAAAAAATGTTATATTGGTATATGTACCGTATTATATTCATATGCATGTAGTAAATAAATTATTAAAAACCTTTTTAAAAACAATCTTTTATAATCTTGCATTGTCATCCGAACTGAACGTGCATACCAAATTTCAGCTCAATCGGTTGAGGGCAAGTGCCTTAAAATTGAGTTGTAAGATTCCACCCGAACAAACATACATTGCAAGTTAAATAAAAGCTTGTAAAAAGAGTTATTTAAATATTACAAAGAGACACTCTAATTTTATTTATATGTATAGATTAATAGTAGACAGCCTCTGTGGCATGGCAGTAGTGAACCGCGACCGCTGCGCAGGAGGCGCGGTTCGATCCCCGCTCAATGCAAATAGATACTATAGTAGGTAGTATGCATGAATATTTATATACATATACATTAGTCTGGCCATGCCTCGGAGAGCACGTTAAGTCGTCGGTCCCAGTTGCCATACGAACATCTGTGGCAATCGTTGCGGGTAGTTGGAGCCCTAAAAAGTCCAACAACTTATCTAACTGCAATGCTTCGATATAACCAATGGGTTGTAGAGGTCAGATAGCAGTCGCTTAACGGAAAAAATCGAAGTTTAACCAAACCCGCAGTTAGACTGGTAAAAGCGGAGCCCAGACTCCGAGTTGAAACCTTCGGAAGCGACTGGGATTAACGCTAAAACAAAGAAGTATAGTTATTGGCTAGGTACCATAGAATACAATGCTACTACATAGTACCATAGAAAAAAATAGTTACATTATATTTTATTATATTGCAGGTACTTCTGGGTCTTCAAAATATTGTTCTGCTGGTTCATACCGACTTTGATAAATGCGATGTGGGAGACCTGGGAGATAGCGTTTATGACCCACTGTGTCATACGCTATGTTATGAGTCTCAACTTCACTTGGTCTGTCAATAGCTTTGCTCATTTATGGGGCAATAAACCTTACGATAAGTACGTATCTTCCGAAAGGACTTCAAAAATTACCTTAAAGGCCATCTGTTACCTTATGCATGTGCATGTTTCATACAAATAATTTTAAATAAATTTTCATGCAAAAATACATCCGATTTACACAAAACTGTGTAGTGCGGCTCGTGACTAAGTAGGCACGTGGTAACCGAGTAGATTAACACACTACAAGGTTTAAGTACTTTAAGCAACACTAGTCAGTGCGGTCTTGGAATGGGTCCTACCACATTCTTGAGACATTGAGACCTCCGTGCTTAGGAGAGACGCTAGGCCGTCGGTCTTGGTTACCATACCTCCTTGCGAACATCTATGGAAGTCGCTACGTGTTGTTGGTCCTAAAAAGTCCATTCTAATTACAGAACTTAGATTGGTAGTCGATTCACAAAATATTTAGACTTCTCGTAGTAGAGACCGCTGTAACGTAGCGGTAGAGCGTTAATTTGACTTCTTGGCTTTTTAGCCTTATAGTATTACCGACTTACGGTAACACAGCATGATGTAAAACGATTTATGTTTGATTCCAGAACCATAATGCCCTCAGAAAATTGGGGTGTCTCCGCCGTTGCAATGGGTGAAGGCTGGCATAACTATCACCACACATTCCCTTGGGACTACAAAGCAGCCGAACTAGGAGTGTCATTGAATACAACGGCGACGTTAATAAATTTCTTTGCAAAGATCGGATGGGCATACGATTTGAAACAGGCCTCACCAGCACTTGTTCAGTCTGTAGCGAATGCTCGTGGAGATCCTGAATATGTACACTGAATCAGCTTAAACTTAATTAGGATACTAGATAAATTTTGACACACTAGGTATAAAACTAAATGCCTTACGTATAAATAGATATATCTATTGGTTAAATTGTACATAACTTATGAAATAAATCATGAATTGATTTGTACGTAGGTAACATGTATCTACATATACGTGTACCATACCATATGTACTTTAGTAGGTAAGACTTGTAGATAATGTAAAATGATATGTAGGTACATTTATTGATTGTGATCTTAAATTTTATTGTATTAGATATAATTTGTATACTTAAGTCTTTATTATTAAACCTTCATTAAGTTGAATTAGCTACATGGTATCATGATTATACCTTCATAGGTACTTGTACAAGCACCTACCTATGTAGGTGTACCTACCTACCTCCACTGAAACCCTAACAAGTTCATAAATATGACCCATTGTGTATCTGGGAACAGGTAAAATTGTATTTTTTTTGTGCATTAAAGAGTACATATCTGCCTATAATCTATTTATTGACAATTCTATAAAGTAAGTACTTAACACAATACAAGCACTTATCTAGGTAGGTAGAAGAGAACTGGTCGGCGGTACGATCAGACCCAGATCTTCAAATTGTTTTAGGCTGGGCAAAAACTGAAAATTCCACCCCATCCACTTTCTTTTTCGTGCGGCAATTGTTTACCGGGGGGGTTACCGACGGGATCTCAAGTCATAAGCACAAGCACAACCAGTGGCGGCGCAAGCATAACCTACTCGAACCGACTAAAACCGCACGAATCACACGCGATCTCGGGATCTTCAAATTTAACCCAGGGCATCCTCCTGTTTCGAGATATCCCTCTTGGGTGTGGGAACCACAGCGTCCCCAACTTTCCCCCGGACATTTGTGCAGCTGAGAGGTCGGGAGATATCTGAGTCTCTCCCGGGCCCGCTTCGCCATTGAGCATTGCTTGATAGCAGAAGGAGGCAGTGGCACCGCACTAGGTCGCGCTCCGCACTGAGCCGGAGAACTTTGAGGGCCCCAGTGAGAGCCCGCCTCGGCAACTTCCGCGCCTCTTCACAGTGACGGTACCACAGACGTTGCCCTACGCTCGGTCGTCCAAGTCATTCCGTCCACTCCACCATGATGTCCTGGTGGATGGATGCCCCGTGTTCTAGTCCCAGTTCACGCGCCACCTTTCACCGCTAATATTTTAACCACCACCAGCAATTTGGGGACCAGATTTCGGCGATGCTCCCCGAAGTCCCATCGGCCGTCAAGTACGTACGTAGCTTAAAAAAATATATTTGGAGCTTTTCGCTGATAGAAATGCCTTCCACTATGAGACTGGATCCTTCGGGTGAGTCGCTTCGAGGCCCATGCAAGAACAGAGTCTCAGTTCTATGCAGTCACCTTGACACCCAGCTGCTAGATCCGCTCCACATCTTGACCTTCAGGAATGCTTCGTGATGGTAGCATTGCACGCCGTCACGTGCATATTATCCACCAAACACGTGACGGTGGCACTGTCTGAGCTCATTGCGAAGCACCCAGTCAGTCGTATCTGATGTTCCACAGAAGTGACCCAAGACCAATCCAATTCGTGGGGAGTTTACGCACTTTAAAAAAAAGGTAGGTAATTGAGACTTAATGAAGTACTGCTTGGTATATTATTAACATTTATTAAAACCATTCTTATTTGCCTAACTTATAACCACCTGGAATAAACGTAGATACAGCACATTCCTATTGAAAACTACATAATTATAAAACTACATTGATAGCAACAAGTATAGGTACCTACTACAATTTAGTCTATGAATAGTTAAAGCCGCAAATTATAAATAACATCCATTAAGAAGCCGAGAGGCAGGGTTTCTCATAGGGCGGAGAGAGAGGGTCAAACGCCGTCGAAAATCAAAATATAGATCATCTATAAATCCACTGTATTTCTCAAGTGAATAATAATGTTTATTCATATACATTTTTGCTATTTTGAAAAGAACTACCCTTGTGAAAACCAGAATTGGCTACGCCTGTGATGAATGAATTTTTTACATAATTATGGCCATATTAAAATAAACATAAAACTCGCGAATCAACTGAACACCAAGTCTGAATTAAGATTGAAATTGAACAAAATTGCCAAAGAAATCTCAAATAAACTCACCACCACAATTATATTAGAGTCGTATAGGGGTATCTGAAATTATCAGTTTGAGAAACCCCAATCTAAACTGACAGAATATTTGTAGATAACTCAAAAGCGACTAGTTTACAAGAGCACCACAACATTGATGCCTGTTGCAACAGCTGATCCATTTTATTTAATCATCTATCATTTATTCTATTACTCAATTGTACCTTTGCATTTAAGCAATACAATCATCATGACATAAACATAGAAACATTTAAACAATTTAAAAGTAAAAAATAAATGAATAAGACAGCTGTGTACCTATTGATCCTCATGCAATGATTGAGACTGAAGAAGTTGCAACAGTAGGTAACTAAAAAAAACTGGAATTCTTGAAGCTATAGCTGCTATCCCTTAATTTTATTTACAAAGAATTGTACACGCTCAGAGACCTATATTCTAGAATGCCACTCGGTGAAATCTCAATTTTTCTGGGAAAAGACACATTACACACTAACAAATTTTGACAGGTTGTCGGGCCGATTGTCTATACATTTTTTCCTAAAATAAATCGTGATTCAGCTAAGTGCCATTCAGACTATGGGCCTGAGACTCTAATAAATTTTTACAATTTTTAAACCAATAAACTCCAAAGGTGAAAAAATTTGATCTGCCACTACATTTTAAGTTCCACAATATGATTTTTTAAATCCTATAGTTATTGTAGATTACATAATTGTGGGAGTCAGTACTCAGATCAAAATTATCCAACAATTAGTAACTGCATCATATTGATAATAAATTCTTGAAAAATCAATTACCAACAGCTTTGACGAGTTGTCCCAAACGAAACATCTTTTAAATATTTTCCATCAGTCTTCTATCAGTGTAAAGAGGTCTTTCTTCAGTTTAACATGGTTTTCTGAAGATACAGTCTCAATTTTTACATCTGTATTTATTTTAGCTTCCTTTACAGGCCTATTATTCTCATCTTTAGTGAGTTTTCTCTTCAAACTAAGAACTTTATTTGAATAAATACCATCACTTCCATTATGATCACTAGCTGAAATCTTTCTCTTTTTGGTTTTAGTAACAACAAAATCTAAATCTGACGAGTCATCATCAAAATCAGCATAAACAGGTACTGATCTACCACTTCTAGTAGACCGCACGGGTTGTATCCTTGTAGTCTCCTCCACAATCTGGATTGGTGGTGGCCATGCAGCAAAGTGAGCTGACTGTCTTGCCTGGCGATAAGTATTTATAGACATAAGTTTGATATAAACAGCAAGTGTTCGAGCTTTTTCAGATTGCGTCAAAGAGTTTGGTAGCAGACTCCATGGCATCCGTCTATCCCTGACATTAAGATATCGTCTCTTCATAGACTTTGCTGTCAAAGAACTACATGCATTGTTTTCAGCCTGAAACATGAATATACTCCGCATTATTAATACTATCTGATACATGCTAATTTAAAAGTACAAAATACTTTGCATACAACACATACTTCTGAAATACGAACATGTTTACGAGCATCCTCTTCCTCAATTTCAGTAGATTTAGAATTTTTTAATGCTTTTAATAAATCCCTCATTTCCTCCTTACTCAACCGTTCATCTTCCAAACCAAAGTCTGAAAGTTAAATAAATACGACTACAATAAAAATATAATCAGCTGTGTTCATTACTAACAACTATTGATAACAAGTCCTATTCTATCCCTCAGTATTTATAGAGCAATATTTGGCTTCATTTTCTACATAAACTTATTAGATATACTGATTAAGAATTAGTACATTTAATATCTGGTTAGATGAATAAATATAAAACAATGGAGGTAAATTTGTACAGATGGTAATAATTGTAATTAGCCAATTACCGATCAATTCGGTTTTCATTGATTTCATTTCAGAATCACAACTATCATCAGATGACAATGTAGCAGGCTCCATATTTATTTTTGTTGAACTACACCAAATATCTAATACACCTTTGTCCACATAATTTAATCGTGACACAAATAACCCACTAAATTAGACAAAATTGATAGCCCGATAAACAGAAAACCAAAATATTTTATTTACAAATACATAATGTCAAATCAA